>JAUDYJ010000007.1:14813257-17405757 GCA_030761175.1 Masticophis lateralis | reverse complement strand
TCCAGCTCAGCTTTTCTTAAGATTCCCAGCAAATCTTCTAGTATTAGTTTGTGCTGACATTCAAGCATTCATGTCACTATATTCTAACTGACAGTTTGCTATACAGAAACGAAGATGTGTGGTTAATAATCAGCTAATAGAGCAATCTCAAATATAAACATCTAATTCTGTATAACTGAACGAATGTACAGTATTCTTCATCATTGCTTTGCATGCCAAATATTATCTATTATTCTCCAATGATAAGGATGTGATTTCTCAACAGAGCACCTCATTATTATAAGCTGGTTTCTGTTTCTTTTAATTTAAAAAATTGGCGTGGTAGTGATGAAAGTCTGAATGACATGTTCAAACAGATTTCAGCAATATTAGAATTCATTGAGGACTACAAGTTTTAAAGACAGAGACTCTATATCAAACAGAATGTGAAAAAAAACCCCACACCAGTGGTAGGTTATCCCGGTTTATTTATTTTATTTGTTCAACTTGTATGCCGCCTTTCTCCGAAGACTCAAGGCGGCTTACAATGCATTTAAAAACCATATATAAAAACATTAAACATTAAAACAATTAAAACAATTAAAACCCATTCACACCATTCATTTGGACCGGTGCTATAGAAAACCGGTGGTAGGCGCCGGCCACTGACCCTGAAGTCATCAGAAGCGATCTGCACATGCGCAGAAGCAAGGCGCAGCGATCCCATTGCGAACCGGTAGTAAAGGTAAGTAGAACCCACCCCTGCCCCACACGTTATTTTACTGTATTATTTAGCTTAGTATGAGAAATTATTATTGGGAATTTTCAATATTATTCACTATTATTTATTGTGTGATTGTTCCAATGGGAGTTATGAGAAATTAAAATGGGATGCCTTCCATATGCAGAACATATGTTCTCTCTCTTGAGATTTCAGCCTTAATTGCTAATCATGTTGATTACCTTTGTTTAAAATGTATAGTGTTGCAAACAGAAGAGGATATATTCTACTTGGGGAAGGCTTAAGAGAGCCAAAATGTATGACTCCTAATAAAAATACACTGAAGATCATGGGGTCATTTATACTGTAGCCACATGTAGACATTTTATTTTCTCTTTCTCTTTTCTGGAGCATCTGGAATCAGGAACACTATTATTACAAGTAGAGGTGATAAGGTACAGGTTTCAGGTTCCAACTGGTAACAAATAAATTAAGGGGAAAAAATCTTACCGTCACCCTGAAAATAACGAATTCATCATGTAGGCAAAATATTGATATCCTGCTCATTTGGAAAAAGGAGAAAACACATTCACTTCTAATCTAATTATTCAAATTTATGGCACAAGGAAAAAAAGTCTTTCAAGAAAATGGCCATGGGAGAATTGTAAAAGAAGAATACGAGGGAAATTATATAAATTATAACAGTGTCAAGCTAAAGAAGATGATACAGGGAAATGTATTTTTCATTACTTCTTGATTATCTCTTTTGAGCTTTTGTTTAAGATTCTCTTAATTTTGCTTTTACCTGGATTGTTTTTCTCTGTCCATTTACTATTCAATCCTAAAGCTGGATAAAGAAGAGTGACCATATCTTTTTTCATGAAAAATAAACTTGTCAAAAGCTCAGAAGCCTTGAAGCCTTCTTTATAACACCAGTGGTAAATAGCAAAGATAAATGAAAAGAAAGCTTTCATCTAATAAATCCCACATTGTATTTCATTAATGAGAGAAAGATCAAGGCAAAACGTATGCAATTAACTTTTATTGAAATTGAATGACAATTTTTTTTAGAGATGCTTAGATTTAACATGAATGAAAAATGTGACATTAAAAAACTGGGTATACCACATGTTCCAACACAAGGGTCTCCAAGCTTTGCTGGCTGGGGAATTCTGGGAGTTGAAGTCTGCCAGGCTTAAAGTTGCCAAGGTTGGAGACCCTTGTTCTAACGGATCAAATTGTAGATCATTATAACCAATAATGTCCTAAAGAGAGCCCAGCAACATTCTGACAATATACAAATACTGAGTATTGAAATCTAGGCTTGTTGGTTCGCACTCTCTTTCTCTCTGGAATGGCAGTTCTACTTGTTGACAAAAACAGACTATTTAGGACAATAAGTGTTTGGGGGAAGAGGTAGGAGGGGATAAGCTTATCTTTGCTGAATGCCTTCTGGTTGGCTGCTCTCTCCATGTCAATCATGTTTAGAATACCAACACTCTCCCCATTACCCCCACAACACTATTTTGTTAAAGCACCTAGAAAATGCTATAAATAGTCCAAAGGTGCCCAACAGCTACAAAAGTTTGACTCTTCTTTTAATATAGTGAGGTTAGGTATACTAGTCATCCATGTATTATTACATGGTTACATAGCCATCATGAGGAATATTGTGTCAGATAAGACTACAAGCCAATATAATCCAGGTATTCCATTCACCTGCTCCTCTATACTGTTAATCATTTGTACTGGCAGCCAGATTCACTCCATTATGATAAAGAAAATGGCAATAAGCTATGAAAGTCAATAGAGAGTGGAAAAAGAACTACTATATCTTGACATTGTGATTTCTCTTCAGATTGTAGAATCTTCTCCTTTTACTGACCCACTATAGTTTTAAACAAACATAGCAAAATTCCCTGTAGAGTTTGATCAATGCTTAGGTACAATGTATATTGATGATTTGAAATTAAGTACTGGTATGTTTGAAATGAAGTACAGATGCTCAAAGGCTGCCTTAATGCTTCAGGGGTATGCAATTCCACAATTCATGAAATGTTATTAAATTGTGCGTATCAACTATAGATATTTAATAGCTTCATGAAAAAGATTCAGAAGTATTTGATTAAACATAGAAATTTTCTAAGTGAAATGTCTTATTACAGTTCAATACAATTAAGCAGGGTATGACTACAGTTTTGGGAAAAACCTGGACTGGTTACCAGTGGTGGTATTCAATTTTTTTTTACTGCCGGTTCTGTGGGTGTGGCTTGGTGGGCGTGGCAGGGGAAGGATACTGTAAAATCCCCATTTCCACCCCACTCTAGGGGAAGGATACTGCAAAATCTCCATTTCCACCCAACTCCAGGAGAAGGATACTGTAAAATCCCCATTCCCTCCCCACCCCACTAACCTGCTTTCTAGCTCTGTTCTCTGTGCAGGGCAACAAAAGAAGACCCAGACAATCAGCTGGGACTCCGATCAGCTGGGACTCAGGAGGCAGCAAATAGATGGAGGTGGGGCCAACCAGAGGTGGCACTGTATTTACCGGTTCTCTGAACTACTCAAAATTTCCACTACCGGTTCTCCAGAACCTGTCAGAAATGCCTGATTACCACCTCTGCTGGTTACACATGATTGAATTTATAAACTTATCTATATATATAAATATGACACATTACAGAAACAATAATTGTATGTATATGCATTTAATGCACTCCCACAAACCTGCAATGTGTAAGCTAGTTTAATCATATAGCACTTAATTCTTTTCCTGAGTAGGCATATTATGCTGAGTATGAGTATAATCTGAAAATTTTCAATTCATAATGAAATATAATACTAATTAGCACAGCATACAACATAATGATATAACATAATGTTATACAAACACACACACAAGTCCTTAAGTATCCTTAGTGCAAGGTAATGCAGACCTGCATTTGGCTTTGTGAAATGTTGAATTTTAAACAAAAAGTTAAAGGCTAGGATTTTATAGCATTTTATAATAGTAATAGAGTTTGACGGGATCTTGGACATCATCTAGTCTAACCCTGTGCTCACGCAGGAGACCTGTACTAGGGATTCGAACTGCCAAACAGCAGACCTTTCTGATCAACAAGCTCAGTGTCTTAGCCACTGAGCCACCTAGTCAGAATTAAAGTCATATTAAAGTCTAGAGCTTGTTTTCAAGAATTCAGTTCAAAGATGATGATCAGATTTCAAGGCTGAATTGGTTTTCCACAATAAAATTGACTCAAAGAATTGATTTGAAGCTCTGATTAGACTTAATTTCCTGGATCAAACTAATAGTTTGAAGGGAATCCTCTTGATTGCCTTGTTGGCTCATCATAGCAAACTATACAGAAGCAGTGATTTTCAGATTTTGTCTGAAGTATAAGGCAATAGAATTTAACTATAAAAGCTGCTTACATTTTCAACTGTAAGCATCAATAACTCCCTGTCAGAACTTCTGCTGTTCCACAGAGATAGCAAACTATTCTGACTTCTACAAGCAAGTTAGCTGTAATGAAACAGGTTAACAATCAGGAGATGCAAATTCTAGTCTCTCCAGTTGGGTGACCTTTGTTCGAAACCATGGATGGATCGAAACCATCCTCTGCTACCACATGTCAAGGTGGCAATCAGCCCAGTTCCCGTCCTGGGGTAATTGTACTTAATTAGAGGTGAACCGTAGCTTTTCCTTGGAGTATACTTTTAAAAGAAAATAGGCTGGGATATATTCTAAGAAACTCATTTTATTATAAAGAAATAAAAAACAATGTTACTACCTAATTAGTTACATCTTGGCAGCATTCCTGCCTTACCTCTTGGCAGGCAAACAAAAGAAAAGAAAAGTTAGAAAGAAAGAATGTAGACATATGCAGTAGCTTAGAGATAACAGTGTTTCAGCTACCATAAGTCTTAAAGTTCAAGCACAGCTGGCAAACAAAAAAAATCACAGTGACAGGACATTCTCTCTGAGCCTTCGGAAGAAGGCAATGGCAAAATACTTCTGAAAATCTTGCCAAGAAAACTGCAGTGACTTATCCACATAGTTGCCTGGAGTTAAGACTGACTTGAAGGCACATACGCACACACAAACATACATACATACATACATACATACATACATACATACATACATACACCAGGAGCTCTATAAAGGTAAAGGTTCCCCTCGCACAGATGTGCTAGTCGTTCCCGACTCTACAGGGCGGTGCTCAACTCTTGTTTCAAAGCCGAAGAGCCAGTGCTGTCCAAAGACATCTCCGTGGTCATGTGGCCAGCATGACTAAATGCCAAAGGTGCACAGAACACTGTTACCTTCCCACCAAAGGTAATCTGTATTTTTCTACCTGCATTTTTTACATGCTTTCAAACTGCTAGGTTGGCAGAAGCTGGGACAAGTAATGGGAGCTCACTCCATTACGCAGCACTAGGGATTCAAACCACTTAACTTCCAACCGACAAGCTCAGCATCTTAGCCACTGAGCCACCACATCCCTTTTTAGAAGTTCTATAACAATATGTAAATGCAGCTTTTAATTCAATCATTTACTTTCCTAGTTTATAATCCATGTTCCTTGACAAGATTTCAAATTGAATTCAGTTTTTAAATGGCAAAACACTACTTTCCTTCACAGGGAATATCCTTTGGCCTTGCAGATTTTGGTTTTTCAAAGTCTGAGGCAAGTTGTCTCTGCTGGTTCTTGCTCATGCTTATTACAGTGGCTTCACTCCAGATGGCAGGTATAGCAAATGTACTGAAAACTGCTTTCCTCAATTCTTAATAATTTTCAGTAGGCTTTTCCCCCTCTTCCAGCTATCACAAGTGCTGGTTGAGGCACAGGAAGCAATTTAAGTGCATCATCCAGAGAACCATATCACCATTTCCTTTCAACAAAGGGAACTGTCTTGCTTCCACAGTGTGAGATTCTTTGCTGAGGCAAATCCAAACAAGTCCTCACAATGATATTAGAAAATCAGTGCCACTTTTTCCAGTCTTTTATTTCTTACTCCCTTGTAATTTACAGGTCGAGGAATCCCAGCTCTCTCTAGCTTAGTCATGTTGTTCTTTCAACACCTTTGGCTTTTTTTAAAAAATATTATTATGTTCAATCATGTCTGAATCTCAGAGACTGTCCTAACAAGTCCCTGCAGTTTCCTGGCAAGATTTTTCAGAAGTGGTTTGCCATTTCCTCCTTCATAAGGAGAGTGGGATGTGGTGGCTCAGTGGCTATGATGCTAAGCTTGTCAATTGAAAGATTGGCACTTCACTAGTTTGAATCCCTAGCACCACGTAATGGAGTGAGCTCCCGTTACTTGTCCCAGCTTCTTCCAACCTAGCCGTTTGAAATCACGGCAAAATGCAAGTAGAAAAATAGGACCACCTTTGGTGAGAAGGTGCACCTTTGGCATTTAGTCATGTCGGCCACATGGCCACGGAGACGTCTTCGGACAGCGCTGGTCTTCGGCTTTGAAACAGAGATGAGCACTGTCCTCTAGAGTTGGGAACAACTATCACATATGTGCGAGGGGAACCTTTACCTGTAAGGATGAGACAAAGTGACTGGCCCAAGGTCACTTAGGTGGCTTTGAGCCCAAGGCAAGACTAAAAACTTCCAGCCTCATGCTTTAACCACTCACTGACTCTCTTGCCTTTCATAGTAAGGTTTAATCTCAGCATTTTATTCTTCTTGCTCTCTTTCTATATACCATTACTATTTTTATTAGTACTACCGAACTTAATAAATTAAAATCATACAGCTCCTGAAACACATTTATTTATTTATTAAATTTGTTTGCTCCCCATCTCATATTGAAACAACTCTGGGTGGCTTACAACATTAAAACATTAAGGTCCTAAAAGATAAAGATCTTTTCTATCTTTTAGAAAAGATATTTCTAAAACAATAACAATGGAAATTACAATCAAATTAACATTATAGTTAAAGATGGGAAGGGAGGGAACAGGATGTGCTGGGACAAGGTGGGATTGCCTCTTAAATCATCAATCATCTCCAGCGGGATTCTCTCCCATTGAGGCTTCAAGCCATCTAGCAGAATTAGGACTTCAGCTTTTTGCAGAACATCAGAAAGATGGACGCCAATCTTACCTCAGGGAGTCAGAGGTTCCAAAAAACAGGACCCATGGCAGAGAAAGCCTTTCTCTTGGACTCCACCAGCTGGAATTCCTTGACCAATGAGGCCAATAGCATGTCTCCTTTGCTGGTGTAGAGGGTGCAGGCCAGTCCCGGTTGGATGAGATGGTGAAGTGATTTAAAGGTAATAAACCAACACTTTGAATTGCTCCCAGAAGCAGCAAGTTCAAGTCATGGATCATTGGTGTAACGTGAGTCACCCTAGGAACGTCATGGTATAAAATGTCATATAAAATGATAGATAGATAAAAGTTAGAATCTTTGAAGAATATCCTGATCCTTGGAAAAAATGAAATCAATATAAAAAGAAGACAAAGCGGATAAACACTATCACTGATAAAGACCATAAGGCTATGAATTCAAAAAATGGTTACTGACGGATAATCTTGACAAACTATTCTCAAAGGGATCAGGAAAATTTAGGGAAAGCAACTATACAACAAAATTAGACCTGGCTACAAAAAAACCCCAAGAAATCCAGAAGATACCAAAATGTTGGTTGAGGCAGGAAAAATAACATATTATAAATAATACAACATAAAGCAATCATGCCATCATTTTACCTCCAGGGGAGAAAAGTGCAGATCATCAAGTCTCTGGGTTGCTACAGAAACAGCTGACTTATTTAAAATACTCTGCCCTGTGTTAACCAGTAAGCACATGGATCTCATTTTCAAGTGGCTGAACTCATTCACAAAGAACCATGTCTCCTTAATTAGATGCATAGACTTGAAAGATTACCGGATAATTTCACAAGACATTCCCTCTTTTATCAGGAGTCCTCACCATCAAGCATCCAACTCAGTGAATGTGAGCAACTATATTCAGTAAATGCTAAATACACTATCAACTATGGTAGGAAGCTGACTAGGTGGCTCAGTGGCTAAGACACTGAGCTTGTCGATCAGAAAGGTTGGCAGTTTGGCGGTTCGAATCCCTAGTACAGGTCTCCTGTGTGAGCAGGGGGTTGGACTAGATGACCTCCAAGATCCCTTCCAACTAAGTTACTGTTACTGCTTACTGCTTTTCCAAGCTGACAGGCCCTAAAACACTGCCACTGCCAGCATTCCACTGCTCAGTAAATCCAGAGATACCTCTCTACCTCTGCTATGAAGGATTTAAAAGTCACCGTAAATGTAATAAATATGATTAATAATATTTTATTTGTAGTAGAAGGAATGACACTCAGAATATGGTGATTGGCAACGTAGTAAATATGATGAATATTATTTTATTTGTACTAAAATGTAAGACACTCAGGTGCCGCACGGTTCACGCATTGATATGTTTGTAAAAAAATTTTAAAAAATAAAAAACTTGGGGTGAGGGAAAAGTGACTGTTTATCTACCAAATTAAACCCCAACAAATAAATGTATCACAGATCTACCCTATAATAAAAATGATTCAAAATTTATATTTATATAAACAAGGACTGTCAAACTCTTGGCCCGTGGCCTGGATGCATCAAATCCTGGCCCCACCCACGCCCATTTTAGTGAAGGGGGAAAAGCCCCGATACGTCATGTGATGCCACCGTGATGACATGAGTTTGACATCCCTGATATAAACCAATTAGATGCTTTTAGCAGAGCCATAATAATTAATAAATGCAACATAGTTACACTGTTTTTGACAATGATATCAGTTGTGGGTTTCAAAATTTTTTACTACTGGGTCTTTGGATGTGGCTTGGTGGGTGTGGCTTGGTGGGCGTGGCAGGGGAAGGATGCTGTAAAATGTCGATTCCCTCCCCAATCCAGGGGAAGGTTACTGCAAATCCCCATTTCCTCCTGATCAGCTGGCACTTGGGAGACAGAGAATAGATGGGGGCAGGGCCAGTCAGAATTTTTACTACCGGTTCTCCAAACTACTCAAAATGTCTGCTATTGACTCTCCAGAACTTGTCAGAATCTGCTGAAACCCACCTCTGAATGATATGTATATGAATATATGTGGGAGTTTATACACATGCACACATCATGAAGTTGTGCATTTTTTAGAAAAGTTATTCCTAGTAACTCAAAACAAAGTAACTCTTGTGGGATTGATAGAAAATATGAAGCAGGATGAAGCAACTGAACAAATGAAGCAGAAGCAAAATGGTGGAGGATCGTATGCACATGATGTCCAGCCTGCCCGGCTACTGCTAAAGCTAGTCTTTAGTTATGGAGATATGGCATAATTCAGAGAGCAGTTGAATTAATTTTTGTATATTAAATGTGAGGAGTATCATTTTATCCTTATCCTGAGGCACCAAAATCCCTTAAGTTGTCTTGATGCAGGGGTGAAATGCTCCTGGTTCAGACCGGATCACCCAATCTGGTAGCTATGGCGGTGGGTGGTTCGGAGAACCGGTAACAAAAATCCCTGTGTGTCGTCCCTCCCCCAATGCCCATCAGAAGCTTCTTTGTTTTACTTTTAAAAGCATTTTTTCTACAACCTCTTCCGACAAAAAAATGCTTTTAAAAGTTAAAAAAAAAGCCTTTGATGATTGCATGGCTCAGCTGGGATCATCAGAGACTTTTCAAAGCATTTTTTTTCTGCAACCTCTTGGCTGAAGAGGTGGTAAAAAAAATGCTTTGAAAAGTCTCTGATGATTCCAGCTGAGTTGCCTGATCAGCAGAGAGGTATTTTCTCTGCCGATCAGGCAACTCCGCTGAGATAGTCAGAGAGGCTTTTTAAAAAATACCTCTCTGCAGATCAGGCAATTTCATCTGGGATTGTCAGAAAGGTATTTTTTTTCTGACAATTTCAAAACATAGAAAAAAATGCTTTGAAAAGTTAAAAAAAATGTTGGCCTCGCCCACCCAGTCACATTACCCCACCACCACCACCACCAAGCCATGCCCAAAGAACCGGTAGTAACAAATTTTACCCCTGTCTTGATGTTATTTGCTTTGAGTACAATAAAAAAAGACTGAAAAAGAAAAAAAGTGGATAGAAGTCAAATTGAAGAAAATTAATGAGAATTATACACTGAATTATATTAAAGGGTAATTTGTGTCATGAAGACCTATCCTCTTACAGGGAATTCAAATTAAATGAATCTCAACAAATATATAACTAGCTCCCACTTAAACACATCCAGAAAAAGAAACCTACCGTTTTTCTAGGTAAATGATTCCACAGTCAAACATTGTTACTATTAATATTTTTTTTCTCTAATATTAAGTTGGAATATTTGAAGTCCTCTGACTTTAACCTGTTACTTTGGGTTGGTGTTAGTAATGACAGGAAACAGGTCTTTTATATCAGTGCTCACCAACTGGTGGTCCATGGACCACTGGTGGTCTGCGAGAAAATTTTGATGGAAAAATTATTTGCATTATATGTTGTGCACTAAATTGGGTCCTCAAACTACAACCCCTGGGACAGATTTGCACAATGAATGCTTGTGTTGCTGCAGAGAGTCTCTCCTTTTGGAGTCTTTTTGTGCAGGTCAGAGGGGGCAGAAATTCCGACTTGGGGTCTGCTTTGGCCTCCTGGTGTGGGGCTTTGGGCAAAGGCTGAAGGGAAGTGCCACTGGTGGCAAGGACCAGAGGGCCTTGTTCCAGTGGGACTGCATCATGATCTGGAACTGGCTGACAATCTCAGCCTGCTGAGCCTCCAGGCGCCAATACTTGGCCTTGCACTCTTGCAGGTCTTCCCTCTGCTTGGAAAGCCTATGTTCGTAGTCCTCAGTTTAGGTGCTTCTGCTGAGTCTCCTTCTCCACCAGATCCAATCTGAACTGAGCTGTTTTGCCAACTCTTTCTCATGGTGGCTGCTTAGCTCCAACAATTGCTTCCTGTTGGGACCCTAAGGAGCCCAGGCAGGCAGACAAGGAGTAGCTGGGAGGGGAGGGGTGAGTAGATGCTGGCGAGGCACCCCTCAATGTGAGTGACATCAAGTTGGCCATGCCCATCCAGTCACATGCCCACCTAGCCATGCCCACCCAGCCAGTCATTAAGGAGATCATACTAGTGGTCCATGGGATTTAAAATTATGAATTTAGTGGTCCCTGAAGTCCGAAAGGTTGGTGAGCCCGTTTTATATGATTTCTTTTCAAGTTTTTAAAGAATGCTATCATCATAATCTCTTCCTAAATTAAACACAACAAAATCTCTTTTTCATGAAATTTATGAACCTGATAATATTCATTCCTCTTTTTTATTTATTTGAAGTGTTCTTAAAGCATGTTGCCTAGAAGAAGACATAATATTCAAGATGGAGTTTAGTATAAAAATCTTTCCTTGATTTGAAAAATATATTTCTGCTAATGCAGTCTAAACTTCTACTGGCATTTCTGGGGATTGGGGGAGGGGAAGGACTGTGAGATCATACTGTTGAGTTTAGCTACATTTGCAATTTGGGCATTACAAGTTTTCTTATCAAGCCATCTACTCTCTGTACTACATCTGTGTATGTGATTTTTGTTTCCTACATGAAGGCATTTGTTTGATTCTGATGTTTTGAGCTCATTTCATATTGTATATTAAATGTTAATTTTGTCATCAATATTAACTATCACACTGAATATTGTACTTCTTTAAATTTATTATATATTGTCTTCATCTAAATTATTAATTGGAACATTGAGTACAGGATCCAGGAATGAATCTTGTAAACTCTTACTCAGTCTTAATCCAGTCTGATGGAGAACTATGGAGGCCCTTTGAATAGGTTAGTAACATATTCACTTAATTATTATGCCATTAATACACTTAACTAACTTGTTAATTGGAATTTCATGGATAACTTTATTAAATGTTTTGTGGCAATCAAATATATATTACATCTACAGTCTTCGCACACGCTATTAAATAAGTTAATCAATCAGAAAAAATGAGATTGAGTTAGTATGACTAGATTTGTTCTTAATAAATTAATGTGATAGGTTTTAAGATGTTTTCAGTCTTTACAATCTATTCAAGAATCTTCCCAGATATTGATGATAAACTACACTCCCCTGGATCATTCTTTCTCCCCTTTTAAAGAGACAACTAAATTAAACTAAAAAAAAAAAATTCCCCGATGACATTTTCAAGTTTTAGTCTGATCGTATTATCCTGTTGTTCGTGTAGTGGTGGGTTCCTTCCGGTTTGGCCCGGTTCTCCCAAGCCGGTAGCGGTGACAATATGATGTCACTGAACCAGTTCTGCCCCCCACCCCCCACCCCACGCTCTCCCATCCCCCGTGCTCCCCCACCCCCACGTTATTTTTACCTTTTATTTGGCTCCACCCCCAATCTATTGCTGCCTCCTGAGTCCCAGTTGATGGCTAGAGGAAAAAACTGTTTAAACTCTTGTTGCAGGGCTTCAAAGGGCCATCCTAAAGTGTTAAAAGAAAACAAATGAGTAGACCAGTGCCTGCAAAAATACATGAGTAGATCAGTGCCTGCAAAAAATAAATGGTAGATCTGCAAGCGGTTAAAAGCCTGGTAGACGGGTACCTCTGCTAAATCCTAAATAATTGTCACATGCTCATCAAGCCACACCCACAAAATAAGCCACACTCACAGAACCGGTAGTAAAAAATTTCAAACCCACGCCTGTGTTCATGAATACCATGCATAGTCTCATATTGGAGAAGACTGAAATAAAATATTATTTTATGAGTAGCTGATTATTTTTTCTGTGTGTGCACGTGCATGTTTGTTATGTGTATACGTATGACTTTTTATAGTGCTAGCTCAACTTTCCTTCTTTGAGTGAGTTAAAGGTTTGGTCTTACCTATAAACATTTTCCTACTCTTATTCCACGAAAAATAAGAAAGGTGTTAATTGATGTATTACGAAAATTAATGTAAGTCTTTATTTATTTTTTTTGAAAAAAAATATCAATGGTCTGGTGCATTTGTAATAAAGGGATAAAGGTGTCTGACTTCCTTTTGATTCAGTTAATCTAGTAGATTATATTGTACTACTTATGTTGCCACTAGTAACCCCTATATTAAAAGCATTGAAAACAAGGAAAATTGATCTTTTAAAACTCTATTTGAAGTACTTGAGGGTCTTTAACAAAACACTACCATTAAGCAAGGGAAGACCTTACCAGTGGTGGGATTCAGCCGGTTCTCTCCGGATCGCATGAACAGGTAGTGGCGACTGCGGGAAGCTCCACCAACCCGCCCAGATGTAATGCATGACTACTGCGCATGCGCAGAAGGCCTTGCACATGCCCAGAGGTGGCACGTGCCAGCGAAGCAGTTCACATTTGCGAACCAGTAGGGAGGGTAAGTGAATCTCACCTCTAGACCTTACCACCACATCTCTGTCTACTGTAGTTGTTCTGATGGATGACTTTGCTATTGAACAATAATTACTTTTCTCTTTGCTGTGAAAAGCAAATACAGTGAGGAGAAATGAAAAGTGGGTTGGAACACAACTGGCTGTTACTTTTTGCTAGATAAAATGTTGGTCCCTTATACTGTATGGGAAATGATCATCAGCAGTCAAGACAATAATGTAGTACCACAAACTGCAACTAAATATATACTGTATAGTACAAGAAAAGGTTCCTGGTAGAATACAGTAGAAGTTCCTTACCTGAAAACAGCAGCTGTCTGGGTTCCAGCAATTCTGCTACAAATTTTAATTTCTTGATTGGTGCTACCTCCAGCTTGTTGTACTAAAGCTACTGCCAATTGGCTTTTGTTTGCTCACAATTCAGTTTCCCTATTTTTGTTTTACTTTACTGTCTCTTTTTTGGTTACCCTTTTCCTGTCCTCTTGGAACCAGTCCTAATTTCCAACTATGGGTATTTAGTATTACAACATCTGTTTTTAAACTGAATTAATGAAAGCACAAAATTTAAAATATTATCTAATTTGCAATAAATAGGTCCTTCTAAGTTCTCAGTTTATTTGTAAAATAAATTTTATTTGGTAAATAATAAATATTATTTGGAACCAAACACCAAGTAGGTAAAAATGTTGAATTAATTTAATACTTCAGTTGATATTAGCAGTATACATTTATTTGATTTAAATATACTGGCCACCCAATTCTGGTGGATTCTAGCCAATCCTCAATCTTGACTGGGGATGTGCAGCCCCATCCAAGACCAAAGATGGTACAATCCCCAGCCAGAGAGTCCAAACAGCCACAACCAATCAGTCTTGTAAGAATTGAGTCAAACTTTGTTCTGACCTATCCAGATCCAGCTTCCAGATATTGGATCAAGATATTGACAGCTTCACCTGTGTCACTCAAGGCAGAGATGTAGAACTGGATATAGTGATGATATCATGTATATGTTGAACAGGACAAGAGAGAACATAAAAACCTAGGCACCCCACACATGAGGGGCTGCAGATACACTCTCTCTCCCCTTTGCACACAAATTGGTTTGCTTTCTCTTGGTTTGCTAATGCAAACACTTTATGTCTCAGGCTCCTATTCCCCTTTTTCTACTGAAATCATATTTTGATTTCATTCTTGAAGTAAAAGGTCTCTAACTGGAGTTCTTCAATATATGTAGGTGATTCAGCAATTTAGCCTCCTGCTAGCACATCATAGGCACAAGGCATATAGCAAGAAATATATAATTACATGTCAAATGAAGAAAAGGAGGTCATAACAGTTGTTAACAGGAGAAAGAAGGCCAACAATGTAATCATTAAATGTATATTACCAAAGTTAAATAATAGGAGTCAGAAATTCAGGATAGAATTGTGACTATATAAATATACAATTTAAGCCAAAATACCAGCTGAAAATCCTGCAGATACACCAAAATATTATTCAGCTTTCTTATTGATAAATCCACACATATAAAGTAAGGTAACGCTGCTAAATGATAAATGGGGTAGACTAGTCTCTAAAATAATACAAATGTTTCTATCTAAACCATAAGTTATATTTTAAATGTAAATTGAAAATATTTGGCATTGAATGAAAAATGCATCAGGATATAAATGTCAGAACAAATGCTGTAAAATCAGTGCATAGGACTGGGAAATAATAGAAATATACTTACAAAGTATCTTATTCTTGCATAGTCTTCTCAAAGTATATAGGTATTCAAATAAATAAAGTCAGTGTCAGATCAGATACTAGAATGTGTCAAAGACAAAATAATAAATCATTAGATTTATATTCAAGGGCAATGAACACCACTGAAATAACAAAATCAGTCTTCACAGTGAGGGACAAGATTAGGCAGAGGAGAAATCAGGGGTCTGTGCAAAGAACCCAGGCATAGAAACCCAACCTTCATCATAGAAAAGCCAAACGAACATGGAAAGTGTGCAGCTGAGATGAATGTAATTGAACTATGGAGAACTATCAGGCAAAGAGAGCAGTTGAGGACACAGACAGGCCCTGCAGAGTATTATAGTGGTTTTAAAAGGTATGTTGACAACACGATGTGTTAGAATTGGAAATCTTGTTCATTGGAAAATGTCCTTTGTAATCAGCCCAAGCTGCTTTTCTTTTGAATAAAATACATCAATACTTTTAAAGGCAAGATAAAGTGTTCAGAGATGTCCATTGGGGAATGGTCGCTCTGGATACCATTTAAGATACTTGCTTTTCCCGTAATGCCACAAAGCATCAGACTTTCTAAAGTGTTCCCATTCTATCCAAATAAAATCTAAAAGTCTATTTAACATAGGTCAGATCTGTGAATATATGGCCGTAGGCTAAATGAGGAGCTATTTTAAAATACATGGGAGAAAATGGTGACTAGAGATTAAAGTCTGTTATATTGTAAAAAGCATTGGCCATGAAGATAAGAGGCTTCTAACGATTCAAAATCTGTTAAATCTTGCTCCCTGACTTACTTTTGTCTTCTAAATTCAGTTATTTTACTTTCCATTTTTACTTTTATGATGAGCCCTTTTAAACTACGTTTAGTAAATAAAGTGGTGTCATCAGCATATCTCATATTGTGAACGTTTTATTCTTGAAATTTAATTCCAACTGTCGTCTCTTCTAATTCTACTGTTTTATAATATAATTGCTGTATAAGTTAACCAGATGTGGATACAATATGCATTCTTATCTCATATCCATTAACTCCCTTTCCTATCCAGAAACAGAGCGTTTTATAAATTAAATTATGTAGCTTCTTGTTCTTAAGAAAAAGTTGTGGGAAGAATTTTTAGATATATTGGGTTGTATCAGTTTTAATAAATTCCATATTTTGGCATGATCTGCACAATTGAAGGTGTACTTTCATAGGTGTACTTTCTTACTAAATTCTCTTGGTTGGTTTTTTTTTTCCATTTTCCATTTTTAGCTTACTAATATGTTAAGTTAACAATCTGATTTACTTCACGCCACATTTTCCTTACTTACTGTATTTTCCTTACTTACTGTATCTCTCCTTGAATGGATTTTTTTTCTCTTTGGTAAGATTGTAAGTGAAACTTTGCTTACATGATTCATGCAATGATTTAATAGTTCACACCTGTTCCTCTCTCTCTCTCTTTTTTTAATTGAAAAAGTTTTACAATACATTTTTTTCATCCCCCCCCCCATTTTCCCCCCTCCTGCCCACCCCCCTTCCCTTCCCTTCCCTGCCCTCCCTTCCCTCCCTAGGCTTCCTTCACTAATAAAACATTATTCTTATATATTTATCAATATTAAACAAAAATATAGGTGAAATCCAGATAACATATCTTAAATTTTAGCATTGGATAAAGTAAAGTTATTCTATCAAATATATGCTAACCGTGAATCATATATATAAACTTATCAAGTATTTCTGTTCCTCTCTCTCTTACCTGCAGTAAAGGTAAGAGATATCAGTAAATACACTGATATTTCCCAACCTGTGGGCCACAGGGTCTATATTTGTTAACATAGAACTTTTATTGACGTAAAAAAGTTCAATAAGTATTTCACTTACACTTAGTATTTTCCTATTTGGAAATCTGTCTACTATTAATTCAGGAATTAGCACCTCTAGAAATTAAGGTACTATCTTTTGTACTGTACTACAATTCCATTTAATTGGGACGTGGTGGCTCAGTGGCTAAGACACTGAGCTTGTCAATTGAAAGGTTGGCAGTTCAGCAATTTTAATCCCTAGTACTGCATAATGGGGTAAGCTCCTGTTACTTTGTCCCAGCTTTTGCCAGTTTGAAAGCACGTAAAAAATGCAAATAGAAAAATAAGGACCACTTTTGGTGGGAAGGTAACAGAGTTCCGTGCGCCTTTGGACTTTAGTCATGCTGGTCACATGACCATAGAAATATCTTCAGACAGCTGGCTCTTTGGCTTTGAAACAGAGATGAGCATTGACCTCTAGAGTTGGGAATGACTAGCACGTATGTGCAAGGGGAACCTCTCCCTTTCCCTTTACAATTCCATTTATTAAGGATTTTTTTAAAATTTGCTTTATATGCCGCCCTTCTCTGGAGACTCAGGGCGGCTTACAATGCGTTAAGCAATAGCCTTCATACTTTTGTATATTTATACAAAGTCATCTTATTGCCCTCACAAACTGGGTCCTCAATTTACCTACCTTAGAAAGGATGGAAGGCTGAGTCAACCTTGAGCCTGTTGAGATTCGAACTTACAGCAATTGCAGACAGCTGGTTTTAATCACAATGCTTTTAGTCTGCTGAGCTATCCAGGCTCAGACTATTTTGGTATAGTCTTTCCATATTTCCCTCATTTACTGTATTGGATCTCTTATATAATGGGTTTTCAATACAAAAGGTATTCAGGTCTACAAAAATCCTGGCAGTTAATAGATGGCAGCAAAAGGTTATGATTTCCTATAGCCTCAGCAAAAGTACAAAAGTGATTTCCCATTGCGGTCTTCCTAGGGAATATTTTTCACCTCAGTGGTCAATTTGTTCTTCCCATATTTAGTGAGTCTCAACTCCGCTCAGTTACTTTGTGGATTATTCTTAGTTTCACCTCTCTCAATTTTATCAATAATGAGGATTCCATCAAAAGTTCTTGCTGTTAGTGACATCACTCTTGGAATAATAGAAGCTGCTTGTTGTTGTTAGTTGCGAAGTTATGTCTGATCTATCATGACCCCATGAACAATGTTCCTCCAGGCCTTCCTGTCCTCTACCATTCTCTGGAGTCCATTTAAACTCACACCTACTGCTTCAGTGACTCCATCCAGCCACCTCATTCTCTGTCATACCTTTCTTCTTTTGCCCTCAATCTTTCCCAGCATTAGAGTCTTCTCCAGTGAGTCCTTCCTTCTCATTAGGTGGCCAGAGTTTCAGAAGCTGCTTAAACCTCCTATAAATCAAAGTGATAATCCCTTGGGAAAAAACATGATATATGTTATCTTTATTTAAGAGGAAAATTTTGAAAGTTTTTCCATGTCATAATTCTTTTAATGATGCTTTTCCTTCTTATTTGTTGCTACACTATAAAAACATTTATTTAGGGAGGATGATAAAGGCTTAACAACGGAGGGCAAAAAGTCTGCTTCTGGTTACTAAGGCTTCTACTTCCTACTTTCTTGTGGCTTGGGTATAACAAATAATGACTATTCATACGGCGATATAAAAAAAATAGCTCATGGGATAAGTGATTGTGGAATGTTGCTTGAATCGGTTTGTCTTGATGATATATGGCTGCAATATATAATATAAAATGAATTTCTCTGAAAATGCCTGATACCAAAAATGACATTACTTAAAATAAATAGGGTACCTTAACCTGGCTGATGGATTTGAAGATTCTAAATAAGACTCAGATACCAGTGAAATATATTTTGAAACAGCTTTGTAATCATGTGGTGAGGAGTTTGGGTGTATGGCTTGAGTGAAAATTGGCAAAAGAACTCTGAAATTGAAATAGGATATCAGTTGAGCAACTAGAATTTCTCTATCAAAATCATCACTAACACTATAGCAATTTGATTATATTGTTTTTAAAAGTTACCACTTTGAAATATTTTGGATGAATGAATGATTACCTTATTTTTTAGAGTATAAGATGCATCTTTTTCCCCCCTAAAAGAGGCTGAAAATTTGGGTGCATCTTATACTTCGAATGTAGCTTTTTCAAAGTTTTTTTTCCAGCCCTAACGAGGCGCTAGCAAGTGAAGTGATCTTCTCAGCTTTGCCTGCTCTCTTGACTCTCTGCTGTGTTTTAATGAGGCGCTAGTGAGTGAAGCGATCTCCAAGCTTTGCTCTGACTCTCAGCTGTTCTTTAGAAGCTTTTTTTCAGCCCTAACTAGGCACTAGCCAAGTGAAGCGCTCTCCCTGTGATTTGCCTGCTTTTCTCATTGCTGCTTCTTCTCAGCTGTGCCTTAGAAACTGTTTTTTAACCCCAAGCAGGCGATAAAAAAACCAGCAAACTAATGTGCTGAAGCTGACCAGAGTAAGGATGCTAGCCAGATGAATACCTGGTGGGCAGATTTTTTTTTTCCTATTTTCATCCCAAAAAACTAAGCTGCGTCTTATACTCGGGTGCATCCTATATTCTGAAAAGTATGATAGTTACAATAAGTAAATTACATTGGTGAAACTATTTCAGGTAACTTCCCAAACATCTGTCATTATAGTGTCAGTCTCAGTATGTGCACCTTACAGTGTGATAGTTTTATAGCATTGAAGACTAATATTCTTTTGGCCCATCAATACAGTGGACAAAGCAATCACTGGCTGCTTTCATCAAGATACTGTCAGCCACTGTTTTTGAAAAACATTTGTTTGTCATTAAATTTTTCATCTTCTGCTTTTCCTTATGATAAAATATTAAAACTTGGTTTCTTTATATTGTTCTGATGAAAATAAAAAAGTGGATGTTCCTTGCATATGCATTTGAAAAATATCTCTCATTGCAGGATGTAATGTGGCATCTACTATATATTGTGCTACTTGAGTTGACCTTAACCACTTTGTATGCTTTGAATTTGGTGTTTAGGAAGCACTATGATTCAGATGACTGGAGGATTAAATATCTTCTATGCTGAATAAACTTCTTGGTCCAAGAAAAAAAATATGTGGGAATCTTTCCCTCAAAGTCCACCAAAAGGACATTAAACTTAAATTTCTAATATTTCTATTGGATGTCTATGATTCCCAAACCTCATTTCTTTTCAACATTTCACTTTGACCATAGTGTAGGAAATTCTGGGATAGTGCATTCTGGTAGTGGAATTCGGAAAGATCTTTATAATTAGAACTATGAAGGAAAATCACTGTTGGATGTGGAAGAATTCTGTGTGAACATTTTTAAAATCAGGAAACTGACTCAAACATTGATTTGTGAACCAAGTGAATTAATGAAGTAATTAGTGAATGAAATTAGCAATGATTAATGAAGCAAAAAGGAAATCTATTTAAGGAAATTTATTAGAGAAATAGGCAAAGCTTACCACCTAATTAGCTACATTTTATCAAAAGGAAAGCCCAAGAGACTTCAAATAATTTTGCATATTTGCTTAAACTAATATTTTCCTCGAATAACTGAAATTATATTAATATAATTTCATTTTATTAATTTATTTTATTTACATTTAAGAAATATTTATTTATTTATTTCTTCCTCTCATCCATTTTTCTCTGCAAATAAACTTCCCTTATCCACTTCCTTACATGTAAGACTACTAAGCAACCTTGTCTGTTTTCAGTATTGGCACAATAATTTGTTAGAATCGAATCGAATCGAATCGAATCGAATCGAATCGAATAGAATAGAACAGAACAGAACAGAACAGAACAGAACAGAACAGAACAGAACAGAACAGAACAGAATAGAATAGAATAGAATAGAATAGAATAGAATAGAATAGAATAATAGAGTTAGAAAGGACCTTGGAGGTCTTCTAGTCCAACCCCATGCCCAGACAGGAAACCCTACACCACTTCAGACAAATGGTTATCCAACATCTTCTTAAAAATTTACAGTGTTGGGGCATTCAGAACTTCTGTAGGCAAGTTGTTCCACTTATTAATTGTTCTAACTGTCAGGAAATTTCTCCTTAGTTCTAAATTGCTTCTCTCCTTGATTAGTTTCCACCCATTGCTTCTTGTTCTACCCTCAGGTGCTTTGAAGAATAGTTAGACTCCCTCTTCTTTGTGGTAATCCCTGAGATATTGGAACATTGCTATCATGTCTCCCCTAGTCCTTCTCTTCATCAAACTACACATACCAGTTCCTGCGACCGTTCTTCATATGTTTTAGCTTCCAGTCCCCTAATCATCTTTGTTGCTTTTCTCTGCACTCTTTCTAGAGTCTCAACATCTTTTTTACATCATGGCGACCAAAACTGAATGCAGTATTCCAAGTGTGGCCTTACCAAGGCATTATAAAGTGGTGTTAACGCTTCACGTGATCTTGATTCTATCCCTCTGTTTATGCAGCCCAGAACTGTGTTGGCTTTTTTGGCAACTGCTGCACACTGCTGGCTCATATCTAAATGGTTGTCCACTAGGACTCCAAGATCCCTCTCACAGTTATTACTATTGAGCAAGGTACCACTTATACGGTACCTGTGCATTTTGTTTTTCTTCCCTAAATGTAGAACCTTGCTTTTTCCACTGTTAAATTTCATTTTGTTAAATAGCGCCCAATGTTCAAGTCTGTCAAGATCCTTCTGTATCTTGAGCCTATCTTCTGGAGTGTTGGCTATTCCTGCCAGCTTGGTGTCATCTGCAAATTTGATGAGTTCCCCATCTATCTCCTTTTCCAAGTCATTGGTGAAGATGTTGAAGAGCACTGGGCCTAAAACAGAGCCCTGGGGTACTCCACTGCATACTTCCCTCCATGTAGATGCAGTTCCATTGAGGACTACAGGTTGTTAGTTTTAATATATTCTGGACATTGGATAAGAAAACTCAAAGCTTCCAGCTTGATAGTTTTATGTCTTCAAGGAGATGTTGAAGAATAGGGGATCTAAATTTGGGCACAGGCGGACTTCCGGTGGCGCCTTCCTCGTCGGCGGCGGGCTCTTCCATGCCCGCCGGCATCCCGCCGCGTTAGAGCCGCCTCACAGCTGGCAGGCGGCTCGAGCAACCTGCTCCTCAGCGGGAGGAGCAGGTAGAGTTTCTGGGGGTGAGGCAGGGCCCCCTGAGTCGCCCCAGGATCGTTTCGTTTGTCCTGGGGAGGGCTCAGAAGGATGGCCCCCTCCATACCTCCAGAGAAGCTCCGCGACGGGACTGTCCTCCGCTAAGCAATTAGCGGAGCCAGACGTTGGAAGCAACACCACATTGTCTATGGAGTAAGCTGAATAAGAAAGAAGCAAAAGAAAAGAAAAGAAGCAAAGATGAAGCAAGTATGGATTTTTTAAACTGATTTCTTTACTGATTTTTTGGAAGAGTAACGAGAGGAGGGGGGAAGGAGAGGAAGAGAAGTGAAAGTTCCTAAGAAAGTTTTTTTTTAAAATGGCGACTGGTCTTAATTGAAAGAACGCCAGAGCGCTTGAAAACGGAAGCTTTGAAATGAATGCCTTGCTATGGGAGAGTCACTTAAAGTTAGCAGAATTTTTTTTTTCCCTTTTTTCTTGGATATCCTTTTGAAAGTAAAGCATGGCAAAGTGAAGTAGTATACTAAAGCCAATTAAAGTAAAATAAAGATGACTAAAGGAAGGGGGGGCTCCCCCTTGAGCCAGTTAAAGAATAAAGCTGAGATGATGCAATTGTCTGGATTGGCAGAAGGGGACTTAAAAGAACTTATAACAACTCCTTTATTGACTGTAGTTGACAAAATTAAAAACTCACAGAAGAATCTTGTGGACTTGATTGCTGGAAAGCATGACCAATTAAGTCAAACTATTGTTAAAGTAATTTCAGACCTTTCAAATGTGGTGATTGAAATGGAGGAGAAAGTAACTGAAATTAGCAGTGAAATTGGCTCCCAGATTCAAGAAATACAAGAAAGGTTGGTGAAAGCTGAGATTAGTAATCAGACTATACAGAATGATATTATCATGCTTCAAATTAAAACTATGGCCTCTGCTATCAGAGTAAGAGGTATTAAAGAAAACCAGAGAGATTTAAAAGCAACTATTGCAAAGGTTTTTGCTGAACTACTAGAGCTTGAGGATGAGATAATTCTTGGTTGCATAGAGAAAGCTTACAGAGTCAACTCACGAGTAGCTAAACAAAGGAACTTATCCAGAGATGTTGTTGTCTACTTTACTGATAAAAGGTTGAGAGATGACATCTTACAAAGGTCCTACTCTGCCAGAGTGCAAGTAGAAGGTGAACAAATTAATATTTTTAAAGAATTACCATCGAAGGTTTTAAAGAAAAGGAAAGAATTTGTTTTCTTAACTAAAGAATTGAAGAAAAGTAATATCCCATTTAGATGGGACTTACCAGCCGGTATAATTTTTAGATATTACGGAGTGAGATATTGCTTGAATACTATTGAAAAAGCGGAACATTTTTATAAAAATATTTTTAAGGGAGCTTCGAAAGACCTTAAGAATAAGAAACAAGAAAGAGAGCTTGTAAAAGGTAAACAGAAGGATGAGACTCAAAGAATGAATCAAAGAATGTCAAAAGAACAAGGAGCGCAATCTGGTTTCTTGGAGGATCTTACTATGGACTTCTCAGATGGGAAAATAGACCACATCAGTGAATCTAATTTAGGAGCACCGGACCTTGAACTGCTGGAGCAAGATTCAAGAAATACTATTATTCAAGATGACCAGCAGCAGAGGTCCAATGCTCCGCAAGAAAAGGATGGTGATATCGAACAGCAGGAACCAGATTCTAACGAGGAAATTCGAGAGGTAACTAATGAGTGTCGTAAAGTTCTTTATCAGATGCAGCTGTTATCAGAAAGCTTGGACAATCTTGGATACCGGTTATAAAATTCTTAAAGTTTAAATGGATTTGGATTTATGGATTATAAAGTCTTCATCCTGACTTGGAGTTTCTTTTTTTTTATTCTGAATTGGATTTAACATCTTGAGCAAGTTTAACAGAGGGCTGCAATGGTAGCAGCGTTCTGTGATTATCCGATTATAGTTTTTTTTTGGAACTAGCAGCGTTCTGTGATTATCCTATCATAGTTTTTTTTGGAACTTATAATCTAAGAGGAAGGAATGGAAATGAAAATATCTCACAACCAGAAGGAGTGAATAATAACGGGTGGCAGGATTTGAAATAGTTGTTATAAGAACATCTGGGAATGCAGCTGATAGGACTTTTTTTTTCTTTTTGATTTTTTTGTCATTAAGGTTTGGCGGAGCTGCATTGGGGTTTTTTTTTTTTTATGCTGTAATAGAATACGTTAGTTTGAATGTTTCTACCTGGAGGAGTGAATATCTTCGTGGTTGGATGATATCTATATAGTAGCAGTGTTTTGTGATTACCCTATCATGCTTTTTTTTGGAAATTATTATCTAAGAGGAAAGAATGGAAATGAAAACGTCTTACAACCAAGAATGGATAACAAAGGGTGGCAGGATTTGAAACAGTTTTTACAAGAACATTTGGATGCAGTCTCTAGGATTTTTATTTCCTTTTTTTTTTTTTTTTTATTCTTTTGTTAAGGCTTGGTGGAGCTGCATTGGGGTTTTTTTTTTTTTTTTTTTTTTTGCTGAAATAGAACACGTTAGCTTGAATGATTCTACCTACAGGAGTGAACATCTTCTTGGTTGGATGTTATTCATATAAAGTCACACGGGGGGTTTATATGGAATGTTTTGTTTTACTGATGGGGGCAGACAGAAGATGAAGAGTATCGCAATTGGATATAGGTGAAGAAAGAAGAATTAACTTCAATCAGGAAGAAGAGAAGACTGTAACTCGAGTTATGGAAAATTATAACAATATATGTATGATTATATTATATTGTATGTTTTTTCCCTGAAGGGGGGATTTTTGTGTTTTTGAATTAGGGGGAGTAGTTCGGATTAAACTAGCTGGTATTATCTAATATGAATAAGTAAGGTATAGAACTTTGGAGTGATCGAGTATGGTATAGGATTAGTAATGTTAGTTATGTTTTTTTTACTTTATTTTATTTTTCTTCTTCTTTTTGTTTCTAAATTGGCTTAAATATCATAATGGCTATTTTTTTTTGGTGCCTTCTTTTATTATAATATTGTTAATTTTAGACAGATATTTATGTCTATGGGTTTCTCTTTGCATTATTTCATTTTATTTTATTTTATTTTATTTTATTTTTATTTTTATTCTTTTCTTTCTCTTTTTTCTCTTCCTCTCAACTTAGATCAGAATAGAATTGAGTATATAATAGTATTTGTCTTTCTGGCTGTTAAAAATTTTCGTTGTTGTTTTTCTTTTTAAGAAATGTGTAGTGGAAGTCAGGGGTGGGATGGGGAGGGAGGGGTTGGGGTTGGGGGGAGGTTGGAGGGGATGGGAGGGGGGGTGGGGGCAGGGGTGAAAAAAGGGGGAAAAAATTTTTATTGTAAAACTTTTTCAATAAAAAAAAAAAATAAATAAATTTGGGCACAGGCATCCAGAGAGGGGAAAAAAGATAAAAGAACTATGGTGACATCTTCCATGCAATCTTTGACATATATACTTGCATTAAACATTGCGATGTATAATGCAATTGCTGCATTTCTGAGATGACATCACTACACCTGTTCTATTGTTTTGGCATCCTGAAATTTGCAGAGGATGCTACTGATGCTGTCTTCCTGTAAAATGTAACAACCTTTAGAAACATGAGAGCTAAAATAAAAAGCTTTATCTGATGCAAAAAAAAGTACAGTGACATTAAAATATAAAACTAAATTTAATCTGATATATGGTGTTAATAATGCATGCATGCAATAATAATTTGTGCACTGTCAGGTTCCATCACTATAGGCATTTTTTCCTGCCTCCTTATAAATATATACAAGAATAGTAAAATTGCCTTGTCTAGTTCCTTAAATTGCCAGCAATTTTATTCTTGCCAGAGTTCTTCCATGTGTCTCTGAACTGCACTGTGGAAGGCTTATCCTGATGATTGAAACAACCATGCTTCTAAAAAACATTCTTAAAACCTGCAGAGCTTTGGTTCTCTCCGTAGTTACGAAATTGTTTAAAATCACATATATTTTATGTTCATTGTTTACACATACAAATCTATAGAAGCAGAATTTGTACTTATTGCTAGAAATGCACAACCGTCAGATTTAAAGATTGCCCCATAATTCTACTTCCCTTGTGTGTTCTCCACACGCACTTACTGTGTGTGCACTTACTGTATCATTGGAACATAATAAAAATGTGTATGATGTTCACACGGGACACAATTACCTATTGTGCAGACTCTCGGCCTTGTTCCTTTTTTGCTTCAGCCGGTATAAGACAAGCAATACAGGACTGTCCAAGCAAAGGCAGTGAAAGTAATAGAAATGATCTGTATTTTCCCCTTGCTTACAAGAAACCGCAAATGGAGAAAGAGAGCAACAGTTATACAGCACAGCCTTCTCTGCACATTTATGAATCATTGTGTGGCCCTTTGTGATTAAATAGCTTTAGGTGAATTGAGAATTTGTTCTTGAGATTTATGAGTACACCCCAGGGGTGAAATGCTCCTGGTTCAGACCGGATCAGACGATCCGGTAGCGGTTCTGGTAGGAGAACCAGTAGCGATGGTGGCGCAAGGCTTCGGCAGAATAGGTTGTAAAAAAATGCTTTTAAAAGGTTAAAAAAAGGCTCAGACGATCGCGAGGCACAGCTGTGATCGTCAGAGCCGTTTTTTAACCTTTTAAAAGCATTTTTTACAACCCATTCACCTAAATAGGTTGTAAAAAAAATGCTTTAAAAAAGTTTTTAAAAAGTTGGCCACACCCACCCAGTCACATTACCACCATCCCCACCAAACCACACCCACAGAACCGGTAGTAACAAGTTTTACATTTTACCACTGGTACACCCCTGAAAAGAACAGAGTGCTCAAAAGTTTTTCATAGCTTAATGTTCTAGATGAGATGCCTGTGGAATTTCAGATATTGTTTATTTAATTCTGATCTCCTGTGATAGAGAACCCGGAGATTGGTATGTGCATGCAAGAGTGAATCTAGTTCTCTAATCTTGAGGAGTTTGGATTCATTTCTCACTGAAGGCGGACAAAAATATGGCATAACTGTCTCCAGCAGATATAAACTACCATTGATACACTGTATATTTTACAAGTAAGCAGTATACCTTTCTAAATAAAGATCTTGTGACACTTGCTTTAATAAATCTTATCAGTCAGCACCCAGGTATGATGAATAGAGCTTTTCTCCAAACACAGAAAAATGGGAATAATTGAAAAACTGTACTCTATTTAATTTACGTTGCATCCTCAAATTTTCAAAGGCTGTGATGGGATATTTTGTTCAATCTAGATTGGGGATCAGCATGAAAGGAATTATTTGGTTTTAACTCTTAACATAGCTCAGTACTTCACATATATCCCAAGGTGTCCTTAGAATATAAAAAAGCTTAGTATGAATCTTTTTTTAAAAAAAAAATGAAATAGTGATGCATAGAAATGTGTTCTTCTATGTAATATATTTCTATATTTACTTGCACTCTAATTAGTTTTCTCCAAATTCTGGATTGCTTTAGGTGGATGACGTGAAGGAAACAAAAAAGCAATACAGAGGATTGTGCTTGTATGGAGAACATCAGGAAGAATATATTTCAGCAATCCAACATATGTTTGCTGATCTGTTATCTGTCTATTTATGATCTATGATTTATTATTATTTATTGTATTAATTACATTGACATGATGTGTTCTCCTTTTACCCCTACAAATAAAAATATACACGCATATGCATATTCACAAACACTACACCTAGGTGTGAACTTTAAACATTACAGATAGTTCTTAACTAATTACTGGTCATTTAACAACTGTACAAAGTTACAACAGCCTTGTAAAAAGTGCTTTATGTACCATAAAGTGCTTCTGGCCATCATAAAATGTTCCATTGCTCCCCACTTAAGGTCACGTGACCTCATTTCAGGTTCTTGGCAATCTGTTTGTAAGCAGATTGTGACCATAACATGACCACTTGCAGCCTTCTCTTATGGCCTCCCAAGGACATCAGTGGGGAAGCCATTGACAAACTACTCATGTTGTTCTCAGATTAGTTCAGTGGTTTTCCTAGCTCAGTGTAAGCACAGATTGGCAATAGAGCTTCAGTATTTTGGATAGGTTTTCTTCTTCTATCTTCCTAGAAATGTCAAAAATTCATCCCTGGGATTATTCTGCTGCTGAAGTATATGCTATATCTATTAGCTACAGTCCTCCTCCTGTGTAATAGTAATTTTATAGTAGGATAAACTGTGCCACATGCTATCTTGGTATAAAGACCTGCAGACTTTTCCTTTTTGCTATCATCCACATTACCATAATCTTTTTTAAAAAATCCAGCTCCTTGAGAATATTGTTTCCTTATTTTACACTTGGGAAGTGTAAATCTTCTGTAGTTTCAGATAATTCAGAAGCTATAAAAAATACAGCCCTGTGTACATTGCTTTAGGGGGAAAACAAAAATCAACTAATAAAATGGTGGAAATATATCTTCAAATACTGTATTCCTTTGGGGCTCATGGAAGTATTTTACTATTTAAACTATTTAAAATAATATTTTTGACCAAGTTATGTTCCTTAAGGGAGAAGGGGGAAAAAGTAATATATATTGAACCTGCTATAGAGTAATTTTAAGATTCCCTAACATTCTGCTTTAAAGTATCAGAACAAATGCTGCAAATGAATGAGATTCAAGGCGCTAAGATGCAAAGCTATTCAATTTTTACCCCCTCTATTCATTGTCAGTTAAGAATCCCTACTGCAAATGACTGTTGCTTTGAAAAACAAAGCTGTTCAGTCTCTTTTACTCTTTGTATGAGAACCAGATGACAGCATTTGTTCTTAGTAACTTTTATTCCAACGGGGAATGACATCAGAATAGAGAGCTATTGTCATTCGACAATGTTTTATAGGTCTCACTCATCGGAATATAATTGCTAATCTTAGCCGTATAGAAGAAATACTTCCTTGACATAAAAGTGGCAGGTGGCATGAATAATTTTATTGTTTACATCTCTGCTCAACACTACAATTTCAATTCTTAGAATTAAAAGAACATTATGTTTTTAATACATCATTGTTTCAGATGTTTTACTACAACAATGTATTTCATGCTTTAAAAGCAATTAGTAGTTTTAAAAAAAGAGACCTCTCTTGCTGAGAAATCTATTAGACACTGTAATCACTATTATGGTTATTAACATTATTATTTTTATATTATATTATTAATATAAATGGTGATTTATGACCGTTGCTGTGTTCCAAAGTCATGTGATCACCTTTTGAGACTTTTGGACGAGCAAAGACAATGGGGAAGCCAGATTCATTTAACAACCAAGTTACTAACTAATCAAGCAGTGATTCACTTAACAACTGTGGCAAGAAAGGTCATAACATGGGACAAAACTCACTTAACAAATGTTTCACTTACCAACAAAAATTTTGGGCTCAATTGTGGTTGTAAGTCGAGGATTACCTGTGTAGGTAACAGGAAATGTTTAAGTCAGGATCTGCATGCTCTATCAGTCCTATTACCAGTATAAACTTCCCTCAAGCTTACGACATTGTTCTCCGCTCATGCCCAGCCCATCACAAATGCATTTCCATCTGAGTTTTGCAACTCTGCCTATTCAAAAGTTTTCTATCCTAAAATAAGTCCTTCCAAATGATTGGCATATTATCCTTCATTCCAGTCTAATCACATCTTCAATATTAATTGGCTACATCAATGGTTGGCAATAGTGCCCCCCTTCTCAAAAAGCCATTCCTTGGCCCTATCATGTTTGAAAAACTATCTGCCAGTATCTGATTTAATATGCCTTAGTAAGGCTATTGAGAAAGCATTTGGACTCCTGGTCATAAGGAATATTTAGATCTCTTTCAGTCAGGCTTCAAGCCTGGGCATAAGGTGTAGACAGCATAAGTTGTTCATCTAGATGACTCATAGCGTGATCTTGAAGAGGGTGCTCTTTCTAGCATTGCTAGACATCAGGAGATAGATGATAGATAGATAGATAGATAGATAGATAGATAGATAGATAGATAGATAGATAGATAGATAGATAGATAGATAGATAGATACTGTGTTTCCCTGAAAATAAGAACCAGCCTTATTTTTTTTTCCCACCAAAAAAGGCACCAGGTTTTATTTTTGAGGGATGTCTTCCACTGAATCACCTTGTGGCAGCAGGACTGAGAGCCCCACCCAGCAGGAGCCCACTCCTGTCTCATTTCTTCTGCAGACGCTTGCCTCCACTCGTGCACGGCACCCCTGGTGTCTGTTTTGTTATCAGAGGCCTTCAGGAAAGAAACAAAGTTTGGATTGATGCACATGTCAATCTGGAGCTCTTTTATTGGCAGCAGAAGGCCTCTGACAGTGAAACAGAGGTCAGGGGGGTACTGTGTGCATCAATCCAGAATGCTTTTATCGGCTGCAGAGGCCTTTCCTGAAGGCCTCTGAAAGTGAAACAGAGGCCGGGGGCGATTCGCGCAAGCAGCAGCCAGTGACTGCAGAAAAAGTGGGGCCGGCAAGGCAGGTGTCAGGGTATGTGAGGCCTAGCTGAAACTGTCTGAAGGTAAGCAGCTCCACCACCCTCGCTTGATTTTTACCCGTGCACCTCACCCCATCTGGGCAACCAGATGCAATGAAGTGGGCAGTGTTGTGTCCTCACAGTTACGGCTTCCCTCTACGGGGCTGTGTTGCCAGCCGGCGCTGATTGGTTCAGGCGCAGCACTAAAATAAGCGGGAGATTCCTAGCTCAGGGATTGGTTGATGCCTGACAGCTCTTGTTCTTAAGGAGCTGTCCCTGTTTTGTTGGTGTTCTTTAACTCTCCGCAGCTGTTTGAGCGGATAGTTGTTATGTTAATAAAGTTGGTGTTCCGCACCTATGCCTCAGCCTCTCTGTCAACAGCAGATTTAATATTGGCGACGAAGGTGGGATTTTTCTGAGGCGGATTGCGGAATCGCTGACTGTGTGGAAGAAATGGCTTCAGGGCTGCCGGTATTCACCCCTTTCGAGCCTGCTGCTGAATCATGGGACGAATATCTCGAGCGTTTCGAATGTTTCCTGCAAGCTAATGATCTGGCTGAGTTGCCCAGCGCCAGGAAAAGGGGCTATTTCCTCAGCTCCTGTGGGCGTGAGGTATTCGGGACAGCTAGGGCTCTGGCGGCTCCCCAACCAGTATTTGCTGTACCATGGGAGACGTTGTTGCAGAAGTTAAAGAACCATTACTCTCCCATGCCCTCAAGAATTGCGAGGCGGCATGCTTTCCATTTGAGATCTCAGAGAGAGGGGGAGTCTGTGAATGATTACATAGCCTCCCTAAGATCGGCTGCGCTTTACTGCGAATTCACTGACTTAGATGATAGACTCCTGGACCGCCTGGTTACTGGGGTGCGGGACATGAGGCTCCAACGTCGTTTACTAGCTCGAGCTGACCTAACGCTAGCAACCGCCCTAGATGAGGCCAGGGCTGCCGAGATGTCAGCGAAGTCTTCCGCTGACATTCAACGTTCTCAGGCTGGAGTGTCCCTGGCCGCGAGCAACCCCCAGTCTGTTCATTATGAAGGGTCTGAACCAGAAGAGTTCTCCGAGGAGGAAGGTGAAGTGAGTCGACTTAAATTGGCTCCTCGGAAGAACCGTTCAGCCGCCCCCAAGCCAGCTCAGGGCACCTGCCTGGGATGCGGAGGCTCGCACAGTCGCACCGAATGCAGATTCCGGTCCGTCGTGTGTCGGCGTTGTGGAAAGAGAGGACACCTGGCCAGAGTTTGCCGCGCATCGCTGCCTGTTCGCGCTGAGGGGATCGAGCCAGCGTCCAGGAGACAACGGGCGAGGCGGAGCCGTGGCCGCGAAGATGTGTTCCTGACTGAAGGGGACGCTGAGGTGGCAGTTGTTGCAGTTAGCCATTCCTCTTCCTCGTTTTCCTCCAACAAACTATACCTGACTGTTAGCCTAGAGGGTGTCCCATGTAAGATGGAGCTCGACACGGGCTCCTCTAAGTCATTGATCGCCTGGTCAACCCTTAAAGGGTTGTTGCCAGCTTTCTCTAAGCGGTCGTTGCGGCCATGTCCTGTTAAACTTAAGGATTACCAAGGAAATGTAATCCCCACGTTAGGGTGTTGTGACATCCAGGTGTCCTTTAAGGAGTTTTCAGGCCGCCTCCCACTAGTTGTAGTAAGGGAGAGTCTGCCTTGCCTTCTAGGGTTAGACTGGTTTATGGCCCTCCGTTTAGGTATATCGGGAATCCATTCTACTTGTTCTGATGTTGCTTCCCAACTTGAGCAGGAATTTGCCGATGTGTTCGATAGTCAATTGGGTAAATATACAGGGCAGCCAATTTCATTTAATTTAGACCCCCAAGTCGTGCCTAGGCGCCTGAAACCCAGGAGGGTGCCATTGGCACTGCGCCCTAAAGTAGATAGGGAATTAGACAAATTGATTGCCCAAGGAGTTCTCGTGCCAATTGACCACTCAAATTGGGAAACCCCTATTGTTATTCCCCTCAAACAGGACGGGTCTATTAGAATATGTGCCGATTATAAGGCGACAATAAATAGGGCATTGCAGGCAAATAACTACCCAGTTCCAGTAGTTCAGCATGTCCTCCACTCTTTGGGCCAAGGGCGGGTTTTCGCGAAGCTGGATTTGGCCCAAGCATATCAACAGCTTCCCGTGGACGAAGCCACGGCCTTGGCCCAAACCATCATTACCCATCGCGGGGCATTCAAATGCACCCGTCTGCAATTCGGGGTCAGTGTCGCCCCCGGGATCTTTCAAAGCCTCATGGAGCGGTTGCTCCATGGGCTACCTGGGGTAGCCCCTTATTTTGATGACGTCCTGATCGCGGCTGCGGATCAGGACGAGCTCATCAGCAGAATTAGGGCCGTCCTCACTTGTTTCCGACGGGCGGGGTTAAAGGTTAAGAAAGAGAAGTGTCGAATAGGGGTGACCCAGGTTGAGTTTTTGGGGTTTTTGATTGACTCCCGGGGCATTCGGCCGGCTCCCGCCAAGGTGGAAGCTATAAAACTCGCTCCCGCACCCACCAATAAGGCCGAACTCCAGGCTTTCCTCGGCCTCCTGAATTTTTATGCTATTTTTGTGCCACATAAGGCATCCCTAGCTGAGCCCCTCCACCGTTTGCTGGACGCTAGGAGGCCCTGGCACTGGGACCGCAAAGCGGCTGCCTCCTTCCAGGCAGTCAAAGATGTGTTGACTTCTGATGCTGTCCTGGTGCAGTATGATGAAGGTCTGCCATTGTCCTTGACATGCGACGCTTCCCCTTTTGGGGTGGGAGCTGTCCTCAGTCATACCTTACCCAATGGTTCCGAGGCCCCGATAGCGTACTATTCTCGCACGCTATCCACCGCAGAACGTAATTATAGCCAGCTAGATCGGGAAGCCCTAGCCGCCGTTGCTGGAATCAAGCGGTTCCATAATTACGTTTATGGCCGGTTTTTTTGCCTTGTCACTGACCATAAGCCCCTATTGGGTCTTTTGGCCGGGGACAGGCAAACTCCGCTGATTCTCTCTCCACGCATGTCGCGCTGGGTGGAGTTCTTGGCGGCATATGATTACAAACTGTTGTATCGGCCTGGGAAGGCTATAGGGCACGCCGATGCCCTTAGTCGCTGCCCAGTCCCTGTGAGTGTAGTGGACCCTGCCCCCGTGTCATCAATATTGCTCATTGACGAGGTCCCTGAGCTAGTCACTGCCGATGACATCCGCATGCACTCCACTACCGATGCTATCCTGTCCAGACTGCTGGACTGGGTGCGCAGGGGCTGGCCAGCCTTCGAGGGGTCCCCCGAATTGTTGCCCTATTATCGGAGGCAGCATGAATTATCCGTTCTAAAAGGTTGCCTTTTGTGGGGTCATAGGGTTATTGTGCCATCTAGCCTCAGGACCAGGGTTCTGACACGACTCCACGATGCCCACCCGGGTATCGTGCGCATGAAGTCTTTGGCCCGCAGCTACGTGTGGTGGCCTGGGATTGATCAGGATGTCGAGGAATGGGTAGCCCATTGCCAGACCTGCCAGCTGTCCCGACCAGCTCCTCCTTCGGCCCCCATCCGTGAGTGGGAAACACCTAGCACTCCATGGGCTAGGGTACACGTGGATTTGGCGGGCCCTTTCTTTGGGAAGATGTTCATGATCCTAGTGGATGCCCACTCCAAGTGGGTGGAATTGGCCGCTATGTCATCCACCACGACTGAAGCTGTAGTACGGGTCTTAGAGGGATGGTTCGCTTCCCATGGGTTACCTGATGTGTTAGTTACTGACAATGGCCCGCAGTTCACTTCGGCCCCCTTCCAGCTGTTTCTTTCGAAACTGGGCATCCGACATGCCCAAACGGCACCTTGCCATCCGGCCTCTAACGGCCTGGCGGAAAGAGCCGTCAGATCAGCTAAAGACGCATTACGTCGTTTGGGCCCCACAAATTGGCACCATAAGATTTGCCAGTACCTCTTAGCTCAGCACACTACCCCTTGCATGACCACTAAATTCAGTCCCGCCGAATTGCTTATGGGAAGGCGCCTGCGGACCACGCTGGACCGTTTGCACCCTAGTTATGTCCAGAGCCAGTGCGGGGGTTCTGCTCCCCGGTCACGAACCTTCGCAGTTGGCGATCCCGTCTATGCCATGAACTTCGGGTCCGAGGTTAAGTGGATTCCGGGACATATTGCTCAACTAACCGGACCCTATTCTTATAGGGTTGTGCTCAGTGATGGCCGAGAGTGGCGCCGACATATAGACCAGCTCCGGCGCAGGAGTCTCGATGGGAACCTTCCTTCCCCCGTGCCGGGAAATTCACAGTTTCCTGTTCTGCAACCAGTTGAAGCCCTTCCCAACCAGCCCGACATCAGTCTGCCAACTCGCACAGAACTGCCCCTACCGGAGGTCTTACCAGAGGATCCGGGCCGCGTACCAGAAACTGTCAGGCCGGATAGTGAAGCAGCTCCAGCTGGGACAGAAGCTCCGAGTTCGGTCCCTCCCCCTTCGCCAGTCGGGCTCGCATCTCGCAGATCAGGGCGGATTCGACGCCGGCCAGCATATTTACAAGATTACGCATGCGCGGTCCGGGTGGGGAGGAGTGTTGTGTCCTCACAGTTACGGCTTCCCTCTACGGGGCTGTGTTGCCAGCCGGCGCTGATTGGTTCAGGCGCAGCACTAAAATAAGCGGGAGATTCCTAGCTCAGGGATTGGTTGATGCCTGACAGCTCTTGTTCTTAAGGAGCTGTCCCTGTTTTGTTGGTGTTCTTTAACTCTCCGCAGCTGTTTGAGCGGATAGTTGTTATGTTAATAAAGTTGGTGTTCCGCACCTATGCCTCAGCCTCTCTGTCAACAGCAGATTTAATAGGCAGGGTCTCAACTAGGGCTTATTTGTGGGGGAGTAGGGTTCATATTGGGCACATGTGTAAAAATCAAATTAGGGCTTATTTTCAGGATAGGGCTTATTTTCGCAGAAACATGGTAGAAAGATAGGCAGACGGACAGAAAAAATTTAGAAGGAAACAAGACTCCATAAGAAGACAAAAATATACTTTATTGAGATATTGCTAGAATGACAGAAACTGGCAAGTCTGCTTGTAATAGAATAGAATAATAAAATAATCAGGTTGGACAGGACCTAGAAGGTCTTTTACTCCAAACCCCTGCTTGAATAGGAGACCCTATACCATTTCAGACAAATGGTTGTCCAATCTCTTTTTGAAAGCCTCCAGTGGGGCACTCACAACTTCTGAAGTGAATTGCTCTCATCCTTGTGCTTTATAAGAAGAAATTTACCTTAGTCTCTTCCACATGCTGACTCGTTTCTCAAGACTTAAGGAATATTTCAGCTCTCTTTGCACATACACACACACATATATATTCTTACCTATATTCCTTAAGTTCATCAGTCTGATTCTCCTCATCCTATAGCATTTAATATCATTGCTTATGCTATCTTTTTTGATTGCCTGTGACATTGGGTGTTGGAAGCATTATTTTGCTATAGCTCCATACTACTCTAAGCAAATCATTGTTTGCTTTCTATTCCATTTTGATTAACATATACATGAAATGATGGGGAAAGATATCCATTCATTTGGGCATTATTCATATGCTGATATCTAGTTTTATATATTTAATCAGGACTGAATGGGAGATGTGATTGAAACTTTAATGTGGTGCTGAGAGATTCTAAGGGATGAAATTCACATAAAATACTGAAATTGATGGTGGCAAGATGGTGGGGCTTAATAACAGGGTTGCAATTCTTCTAAAGAACTGATGCACGTGGACTAAAGACTCCTACTGGAGTAGTAGTGGAAGACATGCTGAAGAGAACTGTTGACCAGCTTTAGTAGGGTCACCAATTTAGTCCTTTCCTGGACCTGGATAGTAAGGACAATGGATATAATGTAATGATATAATCTATATATGAAATAGTACTTGAGCAGATGGTTGGATTAGAAGACCTCCAAAGTCCCTTCCAACTCTGTTATCTGTTATTCTGATTAGAATACTGCATCTAGTTTTGGTCACCACAATATAAAAAAGATGTTGAGACTCTGGAAAGACTGCAGAGAACAACAACAAACTTGATTTGGGGGCTGGAGCTAAAACATATGAAGAAGTGTTGCAGGACTTGGATATGTATAGTCTAGTGGATGGGAAGGTTAGAGGTGACTTGATATAGCAGTGTTCCAATATTTGGAACAAAGAATGGGGTCATCCTATTTTCCAAAGCACTGCTAAGCAAGGCAAGAAGCAATGGATTGAAATTAATCAATAATAGAAGCAACCTAGAACTAAGAAGAAATTGATTTATAATTTGCGAGCTTTTATCTTACAATAAATCAATGTATCAAGAATGTTTACAAATGTTCAAAGATAGATAAAACAAAACTTTGCCAGGGAGCTTATGCAGAATTCTATTGTTTGGCTTGTCTGTCTTACAACTTGTTACTAACAAATATGTTATGCAAGCAATCTGTTAACATATATATTTATACCAAAAGCTATAAATGCATTTTCATGATTTTAACTATGACAATATGTCTTTAAAAATCCCAAAGTTTATATCTACAGTTTTAACATTTACTTGTCAGTAATAAAATGAATACATTTCAACATGCTAAATTGCCCTGAAATTTCACTGCAATAAATAGAACCTTGTATACAAGTTGAGGAAAATAATCTTGACTTATTGAATGGATTTACTTAACAGTGCTTCAACCCTTTCAAAATATATACAATAAAATGGAAAGCATTGCTTCAAAGAATAATACAGTATGTGCAATTGTTGTCATATTGGCCCACCAAATGTAACATGTTAAAAACAAAATGTAAGACATCATATACTGGTTTTAAAGTGTATCTTCTTTGATACATTTTCTGTGATCTCTTCTCCACATACAGTGCCTGCTTTTCAATTAGAAAAAGAACTAATACTAAGATAAGGTCTAAAATACTACAACTAGTAACAGAGGGCTTGATTCCAAGCATATCTAAATTAACCACCATCTTTATTAACTTATATTATTTCTCTTTGCACTTCTCTTTCCAGTCCAGACTCAGGCATTGTTCATTTTTACAGCTGTTTTATGAGAGAAAAATGCTGGACCATATGCTATGACTTGATAAGTATTCCTTTCAAATAAACCACATGCTTGGAAAAAGCTTTCTCGCTTAGTATTTCCAATTTCCCAGCAGACATCTGTAATTCTCCCAACATGTTGCATAATAGAATAATGACCACAATTGGACATTTGCGATGCTCAAAACGATAAGAGGGTTGTACAATGGCATTATGTTGTCCAAGTGCTGTCAAAGAAGGAGAATCAACTTGATGTACTCAAGCGCAAGCTATCTGCCAGAGTAATAAACTGAAATTGCCTGAAAAATTGCTTGAACACCATCCGTGACCCCAAACTTTCAATAACTATTGAGAAAGACATATTGTGGATGTACCTTCACTGACTTGACACCCTTAGCTACTGCAAACACATCTATCAAATAGATACTTCCAGGAAATATTTTCTCTCTGGAGCTCTTAAAAAGTAAAGTGCTATGGACATATTTGGAAGTGTAACAATCTTATGCTCATGGCTTCGTGCCCCAATACACTAAAAATGCTACAAACACTTGAAAACATTGTATCCTACGTCAGAAAACTTGAATATATGTAAATTATAAAGTGAAGCATTAGAAAAGCTGTAGACTATGATCTGTGAGTCAGCAAATCTCATCTCATTCTCTACATTATCATTATTTATTTATTTATTTATTTGACAAATTTAAACAGCCACTCATGGCACTGTAGAAGACCACTGTATGTCATGGAGTGTAGTCACATGTTTTGATTTCTCCCTCCTGTTAAGTAAATTCTTGAAGTTTAGAATTCATCCTAAGCTAATCTGCTTCTTTTCACTGTTGTTTGTTGAATAAGAAAATGTTCACACAGCTGTAAAGCTATCTCTAAAGTTCCCAGAGCTCTGAACTATCCAATTCCTTCAGTTTCATTGCCATAGAAGCAAAGTTATGAGGTTTGGGACTAGATTTTAATAAAAACCCTTAGTATTGAGTTTTGAATTTTGAGCTTCAGCACAGGTCTGAGTGTTTGGGCCTTTGGGATCTCCCTATTGTTATTGGGACTCCCAGCAGCTGAACTGAGATCATTTTTTCTAGATATATTATGCTATTGTACTATGTTTCTGTTTACAGCTCTCTGCTAAAGTTATTAATAAAGTTTAAAATCTCCTTACTTGCTAGTGTGTTCATTGACCCTGGATCCTCAAAGAACCAATTGTCGGGGTCCTGACTGAAGTACATAGGTAAAGTAAAAACATCTGTGACACCATCAATTTCTCTTGTACAACAATTTTGCACCAACATTAGTGGATGCCAAGCCCAGATAACAAAGTCAAATCTTGAGACTCTTCCAGAAGATCAGCCAATCTCACCTCTGGAGGCATTCCAAAGGATGAGTGCTGAGGCAGAAAAGGCTGTCTTCTTGGGTCTCATCAGATGACTTTCCTTTGTGGATGGGAATCATACCATGCCCTTCATGCCAAGCTTGATGGGATGGGTAGATTTGATTGGGGAGAGTCTGTCCCTCAAATAATCCACATTACAAAAGGCTTTTTTCAATTTGCCAGATTTCTAAAATTTAACTAACCTACGTTATAGCCCCAAGTTGGAAACAAAACGGCAACATCTCTATTCGGAAACGCCATAAAACTTCCTTCTTTCAATGGTTTAGTGTCCTTTAATTGTAATGTTTTAGAGACATTTGTGTTTCAAAGTGGATTTGTCTGTTAGATTAATTTTTAATTCATCCAGTTTGCTCTGAGTAAATATTTATGTTCCTCTGTAAGGCGTACATGAGTAAACTGAAGAGTTTTGGAGGAAACTTGGCCAGTATATTGGATATTGTCTGACCTCCTTTCTTATTGTACATGGTATTTTGGTCAGATAGTGTTATTGTAAGAATGGGTCTTTTAAAGTCGATATCAACATTTTCCTCTGAACTTTGAGGACACTTCTACATTTCCAATTTATAATTTTAGGGCTGTACAGGACATTGCTTTTCTCAAAAAGTGAATATTTCACTTACTATAATTTAATTTTCTAATGGTTCTTACTTACTTACTGGTTGGGGCAAATACCATGTACATTTATCATTGATCTCATGTGATTTAATTTTCTCAAATGTTCTTTTTTTAAAAGAACCTTCTAAACCTGATAGTGATAATTTCCTCTTACCCTAGCTTCTTTTACTCTTTGTTACATAGAACAGATCATCCATGCTCAGTTGCAGTAAATGAAGCTAGCCTTATAAGAATTAAATGGAGTAATCAAATGAGCTGTGTTATAGCTGTTTGGGTTTTCCGGTTCAGTCTGGTCCTTCAGGAATAATGATCTCAGCAACAATATGCATTAGATAGGTACAAAAAGCTTCTACTTTTCTGATTAACAAACTATAAAATAGTATTGCTTTTTAGTGATTATTGTATGCCATCCAGAGTCACTTATCATGAAATGAATGATTAATTTAATGAACAAATAAGTAAACTTTCCTTGTGAGAACCAGCAATAATAATCAAAATTCTTTTAAACTCTTTTAACCACAACCCATTAAAGACTAGCTTTACCAAGAGTATATTTTAGCTAGGGTATCTATATATCTATAAACATACATACACATATATACACATATATACATATCTTTTCAAGTTTTCATGGGTGTATGTATATAAAAAATTAAAATCTTGGTGTTTTTCCACATCATTAAAAGTCTGTTATTTGAAATGCTTAAAATCTTGGCTAAAATCCCACTTAAGATCCCCCAAAATCCCAACGAAACACTTTGTAAGGTCTTTTGAAACTCTGGCTAAAATCTTAACCAACACTTTAAAAGTTTTCTTTTTGGCAATGTTTCAACAAGCTCTCTAACTTGTAATCATTGGGCCCCTACTTTCAGTTTAGAAGCTTTGTTGGGATTTTGGAGGATCTTAAACTGGGATTTTAGCTAGGATTTTAAGCATTTCAACTAACAGACTTTTAATGACACGGGAAAACACCAAGATTTTAACTTTTTATATACATACATACATACATATACACATATATACACATATATATACAAACCTCAGAAAACATAATTATATGTATGTATGTATGTATGTATGTGTATATGTATATGTATATGTATATGTATGTGTGTGTGTGTGTGTGTGTGTGTGTGTGTGTGTGTGTGTATATATGTCTATTTTGTTACTTTTCATAGGTTTTATGTGTATTTTTCCTTTAAGCCAGGTTTTTCCTACGTAACCAAGATTTTTCTGGAACCCTAATTGGCTTAAAGGAAAAAGGTTTTTACATAAAACCTATGAAGAGTAAGAAAATAGACATTGTACCTTTACAGGGAGGAACATGAGATGTGGGTGTGGCTTACTGAGGATGGCTAATGAGCCAGAAATAGCTATATAAGTCTCTCACTATGCAGCACAAAATTTGCTGGCTGCCAGAATGAAAAGAAGGAGAAAAAACCCAGAAAGTAGTGAATGTGATTTCACTCAATTAGGGTTCCAGAAAAATCTTGGTTACGTAGGAAAAACCTGGCTTAAAGGAAACACACACACACACACACATATTCACACACACATATACATACATATGCATATACATATACATGCATATACATACATATACATATACATATACATATACATATACATATACATATACATATACATCCATATGGTTTTTCATGTTCATCCTATATTAAATATTTTTTTCTCTTTTTCTGCTTGTCTATTTGTTTGTTTTGTGGGCCTTTTTCTGTATTTTTTTTAAAAAAATGATTCTATATATGTCCTCACTTTGGGATTGTTTGAACAATGAAAATGTGGGCTATAAATGATTTGATATTATTTATACCAATAAATAATCTTTAGATGGGCTTGTTGAGGGGGCATCAGTGTTTTTGATATTTGACTGCTAATTTGATCCTTTGATAATTAAGTAATTAGCCACATATAAATTGGCAACCTAGAACATTATCTAGGATATTTAGAACATCTATGGTTTATTGTAATGCCATTATGATATCATATTTATTTATTTATATTTCCTATTTCTTAACCACCCATTCTCCACAGAGAGGAATTCTGGACAGTGTACAATATAATCAATAAATTAATATTAAAATCAGAAATAATTTAAGATTTAAAAGTTTTAAAATTATAAAAATAACATGACATTCAAAAAATGAAAAATTTCAAGATGGGGAGGTAGTAGTTGTTAATACAAGGAGTGGGGTCTTTATGCAGCCAGTAAGCCCCACCATTCTCTAAGCCTTTGTGTCTACTGTCCTCTTCACCTACTGTCCTCCTCACCTCTGAGGACACCTCTTGAGGATACCTCTACCGTTCTCCTCACCTTTCCTCACCTCTGAGGGCAGGATGTTCTACAATGCAAGGGCAATGGCAAAGATGATCCTCTTCTTAAGACCCCTAGTGGACATTCTTTGACAGATGGGGTCTGCAGTATACTTTCCTTGCCTGAATGAGCTTGGCAGTCTGATGTGTCGGGGCAAAGTGGGTTCCACTGGTAGTCTGGTCCTATGCTATGATGGGTTTTATAGGTAATGACCAGTTCCTTGAATTGGACCCAGAAGCAAACTAGCACCTGCTGCAGTTCACAGAGCACAGGTGTTCTGTATACCAATATAGCTTTCATGGCCACATTCTGCACCAGCTACAGCTTCTGAATACTCTTCAAGGGTAGCACCATATACTATTGCATGTTGCAATAGTCGAGTTGGGAGATGATCAGGGCATGAGTTTCTAAACAGAGGGCCTCCCTATCCAGGAAGGGATGTAACTGGTGCACAATGTGGAGTTGGACATAGGGCCTCCAGTCCCCAGCTACCAGCTTCTCTTTGAGCAGGAGCCATGAGTCTAAGAGAACCCCCAAGTTACACACTTCCTGGTGTAGTACAATCCCATTCAGAACCAAAGATGATAAACTCCTGGACGAACAGGGGTCTGATGATATCTTAAAGAGTTACTTAGGCCCATTGCTGAATAAGGAACACTGGCATAGTTTACATGATTGCACTAGGAACCAAAAACATACTTTTGATCATCCTAGTATGTATGCCATACCATACGCTTTCATGGACTATATTGGCATGGTCCGCCAGCCACCAGCAGAGCTGGCACCAGACTCAAATAATAAGGAGGTTGGGGAAGAACTTGGGCCAGTTCTGGAGCCTGGGGAAGGCTCTGATGGATGCTCAGCGTCAGACGCAGAGATAGAGCCAGGACAATCCGGCATTTCCCAGCCAGAGTGGCAGCTGCCTTTGGAGTCAGAGATAAGTGAGGAGGAGGAACAGCTGGGGCCTGTACCAGATGTGCATATGCACAGACCAGATAGGAGAGGTGATCAGATAGGAGGACAATGAGCTGGCTTGGGAAGCAAAACAAACATGGACGCTGACTGGCCCCTCCCTGCTTGGGGAATAAATAGGAGGAAAGGGGAATGGCTTGGTTGTTGCAGACAACTGTTTGCATTTCTGGAAAGTTTGATCCTTGTGTGTTTTGTGTGACAAAGACTGCCTTGCCAGAACTGTCTATTTTTCTGTTTGAACTGACTTAACTTGCAGCCTTCTGACTGGGAGCTCACAGCCTTGCATTTATCATAATGAGCTGATAAGGACCATTGTTTCAGTTAACTCCTTGCAGGACTCTTGCCTGGACTTTCTGTTGGTGAATGCAGTTAATTCCCAATGTGTAAATAAAGAGGGGGTTTTCTTTGCAGGAAGTCTGTTTCTTGCTTCTGCGAAGGCTGGATCAGAACATATATATACATCCTAGTCTCAGATACTTACACAGAGGAGGGTTCGGAAACAAACCTATTTGATAAAGCCTTATCTTTCTTACATGTATTGCATGCATGAAAACACTACATAGAATTGGGACTTAGAATTAGCATAGTCACAAACCATAAAATTTCTAAACCTGTCTACTCATTAAAAACTCTGGGAGACTTAAGTTAAAAGCAATTTTTAAAACCCAGACATTGAATATTAAAAGATAACTAGACTAAAGAAGAGAAACCAAATCAAATTATTATAATTGATGGTAATGATAACTCCAAGAAAGTATCGGCTTTTCGTTACTGCTTGGACAAATCCCTACAGTTCTTTTGGCACAATTTCAGAAGTGGTTTGCCATTGCCTCCTTCCTAGGGCTAAGGGAGAGGCACTGGCCTAAGGTCACTCAGTTGGCTTTGTGCCTAAAATGGAGCTAGAACTCATGATCCCCAGGTTATTTTATTTATTTATTAAATTGCTAGTCTGATGCCATAAGCATTACAATATCTAACCAAAATTATTGTATTTTCTAGTGGTGGGTTTCAAATTTTTTTACTACCGGTTCTGTGGGTGTGGATTGGTGGGCATGCATGGCTTGGTGGGCATGGCTTGGTGGGCATTTCAGGGGAAGGATACTGTAAAATCTCCATTCCCACCCTGCTCCAGGGATACTAAGAATACTGTAAAATCTCCATTCCCTCCCCAATCCAGGGGAAGGTTACTTCAAAATACTCATTTCTTCCCAATCAGCTGGGACTTGAGAGGCAGAGAATAAATGGGGGCAGGGCCAGTCAGAATTTTTACTACCTGTTCTCTGAACTACTCAAAATTTCCACTATCGGTTTTCCAGAACTGGTCAGAACCTGTTGAAACCCACCTCTGGTACTTTCCCAATCATTAATATAGCAACAGGATCCTGGCGCAGAGATTTAGGAAAAGCTAGATTTTAATGGCCTTCCCAAAAACTAGCAGGGTCAAAGAAATAGGAACCTCAGAGTTAGGGATATTATTTCTTGAGCATGGCTGTGCCCTAATTTTATAATTTCTGAAAATATGAAACCAAACACAGCTGTACAATATAAAATATTGTATTATAAAAATGGGCTTCTTGAGACCTAATAAGCTACTTTCACTCTCCATTTGTACTATCAGTACTATTAAGAAATTCAGCTAAGAACATTTGGTTAAGATAGTTTGTGGTATTTTGCAAATGGGGCATCATTACCATTGTGGGTTTCACAAATTTATTCTGGTCTCATCTTCCAGTTAAATATATTTCACTACTAAGAGTTTTAAAAGCAAACATATTTGACCAAGAGCCCTTGGAAACCAATTACTTCTAAAGATGTATAGTGCCAAAAGATTCTCTGCTAGCCCCAGTGTGGAAAGCATGACACCAGAGGCTGTTCATTTAATTCAACAGGAATGTGGTGAGCTCTCTTGTTTCACACACAAACTATAGATTGTCTTCTGCATATTGTTGTGATTCAGAAATATTTTCTTTTTGTATTAAAAATAGTGATAGCTATGTCCGTAGCCAATTAGAAACAGTAAATACTAATACTCTAACATGGCCCCAAATGGTTTCATTATTTGTAAATGCACGTGTTCTGTGGTAATCATCTTGCCCCGTCCATATGTTGCTGAAAGATACTATGAAAGGCACATTCAGATTAATGTTGTCATCACAACTCATATTTGTTGGTGTTAATAGTTTTTTCACTATTATAATACAGGGGATATAATCCTATCTCTAGTGTAGTTAATTGTAAGTCCTGTCAATCATAAGTTCATCTTGAGACTGGAAGACACTCAGATTGTTAAAAGTTTCCAAGTCAGCCTGAAGGGACATTTTATCTTATCTCAGTGTAGGATGATGGATTTTATTTATATATTCATCAAATTTAGAATCCCGCCATTCATAGGGTAGCTCTGGGTGATGCAGAATTATGGATGTTTGAGATATGTGATCTGTGTTAACTTTTTAATTCTAATTGCCACAGGTGAGTGTGAGGATCAAAACAAAAGATGTTTTAAAAATGAACTTAGGAAGTATAGCTATAAAGTTTCTTTTTAGAGCAGGTATAATTATATCATCTGTCAGAATTCAAACATGATTGATAGAATTTCCTTTCCTCTGTGCAGTTATTACTGAATAGCTTAAACATTGTGGTTTTCAGAATACTGTATGTGCAGCTGTGATATACTGTAGATATAGATATATATGTATATATACATATACGTACACACATACTCACATACATACATACATACACACAAACACACACATACATATATTGGTCAGTTTTCATCACCACACTATAAAAAAGATATTGAGATTCTAGAAAGAATGCAGAGAAGAGCAACCAAGATGAATGGGGAACTGAAGGCTAAAACATATAAGGAACAGTTGCTGGAACTGAGTATGTCTAGACTAGTGAAGAGAAGGACCATAGGAGACATGATAGCAGTGTTTCAGTATTTGAGGGGCTGCCACAGAGAGGAAGGGGTCAAGCTATTTTCCAAAGCATCTGACGGCCAGACAAGGAAAAATGGATGGAAACTGAATAAGGAGAGATTCAATCTGGAAATAAGGAGAAATTTTCTGACAGTGGGAGCAATCAACCAACAGAACAGCTTGCCTTCAGAAGTTGTGGAAGCTTCATCACTGGAAACTTTCAAGAAGAGACTTGACTGCCATCTGTCAAAAATGTTGTAGGGTCTCCTGCTTGGGTGGAGGTTGAACTAGACAAGTTTTGATGTATTTGGGTCTTTTCCCATGTAAGATTAAGAGTATCTTGGCAACGTTTCGACGAGGTCTCGCTTGTCATCTTCAGGCTGGTGTCTTCGGCTTCGTGCTTGTGCGAGGAAGCATGATCGGAGCTGCCTTCTCTATAAATACTGGTGGGGAGGTGTGGGGTGCTGGCTTTGTTGCTGTGAGCGGGTTGGTTGCCTGTGTTATTGCATCTTGATTGGTTGATGGAGTTAATGTTGCAGATTAGTCAGCTGTTTCATAACATCCTGTGTGGATGAGATCCTTGATGTGTGCCCATTAGTCTTTTGTGTTTTAACGACCTGGGTAATGGGCTGTGTGTTAACATCCTGAGTTCTAGTGTTGTGATATCCTGAGTTTTTTTATGTAATGTCTTGAGCTGTCCTGATGCTATATCCCGGGCTTTGGTTTGGCTCCAACTTTGAGGTTTTGCCACGTGTTCATGGCATGTGTCAGTTATGTGTTTGTCATATATACATACTATATATAAATACCCATAATCATATTCTGAATAATAATAACTTTTGCCAACAAAAGAAATCAAATCAGAGGCTTGAAAAACTGTAAGAATTAAAATAATGCTAGAATGAGAATAATGACTTTGATGACCTTAACAGAAGTTAGACCTAATACTACTTAATACATTAAAGAGGTTTCCTTTTTAGGAATATGACTGCGAAATCATTGTGCAACAAGCAATCTGCAAAACCTTATTAAGGATTTTATAAATAGGACAGCGCAATATCTTGTCAAGGAAAACATCCCAGATCTGAGGTGCTTTCACCTGGTTAACACTTGAAATACCTTGTGTTGTGCACACTGATACTTTCTTGCTAGCATGGCTTTAGTATTATTCGTTCAATCAGCTTTAATTCAGTGAAATAGTTAGAATCCACTATGACAGGGGTCTCCAACCTTGGAGGAAGGAAAAGGAGATGGTTCCATGCAAGCCGTGGGTGCACGCACTCACCACTTGCACAAATGGAGTTTCCTGCATTCACGTGAGTGCCCACCACTCACGCAAATAGAGCTTCCTGCACTCACATGCGCTTGCACAGCCTCGGGGTTGGGGACCCCTGGACTATGAGGTATGTTTTCCAAAAGAGCAATATTGTTACTCTAGTCTTCTTTATCCATAGTTCTTTGGGCTGTGTAATTGTTCTTGAATTTGGGTGCTAGGGAGTTGTGATATCCTATGCATGCAAAATGGATGGCCTAACTGAACTCCACAACTGAATCACCATAAATTCCTGTTTCTTCCATACTGCCTTTGACTAAAACCAGTTTATAGTTCCTGAAGAGTATATTGCAAACAGTGTCTAGGTGTTTGTTCCTTTTTGTATATTTAAGAAAAAGGTGGGAGGTTAGAAAATAGCCAGTAACAATAAAGCAGAATATTTGTAGCTCATCGTTGAAATGAGGGGTCCTTGGTGCTCTTTAAGCTTGGTTGTTTTGCAGATGTTTCATTACCCAAACTAACATCATCAATGCTAGTCAGACTAGCATCAGACTAGTACTAACGATGTTACCTAGTTTGGGTAATGAAACATCTGCAAGAAAACAACCAAGGACCAGAGGTCGGTTTCAGCAGGTTCTGACCAGTTCTGGAGAACCGGTAGCGGAAATTTTGAGTAGTTCGGAGAACCGGTAGTAAAAATTCTTGAGTGGCCCCATCCCCATCTATTCTCTGCTTCCCAAGTCCCAGCTGATCGGGAGGGAATGGGGATTTTGTAGTAACTTTCCCCTGGATTGGGGAGGGAATGGAGATTTTACAGTATCCTTCCCCTGCCATGCCTACCAAGCCACGCCCACCAAGCCACACTCACAGAACTGGTAGTAAAAAATTTATATTCACCACTGCCAAGGACCCCACAAAATAGCCAGTGTCTACATTAGTCTAAATTTCTGAATAAAGGAAACAGAAAAGACTTAAACTGTTATTCAAAAGTGACTTCACTTTTCACCTAGACCCATTACTCTGGACAAGGTAACTTTAACAATATATCCTACTTTTAGCTGGCAGACCTTCCCAACAATTCCTTCAATGCTGTATATGTTCCAATTCTTGAACTACTGGATGACAATAACCACCTCATTTTGATTGTTAAAAAGTAGTGGATTTCATGAAATACCATATTTTCCTGATAGGTTCTTTTATTTTTCTGGAGTGTATTTTCTTTAGTTTTGAAAATGGCAAAATGTTATTCTGCAGGATAATAACTACAGCTTCATATATAACACTAAAGTTATGAACAAGTTTTTTTTCTTTCTTTCTGTACAACCAAGTAGTTCTTTGCTTCCAGGAAACGAATGTAGTAAATGCACATTTTTCTCAAGAGATCCTCACCTGAAGATTAGAATGAATGAAAACATTCTTTTATCTTGTTCTAAATGGGCCGAAATTCCCAGCTTATTTTCCCTCATGCAAAGTACAGATTTTTGTTAGATAAAACATCCATTGAACAGCCATTGTGAATACTTAGGAAAAGAGCTTTTAAAAAACTATTTTTTTCTTGGATTCTTTGTCAAAGTGAATACTGGATGTTGAATCATCATAAAAAAAATACTAAGATTCTCCACAATACACTTTAAGCAGTGACCTATTTTTAAATTGAAAAATACAATTCTCCATCTTTTCTGTTCTTATAAATAACTCAAGGCAGCAAATATATATCTAATATTTTTTCCTTCTCCTATTTTCCCCTCAACAACAACTCTGTGAGGTGACTTGGGCTGAAAGAGAGTGACTGGGCCAAAGTCACCCAGCTGGCTTTCATGCCTAAAGCAGAACTAGTACTCACAATCTCCTGGTTTATACTCTGGTCGGTTTCTACTCTAGTATCTTAACCAGAAGACCAAACTAAATAAAATAATTTATTGTGTAAAAAGTCTCAAGGGATACATGATCCAGTCTCAAGGGAACTTAGTGATACTGTAAAAATATACATACTGTAAATACTCTGCAAAACCATTGCTGTATACATTAAGATAATCAAATTGTACTATAGTTTATTCAGGAAATTAGTTAACAATTTGAATGAAATAATCTATAAAAAGGTAAAGGTTTCCCTCACACATATGTATTAGTCATTTCCAACTCTAGGGGGTGGTGCTCATCTCTGTTTCAAAGCCAAAGAGCCAGCGCTGTCTGAAGACATATCCGTGGTCATGTGGCCGGCATGTCTAAACACCAAGGGCACATGGAATCTTCCCACCAAAGGTGGTCCCTATTTTTCTACTTGCATTTTTTACATGGTTTTGAACTGCTAGGTTGGCAGAAGCTGGGACAAGTAATGGGAGTTGACCCCATTACACGGCACTACGGATTTGAACCACTGAACTGCCAACCTTTCAATCAACAAGCTCAGCATCTTAGCGACTAAACCACCAAGTCCCTCATAATCTATAATAAATAAAATAATTATATAAAATAATCTATATTTTGCTTTAAAAACTACCCCATTGTGATGACTCCCTCAAACGATCCCACAGATACCACTGTAGATGTCAGCTCAGGGAAGGATGAACCAGTTCTTGGCATGTCAGGAGCTGAGTTAATTAATGGCTCTGAGCAGCCATCTGGAAGGGATTTGGCTGAAGCTCCAGCTGAGGAAAGTATGCAGTTGCAGATGGTCAGTGATGAGGGAGAGGAACTGCCTTCTGTAGCTGATCCAAGAACACGTAGGGCAGAGAAAAGGCAGGAGCAGAGAGTGTCTGCCAGACTACTCAGGAAGAGGTAGCCTCGCCCTTCTTGATGGGCTGCACCAGAGGCTGGCTATTTAGCACAGCAGACAATGGAGGCATTGCTGGGAACAAGGTGTTTGTTTCCTAGCTGTGTGTTTTCTGGTCACTTTGGATTGACACTGTGCCTTGACTTGAATCATGCCTTGCAAACTCTGGACTTTTCTTGACTCGTGAGTTCACTTGTGTTGTAGATCTGAGTTTGCCTGGTGCATTTATTTTGTTTGAGAAACTTTAAATTGCTTTGTGCTCTTTTGCCATTGCTCTGTGAACTAACCTTGGTTAATTGTACTTATGGCTTATGGCTGCACTTAATCAGGACAGTTTTGGGTTTTTTGGCGAAGGGAATTACTGGGGAATATTAATAAATTCACTAAACCACAGTTACATGTGTGTGTGAATGACTGGTGCAGAACACTCATATGGTAATACAGCACACACCATTCTTTAGCCAAAATGTCAAGGAGTAACAATATTTTATTTTGGCATTGTATGTCAAGATTGTTCCTTAGATAATAGATTGCAAAACTGATTAAATATCTCTAAACTTGGATTGTGGATTCTCTTTTCGTGGTATAATGTAAGCAATTCTGATTGCTTTATATTTATGTTTATAAGTCCTTTATCTTTTAAATTTTGGAATTTAAAGATATTTTCATACATAAAGCTCAATTACTTTACATGTCAATCACATATGCTTTAAACTATGCAAATGGAACTTTAAATAAACTTGAAATATATTTCAAGCCACAAAGATTTTTTTTACAGTTTGTAATATGAATACAATCTATGTAGGCTAGAATGTTTGTGTAGATCACAAAAACTTTTCATATCAAATTTATATAACTGAACAAAGGAGTATATTGAAACTAATAGCTAACTTTTTTATAGTGATACTTTTTTTAAATTTTCAAAAAACCTTTATTAAAATTTAAAATATTAAAATACTAATGCAAATACATCTGTAACAAAAATATGTCCATGATAGTTGTACTATTCAACGTCATCCCAACAGTACCCAAACTTTAACTCTATTCATATATACTAAGATATTCCTTCTTGATCAAATATATATAAACACAATTTATGTCTTATTTTGATCTATATATTTCCTATTTTTATTTTCTATCCTTTGATACCAGTTTTCCCAGGTTGAGTAATATTCCAAGTCTTCCTTGTTATTTAATTATTTAATCTGTTTTTAGTTAGGTTTTAAATTTTGTATTCATGTATTTTTATCGTTGGCTGTACACCGCCCTGAGTCCTTCGGGAGTAGGGCGGTATATAAATCCAATTAAAAAAATCTAAATTAATTCTATAGTAAGTTTATCCATTTCTGCACACTCAAAAATTTTCCGGATTATTACACAATCTGTCGGTGTAGTATAGTGACACTTTTAAAATGTGGGCAAACAATTAGGAAAATCTAAATTACTGGCAATTCCTACAACTAGTCCACTTTTTCTTGAATCCATGCCATGATAATCAATGAATGGTTTGTAACAATTATGCAGGTAACAATTAACTATATGTTTATGGTGATTAATGTCTTATAACCTATGGAAACTGAAAACAACCATATTAACTTTACAATTTTAAAGCATGTGCAGACTACTTTTTTTAAAACCCTTTGTTTTTGTTTTTGTTATTTATTATTATTTATTTATTTATTTATTAGTTCGATTTATATGCCGCCCTTCTCCGGAGACTCAGGGCGGCTTACAATGCATTAAGCAATAGCTTAATGCATTGTATTAATCATAATCTGTCATGGGATTTCTACTAGCTGCTTTCAGCTTCTCTCTTTCCTGGGAGTATTGGCTTTTTAAATTACAAAATTGGGGAATTAAATCTTGGGGACATGTAATGCTTTGGGGGGCATATTTTTAGAGCAATAAAAGGAAGAGGATTCACACAGTCAAAAAATGCATTTTTTGTTGCTAAATGATGTGGAAGGATAGAAGGGAGGATGGTGAAACACCAACTCTAGAGCTCTGGTTTGAAAGAAATATACTGTATGTGGTATGTAAGAAGGGCACCAGGAGCTTGGGTACCAGCATCAAAATAACAGAGTTGGAAGGGACCTTGGAGGTCTTCTACTCCAATCCCCTGCACAAGCAGAAGACCCTATATCATTCTGGACAAATAGCTGTCCAATCTCTTATTAAATATCTCCAGTAATGAAGCATCCACAACTTCTGAATGCAACCCATTTCACTGGTTAATTGTTCTCATTGTCAGAAAATTTCTTCTTAGTTCTAGATTGCTTCTCTCCTTGATTAGTTTCCATCCATTGCTTCTTGTCTTGCCCTCTGATCTTTGGTAAATAGGTTGATCTCCTCTATCCACTAATCATCTGCTGTTCTTCTAGGTACTCTTCCCAGAGTCTCAGCATCTTTTTTATATTGTGGCAATCAAAACTGGATGCAATATTCAAAGTGTGATCTTACCAAGGCATTATAAAGTGGTACTAACACTTCACATAATCTTGATTCAATTCTTCTGCTAATGCAGTTTAGGACTGTGTTAACTTTTTTGGCAGCTGTAGCACACTGCTGGCTCATATTTAAGTGATTGTTTAGTTTTACTTTAGTTTATTTGGATTTATATACCGCCCTTCTCCTTGCGGACTCAGGGCGGTGTACAGCCAATTAAGAACAAACATACAAACATACACAAGTTAAAATTTCTTAAAATAATAATATAAATGGCCATAAAATTTAAAAATTAACATATTTAAGATACAACTCTAAAATACTAAAATGTTGTAGGAATCAGGCTAGGCCGGCGAGCTGAAAGAGATGGGTTTTTAAAGCCCGCCGAAAGGTTAGGAGGTCAGAGATTATTCTTAACTCCGGAGGCAGATCATTCCAAAGGGTGGGTGCTGCCACAGAGAAAGCTCTCCCCCTGGGGGTCGCCAGCCGGCATTGTCTGGCTGATGGCACCCTGAGGAGGCCCTCTCTGTGGGAGCGAACCGGCCAGTGGGAGGCAATTGGCGGCAGAAGGCGGTCCCGTAAGTACCCTGGCCCTAAGCCATGGAGCGCTTTAAAGGTGATTACCAACACCTTGAAACGCACCTGAAAGTCCACCGGCAACCAATGCAGCTCGCGCAGGAGAGGTGTCACGTGGGAGCGTCCCGTCGCTCCCATAATCCCCCGCGCAGCCGCATTTTGCACCAGTTGGAGCCTCCGGGTGCACCCCAAGGGGAGCCCCATGTAGAGAGCATTACAGTAGTCCAGACGGGAAGTGACAAGAGCATGAGTGACCGTGCGTAGGGAGTCCCGATTGTCCACTAGGACTCCAATATCTCTCTCGCAGTTACTGCTATTGAGCCAGGTTCCACCTATTTTATACCTGTACATATTAAGATAAATACATACTACCTGTACAATATTAAGATCAATCATCACCAATAGAAACTTTGCTGCACTTATGATGCATCCATTCATGCATTCCATGGGCAAAATCTCAACTAGTGGATTAAAACGTTATTTTAGCCATAGTTAAAGCAAATCATCATCTGGCAACATCTAGTTTCACTGAAAACAATATAAAGCCTAAACTCATCATTACCATTTTGGTAAAAACTACAGCTGACCGTGCTATAAATAGTCTGATCAAATGTCCTAGTTTATACCTTTTGCCCTGGCATCCCAGCTGATTTAGCATTGTCCCAGATTTTCATTTTTTAATGAAGCATTATTATTTATAGTAGTTATGGGCAAAGCTAGGCCAGTGCTACTAGTCCTACATTTTATATTCTTCTTTTAACCTGCATATGTGCATGGAAAGCAAGTCCAGGTACTTTCCCCCCACTATACCTCCCAACAACTGTTGCCTTTTTTCATGCAGCAGTCAGTTTATGTGCCTTGAACTTTTGGGGCTAAACTGGGCATTGACCCCAGTTCTGCACTATTCATTGGACATGGTTTGGAGGACAAATTAACTAGTCATCCTAGATGTAAGTCACTAGAGATCCTGTCTTTGATTAGGAAACTTTGATTATTACAAGTCATTGATTTCCAAAACAACAACAACAGTAAAGTAACATAGTTATCTAAAATGGAAAGGAAGATTTAAAACAATATTTTCAGAGAAGGAATGTAAGCATTTTTATATCCATTATATATTCTACATGTACCTTGGCCAATGGATCTCAATGGAAGGTGATACAATAAAGGAAACTGAACACTGTGCTAAATGTGGTTGGCCTCCCCCTATGCATGCCTGAAGATAGAAGTTTTCGATCAGTATGTGCTACCTGTTCTAATATTTGCTGGTGAAACATGGACATTAGCCTCACAATCAATACAAAAGCTAAGCTACGAATGGTGCAAAGAGTCATGGAAAGATGCATGTTCGGCATTACAAGATAAGACAAAAAGACCTGCACATGGATTAGACAACAAACGAAAGAATACAATAGAGCTGAGGTGGCGCAGTGGTTAGAGTGCTGTACTGCAGCTACTTCAGCTGACTGCTAGTTCAGCAGATCAGCAGATCAAATCTCACGGGCTCAAGGTTGACTCTGCCTTCCATCCTTCCGAGGTGGGTAAAATGAGGACCCAGATTGTTGGGGGCAATATGCTATTTAGTATAGTGTCGATTGTTGTAAGCCGCCCAAAGTCTTCGGAGAGTAGGCAGCATAAAAATATGATTAATAAAAATAAAATAATAATTAAAAATATCATCAAGAGAGTAAAAGAATTGAAATGGAAATGGGCTGGCCACATAGCAAGAAGGACTGAGGGCAGGTGGACCAAGTCAATCATAGAAGAGATCCCGCTTGATAAAAAGCATACCCGAAACAGACCTAAAACAAGATGGATTGACAACAACAGCAAGTATTGCAGTCCCAATTAGCAAAAGAAAGCTCAGGACCGTATTGGTTGAAAACATGCAGAAGAGGCCTTCATCCTGAAGTGGATAGGCAATGGCTAAAATGATGATATTCATTTGCTTCATTGCTATATTTTCAGTTAATATATTTATTACTATTCTCAGTATTCTCAATATATTCTCTAATATATTGTCAATGTATTAGAAAATATATTAATATTCTCTATATTCTCAATTACATATATATTCATTTTGCTTCCTTATTATATTCTCGATTAATCAATGTTGACTCTTTTATTTTAAAGTTTCATTATTTAAGAAAAAGGTCTCTGGTCTTCTTTTCAGATAAACCTAGCAATATGATTTCAGTTTTATAATTCCCCACTCACTTTGAGATGTTCTGTCATTATTACAGTAGATTTTAAAACATATATATGAAAGTAGGATTATAGAAATATTGAGCAAGAGAGGATATGAATGACAGTCATTATGCAAACATGGAACTCAAGTGGTTTATTTGAATTTCCCTGCTTAAAAGACATTCTGTCTATCATTATGGCTGGAAATTACCAGCTTTTTAACTGGACCAGACTATATCACTTTTGATAATGGAAAAAATCTGTGGTCCATCTTATGAACTCTTATCTTGGGATTCATTAAGTAAGGATGCTTTTGAGAATAACTAAGAATATTATTTGTCTAGATGACAGTTTCTTTAATGATGTGCCATTATCTATGAACACAAAGCGGGCTTGGGGTCCAAAGCAATCTCCTGTTAATAATCCAGGAGATTATTCATGTTTCATAAAGATTACAGGCATTCTGGTACCCAAAAGAGCATCTGAATCAAGGCATAATAAAGGACAAGCCTAGTTTAGCAGCAAGGAGATTAATTTTTAAAAATAAGAATTTACTCTAGATATAGAAATAAACTTCTGTCAACCTAGCAGTTTAAAAGCATGCAAATAGGTAAATAAATACCACTTTGGTGGTGTGTGCCACAGCGTTCTGTGTGCCTTAGCATGTAGTCATGCTGGTCACATGAAGGATCTTCGGGCAACGCTGGATTCCTAGGCTAAAAAATAGGGATGAAGACCACCACCAAGACACGATTGGACAGGGGAAACATTTACTTTCACCTTTATAGAAATAAGCTTTTGATTACAGCTTCAGTGATAACACACAAATGTTTCCTTTCTATGGTTATGACAGACAACTACAAATGTTCATTAGAGATGATAAACTCTCAGATGTGTGTGTGTATACATATATATTTGTTTTCTGAGGTTTTCATGGGTGTTTGTATGTAGGTCTTTGGTTATTCGGGTTTTCTCCCACGTAAAATTAGAAGTGTCTTGGTGACATTTTGACAAAGTCTCATTCATCATCCTCAGGCTGGTGTTTTCGGCTTTGTGCTCCTAGAAACACAAAACCAAAAACACCAACCTGAAGATGACAAATGAGACTTTGTCAAAATGTCGCCAAGACACTTCCAATTTTACGTGGGAGAAAACCCGAATAACCAAAGACCTACATATATATATATATGTATATATATCCAGCAGCAGCTCAAGAGAATAGAAAAATTGACCAATAAACAGCACTACTGTTCAGCCAGGGAAGCTTCAGTAGCTAGCCCATGGACAATGATGAAGGCAATCAATAAGCCCTATCTAGAGTTCTTGGGTTGAGGACTTGAAAAGAAAGGCGATCACTGATCATGACTCTTAGAAGGGTGCAACTGAAACAACCAATTAAAACCAATTATATCACAGAGCAGTCGCCACAATTCAGAAGATGTGGTCTATGTATTGGTATCAAATATGCCCCAACTAGTCCCTTGGGAGGAAAAATCAGAAAAGGTCTCTCTGTGCTAATGACATCACTGCTATCCATTAGACTTAAAGTTTGTCACCATAGGAATCTACAGTCATGACACAAAAGATAAACAATTTTAGGAAAACAGGCTGCATCAAATATCCAGAGGCAGTAGATAAACTCAATAAATTTATGATAGACTATATGCAAATGTTAATCAGCTAATGTATATAAAACCAAAGATTTTGAGGAAGCTGTTTTCAGGCATAATGTAAACCATTATATTCTCTCTTCTCCACAGGTTCAATTCATCTGCCCAATCAGTGGGCGAACCGGTAGCGATGGTGGCAGGAGGCTCTGCCTACCCACCCAGATGTTATCATCGATGCTCGGCACATGTGCAAAAGCGCCACATGTGAGCTAAGCAAGCATACATATACATGCGCTCACAGTTCCAAACCAGTAGCGAAGGTAAGTGAAAACCATACTGTTCCCAATCATGTTTAGTTAAAATTTCTCTTTTTATTTCCAGACTTTTATTTCTATTCCTTTTATGTTATTCTCCAATTTGCCACACCTGGCAAAGGGAGGCTGTTATGAAACTCATGCCTAAAGATATGTATAACAGGGCATATTTTATTTCTAGTTCCCCTTGTCTAGCAAAAGTCATTTTCATTCACTGCACTCAACCTGGTTCATCTGATTATTTGTATACTGGGAATCATTATTGTAACTGGGTCCTATTTGTCACTTCCAAATTTTGTCATATTTCTGGTCCTTTTTAAAAAGATTTATTACTAGCTATGATCATGAGCATTGGATCTCATTCAGGGGTGAATTGCTCCCAGTTCGGACTGGATTGTCCGATCCGGTAGCGATGACGGAGGATGGTTTGGAGAACCAGTAGCAAAAATCCCTGCCCCCCCCCCATGCCCAGCTGAGACGCACGATCATCAGAGGCTTTATTATTATTATTTTTAAAAGCATTTTTCTACAACCTCTTCAGCTGAAAAAAATGCTTTTAAAAATAAAATAAAGCCACTGATGATCCTGCGGCTCAGAAGGGATCGTCACAGGCTTTTAAAAGCATTTTTTTCTACAACCTCTTTGGCTGAAGAGGTTGTAGAAAAAATGTTTCTTTAAAAAAAAGCCTCTGCCGATCAGGCAAGTCAGCTGGGATCGTCAGAGGCTTTTAAAAGAATTTAATTACAACCTATTCAGCCGAAGAGGTTGTAGAAGAAAATGGCTTTAAAAGAAAAAAAAAGCTGGCCACACCCACTCAATCATATTACCCCCCCCCCAGCCACCCTCACAGAACCAGTAGTAACAAATTTTACATTTCACCACTGATCTCATTTAATGTATTAGCCAATGTATTAGCATGTCCATGTGTGATCTTATTGATCACACATGGACATGCAAATGAAATGATTTGAGCCATGCCAGATGACTCACAGCACCCAGAAAACCACATTTTACAAAATGCAATATTGAATTATAACTGTTTCATATAATATATTAGTTTGGAAATTAAAAATTAGATTACATCTTTCAAATTATATTGCATTATTTCAAAGCATAAATTTGTCGTTCATGAAAGGATTTATGCCTTTTCCCAACTTTTACTTATCTCATTTTCCTTTTCATTTATTGACTGTTTCCCAATGTCTTTCCATCCTCCAATTTCCTTTTGGGATTGAGAAAGGGAAGATAGTCCCACTTCTCTACGCCTCTGCCATCTGCCACACTTCTGTGGCTGCAAGCCAGTAGCCAGGAAGACTGTGAAATAGGTTTTCTCAGCATCATTGATAGAACTTTCAAACTATAATACTTGTATTCGAAGCAAGCAACTCATATTTCTGAGACACAAAAGCTGAAATTGGATACTATCATTGCAACTGGTTTAAGCAGACTCAGGCTTGGGCACATTCTGAGCAGTAGTGGGTTTCCAATATTCTTACCACCAGTTTGCCGCGTATGCAAACCCTCACTTTGCATGCATGCATTCTGCGCATGTACCCAGCCTTCTACGTATGCATTTTGCTTGTGCACGCGCCTTCCATGCTTGCGCCTGGCCTCAAAAACATAGCTAAATAGGACGGCATTACGCCGGGGTGGGGGCCATCTGCAGTTGCTGCTACCAGTTCGACTGAACAGGTCCGAACCGGCTGAATACCACTCTGATTCTGAGTAGTAAATACCAAACTTATATTTTAACACTTGAGACCACTGTTTCCCACATATTTAAATCTTATTGATCACCCATGGACATGCAAATGAAATTATTTGAACCGTGCCAGATGACTCACTGCACCCAGAAGGACACATTTTACAGGAGAAAAGGCAAAAGCAGAAAAAGATATCACACCCACACAATTTCAGAAGCCGAATGCAAAGGAATTGCCTTGCAGATGGGAGTCCTGTTGTATCAGTATGTTTACACAGATTAAGAAGCCTGGAATAATTAGGCTGAGTCCCAGCTCAGATAATTTCTATGACTTTTCAGTAGCTTGCTTTACAGATTTTTTTAATAGAGTGCCAACTATATTTCTTACTATGTTGGTTTTCCCTCATTTACAATATTTGAAATGTTAGCAAAGGTTTTACTCCTTATAGTATGAAAAATGTTCCGTTTATATTCTGCCTTCAAAAAAAGTTCAATGAAATCATTCTTGGAGACTCAGCTCTTTATAATATACACAAGAGCTTTCTAAAAGATAATTGGATGCCTGAAAGTCATCTAGGAAACCAAGTACTCAGTTGAACCTGGATCTCTCCTACCTCAGTCCAATATTTAAAACTTTTTACCACATTGAGGGCATTTCCACATATTCCACATGGAACCCTTACATTTCTATTCTCCGATACCTTCAAAGCTGGAGAGTGAGGTCAAGCAAGAGCTCAGTTCATATTGCTTTCATAAGCAAAGAAAATCAAGGACAGATTCATACTATGGCTGTGAAACTGACCAAAATAATTAATATTGATTTTGCTGGTGAGGATGCCTGTAAAAATACTAAACAACTAGCAGAGGAAGCAGGAAGTAGATGAGGTAAGAATCTTGAAATGTCACAAGTAGAATTTGAACAAGTACAAGAACCAGTTTAAAATCTGATTTGGATAGTTTGTCAATGCAGATCTTAGAATAGTATGGGGAGATATTTCTTTTTAGCAGAATTGCTAGAATAAGCCAGTTTTGGTGATATAGAATATCTTTACCTACATTCTGCACTTCTAAAAATCAAGAACTGCAACAGTGAAAAGCTGAGAGTTCCAGCATTCAGGATACTCTTGTTCTGCTTGACCTCTCAGTGATTTTCAGTGCCATCAACCATGGCATCCTTTGGGGCTGACTTGGGGAGTTCAGGGTTGGGCAGCACAGTTGTGTGCTAGTTCACCTTCTTCCTCTGATGCTGGACCCAATTGGTATTAATAGGGAATGAGAGGTACAGCTAACGGCCCCTCCTTTGTGGATGCCACAGGGCTCGGTGATCTCTCCACTCCTTTTTAACATCTGCATGAAACTGCTGGACAAGATAATTTGCCCATATAACATCTTTGCTCTGCGAACTACACTGCATTCCTGTTTGCTTCTAGGTCCTAGTCAAAGGTTGGTCATCAACTATAAAGCCCTACTTGGCATAAACTGTAATTAATTAAAGGTGAATGGATCTTGTTTTCCATCATGTATTCTCTCAAAAAAAGAAAACCCAAAGTATATATTCTAAGAAAACATTTTTATTATAAAAGTAAAAAACCTAGCTAACTACATCTTACCGGCAGTCTTATCACATAGACGGACAAAGTAAGTAAATCAGGAAGTTAGAAAAGAAAGAATGTGGACATGTGCAGTAGCTCAGAAATCACAAGACAGTCTTATCTTTGTGATAAGGTTCTCTGGCAAACTACCATAATGTTCAGAATGGAAGCTCAGCTGGCAAATACAAATAACGCAGAGACATGGCTACCTACATCAACCTGTCCCACCTCTTCAGGTGGGACAGGTATGCTGCAGATACCATCAGTGAAAGAATTTCCTCCAGCAGGGTCTAGGAGAAGGGCCTTCTCTGCCACTGCCCTTGCATTATGGAACATTCTGCCCTCAGAGGTGTACAAAGCCCCAATCTCTTGGTCTTCCACAAAGGGGTCACTTGGCTGTGTGGTCTTGTGTGTGGGACACAGAGGGCCACACTACTGTGGGGCAGGCTCAGTGGTGGGTTGCCCTGGTTCAGACTGGTTCGCAAAAACTGGTAGTAAAACCAGAAGGAGGCCCCACCCACCACCCCGAATGTCATAATCGGCGAACTGCGCATGTGCAGAAGCAAGGAGCATGAGCAAGCGAAGTAAGCGCGCACAGGCGATCCTGTTGCAAACCAGTAGTAAAGGTAAGTAGAACCCACCCCTGGGTGGGCTGGCCCAATAAGAGCCTCCCTTCTCCTATATTAACAACTCCCTCCATCTTGGAATTTTTCATCTTTTGAAATGTTATAATGTTACTTTTATAACTTTAAAACTTTTTAAACTTAAATTAATTCTGATTTTAATGTAAATTTTACTGATTGCATTGTGCACTGCCCAGAGATGCTCTCTGATATTATAGCTAGAAAGAAAAGACAAATTAGATCTTTTGTCAGACTACATTCCACAAGGATCTCAGTTCATTGTAGCTGCAAATAAATGAGTCAGTAAGTCAGCTGTTAATTAAAAACAATTTATGACATTCATTGGACCTCAACTAGAGATACATTTGGCCTATTAAAAAGTAGTGAGATGGAAACCATCATATTTTAATGCCTATAATCTTATTTTTATTACAGATGCAGGACAGAAACTAAAACATCTGAAGCAGAATCAGTTAATGTATGACTTGAATAGTCTTTGTGATGATCAGCATTTTGGACTAATAGCCAAGAATTTTCTGAAAATTGAACAATTTTTTAAAAAACCATCTTCAAAGTTCACAACATTATTTAAAACAAGGAATAATAAGAATTGGGGACATTTTAATTATATCTTCTTAGTTTCTTTCCTTGCTCATTTTAGAAGCAAAACTGAAGGTACTCAGTTATGTGAACATGATTTATTAATTCACAATAAAGACAGCCAGTGTAATAGTTAAGTTGTTGCACAGATGGCAAGAATTCCTAGGTTGAAGTCCACATTCACAGATGTTCAACAGGTAATTTGACAAATCTGTTCATTCAACCAACTTCACAGAGTTTTGGATGTAAAGAAAAGTAGGAGGAGGAAGTGTTATGTTGTGTTCAGTCTTTCATGCTTATTTTATGAATAAAGTAAATAGATACATTTATAATTTATTTGTTTTATAAATAAAATAATTTTAGGGAAGGGGAGTACCTGAACAACATGTTGTTTGGATATGAGAGGAATACATGGAAAATATATTTCATAAAACAAGACTGAGAGCAATTTGAAAGTGAATTTAAAAGTTACAGGCTACAAGAATTATATGGAAAAGGTGCTATACCCGATATTCAAATGTCCTGAGCAGGACATTAAAAAACATCAAAAAACTCAGGATATCACAACACTAGAACTCAGGATGTTAACACACAGCCCATTACGCAGGTCGTTAAAACACAAAAGACTAATGGACACACATCAAGGACCTCACCCACACAGGATGTTACGAAACAGCTGACTAATCTGCAAACATTAACTCCAGATGTAACAACACAGGCAACCAACCCACTCATAGCAACAAAGCCAGCACCCCACACCTCCCCACCAGTATTTATAGAGAGACGGCAGCTCCAATCATGCTTTCCTCACACAAGCACGAAGCTGAAGACACCAGCCTGAAGATGATGAATGAGATCTCGTCAAAATGTCGCCAAGATACTCTCAATCTTACATGGGAAAAGACCTGAATACACCAAAACTTGCTTACCTCTACCCATGAAAATCTACGAAAACGTGTACGTGTGTGTGTGTGTGTGTGTGTGTGTTCAGAGAGTTCAGTGTGGTGGGTCATGGGTTGTCTACCCCTTTTGTATTTCTCAATACTATGAATTATTGCTAGGGAGGTTCTTCTAAAGAACTACATAATAAATTCATATAATCTTATTACTATGAGGCATTCCTTGGCAGAAATTAATATCTGAGGATCAGCTTGTCTACATTTACAGTTCCAGAATTATCTCACTGTTTATTGAGACCAAGTTATCTAGCAACAATTTACTCATTTAGTTATTCAGTAATGCCACAACTCAAAAATATTCATAGTAGTGCATGATTTACTTGCTCTACCATCGTTCACATGTGACATTTATAGTATCATATAAGGTCAGTATTTTTATATAATTCAAACTGATTAAAAATGTTCAGGATATGCCTTATAAACTTTAATTCATATGGAAATATTCTAATCTAAGCAGGCCATCAAAAATTAGTGCATAATAAGGAGATAAGATAAGGCTGTCACAAATCTAATAAAGATAAGTTAACATGTGACAAACATGTTGGTACATCACGTTTCCATCCCAGAAATTGTTTGTGAATTATTTTTTTTAAAAAACCCTTGAGTAAATGTTATCTTCAAAATCCATTTTACAAAATGCCATTGATTGCTTATAATGTTAATTGTTCCCTCATGCAAAGTAATGCTGAAAACATAAACCTGCCTAGGAATTTTCAGCGTTAGCGTCATTTTAGGTATTTCACACAAAAAATAAAACCTAATAAAAGAAATGCAAGATCATGTTAAATAAATGGCTGGAATGTGTGTTGTCATTTGCCTTTTAAATTTTGTGGCGATTTGAACAAGTTGGAGTTTTAATTAGAACTGAATTGAGTACTGCAATTTAATCACAATGAATATCCTAACAAAATGTAGTTCTGGTTAAAAAAAATGTATACAATCTAAAGAAGGGCTGTCAAACTCATGGCCCGGGGGCCGCATCCAGCCTGCAGGATGCTTAGTTCTGGCCCACAGGGCTGCCCTGGAAATAGCAAAGGAGTAGTCCATGGTGCCTCTGCCAGCAAAAACAGAGCTCGGGAGAGCTATGTGCAGCTCTCCCGAGCTCCATTTTTGCTGGCAGAGGGTTTCAGGAGGCTGTAGGAGCTGAAAACAGGGCTTGGGGCCCCATTTTCACTGGCAGAGCTCTTGGGCCACCACGGGCAGACCCAACATGAGTGACATTGACCCCCATAGTCAAACAGAACCCTGATGTGGCCTTCCATGAAATCAAGTTTGACACCCCTGATCTAAAGGTAAGATTCTGTAATGATGCTCCTGACTTCCTTATATTGTACTCATTACAGAATAATGAATAACAGAATAAATACAGAGGGAGGTGATGTGTCCATATAGGAATGATATAAGTCCTTTTCATACACAAATCATTTGGAAGAACAGTAAAAAATCTTATCCTCCCCTGTTTTATGCAGGTATCATCTTTCCCCCAACATCCTTTGAATTCATGCTTACATAGAGAAAAATCTATTTCACTGGAAAGAAGTTTGTTCCCAGCCTGAATGGTGCCCCTTGGGCTACACTCCAATAGAATAGGTGAGATCAAAGTTACTTAATTAAAGTTATTAATTAATCAAAATTATTTAATTAAAAAGCATAAATGTAGTTAATGAGGACACTTTTCATATAAGCTAGCCTAAGCTTTGGGGGAACTTTGGTGATGACAGCAACTGTTCTGACCTAGGCTCCCTGAAAAACCAAGAAGCAGAGTCTTGGTCCTGGCAAAACCTCTTTTATTTACACAACTGTGAATTCCTTTCATTCACAGTCAGCAAGGCCTGTCCAAACAGTCTTTCAAAGGAATATTTATCAACACATTTATCTCGCTTGGCAAGCTGCCACATAACTTGTTTCCAAATGCAATACAAGGCAAAACTTGGCACAGAGTCTCAGAGTCATGGAACGAATGAATTGTTTCCTGCAAAAGCCCACTCCCTGTTCGCTCCTCTTTTCCTCATTTCCTATGGGAGGGGCCAATGACCTCCAAGGTGTGGCTTTACTCCCAAGTTGACCCTGCTTTCTGAGTTGTTCTTGTCTTCTGGCAGCTCTGTGCATGCGCACACTGGGAACAGGCTCCAGCTGTTCCTTTGCCTCGCTGCTGTCTAGCTCCCTCTCTGCCTCCAACGCAGAGCCTCATCCAAGCTTTCCCCAGCCCCCAGGACTGACCCATGTTCCTCCCCAACCTCCTTACTGTCCGACTCTGCTGCCAGCTCTGCTGGCCCCGGCGGGCCACAACAGCAACCAATGATCAGAGCTCTTTTTCTTTTCTCCCTTATGACAATGCATTATTGGAGGAGCCTGGTGGAGCAGTGGACTAAAGCGCTGTTAAATAGCACTTAGCTGCCAGCTGCCAGCTGCTTGCAATTACTGCAAGTCCAAATCTCAACAAACTCAAATCTCCCTTGAAAGCTCAAGGTTGACTCAGCCTTCCATCCTTCTGAGGTAGGTAAAATGAGGACCTGGATTGTGGGGGCAATAAGCTGACTTTGTATAAAAAAGAACACCGCTTGGGGGGGGGGGACAAAAGCCCTACTAAGCAGGTATATACAAAAGTATGAAGGCTATTGCTTAACGCATTGTAAACCACTCTGAGTCTCCGGAGAAGGGCGACATATAAAGCAAACCAAAAATAAATAAATAAATAAATAAATATAAATAAATAAATAGATAAATAAAGCTAGATAGATATAAATTAGGAGATGTTATTGCTTTCTTTCCTATTAAAGAGTTCCAGATTCTTGTATCCTGTTTCTTGGATATATTCACTATTCACTGAGAGCTGTTCCTCATTCACTGAATTACAGAAAGTTGCTCTGCGAGTTTGCATTTAGGCCTCTCTATGCTACTCTTGCTCTTGCCACAGGTTCTTCCTAGGTCTTATATCCAAGGAGCTACGTAGGTGCTCTGCAACGTGGAAGTTTTAAAACATCCTTTCAATATGAAGGAGTCTTTCTGTATCAGTGGAATACACTTCTTTATAAAGTACATATGGCCTAATGTGTTCCTCTTTAGCCAAGATTTCCAGTTTGAATTAGATTATAAGGACTGTTAATGTTTTGATGATCTTATCATTGTTTATCCTAACCTCTTAAGCTAATTTCCCACTACTAATGTCCTCAACCGTAAGTTTTTACTGGTGCGGAAGGGCAAGACCAAATATGGTGATGATTGCTTCAACTTTCAAAGCAATGGCATTCCTGGACCCAATATGATGCCAAGTATTACATAATAACAGACAGGAGAACATTATTGTCATTCATTTGTTTCTGGAAACATACAATCCAAGTTAGGGTCATGAAATGTTATCTGCAATGGAAAACAACAAAAAGCAAATCTGTCACAATGAGCTATAAATGTAATAAAGACATCTTTCCCAATTTTAAAAGATGTATATTTCTTCACTGTCACAAAGCATTGCCAAAAAACAGTCTCTAATGCTGCTTTCAATTTGAGTCTTCGTAATTTCTCTGGCCCTCAAACCTCCCATTTGTTGCCAAAACGTCCTCGGTAAATAAAGGAAATATTTTTGTTCTACTTAGGTTGTTGGAAAGTTCTTGGGAATAATGGGACATGTATTTAAATTCAACTCTAAAGTCAAGAGATCCACAAGAGTCTTGACTGAAGTAAAATCTCCCAAAGCAATAATTAATCCATCCAGATCCATCAGTCTCTGAGAACTTATGATCCTAGTTAGTCTCCTACTTCTACAGAATTAGAAATTCAAAGGAATCTCATCTCAAACAAATTATGATCTCAAGTAATATTTTTCTGTATTCAGTTCATCCTCCAAACTAGCAGGAAATACCAGATTGATGTTTATTTGTTCAACATGCTAGTCTATGATTAATTGAATCATGATCTACTTATTATCTCAATTGGCTAAGGTTACACAACATACTGAATATTAAGCCAATCCTACTTTAGTCTATCATATTAGATCCATATCAACATCATATTAGACATCAACATCTTCCTTGAAACAGAGATTCCAATGGTAATTTATTGCCACTTGATCAGGGGTGAAATCCAGCATGTTCTGACAGGTTCTGGAGAACCAGTAGCGGAAATTTTGAGCAGTTCAGAGAACCAGCGAATACCACCTCTGGCTGGCCCCAGAGTAGGGTGGGAATGGAGATTTTGCAATAACCTTCCCCTAGGAGTGGGGAGGGAATTGGGATTTTGCATAATCCTTCCCCTAGAGTGGGTTGGGAATGGAGATTTTGCAGTACCCTTCCCCTGCCATGCCCACCAAGCCACACCCACAGAACCAGTAGTAAAAAAAATTGGATTTCACCACTGCACTTGACCATCTAGTAGTCCAGTTAAGAATTCTGTTTAACAGAGTAACAGTTGGAAGTGACTTTGGAGGTCTTCTAATCCAATACTCTGCTCAAGCACGAGACCTTATACCATTTCATGCAAATAGTTGTCCTAGTCTCCTTAAAAACCTCTAGTGATGGAACACTCACTACTTCTGGAGCCAAATTGTTCCACTGACTGATTGTTCCAACTAGGTTGGTTCTCTCCTTGAGTAGAATACTTTATTGACCAAGTGTGATTAGATACACGCAAAGCAATAAAGGTAGCAATAATCATAATAATGATACCAATAAGAGGGAGTAGTAGGAAAGATGAGGAGGATAATAATACTACAGCCATACAATATGAGTACGTATATTTAGACATAAGACAGAAATGTGGGAATTAGGGGTTCAGCAGTGATGGCACAAAAGGAAATTGTGCAAAGTGTCTACTTGTTTCAGCATGCAATGGCATGTAGCGGCAATCCCAAGGGGAGGAATGGAAACAGTTTATGTCCAGGGTGTGAGGAGTACGTAGATATTTTTTCAACCCTCTTTCTAATCTGCGCAATATACAGGCTCTCTACAGAAGACATGCTGGTTGCAATTGTTTTTTCTGCAGTCCTAACTATCCATTGGACTCTGTATCTTCCCTGTTTGGCACAAATCAGACAGTCATAGAAGAACAAATAACAGACTCAATCATTCTTCTGTAGAACTGTATGAACAACTCCTGGGGCAGTCAGAACTTTTTGAGTTGACACAGGAAGAACATTCTTTGGTGTGCCTTTTTAATGATGGTTCTAATGTTAGGTGTCCATTTCAAATCCTGGTTAGTTTCCATCCATTAATTATTGTTCTGCCTTCAGGTGCTTTGGAAAATAGGTTGATCCATTCTTCTTTGTGGCAGCCGCTTAGATAACACTGCTGTCATGTCATCCCGATCCTTCTTTTCATTAAACTAGACATACCCAATTCCTGCAACTGTTTTTCATATGTTTTAGCCATCAGTCCCCTAATCATCTTTGTGCTTTTCTCTGCACTCTTTCTAGAGTCTCAACATCTTTTTTTATATTGCGGTGACCAAATACAATATTCCAAATGTGCTCTTACCAAGCATTACAAAGTGATTTTAACACTTCATGTAACCTTGATTCTATTTCTCTGTTAATGCAGCCTAGGATCACATTGAGTTTTTTGGTGGCTGCAGAACATTGCTGGTTCATATTTAAGGGATTGTCCACTAGGATTCCAAGAGCCCTCTCAAATTGCTACTATTGAAGGCAAGTACCATATATTCTATCCCTGTGCATTTGGTTTTTCTTGCCTAAATGTAGTTATTACTTTTCTCATTACTGAATTTTATTTTGTTAGATAAGATCCAGTGTTCAAGTCTATCAAGATTCTTCTACATCTTTAGTCTATCTTCTGGAGCAGAGGTGTCAAACTGTCCATGCCCACTCAAAAATCTGTGAATGGGAAAAACATTATGAAGCATCACATCACGGCATCGTGGCAAGTTTGATTCCCATGTTCTAGAGTGTCGGCTATTCTTGCCAGCTTAGTATCATCTGCAAATCTGATGAGTTCCCCTTCCACACCCTTGTCTAAATCATTTACAAAGGTATTGAAGAATACTGGGCTTAAGACAGAACGTTGAGGTATCCCAATGCATGCTTCTCTCCATGTAGATGTAGTTCTATTAAGGACTAGACATTGAGTGAGGTTTGGCAAAAAAAGATCCTCAATTCCCTTGTTTCACTCATTATTCCTAGCAGCCAACAGTTGTTTTCTGGTGTCAGGTATGGTGGGTCTCAAGCAGGGGTGCTATTCAGCAGGTTCTGACAGGTTCTGGAGAACCGGTAGCGGAAATTTTGAGTAGTTCGGAGAACTGGCAAATATCATCTCTGTCTGGCCCCAGAGTGGGATGGGAATGGAGATTTTGCAATAACCTTCTCCCAGGAGTGGGGAGGAAATGGGGATTTTTGCAGTATCCTTCCCCTGCCACACCTACCAAGCTGCACCCACCAAGTCACACCACACCCACCAAGCCACGTCCACAGAACCAGTAGTAAAAAAAATTGAATTCCACCACTGGCCTCAAGGAAAAGTTTTGCCCCCCAATCCTTGATGATGAGGCCCATTGGAAAACCATGAAGCTTAGATGTCAAACTTCAATTATTTTCACCCTGTGGTTATACCAAGAATTTATGCTTCTCTTTAACCTGACAGAAAGGATGAAAACATAGGTTTCCCCTCATAATTCCCCTCAAATCAAAAGGATTATTTCAATCAACCCAACACTTATGCTAGTAGTTTTTTGGCATCCTCTTGTCAAAAACATCCTGGTAGCTTAAGCTGCCCTACAACTATTGCGTTAAGGCAGGGATCGACAATCTTAAACACTCAAAGAGATATTTGGACTCATTTTCCAAAGAAAAGAAAACACTGGGAGCCACAAAACCCTTCCCGTGCCTGACTATTTCCTGAGTGGCCACAAAACTAACATACTGTATATAGTTGCATTAAATGTTCTGTTTTCTTCTGAAATTTTTCTTTTCTTGGATTTATCCATGGTTGGCCTACTGGGATTCAAAAAGCTCAATAAATCATGTGCCAGTGGGTGTTGCACATTGGCGGTTGTGACACATATTTTGAGTGACAGGGAGCCGCAGCAGAGGGATGAAAGAGCCACATGCAGCTCCAGAGCCGCAGGTTGCTGACCCCTGCGTTAAGGCATTTACATTCTCTGTTTTAAAACTCTAAATCATGTTTTCATGGAATTTCTCTCTTCTAGAATATTAGCTATCTATCCAATTTTGGGTAATCTACAGATTTATCCGAATGCCTTCCATGTCTTCATCCAAGTATTTTTCAAAACATTGAAGAATCTAGAACCCAAGACTGAACATCCGCACAATATTTCCTTGCAGTTTAGTGAGTACAGATTTTGAGCCTTGACAGAAGTCCACGATCTTGTCCTTTGCTTTCATAAGCAGAATATAATTCTGGATTTTCATATACATTACAGTGGCAAAGACAAGGTAAACAGAATATATAGAATTTACTTTAAGAATGAATGGAGGCTTTTTTTTAAAAAATCAGAAAAATGCCATAGTTGTATACTACAAAAAATAAATAGTCTCTCTTGAGCACACAGTTTCAGCAGCATCTTGCCTCACAAAGCAGCATTCCCAGCTAAAGTAGGTGCATCTCTATATGCTATGTGTCCAAGTTACAGTTGCTGTGGCAACTGAGACGTGAAATTTTTGTAACAAGTATAAGTATGAGATCTCAATACTGAACCTGCTTCTGTAAGAAAAGCTTGGGAGGTGAATTGTTTTATTCACTCTTTTACAATGGTTTTTAAAAAAAAGAAAAGTGAGAAAATAATTTAAAAAACTAGATAGATTGTTCATCCATTTAGTTGCTTTACTTCATAGATACATATATACATACCAGTTACAATATTCCTTTTGGGTTAAGCAGCTTTATATAGAATGCAGAAAGGCAGCAATAAAAGGCAAAATATTTTTTTTAAAAATAGCTGAAACAATTTATAATACTATTGCTTACACATCTCCCTGCCTATAAATCCTTGCAAATCCACTCCATACTGTATACTGCTATGTATGTTTACCTTTTGCTCTTAAACTGTTTGCTTCTATTCTTGAGCATTTATCAACTCTATGCAGCCATGACTTTCTTTTTATTTCTCTTCCTATTTATCTATCCATTCTTCCATATATATTTGTTTTACACTCTTTATTCATTCTTTCCATATGATTCAAATACTTCCATATATTTCTTTCATACTAATCGCTCATTTCCATATTCAATTCACAGACATTCAATATTCCTGACATTGTATCTTTGTTTTATCATACATAATCTTAAATAGCCTATTCCCACTAGATTAAACATTTATTTTTCTCCCTATATATTGTACTCTTACTTCTACATAATAAATTGGGCAGAAATATGCTTTTAGATATGGCTCCCACAACTAGCATTCATTCCCTGCAGCAGACAATGTCTATTTCAGTTACGATATATTTTGTTTACTTATGTTCCCATCTCAAATAAACATTCCCTAATCTCTCATAAAGTACACAAATGTACTTTGTCTCTATCACAACTTTATCTCTATCTTTATCTCTATCACAACTCTATCACAATTTCTCTACCAACTTGCAATTGGCCACCTCATTTTCCTTTCCAAACACAGGTACTTTGGTCTCAAGGCATTAATTTCAAAAGCATTCTCATTGCATCCTACACTGCAAATCACTGGACTCTCAGCCAAGGGAACATTATACATCTTTGTGTTATTCCCTGCTCCACAACAAACCATTGTCTAAGCATTATATATATTCCTGACATTTATTTCTATACCACTCTTTTTGAATTTAACACGCAACCATCAACTATTTTCATGAAATTTACAATTCTGCCTTATTCACATTATTGTATATAGTTTACATATCAGCAAATGTACAATAAACATTCTTGTAGTCTCACATTTTACAACAAGCTGTAGAAAAGCAAAAATCTGCTTTTGCATCTCCTGTCCTACACATAGCCACATTAGATTTCCCAATTTTAGTCACTGAGACGTCCCACAACAATCTCATATTAATTTAGCTATCTCTTCCTGTAGTTTTTGTATTCATTCTTGTTACTTTTCCCTATGGCCAAGGGAACAATAACAAAACTTTTTTAATTGTCAGGCATACATGAGCTCTTTATATCTCTAGCCAACAGTTAAGCAAGCCTCATCCACATTTCAACATTTTTTTCTATTCATTCAGCCTTATCATTTTTCAACATCTGCACAAAATACGTAATTTCTTTTATTATTGTTTTTTTCTTGAACTCCAGCATTTATATGAATTTAGATGAATTCAACTCTTTAAAATATTGCTATAATTCTGTCAGTCCTTGAAGGTAGACCAGATTCAAAAGCCAAGACTATGAATGCTAATACTACTTTTATTATAAGTTTACAGTAACAGAATCTGTAGGTCTGAATACGTTTCCCACTTAATCTTCATGAGAAGTAAAGTGCGTCAAGTCTGAGACATTTTCTCAAATTACATTTCTGCCTCAGATTCTAATTTCTTTTATCTCTCCATTATTCTTACTTTTCCATTACAAATTCACACACACACACACACACACACACACACACACACACACAGAGAGAGAGAGAGAGAGAGAGAGAGAGAGAGAGAGAGAACATTTTCTCTCACTTCAGTTTCATCCCAAAACATTTTATCACCTTCTATTTTTAATTCATTCATTGTACCCAATGTCACTCATTCCCCAACAGCATTCTTTATTTTCTATCAAAACTGCTTTGTATGTTCTCCATCTCTTGTTAACTGTTCCCTGCTCTGTCAACTACCTTCTTTCCATCTTTTTCTGTATGTATCCATTATGCAGTATCTATTAGCCAATATTGTTTTCTCATTCTTATTTTCCTGCAGCGTGTTCTTATATGAACATGCTTCTTATATGAAGAGCCTGGTGGCGCGGTGGACTAGGTGCTGTTAAAGTAGCACTTAGTTGCCAGCTGCCTGCAATTACTGCAAGTTGGAATCTCACCAGGCTCAAGGCTGACTCAGCCTTCCATCCTTTCAAGGTAGGTAAAATGAGGACCCGGATTGTGGGGGCAATAAGCTGACTTTGTATAAAAAAGAACACTGCTTGGGGGACAAAAGCCCTATTAAGCAGGTATATACAAAAGTATGAAGGCTATTGCTTAATGCATTGTAAGCCACCCTGAGTCTCTGGAGAAGGGCAGCATAAAGATCAAGCTAATAAATAAATAAATAAATAAATAAATAAATAAATAAATAAATACATACATACATACATACATACATACATACATACATACATACATACATACATAATTTTTCATCCACAACTTCTTTCACTTCATCATTCCATCAGGCTCCACATAAAGCTTTTGGAATTCACCAATGATGATTTTGTCATCGTATTGTTATTATGGTTCATCACATATTCAGCCAGATGTTCAGACTGGATTTGGCATTTTTATTCATATAGAGTCCTTTCCAAGAATCTGGAATAGGCAGGTGGTATTAAAGATACCATCACAGGATGTAAGCTGTTCAGAGTAAAGCTACGTTCACAATTGGCTGACTTTTGCATTGACAATGTTCAAGTGATCCTCCCATTGTTTTGAGATTGCACCCAAGACACCTATTACTATTAATACTATTTTTGCCACAATTGTTCTATTTCTCTTTTCAGGTCTTTGTATTTTGTTATCTTCTCCAGTTCTTTCTCTTCTATTCTGGTGTTTCCAGGTACTGCCACATCCGTGCTCCAGAATTTTATTTTATTTTTTTATTCATGGATTGTCTTAATTCAGAACATTGCAGCATTACTTTCCAATGTCAACTTTTTTCATTATCACCATTCACTAGAGAAAAACACATAACTATCACCAGCCTGCTAATTCCTACTTAAATAATACCAGTTAGTGTTGTTTGACATACATGTTATCTTTTTCCTTCGCAATTAAATCAACACCTACACTTCTTTGTATATTCAACAATTAAGCTCCATTATACAGATCACTTTCATTCAGATCAGTTACATCCTTCTCTTTCATAGACTAATCTACTCCTGTCTGGACTACTGTAATGCTCTTTACATGGGGCTCCCCTTGAAGAGCACTTGGAGGCTTCAACTGGTCTAGAATGTGGCCATGCAGGTGATTACGGGAGCGACTCGGCACACCCATGTAACACCCTTCCTGCGCGAGCTGCACTAGCTCCCACGATTCAAGGGTGGTGGTGACCATGTTTAAAGTGCTCCATGGCTTAGGACCTGGGTACTTGCGAGACAGCCTTCTGCTGCCGACAGCCTCTCACCAGCCAATACGTTCCCACAGAGAGGGACTCTTCAGGGTGCCGTCGGTCAAACAGTGTCAAATGGCGGCCCCCAGAGGGAGAGCCTTCTCTGGGGTGGTATCTGCCCTCTGGAACGAATTGCCCCCGGAGATACGGATGATCCCTGACCTATGCACCTTTTGCCGTGCCCTCAAGACGCTATTATTCCAACAAGCTGGGCTGGCCTAGATATGATTTTTAATTGGGGTTTATTTTTAATTATTAGGGCCAAATTGTTTAATATGTCTTTTACAATGCTTTTAAATTTTGTATTTGGTTTCTTTTACAGTTGGCTGTGCACCGCCCTGAGTCCTTCAGGAGAAGGGCGGTATAGAAATTAAATAAATAATATAGAAATTAAATAAATAATATTTTTTTTTTGCATTTTCATTTTATTCATTTGTTAATGTACTTTGCTATTTATTTCTCTTACATCCAACTCAATATCTTCCATATGCCAAAGCTGTTGTTAGATGGGTCCATAAATATTGACCTCAGTCTGGCATTATATTTTAGTCAATTGAGGCTGTCACTTAACACTTTTTTTATGTACAGAGGTGTTGAACAAGACACTAGCTTTAATGTATCTGTGAGCAGTATACCCTGCTACCAATAAGCAGTTTTCAATAGTAGGCCATAAATATAGCAAACTCCAGCTTTATCTAAACACACCCTCATTATTCCATATAATGTAGGATCACCTACTACCTTGCAAAATAGCACACCCACCAATTACAAGCTATAGCTGTCTACCAACACAAACTTAGGATGCAAATTATTTTATTGTTTTGGAATACTAAGAGTTGCGTGCATTCCCTTATTTAAAGTTCAAATATATCAAGTTTTATTTCAATATTAGACAGCTAATGTTAATATACAATAGTATGTGTTGCACAGAATTTGATTATTCCACAGGACAACTGCAGATGGGCGAACAGCATTAAAGTAATAGATGTACCAAGATAGTCAAAGTGCATGTGATATTTATTTATTTATTTATTTATTTATTTATTTATTGGATTTATATACCGCCCTTCTCCTTACGGCTCAGGGCGGTGAACAGCCGAGTAAAAAAATGAGTACATAAAAGTTAAAATATTATAAAACACATATAAATTTGGCTGAGAATTAAAAACAGGTAAATATTAAAATACATCAGCTCTAAAAACTCTAAAAATTTTAAAAATTCAGCAGGGATCAGGCTAAACTGGCAAGCTGAAAAAGATAAGTTTTCAGGGGCCGACGTAAAATCCGGAGGTCGGAGATCGTTCTCAGTTCTGGAGGAAGATCATTCCAGAGAATAGGGGCTGCCACAGAGATATAATCTTCAATTACCCAACCATGGCCACCATTTTGATATTGTTGAACCACCCACAGGTACCTTAATATTTCATATCCAAAAGATTAATTGACCAAGCCAGAGAAATTTACTTCAGAGCACTATAAAACTATCTCATCTATCAAAGATGTATTGCTTCCTCATAGCCCACCATAAGACAAAATATTCATGTATAATACATATTTCTTAGTACGAATTCAGTATGTGAAAAACCAGCATTTTCCTTTCTTTGATACACCATCTACAACACTGGTAATATTCTGGTTTTATTTGTATCACATCTACCACTGTGGAAAACTAACTTTTATACAACTAAATGTCATTAAGATGGATCACAGCCCATGATCTCAGTTTAATGTTAAATCAAGAGTGTTTTATGCAGATGCAAGATTCCTTCTAAGGGTGAATCCAATAAATATTATAGAATTAAATGCAAAAGATTTGAGACTATAATTTAAAGGTACCCCTCCAAAGCTCATATTTTCACAAATGAGATGATATATGAAAAATGCAAGAAAGTAATAATCACTAACTGCTGATGTGAAATGTAAAGGTGCAAACATGCTTACCTATGCTGCTTTGTCAACTTCACACAAAAATCTAACACTCTCTCAGTTCTCAAAGAAATATCTATATGTCTGTATGCTGTATGTATAAACCTATGACTAATAATAATATAAAAGTAGTGTTCACAACGTAATATGTCATATCTGCAAACTGAGTGTTTATAGCAAATAAAATTCTAAGTCTAGCACTTAGTACAACTTTTCCCAACCTGGTGCCTTTTGTATGTGTTTGACTATAGCTCCCATTATCTCTAAAATACAGATGGGAATCATGGAAGCAATAGTCTAACATATATTGTATGTACGAGGTCAGGTTGGAACTGGTTGATCTGAAGTGACTAGGCTTGACACAATTTTCCTCAGCCTTATATGACCCTTCCTTACTCTTCCATTAAGTATGCTTCCTCCTGAATGATTGATCAATCAAAATGCCTGTGATCAAGATCTCAGGTTACACCTAAGGACTCTATTACATTTAATTAGAAAGAGATTCTCGATGACAGCATTTTGTTGGAGATGCAAGAAGGACAATACTCCTTTAAAACACATGTCTTTACGACGTCCTTTAATTGCTAAATTTTAGGAGACAGTAGTAGACTGTATAAGTTTGAGTATGTAATAGAACCTATAATTTTCAGAATATTCTTTTTGAACTACATACTTAGTACTTGGAATTTGTGAACTGGATAACATGAATGAATTTCTCTGACCTTATTATGGCCAAAGACTGATACTGCAGCATTGAAAAAAATAAATGTACAGCCCCTTTTTGCTCAATGGATTGAAGACATGATTGCACTTGCCACCTAGAAGCAGATGACCTGTAGATATACACTTGACATATTATACTATTTTTTCTCTTTCTTGTACTTTTTTAAAAAATCAAAATATTTTAAAAAAAATTTTTAAAAATCAATGATTTTTTTCCTAAAAAATCATTTTATGTCCCACCTCCACTTGTAATGTATGTTTTAAATTTGCATTTTGTTACTTTTTGCAACTATTTTAAAGACAATAAAATATTTTTTTTTAAAAAAAAAATCTCAGTTTTCTCAGGCTGTTTCATGCCAGTGCATGTTGTTTTTACTAGCAGGGATCAAAGAAGTTTTATACTCTCAAGAGTTATTTCTCTGGGATTGTATCAAATAACCCTATAAACATCCTAATATTTTCTTTCTCTCCCAAATCAACCTGGGCGTAATTAGACAGATTAAATATATTTCAGAAAATTAAATCAAGAAAATCCTCTTCACTTTTGCAAGAAAAGTGAATATCAGAAAAGTAAGGTGTGTGGAGCTTTATTGTAACCTGATTAATTTTCTAAATTTAATGAAACATAACACAGAAACACACACACACACACACACACACACAGAGAGAGAGAGAGAGAGAGAGAGAGAGAGAGAGAGAGAGAGAGAGAGAGAGAGAGGGAGGGAGGGAGGGAGAATACATACACTTGAAAACGGAAATAGCCATTTCTGAAGCACATAAATCTTTCACATACATAATGGAATTTTATGTTGTAATCTTTTTCTTGCCTTTTCAGAAAAGCAGGTCCCAATACTGGCTTCCATGATGGCAATAAAAATACACACTAGATTAAAGCCACAATCCAAAATTAGTTCCATAGGGCACAAATGCTGATGGTGTTGGGCAGAGAGCACAGAGCAACATAGATAAGGTCCATTTTATTGCATATTATTATCAGCATCAGTAAATGCATAACCCAAGTCATAAGAATTGCAACAATATTTTACCATACAAAATGCTCCTATTACAGCCATGTCCTTTTCCTACTTCATTTCCTATTTCTCTTCTTTCCTGGGCAATAAAAACATCTTATGCTTCAGCTGAACTATTCTGGAAATTCCCATTACACTGTTTTAAACATAGTTTTAAGACTTCTGCAGAACTGAATATTTCCTGATTCTGTTGATTCTTATAGATAGAAAATAATGGCTAGATAACCTGCTGTGCTTACACCTGAATTTCCATACTGAAGGAAAGATTATTTGGCAGGCACCTGCTAGACTACACCGGAAAAAAAATAAACACTCATATCATTATGTGGAATGAAAAATGGAGTGCTTTCGCTAAGAAGAATCAATCCAATACTATTCAGATCCACAATTAAAATAATAGTCTCCTGATGCTATTGACAATGGCTCCCTCTTGTGATAAATTTACTGAATGACATGGCTTTTGATCACAACTATCAGGTTGACGGTGAAATCTAATGGCATTAAAGAAGTAATCTTGTTCTTTTGAAAAGAGGGTTGCTATATCTAGTTTGAAATCATTTGGATTCCCACTAGATTGGAGGAAAGAAGTTGTGACTGACCATGAGGTCATCATCCAGATTTTGCTGTTCAGATACTGTAGCTCTCCCTGAGACTTAGAAAGTATATATATTTTGCATCCTGTTTCTTCCAACTGAAATGTCAATAACAAACTTCTGTCCCAAAATAATACTATGTTGGGACTTGTTCTAAAGCCTCGAGTGATGCCTTCTATTTTTAAACAGCATGTTGAAATATAACTAGATGTAGCAAAAATGTTATAAAAATTAGGCTACCATACCTGCACTGCAAAAATGTGGATTTCCAATGGCAGTAAGAAGTTAGGAGTATTGATGTCTCTTTGCTCCTGTGTATTGGTCATCTGCAAAATTAAGCTCAGATATTGGATTATAATACTCAAATATTCATCTGGAACCATTAACACCTTCTTAAACAATGGAGGAATTAGGAAAAAAATAAGATATTTGTAGTTCTTTTCTGGGTGTGGGGGGTGGATCATTGCAATACATTCTACAGGAGGCTGCATTTGAAGGCCACTTTGAACTGTAGATTTCTGTGTTGGGAGATCAAGGTTGCCCTGATTATATAACATCTGTATTGCAATCTATATTGCAATTTCCCCATTAGATGCTAAGAGATTTCCAGGTGCAATTCAGAGTGTTGGCTTTTAACTTAAAAAAACACAGCATGGCTTGGCAACTAAATCTTACCATTTCCACATAGCAGTGACCTGTTTGGCTTATCTGATGTTTCTAGCACAGCCACGTCTTTTGGCAAACCAGGTTCAGTAGCAGCTGACAGTCAATAAGCTTGTTTTTCACCCTCCCCAGGTTCCAGAGGCCTTCCTGGGGTGGGGAGGGGGCCTCAGAGGACCCTCCCCACCCCTCTGAGGCCCCCTCCCCACCCCTCCCCACCCCTTTGAGGCCCTCCTGAGGTCAAAAACACCCTCCCAGAGTCTCAGCGGGAGCCCTGTACTTAGCTGACATCCAAAAGGGGCCGCGTGGAGACTCCTGGGAGGAGAGAGGCAGCGTGGGCAGGGCCAGCTGAAAATCAGCTGACTGGCGCACGCATGTGCACTGGAGCTGAGCTAGGGCAATGGCTCGCGTGCCCGCAGAAATGGCTCCATGTGCCACCTGTGGCATGCATGCCATAGGTTCTCCATCACGGCCTTAGTTACTCCAGCAGAGCCCAGGTTAACTTCTTTCTTAATAGTCTTCTAGAAAGTGGTGAAAATCATGTTGTTCTGGAGGACATTTGAGGACTGAATAGCATATGATGCATTTTTTGATGTTATGCCGTGTATTTTTTTGTGTTTTTATGCATGTCAACCAGAGGTGGGTTTCAGCAGGTTCTGACCAGTTCTGGAGAACTGGTAGCGGAAATTTTGAATGGTTCAGAGAACCAGTAGTAAAAATGCTGACTGCCCCATCTCCATCTATTATCTACCTCCTAAATCCCAGCTGATTGAGAGAAAATGGGCATTTTGCAGTAATCTTTCCCTGGATTGGGGAGAGAATGGAGATTTTACAGTATCCTTCCCTTGGAGTGGGGAGGGAATGAAGATTTTACAGTATCCTTCCCCTGCCATGCCCACCAAGCCACACCCACAGAACCAATAGTAAAAAATTTTGAAACCTACCACTGATGTCAACCATAAAGAATCTATAGATTATCACAATACTGCATATAAATACAATAAATAAAAATGCTAAAAAGGTTATTGCTGATTTTCAGTCTGTGGACTTCCATTTCCCTGCCCCACATTATTCTTTCATGAAAACCTCAACTAAAACTTTCTAAAATTCAAGTAGGAGATTTTTAAAGTAGTTAGTGGATGATGTACTGTATCTGCTAGCCAAGGAAGGAAGGAGTGGGGTCCCCCCCCCTTTTTTAAAGAGATATGTGTCTTTGAAACTATATAGGAAAGGTGCAGTACCAGTTATTAAACATAAAGTCTGTGCATGCTAAATATGCTAAATAAATGCTACATTATCTACACAAAGAAACTGTAAAATGCTTTCTTGGCAGGGATTTAGGTGTTCACAGATGCTTCATAAATTGTACATTACATATAAAATCAAAGCTCTGAAAGAGGATAGTAAGAATGAGGATTGTGCCTTGCATTCTGAACAGTGGTGGGTTTCTCCCGGTTCCGCCCAGTTCCGCCGAGCCAGTAGCGGTGACGATATGACAACACCGAACCAGTTCTGCCACCCCACCCCCACCCCGCCCACCCCTCCGCATTATTCTTACCTTTTATTTGGCCCCATCCCCAAATTATTGCTGCCTCCTGAGTCCCAGCTGATGGCTAGAGGGGAAAAAACTGTTTAAACCCTTGCCGCGGGGCTTCAAAGAGCCGCTCTACAGCTGATCAGTGTTAAAAGAAAACAAATGAGTAGACCGATGCCTGCAAAAATAAATGAGTAGACCAGTGCCTGCAAAACTACATGAGTAGATCAGTGCCTGCAAAAATAAATGGGTAGACCGGTACAGCTCTGCAAGCAGTTAAAAGCCTGGTAGACCAGTACCTCTGCTGAATCCTAAAGAATTGTCACATGACCATCAAGCCATGCCCACAAAATAAGCCACGCCCACAGAACTTGTAGTAAAAAAATTTAGAACCCACCCCTGATTCTGAAGCACAGTAAACAGATAGATGAAGACGCACAAGACAGAAATACCAACATTTTACACAGGAATCTTTGCGTTTCATTATTAAAGTGACTTGTAGACAGGGATGGGCTTCAAAAATTTTAGCAAGGGGTTCTCTGCCTGGTTGCTGGGTGGACATGGCCATGGTGGGTGTGGCCTAGTCAGCCTCCTGCACCATGGCAGGAGGGCTCTAGAGACTTTCCTCAAGTATCTGGGAGGGCGAAAATGGCCTCCCCAGAGTTCCGGAGACTTTCCTCAAGAATCTGGGAGGGCGAAAATGGCCTCCCCAGGCTCCAGAGGCCCTTTGGAGGCCAGAAACAGGCCCATTTCTGGCCTACCTGAACTTCTAGTAGGCCCGTTTTTCACCCTCCCCGAGCCTCCATGTGCAACCTGCACTTACCTGCATCCAAAACTGGCTGCGTTGGATGCAGCTCCTGGGAGGGGAGAGGCAGAGTGGGCGGGGGAGGAGAAGAGTGGGCGGGGCCAGCCAGGAGTGGAATTTGGGGGTTCTCCGAACTGCCCAGAATCTTAGCTAGAGGTCCTCTCAAACCCCTGCGAACCCCCAGCAGCCCAACTCTGCTTGTAGAAAAGAGAACCTCAGGAAAAGGGCAATATTTGAAGGCTCAGAGGGACCACTGGGCTAGTATAACTATGAGCTTTAATCTTTATTATTTTACATCTGTTTACATCGTCTACAAATTTGTGCAATGCCATTGAAGTCAGTAACTCTCCTTTTCAAAGCTGACATTTTGGAATGAGACTTGGCTAGGAAGGCCTGTTATAAAATGACAATGTTTTTCGTTCTCCACTAGAGTAGGGGTTACCAACCTTTCGGACCTCAGCGACCACTAAATTCATAATTTTAAATCCCATGGACCACTAATATGACCTGCCTAATGACTGGCTGGGTGCGTGTGGCTGGGTGGTCATATGACTTGGTGGGCGTGGCCAACTCGATGTCAGTCACGTTGAGAGGTGCCTCACCGGCTTCTACTCACCCATCCCCTCCCAGCCACTCCTCACCTGCCTGCCCGGGCTAATTAGAACCCCAACAGGAAGCAGTTGTTGGAGATAAGCAGCCACCACGAGAAAGAGTTGGCAAAACAGCTTGGTTCATATTGGAGCTGACCGAAGAGGAGGCTCAGCAGTAGCACCTCACTGAGGACTATGAGCATAGGTTTTCCAAGCAGAGGAAAGACCTGTGGGAGTGCAAGGCCAGGTACTGGCACCTGGAGGCTCAGTGGACTGAGATGATTACCGCTTCCAGGCCATGATGCAGTCCAACTGGAACAAGGCCCTTCAGCTTTTCAACACCAGCAGCACTTCTCTCCAACCTTCACCCAAAGCCCCACACCAGGAGACTGAAGCAGATCCAAGTTGGAATTTCTGTCCCGTCCGACCTACACAAAAAGACCCTGAAGGGGGAGACTCCCTGCAGCAACAAAAAATATTCATTGTAATGTCCGGCCCAGGGGCCGTAGTTTGAGGATCCCTGATTTAGTGCAATATAAAAAAAATGCAAATAATTTTTCTGTGGACTAGAGCATATCACATTAACCTAGATTTAAGTTTGGTTTGTTAAAAAAGCCAACCATCTGATTATTAAATGATGCATAATTCTACACCATATTGAGTGTGGATACACCATAAACGAAAACCAAACATACCATATTATGACTAGTGTGATATATACTGTTATGCAGAAAGGACCAATATTAGCTTGCATAGTATGTTCTAAAAAGTATACCTGCAGCAATTCTTTCTACACAATTATCAAAGGATTAAAAAAAAAGAGCCGTCATCTCCTCCACTTTCCAGCACGAGGTAGCAAATTATCATTCCTATTATTTATAGCACATCTTGCAACTCATATGGATCAATAAAACAAGCTGAAAGATGAATTTCACTTCTACTCCACCCCCCTGGACTCCACAAGCCTATCAATACTGAGTCAATTAAGAATGAATTTGGTCTTTATTGCTCATTAATGATGGTCATTATCCATTAATGATGGTTAAAATAAACTCACAAAGCAATACCTCTGCATCATTTATTAAATAACTATAAATTGAAGACATATGACCACAAATAAATGTGTATTTTTGCACATATGGAATGTAACTCAAAAATTAGATTTAAAAGTATAGGTTTATATTTAAGTACCTACTATGCAAATGTATAGCAGAGAACAATAGATTTGAATTGAGAATACAACCTATCAATACTTTGAAAGACATTATGCAAGTTGCCACTATGACTGACTCCATCCGTTCTTCTGTGGTTCCTTTTTCCTTTAATTGTGATAGCTCCTGGATCACAGGAACCACAGAAGAACGGATGGAGTCAGTCATAGTGGCAACTTGCATAATGTCTTTCTAAGTATTGATAGGTTGTATTCTCAATTCAAATCTACTGTTCTCTGCTATACATTTGCATAGTAGGTACAGGAAAGAGCAATACTTACACTAGCAGCCTCTAGAAAATTATAACTATAATTATGAATCCATCACAATTTGATCTCTTATGGTCTATCAGAGTTGTACCTCTGTTCTGTCTAAAATAGAAATGTTTCTCCAAATTATTGCTGAGCACTTGTGATTAAATGTGGCTGAAAAAGAAAAGCTAATTTGAACTGGCTTTAAATTTATTTCCTTATTATTTTAGAACACTCTAGGCTTTAGTGAGGGTTAAAGCTATCCTTGGAGGGAAGGGTCTTATCTTATTTTTATCTTAACTGCTCCAGCTGCAAATTGTTTGACCTACAGTTCAACAGAATCAACACCAATCATTAGTATCTACAGCTTCATGTACAGGGAGATAACAAGCAATAACAAGTCCTCCAAGTGGAATATATTGAATTGACTCACACTACAGCAATTTCTTCAGCTTCAGCTGTTCTTCTTGGCAAATATATGTAGCACACTGTGGTGCAGTTTTATTCTAAGGTACAGAGCAAATGGGGAACATTGCAGCCAACCTATAGTACACTCATTGTCATTAAAAAAAAAAAAACACAGCACAGTCACTTCTCTGGTAATCCATTGAATTTCCAGCTATAGCAGGGACCCTCTCGTTCTACTGAAACATTGCCAGAAAGTGTAACTGAACTCAATGGGATTTCAGAGAGTGAACTTATACAGTAAGGATTGGGGCCAGATAAGCACATATTTATTTACATACATACAGAGGTGGTATTCAGCCGGTTCAGACCAGTTCGGGTGAGCCTGTAGCAACGACTGAGGTTGGGCCACCCGTCCTGGTATAAAGACATCCTATTTAGCCAAATTTTCAAGACAGGTGCATGCATGGAAGGTACATGTGTGCATGAAGCACGGCAAACTGGTGGTAAGCATTTCTGAAACCCATCACTGCATGCATACACACACACACACACACACACACATATATATACACATAACGTTGTTCCCTTTCACAAGCAGTAACACTCCAACCCACCATTTTTATTCCACAGAGACATATCATCGTTTCTCACTATATGTTCCTATACTGCATAATCTAGAACGCTTATTTGTGTACGGTTACAAAAATCCTTTGCCACTGTGATGTTTTGGGCTCCAAATTTATGAATACAAGACAGTAAACAGATTTTAAGTTACTCGCTTTATTCTTAATTTTGAATGATTTTGAAACGGGCAGCCTTTGAGAAACTACGCATTTCTCCCAGGCAATTAAGGAAGCACCATCAGAAGGTTTCTGCTTTCACAGAATTCTGTGTCTTCCTCCCTCCCAACTATTATATTCTACTAGTACTCTGGACATGGAGGAGCTTCTGGAAATGTGTCCAGTTATTTCTATCTCTCAGATGCCAATGTGTGTATTGCTTCCAGCTGGCATGTATTTTGTGGCAATCTGGTGAGTTTATATGTCTTGTCCCTGTTCTTATACCGTATCTATTTAGATGCTAACCCAATCAAAGCACTTTATCAATGAAAGCACCCAATCACAATTCTCGCAGCATAAAATCACACCTACAATATGCAAAAATTTTAATAATAGTTTTATTTCATCATTACTGGTAAATATCCAGGGTAATCTGTAAATATCATCTTTATCATCATCATCATCATCATCATCATCATATTAGCCATTGTCTACCCACTGCAGGATAAAGGCTTTTTCTGCATGTTTTCAACCAATAGATTCACAGTCCTTCCTTCGTAAATCTCTTCCTCTGCTAATCATGATTAACTGCCATGATTACTCTATAGCAGCGCTGTCAAACTCACAGCCCACAGGCTGGATCTGTCATACACTGGCCACCCCCACCCCAGCTCCACAAAGGGGAAAAATGTCATGATATGACATGTGACAGCAATGTGAAGCCATGAGTTTGACACCCATGGTCTATAGCAACCTGAAGTGCTTTGGCTCAACTAGACAGGAATACTTGGGGCAATATAGGGTAAGTAAGTGTACTTTTGAAAGGAAGGAAAAAAATACATATAAGGATGCTCTAAGGTGAATGAAAGAGGGATGCCGTGACTCAGTGGCTAAGACGCTGAGCTTGTTGATCAAAAGGTCGGCAGTTCAGCGGTTCAAATCCCTAGTGCCACATAACAGAGTGAACTCCCATTACTTGTCCTAGCTTCTGCCAAACTAGCAGTTCAAAAGCACGTAAAAAATGCAAGTAGAAAAATAGGGACCACCTATTTTTGGGAAGGTAACAGCATTCCATGTGCCTTTGGCATTTAGTCATGCTGGCCACATGACCATGAAGACATCTTCAGACAGCACCGGCTCTTTGGTTTTGAAACAGAGGTGAGCACTGCCCCCTAGAGTCGGGATCAACTGACACATATGTGCGAGGGGAACCTTTACCTTTAAGGTGAATGAAGCTTTGATAAAGAGTGCTCTCATCCATTTTTTTTCCTTCTAAAAATGTCCTATTGTCATATTCTGACAAGAGGACAAAGTGATTTGTCTGGATCTATCTTAAGATCCACGATGCAATATTTTCTTGATTAGTTGAAGCAACAGTCAGTTTCCCCAAAGACTCTGGCTTTACTGATCTGCTCTAATCTACAAAACAAAGGAAAGAAATGCAGAAAGGGCCTCTCTGTTACCAAGTGAAAGTGGGAGGCCATGGGTGTGTGTGTGGAGATGGGCAAAATGTCAAGATTGTGGAGGTTTTGGCTGTTTTGATCCTTACTTTCTTAGACAGAGAGAGTGATTCCTCATTAGAAGTTCTGTGGGTTGCGAAAAGTACATTTCCGAAAAGTACATTTTGGGAAATATTTGACCTTTATCCTTGAACATATCAAAATAATGAAATGCCAGTGAGAATTTATTTTCTCCCTCACCAAGAAAGTTGAATATGAATAGACTTTTATGTATGATGACATATAACAACTCCCAGAGTTCCTCAACCAGCATAGCTGAATTCTGGGAGTTAAAGTCCACAAGTCTTAAAGTTGCCAAGGTTGTAGACCCCTGACATATTAGACTGCAGTGGCAAACCCATAATAGCAATAGCAATAGCACTTAGGCTTATATACAGCTTCACAGTGCTTTACAGCTCTCTCTAAGAGGTTTACAGAGTCAGCATATAGCTTCCAATAATCTATGTCCTCATTTTAAGGATGGAAGGCTGATTCAACCTTGAGCCTGGTGAGATTTGAACTGCCAAATTGCATAATATTTTTAAATATATGACAATCATCATTTAATATGATACCTTTGTATAAAAAGTCAATCTGGTATATTATTATAAATAATGCAGCAGATCAATGCAATCAAATGTCACGGATTGAAGGAGAGATAATTCTGTGATGCATATTAGAACTCAAAGCTATAGATGTTAAACAATGGATGATGTCAGATGAGTGACCATTTTTCATATTTATGACCATAGCAGTATCTCCATAGTCACATGATCAAAATTCAGACTCTTGGCAACTGGTTCATATTTATGATGCTTGCAATGTCCCAGAGTCATGTGATCACTTTTTACAACCTTCTGACAATCAAAGTCAATGGGGAAGCCATATTCAGTCAACAACTTGGTCACTAAGTTAACAACTACAGTGATTCACTTAACATCTGTTGCAAGAAAGATCATAAAAATGGAAAAAATTCACTTAAATGTCTTTCCACTTAGCAACAGAAATTGTAGGCATATGAAGAACAGATTGCAGGAATTGGGTAGGTCCAGTTTAATGAAAAGAAGGACCAGGGGAGACATGATAGCAGTGTTCCAATATCTCAGAGGTTGCCACAAAGAAGAGGGAGTCAAGCTGTTCTCCAAACCACCTGAGGGCAAGACAAGAAGCAATGGGTGGAAACTAATCAAGGACAGAAGCAACTTAGAGCTAAGGAGAAATTTCCTCACAGTTAGAACAATTAATCAGTGGAGCAACTTTTCTTCAGAAGTTGTGAATGCTCCAACACTGGAAGTTTTAAAGAAGAGGTTGGATAATCATTTGTCTGAAGTGGTGTAGGGTTTCCTGCCTAAGCAGGGAGTTGGACTGGAAGACCTCCAAGGTCCCTTCCAACTCTGTTATTCTGTTCTATTCTAAATCACAAATATCTCAAGAAAATATATGTAGTGATTCTAAATGGCAACAACTGTATATACAGCTACCAAGGTTCTTCTTTTACCCAGAAGTGGTGACTGATATTTACATGTCTGATAGTGTTAATCACTAACATACCTGAGATGAATATGCATACGAATAGTCATCTTTGGGAAAGAAAAGAATGTTAAGAATATTTGTCTTTTAAAAATATATTTGCCTCCAAAGAAAGCAAACCAGGTATGAAATGGATGATACAATAGTCAGAAACATAATTTAATTATTAAAAATGCATCTATTCCTTTTTAAAACAGCTCTTACTATACTAATTGCTTTCAGATATCATATTTAATAATTGCTAAATATTACCAGATTTAAGTAATGAATACTGGGTTGAGGTGTGCCACGTTGTATTTATACACAATGTACTTTGTCCTTAATTTTTAAAAGAGAAACTTTACGGCTTCTAGAAGTAATCAGACCTGCTGATTAGTAAAAGAAAGCAAAGAATCAAGAAAAGCAGACTTTCTTCCGCTTTTCTTAGTGTGTATCTAGCAGTTTTATCAGTTACTTTATTAGCAGTTATTTATGTTACAGTTTCTAATTTTTTTGTCAAATTCAATCAGAAGGAGAACATGAAGACTCATTATCTGATAAGCCTGTAAACTTGAAAGATATATCAGAAAGTACAATTGAGACAAGCAAGGAACGATTATATTTTGGTAAGTTAAACCATTTTATTGGAAAAAAGTATTTTGTGTATATTAAATATATACTTCAGTAAATGTATTTATTTTATTTATTTATTGGTTTGATGGATATGCCGCCCTTCTCCAGAGACTCAGGGCGGCTTACAATGTGTTAAGCAATAGCCTTCATACTTTTGTATATACCTGCTTGGTAGGGCTTTTGGCCCACCCTAAGTGGTGTTCTTTTTTATACAAAGTCAGCTTATTGCCCCCACAATCCGGGTTCTCATTTTACCTACCTCGGAAGGATGGAAGGCTGAGTCAACCTTGAACCTGGTGAGATTTGAACTCGCAGTAATTGCAGACAGTTGGTGTTTGGTCTGACAGATTGGGCACATTAATTTAATTTAATTTAATTTAACTATTTAATTTAATTTAATTTATTGCATTTCTATGCCCCCCAACTCCCAAGAGATTCTCAGCCAAAGAAATTAAACTGGCAGGAGATTTGCCTCTCTGCCATAGCTATGCTCTCTGGAACATTCTCCCCTCAGAGTTGAGGATGATGCTGATCATACTGGCTTTTCATTAAGTCCTTGAAAATCTGGCTTTGTGCCCCAACCTGAGCATGGGTGCAAAGGGCCCTGTTTCCAATTTCCTGTATATGCTGACAGCTATGGTGACATTTTTTCTCAGCTACCTTATGTGTTTAATTTATATTATATTGTAACTGTTTTTAATTGTAATATGATTGTTTGCATGTCACTTGCTTAACATAGGTGGCTATGGAAATTGAATAAAATATCACAAAGTAAAATAATGACGTGTATATGATAGTGTATTTTAATGGTAACAAAGCCCAAAAAATATGTCTGGACAATATGGACACTCTAATAAGTTTAATATCAATTTGATTAAGATGCTGCAGAAGTCTCCAAACAAATTCTTGTATTATTTAGGGAGCAGTTTCTGTAAGAAGAGTAGACATTTTGAGTTGTCCCAAAGATAAAGACTTACTGAATTTACTGAAGAATAAATACCAGAGTTCGAGTGAAACAGGGATTGATTTGTAAATAATTAAATATCCCCAAGGATGTATGAATCTGGTAAATTACTGAAGACATAGATATTGTATAAAAAGATATTATAAAGAAAGTCACAAAGATAATTTTTAAACTGTGGGTTACATCTGGAAGTATTTTAGGTGTGAAATGAATAAAGAGAGAAAGCATCTGACATGTGATTTAGACTGCATTCCCACAAAGACTTGAATTTTTTCAATCACTGTATGTAAAGGGTTTCAGGGTAGTGATGAAGATGATGGGGGAGAATACCATCAGAATTTGAGTCTAATATGCTCAAATAACAAATTATGATTTGCAAATAAACCTTCTAGTAGATGATATGAGACAATACCTTTTTTTCCTAGCTATTCAGGACAGGACATTACCATCCTGTTAAAATTTGAGGGTTCATCTGCATCTGAATCTGATAATTTCTCACAGACTAAATGGCTGATCATCCAGCATCAACATTTCATTAAAGTGTCTTATGGGTAGCCATAATAAATATAATTTATGGGTAGCTATAATAAGTGTGTGTGTGTGTGTGTATGTGAGAGAGAGAGAGAGAGAGGGGGGGGGGAGGGAGGGAGGAAGGAAGGAAGGGTTTTCTTGACTTCATCCTATGTTTTATGTGATGCTTTGCCTACTTACCTAGTTTTTGCCAGTAAGCCTGAGAGAGAGATATTTCTGTCACTATTCTTTGGCTAATTTGTCACATGATTTCTCAGAACTTCTTCAGAACTTGCTTTGGCACATGATCATTAGTTCTTAGATGAAAACAGTAGTGAAGTTTTCTGCAAGACAAAGTGATGCAGTGTCTTGATATCTTTCTCCAGTTCAGATCTTTTCTGAAGTGAAGAGAACTTGTAAATCATGGATTAACAATCAATCCAAAAAGATGTTGCAACATGCTCTACTTCTTCTGTGTTCAGATCCTTTCACAAAATAGTAATCATTTTGTAATCAGACTAACTGCCATTCTGCGATCGTGAGAACTACCAGATATTCAAATTAAATTCTGGTTATTTTGGAGACTATTCCACTTTGATTCAGAAAACAACAAAATACTTCCTATTTAGGATTCAACCAATTCCAACTAACAATTCTAAAAGACTGTAAGAACACAAACTAATCAAAGCATACTAAATAACAAACTGAACATCATAATATTTCTCAAAGCTTTCTGTCCATATTGTATTATCCAAATGTGTATTTCCTATGAATTTACATTTATAATTGAATTTCCAAGTGCACAGAGGAACAGACGCGTAAATGGTTATTTTATCTGCTTTAACATTGCAGTAGGGATATGATCTTGTGCCAATCTCATAATTATATTACTTATTGTAGCAATTATTTGCTTTTTGCCCCAAGATGCATTATTCCCCAGATTTCATATGGGCTAATCAGATTAATGGAGCTATTGAGCATTTGTTCTTCCATTAAAAAAAAAAAAAAACAGTCGCAGTCCAGAGTCCTTGGGCTAACTCATGTAATGATTCCGCCAATTTTCTTGTTCATAAACCTAAGCTGAAATTATTGCCCAAATTTTTTTATCTATCAAATTTAGTATTGCATTTCTAATTCTCTCTTCAGTCTTCTAGCCACCTGTTTTTTCTCCATTTCTGGTGACCACACCAGTAGTGGAATTCAACTTTTTTTACTACCGGTTCTGTGGGTGTTGTTATGGAATGAAGTGACCAAGCAACATTCCTGGGTCAATCAGAGAGAGAGTTTATTTGCGCAAAGACTCGTAAGCCAGGTTCCAATCTTGGCTTAGAGTAAAGTCTCCATGCTTGTATGACACATTATATACTTTTCTAAACAAAGGATTCTGCTAACACAGCAACTTTTCCATATATGGTTAACATACATTTGTCATTTTTAATTGACATCTTCTTACTTATTAAAGTTTTACATTATCTCATAATTCTTCTTGTATTTTGGCTGAAGTACAAATTTCTTTTTGTTGAAGGACAAGTTTTAGCCCATATGGATGTCCATGACCTAACCACCTTTAGCCATCTGTCTTCTGACAAGTTAAGGATGCTCCTTTCTTATGACAGGTCAGGGAGGCCTCTTTAGAATATCAAAGGAAATAACATGTTGGCATTGTACTCTCTGCAGCTGCACATATTTCTTGTCTTCAGAATATAGTTGCCTTTAATATATTTTATAATGAATATATAAAGTTATCCAAAGATCATCTATCCGGTTCTACTCTTACATTATCCCCCCCTGTGGAAGTTTGTTTATTAATATTTTTAATATATAAACTTCCATTATTTGTATACTAAGTTCCAATAAACAAATCTACCTTATATAGAGTCTAACAAAATATAATAATAAAAGTAAAGGATAAGTAGTACTTGATTGTTATTACTCTCTTGATTCTTGGGGAGATTTTCTCCACCTTTCTATAGGCCCCATGTTCTCATATGGGTCTGTCTCAGAATCTTTATGTTCTTCAAAGGCATTAGAGCTAAACTGATGATTGATGAGAGTTTTCATTAAAACTAACTTCTTTTCAGATTGCAGTTCTTTACCCTCTAAAGGATTTATACAAGAAAATAAAAATCTAGACCTGCTTCAGCACATATTAACAAAATTTGTTTCATCCTGCCGGATCCAGGCAACCAAGAAAACCACATATCTGCTGTCTGTATTCTGTGGCTTATTTTGGAAGCCCTATCCTGCAGTTCATTAGCACCTTCCTTGACCACACCTGATTTCCTTTCTCAGCTGTCAGGAGGTCTAAGGCACATCAGTTTTGTAAAATTACTGTTGCCAAGGAATCTATCTGATCTTGGACTTTGACCAAGGTTCCAACAATCTGGTTCAAGCTCTCTTGAAGCTCTTCCGACAATTGCTGAAACTGTATTACAGAGTGTGTCAGACCACCTACACCTGTTCCAAGTGTAGTTCCAATTCCCATGATTGCTAATAGTGGGATCAATATTGAGTCCCTCTTCTGAACATGTCCCATAAGGGGAACAGGGATAGTATGTTCTCCAGTGACAACACCTATTTTAAGAAAATGTACATGTTCTTGTTCAGTTTGTTGGCAAACATAAATGTGCATCCTTTCCACACAAAAAGAACACTCCTTTTTCTTCTATGCATATTCCTATGTTCATAGAGAAAGCATGACTCTTACGATGGTCTTCATTAGTCCAGACCCTTAGAGTCCCTGCCACCTGCCAGTGGTTGCAATGGGATTTCTAATGAAGGGTCCTTTTGTTTATCTGAGAATTGGTCCTTCAAAAAGGATACATAAACCTGATTTGATCTTAAAGTTTAGCCAAACTGGAAACTGTGGAGGCTGAAATCGTTTTGGACAGTTTTCAAAGGTTATATTCCATCTTCCCCACTTTCCTTTCTTAAAGCTCATTTCTGATGGTGTTAAGCAAGTAACCTTTTGTCGAAATAGGTGGTGGGCAGAGGGAAACATATCCTTTGTTAATTTCATATCCATCAAATATATCTTAGGGCCAAGTATATTTTTGACTGACATTGTTCTTCTGTCATGGATCCTACAGGCCTACCAAGTTTCTGGTGTCTCTTTATACACAGAAAAGGTGTTCCTATGAGGTAGCTATTAGGCCTGCAATAGGAAAATGGCTTTTACCTAGTCTTTTGAATGCCTCATAAAAATCTCCTTGTATCGGTGAGACAGGTACTTTATCTCTACTATCCCCTTCAAGGATAATTGTAGCCTTTGTTCTAACCCAGAGTTGTGATTTAACAGGCATAGCATGATAAGATGCAGGGTCAGCAGATAAACATAACCAACATCTTTGACCTAGGGTGGGGTTATATTGATTAACAAGTTCTTGACTTCTGCTTTATGCAATTGTTGTAGAGGCCCATTTTCCTTATCTATCCCCCCCCTGAGCAGGGTATGTTAATATCGGAACCTTAGGTTGTGGAGTCACCTTAGGTCTAAAGTAACGACCCCGTGCATAGACAATGCGTTTTTGACGGGAGCATACTTGACCTAAAGTATGACTACTTAGGGGAGTAGTGTTCATGATATGGTCATGTGAGAGTCCTATTGCAAACAATGTCCAAAGCCATAAACAAAGCATGATCACCTATGGTGTAAAATATACTATGTCAGGAACAGAGTCAGTGGTACGTGATGATTGAGAAGTAACAGGAGAAAGGGAAATCCTAGGTGTACCACAAAACCTATCCTTATATATGTAAAACAAGAGTAAAAGTAGGGCTAGGAGAGCAGCTACCCATACAATCCACACCCACACCCAAGCTATCTCTAACATTAGCATGTGTAAGAATGCATTACATTACAGTGAATAAGATATATCTACAGTGTGAAGGTTGTCTTCATCCTTACTGATCTTCAGCCGTGCGCTGGGAACCAGCTTCCGGAGTGGTTCAGCAAGGCAGACGTTCACCACCGTGCGTAGAGAGTCCATTGCCGGTAGGACTTAGCAAGGTGTATTCTTGAATGTTAGCGCCAATGGTTTGTCAGTGTTTGTTACCTGGTATGTGACTGGATCACTCTGGTCTGCAAGTGTCAATCTCGTCCAATGAATCCAAGATCTTCTTTTTTCTAAAGTCTTAAAAGGCACTATTACAAAATCCAACACATCTGGGAGAATTTGCAATGGAATCTAATCAGTTGCAGTCCTCTGCAGTTGGGAAACAGCATAGGCAACTACTTAGTCCTAAAAAGAAAAATACAAACATAGTCCAGGTGATGAAGAACGCTATTGCCACTGGTTACTGCTCGCCAGTCAGTTGGTTCCTTTGGATCATCAATGTCAATAGATTTCCTTGGTGATATTCCACCTTCCACTCCTTTGGGGCTGGCACGGGCCCTTTCACTTGGAGTTTAACTTCCTTCGAGCTCCAGCTCAACACCCAATCATCGTGGTGGAAGTTGTGGTCTGGAAACTCCAAAAGTGGCATCTGGGCTAAGAGTCCTTGTTTCCTAAGAACTTCAAAATATCTGGACAGTTTATATACATGTTGTTTCAATACTATGTCTCTGGTTTCCAGGTAATCAATGCATATGCTTCCTGACATGAAAGCTATACCAAACAACAATACATCTGATGGTATTCTAATATTCTTTCTAGGTTGGATCTAAGTAAACTCTTGACACTTCTGTTGTTGTAGCATTACTGCAGGGAAGGCGTTAACCCCCCTTATGAGGCAGTCCACTATGACCAATAAATATTGTACTCTCCCCCTTCTTGGTAATTTTATAAAATCCATTTGAGTACATTGAAATGATTTTAAAGCTGGTGATCTCCACCCATCTGATCACCCATTTGATGTTTTCTGACAGCTTGTTTATTCGCCGCTTTTCTTCACAAATTAAACATTTGTCTATAATTTGCTAAAAGGTATATTCCAATATTATAACATTTTAAAAGTTCATTTACAATAGTTTGAATTCCCCAATGATTTCACCCATAGTTTGCTAAATGTATGCATTATCCCAAATGCATGCTTGGAATCTGTTTATGTTTCCTCCCAAGATGCATAGAGATTGATTTAGTGTATACATTTCACAAGTTTGAGCAGACCAATTTTGAGGCAAACCCCTTGCTTCCAGGATCTCTAAAGTGTGTCCATTTATAATAAAAATTGCTTGTTCTTGTTCCAGGGGGTGTACCTCCAAATCTGGTCTTATTTTTATTTATTTATTTATTTTATTTTATTATTTTTTGTAAATCAATTACTTTAGCACAATAATATTTTAATCCAAACTGATCCATTAATCTAGTGTTGGCTAAGAACTGTGCTGGATTCAAATTGTGATCTCTAATTAAAATTAAGTCAGGCTGCTGCATTAAAATAGCTTCATATTTTAGATGGGGTGCTCACAATAAGGGCTTCCCCAAAGATCAATTTCCCACTTTATTGGACCAGTAGCAGCAATTGCTTGAATACGTACTGGCCATCCCCTTATTACTGGGTCCATTATGTTTGACAGGAATGCCACGGGTTTCTTTTGTCCTGTCCAGTCCTAAGCCAACACCTTTTTGTGCAAATCCATATACTGTGTTTAAAAGAGATGGAAGGGCTTTTCCAAATTTGGTAAACTTAATATAGAAGCCTTGGTTAAAGCTTGTTTCAAATTTTCAAAGCTTCCTCTTTTTTTTGTGTGCCCCTCCCATTTCAAATTCCAAAGTCCAGATTCAATTAATTTTGCATACAGGGGTTTGGTAAGATCAGTATTCCCATCAACTCAAACCTCAGTATCTCCTTAGTTCTTGCTTGATTTCAGGTAGAGGTTGTAATGCCACCTCTTCTATTCTATCAGGAATGATGTTCTATTTCCTTTACTTAATTAAGTGTATTCTAATGCTTTGTTCACTCATTTTGATTTCAGTTAATTTAAAAAAATACTACTTTCTTCTGTTGGTCCTAATATTAAATTTATCAAGAGCTCTCTGTGTAATCCAAAAAGGAGTCACCCATCGCCACTAGTACTGACTTTCATCTTCTGCCATCAAATTGTACACTTACGCTTCCCTTCTTTGGATCGGGCACCCTTTCTTTGCCTTCCGGAGGTCCCACATGATCCCAAAAACAAATCCCAAATCTTTCTGTTTATCGGTTCCACCCTCTAATTCCCATTTCTAGCTTCCAAGTCCGCACAAGTCTATGCAAACCAACTTTAAAGACAACTTTTCTGGATTACACTAAAACTTCCTTTCTCTCTTTGTTGGAAAATATAGGAAACACAAAAGAGCAGTGAAATTCCTCAAAAAGAAATAAGCAAAAAACGCAGGCAGAGATCCAGCCCCCACCTTAAAGAAAAAAAATACCCAATAAGGAAAAGAAAACAAATCAAAGTAATTAGAATTTTTAAAACAATCACACACAAATCAAAGGAATTTCAAAAGACTTTAAAGAGTCACAGAGAAAATCAAAAGACATTTTAGGATATAAAAAGGTTACTCTTGCAGTCCAAACAGGCTAGCTTCGGAAAGCTATGCTTGCATTTGTCATGTCGCCTTCCTATAAACAATAAACTACTACTGTCCCCAACCACGTTGAAGCAATTTCCTAGCCGGGAGCTTTTGAACCTCAGAAAGGAAAGGCTTTCCCTTCCTTCCCAACTTTCTTAACTTCCTATATTGTAAGGAGAATAGCTGCAAAAGTAAAACAATTTAAATGAAGTATTTTAGATCAATGCTCTGAAGCATATTTGTATCAAACTTTAGGGTCAGTCTCTGCTTTCAATAAAATGCAAGTCAGATTCAGAAAATCTTTCAAAATCATTTCTTTTATATAGGTTTAATTAAATATTTGAAACCTCAAGAATTACCAGAAAAATAAAATCAAAATTGTTTTCAGAGCAGAAAGAAAAGCTTTTATATGCAAATGGAACAGTGAGAGAGGGGGGGGCGGGAGGCTGCAGCCGATCCCCCACTAGCCCTCCCTTCTCAGACAGATTAAGAGAAAAGGAAAAAGTTTTTAAAAGCAAGCGGAGAAGCCATACTCCCTTAAAGAAACTGTATTCCGAGTCAAAAACAGTGAAGCTACAAAGGCAGGTATCAGATAGTCTTACCCCGCCTTTCTCAGGCTGGTTCAGCAGAGAGAAAAAAATGGTGAAAAGAACAAAAGCCCGCAGCCCACCCTTTTCCTGCTTTTTGCAAAGGAAGCGGGGGGGGGGGTCCGGAATACAGGGAGAGGAAAAAAAATGGTTAAACTGCATAGGATTCTCATCTCCTTTCGCCTCTTCAGCATCCATTCAACAACACACAGACATTCACAGGGCACAGAATCAATCATTCCTTATGAGCTTTTAGGACACCTCACATACACACTCACATTTATGCTGCAATCAAATCTCTTCATGCAGAAATTTCACTTAAACCAATCATTAAAATGTGTTAAAGGAGCTCCATTTTTCTAAATATTTGTTTGGAAATGCCTACATACATACACATACACAAACATACCATTAAACATTTCCAGATCTGTGGAGGGAAGTTGTTTGTTTTAATTTTACTTCCTTGGCTAGCCTATAGTTTATTCTTAAAGGAGTGGGGGAACTCAGAGAGCAGTTAAATCATAATTATGATTGTGGGCCCAAACTACTCTCCGTTTCCCACATCTCCAAGTCAAGATGTTCAATTAATAGACATGTCATAATTAATTCAATTCTTATTCAATTCTACACACTATCGTTATAAATGCACATCAACAAAACAAAATAATTTTCAACAGAAATCACATCAAAGCAATCAATTCAACTTGTTTTCCCTTTTAGACAGGCTTTACTTTTTTTTATTACCTGCTAAACCCCTGTGGGAAGAACAATAAAACAATTTCCTTTAGTTTCTTAGTTCCTTTTCATTCTGTGTACTTTAACTTTTTCAAGTTCTCTACTACACAGTCCTAACATGAGACTCTAACTCATGATTGAAGACTTAGGCCACTCCTTGTCTTCCAGGAAATTGATCAAGTTTCCTCATCCACTAATTAATAGTGGGCACCCTTGTTAAAAGAAACTAAAATTCCTTGATTTATACTTACCTGCAGGCTTGCTTTTCTTTTTGAAATTTTTCTGTTGGGGTCTCTGTCTGATTGACCTTTGTGGGTCCTTGACTGGTCTGTTTCGCTGGTGGGTTTACGGCACCTCCTCACCGGAAGATTCCTGAGACTGCAATTGAGTCCTTGTAGCCGGCTTAATGGATGTTCCGCTTGGGAAGGAGCCGATCCCACTAGGGCAGCCGTCACTGTAGTCCCATCTGGGGTGCCAGAATTGTTATGGAATGAAGTGACCAAGCAACATTCCTGGGTCAATCAGAGAGAGAGTTTATTTGCGCAAAGACTCGTAAGCCAGGTTCCAATCTTGGCTTAGAGTAAAGTCTCCATGCTTGTATGACACATTATATACTTTTCTAAACAAAGGATTCTGCTAACACAGCAACTTTTCCATATATGGTTAACATACATTTGTCATTTTTAATTGACATCTTCTTACTTATTAAAGTTTTACATTATCTCATAATTCTTCTTGTATTTTGGCTGAAGTACAAATTTCTTTTTGTTGAAGGACAAGTTTTAGCCCATATGGATGTCCATGACCTAACCACCTTTAGCCATCTGTCTTCTGACAAGTTAAGGATGCTCCTTTCTTATGACAGGTCAGGGAGGCCTCTTTAGAATATCAAAGGAAATAACATGTTGGCATTGTACTCTCTGCAGCTGCACATATTTCTTGTCTTCAGAATATAGTTGCCTTTAATATATTTTATAATGAATATATAAAGTTATCCAAAGATCATCTATCCGGTTCTACTCTTACATTAGTGTGGCTTGGTGGGCATAGTGTGGCTTGGTAGGCATGGCTTGGTAGGCATGGCAGGGGAAGGATCAGTGGTGGGATTCAAGTAATTTAACAACCGGTTCTCTGCCCTAATGATTTCCTCCAACAACCAGTTTGCCAAATTGCTCAGAAAGTTAACAACCGGTTCTCCTGAAGTGGTGTGAACTGGCTGAATCCCACCACTGGGAAGGATACTGCAAAATTTCCATTCCCTCCCCATTCCAGGAGAAGGCTATTGCATAATCTCCATTCCCACCCCACTCCAGGGGAAGGATACTGCAAAATCCCCATTTCCTCCCCATTCCTGGGAGAAGGATATTGCAAAATCTCCCTTCCCTCCCCACTCTGGTGCAGCCATAGGTTCTATTTGCCGGTTCTCCGAACTACTCAAAATTTCCGCTACCGGTTCTCCAGAACCTGTCAGAACCTGCTGAATAGCACTCCTGGACCACACTCTTCTTTCCATTTTATCACCCATAATTCTTTATAATGAAAAGAAATCCTATTATATATAAAAATGCACTAACAATTTAACATTACGTTTCATAGCTTGCATTGGAGATTAAACAAGAATCTATGGAAGTGATCTGGTTTGATGTTAATAATCTCTACCAAGATTTATGTGCCTTAATATTAACATATTCTTATTAGAGACTAGCAGCAGAAAGGATAGTAAAAAAAAGTGTCATAGGGAAATTAAGAATCTGCTTGCTTGGGCTGTAAAGGGGAAGGGGAGCTGGGGAGATTTGTACTTTGAGATTGCAAGATTTATGTTAGCTTTACTAGGAAGACCAGCAAGGAAACATGGCCAGATGAGCTAATTCTACCTTATTACAAAGCTACATTAACAAAATCTTGCATGTCTCCTGCCATCTCCTTCACAGCTCAAGAAACTAGTGACCCCCCCATGTCCCCCCGCTTTTGACACACAATGGCACGGTGGGCCCGGGAGGCCTGTTTTTCACTCTCCCCAGGCTTAAGAGGCTTTCTAGGAGCATGGGGAGGATAAAAATGGCCTTCCCCACCCACCCGGAGGCCCTCCAGAGACCAGAAACAGCCTGTTTCCCAACTTCCGGTAGGTCTGGAAGGCCTGAAAATCAGCTGGCCGGCTTGCACATGCGCACTGGGGCTGAGCTAGGGCAATGCTCGCATGCCCACAGATATGGCTCCATGTGCCACCTGTGGCACGCATGCCATAGGTTCACCATCACAGCTCTATACCTAATTTCTTATGTACCATTAATGTGGCATAACATTGTTAATGGGGGAGGGGGGATATAGGTAGAGCCAGGATAGGCTGATATTGTTTGAAGATGTCAAAGGTATTGTTGCAGGATGTAAGGTGTTCCTGATACAGCTGCCTTTTGCAATTAGCTGATAGTGAATTTGTCAGTAATAGACAGTGATGGGGTTCAAGTGATGCCCCAGCTGTTTTGGGATTGCATTGAAGGCACCTATTAATACTGATATTACCTTTGCTTTCTTTTGCCACAGTCCTTCTATTTCTATTTGCAGGTCTTTGCATTTTGTTAGCATTTCCGATTCCTTCTCTTCTATTTGTCAGAGTTTGTTGCAAAATCAAATTTAGAAAGCATATATATTCAAACTGATTCAGCAGGAGTCATTAACTTCTTTATATACATAATAACACATAAAGTAAATTTACAATACCAATGGCAGAGGAGAGAACAGTTTTCAGTTCAGAGTTGCAGACAGACTCAGAGCTTAACACAGACAAAGAGAATCTCCTCTCTACAGGGCAGTTAAGCTAAACCTAAGCCCCGCCCAGGCTCCAAGCTGTTTCAGCTCCCAAACAGACCTCATTGGCTGATTTAGTTGCTATGCCTATACATTGGCTGACTTTGTTACCATGTCCTATTCCAGCCAGTCCCAATGGCTGACCTGTTGCCATGTCTATCCCAGTTCATGAATATTCTGACACTATTCTGCTGTCTCCAAGTTCTGTTGCATCCAATATTCAGACATTTTTGTCTTTCTTTATTTTCTATTACTTTCTATTATTATTATTCTTGTGCAATTACTGCAAGTTCAAATCTCACCAGGCTCAAGGTTGACTCAGCCTTCCACCCTTTCAAGGAAGGTAAAATGAGGACCCAGATTGTGGGGGCAATAAGTTGACTTTGTATAAAAAAGAACACCGCTTTGGGGGGGGGGGCGAAAGCCCTACTAAGAAGATATATACAAAAATATGAAGGCTATTGCTTAACGCATTGTAAGCCGCCCTGAGTCTCTGGAGAAGGGTGGCATTTAAATTAAATATTTTTGTTTAAAAAAGTTGTTAGGTTACAGAAATTAGCAATTAAAAGGCATGAAATATGCTTTCTGGCTGATAATACATTAAAAAAGGGGTGTATAACAATTCCTTTCCAGACATATGTCCAAATTCTATTAAAATGATATTCGGAATTTCAATTGAAGCCACCTCCGTGTGACTGATGGGTACCCATAGATATGTATGCTATTAAAACATTATCACCAAAAGAGTTCCAAATGCACATCTTTGTTGCTAACAAAGTATTCTTTAATCTTATATAAATAAATGGGTAAAAATGATACCCATTCAGGGGCTTCGACACAGTACTTTCCTAAATCTGTCTTTCTCCTAATCTCCCATCTCAAATCTTTCCTGTTCCCATTCAGTTGTTCTAGTTGTCTTCTTGGGATTGTCCCAGTACTTAGTGTATCCTCAAGTGCTTCTCTGGGTAGATAGTTTTAAACTGCAGGGATCAAGCAGTTCTTTCCTGCATCTCTATCTTCCTTTCTCCACTAGCTTGAATCAATATGCCTAAATTTTCCTTCTACTGCTGCAAATCCTCTTCCTATCCTGGCCATTCTTGAATAGGCCCATGATGATGTAAACTGAAAGTTATGAAGCAGATTTGTGTGTATAAGAGCAAGCAAAGACTGAATTCTCCAGAGTTAGAGAGAACCTGGTCATGTTTATTCTTCCCAGGTCCTTGAATTGAGCACTCAGGGGAGGGGTCTAAAAACAAAAGCAGACTGTTTGCAGACTTTCAAATGAAAATTCAAGGTCATATTCAAAATAAAATGCCTAGCCAAGAGTTAAGTGGTTTGGACAATAGGTTTGAGGCTGGGTTTTTTCCATCTTGTCACAAAAATGTCTAATATCAGTTGTGGGTGTGTAAGCAGCACCCTCCTTGTGTAGTCTCTGGACCCTTTCTTCCCTCCTCAATTTCCTGGGCAGTAATTTGATTCGAGGCCAAGCCATAAAAAGGTGAGGGAGTTTGTTCGCCGAAACCTAGTAAGGATAGTCCAGCAGCAATGACACTACTAAAAGTTCTCTTTTCTGCCAGCTGCTGGAATTTCTCCTCTCCTTCTTTTCTTCTCCTCCCTTTCTACATTGTCAGAATAACCCTTTACATCAGGGGTCCTCAAACTACAGCCCGCTGACACAATGTATCCAGCCCGCACAGTGGTGGGATTCAGCCCCGTCTCCTCCCCTGCCCCCCGCCCCACCACTCCTACCCACTCCTTGCATGGCTGGCTTTTCAGCCAAAGAGGTTGTAGGGGGAAAATGCCTTTAAAAGCCTCTGGCGATCCCAGCTAAGTTGCCTGATCGGCAGAGGCTTCTAAAAGCATTTTTTTCTGCAACCTCTTAAGGTTGTAGAAAAAATGCTTTTAAAAGTAAAAAAAAAGTTGGCCACAGCCACCCATCGAAACCCGATGGTGCACTGCCACGACTGCCACCACCCAAGCAGCAGAGGAAAAAGAGAAATGGAGAGAAAGAAAAATGAAGGAGAGAAAGAGGGGGGGAGAAAGAGATGGAGAGAAAAGAGATGGAGGAGAGAAAGGGGGGGGGACAAAGAGATGAGAGAAATGAAAGAGACACACAGAGATACCCGTTTAAAAGAAAATACTGGGAGCCACAAAACCTGGGTGGGAGTAAGTGATATGGAGTTGGCAATGCCCACCCAGGTTTAAGGTTGTGTTTAAGCCTTTACATGTGTTTAAGGTTGAGTGTTTGAAGTTGCAGACCCCTGACCTACCCCATCCGATTGCTTCACCCTGCAGCCAGCCCTATGGGCCTGCGCCTACCTACCCTGGTTGTATCACCTTGCCCTGCAGCCACCCCGAACGCCCACCTCAGACTGCCTCCAACCGCTCCAGTAGGTCATTTTTATTTAATTAATTTAATTAAGTGCTGCATTTGGCATAAATGATGACTGGTCAAAAGTGCAAGGACCTGTTAAAAATCTCTTTTTTCAGCCCTCTGGGTAGTCCCTATGTGCATATGGACTACTCAGAGGGCTGAAAAAGTTATTTTTGACTGGTCCTCGCACTTTTGACCGGTCCTTGCACTTACGACTGTCCTCACATTTTATGTTTTGTGCCCTATCTTTTCACCGTGGTGAAGAGAAGTAGTTGTAAAATGAGTGACATGGTTGTTAAGAATGCTGCAAAGGGCAAAAATCTGAGGATGGTCATAAGTGCGAGGACCGGTCAAAAGTGCAAGGACCTGTCAGAAATGACTTTTTTCATCCCTCTGAGTGATCCCTATGCACATAGCCATACCCACCCAGTCACATGACCAGCTAGCCACACCTACCTAGTCACATAACCACCAAGCCACACACACCCAACTAAGCCACGCCCACAGAACCGGTTGTTAAAAAAATTGAATCCCACTACTGAATGGAATGGAATAAAGCTAAGTTTTTCTTCCTTACTCCCATTTGCTCTTGTAGGAGCCTTCTCTTTCCTGACAGAGAGATGGGAGGGAGAGAGCAAATGGAATGGGATTCAGCAAGGTTTGTCTTCCCCACCCCATTTGCTCTTCTAGGAGAGAGGGAGGGAGAGGGAGAGGGAAAAGGAGAAGGAGAGAGAGAGAGAGAGATGGATGAACGTTGATTGTAACCTCCTTGGGGCTGAGAAGAATTGCTGCAAAACTGAGTTTTCTGAAGTGGACCACTAGACTCGTAAACAACTTAAAAAATGATCTAGTAAAAAAAAAGTCAAACAAAAGCAAATAAAACACTCCCAGGAGGAAAACAAATTAAAGTTTCATTTGTGTGTATTATTTAATGGACTGCTAAATTGGCAAAATGGACTGCTAAATTGGCCACGCCCACCCAGCCACACCCACCCAGTACATGACCACCTAGTCAGGCCCACCCAGTCACATGGCCACTTAGCCACGCCCACCCAGTCACATGGCCACCAAGCCATGCCCATCTAGTCACATGGGGGGGCCAGCCACACCCACCTAGCCAGTCCGGCCCCCCAACAGTCTGAGAGACCCTGAAGTGGCCCATTGTTCAAAAAGTTTGAGGACCCTTGGCTCATTCACAAGGAGGCTGCAGTTTTCCCTGTACCACATCCACTAAAACTGTGACCATGAACTACATTTTGCTGAAGTTCCTTCTCTAATCTCAGTTACCTATTCTTTTTTTTTCCACCACCCTCTTCTGCCTTTTTCTATTTTCCCCATAATTATACAAAGTCTAGATATAAAAACTAAGTCTGGAATAAAAAAAATCTTGTAATTCCCAGGGCAACTGGGTGGAGCTGAGTTTATTGGCCAGATGCCGTTCCGGATGCCACAAAAAGTTTGCAGAAGATTTTTTTGTTTTTGTGTCCTAGGAGAGAAATATCTGTTGCTACCTGGGATTTGAACTCTCAACCTTCTGAGTGAAAGGCAAGTGTTTCCAGAACTAGACAACCATGTTAGACTTTATAAAGTCTAGAATAACCTTCTAAAAATACTATCCTATTTAAGAATAGAAAGCCACGTTGGAGGTTTTCATAGATTAGGAATTAACACTTTACAAATAATTCTTACTTTAAATTGAACTTCTACAAGAAAAATCTCTTATGCCATAGCACTTTGCTTCACTCTCTTGAAAAATACATGTGAGCAATTCAAGTCAAGTTCATATTAACCATTTTGACTCCCTCCATAACAAAAATTAAAATATGGAATTCAGTTCTCTTTTAATTATGAGATCTGAATCCAATTTGAAACATTTTTTTTCTTATTTGTTTTGGGGAAATATAAAAGAATGAGAGAAAATGAGAAATGACAAAATGTTGTGAAAATTACGAAAAAGGGGGAAAAAATTTCCATATTTTCCTGCAGCCAAACAGCCATAAAATAAAGTCTTAAAGAGAAACTATTTCCATGATTCCTTTCCCATCTATTATCAGTACTTGAGCCCAAATCCTAAATTATTAACATTATACAGCTTTGCACTAGATATAAGCCTTTAATATCACAACATCTTTGAGTGTTTTATCTATAGTTAAATACATCTTTCTGAAACCCAGATAAATTAATATTTTGGCTGTCTCCTGCCTAATCAAAATAATATCCCAAAAAGAGAAAATAGTTTTCTATGGGTGGAGACAAAATAAACCTAAAGCTAACAGCTATTTTTCTGTCATGCCCCCATCGGAGCCTGAATCTATGGGGAAACTAGCCAAACTGGAGATGACAGAGAGCAAGAGGGCGGCTTTGTTGGCTTCAGAGGAAAATGGGGAAGGGCAGAGTCAGTCAGGCCAGGGCTTTTCAGGATTAGAACGGCTTGTAGCCAGGGAGGAACAGGGGCAGGAGAACCAAGAGAGGCTAGTCAGTGAGCAGGAGAGACAGAGGTCAGTCAAGGAGCAAAGACCATCCTTTCCTGACCCTCAATTATGGAAAGAAAAAGGCAAGAACAGCACAGACTGAGCCAGCTACTCAGGAGGAGAGTGCTAGGCCCTTCTTCACAAGGCACACCTGGAGACTTAAGGAGACACTGGGGGGAGGGCCATTTGTTGGGAACAAGTGTTAAATCTGTGGAGCCTTCTGTGCACTTGCCGACATCTGGATATTACTGTGCTCTGTTTTGTATGCCTTGCCCGGTTTGCCTACCTCACTGGACTTCTGGCCTTGGTTACTGCTTTGCTCACCTTGCCTACTGGACTACTCGCAGTCAGAAAATGCACGAGAGAGCTTGGCTTCAGGACTTGTAATAAATGTGGGGATGTTTGAGGGCAAAGTTGGAGCAATAAAGGGGAGTTAAACCTGTTATCTGGCTGGGTTGATTCTGTGCCACGCCCTGAGTCATGACATTTTCTTTGTAATGTACATAATAATAGTGTGTTCTATGTAAACAATATGTTTACATAAGCAACATGATAGCCGTGTTCCAATATTAGATGGACTGCAAAAAAGAGAGCATTGACCTATCTTCCAAAGCACCTGAAGGCAGGACAAGAAAGAATTGATGGAAACTAATCAAGGAGAGAAGCAACCTAAAACTAAGAGAGATTTCCTGACAGTGAGAACAATAAACCCAGTGGAATGGCTTTCCTTCAGAAATTGTGAGTGCTCTAACAATGGAGGCTTTTAAGAAGAGATTGGACAACGACTTGTATGGAATGGTATAGGATTTGCTGCTTGAACAGGGGCTTGGAAATGCATAGAAATGCATGTAGATAAATAGGTACCACTTCAGTGGGAAGATAACTGTTCTGTGTGTTTCGGCATATAGTCATCCTGGTTACATGACCATGGAAATGTTTTGGACAATGCTGGTTCCCTTGGCTAAGAAATGGAGATAAGCACTGCTCTCTAGTCAGACACAATTGGAAAGGACAAAACTTTATCTTTTCAAAGATTCATCCTATTTGTAGGATTCACAAATTCACAATGTAGGGATATATTTTTATACTTGAACAAAGAGAATTGGATGTGGATATTTAGAACCCTTTTATTCTAAAAATAATCAGTTTAGAATATAAGGCTGCCCTACCCCAGTTCTCACATCATTGAAAATGTGTTCTTTGTTCCTGTTATATTAATTTGTTCCGGTGAACATATGGAGGAAGAGAGACTCAAAATATGAAAAGGCAAAATAATCAGCAAAATAATAATGAGTCAAAACTATAGGCAGATGATAATGACTCATAAAACAACAAAAATATGAAATTAAATATATTTTAAACAGGGAATGGTTAATGTTATGTTGTTGCTGTTTAGAGCGGGAATTTCAAAACAGGGGTTGTTTCTGATTGGTCGCTGGCCAGCAGCCTAAGTGTATATAAAGGAGGCTGCTGCCAGCATTGGCTTGCTGAAGTCTCACCATACAATAAAGAGCTGTTGTCACTAGCCTGTCTGTGCTGCTTCGTTATTGCCCAGCCACTTCATTTGGCGACGAAGGTGGGATAGCACACAGAAGGGTCCAAAAAGAGCCATCGACTTGAGACGCTGCCCACCGGGACCGTAGACTTCAGCCATGGCAGCGTACGTGCCACCGACTCCCTTTGATCCAACAAGGGAAAAATGGGGGTCCTATATGACCTGGTTCGAGTGCTCGCTCGAGGCGAGCGATATGCACGGGCTCTCAGCAAACCGTAAACGAGCCCTGTCCCTGAGACATTGTGGACCTGATGTCTTCGAAATGGCTGAATCGCTGTGTGAACCAACTCCGGTACAAAAGGTACCGTGGGACACACTTCAAGCGACTCTCAGGGCGCACTATGCCCCTGCACCCTCCAAATTCATCCAGCAATACCAACTACGGCAAAGAATCCAGAAAGAAGGGGAGCCAGTGACTGCCTATGTAGCAGCGCTCCGCAGGGCCGCGACCCACTGCGACTACCACGACCTGGACAATGAGCTGCTTGAGCAGTTGATCTGCGGCGTACGAGACACCTGGCTTCAGAGAAGGTTGCTCGCAAAGCCGGGGCTGACTCTCGCCAGTGCCTTAGATGAGGCTAGGGCACATGAAGCTTCAACAAAGGCGTCGGAAGCTCTACAGCATCCTCAGCCTGAGAAAAACGGGTCTAAAGTGGTCCCAGTCCACCGCGAGGAGACCAGAACAAGTTCGGAAGAAGAGTCGGATGAGGACGTCTTCCGAACAGAAAAAAAGAAAGGCGAAACAAGCCGCTGTAAAGAGAGCTATCTGAGCTGCGGTGGTCAACATGAAAGACAAGCCTGCAAATATCACGAGGCCATTTGCAGACGCTGCGAGAAGAGAGGTCACTTAGCGTGAGTGTGCCGGGCGCAACTTCTGCGTTTTTCGAAGTCACGTGAATCGACCAGCCAATCAGAGCCACCGCCACGTTTGAAACAACCAATCCAACACAAGGGCGCCGAAAAACGCCACGAAATTCAAACCTACAGCACGAGAGTTGGCCAAGCCAGCACAGCAACCGAAGAGAAAGTCTTCACCACCGTCAAAATCAATGGCCAACCCTGCAGCATGGAGATCGACACCGGATCTGCACTCTCCATCATGTCATGGGCTACGCTACAGTCCCTGCTACCGGGCTACCGAAAAAGCCAGCTGTCAAAACAACGCGTCTGTCTGCTAGACTACCAGGGGAACCACGTTCCAGTAGAAGGCGTCGACATCTTCACCATTTCCTATGGCGAGTTCGAAGACAAGCTTCCACTAACCATCGTAAGAGATCCACTACCCAGCCTCCTAGGTCTACGCTGGTTCCGAGCCCTCGGAATGGGCTTCACGGGGGTCCACAGCCTCAACGGATCAAGTCCTGCATGAATTCTGGGACGTTTTTGAAGACAGCTTGGGCAAGTACATGGGACCTCGATCTCATTTAATTTAGACCCAGGGGTTGCCCCAATTAGACTTAAGGCAAGGAGAGTCCCTTTTGCACTGAAACCAAAGATTGATGCAGAGCTAGATAAACTGATTAGCCAGGGCATTTTAGTGCCAGTTGACCACGCAGAATGGGAGACCCCAATAGTGACCCCACTTAAGGCTGATGGATCCATAAGAATTTGCGCTGACTACAAATGTTTCATCAACAAGGCCTTACAGCAAAGCGCTTATCCAGTCCCTGTAGTTCACCATTTGCTGCACTCCCTAGGTTCAGGGAAAATCTTTGCAAAGCTAGACCTCGCGCAAGCATATCAGCAGCTGCCGGTAGACAACGCTACGGCAGAAGCGCAAACGATAGTAACTCATAGAGGGGCTTTTAAATGTACTAGGTTACAATTCGGCATCAATATAGCCCCGGGACTTTTTCAGTGCATGATGGAGCACCTTCTACAAGGCCTCCCTGGAGTCATCTCGTATTTCGACGACGTCCTAATTAGTGGCCATAACGAAAAGCAACTGGCAGAACTCGCTTTTTCGACCTAATAACTGACCACCAACCGCTGCTGGGCCTCCTTGCTGGGGACAGGCCCACCCCTGCCATTTTGTCGCCTAGAATGACTAGATGGTCAATTTTTTTGGCCGCATATTCCTATAGACTCATTCATCGCCCAGGAAAGGCAATGGGCCATGCGGACGCCCTCAGCAGGTGTCCCCTGCCTGACATTTTAGACAACCCGACTCCTGAAGCCCCAATTCTTTTGCAGGATGTTGTGCTACCAGGTCCCCTATCTTCGGCTGAGGTGGCCAAAGCTTCTAAGAGAGACTCGACCATTCGAACTGTGATGGGCTGGGTCCTACGAGGCTGGCCTACTCAAATTGACTCTACTGTATATAAATCTTATTGTACAAAGAGAAACAAACTGTCAATGTTGGGGGGATGTTTACTGTGGGGTGATCGTATTGTTGTGCCTGAATGCTTACGTTCCAGAGTTTTAGAAATGCTGCATGTGGGTCACCCGGGCATGGTTAGAATGAAGGGTCTTGCCCGTAGTTATGTGTGGTGGCTACAGTTAGATCAGGACATTTTTGAGTGGGTGGGAAAGTGCAGGCCCTGCCAGGAGTCACGTCCAGATCCCCCGGTCACCCCAGTAAGGGAGTGGGAAAAACCCAAGGGCCCATGAGGAAGACTCCATATAGATTTCGCTGGGCCATTCCACGGACAGTCATTCCTGATTGTGGTAGATGCCTTTTCAAAGTGGCTTGAAGTTTTCCTAATGCCTTCAACCACATCGGAGGTTTAATTAGAGTCCTCCGCCGCCTTTTTGCCACGCATGGCCTTCCGGACACATTGGTCTCGGACAACGGGCCACAATTCACCTCAGTCCAATTTTAAAGTTATCTCGCCGAGCTGGGCATCCGGCATGCCCTATCGGCCTCTTTTCACCCGGCCTCTAATGGTCAGGCCGAACATTTTGTGAGAACTACTAAGGAGGCCTTGTCCAGGTTAGAATCCGGGGATTGGCAGGCCAAGATTGACCAATTCTTGGCAGCACAGCATGCCATTCCGTGCACAGCCACTGGCCACATTCCGGCCGAACTCCTAATGGGCCGTAAGCTGAGGTGCGTTCTGGATCAATTGCACCCGAACTATTCAAAGGATAATTTTAAGGGGGAAGAGGGAGGCCTCAGACAATTCCCCATTGGTACCACAGTCTATGCACGGAACTATGCCACAGGTCCCTTGTGGGTAGAGGGCATTGTAATAGGAATTTCTGGGCCAAAGTCTTAGACGGTTGATGTTGGCCAAGGGAGAATTTGGAGGCGTCACATCGACCAGCTAAGACGTAGACTAGTCAGCGAGTGTACTGAGAACGAATACAAACCAGGCCCTAACTACAAAGGTCCTTCCAATACAGCTACCTCAAACCCGAGTGAGCCGGAATACTTATCTGGCAAGCCGGAGTTCCAGCGCTGCCCCAGTGAGCCACTCCTCCCAGCCGGGGAAAGTCACACCCCCGAAAGAATCCCAGAGGTTCCATTGGCGGAGCCAGGAGAGACGGGAGGTCCCTCCGACCGGCTCAACACCCCGCCTGCAACTGAACTGCACAAGTCGACTAGGACTAAGTCACGCCCAGGTCACCTGTGCGACTACGTCTGCAAAAATGTAAATAGTTTTGGTGATGTGCATTCTGGGAGGGGAGGGGTGTTATGTTCTTGCTGTTTAGAGCGGGTATTTCAAAACAGGGGTTGTTTCTGATTGGTCGCTGGCTAGCAGCCTAAGTGTATATAAAGGAGGCTGCTGCCAGCATTGGCTTGCTGAAGTCTCACCATACAATAAAGAGCTGTTGTCACTAGCCTGTCTGTGCTGCTTCGTTATTGCCCAGCCACTTCAGTTAAAATTTAATGAATAAACCAGTTGCAATGTAAACATGAAATGAATTGTGTCAGTTACCGTATGTTAATCAATCAAAGCATAATAAATGGCAAATAAGAATCTTAACTCTGTCTAGTTCCATCTCTAATTATCATTAATTTAATCATTGTAAATATTATAAGAAAAATCAATATTTGTTCCTCAAATTGAAGGTTGTAAATTCTTAGATGATTCTCAAGTTACATTGGAACAAATTACATTATGTTCCCAAAATATCTAAAAAAATTCTTCTAGCAAAATTGTGACAAAGAATCGCCTATAAGAAAGTCAAAATAGGAAGTAAACTGGAGGCTAAAAAGAAACTAAGTTCTGTTGAGGAGCATGTTGCATGTTCTTCCTTCTCAGTAGGACACCCTAGCCTCAAATGTCATAAGAATACAACAGGAAAGTCTCCAGGCATTTTAATTTAACGCCTAACAATCGTCTCCTTTCATTATGGCCTGCATATGTATACTGTATGTGTGTGGGGATGTATATGTATGCAAATAAATATCTTAAAACAGCAATGTTTTAAATAATATATGATTGGTTGCAGCTTATTAATTAGATAAATTATTTTTTCTCTGGAATGAAAGTTATTTTATATGTTAATTACTCAAACCAAATCTTAATATTTTGTTTTGATTTATAGTTCTCCAAAATTATTAATTTCAATGGGCTTAGTGCAATTGAACTCTGCTGAATTTTGACTAACATAAAAAATCATGTGTGCTAACATAGTCTACTTATTTCTTCTCCTTTGTTCTAATTTATTTAAATCTTTTTCTGATTTTTTGAAATGGTACCCAAAACCATCAGACAAAACAAAAATCTGATTGAAAATGCATTATTCCTTCTGCAAAAAAAAAAAAAAAAATGTCCCAATAACATATTCACTTTTCTTCCATCTGTGCCACTGTTTCTTGGGAGATATCCAAAAGAACTCATTAAGAAAGATTAGATTTCATTGCAATGTTTATTTTTCCATTGATTGCATCTATTCTATAAACCTGGGAACAATAAATATAATGTGTTCATTCACTAGTAATAATTAAAAAACTGATTGGAGAGCTTTTTTCTGGTTGCTAATAGAAGAAGGAATCACTACTGAAAAAAATATTGTTCCCCCCTGGTCAGGGTAATATAAGTTCAAATGAGCTCATAGATTTTATACTAATTTCCTATGGCAACTGTCCTGCTTTGAGCATTCATATTGATAACATGGGATGATGCTTTCTTTTGTCTTTAATTTCATAGTTTTAAAATGCAAATGAAAGACTGGGTACTTTTCTCTGATTTAGCTTTGCAAAAAAACCCCAATAATGCCCTCAAATGCCTTTTAATCTCATTTATCAAAACAAGGTTTTCAGATATTTGTAAAAAAAATATTGGAAATTTAAATAGTTCCGTGGAGTTCTAGACTATCCTGGAAGATAGACTATTTTAGACGTAGTATTATAAAATAATAGCAAGCTAAGGATATTATTCCTAAAGGAATATTGTCACCTTTGATTATGGCCAGATTGATTTGGCTACTATTTAAATTAAAACTTTTTTACTTTAAGTAAATATTCTGTAGCTAAAAGTTATATTTTTAAATGACATAACCCACAAAATTTTATTCTCCTTAGACATTTTATCATAAAAACAGGTGGGTGATTAACCATTGTCACAAAACAATATGAAAGTAAAAATGTTCTTCCTTTCTTTTTTTTCTCCCTCAATTTAGTCGCCTCTAGATGAGATGAGCAGCAGATAAATCTAAAAAATAAATAAATTTTAAAAATTAATTCATTTATATAGCTGCCAATCTCACATATGTAACACTAGGCAGTTTACAATAAAGATGAATTAAAGACTTAATAGAAACACAGTGAAGCCGCTGAGTACAGTGAAGCCAAAAGTAGCTTCATCAGGAAATGAGATCTCCTGACACAACCAGTGCAACAAGCTTCAGCAGAAAACCAAGTTTTCAGGCCTTTGCAAAAAGCCAACAACTTTTTTGATCTAAGAGGGTATGTGTTCTAACCCAGCTCCCCAAACAGAACAAACCATCTGACATGAATTCAAAAGATTCCTTTATTAACAATGCCAGCAGTCCCGGCAAAAAGTTTCTCTCACAGGCTAACAAGTCCACCTGTCCGGAAGATGAATAGTTGTCTGCCACATCTATTCATCTCCACTCCCTGCCTTTTATCACCATAGCTAGGGTGGGGCCTCATTAGCAGCAGTGGCTCTTCCTTCCCCAGGATCAGCCCATGGCTTTCCACTGTTCTTCTCTTCTCTGTCTTCTGCGCAGCCGCATGTCAGGCACCGGACCCAGCTGTTCCTCCTCTTCTTCATCAACCACCTCCAGGCCTGGGGGCTGTTGACTCACCATCTGACGGCTGATGGATGGCCTATGCTTCGCCTCTGTCTCTATCTCTGACAGCTCCATTCCTTCTTCCCCCTTGGAGCTCCCAGGTTGCCCTGATGTTGATCCTGACTCCCATGCCTCCTCCTCCTCTGATTCGGCTGCTTGAAGGGTCGGTGGCTGACAGCCCACAACAGTATGGTTTTCCAGAGAATGGGCAGAATAGCAGAAAATGTTCTCCTTATGGGTCTAACCAGCTGGCACTTCTTGAGCCAGGATTACTTGGAGCATCTCCTTCCCATCAGATTGGATAGGACAAGTTAAAAACAACTGGGATGACATGGTTTCTTAAATATCCTGATCCCAAGAAACTTCATGTCATTTATTAATATACAACACTTATTTGTTGTCTTTAAAATAATAGATAATATTGTCTTTTACAGAAGTATGCATGTTTTTTTTTATTTTTATTAGATAACATGGTGGATAGCTTCCACAGGTGTCACAAGAGATTGCTGTGGGTCATTCAACTACAGCAAAAATGGTTAACAATCCAATCTTATAACTGTGACTCTGAAGAAGGTCCCACTGAGTTTTAAAATTTTACTCTCAAGTAACTGGCATAAGATTTCAGGCAAAACAAGGCAAATACAACCAAAAGTCTAATCCATTTGTTATGACAAATCAGCATATCAATAGTGCATTTAGGTAAATATCTGTATTTATCGGGTAGAAAAAAATGTTGAACTCCTTAAGTGCCACTTCTAAGGAGACATACATACATACATACATACATACATACATACATACATACATACTAACCAAAAATTGACCATGATAGCAAAAACATTTAGGTTTATACACATCTTCATAGTGCTTTATAGCCCTCTCTAAGTACCATACTTTTCGGAGTATAAGATGCACTTCCCCACCCCAAAGAGGGTGGAAATATTGGTGTGTCTTATACCCCGAATGCAGCCATTTTTGGCCTCCAAAAGCTCCGCCCTGTGCATCCCAGTTTTGCAAAAGATGGGCCCATTATTTGCAAAAACAGGGTGTGCAGAGGCTTTGGGAGGCCTGCAGAGTGCTCCTGGGGACCGGGGAGGGCAGAAAAATTTTTTTTTCCCTTGTTTGAAATCTTGGTGCGTCTTATACACTGGTCCGCCTTATAGTCCGAAAAATATGGTAGTTTACAGAGTCAGCATATTGCTCCTAACAATCAGAGTCCTCATTTTGCTGACCATGAAAAGCTGAGTCAAGCTTGAGCCTGAGTAGCAAACTGCTGTCAACCAGCAGAATTAGCCTGCAAGGCTGCATTCTAACCACTATGCCATCACAGCTCTTACCATATTTTTCCTAATTCCATATTGTCCAATTGTCATATTTAATGCCTCTCACTTCTTTCTTTCTTTCCCTTCCTTTTACAAGTGGTTAAATCAAAGGAAATTAGATGACCTATGATACAAACTGTAATCCAGATCAACAAGAGAAAGGCTAACACTGTAGACAGTTTTGTCTATGACTGACAGATCAATCTTCTTTACTGTATAATGTAATATTGAAAGAAAAAAATATGCAGGCATAATTAATTGGTAAAATTCCAGTGATTGCACAATAACTATTTGTCGCTGTGAGCTCAAAGTTTATTCCAATGAATTGCACTTTGTTTCATCTGATGAGAAGTTCACGTTTACAGTACTTATGTCAGACAGCAGTTAAACAGTGCCATCTTTTGCCAGTAATAAGAGTATTATCTTACAAACAATTTTCAAAAAGATTAATTAAAATGACTACAGGCTTAGGGGATGGGAGTGGGCCAATATTCTTCCCCACAACCCTTCTAGAACTGCAATAAACACAGGCATGATTTCATCAATATTTACACTAAATTTATTAAATATAATAGATATTCTTTTCATTTTCATTGTTTCCCATAGTGGAACATAATGTTTCCTTAAGGAACAGCTACATTTTAAGTTCACCCTTAAAATTGTGTTGAATTATTTTGATATTTAGTTGGATGTTAAGTCTTCTTGAAGATTTGGGGATGAAAACATTTATATTTTTTTGGAAACCAGACATGTCTTCTTTAAAAAAATAAGGAAATGTGGCTAACATTAAGAAAGATTAAGGCTTCAAAATGACACACCTTTAAAGGTTAGGCTTATTCAACCAGGAATTCAGCCACAATCTTTATAATGGAAACTAAAATTTGGACAGACTGGAAGGTATACAACATTTTCATTATTTTTACCCTCATCTTTTCCCAAGGTAGCTTTCCCCAACAACATGATATACAAATAAATTATCTCCAATCATCATTATCTAGTGTCGGTGGGATTCAGCCGGTTCGGGTCAGTTCAAGCAAACCGGTAATTAAATTTCTGACTGGCCCCGCCTCTTCCCATCCCACCCTTTCCAGGAGTCCCCACACGGCCCATTTTGGCTCCCAGGTAAGTGCAGGGAGGCCTACTAGGCCGAAAATGGGGCACGGGGAGTTGGGCAGCACGCCTCCCCCCCCCAGCCCATTTTTGCTCCCAAGGGGAGTGTAGGAGGCCGAGTGCTGCCTGTCACACCATCTGGCCATGCTCACCCAGCTGGTCATTAGGGCAGAGAACCGGCTGTTAAATTATTTGAATCCCAAATTTCACACTGTCTAGTGTGAAAACATCCTGGTTATGAAAAAAAGAGAATCATAATCCAACATATTTGTAAGGCATTCAAATTGAGAAACTTCCATTTTCAAACATTTTCATCCCCTCTAAAATGAATTCCAGTGCATGTTCTTCTACCTATAACAGAAATCCAAACACACAGCAAATTTTAATCCTTTAATATCCTACGTAACTAAGACAAAAATGTTCATGGAATGGAATCCTTTTTTTTTTTAACAACTGTATTTTTTTCCTGCATAACTGACTCAACCTGTTTGTCCAGGATGTGATATCCTCTAATAAAAAGTTAAGTAAACTGCTCTACTCAACTGTTTGCATTTTGTTTAGGTTAACAGTACATGGAGCTGCCATTCACAAAACTTGAAGTAGCTTTCATCTTGCTGGCTTTTGTGATTTTTACCTTGTTTATCCTGGCTTCTATTTACAGCGAACCTGACACAAAGAATGCAGGTAAATAACACAGATTCTTTTACATTTGGTGGTATATACTACTACGCATTTTTCATTAAACTACGTGTATCAACATGGTCTGTACTATTGTAAATGTTGTTTAGCCCTCTTATTGCCATATGTACTGGTGCAGCTTCATAGTATCTATGATATAAGAGTAGTTTTTAGCTTTTCACTAGACTGCAGTGAGTTGAATTTGTTATTATATACTGGTTTTCAGTTCAGCCCACAATGCCAAATTGTTGTATTAAAGGATGGTGCAGTGAAAGAGCATGATGATATGAATGGAAATTTTAAAATATAGAAATTAGCTTTCTAAAAAGAATTTACTTGCCTGTGGTTCCTGTTTCTCTTGAAGTGAATTATCCTCAAACAATCCTTCACTATAACTCTTTATAATCATCCCACCACTACTGCTCCCATATCTGTCTATGGTCAATTCAGGTGGGCAGATCTGGCTCAATCATTAAAGGGAACAAGGCAGCCCTTTCAGATAGCAGATGCTGTAGGAGACATAGTTAATAGTTAACTAATAATAATAGTTATAGCCAGTGGTGGGTTGCCCCCGGTTCGGACCAGTTCACAAGAACTGGTAAAACTGGCAGGAGGCCCTGTCCACTGCCCCGGATGTCATCATTAGTGATCTGTGCATGCCATTGAGAACTGGTGCACAGGTAAAGGTAAGTAGAACCCACCCCTGGTTACAGCTGTATTCCTTTTGATCTGAGTGAAACTATTCTGTGGTTCCAGGTATAGTGCTTGATACTGATTCTATTGATGCTATTAAAACACTTCAGAGTTGTTTCAGGTGGCCCTGATTGTATGGCTAACATGACCCCCAGGGAAAAGGGTGGCAATCTGGCAGATATAAGTTCTGATTTGCAGTGGATCAATAAGGTTTTGTATCTCCCAATAGTTTAAAAACACATTTTAAAAAATACCAAATGTTAAGATGTCTTTTTTCAAACTTGCTGCTTGTTTAATCTTGATATTCCCTCCTTTTTAAATTAGGGATTTAAATAAGTTACTTTGATCAAGATCCTTGCAGCTCTTTTAATCATATTGAGAGGTCTGCAAATCTTCATGTTTATCTTTATACACATAGTGGTGGAGTTCCTGTAAAAAGCTGGGGTTGGAGGGTGGGGGGAGAGGACAGATATAGTAATTTATAGTTCAGTGTTAGGGAACTCACCCATACTATATCTTATTGTGTGTAACAGCCCATTTATCCTGTGCTTGTCTGCTTATTGAACATAGCAATTCTACCATATTAACCAGGGTTTATCATGTTGTGTGAACACTGCTTGCAAATGGCCACGTAGTCTGCTAAGTAATTGATTTCATTTCAATCATTAGTTTGCACAAAATGCAGATTAGGGGACTTTAAAACAGCAGCCTAGTTTTCATAAATCCATAATTGACATGATTCCTCAATGAATATTTCCATCAATGTTCAATAAAATTAAGTTTTATGTTGAATTGGTCTTTCCATTACATTACACGCCCCCCCCCCAAAAAAAACTAAATTTCACTGCTTCTGTCCTGTACCATTTTTCTCTTGTTTTGATCTTCTTATAAATGAAAAAGTAAAACCAAAACAAAGTACAATTTTATATTAGCAGCCAACAGTAGCCTAGGCCCAACAACAACAACAAATCCAGACAATAATTGTAGAGATACTTTGCTACAGTCATCAGAAGTTTTGCAAGACAGAACTGATAGTTTTATAATACCTAAGGTTGCTGTTATAACATGATAGGAGCCTTTTAAAAAAACTACAATTAGATGTTTATGCATTATAAGCAAATGCTTTTACCGGTTCTTGTAGTTCTGGCCTTCCTTCACCAAATACCTTTAAAGGCAGTAGATGTCTAGTTAGAATTATTATGTAAAGAACTATGCAAATTCTCATCTATAGATTTATGTAATCTGGTCTCTCCAGATCCATCTAATTTCCATAATCTGTAATAGGCATGATGGTCTATAGTTCTACAACTTTAAGAGATTGCAGGAAAAAAATGTTTTTAAAAGCCTCTGCCAATCAGGCAACTCAGCTGGGATCGCCAGAGGCTTTTAAAGGCCTTTTTTCCTACAACCTCTTTGGCCAAGAGGTTGTAGAAAAAAATGCTTTTAAAAGCCTCTGACAATCCCAGCTGAGCCGTGCGATCATCAGAGGCCTCTGATGATTGCGCGGCTCAGCTGGGCATGGGGCGGGGAGGCACAGGGATTTTTGCTACCGGTTCTCCAAACCACCCACCACCATCGCTACCAGATTGGGCGATCCAGTCTGAACCGGGAGCATTTCACCCCTGGATGAATCTACTGTGGAAAAAATTATTTGAAAAATAAAAATCCTGAGATTAGCCATGGATGATCAATGGAAAGCAGTTGAGCATTATTCGTGCTATACAGGTAGCCTTCGACTTACAACCCCAACTGAGCCCAAAATTTCTGTTGCTAAATGAAACATGAAATTTTGCCCCATTTTACAATCTTTTTTTCCAACATTATTAAATAAATCACTGCAGTTGTTAAATTAGTAACACGGTCTTTATGAGAATCTAGCTCCCCCGTTGACTTTGGTTGTCAGAAGCTGGCAAAAGCTGATGAGTCTAGCACAACTCACCATGACCAGTTCAGCATGGCCAGCTGACTGTTTCCAGTCACCTCTGCCAACTCACAACCCCCAGTGTGCTGCAGCAGAACTTCACATGGCCAACTTGCTACAGGGGCATCTTGCCACAGTTGGCTGAAGGAGAACTAGGCAGGCAGGTGGGCAGAGCCCATAGCATGCCAGAATGGGGCAGTGGCCAGGGGCTTTCCATTTTCCCAACCTCCACCAGTGCCACCTCTGAGTTTGACACTAATACTGATCCACGCCAGGCTTGGGGCCATCAATAATGTCACTGATCTGGATGCCAATCCGTGCCAAGCTCGGAACTGCTGCCAATGCTCCCAATCTGATGTTGTTCCATGCTAGGCTTGGAGCCACTGCCAGTGATGGGTTTCAAACTGGAATACACCAGGGGTGAAATGTAAAATTTGTTACTACCAGTTCTGTGGGTGTGGCTTGGTGGTAGTGGGGGTAATGTGACTAGGTGGGCGTGGCCAACTTTTTTTTTTTAACTTTTCAAAGCATTTTTTCTAATGCTTAGAAAAGCCTCTGCCGATCAGGAAACTCAGCTGGGATCATCAGAGACTTTTCAAAGCACTTTTTTTACCACCTCTTCTGCCAAGAGGTTGCAGAGAAAAATGCTTTGAAAAGCTTCTGACTATCCCAGCTGAGCCGCAGGATCATCAGAGGCTTTTTTTTTTTAACTTTCAAAAGCATTTTTTTCATTGGAAGAGATTGTAGAAAAAATGCTTTTAAAAGTAAAAAAAAAAGCCTCTGATGATCCTGCGGCTCAGCTGAGCATGGTGGGGGCGGGGGGCACAGGGATTTTTGCTACCACTTCTCCAAACCACTCACCACCATCGAACCAGGAGCATTTCACTCCTAGTTTCAAAAAATTTTACTATCGGTTCTGTGGGTGTGGCTTGGTGGGCATGGCTTGGTGGGCATGACATGGCTTGGTGGGCATGGCTTGGAGGGCGTGGCAGGGGATGAATACTGTAAAATCTCCATTCCCACCCCGCTCCAAGGGAAGTATACTGCAAAATCTCCATTCCTTTCCCAATCCAGGGGAAGGTGACTGCAAAATCCCCATTTCCTCCCAATCAGCTGGGACTTGGGAGGCAGAGAATAGATGAGGGCAGGGCCAGCCGGAATTTTTACTACCAGTTCTCCGAACTACTCAAAATTTCCACTACCGATTCTCCAGAACTGGTCAGAACCTGCTGAAACCCACCTCTGGCCACCGCTGATACCACTGGACTCTGAGCCTGGCATGGCAACGGTGGAGTGGGTTGTAAAAATGGGAAGCCCCTGGATGTCATTGTCTCCGCGCCCCCCAGCTTGATGTGCTTTGTGCTCTACCCACCCAGTCACTCGTCTGCCCACCTGGCTCTGTATGTACATCTCAGAAACCCCAATTTGATCATATCTGTTAGGGATTGATATTAATTTTTTTTAAAATTACAGATTGAATGATTGTCCATGTGCCTGACATCAGTTAAGCAACCAGAAAAAGCTTTATAAAAACTTAATTAAGAAAGAAAAGCAAGTTTCCGAATTGGGAAAGTTTATCCAGGCAGTGAAAAATAAGAATACTTTCCTACACTAGAAGCCAATTGTCAGCAGCGTGGCTGTCCTCGCATTGGTAATACCAGCAAGAAGCAGTAGTGGTGGTAGACTTCCTCTCACAGATGCATCATGCTTTCCAACTGAGTAAATAACCCTGGAGAAATCTGCAACCCCTTTTAAAACTAAAGCTGCTGAAGAGCCCTGAGCCCACACTTCCCCTTCCAGCCCTGTGCAATTGGCAAGGCTAGAGGCATGGGACCAATACCTGGATATCAGCAAAGTGGCTGGTCCTTGCAACAGCCACACCAGGAAGAAGCGGCAGCAGTGTCTGGCCTCCTCTCACAGACACACTGCATCCTTGGCCTGGATCAGTGGTGGGTTGCTCCTGGTCCTGTCCCGTTCTTTCGAACCGGTAGTAAAAGCAGTGGGAGCCTCCGCTCACCCACCCGGATATCATAATTGACAATCTGCACATGCACAGAAGCGTGCGTGCTCCCATTGCAAATCGGTAGTAAAGTTAAGTAGAACCCACCCCTGGCCTGGATCCATGCAGGGACTCCCAGGCGTGCCGTGCTTGCGCCACAGTTTGGCCAACAGAGCGCATGCCTTAGCTGACGGGTCACTGAGACTGTACACTCCGGCTCATCCCAGCCTTGAGGACTTATAACTTAAGAAGGTTCAAACCTAAAGCAAGACAAGACCTGTTGGAATTTACTTGTCCCTCTTTTGAACTATCCTGTGGCAAGTTGGCCACAGCAGGTTGGCCGGGGCAAGTTGTCCTATACCCAAGTAGGAGAAGGAAGAAGTATTAAGTACTATAAAAAAAATAAAGGTGGGATCTAAATAAATATCTAATAAATAAAATAAATAAATAGCAATAGAACAAGTACTTTACAGTATCATGTAGTTAGCCTACTAAGCATGGCTAGCAACTAGATACCCATTTCTTGTACTACAAGTTACTGGCTTGAATGGACCAGGAGGAACTGATGAAGAAACAGGATTCAAGGAAGGCAGAGACATAATCAGTGTATGATCTTATGATGTTTGATAGAAAAATACATATTATCCTGTATGTGTTGCCTCCATTGTCTTAAAATCATCCTTTGAATCTATTCCAAGGACAGACTTTGGTGGAAGTTGTCTCTTAACACCTATTGATCAGAGGTTACCTTCCTAATGAAGATGCTGGGAGATAGTAATCTGGGAATACTATCTCCCAGATTCAATGTAATAGAATTGGTCATCTTATTGCTCACATTCTGATCTAAGTGTGAAACAGGATTGTGTTATAGCTTTTGTGTGGTTTTATTTCTGGGCAAATTCAGTGATAATTAATGTAACTGAAAAGGAATTCCACTTTTTCAAACCCAGTGACAGGCATTTGGCTGTGTGCTGATGATAAAGCAATTCTTTCTCTCACACAGCTGGGCCTCAGGAGAAATCTCTGAGCCTCAGCAGAATTCTGTAAGGAGGAAAAGCTTTCAGTCAATCATGCTAAGATCAGAATTATGATTTTTCTTGGGAAGACCAAGATCAAACATCCATGTCAAACTGGAAATAATAAAAGTGAAGGAGTTTTAAATAGCTTGTAATTTTTCAAGTCTCTAGAACTTGGCAGGAACATATTACAGACACTTCTGCCAAAATCAACAATAGTGCCAAGGCAATTTGGACCCCCTTTTTTTCACTCCAAAGAGTGCTACCATTAAGTTTTTTAAAATAGATAAATCAAATCCCAAATGATGTGTGCTGCACAAGTATGTAATTACAATGATTTAAAACCTTGTTCAGTGTAGATTTGCAAGTACCTTTGCTTGCCTCATGTTGTGTTTCCAATGCATTAATCCACATGGAAGCTGGAATGATCCCATTGGAGGCAAGAATTCACATTTTCTAACTCCCGTACTGGCTTAAACTCCTGTTTTTTAATGGTTTATTGGTCTCACTAGGTTTCCTCAATGACTTTTGATCAAGGTGGAAAGAGAAAATCCCAGCTGACCTCTGTTAGTGTCATCTTTATACTTACTCTTTGCAGCTTCTAAGTTTAGGGCGAGCTAAAGCTGAAATGTGTCAAACAGGTTCTGATTAACACCATGATAATGCTGGGTTTTAAATTATTCTGGAACTTCAGATGGGCAAGAGGACCCATCTCCAGAAGTAATAGGAAAAATGTTATGATGGCAATTTGGGTGAAAAAACCAGCATGACTTTGTAGGCAAGGTTAAATCTATTATCCCGCATAATAGGAACTCAGTATAAAGAGAATACTCAGATAGTACGATATTTATGTGGAGCAAGATATCCAGAATCTCAAAGATACTACAATTTCAAGTTTGTTGGATCAGAGTATTCAAACCCAAATCATAGAGCCCTTGTTATCTGAACAGGGACACTTCCATATACTTCAAGTAAAGGTTCCCCTCGCACATATGTGCTAGTTGTTCCCAACTCTAGGGGGCAGGGCTCATCTGTTTCAAAACCAAAGAACCAGCGCTGTCCGAAGACATCTCCGTGGTCATGTGGCCAGCCTGCCTAAACGCCAAAGGTGCATGGAACGTTGTTACTTCCCACGAAAGGTGGTCCCTATTTTTCTACTTGCATTTCTTACGTGCTTTTGAACTGCTAGGTTGGCAAAAGCTGGGACAAGTAATGGGAGCTCACCCCGTTACGCAGCAATAGGGATTCGAACAGCTGAACTGGCGACCTTTCGATCAACAAGCTCAGTGTCTTAGCCACTGAGCGACTGCATTCCACATCCAATATACTTCAACCAAATCCTAAATATGCTTTAAATATGTTTTAACCTCTCTTACCTCTGGAAGTGTTTTTGACACAATAAATTAAGGTTCTCTGACATCATTTTAAAACAAAATTGTTTTAGAAAAACAGATTTCCTTTCTAAGTCTTAGAAATTATTGTTTTAATATATAAACCGAGAAAAGAATTAAGAGGAAACTTAATAATTGGGTTTTCACAAAATAAAAAGGTAAGCTAAAACAGCTGGGTGATTTGTGGTTTAGGATATTATGAAACCAAGCCATTATATTTGTGTGTGGTGTCAACTAGGTCATTTCATTCAACCATAAAATGGATATTAGCACATTGTTTTTTGTGAACTTAGACTACATATGAATGAATGTGACAACTCTGTAATAGAATCTTAAATTTAATCAGCAATGATCATAAAGTTTACAAGCGAAGTACATTTTATTTACTGGACTTGTTTGGATAAACTAATAAGTTTCTCTTCTCCATTTAGGATTTATACTGGCCTTATTTGTATGAAAAGAGTAGAATTTATCAATCTGTTTACAAGTGAAGCAGCAGGATTTTTCAACATCTAAAATCCCTATTTTTAATGAAAATGTAAATAAATGGTGAATGGAGTCTTACAAATGTCTTTAATAATTTCCATTAGCAGGTACAGTAGTGGCCAAATTTGTGGAAACCTTTTGGGGAAAAGTGTATTTTTCAGGTTTGATACTAATAATACCACTTTTTTTTTTGTTTTGGAGTTTCAAAATAATCATATTCCAATGCTGGAATGTCTTGGGAATAGCCCACACCTTAACCCAACTGAAAATAAGTGGAGCCGACTAAAGAAACTTGTTAATCAGAAGCGACCCAGCAATAAAACCCAGTTAATAGAAGCAATTATTCAAACTTGGTTTCATATTATAACAGCCACAGAACTAAAACACTTGATTCACTCCATGGGAAGACGTTGCAAGGCCGTAATTCATGCTGAAGGTTACCCAACTAAGGATTAACTGACCTGATAATTTTTGTATATCGTGTTTTTTCTATGGTGATTTTTGTATATCTCGTTTTTTCTACATGTTTCACTTTTCTTCTTTATGCTGTAACTGCTATTCTAATAGCAAATCCTTCATAAAAGTTATTACATTACATTCTTGATTAAATTATCTTTCCATTGATATATAATTTTATGGGTACTACTCCAAAAAAAAGTGGTGTTATTAGCTATTTTCCCAAAAGGTTTCCACAATTTTGGCCACTACTGTATGGGAGCAGAGAAGATATAATAGTAATTCACAGCCCCATTTTCCATTCATCCCCCTTACGCCCCACCCCAAAAAAACCCCAACCCACTATTTAGCATACAGTCTACAAATCTCCCACTGGATGGAGCTCTCCTCTCACCATGATTTCACATGATTAGTTTCCGGGGTAAAATCCAGGAATCAGCTACATGGTTTTGGCTGGTGTATAAAAGAACTGCATATGCACAGATTCAATAAGACTCCATTAGCTCAGATAGTAAAAGTAAGTAAGGAGTACTGGAGCCACGCAAGGACTCAGATCCGATTTCAAGAAGTTTGTCCAACTATTCCTCCAATTACTTTCCCAGAACAGAAATTTATATTCTTGTTACTCTATTTATTTATTTATTAGTTCAATTTATATGCCGCCCTTCTCCGGAGACTCAGGGCAGCTTACAATGCGTTAAGCAATAGCCTTCATACTTTTTGTACATACCTGCTTAGTAGGGCTTTCGCCCGCTCCCCCCAGGAGTGTTCTTTTTTATACAAAGTCAGCTTATTGCCCCCACAATCCGGGTCCTCATTTTACTTACCTTGGAAGGATGGAAGGCTGAGTCAACCTTGAGCCTGGTGAGATTTGAACTTGCAGTAATTGCAGGCAGCTGGTGCTAATTAACAGCACTTTAGTCTGCTGCACCACCAAGGCTCTAGATTCAAGTATGAAATCCAAATCTTGAAAAAATTTTCAATTTCTAATTGAGGTAGTTCCTCAGAACCCTCAGCATCTGAAATATAAAAATTATTGTATTTTCTTCCAATTCTATTTTAAATTGTTTTTATCAGATTTTAGTAATAATTTGTGTCTGGAAGTCTGCACTTTGATATGGTCCAAGGCAGGGGTGGGTTCTACTTACCTTTACTACCCGTTCGCAATGGGATCGTGCATGCGCAGATCGCTTCTGATGATGTCAGGGTCAGTGGGTGGAGCCTCCCACCGGTTTTACTACCGGTTCTATAGAACCGGTCCAAACCGGGGCAACCCAACACTGGTCCAAGGGCTAGCCAGTAAAGTAAACTAACTAACTGAGATCTAAAAGCAAGTATTTTTTTTAAAATTAGATTTATATGCCGCCCTTCTCTGGAGACTCAGGGCGGCTTACAAAGCGTTAAGCAATAGCCTTCATACTTTTGTATATTTTTTTATACAAAGTCAGCTTATTGCCCCCACAAACTGGGTCCTCAATTTACCTACCTTAGAGAGGATGGAAGGCTGAGTCAACCTTGAGCCTCGAACTGGTGTAATTGCAGACAGCTGGATGTTAATAATAGGCTATTCAGCCGGTTGAGCTATCTGAGGCTCTTCAATGTTAACAGAGATAATATATTGTTTGTTTGTTAATCCCCTACATTTATTATTTTTATAAAGAACTCAAAGTGGCAAACATATTTAATATTCCTACTACTAATAGTCCCACCTGGTGGGACTAGAATTCATGGTCTCTCAGTTTCTAGCCTTGTGTCTTGTCTATTAGACCAAATTGGCTCTTATTTTTTCTCTTGTTTTTTACGTTTTTCTTTATTTAGCAATATTTCTAATATCTGTTTGTATATGTATCACCAAATGTTCTGTGCAGAGATATGAAACACCACTACTTTGCCCTTGCCTTTTCATTAGGTCCAATTCAATGTAGGAATAGTTTGGCTGAAACAGAGCATTAAAATTACCTACGGCATTTTGCATTACAAGATACTTTATATAGAGCAAGCTGAAGAATGAGGGGAAAAAATAGCTTACAACTATTTGTCCTGAATTATGTAAATGAAAGATAATTCAAAATGCTATACATTTTAAAAGCAAAGATTAAAAATGCTTTAAGTCTTAAATCTTAATTTAAAATAATAAAGGAACAGATTACGGAACGTAAAATTTCTATGACCTCCATGGAAGATTGTTCATGATAAAATATTAGTTGTTAATTAGTATTATCAAAGTATCAATATATACCTAAGTTAGAAAGTCTTAATGTGCCGCTTCATGAATTATTCATAATATGAGTTATTTACAGAATTGGAAATATATTTACAGCTAAGACCTTTTCTGTTTTACAAAGAACACTCACAAGTTGAGTATGATTCACTTTCCTATCCTACTGCCTTCCATATGTTTTGCTGTATAGTATGGTACGATCTTCCAGCAGCCAGAGAGTTGTATTCGTCTGCTCTACGATATTAGCTGAACTGAGTCCTAAACTTAATTTGCCTTTTTTTGGAACTTGCAACAATGAAAAGAAGAAATACATAATTTAGAACACTCTAAAGCACGGCTAGCAGGTCTGGGTTTCAAAATCTGGATCACCAAGAGATGGCAAGCAAGGACATACAGTAAACCCTGAATCTTTCCTGCCATCTCATAATTGCCTGGATTTTTGAGCCAAGATATTATAGCCAGGAGTGGGATTGAAAAATTTCAGCAACTGCTAGTTTTCGTAGACGCTCAAAAGGCCTTTGACAATTTGAACTGGAGTTTTATGATTAACCAAATTAATTTAATGGGCTTTGGGACCAATTTTAGGAAAATGATTGAAAACATATACCATAATCAGAAGGCAAATAAATGGGGATAGGACAAAAGTATTTCCAATCCAAAAAGGTGTAAGGCAAGGATGCCCCTTATCCCCCTTACTTTTCATTCTGGCGCTAGAAGTGCTCCTCAGAAAGATCAGGGCGAACAAAGATATCAAAGGTCTCAAGATAAGGAACGAAATTTTTAAGGCACAGGCCTTTGCAGACGATGTGGTCTTAATTGTGGAAGATCCACTCGTATCAGGCCCAAAAGTCCTACAGGAGATAGAAAATTATGGTAAAGTGGCCGGCTTTAAACTCAATAAAACCAAAACAAAAATAATAGTGAAAAATGTAACAGAAACACAAAAAATAGAGCTAGAAGAGTTGCTAGGCATCCAGATAGTGAAAAAAACTAAGTATCTAGGTATTTGGCTAACCTCCCGGCACTCATCACTAAAAGAAAATAATTACATCCCATTATTGCAAAAAATACAGCTAGATCTGGAAAGATGGAAAAAGATAAAACTGTCCCTAATAGGAAAAATTGCAGCAATCAAAATGAACATCCTCCCCAAAATAATATTTCTATTCCAAAATATCCCGGTGAAATTAGGCAAAAAAACTTTTTCAGAATTGAATAAAGGTATTAGGCTCTTTCTATGGGAAGGGAAAAAGTCCAGGATTTCATATAGGATTCTACAAGGCAAAAGAAATTTGGGAGGCTTCGGTCTCCCGGATTGGGAAACATATCAAAAGGCAGCCAAATTGGTGTGGATTAGGGACTGGATTACACTACATAATAGAAGAATCTTGACTTTGGAAGGGCACGACCTGCAAGAAGATTGGCATGCCCAATTGTGGAACCCGAGAGGAAAAAAAAGCCTTCTTTTTTGTAGACATAAAGTAAGGGAGACCCTTATTCAAATATGGGTAGAAATCAGGCAGAGGTTTTACACTAAAGTCCCAAACTGACTCTCCATTCTGGAGGCCCTAATTGATCCAAACAGGCGAGACATTCAAAATTTCCCCACATATAAGGAGATATTAGACGATAAAGGGAGTTTAAAATCATTAGATTTATTAAGAGACCAAGGCCTCAATATAGATTGGTGGACTTATTTCCAGATCAATTCTAGGTACCAAAATGATAGGGACCGATTCGGCATAGAATCCAAATATAGAAATCTAGATAAAATTTTACTGGGACAAGAAAAGAAAATGCTGGCTAGACTGTACAACGTGTTACTAGATGAGGATAGGGCAGAGATCATAGCTAGGAACCAACTGGGTGCCTGGGAAAAAAATATAGGATACAATATTAACTTTAATGAGTGGGAAGAAGCCTGGAACAGGAATTACTATATAACAAAAGCGGTATCCTATAGGGAAAATCAGTACAAGATGTTCCAGATGGCACCTAGCACCAGCTAGAATAGCTAAAATGATTCCCAATGCCTCACCAACCTGTTGGAAATGTGGTAAGGAGGTTGGTACTTTTTTCCACATGTGGTGGTCCTGTCAGATAACCAAAAAGTTTTGGCTTAAAATTCGGGCCTGGCTGAAGGAAATAATAGGAGAGGATTTGGAATTAGCCCCCGAGATCTTCTTACTAGGTATAACTAGGGAGAGATTGGCAAAAGAAAAGACTCAACTCTTGATTCATATAATCACAGCAGCTAGATTAGTTTTTGCAAAGACATGGAAGGATAATGCGTCTCCTTCTGAAGAAAGTGTAATCAATAAGGTTCTAGAATGTGCGGAAATGTCCAATCTAACAAATGAGCTGAATAATGGTGAAAAATCCAAATATTATGATGTATGGGGTAGATGGTACAATTGGATGCGTAACAGGAAAAATATTTGAGAGTCGGGAAAGTGATTTTATTTACTCTTAACTAGAATATTATTGCGATAAACTCTGTAAATTACGGTTAACACTGCACTTCCGATGTGGCATGAAACATCTTGTATTTTGTTTTATTTTCAAAAATCAATAAAGTATATATTAAAAAAAAAAGAAAAATTTCAGCAACCAGTTCGCAGCCCAGTTCCTGGGTGGGCGTGGCCATGGGGACATGGCCCACTCAGCCTCCTGCACCACAGCATCTTTTCCCTCCCCAGGCTCCAGATGCTTTCCTGGAGCCTCCAGGAGGGCAAAAACGGTCTCCCCTGGGCACCGGAGGCTCAAGACTTCCAGTAAGCCCATTTTTTGCCCTCCCAGAGCCTCCGCGTGCATCCTGCACTTACCTGGCATCCAAAACGGGCCACATGGAGACTCCTGGGAGGGGAGGGGAGGGGAGAGGTGGGCGAGGTCAGCGAGTCCTTGGAACAACCAGTTTGGTGAACCAGATTAAAATTAACATCCGGTTCGCCCAAACTGGTCCAAACCGGCTGAATCCCATTCCTGAATATAGTCTGTTCTAAGATCACTAGCCATGATTAGAAAGCAGTTGTTTTCAGGTGCCTTCTTTGTTTCACTTATACATTTTGGAAAAGTAGCATATTATGGTGTTAACATTGAAATCTCTGTATTCTTGTTATACTGTGGAATGAAAGAAAACTTCATGAATGTGGAAATGCTTCAGAACTGTTCTAAGTTTATTGGCCTTTTGTAATCCCTTAAAATATATTCTTATTTCTACCTGTCACTAAAGCCTTTATGTTGACTGTTCAGTGTGTTCCTTAGTTTAGTTTCTTGAGCCAAAATGCCAGAATAATGTCAGTGAAAATACACAAAGCCCTACTATCCAGAGAGACAACACATCTCTTTTCCCACATCACATTTGTTATATTCAGGTAACAATTACCCAGCTGAAAGGCACAACACCGGCAGCAAATTCGGTAAGGCAGAGTATAGCAGGGGGATCTTTTCTGCTTCTTCCTTCAAAAGATGCAGCTAATAACAGGAACATGTCATTGAAATTGTAAGGATTAAAAAGTTTGGAGTCATTTTTCCAGTGTGAATAATCATATTTTTGAAGGATTAATGTGTATGCCTTAAGACTTTGCAAGGTCTAAAATCATTCATTTCATTCTTAGAACTCCCAAAATATCAGGTTTGTGTTTTTGATTGGAAGAAGATAAAGAATAGAACACAACTAAAGAATGTTTTATCAGATATTAAATTACATTAGTTGAATATTATACAATTAGAGAAATGGATAAAGGTGGAAGAAAGGTTCAAGGAGAAAGGTACACAGTTAACAAAATTTGAATGATTATAAAAGAATGTGATGTGAATGAAGAATATAGAATATAACAACAGAGCTGGAAGGAACCTTGGAAGTCTTCTAGTCGAACCCCTTGCTTAGGCAGGAAATCCTTCACCACTTCAGACAAATGGTAATCTAATTTCTTCTCAAAAATAAAATAATGGAATGGAATGGAATGGAATGGAATGGAATGGAATGGAATGGAACGGAACGGAACGGAACGGAACGGAATGGAATGGAACAGAAGAGAACAGAGAACAGAGAACAGTAGGGTAGGGTAGGGTAGGGTAGGGTAGGGTAAGGTAGGGTCAAGTAGAATAGAACAAAGCAGAACAGAATTCTCTATTGGCCAAGTATGATTGGACACACAAGGTTCATAAGCTCTCAGTGTACCTACAAACAACAACAAAGTAATACAGTAAGTCATAGTTCATAGATCATAAGATACAATCATAAATCATAAGATACAAACAGCAATTGATAAATCATAATATACCAATAGGAGGAGGTAGTAGATAAGATAAGTAGATAAGAGCTGAGAAAGATGACAAGGATGATGGCAATACATCCTACTACATGATTAAATATCTTTAGCCATAAGATAGTGCTGTGGGAGTTAGTGTTTACCAGAGTAATGGCATGGGGGAAGAAACTGTCTTTGGGTCCAGTTGTTTTGGCATGCAATCCTCTACAGTAGCATCTTGAAGGAAGAAGTTTAAACAGTTTATGTCCAGGATGTGAAGGGTCCATAGATATTTTCTCAGCCTCTTTCTGGTTCGTGCAGTATAGGTAGTCCTTGAGTTACAACCACAATTGAGCCCAAAATTTATGTTGCTAAGTGAAACATTTGTTAAGTGAATTTGTGCCATTTTACGACTTTTCTTGCCTTAGTTGTTAAGTGAATCATTGCATTTCTTAAGTTAATAACATGGATGTTAAGTGAAGCTGGCTTCCCCATTGACTTTGCTTGTTGGAAGGTCACAAAAGCTGATCACATAACCCTGGGATATTGCCACCATCATAACTATGAGTCAGTGGCCAAGCATCTGAATTTCGATCATGTGACTGTGCGGCATGCAACAGTTGTAAATGTGAAAAATGGTCGTAAATCCCTTTTTTCAATGCCATTGTAATTTTGAACGGTCACTAAGTGAACTATTGTAAGTTGAGGACTACCTGTATATCAGTAGTACCTTCGCTACCAGTTCAGAACTGGGAGCACACTTCACTCACATGCGCGCACACTTCAGTTGCATGCAGCACAGCGTACATGATGATGTCCAGGCGGGTGGCCGGAGCCTCCTACCACCGCCACTACCGGTTTGCCCGAACCGGGGCAAACCGGTAGAAATCCACCACTGCTGTATATAGGTTCTCAATGGAAAGCAAGCTGGCTGCAATTGTTTTTGCTGCAGTCCTAATTATTATTTTAGATATTTCAGAATACCACCAAACTTGTTTCCAAAATTATCAGTTTCAAACAAACTGCACAAAACGTTTGTTAACTATATTTGCCAGCTAACTAACCCTAACTAACCCTGCCAGTTCAGAGATGCGGCAACATGAAAAAAATATCTTCAGTAAAAGACTAAGTGCTTTGCTTTCCTAAATCTATCTTTCCTGTCTTTCTACTAGCATTCCGAGTGACCTAGTTTTATGCAGGTGTTTAATATTTATGCATTTACCTCAGGAGGGCTAATTTCAAAACATACATGAGTGACACAAATGCTAGAGAAACCTAATAAACAGCCACCACAAGATACTACATCATGCTGTCGTGCATCTAATTTTATTATGGCCATAATTTCATTTTTATCTTCTCATGTAATACGCTTTTTAACAATTCAGTGTTATTGATAATAAAGCTTGATATTTCAAACATAAATCATAGCAGATAAGAGGGGCATACTTATGTCATCCTAGGTCAACTAGTGAACTTAGGACCAAATTCAAATTGAATGTGGCAGGACTTATTTTGGGAGAGGATTTCAGGAATTTAAAAATGTGCTTAAAACAAATCCTTTAGACCCACAACTTTAAACCTCTCTTCCCAAATTGAAAAATTCTAAACTTTTGTCTCAGGAAACCTGGGAGATCACAAATTAGTTGGTTAGTTAGTTAGTTATCACATTTAGAGACTGCTCATCTCCCTCATAGAGTTATAAATCTGTCAGCGTACAAATAGGCATAAAAACATTAAAGCTATACTGTATATAAATATAATCATATCAAAAACTAGAATAAAATAATTAAAATTTATAATTAAAAAGGCAAGAGCAGAAGATTCAGGGTGGGGGGGATTAACTCAATGACTGAGCATTCCTCTAGGGCAGAGGTGGGTTTCAGCAAGTTCTGACCAGTTCTGGAGAACCGGTAGCAGAAATTTTGAGTAATACGGGGAACCCATAGTAAAAATTCTGACTGACCCCAGCCCCATCTATTCTCTGCCTCCCAAGTCCCAGCTGATCAGAGGAAATGGGGATTTTGCAGTATCCTTCCCCTGCCATGCCCACCGAGTCACGCCCACCAAGCCATGCCCACAGAACTGGCAGTAAAAAAAAATTGAAACCCACCACTGCTCTAGGGGGCCCCAAGTGAATTGGTAGAGCCAAGTCTTCAAGCATTTCCAAAAGTGATTCGCCAAGAAAGTGACGAGTCTAGCTCACTTCTGAGAGGAAAACGTTGCAAATGGCGGGGCCAACAGCAGAGATGTCACTCTTCCTGGGCCCCACCCGTTGAAGTTCTTTAACTGACAGGGTCTTCTGCAGCATACCTCCTCTTCCTGACTGCATGGGACAGATATGTGCAATGGGGTGAAGAAGGTAATATTGGTATTACGTCCTTATATAATTCCTGGACCAACTTTTTGGTATACTTTAGTTAAGAATATTATTTAAACAACAATGTGTAAACAACTTGCTTTATCCTCAGTGCAAGAAAGACATTTTTATAAGACTGGTTTATAAAAGCATTACAATCCAAACTCCGCTTTAGTACATAGTCCATGAAAGAAAGCTACATCGGTTTCCAGACACAAAGAGATACATTTAAGAATAACACAGTCATTACATGTCATTGACATGTGTTATCTGACAATCTTTGAAAACCTTTCTACAGTGCCACAAGTGTGTCTTGCATGTTTTGGATTCCATGACTGACCTGAGAGAAGAGATTGATAGACATACTCACTTGCTTCACTAGATAAGGTTGGCATCATCCATTGTTTTGATCCTTCCACTTCTTTTCAACCGTTCAAGGTAGAACAGATTAGGAAAGCAAAATATTGTCTGCCAATACTACTTTTATTGTAAAGATAATGTAAAAGAATCTTGCAAGTCTGAAAGTGCATCTCTCTATATCTTTGTGAGAATTAGAGAAGGTTTCTCTGGCAAATTTTCTCAGGTTATTTTCCTGCCTTAGTTTTAATCCTCTTTTATCTGTCCATTGTCTCTTCCTCCTGTTCCTCAAGGCAATTTCCTCTTCCCATTGTAATTCCAAGACATTGTACTATTTTTACTGTGTTGTTACAATTATTTCTCTAAGACAGTATCATGTATAGTAGGAGTATATCTGAAAACAGATTGTTTGGGTTGAAATAGCATGGATTCGTGGATTCTTCTGCACTACAGAAGAAATGTGGCAGAGCTTTACTATAGCATAAGTCAAGTTGCTGTCAAAATATTTTCAAAATTGTCATCACATATGCCAGTCTAAAACCTTCTTCAGTAATTAAGGAAAGGGGAATACTGACATGTTTTTTCCATTTCCTCCCTACCCCTGTTGACAGTGAGACCGAGGGAGACTCTAGCAATTAGAAGTTCTATGCCAGGGGTGTCAAACTTGCGTCATCATGTCATTACATGATGTATCATAGACTTTTTCCCCTTTGCTAAACCAGGGGTGGGGGTGGCCAGCAAATGATGCATCTGGCCCACAGGCTGTAAATTTAACACCCCTGCTCTATGTAGTTAGAATATCATATTATACAGAGAATTGTAAATTCATTGATATGAATGTGGTTGCTATCATTAAGATCTTCCCGTTCAACACAAGGAAGTCATACGTGACTAAAATACATATATAGAAGTCATCACTGTCTCCTTTTCATTCATTTTTGTTGAACACTTAACGAATGTTATGAGTATTGTCTACTTATCCTCATTCAATGCATATTAGCTCATTGTCAGGATTCAATCAATGAAGTCAGGAAATAAATAGTTCCTAGGTTATGCTGACTAATGTCTTTGAAGAATCTTTTTTGTTTCTTCTGTGTGGAGCTTTGTTGATTGCTTGGAATAGCAAATATCCACATTTTTTAAAAAAATCATTTTGCTTGCCATACAATTCTCAAGAAAGAAAATAGAAAAGAATTATATCTTAGGTACAAATACAGCATTCAGCATAACTTAAATGCATCTATAAAATTCAGTTGCTACCAATAAAGTTTTTACCATCATTGATCATCCTTGCACTTCATTCATTGTCCTGGCATTCTAAAGGTACCCACTAGACTTCCAACTCTGAAATATTTCCGTAGAAGGAGCATTCCATTAAAACATTACCACAGCTGGAGCCAATAAAACTTCCAGATAGAAGCTGCCCCACAGAGTAGATGGTAATATTGAAAAACCTTGAAAGAATGGAAGATCACTAGACATTTCTCATGGGGCATACAAATTAAATGGGTTGATTTCAGAGGAAGAGGAAATCTTGATGATACCTTGATGCCAAACTACCCAGGACTTAATAACTGATGATCAACACATTGAGCTGCACCTGGAAACAAATAGGATATCAGCATAAGGCCCAGATCAAGCTACTGTATTATGGACTAACTGAAACTTCCAAGCAGTTTTCAGAGGCAGTCCCATGAAGGTTTCAATGATCCAAATGCATAGTAATGGAATGGAAAAAAATTGTTGTCAAAGTCCAGTAAGTATGACTGTGTCCTATCAGGTTTCCTAATACCCAGGGAGTCTTCAAACAACCAGAAGTATGACTATATACATTAACATTATCCTACAGAGTCCATCAAAATTTAATTGGCTATATTATTGGCATAAGAAGAAAAAACTGGACAACCACCTATCTGAAATGGTAGAAGGGTTCCTACTTGAGCACGGGCTTAGACTAGAAGATCTCCAAGGTCCCTTCCAATTCTATTCTGTTCACTGTGCCTACCACGTGTATGTCTGTATATAGAAGTCTTGTATATAAACCACTGTTTGTAAGACAAATCTCTGTATCCTGTATTTTGCTCCTGGGTTGTGTCAAAATAGTTGTCACTCTGTAAAGACTGACTGACTGTTGTTTTCTGGAAAATGATGGGCAGATGGTAAATTTCATATCGTGAAATGATCTGTAAGCTGAAATAATGAAAATTAACAAACAGAGTGGAAACGGGACCAAAATTAAATTCATCTTCTTAGAGTAAAAAATATCAGTACAGCAACCGGCCTTAAAATGGACAATAAAATATTGGAATGATGGACAGCTTCTGCCTTTTAGCATCAACTGTTAATATTAAGAAAAAAATCAAGAAACACATCGCAGACTAGAATTTGGTGGAGCAGCAATGAAGGCCTTGAAAAAGAGGTTATGTTGCTGAGGTATGTTTACATCTACAAAGATCCAAGTTGTTCAGGCAATGGTTTTCCATATGACAATCTGTGGTGGTGAAAACTGAACTTTGAAGAAGCAGAATAGAAACAGTATTAATGCTTTTGAACTTTTTTGAGGAGAAAATTCCTGTGAATACCACAGACAGCCCCCCCCCAAAAACCCAACAAATGGATCATTAAACAAATCAAATCAGAGGGTTTTTTTAAACTTATAACCAACTTCAAATTATCATTTTAAGCACATTATGCAAAGATCTAGCTCTCTAATACTATGGAGCATGGAAGAAAGAGAAAAAAATAAGACAAACAGCAGCAAGATGGATGAACTCAATTATTATCACAAAGGGTGTTCAGCTGGAAGGCCTGAAGGCCAAGGTTGAGAACTGATCATCATCAAAAAAAAAAATTCTTTGTGATTGCTAAGAGACACTTTTGACTTGTTGGAACATAATCAATTAAAAGTGATAGCATTCTAATTAGCAATACATTTTACATGTAAGACATTGTGCAAATTCAACTCATAGAGATGAGAATCCATAGTGATGATTGCTGCTAAACAATTAAAGCAAATGCAACATACCATATCAGTGCAACATAGTTCATTGTGGCAGATCTGGTATTTGCCATGCAATGGGCTATTATGTTGGAATGGGATCATCACTGGTGAAAACAAGTTTGAGTGGTAAATGCCAAATACTTTATTAAAACAATGTGAAATATTCTGAATTTTTCAGTTCATTGAAAAATAATATTTGGGGTCTAGACCTGTTGAGTAATATGTTTATATACATTTTTTTTATTTTTATCATTATTGTGGCATATGTTGACCATACTTATGGTAATTTATGAAAAGAATTTTAAGTGCTACTATATTAAATCCAGCAAAGGCAACCATCTGGCAGATCAAGGCTTGCCTTCAGTAACTCACATTATGTCATTAAACTTAGATTTCTCTTAGTTATCCCATAAATGTGTCCAGCTTTTTCTTGACATATGTTCCACATTTTTATTGCTGACTTCAGCACTCCATTCATTCATTCAACCACCCATTGTGTTAATCAGATTAATGTTTTAGCAACACGGCATTAAAAAAAGCCCATTCTTTTTCTTTTAAAGCTAGAGAGGAAGGTATGTTTATGAAGTCAAAATGCACCCCATCCTATATTTAATATGAAAATGTGAAATCAATTAAATCTGTAGATTTATCTTTTCTGCAGCACAAGCAACAAGCTGTGAATTATGTTCACTGTCGGTTTTTTCTGTGCGTATCTCCAGTGTATTATCTCCTACAGGTGTTGGATTACAACTCCCACAATTTTCAGGAAACATAGTTTATCTTTTCATTTGGAAAGAATCAGTCAGTTTAATATTATGTATTTCCTTTTAGAAGTAAGAATCATCAAATTCCGTCGCATTAACTCCTAGTGACTTGCACAGTATACAGCTGTGATGGCCAACCTATGGCACGTGTGACACAGGTGACATGTAGAGCCCTCTCTGTGGGCACACAAGCTGTCACCCCAGCTCAGCTACACCGTGCCTCCCGTCGGCCAGCTGATTTTCAGGTCTCTGCCACGCATGCATGGGTGGCAGGGTGCATGCAGGAAACGTGCATGCATGTGTGAGGGGCACACGGGGCATCTGTGGGGTGGTTGCATGCACATGTGTGGCGGCACATGCACGGGGGCACACGGGGTGCATGCACATTGCATTATGGGTATGTGCACAGGCGAGTGCACATTCACACGTGCATGCGCTTTGGGCACTTGGTGCCGAAAAGGTTAGCCATCACTGGTATACAGTATAGAAAGAGCTGGGCAATATTACAATGACGAAAGGGAAGCACCATTTTCTTAATTTCTTTTTATATGATAAGGACTACATAGGTTATTAATAAGATTACATCAAAATAAGGGAATATGGAGCTTGTTTTTGCTCTGTGTCTGCGTGTGTGTGTGTGTGTGTGTGTGTTTCCCTGTGTGCTTTAATCTTTTGAATCTCATAGAAAGATCAAAAAAATACATTAGGTTGCTCAGACCTATTCATCTATTTGTCCATCAACAGGTTACCTTTTCTGAGAATTGAACAGAATGAGATGTGGAGGGAGAAGCTGGCAAAAGAAAGATTGAAAACTGATCAGGTCATGCCAAGGACTGCAGAGAAAAAGATTGCATTACATTAAACAATTCCTCAACCAAACCCTATGGGAGAGGCAGTTTAACAGCTACTCAGAATACTGCCATTCTAAACTGCAATTCTGCTACATAAGAAAAAATGAAAACACACACACAAGAATATACTCATTACTGTGCATCACAGGAAACATATATATATATATATATATATATATATATTTTCTGAGGTTTTCACGGGTGTTTGTATGTAGGTCTTTGGTTATTCGGGTCTTCTCCCGCTTAGAATTGGAAGTGTCTTGGCGACGTTTCATCGAAACACGGGAGAAGACCCGAATAACCAAAGACCTACATATATATATATATATATATATATATATATATATATATATATATATATATATATATATATATATATATGCATCTTGTATAATTTCTGTTCCCAAAGAGATTTGAAAAAATTCAAAAAGCCATGATGCTTTTTCTTTCTTGCTTTAACGTTTATAGACAAATTAAGTCACAGTGAAATTTACCATGACTATTTAATTGATTTCACAACCAAATTTGAAGATATGGTTGCCATTATTTAATGATCAGCTGTTGAATTTGAAATTGGCACTAATTAGAGCAGGGGTGTCAAACTCAATTTCACTGCAGGCCGCATCAGGGTTGTGTTTGAGCTCGGGGGCAGGAGGGGGGCATGGCCAGGGTGGGTATGGCCATTTCGACATTACTCATATTGGGGGCCCCTATGGTGGCCAGTGAAGCCAGTGACGATGGGCTTTCTGAGCTCTGTTTTTGGCTGCAACAGCCTCCTGCAACCCTCTGCCAGTGAAAACAAAGCTCGAGAGGGCCACCCTCCCAAGCTCCATTTTCACTGGCAAAAGTCCCATAGGCTGGTCCTTTGTTGTTTCAGAGCGGCCCCAGGGGCCAGATCTAAGCACCCCAGGGGCCAAATCCAGCCCCCAAGCTTTGAGTTTGACCCCCCTGACTTAGAGGACTGGGAGATTAGCAGAACATGAGTTTGAGATGCCCACCTTTGGAAAACAAACTTGAAATTAAACAAAATGTCAGGATTGAGTTAAGGGAAACTTTTGCCTTGGTTCATCAAGGAGAATTTAATCATACCATGAAAGACAGTGTTGACTTAACTACACTCAGCTTGCTTTTCCCAGTTACAGAAGTATCAGTACATATGAACACATTATTACCACTAGTGATTATTTTGTCATGAATAACCTACTTTGAAGTAATTTTAAATACAAGAAGTCAATATTGTTCAGGTACATACACTAAATTGCAAGATAAAAGGATAGTAACTTTTTCTCCCAAGCTATTCCTGTAGCAAGAATTGGAGGAATGGAAAGTAAACCATTTTCAATCTTCTTTATTAAACAAAAAGGCCCCAGAATAAGCTGAGTCGGGAAGTTCTCAAATGGGCTAAAAGAGGGACCCTTTCAGTATTCTATGATGCAGTTATTAATTATTGGACCAGGACCAAATTCATTCCATTGTCTGTCATGAAACTCAATGAATGACTTCAAGCCAGTCGTTTTCTCAAACCCACCTACCTCATAGAATGAATGAATGAATGAATGAATGAATGAATGAATGAATGAATGAATGATCTATTATGCTCCAAAGACAGCAATTTAAAATAAATAATAAACAGTACATAATAATACAGATTTGTTTTTCTTTCGTTCAATCGTGTCTGATTCTCAAGAGAGTGAACGATTCCCTGAAGTTTTCTTGGCAAAGTTTTTTTCAGGAGTGGTTCGCCATTGCCTTCTAGCGATGAAGGAAAGCAACGGGCCCAAGCTCACTCAGGTGGATTTGTGTCCAAAGCAGTTTCCCAGTTTCAAGCTCAATCCCTTAACCACTATACCCAACTGATAATTAGCATAATGATACCATAGCACAATGATGGCTAACTTTTTCTGGACTGAGTGCCCAAAGCGCATGTGCACGGATGTGCGTGTGCATGCCTGAAACCCCAAAATGCAATGTGCATGCCCCCCACACATGCCTCCACCCCCTGCACATGCGGCCCCTCTCATGCATCCCAGCCCTCCATGCATTCACTGCACACCATCCACTGCACACGGCCACACCCCCATGCATGTATGGCAGAGACCTGACAACCAGCTCGCCGCCAGGAGGTGCAAGTGCATGTGTGGCAGAGCTGAACTGAGGCAATAGCTCGTGTGCCCACAGAGAGGGCGCTGTGTGCCACCTCTGGCACGTGTGCCATAGGTTCGCCATCACAGCTATAGCATGAAGAAAGTAGATGACTGTTTGCTGTATTTTTTAGGGAGCTGCATTACCTGTTTCCTGGAGAACCCCTGATATCTTTCTGTTACTACTTCCTACAGGCCGTTACATTAAATTTTGCCATATAGATGGTTGCAGCCTGCCTGTGCAAGTATATAATAACTCATATAGGCAACGAAAAAGATTTACTACAGACATAATTTTACTGCATAGATCTTTACAATGTTTACAGTGTAACAGGACCTGGCCAAGTGTTTCATCCATGCCTATAGCTTGATTTAGATTTCCCCATAACTACATATATTTATTTATTTTTTTTTTTATTTTATTTAGTTTGTTGAACATGTACAAGATAACAGGTACAGGTATAAACATGGACATGAACAAGAAATGAGTACAAATAAATGGGGACAGTAGAATAGGGACGGTAGGTACTCTGGTGCACTTATGCACAGCCCCTTTACAGACCTCTTAGGAATGGGGCAAGGTCCACGGTAGACAGTTTAAGATTGAAATTGTGGGGGTTTGAGGATGTAACAATGGAGTCAGGTAGTGCATTCCAGGCGTTGACCACTCTGTTGCTGAAGTTGTATTTTCTGCAATTGAGTTTGGAGAGGTTTACCTTGAGTTTGTATCTATTGTTTGCCTGTGTATTGTTGAGGATGAAGCTGAAGTAGTCATTGACAGGTAGGATCTTGTAGCAGACAATTTTGTGTACTTTGCTTAGGTCAGACCGTAGGCGGTGTAGTTCCAGGTTGTCCAAGCCCAAAATTTCGAGCCTGGTGGCATAAGGCATTCTATTGTGAGCAGAGGAGTGGAGTATTCTCTCGTGAAATACCTCTGGACCCATTCAATTGTATTAATATACATAATATATCAAATATACAGTGTGGATTCCAGGCAGATGAGCTGCATTCAGGAATTGGTCGGGCAAAGGTTTTGTATGCCCTAGTTTGCAGTATAATATTGCAGTACAATATAGGCACCAACGCATATCTACTCTATGAAAAGATTGATGGGTAAATGTAGATTGCAGATAGTGAGAAATGGGTTGACATACAGACCTCCCAAATCTTAACTACACATTGTATAGAGATGTGCATCCTGCATGCAGATTGGTTTATGGTGCTTTGTTGTTTGAGTGCCCCATAGGCAGAACATTAACATTTGCAGAAATATAAATGCAACCATTATGCAAGCATCACTAAATGACAGATGCATATGTTCCCTGACACACAGTGATGCAAAAGTCTAAAGCAGCTTTAAGCTGCAAGAGGTAGTGCACTCTTTCTAAAGGTTCTGTTAAACCTGCTTTCCAAGAAAGTGGATGTAAAAAGTGTTATATCAGGCCCACAAGTGGCCGCATAGGAATGTTGTGAAGAAAAATTGAAGGTAGGACTTCTATATTTTAAGCTCCTGGAAGAAAGTTGAGATAAAGTAAATCAAATCTATCAATAACTAAGAAAGAAAAACAATATGGTGTTAATTTGACGTCCCACAACATTTTCTTTGTACATGTTACTGTAATTCTCCATTCTTTTTTGTTATTAGTCCATTGACTAAGTGAATGGTGCAATAAATCAGAAAACATGATAACTCAGGTGTAATAACTTAACTGGTTTGTTTTATGCATTTAGTGGCAAGTATTTGAATCATAGGTTGAATCATGAATGCAGGTATGCCTTCAATGGAAAATATTGATCCAGCTGATCATTTCAACTTTTGAATCCTCTTCCTAATGGAGAGCCAGTGACATCTTTCTATTACTGTCACTGCAGCTCCTCTCAAAAGATCTTGCTTGTAGGAACAGAATTCATTATATCAATGTATCCTTTAATTACTTTCTTACTGGAATCCACATCATGCTTAATTGCAGGATATCCAGAAATCATCTAAAATATCACAATCTTTTAACCATGTAAAAACAATGTTTCTGTAGACATTGGTTATTGTTGTTTTTTCTTCTCTTTTTTCCAGACAAGGAATATTATCCACACAAAGAAAGGAGAAATAAAAGACAGTCCAGCAAGATAAAGACAAAGACTTCTGCAGACTCCATTGTGGTTAAAGCTGTTTAGTACAGAAAGAACTCCTCAGTTGGGTTGCTAAAAATTCTCTCTAAAGAGATTTAAAAAGCTGGTTCCTGGAGATGAATAAAGACAAAGGAAGTGAATGTGAACGGAAAAGGTTCTTCAGACAGCAAAAGGAATCCATGCATTATAAGCCAGCTCAATGAACTATGTCATGCAAAGCAATTTTATTTTCTCTTCCACTTTTAATAAATTGCTCTTATATTGCTATGACAGGAAAAAAAGATACTGAGGCTTTTTACACATTTTATCACCTCCAGTTGTTGGAATGATCAAAACTTTTTAATTGCAGATCTTCTTTTGTTCACAGTTCCTCTACCCTTCCCAGGTATTCTTTCCTCCATCAGCAACAACTAAGGAACAAAAAACTGATGTGATTCTTACGCTACATGAGCAAGATTATGGAAAAATTGGCGTTGGGATTTTCATATAAAAGGAGACTATCAAGCACTTACTTACTCTAAAATCTTTTCTACCACTGCTTTGCAACTGCCGTCCTTGCTCAGAAGCTGCTGACAAAAAGCACTGCAGAGAGAATCCACAATTACAGAGACAATAAATACCTCAGCATGTTTGTTGTAGAGTTAGTCAGTATTTCTACTTATGAACTTGTATAGCTGAGTGTCAGCAAGAGAGAATTATTAACCAAAAAGGAAGGGAAGGGAGGAGAGAGGAGAGAAGGAAAGGGATTTGTTTACCATCACAGTGTTTGCTCTCCAAATCATTAGAAAAAACTTTAGGCCGGCCTGTACTTGTCCTCATCACTGTCAACTTCAAAATGCAAAGAATATTGCAGGAGGTATTGGTTAGATGCTGTTCATCTGAACAATAAGAAATAGCATCTAACCAATTTCCCACAGTTGGCCCATAGTCTGTTTTATCTGACATCTGAAGATATGAATGCTCACAGTCACTGTTCAATTGATTAAACCAGGAAAAATTATAGCCATGAAGTTATGGTACCTTAACCTCTGTAGGGAGAGGGGAGAGGTCAGAAGCATGAAGCAAGCTGAAGTAAGGTTTCCCATCTATGAGAAACCAGCCTGCCCTCCGGTTCTGCAAAGCTCCAGCACGTACACTGGCTAACAGAATTCAGTGTATATTGTGTTAAATGGATGCTGAATGGGAATTAATCAGCCCAGCTGCCAACTCAGACCATATCTCACAGACATGAAACATATCCAAGGTCACCAATATTGCGTGTATAGAGGTGATCAAAGAAAAATCTAAAAATAAAAAGGGGATCCTTAGTAGTCTCTAGAAGCCATGCTACATTGAACGTCAACTTTAAAAGCAAATAGAAATAGAAAACTGGGCAGTGGGAAGGATGGGAAGAAATGAAGTGTGATTTGGTCCCTGTTAACTGCTTACAGCTTCATGTATCCTGAAAGACAGCCTGCTAGCTGAGTAGTTGGCATTCTGAAAGTAAATAGCATTTGTCTCGCTTAATATGTGCAATGATTAAATCATTGGACTAAGACCAGGAAGACACAAACCTTGCTCACTGACTTTAAGCCAGATTCTTCTAGTTCATAGCATCATTACAACGTGGGATGGAAATCATATTCATTACACTGAACTAGCAGAGGAAGAGTAGGAAAGACAAGTAAATAAATATTCAGATGTTGTTTTCATTATAATTCATCAAATCAATACCTCGTATGAAGATCTATGATACTAATTTACCAGAGACTTCTAAGGAAACTCTTACGAAAAACAATTTTTATTTGACTATACTGGGGTGTTTTTACCCTATATTGATAAATTTGTTTTAGATTCAAACTTTGGGGGAAAAGCTAGGCAAAAGGTGCATTGTTAATGGTCTGATGATATGATGCTATTCATATGTGCACTTATTATTAGGTTCCCCAAACTCCAATACAACATAAGAGAAATAGAGCACCAGCTGTTGTTCAATAATCACTATAAAGTCTTTATTATTAACATTTATTGTTATCATAAATAGGAAGGGGTTGGTTTTTTTTTTTTTTGCTTTGATTAGATAATAACAATTACTGTACTACAGCTGTCTCAGCTGACAGACCATCTCATTATTAGATACAGTTCTCATGACTATTTTGTAGAAGTTCTAGAGAACTGGACTCATTTTAAATGTATCCCATATATGTATTGTTAGATAATTATTTGTCCCCTTCATTGTAAGCTATTGATGTGAAAAGAGATCATTTTAAGAGATAAAAACACTGGCATAATAAGAAATCACCCACAGACTCCTCAATCAAGTGCCTAGGTAATAACAAGATTATTCAAAGCCATATATTTACAAAACCTTCAGAGTTTCATTGCCAAAAAAAAAAAAACTTGCAATTTTTTTTGTTGATAAATGTCCAATTTAAGCACTGCCAAGAGGGAGAAGCAGGATATGCTCGTTAACTGCTCACTATCCAGCACTTTTCCATCACCTCCATTGCATGAAGAAGGATGGAGATGAAAAAGGCAATAATTGGGAATAATCCAACACATTTCAGAAATAGGAGCTACCTTTGACTTTCAAAGGTTCGTAGCTCCTTCAACTTTTTTGACCACTTAAGTACCAATCTGAATTTATATATGATAGCAGATATGTGTGTACTTATTTATTAAATCTCCACAAAAACACAATGAAATTAAGTTACATGCACATATACATGAACACTACAATGATACCTTAGTATTTGATACAATCATTTAATTCATTTAATTCATTGTTTAATTTAATTAAGTCTCCAGAGAAGGGTGGCATATAAATCAAATTTTTTAAAAAATTAAATAGTTCTTTTAAATTGGTACCATCCAGTTGTGTTGTAATTTAAGTCCATTTGATAGACTCAAAGTTATTTTGAAAAGTATATTCAAACAGTCCTCCTCATTAATGTCATTGCAAGATATTGCAATGAATAAGATATGAAATGGAGTATCTGAGGATCAGATTTGTATTATTTCATTGAAAAGGTGAAGAAAATGCCTATCATATTTGCAGATGACAAAAACTGATGGTAACAATAATAGGATTGTTGAGCATTTCATATCTGAAGACAGAAAGATGCTTCATAGGATCAGATTTATATAATATTTGAATCTGAGTGTTGGAGTGATGATAAAGCTTATTTGGATGTTAAGGTTATGATTAGATAAAGTTTCAAATTAAAATTTAAGAAGTACCGAAAGGATTACAAATAACATGATGTTTAACTTTCATGGCTTGTAGTAGGTTTATACTGAAATAAAGTCTTTAGCTTAGGATATAAGTTTGAATTGATATAATGATAAACATAAGATGGGTTTTGAGTATTAAAATAAATTACCATATATTTTGGATTATAAGACACACCGGAGTATAAGACCCACCAAGATTTTGAAGAGATAAACAAGAAAAAAAAATGTTTGCTCTCCCTGGCACCCAGGAGCTCTCTGCAGACCTCCCAAACACTCTGCAGGCCCCGTTTTTGCAAAAAAATGGCTTCCCAAGCCCCCCAAGCATCACGTGTTTGCCCTCCCAGCCCACAGGAGCACTCTGCAGTCCTCCAAAATCCTCTACAGGTCCCATTTTTCTGAAAAACGGGCCTGTTTTTGGCAAAAACGAGATGTGCGGGGTGGGGTTTCAGGAGGCCCAAAATGGCTGTATTCGGTTTATAAGATGCATCAACATTTCAACCCGCTTTTAGGGTGGGAAACAGTGTGTCTTATACTACGAAAAATATGGTATGTAACCAGGATGGTTCTTATCCATCAAAATAGAACTATAATAGTGAGAGGAATAGGGAAACACTATTCTGTATATATTTCCATCTTTCTGTCTCATTAGGAACTTTTGAAGATTCCCTTGGTTTTTAAAATTCATTTTCTCCTATAAAAAAAAAAAACCTTAGCTAGTACAATAACAAATTAACAAAAATTTAGCAAATGTTGCTAGTGACCTATGTCAAGCAAATCACAATTATTCTCTTTTCAAGTCTGTCAAGGCCTATATACAACACTGGCTCCAAAAGATTCATTAAGTAAGTAAAGATCATGAGATCATGTAATTATTTACGAATAGTTATAATGACCACATACTATTTTATGCCATGCAGAATCATGTTTTTATAAAATAGATGGCTATGTAAATTTGATTAAGAATAAACTAATTTTAAAAAATCCAAATGTGATTTTTTGTTGATTCTAATTGGCTTTTTAATGGACTTCTTTTCTAATGTAATCCTAGTCACTGTCCAGTTCTTTTTCAGTGTATATTTTAAAAGATGTAGACATATTTCAATAAGCAATTTTGAGCATTTCCCCAAAGGCCATCTGAGCACCAAGCTCTCTAAGAATTTTATTTGCTCCATAGCATGCAAAGACTTCAGCCTTCAGAATTCATTCTGGCAAAGCTAAACAAAATGAAGAAAAAACAGTGCTGAAGTTGCAGCAGAAAAAAAATATATGTAAAGTATGTACTGATTACTGAAGTATGCTGGGTATATTGTCTACTTTTCATTTACAATAGAAGAGTTTGGTTTGGCTTTGTTTTGTTCTAAAGATGTTCATTTTTCCCAAAACAATGACTTTGTGTAGGCTGAGCGTCATCCCATCTAGGAGTGTTACCTAAAACCAAAAATAAATGGAATATTTATTTTTCACCACTTGCAAAATGATTCAAGTCTGCATATGTTTTGAAGCAGTATAAAGCACCTGTACACGAAATCTGATGCGCAATTCTCAACAGCGTCTTCTGGGTGAAAAGTGGTATGTGTGTGTTGATGTGGATGTGTAGATTTGTGTATATATATCCACCCATGCATATCACACAAAGCATTTGGATGTTATGACTCTCCCAACTGCTTGTATTTGATCTATAAGAGATTCTTCTTTTATCTAATGCACTTCTAAATTTGCATTGTGTAAATTATCACTTCTATGCCGTCTTATCCCCTGCATATTTTTCCTTCGAATGCTCATCTAGAGGGTGTAATTAGGAATGGAAAGTATAGAAGGAGGCCAAAAACTCAAGAAACATCCCATTCAGCAGCCCACTTTAAAGGAAAGCAATTAATCACCCCAGCTACCACAAAGTCACCCAACTATGAGAAAACCCAACATGCACACATTTTTGCAGATAAGTCCACAGAGCTTTCCAAGCACATGATTATAAATTATTCATGCATTCCTGACCAACATCTATTAACCGTAAGCATCTCTTGATGTCATGGAAAGGTCATCCTTACTTGTTCTTCCTGTATTCATTGAATATATCTATCTGAACAAAAATACAGGGCTAATCAGAGTTGCTGCTTGAAAAAGAAGTCAAGATGGTGCTCCCTTCTATTTCTATGTGCCAAAAATCACCACCCTAGCTGTTATATCTGCCTTCCACATTAATAATATCCATTAGACCTGAAGATAGTAAGCAAATTCAAGGGAGTCAAGATAGGCTGTCTGAAAGAGTCAGAACTGCCCTGGAGTACCTTCGTATCATTCACTTAGTTTTCCACATTGTTGCCTGCTCAAAAAGTACTTCAATATGTAACATTGAGGCAAAATAATACATGTGCACATGCAATTAACTAATGTTGGATTGCTATATCAAAGTTTTTTTCAAAGATGTGTGATGCTTGAAAGAAAACTTCTGAAACAAGATAATAGAATAGAATAGAATAGAATAGAATAGAATAGAATAGAATAGAATAGAATAGAATAGAATAGAATAGAATAGAATAGAATAGAATAGAATAGAATAGAATAGAATAACAGAGTTGTAAGGGACATTGGAGGTCTTCTAGTCCAATCCCCTGCTTAGGCAGGAAACCCTACACCACTTCAGACAAATGGTTATCCAACCTCTTCTTAAAAATTTCCAGTGTTGGAGCATTCACAACTTCTGGAGGCAAGTTGTTCCACTGATTAATTATTCTAACTGTCAGGAAATTTCTCCTTAATTCTAGGTTGCTTCTATCCTTGATTAGTTTCCACCCATTGCTTCTTGTCCTACCCTCAGGTGCTTTGGAGAATAGCTTGACTCCCTCTTCTTTGTGGCAACCCCTGAGATATTGGAACATTGCTATCATGTCTCCCCTAGTCCTTCTTTTCATTAAACTAGACATACCCAGTTCCTGCAACCGTTCTTCATATGTTTTCGCCAAGGTAGATTGGCTACAGCCATCACTGAAACATCATCTCAGAAACATGAAAATCTCTAGAAAATAAATGTTTGGGAATGGGGAAGCTTGCATAGACTTTTATGTCATTTTTATGGCTCTGAAAATTGTATTATCCAAGGGTGGTTGGACGGATGGACAGATAGACATAAAAACACATCAGCTCTGTTTCTCAATGTTAACCTCTAGCTTTTCCAACTTCCAGTTTTCCCTTTCTTGCTGAAAGGTCATTTTAAGACTTAGGTTATGTGTTCCTTTAAAAAAAAAAGAATTATAAAAAGAATTAAATGAAAAGTGTGATCTCATTTCTTGATCTAGTTCAAGAAAATAATATTTTTTCTATGAGCATTCCATTGTATTTCTAATACAGTATGGTATTCAAAAAGTGTAGATGGAATGAATGGATAGCGTAGCTATTAAGATAATAGGATTTTCATTACTATCACAAGATACTTTAGCACCCTATAGAATACTGGACTTACTCAATTCATCGAAATCACATTATGTGAAGATGTCTGATTTAATAATATTAATCTTCTTACAAACTCTTAGTGAAATCTTAGATGTTATATCAGTCAGAAAGCAGAAGAAATGTGTTATTGTTCTCCAAGAGGAACAGAAGATGCCCAGAAAACTCCTGATTCCAATCAATGCTAAATTCAGTACACCAAATATTGCTGAATATATGTTAACTATAAATAAACACTGCCATGATTCTATCTTAGCAGGAAAACAGAGGAAAAATTCTAGGGATTGAAAGAATAAAAAAAGATAACCAGATATAAGATTCTACTGCTTCCTTAAAATACTACCCTTGGTTGTTTGGTTAACTTCAGTTTTGCAAATGTGATTGGTCTACTGTGTTTCCCCAAAAATAAGACCAGGTCTTATATTAATTTTTGCTCCAAAAGACGCATTAGGGCTTATTTTATGGTTAGGTCTTATTTTGGGGAAAATATGGTACCAAATGCATCTATCTGGCTGACAATCTTAACTGGGGCTTACCATATTTTTCAGAGTATAAGATGCACCTCCCCCTCCAAAGAAGAGGGTGGAAATGTTGGTGCATCTTATATACCAAATACAGTCATTTTTGGCCTCCCGAAGCCCCGCCTGTTCATTCCATTTTTGCAAAAAAACAGGCCTGTTTTTTGCCCAATTTTTGCCAAAAATGGGGGCGTTTTTGCCCTCCCCCAGCCCCCAAGAGAACTCTGCAAGCCTCCCAAACCCTCTGCATGCCCCATTTTTTGCAATAATGGGCCCATTTTTTGTCCATTTTTGCAAAAAAGAGGGCACGCAGAGGGTTTGGGAGCCCTGCAGAGTGCTCCTGACATTTTTTTCTTACTTACCTCTTTGAAATCTTGGTACATCTTATACATCAGTGTGTCTTATAGTCTGAAAAATAAGGTATTTTGGGGATAGGACTTATATTACGAGCATCATGAAAAATCATGCTAGGACTTATTTTCTGGTTGGGTCTTATTTTGGGGGAAACAGGGTACTGAAAATATATCCTCTCTATTATAGATGGCAGTCATTTTATGTTCCCAAGAGTCAACCAAGCAAAACACAAGGTAAATTAAGAAAAAGAATCTATAAATTGCTGGGGAAAAGTAATCAGATTATACAGTCCAGCACAGTACTTTTTTTTAATTTTTTGATATGTTTTTTTTTACTTTATTCTTTTTGCATTTCTCACCTTTTTATTTACTAGCCAGTATTATTTCTCTCTAGTGACTTTTCTTAACTTGCTGCTCCTGCAATCTGCTTGACACAACCAAAGCACCAGTCTGGAAAAATGTACTGTATGTTCTCTAATATCTGTCAGCTGAAGAGACAGCACTGTAGTTTGTGAGCAGGAGTGGAAAATTTGCAGTATAGCATTATCATCTAATTCAGTTTACATCGTATCTATCATCTTTTCATTTTCCAAGGGTCAAAAATAGTCTCCTATCTGTATTTGCCTTGCGACTACCATCTTCTTCAGTGTAAAAATACTTTCACTTATCAGCATTGTTTCCTCATTAGTATTGTTATAACCATGTCAATTATCCAAATGTTTCATAGATACATCTGTGATATTAGCTATAATCCACACTCAGGACTCCCAAATTGGTACATCAAGTTTCACTGCTCTTTGCAGCAATCCATTTTTCCATTTTGGGGAGATTAGATTTTACAGTTAGAACATAAAGCAATCTCTTGCAGCACAAAATAAAAAAGCAAACTATTTCCCATAGTTTCAAGAAGTTCCTAACAAATAATAGGAGGGTGGCAAAAGATTTTCTCTAATGATGTTCCCCAGCAAATGGTATACCGAATTATATTTCAATCTAGGAATTCCATTTGACCACAATGCTTAAGAGCTATTTATAAATGAATGTTTAACAAATCATTATTTCAAGTTTCTAGTCCTCATTACAATTTATTTATTATTTACACATTAAGAAAATGTATATGGCTGCCCAACTCATTCATGGTGACTCTGGGCAGCTTACAGAAGTAAAACCCAAATACAAGACTCAATAAACCTTCACCCCGCCCCCCTCCACCCTAACTTTTGTGAACAACAATCAAATAAACCACTTGATGGACTCTGTATCACCCTGGGGTCCCCAGCAGTGGTGGGTTGCTACCAGTTCTCCCCGGGTCAGGAGCAGAAATGTTTATTTATTATTTATTTATTAGTTTGATTTATATGCCACCCTTCTCCGGAGACTCAGGGCGGCTTGCATTAAGCAATAGCCCTCATACTTATGTTGATGTGAGAGCGAACCGGTTCACTCCAACTGGGCCCTCCCGCCTGCTCCTGTGCTATACCTACCTTTATTCTTTTGTTTTCAGCCCAGCTGAAAGGCATGGCAGAGCAGATTGTGATGCCTCAGCTGTTCTGCAATTCAATGTGCTTTGAAAGTTTGGCATGCATGCACGAAGCAAACCAGTGGTAACACCGGTTGAACCCACCACTGGTACCCAGGCCTTCTGGCAAAGGCCATGACTTCAGGTTCTTTTGAAAGACTATCAAATGAAGAACAACCCTATCTCCATGGGGATAATGTTCCATGGAGATGGAACCATCATGGAGAAGGCCCTTCTTCTTGTCCCACAACAGAGGGGATCTAACGTACCCTGCCTTCCTGCTCTTGTGGGTTGGGTAGAAGTATTTAGGAAAAGTCAGTCCTTCACGTAACCTGGGCCCAAGCCATGTAAGGCTTTAATGGTGACAACCAGCACCTTGAATTGGATCCAGAAGCAAATCAGTGCCAATGCAGCTTCCACAAAAGTGGTGACATGTATGCAAATCTAGATTTGTACAAAACTATGCAGAAACTTTTCTTTTAAAAACCAATTGAAGTTTAATAATCTGGTAATGAAGGACAATCAAATGGAGAAGGATCAGAGTGGGCTTCAGATCCTTTAGCAACAGGTTTGCTGCCCCGTTGCTGGGTGGATGTTGCCATAGTGGGCATGGCCTAGTTGGCTTACTGGACCACAGTGGGGGGGAGGTATTTTTTGCCCTCCCCAGGCTCCAGAGGTTTTCCTTGAGCCTCCGGAGGGTGAAAACTGCTTCCCCCAGGGTCCGGAGGCCCTCCGGAGGCCAGAAACAGGTCTGTTTCCAGACTTCCAGAACCTCCAGTAGGCCCATTTTTTGCCCTCCTAGACCCTCCGCATGGCCCCTGCACTTACCTGGAATGATGAATGGGCCGCATGGAGACTCCTGGGAGGGGCAGGATGGGATGGGTGTGGCCAGCCAGAGGTGGCATTTGGGGGTTCGCCAAATCCTGGAAATTCTTGGCTAGAGGATTGCCTGAACCCTGCCAAGCCCCCAGGAGCCCACCCCTGAGAAGGATTTAATCAGATTCTCTACTATTATTAAAGGATGATTATTCAGTCATCATCCATGTGATAATAATCTGATACATCTGACCATTCTGTCACTTGCTATTTGATGCCTTCTGCTACCACCAAGCAGGTATTTTCCTATGCTTGAGAGCATGTGCTTTGTTCCTGGTTGGCACTATGGGCTACTTTGTACTTACAGAGGTAGAATACCTGAATGATGCCCAAATAGGTTATTAAATATACACAAGGTTGTTAAGTGCCTGGGTATTCAAGTACAAACTTCAAAGGCTCTCATATCACACTGTGTTCAGTGTGTAGCATTTCTGACACACATCTGCAGCATTTCTACTCAATTGGTAATATATGTTTTGCTGTCATATCTGGGACATCACTTCTGTCATATGCTATGACTCAAATTCAGAAGAAGATATCAACTTCTCATCTTGCCCTTTGGCTTTAATCTCTTGGTTGACAAAAGAGGTGAATGAAAGTGATATAATGGCCTGAAATGTTAATACCTCCACTTCCACCTATGTTGAGGAAGCATCCACCGTAGTAACACTTATAACCAGGAGAAATGGGCATAATACTACAATCCAACCTCTATATAGCACTGCCCTTTTTTCCCTCTTGATCATTAATCTTTGACTGGTGTAGTTTTCCTTGTCTTATTATGGAATATCTGCATATCAAGGAAGATAGTTTGAAAATGTACCTAAAGTAGCTCTTAACTGATGGATGGTGAGGGAAGACAAATTTCAAAGCCAACTTTCTTTAAAAAAAACAAGTTTGAACTTGTATCAATGTATTAACACAGTTCTCTATTCCAGATAACCCTTGGGTACACTAGAGCAGATGGGCCATTTAACAGCCTTAAAATTGGATACTGCTCAGTTTCTATTCAATATGTATTGACAAACACAAACAATAAATGTCCTGCATTGCTGATCTTAAACCATGGTATATGAACTGGCTTCCCAATTGCAAAGGTCTTTGAATTTCATTTCATTGTCAGATCCTGTTTCCATCTTTTTCGCTATTTGAATCTTATTTAAATATTCAGCATATTACTTGATTACTTTATTATGAATAGGCTTATTTTAAATATTTATTGCATTCTGATGTATAAGTTGGTTGGGAGAAGGTAGAAATTATGTTCTCACAAAGCAGATCTGCTTTTAATATAAACAGCACTAGTTTAAAAACCAGGACTAAAAAGAATAACATTAGCAATCCTTAAGGTTCAGGTTTACTAACATTCAAACTAAGCTTGATATTACATATTTTATTAAAAATGATGGATTCTTTTCATCCATATGACAGCATATGCACCAAAGGCAAATTCCTTGTGTGTCCAATCACACTTGGCCAATAAATAATTCTGTTCTGTTCTGTTCTGTTCTGTTCTGTTCTGTTCTGTTCTGTTCTGTTCTGTTCTATAGCAACATTTTTTTCATATAAAGTCTGCTCATGTTTTTTTCCACTAGGTCCATCTTCAACCCTTGCTGGAGACAAAAATATCTGGAGGTTGCAGGATAGGATAATATTCTTCAGATCCATATGTCTTCCTGAAACTTAAACTGGAAACCCATTTTCTCCATGACTGTGTTAGAGCCATTGAAATACATGAGCATGCTTCGTCATTACATCTAAGGAGATAGGAACATTCTACAAAGTCTGCAAACTCAAGATTAAAATACTAATTTAGTGTATTTATTTAGCGTACTGTAGTTTGTTGAGCTTAGTGGAAATTACATTTCCAATGCCTGTTCAATTCAAAGGATGGGAATTTCAAGCTCTTCTATTCACTTGTAGAGTTAACAAGAACGAATCTACAAGACATATCGGTACTGCATTGATAAGTCAATTGCCTCTAGGGAAAAAATATAGTGCCAAATGATTCTCTCCAATCTAGTTTCTCTCAAAGAGTTTTTCCCCGGATTATTATAGGGGCTGTTTCAGGGAATCACAGCTTTTGTGTACTTCTGAACATAGTACATTTCAAATATTGAGTATTATCTATTTTACTTGACAGACACTCTGGAAAGTTTATGCCATGACTAGAAAAATTGAAATTCAGCTTTGAATTACAAAATGGGGAGGGGGGGAGACGGGGGGGGGAGACTGCCCTAACCAATATTTCCCCAGAGACTGATGAACAGAAAAGGGTTAGTTTCTTTTAAAACATCATACCATATTTTCTCCAAAAAGATGACCCACCTTGAAAAGAAGCCCTATCATGTTTTTGAGTGCATGTGATCAAATTAAGCCTCACCCACATATTTAGTCCTAATTAAGACCCCGCCCACCCCTGGGTGCAGGGGGTGGGGTGAGGCACACAGGTAAAAAAAAAATAAACTAGGGTGGGGATGGAGGAGTTAGAGTTAGCCTCGCACACCCTGACACTTGCCTTGCCTTCTTCTGTGGTCACTTGCCGCCACTTGGATGCAGCACCCCAGCCTTCGTTTTGCCTTCAGATGCCTGCCAGAAGATATCTGCAGCCAATAACAGAGTTCCGGATTGATCTGGAGCTCTGTTATCAGCTGCAGTTGCCTTCTGGCAGGCATCTGAAGGCAAAACGAACGCCAGGATACTGCGTTCAAGTGGCGGCAAACGGCCGCAGAAGAAGTGGGCCTGCAGCGGGCTCCTGCTGGGCAGGGCTGTCGGTACCACCACGAGGTGTCAATAATTAGAATCCTCCAAAAAGAAGGCCTAGCCATTTTTTCACAGGTCAAAAGAAAATAAGATCCAGCCTTCTTTTTGAAGAAACATGGTAATAATAATTTGCAAAATGCATGCAAACAAAAGGATTGAACTCTGCTTATGAAAATTTACAGATAGAAATTAGACCAAACAATTCCATGTATACATTTGCAAAGAGATGTGAATTACTTCTGGGTACTTCCCTCTGATCTTGCAAACGTAACGGAGAAAGTTCAGTTTCCTACTTTACATATCTCACCCAAATGAACTGTTATTACCCCTAAATAGCACCCCTACTTTCCTTGCTGAAAAGAAAAAGAAATATTGCTCACCATAAGATTGAAATTGACCAGAGACAGCAAAACTCCAGCCTAGAAAACTGACTAACCCTAATGAGTAAATTGCAACAAAATTATTGGCTGATAGTCATCTGATCCCATCAATGTTTCTCAACTACCAAGAAACATTAGCTATTTTCAGCACTGCTGCCACCTCTAAACAGCATAGTTTTCCTTAACAATACATGTCTCTTTACACAATCATTATTAAATTTTCTCTCTAGGGGATGCAAGATCTTGACAGTTAATCAGAGCCCTAGAATTTTCTGCCTCACAATTCAAAATACTTATAATTCTTTCTTTCTACTGTTTGCTGTTCCTCTTCCTTTGTAAGTCGGAAGCTACCAAACATTTCAGTGAAGTGTGATTTTCCACCTCAGAGTTATGTTCCATCTTTCATATCCATGACACATACATAATAGAAATGGCTGTGTTATTAGGCTGTCCAAAATAATAACTTCTCCAGTATTTATTTCTTTAATAAATGTATATGGCCTGCCACCTCATATAGATTACTGGTACCCTTAAACTTCCTGCTTTACACAGTTCCAAGGTGTAACTCATGCTTTTGCTATAAACACAATGGATACTCTGCCGTACAGTTGGCTAGTGAACTGCAACTACATGGTGGAAAAGTATTACCCTGAACTGAAAGTTAAAGATATCCTTCCTTGGGGGATCATTTTCTGCAGTCAGCTCTGATGTATCCCAGTCATATTCAGGTCAAAATTTTCAGTATAAAAAATTTTGAAAGCTGTCAAAAGCTCAACATGTTTTCTGTTGACCTGACTTTGCTTGGCCTTAGAGAGCTCCTTCTGGATCTGATGGTGCTTTGCTACTCAGCCTCCTGAACTTTGGCTGAGAATACTGAATATATTGCCTTTGCTTATTGACCAGAGCTTGACCAAACATCTGCCCACTGGCTTTTTTGTGCTTCTGATGCTTGTTCTTTAACCCCAACAAAGCTATTTGACAGACCTTTCTACCTTACTGCCTGAAAGCAAGAACTGGGGTGGGATGGGGAGCATATTGAACAGATTACATGGTACAATTCATGTATGCTGGTCCTGAAATCCTAAAGATTTAAGAATGCAAACTTTAATACATTTGTATATCTCTCAATTTTTAAAGATGTAAGAACATTAGGTAAAGGTAAATGTTCCCCTCGCACATATGTTCTAGTCGTTCCCAACTCTAGGGGGCAGTGCTCAACTCCATTTCAAAGCCGAAGAGCCAGCGCTGTCCGAAGTCGTCTCCATGGTCATGTGGCCGGCATGACTAAAGTCACTAAATGCCAAAGGTGCATGGAACGCTGTTACCTTCCCACCAGAGGTGGTCTCTATTTTTCTACTTGCATTTTTTATGTGCTTTCAAACTTCTAGGTTGGCAGAAGCTGGGACAAGTAATGGGAGCTCACCCCGTTACGCAGCACTAGGGATTCAAACTGCTGAATTGCCGATCTTTCGATCAACAAGCTCAGTATCTTAGCCATTGATCCACCGCGACCCCCGTGGGAACATTAGGTAGATAAAAAAACAACTCTGCGTTCTCAGGATTGCAAGTGCACATATTTCAAAAATTATATTTATATATATTAAATTAATATTAGAATAGATGAAATCAATTACACAGATAAATAAATTGGTGTCATTTCTAAAAGTAATTGGCCTACATTTTGAAATAAGAGTTTAATTAGATCACCTTTATAGATATCTCTTGCCTAAATATATTTATTTATTTATTTATTTATTTATTTATTTATTTATTTATTTATTTATTTATTTATTTATTTGTTAGATTTCTATACCGCCCTTCTCCCAGCGGACTCAGGGCGGTGAACAGCCAATTAAAAAACCAGTATACAAACGTTAAAACATACTAAAACCAATATAAATTAGGCTGAAATATAAGACCGAATAAAAACTCTAAAAAGTTAAAATTTAAAAATATTTAAAAAATAAAAGGGATCAGGCAAGTCCGGCGAGTTGAAAAAGATGAGTCTTCAGAGCCCGACGGAGAGTCCGGAGGTCAGCAATTGTTCTCAGTTCTGGAGGAAGATCGTTCCAGAGGGTGGGGGCTACCACAGAGAACGCTCTCTCCCTGGGGGTCGCCAGCCGGCATTGTCTGGCTGACGGCACCCTGAGGAGGCCCTCTCTGTGGGAGCGAACCGGCCGGTGGGAGGCAATTGGTGGCAGAAGGCGGTCCCGTAAGTACCCTGGTCCTAAGCCATGGAGCGCTTTAAAGGTGATTACCAACACCTTGAAACGCACCCGGAAGTCAACCGGCAACCAATGCAGCTCACGCAGGAGAGGTGTCACATGGGAGCGCCCTGTCGCTCCCATAATCCCCCGCGTGGCCGCATTCTGCACCAGCTGAAGCCTCCGGGTGCATCCCAAGGGGAGCCCCATGTAGAGAGCATTACAGTAGTCCAAGCGAGACGTGACGAGCGCCTGAGTGACTGTGCGTAGGGAGTCCCGATCTAGAAAGGGCCGCAACTGGCGTATCAGGCGAACCTGATAGAAAGCCCCCCTGGCCACGGCTGTCGTATGATCCTCTAAAGACAGCCGTGGGTCCAGGAGGACGCCCAAGTTGCGCACCCTCTCCGTGGGGGCCAATGATTCGCCCCCAATAGCCAACGATGGAGTCAGTTGGCTATATCGGGACGCCGGCAGCCACAGCCACTCGGTCTTGGAGGGGTTGAGTCGAAGCCTGTTTCTCCCCATCCAGACCCGCACAGCTTCAAGGCACTGGGACATCACTTCCACGGCATCGTTGGGGTGGTCTGGGGTGGAAATGTACAGCTGGGTGTCATCAGTGTACTGATGGAATTCCACCCCAAAACCACGGATGATCTCACCCAGCGGCTTTACATAAATGTTGAACAGAAGGGGCGAGAGGACCAACCCTTGTGGCACCCCACACACTAGGCGCCTCGGGGTCGACCGCTGCCCCCCTGTCAACACAGATTGCGACCGGTTGGAGAGGTAGGAGGAGAACCACCGTAGGACGGTGCCCCCCACCCCTAATCCCTCCAACCGGCGCAACATGATACCATGGTCGATGGTATCAAAAGCCGCTGAGAGGTCTAACAGCACCAGGATAGAGGAGTACCCCCTACCCCGGGCCCTCCAGAGATCATCCACCAACGCGACCAATGCCGTTTCGGTGCTGTAACCAGACCTGAAGCCGGACTGGAGCGGGTCTAAATAGACGGCTTCATCCAGGTACCGAGGGAGCTGCCACGCCACCACACTCTCAACAACCTTCGCTAGAAAGGGAAGGTTGGAGACTGGACGGTAATTTGCCAAAACAGCTGGGTCCAGGGAGGGCTTCTTGAGGAGGGGCCTCACCACCGCCTCCTTCAAAGCGGTCGGTAGGGCACCCTCACTCAAAGAAGCGTTTATGATCTCCTGGAGCCAGCCTCGTGTAACCTCCCGGGAGGCCAGCACCAACCAGGAGGGACACGGGTCCAATAAACATGTGGTGGCGTTCAGTCTTCCCAGGATCCTGTCCACGTCCTCGGGAGCCACCGGATCGAACTCAGCCCAGATAACACTCTCAAGACTGGGCTCAGTCACCTCGCCCGAACTAACCCAGTCGGCGGCCAAGTCATCCCGAATCTGAGTTATTTTATCATCCAGATATTGAACAAAATCCTCAGCACGTCCCTGCAAGGGGTTCTCCCGCGCTCCCAGATGAAGGAGGGAGCGGGTCATCCTAAACAGGGTGGCTGGGCGATTATCTGATGACGCAATAAGAGCGGCGAAATAATTCGATTTTGCCGCTTTTATTGCCACTAAGTAAGTCTTAATATGAGCTCTTACTAGTGTCAAGTCAGATTCAGAGCGACTGGCCCTCCAACCGCTCTCTAGGCGTCTTTTCCGGCGCTTCATCTCCCTCAGCTCCTCGGTAAACCAAGGAGATAAGTGAGTTCGGCGCCGGGTCAGAGGCCGCAAAGGCACGACACGGTCCAAGGCCCCACCGGCCGCCCTATCCCAGGCAACCACCAGGTCCTCAGCCGAGTCGCGTGTCAGAATCTCAGGAAATGGCCCAAGCTCCGTCTGGAACCTATCAGGATCCATCAGGTGCCTGGGGCGGAACCACCTAATTGGTTCCGCCTCCCTGCGGTGGGGTGCAGCGGTCAGAAAGTCGAGTCGGAGGAGCGAGTGGTCAGTCCATGACAAGGGTTCCACACCTATATCCCCAGTATCAAGACCACTCAACCACTGACCAGAGACAAAAACTAGATCCAGGGTGTGTCCACCAACGTGAGTCGGGCCCTGAATTACCTGGGTCAGGTCCATGGCCGTCATGGAAGCCATGAACTCCCGAGCCATCTCAGATGTTTCACCGATAGATGGCAGGTTGAAATCCCCCATGACTATAAGCCTGGGAGTATCAACCACCACCTCGGCTATAACATTGAGAAGCTCGGGCAGGGTTGTTGCCACGTGGCAGGGAGCCAGGTACGTGACTAACAAACCCATCTGCCCACCTGGACCCCACCTCACATAGATGGACTCGCACCCAGCTATCTGAGGTACAGTGGCCTCCCTTGGACCCAGACCTTCCTTAATAATGACCGCTACTCCCCCACCCCTGCCCTGGGCTCTCGGCTGGTGGAATGCAAGGAAACCCGGTGGGCACATCTCCACGAGGGGGACCCCCCCCCTCGTGGCCCAACCAGGTCTCGGTAATACCAGCCAGGTCCGCACCCCCCTCTTGTAAAAGATCACATATGAGGGGGGCCTTATTTACAACGGACCTCGCATTGCACAACATCAGCCGGAGCCTCGGGTCCTGAGACTCTAGACAACCCGGGGAACGGGAATAGCTTAGGGGACCGGGGCAAGCAATCGCTCGAAGACAGCGAGTGCGAGCCCCCACCACACGATATGGTCCCCTGCTCTCGCCATATCTGCCCCTCCCACATAGCGTAGATATCACACCACCCTCAACAGAGGGCTCAGTCAGAGCCCTCTTGCCTCCAGAAACTGGACCCCCCGTGGCATCACAGACTGCCAGGCCTGTCCCTTTCCCCCCCGGGTTTCCCCCCAAACCCACGCCCTCCCCCACCCCAGAACCCCCTAAAACACCCCTTAAAAAGCACTTAAAAAACCCCTCAAACCCCATTTCGCAACATATATAATAAACATATAATAAATACTTCTATAATTTTCCAATGACATTTTATGGAGGTGGTTAAGTAGCAGAGCTATGGTGCAGTTCCTATAGTTTTAATACTATGTTCATCGTAGAAAGCAGTATTCAATACATTTTAATTCCTGCCATATTTTTCTTTATCAAACAATAGAAAATATTCCTTATCTATTTTAAAAGCACAACACACTGAGCAAGTTTTCTGAACCAAATGTGCATGTTAAAGCATTTTGCTTCTAAAGCAAAATGGACAAAATAGACAGATCTTGTATCAGCTATAAATTTTCATCTACTGTATGTTTATATTTACAGTATATGTATGCATGCACGGCTGCAAAATGCAGGATTCCTGTATCCTTTTTGTATATTTACAATGTAATGTACAAAACAGCAAACTGGATTTCTGTGCATGGATAATCATTACATGGATAAGATTTGCACTCATAGTTGAAGTGTAAGTAAATGTGCTACGCGTAGTTCTGTTTTATATGTACATAATAGAAGTAGACATAGACATAGTTTGGCCAAATATATAAACTAATAACATACAAACCTTAGCAGTTCTTGTCTGGCTATGCATCTCCATCCACACATATGTTTAATACACAGAGAGAAAGTGGGGAGGGGTATTAAATATATACTCAGTAAATTAGCGATACATTGGAAATGGGAGTTCATAACTCACACTAGGCAGGTTATTGGTTTGGGAATGAACCATCCCACCTCCAAATCTCCCCATACTTTGCTGTTCTCCACAATGATTTTTTTTCTTTTATGCTGACTATTTCCAAAGGCTAACAATATCAACTTATTAAAAAAATGACCCACAAACCACAAATATGAAACACTTAATACATACAAAAATGAACAAGATAAACAAGATTAAAACCAATAAAGTAGAAGTGGCACTTGCTCACACATCCCACTTTCAAGTACAATGTACCTTCCTTTTATGAAACACAGCAGTCTTCACAATTTTCCTAAAGACCACAAGGCATGAAATTGACTGAATTTCTTGGCAGTTCCAAAGAGTGGAGGTGGATGCAAAAGACTGTGAACCATCTCTAAGCAGAAGGGTATTCAGGTTACATAAACTGCTGAGTTCAAGAAAAAATGATGGATGAAGAACATTGGGAAAATTCAGAGTTAGTTCCAGTCTTCTTGTTTTCATTTGGAGCATTTTGCCAGACATCAGTCATAAGAAATACCTCATTCTTCAAGCTTTGGTATAATAGCTGAATTGACTCACAATAGAACTGCCTGTCAAGAACTAAATTAGAAAATTGGATCTTTGAAAGGAAGTAGCATGGACTGTCACAATAATTTCTTCATGTTTCTTATGCCTATCGTAATTTGGCCAGTCAAGAAAAAAATATGTGCAATCTTTCTGAACAAATGTGTGTTCCACATTTATATGTTTTGTTAGGTTTCCCTTAACAAAATGTACCACTTAGATGCATCTTGCCAAAGGCTTGATAGTATATGCTATCACTACATTTTTTTGTAATTCGAGAAAATAGCTATTACAAATAGTTGACACTTTCTGAACATTAAGGAGATGCCTAAACATATAGAGCAGTGGTGGCACAGTGGTTAGAATGCAGTACTGCAGGCTACTTCTGCTGACTGCCCGCTGCCAGCAGTTTAGCAGTTCGAATCTCACCAGCTCAAGGTTGACTCAGCCTTCCATCCTTCCAAGGTGGGTAAAATGAGGATCCAGATTGTTGGGGGCAATATTCTGACTCTGTAAACGGCTTAGTAAAGCATTGTGAAGCCATATATAAGTCTAAATGCTATTGCTATTGCTAAATGTATATTCCTTTTGGATTCAAATCTGGCACCCTTTCCTTCCCATACTTTCTTCTGTGTAATGTAAACTGAATTTTCATTTCCTACATTAATTTGCTTCCTGTTTGCATTATCTACATTCTTCTCTTCGGAAATGCTAGCCATTAATGAAACCCCAACAATATTAGAAGGAAATACTTGGTATACAAAGACTTCAAGTTCAATCTCCAAAGTTTCTAGGTTTGGAAAAAAAGAGTTGCTGCCAGTTAGTGAAGGCAAAAATAATTAGCTGGACCATGGTCAGTTGTTTCTGATAATTTCAACTCCATCTTAGTCTGAGAAAAAGGAGGCACAAAGAAGTAAGAAGCAAGAAACGTTCAGTATCTGAACATCCAAATAAGAATTTATACAACATATCTGAACATTATCAAATTGTGAAAGCGAACTGCAAAAAGTAAATATGGATTTGCCTGGGTATGAAAAAAAAGGAGGGGGGAATATTTGGAATTTCCAAATGTCTTTCTGAGTAACAGAATAAATGCTATAATGAGAAGTATTTTTCATTTCTACAGAGAATGCTTGCTTTTTCATCTGTCTATAAAAACAACACAATACTGATTGATTTTCTTGGCATGATATAACAAACTGAACTAATAGACCCTATTTTAAAAAACAATGTGATCATACTTAATTCACTTCAAAAGCAAAACAAAGCTATAGCAAAAGAAATGGACATTGTAAAGATAGCACGAAGGACCTATCTTTCATCTGGACTACATTGAAAATATACTAGTGTCCCCAGATGGCACTAATAAAGGCATCTACCCTCTATTATTTATTAACTCTGTAAATCATTTTGTAATACAGTAGGGAGAGAATGTGGGGACCGAGTGAAGAGAGAAGACCATGGGAAGAAAGTTTATGCAGATGCAGCAAATAAAATAAAAGGGCCAAAAGGCAGACTGAAGCCAGTTCTATTTAATATTATATCTAAGAACAGTACTGACAGCAATAAATACTGGTCAAATAATCTGAAGTGAAGCCAAAGTAGGACTGCAACAAAAAATAAGTGAAAGACACACTGTGCTGTCCTGTGCTTATTATTTCTCTTACTCCAGAACAGTGGTGGGTTTCAAAAATTTTTACTACCGGTTCTGTGGGTGTGGCTTAGTGGGTGTGGCTTGGTGGGCATGGCAGGGGAAGAATACTATAAAATCTCCATTCTCACCCCACTCCAGAGGAAGGATACTGCAAAATCCCCATTTCCTCCCAATCAGCTGGAAATTGGGAGGCAGAGAATCGATGGGGGGAGGGCCAGTCAGAATTTTGAACTACTCAAAATTTCCACTACCGGTTCTCCAGAACTGGTCAGAACCTACTGAAACCCACCTCTGCTCCAGAACCAATTTCATATCTGAGTTATAGAATAGTCACTGTGTCTTGCAAGGGAGCATTTGCACTGAAACTCATGTAGGACAGATGCTCTGCCTGTTTCTTTACACATTTTTGTCATAATATTTACTGACCATCCCAGTCAGCTGAAACTATGGACAGAATGCAACAAACAATATAACAAAAAACTAATCTTGCAGATACAACAATGATATGCAACTCTTATTGCCTGGAACCTCTAGAAACCTTGATTGCAGATCCCAGGGTCTCTCCAATGATAACCGTCTGACTACAACTTGATAATACAATAAAAGGGGAAAATTAAATATTTGTTAAATAATCATATTAAGAGTATTTCAATGAATTGTATTTAATTAAAATTACATTTTATTTTTTGTCCAACCTCCACCCTATTCTTTGTTCTGATCTCACCTATGTTTGTGACTATAGCCTAGGAGTATCAAACTCAACATTCATTGAGGGGTGCATCAAGGCTGTGGTTGACCTTGGGGTGCAAACCATATGTGGCCAACTGGGTGGGTGTGGCTGACTGGGTGGGCAGGTTGACGCCACTCCCAAACTGCTGCCATGTTTCTTCTTCACACTGGGTAGACCGGGCCAAAGCCATGCTGGCTTGATGTTTCCTCTTCTCATTGGTAGACCAGACTGAAGCGACGCAGGACGGCCCTTTACATTTTCCAGGATGGCCCCATCGGCCAGATCCAACCACATCACAGGCCACATTCGGCCTACAGGCCTTGTGTTTGACACCCCTGCTATAGCCAAAGCATGAAACACAAAAGGGAAATATAGCCCTCATCCTGGAAAATGTTGTCATACTAAATGAAATAAGCCTACATGCTAAATTATATCCATTTAACAAAAAAGTACAATGCTTTCACTTTTGGCTATGGTCTCAAAAGACACATTTGAAATTTTAAACATGAAAGATCTTATGCCATCTTATAAATATATATTGCTTAATATAGTGTACTTTCCTGGCTACTGCTCACTTAAGTGATTGTGAGCTGGAATTACATAGTAGCAGAATCCAGTTGTGACAGACTAAGTGGAGACTGCTAGTACCATGTTTTCCCAAAAATAAGACCTCACCTGATAATAAGCCCTCCCCCCAAAAAATAAGCCCTCCTCAAAAATATTTAAAAGCATGCACAGCCAGTCTGGTGAGGGTTAGGGAGACAGAACTGGAAATCAGGTAAGACAGCGCCATCTTGCTCCATGTGCCCCAAAATAATAAGACCTCTCCTAAAATAAGGCGAAGTGCTTATTTTGGAGTTCAAAAAATATATATATAAAAGACAGGTCTTATTTTTGGGGAAACACGGTATTAATAAAACGCACAAATACCAGAAAGCCAGTTTGGTGTACCGATAAAGATGCTGGCCTAGAAACCAGGACACGGAGAGTTCTAGTCCTGTCTTAGTCATTAAAGCCAGCTGGGTGAGTTTAAGCCAGTCACTCTCTCAGCCCAACCCACTTCACAGGGTTCTTGTTGTGGGCAAAATATGAGAGGAAGGATTAATAGGTATCTTCACCACCTTGGGTTATTTATAAAAAAATTATAAAGACAAGATTAAAAAAATAATACAGGGAGAGTTGAATAGGTCTGGATATAGCAACAGCTGGTATATCCTCCTACTTCACATACACAGAGATTCTTCTCTTTTTTTTAAAAAAAAAGACCAAGTTTTTTTAAAAGAATGTAAGATAACATCATTAGAAACACTGTTGTTTCTCCGTCAGTACCATCCAATTCAGGGATGTCAAACTCACGTCGTCATGGAGGTGTCACATGATGTATTTGATTAATTTATTATTAATTTATTATTTAAATTTTTATACCACTCTTCTCCCGAGGGACTCAGGGCGGTGCACAGCCATAATAAAAATAACATATACCACAAAATTTAAAACACATTTAAAACATATTAAATAATTTGGCCCTATTTTTAAAAACTCCAAGACTAAAATACCCATTTAAAATTCATTATTTCGTCAGCCCAGCCTGTTGAAATAGTAAAGTCTTAAGGGCATGGCAAAAGGTATGTAGGTCGGGGATCATACGTATTTCCGGGGGCAGTTCGTTCCACAGGGCAGGAGCCCCCACGGAGAAGGCTCTCCCCCTGGGGGTCGCCAGTTGATATAATTTGACCAATGGCACCCTGAGGAGGCCCTCTCTGTGGGAGCGTACTGGCCGGTGGGAGGCTATCGGTGGCAGAAGGCGATCTCGTAAATATCCAGGTCCTATCACATCTTTTTTCCCCTTTGCTGAACTGGGTGTGGACATGGCCAGTGTGTGTTGCATCCAGCCTGTGAGCCTCAAGACAGCCCTGATCTAACCTATGGTTTCCTGTTCTAGCCAGTGATTGTTTCCAATATACAGTTCTGAATTCCCCAGGAGAACTGAGCTTGCAAATGAAGTTCTACCTGCTGCTCAGTTTAATTCCAATTCTCACAGAAAGGTTGGATGACAGTTTTGACATATCGATAGGACAGAACTGTTATTATTACTCTAGCAGAACTATTACTATTGCTCCAGGTTTTCCCCAAAAGTCCCATTGTTCATTGCAAGTCCAGGAGCAAAGCTGTAAACACGCAACTCCAATAGTTCCTGGCTGCTATTAGTCCAGAAGAGCAGCACAGTTCTGAGAGCAGCCACAGTTCAGGGAATTTGGTTCCAAGGAGTCCTCATCACACGAAAAGTTCACTGGGATTGCAGCACAACTCAGAGCAGAACTGTGTCACTTCAAACTTGCACATAGACGGGCCAGGCAAGCAGGGCAAGGCAAACAGGGCAAGGTAAGCAGGATAAGGGGCAGCAAAGTATCCAATCGTTGGTAACAGTACGTGAGACTGGAAAAAGGCAACACTTGTTCCCGACAAGTGTCCCAACCAACAGCATGTCTTTAAATCTCATTCCCCAGGTGAGCCTTGTGAAGAGGGGTGGGGTGCCCTCCTCCTGAGTTGTTGGGTCATCCTGCGCTGACCCTGCCTCCTCTCCATTCTCTGTGTTTGGGGATTGGGGGGAGGTAATTGCTCGTCGCCGGAGCTCCACTGCTCCTCTGCTCCACTGCCTGCCCTCCCCCCCACCCCATGTGGTTGCCCTGTGCCCTCTCTCCTTTGCTGGCGAGCCTTCCCAGGGACCTGGACTGCCTCATCCTGCTCTTCTGGTCATTCCTCTGTTGGCCCTAGCTCCATCTTCTCCACCTCCTCAGACTCCGATGGGGTCATGACTATAGCCCTTGATAGATATCTTGTTGTGGAGGGAGACAAATTGATGGCTTTCCAGATACCATCTAGTACCTCAATGTGTATTGAGTTCAGTCACACATACACCAAATTGGGCAATGAAGGAAAAAAAATTAGGGTGAACCCTAGCATAACACACACACACATTTAAAGCATTATATTTTTGCATTTCTTCATAATTGTATAAGATGTCGATGTTTGTTATTATATTATGTACTTTTAATTCTTTAATGGATGGATGGATATTTTATATTCAGTCAAAATATTTTTTAATATATTTTTACATTCAGTCAGAAATTTAATTTGGATTTCTCAAAAAATAAACTGACACAACTCATTTTTTTTTAGTTTAGTTTATTTCTAAGGCTTTTCCCATCAGTTTCTTAAAATAACTAATGTAGAATTCACAACATTGCTATCTAACCCTGAAGCCATTTTCCCCATTTTTAAGATACACATCTATTTTACCAGCACCAGTCATTAAAAAAAGTTGTCAAAGGTTGCAACTGTAGATCTTTGTACATGGGGATAAACTCAGTTATGTTTCTGCAAAGACAGTTTTTATTATAAGCATGAAAATACAAATTAGAAAACCTTTTAATTAGATTATAGTATAGATGGTCCTCGACTTATGAACACAATTGAGCCCAAGATTTCTGTTGTTAAGTAAGACAGGTGTTAAGTGAGTTTTGCCCTGTTTTATGACCTTACTTGACTCAGTTGTTAAGTGAATCATTGCAGTTGATAAGTTCGTAACCCAGTTGTTAAGTGAATCTGGCTTCTTCATTGACTTTGCTTGTCAGAAGGGTGCAAAAGGTGGTCACATGACCTTGGGACACTGCATCCATCATAAATATGAACCAATTGCCAAGCATCTGAATTTTGATTACATGACCATGGGGATGCTCCAAAGGTTGCAGCTGTGAAAAACGGTCATAAATCCCTTTTTTCAGTGCCATTGTAACTTTGAGCGGTCACTAAATGAAGTGTTGTAAATCGAGGACTATCTGCATTCCATAATTTGATGCAAAAATTGTCTCGTTGGATACAAATAACATGCTCATATACTGTATACCATAACCCAATTTATATTTAGTTAATTGGCACTCATTGTAAAAGCATACATCGAAATTCAGGTAAAGATGAACTAGTCATCCTCTTCCAGCTAAGAAATCTGAAGAAATGAGATAAAAAAATGAAACATTTGGAAGGTCTTTTTAGCTGATGCAAATGATTTGTTACCATTTATTATTGATTTAGAAAAGGGAGATATGCTAATATCTCAGTCATTAGCATTATAAGAAGCTGTTTCCTTTTAGGCCTGTCCTCTTTATTCATCTCTCCCAGAATTGTTGACATTAACTTGAAGCAGCTCTCCAGAGTTTCAGGTACTGCAGGATTTCTTTTGGTCAATCTAAAGACTATGGAGCTAATTCAATCTGGGATCTTCCTTAAGCAAAGCATATGTTATGCCACTGAGGCAGGCCTCTCCAATAGTTTTAAAGCCAACAATCAACAATGTGGTCTTGGTCAACCAGTCGTTCTTTATTTATATATGTATACAAACTTGTTTAGTGCTTGGGTGGCCAGATTCCGAGAACAACTGACTGTCAAGTTTTAACACCCCCCACTTTCAACAACCCACTGCCCATTCAAAGCATTCCTGTGGAGCAGACTGAAGACTGTATTCCTATTTCCCAGACCACAAAATTAGACGCTCCAAAAAGGCCAGGTTGGCAAGATGTTCTAATACCACATTTTTATTCCTTATTTACACAGGGGACGATTTGACATACAAATTTATTAGCTACTGAAGTGCAGCCTCATAGGTCACTTTAATTTATGTTAATGCAACCCTAAAAAGTTATGAATACTGTGTAACAAACTGTGCATTTATAATGCCAGGAGGTAAAATGAGCCAAGCAGCTATATTAAAGACATTTTTTATGTATGATAACTCCAAATTTCATTAGTCTCTTATATCAATCCAAGTAGGCAGTGGTGGGCAACAGTTACAGATGGACTGTGTTATGCAATCATCATCATTATTATCATTATCATCATCATCATCATCATCATATGAAAATTGCAGAAGGTATGATAAAGCGTTGTGGTATTATAGAATTTTGTTTTTAAAATCTATTTTGAAGGGAAAGCTCTTAGGGGAATGTCTGTTTTCAATAGTTTGGAGTTTCAACAGGCCAACATTTGTACTACTAAAGTCTCATGCTTTACTACTGAACTCTTGCAGCATGATCCAAAAGGATTCAGAAAACCACAAAGTGGGATTGATGGCCATTCATGGTCCAAGGCTGTGGCTCATTCATTACTAATATGCATCACTCAGGTGTTGGCCCCACAATCTTTTGTGTTAGCCCCACTTAATCAGTGTTAATTTATTTCTGAGCAAATAAGGTCTTCTTGCTTCAAAATTATGTTCACGTTAGATTAGCCAATCATTTTACCAACTCAAAGTGAGCACAAACATGCTTATAGTTTAGCAAACTATAAGTCTGAGTCAATATAGCAGAAGTTGGGAAATTTTGCACTAATATTATAAGGTCTCTGCAGTTCAGGTCAGTGTGTTGAGTGCCACAATTGTGGCTATCATTCTTGTTAGTTAATATGTAACTAGCACTTTTCATCAGGTATCAACAGCTCATAACTGCAGCCAAATGCTTTTGATCTACAAAACCAGCAAAAAAAAAACCTGTTCAATGCTGCAATCATGATATATAGATATAGGTATAGATACCATTTCTTTTTCATGAAATATTTGCGATTTTAACATTGAAAGGACTTTCTTAAAGAAAAATTTACTCACATTATATATTGCTTCACAGTGGAAGTATTAATTTCATACAGGCTTTTACATTATTTTGAAAAATGCAGAAGACTTATGTATTAATAGATAAGGGTTAATATATGCTGCCATATAGAAATGAAGTGTGATTTGTTGACAGCTACAAAACCAATGGCAGTTTTCTAATTTTAATAAGCTATTCTCACTTTCACTGGCTGACTTTTCATTGTATTCAATATGTTTTAAAGGGCAGAGTGCCTCAGTGATAATCTATTTCATAGTTTTGCCCTCTCTGGGGGCCCAAGTCTCACTCCAAACAAGTTATACATAACAATCTATTTAGCAAACATAATAGATACCATCTGGAAAATGTGAATGTTGGGAAGGGGTAGTGAGAAAGGAGGAGATTCAAATGTATAGGCCCCTTCCTCCAAATTCTAGCCAGTAGTACCCTCCTAATTGTTTTATAAAAAGAGCAGCTAAAAAGGCTGTAGAAGCAAGCCCTCCCTCGCCTCCATCTCTGTAATTTGAGCGGTGTAGTAGGGCCTCAAACTGAAAAAAAAAATGGACTCTAGACCTACACTGGGTGTGAGGTTTCTGATGGCTGTCTGCCCTCAGCTTCTGTTTTCCTCCCTTGTTGGAATTTAAAAATTTCTTACCTTAAATCAGAGTCCTTTGGGATCCTAACATTGCCTGCACATGATGAGTTTTGAAATATTTAGTAACCTCCACTTAGCTGACTATGTTCTCTCAGCTACCCTGGGAGCATATACAGGTGGGTATGTGAGAATTCTAGTTTATTTATTAGAATAATAGAGGATGTCAAGATGAAACGAAAGCATGTAGAGAATACCATTTGCCAAGTTGTAATTCAGTTCATCCTACTAGGGCGCTGAATCATGATGAGATGATAATATCTAATAGATTGGATATTCAGATGTAACCCCATCTATAAGTTGATGGGATACTACAACCATTTTTAGTATTACCATTTGTAATATCCTAAATATGATTATTTACAATTTTCTGATTTCCTTTCTAACTGATCTTATTATCTTATCTTCTAACTGAACTAATATATTTAACAGTGTACTATTAAAAATTACAATGTATTACAATGGCAGAAAAATATGCTGAAATAGTTTCTTGAATACACTTCCCAGAAATAAATATTATTTTTATTTATATATATATACATACAAACATACATACACATACATACTCCAGTTTAAGCAACCTAAGAAAAACCCTAAGCTGTCACAAATGTGCATAGAATATTAAATTGAAAGGAATCAGTTAGGCCATCAACTCCAACCCCTTATCCATACAAGAGTGCAAAGAAAATCATTCCTCATCGTTTGTTGCTTAATCTCTACTTGAACATATCCAGCCAAGTAGAGTTTACTGCCCATCTAAACAGTTCCACTACTGAAATGTTGTAGTGATGTGAAATCTTTATTTATGTTGTCTTCAATAACCCAATGCTACAGTTTCGTGTTATGTGTTTTGAAATAACATAGAATTGATAATGGCCTTCTTCAGGAGGTTATTTTTTCCGAGAGCTAAAAAATACTATTATATCCCGCCTTCCAATTCTGTTGTTCTATTATTCTATGTTTCACAAAGGAGTCAAGTTATATTCTCTGTGGTATTAGCTGTTGGTACTGCATTTTACCTAATAATGGTTATGGAGAAGTTTAAGCCTATTATATGTACTTAACAAAGGGATATTAATGAAAGACAAGGTATCAGCAATTTTGTTTTGTTTTAGATATGCTTCCCTTCCTTGAATGGATCTGGAAGTCATTCAAGCTTGGCTCTATAGAATTCTGTAAATAAAATCAGGCATTTTCATTTTACTTTCTTAGTCTCAAAGAAGTTAAGATCAATTCCTAGTTCCTAATCCTGTTTGTTGCCTTTCACTGAACCTATTTTATTCTGCCTGAATTCTTCTTAGCCTTGCAAAGTTCTGTAGAATTGTACTTTGGCCATGTTCATGATCCATGAGCCTAGAGGAGAGAGAAGAGGGTGTAGTCAAAGCAGCACAACCTAGAGAAATTATCAGAAACTCAGAACCCGAAAGTTCAAAAAGCCAAAAATGATGCTGATAGAGAAAAGAAAGAGTGTTGTGGGAAGGAAGGCAGACAGGATTAAGAACGCTCAGTGCTCATGGAACAGGAAATCAAGCAAGGAAACAAAAGGGAACGGAATAAGTTTTTTTTTTTAAAGGTCATAGTTATTCACCTGGCTAGAACACAGGATATCTTGTACCACATTGTTAAAAGTCCCATTGGAGGTATAGGAATGCTGAGTCTCTTGAGTCATTAAAAATAAGTATACATGAGTTCTGTAGCATGAATAGCTTCTAACAGCTTCATCCCATGGAAAACAGCTCTTAAGTGGTATCTGCCTTATTATATTTCCAGACATCTAATGAAGTACCTGTTTTTTAAAATAACAGTTTTTTAAAATTGCTTGCATTTGACAAAAGAAATATATTTCCCTTGGAAAATGCATAAAAAATTTTACTCAGGCAAGGGACTTACCATGGTAAACAGACGCCAACTAATTGGCTTCCAAGTGGTTATAAAGCAGGAAATGAAAGCACAATGCCAAAGTTGTGCCTTTCTAAGTAATTCCCATCCTCACTCCCACTCAGAATCCACAAATTCTTCTTTGGTAATGTTGTGGTATAAATAAATATATAAATAGAAAAGACAAAACTGGCAAAAATTTTAAGGGGAACATAAGCATTTCTTCAGTTTATATTTCATTACAGTAATTGTTTTAGGTTGTCCATAGAGGACATCTGGAAAGATTCAAAGACATAAGAGTGATTTTACAGAGCATATAATGCTTATTTGCAAATATGTTTTAAATCCCAAAATCCCAGATTCTTTCCACTTCTGCCTTGCCCAAACTCTAGGCCAGCACAATTTCAAATACGAATTGTTTTTACCTTGTCCAATAGGCTCAATTTACATAACTCTTGTAATGAATTGTAAATACATACTGCTTAATATAAATATCCTTCTCTGTTCTTTTTTAAACATGATCATAACTTCTTTTAAGATAATTTATTCTAAGATTTCTGCAATATATTTATTATAAAGCATGGCCCTAATCCCAGAAAATGAAGTAACTGAGAATGAAAGCAAATCTGGGAAATTTCCAAACAAACAATTCCTGGTGTTAGTAGCATTAGGAAGACATTTTGTTTGACCCATATATATCCAGTACCAAGCTTGGCTATGTGGCTGAGTCTATTTGATGTTGGTTGATCTTGAAAAGTTAAGCTGCATCAGGAAGCACTTTTGCTGTAGGCTATACTGAAAGAGTGTCTTTGTCAAGAAAATTGCATGACATGAAATGTCCATGAAATCACTAAAGGTTGTGTTTTGACCCAGGCCCGTGTAGTTGATATTAATTAAAAAATAGTCCCAAAAACAAACAGATTTTATTAAAACAGCTGAGAATTAAATCATTCTCAGCGTATTCTAAATGAAATGAAAGCAAAGTCCTCAAAACACCAGTCTTTAGTTTATCTCTGACCTTGGGATAATTAGGCAAACTGCCAAAGACTTTTCTTGGCAACAGTTCAGGAACAGAAGAAAGAACTACAGCCAAATAAGAAGCAATTCTCTCAATGGTTGTTTTACAGCAAAGAGGCCAAGAGCCATTGCTGATCTTTTAAGCCTTATGGGAGAGGCCAATCATCTCTTGGCCTTACTCCCGAGTCGTCCTCTCTGCTTTAACTGCTCCTGCCTTCTGGCAGCTCTTCTCATATGTGCACTAGGAACAGGTTCCTCCTGTTCCTCTGCCTCTTTACTGTCAGCCTCTGGAGGCTCCAAAGTCCGCACATCACTCCCTGATAGTCCTGGCCCCATCTCTGCCTCCGACGCAGAGCCCCCATCCTGGCCTTCCCCAGCCTCCAGGACAGGCCCATGTTCTTCCTCAGCCTCATCGCTGTTCGACTCCGCTGCCAGCTCCGCAGGCTGCTGGCAGACCACAACAGGTTGAGTCTGACTTGTGAGAAACCTTACCTTTATCCGAGACCATATGGCAGACTAAAGACTACCACTACAATCTGATACAGTTTCTCCCTTGAATGCTAAGACTTCAGAATATATTCTGCTATGTACATTCAGGACAAACGCTTACTTCAAGAATGCCTATAAAAGAGAGAGGAAAATATGGAGGTGGGGGGGGAGCAAGATTGCATTTTTCTTTGAGACTAAGAACGTAAAATGAAAAGGCCTGATTTTATTTGCAGAATTCTATGGAGCCAAGCTTCAATGACTTCCAAAGAGGGGAAGAATATCTGATACCAAACAAAATTGCTGATACCTTGTCTTTCATTAATATCCGTTTGTTAAGTACAGTACATATAATAGGCTTAAATTTCTCCATAACTATTATTAGGTAAAATGCAGTACCAACAACTAATACCACAGAGAATATAACTTGACTCCTTCATGAAACATAGAATAATAGAATAACAGAGTTGGAAAGGACCTTGGAGGTCTTCCAGTCCAGCCCCTGACTCCAGCAGGAAGCCCTATCCCCGTCATGGTGATCCTATTGCACGGGTGCCACAGGTGGCATGTGGAGCCATATTGGTGGGCACGCGAGCTCAGCTCCGGCACATATGCGTGCGCCAGTCAGTTGATTTTCGGGCCTTCTGGGCCCACCAGAAGTCAGGAAACATGCTGTTTACGGCCTCCGGAGGGCCTCTGTGGGGGGTGGGGAAGGCTGTGTTTGCCCTTCTCAGGCTCCTAGAAAGGCTCTGGAGCCTGGGGAGAGCAAAAAATGGGCCTACTGGGCCCATGTGCCATCACGTGCCAAAAGCAGGGGGAGCATAGGGAGGGCAGGGCGCATAGAATTATGGATGTGGGTACACATGCATGTGACAGCCCCCCTGCCCCCTGTGCTCCCCCCGCTTTTGGCACGCAATGGCAAAAAGCTTAACCATCACTGCCCTATACGATTTCAGACAAATGGTTGTCCAATCTTTTCTTAAAAACCCCCAGCGTTGGAGCACCCACATCTTCAGGACGCAAATTGTTCCACTGATTAATTGTTCTAAATTTCTCCTTAGTTCTAGGTTGCTTTTCTCCTTGATTAGTTTCCATCCCATGCTTTTTGTCCTGCTTTCAGGTGCTTTGGAGAATAAATCCTACTTCTTTGTGGCAGCCTCTTTTCATTAAACCAGACACACCCAATTCCGGCAAAATTCTCCATATGTTTTAGCCTCCAATCCCCTAATCATCTTTGTTTCTCTTCTTTGCATGCTTTCTAGAGCCTCAACATCTTTTTTTTATATCATGGTAACTGAAACTGGATGCAACATTCCATGTATATCTTACCAAGACATTATAAATAAGATAAGATAAGAGTCTGGTGGCGCAGCAGACTAAACCCTGTTATTAACATTCAGCTGCCTGTAATTACTGTAAGTTCGAATCTCACCGGGCTCAAGGTTGACTTTTTAAATCAAGTTTAAAAAAAAATAAAATAAAATAAAGTGGTACTAGCACATTTTTTTTAAAAAAAATTGATTTATATGCCACCCTTCTCCGAAGACTCATGGCGGCTTACAATGCGTTAAGCAATAGCCTTCATACTTTTGTATATTTTTTATACAAAGTCAGCTTATTGCCCCCACAATCTGGGTCCTCATTTTACCTACCTTAGAAAGAATGGAAGGCTGACTCAACCTTGAGTCACTTCACTCAAGGTTCTTCACTTCACATCTGGTGGAATACTTTTTTTTAGTCTGCTGCAGAAATGCTTGCCAATAATGTGATGGTTTTTATAAGCAATTGGCTCCTATGATATAAATTTTCTCAGAGTAGAGCCAGTTCAGCAGACTTAGGATATCTCTATACCATGACATGTGCTTTATCACTGATTTTCATTCCTCCGCCTTTTAAGTAGAGCAGGTGCCCCAAATGAGACACCAATTCTAAGAATTCCAGCCGGCACTTCAGTGGTTGGAAAAGACCACAATAGAGTAGCTTGTTCCAACTTGGTATCATCTAGATATGTTAGGATTAGGAGGATTCTAAGCCAAGAGTTAGAGAAATAACAAAGAGAGTGGGTGAAAGAACGTATTAAAGTTATGAAATAACTACAAATATGTAACCTTAAATCACTTCTTAAATTTCTGGCAAAATAAGGCAATCTTGAGGTAGGCACACCTATTTCATTTTGATTTCCTGTTAATATAAACAGGGAGAGCTTTTTGTGTTGTACATTTGTACGTTGTAAAGTGTTATAAGAATCACTACATGACACTGCATGAGAAATACTATGAAATATTTTGAAGCACTATACAAATTCTTTGCGGAAGTTAGATTTTGCTGGAGTTTTATAAATGAGGGATGTGTAACCCGCGTGGCTAAATCAAGTGAATTATTCTCCCTCAAATTTTTGAATGTGGAGATTTAGTAGCGGATCAAAGTTTTATAATTCTCTGATGCCTTTACTATTGTTTCTCCTTGAACAATGGTATCATTCAGAGTGGACAAAAAATTCAAATTAAGCGGAGAAACACTCAGCAGTAGGTCTAAAAAGACAGGAGCCAGAGGTACCTTGAAATGGCTCCTTTCCTCTCTCCCCAGACAACTTTTTATAGAAGGCTTGGCTCAACAGAGAAACCCATCAGGGCACTTCCAATCAACCTAAAAGAATGATTCTTATGTAAAATGTATTTGATGAGGGTGGATGGTAATTGTTGATGCTTTGGTTGGTTTTTGGTTTAGAATCAATACAAGTTGATATTTAAGACTGATAGACATACAGTCCTACAAGCATAGGTATTATTTCCTAGTCCTTAACAAGCAACAATTATACTTGAATTAAAAGAACAAGTTTTAACCTCAAGATAAAAAAAATCAAGAGATGTACTAATATTTCAATTATCCCAGCAGACTCCATTAATGTTCCTTGTTAGACAAAATAAAATCATTCAGACTCCTCTGCTTTCGTGCACACCTCACAGTGACAAAACGTTACTTTATATTTCACTCAGGAGCAGAAGAAGATGGTGGTTTCCTATTCTTCTAAACTTTCTCTCTGCTTGAAGCAGTCTGGTCCAGAGTCTGCTAAAATTAATGACCCGATTTTTATAAGTCTGCAAGAGTTTTAACCTTCCGGTTAGTTGATAGGAATTATGGAAGCTATAAAGCTGGAGGAAGGAAATGCAATGTGTCTCTCTGTCTGCTTGTTGCATGTTTGCTAAAGAACTAATTGGAAGAGAAAGGAATAAAACTGCTTTTTACTATCATCTAAAACTGTCACCTAATAGTTTAGGTGATAAACTGACTTAGGAACATCTTATACAATCAGGACATTTTATTTATCATGGCTGCTTTCCAGATGGATTAGGACACTGATTGCAAAGTTTCCAAGAAAAAAATGTTATAGAGGGTATGTGTATATCATGTCATTCCTAAGGTGTTTTAATCTAATGGGGGAGGGGGAGCTATGTGATCAATTGAAAGAGAGAAATCAGGTAGCCAAGAATGGCTGTAGATACACAGAATGCTACTCCATGGTTTACTGAGCTAAATCAGTCTTCTGGTTTAGCTCAACCATACTGAAATATAAATTAATCACACTGGCTGGGTTCATATATCAGCTTTGCTTGATATAGGGTAGCTAAGGCTACTGCATCTGGGATGCAAAAATCTTGATACAGAAAACTTTGGTTAGTGTCACTTAGTGGTTTTTACAGAGTTTTACAGCCTATAACTGGCTGACCTAGTAATTACATTATGGATACCACCAGGCAGTTAACATTAAAGTGCTATCCTCTGTCTATGAGTGGGCCTAAAAGGATGCTGGCATCAATTGTGCAGCCCTTCTTACTGATTCTTAGTTGGCCTGCCATGTTTTATTTATGTATGCATGCATGCATGCATACACGCAAGCTTTGTTGTAGACAACTTCAGTCACAGCTGACTCCATGTAGCAAACTATTCTGTATTTTAAACAAGGTTAAAACAATACATAATAATATTAATAATTAATAATAACCAGCATCTTAATATAGCACAAAAACAACTTTATTATTAGGTATCATGGGGACTCACATTTATGATTTACAGAACATGTTTTATGGCTTACTGCTCCACTGTATAGAAAGCCAATCACTGTGTGTATGCCTATTTAGGTAAGAGCTTGTCCCTGAACTTTTGTAGCATTATTTTTGTTGTTAGTGTGAATGAAATATTTCTCACTCCAAACATAACAGCCACCTTCTCTTACTGCATGGTGGCTGAAGTTCAACAAGCTGTTCCTGATTGCCTGTTAATCATGAAAAGGATGGCTTGAATTTTTGGATAGAAAACTGGTAAAACCATGTTTCAGAAAGCCAGTATTAGCAAGGCATATTATATTCATTTTAAAGACAGTTACTGCAGCAAAATAAGCTCAGATAGTCTATAAAACTTGGGGGTGTGGGGGAGTGGTGAAATCCAATTTTTTTTTACTACCACTTCTCTCGGTGTTGCTTGGTGGGTGTGGTGCGGCTTGGTAGGCATGGCTTGGTGGGCATGGCAAGGGAAGGATAATACAAAATCTCCATTCCCTCCCCAGCCTCCCTCTGGGGCCAGCCAGAGGTGGTATTTGCCAGTTCTCCAAATTACTCAAAATTTCCACTACCGGTTCTCCAGAACCTGTCAGAACCTGCTGGATTTAACCCCTGCTGAGGGAGTGATTTCAGTTGAAGTCAAATGTCTGATTTTGTCATTTGGCTTTCCTCGTACCTTGCAACTTGCAGTTTTCTAGCAGCAGTCAACTATGTTTAATTCATCTGGTTATGCATAGATTGTGATTCTGTAGTAGAGAAACCATGCAGTTTCTCATCTACTAAATTAATCTTATTTCTGTCTAAAACTACTTGGTTTCAATTCGAAAAGGTGACTTACATCTTATAGTATTACGATGTTTTGTGGCACTTTGTTAAAGCAACCATTATCCTGGCCTTCGAGACAGTGGCCACTTCAACTGCTGTCAAGATCATATAACAGATGTTACATTTCAGTAGTACAAAAATGCCTAGGGAGTAGCAGTAAAGTAACTAGCTGCACTTTGATTTATGGTTTGTGAACCCATGTAAACAAGGGTTTTTGGTTTAAAATGATATGTGAATCCAGCCAATTATAGATAATTCAGCAGTTTAATAAACTTTGCAATATTTATGTTTTGAAGTTTAAACTGGGGGGGGGGTGGAGAATTATAGGTGTATTTAATGGTTTGACATGTGTCTGTTTTCTCTATTAGCTTGTGCATTGTTATGGATGGTTAGAATGTGATTTCCCCTGCCTCACTCCCCATGCCCAATCTTACGCAACCTTCAGTACAAACAAAAGTTAAAATAAATGAGTCAGGTACTATGCTGCTCCAAGTGCCAAACAAATATCTATGCTTCATTAATTCACTGGGTGCTGAACACTAAATTATGTTCAGAAATTTAACTGATCTTTTCCCACTTTTTTAAATTCCATGTTACCTTACTTTAGGAATTATAAGTATTCTTAGTAGATAAAATAAATATGCACATGTGGTCTAAAACAGATGGGGAGACCTGATGGTCTTTGGATGTTACTGGCCTTACTGTCTCATGTATATGTTCTATTGCAGGATGAAGATGAGCAAAAAAATGTTTTTGCATGTTTTGAATGCCATTGACCCATATAGAGATCCACACTGTGCTTTGATCAATTTATAAGGGATGGAAATGGTAGACAACTCTCTGAAACACAGATTGGAGACAAGAAGACAACAGAAGAGCCAAAAAGTTCTTGACAGATCCAAAAAGATCTTGATAGATTTGAACATTGGGCGCTCTCTAACAAAATGAAAGTCAATGTAGAGAAAAATAAGATTTTACACTTAGGCAAGAAAAATCAAATGTATAGGTATAAACTAAGTAAACGTGGCTCAACAGCAGTTAAGTGTGAGAGGGATCTTGGACTCAGGGTGGATAATCACTTAAATATGAGCCAGCATTGTGAGGCTGCAGCCAATAATGCCAATGTAATCCTAGGCTGCATTAATAGAGGGATAGACTCAAGACCACATGAAGTTCTAGTACCTCTTATAAAGCCTTGGTAAGACCATACTTAGAGTACTACATCCAGTTCTGGTCACCACAATATAAAAAAGATATTGAGACTCTGGAAAGCGTGCAGAAAAGAGCAATTAAGAAGTTTAGAGGGCTGGAGGCTAAAACATACAAAACAGTTACAGGAATTTGGGTATGTCTAGTCTAATGAAAAGAAGGACTCAGGGAGACATAATAGCAGTATTCCAATATTTGAGGGACTACCACAAAGATGAGTGGGTCAACCGATTTTCCAAAGCACCAAAAGGCAAGACAAAAAACCATGGATGGAAACTAACCAAGGAGAGAAGAAACCTAGAACTAAGGAGAAATTTTCTAACAGTGATAACAATTAATCAGTGGAACAGCTTGCCTTCTGAAGCTGTGGGTGCTCCATCACTGGAGGCTTTCAAAAAGAAAGTGGATAATCATTTGTCTGAAATGGGATAGGGTTTGCTACTCCAGCAGGGGGTTAGACTAGAAGACCTCTAAGGTCCCTTCTAACCTCTATGTTCTAGAAACTATACTGAATGTTCAGAGTAACTCTCTCTGGACTGCAACACAAAGAAGCTGATGTCACCCATTCCAAGAAAAATAAAAAACCCTACTTGATTTTTCCTATTTCTACTTTTTTTAAAAAAAAACCCAAAACTTTTGATTTTTGAGCAGAAGCATTTGACGCACCATATTCTATGCCAACAGTGACACTGGCTTGTCTTCTTCCAATTCCAACATCTGTCCTGATATGCTTTTTCTTGTCTTACAGCCAATTCTGTTTCTCAGCAATTTATCTCTCTTGACCTCCATCATCTCACAACACACTAATGGCCCTCCATTACTTCCTCATAAAATGGAATGCCACACCCAAAACAGTGTTCAAGTTGCTTCTGAAATGCAGTTGTTGTAACTTGAAGGATAAATAGGGCTGGAAACACCTGACTCAGTTTTCTTCCCACAAAAACATCTGTAACCTACAAAAAAATCTGTAGGAATTCCAGTTAAAAATCTTTGCTTGCTTGTCTGCCTGTCAAATTTATTTGCTGCCCGTCTCATGGTTCAAGGTGAGTTTCGGCAAGCTTACTTATCAAACAACAGCATTCATTACAATCATGAAAACATACAATTCAGCAGGTCAACTCCTGATGTTTGGCAATGTTATAAAGTTCAAGTTGGAATATTTTCAAGGCAGATACATCTCATGAGTATCTCCTGAATTTTTAAGAACATGAGACCGGTGGTGAAATCCAATTTTTTTTTAATTACCGGTTCTGTGGGCATGGTTTGATGGGTATGCTGTGGTTTGGTGGGAATAGCTTGGTTGGCATGGCAGGGACAGGATACTGCAAAATCCCCATTCCCACCCACTCCTGGGGGAAGGATATTGCAAAATCTCCATTCCCACCCCACTCTGGGGCCAGACAGAGGTGGTATTTGCCAGTTCTCTGAACTACTCAACATTTCCACTACTAGTTCTCCGAACTGCTCAAAATTTCCGCTACCGATTCTCCAGAATCTGCCAGAACCTGCTGGATTTCACCCTTGCTTTAGACTGTGACTCACTAATGTAAAAGCCCTAATAAATGCATTTCAGGTTTAAGATGAATCAAGGTGCATCTTTCTACTTTATGGCTGCCCCTCAAGGCAATACTCATTTTTAAATCTTGCCAGTCTCAGAAATAATACATTTAAACTCAAAGTGTTTTGGCTCCTTAAAAAAAAAAACCCTTGCTCCCACAAAAGGCACAGCTTTAGCACTTTGCAGCTAGTTGATCGGGATTGGGAGTGGGGGTAGGGGTAGCAGAGGGGCTCACAATTCTTTGGGGGGGGGGGAATCTTAAGCCTTGCCTTTCAGAGCCAAACAAAAGACAGGACTTTCCATCCCTCCCCTGCCTTGTTTGCATATGGGACAGAAATGGGCAAAATAGCCCTAAACAGCTGCAAATAGGAGGAGGAAACCAGTAGCTGGAAAGAGAGGGGGGCATATAGTTATTCTCCCTGGACTGAATCGGGGGAAGGAAGTTTGGATCGTTGCTGGGGGGAGAAAAAAAATCTCCAGTTCCACACAGGTTTTCCTTCCTGTTGTTTGCTTAGGGAATCGAAGTGGGGCGGGGGGGGGGGGAGTGATAAAAGGAAGAGGCAGGGCAGGGCAGAGTCGCGGGGGACCCAGAGGGGGAAGGCACTGACCACAACGTGCCCAACCAGTAGCCTTGCCTCCCGCGGTCATTAACCTTGCTGGGAAAGGCAAGGGAAGCTCCCGGCAAGGCTTGTCATTCAGAGAATGTGAGCCACGCCAAGAGGCTACTGCAGACACGTTTCCGGCAAGCTGCTCCTTCGCCGCGAAGTGGGATTAAAAGAGCGGGGTCCCCTTAGCCGTGCGCCCATCCGCCGACATGAGATTCCCGCAGCTCCTGTTGAGCTGGGTTTTGCTGCTGACGGGATTGCTTCTGGTCAATGGACAGAGGCCAGGTAAGACTTGGTGGTGGTGGTGGGGGGGGGTGTTTCTTGCCTGGCCCTCCCCGGTCAAGGGGAGAATAAACGGAGATAGTAGTCGGTGCTCCTTCTGCGCTCCGGCAGAGCGCCTACTGTCCGCTTCTGCTTCCTTCTGCTCGTTGGGACGATGGCAAATTTAGAAATCGTCCCGAGCATACCTCTGCTACCTGCGCGCGGATCTGCCCGGTGGGGTTTAAGAACGGGAGGTTAGATTTGCTTAGGCTGGTTAATTTTGTGTCTTTATCAAAATAAATTCCCACTAGAACTGGAAACTGGTCGGGTTTTAGATCCTCTGCTCATCTTTAAGCTCTGCGGTTGCTATCTTATTACAATGGAGCTTTTAAGAAAAATAGCTTAGTTACCTTAATGGCAATATCCATAAGGGATTTTTCTGCCCAGAATCCTTAAGGGAACGTATATAAATTTTCATTTTTTTTAAAAAAAGTGCTGTAAGGGCATGCAAATCTATATTCGAAGTTCCTGATGTTTTGCAAGCTTTCTAACATTGATTAGAAATGACCTGTGTTCTTCAGATAATATCTCCCAGGACTGCTTCCTAGGATGGCTTAACCCTATTAGTCTAGCCAATATCACAGTGAGAAGTGACTTGATTTGAGCCTTTTATTTTATTTTGTTTATTCAAAATCACTGACACTCTTTTGATTTCTATTGCGCTCATCTCAACAAATCAATAAAAAAAAAAATTCAGAAATATGGATTGTCTGACGGAATAAGCCAGCTCTGTAGCCCTCTGCTGACTTTCCAGCTAAAAAAATAAATAAAATCAACAGTCAATTGACTTTTCAGAAGGGAGTTTAACAATCCTACAGCACCGAGTCTGGCCGTGGTCTCTGTGAACTCTAAATAAAACAGAGTTTGAAGTTGCACCCTTGAGGCTGCAGGGAGACACGACTCCTTTAATGCCAGCTGGTGATAACTTACATTTCCAATTCTCTTTGGCTGAAAGAGAAAACAGCAACAAGGCTGGATCTGGGGGGGGGGGCTCGGGGAAGGGATATTTAACTATTATAAAACACCCCCACATTTCATGTACATGTTAAAAGCATTCCACTGCAGGTGAACCAATTTTAATTTATTTTTCTACAGAAAAAGCAGAGCCATGTATGCATATTCTTCTTTTAAGATAGTTCCCCATAGATCTGATGAAGTGGTCTGTGCTCCATAAAATATTAGGTAGCCGTAGCTGTAAGTGATTATGGGATGTCACAAAACTTTTCCATGTTTTTTCAAAAGAATGTATGATCCATAAATCCATTTGGTAGTCTGATCCTGCAAAACAGTTCTCTTAATGGGTAAGAGGAGAGAAAAGAGTCCTTGAGTTCATTTATGTGGGTATGTCTGTGTGTGTGGAGACAGAGAGAAAAAAAAATACAGATAATAGATAAACATTCACCTGTCACCTTTATCACTGCACCAGTAACTGACCAGGGGTTTGAAGAATTATAAAGTGGCCCTTTTGCTGTTCTCAGAATGTGATTTTAAAAAATGGTAAGATAACAATAGCAATAGCACTTAGACTTATATACCACTTCACAGTGCTTTACAGCTGTCTCTAAGCAGTTTACAGAAGCAGCCTATTGCCCCCAACAATCTAGGTCCTCATTTTACCTACATCAGAAGGATGAAGGCTGAGTCAACTTTGAGCCTGGTGAGATTTGAATTGCCAAATTTCAGCCAGCTGGCAGTCAGCAAAAGTAGCCTGCAGTACTGTACTCTAATCTCTGTGCCACCGTGCCTCAAGATGGCAGCCAAAACAGTGCAATTGAAGTTCTGCCTATTTTTTTAAAGGCATCACATACCCTGCAGACATTCTGGATACAGGGCAAACCTACAAAGACCAGAACAGCAAAAAACATGGTGTGGATTCATGTTCTACCCAGGACTGTCAAACTCCCGACCCTCAGGCCAGATGCGGCATGTGCTGGCCACACCCCCACCCAGTTTAGCGAAGGGGAGGAAGTCCCAATTCATCATGTGATGATGCCGGGGCAACTTGAGTTTGACACCCCTGTTCTACAGGATGCTGGATCAAATTTCCACACTATTTGTATAGCCCAGCTAGCATTTGAAGAATGCTTGATTTTGATGTGATGGAATTATTCTTGGTTTAGTTTCAAGCCTGGAAAAATATCAAAAAGTTCAAGCAATTGTTCACGCATCTTTACATCCTTGGAAGTACAGTATGCCCAGTGGCTTTAGGAAAACTATGACATTTGGATTTAAGCTCTTCTTTGAATAACGTGGGACAGCAGGCAGCAGCACCTAACTTGATGTTGGCCATCTAAAAATTGCTAACAAATAAGATGTGGTTAGTCCACTGGAAGGAAAACCACCAGGAGATCCCAGGTATAATCTAACAAAAGAAATGGCAAAACATTTCCATATTTGGAAATGTGGAGGGGGGGCACATAATGGTGTAGTCAAAAGGAGTAAAGTTTTCCTAATAGAAACTTACTTTATTTAATTAATTATTTATATAAAGAAGATAAAGAAACATTTTAATTACACAATTCTCTTAAGAGAGGAGAAGTTAGCAATTTATGATCATCTGGGCAAAACTGGGCATATTTCTGTCTTCATACGAGATTTTTAGCACTTTGCAATGAATTTTGCTTTCCACTTTCAATGGCCCGTGGTAGACCAGCATTTCTTAATTATTCCTCCTAAATGTTCAGATATGCTTTGCATGGTATTACCAAAAAAAAAAAAAAAACCCTCTGAGGCAGACCATTATTATGAGGGGGCTGAAGCAGAAAGAATGAACAACTGTCTGCTCATTGTTTTTCCAACTGTGAACAACTGTCTGCTCAATGCTTTTCCAACTGCATTGAGATGAGAAGCTGTTTGTGCCTTAGGATATAATCCAGCATTTCCCATTCTGGATCTTTCCAACATACATTACATTTCATCCCCTGTCATCCACAGAAAAGAATACTGGCTGAGATTAATAGAGTTTCAGTCTAATACTCTGGGAAGGGATCAAACTGGAAAAGCTTGTACTTTAGAAACTAAGCCAAAACAATTAGCAGGCTTAAGCCATTTATATTTTCAAAAAAATATTTGAATTTATTTTACACAGTGTTTTTTTTTAAATTTGTGCAATAAAACCAAAGAACACAATCCAGCCGCACATGGCTTCCTCTAAAGCTAATCCCATTGCATTATGCTGGCTGTTTACTCTTTAAAGTTTTAGTTACACATCATGTACAAATTACGTGGGAGTTGAACACCATGGGACATACTTTGGTGTATCCAGGCATTAATTATACAATAAGCTGCTTGCTGGCTCATGTTTTTAAACAGCTGATGGATTTATACATTATACTAGGCTTAACCAATGGTTTTATTATATGCAAGTATTTATAAAACACACACATGCATACCCTCCCATAGTTTTGAAAGAGGAGTTTGGCTATAGAGAGCCTATGATTTTAACAGGAAATTGTCTATGGACTTGGAACAAGCAGACAACTTCTATGGTTCTTCTAAAATACTTCTGATAGCAAACTGAAATCACGGTTGCTTATATCTTGTATTAATCCTAATATCACAATTCTGACATCTCAATATTCTCTTTCCTGTCTTCCAGCTAACTTGGCCAACAGACGAAAACTACACAGACATCACTGTTCCCACAGGAGATGCATGCCCCTTCATTCCAGAGTGCCCTTCCCTTGAGGTATTTCCCAGGGCTGGGATTAAATTTAGACAAGGAACAATCAACACCGATCTGGTAATGAAGCCAGGTGCCATTAGGGTGCAGCCATCAAAGGTTGCTCCTCTCATGTTGCCACTCAGAAGGACTGGGTGGCTGGCTGGCTGGGTCACCATAATATTCCTCTTTGCAAATTACGTTTCCGTTTTCAAAACTTTGTGTGTTCGGGGTTGGGGGGGAGGAGAGATTTGATTGACCCCAAACCACAAACAATTTCCTTTGGGTCGCTCCCATTGTATTTTTATTTGCTCTGAAAATAGAGTAAGGAAGAGGGAGTACTGGGGGTAGGGTGGGGATGGGAATAAACTAAAGGGAGGAACAGAACAATAAAAGTACTTGTTTTATGTGAACCCCTGGGCATGGTTCCAAATGATTGAGTAGCACTGGGCTCTCTGTCAATTATTTCACTCTCTGAAGCTGTACAGAGAAAGAGACTCATTCGAAACCCTGCTGTCCTGTTGAAGCTTTCTACTCACCAAAGGCCAATATTTCCTCTTCCAATGAAACTGCAACTATCTCATCCCCTGTTAATGCAGAAATACAAATTTCTCGCATATTGGTTCATACAAGGTTTTTAAATAATAGCATTGGTTTACATGGATATTGGAGAAATGTCCAAATGTTTGGATTCCTGTCCGCTTAGAGCAGGATGCAGATGTAACCCATGTAGCAGATGAAAGGCTAGCTTGAGAGGGCTGTCATTGAAAAGGACAGCATCGTTTTCTGCTTTAACTTCAGGCCATACAAATATAGCAGCCAATAGTTCTAGCTACGTAGCAGAGACAATCTCTGCAGTTTTAAAGGTCAACCTTATTAAATAATGTTTCTAAACAGATACTAAATGAAAAATCATAAGCTGAAGTAAATTTCTTCGCCAAGTTGGTCAGGGATTTGCATTTGGAGTTTGCTGTATTTGTCATATACTGTTCCCACAGTTTTGGAAACAATAAATTTTGAGATGAAAAGCATTATTTAAAATCTTAAATCACTAAGGAAGGAATCTGGAATGCAGCGGTGTAACAAGCTAAGTAGTAAACTAATATTGTACTAGTTATTGAATGGCAATTTAACACATATACGTGTTATTTAACAAATTATGCAAAACAATATTAATGGAGCTTCTTTTCATCCACTTCATAGAGTTGTTTTTCCCCCCAATTGTGTCCAAATGCCTCAACACATGGACTATGTTAATGGAAATACTATTATAGCAAATCTTTCCTCTAATTAATTCCCTTATACTAGATTGTCAGAAACAAAGTGACATTCATTTTTTATTAAAAGACTCAGATACTAAATGAAAAATCATAAGCCCATAAGATAAAATCATTTGCTCTGTAGCTAAACTACAACTCCCAGTCCCTATGCTGATTGTGAGGGATGTTGAAATTTGAAGTTCAGGAACATCTGGATCATTAGAGATTTTAGTTCCAGAAAAGCTGAAATTTGCCAATGGTTCATCTATTCAAAGTTTAAATTTTACGACAATGTCAGTAAGACTGAAACTATAGATCTGGATAGGGCTATGAATTTAGCTAAGTGGTAATTAAATTTAATATCTAATGTAAGTCCCCAGAACTTAGACACACATTTAATTTAGGTGTCAACTCTTTGTGGCCCATGACAGCCGCTCATGAGGCATTTTGTTCAGAGAGGTCACTGGCAAGCGGTTGCCATGAGGACCTGGGAGCACTTTAAATTTTAGATTGCATTCTAGCAATGTATAAGGCTAAACTCACGAACCCAGTTGGGGTCCTGCAGCTTAAATAATGGAAAGTGCAAAGAAGCAGGACTGCATTCTGTGACGGCATATAAATGCAAACAGTCCAGAAGGATAGAATTAGGACATACTAGAGCAAGGATCAAAAGAATGCTAAGCTCTTTTCTCAAAGAAGCATCCCATTTACAGATGAATAAAACATGTGGTCAAACACTTTGCATTTGGAAACTTCTTTTGTTATATGTGTGGGCAACTACACAGCCTTTGATACTCTAGCTGTAATAAATAATTTTTTAAAAAATGACAAGGGTTGTTGTAATCCCTGTCACTTCTCCTAAAGGCTCTTTAGAACCAGTAAGACCAACCTCTGAGTAGTTTTAAGTGGCTTTAAGTTATCTTTAAAGGAATGTTTGCTTTTTCTAGACACTTAAAGGCAAACAAAAACCAAGCATTTTATTTAGCCAGTGCCTCTATCCCTTTGAATCCTGTCTGTCACAGGGTTGGGAGAAAATGGCATAGCAGACACCTTTGCTATGTATATGTTCCTCCTGAGTACATATGTGATTTGACATGGTTTGTTTGTTTGTTGTTTGTTTCTTATTTATTTGCATTGCAGAATTAGTGAATCATTTTTCTGCCTTAGAGGGAAATGAGATTCTAGATCTTGGATGTAAGAGTCCATAAATGGCAGCAAAATGATTCAGAGAACTTTAGCTCCTGGGTACCATATGGCAGTTGTTTGGATTATTGAAGCCCAAATCTGGTAATGCAAGCTGCTTCTTGTATCATACTGGTTCAGTAGCAAATAATCTGGGGTACTGTAGAAGTTGCCTAACTACAGTTTCCAGCAGGTCCAGCCAGTGTTGTCCATGATGAAGAATTGGTCATCTGGAAGCTGAGAACTGGTTCCTGCTCCTAAATCCAGGGTTTGTTCATTGAGAAAATCACTGTGAGATCACAAAACATGCTATGCCATCAATGTTTCACTAGCCCTAGCCAAGCAAATCAGATAATTGATTTACCTTTTCTATACCCTCTTAACTGATACAATATAAATGTTTAGATTAAGACAGGCAATGGATATTTCTTCTGTTTCAAAGCAAACCCCAGTGGGAGCTTTTTCCCCAAGAAAGTAAAACATGAATACCGTATTAAACAAAAAATTAATTTATTGTACGTAAATGTTTGTTCATCGCATCCTAGAGTAGGAATAAGAAATATATTTCAAAGCTGCCTCTGCACTGTGCATTACATGTTCTATGATCCAGTTTAGTTAGACCATTAGAGTTGAAATGATAGGAGATCAAACAAAGCAATTAGGATTTAAGCTTATCTTGGGGTTAAATTCAACTCGTGGCAGATTAGGAGACTGGTGGTGTCAGCAGAAGAATATCTAGCCAAAGGAATTACATCTGTTCACTCACCACATAAAATGTAGTCACATTGTGGAATTTAGATGGAAGGAGAAGCCTTGGGCCATTCCTGCAAAAGTGATTCAATCATCTCTTTCCTGCACATCCAGCACTTCCTTGAAGTCTTTAATGTGCATTGAAATATAATGCATGTGAGTTACTGTTGAAGACCTGGGTGATAAAAATGCACTTAGGTGGATTTTTTTTCTCCCTTCCCTACATATCCATTTATAGAACAGCTATTTGTAAAACAGAAAGCTATTTTGTAGCTAGTTCCATTTATGGAACTGCTTGCTTGTAACAAGAGGCTGGGAACAGAAGTACATGCTCTTAACTATCACTTTGTATATGGCACATCAATTGAAGGAAAGATTTAATAGAGTCAATGTTTCTAATGTATTTCTAAACTTTCTATGTTGTAAAACAGTGAAAGGCAGCCTGAAACTCTATAGCTAACTATGACTTGATCCCTGTTTTGTTGGGTCTGGGACAACTTGCCACCGTCAACTCACCATGGCCAACTTGCCGTGGCCAATTCACTGCAGCCATCCTCCCATAGCCAACTCGCTGTGGCCAATTCACCATGGGACAAGAGTAACACTAATATCAAATAAATGGTGCAATAGAATCATTAAAGAATGCAAAGGAGGGACAAAATGAAATATGAATCACACAAATTAAAGTAATTTCTTAATTATTTTAAATAATTAAATTGAATTGTTAAGCTGTCCCATGGCAAGTTGGCCATGATGAGTTGGTTGTGGCCAGTTGTCCCATTCCACGTTTGGTAGTCCTTGGATTCTTTCTCATTGAAATTCCAAGATATAACTAAACTATATACAGCAAGGAGATGAGTTGCATTTGGAATCACTTGTAGAACCTAGAACAGAGAATAATAGGGTTGGAAGGAGCTGTAGAAGTTTTCTAGTCCAACTCTGTGCCCATGGCAGCAGATCGTATACCATTTCAGATGAATAGTTGTCCAGTCTCATCTTGAAACCTACACCCACACATTCTAGAGGCAAGCTATTCTACTGATTAATTGTTCTCATGGTCAGGGAATTTCTTAGTTCTAGGTTAGATATCTATATATAAATTTAAATTGATTTTTAAATTTGTATTGTAGACATACAACATTCACAAAATCTGTTTATATGTTTTAAAACTGGCCATTAGGGTGTTACTGTTGTTTCTTAAAGCTATAGCAAACTTTCCCAGTTCCCAGCCTAGAGCTCTAGCTGTGTTGAGACTGCAACACTCACACTGGCTGGTTGTAGCTGAGTATAACTGTCAGGAATCAAAAAGGAAGGGCAAGTCCATACAAAAGTAACATACATTTAAAGTTGGTTATTAACAGAATTAATATATATTTATGGTATCCCATTTCCAATGACAGTCCATGTATCTCTGGGCTATATTTCATATTAACTACTTAGAAATAAAAGGGATGCAGTGGGAGTTCTAGGAGAAGAAAGATGTTATACGTCTACATAAAAGTTATTGAGACTGAATCTAATTTAGACTAGTTTAATAACAAGGAACATCTTTTTGGTGTACTTTGATCACTCTCTGTCTAAGGAAAGTAAGATTTAATGAGAAAAAAAAACCCAGTTGAGTCTAATGTATTCAGTTATTGCACTGGCCTAATTTTAAGAATTTAGATGTTCCTTTGGTAGACATTTTTATTACAGCAGATTTATCACATGTCTTAAAAATCCTGATCTGCAGTCTAATGTAAATAGTTTCCCCTCCATTCCTTAACAAGGAACTGAAAGTCAATAAATTATATTTTTACCAAACCACTGAATACTTGCCATCCTATATTTTCTCTATATGCTTATGCATATAATGTAAAATGCTTATTGGACAGGAAGTTCCACTGATTCCACCAGACCATCCTTTACAAATTTTTTTCTATGAAGTTCATAATATTAGCATTATATAATACCTGATAATTATATTTTATTTTGTATAGGATCAAGAATTTCTTTGGATGGAAGTTGTCAATATTTTTTTTTAAATGCATAAAGTAAATAGTGGTATAATTCAGAAAGATTATGGTACAAGTGCATATGAAACAAGATTCAGCAGGCACAGAAAAACACATCCACCATTCACGTTTTCTATCCTCTATCAGACTGCAATGGACTGCCTAGCATAACAGAGAAGAAGATAGGGAGAGTGTATATGCATGCAAAAACGCCATTTTTGTTTCGTATTTGGGTTTTGAAATGGGTTCTGAATTTCAGGTGCCTAAAATTTATTCTAAGCGCCATACATCAAGGTGCTCTAATCATCTTCTCCTTTTGTCCAGTTCTTTTTTAAAATGATGGAATTCCCACTGGAGAATAAAATTGTATGTAATTCGGTAGAGACAGTTTAACTGACCATGTACAAAGAATATGTTTCTTGTAAGGATAAATCTGTGGCATGGGTTTTTACAGACAGGAAATTAAGTCAGAGCAGAAGTGACAAGATGATAGAATCACAGGGGGCTCCAAATCTTTTCTTCCCAACAAACAAGCAAAGTCTTTTGGACATATTGCATTTACCTGTTTATTCAGTATTACCCTTCCAAAGACTCCCACTTCAGCACAGCTAGACTTGTAGGCTCCTCTTGAGCATCCACAAAAAGAAAATTCTGTTTGACTAAAGTACCAATTTAACTACTGGCTAAACATACTGAGCCAAATGTATCCTGTTTGCTCAGTTTTAATCACTTGGTCCAAGGAAACAGGTAGATCACAGCTCCTCTATATTCCCATAGGAATCAGCTTTCCAGATGACAGTACAATTGAGTGACGACTTTTATCTCTTAGCTGTTTTTTTTTTTTACACAGCAATAAGCTACATAATGCAAGATTGTGCAAAACACATCTTAAAACAATGAAAACATCTGGGTAACATCTAATCTCACATCTATTTCCAGCACAATATTTTCCCAAACGTTTCCAAACAAGCAGATTTGGTAGAATATCCCCAAAGGTACTTTTTCAAAAGGCAACTGGGCCTTCTTTTACTTCACATTCTTGGATGAGAAACGGGGGGTGGGGGTAGGGGCGGGGAGGGGGAAGAGTCCAGTTGTCTTTTGAAAAAACAGTTTTGGGACGACCATGACCTGGATGACTGTGAATCTCCATAGATGAATTAGTAGTGTATTTAGAGAGGAATCTGTTCTACAAACATTCAAACTTTTTTTTCCATAACCAGAATTAAATCAACCTATTAAGATTTTGCAATAAATTGAATGGGTCCCAAATTTTTCCCTGAATTTCATGTAACTTGTCAGCTGCTATGTGTAAAATTTGAAGCTGCAGCATGATTTTGCAGTGCAGATTTTCAACATTTTAATGTTGCATTTGCTCATGGTGTTTTCTAGTTCTGCTATGGTCTAAGTAACTCTGTTCTACCATCCCATATTTTATATTGATTCATCTTCACTATATTACTAGGTTTCTTTTTTCAAAGGGAGGGAAGAATTACTCCCTACAAATCTACAAGCAAATGTTGTTTTCCTGAAGTATGCTTTCCTTGATTATTTATTATCACGATCTGACTATATTGGCAGTTGCATAAATTTAATGTTAATAATATTTTTATGGACCATCTCAGTATGACAATTTTAAATCCAATCTCGTTCTCTTTTCTCTATAAAATAGTTTCTTCAAAATGCTGAGAAAAAGAATTAAACACAGAAGTCCAGATGACATTTTGATAATGGCACAGTTATAATCTACAGAGATATCCCATAAGCCATCATCAGGAAACATAGAGAAATCATATGTGAAAACTGTTGGAGCAGGTTTTCCTGGAGCTTGTGGATTCTTTCAAAAAGGAAGAAACCATTATCAACCAGAAGAGCTTATCTAGAAGCACTGGAGAATCATCGGTGCAATATACTCACCACTTTTCTTGGCATGTCAATATAGCAATCTAGTAGCCAGAAAGCAAACATTGCAATGTTAGACAAATTATGTCCTTGAAAAAGCTTTTGCTGTATTAAGTGTCTCTTACTCGTGTATCTTTTAACACTCTTATTAAAAATATGCAAGAATGAAATTAATATTTGATAAACAGTATTACTGCTTAAAGCCACAATTATTTAATTAGTTTCACTATTGCTTGAAGACCAGGTTGCTTTGTTTTATTCCTATTGTGTTCAAAAATTTCTCAGGCCAGCCCTCCTTAGTATCGTGGCCTACCATTCCAGAATTTTCAACTGCAGCATGTCAACAAATGCCAGGTTAGATAATCTGGCTATTTTTGAAAGAGGAAATATTCAAATATTAACTAAAGTTAACAAAAAAAGCTTACAAGAATGTTTGAACCTTAAAAATCACTTATAAAAGTGGAAATGAACTGTCTGATAAGGCTTTGTGTGATCAGATACTTATCAATATTGTAATGTATATCTTGTCATAAAGTAGTCCTTGATACATTTGTACCTTGTTTTCCCCAAAATAAGACATCCCCTGATAATAAGCCCAATCGGACTTTTGAACATATGGCAATAAGGCCAAGAGCTTATTTCGGGGTTCAAAAAAAAAAAAAGACAGGGTCTTATTTTGGGGGAAATACGGTAACAATTTTAACACTACAATCAATTTAAATTATATATTGTAATTCAATAATTTCTTAAAGCATGTTTGTAACTGTATATGTTGTACAAAATGTATTTCATATAGTACTGTCACATTAAATATTCATGTATCTTTTCACATTTTTGTATGCTGTATATGGAAATCATCCACTTTCACAGAGATGTGAAATCTTTGCTTCATTTCTTTTTAATTTACATAAGGGATCAATATAAACAGTAATGATATATCTTTTACCTAAGTAAAATATACATTAAACTATTCTTTTTTAAAATGTTAAGCCAAAACTATTACTAGAATTTAATCAGATAATGGTACATTAAAGAAATTGTAGATTTCCAGTTCTAGCAGAATAAGAGTTATACACCTTTCTTTTGAGAGAACTACTGAAATTAAAGATCAATATTTTTAAATATCAGTGTGTTATGTTGTGTTCCTATTACAACAATTTAGTTACAACAATTTAGCAGTTTGTTTAGATGGGGGGAGGTTCAATCCAGGGATGCCCTTTCCGTGATGTCTAAGTGCCTGGAGGCAGTATGGGTCTGGATGGGTAGAAACAGGCTCAGATTCAACCCCTCCAAGACTGAGTGGCTGTGGATCCCGATCTCCTGATCTAATTAACCCGTCACTTATGATGGGAGGGGAGTTGCTTACTCCCGCTGAAAGGACTCTCAATCTTGGTGTCCTCCTTGATTCATGGCTGTCCTTGGTGGATCATCTAATGGCCGTGACAAGGGGGGCTTTTGCACAAGTTCGCCTAGTGCACCAGTTGCGGCCTTTTCTAGACAGGGATGCCCTCCACACAGTCACTCAAGCTCTCATCATCTCTCAGTTGGATTACTGCTACACCCTCTACATGGGGCTGCCCTTGGGGTGCGCCCGGAGGCTCCAGCTGGTCCAGAATGCAGCTGCGCGGGTTGTTACAGGAGCTTCCCGTTGCTCCCGTGCAACAACTCTCCTGCGCGAGCTGCACTGGCTGCCAGTGGCCTTCCGGATCCACTTCAAGGTGCTGGTACTTACCTATAAAGCCCTTCATGGCATGGGCCCGAGGTACTTGCAGGACCACTTCCTACAGGCCTCCCACCACCCAGTGCGTTCTCATAGAGCTGCCCTCCTCCGGGTGCCGTCGGCCAGACAATGTTGGCTGGCGACCCCCAGGATGAGGGCATTCTCTGTGGCTGCACCGACCCTCTGGAATGGTTACCCACCAAGCTCCGGACGGCTCCCAATCTCTGCACTGGTCTGAAGACATGGCTTTTTCAGCAAATTCCCTGACCGACTATGAGGCTTTTAATTTTGGGGATTTTAAATTTGGATTGGTTTTTAGTATTTTATTGTTGTGGGTTTTTTTACTGTGTGAGCCGCCCGGAGTCCTACAGGAGAAGGGTGGCATATAAATATTTATATATATATATATATATATATAATCAATCAATCAATCAATCAATCAATCTCTGGAGGGCCCGGGGTAGGGAGTACTCCTCTATCCTGGTGTTGTTAGACCTCTCAGCGGCTTTTGATACCATCGACCATGGTATCATGTTGCGCCGGTTGGAGGGATTGGGGGTGGGGGGCACCGTTCTACGGTGGTTCTCCTCCTACCTCTCCGACCGGTCGCAATCTGTGTTGACGGGGGCAGCGGTCGACCCCGAGGCGCTTAGTGTGTGGGGTGCCACAAGGGTCGGTCCTCTCGCCCCTCCTGTTCAACATTTAAGTAAAACCGCTGGGTGAGATCATCCATGGTTTTGGGGTGGAGTTCCATCAGTACGCTGACGATACTCAGCTGTACATCTACACCCCAGACCACCCCAAAGATGCCGTGGAAGTGATGTCCCAGTGCCTTGAAGCCGTGCGGGTCTGGATGGGGAGAAACAGGCTTCGACTCAACCCCTCCAAGACCAAGTGGCTGTGGCTGCCAGTGTCCCAATATAGCCAGCTGACACCTTCGCTGGTTATTGGGGGCGAATCATTGGCCCCCACGGAAAGGGTGCGCAACTTGGGCGTCCTCCTGGACCCATGGCTGTTTTTAGAGGATCACACGACAGCTGTGGCCAGGGAGGCTTTCTATCAGGTTCGCCTGATACGCCAGTTGCAGCCCTTTCTAGATTGGGACTCCCTACGCACAGTCACTCAGGCGCTCGTCACTTCTCGCCTGGACTACTGTAACGCTCTCTACATGGGGCTCCCCTTGGGGTGCACCCAGAGGCTCCAACTGGTGCAAAATGCGGCCACATGGGGGATTATGGGAGCGACAGGGCGCTCCCACGTGACACCTCTCCTGCATGAGCTGCCTGTGGACTTCCGCGTGCGTTTCAAGGTGTTGGTAATCATCTTTAAAGCGCTCCATGGCTTAGGACCAGGGTCCGCCTCCTGCCACCAATTGCCTCCCACCGGCCGGTTCGCTCCCACAGAGAGGGCCTCCTCAGGGTGCCGTCAGCCAGACAATGCCGGCTGGTAACCCCCAGAGCCTTCTCTGTGGCAGCCCCCACCCTCTGGAACGACCTTCCTCCAGAGCTGAGAACCATCTCCGACCTCTGGACTTTTCGTCGGGCCTTGAAAACATATCTCTTTCAGCTCGCCGGCTTAGCCTGATCCCTGCTAAATTTTTTAGCGTTTTTTAGAGTTTGATATCTATTTTAATATTTATTTGTTTTAATTATCAGCTAAATTTATATTTGCTTTTATAATATTTTAACTTTTGTGTATTGGTTTTTATTTGGCTGTTCACCGCCTTGAGTCCGCAAGGAGAAGGGCGGTATATAAGTCTAATAAATAAAAATTAAATAAATAAATAAATAAATAAATAAATAAATAAATAAATAAATAAAATTAAAGCTTCAAATAAGTCAAAGAGATACATTTTTAAGTGTGCAAATAACATCAGTCAAAGGTATTTAAAATATATAGGTTCCTTCAAAAGTAAATAGGAATGGGAGTGAGGAACCATAAAATACTTTGAAGTCCTTTTGGGAAAAATAGCCATCAAATACTTAAGTGATATGTGAAATGTCTTAACCTTCATGTTGTTTCAAAACGTTTATTGCAATTAAGATAGTAGCCACAAATGATTTGCTTCTTCCTACAAAACCGTTTTTCCAAGCAAGAAATATTTGTATGCAGTTTTTATTATCTTGCATTACTTTGTCTGATATTTGGCTTTGGGTTCTTAGATCCTCCTTCGTCGTGATAGATTCTGCTGCCCAAATGGAGAAACTAAGGAGAGTTGCTGACAGTCCCTCTATTTTGTGATGCCATGGGAATGGGCTTAAGAGTGAGTGGTCTCTATAGGGGCTCCCCTCTGTTGGAATAGCCCCCCTCCCCAATTGAAGATGCTTTCCATTCTTCCCATGGACTTCTGAAGTCTTGTAAACATCTGGCTTTTCCAATTGATTTTGTGTGGAAGAATGAATAATTTTAGACCCTTTCTAGTATGTCACTATGAATTGTATAGAATTGCTGTATTCTATATTTGAACTGTGTACATGGATTAATGTCTGCTTCTAGACTAAGGCAGTAAATATATTGCAGGGAAGGAGAAGGGGAGCTTGGGGGGGACGGAGGAAGGAAAGCCTGAATTCCCCTGAGCAAAAGACAGTGGACTCACTGATAAACATCTTCAGGTTCAGCAAAAACTTTAAACATATTTAACATTCAAGACCCTTCTTTTTTTTAAAAAAGTATACCTCATCTTGCCTGATTCCAATCTAGTGCAGGGTCCTCTGTAAATCAACTAATGTACAAGTGTTTGAAAAAAACTGGGGTCAAAGGGACTGTGTACATTGTAGTTTAGTGTCAACCGCAGTCCAAACAGCCAGATGTGGGAAGGAAAACTTTTACCTATTGGAAAAAGCAATTGATATTTGCTCCCATTTGCATACCGATTAAGGATTTCCCATTGTATAATATTTACACACTGGGACAGCAGAACGATTTGTAGCCCAGTTCTGTCTCCAAACACATTGTTATGCATCAGAGACACTTTAACCAGTCAACATAAAAGGACAGTCACTGTGGGAAACGGTTATCTCAGGATTAGGTTGTTGATAATATTATCCAACCAGACTTTTGCCTTTAATTACCCATCACAGTGAAAAGAAGTGTTGACTCTGATGTTTCTTTTCATGTACATTTTATTCATAATGTTTCCAGCATTAAATGTTTATGGGAAGTCGATTCAGTTAACATAAATTTGAAAATTCATAAGGAGGGGGGGAGGGAATTAAAAGCAGTCCAGAAACATTATGGGAAAATATATATCAAACCTTATACTTTCAGCTCTTTTTTTAAAAAAAGGAGCTATAAATAGCCTTGCAATAGGGGACATACCTGAAAATATTTTTTGTTTACTTATATTTCATAGTACAAATTTGCAAGGTAGTAAATCTTTTTATCTAGTATTTGCAAGAAAAGGAAGGCAGATCATGCATTCAATATGATCTTAAGCTAGCGTGTAGGAGTACACAGAAAGCATTTTTCAGCGTTAAGAAAAAACACTCGACTTGTTTTTTCCTTGACTTACCCAATTTAAGAATTATTTTGTCATTTAAAATCATTTTAGAAGCGTGCCCTTTTTTGTGAGAAATTTCGTGAACTTTTAAAGCAACTAGATTGTTCTAGCACATTTTGAATATATTCTTGATCTTCAGTTTTTGTAAAGTTTTTCTAGATGTTTTCTTATTTTCCAAACACTTGAATTATACTATGAATTATACTGATGCTTTTTCTCCACATGATATCAACTCATTTGTGAACTATTTAAGTACTTATGCTACTGAGTCATCAATATAAGAATCCAGTTATGTTTGTCCTTTCAACCAGCCCATGTAGAAATAGACAACTGAATAATTGTTTTAAGTTGTATTATGCATTCAACATTTATAGACACACTTCTCTATATAAAACTGCCTGCATAGAACTTAATGGATACTCTCCTTTATACAGATTGAATTGTCACCATAGGGGAATGGGAGGATTCCCAATCATATAATTGAGATATCCATAGGGCAGGGGCACGCAGCCCCCTCCCCCCCAGGACCATTTTCGCTGGCAGAGGGTGACAGGAGGCCGTCGTGGCTGAAAATTGAGCTCGGGAGCCCATTTTTACTGGCAGAGTACTTGGACCAGCAGAGATGCCCCCAACACGAATGACATCAAGCTGGCCATGCCCACCCTGACCACTGAGGTCAAACACAACCCTGATGCAGCCATCCGTGCCATAGGGGAATGGAAAATGTCAATTTATGCAGCGTCAGACGGAGGCTATGCAATCCAATTTGATTTTTGAGATAATTCCTGCTATAAGCCTCTCACTGATGCACAAAACTCATGCATCCAGTATCTCTTTATCAATACATATTTTGGTGAGAGTCATGACAAGGAGCAGTATGTAACAGAACTTGACTGATCCCTAAAATGTTAGGTGGAAAATCATTACAAGAGCCTGAGTCTTAAGACGAGATTGGGAAACTAGAAAAAAAAAAACAGGAAACTGAGTCCACATTGTTGTCAAATGAAATGCATAGGTAAATCAATGTGGTCAGGAGGAATGAAGCTTGTCCTAACCTTAGTATGAGAGCAGTAGGAGACAAGATGGTTAGATACTATTGCTGGTATCATGAGCTTGAGTTGAGAACTTTAAAAATCAGTCACTGACGGTCCTGGGGAATTTTAGCCCAATATATCATGAATTATTAGAAACAACTGTATTACTGACCATCAACATGGTAAACACTGTAAGAAATTATTTCTGATTCAAATAATTTATTCCTTTCTAAAATAGATAAAATTGAGATATGCTTTTTTAATATATTGTTAGCTTCGTAACATAAGCCACTGATTTACCCAGAATGCCAGAATGGTGGTGATCCCTACATATAGTCTGTTCCACGTTATGTGATCAGGACAGCTTAGAATGGAGGAATTGTTAACACTCTGATTCATTCCCCAACTGGGATAAATAAGAGATATTTTTTCTTTGCAAACCCAAACTAGTTCAGCCCTATTTTAAAATCAGATATATATAGTTTTTGCCAGTTTCTCCCCATTCTGGTTCAGTTACTGGAGTATTATTCTGCTAATGGGTGAACAGATCAGCAGATATAAAGGAAGCAAATACAAAGGAAGCATTCAATTTTAAGAAAGAGACTTCTTATATGGCTTGAGCATTTTTATTTTATTAGAGCAGCATTCCTCTCGCTGGGAATTTGGTAATTCTGGGAGATTATAGTTCAATGCATGTCTGGGGATTCAGTCTGAAGCAGCCACTCTTTTAAATGAATTTAAAGGTATTTTGTAATGCACTTAAGACCCTTATCCAAAAGTGGAATTTACTAGTTGCCCTGAGCCAGTAAAGACATGAACTCCTTGATAAAATATGAACTTGAGGTGGAGGAGAGGCAATCTGAAGTGTAACAGAGGGTGCACTTGAAACAGGGAGGGTATTAAAAGCATTGATCTGTGACTCAGTTCATACATATTACACAAATTAGCAAATCTTCCAAAGTACAAAGGAAATTAAATGGCAAAACGTATCTTGACCAAAGGATGGATACTGTGAAAATAAAATAATTATAGCTGAACTGGAAAGATGGAAGCTTTGTGATTGGTAAAAAAGAATCTTCGGCATTTACCAGATGCTCCACAACTTCAAGCAACATTAGCATGTTTGGCTGAAAACAACAACAAATGAAAAGCACTGTTGTGCAACTGGAATGCCACAGGTTGCTTACTATACTCTACCTCAGTAGCTTTTCAAACTTGGCAACTTTTTGAGGGGAATGGCTGGAGAATTTTAGATGTTTAAGTCCCCACAACTTAAAGTTGCCAAGTTTTTTTTAAAAAACCACTACTCTAAATGTTCAAATCCAGTAAGAGCTGCAACTGAGCCACACTATGCAATTTAACTAATTAATGGCTTAAATTAATGCACAAGTATTTATATTGATATCTAATATTCTAGACTAGAATCATTCCTGTTGACATTAATAGAATCATAGAATATCAGTGCTTTATAAATGGTTGGATAATAGAAATAGAAATTAGGAGCTGAAAAAGTATTATGTAAGCTAATTGACCCAGACAATCCACTGTACACAAAGTGCTTATGTATGTTAAATGAAATTGCATAAATAAACTGTTTAAAAAAAGAATATCAGAGTTGGAAGGGACCTTAGAGGTAGCACTTTCCTGCTACCAATCACATTTGATAACAAGATGAGTTCTTAAGTAGGCAACTAGGTCTGATAAAGACATATTTTTTTCACAGGCATATTAACACAGGATTTGAAGAATCTTTAGGTACAGATTGCAATAGATTAGGATTTATTGCATTTATTCATTTATCACATTTAATACAAAAGGTAGAACAAATTACATACAAACTATGATGAAATCTAAGTAACCTTTAAAAGGAAAGCTCATCTTCTGTATAAAATCTTACCTGTGCTTAAACCACAGCCTAAAAGACATGAAGGAATTAGTGTTAGGAGTCAGTTGCAATATTAAGTTATTTTGTGCAATATACATGCGTACATATATTTCAGTAAGCAATGAATGAACAATTAGTTTTTATAATTTATAGCAGGACAGTTGGTATACTTTTGTTCTTCCCTAGGCAAAATCACAGAATTATCCAATTTGTGGAAAAGTATGCCTTTCTGACTACAAAATACACAAAAATTACTCTTCATTGGCAACAAAAAGGCAGAGCAGGCAATTAACTGTTAACAGAGAAAAAGGAAATTAAAAACTTTAGTCGAGCAGATTCCAGCAACTAATTTTCACTGAATTCAATAGGATCCACACACTTTCATCTACATATTTTGTGCAACAGCTTTCAGGGGGAGAAATCGTTAAATATAGTAGGCCTAAGTATTTTCAACAATTATGACAGGTTTAAAGGGCAGAGGTAGTGAATTTTAATCCCATATGCAGGGATTAAAGAAGTAGCTTTTCAAAATAAAGTAGGTCTTAAGAAGAACATAAAAGCCAGAAACTAATGTTTCTTCACATTATAAACAATACTATACCATAAACCTCTAGGATAAAGACTTACATGCAGCTTGTTACTATCCGCCCACATTTAAAAAATATTTTCACACTCTTTCCCATTCTTGTTCATTTGATTGTAAGATGCTGGCCCATATACATAAGCAAGGCAGAAAGGCAATATTAGCTTTATTTAGATATCCATGATTTTAAAAGGCTAAAATTATATTTCCTATATTATACCCATATGGTCTTTCCAGTTTATGTAGGATATCCTCATTTTCCTCTTTCGGATATTCCTTTGGTTTAGGATTCTATTCTGTTATCGCTATAATTGCAGAAATGGAACATCAGTGACTCCACAGTTTTTTAAAAAAAGGTATTAGAGAGTTTCCAGATGATTCTTCACTATTACTATAGTAACTTCATTCATCTCTGATGAAGCAGAGATACTAATAGCCTAATACTGATATATTCTTTTATAAATGTATCCAATAGTTTAACTGATAATACAGATGTAAGAAAAAATGACACTTAAGTGAAGATGTTTTCCTTGCTGTATCTTTGAAAAGAACTGAATCCTGAACTACTATAGAAATCTTTGGATTTGGAAGAACAATCTGCAACTGACATAGAAAGAGAAATTTTCTCTACCTAAAGTCTGCTTCCTGCACTGCAAAAAAATTTAGTAGAGACAACCATTTAAAAATATATATCTTTTTTAAAAAGAAGCTTTTCCAGTGATCCAGAAGTGGCCCAACTGCTATTCAAAACTTGGAGTTTTTCAGTACAACTTGCATTTCAGAGAATAAATCAGTACTGGAGATGTTTTTCTTCTACATTGCTGTCTTGAATACCACTAGCTTCTGTTCTGCTCAGACATTAATGCCAATAGTCTCTTGCTAAGCAGGGCATTGTGCCGCTGAAGGTATTCAATCATATCACCTTGTTTTTCAACTACTTCTTCCAAACTTGAGATTTCTCTGAAAAGCAAAAATATAAAATAAAATAAAATCATTACCATTATCCTAATTACATTGTCTGTTACTATTTTAACACATTTCAAAAGGGTTGTTCTTCCCAGAGTCATGCTGGATCAGAAATTCTGGAAGTTGAAGTCCACAGGTCATGAAAGGGCCATAGTTCCCCACCCCTGCTCTAGAACAGGGCTGTCAAAACTCCCAGCCCACTGGCTGGATGTGTCATGTGTGGGCCACGCCACACCCGGTTTAGCGAAAGGGGAAAAAGTCCCAATATGTCACATGACGCTGTGAGTTTGACACCCCTGCTCTAAAATAATGAATCATGAGATTAATGTATCAAACCATCAGAGGTTTAAAAACATAGGAGTCAGTGCCAAGGATTTATTCAAGTTCAGCAAATTTTATACAAGTACCTGAATCCAACTTCTGAGGTAACTTGATTAGGATAAGAATACATTTTCTCTTCTTCTATTATATCAGGTCTTGGCTTTGCTTGATTAAAGTTGCTTACTTTCACTTTGAAAACAAAGAAAAGATCAAATGTATTCTGCTATCAAACTATATTCAATTAAAAACAAACTTCATTTATAGAAAAAAAATCTATTGTTTCCTCTACAAAATGGAACTGTTCAAAGCATTTAAGTATAAAACAAGAAGCATAAGGAAAAAATGAGTTGTCTTATTATTCAGACCCAGAGAAAATCGGAGAGCCCAAACAATAAAGTTAAATAAAATGACAAAATCCAAAGTTGATTTAAAAGGAATTTTGAACTCTTGTAGCATAAATAAATATTCTGCTTCCAAAGATAAAAATCCCTTCACATATTTCATTAAATGTGCCTCTAAAGGTAATTAGTTATGAAAAAAAGAATCACAACAAGCTAAATATTCACATGGATGGAAACAGTTCATCAGAAAGCTTTATCTCAAGATGTCTAGGGCTATAATCAAATGCAAACAATTTAGCAATTCTAGAATATACCCCAATACAAGCAAGAGAATAGGAAGGTTTTTTTCTTTTGGCTTTTCTCTAAAAAAAAAAACCAATCTCCATGGGCTAAGAATAGTCGGCTTAAGTCAAAACATGCCATCTTAGGGCAAGGAAAGAGAAACTCTACAATTGTGCGGTTATTTTTTCTTTATATAATGCTATCATGATCCTGTTTTTTATGGCATGTTTATAAAGAAAAGGTATTGATATGTTATAACAATTGGAAAGCTGGGATAATTTTTACTCAGTCGACTAAATATCCTGAAAAACAGCCAGGTCATGTTTAATATATTCACACACACAAATTATATCTGGAGAAAAACTAGACGTAGTAAACCACTACATATACCTTGGCCAATGGATCTTAATGGAAGGTGATACAGTAAAGGAAATTGGTGTTAAATGTGGTTGGCAGGCATTCAGCAAGCTAAGCATAAATTTCAAGGATAAACTCCCCCTACGCATGCCTGAAGATAAGTTTTCAATCAGTGTGTGCTACCTGCTCTAACATATGCCAGCGAAACATGGACACTAACCGCACAATCAATACAAAAGATACAAATGGCGCAAAGAGCCATGGAAAGATACATGCTTGGCACTGCAAGACAAGATAGAAAGACCTGTACATGGATTCAAGAACAAACAAAAGTATACAGTATCATCAAGAGAGTAAAAGAATTGAAATGGAAATGGGCTAAGAATGGATGGCAGACATAGAATGGTCTGCCACTTGGTAAGAAGTGCCCATGAAGGAGACCTAAAACAAGATGGATGGATGACATCAGCAAGTATTACGGGCCTAACTGGCAAAAGAAAACTCAGCACCATATTGATTGGAAACAGGCCTTCATCCTGAAGTGGATAGACAATGACTAAAAAGATGATGATAATTCTGGGTGAATGGGGAATACATCTTTTCGATGACTCTAGAGCAGGGGTATCAAACTGGCAGCTGGATGTGTCACGCGTAAGCCATGCCCATCCCAGCTCCACAAAAGGGAAAAATGTGGGGTGATACATTACATGATGGCAACATGACGCCGTGAGTTTGACACCCAAGAGAACAGGACCTGTTTTGGCATTTCATCAGTTTTCTTCCCCATCAAATAAAAAGGAAGCAGGAGCGGGATATGATAAAACAGTGGCATCAGTATCTTTTCCCCCTGCTCAATAAAATAATATGGAAAATGGGCACCGTAGGCAAAATCTTCCAGCCTGCTTTGTGACAATAAGAAAACAAACAACCAAGCAAAGCTTATTTGTTATCGGTGAGTAGATATGGGTGAATTGGCTGAGCAAGGAGATTGCTATATAATTTGTCATGTGAATACAACCATAATATATGATTATCTACCAGAAATTCAATGACAAAAAAAATGTATTAACAGGGAAAGCTCATGTGACCATTTCAGCTATTTTTATATTTTACAGCAGACTAATTATTCACTTGTTACCTCAGAGAAAATCCTTGTCAATTGGGTTATTCATGCGATGGGATATTTTGTTAGGAAATATGGAGATGGCATATGTACCATTCTTAGTCTAAATCCTTTTAAAGTGCCCCGAGATTGGACTCCTATTTAATTGCCTTTATTTTTTAAAAGGAACATTAAAATGCTGTTTTGAAATGGTATGAATTAAAGCGGATATGTTTGTTGAGTTGATAGGTAATGTATTCCCATACATTGTGGGAAGGGTGGGAGTCTCTGGCTAGGAAAAACTGTATAAAATAATCATTATTCGCATCCAATATTTGGTTCTGCAAATATGCTTTCAGAATGAATGCTTGAATACTCCTAACCTTTAGCCAAAAAAAGGTTAGCGAACATACTGGAGAAGATTGTTTTTATTTATTTACTGGTCCCACATCAACACAATGCTTCATTCTCATCTACTCAATCAACAGCTCTGTGTGAACAGAAAAACTCTTCCTATCTCTACTAGAATTGCTTTACTAGGCCACCTGCTATGTAGGAAGAGGGCTGCATGACTGATCAGAGGAAAAACTAAAACAGGTGTGTCTACAAGCTGTAAAAAGCTTTAGGTGCATTTAGCTCTCAGGCTGCCTTAGAATTCAAGTATCAAAGCACAGATCAGATTACCCCAAAGCACACATTTGAAACAATTATCATTTAACAGGTGCCTAAAGATGCCCAGTGGAGCAGAATCATAAAAGATGGGCAAGCTAGTGATTTTGTTAACACAACTGTAAACAAAGTATTTTATTGTGCCATTTAAAAATAATAATATAACTTTTTTTCTGAAATAGATTATTGTAAATCAGATGAAGAGACACATGAGGGCGATTAACAACAATGTTCAGGAACAGAAGTAGAGATGGAACGGTGGGCATCTGCTGGGGCACAAAAGATGAAATAACCACTCTGAGGAAAACTCTGCTTCATTATGTATTCTTATATTGCACATGTGTACAACGTGTAGGGACAGAACCTGCATTCATGACACTCATTTCATCATTTTGTCAAAGCCATTGCTCCTTAATTGAACATAGAATAACAGAGTTGGAAGGAACTTTGGAGGTCTTTCAACCCCCTGCTTGAGCAGGAGACCCTATGCCATTTCAGACAAATAGAACTAAAGAATTGTGTGGCACATAAATGGCTAGCCAATGTGCTGTCTTACAGATTTACAGCAATTTGTGTGCTGTCATACACATTGCCAGTGAAAATCAGTATCACTGACCAGGAAGCAATAAAGGAAAACATTGAAGAGTAGTAGAGGTAAAAAACAACAACAACAACAACAACAAACAACTGTGAAGATGAACAATGTAAATTCTACGGCTATGCGGAGGTCTGGATTTGCCAAGGGCAAAAGGAGATCCTACTTTGCCTTTTGAATTTGGATCTCTGTACAGACTTACTATATACAGTAGTAAAGCATTAATGGGACAGAATACCCAGCATGGTTCTTGTGAATCACCTTTTGATTTTCAATAATTCTACATAAATATGACCTAAATGTTGAGAATCATTTTCTTCAATAAACAAATTAACAAGTTTAAAGTTTTTGATTCATATATAGTTTTAGGAGTTGCGTGGAGATAAGAACATGTTTTAAATCATATTTATGCAGAAATATTGAAAATTCAAAAAGATTCACAAGCTTCTAAGCACCACTGTATTTAGCTACTTCAAAGTACTATTTTGCTTCCATTACACTTACAAAGATGCCTTAGAAGCTAGCTAAAATCTTTATGTTTTAAATCTTTAAAATATTTATGTTGCCATTGTGTATTAAATGAAACATTACCTGTCACATACTTTTTTGTTCTAGGTTCTAAATTTTATTTCTTTAATTGTAAACAGTGGGAGACTCTATGGGTCAGAGAAAAAGAAAAAGTAGGAAGTCCAATACAAAGCCACAATACTCGAAAGCCAACACCTTTGAAACAGCAGTTTACAGATTATTCACATATACCTTAACTCCTTAAAATACAGATTCACTACCATGGCTTGAAAATAATAGCATGGTGTCATTTTTGTCTTCTTTGCTGCAATAACTTACAGAATTATCTCACTTTACTGTCAAATGCTACATTCTTTGGCAGTTTCAGCTTTTTTCATCCTAAGAAAGAGACCGGATAATTTTATTATTCTTGTAAGACTGCATCTTGTGCTTGAGTTTTTCTAACAGTCTCTGAATTGTGAAAATATATCTTGCAATATGAATTTCGTGCTCTTTCCTTCCTCAGCTACCATGTACCCAGTAAGAAATAAAGAACCTTGAACTATTCATGAAGAGATGTAGCTGCTTATCAGTGCCAGGCAAAAAGCTTCTCAAAGCAGCTGCTTTGCCACAAAAGATAGCTCTCACTGCCAAGGGAAGAATTTCTTTATCAACAGCTGCATTTTGTATGCTCTATTTTTGTGCTGCACACTGCTCCAAGCCCTTGGGATACACCAGCGTAAAAGTTGAAAGATGTAAGTGTCATGCAAACAATTGCAGCTTGCAGTTCCACCACCACAAAAGTTAAGTTCAGTAACATCCGCATCTTTGTCCTCTTCTAAAGTTAACCATTTTTTTCCCAATTGTATTAAATTACATACTTTTACTCAGCATCATATAGAATAACACTGAAAGGACCGGTGGTATGATTTCCGATAATATAAGTATTAGGGTGACAGCTTGTAAATTTTTTGCAGCCCTCTTAAATCAAGTTCATGTTAAAATAATGCTTTAAAAACAGAACAAGAGTGCATGGCTTAATCACCCTAACAAGGCAAAGAAACAATTCTCACCTGTGTAGATAACCAGACATATCAATGAACATATCAATTCCAGAGCCAAGATTCCCAGCATGAAGCAGAGATACATTTTATTGTGATTAGGAAACGAATGTTGCAGTGATACTATCAGCAATAAAGCCACATTTCCTATTAAAAACAAACAGGACACATTAGAAACAGAAATCTGGGTCAGTTTCTCCCACAAAGCCATATTGGTTGGAAGTCAAGGTCCTGTGATGACCACTAAAACAGTGAAGGGTAGCCTAGAATTTTCCAAATATAACTCAAAATTAACCCTTCTTCTTAAATGATAATGGTGCAACAACTTTAAACCAAATTGCATGCAACAGATAACCTTGATCAATAGGCCATTAAAATAAATCCATACACAGCTCACTCTAATGACCCAAAATAGAAACAAACAGAAAATGAATTAACTGTCTGCAGGGCTAGGGCTTGAATTCAATTCTCCCCTTCATTATGCCTTTCAGAACAATTCAGTCATCACTGATTAACTGTGTAAGGGTCCTGGATGAATCTTTACAGTAGTGGGCCAGACTTACTGGAATGATACATACTATTTATTTTGATTGGATTTATACCAGTCACATCACCAGCTTTCAATGGGCTTTAGGAGTAAAATTATGAACATATATAAGACTATTCTTGGTCAAATTAATATACAGATTGATTAGTACTGTCAAATCAATGTTACCTTTCAGCAACCATAGCTGAATTCTTTCTATTATGATTTATTTTTATTTTGGCCTTTTAGGGATGTGATGATTTTAACCATCACTACAATCATTTGCTCTCCATATCCAAACGTAAGAGCACATTACCATTGTATTCTTTTGTGTAATGTGAAATATTCTGTTGTTATACCCCTCCAGGGCTTTCTTGTATCAGTTCTGCCTTATACATACAGAACTGTACAGGTTCTGCTTGTTATACAGGTGTCCGCTTGTTTTAGCTGGGCTGCTGGGATGACCTTTATATTTTGGGGTGGCTGTACTGACAAAAAAAAACCACTCTGGCTCTACCTTACCATCTTTCCCAAGAACACCCACCCCATAAGGGTGAGACAGCACAGAAGGACTTACAAGTGAAATGATTATTAGCATTATGTAAAAGGACAATATTTTTTTTTCTATACGAGCATAGCACAAACACTAGATCTTCAAGAGAATGTATCATCTGTTTAAATAGTTATCGGCCATCTTGTCAATTTTTCTATCACTAGAGCTCTATCTAGTGGCCCCATTCCAGTGGTGCACATCTAACATGACTACAGATATGCATCAAACTGCAGATTGCTGATTGGTTCAAACTGCAGTTTGGTTGCTACAAAATGTATATATATTTATATGCCAGATGCTTAATTTAGAAATAAACAATTTTTCATTAGAGAACAAGTAAACCTCTTTTCAAAGGGTGCTTATTAACTTACATTTTAAATATCTGGAAAAAGATTTTTCATTCTATCCAGTTAAATAATTTTAGAGCTGCTCAGTGGCAAGTATTAGCCCTTCAAGATAGTCCAGAGAAGAAGCACAATCAGGAGCATCGTATTATTTTTACTGCAAGAGTCCATTGAGCAGAATTTTGCAAGACTGAAAATATTCCTTCCCCTCTGTCTTATTGATTCCTTCTGAAATGCTTCCCATCCTTTCCCCCCACCTTCAAACTAAGTTGCCTCTTATCAAATGTTGCCCAGACTGCTAGTCATCCTCCCACAAGGTCATCCCCAACATTATCATATAACCTGGGAAAACAGGCAGCCACAACATTCTTGTCTTGTTTTGTAATTAGATAATCAAGGAATAGAAATGTAACATTATAGGTTGAGTTAGAAACATAAATTTAAAAATGAAAATAAATGGTACTACGATAAGAGGAAATAATCTGGCCAGTTTGGTAAGATTGCATCTTTTAATTTAATACCAATTTAATATTTGTTTTATGTTCAGAGTGCATGCCATTTTCCATCCACATGCTACATATACTACTTATTTCTACGAGCCAATGAAACTAAGATATGGTAACTGATAAGCATGGACTTATTGTCTTACTGTAGTGGGCAGGATCTAAACCAACAGACCCAAGATAAAAGTTTTCAAGTAAACATTAATTTAGATAATATAAACCATTTGACACCAGACTAGAGCATATTAAAAGTTGATAAACTTTCATCCTTGAAAGCAAGCCCAAAAGCCCATTTTTCAGAGCTGTTCAAACAAACTTCAGATGTTTCAAACAATAACTTACATTTATTGTGTATCAGATGATACAGTCCTAAAGAAAAAGTGGCTTGGATACATTCTTGATCTCTAGAGAATTGGGACCACTGGTGTTACTGCAAATTTTCTATGCATGCAAAGAGGTACAAATACTGACATGATACTCTTATCTGAGGAATTATTTACCGCATAGTGGGCCTGGTACAATTAAGGCAGCAAATTATCACTTTTCACAGAAGAAAATGTGACCATTCAGTGTAAAATGTATTAAATGCATGAAAAATAAAATCATATTTTTAAAAGTCTGAGCTTTTAAAAGGATTTTATACTTTTTATTAATCATAGCTACAGTATAACAGTCACTTGTTTCATCTTACTAGAATAAAAGTTCCAACTTATCAGAATGAGATATATCACCACAAATATAAGTCAAAAAAATTTCCACCCTAGATGTGTAACATCATTACTGCATACTGAAATACCTGAATTTAGATAGAAAACATTGACTAAATTAAATTAAGCACTATTTAATTAAAATAATCAAGTATGTTATGGCTCACCTGTTGACTGAATTAGTAGGGGAACCCTTTTAAGATGTCTTGTGGTCCGGTAGATGCGGAGGTAACCTTTACTTCTAGCTTTGCTGTGATGAAAGTGAATGTATCGTTCCAGGAACAGATGAAGCATCCAAAGAATTACCTTGGCAATTGTTATAGTAGTCTGCACTTTCAAAGGATAAGTGTAGTTTTCAGGGCACGTGTCTTCACTTGAATCAGCATAAGAACAAATCACGCCTGTCACAAATGCCAACACAACGAAAGTAACCTAAAAAAGAACAATATTAAATAATTATATGCACTAATAAAATATTATCAAGTCAGGTTTCATACAAACTATTCATATCAAGCGTCTTTACTTTGTTTTTTTTTTCAAAAAAGTTTTTATTTTTGTTTCTTATAAACATATTTACATGTAGTCATTTATCCACTATTTTTCATTCATCTTATCTTTTAACTTTCATTTTTCATTTTTACTTATTCAGGGCTGCTTTTTTACCATTTACGTTTCTTTATTTTGCCACAACCTTTCTTCTTCTCCTCCCCTTCTCTTCCTTCCTCTATCTCCTCCTTTCTTCGTTCTTCCACTCTTTCTCTTTCCTACTTCCCCCACTCCTCTCTTCTTCCCCCTTTCTAACCTTCTCTCCTACTCCTTTCCCCTTCCTTTTCTTCCTTTTTCCCTTTCTTCTCTCTTTCCCTCTTCTCCCTCCCATTCTACTCCTTCCCCCGTTTCCCTTTTCAGTTCAATCTAGAATATTCACGCAACCCGATTTTCTATTTATCTCTATTCTCATTTCAATTTCTTATTTGATTAATAATTATATCTATTTCATTATTTGTGTACATTTTTATAATAATTTCCCCTTTTTCCCCCTTGTTTTTTGTTGTGAGCTGAATTATAGTAGAGTTTCAACTGGGAATAATTATATTTCCCATTTCAGGACTAATACCACTATAACCCAATTCTAAGTATGTTAGAATATTCTAATGCAAATATGCACCCAAGATATAGCTGTGCATAGATTTAGAGTACTTTATAACCAGTTGAAGTGTCATTTAAAAAGTCCATAAGATTCAGCTTTGGCTTGCTTCACAGGAGTTCCTGGGGTAGTTCAATGCCCTCCTTAAATAGCTCAAAGCCAATATGGGGACCCTCCAACTTATGATGTATGTATGTTATTTCTTTAAACTTTCCAAGACACCAGAGTTATTTTTTCTCAGTTCAGGAAGTCTGGGTGTGCACATGGGGCCAGTTTCCATTAGCCTGTTTCTGGCAAATGGTATGGCCAAAATTCCTATATAAGATTCTAACATGAAGCAGTAAATTAATGATAAATTTTGAGAGTCAAAAGCTGTATTACAGTCAACATTTCAGTATTCAAGGAATATACCACAACACTACTGCCAGTAGATGTGTACAGACATGTGTTAAAAATTATTCAACATAAACTAGCAATAAAACCTCAAGATTCTAATATCGTAATCAAAAAGCTTTGGGATGATTGAAATTTGTGATACTTAACATCCAACTGACAGATTTAACTGGAAAATATGCATCCATTTTAACACCCAAAAAAGTCTATTTAAGTGATATTCAATTTATGGTTTGAATTCAAAAACTGTCTTGCTGAAATGTTAGAAATATTGAAACTTTCACTTCAGTGAAACAGGAACTCATTCAGAAAAGGGGAAATGCAGTTTCTGCTTTATTATTTTTTTCATTTGTTATAATCTGTCCCGAACATAATGAAGGTAGTCGCTATGGTCATTAACTTGTAGGGACAGAGACTTAATCTGGTTTTAATACATGTCATTGCTTCTGTCATCAAGCTTTTAGTGTTATGTTTTCTTCCTTCCCTCGCCCTCTATACATGCACATACACTAAAGCATGCCTCTTTTATTATATTCACAATACTGCTTGGCATACGCAGAAACTGTTTTAAGTGCTCTATTTCATTTTGTTAATAATAGGGAGACCTGACAATTCAGATCCCATTACTGGAAGAATAACAAAAGCTAGATTTATTAGTTATGGCACCAGAAATAGGAATCTTCTGAACACTCCATTTTATTTAATTTTCTCAGTTGAGATATGATTCCCACACTGAAAGTTGACAAAATTGTAACAGTAGATACAGTGGTATCTCAGTACTCAACATTAATTCGTTCTGAGAGGCACACTGAGTACTAAAAATATGAGTGTCAAACGAAGTGACTTCCCACTTCGTTTTGGATGGAAATAACTGTCTTTTTTCCTATGCCAGTGACCTTTCCAGCATGGCCGACTTCCTGTCCACCCTCTGCAGCAGTCCCCTTCTTCCTTTTGCTGTGTGCTGAATACCAAGGAAACAATGAGTACCAGGACAACATTTTCACATCAAAATGCATTGAGTACCAAATTTGACAAGTTCTGAAGCAGTTGAATACTGAAGTACTATTATAATAATGATGGAGCAAGACTGTCTTAAAGGATACTAGATGCCTCTGCCATTTTTAAAGGACCAAGAAGGAAACATTGAGATAAATGTCTTTCTGCTGGGGAAGAAGCAGTTTAGGTGGCAGAGAAAGAAACTGGTATTCCTAATCTGTTGGTCAGATAAGTGAAATAGGCACACTTTACCACTGGTCGTCAGGCAAACTAAGCTGATCTTTTAAGCATGACTCCACATTTGTTTTTTTCTTCAACTTACATGCAAAAGCAACAAAACATTGGCAACAAAGACTGTAGGTATAGCATGGAACTCTGGATGAAGCCTGGAATGTAACGTATGGCGTGGAAGAAGTGGTGCATCAAGTAGAGGGTCATCATCCATACTCTGGGTTACCTCCAGGGACCCCTGAAACAGATGACAATTTTTTTAAAAACCAGAAAGTCAAAATAACTTTTATAATATGCAGAAATCAATTGTGCTATTTGTGCTATCACATTAGAAAGAGCCGCTCGTTTCAAAAAGCAAAATACTTCCAACAAAATTCTATGCGTTTACTTAGATATCCCCCATTATGCATAATAGGATTTAACATAATCTACAGAAAATTATAGTTATGTAATTTTAGAACTACCCAGATTATAGCAATGACGTATAGAAAAAGACACCCTCCCCCCAAGAAAATGTTGCTATGAAAAACAGTATAAATCCAATTAAAATATTTACCTCAGCATCCATTAACAACATCCTCAGCATCCATAAATTATTTGATGGGGAGCATGAAACCCCTGTTCAATTTTTATAATAACTTCTACAAAACCAAACTTCAATACAACTCTGAAACTGCCAAACATGCCTGACTGGAAAATCTTCTGGCTCACAAATCTGACCAGGAAATCCTGATTCTACTCCACATTTAATTATGAAAGGTGGTTTTGGGCCCATTACTATTTCTCATGAAGCATGAATGTTGTTGTAAGGAAAAGAGAGATCCACATTTTATTTTTAGTAACAGAAGCTACCTAAAAATAATAACTAATAACCTATTTAAATTCAAATTTCAATAAATTGAAACCAAGCAATGTAAATGAAATGTGAAAATATGTGATAGCAGATGAAATTTAATTTTCTTAAACTAATACGTGCATCCTACAATATGTTTCTACGTTTGACAGGAATGTACTATGTTTCATCTGTAGGGGGCAAAAACCCCAAAAGTACTCCCTGGGGAAAAAAATGCACATGTGAACACTGAAAATAATTCCCTTCTCTTTAGGAGCAATGCTTTAGCTAAGGAGATAATTCCTCCACCTTGATATATCTTTGCCCACAGGTAAAAATAACTCAGGTTTTGGGGGGGTTTTTTTGAAGATACTACTATTTCATAAATATTGATATACGCTAACATAATTTACTGTTTTTGACAACAAATTCTGTATCTGTGCCAATCAATTCAAACAAAATTCCTCAGGTCACAAAGTTTTAATACATTATACCAGAGAATAAATAAATAAGCATAGAGTATCTCATGACCTGAAAAAAATAAACATCACCAAAGTCACTTTTGGAAACATAGGCGTCCTTACTCTTTTACATTGTATATAACTCTTGCCAGCGAGAAGCAATTTGACTTATTTAAATCTGTATGTGACTTTAAAGAATAATACTTTAACACACTAGGAACTTTTTCCTAGTGTGTTTCCTAGCTTACCATTTTCAGCTCCTTCAAGCATAACACAAACTAAATACATTTCCCCCAACTTTGAGAGTCATCCTTTCAACATGCTTTTATTTTGACTTTTGCATACCTCCCTTTGAAACACAGAATGAGATGGCTAAAAATTCATATTTAATTCAGCCTAGGATATTAAGCACAGCTATAACTAACCATGAGGACAATCAATCAATGGGATGGATTGATTCCAGAAATTATAGGTGCTTCATCATTGGAAGTTTTTCAGGAGAAACAGGACAGTCACTTGTCTGAAATAGTAGAGGGTCTCTTGCTTGGGGGGGGGCGAGGGGGCAGAAGGGGGTGGACTAGAAGACCTCCAAGTTCCCTTCCAGCTTTATTCTTACACAAATTCATCCCCACTGTCACAATACATGCTTCAGTTTCACACGTCTAATGAACTGGGTTTGGCTCACTTATATCGTGCGAAAACTACTGGGAGGTCCCAATAAAATTAAGCCCGAGATCTCGTGAAATGAAATACATCCTCCTTGTCTCCCCAAAGAGAAATGAAAAGAAAACCAGCGCCATCACATGATCGTGACGAGACGCCTTCATGCTGGGGGTTCTCCAAACACGAGACTAGCCATTCCCGGTTATCTCTCTCTCAATTGGTATGGGATCATCATATTGGTTGGCAACGACAGCAACCGCAGTCCGACTCGTTCGCAGAGCCTCGGGCTGCTGAGGGCAATAACCGAGCGAGGGGGTGGTGGGGATGTCAGGGCGACCCTAAGGCGATTTGCTCTAAAACAGTGTTTCTCAAGCTTGGTAGCTTGAAGATGGGTGGACTTCAACTCCCAGAATCCCCCAGCCAGCGTTGCTGGCTGGGGGATTCTGGGAGTTGAAGTCCACCCATCTTCAAGCTACCAAGCTTGAGAAACACTGCTCTAAAACCTCGGGTGTCTCCGGACCCCGCAACTGCGACCCCGCCTCACCGTCGTCCCCTTTCCCCACACAAGGCTCGCCGTCCGCAGGAGCCCCCGTAATAACCTACAAAACGCTATTCACGCCAGGGACCCCGCCCCACAAACACCACGACTCACGTTATCCAGCGAGCGCAACTGCCGCCGCCCTCCTGAAGCCGAAGCTCCCGCCATGGTGGGCTGCTCCAAGCAGATGCTTCCGGTGCCCCGCCCCTCTTCGTTTGCAATAAAGGAAACACCCACCCCCTACCTCCCTCCCTCCCTCGGGCGCGAGGTAGCGCAACTTCCACTTTTGTTGCCACTCCAAGGCTCCGCCCACTTTCTACTGGCGTTGTTTATTGGAGGCGCGTGGCTCTCGAAATAACCGCCGATTGTGAGGGACCCGCCCCGCCCCCCTTCCCCCCCCCCCCCCGCCCCAAATGCTATGCTACCTCAAGAGCCGTTCGCTTTGCCGAAAGAGCAAGTTCTCTTTCACCTGCCGATTAGGCGTTTTGAAGTGGACGGGCTCCTTCCGATTTTCAGGAAGGGGGGAGCCCAAAGCGAAGGATAAAATTGAAAAAAAAGGGTTATAAATGCGTTTCTGAAAGCACAACAACTTCAGTCTTGTCAGAGACTTAAAAGAACAGGACAATTGAATGCAGTTGCTGATTTGTTGGTCCTACGTATCTGGCCATGAGGAGTTTAAACGTGACCCTTTAGCTCCATCTCATACCTAGCCTATGAGTTAGCGTTTAATCATCATTAATTGTTCTGGAATAACACGGTTTTGCTTATTCTGACATTATTTAAGACACCTATGTCAACCTCGAAGGGAGGCAAAATGCACTAATGTTTCCCAATGGTTTCAAATTTCTAGGGTCTACTATATGGCAAGATCTAAAATGGACAGCTAACGTCAAAAACGTCATCAAAAAAGCACAACAAAGAATATTCTTTCAGCGCCAACTCAGAAAGCTCAAACTGCCCAAGGAGCTTGCTGATCCAGTTCTACAGAGCAATTATTGAGTCTGTCATCTGCATCTCTATAACTGTCTGGTTTGGTTCTGCAACCCAACAAGACAGACACAGACTTCAGAGGATAATTAGAACTTCAGAGAAAACAATTGTTACCAACCTGCCTTCCATTGAGGACCTGTATACTGCATGAGTCAAAAAGAGGGTTGTGAAAATATTTACAGACCCCTCGTATCCTGGACATAAATTGTTTCAACTCCTACCCTCAAAATGATGCCATAGAACACTGCACACCAGAACTCGATACAAGAACAGTTTTTTCCCCCGAATGCCATCACTCTGCTAAACAAATAATTCCCTCAATATTGTCAAACTATTTACTAAGACTGCACTACTATTAATCTCGTCGTTTCTACCACCCATCTCCTTCCACTTATGACTGTAATTTTGTTGCTTGTATCCTTACAATTTATATTTGTTTCCTGGTTGCTTATTTGTACCCTATGACTATTATTAAGTGTTGTACCTTATGATTCTTGATGAACGTATCTTTTCTTTTTATTTATTTATTTTTTATTTTATTTATTTATTTTATTTAAATTTATATACCGCCCTACTCCTGAAGGACTCAGGGCGGTGAACAGCCAAAAGATAAAATACACATAATATAAAAGTTAAAAAACCCGTTAAAATACATTAAATATTTTGGCCCAAAAACAAATTTAAAACACCCAATTTATAAGACAAATTTAAAAGCAATTTAAAAGGGAAGGTTAGGCCAGGCCAGCCTGCTGGAATAAAAATGTTTTGAGAGCACGGCGGAAAGTGCGCAGATATGGGATCCTCCGTATCTCCATGGGAGCTCGTTCCAGATGGTAGGTGCTCCCACAGAGAAGGCTCTCCCCCTGGGGGCCGCCAGTTGACATTGTTTGACCGACGGCACCCTGAGAAGCCCCTCTCTATGGGAGCGTACTGGTTGGTGAGAGGCTACTAGTGTCAGAAGGCGGTCTCGTAGATACCCCGATCCTATGCCATGGAGCGCTCTAAAGGTGGTGACCAAAAGCTTGAAGCGCACCCGGAAGACCACCGGGAGCCAGTGCAGCTCACGCAAGAGGGGAGTCGCGTCGCTCCCATAACCACCCATAACCACCCACGCGGCCGCATTCTGGACCAGCTGGAGCCTCTGGGTGCTCCTCAAGGGGAGCCCCATGTAGAGAGCTTTGCAGTAGTCCAAGCGGGAAGTGACGAGAGCATAAGTGACTGTATTTAACGAGTCCCGATCCAGAAAGGGACACAACTGGCGAATCAGACGAACCTGATAAAAAGTCCTCCTGGCCATAGCCATCAAGTGTTCTTCTAAAGACAGCCGTGAGTCCAGGATGTCTATGTACTCTGAGGGCATATGCACCAAGACAAATTCATTGTGTGTCCAATCACACTTGACCAATAAAAAATTCCATTCCATTCCATTCTCAACTTCAGTTATTCAGTAAACACAGTGAAACATAGCATGTTTTATTTACAAACTGGATCGAGAGAATTTCAATCTTTGAGTCTAGATAATTGTATTGCAATTTGGGATTCATGTCTCCTGGTTTGAAGAATGCATAGGAACCATGGCACAGAGAATTTTAATATAAATACTGTGCCAGTTGCACCTATTATTACCTTATACTGGTCATCCTTACTCAAGAGTCAACCATGCCTTGGTCATCTACCTTTTTGATTATGGCTGTGATCCATATGGGGCTGGCTTTGAAGACCACTCAGAAGCTATAGCTGGCACAGAATGTAGCAGCATAAGTTAGTTATTTATTGTATTAAATTTGGAGGTCGCTGACCCCAGACTAATTCTAGCTATTTTACATTATAAAATAAAAAACAAACCTGCTCTAGGAAATTGCATTTGAGAATTACAGTAGATAAGTACAACCATTCTACCTACCTTTTAGGGGCTTTTAAGAGGCGTCTTTTCACTCAGGCATGCTATCATAAGATTGTATGCCTCTCTGGATTGCTTTAGTGATGTTTTTGCATAGGTTGAAGTTGTCTCGGATATATCATGTTTGTTTATAATGTGCTTTTTTTGTCATTCAGTGTTTATATAAATCACATGCATGTTATATAAAGTAATGCTTGGTGTTGGAAGATTAAATATATGCTTGGTACAATACAGTTGTCTGGTTAGGGATTTTTGTTTGGAATACTTGATTGCCATTTTATGATTTCTGTTTTGTTTGAATATTTTGCTTTTTATGAAACAAATAGGCATTTCATTGTGTCTTAATTATAACTATGGTCCAATAGAATACAGATCCATATGGCACACAATTAATCTTACCAAACTGATTGTAGTTTAGTTATAAGTATTAATCAATCATTATGGTAATAGACCAGGATAAAGAAAACGGGATGCAAACAATTTTTAAACTAAAAAAATATTAAAACAATAATTACACAAATTTAAATAAAGAAAAAGTACATTATACAGTTAGTCCTCGATTTATGACCATAATTGAACCCAAAATTGCTAAATTAGACAGTTGTAAGTGAATTTTGCCCCATTTTATGACCATTCTTGGCAAAGTTGTTAAGTGAATCACTGCAGTTGTCAAGTTAGTAACATAGTTGTTAAGAGAATCAGGATTCTCCATGAACCTTGCTTCTCAGAAGGTTGCAAAAGGAGATCACATGACCCCAGGACATTGCAACCATCATAAATATAAATCAGCTGCCAAATGTCTGAACTTTAATTGTGACCATGAGGATGCTGTTGTAAGTGTGAATAACTCCTACATCACTTTTTTCAGTGCAGTTGTAACTTCAGATGGTCACTAGGTGAACTTTTGTAAGTTGAGGACCAACTCTACAAACACACTCACACACTAAAAAGGTTATAAGTAAATATGCACAAAATTGATAGAATAGTGATAGAACTGAGATTATAATTCTTGATAGACATATCTTCCACTAATTTCTTTAGTCTTTTTTAAAGCCATCAGTACAGGTAGTCCTCAATTTACAGCCACAATTGGGACTGGAAATCCATTTGTAATTTGTTGTATGTTGATAAATCCATATGATCAGATTTTTTTAATATATATAAACCAATCCATTTTTCCAAATGGGCATTTTTTTCCCAGAAACTGGAAAAAAAGTTACAAGTTACATAATTGCAGAGGCAACATTTTACAATGGCCAGAAGTGCTTTAGAGATTCAGCACTCAATCCAAAACTAATTTAAATCAAAGGCCACCTTTATGCTTAGTAGTAATGAGCTTCCTAATTAAATTGTGTATTCCCCCTTTTGTCTTCCAAATCAGCTCTATTGTATGACTCTTGTTGAGCAAGAAAGAAAATTTACAAATCCACTTTCTTCAAGCCATATATGCTCCTCAGTTATAACTTTTTTTCTTCTTTGAAGCTGAAGGTCTCAAAAGTTCTATCCTTTTCTCATAAAGAAAATGCTTCGGTCTCTCTGATAATTTTGGTTTAACTTTTCTGTGCTTCCTTCATTTATATCTATTTTCAAGTGTGACAGCATTTCAGATGCAGATGCACAGTAGATTTTACAAGGACATGACAGTTTTGGCAAATTTATATTCAGTTTCTTGTCAAATAGCAATAGCAACAGCACTTAGACTTATATACCACCCTACTGTGATTTACAGCATTCTCTGGGCAATTTACAATGTCAGCACGTTGCCCCAACAATCTGGCTTCTCATTTTACAACTTCAGAATGATGGAAGGCTAAGTCAACCTTGAGTGCTGTTGGGATTGAACCAGTGGTGGGTTTCAAATTTTTTTACTACCGATTCTGTGAGTGTGCTTGGTGGGCATGGTAGGGGAAGGATACTGAGGACCCAGTTTGTGGGGGCAATAAACTGACTTTGTATAAATATACAAAAGTGTGAAGGCTATTGCTTAATGCATTGTAAGCTGCCCTGAGTCTCCCGAGAAGGGCGGCATATAAATCAATTATTTATTATGCAAACGCTAAAATACCAAATAAGTAACATAGGAACCCATTGAAAGAAAAATGTTCATAATATAGTTGTCCAGGATGCAGGGTGCACCTATCAATCTTCACAAATGTTTATAATTTTATTTTATATTATTTCCTTTATCTATTTTTTATCATTTATCTGGTCAAAATAGGCTCATAGGTGCTTACTTATGTAACATGCAGCACAAAATCATTTAATTAATGTTAAAAAGCATTGCTCCCAATACACTTACTAGAGATTTCTTAACTTTCTTTCATTGAAAAAAAAGTTTCCTTTTTTAAAAAAAAAATCAGCAATCCAAAAAATGCAGGGTCCTCTTATCTCATGACCATTAAGTTTACTCAAGAGCCCCGATGAGGAATTTTGTCAAAAGTACTTGAAAATTCAAGTATATAGTCTTGATAAATACCTGTATTCACATGCTAGTTGGCACTCTCAAAAAATCTCTACAAAATTAATGAAGCAAAATTTACCTTTATTGAAGCTTGTTCCTCCATGTCCTTATTTTGGTAATACATAGTGATCATTTTGTACCTATTTGTCTGGAACAGTCATTACATTGATTGGCTTGTAATTTCCTGGATCTCTCCCAGGCCCATTTTAAAAATTAGAAATCATAATTGGTAATTATGATTTCTATTGGTACATAATTGGTAATTCTCTGGTATTGAGCCTATTTTGAGGTACTAGTTAGGTAAGATATTAGCAAGTTTATTATATTTCTTAATGCATATTCCTCATGGTCATTACTGCTTTCTTACACTTTTTTTCTTCCATGCTTTGTGCCATGTTTTATTTTTCTCATGAGAAAAGGCTTTTTATTTCCTAAAGGAAGCCTACTTTAACTTTTTTGGTTTACTGGATACCTACAAAATACTTAGTTGACTTTTTCTGCCATTAGAATACAGAGTTGAGCCTGAATTTCTGAGATTTTATATAATCTTTAGGTATTACAAAAAGATTTGGCTCTCTTGTCTCCTTTAAAGCTTTTTGTTACTAGTCGCCTCATTTCTGAGATTATTTTCTTTTATAGTGAAATAAGATTGTGTTGGATCCTGCTAGCAATTTCCCAGTAACATGTATGTTAAGTGGAACAGTAGTATTGCAACCACTGTTTTCTGTCAGTTACAAACATTTACATTTCATACCACTTCACAAGCACCTTTGAAGATTAAATCTAATATTGTTTCTTCTCTGTCAGTTCCACGGACAATTGTTTTAAGACACAGTGATTGAATTATACAGTATGTCCAAAATATTTAAGCATTAGCTTCTTTTTTAGTGCTTTCCATGAATAGTGTTACTTCATTTAATACTGAATGATTAGTTCTTTCAGTCCATGACATTCTCAACAATTGTTTTCAACACTATTATTCAACAATAGTTATTCTTCTTTGTTCAGCCTTTCTGGTTATTCAAGTATCCATTCACAGCCATATGCTAAAATTGGGCAAACTGTGGCCTTCATATTATATATACCTTTATAGTCAATTTGATGTCTCTGATTTTGAATAATTTGTCTATATCTGCTATATCTTTCTTTCAAGTGGAAGACATTTCTCTTTTTTTCTTTTTTGGCTACCATATAAAAAGGTTACAAAAGTTCCAGAAAGTTTGAAATACAGAATAAACTCAAATTCCCAGGAGGGTTCCTAGCATACTGAAGGGATGTGGATTGGCATATCTTTCTTTGTTAATTGTTTTAATATTTATTCAATATAATCCCTTTTATCGTTTCAATCTGATCTGAGACTATTGCCTTTGAATCCTAAAGAACCTATTGGCTCCTGACTGGTGGTTGGAGCACATTACATTCTCTTACTTGAACTTTTTGTCCTTCCAAATAAACTACTGTTCAGGGTGTTGGCATTACTTATATATTTCTCTTCTTTGCAACCCAGTTCCTAATTGAGCAAATTTTCCTTTGCTATCTTTTGCTTTCTACTTTTCTTCAGCTATTTTTGTGTAGGCAGCTATTTCACCTTCTGTTGATGAATTTTAGGATATTTTTGGTGGTTACATCACTAATAGTGTTAATATATTTCAGTTTAGAGTTTTTTAAACGCTTTAACAAATTATGTATATAAAAGCAAAAACCACTCACGGATTAATCACGAACCATCCAGAACTGTAAAGCCTACAAACTTGAAATTTGCCACGTATGTTCCACTTGGCTTCTAGGTGCTCACTAAGAAAGGATTTTTCGAAATGACCATCAGAGCATTAGTATTTCCTATATTATTATTAACATGCTTTGATGCTAAGGAGTTGTACTCCCCCTCCCCACCTGAAAAGAAATCTGTTCCAAATGCAAAACACAAGCAGAGGAGTTTCACTTTCAGTTTTACTTTCACAGCAGCAAGCAGCTTTACTACAGAACAGTTGAGCTAAACCACGCCCAGCCTCCTTCCTGCCTCCTTGCTCACACAGCAAATACTGTTTGAGTTTCCAAACACCTCTCAACTCTCTCACACACTGACACGATGCTAGCCAGATGAATACCAATAGATGCTGCAGGCTGGGACATTCTACTCCCACTCCCCCTCTGTTCCAACTGCCAGTTGCATCATATTAACACACTCTGATGCTACGGAGTTACACATTCTACATTAAGTTTCAGGCTGGAAGTGTCAATTTATCAAGCCCGAGCATATAGTTTCGTAGTGAAGCATGGACATCCAGCTAGTTCATATAATATACTTTTTACTTCTGTTGCATAACCATACTGAATATTGATGAGGTCATTTCTTGTTAAGTCTGATTTTTTATTTTATTTCATTAATTTAGTTAAAAATTTAAAAATAGTATTTTTATTTTTTTTATTTTTGGTGAATGTGCTTTTCCAACCTTATTGCAGAATACATATTGAATTTGATTTCATTGTTGCCTATCTTCTGATCACAATGTTTATAGCTGTCTTTTATGTTATTGGAAGAAGATATTTCCTATTTACATTTAATTTTCTTTTCAGAATTCTATTAACCTTTCCCCTGCTTCATTTCATACACTAAGAACTTTCCCCATTATTCCAAATGCTATTTCTAACTTTAAGATTCCTGTCTTCTATAAATTAGTATGGTATCTGTTTTGATGCATTGTCAGTGTTATAAAGTTGCTAGTCAAGCTTCAGAATCTTGGAAGCTGGGTTCATGTACTTTGTCCCTTATTTATCAGTGCCTGTGTTACAGCTGAATCTTCCTTTGATTTTGTTTCTTACTGAATTTTAGTTTAATGGGAAATAGCTAATCACTTATTTGACACCACAAAATGTCCATCTTTTGGAATAGTGTTCTTTCAATGATATAGCTCATAGTTTCATTGGAATCACGGATTACAATGAAAGGCAAGCCATAATGCCTTTAACTATAAATCATTATTTTTAAACCACAGTAAGTAGGTTCACATTAGGCCAAAATCAGACAAACTATGTAATGGCTTAGTGCATTGAAATCAGTTGGCAGTTTTCTGTCTTTTCAATTACTGCTTTTGGTGTAGGAATAATTAATTAAATGTATTTAGCACCTGACTCTAGTGCATGGGTGTCAAACTCAATTGCATCACATGATGTATCGTGACATATCGTGATGTTTTTTTGCCTTTGTGGGCATGGCCTGCACGTGACGCATCTGGCCTACGGGCCACCAGTTTGACAGGCCTGCTAGGGTGTATAGTACCTGACTCTGGGTGGTTTACAAATTGTTAAAAACATTTTAAAACAAGAAAACAGTACAAAGGAAACAAAGATGCCAGAGATAATAAATCCAGATGGGAAAAAAGAAGAAAGGAGGGGGGCTTCAATCGTATTTGTCAAAAGGCTGGATGAAGAGTTGGGTGGTCCTCTGGGCCTTTTAAAACACCAGAATGGAGGCTATTTCAATATTGGAGTGGGGAGGCCCCGCAACATTCCAGATACTGCTGCAGAGAAGATGTACTACTGGGATACTAATAGATAGCATTGTTTAATTAAAGATACCGGAGCATGCCTATCCTCATAGACTGAATTGGCTGGGCAGATACTATAGCAGACAGTGGTCCCTCTAGCAACCAGCTCCTGTACCACACAGGTCAGAGGTCTTCAAACTTGGCAGCTTTAAGACTTGTGGACTTCAACTCCCAGAATTCTCCAGCCAGCTATGCTCTTACATAGGTCTGATATACCTCTGACACAGGTATACGTAGTAACCAACAACTTGAATCTTTTTGCCTCTGGGCACATCAACAGCTGGATCTTCTTTCAGCTTTAAGACAGAATAAGCATCGATGCTACTTGTATTTGCCCTTTGCTCTGTTGGAATAAAAAAAATGATCAAACTATCCCAGGTAAATTATATAACAAAGGTTACTAGAGTGCTGTTATGAAAAACAAATTCTTGGAGTCGGTTTACAAAATGGTCAAAGTACAGGCAATGTGGAACTGGAAGAAAGGAAAATAATTTCCAAATAATTTAATCCTATTATTTGGTTACTCTTCATGGGGTTCAGTCTTAAATTAGACATTCAAATCCAGCTTGAGGGCTTTACATCTGGTTGAACTATGTGCAATGCTTTCTATGAGAACTATCTCTAAAATCAATTTGAACCTTTAGTTGATCTCAATAGATGGAACATATAACAGAATCAACAGATCACTTCAGGTGACTGAAAAGTTTAGCTGACACTTATCCACAGGTCTACAAGTGCAGCATCACTTACACTCTGAATAGGAGACCTCATCATAAAAGTCATTTTCTAATCTTTCATTCTTTCTTTCAAATCATTTACAACCACTTAAGATACCTATGAAGAAACTTTGATTTTGGCTATTACTGATTAGATAGATTTGTTGATATAGAAATGGCTAGTTAATACGATTATGTAAAAAGTTGAGGTTTGATATTAATGCCCTATTCTACTGCACCAAAGGGACTCAGAAGTCAATCCTTTTTTTTTCTTTTCCTCCTTTTGCTTTCCCTCACATTTCCTTCCCCTTTTCCCTTCCCTATTTTCCCCACTGTTTACTTTTATATTTTGTGTGCTACAGTATAAACTAATAAAAAACTATTTTAAAAAGGTACCTATGAAGAAAATGGGTGAAGAACCTCCGGCCAACTGGTAGGCACAATGGTCTGGTACCATTGAGATATTGTGTTCATTAAGGACTCACGGACACCTCCACTTTGACAAGGAGTGCCTACACATTTGCATGTAGGCATTGCACCATTTATGGTTGAAGTATAAGGTCAAGTAAGTTTATAAACAACCCTGTGAGATACTGTAAGGTTAAGGAAGAGGGCAAACAGTCCAAATTTAACCAGTGAGCTTTCATTTTTTAGAGTGAACTTGAACTTGGTTTTCCTAGATACTATTCCAGCAATGTCTGGGTAGGTGGCTCAGTGGCTAAGATGCTGAGCTTGTCGATCAGAAAGGTTGGCAGTTCAGCAGTTCGAATCCCTAGTATAAGTCTCCTGCATGACCAGGAGGTTGGACTAGATCAGGGGTCACCAACCTTTCAGACCTCAAGGACCACTAAATTCATAATTTTAAATGCCATGGACCACTAATACGATCTGCTTAATGACCAGCTCAGTGGCCATGGCTAGGTGGTCATGTGACTGGGTGGGCATGGCCAACTCAATGTCACTTGCGTCAAGGGGCGCCTCGCCGACCTCTACTCACCCCTCCCCTCCCAGCCACTACTTGCCTGACAGTCTGGGCTCCTTAAGGTCCCAACAGGAAGCAGTTGTTAGAGCTAAGCAGCCACCACAAGAAAGAGATGGCAAAACAACTGGCTCAGTTCAAATTGAATCTGACTGGGAAGAAGGTTCAGCAGAAGCATCTTACTGAGGACTACAAGCATAGCTTTCCAAGCAGAGGGAATACCTGTGGGAGTGTAAGACGCTGGTAGCAGTGCCTGGAGGCTTAGTGGGCTAAGATGGTCAGCCAGTTCCAGGCCATGATGCAGTCCCACTGGAACAAGGCCCTCTGGCTCCTTGCTACCAGTGGCACTTCCCTCTAGCCTTTGCCAAAGTCCCACACCAGGAGGCTGAAGCAGACCCCAAGTCGGAATTTCTTCCCTCCTCTGACCCACACAAGACCACCCAGAAGGGGGGAGACTCTCTGCAGCAACACAAATGCTCATTGCACGTATCCAGCCCAGGGGCCGTAGTTTGAGGACCCCTGATTTAGTGCAATATAAAAAATGCAAATAATTTTTCTGTGGACCACCGACATTTTCTCACTGACCGCTGGACTAGATGACCTCCAAGGTCCCTTCCAACTCTGCAACTGTTACAAATCTGCTACAATTAAAGTGCTCCATCGCGTTGGCTGCCTTAGTTCCAGGACCCCCATCCCTGCTCCTTGCAAACGCTAGAAGTTACTTAAAATGTCTGTAGGGACCTGCTATGAAGAAAGACTAGGACGCATCCTTCAAACAGTCATTTCAAAACGGCAAAGAACCGTGCTTGGTACCAAGTAGGGCTTCCGTGCTGCCCTCCTCTGCCCTCCACGTATCCACCCCAACACCAGCTGCTAGTGTTGCAAACCCCGTTCTCGCGCGCCCCTTAAGACAGACGGAGGAGGAGGAGGAGGAGGGGGAAGGCGTCGGAGTCCGTCCTACCCCCCCCCCCCCGTTACGTGTTGACGTCACATTTCTTCGGGGAAGAAGAGGATAAATCGGCTTAAGCCTGTCCAGACCCCGGAAGTAGAGGCTTGGCAGGCTGGAGGAGCCCGTGCGAAGCGTGAGTCGGTGCTAACATTTGGCTCCGCTTGAGCGGAGGAAGGAAACTCTCGTCGGTTGCGCCGGGGCTGCGTTCTACGGAGAGGCTGGGCTGACTTAATCCAGGAAAGTCTTGCCACTCCCTGGGCTTTCTGCCGGGAGAGTCCCAGCGTTTGCGGCTGGAATGGTGCTGGCGCCGGCGTTCGGTGCTTGCGTTCTTCGGAGCCGCGATGGAAATGCTGCTGCTGCAACCGTTGGGGTGAGTCTCCCGTTTGATCTCTTCCTGATGGGTCGGATTCAACGCCCATCTCCCCACCCCCACGGCTGGCTGAAAGTGATGGGAGTTGGAGTCCAGAGCACCCCTGATTGAAGAGGGCTGCTAGATAAGTGAAGGTGGGCTGCGCGCTCTCCTAATATCGTCAGGTTTTTGGAGAGAATTGCCCCTTTGCAAAAAAAAACCAAAAAAAAAAAAAAAACACCACCGTTACCTTCGAACAGGCCTTGTTCCTATTACCTGGCTGGAATATCTCGACTGTTATTGGAACCTAGGTGCCAATAATCCAACCGTATTCTGAACATGTACAGAGGGCATTTCTTTCTTTCTTCTTTTTTTTAATGGTAGCTATGGTAAAACAGCAGCTCATTTCTGGGGGTGGCTAATTTGGTCACTCTGCCTGGAAGGGCTGTTTCCAACCCCGTTATCTTTAGGGTTTGTCTGTGGTTAGCTTGAAGTTAGAAAACCACAGAACAAACAGTCAGGGAGGGATCCTCCTCTCACATCTCATATACTGTATTCCAAAGCAGGGCCTTGAAATTCCAAGCAGCTCCTGAGTGAGTTGTAGCTTAGTTGAAGATTTGGATTGCTTCAACCAAAGTAGTCAGCATATTTTAAGTAAGAGCAGCTTTTAGGTAGGCTGTCTTTTACTTTGGTTATCCTAAGCAATCTTAAATATTTGAGGGTCAACTGAGATTCTAACAAAAGAGCCTCCGAACAATGCAGATTCTACTTTCGCTACTTTCCTTTGCAATGGAGAAAAATTACTTTTTCATTCTAGTCACAATTTGAATAACAAATACTGGCAGTTGAATACTAGCTGCGTGCTTAAAATTGACGGCTGAAACGAATTTACTCTGTCATTTGGAATATCTGTCATTCTTGGTTTTGTCCAACTAATAATGATTACAAACGATGAATAAGCCAAAAGCACTTGATGTGTTTCCATTCTTTTAAATAGAAGAATTGAAGGTGAATATTTCTGCATTGGGAGTTTTCAATTTTAAAAAGTTCTAGGAAAAGTGAAGAAGTGAAGAAAAAGTGAAGTTTTTTTAAAGTAAGCTTTTTCCTGGGGTCTGGGCCAACAGGTATTGGATGAGGATGGCAAGGAAAAGAGCTTTCCCTTGATTGCACCTTAACTTTGGGATTCTTTTCTATGCTTATTAAGATTTAAGAGCCTGACCTGATTTGCCTTATTTGTCCAGGTGTTAAATGATTTGGTGAACCTGAGGCTGTTTTTCAATATTTTATTGTTGCAAATGCTGCTTATTTTATGTGTCATTTTAGAGGCAATGTATTAATGTTATTGTAGACTACAATACTTAAAAAAAAACCCACAAATTTGGAACATATAGATCTGTCTCTATAATCTTCCAAATTTGTCGTCCAGTTGCATGTAACTGTTCTACTGGGCAGCTAGCCCAGTACAATTTTTGTGACATAAATTGAGCATCATAAAAACCATTATTATTATTATTATTATTATTATTATTATTATTATTATTATTATTATTATTATTATTATTTTGCCATGTGCTTTCCAAAGCTATTTTTTCCCTCTGATTCTAATCATATTTTCTATTGGCTTCAGGTCTGACATGAATTTTGTAAAAGTTTAGGAAAACCTTCCCTGATATGGTTTTCCTCAAATGGATTAGATTATTACTCCAATAAGCTATTGAGCATGTGACCAGTGACTCTAGAATAATAGGCACTTTAGTGGCATTAAGCTTAGGGATTGTTCTGGTCATTTCAGTGACATGGAAAGAAAGGAGTTGCAGAAGCTCTTTCTCACTTGAAGGGAATGTAGAATTAAGTTGTCTTTAATGAGTTATCTGAACTGTTAAATTACAGTACACTTTTTAAAGCTCTATCCAAGTTTGGTCCCCAGGAAAACCTAAAGTGTTAGGAAAATTACATTTGAAATTAAATGTTAAACTGGGATAAAACAGTCCCGGGGTTTGTTTTTTGAGTAGTGACTTCTGTAAAAAGTAGTGATATATGATAATTTCAATCTTTTATGTTTAGGATAATCAACATGTTGTTTAGAGAATTATGAAAGAATAGTATTTCTGTATTAGAAACTTGGGCAGTCAATTGTAGTACCTCAGCACAATCAAACTGGAGGCACAGCAAAGGACAATCCCATAACTAATTGTATAAAGCTCTTGCACGATTCTCATGTCCACCAGTTACATGTGTAATTGCTGTCTTCTAGTATTAGTTCTAGTCTGATTTTAAGGAATTTGCTCATTCTGAACATAGGACCAGCAGGATAAAATGCTGGCTATTGTAAAAACAAACATCTGGAAATGTTAAATTGTTTATCAGGCCAGAATAGTGAATATATAGGGAAGTGGTTGCCAATTATGCTTTAGTTTCATTTTTAAAAAATCATAGAATTGTTTTAAGAAGAGATTTAAGGCCAATATATGGGAAAAGTACATATTTTAATGATACAAAGTTATTCTTTATTTGGTGAGATTTTTTTGTCTTATGTCTTAAATTTGGGAATCATGTTTTTGTTTTCTTTTTGCTTTAATCACATCTTCACCAAGCTCATGACTTTCAGACATGCTGAATTAAAATTTCCAGTATTTCCCATCATGCCGATGGCCAATGACCATGTGGACTGACTATTCTGAAAGATACAGTTGAATACATAGAATATATCAAGCTGGGAAAAGTTGTTCTTTCCTTATTAATAGTTTCAGTTACAGAAACCATTTGATAAAGAAGATATTTTAATAATCAGCTTTGCAATGATAAATGATGCTTCACCTTTTTTACTGTATGCTGTTAGCACTAACTTCAGTTTAATGTGTTTCAATATGTCTTTAATTGTAGTTACTTCAGCCTCTTAGTAATAATTTAATCATTGTGGATGTTTAAATTTAGGGCTTTTCCTAGCTTGAATTTCACTTGGGAGTTGAGTTGTTCATCCCAAAGCTTAAAGGCATAGTCAAGTTAAAGTTAAAAGCACATTTCACTTGGCAGTGTTGTAGAACTGTAAGTGAATGTAGATATTAGAAGCTTTTGTATCACTTCAGTCAAGGACTCTAAAGCAGTTTATAAGGCTATATAACAATATTGTGGAACAATAAAAGCATAAATAAACTAATCAGTTTAGTTTATTAATTTAGTAATTAAGTTGGTTGCAAACTCTGATGGTTAACAAATCTTTTTTCTTTTTCAGATGTACCAAATTATGCCAGCAGAAACCTCTGGATTTGAAAGATGATAATACTGAAAAACACTGTCCTGTTACAGTGAATCCTTGGCACATGAAGAAAGCCTTTAAAGTTTTGAATGAATTAAGAAGGTATTGTTCTTGAAAAGCAGGCAGCGTCTTCAGTAGTTTTCCAGATTTTGCTCTTATTGGAATACAACGTTGAATATGAAATTGCATTATTTAAATAAGATGCTGGGCTGGCCATTTCATTTTATATAATTGTTATTTTTTTTTTCTTCCAGAGCTGTTCAATAAGAGTTTGAAGGGGAAACTTTGAGCTGCCTAATATAACTTTTCCAGGCAGCAGAAATTCCAGCTCTTTATTAATGATAAATTTGTTTTCAAATGTTGGTATATGATGTGGATTAAGGATGTCATATCATTGCCCCACCCATGAAAAATTATCTTTCTTATGAAAGTATTCCTGGGCGGATAAGATATGTGGATAGGCAATGATGGGGCTTAAAATCTAACCCATGAGGATGGGATTTTCTCCTTTTAGGGTGGTGTCTCCTCTTTAGGGACAAAGTGGTAAAATACTACTGTACCACTATTGGGTCATTACTCCACTAACTGTGCTCCTATCCACTGCTTTGTAGGTGCTGCTATTTTGGGTAAGGTCCCCTACTTTTTCTTCACTCTCCTGTTCTTTCATAACTTGAACAATATAGGCATTGTGTCTCTCATATCTCCTGTGTCCCCACTATTTCACTTGTTTTGGCATATGACTAAAGAAACTATAGACATTTATTTTTGTTATACCATTTATTTTAAATGTTCCTAATGATCAATAAGCTGGTAACTTTGATACGTTGAGATCTGGCCACCAGATTTTCCTGTATTGCTGAAAAGGGAAAGCTAAGTATGAGCAGAATAGCATAAAGTACATACCCATATGATATCTATCATAATCACAAAAAGTTTTTCAGAAAGCAAATTGTTTGAAAATTGTTGTCCAGTATTTGTTCTAAAAATGTATTGGACATTCTGGTCTAGATTTTTGAAAATTCAACCCAGCCTATTAAGAAGGAACTTGAGCATTGGATAAAGAACTTGGAGTGCTTGATTTTTGACTTGTTAAATGTACATGGGATTTATGCTATTCTTCCAACTTGGTTCTCTGCAAAGTTAGAATAATGGCTCCTATTAACATTGCAACTTCTGCGTGAAAGCCACGGTGAGCCAGACATGAGTTTTGGAGCAGGATGATGTTGCAGTGGAGATTAGAGTGGGATGCAGAATCCTGGCTGTTGAAATTCTCTCTGGATCTTTGAAATAGCCCACGTGATTCCATACAGCTGCTCCTTGCAAGTAAACCACAGAAAATCATTATACTTAAATTATGTACTTGATGGAATGAAGAGAAAAGCGCCTTCTTTTTTCTTTTTTTCCACATTTTTTATATTTTTGTAATTTATATAACTTTTATTCTTTTTATTGTAGTCTTTAATAACTTTTTTGAAAACATAATACCAAGAACTTCTGTTCATCAAAGTTAATAGATGTGGACTTGTACAAAATCCTGAAGAGGTTTACATCCACAAAACTATTTAGAATACAGTGATGAGATAACTCTGTTCTGGAGCTGTCTTATTTGTTCATTATACTGAATGCAGTATCCATTTATGCTTTACAATTAGAAACCAAACTAAAATTTAGCTACTTGCTGTTTACACTTCATTTTTTATTATTATTCAGTCATAACAAGATTTAATCATATCAATAACCTTAATTCCTTGAGTTACTTCCTAATGAACACGATTAGAAAAATGATGTTAAGCTGTTCTGCCCCAGCTATAGGTCCCAAGAAGTGTAGCGCACACACACAGCTCCAAAAACTCCATTTAATACAGACAGACCATTTCAAAATGCAGGCTTTAACTACAAATGTCCTTATCAGCCTGCTATGAATTACAGAGATTAAACAAAGTCCGAAAATCAAGTTGTAACAAAAAACTCACTCTTAAAATGCTCTGCGTAGGACCAAACGTTGTTTCCAGCAATATTTGTTATCTGTGTGTGAACTTATGTAGGCTAAGGGGAGTGGCCAATTAACCCCAAGCCTTACTCTCGAGGAGACCTCCTCCTGAGTAACCATTCCTGACTTTTGGCAGTCCTGCGTGCTCGAGCATTGAGAAGAGGCTCCTCCATTTCACTCTCTTCACTTGAAGGAGCCTCTGGAGGTTCTGAAGGCCCTGGCTGAGTCTCTGCCTCTGGTACCACATCCTCTTCAGCCTCCTCGCTGTCCAACTTGAGCGCCGGCTGCATAGGCTGCTGGTGCAACACCACACCAGCCTCCTCGTCGTCGGGATCAGCCACAATCCGCGCAGACCGCTGGCAGGCCACAACATAAGCAAAATGATTTCACAACCTAACGTTTTGTTGCAAATTGAAGATAAAAATTGGCTTTCTTAACGGGCCTGGCATTGCATTGTTTCAAGAGTAAGTGTATATTATCAAGGAGTAAAAATTTTCTATGAAACCATACTGTAAACCTCCTTTTTGGATACTGTAAGTTTAAGGTCCTGCCTCTCCTCCCCGTTCAAGGAAGTACGAACTCTTGAAATAGCAGAATTTCAAAAGGAAGCTTTTATTGAAAGGAAGTGATTGCAAGACAAAAGCAAAACAGACTCTAAGGTCCCTTAGGCAATTCCACTAGGATAAAGGAGTTAGAAACCCTTCGGTCTAATGTTGAATGAGCCAATCCACAGGTGCGAAGATATTGTGGAAATGGTTGTCCTGGGAAAGAGATAAGGAGCAATTCCCAGGCACTTCTTTCAGAACTGAGACCAAATAGATGGCCCTCCTCTCCTTACACATTCCCCAAAGGTAAATCAAAGCACAGGGCAGATAGGTGTCAGATAGGGGTTATAAACTAAGGGATTACAGGATATGTAGGAAACAGGAAAAGGATAATAAGTGAATAAATGATCCAGGCCACCCTCCCCACAGAAATGGCAGTATCACGATAGGGAACTGATAGTAAGTCTATTTCTTTACCACTTGAAAACTTCTGCTATTACAGATAGCCCTCAACTTATGACTGCAATTGGGGCCAGAATATGCACAATTGTTAACTAACCAGGCTATGATTATCTTTCCTGTAGTTTAAGGTTATTTTTGTTCTGTTTTTCTGAATAGTCAAAACCTATTATGTGATGTGACAATAGGAGCTGAAGATATGGAAATTGCAGCTCATCGAGTTGTATTAGCAGCTTGCAGTCCATATTTCCACGCGATGTTTACAGGTACCTATTTTTCTTATATCTTGCAGCTGAACTATCTCAGTCTATTTTGAAAGGCATTATGGCTATTTCCTCAGGATGCTACTGTGCTGTATATAAATATGCACAGTGTATGTAAAACACTTTAATAAGTAAATTTTGTTCTTGAAGCTGATTCCTAGAAATAAAAGCTGCACTTTGGAAGGTATATTCTTGCTAGTACTGTTATCCTTGGTGTTACCATTAGTTGGTAAAATGTATTCTGTAAACTGCTGAACTAAAAAGCTGTAGTACACACACACAAACACACACAAGCTGATAACCCGGCGTTGCCTGGGTATTTCTTTATCCCATTCCTGAAATTGCTTGAGGCATTCCAAAGTTACGCTGGAACATACACACACACACACACACACACACACACACTTAAGAGTGCTAGGGATGTCTCCACACACACACACACCCGCCCAGTATTTTTTTTCCAGATAGTAAGTCATCTGTGTACCATGTTTGGTCGGCAATCCAGAGTTATGCTGGAACATACATACATACCAGGGAGGGAGCCACCAGGGAGCCATTTAGAGGGGCGTTTCTTCCCCCTACTCCCATGCCCATCATTCCTGCCCTCTCCCTTCCCCCTCCCATGTGCTCCTCTTTTCTGCCCTGTGTACAATCCTGGCACTTTGCCCCAAATCCACCAGGGGGCGCCTTCTTCCAAGAGAATGGAACATCAGGCACTTCCCTGGGCGAACTTCTCAGCTGGCTTTCTAGAGGAAGCTGCAAAGGAACTGACATCACAAACAATTGCCACTCTAGGACACCGCACTCACTCTCCTTAATGGCCCAGGCATACCAGAGTGATGCTGGAACACACACACACACACACACACACACACACACACACACACACACACACACCAGGGGTACCTCCCCCGCCCAGCATACATACATGCATATATACATACATAGAGCCTTTTTTATATATACAGAAGATTACACACACACACTGTATTTCTTCAAAAGTAAATCCTGGTCTTATTTTCTTTTCACCTTCGCCCTTTCCACCCCACCTTGCCTCCTCACCTCGTGTTGTCCTCACTGCAAGTGATGTGAGAAAATGGTGGGGACCAGCCATGTATGCACTTAAATAGGTCCAAATTTTGGGGGTAGGGCTTAATTTTAATGCATGCTCACAAAACAGCGCTGGGCCTTCTTTTTAGGGTGGGTCATGTTTTAGGAGAGACACAGTGTGTGTGTGTGTGTGTGTGTGTACCTCTTAGTTAACAAGAATAATATTCTTCATCCCATTACATCTTTTAATATATCCAATCTGATTATCAGCAAATCTTTCTGTTCTAAAATATTAAATATATAAAATGCAACAAGCATATCCTGACTCTTAACTGTAACAAAATCCCATTTAAAAAGGATAAAATGGTCCTTTTATGCTAGTATAAACATAATAAAGCAAAACCAAAGTTTAACATTACAAAAATAGACCATTTCTCTATTACAAAAGACAAGCTCCAATACAGAACGTGTTCCCATTCCAAACACCAACAATTCCAAAAGCCTGTGCCAAATAACAATTTATACCATTCATAAAAACAATTTCAAAACTACAAAAAATTTACATGTCAAAAATGTAATCTCCGTATTCTAATATAAAATTCAGCATAACAGAGAAAAATAGTTTCTCCTTCAAAGAGAAAAATTTACCAAACTTTCTTATTTTGAATAAAAAGTTATTTGTCTAAAACTAAGATACATAAACATACACAAAAATATTGTTTATGTACTAACATAAAGTTTTCTACATATGTATATATGTTTAACATTGTAATAAGTGTAAGCAAACCCAGGATATCACATTTTTCAGTTAAGATACCAGTAAATCAAAAAAGAGCCACATAAATTGACAACATATTCCATTTTATTCCTAGCCAAATAAACTGACTTTGGAGTCCTTATTGCATTCAGATACTTATTATTTCTTATTGCAAATTTCTTCAGTACTTTAATCAATCTCTCTCGTGGAATCCAACAAAATGAAATTATTCCAATTGATCTCTGGAAGTATCATTTTTATCTTTTTCTTTAAAAGTTAAGACTTTCCCATACAGTTGTTTTGCTTTATATCTCATGACACGTTCTTATTCAGAGTTTCCTTCATATTTTTCTTGGATAGATTTTGCTGCATATCTTGTTCTGTAACATTTTCTTCTGGCAACATTGTTCCTGAGAAGACAAAACATAGCTGATATAATTGTATCAGATTGTTGATGCAGATCTCATCCCTCCCAATACCATAAGTTTCTCGTGTTATGTCTTAAATCTGAAAAGCATTTTTCCCCACAGACATGCATTCTTTAAAAATAATTTTGAAGTCTTAATATTCAAAATCCAATATTTCAACATTTTATGAGCCCTTATTTCTATCTTGTTTTGTGTTTTGCTCTTCATTTGTTTTTTAAGTCTTAAGGATTATAAAAATAGATCTTCATATTCTTATATTAAGATTTGAAGGCATTCACCCATATTTCCAGCCTTGTCACTCTTAATTTCTTTGAAGCTTTTAATAGACAATTTAATAGACAATTTTCAGAAGTAATTAGCAAAGGAAGTAAACAAACTTTTTTTCTTTTGAAAAAAGCTGTTTGCAGCTGGAGTAATTATGGCAAATTCCCCAGTCTCCCAGTTATTCCTTTTTCAGAAATTGCCAGCTTATAGTTTTTTCATGAGGGACAACCGTAAGGAAAAACAGCTTGGATGATCTCACCTTTCTTTTTATCCACAAATGTTAAAATGTCCACAAACATTGGCTCCGCTTTTCCCAGAACTGCCTTCAGTCCACCATCTTCTCCCAGAAGGTCCAAAAAATATTTTTCATTCATCTTGTGAGTAATAGCATCTCCTGAATCAAGTGCCTCTTTTTAAAAAGCGAGTCTTCTGTTTCAAACGGTAATTAATTCTGGCTGCTTCATTTCCTAAAAGGTATTTAGATAAAATGTAAAATGTTAGATTCTTGTTAAGGATAAGTAATTTCTGCTCTTCTGAGATGTGTATAAATAAAAGTAACTGGGTGTAATGACAGGTGGTCAGAGTAGCCAATTCTGCTTCACTTTGAACCCTCATAACAGCTTTAAAAGCAAATGAATATATTATTTAAAACAGTAGTGAAAGAGAAGGATAAAATTGCATCAGTACCACAGCAGTTTTATGTTCTCTCTGTTCCACCTTTCATTGTGATTTGACAACAGGTTCTGATGTCATATAGTCTTGCAGGCAAAGTGTTGGCAGCTGTCACATAAGAAGAGATACGGAAATTAATGCTCTGCTCAGAAAAAATTGAGATATCAGATCTGGTTAGTTTGGGAATCAGCCAACTTCTGATGTTTAGCTTTATAAGATCTCTAAGGATTTTTTTTCCTTAGTATTGCTTGAGATTCAAGCTGCTATTTTAACACATTAGATATTGCAGGCATTTTCCACTGTTAACCAAAAGATTTTGGATATATATCAGGTCCCTAGAGCTGAGATTGGCTTTAAATTCTCTCTTCTAAACATTCGTTCTGGCACTACAGATAGTCCTATTCTAATCTCCACAAATTGAAAAGGTGTCTTTTTACATTGCAAAGAGTTGATATTGTTTTATATTACAATAAATCAAAATGCTGTTACTATTAATCACCTTGATTAATGCTTACAATTTATTTTGATCTTTTTATTAAAAAAATAATAACTTACAATACAACTGTATTGTAAAACTTTTTCAATAAAAAAAATAATAACTTTACATATAAAATGAATTGACCAATTTGGTGTACATTCCACTATTTATTAAACTCTGCTTTTTCCATATACTGTATGGAATCATATATATCACAACTAGCAGCTACTGGCAGCTAGACTACTCTAGATTTTCCTGGCTTTCAAAACACATGGCAACGATGCTAGTCCATATGCCATATGATTGATTGATAAATACATAAATAAAAATCATAATATAAAATATATATGTAAGTCCAACTCAGTGCTTAAGCTTCCAAGCAATCAAGTTATGAACAACAATGAAACATATATGAACCTAGCCTTTCAAAATATTTATGTAATTTGAACAGGAGGTAAATTGAGTTTGATTACTGCTTTTTAATTCCAGATTTATTTAGTATTTCAATTTCAAGATTGTTTATCCTTGTAGAATAATGCCTGAGAATAAGCTTATTTCTCTCTTCCTCAAGAAAAGAAAGACCTTCCTTTTTGATCCCTGGTACTTTTGAATTATGGTTGTACAAAATTAGAAATTATGAAAGATGTCAAAAATTCTGAAAGGCATTTAGTACCTCGTGGCTGGTATTTTGGTACCAATTGGTATTATTTCCTGTTTTATTACTGTAGGATTACTTTTTTTGCTCCCTAATAAGATCTCTTTGCAGCATGTTTATTCTACTTGCCAGTGTTTGAATTAAATCTTTTGTACAGGTGAAATGAGTGAAAGTCAAGCAAAGAAAGTTCGAATCAAAGAAGTTGATGGCTGGACCCTTAAGATGCTCATTGAATACATTTATACAGGGGAAATTACAGTTACAGAAGAAAACGTACAGGTGAGTGAGATGATTATATTTATTGATCATAAAACGTGATCATAAAACACATATCCTCTTTCTGGTTCTGGTGAGGGTAGTATTTATTTCTTACATATGACTGACAAATGTGCATTTTTTAGCAATATTTCTGTTGTTTTCTTGCCCTATTGTAGCATAAAATAATCAATGAGCATCTTGCGTGTACTTGCGTTTAAAAAGATCTGCTGAGTTTTACAGACCTTGACAAAGTACACTGAATTATATCAAGCAAATGTAACAGAAAAGGTTAGGGTTAGAAGCCCTGGGAAAGCTAAACAAATCCATTATTTGAAGAATACATATTAATCCAGAGGTGGGCTGCTGTGCGTTCACAGGGGTTTGGGAGAACCTCTAGCTAAGATTCTGTGCAGTTCGGAGAACTCCCAAATTCCACACCTGGCTGGCCCCGACCACCCCGCCTCTCCCCACCCAGGAGTACCCACCCAACCTGCTTTGGATGCAGATAAGTGCAGGGTGCATGCAGAGGCTCGGGGAGGAAAAACAGGCCTACCAGAAGTTCAGGAAGGGTCTCCAGAGCCTGGGGAAGCCATTTTCACCCTCCCGGAGGCTCAAGGAAAGCCTCTGGAGCCCGGGGAGGGCAGAAACGCCAGCCCCCAACTGTGGTGCAGGAGGCTGACTAGGCCATGCCCACCAAGGCCACACCCACCCAGCAATTAGGCAGAGAACCCCTTGCTAAAATTTTTGAAGCCCACCCCTGTATTAATCTAATTTATTTATTTGTTGGTTCAAATTATATGCCGCCCTTCTCCGGAGACTCAGGGCGTCTTACAATGCATTAAGCAATAGCCTTCATACTTTCGTATGGCTGCTTAGTAGGGCTTTTGCCCCCCCTCCCCCTCAAGCAGTGTTCGTTTTTTATACAAATTCAGTTTATTGCCCCCACAATAGGTAGGTAAAATGGTCCTCATTTTACCTGCCTTAGAAAGGATGGAAGGCTGAGTCAACCTTGAGCCTTGTGAGATTCGAATTTGCAGTAATTGCAGACAGCTGGTGTTACTTAACAGCACTTTAATCTGCTGCGCCACCAAGGTAATAGGAAAGATGAGAAGGATAATAGTAATACAGCCCTACCACATGGGTAAATAGGTTTAGGCATAAGACAGTGCTGTGGAAGTTAGATATTTAGCAGAGTGATGGCAAGGGGGGAAAACTGTCTTTGTGTCTAGTTGTTTTGGCATACATTGTCCTATAGTGGCATCCTGAGGGGAGAAGTTGAAACGGTTTATCTCCAGGATGTGAGAGGTCCATAGTAGTGGTGGGTTGCTACCGGTTTGCACTGGATTGGGCGAACCGGCAGCGGTGGTGGCAGGAGGCTCTGCCCATCTGCCCGGACACTTCTGTGCATGCACAGAAGCACCATGCGTGTGCACAAGCATGCACGGACACATGAGCGAACCGGTAGCAACGGGATTTGGAACTCACCCCTGGTACATAGGTATTTCCTTAGCCCTCTTTCTGATTCATGTAGTATACAGATCCTCAATGGAAGTCAGGCTGGTTGCAATTGGTTTTCTGCAGTCCTAACTATATCCATTGAAGTCTGTACCCGTCTTGTTTGTTTGCTGTACCATACCAGTTACAGAAGTGCAAATGACATACTCAATAATTCCTCTGTAGAGCTGTATCAGCAGCTCCTCGGGCAGCCTGAGCTTTCTGAGTTGGACGCAAGAAGAATATTCTTGTATTTGCAGACTGATCCACCAAAAAATAAGATAAAAGAGAAAATTGAGCTAATGAAACATAAACTAAACCTAACAGTACAAGATAAAATGGCACAAAAAAATTAAAATAGTGAAACAAAACTTTTTTGAAAATGCAAATAAGCCAGGTAGAAAAAAGAGAAAGAGAAGAAAATGATATACAAACTGATAGATGAGAAGGGGACTCTTCTCATCTATCCGAATGAAGATAAAAAGAAAATAATCCAGGAATTCTTTAGGAAACTGTACAGTCAAGAAAAAATGTCAGAAGTTACAATAAAAACAATATTTGGAAAAAGCAGGTCTACCTAAAATACCAGACACAGTGAGAGTAATACTAAGCAAAAGAATAACGACAGTGGAACTAACAGAAGCAATTAAAAGGCAAAAAAAAAAAACAATAAAATACCTGGGCCAGACAAGTGTCTGGCAGAACTCTATAAAAATTTACAAGAGGCACTAGGGTAGTCAATGCTGAAGGTCTATAATGAAGTGCTGTTAAAGGCAAAGCTCCCTAAAATGTGGACAGAAGCATACATTATGTTAATACTAAAGGAAGATTCAGACCCTCAACAAATAAAAAACTACAGACCAGTATCCTTATTAAATGTAGATTATAAAATATATGCATCTGTAATTTCAGAGAGATTAAAAAGATTTCTAAACGAATTTATACACCCATATCAGAATGGTTTCCTACCTAAAAGACAACTGAAAAATAACATGAGGATTATTGTGAACGCATTGGAATATTATGAAGCTCATTCTGATCTTGGATGCGCAAAAAGCCTTTGATAATATGAACTGGCAATTCATGATACTACAACTACAAATCACCCTCCTCCCCCGAGTTTTTTGTCCTACTTTTATTCCTGGGGCTTGACTTTCTTAAAGACTGTTAAAGGTTGTTTCAAGCTTTTTGGAGTATACTTCCAACATGGCTGGAACAGCTATTTACAGAAGGGTTGGCCTAGCCATAAAAGAAATGGCTGAGAGGCAGGATGCAAGCTTGGCATTCTGTCTGATTTTTTTTTTTTACTTCCTTTTTGGGGGCATGTGATCTTTCCTTAAATCTGGATGATTACCTAAGGATATCTTGTGAGGTGAGTGAGGCCAGCTGGTATCTTTAAGTGGTGCAAATGGATCTAATGATTGCTTCTCCTGGGCGAAAAACTATGCTTTGTCGGCTCACTGAGCACAGGAGTCTCTTATCTGTGGGGATTCTTCAGTCATCCAGGTCATGGTTGTCCCAAAGGTGCTTTTTTCAAGAGCAACTGGACTTTCTTGGTTTCCAGAAAGTTCAGTTGCCTCTTGAAAAAGCACCCTGGAACAGGAGTCTCTTGCATTGCTTCAGAGTGGGCAAGGCACATGATTGCTCACTGATGATAAGTGGATCCTCCTTCCAATTTGTTTTCATTTTCTCTCATGATAATATGGCATAGTAACATGGCACCAATTGTAGAAAGTTAGCACCCACCGCTCTCCTAGAAGAATGAAATACTTTGAGAAATATTAAAAAGGAAGAATATATTTCCCTGAATGAGAAATGGAGAAACATGTTTACATAGAAGGAGAAAGCAGCCCCCACTGTCCTTAATAGCCCACAGAAGATGTCAGCACTTAAGAGATAGAGAGAGAGATAGCTATATTCATAGGCAAACATTCCCCGCAGCAAGGTCTGAACAAAGTCAGAATGGGATTAACCCTCACTCAAGATATTAATTTGTTAAATTTGTCTCTTTAGCTCGGCATTTTGTAGCCCAAAAGTGCCCACCCACTTTCTGGAGAGCTTAAATGACCACTCTGCTAAAGGATTTTATTTTATGAGAAAGAGTAACTTGGCTGCTGATAGTTAGCCTTGTATTTTAACTATTTTAATTCCTCAATGTGCTCTGGCAATCTGCCTGATTTGTAACTCCGGCTTGCCGGTATTGCTGAGGAAAGGGAAGGTATTCAAACAGAATTGTTTAGCTTTCCATGATGGCGGTGACTCATTGATCTTCAGTGCGTATTCCCCCATTTCTAATCTAATGACTGGTATTTAGGGCAGCTTTTTGCAAGCAAAGAAGCTTTTTTTATTTTTGTACAGATAATCCTTGATTTACAACAGTTCATTTAGTGACCATTCAAAGTTACAAGGGCACTGAAAAAAGTGACTTATGACCGTTTTTCACACTTACGACTGTTGTAGCATCCCCACAGTCACGAGAGGCCAGTCAAGGCGAAGCGTCACTCAATGTCAACAACATCAAGTTGGCCACGCCCACCCAGCCAGTTATTAGGGCAGAGAACCAGTTGTTAAAAAATTTGCAGCCCACCACTGCATGTTACGTTGCCGTCACGTGACGTTTTGCGATGTTTTCCCCCTTCGTGGAGCTGGGGTGGCCATGGTTTGCACGTAATGCATCCTGCCCGCGGGCCGCCAGTTTAACATCCCTGTCCTAGACTGAGTTCCTACTCACTAAAATGAAGAAATTATAGAGAAGCAAAGCACATGTACATGTATATCCTGATCTATTCTGATTCATTTGACAAAACATAGCCTACAATTTAAATAAATAGCCATGTTATTGCTATCCTGTTCTGTCAATTCTTCATCACTACCCATGATGGTAAAGGTTCAAAACAGAATTAAGATTGAAGCATGGTGAGAATTTACCTATTACTTACATAATTACTTAACCCCTTACAGACTGTCTTAGAAATGCCTTTTTTATTTTTCTTGATGATACTGACCCCTTTAATTTTGATTATTGTAGGTACTACTACCAGCAGCTAGTTTGTTGCAGCTGCAGGATGTAAAAAAATGTTGCTGTGATTTTTTGGAAACTCAGCTTCATCCCGTCAACTGTTTGGGTATCCGAGCATTTGCTGATATGCATGCCTGCATTGAGCTTCTGAACAAGGCCAACACGTACGCAGGCAAGTGGAAGTTCAATTCTAAAATGGAGGATTGTGGTATTATTTTTAACTTTGGAGAAGCCTTTCCATATTGTTCACATGAAAAAGAATGTAAATTACAACGGAGAAATTAAAGTTATATGGATAACAAACAAAAATTGTTTAATGATTTGATATTAGCAAAGCAGCCAAGAGGCTGAATAAATTTCAAAAACTAAAATTTAAGATTAAAATAGATATTTAAACAAAGCAGTATTAAATCTTTGAAAACTGGCACCTTTTCCCTTTCTCAAAATATTAATGTAAGTAATACAATAGTAGGATTCAATTTGACAGAATAAAAAGAATTATTGTTAATGTGGCAATTCAATAGACAGTAATTCAGTTTCCCAGATTACTTCAGCTATAATAGTGATAATACAGCAAATGCAACTAATTTTTTATCTGGCCAGCTACCATTTCTGAGAAATGCTCTTCTGCATTGTATCGTCAAGGGCCTGTATTGAGAATTATTCCCCTTCTATTAACCATGTATATGTGCTTGCATCTGTGGAGTTCACCTTATGGAAAGCAATTACAATACACTTCATTTCATATGTTAATTTTACAGATAAAAATACTATATGTTTAGACATACAGTACTTTTAATGATGGGAAGGTAACAGCGTTCTGTGTGCCTTTGACATTTAGTCTTGCTGGCCACATGACCACAGAGACTTTGGACAGTGCTGGCTCTTCGGCTTTGAAATGGAAATGAGCATTGCCCCCTAGAGTCAGGAACAACTAGCACATATGTGGCAGGGGAACCTTTACCTTACCTTTACCCTATTTTTAATAATTGCTGCTAGTAAAGTAATTAGTTTAGTAATTACTTCTAGGAATATTTCCAGTTATGTATTAGTTGTTAATGTCTTTCCTTTGAGAAAATATTGCATAATAATTTGAGGCATTATTATAAAAATGAGATTCAGCCAATTGTGTTGTCTTCTAATACAGGTTTTCACCAATTATGCAATTTGGCACATAAGCCTCTAGTTCTACAGCAATGGGAGCAGTGGTGAAATGCAAAATTTCTGTTACAACCAGTTACTGTTACAACCAGTTCTCTGGGCGTGGCTTGGTTGGGGTGGGGTAATGTGATTGGGTGGACGTGGCCAACTTTTTTCTTTTAAACTTTTAAAAGCATTTTTTCTACAACCTCTTCAGCCGAAGAGGTTGCAGAAAAAAACGCTTTCAAAAGCCTCTGACGATCAGGCAAGTCAGCTGGGATCATCAGAGGCTTTTAAAAGCATTTTTTTCCTCTACAACCTCTTCATCCGGGAAAAAAATGCTTTTAAAAGGTTCTGATGATCCCAGCTGAGCTGTGCGATCATCAGAGGTGGGGGTTTTTTACTTTTAAAAGCATTTTTTCAGACGAACAGGTTGTAGAAAAAATGCTTTTAAAAGTAAGAAAAACCAGCCTCTGATGATCATGTGGCTCAGCTGGGCATGCGGGGGGGGGGCAGGGATTTTTGCTACCGTCGGTTCTCCGAACCACCCGCCGTCATCGCTACCGGATCAGGCGATCTGGTCCGAACCAGGAGCATTTCACACCTGAATGGGAGGTTGCACTGGCCCAGCTCAAATAACCCAACCAGATTATGAGAAGTATGTTTGGGCTGATACCCACATAATCCCCTGTCTTCTTGGATGTCTATTTTCTTGAACTAGCAGGTACAAACAAGAGTGATAATTAGCAACACTCCCTTCCCATTGCTAACAGTCAGCACACTCCATTCTTCCTTCTTAGAATTTGTTTGTCCCCAGATATATTTTATCTAAAAATAAAGAATTCCACCATGTTTCCGTATCTCCTACATACATGCAAGCACTACTATTTTAACTACATATTTATTGGCGTATATGCCCAAATACCAGAAATAGGGTGAATTGTGGAATTCTTTTCCACCAGATATCTGTCAAGCTACTTCCCTTTCTTTATTTAAACAATGATTTGAAGCCTTTGTACATCAACTAGCAACCTGTGGAATGATGCTCATAAGCTTGTGAACACTTTTGACTTTTCAATATTTATGCATAAATACCCTTTCCCCCCAAATAAGACATCTCCTGATAATAAGCCCAATTGGGCTTTTGAGCGCATGGCAATAAGGCCAAGCACTTATTTCAGGGTTCAAAAAAATATAAGACAGGGACTTATTTTCGGGAAAACATGGTATGATCTAAAACATGAACTGTTACCTGAACCGATCCTGGAACTAATTTAAAATATTTATTGAGGAAAGTAGTATTTAAGCACTACCATATGTGTTGAGCTTTATTTTGTTTGTATGATTTCTTGTATGATTTTACAAAATTGGAAGATCTGTTTTAAATTGGATATCATTATTTTGGTATGTCATGTTCTAATAGCCAACATATCAAACTGTAGTGAAGATTAGAAGACTCTCATTTTAAAACTCTAGTTACTGTTTTCTATTCTATTTACACCTGAATACATTTTGTTAGCCATTTGTTTATATTATGCCTATTATTTTTACAAATAATTTTTACAGAAACAAGGTGGCAAACATATCCAACATACCTTCCTCCTTCTATTTTCTCCACCAGAACAACTCTGTGAAGAGAGTTAGGCTAAGAAAGAGTGACAAGCCCGAAGACACTCATTTGCTTTTCATGGCTAAAGCGGGACTTGAACTCACAACCTCCCACTTACTAGCCTGTGTCTTAACTATTAGACCAAACTGCCTCTCAAATAATGTTGCCTTCTTCATTTATTTTATAACTTTATATGATTTTATAGCTATCCACCACATGCAGATGATTATGGTTGGCTTACAAAAACAAGCCCATCAAAAATAACCCTCCAGCATCCATGTTAAATTGTTAATCCTGTTTACCACTAATAATAGTAGAATTCATGTTTGCTGATGTTTGTTTATGCTCTTGGTGTATGTGGCATTATGCACACTTTGTAACATGCTCAAATGTACTGAAACAAAAATCATAGGGTGTTCTAAAAGTTTTAATATAGTTCTGTACTAAGCCTTTGGGACAACTCTGTATTTAAGATAGGATATATCCAGCCACTGCCATGATTTCAGTCTTTAACCTTATTATGTATTACACCTTTCAAAAGAAAGACCTAATAGTCAGTCTTATTTTCCAAATGTAGTGGCCTTATTTTAGAAATTATGTTGGTAGTTGCACACAAAGTCCAGTTGGCTTTATAAATGAGATGTCCACATTTTAAATGACATTATTCTTTCATGGACATGAGCTGTATATTCTAGCAATTAAGCAAACTATTTTGTGTTTTCTGAATCTCTATAAGGATGCTGCTTCTGTTGCTACAATCTGTGTTTACATTTTTTTTTCTTGAAATAGAACAGCACTTTACTGAGGTTGTACTAGGTGAGGAATTTCTCAGTATTGGTGTAGAACAGGTGTGCAGCTTAATATCCAGTGACAAATTAACAGTAGCATCAGAAGAAAAGGTAAGGTAATGTCTTCCTTATTTAGCCGTTATGATATGTAATAATGTAGAGGTGTGCAATCTGTTTTAGATGCTAATGTTTAAAATTTGAGTTTGAAATGGACTATTCTGTTCTTTTTTGATCTGCTACTCAGATGCTGTGTCTTTTTTTGCCAAAAATATTCCAATACAAGAACAGTTGCAGTAAGATCAGAAGTGTCTAACTTTGAAGTAGTTTTAATGCAAAAGTTTTTACACACCTTTAAAATCATAGAACTACCGGTAGATTAGAAGGAGCATTGTTGAAATATTTATCCATTTCCAATATACCTTGATAGGAGGATATGGGAGAAAGATCTTTGAATGTTCTTTCCCTTTCACTCCATTCTGTTCAGATTTTTTTCCCCCAATTGTGGCTGTCAAAGCAAAAATCTATGAAACTCAAATAAAACTCTTTTATCTACATTATTATATAGTTGGTGATAATGTAGGAGACCCTTTTCTTGCTTAGAGGAAGAAAGGGGTCTCCTACATTAACTCCAACTACTAATAAACTGGGGGAAGGTTCTAATATTTATCTACTCAAGGAAAACCAATTGTGAAAAAAATAACCAGAGTCAAAATGTGTATGATACAAATACTGCTAAACATGTGAAAAAGCGTAAAAGTATAAATACTGAGAGGAAACCCTAGTTCCAGCTAATTTAAAAAAAAAGAATTCATAGGGGGAAGGGAAATTAGATGTGTTGTTCTTTGTAAAGCCAAAACTGGCTAGTTATTGTTACATTTTAAAACATAATAATCTGGTCTAGATAAATTAAAACTTTATATAATAAATATGCCTTCACTTCTAAGAGGTGAATGGATGGAGACAACGGAGAATTAGACAAGGCAGTTCCATCTGGTTGTTGCTGGAAATGTTCTTCCTTTCTTTCAATTCGAATTATAAAACGAGCAAAAATTTAGCATTCTATATCTAGCTGTCAAGAAAACCATACGCAGAACTCATAACGTGTCTTTATTTCACATAAGGTATTCGAAGCAGTGATTGCTTGGGTTAATTATGACAAAGATGTGAGGCAAGAACTCATGGCACGTCTGATGGAACATGTTCGATTACCTTTGCTGTCAAAGGAATATTTGGTCCAGGTAATTAACCAGAGGAATTTCATTCATGGTCTTTTATTCCCTTGTTATATTGCAAGATAAAAGCTTGTGTAATGGAAGAAACATAACAAAGCAGGGGTGAAATCCAGCAGGTTCTGACAGGTTCTGGAGAACCAGTAGCGGAAATTTTGAGCAGTTTGGAGAACCGGGAAATACCACTTCTGGCTGGTCCCAAAGTGGAGAGGGAATGGAGATTTTGCAATATCCTTCCCCCTGGAGTGGGGAGGGAATGGGGATTTTGCAGTATCCTTCCCTAGGAATAGGGTGGGAATGGAGATTTTGCTGTATCCTTCCCCTGGAGTGGAGAGGGAATGGGGATTTTGCAATATCCTTCCCCTGGAGTGGGGAGGGAATGGGGATTTTGCAATATCCTTCCCCCAGGAGTGGGGAGGGAATGGAGATTTTGCACTATCCTTCCCCTGCCACGCCGACCAAACCATTCCCACAGAACGAGTAGTAAAATTAATTGGATTTCACCACTGTAACAAAAGGTCTCTGGCCATGGGTGTCAAACTCACATCATCATGGCAGCATCATGTGATGTATCGGGACTTTTTTCTCCTTTGCTAAACCAGGTGTGGCCAGCACATGACACATCCAGCCCGTGGGTTGGGAATTTGACAGCCCTGGTTTGGCCAACTTGCTGCAACCAACTCATCATAGCCACAACAATTGCACAATTGCAATTGCACAACAATTCAATTGTTCTAGTAATCATTTCATTCAGTTACTTTTACTATTGGTAACCACATTTTCGTCAATACTAGATAATACTCTTGTATTTCTCTATTGACTTTCTTCATTTTATAATTGTTGGCCACAGTTCTATCGAAAATTTACCTTGTGTATTTGATGAATTTCTTGATCATAATGCACTCTCTTTTTTATATTCCCTCGGGGTATAATTACCAAATTATGTTCTCACTAGAGAACAGTTTAGAATCCCTTTTGACTTCTCCACTGAGTTTAAAAAACAGTCAGAGACAGTTTCAAATTAGGGTCTGATGACCTCCTAAGGGTTAGGATGGTACTGGTCTACCTGATCTCCAGCAACTGAAGGGGGCAGTCTACATTCAGCTACAGAGTAGGAAGCTAATAAATGAATAGAATGGGCAAGGACTATGGATAATAAAGTCTTATACACTGAATGTAACCCCACCCACCCACCGTCCCTCACCCTTTGGCCTCTGCCTCCCAGCAGGTTATCTCCTTGCAGTAAGCAGCAAGAAGGTCATTTCAGCTTCAGCACAGCCTAATTAGCAGAAACTGGTTGGATCAGCTTCCCAACTCTCAGTTGTTTTGCTCTCAGCTGTTTTGTGCAGGCCTCTGCTACTTGCTTCAAGGAGGTAAATTGCTGGGAGCAGATTTTTTTTTTCTTGTGCTAATCAAGCTGTGCTGAAAATGAAAGTAAAGCAGGCTATTTGCTGTTTTCTGCAACAAGGCAAAATTGCTGGGAGGCAGAGGCAGAATTTTTTTTCTTGTTTTCCTCACCAAAAAAGGTAGGTGTCTCTTATAGTCTGGAGCGTCTTATATTCCAAAAAATACAGTATCTTGGTTCAAATATTGTTGTCCTATAATGCACCATTTCACTCAGTTAATGATAATGACAAGAGTTTTAATAGTATTGTATATAGATTGGACTTGTAGGTTTCAGGGTTATACGAACTAAGGGCATCATAAATGGGATAGCTAAATTATATGAATATAAAATACAAAAAATTATAAAATAAATTTGATAATAAATTAAAAAGTCACAGTTCCCCAATCTGGACAAGTTCAGACATGAAAACTTCAGCTTACAGAATTCCTTCGTCTCTCAAGGTGAGAACTCTGGAAACTGAAGTCTGCACATCTAGAAGTTGCCCAGGCTGAAAAACACTGATCAATATTAATAAAAAAAATTATTTATTATTCTTATAGAATATTTCAAATAATACTTCACAAAGAGATAAATAGATCAGATTGTCATTATCTCTAGTTTGTTTTCATTTAGCAATAATTGTTGGGAAAAATTATTTTAAAGTTTTCACTGAACCAATTCAAAACTAATAACTACATGAAAACTACATTCATGCAAATTAGTCAGTCTGTTCTTTCTTGCTAAGATTGCATCAATATGGCTAATTCACAGAGAGTTGAAGAAGAGATACTTGTTAAAAATAGCAGTGCATGTAAAGATTACCTAATTGAAGCAATGAAGTACCATTTGTTGCCACTTGAACAAAGAGCTTTGATGAAGTCCACACGAACGAGGTTAAGAACACCTTCCTGTCTTCCAAAGGTAAGCATGTCACTTATATGTACTTCCTTTTCGAATTGCCTTGCATTGTATGAAAAAATGTATGTGATTTAAGTCGGGGTCTTTTTTATTTTAAAATATGTATATAATTCAAATAATTGAAATGAAGTAGAAAATTATAGAATTGGAAGAGGCCATTTTGTCAATAAGTCTTAATTTCCTGTTCAAGTACAGCATACTTAAATCTATCTAGTAAAATTAATAAAGCAGCCAGAGAGTCTTGTCAGTATTTAGCTACATACAAAATCATGCTGAGTTGTGTCTACATTCTTGTTAACATAGGCTAGGACTTCGCCTTTTATTTAAGAAAATTTGAAAGCTATTGTGTGGAATTTATCAGACTTAAATAGAGTTACAATTGATAAAGAAACAACTCTCTTAACTAAGATGACTAAGATGTTTTTTCATTAGTGGGAATTGTTTGGGTATAAAGGTAAAGTTTCTCCTCGCACATATGTGCTAGTCATTCCTGACTCTAGGGGGCGGTGCTCATCTCCATTTCAAGCCGAAGAGCCAGCGCTGTCCAAAGACGTCTCCGTGGTCATGTGGCCAGCATGACTAAACGCCAAAGGCGCACGGAACGCTGTTACCTTCCCATCAAAGGTGGTCCCTATTTTTCTACTTACATTTTTTACGTACTTTCGAACTGCTAGGTTGGCAGTAGCTGGAGCAAGTAACGGGAACTCACCCCATTACATGGCACTCGAACCACTGAACTGCCGACCTTTCGATTGACCTTTTGATCGATCAGGTCAGCGTCTTAGCCACTGAACCACCGCATCCCTGTTTGGGTATAGAATGTCTTTTTTCCCAGGGACAAGTCAAAAAAGGCTGCAACATATTCATATCTGCAGGGCTTTTCTTGAACCTTTTGAACCCATCCTGAGTAATGCCATTCCAAGAAATGGAATAGTATTAAGGATAGGATTTTTTTTGTTGTTGTTCATTGTCAGAGACTGTTCAGTTTCCCCCCCCCCACCCCCCAATTAATGTGTATCTAAGTTTATGATGTTGCTTCTGTTAAAGGTGATGGTAGTGGTAGGAGGACAAGCACCAAAGGCTATCCGCAGTGTGGAGTGTTATGATTTTAAAGAACACAGATGGCACCAAGTTGCTGAACTGCCTTCCAGAAGATGCAGGGCAGGTACCCCAACACTTTACACTGATGCTTCCTGCATGCAAGCTTAAATCTATGTCAGCTATTTCCTTTTTATTGTATAATATAATGGATTTTATTGATTAGTCAATTGACCATATCAGACAGAAGCATTAGCCACTGTAAAATGCAATAAATGAGATATGATACAGCGAAATGAGATAAAATAGCTAGGTAAAGGTAAAGGTTCCCTTCGCACATATGTGCCAGTTGTTCCCAACTCTAAGGGGCAGTGTTCATTTCTGTTTCAAAGCCGAAGAGCCAGCGCTGTCCAAATATGTCTCCATGGTCATATGGCCAGCATGACTAAATGCCAAAGGCGCACGGAACGCTGTTACCTTCCTACCAAAAGTGGTCCCTATTTTTCTACTTTCATTTTTTATGTGCTTTCGAACTGCTAGATTGGCAGAAGCTGGGGCAAGTAACGGGAGCTTACCCCGTTACATGGCACTAGGGATTCGAATTGCCGAACTGCTGACCTTTCTGATTGACAAGCTCAGTGTCTTAGCCACTGAGCCACCACATGAGATAAAATAGAATAAAATAAACTAGGCAAGATAAAGTGAAGATAAAAGAGTACGATTTTTTAAAAAGTGTAAAGTAAAATAGAAGAAGAGCTATTTCCTCTTTTAAAAATATGGTTTGGTATTCATGATATATGAAAAGACTCTTCTGCTAGAACAGAATTCCTTTTTTTCCCAGGAGTTGTATACATGAATGGTCTTGTCTTTGCTGTTGGTGGCTTCAATGGCTCCTTGAGGGTTCGTACCGTGGATTCTTATGATCCAGTAAAAGACCAGTGGACAAGCATTGCTAGCATGTGGGACAGAAGAAGCACTTTGGGCGCTGCTGTATTAAATGGGCTTCTATATGCTGTAGGAGGTTTTGATGGAAGTACAGGTACATAATGTTATATAGTGATAGCACCATACAGCCCTTCTTTGAATAAGGCATCTAGACCGTGGAGTGTTTTTATTGCAATAATTCTCATTATCTCCCCCCCGCCCCCAAAACATATTTCAGCATCTTTTTTCTTAAATTTCAAACAGAAAATTTCATTATCAAACATACAGAAATGCTAAATGTAAATCATTAGAAGTAGGATACTTTAGAAAGTTTTTGAAAATTTATTTTCTAGAGCAGTGATGGCAAACCTTTTTTTCCTCGGGTGCCGAAAGGGTGTGCGTGTGCCCATATCCATAATTCAATGCCCCCCACGCGCCCACCCCCCTAGACAATCCCCCATGTTGTCCCACCCCCGCGCGCAGCCCCCCCGCTCCCCTGCGCATCTGCGCATGACCTCCCCCAGGCCCCATTTTGGGCCTAGCAAGCCTCCCTGAAGCCTCCAGAGACCGGAAACAGCCCATTTCCCGACTTCCTGTGGGCCCAGTAGGCCCATTTTTTGCCCTCCCTAGGCTCCAGAGGCTTTCTTGGAGCCTGGGGAGGGCGAAAATGGGCCCCCGCCTCTCCAGAGACTGAAAACACCCTCCCAGAGCCTCTGCACGAGCCCTATACTTATCTGCCATCCAAAATGGGCTGCGTGGAAACTCGGGAGGGGAGGGGAGGGGAGGCGTGGGCGTGACTAGCCAAAAATCAGCTGGCTGGTGTGCACATGTGTGCTGGAGCCGAGCTAGGGCAATGGCTCGCATGCCCGCAGGTATGGCTCTGCATGCCACCTGTGGTCCTTGTGCCGTAGTTTCGCCATCATGGTTCTAGAGTATATCTTGTTTTTCATTTGTGTCATTTCACCTGAAGAATCATCCTGCAGCTGAAACTATCTTGGGGGAAGGACATGCAGGTAGCACACAAACACTTATGTGTGTTATTTCAGCAGGTGGCATTACCAGCTGAATTAGTTTGGACTTCAAGCCAAGCCAGATTGGATCTGGGTTAAAACTCGGATAGGAGATCATTGGGGGATTCTGCAGGCTAAATTTGGGAAATCAAAAAAGGGATCCTAAAAGAAGGCATTGGTAAATCAGTGCTGTTGCATAGATATGTCTATGAAGTCATCAGAAGGAAAAATCTGTGCAAAGGAACTTGTATTTACGCAGGGAATTTTAGCCAGTTATCTCTAATGGTAGCAAAACGGTATGCTTTTATATGCTTTTTACTTACTGCAAAACAACAACAACAATAACAACATATTCAGTAATGCTTCATTTTGATTAGGTTTCTTTATGCTTTATTGCAGGTTTATCCTCAGTAGAAGCTTATAATATGAAGACTAATGAATGGTTTCATGTAGCTCCAATGAACACAAGGAGAAGTAGTGTTGGAGTAGGTGTAATTGGAGGTAAGATTTCTGATTTTTCTCTCTGCATGACTCAACCTTTTAGATATCTAATCCTAAAGGCCCTGCCTATTCAAAGAAAACACACCTCTTAAAGCTCGTTAAGAATGTTATGAAGGAATGTTATTCTGAATGGAAGGCCCAGGAATGCTGCTTCACTGTTTCTGCTCTACTTTTCCATCCTTCTTTCCTATCCTTTTTTTTTGTGCTGTGGCTCTGACACTATTTGCTTGGCTTATTCTAGAAAGTAAAATTATTCCTTTTATGAAATGCCTATTCAGATAGAAGCCTTTATTGGGGGGAAAAACTAAAAAGATTTGCTACTGGGAAATGGGTTAATGGTTTACATTATAAATATTCCTTCCTCATTGAGTGAATAGCCTGATTAAGATTTTTATTTTCATCCATAAAAATATTTGACCCATAAAATAGGGAAGTGGGTTTATAGAATGAACAGAGTAAGGTATATTTTAAATCATATCTTTCAAAAGCCGTTAAAATAACACTTTTTCTATTTTTAAAAAAATGAATAAATGTTGCACTTGTAATTTTCAAAATGTTTACAACTAAATTATTAACGTAAAAAAAGTACATTTGTCGTTACAACATGAATAGCATAGCATAGCATAGCATAGCCTTTTTTACTGGCCAAGTGTGATTGGATACACAAGGAATTTGTCTTGGTGCATACGCTCTAAGAAAAGATGCATTCTTCAAGACTCACTTAAAGAAGCACTTACTGTCATTCAAGGCTATAGCATGTAAACTGGAAGAAACCAGTTTGTTGATACAAAATAGTGTTAATTCTCTAACAACTCCTATGAAAATGCCCTGAATATATTTGAATATTGCTGCTGTATGTTAAGGTACAATTATAATAAATTATAGGATTGTTTAGCAATAAAGCTTAACCATTTTCTATATTTCTCTATTTTTTAAAAAAGGGAAAAAACACCAAACAAATATTTATATTTTAAATATGCTATCTAGTGATTAGATAGTTTGTCACTATACTGTACGTTTGTATGTATATAGCTATGTAATATATGCACATTTGCACACATATGTCTCCTAAATCTATTTCCAGGTATGTTGTATGCAGTTGGTGGCTATGATGGTGCATCGCGTCAGTGCCTTAGCACAGTGGAATGCTATAACTATAATTCAAATGAGTGGACTTATGTTGCAGAGATGAGTATTCGACGTAGTGGAGCTGGTGAGCAATCAAAACTTAAATTACATTTGTCACATAAAATCTCTTCTCCCCCCCCCCCTTCTCTCCCTCCCTCTCTCCCTCCCTCTCTCTCTCCCACCCCCTCTTACTTTCTCTCTCTCTCTCTCTCTCTCTCTCTCTCTCTCTCTGCCTTTGAATCAGTTTTAACTTTTGGCAAATGCCCAGATAGTCACTGCAGTTTTTACAACAAGATTATTTTGGAAGTAGGTCTAGAATTCACAGTGTTCTGGTTTCTAGCCTGATGAATTAATGCTACACTAAACTGGTTCTTTAGTAAGTTCTCTCATAGAACTTACCAGAAGGCCTTTAGCAAATTACATGCACATTTACATATTATATATGAGCTAAATATAGTTTATGTAGCCAAAGCAGTGCAATGTAGATGGAAAAAATTAACTTTTGATATGCCTGGTTCTGGGTAAACCCAGACTAAATTGACCTATTTTAAAGTAGTTAACACAATTCATTTTATCACCTCTACATATTAATTGTAGGAGCAGGGTTGGTTGGTCTCTGGTAGTCAGAGAGCAAAGAATCTGGCAGCAACTTTTGAGATTAAGAAATTTAAAGCCTAACACAGCAGCTGTATTTGCTTTGGCACTTGTGCCAACCAGTCCAAGCTACGTCAATTAATTCAAACATATGGCATATTTTTTTTAATATATGTTTTATTAATACATTAATTAAACATATAATTAATTAATTAAACATATAATACAAATAATTACGTCAATTAATTCAAACATATGGCATATTTTTTAATATATGTTTTATTAATACATTAATTAAACATATAATATAATTAATTAAACATATAATACAAATAATTAATATATTTATTAATATATACAAAAGTATGAAGGCTATTGCTTAACGCATTGTAAGCCGCCCTGAGTCTCCGGAGAAGGGCGGCATATAAATCAAATTAAAAATAAAATAAAATAAAAATAATACATTTTTTATATCACATAAAAATTCCATATCTATCTGAACAGCATGTTGGCACAATTAATTTTAAGTAGAAATGCCATATTGATCAACATTAATCATAATAATAAACATAATAAACGTATCAGTAATAATTGCAAAATAGTAATACAATTAGTTTATCTTACGAAGTTTTCAATACAAAAATTCTCATTATCTTTTGGATATTTTTAGATTTTAATCTCTGATTCTGTTAATTAACCATTGGTAAAACAAGTTCCATGTCAAAAAGCATTCTGTTTCTTCCTTTTCCTTTATTTTAAGTGTTAATCTGTCCAATTCCGCACATTCTAATATATTTTTTTTATAATGCTTTCATCTGTAGGGATCTCTTCGTCTTTCCATTGTTGTGCTAACACAATTCTTGCTACTGTTAATACATGTAAAATTAAATATATTTTCCCTTTGTCATACTGTTCTGGTAATATACCCAACAAGAATATCTCTGGTTTCAAATCTATATGTTGTTTTATCATTTGTCCTAGCCAAGTATGCATTCTAGTCCAATATGTTTTTGCCTTTGAGCATGTCCACCACATATGATAGTATGAACATGGTATCTGAATGCACTTCCAACATTTAGCTGATAAATTTTCATACATCTTTGCTAATCTCGCTGATGGTAGATGCGACCTATAAAACATTTTAAATAAATTTTCTTACAGGGAGTTGACTTTTTTTTTTTTAATTAGATTTATATGCCGCCCTTCTCCGGAGACTCAGGGCGGCTTACAAGGCATTAAGCAATAGCCTTCATACTTTTGTATATTTTTTATACAAAGTCAGCTTATTGCCCCCACAAACTGGGCCCTCAATTTACCTACCTTAGAAAGGATGGAAGGCTGAGTCAACCTTGAGCCTCGAACTGGTGTAATTGCAGATAGCTGGATGTTAATAACAGGCTATTCAGCCGGTTGAGCTATCTGAGGCTCAATATTGTTAGCTTACAATTTCTATCCCCCAGTTTCTGCCATTTATTTAATTCTATTGGGTAGCCAAAGTTTTTAGCCTATCTTATTGTTTCTTTCACTTGTTCTTCTTCCAGTTTAATACTCAGTAAATAATTATATATTATTTTAATTAATTTTTCATCTGTCACTAGTAGTATTTGATCTAGTTCTGTTGATTCTTTATGAAAGTTCTTGCGTCTTTCTCATATCTTGATTGTATTTGCATATATGGCCACCATGCTAAATCAATCCCTTGATTCATACGGCATATTCTATACATACTTAGACCTAGAGTTATTATGGTAAAATCATTTCCTCTCATCAGTTAAGACTACAACTCCTATTACTGAAGGGCTGGGGAAAGCTGTCAAACAAGCAAAAGCCCAAGTGTCTAATGCAAGCAAAGAAAAAAGAGAATTTCAAATCACCTATAAAATATAGACAGATAAATGTGCCTTGATGTGTTTCTTTTTAACATTGCAAACTGCATTAACTTGTTTTAAGACATCTGATGCAGGAATGAATTTTGTTCCTTGCTTTCAGGTTGTCAGTTCCATGTCTAGCAATGATTGAGCCTGAGTGGCGTAGGAGGCTAATGCCTCCTATTAAAGGCAGCACTTAATATCCAGCTGCCTGCAATTACACCAGTTCGAAACTCCCCAGGCTCAAGGTTGACTTAGCCTTCCATCCTTTCTAAGGTGGGTAAATTGAGGACCCAGTTGTGGGGGCAATAAGCTGACTTTGTATAAATATACAAAAGTATGAAGGCTATTGCTTAACGTATTAAAAGCCGTCCTGAGTCTCCAGAGAAGGGCGGCATATAAATCAAATTAAAAAAAAAAAACAGGAATGTCTTTTTCCTCCCCCCTTTAGCCAATTGTTCAGACATATACTATTTCTTTGGGGAAGGCTATGGCACTACTAAGAGATGTGGTGGCTCAGTGGCTAAGGCGCTGAGCTTGTCGATCAGAAGGTTGGCAGTTCAGTGGTTCGAATCCCTAGTACTGCCTAACAGGGTGAACTCCTGTTACTTGCCCCAGCTTCTGCCAACCTAGCAGCTCGAAAGCACGTAAGAATGCAAGTAGAAAAATAGAAACCACCTTTGGTGGGAAGGTAACAGTGCTCCGTTCACCTTCGGCATTGAGTCATGCCGGCCACATGACCATGCAGACGTCTTCAGACAGCACTGGCTCTTCGGCTTAGAAACGGAGATGAGTACCGCCCCTAGAGCTGGAAAACGACTAGCACACACATGTGGGGGAATCTTTACCTTTACCTTATGGCACTGCTGCAAATCTGCAATTACAGTTCATTCTGCCAGGTGGCCTTTTTTAATTTCTTACTCTGGGCAGCTAATTTTCTGTTAGCTGCCCAGAGTCATGTATTTGGGATAAATATACAGTAAATTTAATAAATATATGCACACTGTTCAAGTTTTCTTTCTGATGACTGATTTCTTTCTTCATTTTTCTCTCCATCCTCTGTCTGAAGATCTCTAGATAATACTTGAGGGACAGCCGTTCTTCCCTGCTGCATATATATATATATATATTCCCTTTGTGGCAATATATATATTGCCAAAAAGGATCATCGAAGAAAAAAAAAACTCTAAGATTTGCTTTTTCAGGCTTAGAGAGTGAGCCCAACCTGATTTTCTAGAATAGGGGTCCTCAGATAGCTGGAGAATTCTGGGAGTTGAAGTCCACAAGTCTTAAAGCTGCCAAGTTTGAAGACCTCTGCTCTAGAAAACTGCACAATCTTTACGTCTAACTTTCTAGGTCAAACACCTCTGTAATGCTTCAAACTACAGAAATCCCTGCTCAGGGTCTCTTCCGGGTTTATTTATTTATTTATTTATTTATTTATTTATTTATTTATTTATTTATTTATTTATTTATTATTTATTTATTTATTTATTTATTTATTTATTTATTTATTTATTTATTTATTTATTTATTTATTTATTACAGGTATTTATATGCCGCCCTTCTCCCGAAGGACTCAGGGCGGCGAACATAAGTTAAGAAACATGTACAATAAAATTGTATTTTAAATCAAATAACTAATTAATGATAAATAATAAACCCAGAATCAAAGTCAGCCTATTTGCTTGAACAGCCAAGTCTTCAGCTCCCGACGAAAGGAGCGGAGATCAAGAGCCGTCCGGAGCTCGGTAGGTAATTCATTCCAGAGGGTGGGAGCACCCACAGAGAATGCCCTACCCCTGGGCACCGCTAGATGACATTGGCTTGCCGTCGGGACCCTGAGGAGAGTGGCCCTATGTGAGCGAACAGGACGGTGGGAAGCAGGCAGGAGAAGGTCCTGTAAATATCCTGGACCTAAATCATGTAGGGCCTTATAGGTGAGAACTAGTACCTTGAAGCGGACCCGGAGAACCACTGGTAACCAGTGCAGCTGACGCAGGAGGGGTGTTATATGGGAGTAACGAGGGGCTCCTGTAACAACCCGTGCGGCTGCATTTTGGATCAGCTGGAGTCTCCGGGTGCATCTCAGGGGCAGGCCCATGTAGAGGGAATTGCAGTAATCCAAGCGGGAAGTAACCAGGGCATGAGTGACTGTGCGAAGGTCATCTTGGTCCAGGAAAGGGCGCAACTGGCGCACCAGGCGAAGCTGTGAGAAGGCCCCCCTGGTCACAGCCGTTAGATGGTCTTCTAGGGACAATCGAGCATCCAGGAGGACACCCAAGTTGCGAGCCCTATCAATGGGGGCAAGTTTTTCTCCATCCATCAAAAGTGATGGGGTTTCTGAAATCCGAGATGCCGGCATCCACAGCCACTCAGTCTTGGAGGGATTGAGTTTGAATTTGTTTCTACCCATCCAGGCCTGTACCGCCTCCAAGCAACGGGACATCATGGAAAGGGCATCTCTGGGGTGGTCTGGGGTGGAGATGTATAATTGGGTATCATCAGCATATTGATGATATCTCACCCCAAAGCCACGAATGATCTCACCCAGTGGCTTCATATAGATATTAAAGAGCAGGGGGGAGAGAACCGACCCCTGAGGCACCCCACAATTTAGGGGCCTCGGGGTGGATCTCTGCCCTCCTGTCCATACAAACTGTAAGCGACCCGAGAGGTAGGAGGAGAACCACTGTAAGACAGTGCCTCCCACTCCCAACCCCTCAAGTCGCTGCAGTAGGATACCATGGTCGATGGTATCAAAAGCCGCTGAGAGGTCAAGTAGGACCAGGATGGAGGAACAACCACCATCCCGAGCCCGCCAGAGATCATTCACCAGAGCGACCAATGCCGTTTCCGTGCTGTGTCCGCGTCGGAAGCCCGATTGGTACGGGTCAAGGTATTCCGTTTCCTCCAGGAACTGTGGGAGCTGTTGCGCCACTACAGTCTCAACAACTTTTGCGATGAAGCGAAGGTTGGAGATGGGACGATAGTTATTAAGTGAATCTGGATCCAGGGAAGGCTTCTTGAGGAGAGGTCGAACCACCGCCTCCTTAAGAGAGGCGGGGAAGTTCCCCTCTCTCAACGAAGCGTTGACAATTGCCTGGATCCAGTCTCTAGTCACCTCCCTGGCAGCCGAAACCAACCAGGAGGGACAAGGGTCCAATAAGCAAGTAGAGGAACTAAGTTTGCCCATAATCCTGTCCACTTCCTTGACAGAAACAGGGTCAAACTCAATCCAGATATTGTTCTCAAGACCCACCCTAGTCTCCCGATTGGATTCTGTCCAGTCAGAGTCCAATCCGATCCGGATCTGAGCGATTTTATCATGCAGAAACTGTACAAAATCCTCAGCTCTGCCCTGTAAAGGGTCTTCCCTCACTCCCTGATTGAGGAGGGAGCGGGTCACACGAAACAGGGCCGCTGGGCGGTTTTCTGCAGATGCAATGAGGGCGGCGAAGTAATCTCGTTTCGTCATTTCCATTGCCACTAGATAAGACCTAATATGGGTTCTTAACTGTGTTCGGTCAGATTCAGATCGGGAGGACCTCCAACGTTCCTCTAGACGTCTTTTCCGACGTTTCATTTCCCGGAGCTCCATGGAAAACCAAGGAGAGACCCGGGATCTGCGGCGGGTTAGAGGCCGCAAAGGTGCAATTCTGTCTAAGGCGTCAGTAGCTGACCGTTCCCAGGATGCCACTAGAGCCTCAGCTGAATTGCAGGATTGAGAGGTGGGGAATGTCCCAAGCTCCTTTAAGAACCTTTCTGGGTCCATCAGGCGCCTGGGGCGGAACCATTTTATGGGTTCCATCTCCATGCGGCAAGGGCTGGCAGATTGAAAGTCCAGTCTAAGGAGGGAATGGTCAGTCCATGACAGGGGAGTGATGGAAAGTTCCCCCCTACCATGACCATTTATCCACTGCCCAGAGAGGAAAACCAGGTCGAGTGTGTGTCCTCCCCTATGAGTTGGGCCCTGAATAACCTGAGTCAGGTCCATGGCTGTCATGGAGGCCATGAACTCCCGGACTGTCTCAGATGACTTGCCGATCGAAGGCAGATTAAAATCTCCCACAACCACAAGGCTGGGGAGTTCAAGTGCCACTTCAGTCAAGACATCGAGCAGTGCAGGCAGGGCTGTGGCAACATAGCTGGGAGATAGGTATGTGACCAACAAGCCTGACTGAACTCCAGGGTCCCACTTTAATAGAAGAGACTCACACCCGCCTATCTGAGGGACAGTGACCTCCTTAGGACTCAGACCCTCCCTGACAACCACTGCCACCCCCCCGCCCCTTCCCTGGCATCGCGGCTGGTGCAGAACACGAAAGCCTGGGGGGCATAAGTCAGAGAGAGGGATTCCCCCCTCTTGCCCCAACCAGGTCTCCGTGATACAGGCCAGGTCTGCACCCTCCTCATCAATAAGGTCTCGTATGAGGAGGGCCTTATTCATCACAGACCTGGCATTCAAATACACCAGACGGAGACCAGGTTCCCTCGCTCTCATATCCCCAGGAAAGCAGGGTGAACAGGAGGTATGGGAGCAAGCCACCATCCGAATGCTTCTGGTGTGATGCTCCCCCCTCCTACTTTGATTTCTTCTGCCCCTTCCCACCATCACAGGTATAGAATGTCCCATCCTCCTCTGAGCATCCCCCACGACTCCCAACCCCCTCAACCCGTCGGGACTGTCAGCATGGCATGGCTGCTGAACCTTAAGAGACCCCCCAGTCTCATTTTTATTATTAAAAACCACCCTCCTCCCAGATCCCCTTAAAATTGGATCTAAAAATTTATTTAAAAAACCCCATAGCTTCCGTTTTTTAGCATACCACCTCTCAGGGTTCCAAAACCCATCATCAAGGGCAGCCCTCGATAGTTGAGAGGGCCAAACCTGCGAGAGAGGGGAGTCTCGCAGTGCAAGGAGCTCCGCAGTTGAATACATTGAAGAATAGCAACGAGCTGAGAGTGATGAAGGATCATTTTCTTCTAAAGGGTGTTAGAGATGGTTAAAAACAGGTAGATTAAATAAGGGAGGAAAAGATGTTAAAGAGAAGACAATATGGTAAAATCCCCTTTGATACTGTTAAACAGCCTTCTAGAGACTTCTATGGAGTCTCTAGAATTTTGGTCTCCAACCAAAATTCTAGAGACTCCATAGAAGTCTGCTTTAATCATCAGTGTTATGTTGCCTTAACCATATATGACGAAGACCTCCCCCCTCTTTTATTCAGAATGTGGTTTGTGGCTCTGTAACATCAGCTGAAGGATAAAGATCATAGCCTCTGTATTTCAAAAGCTAAAATGTGCAGTGCATTTTTCTATTTAGAGATAAGCTTTGTTTCATCCCAATTTAAATCCTACATCCATCCATCCATCTAGCACCTCCATTCATCTATGAAGTTAGCTCATGAAAACTTAAGCCTTTTTATAACATTTCTTAGTCTTGGAGAAGATACCAGCAGACTCCTGACCCACCATAATATATGATATTATTAAAACTATTTAATATATTTTGCATTAAAAAAAATCACAATGTGAACAGCAATTTTTGAATTCTTATACTTAAGATCTTGGAGAAGGGCTTACAAATGATGACCTCATGTTTAAAAATATTTGTGTCACGTGATCTCTGACTTTAATAATTAAAATCTTTTTGATGCAATTCTCTCCACTATTCATTAACTTTTTTAAAAAATTAATGGCATTTGAGAAAACAATAGACCCTTTTCTCTAATTTCTGAATCTTTTTTACTTTCTCTTTGCAGGTGTTGGAGTTTTAAATAACTTACTTTATGCAGTTGGAGGACATGATGGCCCTTTAGTTAGAAAAAGTGCTGAAGTTTATGATCCCACCATCAATGTATGGAAACAAGTTGCAGATATGAACATGTGTAGGAGAAATGCAGGTAAATTGTTTGAAGTCATAAAAGAACTTTTTAATAGTCAGTTTGAAAAAGCACTAGTTTTCATGCAATTTTTAAAAGTCATCAGTACAATCATAAATAAGGCAATGGAATATGTTAAGAGTAGCCTGTTATATATAGGATGTTGCCAAAGGCATAAAAGTACAGGTTCATTTTCTTAATGGACATACACTCAGACAACATTATAGCAGGTCCCAACAATTTTAAAACTAGAATGCTTTCTACTGTTTCAATATTAGCACATGAGCAGAAGACAGGGGGAAAAAACAGAATTATGATAAAGTTCTACCAAGACTGAATTGGTCATATTTAAATTGCTCATATTTTCTGTTTTGTTTTTATTTTGTCTTAATTGTTAGCTGCTCAGAGTCATGTAAGTGAGATGTGACACTATATAAATTTAATAAACATATACACACTGTTCAAGTAAACAATGCATATTTTTTGATTTAAGCATTTTCCATTAAAATTACTCCCAGAGATGCTTGCAAACATGAACTCAAGCCACTTCTTAAAAGTATTCATGGAATGTTTTTAATTTAATTTTCTTTACAAAAAATACACAAAAAGCAATGAACAAAGCAGATTGAAAAACCGTAATGTACATTTGCCTAGTAGATAACCTAATGAATTGTTAAATTATATTACAAAATAGAAATGGCACTTAGACTGCTTTATAGCTTTCTCTAAGCAATTTACAGAATCATCCTATTGCCCCCAACAATCTGGGTCCTCATTTTACCGACCTCGGAAGGATGGAAGACTGAGCCAATCTTGAGCCAGTGAGAATTGAACTGCCGAACTGCTGGCAAGTAGTAATCGATAGTCAACAGAAGTAGCCCACAGTTCTGCATTCTAACCACTGTGCCACCATGGCAAAAAATAAAATAAAAAATAAAAAAGTAAACTAATTAACTAATTTAAACTAATTGTTTAAACTAAAAATTATGTTAAATTAATAACAATTCTCTAAATATATCATATCATGTTTAATAATAATCTGTAAAACTACTATTCTTGTAAAGTATCATGATTCTGCCAAACAGAAACATAACTCTGTTTGTGGGTGGGAGGTGTTATTGGGAAAAAAGGCCTTCTTAAAAATTGATGCTGCACAGCGGTGAAATCCAGCCAGATCTATCCGGCTTGCACGAACTATTAGCACCAGCGGTGGGAGGCTCCGCCCACCCACTGGGACATCATTATGTTCCATTTTTGACCCTCTGCGCGTGCGCAGAAGAGGCACACATGCTCACATTCCAAACCGGTAGAAAAGGTAAGTGCATTTCACTGCTGATGCTGCACAATTTTTGAACTCTTATGTCTAAAGTAATAGTATTTTTCCAATTTGGTATAATTATCTAGTCACAATTTCTAACTTTGGAATATGGTTCAAAATAATATTCACATATTTAACACGTTTTAATATTTATTAAAATATTATAAAATAATGAACAATTGACAAAACCAAAGGATGTAGTGGAGGGGAGGAAATCTTATTTCTGATAAAGAAAATCTACAATTTATTTTTTTCTGATCATTCTTTGAGGACTCTGATAATATCCTGTGGAATAATTTCATGGATGAATTAATCTCAAGACCAAAGAAATAAACCTAATACTTTTTACTTCCATCTGTTGATGTTTCATGATTGGATATCTCAGCTTATCTCATATGCCATAAATGTCAATTACTTTAACGTTAAACATATTTTAAAACTTATAGATACAAAGTTTATTTAAGTTGAAAAAGAGTAATAAAAAATGGTAGCATCTCAGACACTTTTCAAGCAGCTGGCTGATCCTGTTGAGTTGGAGTTTAGTAAAGGTAGTTGAGTTTATTATATTGCCACTGTTCTGTATTAGGCAAAGAAAATTACATCTGAAGTTGTTGAAATTCCTTATTATAATTGGTTTAAAGTAATTATTCCAGACTTGGCCCATTCTTTCTCATATAATGTTTTTTCAACTATTTCTAAAATAGAATTCTTCCATAAAGCATTCAAGAAACCCAGCACTGAAATCTCTCAAATTAGAAAATGAGGTATACTTTTTGCTATATGTTGACCCAAGATCCTAACAGGGGAAAAAAAAAAACATTCCAATGAAGTCTATAACTTCAATTCTGATTTTGCATAAATATAGATGATAATTTCCTATTTATTTATTTGTTTGTTTGTTTGTCAGTCAAATTTCATGCTGTCCATCTCGCCAGAGGCGACAGTAATCAGCTTAGACATTGAATAAAAAGCAGTACAAAATATTAAAACTGTAAATAAGGATCTGAAATTTAAAATTCAATTAAAATCAAACCAAGATGATCTTTCATGAAAGAAAATCTCAGTTTAGCTAATGAGATTCTTTGTAATAGAAATATAAATGTCTTCATTAATTTATCAATCTGAATAAAATACCTACTTGAAATTAATGTGAAAATGCTGTTAAATATCAATCAATAGGTGGCAGGGGTTAGTAACCATTTTAGCAATGTTAATCTTGCCCCATCAACCTAATGGAATTTTAACCCCTCTATAATTTGAGCCTGGTCATTTATGGCTCTTGTGAGAAGTCTGAATTAATTTGTTCAATGATCAGTGTGTTAGTGTGGTTCTTGGCTGCCTGTTCCTTTACTGTTTTGTGTTGATCTTAAAAGGCAGAAACTATCTATTACTTCAGTCTCTTTACTTTCAATTCTAAGGCTGGGTACTTGTTGTATCTATTGTCATAATTTGGTCTTTGTATTTATTTTTAGACTCACGTTTATACTTGCTCCTTGATTTTTATTACTAAAGCTTCCTGAACCTTTGTATTTTTGGCTATCAAAGAAGTGTCATCAGCACACAAGAGATTATTATTTGGCGAGGACAATTGATGCTCCTTTCTTCCTTTTTGTTTTCTTTGCCATCATTGTTATTTTGTGCTGTAAACTATAAACCATCCTGAGGTGCTGGGAATGAGGTAGAATATAAATGTAATAAATTTCTATCGTTGTTGCTCCAGTTGTTGTTCCTCCAATTTTTCTTCCAAAACTAAACTACGGTAGCAAATATTGCCTGGATAGTGAGCAACCAAGTGATAATGTTTTATGTCTTTTTCATATTAGGAGTTTCTGCTGTGAATGGACTTTTATATGTAATTGGAGGAGATGATGGCTCCTGTAACTTGGCCACAGTGGAATATTATAATCCAACGACAGATAAATGGACAGTTGTATCATCATGTATGAGTACAGGAAGAAGTTATGCAGGTATTGAAAAATAAATTTGGAAAATACTGTTCCCTTCTAGAAGAAAAATTGGTATATTTTCCAGTTTAGGAATTGCTTTATCATCATCATCATAATCATCACCACTATTTTGAGTATCGGGAATGGAAGGAAGTATGGCAATGACATTAGCAAAATAGGCAAGGCCTTTTACTTTTTAAATGGAAGTCATACCAGTTGTAGCATATGGTGTAAAGTAAGTTAATAATTGTGGAATCATTGATCCTGTGTCAGGCAAGGAGAGAAGTAAATGACAAAATGCACATTGTGATATCACAATGCATGTTTTATTATTTTGACACCACCAGATTTTGTTGAGAAGTCTGTGGATTTGGATAGCTTATACTTTTTAAGGTTCTGTATTCTATCTTCAGTAAGGTGGTACTCATGACAAGTATTACATGCATATGAAGCATTTATGAACAAATCTTCTCCAATATTATTTAGGAATGTTCCAATACAAAGAATTGATCTCTTGCATCTCTCTTTCTAGGTGTGACTGTTATTGACAAACCATTGTGAATTGGTGCAGATATTTTCCCTCTTGATTATGCAGTTAAAAAGCAAGCTTTAACAAGTAGTGTTGAAGTGATTTAAGCATCCAAGCACTTCTCAACTTGTAGCTGTGCACTGAGACATGTTGGAAACTGCAATTAAGGTTTAAAATGAAGATTATTCCAGGTTGAAGCAAAGTGTAGCATTATTCCACAGTAGGCTGCATCTACTGGAGATGTACAAAACTGTATGGACCTTATTTGCTGGATTTCTAGACAAAACTCATTTTCTTAAGAGCCAATCATGTCTCCCAAATGGTTGACTATAGATTTTTTTTCTAGTAGAACATAATATGTTCTGTGGAAAGTTAAAAAATAAAGATTTGGGAGTGGTGGTAAAATGTCCATGAATAGTAGGTTTTATGCCCGCATTACTTTTTCTCACTCATCTTTGGTTACATTACAAATGTTTGCATATTTATACATTTTCTTTATATTTGTTAGGGACTTACTGATATTATTTATAACTGGCATGGTATTCCAAAATGTGCCAGTACTACATTGTAAAACAGAGGTGTATATTTTGATATTTACTAATGCCATGAAACTGATACCATACAAAACTCAATTAAAAAGTGTTTTAGCTTATATTGATGATTTGTATTCAGCAAGATCCCTTTGTTACGTTTTAATGTATTTATCTTAATTGTAATTGGGCATGGTAATAATTATGGAATAAAATGAATGTAGTTGGGGTTATTTTACTTGCATGGCATTTAAAACTCTTCCTGTGTAACTATTTAAAAAGTTGGTGTAACTATTTCAAACTGTTAGCTACTCTTAATTACTGTATTATATGTGAACATATTTGTACAAGAAATATATTAAACTTCTGGATGTATTAAATTTGACCCAAAGTATTGTCATTTTGATCTGTTTTCTTTAATAAAAATTTACATACTTGTTTTTCTCAAGTTTGGAGTTGCTTTTTATCTGATTGCTCTTTCATTGGCAGGTAGCTTCGGTCTCATCAGCTTATGAAACAATACCAAAAACAGATTATGGAACTAGTTAATGTAATATGTTGATTTTATTTCTAGTGCATGATTTGGTACTATGGTATTTGAAGTGTAGGGACATAATAATAGAATAGATAGAATTACTGGGACATATAATAATAACTTGATGTTTTGCTTCTGTAAGAATTACTTTGCTAAGAATTGGAATTGCCTCGGCCATTTGCTCCTACCAGTGATCTAACTTCTGTTATCTTGTTATCTTGTTTTTCTGTACAACTCTGCACCTGGTGGATATTTCAAGAAGCGGGGTTGCTAAGCATCCAGCCCCTCCGTTGCTAAGCACTCAACCCCCTGTTCCTTGCTGCACTGCCAAAGGAAGTCATGGAAGTCATGGGCCAAGGAGCCAGAATTGGGTATTAAGCTAATGTCTCTGAAGGTATAAAAGAACGCTATACCTTCCCCAAGGTGTGGTTATTCCTTACATGCATTATATCCGTATGTTCTGGTTATAGTTTCACCCAGGGGTGAAATTTACTTATCTTTGCTACTGGTTTGCAAATGTGAGCATGCATGCGCAGAGGGTCAAAAACAGAATGTGATGACGTCCAGGCGGGTGGGTGGAGCCTCCTGCCGCCAGCGCTACCAGTTCACCCAAGCCAGATAGAACTGGCTGAATTTCACCACTGGATTCATCCAGTATTTTGTTTTGGCCATAAATAAAATCTGCTGCTTTTTGCAAGCCTCCTCTCGAGTCTCATTCTCTTTGGTATCTCAGTGGCTCGGGGAAGCTTCTAGGACCTTACACTTTCTGGTGCCCAACAACATGGGGCTCGAGGGCATTGTTCCTTTGAGGTTGCTGCATTCAGCTGCTCACAAACTGAACTTCTTTGTAGTTCAGTGGCCTTCACTACGGCGAATGGAAGAACCCAGCTGGGACCAGCGAAGTCAAGAGCATACCTGGAAAAATTTATCCAGTGACTTTGACCAGGTCATTTGCTGGCAGGCTCCGATTCTGCCTAACCTGAACGTCTAACCAAGGAGGCTTGCACAGAGGATTGTGGAACTGAGCTCTTCTAGGTGAGTAGAAAGTTTTTTTGTGGGGGGGGAAGGGGTGGGGAGTGTTTCCTTGTGTGTGAGAGTGATTGAGATGTGGGAAATACCTACTAGAGGTTTGCCTAACTTTGAAAGGAGTGTGACTGGTGGGATGACATGGAACTTTGAAATTCAGGGGATGTTCTGACCAAATGTCGGACCGGCAGGGGAGGTCCAGGAAAAAGGGAGGGTTTGGTGAGGCTTTGAACCGATGGAAAGGTCTGGGAAATCCCCTCAGGTGAAAGAGAATGTATAGTCAGGCTTTGATGGAAAGAAATCCCCTGGGAAAAAATGGGCAACCATACTGGTAGCCTGTTCAGAACAAATAACCTAGTAAAAAGAATAGGGCCATGTTTTCCATTAGGCTGTGTGTTAGCCCACTGGAACACGTTAAAAACATGTTGTGAAAAAGAAAAAAAGTATAAATAATTTTTTTAAAGAAATGTTGTGGAAGTAAAAGTTGCTTTTAAAAATAAAAATAAATGGAAATTTGAAGGGACAAAACCGCCACAGGTCTGGAAATATTGTTTAATTGTGTGTGTGTGTGTGTGTGTGTGTGTGTGTGTGTGTGTGTGTGTGTGTGTGTAATCATTTCCAAAGGAAATGCAAGGAGGATGAGACCCTCTAATGGAAATGGAGCCATTGGCTTGTGAAAAAGCTCCCTGAAATAATTATAAGCATGAAATGAAATTTCTGTATGTGAAATTGGTTTTGAAACTCTTGATTGCAGTACAAATCTGAGTGTGTGTGTGAGATGCCCTGAGGCTCATAAGGAGTGATAAGGTCAAGTGATCTGAGACCTGTGAATGCCTGTATGTGTAGCACACACACACACACACCCAAATTCCCTTTCATATAAAGAAACAGTAAGTTGCAAGGTTTTGTTCTAGTAGTAGTGAAGTAAGTGAAAAAAGCAATGGCCACTGTTTGCAAGAGAAAGAGATCAGAGGGATCCCATGGAGGATGTGGGAGAGAAATTTGTGGAGAAAGGAGATGAGAATTCTGTGTGGTTTAAACATTTTTCCTCTCTATATTCTCCCTCACCACCCGGTCATTCTTTTGCACAAGGATTTTTTGCCTCGGAAAAGCAAGAGAAGCAGGCAAGAGAGGAAATGCGGTTTTTCTACTCATTTTAACCATCTCCCTTTCTCTCTCTGCCAAGTCTGTCTGAGAAAGGCAGGGCAAATGGGTGACCTGTTCTTGCAGCCTTGCCTTTCACTGTTTTGGTCTGTTTCATCTGCATATAAAAGCTATGCAGATATATTTTCTGCTCTGAATACAATTTCGATTTTTTTTTCTGGAAATTTTTGAGGTTTCAAATGCTTAATTAAACCTATATAAAAGAAATGATTTTGAAATATTTTGTTTACATTTGTAAATGTTTTTAACCTACTAAGAATTTGCTTCCATCTGAAGGAATCTCATTTTATTTTACTAAAAGCAGAGAATTAACACTAAAGTTTGACCCAAATATATTTCACAATATTGACTCAAGATACCTCCTTTAGATTGTTTGTTTTATTTTTGAAACTGTTCTTCTTACTTCCCTCTTTTATGTCGTTATGTCTGCGTGCATTTTGAATGCTTCTGAGTCAAGGTGCTCCATCCTATAGCATTTTGTTTGTTTGTTAGCAGCACAAGTTGTTGCCCTTTTAGGAATTGTTACAGAGATGAGTTAGAAATTACAATATGTAGAAAGAGAGATAAAATACTTAGGACATTTAATTAATGAAAGAAGTAACATAAATAACACCTGAAGGAACTGAGGAAATTTCTAGGATTGACTGGATATTGTAGGCTGTGAATAGATAATTGTGTTATTTTGAATAAAGAGCAAAGAGCCTAGTGTTACATGGATAAGGGAATGGCTTTGAGGGTTTTCACCCAGAAGTGGAGAGGAAAGAGAGAGTCAGTAACATCTGGAATCTGTCAGGATCCATCAGGCGCCTGGGGCGGAACCATTTAATCGGTTCTGCCTCCCTGCGGTGGGGTGTAGCGGACAGAAAGTCAAGCCTAAGGAGAGAATGGTCTGACCATGACAAGGGTTTGATGACTATATCCCCTATATCAAGGCCATTCAGCCACTGATCAGATACAAAAATCAAGTCCAGAGTGTGTCCTCTCGTGTGAGTAGGTCCATGAACTAACTGGGTCAGGTCCAAGGCTGTCATGGAAGCCATGAACTCCCGAGCTATCTCAGATGTTTCACCGATGGACGGCAGATTGAAATCTCCCATGACAAGAAGCCTAGGAGTCTCAACCGCCACGCGGCTATTACATTAAGGAGCTCAGGCAGGGCTGCTGCTATGTGGCAGGGAGCCAGGTACGCAATCAGCAGGCCCATCTGAAACCCATGGCCCCACTTCACGAGGAGGGACTCACATCCGGCTGTCTGAGGAACAGTGGCTTCCCTAGGATCAAGACTCTCCTTTATAATAACCGCCACCCCTCCACCCCTACCCTGAGCCCTTGGCTGATGGAATGCACGGAAACCTGGTGGGCACATCTCTACGAGGGGGACTCCCCCTTCATGGCCCAACCAGGTCTCTGTAATGCCCGTTTTTCACAAAAACAGGGAGCGCAGAGCTTTTGGGAGGCCTGCAGGCTGCTCCAATACAAATCTACCTCTGTAACAAAAATAGCTAACACTATTAGTTAACCCAAAGAAACCCCCTGAATCAACCAATCTAGAGCAGTGATTCTCAGCTGGGGGTTCCTTTTGAATTTGCTGACCACCAGCGAGTGGGAGAAAGCAATTTCACAGAGGAGGGGATGGAGAGAACTGTGGGATGAATTCACACCCATTCCCAGACCCCCTTGGAATCAACCTGCAGTCCTCCCCTGCCTCCTCAGGCAGTGGAGCTGGGGGAGGGGATGCTTTTCAAGAAATCACAAGGAGGGCTGAGAACTGGTTTCTGTCCCACAAGTAAGTTTTCATCCAGAACCAACCCCAACATGAAGGTCTTTTATTTGCTCCTTGTATTCCTTGTCTTTGCATTTTTAACAGGTAATAAATTAAATTTCTGATGATGTCAAAATAGCTCATAACTCACCTTTCTAGACAGCTATTATCATGTCTAAAAGCAAGATGCTCTTCTCCATTTTTTGTCTGGAGTACCATTTAATCCAGAGCCTTTTAATTCCAGAAATCCAAGTTTAAAGAATGGACTTCTGGAATTAAAGCTCCATTTTTTAGCTAAAACTTAATTCACACCTGTTAATTTTCCTTGAGCAGTGTGACCAATTGACAGTGTGATCCTCCAAAGGTCTGAAAAATATATCATTGATTTTTCTTTGGCATTTAAACTAGATAACCAATGTGAAAAAATGCATCAAGGAAGGACTGGAAAGCCAATTAATACTGAACCGTATTGGGTTTTCTGTTGTTATTTGAATAAAATGAAAAGAAATCAAATAATGGTACCTAGTGCAGAAAAAGAGATGAAATAATGGGTCATTCTCAACACTTGAATTCTCTACACTTAAAATATCTAGAAATTATTATGGTTAAGTGAATTTTGCCCCATTTTACGATTTTTCTTGCCATAGTTCAAATCAAAGTTCAAATCAGAGATTTGATAGTTCAAATCAAAGATTTCTGAGAATAATGTTGAATACTTAAATTTCAGGAGTCACCAATCCCAGTCTTAAAACGAGTTTAGAATCAGTGGAAGTCACTGATAACAATGAACTAACTAGCTACTGATAATGAGTCCAATCCTGCGTTTCTTTTCCTTCTTTCCAAGTTTTGCAAATACTTTTTCCAGGTATATGTTTTATTCCAAAGTATACAAACCATTATTGTTAGGGGAAAAAATGGGTCTTCCAAGCAATTTTAAAAGACACTGTCAAAATGACACTGCTCTCAGCTCCCCTTGTGGCTCTATGAAAATCATCCACCAAACACACACACATATGTAAATGAAAAGAATAAGCTTAAAAATCCTAGCCTTTTAAAATTGAAAATATGGAGAATTGAGAGGATGAATATGAGACACTAAGGGAGATGTTTCAAAAAGTAAGGGAGGTATTTAAGGTAAATAAAGAAACAGAGAATTGGTTAACTTGCAAAAAAAAAAGAAAGAAAAGATGAATGAGAAGCAAGAAACGAGGAGCTAATATTGAAAAGGAAATAATTGAAAAAAAAGATAAAGATGATTACACTGGGTTCAACAGAAAAAATGGAATAAGATGAAATATACTGCTAATAATTAAAAAGAGGAGGGAAAATTTTGAGAAATATACTTGATAAATGAAAGAAAGACCGGGGTTGCCTGTATTCCATAGTGGAAAATATAAAATTGAAAATGAATATAGCAATAGGGAAGGATGAAGGAAGGAAAGAGAGGGAAGGGAGAGAAGGGAGGAAGGAAGGGAAGGGAAATTAGAGTAGGAGTGAGTTGTGCAGTTCAAGCTGTTTTCAGCTTGAACTGCACAAGGAGAAAAAAAAGTGCTCCAGCAATTTAGCTCTTTGTAGCAAATGGCAGATCCCTCCGCAAAACATCTGAGAGCAGCGGATCTAATCAACAGGCTAATTAGCTTATGCTGAAGCTGAAATTTGTTTTTTCTTGCTGCTTGCTTGCAAGGAGGTAACTGCACAGGCCAAAGGGTGTGGGCCACCCTCCTTGCCATTTAGTGCCCCCCTGCCGCCCCCTTGCCTCTTACCACTCCCCTAAGGGGGCGGTACCGCCCATCTTGGGAACCACTGGTTTAATCCAATGCATAGTGTCTTCTACCCCTCCCGATAAACCGGCAAATATCATGGTCCTCCAGACTGTCCCCATACACCTCTAGTTCACTATTGACAGGACGCATCCTGTCCAAAAAAAAAAAAGGGATGAATGTAGAGACATAATAGTAGAATACGTAGAGTTACTGAGACATAATAACTTGCTGTTTTGCTTCTGTAAGAATTGCTTTGCTAAGAATTGGAATTGCCTCATCCATTTACTCCTATCAGTGATCTAACTTCTGTTATCTTGTTTTTCTGTACAATTCTGCATCTGGTGGATATCTCAAGAAGCGGGGTTACTAAGTACCCAGACCAGTGGTAAAAATCTAAACATTTTTGCTACTGGTTCTGTGGGCGTGGTTTGGTGGCCATGTGACCGGTGGGTGTGGCCAACTTGACATCACTCACTGTTAGAGCCAGGAGCTGCACATTCTGAAGTACATTCTGCCCTTCTGAAGCCCCCAACACTTTGAGTTTCCCTCCGCCATATGGCTTGAGTGCCCAAGTGAACCTTGGAGCCTTTTCTTACCCTGCTCTTCATCCCGGAGGGCCACGCATCCCCCCCGCCAATCCTCCGTACAAACCACCAGCCCCATTTCTGCAAAGGCAGAGGCCTCCTTGGAAAGCGATCGAAAGAGGGAAGGGGGATGCTGCAGAAAAGGCTGCCACCAGGGATGATTGCTACTGGTTCAGCAAACCAATGCCAATCATCACTACTGGTTGTCCAAACCAGTAAAACTGTGTCTAGGCCCAACTAGCAAGGAGAAAGGTCTGTGCTTATATGGTAAGCTAACCTGCAATTAACTAGGGCAGGGAAGGCTTGCAGTTAATTGCAGACCGGTGATGGCTTGATCAAAATCCATACAGTTTGTAGCTGATCAAGTGGCCACAGCAATCCTGAAAAGACTTTCTGACATAATACAAAAAGAACAAGTTAGTTGAATACAATACAATACAAGTCAAGTCAAGTATGATTGGACACAATGGTGCATATGCTCTCAGTGTACATAAAAAGACAAGATAAATTTGTCAAGAATCATAAGATACAACACTTAATGATGGTCATAGGGTACAAATAAGCAATCAAATCATACCAGGAAACAATCAATATAAAACACACCTCAAGTAGTAAAAAGGTTAGAACTTGGCCATAAGTTAGAAGTAGGAAAAAGATTAGAAGATGCGACCATAACTGATTGGCTGCATCTGGGCTGCAAAACTCGGGAGATTGTGTGTCTTTAGTGCCAGTTTTGCAGCCCAGATTGGGAGTAGGAAGAACAGTAATGGAGCCTCGGGTTCTTTATATAGAAAATCAAAATGTTTTGGAGAAACATAGAAATAAATGGGAAAATATAAAAATTGTGGAAAGGAAATTAGATCCATGTTTATGCCAAATGTAAATAAAATAACTAGAATGATAGAATATGTTATAAGGGTATATATATATATATGATATAGGTATATGATATAGGTATATATATATATGATATACTAGAAATATTTGTATAAAAGATACAATAAGATAAGAAAGGGAAAATGTATAAATATGGATCACTGATGCGAAGATGTTGAAAAGAAGATGTAAATATGTTTTTGTTTGTTTTTTAAAAAAACTGTTTAATAATTTTTTTTTTAAAAAAAAAGAAAAGCAAAATGTTTTGTTTGCCCAGGTAGCTTAGCTTAAGCTACCTGGGCAAACAAAACATTTTTGTATGTATATCAATGAAAGCCTGCTTGAGAGGTTTGGCTTGAAAGCCTGCATTCCTTAACCGGGTTCTAACAAATATCGTTTTCATTTAAACAAAACACAACAGAGCAGGAAACTCTTGCGGTTTCCATGGTAACCACCCCAGCTACAGTATGCCGACTATCATCATTGGTGAAGAGATGTCCACTATAGGTTGCCCCAAGAAACCTACCCATCCTCACTCCATTCCTTCCTCCAATAGTAATCCGCGGCCTCCCTGTGTTGTCGAGCGAGCGCACGCCTGATCGTGACGACATCTCGCGCTTTAGCCAATCGGAGCAGCGCAAGCTTTCACAACTATTCCTGGGGAGCGTCTTTCTAAAGAGCTCGCGCTGAGGACGAATTTTTTTTCCCCTCTCTACCGGAGCTTTACGAAGAGAGCTGCGCCAGGTAAGCGAACCAGAGCCATCGCTCTAGTGTGACTGTGTGGTTGTATGGACCTGTGCCTTTCCGGCGTTTTTGCAGCGTAATGAACTGCGGAGGGTGGAAATGCAGGAACAGGCACTTTCCCGAAGTGAACTCATTGCCTTTCAGTATGTTAGCATATTAAACATCCCCAAAGAATGACAAACCCCCTCCGCATATTTATTTGTGTATGCTTTGCTTCTTTCCTCTTTTATTAGTGTGTGTGTGTTTGCGGGGGAGGGAGGGAGGGGTGGATATCGTTTAGCTGCGATGCATTATCGTTTTAAATAATTTCTAATGCATCCCCGTCAGAAACAAAGCAGGTTTCTGAATTAGGGAGGCGAGATTTTTTGAAAATTAAATATATATATACATAAATTAAAATAAACCTGGATAAACTCAGAATTCTGAGGCAGCTAACTACTTTTATCAAGGATTCATGTGAAGCCATCATCACAGTACATCCATCTGTATCTAGAAATCCATTACAATTACTCATCTAAAACCTTTTGGCTTCTACGTGTGTGTTTTTATAGGCACCTGATATAAGACCATAGTCAAAATGTAAATCATATCCATATGCTCAGAATGGGGACAATTATGAATATCATTTTTTGTGCAATTTTTACATGGACTCTAGATGAAATACTCTCAAAATGTACCTAATTGCAAATTTAAGTTCAAACAATCGCAAACCTGCTTGTGTAATGTGTGCTGTAATATAGAATAAAAATATTAAATATTAATATTCCACTGCTGTTTAAGTCTTATCATTTATCGAGTTCTCTCAATTTGACATTTTACAGATCCATAGAAACTTCGTTAAGAAACTGTCAGTGTGATGTGCCAGAACTGAACGATGGCGAATAACAATAGTTCTGAGATACTGCATTCCGCCTACCTTGCTATGGAATACATTGACTCTTTGCTGCCTGAGAATCCACTACAACAACCATTTAAAAATGCTTGGACCTCTATGCTGGACAATTACACTAAATTCCAGATTGCAACTTGGGGTTCACTTCTTGCTCATGAACTTTTCTATTTTTTAATATGCTTACCTGGATTTGTATTTCAGTTTATACCTTATATGAAAAAATATAAAATACAGCAGGTAAGATGGAATTTTAAAAGTGAAGAGAGCACAATGTTAATCTATAGTGCTAAAACATTAGCAGGAGTTTGGTAGCACTTCATTTAGCTAAGAATTGCCATTAAAATGTATAAATGTTTACGATATGCAACTCACTTTATCATACTAATGTAGGATTTAAATTGGGATGAGATGGGAGTAAGGAAGGCAAGACCATTGGTTAGGGAAATGCAGTGTAAGATAGATTACTGTTATATCGGTTAGAATTTGTATTATTTTAAAAACATTGTATTTGTTGAGATGTTCTGAGATTGGGACTTTTGTCCATCCATCCATCTGAGTGACTTTGGGACTACCATTCTCTCTCAACCCCACCATCTCCAGGGTTGTGGAGAGAATAGGAGGAAGGAATTTTAATGTGTTCTGTCTTGTGCCACTTATAAAAAGGGGGGATAAAAATAAATAAATAACATGCAAGTTCAGTAACCTCTCGTTCAGTGGTGGAGCTAAAGCCCTGTTTTTCCAAAACTGACACTTTGAGATATGTCATAAAATGTCCAAAAAGTTGAAATCATTTTTTTTCTTGTTTTTGAGTTCTGGTGTCAAATGTGTTCATTGTGATTTTTTTGTGTAAAGTTTGTCCCGTTTGTCCTATGGAAAAATCCAAAGGGACATTCCTTGTAGATGATGGCATGAATCACATTAGAGAAAGACCATGTGAAGGCACCTCTAATTGTGTGTGTGGCTTGTGATGATGATGGAGCAAAATAGACATGAGTTTATTGTAGGATTTCCCTATTAGCATGTTTTTCTTACTGATTATGTTGATTGGAGAATTTGTTTAGGTTGGGTGGCTATATGCAAGTATGGGCTAGCCATCCAATTGTCTGAGATAATGCAGTGTCTTTGTCTAGCTGTAGCTTATTAATAACGTGTTTCAGTAGTTTGAACTGTGAGCTGTAAGTGACTAGGTAGTGTTATGTTGTTCTGTTTCTGATGCCTATCTTTTACTAGCTGTTCCCCAGGAATTGATCTTGGCCCTATTGCTTTCTTCTAAACTATCCATTGTTCTATGGATAGTTTCATCTCCTGAATGTTTGGTTTAATTTCACCAGTTAAGCATTTCTGTTAAGTGGATCAGAACAAATGTGGTTTTGTGTAGAGCCTGGCTAAAACTACTTTCCACCTCAAGAGATCACCCAGCAGATATAGGAACCTGGCTGTGGTGAGAGGACAGCGAGGATTACCATCTTGGGCATCCACGGCTGCCGTGAGAGAGTGGTCCGGGGTTGAAGGTTCCTGCTGCTGGACGTGGATCTGGTCATGCCCCACTCACCATGGGCGTATTCATCTCTATGTTCGAACATGGTCTCGAAATATGCGAGCGTGGATTTGGTCACCGTCAGGAATTCCCCACATTCCTGGGAGTGGCCTGCAGGCCTGGCAAAGATCTGCCTTCATGATGGGTTTTGGGATACCGAGAGGTGGCATGCGGCAAAGAAGAGGGTGAGGGTTTTTTTTAGTGAATGTATGTGTAAAGTTTTTAAGGGTTCAGGGATGGGGTGGGAGGGACCGGGGGGGTCCATATAGCCTCAGAGCAGCGGAGTAAGTCTGATGGTCATGGCGGGAGGAGAGGGGATGGGAGCCTAGCCAGGGTGCCGGGGAACGAGGTGAAGGGCTATTCAATCAGTACGGTGGGTGGGAGGGGCAGATATGGTGGGCGAAGGGGGCTGTATCGTGTTTCGGGAGTGCGCACTCACTGTTTGCAAGTGGTAGCACACTCCGGCCCTCAATTCTTGTCTTCCGGGTTGCAGAGTCTCAGGGCCCGGGCCTTTGGCTGATGTTATGCAATGCCAGGTCTGCGGTGAATAAAGCCCCCATCATTTACGACCTTGTTCAGGAGGGGTGTGTGGACCTGGCAGGGATTATGGAGATGGTTGGGGCAGGAGGGGGGGGTCCCCCTTGTTGAGATGTGCCCACCTAGCTTCCGTGCATTTCATCAGCTGAGGGTACAGGGGAGGGGGGGGGGGTAGCGGCGATTATTAAAGAAAGTCTTTGGCCAAGGGAAGCCACTGTTCCTCAGATAGCCGGATGTGAGTCCCTCCTTGTGAAGTGAGGCCATGGGGTGCAGATGGGTTTTCTGACTACATATCTGGCTCCCTGCCACGTGGCGGCAGAGCTGCTCAACATAATAGCCAGGGTGGCAGTAGATACCCCCAGACTTATGGTCATGGAGGATTTCAACCTGCCATCTATAGGTGAAACATCAGAAGCAGCTCGGGAGTTCATGGCTTCCATGGCGGCCATGGACCTGACCCAGTTAGTTCAAGGCCCCACTCACACGGGAGGACATATTCTGGACTTGATTTTTGTCTCTGGTCAGTGGTTGAATGATCTAGAAATAGGGGACTTAGTCATCAAGCCCTTGTCATAGACGGATCATTCGCTCCTTCAGTTAGACTCCCTCCGCCACAGGGAGATGGAACCGACCAGGTGGTTCCATCCCAGGTGCCTGATGGACCCAGAGAGGTTCTTGATGGAGCTTGGGCCATTCCCAGAAGCTGTGGCTCATGACTCAGCTGAAGAATTGGTGGCCGCCTGGGAGAGGGCGGCCACTGGAGCTTTGGACCGCGTCGTGCCTTTGAGGCCTCTGACCCGGTGCTGATCTCAATTAGCTCCCTGGTTCTCTGAAGAGCTGAGAGAGATGAAGCGCCAGAAAAGATGCCTAGAGAGCGATTGGAGGGCCAGCCGCTCCGAATCTGACCAAACACAGGTGAGGTCTTATATCAAGACCTACCTTGTGGCGATAAGAGTGGCAAAATCCAACTATTTTTCCACTCTTATTGCATCTGCAGAGAACCCCCCAGCACCTGTTCAGGGTGACCCGCTCCCTACTTCATGTGGGAGCGCAGGAGGATCCCTTGCAGGGTAGGGCTGAAGATTTTATACAATACCTGCATGATAAAATCGCTCAGATTCAGGAAGGCTTGGACTCCGATTGGGTAGGTTCAGATGGGATGACAGAAGTGGATCTTGAGAGTGTTATCTGGGAGGAGTTTGACCCTGTGGCTCCCGAGGACGTGGACAGGATTCTGGGTAGGTTTAGCACTGCCACATGTTTATTGGACCCGTGTCCCTCCTGGTTGGTGTTGGCCTCCCGGGAGGTTACACGAGGCTGGCTTCAGGGGATTATCAACGCTTCTCTGAGTGAGGGTGTCTTCCCCGCCGCCCTGAAAGAGGCGGTGGTGAGGCCTCTCCTCAAGAAGTCTTCCCTGGACCCGGCTATATTAGCAAATTATCGTCCGGTCTCCAACCTCCGCTTTGTGGCGAAGGTTGTTGAGATTGTGGTGGCGCAACAACTTCCCCGATACCTGGATGAAGTTGTCTATCTAGATCCGTACCAGTCAGGCTTCAGGACGGGATACAGCATGGAAACAGCATTGGTCACACTGGTTGATGATCTCTGGAGGGCTCGGGACGGGATGTTCCTCTGTCCTAGTCCTTTTAGATCTTCAGCGGCTTTTGATACATCGACCATGATATCATGCTTCATCGGCTGGAGGGGTTAGGAGTGGGGGGCACCGTGATGTGGTGGTTCTCCTTCCTCTCCGACCATACTCAGTCTGTGTTGGCAGGGGGGCAGAGGTCAACCTCGAGGCGCCTTACTTGGGTGCTGCAAGGGTCAGTCCTCTCGCCCCTCCTGTTCAACATTTATGTGAAGCCGCTGGGCGAGATCATCCGTGGTTTTCGAGTGAAGTGTCACTAGTATGTTGATAATACGCAGCTATACAGTTCCACCCCAAATCACCCCAATGATGCCCTTGACCTGACATCCTGTTGCCTGGAGGCCATGCGGATCTGGATGGGGAGAAACAGGCTCAAACTCAATCCCTCCAAAACTGAGTGGCTATGGTTCCCGGTGCCCCGGTATAGCCAGCTGGCTCCATCGCTGGCTATTGGGGATGAGATCCTGGCCCCCTCAAAGAGGGCTCGTAACTTGGGTGTCCTTCTGGATACATGGCTGTCTTTAGAAGACCATATGACGGCTGTGGCCTGGGGGGGCCTTCTATCAGAAAGGGACCAGTTGTGTCCCTTTCTGGACCGGGACGCCCTGCGCACGGTCACTCACGCCCTCATCACTTCTCGTCTGGAGTACCGTAGTGCTCTCTACATGGGGCTCCCCTTGAAGAGCACTCGGAGGCTCCAACTGGTCCAGAATGCGGCAGTGCTGGTGATTATGGGGGCGACTTGTCGCACCCATGTAACACCTCTCCTGCACGAGCTGCACTGGCTCCCGGTGGTCTTCCGGGTGCAATTCAAGGTGTTGGTTACCACCTTTAAGGCCTCCATGGCTTAGGACCTGGATATTTACAAGTATGCCTGCTGCCACTGATAGCCTCCCATCGGCCGGTACCGAGAGGGCCTCAGGGTGCAGTCGGTCAAACTATGTCAACTGGCGACCCTCAGGGGAATAGCCTTCTCTGTGGGGGCCCCTGCCCTTTGGAATGAATTGCCCTTGGAAATACGTAGGATCCCCGACCTTCGCGCCTTCCGCCGGGCCCTGAAGACCCTATTGTTTCAGCAAGCTGGTCTGACAGTATGTTGATTTTTAATGAGTTTTTTAGTTTTGGGCTTTTAATATTTAGCCAAACCATTGAATTAGTTTTAAATTGTTTTAACTTTTGTGTCTATGTTTTTTATTATTGGCTGTACACTGCCTTGAGACCCTTGGGAGAAGGACAGTATAAAAGTATGAAATAGATAGATGATAGATAGATAGATAGAGAGATAGAGAGATAGAGAGATAGAGAGATAGATGATAGATAGAGAGATAGATGATAGATAGATAGATAGATAGATAGATAGATAGATAGATAGATAGATAGATAGATAGATAGATAATGATAGATAGATAGATGATAGATAGATAGATAGATAGATAGATAGATAGATAGATAGATAGATAGATAGATAGATAGATAGATAGATAGATAGATAGATAGATAGATCCTAACAGTGAGAACTATTAACCAGCGGAACAACTTGCCTCCAGAAATTGTAAATGCTCCAATGCTGGAAGTTTTTAAGAAGAAATTGGACAACCATTTGTCTGAAGTGATATAGCTTTGTTAGTGAAATATTAGAAACTTTCTGATTGCTGTTTTTGTGTCAATAAATTTCAAATGTCATTGAAGTTCATTTCTTTAAATGCCAAATCCTAAATATAGAGTGACTATATTTACAATTTGAAGTGGAATGAGGGTTAGTGAAGGGAGAAGAAAGATTACTACACAGATGCAAACTACATATAAAATAAATTACAATTTAAAATTACATATAATTACATTCATAGTGTGTTAAAAGCCTTTGTGCTTGTTGAGTGCCCTGGGAGGTTAAAATGATCTGATACTTCTTTGTCCTTATTCTGAGGTGTCCTAATGTGAAATTTGTGTTTATTGGCTCTTTTGCAAAAAATTGGTATCAAATTTCAGTTCTGTCTGGTAGTATTGAAAGAAATGAATGAAAAGGACTTGAAATTTTGATGATTATATTAAATTAAATCTACCTACTGGGGTATTATTTGGCTACTCTTAACCACAAAAATCTATTCAAAGATATGCTGAGATGCAATAAATGCTAAGCTTCAGTAATTACACTCAACAAATTGTGAAAATATAACTTTTAAAAAATCATGAGAACAAAGAGCTTTTTTGTCAGGCTTGGAGCTAATCCCTTGAAAAACCTGTTAATGTGTCTGCAAATTATTTGATGGAAGAAGACTAAAGTCTTTATCAAATTCATGAAATATCAGGGCCATCCTTTAACTAGCAGCCATATACATAGCTCTTGCCTACAGAAAACTTTATTTAAAGCAGAGCTTTAACTAGATTTATAACTTAAAGTAGTTGATGTATAACTATATAATGTGTGGATTATTTATTGAGTCCTCACTAATATTTGTATTGACTAAAGTGCATCAGAGGAAATCTTGCCTGAAATTATTAATTTCAGTGGAAGACAAATAAAATCAAACTTAAAAATAATCAGAGAACAGTTCTCTAATTTTTAAAAAATCAGATGGTTCATATTCAAATCATCTAATTTCAGGAATGCACATTTTGCAGTGTAATATTTGAACTCAAGTTAAGCAGCTTACTTTGCTGCAGTCCTCTCCATACTTATGGAGAAAATACCATTGAACATAATGACACTTATGTTTGTAAGTAAACTTGCCTCAGATTGTATTCTTTATCACTATGAATGGGCAGTAATTTTCCTATCTCAGTAATATGAATAAATGGGCATAAGGGGTAGAAGGCAAGGACAAAATTGTATAACCTCAAACTTTACATGTACTGTAGGACATATTGCAACAGAAGTACAAAGTCCAGAATATGTTGTGATATGTTTTATGTTAACGTTATGGTACTTGGGAAGAGAGCCTGTAGGAAAAATGTAATCAATTTGCTATATGCACTATTTAATTATTTTTGTTTATTTGCCACTGTTATAGGATAAACCAGAAACATGGACAGGACAATGGAAATGTTTCAAACAACTTATGTTCAATCACTTTTTTATTCAGCTGCCTCTCATATGTGGTACCTATTATTTCACAGAATACTTTAATATTCCTTATGACTGGGAAAGGATGCCAAGATGGTAAGTAATATTCAATTATTTGTCATTATTTGTTTGTTAAAAATACATATTTCCACACATTAAAAATACTGATATACTGATAAAGGACTGGATTTGGGAGAAATTTCCACAAGTTTGACTAAAAATGTTTTTGAATCTATGGCTCATTAATTTCAAATTTATTAAAAACTAGAGAATGCTCTGTCCTAGATGAAAGGGGCAGATGGGAAGGAAGGAAGGTTGTTATGAGGGATTGAAAATGCTTTTAAGGCAAATGAAAATTAGCACAGACTGTCAACACAATTGTTAATATAGATGGACATTATGCTTTATAAAACTGAAAGCTTCTACAGTAAGCACAATATAAACATGAATAAAGAGTTGTCATTAATTCTGTTTTTTTTAAAATATAAGCCTTAAAATCAAATGAGCAATACTTTCTGTGCTAAATCTAAGTTCACCATCCATTTAAATAAAGAATTTCGCTTTCAGTCAGCTTCCCAAAAGTTTTCATTATGACTGGGAATAAATACAATAGATGTGTGCTAAAACAAACAAAAGCCTGGTTCTTATATTCTTACATTACATGAGAGAAGTGCCTTTCTTCCCCCTACTCCCATGCTCATCACCCTGCCCTGGCATTTTGCCCCAAATCCATCATGCACTTCCCCATTGGTTCACCGGAGGATGAATGTCACGGCTGTCTTTCTAGAGGAAGCTGTGAAGGAACTGACATCACAAACAATTGCCACTCTAGGACACCACACTCGCTCTCCTTAACGGTCCAGGTGTTCCAGAATTGTGCTGGAACACACACAATAGACACACACACACACACACCAGGGTGTCCCCCCCTCTGGAATTACTTGAGGCATTCCAGAGTTGTGCTGGAATACACGCACACACACACACACACACACCTAGGGGTGCTAGGGGGAGGCAGTGTCTGTTAATCCTAATTGTCTGTTAATCTCTATACATTCTTCAAATTTTATCACTTATTCATTCTGCAAAACAAATACAAATATAATAGATAATACCTGGATACCTTTATTCAAGATGAAAATTGAAGCCTCAGTGCTATTTTATTTTAAATATAATATAAACTACATCATATGTAACTACTGTTTCTGTCTTTCTCAAAAAACAAGTTATTTTGCTGTGCTTGTTGCTCCAAGAGGAAAAAATATATTAAAATTTCTGTGTATGTTATGTCAGGTTTCTAGCATTGGTCATTGGATAGATTGCACAAATATATATCTCAAAAGCTGATGTTTCTTTTAAAGGTTTGTGATAATTGCTCAGTGTTTTGGATGTGCTGTGATTGAAGATACCTGGCATTATTTCTTGCATCGACTACTTCATCATAAGAGAATTTATAAATACATCCACAAAGTACATCATGAATTTCTTGTATGTAATTTCGTAAGTTTTTGGTTTACATAGTTAAATTGTATATGCACTTACCAATAAGAACATTCCATGCAACTCACCGGGACTTGTTTCGGTATATGATTGCAACCTTAAAATTTCAAGCAATGGATATGTGTTAGTTATTATTTTTAGAAATAGGAAGACGAAACCAGAGGTTTATTATTTGTCTGTGTGATTTCTTTACTTAAAGTTCTTCCTATTATACAAGGCCAGAAAGGATTACAAGAGGAGAAGAGTTTTAAACATTGCAGTAAACTAAGAGTATTTTATGCAAAGCATCTGTACATTTGTCAGTTTTATTTGAATAACTAATTTCTGTTTCTAAAATAATATGAAAATTAGTTTCAAAAGATCTTTAGCATGATTTTTTTAAAATGTTGAGGAAAACTTCACTGAATACACAAGTTTACTGATCTTAGAATCTTATCTATGTGTCTTTAAATCATACAGTATCCACAGTTATACAGCTGTCTGGAGTTAGCAGTAGCAAATATTATTACATTTAGAAATGTATTCTATTTATTCAATCTTACATTTCCTGAAACTGTGTGAGTTCAAGGTTAGCACATGAAGGAAGATAATCTCCTGAAACAGTCATATTGAAGCATATATATATGATTTTTTTCTTCAGTATGGATACAGGAACACAAACCTTTTCTGTATTCTTTTCTTCAGGCACCATTTGGGATGCAAGCTGAATATGCACATCCTTTAGAAACTCTAATTCTTGGAACTGGATTCTTCATTGGAATAATTGTCTTCTGTAATCACCTAATTTTGCTATGGGCATGGTTGGTTTGTCGTTTGATAGAGACCATTGATGTTCACAGGTAATCTTCTGTTACCTTTTATGATTCTTTGTGTTCAGATTCAGAAATTTTAGAATTATTTAAACAACTTATTTGAAAAAGTTGTCAATAACTTCTCCATGACAAGCTTCTAAATTCTTCAGATATTGTTTGGGCAAAAAGGTTTTCACTTGTTAAATAGAATATTGAACAGATGAAAGAAAAATAAACCTGAAGAATAAGAAAACTAAAGAATCTGATCAAGAGATATCTAGAAACAAGGAAGGTTAAAGAAACACTGGAAACAGTAAAGTATCAAATAACGGCTATATCCAAAAAGATCAGCAAATATGAAGCTCAAATGTCACACTATAGGCAGAATCTCCAGTTTCAATCAAATCAGAAATGTTTGTACAATCCATCAATGGAATGACTGCAGTGAACCCATCAATACCTGATAAAGAAACAGTATAGTTCTGGGTGCAGCTATGGGACAACATGGAATGGAATAGAATAGAATAGAATTCTTTGTCGGTCAAGTGTGTTTGGACATACAAGGAATTTGTATCCAGTGCATAAGATCTCGTTTTTGCGCTTGAAGAGCTGGGGTGGGCATGGCCTGTGCAGGCGGTATGCTAGAGGTGGGTTTCAGCTGGTTCTGTCCAGTTCTAGAGAACCGGTAGTAAAAATTCTGATTGGTCCCGCCCCCATCTATTCTCTGCCTCCCAAGTCCCTGCTGATCAGGAGGAAATGGGGATTTTGCAGTATCCTTCCCCTGGAGTGGGGAGGGAATGGAGATTTTACAGTATCCTTCCCCTGCCACATCCACCAAGCCATGCCCACCAAGCAACACCCACAGACCTGGTAGTAAAAAAATTTGAAACCTACCACTGCCATATGCGGCCAGTGGGCTGCATGTTTGACACCTCTGCTCTAGAATTCAAATAAATGGGCACCTGCCATTTAACTCCCCAAACTTGACAATTGAGACAAGGTCTCAGTGATGGATGTGACAGTACCTGGAGACATCAGACTCAAAGGACTGTGGCAAAAGAAAGCAAATATAGTACCAATAGTAATAAGCCCCTTGGGCGCAATCCCAAAACATCTAGAGCAGCATGGTTTGGCATGACCAAACCAACTAGTTGCAAAAGGCAACTTTAGAACACCTTACACTCTGTGATGATACCTTTAACACCTGCCTTACCCAGATCCTTGAGAAGGACTTAATAGGCAGATAAAAATGCTAAATCTAATCAAAACAACTGGCTGACTGTGTGACAAACCATAATAATGATATATGCCACTGACTCACAGAAAATCTAGGCAGTTTACAAATTGTTAAAAACATTTAAAACAAATTTTAAAAACCCAGCAAAAATATCAGAGTTAACATACATGGATGGGAACAAAAAGAAAAGGGGCTTGAGTTACACTCACCAAAGGCCTGGACAAAGATTTTAAGAGCCCTTCAAAACATCAGTTGGCTGGGCAATTAAAACCAAATTCCAAAGGGCAGTTATTGGTACAGGGAAAGGCATTCTTCTGGGATGTTTATAGATGTTATCGTTTAATCAATGGAACTCAAAGTGCACCAGTCCTGCCAGATCGGATTGCCTGGCAGATACTATGGGAGAAAATGAAAAATATGAAAAACTCGTGTTTGATTAGGTTGTGTATGTTTATGGAATAATCACCATGTAGAAACTTGTCTTAGTATGTTACTTATTTCTTCCTAGGGTTGAGAAGTTTTTTTCTGCATGTTGTAAGTCTAACAATCTATGCATTCCATTATTTTTCCTTTCAGTGGCTATGATATTCCTCTGAATCCTTTACATTTCCTGCCCTTTTATGCTGGCTCTCGCTTTCATGACTTCCATCATATGAACTTCATTGGAAATTACTCTTCAACCTTCACATGGTGGGATAAACTCTTCGGAACCGATTCGCAGTACAGTTCTTACCAAGAGAAAAGGAAGAAACAGAAAGACACAGTGGAAAAGAAGCTGGAATAAATTTCCCATTTGCAACACTCTTTGGAGCACCAAAGAGGGACATGGCCTCTTATTTTTGCTTAATACTAGAAAACTTTAATAAGTATTGCAATTCAAAGCAAAATGCAGCTTTTAACAAACCAAGCTTATGTTTGCAGCAGGAAAAACACTCACTGATGCATTTTCCAAATGATTGTGCTTTTTCTATCCTATAGATATGTCAAACAAATACAATATATATTTAAGAAAATGTTAAATATGACCAAATGATTGAAATTATGTAAAAAAAAAAGATGTACATTAAAATTAAAATAAGGGAGGTTTTTTGCGTTAATGTGAATCCTGGAGTTTAGAAAGAACATTGAGTTCACCAATTAAACTTTTGTGGGAATCCTCTTTCCCAATTAGGTAGATTTAAGAAACCATCTTAATTTGCTACGAAGAATATTTTTACTTGGTTTTTAATTAATGTTATTGTAATCTGTATTACACATAACTGTAAATTGCTGATTTGATTATTAAGCTAATTTGTCTTAAAATAGCTGTGATTGATTTCTTCGCCATGTTTTCTGTAGGACAAATAAAATATTGAGATTCAGGCTATTATTTCCTGGTTCCTTTTGGTTTGTTCCTATCAAACAATAAGTGCTATGTTTTTGTTAATACACAGTGGCTGGTATTGATAACTAGAACAGAATGTGCATGGGCACTGAAATTTGATAGTGGAGACTTTAGATAACTAACCATCTATATTACATACACTCAAAACTATCCCTAGATATGTACATGAGGGAACTATAGGAACTTCCCTTAGATTATATTGATACTTCTTGGTCTTCCTGATTTACTATGGAAAACATTAAATTGTATAACTTGCTTAACCGGGATTCTATCTTTTAGAAAGCCATAAACTTTTTTTCTTAAAGATATCTGCTGCAGAATTTGGGTGGGGCATAGCTTTATGGTTTTCGGGCAGTGAACAGTGTTTTTGTGCCAGCATTTTCCACTTCTGATGTCCCCTCAAAAACAATGCTTATTCTATTTTTTTCTTTATTTGAAATGTAATAAAAGTGATTTACAGTTTAAAAGATTATGCATATGGAAAAGCTGCTGGGAAAAGCATTTTATTTACACAAAAAAATAAGAGATTGCATTGTGGGAGCTGTAAAGGGAGATTGCATTATGGGAAATATAGTCTGTGACATCTATGTGTCTGATTGGCCATTGAGGCGCTCTGCTAGGTGCAGAACAAATACCCAGCCATTTTGAACTACCACAGAAGAGAGGAGCATGCTTTCTGAACAGGGGGACAGAACTACCATCATTTTACACTAGGAAATAGGATAGATTATGAAATACTTGGATGAATCTCACCTTGATTCACCATGATTGTAAGTCTGTTTGAGGATACCTGAAATAAATATAATCTGCATGAAAACCTCTTTGCTAAGAGTTTATCTGCCTGTTCCCAATGGAACCAGATGCCTGGGAACAGAACATGGGTGGCTTACAAAAACAAGCCCATCGAACATAATCCTCCAGCATCCATGGTTAAATTGTTAATCCCGCTTACCATTAATAATAGTAGAATTCATCTATCATGTTTGCTGATATTTGTTTGTTTAGGCTCTTGGTGTATGTAGCATTATGCACACTTTGTAACATGCTCAAATGTATTGAAACAAAAATGATAGTTCTGTACTAAGACTTTGGGACAAGTCTGTATTTAAAATAAGATTTATCCAGCCACTGCCATGGTTCCAGTCTTTAATCTTATTATGTATTACACCTTTCAAAAGGAAGACCTAATAGTCTTATTTTCCAAATGTAGTGGTCTTATTTTAGAAATTATGTTGGTACTTGCACACAAAGTCCAGTTGGCTTTATAAATGAGATGTCCACATTTTAAATGACATTATTCTTTCATGGACATGAGCTGTATATTCTAGCAATTATAACTAGAAAGAAAACTATTTTGTGTTTCCTGAATCTCTATAAGGATAAAATGCTTCCTTCATTCTTTTTCTGTTGCTACATTCTGTATGTTTACGTTTTTTTTTTCTTGAAATAGAACAGCACTTTACTGAGGTTGAACGAGGTGAGGAATTTCTCAGTATTGGTATAGAACAGGTGTCCAGCTTAATATCCAGTGACAAATTAACAGTAGCATCAGAAGAAAAGGTAAGGTAATGTCTTCCTTATTTAGCCGTTATGATATGTGATAATGTAGAGGTGTGCAATCTGTTTTAGATGCTAATGTTTAAAATTTGAGTTTGAAATGGAGTGTTGTTGTTTTTTGATCTGATACTCAGCTGCTGTGTCTTTTTTTTGCCAAGAATATTCCTATATAGGAACGGTTGCAGTAAGGTCAGAAGTGTCTAACTTTGAAATATTTTTAATGCAAAAGTTTTTACACACCTTTAAAATCATGGAACTACCGGTAGATTAGAAGGAGCATTATTGAAATATTTATCCATTTCCAATATACCTGGATAGCAGGATATAGGAGAAAGATCTTTGAATGTTCTTTCCCTTTCACTCCATTCTGTTCAGATTTTTTTTTCCAAAGCAAAAGTCTATGAAACTCAAAGAAAATACTGATAGGAAACCCTAGTTCCAGCTAATTCAGAAAAAGAATTCATAGGGGGAAGGGAAATTAGATGTGTTCTTTTTAATGCCAAAACTGGCTAGTTATTGTTACATTTTAAAACATATGAATCTGGTCTAGATAAGTTAAAACTTTATATAACCAATATGTCTTCCCTTCTAAGAGGTGAATGGGTGGAGACAAGGCAGTTCGAGCTGGCTGTTGCTGGAAATGTTCTTCCTCTCTTTCAATTTGAATTATAAAATGAGCAAAATCCTAGTGTTCTATATCTAGCTGTCAAGAAAACCATACCTACCTACAATCTCACATTGATTTCCATTATTGTGGAATATGCCCATTCTCAATTTCTATACCGTCTTGAGGACCCATGAAGTATATTTTAATAAATTTGGTTTACTTGTTTGGGTCTGGCATTAAATGTCAATGTAATTTGCTCTTGAATACTCACAGAAGGATTCCATCCATTCCTCGTTGGAAGGACTTTGGCACAAAAGAGTGACATTTGAAAGACGCGATTGTATTGTCTGATGTTCTTCCGGAACTAAATTGCAAAGGGTTCATTATTGTTGTATAAATTGAGGAGTTCATTTGACAGAAGTTGCAAATTGCCTATCCTGACCTTTTCCTTCATACAGCAGAAATTGACAGATTTTCCAGGGAATAGAAATGCACAACAGACTTTAATCATGGCACCAATATCAGGAGAAATATTATGTCATGTAAATTATGCATTTTGTCTCATTCTTTCCCTGGTTAGGTTTGTTGTTCAAAGAGGGTATTGTCATGTTGAGGCATGTCATTTTTTGATCATAATACACTCCCTCTCTTTTTTATATTCCCTCATGGTACAACTAGAGTTTAAATTTTAATATTTTAATTTATTTTATTTTTACCGAATGATGTTTTCACTAGAGAACAGTTTAGAATCCCTATTGACTTCTCCACTGAGTTTAAAAAACAGTCAGAGACAGTTTCAAAATAGAGTCTGATGACCTCCTAAGGGCTAGGATGGTACTGGTCTACCTGATCTCCACTGACTGAAGGGGGCAGTCTACAGTCAGTTACAGAGTAGGAAGCTAATAAATGAATAGAATGGGCAAGGACTATGGATAATGGCTAACGTATTTGACTGACACCAGAGAGATTCAGTTGCTACTCCATCTGCAGCCACAGCAACTCCCTTAATGACTTTCAACCCAATCTACCTCATAGGGTTGTTGTGAGGAAATAGTGGAGAATATATATAATTTTTGCATTCCTGGACAAAGATGGGGTACAGATAAACGTGCACGTTTGTGTGCCAGAGGAAGAGCAAATAAAGCAGGGAACATATCCAGCCTTTCTGACACAGTGAGTCGATTCCTTGCCGCTGGGTAGGTGAGGGAGAGAAGGATTGCAAGAGTGGAAGGGAAACAATCACAGAATGATCAAAATTACCATCATGTGACCACAGCACAGCCCCAACCATAGCAGCAACTTGAAGAAGCTACGACCTCCCCAAATTTCATTCCCTCTGGAGTCATGGGTCCCAGATTTTGAATGCAGTTTGCATGTTAGCCCTTTTGAGTTACCGTATTTTTCAGAGTATAAGACACACCTTTTTACCTTGTAAAAGGGGGTGAAATATAGGTGCGTCTTATAGACTGAATGTAACCCTGCCCACCCACTGTCCCCCACCCTTTGGCCTCTGCCTCCCAGCAGTTTACCTCCTAGCAGCAAGAAGAAACAGCTCGTTTCAGCTTCAGCACAACCTAATTAGCACAAGCTGATTGGATAAGCCTCCCGACTCTCAGCTGTTTTGCTCTCAGGTGTTTTGCAGGGACTTCTGCTGCTTGCTGGAAGGAGGTAAATTGTTGGGAGCAGATTTTTGCTATGCTGAAAACGAAAATGAAAGTAAAGCAGGCTATTTGCTGGTTGCTGCAACGAGGCAAAATTGCTGGGAGGCAGAGGCAGATTTCTTTTTCTTGTTTTCCTCACCAAAAAGGTAGATGCGTTTTATAATCTGGAGCAATTTATACTCCGAAAAATACGGTATCTTGGTTCAAATATTGTTGCCTTATAATGCACCGTTTCAGTCAATTAATGGTAACAACAAGAGTTTTAATAGTATTGTATATAGATTGGACTTGTAGGTTTCAGGGTTATACAAACTAAGGGCACCATAAATGGGATAGCTAAATTATATGAATATAAAATACAAAAAATTATAAAATAAATTTGATAAGAAATTAAAAAGTCACAGTTCCCCAATCTGGACAAGTTCAGACATGAAAACTTCAGCTTTCAGAATTCCTTCGTCTCTCAAGGTGAGAACTCTGGAAACTGAAGTCTGCACATCTAGAAGTTGCCCAGGCTGAAAAACGACTGATCAATATTAATTTTAAAAAATCTCTATTATTCTAATAGAATATTTCAAAGAGTACTTCACAAATAAAAAGATACATAGATTAGATTTTCATTATCTCGTTTGTTTTCATTTAGCAATAATTGTTGGGAAAATTTTTAAAGTTTTCACTGAACCAATTCAAAACTAACTACTACATGAAAACTACATTCATGCAAATTAGTCAGTCTGTTCTTTCTTGCTAAGATTGCATCAATATGGCTAATTCACAGAGAGTTGAAGAAGAGATACTTGTTAAAAATAGCAGTGCATGTAAAGATTACCTAATTGAAGCAATGAAGTACCATTTGTTGCCACTTGAACAAAAAGCTTTGATGAAGTCCACACGAACGAGGTTAAGAACACCTTCCTGTCTTCCAAAGGTAAGCATGTCACTTATATGTACTTCCTTGCATTGTATAAAAAAAACGTATGTGATTTAATTCAGGGGCTCTTTTTTATTTTAAAATATGTATATAATTGGAATAATTGAAATGAAGTAGAAAATTATAGAATTGGAAGAGGCCATTATGTCAATAAGTCTTAATTTCCTGTTCAATTAAAGCAATCTAGTAAAATTAATAAAGCAGCCAGAGTCAGTATTCTGGTGCATACAAAATGATGCTGACTTGTGTCTACATTCTTGTTAACCTAGGCTAGGACTTCACCTTTTATTTAAGAAAACTTGAAAGCTATTGTGTGGCATTAAACAGACTTAAATAAAGTTACAATTCATAAAGAAACAATTCATAAAGAAACTCTCTTAACTAAGATGACTGCTATGTAGGCAAAAGAAGATACCTTCTCATTTTTTCATTACTGGGTATAAAGGTACAGGTAAAGGTTCCCCTTGCACATATGTGCTAGTCATTCCTGACTCTAGGGGGCAGTGCTCATCTCCATTTCAAAGCTGAAGAGCCAGCGTTGTCCGAAAATGGTCATGTGGCCATTTTCTCCATGGTCATGTGGCCGGCATGACTAAATGCCAAAGGCACACGGAACACTGTTACCTTCCCACCAAAAATGGTCCCTATTTTTCTACTTTCATTTTTTACGTGCTTTTGAACTGCTAGGTTGGCAGAAGCTGAGACAAGTAACAGGAGCTCACCCCATTACGCACCACTAGGGATTCGAACCACTGAACTGCAAGTTCTACACATAAAGAAAAGGGAGGGGAACTTTAGAGTGAGACCATTTCAATCCATTCAACTTGATTTTATTAAAGTACCTCAAGTGGGGAGACATAAATATTTATAGTGGGCCACTTGACTGGATGGGTTGAGGCTTATCCAGCCATGAGAGCCACTGCAGTAGTAGTCACCAAAATTATATTGGAATAGATTATACCTAGATATGGAGTAGTAGAAGCTATAGACAACCACCAGAGGACTCATTTTACTGCAAAAGTGCTTCAATCAATCATGGAGGCAGTGGGAATTCAGTGGGAATCCCATGTTCTATGGAATGCAAAATTGTCCATGCCGTGAGCCAAATCTTTATCCTTGGCCTTGCCTTCTGAAATGATGTTTGGATTTCCACACTTGGACAGAATGGGGGAAATTCCACAATATGAAACTAAAGATATGTCTGTAAAGAACTGTATACTTGGCCTCTCCTCTTCCTTATCTTGCCTCAAAAATGAAGGACTACTAGCTCAAACCTACCTCTCGATTTTGGTCATAAGTTCCTTCCTGGTGATTGGGTCCTGATAAAACCTGACATGAGGAAAAACTTAGCCAAGCCTGGGACAGGTCCTACCAAATCCTGCTGACCACTGAAACAGCAATCCAAACTAAAGACAAAGGGTGGAACCATTACACACGTGCAAAAGGACAGTGGAAGAACTTAAAGAGTGGAAAGTGATTCCTGGAGAAGACCTGCTGAGAATAAACATTTCCAAAAACTGATGTAGTCATTGTGGTATGAATGGGTTTTGTTTGTGATTTTTCTCATTGCAGGAGTAGCAACTTTTTGGTCTTTCCAATCAGAGGGTGGCCAATGAAGATCCCAAAAGAAGCTGTGCAACTTCGCTTTCTACAGATTGTGTTGGTTCCATGATTGTAACTGTAGCACTGAATGTTGTTGTTATTATTGTTGTGATTGTGAACTGATATATGTCTGTGAGGGATAGTGGGACACTGTGATTGTGGAAATGTGCAAGGAATTGCTCCCCATAGAAACTCTATTCCTATATATATCCTACACCGGAGGATTGGGGCATTGAATCAGATCAACCTGATTCAGTAGTCCTAGAAGATAGTGTTATCATAATCCCTGACAATATAAAATGTATTGATTTAATGCAATGGTTCAATATTTGGGAATAAATTTCATATGCATAGAAGGAGAATATCATGCAACGGTAAGTGTGAAACATATTACAAGCAAAGGTGTTTTCTTTGCTTACTGTCATCTTTCAGTCTGGAATTAACCAGACACAACCTAGGAACCATTTGAAAATATAAGTAGACTGAGTGGGTGATGGATGAATGTGGTAACTCTTAATTAGCATGCTCCAGATGGCTTCTATTGGATATGTGGAAAGTTTGCCTATGTGCAATTGCCTAGGCGATGGTATGAAGCATGTATATTAGGAACTGTGAAACCTAGTTTTTTCCACTGTACATACAACAAGGTAGAAGACTGGATATACCTGTTTATGAGAAATTAGGCCACAGATCTAAGAGAATGCTGAGAATGGAAGGATGATGTGTGGCCTAATTCAGAAAGAATAATTCAGGTAAATGCAGTGGTGGGATTCAGTTTTTTTTAACAACCAGTTCTGTCGGCATGGCTTATTTGGGGGCGTGGCTTGGTGGGCATGTGACTGGGTGGCCGTGGCTATGTGCATAGGGACTACTCAGAGGGCTGAAAAAAGTCATTTTTGACTGGTCCTCACACTTTTGACCAGTCCTCGAACTTACGACTGTTCTCACATTTTACATTTTTGCCCTATCTTATCACCATGGTGGAGAGAAGCAGTTGTGAAATAAGTGACATGATTGTTAAGAATGCTGCATGGGCATAAATGTGAGGATGGTCATAAGTGTGAGGACCAGTCAAAAGTGCGAGGACCTGTCAGAAATGACTTTTTTCAGCCCTCTAGTAGTCCCTATATACATAGCCATGGCCACCCGGTTACATGACCAACTAGCCACGCCCACCCAGTCACATTTATTTATTTATTTATTTATTTATTTATTTATTTATTTATTTATTTATTTATTTATTTATTTATTTATTTATTTATTTATTTATTTATTTATTTATTTATTTATTTATCAAATTTATATACCGCCTTACTCCCGGGGGACTCAGGGCGGTGAACAGCCAAGATAAAATACAGGCAATACAAACATTAAAAACCCATTAAAATTATTAAATATTTTGGCCAAAAACAAATTTAAAACACCCAATTTATAAAACAGATTAAAAACGGTTTCAAAATTTAAAAGGGAGAGTTAGGCCAGGCCAGCCTGCTGGAATAAAAATGTTTTGAGAGCACATGACCTCCGAGACACACCCACAAAATAAGCCACGACCACAGAACCGGTAGTAAAAAAATTTAGAACCCACCCCTGGGAACTAGTCAGATTTCCAAAGCTGCTTCTTTTCAGGAACAGAGATTAACATTTTTCTTTCCAAACAAAGCTGATAGGGAAAATTATCTCATCACTAAACACAGGATTAAACATCACCAAGCACAGAATTAAATTTCACCAAAAACCAATTTTAGACCAAATGTCAGAAAGGATATGTAAACTCACGTTTGAATGTCAGTCTTTCTAGCTAGCCAATAAACCTTGCTGAATGTCACTCATCTTGGTTCCTTGCTATTAAAAGCTTCTGCTTTGTTATTCAATTATTTCTTCAAAGTGCTGATCATTGCAGCCTGGCTGGAAGAACTCCAACAGGGGAGTATTTCCTCCCAACAGCAGTGTAAAAAACTTAAAACAACCCTTCCCTTTTAAGAAAGTCAAGCAAAAAACAAAAAACCTCCGAGAAGCTCTGGAACCGGAAGTGACATAAATCTAGGCGTACTGCCAAGAATGTAAAAAGGGTTAATGGAGAGGCACTTTCTGTAAGCAGGGCAATAAAGATTAGGCTAGGAAACACAAATTCCTTACAGGATTAACCCTATAAAGTGGAAAAAAACAAAAGGAGATTTTTTTCTAACAACTGGTTCTCCAAATTGCTTAACTACTTAACAACCGGTTCTACCGAACTGGTGCGAACCAGTAGAATCCCACCACTGGGTATATGGACTAGACACCTGGGCAGAAGATGGTATGTATGGTTGTAGAACTCCCATTTATATGCTGTTTAGAATTATAAGGTTATAGGCAATGCTTAAATTTAATAACTAAACAGCACACTGTTTAAAACAGCAATATCTCAGAATACGTTTGCTTTACACTGTTTGTTAGCAAAAGTAATAGATGTGTGTGGAAAATTTAATCTCACAAATTTTGTTTGCAAAATTTATGATCAGGGAAAAGCTCTACAGGGCAAAACTGCCAAAGTGGAGAAGGTTGCACACATCCCAGTACACACTTGGACTGGGGCAGTTGACTTCACCTGGTTTGGCAGTCCCTTCTCTTATTGGAAAAGGATTGGATTTCTAGTGTTCAAGGATTGGATTTCTTTTATTTTTATTAACTTTTTTTTGAAATATATAATAGTACAATTCAACATTTTTCAGTTTAGCAGTGTTCATAAAAATATACAATTGTTTACATGGTGTTCCATATTTATTTAATTATTATTAATCATTGCACCCCCTCTTATTTTATCTTTTGCTTCTTTCTTCCATCCACTTATACCACATTTCCCACACTGTGCAATATTCCAAATTCTCTCTTTCGTTTATCTCGTATGTCAACTTATTCATTTTGGTGCATTCTAATATTTTTCTAAATACATGTTCTTCCGGTGGTGGCTCTTTCTCTTTCTAGTACTGAGCGTATGTTATTCTGGCTGCTGTTATAACATGTATAATTAGATACCTCTTTTTTTTCTCCTATGCCCTTTTCAGAATTCCCAGGAGAAACGTTTCTGGTTCCAAATCAATATTTTCCTCTGTCATTTCTTGACAGAGGAGTGGAGAAGATCACACACATCCCAGTACACACTTGGACTGGGGCAGTTGACTTCACCTGGTTTGACAGTCCCTTCTCTTATTGGAAAAGGATTGGATTTCTAGTGTTGTTAACCTTTGGAGGTCTCCTTCTCCTCTGTTTCATCCCTTTAATCCAACGCATAGTGTCTTCTAACCCTCCCAATAAACCGGTAGAATTACTGGGACATAATAATAACTTGCTGTTTTGCTTCTGTAAGAATTGCTTTGCTAAGAATTGGAACTGCCTCGTCCATTTACTCCTACCAGTGATCCAACTTCTGTTATCTTGTTATCTTGTTTTTCTGTACAATTCTGCACCTGGTGGATATCTCAAGAAGTGGGGTTGTTAAGTACCCAGACCAGTGATAAAATCTAAAAATTTTCGCTACCAGTTCTGTGGGCATAGTTTGGTAGCCATGTGACCGGTGGGCGTGCCAACTTGACGTCACTCACTGTTAGAGCCAGGAGCTGCACATTCCGAAGCACATTCTGCCCTTCTGAAGCCCCCAAAACTTGAGTTTCCCTCTGCCATATGGCTTGACTGCCCAAGTGAACCTTGGAGCCTTTTCTTGCCCTGCTCTCTATCCCGGAAGGTCGCGCATCCCCCCCCCCCGCCAACCCTCCGTACAAACCGCCAGCCCCATTTCTGCAAAGGCAGAGCCCCCCTTGGAGGGCGATCGAAAGAGGGGATGGGGATGCTGCAGAAAAGGCTGCCTTTCACCCCTGCCTGGCGCTCCTGTTGAGTAAGTGGGGCCGGGGCCACCAGGGATGATTGCTACTGGTTCAGTGAACCAATGCCAATCATCACTACCGGTTTCCCCAAACCAGTCCAAACCAGTAGGATTTCACCCCTGACCCAGCCGCTCTGTTGCTAGGCTCTCAACCCCCCTGTTCCTTGCTGCACTGCCAAAGGAAGGCATAGGCCAAGCGACCAGAATTGGGTATTAAGCTAATGCCTCTGAAGGAATAAAAGGATGCCATACCTTCCCCAAAGTGTGGCTATTCCTTACATGCATTGTATCCAGGGGTGGGTTCTCCTTACCTCCGCTACTGGTTCATAGCGGGATCGCACATGCGAGGTTTCTGAGCATGTACAGATCGTTCATGATGTCGTCTGGGCGGAGCCTCCTGCTGCCATTACTACCGGTTTGGAAGAACCGGACGCAAGAAGGTAGTTGAACTGTATAAAACAGGAAAGGGATATAAAAAGATATCCAAGGAATTGAGAATGCCAATCAGCAGTGTTCAAACTCTAATCAAAAAGTGGAAAATGATGGGTCCTGTTGAAGCCAAAGCACGGTCAGGTAGACCAACTAAACTTTCAGCCACAACTGCCAGGGAAATTGTTGCAATTGTTTGCATTCATCAGCCCGGAAGCTGCCCATGGGACGTACTTGGACATTCCAACATGGCAATGATCCTAAACAGAAGGCCAGGTTGACCTGTCATTGGCTACAGCAGAATAAAGTGAAGGTTCTGGAGTGGCCATCTCAGTCTCCTGACCTCAATATCATTGAGCCACTCTGGGGAGATCTCAAACGTGGAGTTCACGGAAGACAGCCCAAGAATTTACAGGACCTGGAGGCTTTTGCCAGGAAGAATGGGCAGCTTTACTATCTGAGAAGATAAAAAGCCTCATCCACACATACCACAAAAGACTTCAAGCTGTCATTGATGTTAAAGGGGGCAATATACCGTATTAAGAAGTGGAGTATGTAAACTTGTGATCAGGGTCATTTGGGTAGTTTCTGTTGTCCTTATGATTGAAAAAGTGTAAAAACAGTTGACTGATAATAAATGGCTTCAGCCAAACACTAACTATGAGTGAAAGGAAAGTTTTCGTGTTATCATTCATATCCTCTGAAAAATGGCCAAGAAATCATAAATTCTGCCAGGGTATGTAAACTTATTAGCACAACTGTAACTGATTGGCTGCATCTGGGCTGCAAAACTCAGGAGAATTGTATGTCTTTAGTGCCAGTTTTGCAGCCCAGATTGGGAGTAGGAAGAACAATAATGGGTTCTTTGTATAGAAAATCAAAATGTTTTGGAGAAATGTAGAAATAAATGAGAAGATATAAAAATGGTGGAAAGGAAATTAGGTCCATCTTTATGTCAAATGTAAATAAAATAACTAGAATGACAGGATATATTATAAGGGTATATATATGGTATATTAGAAATATATGTATAGATACATTAAGATAAGAAAGAGAAAATGTATAAATATGGGTCACTGATGCGAAGATGTTGAAAAGAAGATGTACAGTCAGGTCCAGAAATATTGGGACATCGATACAATTCTAACATCTTTGGCTCTGTACACCACCACAATGGAGTTGGAATGAAACAAACACAATGCGCTTTAACTGCAGACTGTCATCTTTAATTTGAGGGTATGTACATCCAACTCAGGTGAAGGGTGTAGGACTTACAGCAGTTTGCATATGTGCCTCCCACTTGTTAAGGGACCAAAGGTAATGGGACAATTGGCTTCTCAGCTATTCCATGGCCAGGTGTGTGATATTCCCTCATTACCCCAATTTCAATGTGCAGGTAAAAGGCCCAGAGTTCATTTCAAGTATGCTATTTGCATTTGGAATCTGTTGCTGTCAAAACTCAAGATGAGATCCAAAGAGCTGTCACTATCGGTGAAGCAAGCCATCATTAGGCTGAAGAAACAAAACAAACCCATCAGAGAGACAGCAAGAACATTAGGCGTGGCCAAAACAAGTGTTTGGAACATTCTCAAAAAGAAGAAACGCACCAGTGAGCTCAGCAACACCAAAAGACCCGGGAGACCACGGAAAACAACTGTGGTGGATGACCGAAGAATTCTTTCCTTGGTGAAGAAAATACCCTTGACAATAGTTGGCCAGATCAAGAACACTCTCCAGGAGATAGGTGTATGTGTGTCAAAGTCAACAATCAAGAGAAGACTTCACCAGAGTGAATACAGAGGTTCACCACAAGATGTAAACCATTGGTGAGCCTCAAAAGCAGGAAGGCCAGATTAGAGTTTGCCAAACAACATCTAACAAAGCCTTCACAGTTCTGGAACAGAATCCTATGGACAGATGTGACCAAGATCAACTTGTACCAGAGTGATGGGAAGAGAAGGGTATGGCGAAGGAAAGGAACTGCTCATGATCCTAAGCATACCACTTCATCAGTGAAGCATGGTGGTGGTAGTGTCATGGCGTGGGCATGTATGGCTGCCAATGGAACTGGTTCTCTTGTATTTATTGATGATGTGACTGCTGACAAAAGCAGCAGGATGAATTCTGAAGTGTTTCAGGCAATATTATCTGCTCACATTCAGCCAAATGCTGCAGAACTCATTGGACGATGCTTCACAGTGCAGATGGACAGTGACCCAAAGCATACTGCAAAAGCAACCAAAAAGTTTTTGAAGGGACAGAAGTGGAATGTTATGCAATGGCCAAATCAATCACCTGACCTGAATCCCATTGAGCATGCATTTCACTTGCTGAAGACAAAACTGAAAGGAAAATGCCCTAAGAATAAGAAGGAACTGAAGACAGTTGCAGTAGAGGCCTGGCAGACCATCACCAGGGATGAAATCCAGCGTCTGGTGATGTCTATGCGTTCCAGACTTCAGGCTGTGATTGACTGCGAATTATTTGCAACCAAGTATTAAGAAGGGAAAGTTTGATTTATGATTATTATTCTGTCCCATTACCTTTGGTCCCTTAACAAGTGGGAGGCACATGTGCAAACTTGTGTAAATCCTACACTGTTCACCTGAGTTGGATGTACATACCCTCAAAATAAAGCTGACAGTCTGCAGTTAAAGCACATTGTGTTTGTTTCATTCCAACTCCATTCTGGTGGTGTATGGAGCCAAAGATGTTACAATTGTGTCGATGTCCCAATATTTCTGGACCTGACTGTAAATATCTGGTTTTGTTTGTTTTTTTAAAAAACTGTTTAATAAAAATATTTTTTTTAAAAAAAGAAAATCAAAATATTTTGTTCTCCCAGGTAGCTTAAGCTATTCATTTTTACTGTATGTAGGTCAATGAAAGCCTGCATTCCTTAACCGGGCTCTATCAAATATCGTTTTCATTTAAACAAAACACAACAGAGCAGGAAACTCTTGTGGTTTCCGTGGTAACCACCCCTGCTACAGTATCCCGCCTATCCTCACTAGTGAAGTGATGTCCATTATAGGATGTCCCAAGAAACCTATCCATCCTCACTGTCGAGCGAGCGCACACCTGATCGTGACGACATCTCGCGCTTTAGCCAATCGGAGCAGAGCAAGCCTTCACAGCTATTGCCGGGAAGCTGCTTTCTAAAGAGCTCGCGCTGAGGACGAATTTGCTCCCTCCCACCTCCACCGGAGCTTTGCGGAGAGAGCTGAGCCAGGTAAGCGAACCAGAGCCATCGCTCTAGTGTGATTGCGTGGTTGTGTAGACCTGTGCCTTTCCGGCGTTTTTGCAGCGTAATGAACCAGTCTCATCATGCGGAGAGTGGAAATGCAGGAACAGGCACTTTCCCGAAGTGAACTCATTGCCTTTCAGTATGTTAGCATGTTAAACATCCCCAAAGAATGACAAATCCCCTCCGCATGTTTTTTTGTGTATGCTTTGCTTCTTTCCCCTTTTATTAGTGTGTGTGTTTGCGGGGGAGGGAGGGCTGGATATCGTTTAGCTGCGATGCATTGTCGTGTTAAGTAATTTCTAAAGCATCCCCGTCAGAAACAAAGCAGATTTCTGAATTAGGGAGGGGAGATTTGTTTCTTGCAGATGACGTGATCATTGAAAGGTACTTCTCCAACAGATGATAGATTTACTCATAATGGTTGCAAAATAAAGATAACTTGGTCCTGGACTTTTCTCCAAGGCACTCAAGGCAATGTATCTGTCCGCCCCCCCACCCCTGATATTTTCACAAAGGTCCAGTGCAGATCAGGGTTAATGAATGGCTTAAAATGGTTTCATATCAAATAGTCTAGACAAACATTGCCCAACACAATGTTTTTTTTAGTTGTAGCAGTTAGCAATTAGAATGGCATCATAACATTTCTGGAAAGCAACAGGTAGAATAAATCCGCTGTGCCATATTATCTCTCTCATGCAAAATGCCTTTACTGGTGATTATATTAAATTACAATTATACAAATCTTAACTCCGTTCATATATTCACAGATATTCCTTCTGGATCAAATATATGTAAACACAATTTAGAGTTAAGATTTGTGTACTGTTAGAACGATGTTGAATTGTACAAATATCATGGATATATTTTTGTTAAGAGGTATCTGTATTTGTATTTTAATATTTAAAATTTTAATAAAGGTTTTTTGAAAATTAAATATATATATATATACATAAATTAAAATAAACCTGGATAAACTCAGAATTCTGAGGCAGCTAACTACTTTTATCAAGGATTCATGTGAAGCCATCATCACAGTACATCCATCTGTATCTAGAAATCCATTACAATTACTCATCTAAAACCTTTTGGCTTCTACATGTGTGTTTTTACAGGCACCTCATATGAGACCATAGTCAAAATGTAAATCAATCCATATGCTCAGAATGAGGACAATTATGAATATCATTTTTTGGTGGAATTTTTACATGGACTCTAGATGAAATACTCTCAAAATGTACCTAACTGCAAATTTAACCTGTTTGTGTAGTGTGTGTTGTAATATAGAATGAAGATATTAATATTCCTCTGCTGTTTAAGTCTTACCATTTATCGAGTTCTCTCAATTTGACATTTTACAGATTCATAGAAACTTTGTTAAGGAACTGTCAGTGTGATATGCCAGAACTGAACGATGGCGAATAACAATAGTTCTGAGATACTGCATTCCGCCTCCATTGCTATGGAATACATTGACTCTTTGCTGCCTGAGAATCCACTACAACAACCATTTAAAAATGCTTGGACCTCTATGCTGGACAATTACACTAAATTCCAGATTGTAACTTGGGGTTCATTTCTTGTTATTGAACTTTCCTATTTTTTATTATGCTTACCTGGATTTGTATTTCAGTTTATACCTTATTTGAAAAAATATAAAATACAGCAGGTAAGATGGAATTTTAAAAGTGAAGAGAGCATAATCTTAATCTATAGTGCTAAAACATCAGGAGTTTGGTAGCACTTTATTTAGCTAAGAATTGCCATTAAAATGTATAAATGTTTACGATATGCAACTCACTTTATCATACTAATCTAGGATTTAAATTGGGGTGAAATGGGAGTAAGGAGGGCAAGACCATTGGTTAGGGAAATGCAGTGTAAGATAGATCTCTATGATATCAGTTAGAATTTGTATTTTGTTAAAACCATTGTGTTTGTTGAGATGTTCTGAGATTGCTAAAACTTTTGGGAGATATGTCCATCCATCCATCTGAGTGACTTTGGGACTATCATGGGACTAACCCAACCATCTCCCAGGGTTGGGAAGAGAATAGGAGGAAGGAATTTTAAGTATGTTTTCTGTCTTGAGCCACTTAAAATGGGGGAATAAAAATAAATAAATAACATGCAAGTTCAGCAACCTCTCATTCTGTGGGTGGAGTTAAATCACTGTTTTTCCAAAACTGGCACTTTGAGATATGCCATAAAATGTCCAAAAAGTTGAAATCACCTTTTTCCCCTTGTTTTGAGTTCTAGTGTCAAATGCTCCAACACTGGAAGTTTTTAAGAAGAGATTGGACAACCATTTGTCCAAAGTGGTATAGGGTCTCCAGCTTGAGCAGGGCCTTGGGCTGGAACACCTCCAAGATGTTATTCAGACTTTAGAGGTTATTTCATTCCTTTAGGAATGACACGTTGTTTGCATTTGGTTAGAAAAATATCTGTCCCTGTGCCAGTTTCTTGATAAGAGTTCAGTTCCACTTAACTGAACTATGTGCTCTCATTGTAAACATTGAGGACAAGAGCAAAGGTTAACCCACTAACTTTGTTAGTGAAATACTAGAAACTTTCCGATAGCTGTTTTTGTGTCATTAAATTTCAAATGTCATTGAAGTTCATTTCTTTTTTTTTTTGAATTTTTTTTATTTTTAAAAAAACAAAACATAAAAAAATCCATCTTTCATAACAATTGCAAACAGTGTGTCGATCGGTTACAAATCCCTTGTGCATAATCCCCATATTCATATTTTACAAATTATCTAATTTCTCATGTTATCAACCTGGTATATACCTTTGTATCATTATCCTCATTTGTTATTTATCTAACAATTGCATTATCAATCAAAAAGAATTATTTTCACATATTATATTTTAACATACATTTTATATTTCATATTTCATTTCCATGTTTTAATATCTAGCCATTGATAAAATAAATCCCATATCCTATAATATTGTTCATCTTCTTGTTCTCTCATTTCAACTGTCAATTTACTCATTTCAGCACATTCCATGATTTTCTTAATAACTTCATCTTGCGTTGATATCTTCTCATTTTTCTAGTTTTTAGCAAACACAATTCTAGCCCCTGTCAATACATTTGCAATCAAATATCTCACTTCTTTATTGTATGTCTCTGGCACAATTCCTAATAAAAAAGTCTCAGTTTTAAAGTCTGTGTGTTTCTTTGTCATTTTTTCCAACCATGTGTGGATTTCAGTCCAGTATCTTTTTGCTTCTATGCATATCCACCACATATGGTAATATGAGCCCAGTATCTGATGACATTTCCAGCACTTTTCAGATTTGTTCTTGAACATTCTGGCTATTCTCGTTGGGGGTAGATACCATCTGTAAAACATCTTATACAAATTTTCCTTATATGCTGTTGATATTGTCAATTTATAATTTTGCAACCACAATTTTTTGCCATTTCTCTAAATCAACTCCATAACCAAAGTTTCCCCCCCATGCTATTATTGTTTCTTTAACTTCTTCTTTTTCCAATTTTACCTCTAATAAATAACCATACAATTTTTTAATTACATAATCATCAGAACCTGTTAAAATTTTATCTAAGTTAGTCAAAGTATTATAAAAATCTTCTTCATATCTAGAATATATTTGCAAATAAGAAAACCAATTCATCTTAAAAGCTTTTTCTTCCAGTTGTTGCTTCAATTTAAGTTCACCCTTTTCATCCATTAATTCACTATATCTAACAATTTGTTCCCTTCTAAATGTTATTGAGTGTGAAAATGCTTCAATCGTTGATACCCGGACTGGAATTTTCAAATAATGTTGTTTTTTAATCTTCTCCCAATTTGATAACAAAGCCTCTCATATGTGGTGTCTTCTAAAATACCCTTGTGCTTTTGTTCCTTAATACCATAAAAACGCATGCTACCCCAACAACAAATCATGTCCTTCTAAATTCAATAATCTGGTGTTTCTTAACGTTATCCATTCTTTAATCCACATCAAATTTGTCGATAATAAAGTTCCCTGTGGGGTAAACCAAAACTCCCTCTCATTCTGGCATCTTGTAACAACCTTAATTTTATCCTCACCTTTTTTGCCTGCCAAATATATTTTAACTATTTTATTCAATTCTTCAAAATAATCTTTTCCCAGTCTAATTGGAATTGTCTGAAACAAATATAAAATTCTAGGAAAAATGTTCATCTTAATAGTCAATATCCTCCCAATCAATGATAGTTGTAAATTTTCCCATTTCGCCAAGTCTGTCCCAATCTGTTGAGTTTGTTGTAGTTATTCTCTAAGTGTGCTACATCTTGCTGTCAAATATATCCCCAAATATTTAACTTTTTTTAAAAAAAAATATTGATAAAAAATATACAAACATAAATACATTAAGACAACATACATACAAACATCGATTCAGTCTTATGACTGGCTCTTAAAGCTATCACATCGGTGGGTTATTTTTCAATTTTTCTTATCTTTCTCTATTCATATCTATATATATTTATATAATTACATATTGGTGTATAGAACATTATAGTCCACTCTTCATTTAATTGTATACAGTTCCTGTTAAGTAGTCAAAGTTATTTTTATATTCCCATTTTCCCCTCCAGCCAGCTGTACCATCTTTGCCACACTAAATAGTAATCAGTATCGTCTTTCTCTTGCAATTCCTTTGTAAGCTTATCCATTTCTGCGCATTCTGTAATTTTTGCGATTATTTTGATTTCTGTCAGTAGTTGCTCAGATTTCCAATTTTGGGCAAAGACTATACATGCTGCTGTAACGATATGGATAATTAGATATTTTATTTCTTTGGTATATTGTGCTGTGATTATTCCCAGTAGAAAGATTTCCGGCCTCATTTCCAGCTTTTATTTTGTAATTTCTTCAATCATTTTCCTAATTTCTTGCCAGTATTGTTTTGCCTTTTGGCATGACCACCAGAGATGATAGTATGTCCCTTTCTGTGATTTACATTTCCAACACATTGAAGCTGTACTTGGGAACATCTTGGACAGACGCGCCGGTGGCAGGTGCCATCGGTAGAACATTTTGTAAAAGTTTTCCTTATAGGGTATAGATATTGTCAGCTTGTAATTTATCCTCCATAATTTTTCCCAATTATCCAATTCAATGTTATACCCTATGTTTTTGGCCCAAATTATCATGTTTTCTTTAACCACCTCCTCTTCTAATTTGTATTTTATTACATACTTATACATTTTGGTTATCATTTTCTCATCTGTACCTTGTAATATCTTATCTAATTCATATTAAATATTTAACTTTTTGTGACCTGCATCTTTGATTTTTCCGCCAATTCTTCTTTTTGTTTTACCAACATATTTTTAGTCAAAATCTTCATTTTATCTTTATTAATTTTCAAACCTGCTACTTTCCCAAACTCTCCTATTTTATCTATCACTGTAGTTATTTATATTAATGGATCTTCAAGAATAAAAACCAGGTCACCTGCAAACGCTTACAATTTATATTCTTCCTTTTGAATTTTCATTCCTTTATATCTTTTTCTTCTCTAATATTTCTATTTAGCACTTCTAATATTAATACAAACAACAGGGGGGATAGTGGACAACCTTGTCTGGTATCTTTTTTTATCTCAATAGAATATGTCAATTCTCCATCTATCATTACTTTTGCAGTTTGTTTATGATATATAGCTTCTATTGCTTGAATAAATATTTTGCCAAAGCCCATCTGTTCCATTTGAAGCAACATAAATTACCAATTAAAATTGTCAAAAGCTTTTTGTGCATCTAAAAATATCAGAACCATTTGCTTTTCAGGATGGGCCTCATAATATTCAAAAGTGTCCTGAATTTTTCTCATATTATCTCTAATTTGTCTCTTTGGTAGAAACCCATTTTGATCTGAATGTATAAAGTTGTTTAGATATCTTTTAAGTCTTTCTGCCAGTATTGAGGCAAAAATTTTATAATCTGAATTTAGCAGCGATATGGGTCTATAGTTTTTTATTTGTTGTGGGTCAGTGTCTTCCTTAGGAACCAGTGTAACTTATGCCTCTGACCATCACTTGGGTATATCCTTCTTTGTCATCACTTCATTCATAACTTCTAAACGTGGGAGACTCAAGGATTCCTACAATGTCTTATAATATTCTGCTGGCAGTCCATCTGGCCCTGGTGCCTTCCCATTCTTTTGTTTTTTAATTGCTTCAGTTAGTTCCATCATTGTTATATTTCCCACTAGCATCTTCTCGATATCTTTAGGGATCTGAGGTAAATTTGCATTTTGGAAGTATCGTATCACATTTTCCTCCTCTATACTTTCCTGCTCATACAGTTGTCTATAATAGTGCTGAAATTTTTTTCTTCTCCTTGTTCCCAAATTTGCTTTGTCCTTGGTTGTCTATTAGTTGTATTATTTTTCTTGATTCTCTCTCTTTTTTCAATTTATATGCTAACCATCTGCCTGGCTTGTTAGCGTTCTCAAAATAATTCTGTTTAGTACTTCTAATTTTTTGGGCTAAATCTTCTTTCTCCAATAACTCCATTTTATGTTTTATTGTGTCCATTTTCATTTTAAATCTTAACAATGTTATTTGGAGCATATAGTGCTATTAAAAGTATTTTCATATTATTATCTATTATTTCCACCATCAAAATTCTTCCTTCATCATCTGTGTATATTTGCTCCGCTAATATTGTATTTCTAATATATAAGACAACTCCTCTTTTTTTACATTGTGGCAATGATGTAAAAAATTTCCCTAATTTTGACTGCACCAATAACTGTTTGTATTGCTTTTTAATATGTACTTCTTGCAAGCAGATTATATCAAATTTTAATTCCTCTAATTTGTGAAATACCTTTCTTCTTTTAAGCATTGAATTAAGTCCATTTATGTTTATTGAAATCAATTTTTTCTCTTCCATGTTCATACTTTATAAGAAAGATTTATTGCTCTAGTAGTTCTTGGTTCACATCGTTCTTTGTATTCCACAGTCCCCCCTACTGCTCCTTCTGCTTTTTCAATCATTGCTAAGTCCTCCTCTTGGAGTTCTATTGGTAATTTTGTCTTTTTCAATTCCACTTCCTTCTCTTTGAGGAATTCTGCATAAAATGCTTTAGCTTTATCTATTGTATCTATTCTGTATCTTTGCTATTGCCACATTAGCACTAATCCTTCTGGTATCAGCCATCTGTAGTTCACACCTTTTTGAAGTAGTATTTTAGTGAAGAATTGGTATTCTTTCCTCATCTCCCTCACTTTTCTTGGTATTTGCTTCAGAACCACAATTTCTTTCTCCTTGTACTTCAGTGTTTTTTCTCTATCAATATGCAGTATTTGTGTTTTGATCAATTTCTTGATAACCCTTAAGTGTACTTCTCATGGTAGTTCGTTGCGCATTGCATACCTTGTATAAACTCAATATATCTCATCTATGCCATCCACCATCTTCTCCTTGGTGATTTCTAGTGCCTCTGCTAAGATTCCTATCATTACTTGTGCCAAATTCTCCCCTTTTTCTTCTTCTACATTTTGAAATCTGACCTAGAATTCTGATTTATCCATCTCCCATCAACTAATCCACTCCTGTCACGTTCATCTTCTTCCAATCTAGTATCTATATCTTTAATTTTTCCTCTCTTTGCTCCTCATTTTTCTCAATTTTTTGAAGTCTATCTTCATATTTCAACATCATTTGCTGTATACTCTCCATCTTTTCATCTGTCTTTAATTGTTGTTGTTCGATCTTCTGGACTACTTGGAGAATCATCTGTTATATTGTCTTTTTCTCTTTTTCTTTCTCCTTCTTCTGTTGAAGCATCGTCTGAATGGATCACTGTCCTCCAGGTGGTGATGAGGAAGGCGTGGTGGAGGAGGCGCCTACTGCCATTACCTTTCTACTCATTCTATCAAGCAGTCACAAATAGCCAAAAAAAGGAAAGCCAAAAAGAAAAAGAAAAGATTAACAATTCTTTGGGTTCTTCAGCCAATTATTTGATGGAAGAAGACTAAAGTCTTTATGAAATTCATGAAATATCATGAAATTACAGGCCATCCTTTAACTGGCAGCCATATACATAGCTCTTGCCTACAGAAAACTTTATTTAAAGCAGAGCTTTAACTAGATGTATAACTTAAGGTAGTTGATTTATAACTTACATAATGTGTGAATTATTTATTGAATCCTCACTAATATTTGTATTGACTGAAGTACATCAGAAGTCTTGCTTGAAATTATTAATCTCAGTGCAGAACAAATAAAATCAAAATTAAAAATAATCAGAGAACAGTTCTCTAATTTTTAAAAAATCAGATGGTTCATATTGAAATCACCTCGTTTCAAGAATGCACCTTTTGCAGTGTAATATTTTAACTCAAGATAAGCAGCTTACTTTGCTGCAGTCCTATCCATACTTATGGAGAAAATACCATTGAACATAATGACACTTATGTTTGTAAGTAAACTTGCCTAAGATTGTATTCTTATTTAAGAGAATCACTATGAATGGGCAGTAATTTTCCTATCTCAGTAATTGGAATAAACGGGCATATGGGGTAGAGGGCAAGGACAAAATTGTATAACCTCAAACCTTTACATGTACTGTAGGACATATTGCAACAGAAGTACAAAAGTCCAGAATCTGTTATAATATGTTTTATGTTAGCATTATTGTAGTTTGGAAGACAGCCTGTAGGAAAAATGTAATCAGATTGCTATATGCACTATTTAATTATTTTTGTTTATTTGCTACTGTTATAGGATAAACCAGAAACATGGACAGAACAATGGAAATGTTTCAAACAACTTATGTTCAATCACTTTTTTATTCAGCTGCCTCTCATATGTGGTACCTATTATTTCACAGAATATTTTAATATTCCTTATGACTGGAATAGGATGCCAAGATGGTAAGTAATATTCAATTATTTTTCATTATTTGTTTGTTGAAAGTACATATTTCCACACATTAAAAATACTGGTATGCTGATTTGGGAGAAATTTCTAGAAGTTTGATCAAAAATGTTTTTGAATCTATGGTTCAGTAATTTATAATTTATTAAAAATTAGATGAAAGGGGCAGATGGGGGGAAGGAAGGAAAGAATGTTGTCAGAGGCTCTTGAGGGATTGAAAATGCTTTTAAGGCAATTGAAAATAAGTACACTGTCAACACAATTGTTAATATAGATGGACATTATGCTTTTTAAAACTGAAAGTTTCTACAGTAATCACAATATAAACATGAATAAAGAGTTTTTGTTGATTCTTTTTTTTAAAAAAATATAAGGCTTGAAATCTATACCTTCTGTGCTAAATCTAAGTTCACCATCCATCTAAATAAAGAGTTTTGCTTTCAGTCAGCTTCCCAAAAGTTTTCATTATGACTGGGAATAAATGCAACAGATGTGTCCTAAAACAAATAAAGCTTGGTTCTTACATTCTTACATTACATGAGAGAAATGCCTTTCTTCCCCCTACTCCCATGCCCATCACCCCTGGGTGACCTGGATCACCCCTCTCCCTTCCTCCTCTCATGCACTCCTCTTTCCCACCCTGTCTATGATCCTGGCACTTTGCCCCAAATCCATCATGCACTTCCCCATTGGTTAACTGGAGGGCGAATGTCATGGCTGGCTTTCTAGAGGAAGCTGCAAAGGAACTGACATCAGCAATTGCCACTCTAGGACACCGCACTCGCTCTCCGTAACAGCCCAGGCGTTCCAGAATTATACTGGAACACACACAATACACACACACACACACACACACTAGGGGTGCCTCCCCCCCGTCTAGTTTATTCCAGAGGGTAGGTCATCTAGGATCAGGTTTGGTTGAAATTACTTGAGGCATTCCAGAGTTATGCTGGAATATATGCATACACACACACCCTAGGGGTGCTAGGGGGAGGCAGTGTCTGTTATTCCGAATTGTCTGTTAATCTCTATACATTCTTCAAATTTTATCACTTATTCATTCTACAAAAGAAATACAAATATAATAGATAATATCTGGATATCTTTATTTAAGATGAAAATTGAAGCCTAAGTGCTATTTTATTTTAAATATAATATAAACTACATCATATGTAACTACTGTTTCCTGTCTTTCTCAAAAAACAATTTATTTTGCTGTGCTTGTTGCTCCAAGAGGAAAAAATATTATATTAAAATTTCTGTGTATGTTATGTCAGGTTTCTAGCATTGGTCATTGGATAGATTGCACAAATATATCTCAAAAGCTGATGTTTCTTTTAAAGGTTTGTGATAATTGCTCAGTGTTTTGGATGTGCTGTGATTGAAGATACCTGGCATTATTTCTTGCATCACCTACTTCACCATAAGAGAATTTATAAATACATCCACAAAGTACATCATGAATTTCTTGTATGTAATTTCTTAAATTTTTGGTTTACATGGTTAAGTTGTATATGCACATATAAGAACATTCCATGCAGCTCACCGGAACTTTTTTTGGTATATTTCAATTTTTCAATTTAATTCAATTTATATGCCGTCCCTCTCTGAAGAGAGGGGCGGCTCACAATACATTTAAAATCCTAATAAAAACCATTTAAAAATTTAAAACATTAAAACATTAAAACTCATTCATACCATTCATGTATGAATGAATGGATCTTGCCACATCGTAAGAGCGAGATCCACGGTCCCAGGCGTGCTGGAAAAGCCAAGTCTTCACCGCTTTTCAGAAGGTCAATAGGGTGGGGATGTTCTGGACCTCAGTAGGTAACAGGTTCCAGAGAGCTGGGGCAGCCACATAGAAGGCCCTCCCCCGTGGGCCCGCCAGCCGGCATTGTTTAGCTGACGGGATCTGGAGGAGACTATCTCTGTGGGATCTTACTGATCGCTGTGAGCTATGCGTTAGAAGGCGGTCTCGAAGATAACCTGGCCCTGAGCCATGTACGGCTTTAAAGGTAATAACCAACACCTTGAATTGTGACTGGAGACCAATAGGGAGCCATTGCAGCTTGCAGAGAATTGGCGTAATGTGGGTGAACTCACAAAAGCTCGCGCGACTGTGTTCTGGACCAACTGTAGTCTCTGAACACTTTTCAAGGGTAGCCCCATGTAGAGCGTGTTGCAATAATCTAACTGTGAGATGACAAGGGCATGAGTGACCATGAGGAGAGTTCCCCGATCCAAGTAGGGTCGCAATTCGTGCACCAGGCGAGCCTGTGCATAGGTCCCCCTAGCTACAGCTTTCAGATGTTGCTCTAATCTTAGCTGTTTGTCTAGGAGGACACCCAAATTGCGAGCCCGTTCTGAGGGGGACAATCCCCCCCCCGCCAGAACCAAGGATAGACAGTCAACATAGTATTTAGGAGGCAATACCCACAGCCGTTCAGTCTTGTCTGAGTTGAGTCTGAGCCTGTTGACTCCCATCCAGACCTTCACAGCCTCCAGGCACCGGAGGCTGTGAAGGTAGGGTAGAGATACACAGCTGGGTATCATGCAATTTCATGCAATGGATATGTGTTAGTTATTATTTTTAGACAAAACCTGGGGTTTATTATTTGTCTATATGATTTCTTTACTTAAAGTTCTTCCTATCGTATGAGACCAGAAAGGTTTATAAGAGTTGAAGCGTTTTAAACATTGCAGTAACCAACAATATTTTTTGCAAAACATTTGTATATTTGTCAGTTTTATTTGAATAACTATTTTCTGTTTCTAAAATAATATGAAAATTAGTTTCAACCAAACCTCTTTAGCATGATCTTTTCAAAAGGTTGAGGAAAACTTCACTGAATACACAAGTTTACTGATCTATAGACTCTTATCTGTGTGTCTTTAAATCATACAGTATCCATAGTTATACAGCACCTACTGTTTTAAGGAGCTGTCTGGAGTTGGCAGTAGCAAATATTATTACATTTAGAAATGTATTCTATTTATTCAATCTTACATTTCCTGAAACTGTGTGAGTTCAAGGTTAGCACATGAAGGAAGATAACCTCCTGAAACAATCATATTGAAACATATATATGAATTTTTTCTTCAGTATGAATACAGGTGCACAAACCTTTTCTATATACTTTTCTTCAGGCACCATTTGGGATGCAAGCTGCATATTTACATCCTTTAGAAACTCTAATCCTTGGAACTGGATTCTTCATTGGAATAATTGTCTTCTGTAATCACTTAATTTTGATATGGGCATGGTTGGTTTGTCGTTTGATAGAGACCATTGATGTTCACAGGTAATCTTCTGTTACCTTTTATGATTCTTTGTGTTGAGATTCAGAAATTTTAGAATTATTTAAACGACTATTTGAAAAAGTTGTCAATAACTTCTCCATGACAAGCTTCTAAATTCTTCAGATATTGTTTGGGCAAAAAGGTTTTCACTTGTTAAATAGAATATTGAACAGATGAAAGAAAGATAAACCTTAAGAATAAGAAAACTAAAGAATCTGATCAAGAGATATCATCTAGAAACAAGGAAGGTTAAAGAAGTCCTGGAAACAGTAAAGTGTCAAATAACGGCTATATCCAAAAAGATCAGCAAATATGAAGCTCAAATGTCACACTATAGGCAGAATCTCCAGTTTCAATCAAATCAGAAATGTTTGTACAATCCAATGGAATGACTGCAGTGAACCCATCAATACCTGATAAAGAAACAGTGTAGTTCTGGGTGCAGCTATGGGACAACATGGAATGGAATAGAATAGAATTCTTTATCGGTCAAGTGTGATTGGACATACAAGGAATTTGTATCCAGAGCATAAGCTCTCATTGTACATACAAACAACAAAATGATGTTATAGATCCATGATGGCGAACCTTTGGCACGTGTGCCACCTGTAGGACGCTGGATGTCTTAGTCTACATGAAATCCAATGGCTCCCTAGGACAGACCATCTACCAGAAGAAAACACACACAAACCACTATCTGCATGCACTCTCACACCACCACCTAGCCCAGATCAACTCCATAGCCAAGACACTCATCTCCAGAACAAAACGCTTAGTTGACGAACAACACCTAAAAACCGAACTACACACTCTCACTAACCTACTAACATCCAACGGATTCCAAAGAAATAAGATCACCAACCTAATCCAAGGGCTGCATAAAAATCTTGGTTTACGTTGAAAGAACCTGGCTAAAAAGAGAAGAGAGAGAGAGAGAGAGAGAGAGAGAGAGAGATGTAGGTCTTTGGTTATTTGGGTTTTCTCCTGCCTAAATTTTTTTGGTTTGTGCAGAATGCTGTCTTGATGTTGTGTTTGTGGAGGATTTTGCTGATTCTGTCTGTGGTGCCTTTTATGTATGGGGGGAGGGCTTTGCCATTTTCTTGTTCTCTGCCTTGGATTTTAGTGGGGGTTTCTTTTTGGATTAGGTTGGTAATACCAACCAGCCATTTGGAAACCCGCCCTTATTGACAAACGAGCCCCTAACATGAGGAATGACACCAGCCTCACCATCAACAGGGGAAAAATAGTGAAAACTGAAGGAATCAAGATGCTCTATGCAAATGCCATCAAGAGTCTGGATGAAAACGATCACTACAAATAGCTGGGCATCCTTCAAGCTGACAATTTCAAGTACTTTGATGTCAAGAAAAAGGTTAGAAGTGAATATATCATGAGAGTGAAGACAATTTTAAAGTCCCAACTCAGTAGAGGAAATACCATCAAGGCAGTTAATACCTAGGTCCGCGATGATGAACCTCTGACACACAGAGCCCTCTCTGTGGTCATGCGCACAGGCCAGCTGGTCTTTGGGTTTCCAACGCTCCAGTGCGTGCACATGCACACACCTTCCGGTTTGGGCACTTGGTGCTGAAAAGGTTCGCCATCACTGACCTAGGTGATTCCACTTATTAGATACACAGCGTACCAGAGTCACTGGAATAGTGTACCAGAGTCAAGCAGAACTAAAAGTCCTAGATTGGAGGACCAGAAAAATAATGACAATGAATCATGCCCTTCATCCAAACAGCAATGTTGACAGACTCTACTTACTAAGGAAAATAGGTAGATGTAGAATGTTGCAAGACAGCTGAAAAAGGAAAAAGGGCATTGTAAATATATTTGGACAGTGAAGAAGATGCATTGAAGCTAGTATACCATGAAAGCTTACTAAGTATTGGAGAGACCTGGCACTGCCTAAGAGCAGGAAAGTTGAAGAAAGAGACAGGGGGAAGCTAATTCTGGCCTAACCTTGAGAACAATAGCAATAGCACTTAGACTTATATACTGCTTTAGAGTGCTTTACAGCCCTCCCTAAGCAGTTTACAGAGTCAGCATATTGCCCCCAACAATCTGGGTCCTCAATTCATAAAAAGCAGGAATTAAGAAGACATCAACAGCCAATAAATGCTACCACTGCAAAGAAGCTATAGAAACAGTGGATCACCTAGTTTGCCTGCAGAAAGATTGCACAAACTGATTACAAGTAATGGCATGACAAAATAGCAACAATGGTGAATTTGAAGATCTGCAAGAAATACTATTTGCTTGCAGGCAAAAACGGGTGTGACCACAAAATTGAAAACATAATAGATAATGAAGAAGCTAAATTGCTGTTGAACAGGGATGTCAAAACTGATCGCATGGCAGTCCGTATTGTGACGTCTCAGGATTGTTTTTCCGCTTGAAGAGCTGGGTGGACATGGCCTGCGCAGGCGGTATGCCAGAGGTGGGTTTCAGCTGGTTCTGACCAGTTCTGGAGAACCGGTAGTAAAAATTCTGACTGGCCCCGCCCCCATCTATTCTCTGCCTCCAAAGTCCCTGCTGATCGGGAGGAAATGTGGATTTTGCAGTATCCTTCCCCTGGAGTGGGGAGGGAATGGAGATTTTACAGTATCCTTCCCCTGCCACATCCACCAAGCCATGCCCACCAAGCCAGACCCAGAGAACCGGTAGTAAAAAAAATTGAAACCCACTCCCGTATGCGGCCAGTGGGTTGCATGTTTGACACCTCTGCTCTAGAATTCAAACAGATGGGCACCTGCCATTTAACTCCCAAACTTTACAGTTGAGACAAGGTCTTAATGGTGGATGTGACAGTACCTGGAGACATCAGACTCAAAGGACTATGGCAAAAAGAAAACCCAAATCTGGTACCAATAGTAATAAGTCCCTTGGGTGCAATCCCAAAACATCTAGAGCACCATGGTTTAGCATGACCAAACCAACTAACTGCAAAAATCAACTTTAGAATACATTACACTCTGTGATGATACCTTTAACACCATCAAACAACATCTGCCTTTCCCAGATCCTTGAGAAGGACTTAATAGGCAGATAAAATGCTAAATCAAATCTAAACAACTGGCTGGCTGTGTGTGACAAACCATAATAATGATATATGCCACTGACTCTCAGAAAATCTAGGCAGTTTACAAATTGTTAAAAACATTTAAAACAAATTTTTAAAACCCAGTAAAGATAGCAGAGTTGTGCGCCAATCCTGCCAGATCGGATTGGTTGGCAGACACTATGGGAGAAAATGAAAAATATAAAAAACTCATGCTTGACTAGGTTGTGTATGTTTATGGAATAATCAGCATGTAGAAACTTGTCTTAGTATGTTACTTATCTCTTTCCAGGGTTGAGAAGTTTTTTTCTGCATGTTGTAAGTCTAACAGTCTATGCATTCCATTATTTTTGCTTTCAGTGGCTACGATATTCCTCTGAATCCTTTACATTTCCTGCCCTTTTATGCTGGCTCTCGCTTTCATGACTTCCATCATATGAACTTCATTGGAAATTACTCTTCAACCTTCACATGGTGGGATAAACTCTTCGGAACTGATTCGCAGTACAGATCTTACCAAGAGAAAATGAAGAAACAGAAAGACACAGTGGAAAAGAAGCTGGAATAAATTTCCCATTTGCAACACTCTTTGGAGCACCAAAGAGGGACATGGCCTCTTATTTTTGCTTAATACTAGAAAACTTTAATAAGTATTGCAATTCAAAGCAAAATGCAGCTTTTAACAAACCAAGCTTATGTTTGCAGCAGGAAAAACACTCACTGATGCATTTTCCAAATGATTGTTCTTTTTCTATCCTATAGATATGACAAACAAATACAATATATATTTAAGAAAATGTTAAATATGACCAAATAATTGAAATTATGTAAAATAAAATATGTATATTAAAATTAAAATAAGGGAGGTTTTTTGTGTTAATGTGAATCCTAGAGTTTAGAAAGAACATTGAGTTCACCGATTAAAACTTTTGTGGGAATCCTCTTTCCCAATTAGGTAGATTTAAGAAACCATCTTAATTTGCTACAAAGAATATTTTTACTTGGTTTTTAATTAATGTTATTGTAATATGTATTGCACATAACTGTAAACTGCTGATTTGATTATTAAGCTAATTTGTCTTAAAATAGCTGTGATTGATTTCTTCGTCATGTTTTCTGTACGGCAAATAAAATAATATTGGGGTTCAGGCTATTTCCTGGTTCCTTTTGGTTTGTTCCTATCAAACAATAAGTGCTATGTTTTTGTTAATACACAGTGGCTGGTATTGATAACTAGAACAGAATGTGCATGGGCACTGAAATTTGATAGTGGAGACTTTAGATAACTAACCATCTATATTACATACACTCAAAACTATCGCTAGATATGTACATGAGGGAACCATAGGAATTTCCCTTAGATTATACACACACACACACATACATACATACGTACATATACATACATACATACATACATACATATATAAATTAGATTTATATGCCACCCTTCTCCGAAGACTCAGGGCGGCTTACAATGCATTAAGCAATAGCCTTCATACTTTTGTATACTTTATACAAAGTCAGCTTATTGCCCCCACAAACTGGGTCCTCAATTTACCCACCTTAGAAAGGATGGAAGGCTGAGTCAACCTGGAGCCTGGTGAGACCCGAACTGATGCAATTGCAGACAGCTGGATGTTAATAACAGGCTTTAGTCTGCTTATTAGCCTGTTGAGCTATCCAAGGCTCAATTGAATACTTCCTGGTCTTCCTGACTTACTATGGAAAACACTAAATTGTATAACCTGCTTAACCGGGATTCTATCTTTTAGAAAGCTATAAACTTTTTTTCTTAAAGACATCTGCTGCAGAAATTGGGTGGGGCATAGCTTTATGGTTTTCGGGCACTGAACAGTGTTTTTGTGCCAGCATTTTCCACTTCTGATGTCTCCTCAAAAACAATGTTTGTTCTATTTTTTTTTTTACTTTAAATGTAATAAAAGTGATTTATAGTTTAAAAGATTATGCATATGGAAAAAGCTGTTGGGAAAAGCATTTTATTTCCACAAAAAAATAAGAGATTGCATTGTGGGAAATATATCCCATGACATGTGATCACATCTGTGTTTCTGATTGGTTACTGAGGCGCTCTGCCTGGGTGCAGAACAAAGACCCGGCCATTTTGAACTACCACAGAAGAGAGGAGCATGCTTTTGAACAGGCGGACAGAACTACCGTCATTTTACACTAGGAAATGGGATAGATTATGAAATACTTGGATGAATCTCACCTTGACTTACCATGATTGTAAGTCTTTTTGAGGATATCCGAAATAAATATAATCTGCATGAAAACCTCTTTGCTAGAGTTTATCTGCCTGTTCCCAATGGAACCAGATGCCTGGGAACAGAACATGGGTGGCTTACAAAAACAAGCCCATCGAACATAACCCTCCAGCATCTATAGGTTAAATTGTTAATCCTGCTTACCATTAATAATAGTAGAATTCATCTATCATGTTTGCTGATATTTGTTTGTTTAGGCTCTTGGTGTATGTAACATTATGCACACTTTGTAACATGCTCAAACGTACTGAAACAAAAATGATAGTTCTGTACTAAGACTTTCTAAAAGTCTTAATATAGTTCTAAGACTTTGGGACAACGCTGTATTTAAAATAGGATATATCCAGCCACTGCCATGATTCCAGTCTTCCAGTAACTTCCCTGCCATCTTGAAGGAGACGGTGGTGAGGCCCCTCCTTAAGAAGCTTTCCCTGGACCCAGCTATATTAGCTAATTATTGTCCTGTCTCCAACCTTCACTTTGTGGCGAAGCTTGATGAGAGTGTGGTCGCGCGACAGTTTCCCAGATACCTGGAGGAAACGGTTTATCTAGATCCATTTCAGTCGGGTTTCAGGCCTGGGCACAGCACAGAAATGGCATTGGTTGAATTGGTGGATGATCTCTGGAGGGCTCGGGACAGGGGTTGTTCCTTTGTCCTATAATTAGTTATTAGATCTCTCGTCGGCTTTTGATACCATCGACCATGGTATCATGCTGCACCGATTGGAGGGGTTGGGGATAGGGGGCACCATCCTACGGTGGTTCTCCTTCCTCTCCGACCAGTCACAGTTCATGTTGACGGGGGGGGCAGAGATCGGCCTTGAGGTGCCTTGTGTGTGGGGTGCCACAAGGGTTGGTTCTCTCGCCCCTCTTGTTCAACATTTATGTGAAGCCGCTGGGTGAGATCATCCGTGGTTTTGGGGTGAAGTGTCATCTGTATGCTGATGATACTCACTGTATATCTCCACCCCGGACCACCCCAACGATGCCCTTGATGTGATGTCCGGGTGCCTGGAGACCGTATGGATCTGGATGGGGAGAAACAGGCTCAAGCTCAACCCTGAGTGGCTGTGGCTTCCGGCATCCCGATATAGTCAGGTGGTACCATCGCTGACTTTTGGGGGCAAGTCATTGGCCCCCTCAGAGAGGGCTCACAACTTGGGCGTCCTCCTGGATACACGGCTGTCTTTGGAAGAACATATGACGGCTGTGGCCAGGGGGGCTTTCTATCAGGTTCACCTGATCCACCAGTTGCAGCCCTTTCTGGATTGGGATGCCTTGCGCACGATCACTCACATCCTCGTCACGTCCCGCCTGGACTACTGCAATGCTCTCTACATGGAGCTCCCCTTGAGGAGCACCTGGAGGCTCCAACTGGTCCAGAATGCAGCCGTGAGGGTGGTTATGGGGGTGACTCAGCGCTCCCATGTAACACCTCTCCTGCGCGAGCTGCACTGGCTCCCAGTGGTCTTCCGGGTGCGCTGCACTGGCTCCCAGTGGTCTTCCGGGTGCGCTTCAAGGTATTGGTTACCACCTTTAGAGCGCTCCATGGCTTAGGACCCGGTACTTACAAGACCACCTTCTGCCGCCGGTAGCCTCCCACCGAGCAGTATGCTCCCACAGAGAGGGCCTCCTTAGGGTGCCGTTGGCCAAACAATGTCGGCTGGTGGCCCCCAGGGGGAGAGCTTTCTCTGTGGGGGCATCTACCCTCTGGAACGAGTTGCCCCCCATAGATATGGCGGATCCCTGATTTGCGCGCTTTCCGAACTGCCCTAAATACGTTTTTGTTTCATCAAGCCAGGCTGGCCTGACCTACTTCTTTAATTCTTTCTTCCGGAACTAAATTGCAAAAGGTTCATTATTGCTATATAAATTGAGGAGTTCATTTGACAGAGATTGCAAATTGCCTATCCTGACCTTTTCCTTCATACAGCAGAAATTGACAGATTTTCCAGGAAATAGAAATGCACAACAGACTTTAATCATGGCACCTATATCAGGAGAAATATTGTGCCGTGTAAATTATGCATTTTGTCTCATTCTTTCCCTGGTTAGGTTTGTTGTTCAAAGAGGGTATTGTCATGTTGAGCCATCTCATTTCTTGATCATAATACACTCCCTCTCTTTTATATTCCCTCGTGGTACAACTAGAGTTTAAATTTTAATATTTTAATTTATTTTATTTTTACCAAATGATGTTTTCACTAGAGAACAGTTTAGAATCCCTATTGACTTCTCCACTGAGTTTAAAAAACAGTCAGAGACAATTTCAAAATAGGGTCTGATGACCTCCTAAGGGCTAGGATGGTACTGGTCTACCTGATCTCCACTGACTGAAGGGGGCAGTCTACATTCAGTTACAGAATAGGAAGCTAATAAATGAATAGAATGGGCAAGGACTATGAATAATGGCTAACGTATTTGACTGACACCAGAGAGATTCAATTTTTACTCCATCTGCAGCCATAGCAACTCCCTTAATGAATAGGGTTGTTGTGAGGAAATAGAGGAGTAGTATATATAATTTTTGATTTCCTGGACAAAGATGGGGTATAGATAAACATGCATGTTTGTGTGCCAGAGGAAGGGCAAATAAAGCAGGGAACATATCCATCCTTTCCGACACAGTGAGTCAATTCCTTGCTGCTGGGTAGGAGAGGGATAGAAGGATTGCAAGAGTGGAAGGGAAACACTCACAGAATGATCAAAATTACCATCATGTGACCACAGCACAGCCCCAACCATAGCAGCAACTTGAAGAAGCCACGACCTCCCCAAATTTCATTCCCTCTGGAGTCATGGGTCCCAGATTTTGAATACAGTTTGCATGTTAGCCCTTTTGAGTTACCGTATTTTTCGGAGAATAAGACACACCTTTTTCCCTTGTAAAAGGGGGTGAAATTTAGGTGTGTCTTATAGACTGAATGTAACCCCGCCCACCCACTGTCCCCCACCTTTTGGCCTCTGCCTCCGAGCAGTTACCTCCTAGCAGCAAGAAGAAACAGCTTGTTTCAGCTTCAGCACAACCTAATTAGCACAAGCTGATTGGATTAGCCTCTCAACTCTCAGCTGTTTTGCTCTCAGCTGTTTTGCTGGGACCTCTGCTGCTTGCTGCAAGGAGGTAAATTGCTGGGAGCAGATTTTTTTTCTTGTGCTAATTAAGCTATGCTGAAAACGAAAATGAAAGTAAAGCAGGCTATTTGCTGTTTGCTGCAACAAGGCAAAATTGCTGGGAGGCAGAGGCAGATTTTTTTTTCTTGTTTTCCTCACCAAAAAAGGTTGGCATGTTTTATAACCTGGAGCAATTTATACTCCGAAAAATACAGTATCTTGGTTCAAATATTGTTGCCTTATAATGCACCGTTTCAGTCAATTAATGGTAATGACAACGAGAGTTTTAATAGTATTGTATATAGATTGGACTTTCAGGTTTGAGGGTTATACGAACTAAGGGCACCATAAACGGGCTAGCTAAATTATATTGTAGTGGGAGCTGTTGGATGACCACTGGACAACTTTCTATTCACTATATTCTAAAAGATATTCTAAAAGCAACTATATTCTGAACGCAGGAAATACATCCAGCTGGAGAGAATACAAAGTCAGCATAACCTCCATTGATACTCTAAGTGACCCCCTAACTTGTCAGAAGAAAAGGAATATCTTAATGAAACATTGTTAAAGGTGATTAGGCCAGAGAATAGCACCTGGACGAGAAGCAAATATCAAAAGAAGAATTTGTACTTTAGCCAGTTACAGAAGAATTATGATTGTTTGGCAAGGATAATGTAAAATCTTAGTAATAAGGAAATGTCAATTAAAAATAACAAATGTATGTTAACCATACATGGAAAGTTGCTGTGTTAACAGAATCCTTTGTTTAGGAAAGTATAAAATGTGTCATGTAATCATGGAGTCTTTACTCAAAGCTAAGATGCGAAACTAGCTTCTGAGTCTTTGCGCAAATAAACTCTCTCTCTGGCTGACCTAGGGATGTTGCTTGGTCACTTCATTCCACAACATTTCTGGCACCCTGGCAGATGGGACCAAGGAACAATGACCTTTGTATCTACTTTCACGGCTGCCCTGGTGGGATCGGCGCCTTCCCAAGCGGAGCATCCATCAAGCCGGCTACAAGGACTCCATTGAAGTCTAAGAAATCTTCCAGTGAGGAGGTGCCGTGAACCCACCAGCGAAGCAGACCAGTCAAGGACCCACAAAGGTCAGCCAGATAGAGACCTCAACAAAAAGTTCAAGAAGAAAAGCAAGCCTGCAGGTAAGTATAAATCAGGGAATTTTAGTCTCTCTGTTAAAATGATAGCCCACCAATTAAGTGGCAGAAGAGGAAGTTGATCACCTTCCTAGAAGACAGAGGCGTCGCCCTTAAAGTCTTCAGTAATGAGTTAAAGTCTTATGTTAGGATTGTGTAAGTAGAGAACTTACACAAGTTCGCTTTTAAAATGGTAGAAAGATTCAGGTTTACATTCTGAGAAGTGTCCATTAACTACAGTCAAACAAAATAGATGGCAAAACAGGTAGGCGATGAGCTTTTGCACACCATAAAACTGTCCTTGAAAATATGATACAAGAAGAACTAGTTGGTTGAATACAATACAATACTATACTATAATACAATTCTTTATTGGCCAAGTATGATTAGACACCCAAGGAATTTGGTGTATATGCTCTCAGTGTATATAAAAAGACAAGATACATTCGTCAAGAATCATAAGGTACAACACTTAATGATGGTTATAGGGTACAAATAAGCAATCAAATCATACCAGGAAACAATCAATATAAAATACACCTCAAGTAGGAAAAAGGCTAGAAATTGGCCAGTAAGACTCCATACAGTTGTGCTCATAAATTTACATACCCTGACAGAATGTTTGATTTCCTGGCCATTTTTCAGAGAATATGAATGATAACATGAAAACCTTTCTTTCATTCATGATTAGTGTTAGGCTGAGGCCATTTATTATCAATCAACTTTGTTTACTCTTTTTCAATCATACTGACAACAGAAACTACCCAAATGACCCTGATCACAAGTTTACATGCCCTAGTGATTGTGGCCTGATAACATGCACACAGGCTGACACAAAGGGGTGTGAATGGCTATTAAAGGTAACCATCCTCACCTGTGATCTATTAGCATGTAATTAGTGTGTGTGTGTATAAAAGGTCAATGAGTTTCTAACCTCCTGACAGACCTTTGCATCCTTCATACAGTCCAGCACTGACGTTTCTGGATTCTGAGTCATGGGGAAAGCAAAAGAATTGTCAAAGGATCTGCAGGAAAAGGTAATTGAACTGTATAAAACAGAAAAGGGATATAAAAAGATATCCAAGGAATTGAGAATGCCAATCAGCAGCATTCAAACTCTAATCAAAAAGTGGAAAATGAGGGGTCCCGTTGAAGCCAAACCACGGTCAGATAGACCAACTAAACTTTCAACCACAACTGCCAAGAAAATTGTTCGGGATGCAAAGAAAAACCCACAAATAACTTCAGGTGAAATACAGGACTCTCTGAAAACATGTGGTGTGGCTGTTGGTGAGGCACTTGAAGAAAGATGGGTTGCATGGGTGAGTCGCCAGAAGAAAGCCATTACTACGCAAATGCCACGAAATATCCCGCTTACAATATGCCAAACAGCACAGAAACAAGCCTCAAACCTTCTGGCACAAAGTCATTCGGAGTGATGAGACCAAAATTGAGCTTTTCAGCCACAACCATAAATGCTTCATTTGGAGAGGAGTCAGCAAGGCCTATGATGAAAAGTACACCATTCGTACTATGAAACACGGAGGTGGATTGCTGATGTTTTGGAGATGTGTGAGCTACAAAGGCACAGGAAATTTGGCCAGAATTGATGGCACGATGAATGCAGTATGTTATCAAAAGATACTGGAGGACAATTTGCATTCATCAGCCCGGAAGCTGAGCATGGGACGTACTTGGACATTCCAACATGGCAATGATCCTACACACAAGGCCAGATCGACCTGTCATTGGCTACAGCAGAATAAAGTGAAGGTTCTGGAGTGGCCATCTCAGTCTCCTGACCTCAATATCATTGAGCCACTCTGGGGAGATCTCAAACGTGCAGTTCATGGAAGACAGCCCAAGAATTTACAGGACCTGGAGGCTTTTTGCCAGGAAGAATGGGCAGATTAACCATCTGAGAAGATACAGTCTCATCCACACATACCACAAAAGACTTCAAGCTGTCATTGATGTTAAAGGGGGCAATATACCGTATTAAGAAGTGGAGTATGTAAACTTGTGATCAAGGTCATTTGGGTAGTTTCTGTTGTCATTATGACTGAAAAAGTGTAAACTCAGTTGACTGATAATAAATGGCTTCACCAAAACACTAACCATGAGTGAAAGAAAAGTTTTCGTGTTATCATTCATATCCTCTGAAAAATGGCCAAGAAATCATAAATTCTGCCAGGGTATGTAAACTTATTAGCAAAACTGTAACTGATTGGCCGCATCTGGGTTGCAAAACTCGGGAGATTGTGTGTCTTTAGTGCCAGTTTTGCAGCCCAGATTGGGAGTAGGAAGAACAATAATGGAGCTTCGGATTCTTTGTATAGAAAATCAAAATGTTTTAAAGAAATATAGAAATAAATGAGAAGATATAAAAATTGTGGAAATTAGGTCCATGTTTATGTCAAATGTAAATAAAATAACTAGAATGATAGACTATGTTATAAGGATATATATATATATATATATATATATATATATATATATATATATATACATATATATATACATATATATATATATACATATATATATACATATATATATATATATATATATATGATATACTAGAAATATATGTATAAAAGATACAATAAGATAAGAAAGAGAAAATGTATAAATATGGATCACTGATGCGAAGATGTTGAAAAGAAGATGTAAATGTCTGGTTTTGTTTGTTTTTTAAAAAAAATGTTTAATAAAAATATTTTTTAAAAAAAAGAAAATCAAAATGGTTTGTTTGCCCAGATAGCTTAAGCTATTCATTTTTACTGTATGTACGTCAATGAAAGCCTGCATTCCTTAACCGGGTTCTATCAAATATCGTTTTCATTTAAACAAAACACAACAGAGCAGGAAACTCTTGCGGTTTCCGTGGTAACCACCACTGCTACAATATCCCGCCTATCTTCACTGGTGAAGTGAAGTCCACTATAGGATGCCCCAAGAAACCTATCCATCCTCACTGTCGAGCGAGCGCACGCCTGATCGTGACGACATCTCGCGCTTTAGCCAATCGGAGCAGAGCAAGCCTTCACAGCTATTGCCGGGAAGCTGCTTTCTAAAGAGCTCGCGCTGAGGACGAATTTGCTTTTTTCCCCCCCTCACCAGCGGAGCTTTCGGGAGAGAGCTGCGCCAGGTAAGCGAACCAGAGCCATCGCTCTAGTGTGATTGCGTGGTTGTGTGGACCTGTGCCTTTCCGGCATTTTTGCAGCGTAATGAACCGGTCTCTGCATGCGAGGATGGAAATGCAGGAACAGGCACTTTCCCGAAGTGAACTCATTGCCTTTCAGTATGTTAGCATATTAAACATCCCCGAAGAACGACAGACCCCCTCCGCGAGTTTATTTGTGTATGCTTTGCTTCTTTCCCCTTTTATTAGTGTGTGTGTGTTTGCGGGGGACGGAGGGAGGGCTGGATATCGTTTAGCTGCGATGCATTGTCGTGTTAAGTAATTTCTAGTGCATCTCCGTCAGAAACAAAGCAGATTTCTGAATTAGGGAGAGGAGATTTGTTTCTTGCAGATGAGGTGATCATTGAAAGGTACTTCTCCAACAGATGATAGATTTACTCATAATGGTTGCAAAAGAAAGATAACTTGGTCCTGGACTTTTCTCCAAGGCACTCAAGGCAATGTATCTGTATGTCCCCCACCCCCATGATATTTTTACCAAGGTCCAGTGCAGATCAGGGTTAATGAATGGCTTAAAATGGTTTCGTATCAAATAGTCTACACAAACATTGCCCAACACAATGTTTTTTTTAGTTGTAGCAGTTAGCAATTAGAATTGCGTTACAACACTTCTGGAAAGCAACAGGTAGAATAAATCCGCTGTGCCATATTATCTCTCTCATGCAAAATTCCTTTATTGGTGATTATATTAAATTACATAAAATTACACAAATCTTAACTCTGTTCATATATGCACAGATATTCCTTCTGGATCAAATATATGTAAACACAATTTAGAGTTAAGATTTGTGTACTGTTAGAACGATGTTGAATTGTACAACTATCATGGATGTATTTTCGTTACAGATGTATCTGCATTTGTATAATATTTAAATATTTTAATAAAGGTTTTTTGAAAATTAAAAAAAATACATAAATTAAAATAAACCTGGATAAACTCAGAATTCTGAGGCAGCTAACTACTTTTATCATGGATTCATGTAAAGCCATCATCAAATTACATCCACCTGTATCTAGAAATCCATTACAATTCCTCATCTAAAGCTTTTGGCTTCTACATGTGTGTTTTTTACAGGCACCTGATATGAGACCATAGTCAAAATGTAAATCAATCCATATGCTCAGAATGGGGACAATTGTGAATATCATTTTTTGTGGAATTTTTACATGGACTCTAGATGAAATATTCTCAAAATGTACCTAACTGCAATTTAACCTGTTTGTGTAGTGTGTGTTGTAATATAGAATGAAGATAGTAATATTGCACTGCTGTTTCAGTCTTACCATTTATCGAGTTCTCTCAATTTTTCATTTTACAGATTCATAGGAACTTTGTTAAAACACTGTCAGTGTGAGGTGCCAGAACTGAACGATGGCGAATAACAATAGTTCTGAAATACTGCATTCCACCTACCTTGCTATGGAATACATTGACTCTTTGCTGCCTGAGAATCCACTGCAACAACCATTTAAAAATGCCTGGACCTCTATGCTGGACAATTACACTAAATTCCAGATTGCAACTTGGGGTTCATTTCTTGCTACTGAACTTTTCTATTTTTTAATATGCTTACCTGGATTTGTATTTCAGTTTATACCTTATATGCAAAAATATAAAATACAGCAGGTAAAATGGAATTTTAAAAGTGAAGAGAGCACAATGTTAATCTATACTGCTAAAACATTAGCAGGAGTTTGGTAGCACTTTATTTAGCTAAGAATTGCCATTAAAATGTATAAATGTTTACGATATGCAACTCACTTTATTATCCCAATGTAGAATTTAAATTGGGGTGAGATGGAAGTAAGGAGGGCAAGACCATTGGTTAGGGAAATGCAGTGTAAGATAGATCTCTATGATATCGGTTAGAATTTGTATTATGTTAAAAACATTGTGTTTGTAGAGATGTTCTGAGATTACTAAAACTTTTGGGAGATATGTCCATCCATCCATCTGAGTGACTTTGGGACTGTCATTCTCTCTCAACCCAGGATTTTCCTTATAGGCTGTTGACATTGTCATTTTATAATTTTGCAAACACAATTTTTGCCATTTCTCTAAATCAACTCCATAACCAAATTTTTTCCCCCATGCTATCTTTGTTTCTTTAATTACTTCTTCCAATTTTACCTCTAATAAATAACTGTACAATTTTTTAATTACATAATCATCAGAACCTGTTAAAATTTTATCTAAGTTAGTCAAAGTGTTATAAAAACCTCCTTCCTTACAATCTTCTTCATATCTAGAATATATTTGCAAATAAGAAAACCAATTCATCTTAAAAGCTTTTTCTTCCAATTCCTGCTATGATTTAAGTTCACCCCTTTCATCCATTAATTCACTATATCTAACAATTTGTTCCCTTCTAAATGTTACTGAGTGTGAAAAAGCTTCAATCGTTGATACCCAGACTGGAATTTTCAAATGTTGTTTTTTAATCTTCTCCCAATTTAATAACAAAGCCTCTCGTACATGGTGTCTTCTAAAATATCCCTGTGGTTTTGTTCCTTTATACCATAAAAATACATGCCACCCCAACAACAAATCATGTCCTTCTAAATTCAATAATCTGGTGTTTCTTAATGTTATCCATTCTTTAATCCACATCAAACTTGTCGCTTGATAATAAAGTTCCCAGTCGGGTAAACCAAAACTCCCTCTCATTCTGGCATCTTGTAACAACCTTATTTTTATCCTTGCCAAATATATTTTAACACTATTTTATTCAATTCTTCAAAATAATCTTTTCCCAGTCTAATTGGAATTGTCTGAAACAAATATAAAATTCTAGGAAAAATGTTCATCTTAATAGTCGATATCCTCCCAATCAATGATAGTTGTAAATTTTCCCATTTCGCCAAGTCTGTCCCAATCTGTTGAGTTTGTTGTAGTTATTCTCTAAGTGTGCTAAATCTTGCTGTCAAATATATCCCCAAATATTTAACTTTTTTTTAAAAAAAAATTATTGATAAAAAATATACAAACATAAACACATTAAGACAACATACAATACAAACATTGATTCAGTCTTATGACTGGCTCTTAAAGCTATCACATCGGTGGGTTATTTTTCAATTTTTCTTATCTTTCTCTATTCGTATCTATATCTATATATTTATATAATTACATATTGGTGTATAGAAGATTATAGTCCACTCTTTATTTAATTGTATACACTTCCTACTAAGTAGTCAAAGTTATTTTTATATTTCCATTTTCCCCTCCAGCCAGCTGTACCATCTTTGCCACACTAAATAGTAATCATCGTCTTTCTCTTGCAATTCCTTTGTAAGCTTATCCATTTCTGCGCATTCTGTAATTTTTGCGATTATTTTGATTTCTGTCAGTAGTTGCTCAGATTTCCAATTTTGGGCAAAGACTAAACATGCTGCTGTAAGGATATGGATAATTAGATATTTTATTTCCGGCCTCATTTCCAGCTTTTATTTTGTAATTTCTTCAATCATTTTCCTAATTTCTTGCCAGTATTGTTTTGCCTTTCACCAGAGATGATAGTATGTCCCTTTCTGTGATTTACATTTCCAACACATTGGAGATGTATTTGGGAACATCTTGGCCAGACGCGCCGGTGGGAGGTGCCATTGATAGAACATTTTGTAAAGGTTTTCCTTATAGGGTATAGATATTGTCAGCTTGTAATTTATCCTCCATAATTTTTCCCAGTTATCCAATTCAATGTTATACCCTGTGTTTTTGGCCCAAATTATCATATTTTCTTTAACCACCTCCTCTTCTAATTTGTATTTCATTAGATACTTATAAATTTTGGTTATCATTTTCTCATCTGTACCTTGTAATACCTTATCTAATTCATATTAAATATTTAACTTTATGTGTGACCTGCATCTTTGATATTTCCGCCAATTCTTTTTGTTTTACCAACATATTTTTAGTCAAAATCTTCATTTCATCTCTAATAATTTTCAAACCTGCTACTTTCCCAAACTCTCATATTTTATCTACCAGTGTAGTTATTTATATTAATGGATCTTCAAGAATAAAAACCAGGTCATCTGCAAATGCTTGCAATTTATATTCTTCCTTTCGAATTTTCATTCCTTTATATCTTTTTCTTCTCTAATATTTCTATTTAGCACTTCTAATGTTAATACAAACAACAGGGGGGACAGTGGACAACCTTGTCTGGTATCTTTTTTTATCTGAATAGAATATGTCAATTCTCCATCTATCATTACTTTTGCAGTTTGTTTATGATATATAGCTTCTATTGCTTGAATAAATATTTTGCCAAAGCCCATCTGTTCCATTTGAAGCAACATAAATCACCAATTCACATTGTCAAAAGCTTTTTGTGCATCTAAAAATATCAGAGCCATTTGCTTTTCAGGATGGGCCTCATAATATTCAAAAGTGTCCAGAATTATTCTCATATTATCTCTAATTTGTCTCTGGCAGAAACCCATTTTGATCTGAATGTATAAAGTTGTTTAGATATCTTTTAAGTCTTTCTGCCAGTATTGGGGCAAAAGGTTTATAATCTGAATTTAGCAGGGATATGGGTCTATAGCTTTTGATTTATTGTGGGTCAGTGTCTTCCTTAGGAACCAATGTAACATATGCCTCTGACCATGACTTGGGTATATCCTTCTTTGTCATCACTTCATTCATAACTTCTAAACGTGGGAGACTCAAGGATTCCTGCAATGTCTTATAATATTCCACTGGCAGTCCATCTGGCCCTGGTGCCTTCCCATTCTTTTGTTTTTTAATTGCTTCAGTTAGTTCCATCATTGTTATATTTCCCACTAGCATCTCCTCAATATCTTTAGGGATCTGAGGTAAATTTGCATTTTGGAGGTATCGTATCACATTTTCCTCCTCTTTACTTTCCTGCTCATACAGTTGTCTATAATAGTGCTGAAATTTTTTTTCTTCTCCTTGTTCCCAAATTTGCTTTGTCCTCGGTTGTCTATTAGTTGTATTATTTTTCTTGATTCTCACTCTTTTTTCAGTTTATATGCTAACCATCTGCCTGGCTTGTTAGCATTCTCAAAATAATTCTGTTTAGTACTTCTAATTTTTTGGGCTAAATCTTCTTTCTCCAATAACTCCATTTTATGTTTTATTGTGTCCATTTTCATTTTAATTGGAGCGTATAGTGCTATTAAAAGTATTTTCATATTATTATCTATTATTTCTACCATCAAAATTCTTCCTTCATCATCTGCGTATATTTGCTCCGCTAGTACTGTATTTCTAATATATAAGACAACTCCTCTTTTTTTACATTGTGGCAATGATGTAAAAAAGTTCCCTAATTTTGACTGCACCAATAACTGTTCGTATTGCTTTTTAATATGTACTTCTTGCAAGCAGATTATATCAAATTTTAATTTCTCTAATTTGTGAAATACCCTTCTTCTTTTAACCATTGAATTAAGTCCATTTATGTTTATTGAAATCAATTTTTTCTCTTCCATGTTCATACTTTATAAGAAAGATTTATTGCTCTAGTAGTTCTTGGTTCACATTGTTCTTTGTATTCCACAGTCCCCCCTACTGCTCCTTCTGCTTTTTCAATCATTGCTAAGTCCTCCTCTTGGAGTTCTGTTGGTAATTTTGTCTTTTTCAATTCCACTTCCTTCTCTTTCAGGAATTCTGCATAAAATGCTTTAGCTTTATTTATTGTATTTATTCTGTATCCTTGCTATTGCCACGTTAGCACCAGAGCTGTGGAGTCAGAGTCGGAGTCGAGGAGTCGGAGTCAGAGGAAATTTTGGGTACCTGGAGTCGGAGTCAGAGTCGGCAAACAATGCACCGACTCCGACTCCTACTAAATTTAGATTGGAATTTTAAAAAAGCAAGTTTAAAAGAACATTTATCTCCCGACTCCATAGCCCTGGTTAGCACTAATCCTTCTGGTATCAGCCATCTGTAGTTCACACCTTTTTGAAGTAGTATTTTAGTCAAGAATTGGTATTCTCTCATCTCCCTCAGTTTTCTTCAGAACCACAATTTCTTTCTCCTTGTACTTCAGTGTTTTTCTCTAGCAATCTGCAGTATTTGTGTTTTGATCGATTTCTTGGTAAACCTTATGTGTACTTTCCCGTGGTAGTTTGTTGCGCATTGCATACCTTGTATAAATTCAATATATCTTATCTATGCCATCCATCATCTTCTCCTTGGTGATTTCTAGTGCTTCTGCTAAGATTCCTATCATTACTTGTACCAAATTCTCCCCTTTTTCTTCTTCTACATTTTGAAATCTGAGCTAGAATTCTGATTTATCCATCTCCCATCAACTAATCCACTCCTGTCACATTCAACTTCTTCCAATCTAGTATCTATATCTTTAATTTTTTCTTCTCTTTGCTCCTCATTTTTCTCAATTTTTTGAAGTCTATCTTCATATTTCAACATCATTTGCTTTATACTCTCCATCTTTTCATCTGTCTTTAATTGTTGTTGTTCGATCTTCTGGACTACTTGGAGAATCATCTGTAATGTCGTCTCTCTTTCTCCTTCTGTTGAAGCATCATCTGAATGGATCGCTGTCCTCCAGATGGTGATGAGGAAGGCATGGTGGAGGAGGAGCCTACTGCCATTACCTTTCTATTCATTCTATCAAGTAGTCACAAATAGCCAAAAAAAGGAAAGCCAAAAAGAAAAAGAAAAAATTAACAATTCTTTGGGTTCTTTAGGAAATTATTTGATGGAAGAAGACTAAAGTCTTTATGAAATTCATGAAATATCATGAAATAACAGGCCGTCCTTTAACTGGCAGCCATATACATAGCTCTTGCCTACAAGAACTTTATTTAAAGCAGAGCTTTCACTAGATTTATAAGTTAAGGTAGTTGATTTATAACTTACATAATGTGTGAATTATTTATTGAATCCTCACTAATATTTGTATTGACTAAAGTGCATCAGAAGAAATCTTGCCTGAAATTATTAATCTCAGTGCAGAACAAATAAAATCAAAATTAAAAATAATCAGAGAACAGTTCTCTAATTTTTAAAAAATCAGATGGTTCATATTCAAATCACCTCGTTTCAAGAATGCACATTTTGCAGTGTAATATTTGAACTCAACCTAAGCAGCTTACTTTGCGGCAGTCCTATCCATACTTATGGAGAAAATACCATTGAACATAATGACACTTATGTTTGTAAGTAAACTTGCCTAAGATTGTATTCTTAATTAAGAGAATCACTATGAATGGGCAGTAATTTTCCTATCTCAGTAATAGGAATAAACGGGCATATGGGTAGAGAGCAAGGACAAAATTGTATAACCTCAAACCTTTACATGTACTGTAGGAGATATTGCAACAGAAGTAAAAAAGTCCAATCTGTTATGATATGTTTTATGTTAGCATTATTTTACTTGGGAAGAGAGCCTGTAAGAAAAATGTAATCAGATTGCTATATGCACTATTTAATTATTTTTATTTGCCACTGTTATAGGATAAACCGGAAACATGGACAGGACAATGGAAATGTTTAAAAAAAGTTATGTTCAATCAGTTTTTCATTCAGCTGCCTCTCATATTTGGTACCTATTATTTCACAGAATATTTTAATATTCCTTATGACTGGGAAAGGATGCCAAGATGGCAAATAATATTCAATTATTTTTCATTATTTGTTTGTTAAAAATACATATTTCCACACATTAAAATACTGATATGCTGATTTGGGAGAAATTTCTAGAAGTTTGAACAAAAATGTTTTTGAATCTATGGTTCAGTAATTTCAAATTTATTAAAAACTAGAGAATGCTGTGTCCTAGATGAAAGGGGCAGATGGGGGGAAGGGAGGAAGGTTGTCATTTGGGATTGAAAATGCTTTTAAGGCAAGAACAGACTGTCAACACAATTGTTAGTATAGATGGATAATATGCTTTTTAAAACTGAAAGCTTCTACAGTAAGCACAATATAAACATGAATAAAGAGTTGTTGTTGATTCTTTTTTTTAAAAAAATATATCAGCCTTAAAATCAAATGAGCAATACCTTCTGTGCTAAATCTAAGTTCACCATCCATCTAAATAAAGAGTTTTGCTTTCAGTCAGCTTCCCAAAAGTTTTCATTATGACTGGGAATAAATGCAACAGATGTGTCCTAAAACAAACAAAGCTTGGTTCTTACATTCTTAAATTACATTTCTTCCCCCTACTCCCATGCCCATCATCCCTGCCCTCTCCCTTCCTCCTCTTATGCACTCCCCTTTCCCGCCCTGTCTATGATCCTGGCACTTTGCCCCAAATCCATCATGCACTTCCCCATTGGTCAATTGAAGGGCGAATGTCACAGCTGGCTTTCTAGAGGAAGCTGCAAAGGAACTGACATCAGCAATTGCAACCCTACGACACCGCACTCGCTTTCCTTAACGGCCCAGGCATTCCAGAATTATGCTGGAACACACACAATGTACACACACACACACACACACACACACACACACACGGGGTGCCTCCCCTCCCAGTATTTATTTCCTGAGGGGTAGGTCATCTGGGATCAGGTTTGGTTGAAATTACTTGAGGCATTCCAGAGTTATGCTGGAATATACTCACATGGACACACCCTAGGGGTGCTAGGGGAAGGCAATGTCTGTTCTTCCTAATTGTCTGTTAATCTCTATACATTCTTCAAATTTTATCACTTATTCATTCTACAAAACAAATACAAATATAATAGATAATACCTGGATATCTTTATTCAAGATGAAAATTGAAGCCTAAGTGCTGTTTTATTTTAAATAAAGGTTTGTGATACTTGCTCAGTGTTTCGGATGTGCTGTGATTGAAGATACCTGGCATTATTTCTTTCATCGACTACTTCATCATAAGAGAATTTATAAATACATCCACAAAGTACATCATGAATTTCTTGTATGTAATTTCTTAAGTTTTTGATTTACATGGTTTAGTTGTATATGCACTTATCAATTAGAACATTCCATGCAACACACTGGGATTTATTTCGGTATATTTCAGTTTTTCAATTCAATTGATATACAGTACATTTAAAATCCTAATAAAAAACATTTAAGAATTAAAAACATTAAAAATTAAAACTCATTCATCCCATTCATCGCCAGATTGAAGAGCAAGATCATTGGCCCCAGGCCTGCCGGAAAAGCCAGGTCTTCACCACTTTTCGGAAGGCCAATAGGGTGGGGATGGTCCGGACCTCAGGAAGTAACTGCTTCCAGAGAGCTGGGGCAGCCACAGAGAAAGCCCTCCCGCGTAGGCCTGCCAGCTGGCATTATTTAGCTGACAGGACCCAGAGGAGACCAATTCTGAGAGAAGCTATGCCGTAGAAGGCGGTCTTGAAGATAACCTGGCCCTGAGTCATGTAGGGCTTTAAAGGTAATAACCAACACCTTGAATTGTGACTAGAGACCAATACGGAGCCAGTGCAGCTCGTGGAGAATTGGTGTAATGTGGGTGTACCTATGTGCACCCATGATAGCTCGCACGGCTATGTTCTGGACTAACTGTAGTCTCCAAACACTTTTCAAGGGTAGCCCCATGTAGAGCGCATTGCAATAATCTAACCGTTAGGTGACAAGGGCATAAGTGACTGTGAGGAGAGCCTCCCAATCCAAGTAGGGTTGCAATTGGTGCACCAGGTGAACCTGTGCAAAGGTCTCCCTAGCTACAGTTTCAGATGTTGTTCTAATCTTAGCTGTGAGTCTAGGAGGACACCCAAATTGCGAGCCCGTTCTGAGGGGGACAATTTCTCCTCCCCCCCCCAGAACCAAGGATGGACAGTCAACATAGTTTATAAGAGGCAATACCCACAACCATTCGGTCTTGCCTGGGTTAAGTCTGAGCCTGTTGATGGGGCTGTGAGCGTCCCATCCAGACCCTCACAGCCTCCAGGCACTGGTATATCACATTCACCACATCACTGAATTGACGTGGGGTAGAGCTATGCAGCTGGGTATCAGCAGCATATTGCATAATAGGAGGGGAGAGAGGACCGAGCCCTGAGGCACCCCGCAAACAAGGGGGCCTAGAGGTCGACCCCTATCCTCCTACCAACACTGACTGTGACCGACCAAAGAGATAGGAGGAGAACCACCGTAACACGGTGCCTCCCACTCCCAGCTCCATTAGTCATCCCAGAAGGATACCATGGTCAATGGTATCGAAAGCCGCATTATTGCAACCTTAAAATTTCATGCAATGGATATGTGTTAGTTATTATTTTTAGAAATAGGGAGACAAAACCTGGGGTTTATTATTTGTCTATATGATTTCTTTACTTAAAGTTCTTCCTATCGTATGAGACCAGAAAGGTTTACAAGAGGTGAAGGGTTTTAAACATTTCAGTAAACCAACAATATTTTTTGCAAAACATTTGTACAGTTGTCAGTTTTATTTGAATAACTATTTTCTGTTTCTAAAATAATATGAAAATTAGTTTCAACCAATCTCTTTAGCATGATCTTTTTAAAATGTTGAGGAAAACTTCACTGAATACACAAGTTTACTGATCTATAGACTCTTATCTGTGTGTCTTTAAATCATACAGTATCCACTGTTATACAGCACCTACTTTTTTAAGGAGCTGTCTGGAGTTGGCAGTAGCAAATATTATTACGTTTAGAAATGTATTCTATTTATTCAGTCTTACATTTCCTGAAACTGTGTGAATTCAAAGTTAGCACATAAAGGAAGATAATCTGAAACAATCATATTGAAGCATATATATGAATTTTTTTCATCAGTATGGATACAGGAACACCAACCTTTTCTGTATTCTTTTCTTCAGGCACCATTTGGGATGCAAGCTGCATATGCACATCCTTTAGAAACTCTAATTCTTGGAACTGGATTCTTCATTGGAATAATTGTCTTCTGTAATCACCTAATTTTGCTATGGGCATGGATGGTTTGTCGTTTGATAGAGACCATTGATGTTCACAGGTAATCTTCTGTTACCTTTTATGATTCTTTGTGTTCAGATTCAGAAATTTTAGAATTATTTAAACAACTATTTGAAAAAGTTGTCAATAACTTCTCCATGACAAGCTTCTAAATTCTTCAGATATTGTTTGGGCAAAAAGATTTTCACTCGTTAAATAGAATATTGAACAGATGAAAGAAAAATAAACCTGAAGAATAAGAAAACTAAAGAATGTGATCAAGAGATATCTAGAAACAAGGAAGGTTAAAGAAGCCCGGGAAATAGTAAAGTATCAAATAACGGCTATATCCAAGAAGATCAGCAAATATGAAGCTCAAATGTCACACTATAGGCAGAATCTCCAATTTCAATCAAATCAGAAACGTGTGTACAATCCATCAATGGAATGACTGCAGTGAACCCATCAATACCTGATAAAGAAACAGTGTAGTTCTGGGTGCAGCTATGGGACCACATGGAATGGAATAGAATAGAATTTTTTATTGGTCAAATGTGATTGGACATAAAAGGAATTTGTATCCAGTGCATAGGCTCTCGTTGTACATACAAACAACAAAGTGATGTCACTGACATAAATCATGAGATATAAACAACGAATGATAGATCATAAGAGAAAGTAGTATGAAGATGCATTTTTTTAACATAAAGAAATACAAGAATGCAGCCTGGATAAAGAAAGTGGATTAGAATAAAACATAAGATGAAAGGAAAGAACTTATAATAAAAACAGAAAAGGACAAGAAAAATCAGGCGCCTACAAATAACAGGAGTCAGTACAAACATCAGAGGTTTTGTGTAAAGATGCACAATACTGGTCAGTGGTGATAGACTGGGAGATGTTAATATCAAAAGAGAATTCAAGGAGATTCACTATCACTACTACTACTTGTCATTGTCAACAATACTGAATAAATCAAGTCATGGCTGTCAAATATCAAAAACATGTGCTTGGCTATCCTATCTACTTTACATAGATGAACTGAAGCTGCATGGAAAAACACCATCTGAAATAGAATTGCTTCTCAAGACTGTGTGTGTGTGCTGCATCATTAGCCACTTTAAACCCCTCCAATCCATACATGAAGCAGACTGACACCCACCATGAAGAGGTGGCACGGCTACGAACACAAAGCAAAACAACAACAATGCAGCTCAGCAGCTCAAATCCCCCTGCAACTCAGACTAACCTGAGTACAACCAAGCCCCCACCCAAACAGAACACATCCCCATCCAATCAGAGCAAAGTCAACCCCCATCCAATCAGAGCAAAGCCCAGCCCCCAACCAATCAGAACACACTTCCACCCAATCAGAACACAGCCAAGCCCCCACCCAATCAGTTCACATCCCCACTAGCAGTTAAAAGGACGAAGCAACAGCGATCAAACATTGCTCCTAGAAGCATGAAGCTGAAAACACCAGCCTGAAGATGACTAGAAGGGGTTAACTCTTTACAGACATCACATGTGACTATATCAGCCAAATGAACTCTCTTTTGGATTCTTACCAGAGATCAATTGGATATCTTTCTCTCTCTCTCATCTATCTGTCAGCAAGACAACAAGTGAAGTTCTCTCTTCTCTCAACATCTGAGTCATACAATTAGAATAAAAGAAAAATGCAACAGGACACCCTGTTCATTATTGTATGCATGTATATATTTTGTAAATATTAAAACAACCTTTTTTGAACCTGAAGCTGTATTGACCAAATAACTTCTCATAGAACCGAATAGGCACGGCCATTAATATATATATCTGACAAATGGTAGCATACTATGGGAGAAATTGAAAAATATGAAAAACTCATGCTTGACTTGGTTCTGTATGTTTATGGAATAATCACGATGTAGAAACTTGTCTTACTATGTTACTTATCTCTGATAAGTAACATAGAAGCTTTTTCTATGAGAAGTTTTTTTCTGCATGTTGTAAGTTTAACAGTCTGTGCATTCCATTATTTTTCCTTTCAGTGGCTACGATATTCCTCTGAATCCTTTACATTTCCTGCCCTTTTATGCTGGCTCTCGCTTTCATGACTTCCATCATATGAACTTCATTGGAAATTACTCTTCAACCTTCACATGGTAGGATAAACTCTTCGGAACCGATTCGCAGTACAGTTCTTACCAAGAGAAAAGGAACAAACAGAAAGACACAGTGGAAAAGAAGCTGGAATAAATTTCCCATTTGCAACACTCTTTGGAGTGCTTAATACTAGAAAACTTAATAAGTATTGCAATTCAAAGCAAAATGCAGCTTTTAACAAACCAAGCTTATGTTTGCAGCAGGAAAAACATTCACTGATGCATTTTCCAAATGATTCTTCTTTTTCTATTCTATAGATATGTCAAACAAATGCAATATATATTTAAGAAAATGTTAAATATGACCAAATGATTGAAATTATGTAAAAAAAAAAGATGTACATTAAAATTAAAATAAGGGAGGTTTTTTGTGTTAATGTGAACCCTAGAGTTCACCAATTAAAACTTTTGTGGGAATCCTCTTTCCCAATTAGGTAGATTTAAGAAACCATCTTAATTTGCTACAAAGAATATTTTTACTTGGTTTTTAATTAATGTTATTGTAATCTGTATTGCACATAACTGTAAATTGCTGATTTGATTATTAAGCTAATTTGTCTTAAAATAGCTGTGATTGATTTCTTCGCCATGTTTTCTGTAGGGCAAATAAAATATTGAGATTCAGGCTATTATTTCCTGGTTCCTTTTGGTTTGTTCCTATCAAACAATAAGTGCTATGTTTTTGTTAATACACAGTGGCAGGTATTGATAACTAGAACAGAATGTGCATGGGCACTGAAATTTGATAGTGGAGACTTTAGATAACTAACCATCTATATTACATACAGTCAAAACTATCCCTAGATACGTACATGAGAGAACTATAGGAACTTCCCTTAGATAATATTGAATGCTTCTTGGTCTTCCTGACTTACTATGGAAAACACTAAATTGTATAATCTGCTTAACCGGGATTCTATCTTTTAGAAAGCCATAAACTTTTTTTTCTTAAAGACATCTGCTGCAGAAATTGGGTGGGGCATAGCTTTATGGTTTTCGGGCAGTGAACAGTGTTTTTGTGCCAGCATTTTCCACTTCTGATGTCCCCTCAAAAACAATGCTTATTCTATTTTTTTTTACTTGAAATGTAATAAAAATGATTTATAGTTTAAAAGATTATGCATGTGGAAAAAGCTGCTGGGAAAAGCATTTTATTTACACAAAAAAATAAGAAATTGCATTGTGGGAGATGTAGAGAGAGATTGCATTATGGGAAATATAGTCCATGACATGATCACATCTGTGTGTCTGATTGGCCACTGAGGTGCTCTGCCTGGGTGCAGAACAAAGACCCGGCCATTTTGAACTACCACAGAAGAGAGGAGCATGCTTTCTGAACAGGGGGACAGAACTATCATCATTTTACACTAGGAAATGGGATAGATTATGAAATACTTGGATGAATCTCACCTTGACTCACCATGATTGTAAGTCTTGTTTGAGGATACGCGAATTTTTTTTAAAAAATTTGATTTATATGCTTAGAAGAAGAAAGGGGTCTCCACATTAACTCCAATTATTAATAAACTGGGGGAAGGTTCTAATATTTACCCTCTCAAGGAAAACCAATTGTGAAAATCATAATTGGAATCAAACTATATGATACAAATACTACTAAACATGTGAAAGAGCGTAAAAGTATAAATACTAAGAGGAAACCCTAGTTCCAGCTAATTCAAAAAAAGAATTCATAGGGGGAAGGGAAATTAGATGTGTTGTTCTTTGTAATGCCAAAACTGGCTAGTTATTGTTACATTTTAAAGCATATGAATCTGGTCTAGATAAGTTAAAACTTTATATAACCAATATGTCTTCCCTTTTAAGAGGTGAATGGGTGGAGACCAGGCAGTTCAAGCTGGCTGTTGCCGGAAATGTTCTTCCTCTCTTTCAATTTGAATTATAAAATGAGCAAAATCCTAGTGTTCTATATCTAGCTGTCAAGAAAACCATACCTACCTACAATCTCACATTGATTTCCATTATTGTGGAATATGCCCATTCTCAATTTCTATACCGTCTTGAGGACACATGAAGTATATTTTAATAAATTTGGTTTACTTGTTTGGGTCTGGCATTAAATGTCAATGTAATTTGCTCTTGAATACTCACAGAAGGATTTCATCCATTCCTCGTTGGAAGGACTTTGGCACAAAAGAGTGACATTTGAAAGACACGGTTGTATTGTCTGATGTTCTTCCGGAACTAAATTGCAAAGGGTTCATTATTGCTGTATAAATTGAGGAGTTCATTTGACAGAGGTTGCAAATTGCCTATCCTGACCTTTCCCTTCATACAGCAGAAATTGACAGATTTTCCAGGGAATAGAAATGCACAACAGACTTTAATCATGGAACCAATATCAGGAGAAATATTGTGCCGTGTAAATTATGCATTTTGCCTCACTCTCTCCCTGGTTAGGTTTGTTGTTCAAAGAGGGTATTGTCATGTTGAGGCATGTCATTTCATAGGGTCTGATGACCTCCTAAGGCTAGGATGGTACTGGTCTACCTGATCTCCACTGACTGAAGGGGGCAGTCTACAGTCAGTTACAGAGTAGGAAGCTAATAAATGAATAGAATGGGCAAGGACTATGGATAATGGCTAACGTATTTGACTGACACCAGAGAGATTCAGTTTCTACTCCATCTGCAGCCACAGCAACTCCCTTAATGACTTTCAACCCAATCTACCTCATAGGGTTGTTGTGAGGAAATAGAGGAGAATATATATAATTTTTGCATTCCTGGACAAAGATGGGGAACAGATAAACGTGCACGTTTGTGTGCCAGAGGAAGAGCAAATAAAGCAGGGAACATATCCAGCCTTTCTGATACAGTGAGTCGATTCCTTGCCGCTGGGTAGGTGAGGGAGAGAAGGATTGCAAGAGTGGAAGGGAAACAATCACAGAATGATCAAAATTATCATCATGTGACCACAGCACAGCCCCAACTGTTATGTCCTTATAAGGACATCCGCCGGGGGATTGGTCGATCCCACCGGCGGGAGGTTTAAACTGTTGTCATTGGCCGGAGGGCATGCCTGAGCAGGATATAAGGAGGCTCAGCAGCCCAGCCAGCAGTTTTTCAGTTTGCACTCTAAATAAAGGTTCTGAACGAACAGCTGAGTCGCGTTTCTTTCCGGCGCCGAGCTAACACTGGCGACGAAGGACTGAAGAAGAACCGACGAACAACAGCACGACCGCTACCGCCATCCAAGAGCTGAAGCACTTGAGCAAAGTCACTGAACCATGTCTGGACCCCAAATTTCTCTGGCTCCATTCAATCCAAGCCAAGAAAAATGGAAGTCCTTCATGGTGCGATTCCGACAATTCCTGGCGGGCAGCGGCTTCACCGACTTGGACGACAACAGGAAGAGGGCTCTCTTCCTGGCCCACTGCGGATCCGAAGTTCTGGAGATGGCGATGGACCTCGTGGCACCCAGAGACATCGAACAGATGCCATGGTCCGAGCTCCAAGACGTCCTCCAGGAACACTACGCGCCCACGAGCACTCCCCTAGCCAACCGCTTCGAATTCCATCAACGGAATCAGCACGAAGGGGAAACTTTCAAGGAGTTCGTATCGGCGCTCCGGAAGATCGCGGCCAGCTGCGAGTTCGAAAATGTGGACGTCCAGCTGAGAGACCGGATCATCTTCGGCATGAGGGACTGTTCAGTCCAAAAGAAGTTCCTCAGCCGGAAAAAGATCTCCCTCAAGGACGTTATCGAAGAAGCAACCGCGGCGGAAACGTCCGACAGAGCGGCAGCAGCGATGCGACGATCGAAAGGGATCCACAAGATCCACAGAGACCAACCACAGTCATCCGAGGACATCTCCACGTGCTCGGAGTCGGATGGAGAAATGGCCGTCTATAAGGTCACGAGGCCCCAAAGGCGGGAAAACCAACAAGATGGCAACCGAGAGGACAGATGCGCCAGCTGCAAAGGAGACCACCCTCGCGCCAGATGTCGCTGGCGAGACGCAACATGCCGCCGATGCGGACGGAAGGGCCACATCGCCGAGGCCTGCAGAGCGGCAGAACCAACATTCGAGCGGCAAAGACCTGCGGACCGCGATTACCAAAGGTCATCTAGACGATCCCAACAGCCGAGGCGGAACGACGAGCGGCAATCCAACGGCCGGCAAGTCAACAAGACGACCATCGCCCACACCACAGCTGAGGGATCCGAAAAATTCCACGTGACCGTCCACGTGGAAGGGGCACCATGCCCCAGGGAGATAGACTCTGGCTCACCTTTCTCAATCATTGCCTGGCATAACCTAAAGAAGCTCCAGCCTAATATCTCCAAGGGACAATTGAAGCCGATCCAGGCGAAGCTGGTAGATTTCGGTGGCCACCCCATTGGCATCCTGGGACGCACAAACATCAGGGTGCAATACAAAGACTTCAACGGAGACCTCCCCATCGCCGTCGTCAAGGACGCCCGACCGACCCTACTTGGAGTGGAGTGGTTCAGGCCACTAGGGCTCACAATTGGCGGAATAAACCAAATCAGGACTAGCCAACTCGACAAACTCCTAGAAGACTTCCAGGACGTCTTCGACGGGAGCTTAGGTAAATTCTTGGGGAAACCCATTTCACTAAATTTAGACCCCCAAATCAACCCAATTCGGCTAAAGCCCCGCAGAGTCCCGTTTGCCCTTAGACCAAAAGTGGACGCACAATTGGATAAACTAATCGCCCAGGGCATCCTCGAACCGATTGATCACGCTGCATGGGAGACTCCCATTGTGACCCCCATGAAGCCAGATGGATCAGTGCGCATCTGCGCTGATTATAAGTGCACAATCAACCGTGCGTTGCAGCAGAGCGCATATCCGGTGCCAGTAGTGCAACATCTGTTGCACTCACTAGGCAAAGGATCAATTTTCGCCAAACTGGACCTGGCGCAGGCGTATCAGCAGCTGCCAGTGGACCAGACAACCGCGGAGGCGCAAACGATTGTCACGCACCGGGGCGCCTTTAAATGCAACAGGCTCCAATTCGGAGTCAGTGCCGCCCCGGGGATCTTTCAATCGATGATGGAACGCCTTCTCCAAGGCATTCCAGGGGTAGTGCCCTACTTTGATGACGTCCTAGTCTCAGGGTCATCGGAATCCCAACTAATGGAACGGCTCAGGCTTGCCCTGCAGCGGTTCCAGGCGAAGGGACTACGGGTCCGACGGGACAAGTGCGTGATCGGAGTCAGGGAAGTCGAGTTCCTGGGCTATTTAATTGATAGCCAGGGCATCCACCCCACTAAAAACAAGGTGAGGGCTATACGCGAGGCTCCAGCCCCCCAAAATAAAACGGAGCTTCAGGCTTTTCTGGGACTACTTAATTTCTATAGTGTGTTCTTACGACAGAAAGCCACCGTTGCTGAACCACTACACCGACTCCGAGGGAAGGCGGCACCCTGGAAGTGGGGGAGCGAAGAAGAGGAAGCTTTCCAGAAAGCCAAAAGACTCCTATCCTCCGACAGCCTCCTCATCCAGTACAACGGAGAGCTGCCGTTAACCTTGACCTGCGACGCCTCACCCTACGGGGTCGGGGCCGTCCTAAGCCACCAACTACCGAATGGAACAGAAGCACCAATTGCATTCTTCTCCAAGACAATGTCACCAGCCGAGAGGAACTATGGCCAGATCGACAAGGAGGCGCTAGCGATGGTGGCGGGCGTAAAGCGATTCCATGAATACGTATATGGAAGAACTTTTACAATCGTCACCGACCACAAACCCTTGCTAGGCCTCCTCGCGGGGAACAAACCCACCCCAACCTTCAAGTCACCCAGGATGACACGCTGGGCCATCTTCCTGTCGGGCTACAACTACCGCCTGGTCCACCGGCCCGGAAAAATCATCGGAAACGCCGACGGCCTCAGCAGGTGCCCGCTGAAAGAGCAGATCGAGGATCCAGCACCCACACTCGGCCTCCACCACATCGACGATGACCAGTCCAGCCCGGTGTCCTCATCCACGGTGGCACAGCACACCGCAAAAGACAGGATCCTCAGGCAAGTTTTATCCTGGGTTCTGCGGGGCTGGCCAGAAGAAGCCCAGAAGGAAGAACTTGCCCCATACCAGAGAAGGCAACAAGAACTCACCACAATGCAGGGCTGCCTCCTCTGGGGCGACCGAGTGGTCATCCCCCCCTCATTACAAACACGGACTTTGCAAACCCTCCACTGCGGCCACCCGGGGATCGTCAGAATGAAGGCCCTAGCACGGAGTTACGTCTGGTGGCCCGCCTTAGACAAAGACATTGAGGCGTGGATTGCCAGATGTGACCCGTGCCAGGCAACGAGACCAGCACCCCCGCAAGCACAGCCGACTGAGTGGGAACAACCATCCGGACCGTGGTCGCGAATCCACATCGATTTCGCCGGGCCGATGAATGGGAAATCCCTCCTGATCGTGGTCGACGCATTCTCGAAGTGGCTCGAAGTTATAGCCATGCCCTCCACAACGACGGAAGCCACCATCAGAGCCCTATGACGACTCTTCGCCACGCACGGCCTTCCGGACACCCTCGTCTCCGACAACGGGCCTCAGCTGACGGCGAAGGCGATGGAAGAGTTCCTGGCCGGCCACGGAATCAGGCACGCACTCATCGCCCCTTACAGACCGGCCGGAAACGGACAGGCCGAAAAAATGGTGAGGCTAACTAAAGAGACACTGACCAGAATGGGAAATGGGGACTGGCAGGAACAAATCGACCAGTTCCTCTTGACCCAACACATCACTCCCCACACCACAACAAAGAAAAGCCCGGCAGAGCTACTGATGGGGAGGAAGCTGCGCTCACCGCTAGATCGCCTGCACCCGATGTACAACCCGAAAGACAAGCCGAATAAACCACCGCCATCAAGAAGCTTCGCCTGCGGAGATTTGATTTTCGCGCTAAACTTTCAGGCTGATCCGAAGTGGCTCAAGGGTCAGATCATGAGGGTGACCGGCCCAAGGTCCTACGAGGTCGAGCTGGACGACGGCCGCACCTGCCGGCGACACATCGACCAGCTCCGGAAAAGGTGGAGGGGAATCGAGGAGATCGAGGAAAACCACCCCGACGAGGTAGGCCTGCCCCACCCCGACGAGGTAGGCCCGCACCAACCAGAGGTAGGCCTACCCCACACCGACGAGGTAGGCCAGCCACGACCCCGCGGGGTAGACCTACCGCACCCAGAAGACGAGGGCCGACTACACCCCAGCCTGGAGGGACGCCGCCACCCCGGCAGGGTAGGACAACAACAACCCCAAAAGGGAGTCCTACCCTACCCCGGCGAGGCAGACCGACCCGGAGAGGCCAAGAGGGGACCGTCGCAACCACCCCCACCCGGGGGTCAACCCACGGGGACAGCCGTCGCACCCCCTGACCTGGGGGCACCCTGGACACCGGACGAGGACCCGGGAACCGTACCGAGGTTCAGACGACCGTCTCCCGACTGCGGAAACTGGAACAGCCCGGAGGACCACCGGACCTACGGCGGCGCAACCCGGGGACAGCACGCGGAGTCCGGAGATTCCCAAACGGGGGAGCCGGAGCCAGCAGGGGCTCGACCCGTCCGGAGCAACATCAACCCACCGACTGGGCCGCGCAGGTCCGGCAGAACTGTCAGGCGTCCCGCCTACCTGCGCGAGTATGTGATCGCGCACACGGACTGATGGACTAAGGACTAGGAGGGGAGGGGTGTTATGTCCTTATAAGGACATCCGCCGGGGGATTGGTCGATCCCACCGGCGGGAGGTTTAAACTGTTGTCATTGGCCGGAGGGCATGCCTGAGCAGGATATAAGGAGGCTCAGCAGCCCAGCTGGCAGTTTTTCAGTTTGCACTCTAAATAAAGGTTCTGAACGAACAGCTGAGTCGCGTTTCTTTCCGGCGCCGAGCTAACACCAACCATAGCAGCAACTTGAAGAAGCCACAATCTCCCCAAATTTCATTCCCTCTGGAGTCATGGGTCCCAGATTTTGAATGCAGTTTGCATGTTAGCCCTTCTGAGTTACCGTATTTTTCGGAGAATAAGACACACCTTTTTCCCTTGTAAAAGGGGGTGAACATTTAGGTATGTCTTATAGACTGAATGTAACCCCGCCCACCCACTGTCCCCCACCCTTTGGCCTCTGCCTCCCAGCAGTTTACCTCCTAGCAGCAAGAAGAAACAGCTCGTTTCAGCTTCAGCACAACCTAATTAGCACAAGCTGATTGGATCAGCCTCTCAACTCTCAGCTGTTTTGCTCTCAGCTGTTTTGCAGGGACTTCTGCTGCTTGCTGCAAGGAGGTAAATTGTTGGGAGCAGATTTTTGCTATGCTGAAAACGAAAATGAAAGTAAAGCTATGCTGAAAACGAAAATGAAAGTAAAGCAGGCTATTTGCTGTTTGCTGCAACGAAGCAAAATTCCTGGGAGGCAGAGGCAGATTTCTTTTTTTTGTTTTCCTCACCAAAAAAGGTAGGCATGTTTTATAATCTGGAGCGATTTATACTCTGAAAAATACGGTATCTTGGTTCAAATATTGTTGCCCTATAATGCACTGTTTCACTCAGTTAATGGTAATGAACTGAGTTTTAATAGTATTGTATATAGATTGGACTGTATGGGAGAGCTAAAATATATGAATATAAAATACAAAAAAATATAAAATAAATTTGATAATAAATTAAAAAGTCACAGTTCCCCAAACTGGACAAGTTCAGACATGCAAACTTCAGCTTTCAGAATTCCTTCGTCTCTCAAGGTGAGAACTCTGGAAACTGAAGTCTGGAATCTAGAAGTTGCCCAGGCTGAAGAACACTGATCAATATTAATTTTAAAAAATCTCTATTATTCTTATAGAATATTTCAAAGAGTACTTCACAAATAAAAAGATACATAGATTAGATTTTCATTATCTCGTTTGTTTTCATTTAGCAATAATTGTTGGGAAAATTTTTAAAGTTTTCACTGAACCAATTCACAACTAATAAGTACATGAAAACTACATTCATGCAAATTAGTCAGTCTGTTCTTTCTTGCTAAGATTGCATCAATATGGCTAATTCACAGAGAGTTGAAGAAGAGATACTTGTTAAAAATAGCAGTGCATGTAAAGATTACCTAATTGAAGCAATGAAGTACCATTTGTTGCCACTTGAACAAAGAGCTTTGATGAAGTCCACACAAACTAAATTAAGACCTTCCTGTCTTCCAAAGGTAAGCATGTCACTTATATGTACTTCCTTGCATTGTATAAAAAAAATGTATGTGATTTAATTCAGGGGCTCTTTTTTATTTTAAAATATGTATATAATTGGAATAATTGAAATGAAGTAGAAAATTATAGAATTGGAAGAGGCCATTATGTCAATAAGTCTTAATTTCCTGTTCAATTAAAGCAATCTAGTAAAATTAATAAAGCAGTCAGAGAGTCTTGTCAGTATTCTGGTGCATACAAAATGATGCTGACTTGTGTCTACATTCTTGTTAACCTGGTTAGGACTTCACCTTTTATTTAAGAAAATTTGAAAGCTATTGTGTGGCTTTAACAGACTTAAATAGAATTACAATTCATAAAGAAACAACTCTCTTACCTAAGATGACTGCTGTGTAGGCAAAAGAAGATACCTTCTCATTTTTTCATTAGTGGGTATAAAGGTAAAGGTAAAGGTTCCCCTTGCACATATGTGCTAGTCATTCCTGACTCTAGGAGGCGGTGCTCATCTCCATTTCAAAGCTGCAGAGCCAGTGCTTTCCAAAAATGTTCCATGGTCATGTCGCCGGCATGACTAAATGCCAAAGGCACACGGAACACTGTTACCTTCCCACCAAAAATGGTCCCTATTTTTCTACTTTCATTTTTTACGTGCTTTTGAACTGCTAGGTTGGCAGAAGCTGAGACAAGTAACAGGAGCTCACCCCATTACGCACCACTAGGGATTCGAACCACTGAACTGCAAGTTCTACACATAAAGAAAAGGGAGGGGAACTTTAGAGTGAGACCATTTCAATCCATTTAACTTGATTTTATTAAACTACCTCAAGTGGGGAGACATAAATATTTATAGTGGGCCACTTGACTGGATGGGTTGAGGCTTATCCAGCCATGAGAGCCACTGCAGTAGTAGTCACCAAAATTATATTGGAATAGATTATACCTAGATATGGAGTAGTAGAAGCTATAGACAACCACCAGAGGACTCATTTTACTGCAAAAGTGCTTCAATCAATCATGGAGGCAGTGGGAATTCAGTGGGAATCCCATGTTCTATGGAATGCAAAATTGTCCATGCCGTGAGCCAAATCTTTATCCTTGGCCTTGCCTTCTGAAATGATGTTTGGATTTCCACACTTGGACAGAATGGGGGAAATTCCACAATATGAAACTAAAGATATGTCTGTAAAGAACTGTATACTTGGCCTCTCCTCTTCTTTATCTTGCCTCAGAAATGAAGGACTACTAGCTCAAACCTACCTCTCGATTTTGGTCATAAGTTCCTTCCTGGTGATTGGGTCCTGATAAAACCTGACATGAGGAAAAACTTAGCCAAGCCTGGGACAGGTCCTACCAAATCCTGCTGACCACTGAAACAGCAATCCAGACTAAAGACAAAGGCTGGAACCACTACACACGTGCAAAAGGACCAGTGGAAGAACTTAAAGAGTGGAAAGTGATTCCTGGAGAAGACCTGCTGAGAATAAACATTTCCAAAAACTGATGTAGTCATTGTGGTATGAATGGGTTTTGTTTGTGATTTTTCTCATTGCAGGAGTAGCAACTTTTTGGTCTTTCTGACCTGAGTGGTGGCCTATGTTAGTCCATCTGAAGATCCCAAAAGAAGCTGTGCAACTTCGCACTCTACAGATTGTGTTGGTCCCGTGATTGTAACTGTATCACTGAATGTTGTTGTGATTGTGAACTGATATATGTCTGTGGGGGATAGTGGGACACTGTGATTGTGGAAATGTGCAAGGAATTGCTCCCCATAGAAACTCTATTCCTATATATATCCTACACCGGAGGATTGGGGCATTGAATCAGATCAACCTGATTCAATAGTCCTAGAAGATAGTGTTATCATAATCCCTGACAATATAAAATGTATTGATTTAATGCAATGGTTCAAGATTTGGGAATAATTTTCATATGCATAGAAGGAGGATATCATGCAACGGTAAGTGTGAAACATATTACAAGCAAAGGTGTTTTCTTTGCTTACTGTCACCTTTCAGTCTGGAATTAACCAGACACAACCTAGGAACCATTTGAAAATATAACTAGACTGAGTGGGTGATGGACGAATGTGGTTAACTCTTAATTGGCATGCTCCAGATGGCTTCTATTGGATATGTGGAAAGTTTGCCTATCTGTAACTGCCTAGGCGATGGTATGTAGCATATATATTAGGAACTGTGAGACCTAGTTTTTTTCTACTGTCCATGCAACAAGGTAAAAGACTGGGTGTACCTGTTTATGAGAAAGTAGGCCACAGGTTTAAGAGAATGTTGAGAATGGAAGGATGATGTGTGGCCTCCAGAAAGAATAATTCAGGAATATGGACCAGCCACCTGGGCAGAAGATGGTATGTATGGTTGTAGAACTCCCATTTATATTCTGTTTAGAATTATAAGATTATAGGCAGCGCTTAAATTTAATAGTTAAACAGCACACTGTTTAAAACAGCAATATCTCAGAACACGTTTGCTTGGAGAGGAGTCAGCAAGGCCTATGATGAAAAGTACACCATTCCTACTGTGAAACACGGAGGTGGATTGCTGATGTTTTGGAGATGTGTGAGCTACAAAGGCACAGGAAATTTGGCCAGAATTGATGGCACAATGAATGCAGTATGTTATCAAAAGATACTGGAGGACAATTTGCATTCATCAGCCCGGAAGCTGCCCATGGGACGTACTTGGACATTCCAACATGGCAATGATCCTAAACAGAAGGCCAGATCGACCTGTCATTGGCTACAGCAGAATAAAGTGAAGATTCTGGAGTGGCCATCTCAGTCTCCTGACCTCAATATCATTGAGCCACTCTGGGGAGATCTCAAACGTGGAGTTCACGGAAGACAGCCCAAGAATTTACAGGACCTGGAGGCTTTTGCCAGGAAGAATGGGCAGCTTTACCATCTGAGAAGATAAAAAGCCTCATCCACACATACCACAAAAGTCTTCAAGCTGTCATTGATGTTAAAGGGGGCAATATACCGTATTAAGAAGTGGAGTATGTAAACTTGTGATCAGGGTCATTTGGGTAGTTTCTGTTGTCATTATGATTGAAAAAGTGTAAAAACAGTTGACTGATAATAAATGGCTTCAGCCAAACACTAACCATGAGTGAAAGAAAAGTTTTCGTGTTATCATTCATATCCTCTGAAAAATGGCCAAGAAATCATAAATTCTGCCAGGGTATGTAAACTTATTAGCAAAACTGTAACTGATTGGCCGCATCTGGGCTGTAAAACTCGGAAGAATTGTGTGTCTTTAGTGCCAGTTTTGCAGCCCAGATTGGGAGTAGGAAGAACAATAATGGAGCTTCGGGTTCTTTGTATAGAAAATCAAAATGTTTTGGAGAAATGTAGAAATAAATGAGAAGATATAAAAATGGTGGAAAGGAAATTAGGTCCATCTTTATGTCAAATGTAAATAAAATAACTAGAATGATAGAATATGTTATAAGGGGGTGTGTATGTATGTATGTATGTATGTATGTATGTATGTATGTATGTATGTATATATATACACTAAATAGTAATCAGTATCGTCTTTCTCTTGCAATTCCTTTGTAAGCTTATCCATTTCTGCACATTCTGTAATTTTTGCGATTATTTTGATTTCTGTCGGTAGTTGCTCAGATTTTTGGGCAAAGACCAGACGTGCTGCTGTAAGGATATGGATAATTAGATATTTTATTTCTTTGGTATATTGTGCTGTCATTATTCCCAGTAAAAAGATTTCCGGCCTCATTTCCAGCTTTTATTTTGTAATTTCTTCAATCATTTTCCTAATTTCTTGCCAGTATTGTTTTGCCTTTCGGCATGACCACCAGAGATGATAGTATGCCCCTTTCTGTGATTTACATTTCCAACACATTGGAAATGTATTTGGGAACATCTTGGCCAGACGTGCCGGTGGGAGGTGCCATCGGTAGAACATTTTATAAAAGTTTTCCTTATAGGGTATAGATATTGTCAGCTTGTAATTTATCCTCCATAATTTTTCCCAGTTATCCAATTCAATGTTATACCCTGTGTTTTTGGCCCAAATTATCATGTTTTCTTTAACCACCTCCTCTTCTAATTTGTATTTTATTAGATACTTATAAATTTTTGTTATCATTTTCTCATCTCTACCTTGTAATATCTTATCTAATTCATATTAAATATTTAACTTTATGTGTGACCTGCATCTTTGATATTTCCGCCAATTCTTCTTTTTGTTTTACCAACATATTTTTAGTCAAAATCTTCGTTTTATCTTTAATAATTTTCAAACCTGCTACTTTCCCAAACTCTCCTATTTTATCTACCAGTGTAGTTATTTATATTAATGGATCTTCAAGAATAAAAACCAGGTCATCTGCAAATGCTTGCAATTTATATTCTTCCTTTCGAATTTTCATTCCTTTGTATCTTTTTCTTCTCTAATATTTCTATTTAGCACTTCTAATATTAATACAAACAACAGGGGGGATAGTGGACAACCTTGTCTGGTATCTTTTTTATCTCAATAGAATATGTCAATTCTCCATCTACAATTACTTTTGCAGTTTGTTTATGATATATAGCTTCTATTGCTTGAATAAATATTTTGCCAAAGCCCATCTGTTCCATTTAAAGCAACATAATTCACCAATTCACATTGTCAAAAGTTTTTTGTAAATCTAAAAATATCAGAGCCATTTGCTTTTCAGAATGGGTCTCATAATATTCAAAAGTGTCCAGAATTTTTCTCATATTATCTCTAATATAGTAGTAGCGTTTTGTGATTACCCTATCATAGTTTTTTTTTGGAATTTATCATCCAAGAGCAAAGAATGGAAATGAAAATGTCTTACAACCAAGAGTGAATGACAAAGGGTGGCAGGATTTGAAACAGTTTTTATAAGAACATCTGGGAATGCAGTCTATAGGATTTTTTTTCTTTTTTCTTGATTTTTTTGTTTCTAAGGAGCTGCATTGGGTTTTTTCTCGTTGAAATAGAACACGTTTGTTTGAATGATTCTACCTAGAGGAGTGATTATCCTCTTGGTTGGATGTTATCTATATAAAGTCACACGGGGGGTTCATGTGGAATGTTTTGTTTTACTGATGGGGGCAGATAGAAGATGAAGAGTATTGGAATTGGATACAGGTGAAGAAAGAAGACCTAACTTCAATCAGGAAGAAGAGAAGATTGTAATTTGAGTTATGGAAAATTATAACAATATATGCATAATTATATTATATTATAATACACTTTATTTTTTTTTTCTTTGAAGGGGGGATTTCTGGGCTTTTGAATTAGGGGGAGTAGTTCGGATTAAAATATGTGGCATTATTTAATATGAACAAGTAAGTTATATAATTTTGGAGTGATTGAGTATGGTATATGATTAGTAATGTTAGTAATGTTTCTTTCATTTTTATTTTTCTCTGTTTTTAAATTGTGTTAAATATTATAATGGTTATTTTTTCTGGTGTTTTTTTTTATTACAATACTGTTAAGCTTAGACAAATATTTATGTTTATGGGTCTTTCTTTGTACTACTTTATTTTATTTTATTTTATTTTTTTATTTTTTTTATTTTTTTTTAATTTCTTTCTTTCTTTCCTCTTCCTCTTAACTTAGAACTGAATATATAATAGTATTTGTTTTCTTTGTTGTTATAAATTCTTGTTGTTTTTCTTTCTTAAGAATGTGTAGCGGAAGTCAGGGGTGGGTGGGAGAGGGAGGGGGTGGGGTTGGGGGGAGGTTGGGGGGCATGAGAGGGTGGGGGAGGGGGGAGGGGTGAAAAAAGGGGGAAAATTTTTTATTGTAAAACTTTTTCAATAAAAAAAAATGGACTCAAATGTCTATCCACCAATGCACAGAGTATGAGGAATAAACAGGGCGAATTAGAAATTCAAGTACAGTAAATGAGGGCATATTGTTGCCCTTACAGAAACTTGGTGGAATGATACCCACAAATGGAACATACAGCTAGAAGGGTATAAATTATTTAAAAGAAATAGATCAAATAAAAGAGGAGGTGGAGTTGCACTATATATAAGAAATAACTACATCTCTATAGAAATAGAGCACAACAATGATGAAAATTATCTTGAATGCATTTGGGTCAATATTAAATGGGGGGAAATGACAATGCCATAGGTCTATACTATAGGCCACCCAACCAAACAGAGGAAGTAGATGAACTTTTTGCTAGTCAGCTAACTAAGGTATGTAGAAAGCACATCACAATAGTAATGGGGGATTTTAACTACCCTGACATCAACTAGGAGACAAATTCTGCACCAAGAGGAAAATCCAACAGGTTTCTAACAAACCTAGCAGACAACTTTGTTTCCCAAAAAGTAGAGAAGGGAACAAGGGGATCAGCCATATTGGACTTAATTCTCACTAACAGAGATGAATTGATAGAAGGTGTTGAAGCTACAGGAACCTTGGGGGCAAGTGATCATGCAATATTGGAATTCAACATTATGCAAGCACAAGTAGTACAAAGACAAACTAGAGTCTTAGACTTTTAAGGGAGCTAATTTCAATAAACTTAGAACTTGAGAAGGATTCCATGGATGAGAATCCTCAGGGGAAAACAACTCAAGTAGCTTGGGAAATTTTGAAAAATGAGATTATAAAAGCCCAGTCTAGCATAATACCAATAAAGAAGAAAAATAATAGATCTCAAAAAAACCCAGCATGGCTGCATAAAGAACTCTCTAACAAATTGAAAGACAAAAAGGACAAGTGTATAAAAAGTGGAAAGGGGCAAATAACTAAGGCAGAATATCAGCAAATAACCCAAGCCTGTAAAGATGAAGTGAGGAAAGCTAAGGCACTTCTTTGTTCACAATGAAGGCTTGCGACTAAAGTAAAAAATAACCAGAAAAAAAAAGCTTCTTCCAATATACTAAAAACAAGAAAAAAGTCAAGAAAACAATTGGCCCATTGCTGGGAGAAAGTGGCAAGAAGGTCACAAGCAACAGGGAGAAAGCAGAACTACTTAACTCATTTTTTGCATCTGTCTTTATACAAAAGGAAAAAACCTATTAAAAACAGCACCATAAAAAACAGATTAGGAACACAAGTTAAAATAGGGAAGAAAATAAGTGAGTATAAGTGAGAAAGTAAGTGAACACCTTTCTACCCTAGATGTAGTTCCCATCTTCAAAAAAGGGAAAAAAAATAGATCCAGGAAACTACGGACCTATCAGCCTGACCTCAATACCAAGGAAAGATTCTGGAAAAGATAATCAAACAACGAATCATCGAAGACCTAGAAGCAAACCAAGTAATAACCAAAAGCCAACATGGGTTTGTCAAAAACAGATCATGCCAGACTAATCTTATTGCATTCTTCGACAAAGTGACAAAATTAGTGGACTAGAGGAATGCTGTCAATATAATTTACTTGGTCTTTAGTAAAGCATTTGATAAAGTAGACCATTATCTACTACTCGATAAAGTAGAAAAATGTGGGTTATACACCATCACCACCAGATGAATTCGTAACTGGCTGACCAACCACACTCAAAGTGTAGTCCTCAATGGAACTGCATCTACATGGAGGGAAGTATACAGTGGAGTACCCCAGGGCTCTGTTTTAGGCCCAGTGCTCTTCAATATCTTCATCAATGACTTGGATGAGGGGATAGATGGGGAACTCATCAAATTTGCAGATGACAACAAGCTGGCAGGAATAGCCAACACTCCAGAAGATAGGCTGAAGATACAGAAGGATCTTGACAGACTTGAACATTGGGCGCTATCTAACAAAATGAAATTCAACGGTGAAAAAAGCAAGGTTCTACATTTAGGGAAGAAAAACAAAATGCACAGCTACCATATATGTGGTACCTTGCTCAATAGTAGTAACTGTGAGAGGGATCTTGGAGTCCTAGTGGACAACCATTTAGATATGAGCCAGCAGTGTGCAGTAGCTGACAAAAAGCCAACACAGTTCTGGGCTGCATAAACAGAGGGATAGACTCAAGATCACGTGAAGTGTTAATACCACTTTATAATGCCTTGGTAAGGCCACACTTGGAATATTGCATTCAGTTTTGGTCGCCATGATGTAAAAAATATGTTGAGACTAGAAAGAGTGCAGAGAAGAGCAATAAAGATGATTAGGGGACTGGAGGCTAAAACATATGAAGAACAGTTGTAGGAACTGGGCATGTCTAGTTTAATGAAGAGAAGGACTAGAGGAGACATGATAGCAGTGTTCCAATATCTAAGGGGTTGCCACAAACAAGAGAGAGTCAAACTATTCTCCAAAGCACCTGAGGGTAGAACAAGAAGCAATGGGTGGAAACTAATCAAGGAGAGAAGCAATTTAGAACTAAGGAGAAATTTCCTGAAAGTTAGAACAATTAATAAGTGGAACTTATTGCCTGCAGAAGTTGTGAATGCCCCAACACTGGAAGTTTTAAAGAAGATGTTGGATAACCATTTGTCTGAAGTGGTGTAGGGTTTACTGCCTGGGCAGAGGGTTGGACTAGAAGACCTCTAAGGTCTCTTCCAACTCTGTTATTCTATTCTATTCTATTCTATTCTATTCTATTCTATTCTATTCTATTCTATTCTATTCTATTCTATTCTATTCTATTCTATTCTATTCTATTCTATTCTATTCTATGTACAAACTCAAGTTGAGTGGGCGAATGTGAAATTCACAGTAATAAGGATACATTCCCAAAACTGAAAGAAACAATGAATTTCAACTCAGATAAATTCAGTTAAATAAAATTTAGTTCCTTCACTTTCTGTTTAGTGTGTGGTTTGCCTTGGGAATAGGATTAGCTTGCTTGGATATTCTGGTACATACTAAATCATTAAGAGTGATTTTTGCCTTCTTTCTAAAGCTTCACTTAGGATGCAGGCAGAATATTAATAGCTGTTGGAAATTGTCAGGCTTGAATTTCAAATGAATAGCAATATTTTGCCTTCATAGAATAAGCTCATACGAGTATTGAGAATGCTGTTCATGGTGTAGATTTTAACTGCGTATGTGCATAGCCTTTTCTTTAGTTGTTAAAGACTGCAGATTTAAAATGTGGAAAAGGTCAGTCACAGATCAGTTTCTGAAAGCTTGGTAAAAATTAATAGTGCTGGGGTTAATTTTCAAAGGTGAAATCGATGGATATGCTTGCAGATTTGTGTATTCTGCCCTAACAAATTCTATCTTGTCCCTAACATTTCTGATTATTTGATGTTGTGTAATATTGACCTGGATGATAAATTTGTATTTTTACATTGAAACAGAAGGTTAGTCCAACTAAGATACCGTATTTTTCGGAGTATAAGACGCACTGGAGTATAAGATGCTTCTACCTTTTTTGGGTTTTTTTTAAAAAGGTTTTTTTAAAAAATTTTTTAGACAAACACACATACAAACATACAATGTATTTTCTTTGACAGAGTATTTGGCTGGTTCACAAATTTAAACAGTGTTACTCATTTCAATTAAATTTACAATTTATATATTTCCTTTTTGCCATATTTATTCCTCATTTATTTTTTTAAAAAACCAATATTACCCTTCATCCTCATCTCTAATCTTAATCAAATTCAATTTTTCCCTTCTATTATATATTATACCCCTTCCCATTGTCATCTATTCTTATATCCATCCTCACATTGGTTAATTATGTAATATTACAATTGTTTAATCAAATTCAACATTTTAATATAAATCAATTAGTTATATATCTATCCTTTTTGTATATTAATCAATATGAACATGAATATCCCAATTATTTCCATGCCATCCAATTTCTTACAAATCAATTAATTATATTTACCAATAGAAATAACCGAAATAATTTCCCCTCTTATGTTACTCATTTTCACATCTTAAACTCTCCCAATAACCCACATAGTTTTGCCCACATAATCTTCCAAATCACAACTTAATCATTTCTACTTTTATCACAATATATAATTAAAAATATTTCAATCATTACAATTTCCCTAATTAAATTTAAAAATGTTCTAGCTGTTATCCAAACTACGATTTAATCCTTTTTTACTTTCACCACCATATACCATTAAAAGTATTTCAATTGTTACAGTTTATACTTATTCATTTTTCTAAAAAAAAGAAAAAAAGAAAAACTTATCATTGTCTAGATTTCAAAAATACAAAGACAAATATTCCAATTATTATTAATTTCATTTTTACAATCATGATTTCCCATTTATTTCTTACTACTATTCGTATTTCATTTCTAAATATGTATAACATTTTTCTCTTTCATTTCTTTTTCTTTTTCTCCCTTCCCATTTTTCTTTTTGCCTTTTTCTTTCTCCTTTCTTTTGTGTTTAAAATCTTGAACTCTCCTCTTTTGCCCTAAATTTCCCATTGTTTGTACCTACCTTTTTTGGTGAGGAAAAAGAAGAAAAAGAAATCTCCCTCTGCCTCTGCCTAATTTTGTCTCGCTGCAGCAAACAGCAAACACCCTGGTTTACTTTCAGTTTCGTTTTCAGTATAGCTTGATTAGTACAAGGAAAAAAAAATCCGCTCCAGCAATTTAGCTTTTTGCAGCAAGCAGCAGAGCCCTGCATAAAACAGCTGAGAGCAAATCAGCTGAGAGTCAGGAGGCTGATCTAATCAACTTGTGCTAATCAGTCTATGCTGAAGCTGAAAGGAACTGTTTTTTCTTGCTGTTTGCTTGCAAGGAGGTAACTGCTGCGAGGCAGAAGCCAAAGGGTAGGGGCCAGTGGGTGGGCAGGGCTAAATTAGGTGTACAAGTCGCACCTAAATTTTCACCCCCTTTTGGGGGGTAAAAAGGTGCGTCTTATACTCTGAAAGATATGGTACTTTTTGTTTTCAACTGTATACTAACAGCAACCCTATACAGGTAAACCTGGGTTTACATCCACAACTGAGTCCAAAATTTTTGTTGCTAAGCAGGACAGTTAAGTGACTTTTGCCCCATTTTACAACCTTTCTAGCCGCAGTTGTTAAGTGAATCACAGCAGTTATTTAATAACACGGTTATTAAGTGAATCTTCCCATGTACTTTGCTTGTCAGAAGATTGCAAAAAGTGATCACATGACCCCAGTACACTGCAACCGTCATAAATGTGAGTCAGTTGCCAGGAGTCTGAATGTTTTTTTTTAATAAAAGTTTTATTTTTATTTTTTAAACACACAAACAGACATACAATGCATCTTTTCTGAACAGAATGTTGGCACGGTTTTAGTTTTATACAGATTTTTGTTCATCTTTAACACAATTTTAACACAATTTTATATATAAATTTTCTCATATCATTTATTCTCTCTAATTCTAAGAAACCAATATTACCCTTCATCTTAACTTCTCATCCTAATATAGTTCATTTTTTCTTTTCCCTCCTTAAAATTTGAACCCCTAAATTTAAATTCATATAGCATAATATAATCCCCAATTGTTACCTTAAATTCTCTGATTCCAATCATGAATGATTCTTTTATCAACTATTCCAAATAACACATTACAACAATTAAACCTATTCAATAAAAAATCAATTAAGTATCAATCTTACTCCAATACCTCTACATTTACATTTACATTTACATTCAATTAACACAATTCCCAATTATTTTCTTAAATTTATAACATAATACAATTCCCAATTAAATTTAGTTCCAATCTCAAATAATTTTTTCTTTATCAACTGTTCCAACTGATAGACTTCAACGTTTTTATAACATTTTATAACATTTTAATATTATTTTTATAAAGACTGATTAAATATATCTAATTAATTCATAAACCAATATTATTTCAGCTTTCTGTTCTTATTTAAATATCACATATATAATTAAGGATATTTCATTTATTACAATCCCCTTCATTAATTTAAAATATTCCAATTATTCATACACCCATATAGTTTTAAATCACTTCATTAAAAATACAATTTCATCTTTTCTCTAGTATTCATTTTCTTTACCCCATATTCTCCTTCCATTTCTTTCTCCCTTTCTATTCTTATATTTTACTTTCTTTTTCTTTTTCTTTTCCGTTCTTTTTTGTATTTTAAAATCCTGATCTCTCTTTTTCCTAATCCTATTGTAATCATTTTGTTTTTTAAGATCATAAATTCTTCAATTTTGCTGTAATTTTCCCATTATTTTCCATCCCTTTTCCCTTTTTCTTATTTTCTCACGGATAATCCCAGTGGAATCATTTAAGTTTTTTATATTCTTTCTATTCCATCCTCTTTTTCTTTTTTTCTTTCTCCTTTTTCCATTTTTTCCATTGTTAAACCCAATGTAATAATCATTTAATTTTCCATAATCAATCTCCTTGTCTTTGTCTCTTTCAGACTCTTTTCCTTGCTTCTGGTTAGTTGTTTCTTTGTCAGCTTGAATGTATCCTAATTTTTTTGGTCATCAAGTTTCAATTTCCCATGCAACATTGTAGTCATTTCCCTTATTTCCATTTTCAATGATAGGTACATCGTTATCATTTCCTTCAGTTCCTGCGCCATTTTGTTCTTTCTAAAAAGTTCAGTTTTATAATGATTTCCCCCCCCCCTCCTGAAGATGGCTCTCTACAATCCACGTTTACAATTGGCGAGTTTAAAAGGCATCCATTTTGGTTGCAGTCCGTTTTAACAGTTATTATTTATTTGATTTTTTTCCTTTCTTCTTTTTCACCTTTATATACACCAAATCAATTTAAAATTCAGTCCAGATTTATATAGTCCAAATTCCATGTTACATTCCAATTAAGTTTCAATTTAGAATCATTAACCAGTCCTTTCTATTATAGGTTTTTCTTTGTTGTTTTTTCCTCCAGTCCCTTTAATGTTTCCAAATTGAAAAAGAATCTGTTTGGGTTCTTGGTTTTTCTAATTTTTTTTAATTCTCGAAGTATTTTAAATCCAAAACAAACAAATTTTTAGTCGGGTTCTGTTATTTTGTAACTTCCACCTTACTCTTCTTCTTCCATCCTTTCCCACGCCTATTAGCCGCTATTTTGATGCCAGGACATTTACATTTTTCCCCCCTTTCTGCCTATGAGCTAGATATCACTTACCCGGCAGCAATATTCTGTCCAATTCTCCACTCCTGCACATCGCTTAATCCAGTTGCCCCAGTTTACTGACGGTCATAATGGTTGCCACTCACCGCTGCAGAGTCAGAAAGAATTTCCTCTGACCTCCAAGGAACTTGCCTGTTCCTCTTGGTCTTCTGAGGTGCCTCTCTTTTTTCTCTGTCCCTATAGGACAGATCTGGTCCAAAGACCCCGCTTATTTTTACTATTTAACCCAGCATAATCATTTCATTTTTACTGTTAATCCCAGCATAATCCTCCTTATTTTGCTGTCATACACAGCATAATCATTTTTGGGTTTTTTTGCTGTTAATCCCAGCATAATCATCTTAATTTTACTGTTAATCCCATCATAATCATTTTATTTTTTACTGTTAATCCCAGCATAATCATCTTTGTTTTTTCTGTTAAACCCAGCATAATCATTCCATTTCTACTATTGATCCCAGCATAATCTTCCTTATTTTTGCTGTCATACCCAGCACAATCATTTTTGTTTTTTTGCTGTTAAACCCAGCATAATCATTTTTATTTTTACTGTTAATCCCAGCATAAACATCTTAATTTTGGTGTTAATCCCATCATAATTGACTTTTTGTTGTTACCATCCATCTATACTTTACTTATTCCCAGTTAATCATATTATCATTATCTTTTTTATGACAATTTAACATTGAGACATAGTTTTTACTTCAAACACATCTTCGTATGCATTTATGAATCTCTTTTAACATAATTTATTTCTTTTAAATTCTAATTTCCATCAGTATTTCAATTTTATATATGTATAATATATTCTTCTCATATTTCTATTCATCCATATTTATCTATAAAAACCTTTTTATTATTACTATCCACCTATACATTGTTTTTCCATTTTTAATCACATTGTTTTCATCTTCTTTTCTTCTTCCAGCCGTGTATACTTTATTTCTTAATGTTCTCACCTGCTAGCATATATTTCATTTCATTTTCAAAGTCTTCAAATTTTGTCCTCCATGTATCAATTCTTTTTCTTACTTTTATTCCTGATAAAATGTATCAAGCTCTTCTTTCTCTTGTTCCTGTGCCAGATCCTTCTCTTATTCCTGCGCCAGTTTTTTAAGTTGTTATTATTCCAATTATAAGAGTTCCATTATAGTTTCCCTTTCTTTTCACCAAAGTAAAGCTGCCTGCAGAAGAAGAACCTCCTCCACAAAATCCCATGGCTATTATCTGTAGAGTTCACAATTTTCCGTAACAAAAAACAAGTTACAATGTTCCTTTTTGAACAAGAAGGTGTCTCTCTACAATCCACAATTTTCATTAATCATGCAAGTATCCATTTTGTTTCAATTATATAACAGTCCAACTTGATTACTCTTCTTCTTTTAATTTTAAAAATATCAAATCATCTTTTTTTTAAAGGTCCAGCTCAAATTTTAAAACTCTGTCCAGTCTTTTCACCACATCTCAAAATTTAGTTTTTTCAATTGGTTCTGTTCAAAAATTAGTTGTTTTTTGGGTCTTTGTCTCTTTAAAGTTACATTTTAAAGTTTCCATTGTCCCTCTGTTGTACAGCTTCTGTTTTATGGCTAGGGGTCTTATGGTTTAAAATATTGCTTTAAGCGTTGTTACAAGCCTGGGTTGCTTGTCACTCACCTGGCTTCAAAGAGCTCCATTTCAATCCACTTTTCTCCTGCACATCTCTTAGCCTGGTTGTCCCAGCTTCGTGGCTGCCGCCCCCCACTGCTGACTCACAGAGGGTTCCTTCTGACCTCTGAGGAACTTGCCTGTTCCTCTTGGTCATCCGAGGCACCCCTCCTTCTTCTCCATCCCTGCAGGGCGGTTCTGGTCCAAAGACCCATCGGCAGTGGTTTGGCAGCTGGGATTTTTGCAGCGCTCATCAGAGCCTGCTAATCCCCAACTGTCTCACTGTGACCCTTCCAGTCTCCTTGAATCTATCCTAGGTGTTCAAATATTGGTCACGTGACTGTATGGAGACGGCAACAGTCTCCATAAGTGTGAAAAACGGTCATAAATCAAAATTTTCAGTGCCATTGTAACTTGGTCACTAAATGGATAGTTGTAAATTGAAGACTACCTGTACATGATTGTCTTGGCTTTGGACACATCAATATGGTAAGAGTTTAAAAGTAAGCATAAGCATGCAAAACACCAGGGAACTGAAGATTTCTATAGTGCAGAGATTGCAGACGTATAAATTGTTACGTATAAGTTGGGTTGACAAAATCAGAAATGAGGATGTTCTGACCCAGCTCCCCAAACACGACAAACCCTTTGAAGTTAACTCAAAGATTCCTTTATTAGGAGTGCCAGCAGCCCCTGCAAAATGTTTCTCTCTCAACGCAGGCTAACAAGTCCGTCTGTCTGGAAGATGAATACTTGTCTGCTACATCTATTCATCTCCACCCCAAACCATCCCAATGATGCCTTTGATGTTATGTCTCGCTGCCTGGAGGCCGTGCGGGTCTGGATGGGGAGAAATAGCTCAGACTCAACCCTTCCAAGACTGAGTGTCTGTGGTTCCCGGCATCGCGATATAGTCAGCTGGTGCCATTGCTGACTATTGGGGGTGAACTTTTGCCCCCCTCAGAGAGGGCTTGCAATCTGGGCGTCCTCCTGGACTAACAGCTGTCTTTAGAAGAGCATATGATGGCCATGGCCAGGGGGGCTTTTTATGAGGTTTGCCTGATCTGCTAGTTGCGGCCCTTTCTAGATCGCAACGCCCTATTCACGGTCACTCACTCCCTTGTCTCCTCTTGATCAGACTACTGTAATGCTCTCTACATGGGGCTCCCCTTGAAAAGCACCTGGAGGTTCCAACTGGTCCAGAATGCAGCTGCATGGGTGGTTATGAGCGCAACCCGTTGTGCCCATGTGACCCCCCCTACTGCATGAGCTGCACTGGCTCCCAGTGGTCTTCCGGGTGTGATTCAAGGTGTTGGTTACCACCTTTAAAGCACTCCATGGCATCGGACCAGGTTACCTTTGAGACCGTCTCCTGCCACCAGTAGCCTCCCACTGGCCAGTCCACTCCTACAGAGAGGGTCTCCTCAGGGTGCCATCGGCCAAATTATGTCGGCTGGTGACACCCAGGGGGAGTGCCTTCTCTGTGGGAGCTCCTACTCTCTGGAATGAACTGCCCCCAGAATTACGTAAGATCACTGACCTCCGTGTATTCCGCTGTGCCCTCAAAACCTTTTTGTTCCGCCAGGCCGGGCTATCAATGTGAAGATTTTTAAATTGGTTTTAATCTGGGATTTTTAAATTTGGGGTTTTATATTGAGCCAAATTATTTAATATTTTTAATTTTTAAATTGTTATTTGTCTTGTGCTTTTAATTAGGCTGTGCACTGCCCCAAGTCCTTCAGGAGAGGGGCGGTATAGAAATAAAATAATAATAATAATAATAATAATAATAATAATAATAATAATAATAATCTCTGCCCCCTGCCCTTTATCCCCAGAGGTAGGGTGGGGCTTTGCTAGCAGTGGTGGCTCTTCCTTCCCAAATATCAGCCCACGGATTTCCACTGCTCTCCTCTGCCTTCTGCGCATCTGTGTGTCAGGCACTGGACCTACCTATTTCTCCTCTTCCTCATCAGCCACCTCCAGGCTGTTGACTTTCCATCTGAGGACTGATGGACGGCCCAGGCACACACATACACACTCTGTCTCTGTCTCTGTCTCTGTCTCTCTCTCTCTGTCTCTCTCTCTCTGTCTCTCTCTCTCTCTCCCATTCCCTTTTCTCCGTCAGAGCTCTCAGGTTGCCTTGATGCTGACTCTGACTCCCACACTGCCTCCTCCTCTGATTTGGCTGCTGGAGAGGCCGGCAGCAGAGAGGTCACAACAGAGTAGGTGATATGCCACCTGGGAAAGCCAAGGGAAATCATCAAAACCATAAAAAAGCGAGTTAGAATATTTTGGACTTGTAATGTGACAGCCGGAAAAATATGGCATGCGTCACTTAATCTCGTAGTTGGCTTCAAAATCTAAGGGACTGGTTTGGACAAAACTCAACAGCATTTTTTTGTGCAGCTCTTGATAAAAATAGGATCGCCAAGATGATCACCAATGTCCAATGACAGATATGGCACAAGAAGAAGAAGAGATGGCAGCATAGCATACTGTAGAGCCAATGACAGTGTTCTGCTTATTTGCTGATGTCATTGGTATATAGCAGTGATGGCTAACCATTTTGCCATCATGTGCCAAAATTGGGGGGAGTGGGGAGGGTCGTGTGTGCACGTGCCCACACCCATAATTCAATGCGCCCGTGCATGCACGTATGACCCCCCCACATTCCCCCCGCTTTTGGCACATGATAGCATGGTGGGCCCGATAGGCCCATTTTTAGCCCTCCCCAGGCTCCAGAGCCTTTCTAGGAGCCTGAGGAGGGTGTAAACAGCTTTCCCCACTCCCCCGGAAGCCAGAAACAGCCGGTTTTCCGACTTCCAGTCCAACCGGAGCTGAGCTAGGGCAACGCTCACATGCCCACCGATATGGCTCCATGTACCACCTGTGGCATGCGTGCCATAGGTTTGCCATCATGGGTATATAGCATTTATCATGCAGCAAGCTTTACTATTTGCTGCAGGAAAAACCCGGTGGTTAATGATACACTTACTGTATCATTTGCTTATGTTACTACCAATTTGTTTCTCTAGATATTCAATAGTGTTTTTGTATCAATTTTAAATAAGTATTTTAATCAGAAAAAGGATAATGTTTGTATATGGAATTTGTATTTCAATACAAAAACAATGTTTTGAAGTAATATAATTCAACATCCTAAAAGAGGAAAAATATCCCGTATCTGTAAATGAATCATATCTCTAAATTTGACTGAGTGTAGTTTTTTAAAAAAAATTGTCCAGGGCCTACCAACATTCAGCTTCTGGCATTACTACTCAAAGATCAAATGCAGTGTTCAACTTTTTAAAAATATGTGTGTTTCCTTGGCTTAGATGAGCCACTGGTTTCATCTGTGTGTTGCATTACACAACTGTACCAGAAATAACTTTTTAAGTATTAGTATTCACTTTTAAAAATTAATTCACTGAACCTTAACTCTCATAATTCCCAACCAAGAGGGAATAAGGGGACATTAATATATCTGTAACAGTAGTGAAATCCCGTGTATGTGGACTGTGTGCTAAATGCATGCTGCGTGCGCATGCATGCAGTGTGCACCAAATGCATGCTGCACACACATGCACAGTACGTGCCAAACACACACTTCATGCAGAAAAAGGAACTGTTTGAATGTAAGTAGAACAGTGAGAGGGGGAACAGCTGTGCTGCATGATTTAAATTCGCTAGAAAGCAGGATTTCCTGCTTTCTAGCGAATATGCCTAGCGAATATAAATCACGTGGCACAGCTGATCGTCGGAAATACTGGTTTGAACAAACTGGTAGCTTTTATTACTACCGATTTGCCCGAACCAGTGCCAATTTCACCCCTGATCTGTAATAAAGACCACAAGTGTTGCATTGCCCAGTATTGTAAGGTAGGACTTAATTTCTTTCAATTCTGTTAGTTCAGTGAGTGAGATATTCTATTTTGTGGATGAATACATAAAAATCCCAATAAAATTATTTATAACTTTATAACATTTTAGACTCACATGTGATTGCATAAATTAATCAATCCAAAAACTACATGAAATGAAATTATGACCATGTTGTTAAAAACTCCCATGTGAGACCACCAAAAGATTTTAATATTTTACAAGTTGCAGGGCTTTTTTCATTCTGAAACAGGACAATGAAGAAGCAGGTACTTCTTCAGATTTAGTCTCCTTCTTGGCATCCCGAGTTGCCATGTTGTTGACTCAGGTTCCAATGTATTCATCAGTATTATCTTTCTGATTAGTATGACCTATATAGCAAAACAAAACCACCTATGACGGTAAAGAAGGAAGATTTCAGCATACTTAAGAAAATCCAAAGTTTTATTAAGCTTGATAAAGTACTTAAGGAACTTAACATATTTTTCAGAGTATAAGACTCACCTTAGTTTTTGGGGAGGAAAATAAGAAAAAAGCTGATTGGCAAGTGGATTGGCCTCACAGAATACCCCCTATAAGCTGTTCCCAAAGGTGAATTTTAGCAACAGGTTCTTTGGCTGTAAGCTATGTGCCTTGCTTTTTTTTCCTGCCTCTGAAACTTCTGAAACAGAGCTTCAGAAAAAAAGCCTCTGAAGCTCTGTTTGGAAGCTTCTTTTCTGAAGCTTCTTTTCTGATCCTTTTTTCAGCTTCTGAAACCTCTGTTTGAGAAGCTGGGCGGGGCTATATTCAGAGTATAAGACGCATCCAGATTTTCACCCTCTGTTTTGGGTGAAAAAGGTGTGTCTTATACTCCAAAAAATACGGTATATTGTAAATGAAGAAATATTTCAACAATGCGCCTTCTAATCTACCCATAGTTCCATGATTTTAAAGGTGTGTAAAAACTTTTGCATTAAAAATATTTCAAAGCCAAAGTTAGACACTTCTGACCTTACTGCAACCATTTTATATTGGAATATTTTTGGCAAAAAAAGACACAGCATCTGAGTTTCAGATCAAAAACAACAACAAAAACAACAACAACAGAACACTCCATTTCAAACTCAAATTTTAAACATTAGCATCTAAAACAGATTGCACACCTCTACATTATTACATATCATAACGTCTAAATAAGGAAGACATTACCTTACCTTTTCTTCTGATGCTACTGTTAATTTGTCACTAGATATTAAGCTGCACACCTGTTCTACACCAATACTGAGAAATTCCTCACCTTCGTTTCTGAAGCTTTTTTCAGCCTCTGAAACCTCCATTTGAGAAGCTAGGCGGGGCTACATTCGGAGTCTAAGATTTTCATTCTTTTATTGGGGAAAAAGGTGTGTCTTATATTCTGAAAAATATGATATATACTATATACTATATGTAGGTCTTTGGTTATTCGGGTTTTCTCCTGCGTAAAATTGGAAGTGTCTTGGCGACGTTTCAATGAAGTCTCATTCATCATCTTCAGGCTGGTGTTTTCGGCTTCGTGCTTCAAGGAGCAATGTGTGATCGCACACATGGTATATAGTATATAGTATAGCCTTTATTGACATTGTACATCACATATACAACAAAATTGTTTGAACTCCAAATACAGCCTAGTGAAGCAACCATTATATTCTGCTACCAACTAAAAGTTTGCAATGATGAGAATAACAACAGAAAAAGAATATATCAGTATATACTCCTCTAGCTATATTCAGTACTTGAGCTAGAAAATTACAGTCTACTTACAAATTAACTGTAAGGAGAATTTCCATGATAGAAGTGCTGGCAGAAATATATATTCAGACACCTAAATCTAAAAATACAAGACAGTCATTTGTGGTAAGCTTTGTTTCCTTTTGCTTTTGTGTGTAGTAGCTTGTTCGTTTTTATTTCATGTCTGTCTGTCTAAAAAGGGATGAGTACAAGAATTTCAGCTTTGGAAAAAAAAGTGATGGTTCTGGCAAGTTGGTCCATCCCTAGTCAGCTACATATTCCCAAGTCATATAAATGGAAAATGATGCAACCTCCCACCTATTTTTTTCAGATCTCCACTCTGTGGTGGGAATTAAAGCACAAGGGGTCTTAAAAGCTAACATTTGGAATGATTTTTAATCTGCAATTAGAATGGGTGTGTAATGATCTGTTTCATTACTGGTTCAGATGTATTGAACCACTAATTGCTACTATCTGATGGAATAAATGTCAGTCATCTGAGGAAACTACTTGCCTGTAATTATTTGTTCAGCTCTACATGCTTCACAAATATGACTAAGTAGTATGCAAGCAATGTTTCCCAGTTATAAAATGGAGCGTATGTTCTTTAGATCCTGGAACATAGTGTGTTCTTTTGATGAAAAATGGTCCTCTGTAAACCATGTGTTGTTTATAATGAATTTTAAAAGGCAGGGAATGTCTAAAAGGATCATAGTGTTTTGCTTGACTGAATCACGGTCTGTTTACCGTAGGTCTCCTTGAGCAATGATTTCTCCTTAGAATTTTAGAGGATGATGAATAAGGATTGATTTAAACTATAGATAAAGATGATCAGCATTTGTTAAGCAGTATTTTTGCTGGCGATTGCACCAAAACAAAAACAAAAACAAAAACAACCATTTGATTGTTAGTTGTCAGAGTTTGAATACATTTCATAGACCAATAATAATGAATATAACTAAGTAAATGATGTATTTTAAATATTCAGGAAAGGAAAACCAGAATATAGTTTAAAAGAGCCTCGATAGCTCAACAGACTAAAAGCCTGTTATTAACATTCAGCTGTCTGCAATTATTGCAAGGTTCGAGGCTCAAGGTCGACTCAGCCTTCCATCCTTTCTAAGGTAGGTAAATTGAGGACCCAGTTTGTGGGGGCAATAAGCTGACTTTGTATTAAATATACAAAAGTATGAAGGCTATTGCTTAACTCATTGTAAGCCGCCCTGAGTCTCCGGAGAAGGGCGGCATATAAATCTAATTAAAAACAAACAAACAAAAACTCCAGAAAAAATGTTAAGTTAGCTGAGGATTTGTTACTTTTTAATCATTTAAATTAGACAAACCTTCGGTAGCTGGAAAAGTATTACACTTTTTTTAAAAAATCCTTTTTGGTTCCCAGGTGCTGCCTACACGTATAATGTAATTATACTGTTTTAAAGGGACAATATTGTTAAGGAATAACCTTTGAGGTTATTCAAGGGCGTGCACATGAAAGCGGTTGAGAGTAGTTATGAATAAACACAGATACACTGGGTCATGTTTACAGTTTACATTCAGGAAAAATAAAGCACAGTCCAATAAACGAAGTCTTCATACCAGTCGTATTAAACATACACAGTCAACAGTTCTTCTGGAGTTGCAAACAGATAATACAGTAAGTCAGATAGAGATATCAGAAAGCAAGAACAACAAAGAGAACAAGCCATGTTTCTAGCTCCCTCTTAAGGAGATTGGCAACAAAGCTAACCAATCAGGACACAGTATGATGCAATACAGCAGTCTTAAAGCTATCCAATCCAATACATGCAAACATACATTGATGGTTTATATATTGCCAATCCAACAAGTTAGGTAATAGTCTTATTCCTAACAAGTATAATTATACTGTCCCTTTAAAACAGTATAATTAGGAGTGGTTTCTTTAGGATATTTTTTTGGGGGGAGGGGGCATTTTAAGTATATCAAGTCTATTCAAAAGCCTAATCCATCCTATTCTGTATTGTTTCCTATGTAAGATTGGTAAAATATAGCGTTGCCAATATTTGGAATAGGCCCTGGATCACTGTGGAATGATTCTGTGTGTCACTGGGGAAGCTACCGAAGAAATGTATTGTGCAAATTGGACGTTCCTAATCTGAATTAACCAGAAACTACCGTAATATGGACGTAAAGTATATATCTGAGTGATCTGCGACAGAATTTACAAATCCAAATTGTTTGGGAATAAGAAAGTGGTAACTTTCTTTTAATCTAAGCTCAGAATGATAACATTTTTGAAAACCATAAGCAGGAGTCCAATTAAATTCTGTTTTTAAAAGTAAATTCCTTAATGTAATGTACAAACTATTTTCAGAGAGCTGTAGTTATTTTGTTCTTTGGGTTTTTAATAGTTTTGACAAATTTGGGATCTGTTTATATTTTTGGCTTAAACAACTTCACTGTTTATCAAGAATTAAGGAATGGGGAAGAAATATTATAGTTTATATGCTATTTTTTGAAAGCTTTGTTTCGAAGTACATGTTTTATTAATATTGAACAATATTAAAATTAATTTTAGTATACTGTGCAAATGCCATCCCCACATAAATAATGCAGAACACAATACATGAAAGTGCAGGAAAATGGCTATAACTGCTCTTAGAGAAACAAAGCACTTGGAATACAAACTGCTGAAAATAATGTATGGCTACTTTGATTATGCTCATTCTTGAATGTATATTTAATACAACACATCTTCCTAAATAATCTATCATGTTTTTTCCTAGATAAATGTGAGGAAATTAAAGCAGCAGCAGAGACATTATGCCTGTGTTCACATATTTGAAAATCTTTTAATATCACCAATAATTCAAGTGGCTGACATACAAATTGTCAAAAGAAAATCAATCTTTTCGATTAGCAAAATGAAGATATTTAGGAATATTTTTAGTAACAAAGAACTGGTGGTTTCTTAGAAATATTTCTATGTTCCACTCTGGGAAGTACTGACCTTGTAGAGTGGAGAGGATCTTCAGAGTAAAAATTTAAATGCAGAAGATACAATTACCATTGTTATTCATATTATACAAATATTTATATATAGTTATATAATTTTATATTTCCTAATGACAGTACATTCATTATACATAGCCTTATCATCTAAATTCCAGCCCTTAGAATTTAATGGAGCAGCATTCATCACAAGCTAATAATTTATTTGTTTATAATCCATGAATTCAATTCTCTAGTAGAAGCAAAAAGAATTTCATATTATGCTTAGTTGGGTGTATACCAGGGTTTATTTTCATGTAGATGTGCATAGACTGGGCTGTAAATCATTTGTAAAGGCAGCTGCTTGTATATATTCTACGTGTATATTTCCTCATTATTTTATTTGCTTTATATTGTTGCAATGCAGAAGGTTATATAAATAAGATGCAGTTTATAAACATTGTGAACTAAATAACAAATAGAAGCTGCTTGTATGAAGCAGTACCTTTACTTGTGGCAATTTAGTTATTCCATTTCAAGTCCAACTATTTTTCCATATAAAATGTTGCTGTGATATTCAACATTCACCTGGAATAAGCACTACAGTTAGCTCCTGATTTAGGATTACAATAGGGATTGAAGCTTCCATTACTAAATGAGGCATTTGTTAAGGAAGTCATGTTCAATTTTATGACCTTTTTGCCCTTTTTGTAGTGGGTTTCAATTTCATTCGCTACTGGTTCGCTCGTGGGAGTGCACTTGTGCAATGCTTCTGCGCATGCGCAGAGACATCTGGCAGGTGGGCAGAGCCTCCCACCACCGCCACTACCGGTTCACCTGATCCGGGGCGAACTGGTAGCAACCCACCATTCTTTTTGCCATGGTTGTTAAGTGAATCATTGTGCTTATTAATGAATCATGCAGTCATTAGGCAAATCCAGCTTCCCCATTGACTTTACTTGTTGACATTAGATTGGAAAGGCCGCAAATAGCAATCATGTAACACTGGGATGCTGCAAATTGAGGACTACCAGTGCTAATTTAGTCCATGATTTTTTATCCTCTATGAAAGACTTCACATGTCACACTACAGTACTGTTTGCTTACTGTGTATTTAATAAATAATTGGCTGGAGTCACGCAATATGCTAAACGATCTATGTTTATGTACAAGAGTAGCAAAATTCACACAAAATGCATGGGGAGCAGTCAAGAAATCAATCAATCAATCAGAATAGAGCTGAAGGACCTTCAAGATCTTCTAGACCAGTGTTTCTCAATCTTGGAAGCTTGAAGACGGGTGGACTTCAACTCCCAGAATCCCCCAGCCAGCAGTGCACCTGTCTTCAAGCTACCAAGGTTGAGAAACACTGTTCTAGACCAACCTAGCTCAAGCAGGAGACCTTATACCATATCAGACAAGTGGCTGTCCAGTCTCTTCTTAAAAATCTTCAGTGATTAAGAACCCACAACTTCTGAAGTCAAGCGGTCCCAATGGCTAATTGTTTGTTTGTTTATTTATTTATTTATTCATTCATTCATTCAATTTGTATACTGCCCTTCTCCTATTGGACTCAGGGCGGTGCACAGCCAAGAATAAAAACATATCAATACAAAATTTAAAATCATTAAAAGAATTACACGATTTTGGCCCACGATTTAAAATAATCCAACTGAAACCCAATTGACACTTAAAAACTAAAAACTACAGAAAAACTACAAAAAAGGCTAAAAAAAAAGGGCGGGGTTTATGCAAGCCCTGCTTGATGGAAAAGTTTTTAGGGCACGGCAAAAGGCCGTGGTATCTGGTATCCTTCGTATCTCCAGGGGCAGATCGTTCCAGAGGGTAGGTGCTGCCACAGAGAAGGCCCTCCCCCGGGGGGTCGCTAGCCGATATTGCCTGGCTGACGGCACCCTGAGGAGTCCCTCTCTGTGGGAGCGTACTGGCCAGTGGGAGGCTATCGGCAGAAGGCGGTCCCACAAATACCCAGGTCCTATGCCATGGAGTGCTTTAAAGGTGATGACCACCTTTATTGTTCTCACTGCTAGTAAGTTTCTCCTTAATTCTAGGCTATTTCCCTCCTTGATTAGTTTTCATCCATTTATTTCTTGTCTCGTCTTCTGATGCTTTGGAAAACAAGTAGATCCCCTTTTCTTTGTGGCAGCCCCATCAACAAGTCAATGCAATGTTGCAAAGATCACTAAACTGCTCTTTCCACTGATAATTGTAATTAGACTAAACTAATTATACTACGCAAATAATACCATAGCAGAGGAGGAAAATCTTCTACAATACAGAATGTTCCTAACACATGGATGTAGCATGCCTTAACATGTAGGCACAAATCAAGAAGCTCTACACATTTAGTAAAAGATATATTAGAACACTGGACCTGCACATTGGACAGAATAAATACGTCAAAGAACAGAATCACACACCCTAGAGGTGCTATTCAGCAGGTTCTGACAGATTCTGGAGAACTGGTTGCAGGAATTTTGAGTAGTTTGGAGAACCGGCAAATACCACCTCCGGCTGGCCCCAGAGTGGGGTGGGAATGGAGATTTTGCAATATTCTTCCCCCAGAAGTGGGGAGAAAATGGGGATTTTGCAGTATCCTTCTCCTGGAGTGGGGTGTGGATGGAGTTTTTGCAGTATCCTTCCCCTGACATGCCCACCAAGCATTGCCCAGCAAGCTACACTGCGTCCACCAAGCCATGCCCACAGAACCTGTAGTAAGAAAATTTGAATTCCACCTCTGACACACCCCTTCAAAGAACCACTTTACCTATAAATATGATCAAACTTGGAACCCCAAATTGTTATCCTACCTTTGAGTGCTGCCATTCATGCTCCCAAATAATCATAGAATTTCTTCCTTTCCAAGCAGCATGTCCAGTGTCATTCTGGCTCAGTAGCAGACCAGAATTCTCTTCTAAAGGATACAAATCAGTGGTGGGTTGCTCCAGTTTGCAAGAACTGGTAGTAAAATTTTTTAGTAGTTTGGAGAACCGGTAATAACATTGGCTGGCCACGCCCCAGACTGGTCCCCGGCCTGGTCGCCGCTCGTTTACCCCACCCACCTCATCAGAGGCTTTTTTAAAAAAAACTTTTAAAAGCATTTTTTCTACAACGTCTTCGGCTGAAAAAATGCTTTTAAAAGTTAAAAAAAAAGCCTCTGATGATTGCGTGGCTCAGCTGGGATCTCAGAGGCTTTTAAAAGCATTTTTTCTACAACCTCTTCTACTGAAGAGGTTATAGGAAAAAAATGACTTTAAAAGCCTATGGTGATCCCAGCTGATTTGCCTGATCGTCAGAAGCTTCTAAAAGCATTTTTTTCTGCAACCTCTTAAGGTTGCAGAAAAAAACGTTTTAAAAAGTAAAAGTAAAAAAAAAGTTGACCACACCCACCCAGTCACATTACCCCCACAAGCCACACCCACAAAATAAGCCACGCCCACAGAACCAGTAGTAAAAATTTTAAAAACCCATCCCTGGTACAATGCATTTGTTAACTAGTCAGCATTAATAATCAGCATTAGTTTTTCAACATTTTAAGATGGGAAAGGCATGAGAACTGTAGCATAAACTCTGAAAGAGAAATATCACAGTTAAAACAAAACACCAAAATTTCCAAACTTCAATCCCTGAAAAGGCCCTGTCCCTATTTATGATATGGGCCATTCTAAAATGTTATAATTAGGCCTTGGCTACCAAAAAATTGCCTACCACTTTGCTATTATAGATTAAAGTGGTCAGATTAACATAGCATACTAAGATAACAAACAATAACAATATTAATAAATGAATTAATATTTCAAATGTGTATTAATGAAATAGATTTTGTGTAACTGTTCCAGTACTAGTCATTATGTTGGAAATAGACTAAACATGGCCTTATTATTTTCCATTTCTGTTACTGGTCTCTGTACAAACCCAACCAAAGCTTTTGAACAGCAGCATCTGTCCTGTTGTGATGTCTAGTTAACTCTAAACCACTGGAGGCCTTTATGTAGAACTGTAATTCTATGACTCTGAGTAACACTAAGGAGGGAAGAGTCTTTGCCCGAACTGTATTTCCTATCATGTATAATGCAAAACCTGAAAAGATCAGATTCTAATATCAAAAAGAGTTGGAAGGAGATGGAAATTTAACCTTTTTTCACTGATTCTGTGATGAATTCTTCTTGAGTTCATTGAGTGAACTCATTTTTTAACACCTAGTAAAATGGTCTGGGATGGAATCAAAGGCATGTACCAGGAGAGAAGGATTCAGCTCTTCTATCTTCACAATGCCTACTTTTTACTAGCAGGGTGTACTTTTTAATAGAATAGAATAGAATTCTTATTGGCCAAGTGTGATTGGACAAACAAGGAATTTGTCTTTGGTCCATATGCTCTCAGTGTACATAAAAAGAAAAGATACATTCGTCAAGAATCATAAGGCAAAACACTTAATGATAGTCATAGGGTACAAATAAGCAATCAAATCATACTAGGAAACAATCAATATAAATCGTAAGGATACAAGCAACAAAGTTACAGTCATACAGTCATAAGTAGAAGGAGATGGGTGATAGGAACGATGAGAAGATTAATAGTAATGCAGACAGTATATAGTTTGATAGTGTTGAGGGAATTATTTATTTAGCAGTGATGGCGTTTGGGGAAAAAACTGTTCTTGTGTCTAGTTGTTCTGGTGTGCAGTTGTTTTGAGAGTAGGAGTTGAAACAGTTTATGTCCAGGATGTGAGGGGTCTGTAGATATTTTCACAGCCCTCTCTTTGACTTGTGCAGTATATAGGTCCTCAATGGAAGGCAGGTTGGTAGCCATTGTTTTTTCTGCAGTTCTAATTATCTTCTGAAGTCTGTGTCTGTCTTGTTGGGTTGCAGAACCAAACCAGACAGTTATAGAAGTGCAGACGACAGACTCAACAAGATGGAAATGGTTTTGAATATTTGATCGAACAATTGTCTTCCCATGTCAAAAACAAAGCCCACCACATAGGCCCTTTGTGTAGGTGGAAATAACTGAGGTATGTGGCATCCTAAGATACATCGCTCTAGTTAGGGCATGGCTTTGGGCACGACAAGAGCCATCCTGGGCGTGCATAAGATGCCCTGTCACCGCTATTCAATTTGCAAGGCATTTGGATTAAAGAGATCTGCCCGGCCGGCTTCCTGATGTCCTCCAAACATTCAACAAGCCTCCATTCCTATATACCATAATATCTTTTTCCTCAGGCACCATCATTGGCATCAGAAAGAGATGACACCATATAGCGCAGTGTTTCTCAACCTTGGAAGCTTGAAGATGGGTGGACTTCAACTCCCAGAATCCCCACCCATCTTCAAGCTACTAGGTTAAAAAACACTGGTATACGCTCTCTACATGGGGCTGCCCTTGAGAGCCACTCAGAGGCTTCAGCTAATACAAAATGCAGCCACGCGGGTTGTGATGGGAGAATCCCAATACTCCCATGTTATACCCCTCCTGCACGGCTTGCATTGGCTACCAGTTGCCCACCGGGAGCGATTCTAGGCACTGGTGATGACTTATAAAGCCCTACATGGCTTAGGCCCAGGATATTTGGCAGACCACCTACAGCCAGCAACAACATCCCATCGCCAGGTTCGTGCCCATAGAGAGGGCCTGCTCAGGGTGCCGTTGGCTAGATAGTGTTGGCTGGCAGCCCCCAGGGGTAGAGCCTTCTCGGTGGGTGCGCCCAACCTCTGGAATCAACTTCCCTTTTAGCTCCGATTAGTGCCTGATCTTCGCACCTTCCGCCGTGAATTAAAAACTTGGCTTTTCAAATCTCTTGACCTGGACTGATGGGGTTTTAAGGGTTACATTTTAATTTTTTTAATTTTAATTTTTTTAGATTTTAGATTTTATCTTGTATTGTGGCTTGTGTTTTTATTATTGTGAGTCCATTGGGAGATAGGGCGGCATATAAGCCAAACAAACAAACAAACAAACAAATAAATAGCGGGTGGGTCTCGTTCAAGCCCGAAGAGCACCCTGCCAAAGGGATGCGACCGGCGAGTGACGCTCTCAGGGCTCCCACGCGGCTCCCTCGCTTAATACCAGCGTGGCAGGACGTCACCCAGCCTCCCCCTACGTGGAATAGTGGTACATCCTGCGTCTCCCCCTGAGCTGCGGAGCGAGTCGTACGGGCTGCAGGGCTTAGCGCATCGAATTCTGCCTCCCCGTTTTTCCTGAATGGAGCAGGTTTAGTTTAAGCGAGGACGGCGCGCCCGAGTTGAGCTTGGCGTGGCTAACGGGGAACGCCGGACAGGAGAGGCGAGGCGAGGCGAGGCAGCTGGCTGATCCCGGCAGAAGGAAGGCGCCGTCCTCCTTTTTTCCCCTCCCTGCCCTGCAGTAGAGCCATGGCCGGGCGAGGTCGGCTTTGGGCGCTGGCGTTGGCGCTCTGCGCCTTGCCGGGCAGCCTCTGCCTACAGGAGACCGAAGCGGACGAGGCTGAAGCGCCGGCGGCTCTGGGCGGAGGGGCGAACAGGCGGCGGCGCCTGAGCCAGGAGGACGGCATCTCCTTCGAGTATCACCGTTACCCGGAGCTGCGGGAAGCGCTGGTGTCGGTGTGGCTGCAGTGCCCGTCCATCAGTCGGATCTACACCGTGGGCCGGAGCTTCGAGGGCAGGGAGTTGCTGGTCATCGAGATCTCGGACAACCCTGGCGAGCACGAAGCTGGTAAGGCGGGAGGGGCATCTGGGACCGAACCGCCCGGCTAAGCAAGGTACCACCTGGGCGGCAGCGAGGAACTGATGCTGTAATCCCCGCGGCTGCCGGTTGAGAGGGAAAGATGGAGTGTTAAAGGGGAGAGGGGGATTTCTTCCCTTCTCTCTTCTCCTTGGATCCTTTCTCCAGGGGCAGGTTTTTTTTTTTTTTTTCCAATGTCCCTCAATCAGTTTCAGGATCTGTTTTGGGCGCGGGGGAACTTCAATAGGAAGAACCCGTTCAGCTGTCTCATGATGCCAGCCGCCGTTGCCGCTGCCGTCATCATCCTAACGCTGGCTGCAAGAATATATTACAATTTATATTGATATTGTCTCCTGATTGCTTATTTGTACCCTATGACTATCATTAAGTGTTGTACCTTTTGATTCTTGATGAAGGTATCTTTTCTTTTATGTATACTGAGAGGATATGCACCAAGACAAATTCCTTGTGTGTCCAATCACACTTGGCCAATAAAGAATTCTATTCTATTCTCTATTTCTGTGCTCTTGACAACATACAGGTAGTCCTTGGTTTACAACCTCAATGCAGCCCAATTTTTTTCTGAGGTTGACCCAAAGGTTTGTTTAGTGAATTTTACTCCATTTAGCGACCTTGCTTGCCCCCTGTTGTTAAGTGAATCACTGCAGCTGTGGGGAGAGAGTAATACAGTTGGCTTAAGTCGGGTGGGCAACTGTGGCCCTTTTACAACCTGTGGACTTCAACTCCCAGAATTCCTGAGACAGCCAAGCTGGTTCAAGAATTCTGGGAGTTGAAGTCCACAGGTCATAATGCCTCTGTGGGGGCACCCGCCCTCTGGAACGAGCTACCCCCAGGGATACGACTGATCCCGGACCTCCGTACTTTCCGCAAGGCCCTGAAGACTTTTTTATTTCAGCAAGGCAAGGCTGGCTTATAAATTTTTTAATGGGTTAATTTTATGGGTAAGGGGTTTTAAATTGGGGAAGCCAAATTGATTTAATTATGTCTTAAATTATTTTAATTTTCATACTGTATGCATTTTAATTTTGGCTGTTCACCGCCCTGAGTCCTTCGGGAGAAGGGTGGTATACAAATTAAATAAATAAATAAATAAAAATAAAAATAAATAAAATAAAAAAATAATAAAATAAAATAAAATAAAATAAATAAAATAAAATAAAATAAATAAAATAATAAAATAAAATAAAATAATAAATAAAATAAAATAAAATAAAATAAAATAATAAAATAAAATAAAATAAAATAAAATAAAATAAAATAAAATAAAATAAAATAAAATAAATAATAAAATAATAAAATAATAAAATAAAATAAATAATAAAATAAATAAAATAAATAAAATAAATAAAATAATGAAATGAAATGAAATGAAATGAAATAAATAAGCAAGCAAGCAAGCAAGCAAGCAAGCCATAATTGCCCACCCCTGGTTTAAGTGAATCTGGTTTTCCCATGGAGTTTTGTTTTTGCATGACCCTGGGACACTGCAACTATCATAAATATGAGTCAGTTGCCAAGGGTCTGAATTTTGATCAGGATGCTACAATGGTTGTAAGTGTGAAAAATGACCATAAGCCACTTTTTTTTCCGTGTTGTTGTAACTTTAAACAATCACTAAACAGACTGTTGTAAATCAAGGATTACCTACAAGAGAGGTGTTTAAGGTGAGGCTTTCATTTAGAATAGTGCTGCCTTTCATTTACCAAATCCTTGCGTTCCTCTGCAGGATTTTTTTCAAAATATTAAAGGTGGAATGCCTTTCGTAGAGGTAGCACTCATGCCCTTCCCCAATCTGGAAAAGTCTGTTTGACTTGGCCTGCAACTTCTAAGATTCTCAATCAAAATGGCCAAAGGGGAATTCAGTCTTGACTCAGTTGGAATGAGGCTGCAAACCAGATAGTGGAAATGTTAAGCAAAGATGGCAGATTATGAATACAGGACATCATTTGGATCCTTCATAAGTCAGCATGTTCATGTAAAACGTCATCTAAAATGACACATGGTACATTATGCATATGGTGTTGACAGTAGTTGATTTCAGGAATGACATTTATTTAGATCAGTCCAGTCTAGATTTGGTCATAGGATAGCAAATAGTGCTTAATATGAACGCTAATAATCGCAAAATATAAGTTCAAGCAAAACATGAAAACATAAAGTCAATTCAGTAAAAATACATCTACAAAACAAAGAGAAAAATAAGCAAATAAGCAAGCCCACTAAGTCAAATCTATTTTACAGACAAGTGAAAAATATTTCCACTTCTCCTTCAACCTTATTAGATTTCTAAGTGTTGCTTAGAATCTGTTGGCATCCTGATGTGATTAATATACACTATCTTGGTCCTCTTGATTTAAAATGTATTATGCCTTGTGTTAGTTTTATAATGACTACTGGCTACCTCTACTTTTAGCTACGGAGCATTTTTATGAAGGAAAAGGAAAGAAAGGTAGACTACCTTTCTGAGCTGGTAAATGCTTAAATTCTGACTGTTGTTATATTTATTTAAAGTGAATAATACTGTCCTATATAACCCTGCTCCAATATTGCAATTAACTTCAGTGGAGCTTATTTCCCACTAATCTATATATAAAAAAGCGAAATAACCACTCATGTATCATCACAAAATCTCCAGAACTGTAAAGCCTACAAACTTGAAATTTGTCACATATGTTCCTCTTGGCTTCTAGGTGCTCACTAAGAAAGGATTTTTCAAAATGACAATCAGAACATTAGTACATTCCTATATTATCTTGCATAAACGTCTAGCCTAAATATATAGCAGGTCTGAAATAATGCAAATAGGGCACTTCTTGCAATCTCTTTTTATTCTGGTTAAATAATTGGTATTTTCCAAACGTAGCACATGAAACTGAGAATCAATATTGCAGCTGGATTAGATTCATTAAGGGCATGAGAGCTTCTGATAAATTTAACAGGACTGGAGCTCCTAATTCTGGAACTCCAGAATTAGAACTGAGAAGGTTTGCATGCCCCGAGGGAAAACTGAAAATTGATTCCTCATTGTTTTACCATGATCCTAAATATTTGCTTGGTTTAAATTTACAGCGGGTCCAGAATTGTAAATAAAGATTGTAAGCGATGAATTAGCTCATCTTTTGGTGCTGCCAAATGCTTTGCAAAAAATGATTATAATGGATATAGTATAATGACATTAATAGAATTCAGTCAACGTAACTTTGAATAAGATGCAGAACTGGAATCTTGGTCTCTCAAACTACTGTACAAAGCATACCTCTCACCAATTTTGACTATTAGAAAGGTCCAATACTTATTTTCTTGGGAATAAATCCAATTGAATGTAAGTTACTAAATAATATGTATAATCATGCTGTCAGGTTTCCATTTCTTTTCTTCAGAAATCCCTGATTCATTGCGATTTTCAAGAATGTGCATTTTTGAGCCAGCTAGTTTTTAGATGATAGTAGAACTTTTTTTTTTTTACTTTTTGAATGTTTCTATGGTTCTTGAAGCGTGCCCTCAGCTGGTATTCAGGCCTTGCGTGTGCCTATGCGCAATTCAGGGGGACCCAGCTGGTTTTCGGAGATCTTCTGCGCATGCACGCATGCGCAGAAGATCTCCGAAAACCAGCTGGGTCCCCCTGAATTGCGCATAGGCACACGTGCCTGTGCACACTGCGTTCATGTGCATGCACTGTGTGTGCAAAAACCACACACGTGCAGATGGTGCAATTGCGCACGCAGTGCATGGGGGAGCCGCATGAAAGTTGCACACATGTGCAGATGATGTGGTTGTGTGCGCAGTGCATGGGCAGGAGCCGCGCGTTAGTGTGGATGGCATGCACACACGTGAAGTGCATACCTGTTCAGCACTCGGTGAGTAAAAGGTTCACCACCACTGTTTTAGAAGATCCATATTTGGATACTGAAGACATCTAGGTGGGTGATTGGAATAAAGTATGGTCATGATGCATCTTGAATATATGAGGATATTGTGATAAAGATCTGTATTTGAATAGGAGATTAGCTAAATAATGAAGTTGTTTCCCTTGCCTCTCCCCATCTTATTTAAAAGATAAAGATTCCTTTCATAATTTCTTAAAATTATTTGGGTAATATGAGAAAAATGGGAGATTGGGACTTACATTTAGTTATCACACTCCTACCAAACTTCTTGGATTTATATGATGAGAGTTCCCAAGCATTAGATCCATGGATAATTGCCTTCTCTTCACATCACATAATGCAGGTAGTCCACGACATATGTCCATAATTCAGCCTAAAGATCTGTTGTTAAGTAAGGCATTTGTTAAGCGAGTCAGGCCTCATTTTACAACTTTTTTTGCCAATGTTGTGAAGCAAATCACTACAGTGGTTAAATGGTTCATGTGGTCATTGTACCAATCTGGCTTCCCTCATTGACTACTTGTCAAAAGGTTGGGAAGGTTTTAAATGGTGATCATGTGACCTTGGGACAGTGAAACTGTCACAAATACATGCCAAGAGCTTGAATTTTGTTCACGTGTCCGTGGGGATGCTACAGTGGTTGTGTGAAAACAGGTCATCCCTTTTTTCATGCTGCTGTGTCTTTGAACCGTCACTAAACGAATGGTTATGAGTCACAGACTACCTTTAAACTATTACTGTGTTGCTACAGAAGAAATTAAGAATCAACAAATTAAGAAATTGCCAGGCACAATACTTTTGACACAACTTCTGATGCCTGAAGCAATTCATGCATGAATGACGATATGCATGTTACGGTTTTAAGAAAAATATTATATTCCAGAATAATTCAGCATATTTTAGAGCAGCCTTTCTCAACCTTTTTATCCCAGAGGATGATTTTAAAGTCTCAGGGAACCCTTGCATCAAAATCATTAAGAATAAAAATAAAAACTTTACAATACAATCCATTTCTACCCTACGTATGTAATCCAGGTTTTATAGTGTTTACAACAATAGCAAAGCTTCAGGCCAGCAGCTGAATTGTGGCACATGAAAATTCCAGCCATCGCCCAGTGCACAAAGTTTAAAAAGTGGTGTTTATCATGGAACTTAAGCTTTATTTAGAATTCATTTGGTTTGATTTCTGATAGATTTGGGAAAAAAATATTTGTGTTGAAAAGTTTAAATTTTAGTAAAAACTAGAGACTTAAAGATTTTAGCATATAGCTTTAATGTTACTTTTTAGTTTTATATTATAATATTTACCTTTTTTTTGGGGGGGGGGAATGACAGCATGTAATTGCACAAATAAATGGATATTGCTGTCATTGACCAGAGAATGTTGTGCTATATATACTACTGCCTAGAATAATCCCTTCTTACATTTTACGTACTTCTTACTTAACTAATCTAAAGGAGGTTAAGGTCAGTTTGGGGAGCTTGATTTCTCTAGAGATGATTTAGTTAGTTTGGTTAACTGTAGATGTTTTCTGTTTGTTCTAGCTAAGTGTTTGTAACATCTTGTTATCACAATAATGACATCCTGTCATAAAGCTATATGTTTAAGCTGTTCAATAAATGAGCACTTTGCAAGACACTGATAACATTGAGTGGTAATAGACTGAGTCAGCTTTTCAAGTTATATATAATACAAATGTATTCCATTCTTGGATTTATTTCAGGAAGCTAGATTTTACAGCAAACTGATTTATGTGTTTAACAATCCTGAAAGCTTAGTAATCGCAAATTGATACTGGCCTGGCTCTTCTCTTTCATTGATTCCATTTCACTGAGCTTAAATGCTGTTTCTAAAATATTCTATCCTATTGATGAATTTGGAGGCTTGGGAAAGATTTATTTTTTTTCTACTAAAAGTGTCAAAGCTTCTATGCCATATAAATGCCCATTCTGTGAATTTCACTTTAAAACTAACTTGAATTTTGAGGGGTTCATTAAAAAAAAAAAAGATTGATACGTGCATCCAGTGTAGGAGAAGGAGTGGCAGAACTGAAGCTGGAGTCAAAAGAGGAATCAGCCTAGAGTCCAGGGGTGAAATCCAGCAGGTTCTAACAGGTTCTGGAGAACCGGTAGCAGAAATTTTGAGTAGTTCGGAGAATCGGCAAATACCACCTCTGGCTGGCCCCAGAGTGGGGTGGGAATGGAGATTTTGCAATATCCTTCCCCTAGGAGGGGAGGGAATGGAGATTTTGCAGTATCCTTCCCCTGCCACGCCCACCAAGCCACGCCCACAGAACCGGTAGGGAAAAAATTTGGATTTCACCCGATAGAGTCTTTACATAGCCACAAACAGAATAAATCCAACACCTCTTGAATTTCTTCGATCCTTATCTAGCGCCAAGATAGTGCTAACCGTTAGTCGAATAAATTCCAGTGCAGCAGCATGTTTCTGCATCAGTTTACTTGGATGTCATGTGTTCTGATTTTTTGTGCCTGGCCTAAAGTGATATTTGGTAATGGAAGAATGGAATTCTGGAGTGGGCTGTTCAATGAAGGAACAAGTTTATGAAGAAAGAAGAACAGCATGCTACTGTCAGATAAGAAAAGCAAAAGATATTAGAAGGAAGATTAAATCACACAAGCTAGTAATCTTTGTGTTTTAGTATTCTGCTGTTTTAGTATACAAGTCTTAAATAATAGAGCACACCACTGCAATGCATTCTACATAGGGTTAGGGTTAGGGCTTTGTCTTGATTTTTGTTTGTAAATGTCACACAATATAATGGCTCTTATTCCTGGTACAGCAATATGGATGCAAAAATTTCTAGAAAGGAGGGGGGAAGTCCTTTATATACAGTATGTGTTCCTCCTTAAACAAGAATTGCTTGTTATCATTATCATTATGTATCATTATATATATGTATATCCTTTGGAAATTATAAAAACCGTAGCCCTGCATGCAGAAATTTTAATGATTTAAAATAAATAACACTGTCAGCTGTCTGGAAATAAAAGAAGCTTATTTCAAAAGAGAGAAGAACAGAGGAAAAAAGAGTTACACTACTGGCAAAATTCATAGTCAGTCTAAATTTATAAAACTGAATAGAGTCCTAAGGGGCAGAGGATGAATGTAATAAGAAGGCCTCAGAAAGAACATACTTGGTTTCAAAATATTAGATTCAGTCTGGGAACAAAGTAACATTTCTTGGACTATGAAAACAACCTGTCATTGACAGTTTCCCCAACAGGGTTAAAACTATCCTTTTCATTCAACTAACATAAAATTAAACAATTCCATACTTGGATGAAAAAATTCTGGCCCGTTCAGTTTAAAAAAATCAACTTTATTTTTGGCTGCGTGCTTGAAAATGGAATAGAAAATCTATATGTATGTTCAGGTTTCACCACATGTTGGCAACTTTCAAGTATTTTAGGAGGCCTTGTCAAAGTGACTCATTAAGAAATCGCATCTTTTTTCACCCAACTGCTTTGAAGAGATGCTGTTTCATACATTTTTCAGAGCACTTCTTTCAATTGTTTTTGAAGCATTCACAATTCTGATACGTTCCTATTGAAGGCTTAACTGGTACAATCATGGGCTGCGAATAAATAACTTACGATTACTTTAGTAGTGGGTTTCACTTACCTTTGCTACCGGTTCGGAACTGTGAGCGTGCAACAGTAATTCTGTGCATGCACAGAGTGTCTGTGATGACATCTGGGTGGGTGGGCAGAGCCTCCCGCCACTGCCGCTACAGGTTTGCCTGAACTGGGGCGAACCGGTAGAAACCCATCACTGGATTACTTCCAAAAAGCTGCAAGAAGTGGCCAGAACGCTTTGATGATGCAACATTGACATGGTACAAATTTTAGTACTATTACCTTTTGCTTGTATTGACTAAATGTAACAAACAATACACCTTGAATAGAATTGGCGTATATTTTTCAGAGAGAAATGAGCACATGTGGCTTTCATGGACAGTTCCGATCTCTTGAATCCATCTATTCTGTCCTCATCCCAAGTTGGAGATGACAAATTGAAAACCCAGAGAACTGTTTGACATAGAAGTTGCTATGGTTACAGAATTAGCAGGCTGAAGCGGCTTCTGTTGTTCTGCAGCTAGCACAACTTGCTTGTTTGACTAACATTAGAATGCTGTCCTCCTGCTGCTTTTATATGCCAAGACCATCTGGCACAGGCAGTATTTAAAGGCACAGCTCTGTTCTGAAGAGAACCAAACAGCTTGCTTCTGTTTATTATCAATTATGTTGACCTAGTTAATCATTTTTTAAAAGAAGGATATGTTACATTAAGCCATTCTTTCTCAACTGGATTCTGGAACATTCTAGGGCTCTCCAAGAGGTTACAAGGAGTTCCCTGAGACCTGCAAATTATTTCAAGGGTTCCTCCAGACAAAAAAAAAAAAAAAAGTTGAGATTCTCATTTTTCCAGATCATGATTGTTCCCAAAGGTGCTTTTTCAAAAGGCAGTTGGCTGGACCTTCTTGTTTTTCCTTGAAGATGTTTCGCTTCTCATCCAAGAAGCTTCTCCAGTTCTGACTGAATGATGGAGAATGGAAGGATTTATATTCCTTGAAGTCATCTGGTCCGTTTTTTTAAAAATTGAAGATGATTAAGGTGTAATTGTATTACTGAGTATTTGCCCTTCATGAACCAAGATGGCTGCTATAATATTTTTTTCTTGCATATGTGCATTCCTTTTTTTGGAAGGTGTTCTCTAGAGTAGGGGTCTCCAATCTTGGCAACTTTAAGCCTGGCGGACTTCAACTCCCAGAATTCCACAGCCAGCTTTGCTGGGAGTTGAAGTCCGCCAGGCTTAAAGTTGCCAAGGTTGGAGACCCCTACTCTAGACAACCCTTTGTTTGAAAATGTATACAGACATGAACTGTTCCACTGAGCATTCAGAAGATTAATTTGCTGGATGCCTTTGCATTTTAATATGGGATGGGTTCAGGGGTGAAATCCAGCAGGTTCTGGCAGGTTCTGGAGAACCGGTAGCGGAAATTCTGAGTAGTTCGAAGAACTGGCAAACAGCACCTCTGGCTGGGCCCAGAGTCGGGTGGGAATGGAGATTTTGCAATATCCTTCCTCCCAGGAGTGGAGTCGGAATGGGGATTTTGCAGTATTCTTCCCCTGTCATACCCACCAAGCCACACCCACAGAACCAGTAGTAAAAAAATTGGATTTTAGCACTGGATTGGTTATCCTTTTATCTGTATGGATTTTATTATTTTTTAGTTCTGATTTACACCTAAATCTTTTCAATTTCCATTGTACATTTTCCCTGTTACAATTTATGCTGCAGTATTTCATTATTCTCAAGAATGTAGAATGAGGGAAATAGTTCCAGCAAAAGCCCATTCTAAACAAAACCAGATCCCATCAGATTATGGAAAGAAATGTACTTTTAAAGCCAAATACTATGACAAAAAAAAAAGCTTACATTAGGTGCTTTTCATGAGGTTGCTCTGAGTGCAAAACAACAGAGAATTCAACCATTGAACTGAATCTAAGCCAATTTAATTCAGTTCTTAATTATGTAGTATAATAGGAATGCCTCCTCCTCTTTACTTTTTTTTTTTTACTATGTTTTATGCTACAAATTTTTTCCTTTGTTGTTCAAGTACCTTCTGTAGGGTAAAGTCATTTATGCATTAACAGGATAATTTCCTAGTGAAATTGGAAACTTTGAAACTTTTATCTAATTTATCTAATGAAACTTTTATCTAGTTTATTTAACCCAAAGGAGCCTGGATAGCTCAGCAGACTTAAAGCATTGTAATTAAACACCAGCGTCTGCAATTACTGTACGTTTGAATCTCACCAGGCTCAAGGTTGACTCAGCCTTCCATCCTTTCTAAGGTAGGTAAATTGAGGACCCAGTTTGTTGGGGAAATAAGCTGACTTTGTATAAATATACAAAAGTATGAAGGCTATTGCTTAACTCATTGTAAGCCGCCCTGAGTTTCCGGAGAAGGGCAGCATATAAATCAAATTTAAAAAAAAAAAGATTTCAGGACCATCAAATTAAAGCTTCACTTTTAGTGCTAGGTAAATTATTTTGCAACATGACAAATAGTTGACTTAATATTTCTATAGTAGTGAGAGCCATATTCATCTTTGGTCACTATTATATATTAATTACAATATTTTTATATTATTCCTTACTTATAGCCCGCTGCTTATTTCCAGGAGACAAGTATTAAATGGGTGATAAAAAATATATAAACACCAAGAATTAAAAGATACAATATTTTTTTTGACAAGGTTATATATGTATGTAAGTATTAAAAAAACCTACAGATTTGGGAGGTAGTTTTTCTTAATATGTCTCTGTTTTGTGAAACCACTTGGGCTTAAAGTGTGTTGCCTGGAGAACAGAGCTTAGGGATCTTCTGTAAACAAAGAGCTAAGCCATATATTTACATTCCCAAAGGGCTATTCTAGTTACCATTCAGGAAATATTAAATGAGCCTTTGCTTCTGGTGCCAGATTTAGCCATGTAATATGTAGCTTAGAGAAAGCATAGCCTGTAGAATAAATGAGATTGGTCTTCTGCTATATTCCATGCTTTGCTTTTTCTGTTCTTTATCTACCAAGACACCATTGTCTTAATACTAGAAAATATCCCTTTGGAAGAGACAAATTCCTATCATTTCAACCAGGCCTCGTCATTTTAACCTATTGAATATTTTGTTTTTAAGAGAAGCCTCAAGAAATTCTGTACGGTGCTTATCAAGACTTATAAGCAAGGACAGAAAAAGATAATTTCACATCAAAAGGTTTAAGAGGAAGCCAATGTCAAAAAATGCACATATAGAAGAGGACAAACACATAACAATTCTAGGAATGCTGGCTTTTAGAAAACTAGAGCCATCCCTATAAGACCAAACAGATTTTGTAACTATAAATAGTATCTATAAACCATATAGGTTTTACTTAAGCCCAGAGGAGCTTAAAGTGGCTTAAATTGGGTTCTCTCTTCATTTCATTCTCCCACCCCCGAACAACCATGTTGGGAGATTGATTGGGCTGAGAAAGACTGTGTCTTTTCATTACTGGTCAACCACACATTGAATAGTGATTGGGGCTGAACATGATGAATTTAACATTCTATTAAACTAGTATGCAATTAGAAAAGCTCAGTAAATCCTAGGTCCACGGTGGCGAACCTATGGCACGGGTACCACAGGTGGCACATGGAGCCATATCTGTGGGCACGCGAGAGTTGCCGTAGCTCAGCTCCAGTGCATATGCGTGCACCGGCCAGCTGATTTTTGGGCCTTCTACTCCCACTGGAAGTTGGGAAATGGGCTGTTTCCAGCCTTCAGGGAGTGGGGAAAGCTGTTTTTGCCGTCCCAAGGCTCCTAGAAAGCATCTGGAGCCTGGGGAGGGTGAAAAATGGGCCTACCAGGCCCATCCCGCCACCGCGTGCTAAAAGCGGGGGGACTTGGGGGGGTCACATGTGCATGTGCAGGGTGCATTGAATTATGGGTGTGGGCACGTACATGGGCAACCTCCCCGCGCTCCCCCCGCTTTTGGCACACGATGGCAAAAAGGTTAGCCATCACTGTCCTAGGTATTATCAAGTGGCATAAAGTTCTGTGAGGACACATATTCCTGTCTATTAGAGCATATGTTTAGAAACAGTCACCACAACAAAATACTAATGTAAAGAAAAACCACCCTATTTATAATCCCGGATATTTTCATATTTCTAATAAGACTGGAATCAGCTCTGGTCTGAAACTTCTGTTTCGCCTGATAACAAAGAACTAAATAAATACATTATATATAAAGAGCACTCTATCTAGCATTCAAGAGGATATTTAGTTAATCCCAAGGTTTCAGTAAACTAATTATTTAACTGTAAAACTAGTTAATTTATGCAATTTAGTTAGTTTGGTACATAATTGATTTGCATACAGGTAATAACACTAGTTCGGATGCAGAAAAAAACAACAGTTTCCTTCTGAGGTTTCCATTCATAGGCCAAAGAATGGATGGTGCCACTTTGCAGATTATAATTTTAAATTGTAATTCTAAAAAAAAAAAATCAATTACTGTATTTTTCGGAGTATAAGATGTACTTTCCCCCCCTAAAAGTGGGTGGAAATGTCTGTGCGTCTTATACATCGAATGTTGCTGAAGCCCCGCCCACCTGCTGGCCCCACCCTTTGGCTGTTTTTGGCCTTTGAGTGTCGTGTTTTCAGCCAGTTCCAGGTGGCAGAGATCACAACACCCCGCTGTCTGGAACTGGCCAAAAATGTGACATGCGGAGGCCAAAAACAGAGCATGCAGAGGCCAGAAACGCAATGCGCGGAGGCCAAAAATGCGACGTGCAGAGGCCAAAAATGCAACACACAGAGGCCAAAAACACAATGTGGGAAGGCAAAAAATGTGACATGCAAAGGCGACGATAGGCTGTGGCGATCCCCACAGCCTGGACAGCTGATTGGCGGTATTCTGGGAGGCTAATCCAACTGCCAATCAGCTACTTGTGCTGAATCAGGTTGCGATAACATGCTGAAGCTGACCAGGCTGTTTGCTATTTGCTGAGAGGATGCTAGCCAGATGAATATCGATGGATGCTGGTAGGCAGAGGCAGAATTTTTTTTTCTTGTTTTCCTCGCCAAAAACTAATGTGCACCTTATACTCCGGAGCGTCTCATACTCTGAAAAATATGATAAGTATAATTGGGAACAATCTATAGGTGACAGTACATAGTCATTTTGACAGCCCATAAATGCTAAGTAAACGTAATTAATGAATAGATGGGAGAACATCAGGAAACGTCAAATTTGTAGGGTAGACTGAGAAGACTGAAAAATACCTTAGAAGAAGATATTTGCCAAGAAAGCTACTTTGATGTTTAAGATTAAAACATTTTAAAAGAGATCAAGATCTGAACTATGACATTAGTTTTAGGGGCTGAAAGAGATTTCAGATTTGTTTTTCTTAAACTGGCTTCCCATGTCTTTTTTCAATAATGAGGAAATAGCCATTTTCTGTTCAGGTTTCCTGATCTGATTGTCACTGAACCATTTATCTATAATTGGGATATTGCAGAGCTATTTCTAGTGTACTTTTAAGTGTACTCCCTCTTTGAAATTTATCTGAATTACAAAATTCCAGAGGAAAGATTTATATCTTATTACAGTGATACCTTGGTACTCAGCTGCTTTGAAATTCATTGAATTTGGTATCTAATGCATTTTGATGCAAAAGTTTTGTCCCGGTACTCATTGTTTGTTTGGTACACAACATACAAAGTAGAACTTTGTTGGTATTGGCTGCCTTGTGATTCGCTACATTATTCCTTATGGGAAAAATCTGTTTGGTAGTCATAGTTTTTGGTACCCATCATGCCTCCCGCAACCAATTAACAATGAGTACTGAAGCACCACAGTATATCAATAGTCATCTTCATGGAAATGAAATAGAGATGAGACTATTAAAACATAAGAACGGTAGAAATATACAAAATACAATACAAAGTGGTATGACTATTGTTGATTGAGGACAAAGAAATGGATGTTATAATATAAATATTTGAAAATAATTTTTATGAAAAGAGATTCATGAGGATTATACTACAAAGATACTTATTAGATTGGTAATATGAGAAATCAGATAATTAGTTAGTAATGAATATGGTGAGGAAGCACAAAAGACTTGTAACCGACCGACACACTGTTTGCAATTGTATGGATGATGGATTTATGTTTTACATTTTGTTTTAAAATAAAAAAAATTCTTTCAAAAAAAAAATAGTCATCTTACATGATAAAAGATTTATGCCAACAATTTCAAAGAATGGTGTGTAATGTTGCCTTTTCAAAAACTATGCCGCAATATGATCAATTCTAAGCCTATTTCTAAACGAGAAATAAGTTTTCAAAACATTATTCTACATACACATCTTGAACAGAAACTAGCAAAACCAGTCTTGAAATTTCTTTTCCTGCTCAATTTTTATATCTTTTATCTGCTTCTTGGTTCAAAAACTGGATATTGAGGAAGCAGGCTACTAATAGCAATAAAACAGAGACTCTCCTTTGTGATTTAAACAACCCAGCTTTATACATTTGCAATATGTGGTGGAAAATGTACTTTTTGAAACTATAACTCAAGTTGCCATTTTATTTTTTTTATTACATTGTACCAGAATGTAGCAGTGCTTTTCTCCCAAATATTAGATTGTGAACATTAGGAAATTGATTGATTAGGAAACTTCTATACCAGTCATGGTGAACCTTTTCCGGACTGAGTGCCCAAAGCATGTGTGCATGTGCCTGAATGCACTTGCGTGTGCCCAAACCCCCAAAATGCAATGCGTGAGCGGGCCCTGCACAAGTGCGCACCACCTGCACACACCCAGCCATGTGTATGTGCCCCCATACATGCCCCACCCTGTGCATACTTGTGTGGTCCCTGCACATGCCCGCTGCACCTGCGCACACAGCCCCCTTGCATGCACCATGCCCCCATGCATGCACGGCAGAGACCCGAAGGCCAGCTGGCCAGTGGGAGGCACACACATGTGCAGTGGAGCTGAACTGGGACGAGGGCTTACGTGCCGTCAGAGAGGGCACTGCATGCTGCCTCTGGCACGTGTGCCATAGGTTCGCCATCGTGGTTCTGTACCATTTCAATCACAATAAATTCTAACTAACATAAAGGAATGAGCCGTGATGTTTTATCTCAAAGGACACAAATGTGTTAAAAGAAAAGAAGAATAAAAAATGTGACCTCTCAACTTTGTGAGAGGGAGAAAACCAAGGAAACAAACCAAAACACAGTGACCTTGTTTTATTGCAGTAGCCCAACATCTCTTCATCTAAGCATGGTCTTCAACAGGACTGTTTCCTGCGATACCGCTTTAAGCTTTGTAGCTTTGCAAAATTACCTGGAGATTCCAGGAAATCCTTGGTGCTGTTGCTTGTGAACTCCTGTTGGGTCCAGAAGAAACATATTACATGGAATATTGTCCTAAGAACAATTCCCAGCTTTTAGGATCTGGCCTAAAGTGTGTAGACTGATTGCTTCTGTTTATTGTAATTTTAATTTCTAACCAGCTGTCTATTAACCATTTAATATGTGCTGCATACCTGCAAGTTTGCTTAATATTGGTTGCTTTGTTAGGCAAATCATTGATTTCTGGAGTTTCATCCTTTATTACAAACTATTACAACCAACAAAGATGATTAGGGGATTGGAGGCTAAAACATGAAGAACAGATGCAGGAACTGAGTATGCCTAGTTTAATGAAAAGAAGGACAAAGAGAGACATAATAGCAGGGTTCCAATATCTCAGGGGCTGCCACAAAGAAGAGGGAGTCAAGTTATTCTCCAAAGCACCTGAGGGTAGGACAAAGAGCAATGGGTGGAAACTAATCAAGGAGAGAACCAACCTAGAACTAAGGAAAATTTCGTGACAGTTAGAACAATTAATCCGTGAAACAACTTGCCTGCAGAAGTTGTGAGTGCTCCAACACTGGAAATTTTTAAGAAGATGTTGGATAACCATTTGTCTGAAGTAGTATTGGGTTTCCTGCTTGATCAGGGGGTTGGACTAGAAGACCTCCAAGGTCCCTTCTAACTCTGTTATTCTATTCTATTCTATTCTATTCTATTCTATTCTATTCTATTCTATTCTATTCTATTCTATTCTATTCTATTCTATTCTACTCTACTCTACTCTACTCTACTCTACTCTACTCTACTCTACTCTATTCTATTAATTGCGGTTGCTAGAAAACACTTTTGACTGCATAGAGCTACTTAAGATGGGGCAAAATCAAGCATATTTCCATCACCCAGAAGTTGAACAATTATGATAAACTTCCAGTAATGGGACATAAACAAGCCTATCTTGTATAAACAGCTTTTATTCCAAAATAAATGTGATTCAGTTAGAATAAAATCTGCTTAACTTCAGTTTAAAAAGATTTCTAGCCAACTGATTCATTTGGTTAAAACAGCTTTTTAAACTGCATGTAAGGACTTTTTATTCCAATTGAATCACATTTACTTTGGAATAAAACCTGATGTATAGGCGAGTATTGTTGATGTCTCATTACTGGAAATCATTCATAGTTGTTCAACTTCTTGTTCAATTTACAATAAACTTCCACCAATTTATTCTAGAAAATAAACTCCCTAGTGTGTGTTTCTTTCAGCATATGCTACTTCCATATGTGTATACATGCAGATGTGATAATGGAGAGAAAGGCACAGTCACCTATGCAAGCATGCTACCCACCACCAATGCCCAGGCACATACAAGCATATATTGTAACTCGGGACTCCATATTTAGAACGTTGGCTGGGGAATTCTGGGATTTGAAGTCCATAAGTCTCAAAGTCACTTTTGGAGACTCCTGCTATAGATAATAGAGTCATGGCCATTGCTTTTATTGCTTTTGTATATAGGCTAGCTTTTGGGTCCTATGTATTCAGATACTATCTTTCTTAGATGTGAGACATTTGTTTTCAAAATGGGAAATGTTAATGTTCCATCTTTAACTCATTCATTTTATGATCAATTATTTTGTTCTATATGGCAAAGAGTGTGCCCCTTGTTTTTGCTGGGACCTTTTTGCATTGTTCTTTATTTTACTAGAAGAACAGAACATAAAATTTGAATTTAAATTATAAATGAAGCAGTGCATCACATAAGATTGCTCTGCTAGATCAGGCCAAGACCAATTTTATCAAGGATTGTGTTTTTCACAGTGGCCAACCAGATATCATTAAGGTCTTAGAAGCATTAAGGTCTTATAAGCAGGAAAGGGGGAGATAACCTATCTCTAGGCACTATTTCCATGCCACTAATACTTGGAGACAAGCTGCTGCCAACCAAGAGGTCATATTGAGTCCTAACACTAATAGTTCTTTATAGACTTGTCCCTTTCATTTATCCAACATCCTGTGAAAGGTATCTAAGGTAGTGGTACAGGGGTGGGCTTCAAACATTTTATCAAGGAGTTCTCTGCCCAGTTGCTGGGTGGGCGTGGACATGGTGGGCATGGCCTAATTGGCCTCCTGCACCACGGTGGGGAGGGGCATCTTTACCCTCCCCGGGCTCCAGAGGCTTTCCTTGAGCTTCCAGAATGGTGAAAACAGCCTCCCCAGGCTCCGGAGGCCCTCTGGAGGCTAGAAATTTCCCCATTTCTGGCCTTCCCAAATTTTTGATAGGCCCGTTTTTCGCCCTCCCCGAGCCTCCATGCATGTCCTACATCCAAAACAGGCCACATGGGGACTTCGGGTAGAGTGGAACGGGGTGAGCAGGACCAGCCAGGAGTAGGATTTGGGGGTTCTCTGAACTGCACAGAATCATAGCTAGAGGCCCTCCCTAACCTCTGCGAGCCCCCAGGAGGCCACCCCTCTAGTGGTATCTTCCACAACTTGTGAAAATTAATCTGACATATTAATTGTATGCTGCGCGAAGCAGTATTCCTTTCACCTTTTATAAAGGTCCGTGGCAAACCATAATACAGCCTACAGCTTTGTTTTTTTTACAAAGTCCCTGTCAGATTGGATCCAGGTCTTTAGACTAGCAAGGACAACAGATACAGAACTTAGGCCTTCTGCCAAAAGTTCTTTATGAACTGCAGCCAGTAACGGGAAAGGCTCTGGATTTTTTCCTTCCAATATTTGCTCAATTGTATAGTAGTATCTTTGTTTACATTTTCTGTTCCATGTTGAACTTAATTCAGTTATCTCACTCCTCAACTACTCACATTTATTAGCGGGAGGATGTTAGAAAATGCCATACGACTCCAGTTATTATGGCTGTTATTGGAACCATTCACTGTTCCCAAGATAGTAACAGAAGATAACTGTGGATTGTGGATCTAAATATTGCGGTAGATTAATTGAAATTTGGAGGAAAAAATGAAGGAATGTTCCTTGGTGGCTTCTAACAAAAATTAATAACTGCAGAAACATCTGTTGTGTTCTCAAAATTATGCATGGAATTATGACACATCTGTGCACAAAGGAGAAAACTTTGTCCTTACATCACTATGTCTAACACAAGTAAATTAATTGCATCATTTGCATCATGATACACAAGTCACCATAGCCTCTTCTAAACCACAGTAGAAGCCTGCGGATAGATGGAATCTATCTAACCAGCTGCGACGGCCTCCTGCAACCCTCTGCCAGTGAAAACAGAGCTCGGGAGGACTGCCCATTTTCGCTGGCAGAGGCACGTGGGCCGGTCCTTCACTTTTTCCAGGGTGGCCCGTGGGCCAGCTCCAGCTCCTGGGCCTTGAATTTTACACCTCTGCTGTAAATCATATAAATTGGTTCTACCATTTCTTAAACAGAACCTTTGCATCTTTCCCTATACAGCTATCAACACATTGGATTTTCCTGCAGTGTAAGCCTGCATGTTTTTTCCTTGAAAAATCATGCTAATTCAGGGATCCACATAGAAGTGGGGGAAAAGAAGAAGAGTATTTTCTTCCTTCCACATATCTCTTTCCTGTTGCCAACACTTGTATTTCTTAATCAGGTCCATACAATTTTATCTGGCAGTCTAGCAACTGAAATGAAATATGGTCAGAAAAAGCCTCTTAGGAATGTAAGAACTGAATTCTCTGGAGAAATACTGTATGTGTTTATGATGATATCAAGATAAAAGCAAGTTGCTTGGGAACAACGTTTATAGCAACAGCTGGATTATGAGCTGTACTTGCAAAATGATGGGGTGAGTTCAAACATTAAACCTGGTTAACAAAATAACATGTTGGAAAATGTTTGGTTGTCTTCCACCTCTCCTCACCCTACCCCTTCCTGGCTTTTTAGAACAACTGTTCACAACTTAAAAATTAAACTTGGCTGTTCATCAGACTCATCAGTAAATCATAGTACCCTTGGCATGGTACCCTTGGCATGGTACCCTTGCACTAAAGGAATATCATTTCTCTTATATATTAGAGGTGTAACGGGTGATATTCTGTGGAATTTTTATTCTTTCTTTTCTCCATTTTATAAAATTACAAAATGCAAAGTCAAAGATTTGTACTAATGATTAGAATTGATACTTACAAAGTGAAGGTTCCTGAAAAGAACCAATTTGCCTTTGACTGATTCTAGACTGATTCTATCATTTTTAATTCCGTTCTTTCCTGAAAGGCACTCAGAGTTTTTTACAGAATCCAGAAATAATAATAATTATAATTATAATTATAACAATAACAACAACAAATTCATTTACAATTTTTTTTCTTCAATAACTTTAAAAGTTTCTAAGCACAATCAATCAAATTAATTTAGTCTTTTTAGGGAAATAATATGTTTCAAGAAAAGTGCCTATTTGATGAACATTGGCAAAAACGCCAGAAAAATGAAGAAACAAATGAAAGAGCCACAAGAATATAAGGAATATAATTCATTATATATTGACTCATAATTCAGCTTCCTTCAACTCAATCTGGCTTCTTTATTAAAATCTTTTTTGCACACTTACTTTATTCTATACACTCATTATGTTTTCTAGCCTTGGGATAAGGTGGCTATGGAGTCTTAGTTGCTTTTCTGAGATGTGAATACACACCTTATTTTATTGCTGTATTTTTGTGGGGAGGTATCCCATTATTAAGTCTAATCTGCTTAGATATGATCTGGAGTCATGCAATCTCCAAATTTAATAAGTAAACCGCCTTTCATTAAATCTGCAGAAAAATCTGCAGAAAAAACACCAAGTTTGTAGAAACTGAGCCACCCTGAGTCTTCGGAGAAAGGCGGCATATAAATTGAATTAATTAAATTGAAGTAATTAAATTAAACACTAAGAACCCAAATTTAATTAAAGTCTCATTTATCTCAGTGGGCCTTACTGTAAATCTTTATGTTTAGAAATGTTAAGCATAAGCAAATCTGAGAATAAAACCCAGCTAGAATACATAGAATAAAAAATATAAGTGACATTAGGAACAGTAACAAAAATAAAGGAAACTAAACCAAGGTAATATTATAGATTTTTTTTAAAAAAAAGGCACTTTCCAAGTGGTACATAAAAATACTATTAATTCATTCCTTTATAGAAATGATAAGAAAGTTTTTTAAAAACTTTACAAACTGGTATTGGACATTTTTCACAATCTTCTGTCCACATTATTTTATCAAACAATCATTTTAAGACAATGACTCCATATAAAGTATTTGATAAACCAGAATTAACTCTTTTTTTCTACATCAGCTGTTTTTTTATTGCAGTTGCAATATTTTATCACATAATTTGCAGGGAATTTTTAAAATTATTTATGAAAATAATAAATTATCGATAAAATACATTGAATATTTTTAGACCAACAGAAGATGCTTCTTCAAAAATCTTTATTTTTCTATTGTTTTTCTTAAAACAGTTGCAGTAGATGGCTTCACCTAGTTGACTCTAATTGATTGAAAAACTAAGCAGGCTCTGAGCAGTTAGTATTTAGATGCACAAGTGCCAGTGCTGCAGTCTAGAGCAAGGGTGTCAAACTCAAGGCCCGCAGGCCAGATTTGTCCCATGGGGAGTTAGATCTGGCCCATGGGGCCATCTTGGAAATAGCAAAGGACCGGCCAGCGTTGCCTCTGCTAGAGCTAGAGAGGGCCACGTGAAGCCTTCATGAGCTCCGTTTTCACTGGCAGAGGGTTGCAGGAGGCTGTTGCAACTGAAAATAGAGCTTGGAAGCCCATTTGACACGTCTGATTCACAGAGTCATACAATATCATTTTTCTGGATAGTATTATTTGCAGAAAACATGCTATATCAGTTCAAACATATAAAGACAAGTGTGTTAAAACATTTTTTTCCCTCACTGATCCATTAATTCTGCACATACAGGGAGCCCTGCTACCATCACCGTTGTCCATTTTCATAAATATTGAAGTTTATGTCAGACTTTTCATCCAACAAAACAAGTTTGATTACATGATCTCATTCATTCTACTTTGTATGTCAGTTGTGTTGAAGCCTAGTTGCACATGCTACCCATTGGCCACATCTTCAGAATAACTCTGGTGCAGAACCATTTAGAGTATTCACACCGGTGCTAGATTTATTTCTTTATTGTATTTCTATCTTTCCAAGGAAGTCATGGTAATAGTTTAGCTTTCATACTGTACAAAGCTATAAGGATGGTTTAGTTTTAAATTAACCAATGGAATAGCTTGCCTTCAGAAGTTGTGGATGTTCCATCAGTGAAGGCTTTCAACCATTTGTCTGAAATGATATAGGTCAGTGATGGCTAACCCTTTTCTCGTCGTGTGCCAAAAACATGCACGTGCACACGGAACAGTGCACCCATAATAAAATGCGTGCCCCGCTGCACAAGTGTGCATGACCCCCTTATCGCGACCCCCCACACTCCCCCTATCCCCTGCACATGCACACGTGACTCTCCATCTCCCGTTTTGGTCCTAGCAGGCCTCCCTGCAGCCTTCTGGGCCCAAAAATGGGCCGTGGGGGGACACACAGGACCCCCTGTGCTCTGCCCCCATCCATGCATACATGATTCCCACTCCCCGCACATCCCGAAAATCAGCTGGCCGGCAGGAAGCATGCATGCAAGCATGGTGGAGCTGAGCTGAGTGATGGGTCACGTGCACGCAGGCTATGTGTGCCAGCTGTGGCACACGTGCCATAGGCTCGCCATCACGGATATAGGATCTCCTGCTTGAGCAGGGGATTGGAATAGAAAACTTCTGAAGTCCCTTCCAACTCTTATTATTCTGTGTTCTATGTTTTAGCATATTGTATGAATCCATCATTGTAATTTTTTAATTAGTTTATTTTGTACATTTGTACAGCTACCCATCTTAAAGTAAGTGCTGGGTGGCTTACAATCCCAAAATAAAACAATGTATACCACAATAGAAACAAAAGAAACAATAAAACCCAAACCAGAAAAATCTGGTGCCACACATGAGACTTCACAGATGCAATTTAGTAGTTTCAAAAGTGCTTTTCCCCCCCTTCCTTCAAAAGGCAACTGGACTGTTTTTTTCCTTGAGATAGAAGAAGTTTCGTTCCTCATCCATGACCTGGATGACTGAGAATCTCCTTCTTCTTCTTCTTGTGCCATATCCGTCATTGGATGTTGGTGATCATGTTGGTAATCCTATTTCTATCAACAACCGCATGAAAAAGTGCTGTTGAGTTTTGTCCAAACTGGTCCCTTAGATTTTGAAGCCACGATGTTCTTCTTCTGCCTGGACCTCATTTTCCTTCAATCTTTCCTTGGAGGATTAAGTGAAGGATGCTGTATTTTTCTGGGTGTCACATCACATGTCCAAAATATTATAACTTTCTGTGAGATTCTTCCTAGACATACAACTTAGTACTTTCTCATTCTGCTCTGATTTACTTTTTCTCCATGCCTGAGGGAAGAACCAGGTCTCAAGTGTTCCCATGAAGGCTAAAGGGTGGAGACCTGTTGGATCAGGGGAGGGAGGAAGATTAACTATGCTTAGAATAATATGGAATCTTGGCACTGATTTTTCACCCCATTTGTCCTCACAGCAGTCCTTTTTTGTAGGTAAAGCAAAGAGTTAGTGACTGGAAAAATGTGAATGCATATATAACAAAGAGAGAGGGGTGATGATAATTAGACATAGAGACCCGAGAGAAAAGTAAAGGAATTAATGCTATTTATCCAGAACTCTTTGTCCTGAAGCTGATGTAGCAGAGCTGAATAGAGTTGCTTGTCAACATGCAAAGACTTCTTCTCACATCAGATCTCCATTTAGGTGTTGCTGCTTCAAGGAACACAAAGGGAGAATATACGGTCTGTACATAGGTGCCACAGCTTCTTTGTTTGTTTATTACAGTAACTCTCATAAATAGGTGGAGAAATAAACATTTATTCGCAACATTCAGAATCCATCCCATGCTGTATTTGTTCTCTATGGAATCCAACTTTTTCTCTCTAGCACATAAAACAAAACAGCTCCTTCCCACAGGGGCACACTATGGATTGAACAGAAGAATAGCAGAGATAACGAAGGGGAGAAGGTGGGATTTAAAGAATGTGTTATTATCAGTGGAATGCATGTGATAGTGCAGAATTTTAAAGACAATGGGCCAGAGAACCTAGAAGTTTTTATTGCTGGGTGGAGTGAGGGAAGGTCTGTTTCTATGGTAGTGAACGGAGCTTATCAAGCAAAACTTTGAGTACATTTCTTTTCCTTTCAAACTGAACACACTTCTTTTGTTTCCATGTGCGATGATGAATATGCACAATATCAGGGTTGGGTTCTACTTACCTTTACTACCGGTTCGCAGCGGGGCTGCGCATGTGAGCAAAGCGATGATGAATATGCATGGTATCGGGGGTGGATTCTACTTACCTTAACTACCAGTTCGGAACATGCGCAGAAGCATTTTGATGATGTCGGGATCAGTGGGCAGAGCCTCCCGCCGGTTTTACTACCGGTTCTATAGAACTGGTGCGAACCGAGGGCAACCCACCACTGCACGGTATGGCTTTGGCTAGTTTCTCTGCTAGCTAATCTGCATTCTGGAAGGCTGCAGTTTTTATTTTTTTCCCGAATCCTTGGAAATGTACTAATTGTAGGGAACTAGTAGGGTTGATAATATACATCCCCACTCCATCAAGTGCAAGCCTGCCTATTTAATATTGGCATCTTTTGGGCCCTAGATCCAACCCCTTTTTGAGTCAAGAGCTGTAGGATGGGTGTACACTGAAAGCACTTGGTGAGAATGACAATGATTTTATTTTCTATCCCTTAGTTCCCATTAAAGTTGTCCTTGGGCTGAGTACTTGGGATTAAGTCCAAAGTTAAAGAAGAGATTATTAGAAATACATATCTTCTTGTTCTTCTGCTACATAGGTATTTAGCTCTACTTAACAAGTACTATTTTGAGTTGTGTAATTGGAAGCCTGAAGCATTATAACACCCATGTTCAGAACAGTATCACAGCCCTATAAAAGTGTGCAAATGCTAAGTATTGACACCATAATTCAACTGATGTGAAGAACACAAAAAAGTATCACCAGCCTTGTGCTTAATAAAAGGAGAAGAGAATGGGTTTAGGTTTCTGGTCTCTCTGAAATGTTTCAGAATAGGGGGAAAAATGACATAATTGTTATGTCTAGTTTTTTTTTAAAGAAAGCAGGGGCAAATGATAAATATTTTATGACAAGGAAAGGCAAGATAAATCTCAAAAATGAATGCCAACAAAGGGTAAGAGTCATGATGGCCGGGAAGCAGGAGGGGTGGGGAGTCGGCGCTGGCTTGTTCTTGGTGGTGGGCTGGGGGGTGTTCTTCATCCTGCTCAGAGTTGGGGCAAAGCTCTCCTGCTTGCTGGCCACCCAACCCGAGCCCCAGGAACGCCAATGCCCCTTACCTCCAAGGCTGGGTGCTAAAAAGGTTCGCTAACACTGATCTAGAATGTATACAGAGACTTCAAATATATGGTGAAAATGTGAACATATGAAGGGATATTTTATCATGCTTGGTGGGCATGTAAAAAGCTAAGAACATGTATTCAAATGCATACTTTGATACTGCAGATTTTAAAGATTATTCTATTGAGGCCAAAAACCTGGGTCATATGTAAATAAGATTGGAAAATGTAGAAATAGTGTTTTAGGAGGAAGACTCATGGAAATGTAGTGGGTGTCCTTTCCATAAGGTAAGAATTTGTAAATTACATAGTGAGAGAATACAAAAATTAAACAGCAAGAGGCAAAGATACGAAAATAAGACATAAAATGAGATGCAAAGACATCAAACTGTTTAAACAGAAATTAATTAATTGAAAAAAATATGAAGAGTTAAAATATACCAAAAATTCTTTCATTATTAATCATTGTGCTAATTTAGTCCTCTTAAATTAATACAGCTATAATAAATGGATCTCTGAGTTATTGAGAATTACACATCCCTGTAATTTTTTTTTTCTGGATTTAGTTTTGAGACTTGAATAATATTTGAGAAATACTGTAACCTATGAGCTTTTTGGCTGTTTTCTTGAATTCACCATTTTCAGGGCTTTCTTGATTTTTAATGCAGTTTCCACTGTGTCAGTACCAAGTAACCTTTTCACTATCTGTACACTACATTGAATTGGGAAGCTTTGAATGGTAATAAGATTCCATCAGTTCAGTAGAATATTTACAAGAAAATATTGGTTTCCTCTTGGGAACAGTTGCACTGTCAGCCTCTGCGTGCTTCTAGTTAGATTTGTAATTTTCCATTTATTCATATCTCTGAATAAGGAATGAAATGAACACATCCAGCCTAGCTGTACTGAATTGATGGATGCTTGACAGGAATGAAATTATTGTCTCCCTAGAGTCTGCAGAAATCATTAAAATGTAATGTTACCTTCTTAATATATGATCTTACAAACAGGCAATTAATCTGTTGTCAGTATACCTAACTTCCTCTTTATTAGCTTACATTTCTATGATTCTTCAAATGATCAGAATTTGTACATGTTTGTACTAACAATAGATATCACAGGGATTCAGTTCAATCATGCTGGTGTCAGAGTAGATCAGGGAATATAGCATAATGCAAACATCATTAAACCTTCAGACGTGTCCTTAGATGTATGCCATACTGCTTCTGCACTTTAATAAACATTTATTACATACCTGGAATTAAAAAGCAAATTTAATTCCAAGGATGAGTATTATCTTTTCTCATTAAGAAAAAAAAATATGGGTGTTTGTATCATATGTGCATTGGCCGGAGGGTGGGAGGAGGGAGGGGAGGTAGATGGAAGATAGATTAATAGTAGGCAGTAACCTCAGCAAATTATCCTCTAGGAATTGGGCATTTGTGACTGGCCAGACATATCGTAGCAGTCATTTTGTGAATAAGCAAATAGCTAAATTGTTAGTTCCTATGTCCCAAAGAGTTGCTTATTCTAGAATAAACCAGCCTACATCAGAAAGGACATCCTGAACAACCAAGAAGCCTAATAGCTTTCTCCCAAACCAAAGACTTCTATTTCTTAAGTCCATCCCTTTGTCACATTTTTGGAGACATTTTGTCTCCGGTAGCTTCTCACAGAAAGACAATATGCCATCAAGGCCCCTTACAGTCATTAGAAGGATTCTTCAGTGCTTGCAAGCAAAGAGGCAGATTATTTGTGAAATAAAATGTCAATGAGTCTTGAGAATCTAGTGATGATATTCATGCCAACATTCATGTATCCAAAAAGGTCTCTATTGGCCTTGATTTTGGAGACCAATAATTTAAATGTGCATGAAAAACATTTGGAGATTATAGAATGAAAATCATCTTTGACTTAAATCAGCCCAGCACGAATTCAGGGTCTGAGCACCTCACTATTTGAAAAGAATCTGGTATTTCATAAGATGCTAAGTGGTTAAATTCTTAGGTTTATTGATACAGTTTGAAGATCTTTTGCTATCTGATTTCCAAGTCGATAAACTTATTTTTAATGATTTTCTTCTGTTGCTGCATTTGGGGGCAATTTGTGAAAGTACAGAAAAGGTTGCAGCATTTCCTATCAGTGTGGCTGCAGCATCCATCTGCTCTTCATATCAGTGAGATCTAGTGATGCTAATTGCAATCAAGACAAACAAACCTTACTGGGTTTTGGAACATGTAGGTTATTTTGTTCCTTGTGTCAATCTTGTCCAAGTTACACATTTTTTGTCTGTGACATACTGTTTTTAGTCACTCAAAAGAAGTGTGTAACTTCTACAAGATTGACACTATTTAGTAAAGAAAAATACAGCTTCCACCACAGGTCGTTCCCTACCTACAACTCCCAATGATGTCAGCTCAATCTGTGAGCTGCTTTACCAGAAATAAAACCAAAACTGGAAAACTCCCTTCTCTGGCTTGTGGGTGTTCTGCTTTTTTAGTGCCTGAGCTTTTGTTTAATTCATCTCCCAGTTTCTGGGTATAAATAAATCCATTCACTTACCCTAGTGTTACTGAATCTTATCAGTAAAACTAACCTCAATTCTTCTAGCTCAGGGGTGTCAAACTCACGGTGTCATGTTGTTGTCATGTGACGTACTTTCCCCCCTTCATTAAACGGGAGAGGGCATGGTCAGCATGTGACGCATCCGGCCCGCGGGCTGCAAGTTTGACACCCCTGTTCTAGCTACTTTCTAGTACAAAACTGTTGTGAGTTGAATTCTGAATTACTTTGAAACTGTCTGGAATTTATTTCTAACAGTCTTCCTATGTAACTAAGCAGTCAAGTTATAAGTAGTTTGCTTCAGAGAAAATCCATGGAATTATATCAGAAGTAAAACCTTTTCTACCTTGTGTGGTTGTAACTAAGTTGTGGAAGCTGTATTTTTCTTTACCAAATAGTGTCAATCTTGTCCAAGTTACACATTTCTTTTGTGTGACTAAAAACACAAAAAATGTGTAACTTGGACAAGATTGACACTACTTAGTAAAGTTGGTTCCCTGATGGCTTAGAACAGGGGTCTCCAACCTTGGCAACTTTAGGTCCAGCGGAGTTCAACTTCAACAGAAAAGCTGGCTGGGGAATTCTGAGAGTTGAAGTCCTCCAGGCTTAAAGTTGCCAAGGTTGGAGACCGCTGGCTTAGAAGGGAGTTATAATTTCACCTCTGCTGATTTTAATAAGAACAGAACCAATAGATAGATAGATAGATTTGTTTGTTTGTTTATTTATTTATTTATGTGTTTGTTTCATTTTTATTCCAGCATTATTACTTTATAAATAACTCAAGGTGGCAAACATACATAATACTCCTTCCTCATCCTCTCTTTGAGCAATCTTTGGATAGGTTATTCCTTATTGAAACAAACAAAACCATGTCCAGCAACACTTAGAATCTAGACTTCAAGTATTTTTAATGTCTTGTTATTTATGGTGCCCTGGTTGGGGAAGTTGAACCATTGCAAGAAAAGTGTGTACTATTTATAACTGTTGGGAAAACAGAACTCTAGGTTGAACCTTTCCAAGACTGAGTGGCTGTGGCTTCCGACATCCCGATATAGCCAGCTGGTGCCATCGCTGGCTATTGGGGGCAAGTTATTGGCCCTCGCAGAGGGGGCTCACAACTTGGGTGTCCTCCTGGATGCACGGCTGTCTTTAGAAGAGCATATGATGGCCATGGCCAGGGGGGCTTTTCATCAGGGTCGCCTGATTCACCAGTTGTGTCCCTTTCTGGATTGGGACTCCTTACAGTCACTCAGGCACTCGTCACTTTCCGCCTAGACTACTGTAATGCTCTCTACATGGGGCTCCCCTTGAGGAGCACCCGGAGGCTTCAACTGGGTGGCAGAATGCGGCCGCGCGGGGGATTATGGGAGCAACGGGGCTCTCCCATGTGACACCTCTCCTGCACGAGTTGCATTGGCTTCCAGTGGTCTTCCAGGTGCCCTTCAAGGTGTTGATTACCACCTTTAAAGAGCTCCATGGCATAGGGTCTGGGTACTTGCGGGACTGCCTTCTGCTGCCAATAACTTCTCACCGGCCAGTATGCTCCCACAGAGAGGGACTCCTCAGGGTGCCGTCAGTCAGGCAATGTCGGCTGGCGACCCCCAGGGAGAGGGCCTTCTCTGCCCTCTGGAACGACCTTCCCCTGGAGATACGGAGAATACCGTATTTCCGGGCTTTTCGCCGTGCCCTAAAAACTCTTTTGTTTCATCAAGCTGGGCTAGCGTAACGCCCCCCCCCTTGGATATTTTAAATGGTAATGTAGATTGTTTTAAACTTTGGGCCAAATTTATATAATTCTTTTAATAATTTTAAATTTTGTATTGGAATGTTTTTTATTCTTGGCTGTGCACCGCCCTGAGTCGAGTAGGAGAAGGGCAGTATACAAATTCAAATAAAAAATAAATTGATTTTTTTTGTTTTTTGTTTTGGCTGTCCATGGTATTCTCAGGAGCAGAGGCGGGTTTCAGCAGGTTCTGACCAGTTCTGGAGAACCGGTAGCGGAATTATGAGTAGTTCAGAGAACCAGTAAATACACCTCTGACTGCCCCTGCCCCCATCTATTCTCTGCCTCCTGAGTCCTAGCTGATTGGGATGAAATAGGGATTTTGCAGTAACCTTCCCCTGGAGTGGGGTGGGAATGGAGATTCTACAGTATCCTTCCCCTGTCACACCCACCAAGCCACGACCACCAAGCCATGCCCACAGGACCAGTAGTAAAAAAACATATCTACATTAATATTGCTAAATCCTTCACCTTTACTCAGGCTGATTAAAAGTGTTTATTCAATTATTCAGTTTACGCATGGGTATAAAGACTCAATTCCCATTTCACTTGTATACTGGGCTTTAGTTCAAATAAGTGTGATCTAGTAGACATTGGCATGATATCTTGTTTTTCCTCTAGGAGGAGAACAAAATGGAACAAGATGTCAGATCACCCTACTGCTCCCTTGTTGCACAATATGATTCCTTGACTTGCAGAATGTTTAGCAGTGGTGCAAAATACAGCATAGGGGACTGAAAATGGAGAGGGAGGTTGTTGAATACTCAGTAAACATAGTAAGCCGGAAGAAGTGAAGGCTCCACTCGGGTCCACCATTCAGGGGGGAAGAATAGTTTAAACTGATTGGTCGAGCTGCCTGGCAGTCCCTATAAAAGGGCAAGCTGACAGACAGGTTTTGCTGGGATTTAACTTGCCTAATAAAAATCTGAAGCCACACATTGATCTCTGCCTCTTCACTCCACCCACTACACAACAGAGGTCAACCTAAATTTTGCCCTTCCTAGTATAAATGGGAAAATGAGTTAGATTCTGAGTTATTGAAAGACGAAATTATAGAATGCTTGTGATTTGACATGCATTTGCCTTTTGTGCATTTCTTAAATCTCTACACATTTGAGATCCTGCATTTCTTGTATGTTACAGGAGAGCCAGAATTTAAATATGTTGGCAACATGCACGGAAATGAAGCTGTTGGAAGAGAACTTCTTATCTTCTTGGCTCAATATTTGTGCAATGAATATCAGAAGGGGAATGAGACGGTCATTAATTTGATCCACAGTACACGTATCCACATCATGCCGTCTCTGAATCCAGATGGCTTTGAGAAGGCAGCATCACAGGTATGTGAGTCATAACTTCAAAAGTAAATATTTGCGTTTGTATGACCTACTTTAAAAAGATTGACATGCAATTGCGTCTTATGAATATAAAGAAGCCTTTGGGGCAGAAGCTTCAGGATGGTGTCCTGATCTGGATTTCTTCAGCATGAATGCGAAGAAACCTATCCTCTTCATCCCACCTGGGTAACAGTACCATCAGCAGTTGGCATGTTCGCTTACACAGCAATACCTTTTGGTAGCTTCTGCAGTGCAAATGTAACGTATATCACAGGCAGAAATCATAGTCTTTCAGAAATCATTAGAATCCAAGTTCCCATCATCTGTATCTCTTGGTCATGCTACCTGGGATGGATAGTAGTTTAAATCCAGCTATACAGATAGGTAAGGGGAATCAAACTGGTTGCCCGCAGGCTGGAAGTGTCACCTGCAGGCCACGCCCACCCCAGCTCTGCAAAGGGAATAAAACGTTGCGAAACGTCACGTGACAGCAACGTGACATGGTGAGTTTGACACCCGTGATATAGGCCTTCAGTTTGTGACCACAAATAAGGATTGGAACTTTCCTTTAAATGTTCCAAATGTTGATCATGTGACCCAGAGTTGGTGCAATGATCAAAAGTGGAAAGACTGGTTTTAATTCAGTTTTTGTAATATTGAACAGTCATTAAACAAATGGTTGTAAGCCAAGGACTGCTTCTAGATTTGTGGCCTGATATGTCATGATTGTAACCACGGGATTGTAATTGATTTGTAATCCATATTAAGCTTTTGATCTTCCCCCCTCCCTTTGTGATCCTTGGCATTCTTATATGTAATGTAGCCAATGGAATGCTTGTATACTAGCCAGCACTCTTTCTGTTCCAAATACATTATGCTAGGAATCCACATTAATCTTCAATCACTTTAGATTAATGAATCTCAGTATTCATTTTATATACTAAAACAAAATGTACCGTGTTGATTAGAAATGTTCAGAACTAGAGCTCCCCCAGGTGGCTATGAATAAATGTACACATTTAAATAGGTGTTGCCCCCAAATAGTTATTTTTGTATTTGCTCTGACGTTTTTATTTTGGAGCTCAGTGTTGTTTGATTTGATCGACTGATACTTGAGTGTTTTATGTGCCTTGTGCTGAATCGTTATTTCCAAATTCCAGGCATTTTAATTTTATAGGGTCAGTCAATCCAGTGTAGCAATTAAGACACCAGGCTAGAAACTGGGAAACTGTGAATTCTGCTTCTATGTAGGCCTAAAGCAAGCTGAGTGACCTTGGGCTAGTCACTTTCTCTCTCTCTCTCTCTCTCTCTCTCTCAGCCCTAGAAAGAAGGCAACACAAATAACTTCTGAAATCTCACTAAGAAAATTGCAGGGACTAGCTAGGCAGTTGCCAGAAGTCAACAGTGGCTTGAAGGCATCCAAATAAATACAACAATAATTATATATTTAAAACCTGTACTGTGTTTTCTTCATGTATTTTTTCAGGTTAGTTTCAGTGTACACATAGTAGGTCTGTTAGTGTTAATAAATTATGCTATTTAGAAGCACAAACATTTAAATATGAAGGTAGACCTATTGAACTTATTTATTTTATTAGTTATTTGAAGTTTATTTGCCACCCATCTTGTATCCAGTGACACTGGGTGGCTTATAATGTAAAAACATTAAACTTACCTACCATGTTTAAACATAGTTAATATGTAGGATGGTATTTACATTTGATCATATATACAGTAAAGGTAAAGGTAAAGGTAAAGGTTCCCTTCGCGCATATGTGCTAGTCGTTCCCAACTCTAGGGGGCAGTGCTCATCTCCATTTCAAAGCCGAAGAACCAGCGTTTTCCGAAGACGTCGCTGTGGTCATGTGGCTGGCATGACTAAACGCCAAAGGCGCATGGAACACTGTTACCTTCCCATCAAAGGTGGTCCCTATTTTTCTATTTCTATTTTTTACATGCTTTCGAACTGCTAGGTTGGCAGAAGCTGGGACAAGTAATGGGAGCTCACCCTGTTAGGCGGCATTAGGGATTCAAACCGCTGAACTGCTGACCTTTCGATCGACAAGCTCAGCGTCTTAGCACTGAGCCACTGCGTCCCATATATATACGGTAGAGCCACTGAAATTAGATCCCAGTTAGTCGTTATTAACTTAAATTCCATTTATTTCAGTGTGTCTTCTCCAAGCATGGCCGAGCTGAGCATTGAATATGCTTGTATTGTTCAGCCTTCAAAGTTGGTATATCAGTAAGACAGTAGTAGGTTTCAAAACCCGACACTATCGGTTTGCTATCGGTAGTGGCCGGGTGCAGGCTCTTGCTTTGCGAGCATGCGGTGCTTCTGCACATGCACAGATTGTTTTTGATGATGTCTGGGTGGGGTGGGCGGAGCCTCCCACCGCTGCCACTACCAGTTCGCCCAAACTGGGGCAAACTGGGAGCAACCCACCACTGCAGAGTAAGAAGCAAGTTTGAAAATAACTGGCATATGTTTCTAGTATGCGATGCATTTGAACTTCTCCTTAGCACACATGATTGAACTAAGCGGTCATTTCTCTAAATTCATCATGACAGTTCATAAAGAGCCTGGTGGCTCAGCAGACTAATAGCCTGTTATTAATATTCAGCTGCCTGCAATTACTGTAAGTTCGAATCTCACCAGGCTCAAGGTTGACTCAGCCTTCCATCCTTTCTAAGGTAGGTCAAATGAGGACTCAGATTGTGGGGGCAATAAGCTGACTTTGAATAATTATACAAAAGTATGAAGGCTTAATGCATTGTAAGCCGCCCTGAGTCTCCAGAGAAGGGCGGCATATAAATCAAATAAAAAAAAATGTAATGATCATGTTGTTTTATAATATTTTCTTCTTCTTTTTAGCCAGGGGAACTTAAAGATTGGTTTGTTGGTCGAAGTAATGCACAGGGAATAGACCTAAATCGAAATTTCCCTGATCTGGATAGAATTGTCTATGTCAACGAGAGAGAAGGAGGTCCAAATAATCATTTGTTGAAAAATCTGAAGAAAGCTGTGGACCAAAATCTAAAGGTATAAAATATTTCATTCAAAATATTTGTGGGATTGCTGCCCTCACCTTCTGGAACAGCATCTCCCAGGGATACATATGACCGGGGTGGGTTCTACTTATCTTTACAACCAATTCATATGCGCAGATCACAAATGTGACATCAGGGCAGGAGGGCGGAGCCTCCCTCCATTTTTACTACTGGTTCTCAAGAACCGGACAGAACTGGGAGCAACCCACCACTGCATATGACACCAACTCCCCTGAGGTTCCAGAAGTCCTTAAGCCCTGGCTCTATTCCCAGAGCTGAGGTTAATGGTGTTTGTGGGGGTTCTGTCATGCTTTTATTAATTGGTTGTTTTTAGTTTTATGGCTTTGATAGTTTTCATTGTGGCCTACAGGCTTTCACCTCACGATCAGGAGGCTGTGAATTCGATCCTAGGTAGCAGGAACACGTGCAGGCCACGTCCACGCTGGCTCCACAAAGTCAAAAAAACACTGTGATACATCACAATACATCACGTGACGCAATCAAATTTGGCACCCATGGGTTAAAGCATCAGGCTAGGAGCTAGGAGACTGTAAGTTCTTATCCCGCTTTGGGCACAAAGCTAATAGGGTGATCTTGGGCTACTCACTTTTTCTCAGCTCTAGGAAAGTGACAATGGCAAGCACCTCTGATAAATATTGTCAAGAAAACTGCAGGGACATGTCCAGGCAGTCTCCAAGAATCAGATACTATTGAACAGAAGAAAAAAAAAAATGTTATGCGAATACCTTACAATAAATAGTCATTATAATCAAACAAAAAAGCTAGGCAGGAAGAGCTACAGAAGAAAGCAATATGAAATATTAAGCAACATAAAACCACTTAAGTCTTCCCATAATTATAACCTTTGTGCCACCTGATAAAATATGTGCCATAGAAATCACATTTGCAGAGAGGACGTGTACCACAGAAGTCTCTGCCTCAGCTTACAATGATCACATGTAGAGCAAGATATCACCTGTGAAGTCAACCAGAAAAAGCTGGAATATGACTCATTTGCCCTTTGGCTTTCACTGCTTCTGTTTAGTACAAAATGGGATCTGTGAAACAGTTAACTGAATTGATCAGTGTTGCCATTTCACATCTTGGTGCTATTCAAATGTGTTCGGACTGCAGCTGCCACCAGCAAGAACAGAGAGTGAGGCATTTTCTAAGAGAGGAAATGGCTGAAAAGAGTAGAATAGATTAGAATAGAATTCTTTATTGGCCAAATGTGAATGGGCACACAAGGAATTTGTCTTTGATGCATATGCTCTCAGTGTACATAAAGAGAATAAAATACATTCATAAGAATAAAAAGATACAACACTTAGTGATAGTCAAGGTTACTAATAAGCTATCAAATTGTACTAGGAAACAAATAAAAACAATATAAATTGAAAGGTACAAGCAACATGGTTATAGTGATAGGTGGGAAGAGATGGATACTAGTAAGGAAGAGAAGAATAATAGTAATACAGTCTTAGTAAATTATTTCACAGTGTTGAGGGAATTATTTGTTTAGCAGAGTGATGGTATTTGGGAAAAAATATTCTTGTTGTTCTGGTGTGCAGTGCTCTATAGCGTCATTTTGAGGGTAGGAGTTGAAACAGTTTATGTCCAGAATGTGAGGGGTCTGTAGATATTTCCATAGCCCTCTTTTTGACTCATGCAGTATACAGATCCTCAATGGAAGACAGATTGGTAGTAATTGTTTTTTCTGCAGAGCTAATTATCCTTAGCAGGTTTTCTGCTAGTACTTAAATATTTATTGGAAATCTGGGTCTCTGATAACTATCAGAATGTGGGTGTGAGAGAGTATGATTATATCATATGCCTATTGCACTAAATAATACCTATATTTGCATTCACTATTACTTAATCTGTGTATTGCATTCAGATACTCTGTTGAAACATTATACAGTAAATTAGAATAGGATAGGATAGGATAGGATAGGATAGGATAGGATAGGATAGGATAGGATAGAATAGAATAGAATAGAATAGAATAGAATAGAATAGAATAGAATAGAATAGAATAGAATAGAATAGTTTATTGACCAAGTGTGATTGGACACATAAGGAATTTGTCTTGGTGCATATGCTCTCAGTGTACATAAAAGAAAAGATACATTCATCAAGAATCATAAGGTACAACACTTAATGATAATCATAGGGTACAAATAAGCAACTAGGAAATAATATCAATATAAATTGTAAGGATACAAGCAAAAAAATTACAGTCAAACAGTCATAAGTGGAAGGAAATGGGTGGTGGGAACGATGAGAAGATTAATAGTAGTGCAGACTTACTAAATAGTTTGACAGTGTTGAGGGAATTATTTGTTTAGCAGTGTGATGGCATTCGGGAAAAAACTGTTCTTGTTCTTCTGGTGTGTAGTGCTCTATAGTGTCGTTTTGAGGGTAGGAGTTGAAACAGTTTATGCCCAGGATGTGAGGGGTCTGTAGATATTTTCACAACCCACTTTTTGACTCGTGCAGTATACAAGTCCTCAGTGGAAGGCAAGTTGGTAGCAGTTGTTTTTTTCTGTAGTTCTAATTATCCTCTGAAGTCTGTGTCTGCCTTGTTGGGTTGCAGAGACAAAACCAGACAGTCGTAGAGGTGCAGACTCAATAATTGCTCTGTAGAACTGGATCAGCAGTTCCTTGGGCAGTTTGAGCTTTCTGAGTTGGCACAGTCTTTGTGCCTTTGTCTTTGAGTCTTTGTTATGCTTTTTTGATGATGTTTTTTATGTTACTGTTTATTTTAGATCTTGCAATATGGTAGAACCTAGAAATTTGAAGGTCTCTACTGTTGATACTGTGTTGTCTAGTATTGTGAGAAGTGGAAGTATGGAAGGGTTTCTCCTAAAGTCTACAACCATTTCTACGATTTTGAATGTGTTCAGTTCTAGATTGTTCTAGTCACACCATGAGGCTAGTTGTTCAACCTCCTGCATGTATGCAAATTCATCATTGTCTCGAATGAGACTGATCACTGTTGTGTCATCTGTGTGAACTTCAGTAGTTTAACAGATGGATCGTTAGAGATGCAGTCATTGGTATACAGAGAGAAGAGAAGTGGGGAGAGTACACAGCCTTGGCGGGGGGCACTGTGCTAATTGTACAGATATCTGATGTGATTCTGCTTAGCTTTACCTGCTGCTTTCTATTTGTTAGGAAGCTTATGATCCACTTACAAGTGTGTTCAGGTACCTATAGCTGGTTTAGTTTAGTTAGAAGTGGAATGATGGTATGATGGTATTGAATGCTGAAGTTTACAAAGAGGACTCTTGCATAGATCTCTTTGGAGATTCAAGATGTTGTAGGATGTAGTGCAGAGCCATATTAACAGCATCATCCATTGATCTATTTGCTCGGCATGCAAATTGCAAGGGGTCTAACAGCGGATCCGTGGTGGTTTTCAAGTGGGACAGCACTAGCCTTTCAAAATTTTTCATGACTACAGATGTTAGAGCAACTGGTCTGTAGTCATTCAGTTCCTTGATGGTGGGATTCTTTGGCACTTGGATGATAGTAAGCAAGAAGGAACATAGCACATCTCTAGTGAATTATTGAAGATACGGTTGAAGATGGGGGCCAATTGGTCAGCACAGACTTTTAAGCAAGAAGGAGTTATCTTGTGTGGGCCTGGAGCTGGAGCTTTTCCTGGCTGAAGTAGGTCTTGCACTTCCTTTTCTGTGATCACTGCAGGTTGTGAACCCAATGGAATGGGGTCAGTTGTAGGAGGCTTGGCTGTTGTTGGTGTGTCTGAGATGGGGGTTGTGGAGATAGATGGCTGTAGTTTCCTTTGTGTCCTTTGTTGTTTCCAAAGGTACACATTGAATACATATGATATGAAACAAGTCTATTTTATTCCATTTTGTATCCCAGGGCAAACGTTTGGAAACAGATGAACTTGTTTTAATTTTGTTCTACAAAAAATATGCAGTGTTTATTGCAGTACTCTACTGAACTATAATTTTTATAAATTTCTGCTATAGCTTGCACCAGAAACAAAAGCTGTGATTCACTGGATAATGGATATTCCCTTTGTACTGTCTGCCAATCTTCACGGTGGGGACCTTGTGGCAAATTACCCATATGACGAGACTCGGACTGGTATGTATTGTAAATCCTAGGCTCAATGGCCTTGGTCAGCTTGATGGCTGTGCTGAGTTCTGAATAGCATTTTTACTGTTCATTATTTTAATTAATTTATCTTTTGTATTATTTGTAAGTTTTAATTTTCTCTCTTTTTGCCTGTTACTGTAGACTTCCCAGAATAAACTTTTTTTTTTCTTTTTAATCAGTAGAGATGCAGGCTTTCTTTTTCTTTATAGTATTTAGAAAACTATTTGTAGTTTTCTAAACTGACAAAACATTTCCCCCCCTTTTAAAGCTGGAGGAGCTCATGGAAGAGGAAGGAAAAAGAACTCTGGAGTAGGTTTTAGGGACATAATAATGAGGACAAGTATATACCATTCTTCTTACTTAGATTAGTACTATTTTCACAAATTATATGTTAATCTAGTTTTGTTTTAGTTTTTTTTTCATGTTGCTGAAACAGCTTATTAAGAAGAATGTGTATCTCAATGTGTCTGTTCTAATTAAACACCAATGGTCTTCATATGAAGCTCTTGTCATGGATAATCCTGAATTTTAAATGATCTAAATTCAGATAATTAAAGCTGGCCTACATTCTCTGTTATTCTTTCCATCTTTTATTATGTATTTTACTACTGTTCCTCCAGGAAGTGCACATGAATACAGCTCCTGCCCAGATGATGCTCTTTTCCAAAGCTTAGCCCGAAGCTATTCATCTTTTAATCCAGCCATGTCAAACCCAAATCGGCCACCATGTCGCAAGAATGATGATGACAGCAGTTTCATTGATGGGACAACTAATGGTGGTGCTTGGTATAGCGTCCCAGGAGGTGTGTGTTGCTGAAATACAACATTTTAATCTTTTACTTACAGTATGTCAGAATAGAGCTGAAAGTAGAAATCGCAGTTAAATATGACTTATTAGTGCACACGTTTATAGGGCAGATAATGTATTAAATTCCGCAAATATCATAGAACTCATATAGTTGTTGCCAGAAGGATTTACAAGCTGTTGGTGAGGTTGCTCTGTTGCAGGGTGATCTAGACAAAGGTTGTCCTTCACAATGAACTTCCCCAGGCCTCAGTGCAGATAGGTGTTCTGATCTAGGCTTCTTGAGAAAGCATAAATCCCAATTTTAGTCCCAAAAAACATCTTTTATTGAGATGGCTGTGAATTATGGTCATTCACAGCCCGTAGTGATTCACAAACAGTCTGTGAAGATTCCAACAGATGTCTGCTCGAGTGGACACAGTCTTTCAGGGTAATGTTGATAAGCACCCATCTTTATCTTCCTTGAAACGCTGCCAAAGACCTAACTGTCAATTAGTTTTACAAGGCCAAATGGAGCACAGAGTCAAAGGGACTTCTCAGAGCTTGAATTGACTGTATGAACTAATTGCTTCCTGCAAAGGCTCATGTCCGTTTGCTCCTCTTTTATGTCTTATGGGAGGGGTCAATCAACTCCAAGCCTTACACCCAAGTCACCCTTTTTTCCTTAATTGTTCTTGCCTTCTAACAGCTCTGTGCATGCGCACACTGGGAACAGGCTCACACTGTTCTTCTGCCTTGCTGATGTCAGATTCCGGAGGCTCCGGAGGCAGCACATAACTATCAGATGGCTCTGGCGCCATCTCTGCCTCCAATGCAGAGCCCTCATCCGAACCTTCCCCAGACTTCAGGACTGGCTCATGTTCCTCCCCAACCTCCTTACTGTCCAACTCTGCTGCCAGCTCCACAGGCCGCCAGCAGATCACAACAGTTAATGGTAGTAACTAAGTGGAGGCCTTAGCATACATATACATTGTTGAGTAGCATTGACGGGAGACCTATTAGTCACCAATATTTGTTATTCTTAAATAAACTGATATTCTGTGTTTCTGTATGGAAAGATATAGATCTCTATATGCTCTATCTGCTTATTTATTTATTTACTAAATTTATATGCAGCCCGTCTCATTTTAATTGTTTCCATAGTTCTCATTTTGTAAGCTATACCCAGAGTTGTTTTAACTCTGGGTAGCTTGCAAAATGAGAACGATCTAAACAGTTAAAATTAACAAGAAGCATTATAGCTCTACTGAGGTAACTTTACATTCTGTTAGCATTAGTGTTCCAATATAGTTTTCACAGTTTGGTATACTGAATGTTTTCTGAATGGCATATTTTTAAAAAATCAAGTGACCCTCAAGTGATAAGTGCACTAGGAGTCAAAGGAGATTATACTGTCCATTTCAGTGTACCTGTTGGCTGCATTGCTATTTCTTCATCCCTTAAAGTAGCCTAAGCGATGAGATCATTCCTGCTACAATATAAGGTTAGTATAAATGTAGGGCAAATATGGATGCGAGCTAAGGCAGATAGAAAAAAGAGCAGTGTGGCAAATATATAAAATATAAATACAGAAAATTGGAAAATATAAACTTGGAAAGAGTGGTTACATATGATTAAAGGCTGGTTGTCTGCATCCTAAAATAGTTAAACAGAAGAACAAATTTCAGGAGATACAGCTATTCTGTTTATATATGCTGATCCTTTTACTTAACCAGACATAGGAAAACAGGTTGATTTGTGCTTAGTTAAAGTGTCATTGTGATGAATAAGTTGTCTAGGCTGGAAAATTTTGTATTTCATTGAATATAAATATTTCTATTCTGGTGTTCTGTACAGAGTTAAAAGATTCTTATCTCCTGATAGTATAGAAATAGCATCTTGAAGAATCAGTTTGTTTATCCAGGATGATTATTTAATTACATCCTATTAAAGTCAGCAAGAATTAGGTAGCCAATCTGATGAGAGATTTTAATATGAACTGGAAACTTTAAAACTGTGAAATTTTCTAATTAATATTAAAATTCATTTTAATTAAGTACATAACATTTGGCCCTAACCAGCATTAAAAATATACACATTCCGTGTACATTATGTGCTAGGCAGTAAAGAGCCTAGCACATAAAAATGTTGTACATTTATCAAATCAGTTAATAGACAAAAGACATGTCAATATTTATACAAATTTGATTTGCACTAAATAAATAAATAATTTGATTTGCACTAAATAAATAAATAATTTGATTTGCACTAAATAAATAAATAATTTGATTTGCATTGTGAGTTTCTCATTTTCTTGACTGTTTAAAAAGGCCGAATAATAACGCTAATTCCTTGTTCAATGTTTTAAAATATTTATTGTGAAATCAATCCTTTTCATACGATAAAGCAACAAATTATCATTTCATAATTTTTATGAACTAATCCATTGCATAGAGCAATTTTTACAATTCCATGGATTTTACTTATAAGAAAAAAATGGAACGGATGAATCTATCATTTTAGTGTTTAGCATATTGTTCCAATGTTATAAAATGGTTCCCGATTCTATAAATTCATGCTTCTTGGCATGTTAACTGGTGTAAACAGTTAACATGCCATATTATAAACAATATAATATATAGGAAATAAATCAGAACTCATGTCAGTTTGTTCTGTACATGAAGCAAAATAAATTACAACTGTTGTTTCCATCCATTGGAACAATTTATATCCAGGAAAAATGTAGTTATAAAGATTTATTATTTCAGAAATGTTACAGGTGAAATCAAGAGATTGTACATACCTGTTTTGTCATCATTATTCTTGGCAGGTGGGGAATACATTCAAGCCCACTTTCTTTCCTTCCCTGATTTCTAGCATGGTGATAAACAGCTGTCTTTATATATGTACTTACTCCTTAATAATCAGGGAATCTTCAAAGACTATGATAGCCATTCTAAACCATATCTGGAAACTATACACACAAAGGCTATTTTGAACACATACTTCTAATGCAGTAAAGAATTAACAGCCATCCAGAAAAGGATCAAGAAAAGTTTGTTCTTATTGATTCATTATTCTACCCTCTTTTTTTGTTTAAATTCGTTGGAATATTCTTGATTGATTTTGACTGATGAACATATATAAACAACTATTAAGTTGTCAAATGTACTAAACAATATCTTTACCATGGGTAAGTCTCCATCTCATAATTAGCGCTGATATACTGTATTTCTTGAAATTGCACTATTTTTTAAAAAGTCCATTTCAAATTCCTTGGTTTTCAAGGCTTCGTCGGTCATGATGTTATTATATGTTATTAACTCATTTTACCTGGAAACAGTTGAATTATACCTGGAAATTCTTTGACTCCTAAGTAGGATTTTTGAACCCAAATATACGCATCGACAAAATATATAGACCAAATGTAATGTTAAATGTGGTATAATTACATCTATGATTGCAAATCAATCATCATATTACGCTTCAGACTTTGGTCCAAGAACGTATTACTTGCCCTGAAGGTCTTGTAAATAGACCAGTATATATGTACCATAATATATATCAATCCTGAATTTTCTACAGTACACATCTATTTATTCCAACTGATCCCAACTAATTATTTCCACTTAACTTTAATCTGATATGCTTTAGAACCCACTGCCTATTAAATGTCAACTTTTGTATATGTAATTACATAGGTATGCAAGACTTCAACTATCTCAGCAGCAATTGCTTTGAAATCACTGTGGAGCTTAGCTGTGAAAAATTCCCTCCAGAAGAAACTCTGAAAACCTATTGGGAGGACAACAAAAATTCACTTATCAGTTACATTGAGCAGGTAATTTTTTCATGGAGAACAAGGTTAGGGCATTTGTTGACCATCAAGTATTATTCTTGTTTTGGGTGATCATAAGGCTCATTGCGTCATCATTTGAACTACAGCTTCATTTCTTCAAATGTGTCCTGTTTCAAACATACAAACAAGCAGTTGCTAGGTGATGGTAGCAATATGCTTAAAATGGTATGGATAAACAGCAGATAAGCAAATGAATATCAGCAGAGTCTCCCAGAAACAAAGCTTGTCTAAGTAGTTTTGCTTTAAACAGGAGCATGCAGAACAGAAGTTCAGACAGTCAAGCCAGGTTCCTTACTCAGTCCAAAGGTCAGAGTTTCTTGTATGAGCAGAATATACAGAAACAATATGCCAGGCACAAGAAATTAAACTTCCAATAGAGAAACAAGGTTGCCACTTAAATCAATTTGCACCCAGCTGTCCTCTAATTAAGACAGTCACTCCCTTGCTTGCCAAGGAGCCTCTATGAGAATCTTTCCTTGCTGAATCTGAACGTTTGAAAGCTGTATCTTATCTGTTCCAACTATTCTGATAATGCATCTGTTTGATCAGTCTCAAGTGATTCATGGCTTAGTGTCTTCTGAGGTTCACATTCTGCTGGCTCAGATGGAGGGGCTTCTTCAGATTCAGAGTCTTCTGAATCCTGAGCCATGACAAAATGTAAAGAAAGCACTGTCAGTTTTCAGACCGACAGGACGGTGATGTCTGAACAAAGAGGACTCGGAGATGAGCACCACAGGTTTCCTGTCCTTATAGTAAAACCAACCAATCAACCATCCATCCATCCATTCAACCAATCAACCAACCATCCATCCCAACAACCTTTTCTCTGTGGCAAAGGGCAGGTACACAATGTTGCATTTGAAGAATAAATAAATTGCATAAATTGAATAAAGAATAAATTGCACCCCTCATGTTGAGATTTAAAGAACTGCTAGAAAGCCTAGTGAGCAGCTCAGTATGATACATGTTTACACATAGGCTAGATTCAATTAAGTTCAATGAATTCATTTTTGAAATATATATAGTAGGAGAGAAGCAAGTGTTAACATTTCCCAGTATGGCTATAATTATACATAATTGGGATTGATTTGAAGGAGAAATAAATTAAAGGTTGGAATCAGGATTCACAGACATCATTTTGAACTTTTTATTTGTATCTGACTTCAGTTCCTACTTTGGAAAAATAGTTCAAATTAAAAGATTTGTTATATATAATTCCAAATATAATCCCAAATCTAGGTGAATTTTGAAATTGACAGCTGACTGTGAGATACCATGATGCAATTGGAAAAACTGCCAAAGTTCGCCAAATGTAGGCTTAAGCATTAAAGCTTTGAATGTATAATCCTGATCCTTTGCACCTGACAGCACCTGACTTGTGGCCAAGCAGCAATCTTAAGAAGACAAACCCTGAATATATAGAGATATTCATGTGCCCAAGATTTTCAATTTATACTCTGGTGACCTGTTACTTACATGTATAAATCACATATGATTTCACTTTATCTAGCTCTAAGAACTGTCTGGCTTAAATTTGTCTTTTTTTATCTGGTATAAATTTGTATACCAGGTGCATTCTGTAACACAAAGATGACCCTTCTGGAAACATGTCCTCTCAATTCATGGCACCCAATAACCACCTCTCAAGAATCACTATCCATTTCTTATAACGTACTTGCTTTCTTCATCATTCTACAGTTGGACGGCTCATGGGGGACCAGTCTGCACAGGAAACCTATTTCTTCAGTAGACAAACTATCTATATATAGTTTTATATTTTTATTAAGATTCTTTGTGCCAGCTTGTATTTAACTCATATTTGAAATTTTTATTCTTTCAATTTTTGGTTTGTCCACATGGTAACTTTCTGAAAACTGAACAGGGAACAGATTTGGTATGGCAGGACAAAGAAAGGTGGAGATGAAAAATAGGCCTCATGCTGAAGATGGTGAAAAAGAAAATTTCCCAGTGCATTCTGATAGAACAGGCAGCTGGGAGCAACTTGAAACTGGTGACTGAAAGACTGAAAGACTGGTCCTAGTCACATGATCCAAAATTGTCATATGTAGCCCATTACATGCTTCCAAGTGCGCACATACAGGCACATGGGACAACTGCAGAAATACAATCACATGCACAACTTCAGAAAAGAAAATCAACATATCTGCTTTATCAAATATTGATAAGGGGTCTAAAAATAACTCCTTTTTGTTGTTCTACAAGTGTTAAAAATTATATAATTATGCTGATTGGGATAACAGTTTATCAGAACTAAGCGAATATATTGATTTCTGAAATGAGATTAGAGTGACCCTTTGAGAACCTAATTCTCAATTCTGTGAATAAGGAATTTCCTTATTTCCTGAGATTAGACATTCAGCAGTTGAATTCAAAGCTTGACCTATGAAGCTAGTGATTAAAAACTCACTCCAACCACTAAACCACAGAATGGGTTTATTCATGTTGATGGCTATCATTACAAAGTTATATTTTACTTTCTAAACTGGAAAATACCTTTTATGCATCTACACATCCCCTTTGTACAAAATGTAGCTAAATGAGGAAATCTCTAATGATGCTGTCAGGGTTCCAATGTATGCCCTAATTAAATCATGCGCCTCGAGCAAAGCTTCAAAAGAAATCTAGTTATTTATTAGGAGCTTCATGTCGGCACGTTCCAAGTGAAGCCAACTCTGACCCCATGTAATTTACACCCCAATCACACCCCTCCCCCCAGGGTGTGTCATCAATCACATTCACCAAGGAAGAAATTTTGTGGGCTGTAGAAATCACTCCCCTCTGGCCACTGTGGGTAACCCTGGGAGACAGCCTCGAGAGAGATGTCTAGAATGTACTTCTTGTTTTTGGCTGCTGTGCTGCTTCATTGGCTTCCCATCCCCCTTGCCTGTGGCAACTCGACAACTGGCCAGGGATGCGAGTTGACAGATAGTTTCCTGTTTTATCAACTCCCTTTCAAACTTGGCCTTGTTTTAAAAATCACAAGCTAAGGTTACTTTTGTGGTTTGTTCTGAATCTGGTAACCAATTCATCAGTTTGACTAAAATGTGATACAAGGAAGAGGAGGTGTATCTTCAAGTCACCGTTGACTTCTGAAGCAGTCCTTGCAGTTTTTCTAGCACAGATTTCAGAAGTGATTTGCCACTGCCTCCTTTCTAGAAACAATAATTAAAGATTTTAAAAGTCAAGTAAGTATTCAACGATTTTCAAAATATTGCTTGAAGAGATTCTGTATTTCATCTAACCAGCAACAAGCTCTGAACACTACATGTTCATGCTGACAATGATCTGAAATGTTCCTACTGACAATGATCCAATACAGACATTTTATCAGAGACTAAATCTACTAACTTTAATAGGAAGCGAATAGTTATGAATCATTCTAAGTTCTTTCTTCTCTTTTCTTTTGTAAATATATTATTTAGAGAAATATCAAGACTTTTTGTGCTTTATTTTTAAGATACATCGAGGAATAAAAGGATTTGTTAGAAATCTTCAGGGTAATCCGATTTCTAATGCCACAGTTTCTGTAGAGGGGATAAACCATGATATTACAACAGGTAAGTATTCATAGGTACCACATTGAGACATTTGATGAATGCTGATGCATGAATGAATACAACAATATCCTTTTATATTTTCGGGAGGGGGGGGAGGGAGGGGTAGGATGGCCCTGCATTCCTTGCATACGATTTTGGAAAGTAAAGAATACATCAGCAGAAGAACAATTGCAAAAGCAATCTTAGCCTTTCTTGCCACTGAGGAAAATTTCTAATGGCGAAAACGTTCTTTTTCATATGGATAGGCATCACCGAAAAGGAAAGCAGTGTTTCCACTTCTAACGTGTGCATGTCCAGATTATTAAAATAAACATTGGAACTAGAAAATAGCATTGTTAGACTTTTCTAGAATGAGCCCATTTTCCTGTTTCATTCGGGATGAAATCTGAATCTCAGTTCAGAAATTCAAATCTTTATGCCTTCATTTAAGGCCACTGGAAGGCCACAATTTCATAAAACTAGTTTTAATGGACAAAATGTTCAGGATTAGTGGCCTCTTATGAAAATAGAGGATATCTATAAAATGTTGGCCAATGGGTGGAGAAAACTCTGCTGACTTCCTATATAAAAGAAACTAAAAATAAGTTTTTACATTTTATTTCAGAACTGGATAAATTCAGATAAAGTTGCTTCCTCTTAGTCAATCAGATCTGCTATATTAAAATTGACAAAACTGCAGTCCTTTCTCTTATCACCTGATTCTTAATCCAGTTGTCCTATTTACAGAAAAAAGAAACAAATCCTTGCATTATATTATGACTAATGCTCATGAATGTTTTAAAACAGGGATGTCAAACTCGCATCGACATGGCAGCATCATGTGACGTATCGTGACTTTCCACCCCTTCGCTAAACAGGTGTGGGCGTGGCCAGTGCATGACGCATCCAGCCCGCAGGCTGCAAGTTTGACAGCCCTATCTTAAAATAATGCAAGGTTTTTATATTTTCATGCTTTAGGATGGGAAGAACAAAAATATATGGGGTTCCAGTAAAAAGGCCTTTCCCTTTCCAAAATCACTCTTGTATTTTGCATCTGATTCCAGTGGCCTCTTGAAATTCTAATTATAAAACAAACCAGATCAAACATATTTCAGTGCCACTTAAGCATGTTCCTAAAATAGTGGCATCTTTCTGTTTCCTTAGCAAAGGATGGTGATTATTGGAGGCTGTTGGTACCTGGAAATTATAAAGTGACAGCTTCAGCACCTGGTTATCTAGCAATCACTAAAAAAGTGGCTGTTCCCTTCAGTCCTGCTATTAGGGTAAGTTGTACCATTTTTGCATTTAACTTACAATGCCCATTCCTATCTGAATGTATTTTTATGTTTTGTACATCAAGTCTCATTGGAGCTCTGTGAAATATTTTCAGTATTTCTTATGTGAAAGATAAAAAAACTCTGTCTGAAAGGAATAGAGAGAAAGGCAAGCAAACAAAATATAATACAACATAGGAAAAAAATGGCTAGTCATTTCACAGGGAATAAAAGAAAACTTGATTTTATATTACTATGTTTACGGTAAGGCAGATGACAATAGAAGAAAAATTCTAATCAAAAGAGAAATAAAAAAAGATCCGTATAATATCCACAGACAGCAATATAAAACTAATTCAGTCCTTCAAATCTAGGCCAGATATAGTGGTGCTTAAAAATTTGTGAACCCATTTGAATTTTAAATATTTCTGCATACGCATGACATGATTTGTTCTCCACACAATTCCTAAAACTAGATATAACATTGACTTTAATACTGTAGAAATATTATTCAAGAACCCGAAGCTCATGCAAGGAAGCCATCAACATCCCTGAGTCTATAAGGAGAAATGGGCTGAAATTTCTCTAAGTGAGCATACAGGACTGATCAACAATTTTCATAAATGTCGAGTTGCGGCTATTGTTTATCTATTAAGAGGGGAGGGAGCCCACCAATTACTAAAACATAGAATAATAGGGTTGGAAGGGACTTTGGAGATCTTCTAGTCCAATGCCCTGCTTAAGCAGAAGACCCTATGTCAGTGATGGCTAACCTTTTTGCCATTGCGTGCCAAAAGTGGGGGGTGGCATGGGGGGGGGTGTCACACGCAGGTGTGTCCATACCCATAATTCAATGTCCTCCCGTACCTCCCCCCCACTTTAGGCACGTGACAGCAAAAAGATTACCGATGGGCCTGGTAAGGCCATTTTTCACCCTCCCCAGGCTCCAGGGGCTTTCTTGGACCCTGGGGAGGACGAAAAGAGCCTCCTTCACCCCTGCCCGGAAGCCCTCCGGAGGCCAGAAATGGCCCATTTCCTGACTTCCAGTAGGCCCAGAAGGCCCGAAAATCAGCTGGAGCTGAGCTAGGGCAATGCTCGCGTGCCCGCAGATATGGTTCCACATGCCACCTGTGGCACACGTACCATAGGTTCGCCATTGCGGCCCTATATCATTCTGGACAAATGGCTGTCCAATCTCTTCTCGAAAACCCCCAGGAATGGAGCAACCATAACTTTTGGAGGCAAGCTATCCCACTGATTCCCCCATCAGGAAATTTCTCCTCAGTTCTTAGATTGGATCTCCTTTTAATTATCTTCCACCCATTACTTCTTTTCCTGGCCTCATGTGCTTGACCCTTTTATGTGCTTGACTCCTCCTTCTCCATGACAGTCTCTTAAGTAGATGGAAGACTGCAATCATATTACCCGTAGACCTTCTCTTCATTAGACTAGACATACTTAGTTCCTTCTATTGTTTATTATGTGGTTTAGCCTCCAGACTCCTTATCATCTTTCCTCTTTCCTGCACTCTTTCTAAGGTCTCAGGTCTCAACATCTTTTTTGTATTTTGGGGACCAAAACTGGATGCAGTATTCCAAGTATTCCAATTATCTTACCAGTGCAGTATAAAGCACTACTGTCACTTCACATGATCTAAGAAAAGGTTCACATACTTTTGTCATTCACTTATATGTAGTTTTGCCTCAATGAATACATGAACAATGCTCATTTGTTTAAATGTGTTCACTTTATCTAGGACTTGGTGGGAGAACAGTTCATTTTTAAAGTCATGTTTATGTAGAAACATCCAAAAATCAAGAGTTCACTAACTTTTAAGTACCATATACATGGTTTGAATTAAAAACTAGAAGAACTTGGTTTTTACTTAGCTTGGTGTTTTTATTACAGAAGGTTTTTAGTTCATTCCTATCTTAAAAGGTTGTTAGCTAAAAGCATTGGAAACCTTTCTTTAAATTTTCTATTGTGCTAAAATAAATTCTAGATACAAAAAGGAAAGCCACACTGCCACCTCTAGCCCTTATCCCAAAGGTATTCCTTCTTTAGTGTGATTTTCATGGGAGGTAAAATTCAGTAAGATTTAATAGAAAGCTGATGCAGGTAGAGGATTTTTTTTTTTTAAAGAACTGATATATGGACAAATATGCCTACAAGAACTTATCCTCAGAAGCATTACCTACAAAATTTATACAATTGCAGACTCAAATATTTCATTGGGGTGATCTTCCAATTAACAGGATTCAGGGAGATGTAGACTTAATGCAGAGTTATTGAAATAAGTCAGAATTATGTTAGTTACAATTCTCATTGATTTCAGTTGATGTATTCTAAGGCAGATTTTCTAGAATCATCATCAATGTATCTGTCTGTCTGTCTGTCCATCCATCCATTTTCTCAATGATGGCTGGGTGATTTGAGACAATGCTATAAGTCTCTACTGGGGAAATGGACTTAAATCTAGTATATATACAATTTTAGCTAATAAATCCATTTTTTTCACTTATAAATTAAGAATATTAGCATTCATGTATGCTTCCACTTTCTAGGTTGATTTTGACTTGGAATCATTGTCTGAAAGAAAAGAAGAGGAAAAGGAAGAGCTAATGGAATGGTGGAAGATGATGTCAGAAACTTTAAATTTTTAAGCAGAAGTTCTGAATTCACATCTTTTAATCTACTATGTGTTCATTTAGTGCAATGTACTGTGAAAAGTCCCTACATTTTAGATTTTGTGTAGCTCATAATATGTAACTTTGGGGTGGGGTGGGCTGTGTAATTTTTTTTAATACCAATTACATACTCTCCATAAAAGTATATTGCTGGAACCTTTTATGTCATTTTCACTGTCCTACATATTCAACTTGAAGGACAAATGCCCACAAAAATAGGTCCTTTCTCTAAAGTGACTGTGAATTTGAGCATTTTACTGTCCTAAATATGCAGGTTAAGTACATTAAAAAGCTATAATAATCAGTAGTTACTTGCAGCAATTGCCACAAATATTTGTCCATACAGGTAAACCTATTTAGATTTTTTTTTTAAAAAAAAAATAACTCATAATGGCACTGAAAATATATATGATAAGAATTTAGTGTTGTACATAACAAAGTTTTTTTTTGGTGGTGGAAGAGCCATATAAAATAAGAAACCAAGTACTTGGATATTATATATACTACTCACATGGAAATGGCTTCCATTATTCTTAAGAAAAAATAGCACATTTTTTCCCTCTTGTGTTTATTAATGTTCCTAAGTAACGTGGTAATCAGATTAAAAATTCTGGATGGATAAACAGTTAACCTATAGTAAGTGTATATTACTTATTTTTTGTGCTTGCAATATATTATTTGTGTTATTCTGTTTTTCAGTAACTGTATGCATTAAGTATACATGGTTTCCATATTCTTTGTATGAAGAGCAGAAAATTCCCCTCATAACTGATCCATCAGCTGCTTCCTTTAATATGGATTGGAAATTGAAGATATATTCTTAAAAATCAAAAATGTAAACATGTTTTCTATGAGAAGCAATTTCTCTAGGTTCAGTGGAATTTATTTCCTGGTCACACATCTTGATTTCAGCCACTGGTAAAAACTATCATTTGGATTGTAAGGGTGCTTCCTCTGAAATAGAGAAATTTCCAGATGAAACGTGGTAGTTTAAATTGGCACTAAACACTAAGAGGAGCAACCTGCTTTTCATTGTAAACTAGCTCACAGAGGATAGCAGGATCAGCCTAAATGGCGAAACTCATTTTGTCAAAAGAAATGAATCTCTGATGTTGGTTTTTTTTTAAGGCCTGTGCAGTACTTTAGATTTGGTTCCTCAACAGTGTTTCAGGATGTGTAGAAGCTCAATTTTTTGCATCATTTTAAGTAACTATATCTTATCTGGGGATTTTGTGGCATAGCTGCTTTAAGATGCTCCAGAGAGAGAATTTGGTTTTGTGTTCTCCTCTGCTCTGAACCAATCCCAGCCCTAGTTTCAATATCACATATTTTAGTAGCTTTTCAGTGCTGCTTCTCGCTGGCTCCTCCTACACTTATACTATTGGTAGATGACTCCTGCCCTTGTGTTAAATTACGTACATACTACCAGTGAGCAGCAGCTGAATTTGAAGATACACTTTTACAGTATATGCTTCATACCTGAAACAACCCTAGAAGAAAAGTAAAGAGAATGAAAACTTATTTCTTTGCATACTGTGGATGTATGCCACATACTGTGGATGGGTCTAGGATTTTAGGTAGCCTAGTAGTAGAAGATTCCCTGGAGAGTGCAAATGACCAAAGTGTGTCATCAACTGGACTTTCTGGATTATTTGTAAAAGCAATATTGAATTGCTAAAACATGCAAGGCTGTAAAACAGTTTTATGATGTAAGGAATTTGGTGTTTGGTTTTAAAAGGCACAAATTATCATACGATTAAAAAGTCTATTTAATCTGAAAAGCAAAAAATTAAAAGAATGCCTGAGACCCTTTGCTTTCAATTTATCAGATGGCTTGAGATATTTTATTGAAAAGTCTTGTGTCCCTTCTTTTTTTTTTTTCTCTTGGGACAGTGCTTAAGGTCAGTACTGAATATTTTCTTGCCATTCTCACATGACATCCATTTCACACAAATGAAAATATCAGGGTTTGTCAAATGCTCAGAAGGAATTATTTTCTTTCTGAGGCCTACGCATCATTTGGCATTCTTAAACACTGAAGTATTAAATATCTTGAAGCTACAGGAATGCATACATTAGTCATATCAATGTAGCACATTTAGGCCTCTGGGACTGGATAAGCTAAACTCTAAACAATAACCAAAAACTGAATAATTTGAATGAAATATGTAACCAAAGCAAACCACTTCTACAAACATCACTGGTTATAAATAATTTATCAAAGAATAAAGCAATTAAATACCAGAAATTGAGGTTATCACAAATAAAACCTTTCAAAAGACCCTTTCTTGCCAAAACAGGGAGGTCATTTCAGGTTACCAGTCCTCAAGAAAGGAATATTAGAATTCTTTTTGCCTGTATCCTTCATGTTGAATATCAACTCAGCAAGCTACTGCCAAGAAAAAGATCATGATCCTTGCCTTTCCGTTGTATGATTGTGGCTCAAACACATTTTGCAAATCAGAGTTCTGGAATTAATCACAACAGTAGTACACATTATCTGTACTCTTCCAATTAATATAACTAAGTGGATGGAGAGATGTACATTCACGCCCTGATTTCAACAAGTTTCTGCTTCAGTTTGCCAAATGTAGAATGGGAGTAGCAACATTCAGTTTAATAGGAATTTGATGATTGCTGGGATAAAGTTATAGCTTTAACAAAGCAATTTAAAAACAATATTTAATAGTAATTACCAAGATTTTAATCTATAATCTACAGTATTTAATTTCCTAATAAAGCTGTTGCGATAATTCCAACACAAATAACACATAAGCTACTTTTCTATGAACATCTTAGAAATGGATAATTGAACCTTCTTAAAAACCCTCAGATATAATTCCTCCCAAGAAAACACAACATCCACGAACTTCCACATTTGAAGCCTCCTTGTTTCTCATAGTTGCCATTGTGGGAAAGGGAGGCCCCATTAAGGTCAAATGTTAAGCTATAGCAGTGCATTTCCAGACTCCAATCAATCTCAATAGTTTTGAAAATCCATTGTCTGCAATCTTCAGATCTATCCACAAATGAAATTTCAAAATGCAATGGTTTTGCCTTCTCTCTTATGCCTTTGGATCTCTCTCTCTTAGACTGCCAGGTGCAATACTTTTACAAATTAACTATGTGGCAATAATGATACTAAGTGGAAGAATTTATTTGCCTGATGTGATTTTTTTTTTTTTTTGGTTCTCTCGACAGCATTCTGCTCCACTCTGGCTCTCAGAGGAGCTGCAGCTGCCTTTGGTAGTTCCACCTCTCAGGTGTACAGAAAAGAAAACCAGGCTTGCTTGGTTGAAGTGAAAGACTTGGCAGTTTTAAATCGGGTTGAATGTCTCAGGCTTTTGAGTATTTGGCTGTAATCATCAAGAATGGGAGCAGGGCTGGCTTGAGGAAGGGGTTCTTTAGGCAAAGGAGGAGGAGAAGGTTTGAGAATTATGCTAAAGCAGGAGAAAGATGTGGAAAGAAGAGGTTGGTTTTCTGATATAGGCAGTATATTTGTCAAGATACAAACAAACAAACAAAAAACCCAGAGTCAAAATAAAAAGGTAAAGGTTCCCCTCGCACATATGTGCCAGTCTTTCCTGACTCTAGGGGGCAGTGCTCATCTCCGTTTCAAAACCAAAGAACCAGTGCTGTCCAAAGATGACTCTGTGGTCATGTGGCTGGCATGACTAAACACCAAAGGCGCACAGAACATTGTTACCTTCCCACCAAAGGTGGTCTCTATTTTTCTACTTGCATTTTCTACGTGCTTTCGAACTGCTAGGTTGGCAGAAGCTGGGACCTATTATGTGGCACTAGGGATTCGAACCACTGAACTGCCAATCTTTTGATCGACAAGCTCAGTGGCTTAGCCACTAAGCCACCGTGTCCCTTAGAGTCAAGATAGAAGCATACGAAAGCACATATACATTCTTAGGGGAGTCTGAGAAACTCCAATTTGGGGATAGAAAACTTCCCTTAAAGATGGAAAAGCACCTAGTGAGCTTGGTCTAGAGCACGGGTGTCAAAGTCGATCGCATCATGTGATGTATTGTGATGTATCACAACGTTTTTTGCCTTTGTGGAGCTGAGGTGGGCATGGCCTGCATGTGATGCATCCAGCCAGTTTGACAGGCCTGAGATTCTAGAGTTATGCTGGAGAACAGATGATAACCTGGATCTTGGGCACATGATTATAATTTGAATGATCCTAGCATTACTAAGCTTTGGGACTGTAGCCTTTGAGAACAGTTTGTTCAGGTAGCTTTGTTTATTCTATTAGCTCTGTTTATTCCATTTTAGTTTAATTTTAGAAGGGGACAAGAACAGATCCGTGTGTAAAGGGAAAGAACCTTTATCTCTGATCTGTAGAATCCTGTATTATTTGAACTGTCAAGACTGAAATCTGCCCTTTGGTGCAATGGTTAGAATGCAGCATTGCTGCCAAATTCTGCTCACAACCTGGATTTCGATCCTGATGGGCTCAAAGCTGACTCCACTTTCCATCCTTCTGAAGTCAGTAAAGCAAGGACCCAGATTATCGGGGGCAATATGCTGACTCTGTAAACCACTCAGAGAATGCTGTATAGCACTATGGAGTGGTATATAAATTTAAGTGTTATTGCTATTGCGGATCCTCTGTAGGCCAATAGATAACAAGGAAAGATGAAAGATAGAGAAGATGAATTACATTAATTTATTCGTTTACATTAATTTCTATTTGACTTGAAATGTGAAGTTGCTCTTACCCAGGTGTGTCCAACCCACGGCCCACAGGCTGTATGCAGCCCTGGATAGTCAGCAATGCGGCCCCACAAAGTTGTAAACTTTTAACATTATGTGATTTACATACTTTAGTAATAGCAATAGCAGTTCCATATATATCACCCCATAGTGCTTTTACAACACTCTCTGGATGTTTTAAAATGTCAGTATATTGCCCCCAACGATCTGGGTCCTCATTTTACCAACCTTGGAAAGATGGAAGGCTGAATTGACCCTTGTCATGATCGAACTCCAGGTTGTGGGCAATTTGCCTGCAATGCTGCATTCTAACCATTGTGCCATTGTGGCTCCTTTAACTATATTATGTATTTCATATGCAGCCCAAGAAAATTCCTCTTCACTCAGTGTGGCCCAAGAAAGATAAAAAATTGGACACCCGTGCTCTAACCTATCATAATAGACGAGGAAAACAAACTGCTGGTAGTGAGATGCTGTAGTTGCAGAACTAAAAACCAAGTCTAGAGAAAAGTGAAGGAAAAAGTGGGAAATTGAAGGGAAACCCTTCTTGTTTGGGCTAGCACATGATCAGGAATATTGATACAGATGATTTGATAAGCTAGGCCCAACCAGGAGCAGATTCCATTATAGTCTTATGAATTTTGTGAATGATGCAGTTGCTTTAACTATTCAAAATAATTGTTTTATATGGCTTCCTCCTGGGATTGTGAAATCTCTCTTTCAAAGGCTTTGCAAACCCTAGTATATAATTAATAGCATGAGGTTATCTGGAGATTATCCATTAAATTTGGATATGGTAGTCATGCTGAAGCAGTATAACAATAACAATAACAATTTTTGAAAGCTCTAGTTGAGATGAAGGCAAATATGGCATAGATCCGTGATGGTGAACCTATGGCATGCGTGCCACAGATGACATACAGAACCATATCTATAGGCATGTGAGCATTGCCCTAGCTCAGCTCCAGTGCGCATGCGCTCTGGCCAGCTGATTTTTGGCTATTCCGGGCCGACAAGAAGTTGGGAAACAGGCTGTTTCTGGCCTCCGGGTGGGGGTGGGGGTGGGGGTGGGGGTGGGGAAGGCCATTTTGACCCTCCCCAGGCTCCAAGAAAGCCTCTGGAGCCTGGGGAGGGTGAAAAACAGACCTACCGGGCCCACCATGCCATCACGTGCCAAAAGCGTGGGGAGCATATGTGGGGGGGGGGTCACAAGTGCATGTGTGTGGGGGGGGGAGCATTAAATTATGGGTGTGGGCACGTGAGTGTGCAACACCCCCCCCCCGCATTCCCCCCGCTTTTGGCATGCGACGGCAAAGTGGTTGGCCATCACTGGCATAGATAATGAGGTCAACTCCTTGAACAAATTTTAAAAAAGAAAAACAAGTTTTCTTCCCCATATAAGAAGTGTTGGCATATCTATTTTTTAAACAAAGCTAGAATAATGTTATAGTCACATTATTTATATAATTGTACCAATACAAAAAAACTAAGGAATAAAAAGATATTTTTTTAAAAAAATATAATTGCCTCAGAATCAGATAGTCAAAAAAGCCTGGAGCTGATATAGGCCTATTTTTTTTCCTATTTAAATCAACAGGAATATATATATATATATATATCTGTGGTATTACCTCTGGAAATGAAAAATGATAATTTTGCCCTTTCAGCCAACAAAAGGCAACACCTTTCAGATCAGTCTGCTTGTGACCTTTCATTTCATTTGTAGAAAGTGCCAATATTTAGGCTAGAGGATTATTCTATATGTACTGTTTATATATAATCTTAAAGCAGGTCATAGTATGTTTGTAAGATATTCTCCATTGTCTAGTAACCATTCTTCGATATATATAAAAAATCATAACATTTACCCTCCTGTTCAATTTCAGACTTTGGGGAGCTGAGCTATGTTTTAAATAACTAATTTATACTCAACTAATGTTTATAATATGTATTTAATTCATAATGAATCATTGAAAAGACAGGATGAAAGAAAACGTTAAGGCAGTCCTACGATGGCTTAGTCCCTTCAGCTTCCCTCATGCTTTTTAGTGCTTTGGGCATAAAACATTTGTCTTTTATTGCTCTTTCCCCACCTAAATAAGTAAGTTTCTTCTCTGAACAGGATTATCTTCAGAAATTTTGGGACAGAGATCCTACTAGCAAGAAAGTGAAAGAGTTCAAACGGCAGGTTAACAGTCTGAAAACAATGAAATACCTATTCCCATGCAAGATAGTCCCTTAGTAATAATCATTAAATCCATAATTTAAAATAATCTAAGCATAACACGACCTTTTGACCAGCCCCTCACCATGTTTAAAAACAGTTGTCTAAAACAGGAGTCTCCAACTTTGGCAACTTTAAGACTTGTGGACTTCAACTCCCAGAGTTCCTCAGCCAGCCATAATTTAAATCCATAATTTAAGTCCATAATTTAAAATAATCTAAGCATAACACGACCCTTTGACCAACCCCTCACCATGTTTAAAAACAGTTGTCTAAAACAGGAGTCTCCAACTTTGGCAACTTTAAGACTTGTGGACTTCCTCAGCTTTGCTGGCTGAGGAACTCTGGGAATTGAAGTGCACAAGTCTTAAAAGTTGCCAAGGTTGGAAATCCCGGTCTAAAATGAGATGTCAGAGAGAAAAGGACCATCTTAACTTTCTGTATAACGGAAATTATCTGGGGATGTTTTACTACTTCAGCTGTTATTTGTGGGTAGGAAGCTTCAGGCTTATCCTGAAACAAAAGTATCATTTAGATATTCAGGTACTCAGGTGTTTATCTCAGATGCCTAGATTTTCTCACCAGAGTGTTAGTTTGTCTTATAAATCAGAAAGAATGTGGCAGCACATTTTTAAGACTAACGTAACAGAACATTTCTCCTCATGTAGACTTTCTGTTCTGCTCACTGACCACTAAGGGGCAATATCCTTCCATGTATACTGTATAGCAATTGGTTTTTAGTATGATTTCAAACCATTTTAAATATACAAGGATACATTCAAGTGCCAGCATCCTCAATAAGTACTGTATCTATAGAGGTTAATAGAATACACTTTCTTTAGCTTTTATGTACACCAAGAATTAAATGTGTAATAAACTTTGGAGCTTTCCTATTAGGACAGGACACACCAGCAGTTTTGATATAATTGGCCTTCACTCTTGCATGTGCGTTCCTCCCTATCTGAACCTGAAAATTTTTATGCGTTTTAGGCTTGATACTTGTACAGGTGACTTTTGCTGACAAGGAATTCTGAAAGTTGTCATTGCATTACAATGCATCTGAATTGCGCTAGGCTACAGCTAGGCTGTAGAAGGAGTTACAGGAAACTGTTGCCAGTGGGAGAATAAAAAATCACCATATTTTTCAGAGTATAAGACGCACTTTTTTCCCTTCCTAAAAGAGGCTGAAAATTTGGGTGCGTTTTATATGCCAAATGTAACCCCGCCCACCTGCTGGCCCCCTCCCTTCAACCTCTGCATGTCCTCTTCCTGGCTGCAGAGATTGCCACTGACAATGGCTTGCGTTTTTGGGCTCCGCGTGTCACGTTTTCAGCCTCCAAACCAAGGGTGAAATCTATTTACTCACCTTCCCTACCAGTTCAGAAGTGCACCTGTGCGCGCGGACCCTCTGCACATGCGCAAACCCTTCTGCGCATGTGCAGAGGGTAAAAAACAGGCTACTTCCTGGTTAAAACCAGGAAATAAAGACCGGGTGGGTGGGCAGAGCCTTGCACTACCATCGCTATCAGTTCTCCAAACCACCTGCCACCATCATTACCAGTTCGGCCGAACCAGTCCGAACTAGTAGCATTTCACCCCTGCTCCAAACACTCCTTTTGAGAGTCCTTTAAGGCTGCAGAGATCGCCAAAGAACTTTGCCGCCAATCACCACCTGAAAATGTGACTCGTAGTGCCCAAAATGGCTACCTTGAACTGTTGCTGCATTCTCTTACCCCTTCCGCACTTCGCCTGCTTTAGTCACTGGAGCTCCCTCCAACAATCAGCTGTGCTTTTGAAGCTGTTTTTCAGCCCCAACTAGCCCCAACCTCAAAACCAGCGAGTGAACTAATGTGCTGAAGCTGACCAGCTAAGGACTAGCCAGATGACTACCTGATAGACAGATATTTTCCTCCTGTTTTCCTCCCCAAAAACTCAAGTGTTGCTTATACTCTGAAAAATACGGTACTTTGTATCATGTCAAGTTGTCACAAACATAGCCTTCGTCTCTGGTCACTGGCACAGTCCTCCATGGCCATTTCAACTTGGATTGACACCTAGATGCTGCAGAAGCCAACTAATATCTTTCATGAAGGCTTTTCATGTCCTAAGCAGGTGCCCGATTAACATCTATTTAGTACTTTTTACTACTTTAATTATTTCTGTAGGTTGCCCAAGATGCTGCAACGGACATTGTGACTAGATAGTGGTCCCCAGGATCAGTCCCATTCAATTGCAGTTCCCAAGGCTTTACAAAAATGAGCTCCATGGTTACTTACATTGTAACCAAAGTACATTGTCTTTGTGGAGAGGGCAGTATTATTTTTTGCCTCCTCTGTTGCTGTTTGGGAAGTACCATGTGCCAGGGTGATAACTGTCAAATCATAACTGTACAAGTTTACACTCACCTGCCTGTCTTCTATTGATGTCCACATTCTAACAGCCATAAGCTCAGAATGGGAATCCTAGGTTACTTGGGGCCAGAATTGTCTTCCCCTTGGATCACTAGTTGGAAATGCTGTTTGCTCATTATCAATCATGTCTCCTGCTTCACTCAATGCACCCCTCTCCATATCTGTCAGTTGGGCTATTTCTGAATCTGGCTTTAAAATCTTTCAAAAAGGCACTATACCTGTGCCCAGAGATAGCCAACTGATAGGTAAAGGGATGGCAAAGAACACCAGGAATGATCCCACTTCACTGTAAGCTTCCCACTTTTCTTCTTGTCCTATATTAGTCAGGCATCTATTAGCTGACAAGCAGTTCAGCATTCTGTTTTAAGCATCAGGTCAACAGAATTTTACCTAATTACAGAGAGTGATTAGTGGCTATTTTGCCATTGGCAGATGATGCCTACTTGAAGAAAAAAATGAGCCATGTTCTATTAAGTTGCAGTAAGTGAGGACAAACCGGTTCTCCAGCCTTAGGAACTTATGAATAGCACACAAATTCATAAATGGGGGCCTTAGTTAAATACTGTGCAAATTTCCATCTACAGTTATTAGTGCAAGATATTAGTACATGTCTATTAACACCCATCCTGATTTTTAAAGAAATGAAATGAAATTATTATCCAGGTTCAACTCTAGCCTTAAATGGACAATATAGGTATATAGGTTCTGTATTAATAAAAGATTTGAGATAAAAGATGGGGTTAACTAGCATGCTTTTTGAAATCCTAGTAGGATGGTGCTATGTGGGTATTCCACAACATGAGGTCTATGATGAAAAAGGCCTTTCATCTTCTCTAAGCCATGTGAATTTCATGGGAAAAGGGACTTTCAGTAGGTTCCCACAAAATGTTCTTGCCAGATAGGTAAATTTGATTCTGGCAATGAAGTGCCAGCTATAATCAGTGTTGGGCCATTTCATTCTTACGGGTACTAACTAGGACTTTAAATCTGGATCTGGAAGTTTGTTGGAAACCAGCAGAGTCACTTCAAAATAGGTGCAAACCAGGGGTGATATTCACTTACCTTTGCTACCCGTTTGCAGATTTGAGTGTGTGCCTCTTCCACGCATGTGTAGAGCCTTCTGTTCATGTGCAGAGGGTCAAAAATGGGACTTGATGACATCCAGGCAGGTGGGTAGAGCCTCCCACTGCCAGCGCTACTGGATCGAGCGATCCGGTTAGAGTCAACTGAATTTCATCACTGGTGCAAACTGCAAGGGCAGGTTTGACTTGCCAGCAGTTTAGCTGCCACTTTCTGGGCCAGTTGCACCTTTCAGATTAATCTCCAAAGGGATGCAGTTCATCTCTGTGGTCCAACTGCATAGTGATCAGGGTATGAGTTTCCATAACCAATTGTTAGACATGGCAGAATATGTGCCACCTGGTAACCATGATGCCTGTGCTGTGCTAGACATTAGCAGAAAGTTCTGGGAGAAGGTAGGCTACTTATTTATTAAATTTATATGGCTGCTTATATTAAGAAACACAACTTTGGATGGTTCACAACAACAGTAAAAACAAAAGAACTAAACTAGGGACAGTAAAACAAAAACCTGGTACCTTAACCATACTTCTCTGATGAATCCAACAAAACTATCCCCAGCCTCCAGCCAAGAAAGCATTAATGAAATTGCAGTAGCAATGTAAGTATTTTGCAAGCCATATTGCTATATATAGACACAACAAGACAGTCTACAAGACACCTTGGATAGGTTGAAGATGCATCCGAAGATAATGCAAAAAATATATATCTTAGGCTCATGATAATCTTTCCTTGAGTATAGATTGTGGTTTGTACATGACTATGTGTACAATAAACCCATTTGCATATATTCTGTCCCTGCAATCTACATTGCAGGGACAGAAGTGTTTTCACAGCAAGTGTTGGAAAACGGACAATTTGATTGTCAGTCCATCATATCAGGATACCATGCAAGCACCTAAAACATAAATAAACAAATGCAACCTTCCAGGATATTTTTCAGCATTCTTCCATTTCCCTATAGCTTTCCTATTTTGTCATCTGGGTCTGAATGATAAGAATGAACCAAGTTTTAAAGCATCAACTATGACTCATACTAATTTCCATTACTAAATTGCCATTCCAAATGATCACATTCGTAATCCACATTCTAGCCATTTGAAACCCATCCATTTCTGCCAGAGGACTGTGAACAAACAATATGACACAGCCAACTATGTATCAATAGCACATGATTACAAATCCAAGTCAGCCTTCATTCCCAAAAATCACCTGATAACCATATGGTTAGATCAGAGGTGTCAAACTCACGTTGTCACAGTGGTGTCATGTGACATATCAGAACTTTTTTCTCCTTCGCTAAACTGGGTGTGGATTTGGCCAGCACATAACGCATCTGGCCCATGGGCCAGGAGTTTGACAGCCCTGGGTTAGATCATCTCAGGGTCTAGCATAATGAAATTGTAGTCTTTCTCTAAAGCCTATGGAAAGGAGTTTGTCCATTGTCCTTGAGGGATTAGATATGTATGAGGTTTAATCTGCTCTGTTAAGTCCTAATGATTCTCCTGCCAGCTGTTATGAAGTTATCTTTAATACTACCTCACTAAAGTTTATTGACCAATTTTAAGTTAGCCCATTCAGTTACAAAACTTTTAGAAACCATTGCTCATTTCTGAATTTTTCTCTTCTTAGATCAAAACATATAGTTTTGAAAACTGAAGTTCATTTAGTTATTTTAGTGTGTGGTTGGTCTTTCACATGTTTTAGGAAGCAGAGTTTCTGTTTTTATTTTATTTTATTTAGTTTGTTAAACATGTACGAGATAACAGGTGTAAGTATAAACATGGACATGAGCACATGAAATGAATACAAATAAATGGGGACAGTAGGACAGGAACGGTAGGTACGCTGGTGTACTTATGCATGCCCCCTTACAGACCTCTTAGGAATGGGGTGAGGGCCACAGTTGACAGTTTAAGGTTGAAGCTGTGGGGGTTTGAGGATGTAACAACGGAATCAGGTAGAGCATTCCAGGTGTTGACCACTCTATTGCAGAAGTCATATTTTCTGCAATCAAGTTTGGAGCCCTTTACTTTGAGTTTGTATCTATTGTTTGCCCGTGTATTATTGCGGTTGAAGCTGAAGTAGTTGTTGACAGGCAGGATGTTGTAGCAAACAATTTTGTATATTAGAAGAGCCTGGATAGCTCAATAGACTAAAAGCCTGTTATTAACATTCAGCTGTCTGCAATTATTGCAAGTTCGAATTTCACCAGGCTCAAGGTTGACTTAGCCTTCCATCCTTTCTAAGGTAGGTAAATTGAGGACCCAGTTTGTGGAGGCAATAAGCTGACTTTGTATAAAATATACAAAAAGTATGAAGGCTATTGCTTAACGCATTGTAAGCTGCCATGAGTCTCCGGAGAAGGGCAGCATATAAATCTAATTTAAAAAAAAAATATGCTTAGATCAGACCATAGCCTGCGTAGTTCAAGGTTGACTAAGCCCAAAATTTCAAGCCTGGTAGCATAGGGTATTCTATTGTGAATAGCTGTCCATCTTTCAATGAATGCTGTATGTATAAATATTAAAACTCCCAATGAACACTCAACTGAGTTATTGCAAATGGAAGTACCTCTTCCTTGAGTACTGCTAAATCAGAAATCTAACAGGACATCCTATTTTACAAAATTGAAGACATCAATACTTTCACATTACATGATCATTTATAAGAAGGTCTTGCTGAACTAGAAGAATAAGTTTATACAGCTTTATTAAGTACTCCTGGATCTAAAAACTCGCTATGATATTGTAATCTTAACTGTAACTTTCATGGACATTGAAACAACGATGACAGAAATATTTAAAATAAACAATTAGATAAAGATAGATGATATGGAAGAGTATGGTTGTCTCCTGGTTCACAAAACTAGTTTACAAAGAACAATAGGAATTTGTGTATTCACTTGAAGTAGAAAAAGTCAATATCTGTGAAATACTTATTATAAGGAAACTGTGTTATAAATCACCATCATATCCAAGCAATTTCACATATCAACACCATATTGCTGTCTAATCAACAGCATATCTATAGATGCCAGGTTGGAGACAGCTGAACTACATTATTCTGAAACTGCGTGAAAGTTTTTCAACATATGAAGAAGTGTTTGTTGATCAAGCTTTTGTAAAATAATAACTGCTTCAGGATCAGATCCAGCAATCTTCTATTTAAACTGCCTTTAGCCAAAGTAGAATTGCTTACAAATATCCCCAGTTTCATTTAAAAAGAACTTTTGTTTCTTTTCTTTACATTTTCAGATAAGTGCTGCTTGCTTTTTGTAACTTAAGAACTTAATATAGAGCAGTGATGGCAAAACTTTTTGCCATTGGGTGCCAAAAGCATGGGGAGTGCACGGGGGGGGGGGTTGTGCGCACGTGTGCCCACACCCATAATTCAATGTGCCCTGCCTACTCATGCATGCGTGTGTGACCCCCCTGTGCTCCCCCTGCTTTTGGCACGCAATTGCACAGTGGGCCCGTTTTTTGCTCTCCCCAGGCTCCAGAGGCTTCTTTGGAGCCTGGGGAGAGCCGGGCCTTCACCACCAAAATGGCCTTCACCATCCCCCGGAAGCTCTCCAGAGGCTGGAAACGGCTCATTTGCTGACTTCCAGTGGGACCTGAAAGCCTGTTTTTCATTCTCCCCAGGCTCCAGAGGCTTTCTGGTCTTGCCAGAAGTCAGCAAATGGGGCGTTTCCAGCCTCTGGAGGGCCTCCGGGGAGGTGGAGAAGGCTCTGGAGCCTGGGGAGAGCGAAAAACGGGCCTTCCCCACACTCTTGGAGGCCCTCCAGAGGCCAGAAATGGCCTGTTTCCTGACTTCTGGTGGCCTAGAAGGTCCAAAAATCAGCTGGCAAGGATCTGAACTAGGGCAACACATGTGCCCATCGATATGGCTCCGCATGCCACCTGTGGGACATATGCCATAGGTTTGCCATCACGGATATAGAGGAACAAATTCTTCTTCCAAAAAATAATACACACAGCAGCTCTGTATTTTTAAAGATTTCCAGACAATTTATGACCTGTTGGCTCATCCTTTGAGACAAGGTAATAGAAGCTGATGTAACCAGAATTAATATTAAATTTCCCCATCCAATTTTTGTTCTCACCTCCACCTTGCCACTTCCTGATGATATTTGATGTTTGACCATGACATCCTCCCTCTGTTTCCAGATGGCATTATTAGACAGACTAGGACTATGGGGATGCTGCAAATGCCAGAGATTTGGGGATAAAATGGCTCTGAATATTGTGGAAATATTAATTCCAAAGAGTAATGGGTAATGGATTTTTTTACACATCATTTAAGTTAGCAGATTTGAGGCATCTGTCAGGCACAAGAACTCAGAACTAGGATAGAATACTGTTTTATTCCATGCAGCCTATACATGAACTATTCATAGTCAAAGCAAATTGGTGGCAGAAGTCAATGGACTTCAAGGGGGCCTGGATCTAAGTCTCTTTTGGGGGTGTAGGGACTCCTGACTGATGATGCATTTGATGATCAGGCTCAGCCTGGTCCGGTCCTACAGTACCTGGATTCAAAAATTGTTGTGGTATAATAAACTGGGAGCAGGAGAAACTTCCCCATTGATTTTACTTGTGAGAAGCTGGCAAGGAGCACCAGAAATTATGATTGCATGACTTTTGTGAAAAACCTGGTCTGAAGAGTATGGAAATTTTAATTCCACGGGAATAATGGATCCCAGATTTTTACACATTCTTTAATTTAGTGGATTTGAGGTTCTTCAAGCATAATGAAATATTTGGGCTAACTGGAGGTGTAAACAGACAGAGTTTCAGTAGTATATGGATTTTGCATCTATTTACTTGTTTTATTGTTTATTCTATTTACTTATATAGATTTAGCTATTTCCCTATAGACTTGTCATCAAACTGGAATTGCTGCTACTGCATATCTTTCTTTTTTCATCCTGCTGTATGATGGGATCTGAATAGTGCTGGAAAGTTGAACCTCAAGCTGTAGCTTCAGGGCAGCATAGTTCCTAAGTTTACATGTATCTTTTATTTTTTAAAAAAAAAAAATCAGGTGAATTCTGTTTTGCTCTATTCTCTTGTGGTTGTTTGTTTATTCTGTTTTAGACCTTCTCCTTGGGAAGGGAGGCATTGTGTAAAAAGCTTGGATTTTTCTATGAGTTAATGCAGGGTTCTATTCAAGGGCAAACTTCTCAGAGCTCCTTCCAATTCTAGTGGATAATTTTATCATTTTCAGTGGCTTTCTTCTTTTATTTTACATCATTGGTTGTTAATAGTGGGAGGGGAGTGGGTGAAAGACACATAGAGTCCGTATCATATAAGACATTGGGTGAGGAAGGCTCTATTTATTAAAAGGAGAACATATCGGCTCTTTGCCTCTTACTTTATCTAATCTCTATCAACCAGTTCATCTTTTTCTTCACTTTTACTACAAACCTAATTACTAGAATGCACAAGCTTATTAAGAATAATGGAAATTGTAAATCCAGCACAATGAGATTACAGATTAGGAAAACTGGACTATATTACATTATACTAAAATATATGAAGCTTTTCACAGATATTTGATTAATTTTAAGAACTGGAGAAATCCTTCTTCACCCTGGCCAAATAGGGCAATAACTATTCTAGAATCAGAGTGAAAAATCTAAAACTCCTTTTGATCAACTTAGAAATGTCTGTTTTCCAAAACTGTGACCACAGCAGAGATAATGTTGACCTAAATTACATGTAATTGATATGGTAATATGGTTCAAATATCCTGATAAGTGAAAACTGGTTCCTATGTTTTCACACAAAACCAAAACCCGTTATTTTTACCTCAGAGGGAAAAGTCATCCTGTACATCCTCAGTTCTGAATATTAAAATAATAATCCACCTGCAAAGATAATTTATATAGAACTTCCGCAGTGACTAATATTGTGAAAGAAAAATCCAACAACTTACATACAAATCATTCTAGTGTAAGGAGGCTAATGGTTATTTTTCTCCCTCACAACAGTTGAGGAATTCTAACCTTCCATGTTCTTTGCTAGCATGCATTTTATAGTGGACTTATAGTCCAACTTTTGGTTCCTAAGTATTTCTCTGTTGATCCCTTAAAGGTAGAACAGAAAAAGAGTGCAAACTGCAATCTTCAGGATAATAAACGAGTCAGTTTCAGCGTCTATCTACAATGTTCTGGCTTCCTTCCTGAGTTAGTGTCCCTTGGCTGTGTTACAAGACTGGTTAGAGGAAATGCCCCTTTCAACACTTGAGGCAGCTGCACACATAACCCTTTTTCCCCTCTACAAAAAAAATAGAAAAAAATATGACTATGCTATAATACGTGTACTTTGCAGCATTTTACTTTGCAATGTAGATGCGCACATTTTTGAAGACTTAACTGAAGAATTTCGATTAAGAAATATGCCTAATAACTACAATGGATTGTAGTCTTAGTCATTGTAGCCTTCTTCAGGTTTTCAGGCACATCTTCTGGTTCTGAACCTAGCGTCCTTATCAAGCTAGCCAGCGGTGAAATCCAGCAGGTTCTGACAGGTTCTGGAGAACCGGTAGCGGAAATTTTGAGTAGTTCTGAGAACCAGCAAATATCACCTCTGGTTGGTCCCAGAGTGGGGTGGGAATGGAGATTTTGCAATATTCTCCCCCTGGAGTGGGGTGGGAATGGGGATTTTGCAGTATCCTTCCCCTGGAGTGGGGTGGGAATGGAGATTTTGCAGGATCCTTCCCCTGCCATGCCTACCAAGCCATGCCCACCAAGCCATGCCCACAGAACTGGTATAAAAAAAATTGGATTTCACCACTGAAGCTAGCTCTATACATCTCTAGATTATCAATCTTCAGTGAGACATCTGCAATAGATTTCAATAGACATTTCCTTGAAAACATGGGGATTATTCTGATACAACAAGGTTAGTGGTTTTGTGCAGGTTCTACTTTTGTTTGAATACATACAAAAAAAAGAATTTTGCAGATCTGCCCATTCAAGACTGATGAATTGGAAGAATTGGCTGAAAGGCAATGAGAATGCTTAGGACAGAGTCAGCTCATGGATCCTCATTCTTCCATACTTTCATGGTGGCAACAAGGTATCCCTTTTATTTGTTTTTTTAATATTAACATAAGAAGAAGCACCAAACAGGACGATGAATGCTTAAGATTTCTTCCAGCACTTTTGCACCCTACCCTACAATGCTTTTGAGCCAATGGAACCTTTTAGTGAACTATTGCAACTAGCACCAGTTTTCCAAAACAAACAGACAAATGGCACATGCACGCACGTGCGCGCGCGCACACACACACACACACACACACACACACAGAGCCTCTTAACCTGAAGGAAGCCTTAAGTGCACTGCCTGTTCTGTGACCCAGCTTAATATTTTATTGTCAGCAACTTGTGCCTATAAACAACAAAAACAAGTATAGTTGTACTGATTGCACATAGAGAAAGCGGCATGTCTAAGGCAAGACATGCCTCCTCTGTTTCAATGATGATCTGCTTATAGCACATCACAAGCAGCCAAATACTCTGGCTACTCAGAAATCTTTAGGAAGGAGATAAATCTCCATCCTGTGCTTCACTTTGGGAGTAATATAAAGTTATTCCCAGTGTTTCTATCCTCTAGGTTTTGAATGAAAAAAACCTACCTTCTGCCATACTGATTCCTAGCCATATTTTCACATAAAACATGGTGATAGCAATGAGGAGATAAACCAGTTGAGGATAGTTTACAATCCAGTACTGTGCGATATCCATATAGCATATTGGCATGCTTGGAAACTGGGATTACTTGCAGATTAAACATCTGTACAGCCTACCGCAACAGAATCTAGTATTTGCCTAGGCGAAATTAAGTTAAGAGATGAGAGACAAATGGTATTCTATTCTCAAGAAACAGGGATCTGAGATCTCATTTTCAGACAAAAATCCTGCTCATGGTCTTCCAACATTTTCTTAATGTCCAGGATTATCATAGGTTCAGGGATGGTGAAAAACTCAAAGAAGACATCCATTTATTTCCTTAAAGTTTTTTTTAAAAAATTAAAATAATGGTATTGTATTGTATGGAAATATACAGTGATATTCTAAACAAATAAAACTGAATATGAGTTCTTATCTCCAAGTTTCTACCTTTTATCCCAAGATTTTCTCAGGACTTTATCTTCTATCAGTTATTTGTTGTAGCTTCTTACTACATTCCTTTAGAATGAGGCCGTGCGGGTGATTTCGGGTGCAACTCTTTGCGCCCATGCAACACCTCTCCTGCGCGAGCTGCACTGGCTCCCAGTGGTCTTCCAGGTGCGATTCAAGGTGTTGGTCACCACCTTTAAAGTGCTCCATGGCTTAGGACCTGGGTATCTACGAGACTGCCTTCTGCCACCAATAGCCTCCCACCGACCAGTTTGCTCTCACAGAGAGAGACTCCTCAGGGTGCCGTCAGTCAAATTATACCAACTGGTGACCCCCAGTGGGAGGGCCTTCTCTGTGAGGGCTCTGGCCCTTTGGAATGAATTGCCCCCGGAAATACGTAACATCCCCGACCTTCGTACCTTCCGCCGTGCTCTCAAGACCCTGCTGTTCCAACTGGTGGGGTTGACTGTTTAAACAATTTTTAATTAGGTATTTTAATTTGGGTTTTTAATTCAATGGGCCAAATTGTTTAATAATTTTAATTTTTAATCTTATAATGTTTTCTGATTTATCTTGGCTGTGCAGTGCCCTGAGTCCTATGGGAGAAGGGCGGTATAGAAATATAATAAATAAATAAATAAATTTTCTACATTCTTATTAACTGCTCCAATTTTTTCCTGCATTGTAATCTATTTCTATTGCAAGGTTTTATACTATTGACCTATTTCTTCCATTAGTTTACTTTCTGTCCACTTCTCATGAGGGCAGCCCTGTTCTGTTAGCAATGTGGTTGGGATTGCTCCAATGTCACTTGATGTCACCATCTGGGTTGCATTTTCCAAGCCTTTCAAGGCTTCTTCCCTCTCACTTGTTCCAGCTGTTTAGTTATAATATCTCTGGTACTGCAGATTGGATAGTCCCTGCAGAGAATTCTGGGAGTTCTTTGAATGCAAGCTTGGCTAGTTGCCAGGGGATTTTAGGATTTAAGCAGCTGTGAAGACCATTGTTCCAGCTATTAACATGAATGGCGTTTCTAAGTGCTAGGCATGGGAAGATTGATTAAAGGGATGAAGTGACATAAAGAATAACGCCATGGATTTGGAACAGAACATCCTCCATCTGGAATTTGAATGATTCCATCAGATATATGCTTTTACCATATATTTACCAAAGAGTAATATATATTGTATTACTCAATATAGGTAATATCCAGCATGAAAAATGGTCACCCTACTGCAAACTTCGTAGTATAAAGTAATTCAGTGCTCAGTAAGTTAAAGCAAGTAGAGCTAGGTCAAGATCCATGGCTAGAAGAAACACCACCTTGGTGCTCTGTTTAGTGAAAGTCTTTGTAGTGTCTTGTCTTACAATCCTGATTATAACTTTGGAGCCAACACTTACAATTATCTTGATTGGCTTGTGCTGTATTGGGGAACATTCTGCTCACACAAAAGATACCACACAAAGTACTTGCGTTCTCTTTGCTGCATTCGTCACTGTAACACCACTCAGCTTTATTGTTTGTTTGTTGTTTGCTTGTATGTATGTTTGCTTGTATGTATGTATGTATGTATGTATGTATGTATGTATGTATGTATGTATTTATGATTCCTTCCCACTGCATCTGTTTCTCTTTCTCAGAGCACACGGGGAAGGTCAAGCTGGGCATGGTTATTTTTAAGTGAATCCAGACAAAGAACAGATTATCCCTTTTATGATTGTAGTAATCACATTCAAACTCCACCTTACACTGGTGGAGTTTCCTATAGTTATATACTCTTCTGAAGTGACAAATATACACAGAAATTCAATAAATCTATTTTTCCTATGCAGATGTTAGTTTGGAACAGATCAGGATGAGTTCTAAATTTTTTTACTACTGGTTCCATGGGTGTGGGTTATTTTGTGGGCATGGCTTGATGGTCATGTGACAATTCTTTAGTATTTAGCAGAGGTACTGGTCTACCAGGCTTTTAACTGTTTGCAGAGCTGTACCGGTCTACCCATTTATTTTTGCAGGCACTGGTCTACTCATTTATTTTTGCAGGCACTGGTCTACCCATGTATTTTTGCAGGCACCAATCTATTCACTTGCTTTTGGAGGCACCGGTCTACCACCAAACTGCCTTTTACCATTGATCAGCTGTAGGGCGGCCCTTTAATGCCCCGTGGCAAAAGTTTTTAACTGTTTTTTAAACAGTTTTTTCCTTATAGCCCATCAGCTGGGATTCAGGAGGCAGCAATAGATTGGGGGTGGGGCCAAATAAAAGGTAAGAAAAATGAGGTGGGGGAGGTGGGGGAGGTGGGGGGGAGAACCGGTTCAGTGATGCCATATCGTCACCGGCTTGGCGGAATCGGGAGGAACCAGGACGAACCCACCACTGGATGGATTTAAAACTTTAAATTTAATTTAATTTGAAGTTAAATAAATGTTTATCATTGTCATTAACTCACTGGAACTGGGGTCATTGAACACACAATTGGGCTAAAATAATGTGGTATTTGTACTTCAGGCTGTTGTGGAACTCAAGCATAAGCATATTGTATGGATCAGGTCATTTCATTACATTAAAATATAGTAAAGTACTGAAGAAGCTTGTTGGATGAGAAGTGAAACTTCTTCAAGGAAAAACAAAACCCCAGTTGCCTTTTGAAAAAGCACCTTTGGAATAACAAAGTATATACTAGGTAAATACAGCAGATATGTTTTGTTAATTTATGTTTTATGGTTTAATGCATTATGTAATCTCATTTTGAATACTAAATGATTGTTTGGTTTATCTTAATAGTTTGGATATTGTTGTTCTAATACATTTTGTTTCCAACTGAATGTTTCAGTATCTTTATCATATTTGTTTCAATGGTTATTATTTCCACCTCATCAGCCCATCTGCTTATTTTAGCTTCTCATTCCTTCCTCTTTTCTGGCTTCTGCGTGGAAATCTCCAAGGTCATCGGTTTACATTTCAGCTTTGTTTGTACAGTATAAGAATGTAGGCAAGTGCATTTAATTCATTTCTTTTTTATGGATTTGTTCTAGCTTGGAAAACACTAGAGGAAAAGTCCGTTTCCTTCCTTGAAGTCTGCTTGTGACACTTGTGATTTCCTTAGCAAAGCTTGGTCCTTGATTTGAAATTACCTTTTAATATTAATTTGAACGTTTGAATGAATTAAACATGAGGTTTGTTTAGGATAGCTGAGAAGCTTCATTCAGTCAATTATATCTGGACTTAAGATATTTGCTCAACAGATCAGTATCCTTTGGTATTTTGGGATAAGACACTACTCTGAACTCATTTAACGTTGTTTAAGTTCTCACTGTGACAGGGATGCGGTGGCTCAGTGGCTAAGACACTGAGCTTGTCGATTGAAAGGTTGGCAGTTATTTATTTATTTATTTATTTATTTATTTATTTATTGGTTCAATTTATATGCCGCCCTTCTCTGGAGACTCAGGGTGGCTTACAATGAGTTAAGCAATAGCCTTCGTACTTTTGTATATACCTGCTAAGTTCAGTGGTTCGAATCCCTAGTGCCACGTAACGGGATGAGCTCCCGTTACTTGTCCCAGCTTCTGCCAACCTAGCAGTTCGAAAGCACATAAAAAATGCAAATAGGAAAATAGGGACCACCTTTGGTGGGAAGGTAACAGCATTTTGTGTGCTTTTGGTGTTTAGTCATGCCAGCCACATGACCACAGAGGTGTCTTCGGACAGCGCTGGGTCTTCAGCTTTGAAACGGAGATGAGCATCGCCCCCTAGAGTCGGGAATAACTAGGACATATGTGCAAGGGGAACCTTTGCCTTTACTTTAAGTTCTCACAGTATTCTTCTATCCAAAGTTGGCTAGTAGTTATTTCTATGTGGCCCAATATCCACAGATGAATGGCACAATAACATGTCTTTTTTAAACCAAAAGGTCCATCTATACAATACAATATATACAAAGAATAGGGATGAGAGATTCTAGTTGGATCTTTTGTCAACAACTGTGGACAGTTGGATCTGGGTTCAGATATCATGATAAACAAGTCATGGAAGGAAAGATATGTTTATCCAATTCTGTTTGCCAAAAAAAAAAAAAAAAGTAAAGTTGGAATGATTGAGAAGTTGTGCACCTCACTTGTTTCTGATTAAGCTAGAATCCTTACAATTCTGCTTACATAACTCAAGCAATGATAAATTTATAGAACACATTTTTTATTTATAAATGTCTGGAATGATAAACTGCAACTTTATCTTTTTTCTCTTTTTATAGTTATGGATTTGAATTAGTTGTTATGGTTTTGAATTAATTATGAAACTGAATTATAGCACATTTATCAGATATAGTTGTTTTGATCCCTTTTCTACTGTATTTTTTCTCTGTGCCTCCCACTGTGAACTAGATGAAGAGCTGTGACTGAAAACTATCCTAAACTTGATGAAAAGTTCAGTTTTCCTTTGTTAATTCCCCCACATACTTCTCATAGAAAATGCGCAGTTATAGACTTGTCAGGATTGATTTTTAGGCAAACTCTTAAAAGCAGTTGTGTGAAATTGTCAACTGGGAGTCACAAATTTAAGTCCAGAATCAAAAGTAATTTCTGGGTAATTTCCTTACCCTGAAATTTGAATCAAAGGACAACTCAAAATATCACTTGGACCTAAGATTATTTTGGGTCCATACCAAAAGTGGAGAACCTTGTTAATCTAGGATTGAGATAATCTTAAATTCAAGGTTTATGTCCTTTGGATAAATAAAAGTTTTACAAATTTTGGTAGCTTGTTGAGAGTTAGTTCGGTTGTGATGATTAAGGCATCAGGCTAGAAATGAGGTCATGAATTTTTGTCCTGCCTTAAGCATGAAGCCAGTTTGGTGACCTTAGAGCAATCACTCTTTCTCAGCTACTTCCAAAAAAGAAGAAGAAGAAGAAGAAGAAGAAGAAGAAGAAGAAGAAGAAGAAGAAGAAGAAGAAGAAGAAGAAGAAGAAGAAGAAGAAGAAGAAGAAGAAGAAGAAGAAAACAAGTATTGGGACTAGTTCAGGTAGTTGGCAATAAAAGCTTCTTAAGAAGAAATGCATGGTATTTCATTTTACCTAAGGTAAATTTTGGAATTCAGCTCCTTCATTTACGTGCTCCTTATCTTGGACTACTTCAGTTTAAGAAAAATTCCTTCTGTTTCAAAAAGCTTTTGGGGCAAACAAGAGAAAAAAAATAAACAAGAGTGCTGTTAGCAATATATTCAAGAAAACCACTAATGTAGAATTATGAACCAGAATAAAAGCAAAAATGTTTTTTTTTCTCCTGCAGATTTGTAATCCTTTGAATATAAATGTGTTTTGGGAGGTTGAATTATAAAAACATACCTCTGCTTTAGAATCAAATTCAGGCCAATTTGTTTCAGTTACCAGATGCTAAAGAAGCCTCACCCATCACTCCCCTGTCCCTTGTGACTCTTATCTGAAATTGTTGTGCGCAATACATGTTCTTTTCACCCAAATATTAAGTCAGGCCAGGTCATATTTTGCAACTGTTTCATGTGACCTTTTCTTTACATTTCTTATTGTCATGGGACCTTAGACAGTGGCTAATCATGCCTAGATGTCAAACCTAACAGCATTAGGCCTACCTGGATAGGGCTATCAGATCTCGGCGATGACTAGATATCAAGAAAGAAATGTACAAATGCTGTTTACTGGCTGTGTGGATTTTTCCGTCCAAGATTTCCTAGTCCAGTACTTTGATGGGATTCCTCCAGTGAGTTAGCCTGGAAATTTGGAAAAACTTTCCAGAACAAGGAATTAACTACTCAGTCCTGTGCTCTGCACTGAAATTTTTGTATACCTGTTCATGATGCCATCAGGAAATGTTCCTGACTTGGGGCTTCTGTCCTTTTTCTGTCATAAGGGACCCCAGTGAGACTGACCTCTTCGGTTTTAATAGACAATTTTCCTTCCTCCTGAAAACAGGACATAGAGCATAAATTGGTATTATATACTTTCTTGCCATTCCTAATTCCTTTAGAAACAGGAGCATGGTGGCTCACAAAGTTAAGATGCTGGGCTGATGATAATCAGCCACATTTCAAGACCCATTGCTGCCAGAGGGTGGGGTAAGCCCTGGTCACATATTCCAGATCCTGCCAACTCTGCCATTCAAAAACAGACAAGTGTGACTTTTGGTTGACGTCACCATGGGATCGGTCACAGAGAGTGGGTCCTCTTGCTCCTGTGTCGAGTTCTCCCTGTTGGTGGGCTCTGAAAGGAGCCAAAGCTGCCCTGTAGGGGTGGTGAAGTATAAAGGGGTGCCCTTTATACTTCACCAGAGGTTGTGGAGAGCCGCATCTCTCTTGCCTGGACCAGGGATTTCTTTTCCCTCTCAGTCACAATGAAGAGAAGAGGCAGCCTAAAGGTGGCTGCCATGAAGCAGGGACAGTTGAGAAACAGCTATGACCAGTGCCGGAGCAGAGTTAGTGAATAGTGGCTGGAACTGGGTGAGAGGATTCCTTTTTAGTCATAACCTAACCACAAAAGGAAAAATCCAGAAGAACTATTTGCTCAGAATTACTTGTTTAAGCAGCAAGTATTTTCTAGTATTAGAAAAATACTAGATTGGAAAGAAAAGATCAAGGGAAGAAAAACAAAAAACCTTTAAAAATACAGGAAATTGTATTTTTAAATTGGAAAGGTGTTGGTTCGGGAAGGCATTTTAAAAATGCTGGAACTATTTACTTAAAAAGTTAAACCTGCTTTTATAAATTGAATTAAAATTAAATTGGATCGTAATAACATTGAAATTTTAGACTTGAATATATGGTTCCTGGACTACTGGATAAGACTGGGATCTATTAAATTAAGATGAGATGCACCATCAGGGGGAAATGAGTGGAACTTTGGAAGATATGGAGTCAATGTATCAAAGTATAAAGGACCTTATAATAAGAAACCACAAGGAGATGAAGAAATAATGCATAGCATAAAGAAAAAGCTGAACAATTTAATACAAGGGACAATGACAAGGGAAAAATCAAGATGCCCAGGAAAGGGAGGAACCAACAGAAAGAACGGAGGAAAAAATAGAACAGACAAACTAGCAAATAAAAGAAGATGATAAAAAGGAGACAACAATAAAAATAACAATGATTTATGAAACACAACAAGGGGAAAATACTTTTAAGAGTTTTTAAAAGAGATTTGGAGAATCAGGAAGATATTTTTGAAAAGGAGATATAGGCATGGGTAGATACTCTGAAAGCTAGACAGTGGAAGAGGGTAGAGATGGGAAAAATATTTAGATTGAATAGCCAAGATGTGGATGCAGACAGAAATCTAAGAGAAGAATATGGGAGACAAACCAAAAAGTGAATAAGAATTAAAATATTAATGCAGGCAAGAGATGATGGTTAGAAAGGATATGTTTTTTTTTCATATAAGGGTGGCATGATTGATTATTTATTTATTTATTTATTTATTTATTTATTTATTTATTTATTTATTTATTTATTTATTTATTTAGACTTATATACTGCCCTTTTCCTAGCGGACTCAGGGCGGTGAATAGCCAAATAAAACAAAGTACACAAAAGTTAAAATATTATGAAAAGAGCAAATATAAATTTAGCTGATAATTAAAACAGATTAATATTAAGATAAATATCAAATTCTAAAAAACTCTAAAAAATTTAGCAGGGATCAGGCTAGACCAGCAAGTTGAAAAAGATATGTTTTTAAGGCCCGACGAAAAGTCCGGAGGTCGGAGATCGTTCTCAACTCTAGAGGAAGATCGTTCCAGAGGGTGGGAGCTGCCACAGAGAAGGCTCTCCCCCTGGGGGTCGCCAGCCGGCATTGTCTGGCTGACGGCACTCTGAGGAGGCCCTCTCTGTGGGAGCGAACCGGCCAGTGGGAGGCAATTGGTGGCAGAAAGCGGTCCCGTAAGTACCCTGGTCCTAAGCCATGAAGCGCTTTAAAGGTGATTACCAACACCTTGAAACACACCCGGTAGTCCACCGGCAGCCAATGTAGCTCTCGCAGGAGAGGTGTCACATGGGAGCGCCCTGTCGCTCCCATAATCCCCCGCGCAGCTGCATTTTGCACCAGTTGGAGCCTCCGGGTGCATCCCAAGGGGAGCCCCATGTAGAGAGCATTACAGTAGTCCAGGCGAGAAGTGACGAGAGCCTGAGTGACTGTGCGTAGGGAGTCCCGATCTAGAAAGGGCCGCAACTGGCGTATCAGGCGAACCTGATAAAAAGCCCCCCTGGCCACAGCTGTTGTACGATCCTCTAAAGACAGCCGGGGTCCAGGAGGACACCCAAGTTGCGCACCCTTTCCGTGGGGGCCAATGATTCGCCCCCAATAACCAGCGATGGTGTCAGCTGGCTATATCGGGACGCCGGCAGCCACAGCCACTTGGTCTTGGAGGGGTTGAATCGAAGCCTGTTTCTCCCCATCCAGACCTGAACGGCTTCAAGGCACTGGGACATCACTTCCACGGCATCGTTGGGGTGGTCTGGGGTGGAGATATACAGATGAGTATCATCAGCTTACTGATGGAACTCCACCCCAAAACCACGGATGATCTCACCCAGCAGTTTTACATAAATGTTGAACAGGAGAGGCGAGAGGACCGACCCTTGTGGCACCCCACACACTAGGCGCCTCAGGGTTGACCGCTGCCCCCCTGTCAATACGGATTGAGACCGGTCGGAGAGGTAGGAGGAGAACCAACCGGCGCAACATGACACCATGGTCGATGGTATCAAAAGCCGCTGAGAGGTCTAACAAAACCAGGATAGAGGAGTACCCCCTTATAGAAATAAGAAAAGGGAGAAATATTATATATATTTTTATATAATAAAATAAAAGCAATAATAAGGCGGGAAAATTAGAGATTGAATGGTGTTATTAGTATGCATGTTTAAATAATATTGTGATTGGAATTGGAATAATATAATGAAATATCGAAAAATTAAATAACGGAAAAATAAAATTTAACATAAATATGTGAATTACCATTAGAACTAAATTAGCTTGATGAATGTAATGAATATGATTACTATTATTATTGTTTTTTTATTAAAATGAAAGCAAATAAGAATCAAAGCATTAATTTGGATAAGAGATGACAGGTAAAAAGGAAATGTCTTGATTAAAATATAATGGTGATATGATTAAAATTAGAATGGAGAGAGAAATAAAAGAGAAGGGGGATTATTAATATACACAATTTTATATAACGAGATTAAAGCAATAATCAGAGGAAAGATTAGAACTTGAATAATGGAATTATCATGTATGTGTAAACAATATGGTGATTGACATTAGTAAAATTTATTGAGACATTGAATAATTAAATAAGGAAAGACTATAACTTAATACAAATATGTATATTAACATTAGAATTATATAAGTTTGTTGAATGTAACGAATATGATTAATGTTATTATTCTTATTTGTACCAAAATCTATGATACCCAGGTGTCACACTGCGCATGCAATGATGTATACATGTAAAATTAAATTAAATTAAAATTAAAATACTTGGGGAAAAAAACAGATACAGTAAGTGCAAGTAGATAAATGGGTACCACTTCAGTGGGCAACTTCATGGGGATATGAAAGGAGTCTCCAACTGGGTGTTCCCTGGGTAATGATGATGTCACTGGCAAATTCTTTCACCACAGAAGCACTGAGGTGCTTCCAACATAGAAGTAGAGTATTTCTTTAGGATATAATCAGACCAAAGAACTGCTAATTCAGAATTTCTTCTTCTAAAAACTTTTATCTTATTTTAAGAAGTTTGAAGGAGCTCTATTTGGAAGCATGCAGGTTCAGAAATTCAGAATTTCTTTCATAAAATGGTGAAACCTCCTCTCTGGTTGATGCAACCAAGATGTTTATGAGTTTATTTATATTTATCAATGTGCTTAAAGTATGAACAACAAAGAAGAACTGATGAAATGTCTTTTTCTAATATATATATCCTGATATGGTTATTCTGAAAAAGACTTTTTGGCTTTGCAAAATTTCAATTTGATCAAAAGCCAAAAGGTTTTAAATGTGGCATCTTCACGAAAAAGGTGAAAGTTTCTAAAAGTAACAGATAACTGAATGGATTAGATTTCTAGCTCCAGATGCAGTATCAGGTGTTTAGATTTAAGTAAGTACAATACAAAAACAGAATAGGGAAACAAGTAATGTATGTTTTGTCTAGTTTAGCTCTGAGCTGGAGTCCTGCAATAGGCAATGTTTTTGTGGGTAGGTCCATGTTTTCATTTCATTTCATTTTTTTTTTTTTTGCTATGAAGAGCTACAGGGAGCTTGGCCAGTTTATATTCCTAGAATGAATGGGACAAAAATCCTTGATCTGTGCAGTGCAGTAGAGAGAAGAGGAAAACGGGTGTATTGAGTTTGACAGAAGCACAATTTATTGCACCCTTTGGACACATTACTTTAAATTGTGCGCTTGTATGCATGTGTGTGTGAGGGAGAGAGAGAGAGACTTGAGGGGAGAGAGAAAAAAACTTGTACCACTAAAAATCTGTATTTTTGCCACTAAATTCAACAGAATGAATGATCTGGAGGTGTTAAATAAGTCCTCCAGAAGCTGCTATGTCACCCTCCTTCAAGATATCTTGGAGTGAATCTGATAATATACAGTAGCAGTTGTCTATGGTCTTCTTCTTACATATAGACTTTCAGGCCATATTACATGTTGAGTTATTTTAAAAAGTCTGTTAATGTAACTTCTTGATACTTTAAAAAGAAGAACAAGGTGACATAGGATAGGATAGGATAGGATAGGATAGGATAGGATAGGATAGGATAGGATAGGATAGAATAGAATAACAGAGTTGGAAGGGACCTTGGAGGTCTTCTAGTCCAACCCCCTGCCCAGGCAGGAAACCCTCCAGGACTTCAGACAAATGGTTATCCAACATCTACTTTAAAATTTCCAGTGTTGGGGCATTCACAACATCTGCAGGCAAGTTGTTCCACTTATTAATTGTTCTAACTGTCAGGAAATTTCTCCTTAGTTCTAAATTGCTTCTCTCCTTGATTAGTTTCCACCCATTGCTTCTTGTTCTACCTTCAGGTGCTTTGAAGAATAGTTTGACTCCTTCTTTGTGGCAACCCCTGAGATATTGGAACGCTGCTATCATGTCTCCCTTAGTCCTTCTCTTCATTAAACTAGACATACCCAGTTCCTGCAACCGTTCTTCATATGTTTTAGCCTCCAGTCCCCTAATCATCTTTGTTGCTCTTCTCTGCACTCTTTCTAGAGTCTCAACATCTTTTTTACATCGTGGCAACCAAAACTGAATACAATATTCCAAGTGTGGCTTTACCAAGGCATTATAAAGTGGTATTAACTACATATAAATATCAGTAAGTTGTTTTTATCGTTTAAAATAGCTTTTACTGTTTTACTGGGTTTTTAAAAATTATTTTGGTTATTTTTGTAATACTTTTTATATTTTAACTATGTGAGGCAGCTATAGTCATATAAGCATTGAATATCTATTTATTGAATATTTATTCATTGAATAAATGAAGTTGGGAAATTCTTCATGTACAGTACTGTGCAAAAGTGCTAGAAGGTTGTGCAAAAATGCTGTAAATTAAGAGTGCTTTCAGAAATAAATGTGGTAATAGTTTATTTTTATCAATTGACCAAATGGAAAGTAAATGAACAGAAGAGAAATCCAAATCAAATCAATATTTTGTGTGAGCACTCTTTGCCTTCAAAACAACATCAATTCTTTTTTTTTAAAAAAAATTATTGGTTAAAAATAACGAATAAACATAAATACAAAAATACAACATACAAAACAAATAAACATGAATCAAGTCTTACGACTTCTTTTTCCAATTTGTCACATCAGTAGACTGTATTTATGTTCTTATCTATATATCTATATATTTATATATAAGACAGTATCATTAGCTCCATATTAAATTTACTATCTTTCTTAATTGATACTCAATTCTTGTCTATACGTTTTGACCTCTCTTTTGTGTCCCTATTTTTATATTCCTTTCTGTTTCTCCAACCAGTTATACCATCTCTGCCATAGTAAATAATAGTCTGTTTCATCTTTTTCCTGTAATTCTTTTATAAGTCTATCCATTTCTGCACATGGATAGCATCAACAGCATCAATTCTTAAACATGCACAAAGTCAAGGATTTTGTAGGATTAGAGTCAGGTGTATGATTGACCAATTATACTGTATATGCAGGTGCTGATGATCATCTATTTCATATGTAAGTTAAATCACAGTCATTAACTGAAACAGAAAAAGCTGTGTAGGAGGCTTAAAACAGGGTGAGGAACAAGCAAACTCTGCTAATGTGAAGTTATGGGAGATAGTTTCATCTCACACACCATGGCAAAACTGAACACAGGAACAAGATAAAACTGCATTAACAAGGTCTCTCCCAAGCAAAGATTTCAAAGCAGACTAGATAGATAGATAGATAGATAGATAGATAGATAGATAGATAGATAGATAGATAGATAGAAAGAAAGAAAGAAAGAAAGAATGAATGAATGAATGAATGAATTAATTCTTTATTGGCCAAGTGTGATTGGACACACAAGGAATTTGTCTTGATGCATATGCTCTCGGTGTACATAAAAGAAAAGATACATTTGTCAAGAATCACAAGGTGCAGCACTTAATAATAGTCATAGGGAAACAGTCAGTGGTGGGATTCAAGTAATTTAACAACTGGTTCTCTGCCTTAATGATTTCTTCCAACAACCAGTTTGCCAAACAGCTCAGAAAGTTAACAACTGGTTCTCCCAAAGTGGGGCAAACTGGCTGAATCCCACCACTGGAAGCAGTCAATAGAAATCTTAAGGATACCAGCAACCCAAGTTACAGTCATATAGTCATAAGTGGGAGGAGATGCGTGATAGGAATGAGGAGAAGATTAATAGTAATTCAGACAGTAACTAGTTTGAAAGTGTTGAGGGAATTATTTGTTTAGCAGAGTGATGGCGTTCAGGAAAAAACTGTTCTTGTGTCTAGTTGTTCTGGTGTGCAGTGCTCTATAGTGTTGTTTTGAGGGTAGGAGTTGACACAATTTATGTCCAGGATGTGAGGGATCTGTAAATATTTTCACTGCCTTCTTTTTGACTTGTGCAGTATACAGGTCCTCAATGGAAGGCAGGTTGGTAGCAATTGTTTTTTCTGCAGTTCTAATTATCTTCTGAGGTCTGTGTCTGTCTTGTTGGGTTGCAGAACCAAACCAGACAGTTATAGAGGTGCAGATGACAGACTCAATAATAATAATACAGTAGAACTAAATCAGTAGCTCCTTGGGCAGTTTGAGCTTTCTGAGTTGGCACAGAAAGAACATTCTTTGTTGCGCTTTTTTGATGACTTTTTGATGTGAGGTGTCCATTTTAGGTGGTGAGATATGGTAGAACCTAGAAATTTGAAGGTTTAAAGAATTTAAAGATGTGCTGCTCAAGCTCTTTTGAAGAAATACAAAGAAATGGGCAACGTGGAGGACTGTAGACCCAATGGTTGGCCAAGGAAACTTAATGCAGCAGATGAAAGACACCTCAAACTTCCTTCCCTTTGACATTGGAAGATATCCAGCAGTGCCATCAGCACAGAACTGGCAGAAACCGATGGGACCCAGGTATACCTAGCTACTGTTTGGAGAAGTCTGGCCAGAAGTGGTCTTCATAAAAGAATTGCAGCTCAAAAGCCGGACCTCTGATGTGGAAACAAGACTAAATGATTCAACTATGCATGAAGACATAGGAACTGGGGTGCAGAAAAATGGAAGCTCCAGATGTTCTGGACTGATGAGTCAAAATTTGAAATATTCGGCAATAGCAGGAGGCAGTTTGTTCACTGAAGGGCTGGAGAATGGTACAATAATGAGTTGTCTGCAGGCTACAGTGAAGTATAGTGGAGGTTCCTTGCAAGTTTGGGGCTGCATTTTGGCAAATGGAGTGGGAAATTTTCTCAGGATCAATGGTTCCTCAATATGAGAAATACAGACAGAAACTTATCCATCATGCCATACCATCAGAGAGGTATGTGATTGGGCCCAAATTTATTCTGCAGCAGGACAACAGCTCCAAACATACAGCAAATGTCATTCAAAGCTATCTTCAGGGTAAAGAAGAACAAGAAGTCCTGGAAGTGATGGTTTGGCCCACACAAAGCTCTGATTTCAACATCATCAAGTCTGTTTGGGATTACATGATGAGACAGAAGGATTTGAGGCAGCCGACATTCACAGAAGATTGGTGGTTAGTTCTCCAAAATGTTTGGAACAATCTTGAAGGAACCCTGCCGAGTTCTTTAAAAAAACTGTGTGCAAGTGTTCCTAAAAGGATTGATACTGTTTTGAAGGTAAAGAGTGGACACACCAAATCTTGATTTGATTTGGGTTTCTCTTCTGTTGATATACGTTTTGTTTTGTTAATAGATAAAAAAATAATCTATTAACACTTCTATTTCAGAAAGCATTTTAATTTACAGCACTTTTTGCACAGTTCTCTGCTTGGAGATGGAGATTTATGGACCCTGAGGGAGTTTAGAGGTTTCCTTGAGGATTTGGTGGGTGGTTCAGCCAAGACCTAACTCATAGTCCGGAAGATATCCGCCAGAAATTTCTGTGAATCCCACCCTAAAAATGTTCTGGAAATCTTTAAAAACCTGGCTGTTCTCCCAGGCCTTGGTGTAGGGGGGCTGCAGAGCTCTGTCGGTGTTCTTTTTTTAAAATGGGGATATTGTTGTCCACACATTTTAGATTCTTTATTGTTTTTCTGTTTTAAATAGTAAAGTTTCCAGAGACATTATGGAGTTGGATGGCCTCCAATCCAATGAATGAAATGAATAAATAATAATACAAGTGAACAGATGGCATATTGGTAAAACATGTTATGGATAATAAATAGTATGTTTATAATGAAGGTGCAGTATCCACAGGAGAGAGTAAACAACAGTCTAGCTAATGGATGTGATCTTCAATGACACAATCACAACTCCCATCTTGAATTGTTTCCCTCAGCAATGGATGCCTCTGTACAAAGGCTATTTAATTTATTTATTGTAGTTTATAACTGCTATCTCAGCCTTGGAGTTCTAGATGGTAAACAACAATTAAAAGCATAAAATAGCAATAATATATAATAAACACAAATTGGTAGTCAAGGTAAACCATCACAACCAACCTATAGGCTCACATATCCCAACCCCTATGTCCACTGGCATAAGAAGGTCTTCAAAGCTACCTGAAAGGTTTTGTTGTTGTTAGTTGCGAAGTCATGTCAGACCCATCGTGACTCCATGGACAACATTCCTCCATGCCTTCCTGTCCTCTACCATCCTCTGGGGTCCATTTAATCTCATGCCTACTGCTTCAGCGACTCCATCCAGCCATCTCATTCTCTGTTGTCCCGTTCTTCTTTTGCCCTCAATCTTTCCCAGCATTAGGCTCTTCTCCAGTGAGTCCTTCCTTCTCATTAGGTGCCCAACATATTTGGGTTTCATCTTCAGGATCTGGCTTTCTTTTTTTCTTTCTTTCTTTCTTTCTTTCTTTCTTTCTTTCTTTCTTTCTTTCTTTCTTTCTTTCTTTCTTTCTTTCTTTCTTTCTTTCATTCATTAAATTTATATATCACCCTTCTCCTTTTGAACTCAGGGAAGTGAACAGCCAAAGTAAAAACATTTGTACACAAAAATTAAAATAATTTTAAAAGTAATTAAATAAAATTTGGCCCATAATTTAAAACATTTCAATTAAAATCAGTATCAAACTTTAAAACCAACATGGAATCAGGCCAGCCCGGCTAACTGAAAAAAGTAAGTTTTTAGGGCCCAATGAAAAGTCCGGAGGTCTGGGATCATTCGTATCTCTGGAGGTAGATCGTTCCAGAGCATAGGTGCTACCACAGAGAAGGCTCTCCCCCTGGGGGTCGCCAGCCGACATTGTCTGGCTGACGGCACCCTGAGGAGGCCCTCTCTGTGGGAGTGAACTGGCCGGTGGGAGGCAATTGGTGGCAGAAGGCGGTCCCGTAAGTACCCCGGCCCTAAGCCATGGAGCGCTTTAAAGGTGGTCACCAACACCTTGAAGTGCACCCGGAAGTCCACCGGAAGCCAATGCAGCTCGCGCAGGAGAGGTGTCATGTTGGAGCGCCCCGTCGCTCCCATAATCCCCCGTGTGGCTGCATTTTGCACCAGTTGGAGCCTCCGGGTGTATCCAAAGGGGAGGCCCATGTAGAGAGCGTTACAATAGTCCAGATGAGAAGTGACAAGTGCTTGAGTGACCATGTGTAAGGAGTCCCGATCTAGAAAGGGGCGCAACTGGCGTATCAGGTGAACCTGATAAAAAGCACCCCTGGCCACGGCCGTCGTGTGCTCTTCTAAAGACAGCTGTGCATCCAGGAAGATGCCCAAGTTGCAAGCCCTTTCCATGGGAGCCAATGATTTGCCCCCAATAACCAGCAATGGCGCCAGCTGGCTATACCGGGACGCTGGCAGCCACAGCCACTCAGTCTTGGAGGGTTTGAGTCGAAGCCTGTTTCTCCCCATCCAGACCCGCACGGCTTCCAGGCACTGGGACATCACTTCCAAGGCATCGTTGGGATGGTCTGGGGTGGAGATGTACAGCTGAGTATCATCAGCGTACTGATGGAACTCCACCCCAAAACCACGGATGATCTCACCCAGCGGCTTCAGATAAATGTTGAACAGGAGGGGCGAGAGGACTGACCCTTGTGGCACCCCACGAACAAGGCGCCTAGGGGTCTACCACTGCCCCCCCCGTTAACACAGATTACAATCGGTTAGAGAGACAGGAGGAGAACCACCGCAAAACGGTGCCCCCCACCCCCAATCCCTCCAACCGGTGCAACATGATACCATGGTCGATGGTATCAAAAGCTGCTGAGAGATCTAACAGGACTAGGATAGAGGAATAACCTCTACCCCGAGCCCTCCAGAGATCATCCGCCAATGCGACCAATGCCATTTCCGTGCTGTACCCAGACATGAAACCAGACTGGAGCGGGTCTAAATAGACAGCTTCATCCAGAGCGGCTGGGCGATTATCTGATGATGCGATAAGAGTGGCAAAATAACTAGATTTCGCCGCTTTTATCGCCACTAGGTAGGTCTTAATATGAGACCTTACCAGTGTCAAGTCAGATTCGGACCGGCTGGCCCTCCAACCGCTCTCTAGGCGTCTTTTCCGGAAAGGCACTCAGCCTTTCTTATGGTCCAACTTTCACAGCCATACATTGCAACTGGGAAAACCATAGCCTTGATTATACACACTTTTGTTGGCAAGGTGATGTCTCTGCTTTTTAATATGCTATCTAGATTTGCCATAGCTTTCCTCCCCAGGAGCAAGTGTCTTTTAATTTCTTGGCTATAGTCCCCATCTGCAATGATCTTGAAGCCCAGGAAAATAAAATCTGTCACTATCTCCATTTCTTCCTCATCTATTTGCCAGGAATTGAGAGGGCCAGATGCCATGATCTTAGTTTTCTTAATGTTGAGTTTCAAGCCAACTTTTGTACTCCCCTTCTTCACCCGCATCAAGAGGCTCTTTAATTCCTCTTCTCTTTCTGCCATTAAAGTGGTATCATTTGCATATCTGAGATTGTTGATCTTTCTCCCGGCAATCTTAATTCCAACTTTTGATTCATCTAACCCCACCTTTCTCATGATGTGCTTTGCATATAAGTTAAATAGGTAGGGCAACAGTATACAGTCTTGCCAAACTCCTGAACCAAACCAAACAAAAATACCTGAAAGGTTTAAGGTTAATCTAATTTTGGGGTGGCGGGGTGATGTTTCAAAGGACACATTATTTGGTATACACCGTGTTTTGTAATTGCTCAGATTTGAGAAAAAAATAGTATTCCAAAGTTTTATTGCTTGTAATAAAAAGGCGAGTTTTCTTTTATGAAATAATTGTACGAAATTTTACAAGCTGTAAAAGATCTAACAGAAGTTTTTGTTATTTTTTTTCCAATTGGCAAAAATTCTGGCCTCATCTCCATTGCTTTCTTAAAGTGTTTCTCAATCTGCATTCTGCTAGCCCAGTCTGTAGGGGGAATCCATAAAGCATATGGATGATTAAGTGTAGAGAATTGATAGAATCTTCAGATAGTTGTTATTTTAAATTAACTTTTATGGCAAATCATAAAGGGTAGATGCACAGGCAGAACATTTCATGATTATAGTCTTGTTAGCGATCCTACTATCCATGAAACATCCAGTTTCAGCAGAAAACCAAGAATAAAATGCTTACAATTAAAATACAGATTTTGACATTGAGAAGGTTAAGACTTCAGTTATTTTTAGTTCCTAGCATTCTGAAAGATAAGCAAATCTGGAATTGTTATTCCTTCTGAGCCTTATAACAAGATCTGTTTGATCTGCTTATGTACACTACTTTAGAAGACAGACAGCACGTTTATTAGACCGGCCATTAATTTAGTTGAAGGTTGAGGTTTTCATAAGAAATATATTCTGGAAAGAAAATTACATGATTAAACGAAGGCATGATTTTGAATGTGCTTTATTGGACCCATTTTATTTATTAGCTGCTCACACTGAGAAAAAGGAAAAGAATTATCAAAAAAAAAAAAATAAAAAATAAAAAAAGAAGGATGGAGCAAAACTCCAGCTTAATCTAGGTTTCAGTTTCAGGAGAATGGCAGTAGAAAAAAGAAGGGAATATAAAAATATTGTTGTGTTTTCACAAAGTAACTGTAGCACTTGGGTGGGCAAAACGAAGATTACATTAATTCTAAAGGTTATCCAGTGATTACATTCATTGATTAGTATTATGCAGGCAATATGTTTGTAAGCAGTGAGTATAGCACGAGCAGTGGCAAATATTGCCCGAATGAAAAAAAATTGCTGCTTTAGAGAGAACGTAGCCTGTAAGAGACTCTGCATGACCTATTCCTGGAAGAAAAGGAAAGAGAAGATGCTAGGTCCAAGGGAGGAGACTGGAGAAGTGATAATGCCCATCTTCCAGTTCTGGTGCTGAGGAAGGAAGAAGCAATTACTCTAGTGGATTCCCTAAGATAAGATGTCACTTAAGATCAAACGTTATATTGGGATTGGAAAAGGGGTGATAAAAAAAGGGAACATATGACTATCTTGCAAGAATAACATATAATATAGAATAATAGAGTTGGAAGGGACCTCAAAGATCTTCTAGTCCAACCCCCTAATCTATACTATTTCAGACAAATCATTATCCAGTCTCTTTTTGAAAGCCTCCAGTGATGAAACAATTTCTGAAGGCAGGCCATTCCATTGGTCGATTGCTCTCACTGTTAGGAAATTTCTCCATAGTTCTAGGTTGCTTCCAACCATTGTTTTGTGTCTCATAGAACGTCACATGGGAGTGTCACATCGGAAATACAGAACAGTTCTCAGCTGCTGCATTTGCAGTCATCCTAAAGGCATTCTGATCTCAGCACAGATGATTGGAAGTTGGCTGTACTTTTGATTTTCCTCATGTTGTTTTGGGAATAGAAGTTGCGTCCTACTAGATACCATAACAATGATTGAGAAGCACAAAATGAGGCTTTTAGAAACAAAACTATTGCATAGTAGCATTTAATTTGCAAATAAACTGTTTTGACTATTAGTTATGTTATGAACTTTTATGAAGACCTTAAAAGACACAGCTTTAGAAGTGGTAATGATTACTAAAATATTAAAAATCTAGAGGAAAAATGGTCATGAAGAAAATATGAGTTAATATTTTTACACCAAAGTTTTGGCAGAAAGGGTTGGACTCAGTGATGGGTTTCAAAAATTTTTACTACTAGTTCTGTGGGTGTGGCTTGGTGGGCATGGCAGGGGAAGGATGCTGTAAAATCTCCATTCCCACCCCACTCCAGGAGAAGGTTACTGCAAAATCCCCATTTCCTCCCGATCAGCTGGGACTCAGGAGGCAGAGAATAGATGGGGGTGGGGCCAGTCAGAATTTTTAGTACCGGTTCTCCAAACTACTCAAAATTTCCTCTACCGGTTCTCCAGAACTGGTCAGAACCTGCTGAAACCCATGTCTGGTTGGACTTCATCACATTTAACTATGACAAAGATACAGAACTCGTATTTGAGAATTCTAACAGTCTAAGAACTCTATCTAAGCAGAGCTAATTCTTCAAATCAGACTCACCTCAAATGTAAACAGATCAAGATGCATAGAAATAGAATAATATATACCTATCTGAAGAGCTATTGTAAGAGGTATAATATTGGCAGCAAGACAGAGAAATTAATTCATATTCTCTTTTTAATCTAACCATAGGAAGTAGACAAAATAACTGACAATGAAAAGAATATGATGGACTGCAGATTTGGAAATGCATTAATTAATGTTAGAAGCAGATATAGAAATAAATGATGAAACAAAGAAAAAGAGAATGTAAACAGGAAAAAAGTATACAAGGATACCTGCAGGGAGTTAGCTGAATGCGAGGAACCATGGCAGGGAGGGGCAGTTAATTTTCCCACGGGGTAACATGAGAAACTGGGACGTTGTGGAGGGCCAAACCAATATAACTGATTTGAAGTCATCCAATTCAGTCACCTCAACTCCTCGGGATGCTCTAGGCAAGTTTGAACCATTTTGGAGCAAAGAATATTATTATGTAAAATGTTTGACCAAAAAAGAAAATCTAAAATAGGCACAAAATTGGGATATTGCTATACATAGTTAGAAGGGATAAAAAAGTGGATTTCTCACTTTGATCATTCACGTTTTTAAAAAATCATTAATTAGAATAACAAAATAAGAATATGTTCTTCACCAAGTTGTCAGGTGAATAATCATATTTTTTTAAAAAACAAAAACCAGTCAGAAGCTGCTTGTGTGAAATACCTAATTTATTTTAACTGTGAAATACCTAATTTATTTTAACTTTAATTCAATGTCTCTTCACTGTATGAACCATGAATGGATAATTCCCCTTTAATTTCAGGTTCATTATTAGTGATATAATATCAGCTTTGTTGGGGTGCCATAAAGGTTACATGGGAACAATGACAATAAATCTATCATCACTGCATTAAAACGCATCTGCTTTTGGATCATAATATTCTAGATTCCAGAAAAACAATGTATGTATGTATGTATGTATGTATGTATGTATGTATGTATGTATGTATTTATTTATTTAATCAAATTTATTTGTTGCTCATCTCATGGTTCAAGGCAACTCTGAGTGGCTTACAGGAAGATAAAACACACAAACATGACAATTACAATTATAAAATATATGAAAGTTACAAAAATTTAAACAACTAAAATTATTAATTTATTATCCAATGAGATACTTATTTCTATCCTATTTTACCTGTTTAAGGACTACTTTCTTTGTCTGCTTAAGAGATACTACGTATACCTCAGTATGGTTGTACTATGGAGAACCACATAATTTATTCAGTGAATCAAGTGGGAATCTGACATTTTCTATGTTCTGTTTACATTCATATTCATACACAGCTGAGAGAAACTCAGGGATACCTTCATACTTTAAGCCAGTCTGCAATATTGCAGTTTCTTGTGCCTCATAAGGAACATTTAATGTGATATATTGCACAACATGAAGGAATGCTATTCAAAGAACAATCACAGGTCTAAATGGACCACAAATGACTCTACATAGACTTATTCTCATTGTCTGGGTTTTGGAGAATGAGTCTTCCCCTCCAATGCCTGTATCAAGGATTGTTTTTTTTTTCTTCTTTTCATTCTCTGAGATTGCCTGGAAAAGTCCCTGCAGTTTTCTTGACAACATGTTTTAGAAGTGGTTTGCCATTGAATCCTTGTTAGATCTGAGATAGCAGGACGGCCTAAGACCACTCAGCTGGTTTCATGCCCAAGTTAGGACTAGAGCTCATGATCTGATGATCAATTGATCATGATCTCATGATCAGTTTCTAGTCTGATGCTTTAATCACTACACCAAACTGGCTCTATATCAAGGATAGAATAGAGTTAAAATTGTAAATTTTACAATTTTAAAACTTGTATTTTTCCTTGTATTTAAAACTTGAGATTTTTCTCAGAGGATTGCCTTTCTTTTGTTTTGATTCATCCCTCTTTACACTGTCCTAGCTTATACCTCTATCTTCATTTAGGACAATTGATTTATGATCCAAACATGTCTAGGGCTGTTTTCAGAATTGAAAATCATATAAGATGTTCTTGTTTTTCAATTTGATATTGAGTTCAAATATAAGTCAAGAAAATAACAGTGGGAATTAGCAAGCACAATACTTTTTAAAAGTGAAAAATAATACCACTTTGGTTGAAAACTCTTTTATTTCCAGTACAATAATATAAGCCAGCAGTGACAACAATTTTATGACATTTCTTGACAAGTAAGTGCAAGATTGTTGATTCAAAATATAAGACAGTCAAACTCTATTTTAAAAAAAAGCAGGCTGTAAATCTACACAATAAATGATTATGAAGAATTGTAATCAACCATATGTTAGCAATATACATAAATTTTCGTACACATTATGTACATTCTACCTTCTTCAAAAAACGCATAAAATACTAAAAGGCACTCTTGAGCTTCTCTTAGCTGTGTATGAATGTTAATGTAGGCAACCATACAAAATAAATAAAAAATGTATGTAAAATCTTAAAAATCACTTTACCGATGAACTAAAAACTGATTTAGCCAGTTTCAACTTTATATCTGAAAATGTTTTAATTCCCACTTTGCATCTTAGAAAAAGGTTATTCATTCTTAATGGTTATGTCAGAGCTTTACTCAAAGGGCTAAGCAAAAAGATCTTGGCAGGTCATAAGCAAAATGTTATTTATTATGTGCAGTGGAATATAATTTACACACTTGTTGATGGCATGCTGACAATAACCTGAAAGATAAAGTACATAATTATTAAACACAGTACAGGACTCAAAATAATACATCCATTTTACTAAAAGTGTACTCTTATCATACTGGCACAAGAATGAGATTTTATAGAGTAAAATAAATTATAATCTGTGTTTTGAAATATTGGAGCTCAAATAAATATTGTCCAATGCTGGCAATCTACTGAGATGGACGTACAAAAATCTAAATTGGCCTTCCTCATCTTCAAGCTAAGGTACTTAGCTCCAATTGGCTGCAGTTACAATGGCCAGTATCAAAACCAGAAAGCATGGGAATACTGTTTTGAAACAAATTCTACCACACTGTTTAATCCTGGAAATGCAAAGTGTTCTTCGTTGTTTTCTAAAGTGCTTTTTCTGTTCTGTTCTGGTAACAATTTTCATCTTTTACTAATGTTTACAATGTTCTTTATTAGTATCAAAGTATTTCCTTGTCTTGTTGAAATGGTTACCTCAGGAAGCAAGTGGTGAACATCTTATTTCAAAATATACAGCAATTTTTGTCCTTTACATATCAGGAGCAAAAGTAATTATTAAATGCTTTGTTGATGATTACTTACGATACATATCATGTGTATGTAGATGAGCAATTATCTAACATTTCTCAGTTGTTGAAGAATATCCTTGAAAACATGCTGATGACCAGGGGTGAGCTTCAAAAATTTTAGCAAGGGTGCTCTGCCCCATTGTTGGGTGGGCGTGGCCTAGTCGGTCTCCTGCATCACTACAGGGGAAACGTTTTTGCCTCCCTGGGCTCCGGAGGCTTTCCTTGAGCCTCCGAAAGGGTGTAAATGGCCTCCCCAGGCTCCGGAGGCCTTCTGGCGGCCAGAAACAGGCCCGTTTCCGGCCTTCCCAAACTTCTGGTTGGCCCATTTTTCTCTCTCCCTGAGTCTCTGTGCATGACCTGCACTTACCTGCATCCAAAATGAGCCACATGGAGACTCCTGGGAGGGGCGGGGTGGGGTGGGAGGGGCCAGCCAGGAGTGGGATTTGGGGATTCTCTGAACTGCACAGAATCTTAGCTAGAGGTTCTCCTGAACCCCTGCATACCCTCAGCAGCCCACCCCTGCTGATAACCCTTCTAATCTTTTATAACAATCCCCATTCAGATAATTCATACTGAATCCTCAAATATTCCACTTGTATTTTACTATGAGTTTCATTTATCATTACCTTATTGAAAGCTACCTTATAATCATTCTTTGGACACTTAAAAGAACTTCCACTGCAGTTCTAGTTGATATTTTTATAAATTGCAGTCCTGTTTGGAAATAAATTATTCATTGCTTTTTTTTAGTGGACACTATTCCAGTAATTCAATTGCTTTTGACTATAATCCAATGGACATAACATAAAATTTCTATTTTCATGTTATGATAGATGATTAAATTATTTTGATAGTCTTTTCATGACGGAAGAAGCTTTATAAGGTCTCCCATTCTTTGCCATTTTATATTGACAATAACCCAATAAAGAGAGTAAGTTTGAGAAATAGATCAAAGACTTTCACCACATCAAAATAAAAACTCAATTTTATCTTGTCTAAAAACAAGATATGGCTTACCTATATCATGCTGATATACAAATTAAGGCCACTTTATATTAAGGTCTTAAAATTCTATTTTAAAAATCTATACCAACAGTATTTAAAAGGAAGGTTTTGATTAGAAACAAGAATTGGTCTCAAACTACTCTTAGTTTGAAGTAATTTTTTTTACTTATATGGCAAGTCATGTGTCCTTTCCCCCCCCCCCCTTTGCTCATTTTAAACGTATATTGAGAAATCAACATTGCAACATTAATTCAAGCACAGCATTATTCCATTTTAGTGAGAAAAAGGAGGGGAAAGCTGTCACTACTATAATGAGGGATGGTATTTAACTATTTTTTCTATCTCTACCACACATCCAGACAGCCAGTGCATCATGAATTCCTCCAATCTTTGAGCAGCAAAAAGTATGCAAGTATTAAATTGCTCTTTCAGTCCCAAAGCTCTTGTGGCTTTTGAAACTCTGGAGATACTGAATATATTGAAGAACATTTCATATGGTTTAAATCAAGTTTATTATTATCATATTTTGTTAGAGAAATACAAATTGATACTGAAGAAATTTGGAACAGATAATTGGAGTATAGTACATTGCTGAAGTGGACCAATTTGGTGTAGTTTAGGACACCAGACTGAAACCAAGAGACTTTATTATGCACAAAATCATCTGAGTGAACTTGGACCCATCACTTGCTCTCAGTCCTAGGAAGCAGGCGGAGACAAACCACCACTGAAATCTTGCCAAGAAAACTGCAGAGACTTGTGCAGGCAATCACCACAAATCAGCACTGACTCAAAGGCACTATCTGTGATGACGTGAGGTTGGGCATGTAGGCAATACAGCTGGAATGAAGGCTTAACTTCTCTTTATTGCTCCAGCTTTTCCCCAAAAGTCCCACCATTCACTGCAAGTCCAGGAGTAAAACTCTAAACACACAGCTCCAATAGTTCCTGTCTGCTATTAGTCCAGAGGAGCAGCACAGTTCTGAGAGCAGCCACAGTTTTGTTGTGATCTAGGCTTCCTGAGTCATTAAAACACATGAGTAGTCTCAAAAACCTCATTTATTGTGAATTACGTTCATTCACAGCTGAGTTCCAATTAGTTGCAAAAAGTCCTTCGGGAGAAGACCTTCGGGATAATCACCAACCTTTTATCTCCCTTGACATGCTGCCAAAGACCTACTTGGCCCAGCTTCAAACAGAGATGCCGACTGGGAACAGAATTAACAATGTTGCTTTCCTGCAACATTTGCTCCTCTTTTAAGCCTTATGGGAGGGGCCAATCATCTCTAGGCCTTACTTCCAAGTTGCCCCTTTTGTTTTAACTGTTCTTGCCTTCTGGCAGCTCTGCACATATGTGCACTAGGAACAGGCTCCTCCTGTTCCTCTGCCTCTCTTATGTCCAACACTGGAGGCTCCGGAGTCCGCGCAAAACTCCCAGATGCCCCTGGCTCCACCTCTGCCTCTGATGCAGAGCCCTCGCCTGAACCTTCCCCAGACTCCAGGACTGGCCCATGTTCCTCCCCAGCCTCCTCACTGACTCTGCTGCCAGCTCTGCAGGCTGCTGGCGGACCACAAGTTCAGGGAATTTGGTTCCGGGGAGTCCTTATCACAGGAAGAATTCACTGGGACTGCAGCACAACCTGGAGAAGAATTGTGCCTCTGTAACCTTGCATGTAGCCAGGTCAGGCAAGCAAGGCAAGCAGGGCTAGGCACAGCAAAGTATCCCGACATCGGTAACAGCACGTAAGACAGGAAAAAGGCAATGCTTGTTCCCGACAAGCGCCTCTCCCAATGGCATCTCTTTAAATCCCATTCCTGAGGTGAACCTTGTGAAGAGGGGCCCTCCTCCCAAGTCATCAGGTCACCCTGCACCAATCCTGCCTCCTCTTCATTCTCCATGCTCAGGGATCAGTGGGGAGGTAATAGCTCATAAGTGGAGTGCCGTTGCTGCTCTGCTCCACTGCTTGTCCTCTCCTCCCCCCTCACTTGGTCATCTTGTGCCATCTCTCCTTTGCTGGCAACCCTTCCCAAGCCTGAGTGACCCAGGACTGCCTCGTCCTGCTCCTCCAGTCTTTCCTCCATCAGCCCTAGCTCCATCTCATCCTCCTCCTTGGACCCAGACTCCAATGGGGCCATGACACTATCTTTCCACCAAGTATTGATGAAACAAGGGTTTTAGGTTTTAAGGAATATTAAAATTAAATTCTGGAAGCGGTATGGGTCTGGATGGGGAGGAACAGGCTTCGGCTGAACCTGACCAAGACCGAGTGGCTGTGGATACTGGCATCGTGGATTGAATGAGAGGTTCCATCTCTGATTATAGGGGGTGAGGTGTTGCCTCCTGTAGACAGGGCTTGCAACTTGGGTGTCCTTCTGGATTCACGGATGGGTTTGGAGGAGCATATAACAGCCGTGACCAGGGGGGCGTTTGCCCAGGTTCGTCTGGTGCACCAATTGTGCCCATATTTGGACCGTGATGCCCTATGCACAGTCACTCATGCGTTAGTCACCTCCCGGATTGACTACTGCAATGCTCTCTACCTGGGGCTGCTCTTGAAGACCACTCGGAGGCTTCAGCTGGTGCAGAATGAGACTGCACGGGTTGGAATGGGAGGATCCTGATACTCCCATATTATACCTCTCCTGCGCGACTTGCATTGGCTGCTGGTTGCCCTCCGGGTGTTAACTTAAAGCCCTTCATGGCTTAGGTCCAGGATATCTGTTGGACCACCTGCAACCAATATCGACTTCCCATCACCCGGTGCATTCAAATAGAGAGGACCTACTCAGGGTGCCATCGGCTAGACTATGTCGGCTGGCAACCCAGGGGCAGAGCCTTCTCTGTGGCCATGCCCACCCTTTGGAATCAACTTCCCGTGGGTTTTCGGCTGGCCCCCAACCTATGTACCTTCCGCCGTGAGTTAAAACCTGGCTGTTTAAATGCCCTAGCCAGGACTGATGGGGTCTACTGTTTTAAATTGGTTTTAGTCTGTTTTAGTCTGTTTTAATTTGTATTTATTGGGATTGTTTCGTTTGATGTGAGCCGCCCTGAGTCTTTTGGAGAGAGGGTGGCATATAAATCCAATAAATATAATAATAATAATAATAATAATAATAATAATAATAATAATAATAATTTAAAAACTCGATTAGTTTAACCACAAAATAATTTTTAGCATTATTTGGCCCTTTGAGGAAATAAAGTTAACTGTCGTCTTTTCGCTAATGGAAATGTAATAAAGCTGAAGGAACCTTAATGCACATGTTATGGACATGTCTTCTGGTCAGTCTTTACATATTAATTTTTTGGTGATCCAGGTTCTTGGAAGCAAATTAATAAAAAATATTAATATGTCAGTAAGCCAAAGCCCTAAATGTAGATTTCTAATTTTATGAAGAACTATGGGATAGGACTTCTGGTGGCTCCGCGATTTGCCGACGGAGCTCCTTTTTGGAGCTCCAGCTCCGAAATCTGTAAAAGCTGCTAGAGCAGCATAAATTGGCTGTCTAGCGGCAAAAACTCTCCCCCTGGGAAAAGAGAGGAGAGAAGAGCAGAGGGGCTTAGGTAGAGCTCCCCAAAATTCCCAGGCTTTCTTCTTTTTTAAGCCTGGGGGTTGGAGGGTGAGAGGTCCCTGGAAACCTCTCAGTGCTCCAGATTAGGGGCGTGTCTGCCTGGCTTGGCAGAGCAAGGCACCGCGACCACACCAGCAGCATAGGAATAAAGATTTGAAGAATTTTTTTCAAAGATTTTAAGAAAATTGAATTCTGGATGCTGGCAGAGCGAAATCGGGACAGCAGAATTTGAAGTAGGCAAGTACAAGTTTTAACTCCATATGAAAAGAGAAGTGGAAGATGGCGCTAAGTGAAAGTGCTTGTCAACCCCTGCTACATTGTTAAAGCTACTGGACTATATAACAAGAAATAGATTTAAAGGCGAAGTGGAAGAGAAGATTATGATGGGGATTTCAATCAATATAAATTTTTGAAGATAGTGGAAAATAATTGGACTTTGACTTCACAGTTGAATAAATATAAAACAAAAATTGAAGTATGGCTGCTACCAAGGAAAGAGGGAGTGAGTCAGCAAAAACACGAATTGTGACTTTAAAGGACTTGCAAGACAATTTGGATCTTTTTATGTTGGACATAAGGGATACAATTAAAAATGCTATCCAGGAGTGGAAGTTGGAACATCGTAAGGATCTGCTGGCTGTGAAAGAGGAAGAAATCATACAGTTAAACATGATTTTGGAGAACAAAGAAGAAGCAGTCAGAGAAATGGAGTCTAGTATTCTGGAAATGGAAGTTATGGTGGAGGCTTCCACACAACCAGTTGGAGAATATTTAAAAAATTAATTACTGCAGACTGTTAAATATTATGAAAATTCTTGTTTTTATGGACAGAGTCAACTTTTTGAGAATGAACTGACTGATTTTACAAGAAAGAAAAATAGAGATGGGAGTTTTAAAGTGAAAGAAACAATTTTGAAAGGGGACTGGATTTTTAAGAGACATCAGTTGCAACTTCAATCTCAAAATTTTTTGATAATAAAAGCAGGGGGACAAACCATGCCTAACAAGAAGAAAGTATTATTTAAAAAGAAAGATTGGAAGAAATATAGAAAGAAAGGAAGAATGTGTGATGTATTTCTTGAAGGTTATATTTGGTAGATGTTGGATGTTTGATACAAAGGTTTAATTAAAAAGGGAAATTTTTAGAGATATTGCATTACTAAAATGACCAACTAAAAATCTAAGTGATATTTTATTGAAAGTTTTGGAATTAATATAGAACTTTTAGGATTATATTTGGCTGATATGTTACTGAATTTAAAGGTCTATTAAGAGATTTTAATGTTTAAAATGATATAACAGAAATTTTTAAAAAAAGATTTATATGTTAAGAAATTTTAAATGTTTCAGAAGATACAATAGAATTTTAAGAGATTTTAATGTTTAAAATGATATAACAGAATTTTTTTTTAAAGGTTGATATGTTAAGAAATTTTAAATGTTTCAGATGACACAATAGAATTTTCAAAAGGGTCATATGTATTGAGGGGTAAGATTTAATTAAAACTGGAAAATTTTTAAAAACTTATTGTAGCTTTAAAGTTTATACATGAAGGAATGTTTATGTAAGAGGATATTTAGTTTAATGGTAATAATGTTTCAAGGACAGGCTTTAAAGGAAAAAATCTTTTTCCTTTTTTTTCTCTCTAAGTTGATGTTATGAGAGAATTTATAAATGTAATGTTGAAGAAAGTCAAATAGGGGAGTTAAAGAGTGTGTGGAAATTTTTTCTTTTGGAATTTACAGTAAGGTAGTATATGTTACCTTAGGTTTGTTAGATGTTATATCCTGTTTTTGTTCTGGGAAGTCGAGGGTGGGGGGGGGGGTTGGGAGGTAGGGTAATGGTGGGTGGGGTGGGGAATTTTGTTTTGTGATTTTTAATATAATAAAAGACAGGTAGAAGTAATAATAGAGAAGTAAAAATGAGGATAAGAAGATGACATAAAAGATGTATTAGATGTTATATTTTGTGGATTGAATATGCATTGTTTATATGTTTACTTGTTTGTATGTTTGTATGCTTGATTATGAAAATAAAAAACTTTTATTGCAAAAAAAGAAAAAGAACTATGGATATATTGTATTTGAATTTATGTGGGAAAAAAGTGATTATGTATTCCTAGAGTGGTGTTTATATGTTGTATATTAAAAAGTAGCCTTAAGCTTGTCAGCCTTTGAAATGGCTTTTTATTGGAACTAGGGCAATTTTGAGTAATATAATTGTGGGGTCAAACAATTGTTTAAAAATGAATCACAATTTCCTCTCTAATTTTTAAGAAATCTGCATTAATGTTAGCTGTGTGAATTATTTTGTCTCCCATTATTCCTTCTTTTTCTATTTCTGCTCCTACATCCTTCCCTCTGCTCAAGTAACTATATGAATTTTTGAAATTTCATAAAATGTGGTTGCTTTTAATTTTAGTGCCTGCTTTATCATTTTCCTAAAACAAAGGACCATTTTACAATTTCAAAGTGTGTTCAGCATCCATAGATAATATCCCATATATCTGCCACAGAATTTAAAAAACTAATAATTTGCAGACTACATGCATGAAAGTTATACACAAGAATGATTTTTATGTGTTGTTTTATGTTTTCTAAAAATGGTTATCCAGCATAAGATGTATCTTGATATTTTGGATCAATGCACCCAAAACAGACTGGAGACTGAAGATAATTCCCCTCCCTTTTTTTTGCCTCATGTTGACTTTGTTCTACTTTTACATGTCTGTAAACATGCAGAAAAGATGACCTTTAATTACAACTAGAAAACAAAAACACAAAACTACACAAAAACCGTGTAGGAAATACCTTTTCTACAGAGATAGCAAACAATCTTCAGCTAGATAAGGCTATGAACAGTGTTATTTCTTAGAAGCTGGAAAACAAATATATAGCATAAAGCAGATTCTTAACCTTATTGCTCAGTGACACTGCTGCTTGGTTTATCATTAGCTGCTTAGACATGATCAGTCCAAAACCAACACTAACAAAAACCAATTTCCCTCCCCAGTGTTAAAATACAAAACATGCAAAAGAAAAGCGCCCTTCACAGAAGAAACTCAGGGTGCCTTAGAGTGCTTAGATCCAATACCTTTTAACAGCTATTGCTATTGCGAGGGTTATTGATTTATTGATCCATTTCTTTGAAATAAAAGCTTTTGCTCCTACAGCTTTGTTGTTAGTTTTCAGCATTTATCAGCCTGGATGCTTTGTTCATAAATATCAATCCTTTTTCTTCTTGCTTCTTGCATTAACTCTCCCTTTCTAAGTCTTAAACTGACATGCCTGCCCACAAATCTGCTTAAAACATTTAAAACATTTATGTACAGCTAGTTCTTGATTTTAAGAGCCAGGGTGGCGCAGTGGTTAGAATGCAGTACTGCAGGCTACTTCTGCTGACTGCTGGCTGCCGACTGCCTGCCATTTGGCATTTCGAATCTCACCAGCTCAAGGTTGACTCAGCCTTCCCTCCTTCCGAGGTCAGTAAAATGAGGACCCAGATTGTTGGGGTCAATATGCTGACTTTGTAAAACCACTTAGAGAGGGCTGTTAAGCACAGTGAAGCGGTACTTAGTTTAGTTTAGTTTATTAAATTTGTATACTGCCCTTCTCCTAGTGGACTCAGGTCAACTTAAGTCTAACTGCTAAGTGCTATTGCTACAATTCATTCACTTATGATCATTTTTTATACTTACAACTGTTGCAGTATTATCATGGTCATATGATCAAAATTCGGATGCTTGGCAATTGGTTCATATTTATGACAGTTGTAGTGTCCTGGGATCATGTGGTCATCTTTTGCAACCTTCTAACAGACAAAGACAGTGGGAAAGCCAGATTCACTTAACAATTGTGTTACCAACTGCAGTGATTCATTTAACAACTATGGCAAGAAATATAAAATGGGGCAAAATTCACTTAACAAATGTCTTTCTAAGCAACATACATTTTGGGCTCAATTGTGGTCGTAAGTTAAGGATTATCTGTATTTTTGGTCTTTCTCTTTTCAAGAGGCACCAATGTGCATATTCCTAATAAATTGTATTGAGTTCCATGTGATCTATATTTCTTACATTATTTCTGGACATTTTACTTGCTCTACGTGTGTCTTATATTCCGAATGTAGCCCTGCCCAGCTTCTCAAACGGAGGTTTCAGAGGCTGAAAAAAGCATCAGAAACAAAGCTTCAGAAAAGGAGCCCGCAAACAGAGCTTCAGAAAAGAAGCCCCTGAATAGAGCTTCAGAGGCTTTTTTTCTGAAGCTCTGTTTCAGAGGCTTTCAGAGGTAGAAAATAAAGTTTTTTTCTGAAACTGAGTTTCCGAAGTTTCAGAGGCAGACCCCCCCCCCCCCAAAAAAAAACCCAAGGCACAGAGCTCACAACCAAGGAACCTGTTGCTAAAATTCACCTCTGGGAACAGATGACTGGGGGTATTCTGGGAGGCCAATCCACCTGCCAATCAGCTTTTTCCTTATTTTCCTCCCGAAAAACTAAGGTGTGTCTTAGATGTGTCTTATACACCGAAAAATATGGTATGTGTTTTCAGGATGGTAAAAAATTCTGCTTTTGTCAGTGTAATCCATCAACTACTACTGAAATCTGTAGTACTTGCCGTCTCACCTGTCTATAGCTGGACAGCTCAGTTATTGGAAAAGATTGAAATATTAGCAATTATCTGGATTTCTCAAAATTTGCTGAAGCTTGGTTTCTTTCCTACAGTTATTGCTATTAAAAAAAAATGAATCTATTGTATTAACTCTAATTCTCTTAAAATTATTTCTGATTATGTTTCGTATATAATATAAATAGATAGATATTATCTTTTTACTTAGTAAAAGCCTTTTATGGTAACAGTGTAAATTGTAATTTCTAGTATGTTTATGAATAATAGCATTCAGTTATCTGGACCTTTGATGACACCATGGTCTTTAACCTCTCGCTGTAATGTCTATTTTATACTGCAAACTTATTATATAGAAATGAGTGGCCCAAAATAACATTTGGCTTTTCTTATTAATCTGACAGTCCAGGAGCTGATACACAAGTAAAAATAGAACTGCCTGTACTGAACCCTTCACCTTTAATTTCTCTCAAATGGTAGGGAAACAAGATGAATGCCAAAATCTGAAAGATTAATTCAAGATAGCAAAAACTGTAAAATGCAGAAGACTATCTAAAACCACAGGAATATGGAATCAAGCCTACTGATTTTCTTGGGATACTTTCTCTTAAAGCAAAGTGAAGGATTTTTTCAGGAAGTCGTATGACAGCTTTTTTTGTGTTTGTGATTCATCATCCAGCCTCAAAAATCAGTAAAAGGAGGACTTAAGAGGAATTAAAAAAAAATTTGTGGACGGTATCTTTATCCTTAAATAAATATCATAAGCCCAATCATTTTTCCTTGAACAAAACTGGAATTCTGCCATGTCTTTTTTATATAGCAAAACACATTGTGAAAATGACACAAAATTACAATCTTTATTAAAGCTAGTGAAACATTAAATTCAGCTGCGTGACATAAAAACATAGGTAAATATGGTTTTACTTTTAAATATTTGCTTTGCCGATCTTTGATAATTCAGTTGTTTTTCTGTTTTATTTAAAATACGTTAATGTATTTTCTTTTTCCTGTCAGTGAATCCCCATTATTATTATGCTCATAACAAGCGTATCACAGTGTGGTAGGTATAATGTCAAACCAAAACAATATCAGAGTTCTAAAAGAAGTAAAATATTATTTAGCATAAAGTATCAACATTGTTCTAGTTTCATATTTGATTTCTTTTCCTTTTTATAAACACTCTTACCAGACATGGATTGATCCACAGGCTGGTGCTGATTAATAAAGGAGAGCTGTATATGGCATTGGTCACATTTGTTGATGATCTTTGGTAAGATCCATCCTCCTTGATTTCTCAGTGGCTTTTGATACCAATGACTATGGTTTCCTTTGGGATTGGCTATGGCAATGGCTGGGTGGCACAGTTTTGTACTGTTTCAGCTTCTTTCTCCAAGGCCCTTCTCAATAGGGAGTGAGAGGTCCAGCCCTCGGCTGCTATCTTGTGGCATTCCACAGGCTCAGTTCCCTGTCCCCTCCTTTTTAACATCTACATGAAGCCACTAGCTGAGACCATAACAGTTGAGGTATCTGTAGTGTGTTGATTATACCCAACTCTATACTCCTGGTGAACCAACTTGCTGACCTCTTGTGGTGTCTGGAGGCTATGGGGGCCTGAATGGAGGAGACTTTGACTGAACTCTGGCAAGACCAGACTGAACTCTGGCAAGACCAGATGGCTTTGGATGCATGGGGCTTCAAGATCCAGGACTTTGTCATATTTGATTCTGGATGGTGCGGCTCTTTCCCCAGACAGATTTTGTCTGCAACATGGGGATTTTCCTGGACTCATGACTCCTGCTTAAAGAGCAGGTAGCAATCATGGTTAGGAAAGCATAACCCAAAGTTGCACACCTTTGGGTTTTTTTTTTTAATTTGATTTATATGCCGCCCTTCTCCGGAGACTCAGGGCGGCTTACAATGCATTAACCAATAGCCTTCATACTTTTGTATATTTATATTTATACAAAGTCAGCTTATTGCCCCCAACAAACTGGGTCCTCAATTTACCCACCTTATAAAGGATGGAAGGCTGAGTCGACCTTGAGCCTGCCTGGGATTGAACTCACAAGTAATTGCAGCAGCTGGATCTTAAATGCTGCCTTTGTAGGAGGCATTACTCCCCTACGCTACTCAGGCTCCTGCCAGTTGCATCCTTTCCTTGATCAGGTATTGCTGTGCTCAGTCAGTCAGGCCCTAATCATCTCATGGCTGGACTATTGCACTGCTTTCTACATGGGGTACCCTTGAAGAGCATTCAGAAGCTTACAGGTGGTGCAGAGTGTAGCAGCATGGGCAGTTCTTGGGGCCTGAAGAATGTCCCATGTAACACCACTGGTCCATGAGCTGCATTGTCTATTAGTCTGCTTCCGGGTGCAATTCAATGTGTTGCAGGGGTGGACTTCAGATCCTTTAGCAATAGGTTCGCTGCCTCGTTGCTGGTGGGTGTGGCCATGGTGGGTGTGGCCTAGTAGGCTGCTGGCACTATGCCAGGGGAGGGAGCATTTTTTGCCTTCCCCAGGCTCTGGAGGCTTTCCTCGAGCCTCCGGGAGGGTGAAAACTGCTTCCCCCAGGGTCCGGAGGCCCTCTGGAGGCCAGAAATAGGCTCATTTCCAGACTTCTGGAACCTCCGGTAGGCCCATTTTTTGCCCTCCCAGACTCTCTGCACAGCCCCTGCATTCACCTGGAATGATAAATGGGCCATGTGGAGACTCCTGGGAGGGGTGGTGTGGGCATGGCCAGCCAGGGTTGGCATTTGAGAGTTCGCCAAACTCCAACTATCCTTGGTTGGAGGATTGCCTGAACCCTGCCGAACCCCCAGGAGCCCACCCATGAGGCGTTGGTATTCACCTTTAAAGCCTTTCATGGCATTGGTCCAGATAATTTGAGGGATCATCTCATACTGCTGGGATTAGTTCATCCCACCCATGCCAGCAGGTGAGGCATGTGGAGGGCCCTGTCAGCCTTATTATTCCAGCCAGCAGAGTCCAGGAGAAGAGCCTTCTCTGCCATTGCCCCTGCCATTTGGAACATTTTACCCTCTGATGTGAGATCATCCCCAACCCTCCTAACATTTCATAAAAGCTTAAAGACCTGGCTCTGCCAGGGAGCTTGTGGCCCCAGTGGGACACTATCACAGTGGAGGTGGTTGATTGATTAACAACAGATCCCACCCCCAGCCTCCCCATCTGTAATTGGATCTTAGTGTTTGCTTGTGTTTTTAATATATGTATATATTTATCTTTTGTGATTGTAAGTCACCCAGACCTATCTAGTAGTAAGATGGCAGTCAATAAATTTTATAAATAATGTATCTTTTATGTTATTTGAAAACTCTTAAATTAATGTTTGAATTAAATGGTTGTAAGAAAAAATCTGTAGCCATAAGCCTTTCACTGCCCTTGATGAAACCATATTAATTATGAAACAGAAAAAGACTACTTTTTCTGTTTCAATGCCACAGATATTGTCTCTATTCTTGAGATCAGTTAGTTGGAACATCATACCTAATGAGTGCATATGATTATTTTGCCTACTCACAAACTTGGAAAATTGTTTAGTGAAGTCCTCAAGAGTTCAGTCTAGCCTATAAAACCACAACTGACTGTGAGGTAATTGTCTCTTGCAGTTTAGTTTCAATATGGGAGGCTTCCTCCCATTTTTTCCCCCCTAGTTTTGTCTTTTATGACAGAAAAAGCTTGACTCGAAAGAGTTTTGAAATGGCAGTTGTTTACATTTTGAATTGATCAGTTCTCTTGTTGGCCACTAACTAAAGAATGGTTCTGTTTCTTCCTGGTATATCAAAATATTGAGAACATTGGTTGCTGCAATAAGACCAGAGGTGAAATCCAGCAGGTTCTGTGAGAACCGATAGATTCTGGAGAACCGATAGCGGAAATTTTGAGTAGTTCAAATACTCAATTTTGAAATTTTGAGTAGTTCAAATACGGTAGAGCAAATACCACCTCTGGCTGGTCCCAGAGTGGGGTGGGAATGGAGATTTTACAATATCCTTCCCCCAGGAGTGGGGAGGGAATGGGGATTTTGCAGTATCCTTTCCCTGGAATGGGGTGGGAATGGAGATTTTGCAGTATCCTTCCCCTGCAACACCCACCAAGCCACACCAAGCCACACCATGCCCACCAAGCCACGCCCACAGAACCGGTAGTAAAAAAAAATTGGATTTCACCACTGAATAAGACACATTTGAAATGTTAGATTCAATCTGTCAAAATAGGGCCTCCTCTGTTTACTAGACAGAAAATAAAATTTTATCATCTAGAGCATGTAGAGCAGGACTGTCAAACTCCCAGCCTACAAGCTGGATGTGTCATGTGCTGTCCATGCTCCCACCCAGTTTAGTGAAGGGGGGAAAAATCCTGATACGTCACGTGACACTGCCGTGACAACGTGAGTTTGACATCCCTGATGTAGATTGGTGTGTGTGTGGGGAGGGGGGGCACAGGGCGGTGGATACAAAATGGTAGAATACGAATGTTACTTTTCTTTCTAATAAACAAAAGGTCTCTTATTTCAGTGCTTCTATTCTGCTGGGTAAATGTTCTTGTTAATGAATTAATTAATAGGTCACCCAACTCCTAAATATTTCTGGGCAGCTTATAACTAAACAACAAAAAAAGCAACATTTGAAAAACTGTGGAATCCCACTAATTGGATGTGATCTTTCTCCAAACACACACTCAATATTAGGACTTCGTACAGAGAAGTCATTTTGATTGGCCAATCATTTGTCGCTTATATGCCATGTAATATATAAGATGGCTTTTCTTAAACAAAATTTTTTAAAAGAAGCTGTTTTATAATTTCCATTTCTTTTAATTCCCTCTTTAAATTTTGTTTGTACTGAGCATGACTTGGTAAATCAGCAAAATCAATATTTCTGTAATAAAATCTTTCTTATTAATCTTGAATGACTATAAATCTAGTCACATTCACATTCACTTTCTGAGCATGGAGAGGAAGGAATCTGTTATGGGACAGAACAAACTAATTATTGGTGCTTATACAGACTAAATGAAACTCATGCATTATTAAATCTTAATGACATCCTTGACAAATGACATCCTTCAGCACAATTTGGCCTGCATTCAGAGGACCAAAGTAGCTGAGACTTCCATTAATTTGTTCACCTTGTATTGTATTTCCATTCTGTGGTAATGCCTTGCTCCAAGATACAATGGCTTTCAAAAACTGAGTTCAGTATTTTGCTTCTGGACAAAACCATATTTTTGTGAGATATTTAGAGAACTTGTTTCTACAATAAGGTAAATGGCGTGTAGTCAGGGGTGAAATGCTCCTGGTTCGGGCCAGTTTACCCAAACTGGTAGTAACAAAAGCTATCGGTTCACCCAAACTGGTAATAAAAAAATGCTTTAAAAAGTAAAAAAAAAAAGTTTCCATGATCAGCTGTGCGACAATCAGCTGTGCCGCACAATTTATATTTGCTAGAAACCAGGAAATCCTGCTTCCTAGCGAATATAAATTGCGTGGCACAGCTGGTCCCCGCCCTTGCTATTCTACTTACCTTTGCAGACTCAGAAAAGGCTTCTTTGAGCCTGCACCCGCGTAGCAAATGACTAGCAGTCTTCAGAACATTTCACCCCTGTGTGTAGTGGACTGTTGAAAGGAAATATATATATACTGAGGAATGTGGTATATTCCTCTCTTCTTAAGAAAAAAAGCTGTTTTTGCAGGTAACAGATTATTTCTTATAACTCATGAAATTTTTTTTTCAGTCTTACTAACAGTCTTAACACGGGCTTCGCACTGAATCATACTTTAAAGTGACGAAGATGAGGTCATCTTCTATGTCATTAAATTACTTTGGCTCATATGCATTTTGTTTTTAAGTTTTCAGCTTTGGTTCCACTTTCAATATTTTTCCTTTCGTATGAAAACAGGACAGAACATTTTGCAAAGTATGTCTCAAAGAAGGGAGATTGCAATGAATTGATTCATTTTAAACATCAAGCACGTCTTATAATTGCAAGGGATTTCCATATTTATAATTAAACAGTTGCACAGTGGAGTAGTGGTTAGAGTGCAGTATTGCAGGCTACTTCTGCTGGCTGCTGGCTGCTGGCTGCTTGTAATTTGGCAGTTCAAATCTCACCAGGCTCAAGATTGACTCAGTCTTCCATCCATCCGAGGTTGATAAAATGAGGACCCAGACTGTTGGGGGCAATATGCTGACTCTGTAAAACACTTAGAGAGGTCTATAAAGCACTGTAAAACGATATATAAGTCTAAGTGCTATTTCTATCTACATTGAAAAGATCTAGATTGAAAATTTTGAGTAACATACTGTATTATAGGGCTTCTTCACCATTAGTTTCTGTAATTTGAAACATGTGATGTGCCTGCAAAAATCTGGATGACCAGGAGATGGAAGCTTAGTGTTCTATATCTTTCTGCTGCCATCTAACATTCATTTGCCTTTTCAGAGCTGAAATGTAATAACCCTAATTTAGAGCTTCTCTGTTAAGAAAGCACACTCTGTAAGAATGACTTCTGAATATGAGTTTCCCTTAAGATAAAGGTTTCAGAATGTTTTTCTCCCTTTCAAAGGAGATGCTTCTTCTTCTTCTTTGATGACACAATATATCAAATCAATTTAACACAGTGCCAGTGGGATCCCTGGTGATCTCTGAGCTTGGTAGTTTTCTTGCAGACATTTTATTATTCAACTAAGTAATATCATCAGTATTAGCTTTAGAAACAGTTCTCTTTTTAAAAGGCAGAAAGGATCAGAAGATATCAATGTTATTTTTATTGTGATTACTGAAAAATTACAGGGTTTTTTTGCATATTGATATAATAATACAAGCATAGAACTAAGTGTAAGTTAATTGAATGACTCCACAGCAAAAATGTAAGGAGATTTAAAGTCCAAGCTCCTTAAATTTAACATATTATTTTGGCTTTCAACAACTGAGGAACTGTAGGTGAGCTGAAGTACAACCCATATCATCCTTAGCCTGGAAGGAAAGCTGTTTTTTTTGGATATCCATGATGGTATGGTATGATAAGCATATATGTCAAAATCTTCAAAATGGCAGACAGAGGGTTTTGATTGTAACACCGGACCTTCAGATGTTGACACTCTCCAAGGATGCCACCGAATCTGCTTCATCTGTTTTCTTACATTAATTCTTATAAAATTAAATACAAATATAAATTCACCCATGAAGATAGCTCTTGTGGTACACAAGCTGCACAGTCACACGGTAAAGCAACCTAGCCGTCCTTTGTAGAACGTCAGATTGTCAGTGAGTGAAATGGACACCTCTGTTTGCAATTTCATCCACACAAAGTCTTTTTCCTAGTTTGCATCATTAATCATTTAATCAACAGAACGACATGTTCTGTCCAGTATCATGCAAAAAAAAAAAAAAAGAAGAAGAAGAAAAAAGAATGTCTTTTTAAAGTTGACAGCTGCTATAATACTTTTGGAAATATGTTTATTGGCAACAAATGACTCATTTTGCTTGAAAACACCTCAGATTTGTTCTTTTATTTGATTAACAGATGTTAATCAATAAATTAAATCTGTTCACAAAGCACACTTCGATTGTCAGGGAATGTCACAGTGGAAGAATCCAGAGTTGTGTATAAGAGGCTGTTTTTGCTGGCTACTTTGTGTGAATACTTTAGCCACCCCTACTAGTAGAACAGAGCTAATCAGCGATGAACAAACAGAAATTCTTCATAATTCTGGATTGAGTCTGAACATGGACATATTGCAGTCCTACCTTTTTCCTGTCATTACATAGGGTGATTTGTGGTTGCTATGTTTTCTGTTACTAATATAAAGTCCAGCTTCCCAGACCTCTCTGAATGATTACTGAGCCAGGCCTAATCGCATGCAGCCTTTCCCAATCTGACACCTTTCCACATGTTTTGACTTCAGTTTTCATAATTCCCAGACCATATGACCTTCTGGAATTGCTATCCTTCTATATGGGTAGCATGCCAGGTTTTGGAAGGCTGTCCTAGTGGAATGTAGATAGAGCTAAACTAACCTCAGTCATTCTTCAGTAATTTGAACAATAATGAACTCCCAGGAATCTTGTGTGGCTGGAATCCAGCAGCCATATGATGCTTCATTATGGTTTAAGATAAGATTTCAAGAAAACCCCTGACACAAGTTTAGTAAAGTTTTACTATTCCTTTATTTTTGAAATAGCCTCAAGGACTAAAACTCTTTCCTTCTCCTAAACTTGTAAATATTTGAAAAGGCCGGAGAAATTATTTATGTTCTGACTTACGTTCTTAAGTCAGAAATATATAGTAGTTACAGTTGTGCAAAATATATTTTGTTACTACATAAGTAAACACTGGGGCAGGCCAGGGGTGAAATGATCCCAGTTCAGACCAGATCGGGCGATCCAGTAGCGATCATGGTGGGTGGTTTGGCGATCCGGTAGCGATGGAGGAGCAAAGCTCCGCCCACCCGCCTGGGTATCATTAATTCCTGGTTTTAACTTCCAAACCGGTAAGGAAATTTCACCCCTGGGGCAGGCTCATTCATACTTGTTTAATTCTATCAGACACGGATCACCTTGTTTGCTTCAGAGTCCCCAAAGTTTTCCATAGAAAGAGTGTCTGATTACAGATTTTTTTAAAAAAACTTTAGTCTGAATTTATGACAGGAAATCAAACAAACCAACATCCAATTTTTTTTTCTAAAAAAAAAATCATTTTAGTAGCCTTTGCCAGTAGTTCTCACTGTAGTTATGTTTCCCCCCCAATTCACAACTTTAAACAAATTATCTGTGTTCAGCTCTCTGGATTTCTCTGAAAGGTTTTCAATACACTGCTAAGTGGTGCTGTGTGAAATTAATAAAATATGTCTAGATCTTTGTCTTTGCGAGCCAATATGTAAGTGAAACCATTTGCCTTTGCAGTAATAATGTACAGATGCATAATAGTTTTGGGAAATGCTTCCTTGTGATAACTTTGGCTCTTGTCCTATGAGCTACTGAGTATCATAAAAACACTACTCAGCCTGGCTATGCTCTCTCTGAATATATAGCATGTTATCATGAAGAGCATTAGTGTGGCCATTTGAGCTGAATTTAAGGGCACCCTTTATCATATTGTGGCAAGAAAATTATTGGGTGCACACTGGATATGGTCAAAGCAACTAGATAGGTGAGATGTGAGTTTTTGTTTAGATGTATCCAGATGATCAAGAGTCTGGGGAGGAAAAGGGGGAAATAGTCCATAGGAAAATGTTGTAAAATGTGTGTATAAAAGAGCAGGCTCCCACTTCAGAATTTTCTATTTATTCAGTTGCCAGCTGAGGTGTGGACATTTTGGTGATGTGAGAATTAGGTGGACTCCCTCTATCTTCTTCCAGTCTGATCAAGTTGTGTAGATGATAATCTCTAATGGGGCTGTAATGTTTCTTTTTCTCGTAATTCCCATCTATTGTTTTTGGATATTCAACAATTGACTCAAGTGGGGGTAAAAGCATGTGAATTTTATTAAAAACCCCTTCCCCCAGTTCAAATACTGCCAGGAATGCAGCTGTGTAGGATATGGGTGTAGCAGATAATTGGTTGCGGAGGGAACTGAAAAGAGAACTATGGCAAAGAGACAGAAGTTTGACACAGCTTCCTTATTAAAACCTGCTTTTACTGCTGCTTTTTGGGGGTTTCTTTTAGTTTTTAGCTCTCATTATCCCACTTTCCGATAAAGGTTGATCAAAAATAATTTGGTAAAGTTCCTATTTTCTCAGGAGATGGTTGACAAGTTTGTAGAGTGGAGTTTCCTATATGCTTACCACATTTGCAATTAAATAATAATATATACAAGTAGTCCTTGACTTACAACAGTTCGTTTAGTGACCGTAACTTATGACCGTTTTTCACACTTACAACTGTTGCAGCATCCCCATTGTCTTGCGATCAAAATTCAGATACTTGGCAACTGACTCATAGTTATGACAGTTGCAGGCCCCAGGGTCATTTAAACACCTTTTGTGACCTTCTGACAAGCAAAATCAATGGAGAAGCCTGATTTACTTAACAACAGGGTTACTAACTTAACTACTGCAGTGATTCATTTACCAAGAGCCTGGTGGTGCAGTGGACTAAGTGCTGTTAAAGTAGCACCTAGTTGCCAGCTGCCTGCAATTACTGCAAGTTCAAATCTCACCAGGCTCAAGATTGACTCAGCCTTCCATCCTTTTGAGGTAGGTAAAACGAGGACCCGGATTGTGGGGGCAATAAGCTGACTTTGTATAAAAAAGAACACCGCTTGGGGGGGGGGGCGAAAGCCCTACTAAGCAGGTATATACAAAACGTATGAAGGCTATTGCTTAATGCATTGTAAGCCTCCCTGAGTCTTCGGTGAAGGGCAGCATAGAAATCAAATAAATAAATAAATAAATAAATAAATAACTGGCAAGAAAGGTTGTAAAATGGGGCAAAAATTCACTTAACAACTGTCTCACTTAGCAACAACATTTTCTGGTTCAATTGTGGTCATAAGTCGAGGACTACCTATACTCAAAGCTCAAATAACAGTTAAGTTTAATCTAATAGCAGTAAGAGTAAGATGTCACAGCAAAAATAATAAAGTAATAAACAAATAATATATAGCTTTGGATCGATTAAATCACTTTCTGAAGCTCGTACACAAGCTGTGTAAATAATTTATTCTTATTTAAAAGGCACAAAGGCTGCAGAGATAATTACTTACAGATAATTACTTGGAATTAAGCTTCAATTTGCTCAACAAGAATTAATGTTGCATAAACGTGCATAATTGTTGGATTGTAATGTAAGTGTTTCAGACTTCTTGAATAGCATGGTTTGGGTGCTTCTGCAGCTTTTAAAAAAAATATAAATGTAAAGCATTGTGAAGGAAGGTAATTGTATTGGTTATTTAATCTCTTGGGTGCATTTTGAAACATGCAGCATTAAAATATGTTAAATAAATGACCATTTCAATGACCATATATCTGCACAACAATGAGTTTTTAAAAAGAAATTACTCCAAAATTTGTAGAAGCCGGAAACCTAAGCAAATTGAATAGAATAGAATAACAGAGTTGGAAGGGACCTTGGAGGTCTTCTAGTCCAACCCCCTGCCCAGGCAGGAAACCCTATCCCACTTCAGACAAATGGTTGTCCAATCTCTTCTTAAAAATTTTCCGTGTTGGAGCATTCACAACTTCTGCAGGCAAGTTGTTTCACTTATTAACTGTTCTGATCGAAGAACTGACAACTCATGCAATCAGGGGAAAGGCTAGGATAAAATCTCTTGCTCTCTGGGTGGAAAGGTACCATGGTACTGTGGCTATGTTAGGAACAGTTAAGATACTGTGCAGAATCCTCAAACTTCCAGGCCTCTGGTACAGGACGTAAGATTGAGGAAGACATACCACCCATAAGGATGAGATGGGAATTTTAATGCCAAAATCTGGCTAAATTAGCAGTAAATTAAAAGCAAACTTAAAATGTTATTACTTTCTAGTCAGAAATGTATTTTCTATAATTCATTATGGTTTCTGGATTTCACAGATTTCAATGTTAAGTTGGTTTAGTTTTAAAAGAATTTACATCCAAAAATCTCACCTTGGTTGCTGATATAGGTTTCATCCATATATTTGCATTTTGTGAACAGCAATTAAATACACAGTGTATAAGAAAGAATGACATTAAGCTTTTTAAAAGCAATTTTAGTCTTCAGTTCTGCAAAATGAATATCAACATTTTCTTTGTTTAGTACATTCACTGACTTAAAATTCTGTGCTTACTTATACCTATTGTTATAAGCTCATCAGTCAATAATGCAATATTTATGATCTAGCTTCATAAAGCATGTCATCCAATCCTCCTCCTCCAAATTAAACACATCATTTTATTTTTTTCAAAAAGAAATGAAATCTTGGTGTTGCTTATATTTCTTATGTTGATGCTTGCTTTCTAGGTAGCTATCAAAATAGCAGAAATTTGGTTGGTGTTTTTATACCAAAAAAGCCAATGCAGTCCTAGGTTACATTAATAGAGGGATAGAATCAAGATCACGTGAAGTATTAATACAGCTTTATAAAGACTTACTATGGCCACACTTGGAATACTGCATCCAGTTTTGTTCACCACAATATAAAAAAGATACTGAAACTTTGGAAAGACTACAGAGAAGAGCAACAAGGCTGATTAGGGGGCTAGAAGTTAAAACATTTGAAGAATGGATACAGGAATTGGGTATGTCTAGTTTAGTGAAAAGAAGGACCAAGGGTGACATGATAACAATGTTCCAATATTTGAGGGGCTGCCACAAAGAAGAGGGGGTCAACCTATTTTCACTAGAAGGCAAGACAAAAAATAATAGATGGAAACTAGCCAAGGAGAGAAGCAACCTAGAATTAAGGAGAGATTTCCTAACAGTGAGAACAATCAACCAGTGGAACAGTTTCCCTTCAGAAGTTATGGGCACCCCATCACTGGAAGCTTTCAAGAAGAGACTGGACAGCCACTTGTCTGAAATGATGTAGGGCCGTGATGGTGAACCTGTGGCATGCGTGCCACAGGTGGCACGTGGAGCCATATCTGTGGGCATGCGAGCGTTGCCCTAGCTCAGTTCCATAGCTCACACCCGTGTGTGCGCCGGCCAGCTGATTTTCAGGCCTTCCCGGCTCACTGAAAGATGGGAAATGGGCTATTTCTGGCCTCCAGAGGGCCTCCAGGAGGTGGGGAAGGCTGTTTTCAACCTCCCCAGGCTCCAAGAAAGCCTCTGGAGCCTGGGAGAGTGAAAAATGGTTTTACCGGGCCCACCGTGTGATCACGTGCCAAAATTGGGGGGAGCATGGGAGGGTTGTACACGCATGCACGGGGGAGGGATGCATTGAATTATGGGTGGGGCATGTGCACATGTGACCCCACCCACGCTCCCCCACTTTTGGCACACAACAGCAAAAAGGTTAGCCATCACTGATATAGGGTCTCCTCCAAGCTCCCATCCATCTCTGTTTTTCTGTTCTATTACATACAATACAAACATACAAACTATAGAAAGGTACATGCAGTGTACTGGCAGATGCTCAGGATTTCATTTAATTTTCCCAGCAAAGCAGAAAAATGCTGTGACAAATGTCATTGGTTTTAAAATCATGCAGTTATATGATTATCGACATTCTGCTATTTGCTGAACATTTCCTTTTCAGGTTATAATCATTTTGCTCTCTTTACTGTATTTTTAGTGGGTCCATTTTCTCTATTAAGACTGCTCTATTAACAATTCTTATTTCACTTTTATACTTTTATCTTTCCTGGGCATTGTACGGCTGTCTTATCTTTTTGTCCACATTTTCCAACAGGAATCTAACTTTTATCCTTTTCTCTTTAGGAGTCCTTTGTCCTTGCTACCAGATTTCTACAAAGTTCTAATAACAATGAGTAACAATTCTCTGCTATCTCTATAGTCTTCACGCTGATGTTTAACTAACTATGTATATAACTGTATAAATATATTTGAGATTATTAACATGTTAACCATAGCAACTGACAAATCTACCCGGAGCCACTGAAAGAAATTAATGTTTCTTTTCCCCAGTTTTTAAGTAACACAAATTATTAATACTGTTAGAAACATATAAACTAAATTTATTTCGGGAAATCTAACTGGGGACTGTTGATATTTATTTATAACCAAATCATATTATGAAAGTTAAAAATAAATTAGCCTTAGATTTTTTTCCCTCTCCAAATAATTTTCCCGACCTTTTCATGTGATCAGCTACTAATCCCAAAAATTATTTAGAATTTTAAAAAAAATCTAAGGCTAATTTATTTTTTACTTTCATAATATGATTTGCTTATAAATAAATATAAACAGTCCCCGAAACACATACGCATACATCTCTCTCTCTGTCTCTCCCCCCCTCCCTCCTCCTGTAAAACAATGATGTAAGTTTGCATTTAACATTAAAATAGCTCACACTGCTTTGGGGCAAATATTTCCCGGAATTTTAGCTTAAGCGTTAAAATGTGCTTTATTAAGAGACATTGCCCATATAGAAGTTTTGTACTCTTATTTATTACTGGTTATAGTAAATTCAGTCATATGAGAAATACCAGAGATGCATAATTTGTGCATTTTAATATAAACCTTAAAACATAGATGTTTCAAGAAAGTAACAGATTGAAATCCCAGACCTGAATGATTTAAGCGGTTACCATATAAATCATATGTTGCTGAAGCCATAAAATTTCTGAGTGCTGGCCAGAATGTAGTACCTTGCAACCCACAATATACTCATTTTATGTTTTGTACTGGTATATTGGACAAAGTTATTTTTTGCCACTTATTGGTAGGCAAAATTGCATGAATAATGTGTTAAGTGATGCAATATCAAACTTTTTAATTACTCTATTGCCCCTACCCTTACCCCTGCTTTGCTAAAGCCCTTTATGTATTTCTTCTATTGCACGGCACAGTTGATTGTTGGAAATACAGTTTTTTTAAAAAAATTAGATTTGTATGCCGCCCTTCTCCGGAGACTCAGGGCGTTGTGTTAAGCAATAGCCTTCATACTTTTGTATATTTTATACAAAGTCAACTTATTGCTCCCACAAACTGGGTCCTCAATTTACCTACCTTAGAAAGGATGGAAGGCTGAGTCGACCTTGAGCCTCGAACCTTGCAATAATTGCAGACAGCTGGATCTTAATAACAGGCTATTAGCCTGTTGAGCTATCTGAGGCTATCTGAGTTTGAAGGAACTGGTAGCTTTTTTTTTACTACCAGTTCACCTGAACTGGTACTTTTTATCACTACTGATTCGCTCAAACTAGTGAGAATCAGTAGCATTTCACCACTGCTTCTATCCTACTTGGAGAGAGAGAGAGAGAGAGAGAGAGAGATTAGTCTGAGGAAGTGATTAAGTGAAATATTTTTATTAGTCATAGACTAATACAAAAACCATGTATAACAAAATTTATCCTGTATAGTAAAATTTGCAGATAATCCAATAATGACAATCTTTCCTATAAGATGTGCCTAGACAAAACATCATAAAAACATAAAAACTAGACCTAATTTCATATAAAGATGGTATGAATGCAATTACACAAAAATGAAGTCTCCAACGCTGTAGAAAATAGCGATAAAAATATAGACTAGCAAAAAAGCCACTGTTTGCTCAAGTACTGCAAATTTTGCAAATTGCAAAAAGTAATCAGATTCCTACAAGGCAAAAAGAGAAAATATTGAAGCTAATAACACAGCTAGCAGATAACAGTAATACTAATTAGTATGCTCTATTTGCTACAGAAGATAAAGCAAATCTGAATGCTCAGGAAATTAATGAAAAAAGTAGAGATACAATGTCTTGCATATTATTATGCATCAAATAGTACAAAAGAAAATAAGCTAGCATGTCTAGTCTTGTACGGGTCTTTATAACAATACAGTTAGTCCTCAACTTACGACCACAATTGAACGCAAAATTTGTTGCTAAGTGAGACAGTTGTTAAGTGAGTTTTACCCCATTTTACAGCCTTTCTTCTTATATTTGTTAAGTGAATCACTGCAGCTGTTGAGTTAGTAATATGATGGTTAAGTGACTCTGGCTTCCCCATTGACTTTGCATGTCAGAAGTTCGCAAAAGAGGATCACATGACCCCAGGTTATTGCAAGCATCATAAATATGAATCAGTTGCCAATTGTCTGAATTTTGAACATGTGTCTGTAGGGATGCTGCACCGGCCGTAAGTGTGAAAAATGGTCATAAGTCATGTTTTTCAGTGCCATTCATTCACTAAATGAACTGTAAGTCGAGATCTACCTGTATTTACTTTCTAATGCAGCTGTTGGTAATGCTTTAAAATGGACTAGCATCAACCTTCTGTATTTTGAGGTTTCTAGCTGGCTAAACTAGCTATATTAGAGATAATAACTGATTATTTACAAATATTCCTCTGGGCAACCTTGAATGAGCTTGAAATGGTTAATATATATTATTAGAGATGAATCAGGAAGACTAAGGTTCAAACCCACCCTTATTCCTTAGAAGCTTTTCGATTGATTTTCTCTTTCTCCCTCTCAAATGACATTTTCCTCACAGTTATTGCTACTTTGAGGAAGTGATGAAGGAGGGTGTGGTATTCTTACTAACTTGAGCTCCTGGCAAAAAAGAAGAACATAAATCTATTGTAGGAAGCCCCCCTCCCCAGATTAAAATATTCTTTATACTTAATATTAAAAACAGGCAGAATATTATATTTCCGCAAAGGAGAAATGGAGAAAAATCTTAACAAAGGTGGAAAGCAGCCCCAGTTTTCCTGACAAAGGAAAACAACTTCAAAGTAAGAAACCTGAAGAGGCTGGCATTTAGGAATGCAGATTTTGTATCCATTCAGGAAGACTGGGCCAAACAAAACGCCTTCAGCCACAGCTCCAGTTGATGGGATTAAAAATTTACATTCCCGTACCCAAATTCTAAGGACAGAACATGACCTTTAGGACATAATAAGATTAACCCACTACCATTGGAATAGTAAAAGACACAAGGCTCACTACATTGCATAATGTCCTGGAGCATCTCAAGCACCAAACCTCAGAACCCTATAAAAATCCATCCACTCACTCAGCCATTTTGTCAGCCACCCCAGAAACATGCTGCTGTCACTGAAGTTTCTGGAAACCAAATAAACAGAGACTTTCTTTCCAACCAGCCTCCATTTTATTTCCAGCATCTTTCTCCCAACTTGGAACCAGACTGGATTTTTCTTCTCACACTAACAAGTAAAATAAATAGTACTTGCTTGTTTTTTTCTAGCTTAGCCACCTGTAGTCTACGGGTCAGTCTCTCAACTGACATATCTAACAAAGTTGAGGGATTTCTTTTTCTAGATGGTGGGAGAGTTCCAGGTTTTCTAATATGTAAGTTTTAAAAAACCCCAATCTAATTCCAAGTGGCTTAAGGCCTGGTTACTTGAGAGACCATTTGGCTCTCATAATATCTGCCCAGCCTATTCAACCTGGTTGATGTGCTCCAGGTTCCATTAATTAAACAATGTCATCCAGGGGTGGGATCCTACTGGTTCAACAACCAGTTTGCTAAGTGCATGCTTCGCTGCATGCATGTGTACAATTTGAAGAAAACTCATCTTCCACATTGTTGCCGGCAAGGAAAACAGCTGAGGTGCACCAATCCACTCTGCCATGTCGATCAGCTGGGTTTCAGAAATGGAAATATAGGTGAGTATAATGCACGGGAGAGCAGGTGGGCCCACTTCAAAATCGGAAGAAACCGGTTTGCTCACAGCTGAAAGTTGGAACCGGTAGAATCCCACCACTGATGCCATCTATTGAGACTCTGAAAGGGCACCTTCTCTGGAGCAACACCTGCAATCTGAAAAGAGATTCCTTCTGTGATCTGATTGGCTCCTACCCTGTTAGTGTTCCAAAGGGGATGGAAGACCTGGCCCTTCCCCTTGGCCTTTGGTGAAGTTAAGTGAAGCCGCCTTGTATCATGTGGATTTCTTTCATTTTCTAAAAAGGTCGTTCCTATCTAATTTTTGTAATTTTTTGTGGCTATCTTTTATTCATTTCTTCTTGCGTCTTATTGTGTTTTTTAACATGATTTTTGGCTACCTAGAATTGTTCGGAATCAAGCAGTATGCAAATTTAATAAATTAATAAAACAGGGCATGTTCTAAATAACTTTATGTACTCTCATTTTTGGGAGGACAGATTTTGTAAAGGCAGAGGTGGGCTGCTGCCAATTTGGACTGGTTCAGGCGAACCGGTAGTTCTGACCACTGGTTGGGCCCACCCACCTACCCCAGCACTAGCCTGTCCTATTTATCTCATTCTCTGGCTTTGTTCCCCACCCACAAAGCCCAGCTGATTGCCGCACTATTCACTTCAGTCACCTGACATTATTTCCTCATGTTTCCGGCGAACAGGTTGTTAACATATTTGCATCCCACCTCTGTGTAAAACATATTAAAATAAAGAAGAGTTTGATTACTGCTATTAAATGAGTAATAGATAACATTTTTATCTGATGTTGGAGGTCTCAGCTGGACTTCTTCAACCTTTTCTGTATCAAGCTAGTAATGAGATTGACCTTTCCCTTCCTGATGCATTTATGTTATTTGACTCAAGTAGCTGAGTGGCTTCTCTGGGTCTGTATTCTCCAGTGGAATTTTTTTCTGATTCAAACAAATCAGAAATGCATTCAAATTACCAGAAATAACTTTCCAGATGTTTAATTTTTTTTAAAAAATATCACCCCATCACATGGATGTTACTTTCCTTTTTAATCATCAGTTAATTGCAAAAGAGGTAGTTCCATATCCTGGTGAAAGAAATATTGCATATAACAGTAGTTAAAATTAGTCTAACTATTCCGTTTTTTAAAATTCTGTCTCTTGTCCCTCTTCAATCATTTATGTCAATTCCTCTACTACTTATTACCAATTAAAATTATTAATTAAGTCTGGAGAGGAAGGATGAGCTGCAGAATACTGAAATAAGCTTAGTTGGAATGGAAAAGTTCTGTTAAATTGCCTTCTATTAAGACAGTTCATGTGAGAGAGCAAAATGGATTCATTGGCAACTACAAATAGTCCTCGACTTACAACAATACATTTAGTGACCATTCAAAGCAGTGGTGGGTTTCAAAAATTTTTACTACAGGTTCTGTGGGTGTGGCTTGGTGGGCGTGACTAGGTGGGTGTGCCAGGGGGAGGATATTGTAAAATCTCCATTCCCTCCCCAATCCAGGGGAAGGTTACTACAAACCCCCCATTTCCTACCGATCAGCTGGGACTTGGGAGGCAGAGAATAGATGGGGGCGGGGCCAGTCAGAGGTGCTATTTACTGGTTCTCCGAACTACTCAAAATTTCCGCTATTGGTTCTTCAGAACTGGTCAGAACCTGCTGAAACCCACCTCTGGTTTAAAGTTACAATGGCAGTGAAAAAAGTGTCTTATGACCATTTTTCAGAGTTACAACCTTTTCGGTATCCCCATGATCATGTGATCAAAATTCAGATGCTTGGCAACTGGTTCATATTTATGACCGTTGCTGAGTCCCAAGGTCATGTGATCACGTTTTGTGACCTTCTGACAAGCAGTCAGTGGGGAAGTCAGATTCACTTAACAACCAGGTTACTAACTTAACAACTGCAGTGATCCACTTAACAACAGAGGCAAGAAAGGTCTTAAAATGGGGAAAAATTCACTTAACAAGTGTCTCACTTAACAACATAAATTTTGGGTTCAATTATGGTTGTAAGTCAAGCGCTGCCTATACTGTGTTATTGGTGAGCACAAGATAGGGCAAAACCAAGATGGCTGCTTGGTACTTTCACAGGGTCCTGGATGAAACGGATTGTCTGGATCCTTTCCGCTCAAGATCAGACTCTGTTATGGGACAGAAACAGCATTAGTCACCCTTATTGATGCTCTCTGGTGAGAGTGGGATGAGGATGGAGCAATTGGGATGGTTCCAATCATAGTTTATAGTGAGAGATAGATCCAGCCCATGTCCGCTGGCCTGGGACTCAAGGGGGATGAACTATTCGGGAGGTGGCTATTGGATTAGGAAAGATTCCACCTGCCCCCATGTTCTTCGTGTTCTCCTCCTTCCTTTCTTTTAATGGTATTTATTATTGTTGTTGTTTATTGTTTTATTATTTTAATGTATACTAGTTTTAATGTTTGTAAACCTCCCAGAGTTATTTTTGATGAGATGGTGGCACATAAATTTAATAAATAACTCTGAGCTATATATATTCTCATTTTGATTTCTTTTTTACTTAAGGACACCAGATTTTAATGGTTCCAGACATAATGTTATTAGTCATAAACCTCAGAAATGTCTTCATTTGCAGTATACTACAATGGGTTTATACAATTATTGCACAACAATGCAACTTTGTGAAATCAATACATCTGAAGCATGTGAAACAATTGCTCACAAATATGAAGCTTCATATTTTTTTTCAAAAGCCTGCAAATTTCTAGGCAATCATAAAATTCATTTCTGCTTTTGAAGAGAGAACTGGACAATGAAGGGTGTCAACTCGCAAAACATCCCTGGCCTCTCTCTTGAGTTGCCATAGGCCGGGGGGGATGGGAAACCACTGAAATGGCAGAGCAGCCAAAGACAGATGCATATTCCACTCTTATCTCTCTCAAGGCTGTATCCCAGGTTTACCTACAGCAGCCAGAGGGGAATGAGCTCTACAACCTGTGAAATTGCTCTGTTGGTGAATGTGATTGATGACGCACCCTGGGGGGAGGGGGGAAACAGGGTCATAATTGGAGTGTAAATTACATAGGGTCAGAGCTGACTTCACTTGGGAACATGCCAACATGAAGTTTCTAATAAATAACTGGATTTCTTTTGAAGCTTAGCTCGAGACTTGTGATTTAATTGAGTTAAGAGTTTATTCTAGAATTGACTATAGCATTTCACATAATAATATGTGAAGCATATATAGTTCAACTAGATTTCCTTCTATCCATCAGAAAGTTATGACTCACTGTAACATTCATGGGAAACAGGAGGGAGTGGGGGCGGGGACTATCTCTGGATATTTTTTTCCCCTGACAGTGTGATTTTTAAATTCAAAGCTTCTCCTCCTTTATTTCATTTTCCACATTGTAAGAATTTGCACTGTTGTCACTTGAACCAAAGCCCACTGAAATGAAATTGATACTTTTGTCTGCTGCTGCAGAGAGCGTATATATGTGGAAAGTAAGTGCAGAGGGATACAGAAAGAGTAATTGTCACATTGTGAACCTATACAGCTTCTTCAAAAAAGATAACAAGTAAAATTGTGCAATCTGAGAAAGTATTTTCGAGTATCTTTTCAAAAATTATATGGATGATTTATTGCAAGGGTAAAGCAGACAGAGAAATTGATGCATGTAAATGCCTTGAATTACAACAGTTCATTTAGTTGCTGTTCAAAGTTATAGTGGCACTGTAAAAAATGACATATGGCCATTTTTCACACTTACCTCCTTTGTAGCATCCCCATGATTGTCTGATCAAAATTCAGATCCTCGGCAACTGGTTCATACTTATGACCGTTGCTGGGACCCTAGATCATATGATCACCTTTTGCAACTTTTTGACAAGCAAAATCAATGGGGAAGCCAGATTCACTTAACCATGTTACTCAGGGGTGGGTTCTACTTACCTTTACTATCTGTTCGCAACAGGATTGTGCGCACGTGCTCGCTTCATTTGCATGCACACCTTGCTTCTGCGCATTTGCAGAAGCTTCTGCGCATGTACAGATCGTCAGTAACGACATCCGGGGCAGTGGACAGGGCCTCCCGCTGGTTTTACTACCAGTTCTTGCGAACTGGTCCGAACTGGGGGCAACCCACTACTGGTGTTACTAACTTAACAACTGCAGTGATTCACTTACCAATTATGGCAAGAAAGGTCATAAAATGGGGCAAAACTTACAAATGTCTCACTTAACAACAGAAATTTTGGGCTCAATTGTGGTCGTAGGTCAAGGATTACCTGTACATTTGTCCATTTTTAAGTAAATCAGTATTTCTGTAGCCCTAATATTGCACTAAAAATAGCTAGGGTGATGGGACCGCTGTCCAACATATCTTGAAGATATGTACTAATTCATAATTTCATTTCTTTTTCAGTTTGAAAATCAAAGTTAGGATTTCAAAGTACCAAGGCAAAGCATGAAGATGGAAGATGTGGGGGAGGGCAGGAGCCAGCAATTGAATCCACAAAATCTGAAACTTAAACCTGACTTATTTTTTTAATTCAAAGTTTTGCACTTTATTTTGCCCATATGAAGTGTGTATTTTTGTTCAACCAACACATCTACCTGTATTGATTATTATATATTTGTCACAATAGCTAATTAAGTATTTTTTTTACTTTAAAACATGTTAACATTATTTTAATAGTACCCCGTTTCCCCCAAAATAAGACACCCCCTAATAATAAGCCCAATCGGGCTTTTGAGCGCATGGCAATAAGGCCAAGCGCTTATTTCAAGGTTCAAAAAAATATAAGACAGGGTCTTATTTTCAGGGAAACATGATATATGAGTGGGATCTACTTTTGAACAGAAAAATATAGGATTATTATGTAAGCGGAATGGATTTCTCAGCGTATAATTTCTCAAAATTATACTTCAATTTAAGTATAACCTTCCAAATTTCATATGCAACAAGAATGCTTTTCAATTAATAGAGAGCTTTTAAAGAAATATATCCAATATGTTGAAAGAAGGGACCTTAATAGATAAAACTGAAAAGATTGCCTTACAATTGTGCTAAAGTTCCACAATCTTTCCTCAGTCCTTTCTATTGGAAAGTTTTATTATTCTCACAAAAAGAAAAAAAAATAGAGCTGACAATGACATCTTTACCAAAGTTCAGTTGGCTTGCATAGCTAAAGGAATCTCTGAGTGAGTTGCTTATTCTCATGCATTTCCATCCATTCTTAGAATAACACCCGATCAATATGCATCCAATGCCCTTGGTTGGGCCTCAGAAGGGACAAGCTAATACTGCTGACAGCTTTTGAAAAGCTTTCCAGTTGGGATAAATTATCCCAAAGAAAAACACAGAAGTCTTTCCAGTAATGCTATTAATGTAACACATGCCATCAGCAGTGTGTCTTGCTACTTAAAAATGCATTATGAGATTAAAAAGGGATAATAAAGGAAACTTTAAAACTATTGGGGAAAAAGTTACAGAAGTAGTGTTTCGATAAATCTTCAGGAAAAGTTCCTTTTAAGAAGATGTAAAACCATTTATAAAGAAGGGAGAAATTCTCATTTTAAAACATATGCCTACCCCCCTTGAATTCAAGGGAGAGGGACTTTTCTGAGGTAAAGAGAGTTTGGAGACAGATTAAATTATACAACATCCTAATATGTGTGATACAATTTTTACAATTGTTGGAAAGTTTAGTAACAACTAGTCCTTACGAGATAGGTATGTTAGGGTGTTGTAACAGGAGAAATGGAATACAACCAAATGATCACTTTAAACAACTGTTTAAAGTGATCCCACCAAACCCCACCAAATGATATGGCATGAATGAATATGCTTAGTTAAATTACTTTTTATACTGCCCTTTGATTTTATTTGCAGAGATTTTATTAAACAGTTATGCTGCAAGTCAAATATAATGATTAAAAGCTACAAGGGCAAAAATAAAAATAAGAGTTTTGTATTACAGAATTTTAAAAGTATCTACAACACTTGGAAAAATAATGAAACCATTGACCAGGTAATGAAAATAAAACCAAGAAAGCAAATGAATCTTTCTGGGCAGAATGTTCTGCAACAGGAAACAAATGCCTAATCTGTTATTAATATCCAACTTGACCTCCGTGTGGGCCCTGCTCTTACCTCACATCCAAAATGGGCCACGAGGAGACTCCTGAGAGAGACAGGATGGGGTGAGCAGGGCCAGCCAGGAGTGGGATTTGGAGGTTCTCCAAACCAGCCATAACGTTAGCTACGGGTTACCTACCCGTAGCAGCCCACCCCTGTTCCATTCTGGGTTTAGGTATAGCCCTTGTTCCCTCTTTCCTGCTACAGGAGAATCATTTCACCTCACGTGAAAATTTAAAAGTTAACGCCAATTGACACTATCACAATGTTTATACCTCCTGTGATATATTAACGTTTCATGCTGGAAATTCCAGGGTCAGCTTAAGTCAGTGTAAGATATATAGCTAGAAACATCTCACAGGTTATCCTCAAAGCCAAAGTTGTTCAGTCATTTTCATCTATGACATGCTTCTTAATTTATAGTAAAGAAAGCAATACAAAACTTTGATTTTTTTCCTGAGGTTTTCTCAGAAGTTGGGAGGGTATGAGCCACATTTGACCAAGTCTTGCAAGAAGAGGTATGTAATATCATCCAGAGAAAAATAAATATTTGCTTGCAATCCACTCCTGTGGATGTTCTTTTTAAAGCTGAATAATTATAAAGTTCAGAAGTTAATGTTTGGATTTAAAAAAAAAATCTTTTTACAAAAGATTTATCCAATTCCCCTCCAAAATTAGAGATCGTCAAGACCATAAACCTGGAGAATGCCATAGTCAACTCTGAGATGGCCTCCAGAAGTTCTGGGAGGGAGGTTGCTAGGCAACAAGGAGGCTGGTAGGGTAGCAACAATCCCTACTGATCCTGCAAGCCTATTCAGAACTGGCAACTTGTGGAACCAACAAGACCAAGAGAGGGCTAACAGACTCCTGAATGACAACTGCTACCCCTTCCCTGGAGTTTCAGCTGGTGCTATACCCTGAATGGGTACATTTCAGAAAGGGACACCCCTCCCCACATTCTGGGCCCGGTCAGATTTAAGTAAGGCATGCGAAGTCAGCTTGCTCCTTTCTAATCCAATTGCAAATAAAAGGAGATTTTCAAATAAAAGGAGATTTTCATTGCCGTTCATGGTAGTGAGCAGCAACCACTGAAAACCAGGCCTCTCTAGTATTGCTGACCAGGGCATGGGTCTGAGGGCTGGAACACAACACTAATACCAGACATTTGGAGGGGGGGGATCTTCTTCAGCAATGTCCCACCTTCTGTCTCCCACTGAAATGTCTCATGCCTATCACCATATGAATATATTGATCTACCCAAATACATTTAGGACAATAGAATAATAGAATATTAATTTAGTCATCATTCTGTATTGAAAGGATAGAAAAGACACACAAATAAAGTAAGTACAAATAAAACAGTAGGACATATTCAAAGAAAATTGTAACCCCTGCAATTAACCCCAATCTGATCTAGATAGTATTTTCTTAGCCTACCCCGACACATATGGGTGACATATAATAGAATTAGAACAACTCCTGGGGTGTGTGCTGACTCCTTTTATAAATGGGGAAAGACACCTTCAGCACAATGTGATTGCGGGGCCCCTTGACAGACTATCCAGCATATAGTGAGGGAATGCCCTAACAGAAGGTATCCAGGAGATTCTAGGGACTTCCTCTGCATAACAACGGTAGCTACTGACTGGATCTCCAACTTCGACATTAAACTTTGAAATGTTGTTTCTGTTTTCCTTTTAGGTTTTCTTACTGCTTTTTTTTATTGTTTTTATTGTTTTTAACCTGTAAAAATGAAGTGTTTTAATACTACGTGTGACCAGCCATACGCTAAATAAATAAATAAGTATTTTCTTATATTTATTTACATACTTGTATTGGTTTTATACTTTTGCTATGGCCAGATGGCTATATCAGTATAGATTCTTCTCTTCTCTTCTCTTCTCTTCTCTTCTCTTCTCTTCTCTTCTCTTCTCTTCTCTTTTCTCTTCTCTTCTCTTCTCTTCTTCCATATGAAAACCAGTATTGTACAGCCTAATTATCTAATTATCTCTAAATATTTTAAGTGTTAATTAGCATAATATGTAGATGATGAAATATGTGTTAAAGTTTTTATATAATATCTAGCTTAAGCTCTCCATATTTGAGCTACAAACATCCAGATGACAAAGAAATGATAGAAGGAGTTATAGAAAATTCATTTTGGAATCTTAGATATGATATAGTATAGAATTTGAATGTGTTCCTTCATTTAAAAATAATCTGCTCACAACCATATGTAGTCATGTTTTGTAGGAATGGATCCTTTGTATAGATGTCTTCCTATTGAATATTGAGGAATAGGGAACTAATAGCAATAAACTGTATTTGTAAATTGTATGCCATTTTCCATTATATGTATGAGGGTGGGAAGGAGGACAGTTTTAATGGATTCTTTGATTTCAGTCAAAGTGCTTTCATTTATTTTATTTCATTTAGAAATGTAATGATAGATATACAGTTATTGTGCGGCAGAGTTAAGAGTGATTCTTAACAAGATTCTTTCCACACACATCTCAAGTCCTAGAAAGTTTTTTCTTGGCTCCTTCACCTTTGTGCAACAGAATTATTACTACTGGTTTCTTTTTGTCCTCCTTGCTCATCAGTGCAAACTGTCTGAGGAAAATATCATGTATCCCAAGGAGAGGATGATCTTGTTAGCATTCCAGTAATAATTACTCATGCAAAAAGTCTCCTATTTAAGGTTTCATATGGCAATGTAAATAAGGAAAGTAAAACATTTTACCTTTTTTTTGCTTTTTCCTATGGCTCAGAGGTGAATTTCCTCCCCTTGAAAAAGCTTTCTTATGAAACATAAACAGAAGTTTGGTATCTCTTCTGGATTAACTCCACACTCTTTTTTTTTCCCCTTCAAAAAATGGTGACCTAGTAAAATACAATATCAGTTGAGTTTTCTTTGGCCTGTCTATCTTGAATTGACACTAGTGAGAACAGGCCATGGAAGACAGTCAGCACAAGGGATATCCTTTCAAAAACAGGACATGGTTTTCTACATTTTATTTGTGTTTTTTAAGGAAAGCCTCTCCTTTCTCTCCACATTACAAATTCTGAGTTTAATTTCTACAAAGAGATGAGAGAAAGTGATGTGTATATTATTCCATATTGGGAGCAGTGATGTGTTCATCATACATTTGTTTGACGTATTTTGAGATTTTTTTTTAATGTCTTTTATAGACTAAGTATAATTGAGAACATATGAAGAGCACACAAAACACTTTCCCTTCAAAAGCTGCCATGAATTTGAAAATAAAATGTAACTGGGTAAGTTTAGAACATAGCAACTTCTAGCTTTAGAAATAAACACAGAAGTTTCTTATATATATGTACATGAATATATCCTCGTCTCATAATTTATATATGCTGTTAACTGCCTAGTTTATTATTCTTGTAGCACTGAAGCTTTCTCAATTAACAGTATAATGTCAGAAGAGAGAGAATAGGCACATTTCTATCATGGCTGGTCTACTCATCCAATCTGAATAAATATTGCTTATTTGTTTCTGCACTTCATCCAGTCAGATGACAGGATGTGCATAATTAATGATTATAATCAAGTCCATATACAATATTCCAATCATCTTTGCTTTATCATGGTTTTCATTTTAGCCACCTAAAAGATCTTTCCAAGATGCTTTTAGAAGCTTTAAATTCAGTACAAGAATTATTTCAACTGCTTCCCACATTCTGCATCACATTTGATTAGACTTTTGAGATAATGAAGATAATAAACAAACAATATTTGTTTGTTCTTATTGTTAGAATAATTCAAATTGTGAACAATATTTCAGAGATAGTGTCAAAAATATACCTATATGCATGTTTAAACTATAAAAGGGATAAGATAGAAAATACCTGGTAAAACTCCCCCAAATAAATACCTACAAACTAGTTATATTATATTTCTTTACATTTGTATAACCTGCTTATTTTTTATATCCTAATTGTTCTTCAGACTAGATCTGGGAGTTCAACCATTATACACCACTTACAGTAAACAATCATATAACTACATTTCATATTTTTTTCAGATTTACTTTTGCATGTTTACACATTATTTTATTCCTGAAGCCTGAATTTGAATTTGCCCAATATTTTCAGCAGCCTGCTACCTGCGGCTAGTGGGAATTGATACTTCATCCCTCACCTTCTCCAAATGTGTAATTCTCTATAAATTTAGTCCATCTGAGCTAGATTACAGACACTAATTTGGTTATACAATTTAGAATGCTTGCAACTCTCTTCTCTGGCTTCTATCAAACAGAGTGATATTGTGTGACAGTATTTAATTACTGAAATCAAGCGCAGATGGTCTGTGGGTTTTAAGGGTGGCTATGGCCCCACAAATCTGGCAGATCCAGAAGTTCAAATTATCAGTTCCACCAATATTCTTAGAGGATCTACTACAACATAGGGTTCAGCACATGTCTGCCTGTGTAAGTTAGCATGCATGAACCTAACTCCTTTATCATGAACAATAAGTTTAAAAATGGCTCATATGTGACTGGTTTCTGAGGTGAATGTATGTACCAATGTACCTATGTTGGTTGAAGAAATCAAAATGACTTGCAGTGATAGTTGTCTAGCTTATATGGTTCAACAAGGGTATGGTTTTGAAAATTAAGGCACGCTATACATAAATGGGGAAAAGGAAGAGCAAATAGATGAATGGTAATAGAAAGGTTGTGGGCAGTTTATGATCTCTTGAGAGGAAGAATTGGCTACTGAAAGAAGTGATAAATTGGCTGTTCTGTCCACGATGTTACATGGGAATAAGTTGGGTAGTTCATGTGCAACATGAAACTGAGTTGAATGAATATAGTAGAAATGGAGCACTTCAGATGTGCTAAAATGAACACATATAGGATAAAGAATGAAGAGGTACTGAATTAATGTGAATTGAAAACAAAACTGAGTGGCCAATAGAAAAAAGAACACAGCAAAACTTCAGTTTAATGTTAATGCTGGAAGAATGTTCTGCTAAAGCCTATAACAAAGCTTCTGCATGTTGGTCCCCTCACTACTCTCCTCCATTTAGTAGCTCCTAGTACAGCATATTTCATTGGCCCATCCCATCCTGAAATCTCCCCAATGCCTTTCCTTGGTCTGCTGCCTCCACTATCTCAGAGATAGAACCCTGTCCAGAATTTTTCTTTTTTCTAAGTCTGATGTTTACTAACCAAAATCTTTAAATCAATGGTATGTTGATTTGGATATGCAAATAGAATGAACAGTGATCAAATTACAAAGCAAACGTATGACGAAAGACTGAATGAAGATAGGGAGGAAGTTGTGATTGGAGGGAGATGATGAGATCCTCAGAAATAAAGCCAAGAACTTAAAGAGTAAAATATAATGTATGAAGTTGTGTATGAACCTGGCACAGGTGAGACTAGTTTTCCAGGATGAAAGGAAATGAAGAAAATGTAAGTTTGGTTATATGCTCCCCATTGGTGTTTTTTTTTTTACCTCATGCCTTCACTTTATTTTGTCTACTGTTTCTAATTCCTTTTCAATGCTTCGTATAATACTGTTTACTCCTGATGGAAATAATATGGTGGATACGTCTGTAAAAAGTGATTCTTTCTTTGAAATGATACAGGAAATAGAATATAAAACTAAATTATGTTAACTCCATTGCACTTGAAACAAGTGCTTTATATTGGGCACCACTGACAATTGATTCTGTGAAACTTGAAGCAGTCTAAGAGATTCTGTGTTCAGAAAACAGCCAGAGGTTCTTGGGAATGGTAAACCATTTTACATATTATGGTGCTGACATACAAGGAGGATAAGTAAGAATAAACAGCTTCCATGGCCTTGCAGTTAGAAATACTGGAAAAAATATACTCCCTTATAAGAATACTGAAAATGCTTGTGGACAACATTATGTATCTTTTAACCTGATATGAAAATCTAACTGGAAGCATACATGCTATACAGTAATGTTTGCAAAACACAGACAGAAAGAAGCAAAAGGAGATTTAGTACAGGATATAAGTTGACCCTTGGAAAATGTAGAGGAAGATTTGTTTGCATGCCAGAAGTTCTACAAGACAAATCTAATCCCCAAATCCCATTCACAACAAAAAATTTATATTGAGAAAGAGTCCCTCAAACTGAACTCTTTTCGAGGTGACCCTATATGTTCATGTAGTTTTCTTAGCAACAATGTGAAAATTATATTCATCCATACGATTTTTTTAGTCTGATTTAGATCGTTGGTTTTTCTGCTTGTCTTCCATCTAAGTACTAAGTCTAACTATGCTTACCTTTTCAATATCATCCTAAATGAGATAGTCTTTTCCCATAGCTGAGCTATACACATTACTGTTTCCTATTATGATGAGTGATAGAACTCCCTTCCCAGTATTCTACAAATCTGTTGCCTGGGAACAGATTCTTTGAGATGGGAGTAAACAGGAGGTTATTGTGCTTTCAGTGAATGAATGAAACTCTATTTGAAGAACTTGAAGTAATCAAATAATTAAACATTCACACAATTGGGTTATGGGAATTATTGCCTAACATATGTAAAAGACACCATTTGGAACAGAATGCCATAGACTGATGAATCTTCAATAACTGATCAGCAAATACATTTATAAACTCTCATCAGGAAAATATTCTTGAGAAAAATTATTCAACTGTCTCACTATTCTTACAAGTGATACAGGTACAGTAAGTTTTCCTATTATCCAAGAGCTGCTGTTTTTTAAATTTAGAAAAGAATTCCCAATCACAGCCTTGCAAACAACTGAAAAATATGCTATTATATTTTAATTTTTATGTTAGGATACTTTCTCTACAAGCCAATCTTATTCAGATAGCAGTATTATTGGTTCTGTTGAATAAGGTAGCTTTAAAACGATTGGAATTTTAACCGAAAAATACCAAAAGCTTTAAAATGAAATGTGAACAACTCACTCCTACTGGTGCATGCTGACCTTCCTCATTTATCAGCCTCCAGAAGACTCAAATCCAGGAAGCACCCACTGGTACTTACACATCTGCCCAATAACTTTAATATTGATTCCAAATGGGTTGCTGAATGTCCAGACATAGGAAGATATATAGATGATCCCACAGAAAAGGTGCTAGGCTTTGAGCTACCACATCAGTAATAGACAATCCTGAATAGGATTCACACCTCACACTGCATCTGCCTGGATTCAGTGTATAAATGGGTCACGGTATCCTCCCCTTAGTGTGACTTCAAGGTCCCATGTCGAACTGTAGATCACATCATGACTGGCTGTAAACTGAGGCATATACTGGTCCAGTATCTGATTTTTTTTAACTTAAACAATGCTGCATTTCAATGCTTACATGGCCTAAACATTCATACTTAAACATAGTTCTTTTACTAATTTAGGGGAAATGTTAATATGTATTGCTATGATATGCCATGGTCTAAATAAATAATGAAATGCGAAATGCTCATCTTTCCCAGTAAGAAACTATTCTTAAACTTTGACTTTATTCCCAGGTACTTTAGATTATTTTGGTGTAGGTTTGTTATCTGGAGGATATGAAGTTAGGGAAGGCTAAACAAGTGTGCCACGAATAACATGTTTCCTAAAAGTCCATCAGTGAACTCATTTGCAAGACAGATTTTTATAAAGCACAACTTTGTCTTTTATAAGACAATGGGTCATTAAGTTACAGTGTTAAATGACCAAGGTGTCACAGGTGCTGATGTACTATTATAGAGTGAAAATGCGGATGGAAAGAATATAAAAACCCAAGCAATTTTAAGTGATGTGAGTTGAAATGCATCCATAAGTATGTTTGTATGACAGCCAGTTATTATAAATATCCCCCAACTGTTGCTCTTTTAAAAATGCTTTCTTTTTTAAAAATTTATTCTTTAGTCAAATTACTATTTTCCATTGTCCCTCCCCATCACTTAGATATTGAAATATGGTACAGGAATGCAATGCTAATTTTTATTGAGAGGTGGCGTTGCTCAATCATGCTCATGTTCTTTGAAATTGTCATGGTGTTTTTGATGGTAAGAAATTGCTTTGTTTCATTTGAGAAGTCAGCTTTCCGGAACAAGAGTGGAAGAAACAATGAAAAACACCTTTAATTGTATCTTCTACTTCTTCTCTGTCCACGAGATCTGAGACCTATTAGTAGGAAGAAATTGTCATCAGTTGTTTTAAGTAACCAATAATCTTATCCTAAGAATATTAATTCAGACATAATGTTCACAATATCTTGGTAAAGTGAGTATAGGACTACATTCGACAAGTTACAGAAAAGTGTTACTTTTTTCACCTCCTCTCTTTCTGCCATGCTGGGGGAATTTTCTCCTTCTTCCGGACCCACCACGATTTCTCTTTTGCTGCTTTCTATGATGGCTCCGATAGAGGATTTTGCTTCTGATGGGTCTGAATCTTGCCATATTTGTTTCTTTATCTGAGCTGTTGGGAGCTGGACCTGCTCTTGATTGTCCTTTCAGATGATTATACTCCAAGTGGCTACTTTATCCTTTTTGAGAGCTAGAAAGCAAGTATAACAAAGGATGATGATGCTTCAGAGCAACTCAATTATGATGACATATAGTGACTACTGCTTTTTATGGAGCTACTTTCCATAAAAGGAAAATTAAGGTAACAACATAGAAACATCATTGCACAGCCTTAGAAACATGCATAGACAACTGTCCCCCCCCCGCCCCCAAGTTATGTAAATTTTTCAAGCTCAGTATTTTTTCCCATATACTTTGCCACCAGGAAAATCATCTAGGGCAGTGTTGCCAAACCTTTTTTTCCTCGGGTGCCAAAAGCACACGCACGCGACAGCACACACTTGTATGCCAACACCCATAATGCAATGCCCCCCACAGGCCCCACCCCCGCATGCACACATGACCCCTGTTTTGGTGGTAGCAGGCCTCCCTGGTGCATCCCGGAATCAAAAATGGGCCACGGGTGGTGCACTCCCCTCACACCTTGTTTTTGGTCCCAGGAGGCTTCAGGGACCAAAAACGTCCCTGAAGCCTTCTGGAACCAAAAATGGGGTGTGGGGAGGGGTGCAGTGTATGCGCACACAACCACCCTGCGCATGTACATGCGTCTCTCAGAGACCTGAAAATCAGCTGGTGAGGTGTTGTGGTGCTTGGTGGAACTGATCTGGGCGTCAGCTCATGTGCCCGCAGAGATGGCTCTGCATGGCGCCTATGTATGTTTTTTGTCTTTCTCTTATCTGGTACAGTATATTATACTGTATATGTACTTTAGCAAGTAATGCTGTCAAAAAGTTTTGTCCCGGTCCCTTGTGGCTATTATGGTTTGAAAGGAGAAAAACAGATATGACATTAACCCTGACAGAACCCAATAATTATCGTTGGTGGCAGGGATGAAATCTAAAATTTGTTACTACCAGTTCTGTGGGAGTGGCTTGGTGGTGGTGGTAATGTGACTGGGTGGGCGTGGCCAATTTTTTAAAACTTTTAAAACCATTTTTTACATGTAAAACCATGAGCAGGCAACATGTAAAACCTGAGCAGGCAACTCAGCTGGGATCGTCAGAGCCATTTAAAAGGAAAAAAAAGGCTCTGATGTTCGCGTGGCTCAGCCGGGCATGGGGGTCGGGGGCATGGATTTTTGCTACTGGTTCTCTGAACTGCCCGCCGCCATCACTACCTATTTGCCTGAGCCTGTCCAAACCGGGAGCATTTCATTCTGGTTGGTGGCTCTTCCAGCGTTGGGGTTTTTCCTTCTTTAGTTCTAAATGATTGGGAGAGGCATATTTCTTGCAGCTCTTGCCTGATGAGGAAATGGCAGTGCAGCCAGAAATGTCTTTGTACAAAACTGTGCCAATTGCACCTTCCTTGGGCACTCACACCTTGCTTACAGCTATACATAGGGGTAGGCTGATGAGGGTTTGCAGGGATTCGGGAGAACCTCTAGGTAAGATTCTGTGCAGTTCGCATGCATTTTTAGGCATATGGAAAGTTGTATTCAGAAAGCAACTTCTGTAACTAGGACACTATCGATTCATAGAAGACATATACTGTAGATACTGTAACAGTGTCATTCTTTTGAATGATCTTCAGAGGCAGTTCCATCATCCATATAGCCAGGGGTGGGCTTCAAAAATTTTAGCAAGGAGTGGGCATGGCCCATGGTGGCTGTGGCCTAATCAGCCTTCTGCACCACGGGGGGGGGGGGGGGGTTTCGCCTCCCTGGGCTCCCGAGGCTTTCCTTGAGTTTCCAGGAGAGTGAAAATGGCTTCCCAGACTCCAGAGGCCCTCTGGAGGCTGGAAACAGTTCAATTTCCGGCCTTCCCAAATTTCTGGTAGGCCCATTTTTTGCCCTCCTTGAGCCTCCATTACTACTGGTTCTGTGGGCGTGGCTTGGTGGCGTGGTGTGGCTTGGTGGATATGGCTTGGTGGGAATGGCAGGGGAAGGATACTACAAAATCTCCATACCAACCCCACTCCAGGGGAAGGATACTGCAAAATCTCCATTCCAACCCCACTCTGGGGCCAGCTAGAGGAGGTATTTGCCGGTTCTCCAAACTACTCAAAATTTCCACTACCAATTCTCCAGAACCTGATGAATTTCATCCCTGCTATCAAGAACTGTGCATGAACATTTAATGCAGCTTGTTGGCCATATTTTATGAATACATAAAGATAGGCATCCAAAAATTGCACTATGTTGGATATCTCCTGGAGGAAAGAGGAAATGAAGCCGGCCTCGGAAAACTTAGTGCCAAACACTTTTTTAAAATTTTGATTTATATGCTGCCCTTCTCCAAAGACTCAGGGTGGCTTACGAGGCATTAAGCAATAGCCTTCATATTTTTGTATATTTTATACAAAGTCAGCTTATTGCCCCCACAAACTGGGTCCTCATTTTACCTACCTTAGAACGGAAGGAAGCTGAATCAACCTTGAGCCTGGTGAGAATTGAACTCGCAGTAATTGCAGGCAGCTGGAAGCTAAATACTACCTTTAACAGTAGCATTAGTCTGCTGCGCCACTCAGGCTCAGGCTTAAGGAAGATCTTAAGATCACTGATGTCCCTTAGGATGATGCCAAAGATTCTGCAAATGATCAAAACTGGTGGAAAACATTTGCTGCCTAACGTGCTCCACACAGGACCAAATGTTGATGATGACTGGTGTCTCCTGGTTGTTCTCCATTGTTAAAAGTGACAGGAAATCTTCTCAGCTTCCTTCTCCATATGGTTATAACTGTTGCATTGATGCTGAACCAAAGAAATGAAAATTGCTTTCTTCATATCCTGATCTGAGAATCTTCAGCCAAATTGACTTGAATCAAAAGCAGAGGAGGTATTCAGCAGGTTCTGACCAGTTCTGGAGAACCGGTTGTGGAAATTTTGAGTAGTTCAGAGAACCAGAAACTACCTCCTTTGGCTGGCCCCACCCCCATCTATTTTCTGCCTCCCGAGTCCCAGCTGATTGTGGGGAAATGGGGATTTTGCAGTAACCTTCCCCTGGAGTGGGGAGGGAATGGAGGTTTTATAGTATCCTTCCCCTGCCACCAAGCCACATCCACTAAACCATGCCCACAGAACCGTTAGTAAAACATTTTGAATCCCACCACTGAATCAAAAGTATATTATTATACTAGGGGTGGTGAGTAGTGGTAAGAGGAAAATGTCAAATTTTATTTCAGTTTTGAAAAGGATAGTCTTATGGATTAAACAGAAGAACTAAACTGGAAGAAAATCACATGTGCATCTTACTTGTCCCAAATGAAAATTTACCAGTTCTTTTTATCATCATAAGATCAAGTCTGAGGCTTAACTATTTCTTGTTCCCTGCTGGCCTCTTCATACTAAGACTAGTCCATCCACAACTTTGCCCTCTTTCTTCAGTGCTCCCTCACTGGTCCTAGTCTCCCTCACTTCCATTTTGTTGAAGCTTTCTCCATCTCTCCTTTAATCTCTTTTTTCAACATAGATTTCAACATAGATTAAAAAATAAAGAAGATTTCCAGCAGTCCATTATATTTACCTTCTAAGAATACTCGATATGGTCCAAGGCAATGAATAATATTAAAATGAAACTGTGCTAGAGGCTGATTCAATATTTCATTTTAAAATGCTGGTGGTCATTTGAACAGTTTAAATATTATAAATCAGATACTATAGATCAGATTTAAATCTTTAAAACAGTTTAAATATCATAAATCAGTGCTATCAGTAACTCTAACGGTATTCATATTCCCTATCACTGTTCTTAAATGACCCTGCATCTGGAGTTGGTTTATTTTTAGATTGTTTTTTTTTTTTAAAATGAAGTCAGTTTCCTAGAATCTGCCTAGACCAAAATATATAGGGTGCTCCTGCCTGAAGGGCTTTTATTACAAGAAATGGATAAAGTGATTGTACTTATGGACTCTTCAAATTTATGTTAATTGTTAAGTTTTTAAAACACCAGGCATTAAGACTAATGCAACCAAACCAATGGCCAATTGTAGTTATTCCTTGCTACTGGACCTTGAGTGTGTGTGTGTGTGTGGGGGGGGGGGTGCTGGATTAAAGACATTCTGAACTTTAATTGACACAGAAACAGATCCAATGAATGCTAAAAAGGATTTTTTGGTATTGTATTTGTCCTGATGTTAAACAACCCTTTGCTAAGATCCTAAAATATTCTTTAAAAATGAGCATAAATGGTTCAAAATTGCCCCTGCCCTTGCAATTGCCCTGTATGATTGAGAATGCATCATCTACCTACTGGAATAGTTATCAATCCCATGGTGTATTTAGGTAAAAATGCATTTATTTTCATTGCTAGGTTTTGGCAGAAAATTCCGAGTGTTATTGCTGTTACAATGGTAGAATCATATGGTTACTGGTCATGTATAAGGACTGCAATATAATAGAAATATTAAGAATAAAAATCTGTTTTTCTTTTCCTGCTGGCTGCATGACAAGCTGTGGCCCAGATGTTGGAAAAATCTTCAAGTTTGTTTAAGATTCTCTGGTATGCTAAGATGCAGAATGTGGTCCTTGCAGAGAAAATTACAACTTGGGACTATTATAGGCTCAGTTACAACAGACATTTCAGAGCAAGTGTGGTCTCATCTGAAAGCAATAATTCTGTGACTACAATAAATTATTGTAGACTCTGCAATGATTTCTCTAATTTCAACAATTTTGGATTTTTATTCATTATTCTTACTTTTTTCCATTTCTATTATATTACAAATGTGCTCTTTTACTCTGCATTCCATTTCCATTTCTTAGTGTTTAGCCTGAATTATTGTACATAGTATGATACTGATTGCATTTGTTGTAAAATAAAAATTAGTTAAAACAAAGCAATGGATTCCAAAAACAAAGATAGGAGTAAAACCCAACATGCAATTTTCATGAAATTAATGTCCTTGATGATCAGATTTTGTCAATTGTATTCAGCAATTTCTGGAAAGGCTTAATTTTTGAAACCAGTCCCGTTCAATAGTTCTAAAATGTTGCAAAGATCAGGAAAAAATCCAGAACACATTCTTGTAGTAATTTAAGGTTAACAAAATGAGTTTAATATGTTTTCTTCTTGCTACAGAAGGTTAATTCTTCTGAAAAGTTTTCCCATTTCTTAGGACCAGGTCTGCCTAATTCAGGTCAACTCTCATGTCTAATTCCCCATCTAGGTTACATCCATGAAATGCTGGGAGAAGTGGTACAAATGGATTGAAAATAGTAAAAGAAAAAAGAATTAGATAAACTAGGATTGGATTTAGTTAGAATGTGTTAGGAAATGGTCATTGCCTAACTAGTTGGCCAGGTAATATATAAGCCAACATTATATGTTTACAGTATGACTATGTAGAATATAGCTTTAAGAGTATTGCTGAGTCATTCTGCATCCTGATTGGATGAGCTCTGTAGCAACTGTATTTAAGAGTTTAATTATGGTCATGGTGGACATTTCACCACATTGTTACCTGCTGGTATGTAGATATTGTTGGTCTCTTTACATGGCCAATTTGATCATGGTTTATTTATTACTGCTTTTATGAACTGTTTATATTGTTCCTGAATGATTCATGTCTTGTTCTACGAACCATAAGAAGTTTTGTAGCTCTGGATTGTTTTTGCATGGCTAAGACTTTTTATTGGTAAAAGGACTATGAATTTGCTTTACTCTAAAGTAAACTACTTTAAAAACCAGTTTGTATGCAGTTTATTCACAACTACTCTCAGCACCGTTTTTGTGCACAAACACTCTATGCTCTGCTTCATAACCGGTCCTGGTTATCTCACAACTATATCCTTAACAGAATATATAGAGTATAAGTAAATTATAGTAATATGTCATGTAAATGGTCACAATTATGTACAAGAATTCTTTTCGTATTTTAATTATTGAAAATTAATAATTAAAAAAAATAATATTTAAATCTATCTGCATATTGTACTGAATTAGTCAATGGGAAAGCCACATGATAAAATCTTGATACCATGTGAGAAAAATAGGGTTTGATTCTGTTAACTTGCATTTCTAAAATATTTACTGATCAATGCTGTATATATATAATTTATTTATAATTCAAAAAGTTTATCTCAGTAAGATTGTATTCTTACACACTCAAGTTATCTCTGCTAGTTTTAAGAATCATTGATCAAACAGTTTAGAGGATTGTGTTAGAAATTGCTTCCAAATATTGGCATTTTTTTTCTATTTTACTTATTTAAATTTCCTTTCATTTTTTTAATACAGGCTGTAATGAATGACTAAGACACAAAAATAAAATGTCAATGTTTATTGACAGGTGGTATTGTTCAAATTGTTTCAGCCTCTTTTGTTTCTAGGGGAAGTCATCCTGGGTGTTCTCTTCAGAAGGTTTTCATTTTTCATTTTTTGGCAGATTCTCAAGAGGCCAGCAGTGTCAGGAGTACAAGATGGAGGAATCACGAAGATGGAACTTAATCTTTCTTGCCTCTCCCTCTTCTCCTTCTGCGACCATGCCTGCGACCTAAGCAGTGTAGAAAAGAAATTTGGTCAGATCTTGTCCCTGAATTGTGAGTTACATGAAATAAGCGTTCAAAACATTTTAAAGTTTCTCTCAAAATTGATTTTCCTTTTCCTACCTTTCCTTCTGCCATGGCGCCTTCTCCTCCTCCTCCTTCCACCTTTACCTCCACGTCGCCTCCTCCGACGGCGGCGACTGAGGCTCCGGCTCCTGCTGCGTCTGAATCTTGCCATTTGAGATGGTACTTTTGTCTTTCAAGCTCTTTGCAGCTGGAGCCCCACCTGTTCTTGATGGGCCTTTCAGAGCTTAAGACTGGAGGCTTGCAACTCTGCCCTTTTTATAACCAAATGGGAAGCCCAAAAATGGCTAGTGATGCTCTGCTTAACTGTGATGAAATACAATGGGTGACCATTGTTGCTAGCAAGTGAAAGGTTAAATCCACCTAGAGGCCCATGTATGGCAAATTAAAACAGCAAATATAAATCATACTAAAAAGCATAAACAAATTAAATTGCCTAGCAGAGTTTAGAAATTAATACTTCCAAGGCTTAATTACATGATATACAGAGTCCAAATATTTGTTTTCCTCTTCATTAAACTTGCATTTATTATGGCTTTTGCTACTTTTTTCATACGCCATTCTGAGGACATTGATATATTCTGTAATGTATTTATATTTTGGGTTATTTTATTTTCTATCAGCACCTCCAGCTTGATTTAGTTATTTGATTTTATACAAGTTTGAATTTTATATGTATGTATGTATGTATGTATGTATGTATGTATGTATGTATGTATGTAGGTCTTTGGTTATTCGGGTGTTCTCCTGCGTAGAATTGGTTGTGTCTTGGCGACATTTCGACAAAGTCTCATTCATCATCTTCAGGCTGGTGTTCTTGGCTTCGTGCTTCCAGGAGCAAAAAACACCAGCCTGAAGATGACGAATGAGACTTCATCAAAACGTCACCAAGACACATCCAATTCTACGCGGGAGAACACCCGAATAACCAAAGACCTACATATAAACACCCGTGAAAACCTCAGAAAACACACACACACACACACACACACACACATATATATATAATTTTGTGTGTGTGTGTGTGTGTGTAAAGGTAAAGGTTCCCCTGCACATGTGTGCTAGTCATTTCTGGCTCTAGGGACAGTGCTCATCTTCATTTCTAAGCTGAAGAGCCAGCTTTGTCCAAAGGCATCTCCGTGGTCATGTGGCCGGCATGACGACTTCGAAGGTTCACAGAGCACTGTTACCTTCCCACCAAAGTGATCCCTATTTTTCTACTTGATTTTTTTACGTGCTCTCAAACTGCTAGGTTGGCAGAAGCTGGAACAAGTAATGGGAGCTCACCCTGTTACGTGGCACTAGGGATTCGAACCACTGAACTGCTGACCTTTTGATTGACAAGATCACCGTCTTAGCCACTGAGCCAACATGTCCCTCATATAGATAGATAGATAGATAGATAGATAGATAGATAGATAGATAGATAGATAGATAGATAGATAGATAGATAGATATAAATAAATTTAAAAATATAAATAAATAAGTGTGTGTGTGTGGGGGGGTGTATTGTTGTTTATTTATTTATATCTTTAAATGGTTTGGTTGAAGAGTGGAAGACCAGTGGAACCTTTTAGGGAATTTGTGTATTCCATACTTTGGGATTTACACAGGAGATTGTTCCCTGTGGCCAACAAGCAGACCTCTGAAAGAAAATTTACATTCAGGTGTAGTCATCCCTAAAATAATAAAGCAGTATTGTTCTAATAGTCCAACTCATATTTCCACTGTAATGGTTCAGATTTATTATTTCCTGGAAGTGCCTGATCACAAGACTTAGTGCTTTTTCAACAATATTAGTCTGAAATTGTATATTTGAAGCTGGACTAAAAAATTTCCACATTAAGATGCTATGTTAGCTTTTAAAATCCCTTGGAGGCTGAGTGAATGGCTGCACAATGCACTTTTCCTGCTTCAAATTTATTTCTCCTTACTTTGACTATTGTTGGAATGGTGTGACATGTTTGGCATAGCCTTATGCTCAGACAAAGCATTATGACCAGTGGTGGGATTCAGCCAGTCCACACCACTTCAGGAGAACCGGTTGTTAACTTTCTGAGCAGTTTGGCAAACTGGTTGTTGGAAGAAATCATTAGGGCAGAGAACCGGTTGTTAAATTACTTGAATCCCACTACTGATTAGGACATATCCAATTGTACTTTAGTTTATAGAGGCCAATCCATTAGAGCTTTAGTTGTGGGGTAGTCAAAGACCTAATGAGGATATATTTTTATTAGCACAGGAATGCCATAAGTTGGAATGACATAAATGATATTTTCTCTGACTTAAGGCTTATTATTAAGTTTTTAATTAAATCTTATATTCCGGAGAGTACAAAATAGGTCATTTAAAAAAAAAGAGTAAATGATGTATTGTTATAGTGATGTCATGCCTGAAATTGTTTTCTAACAAATTAAAATTGGGAGCATGAATGTTACAATCCTAGCTTACAAAATCATTCCAATAGAAGCTAAGTTGGCCCAAAACTCAGTTCAATCTTGCTTATTGAATTTTAATACTTTGGATGTAACTAACATGAGGATGTCATACTTGGCATTGCCTTAACCTCTTAAGCACAATAAAGCTATGACAATGATAAAAAGAAAGCATCTTTATGTTATTGATAGCCTATATAAAAGGAGATGTTTAGTGTATGCTTAGTGTGTGGAGAACCTGAGAACAAAAGTCCTAGAAAGTCCTGTGAGAACAAAAGATACCATCACTAACAATTATTTTACTAGCAGCTAACTGGAACTTACTTGAAAACAAGTAAATTTCTAAATGTACTCAAAGTCATATCAATGGTCCAGCTGCCATATTCTGTGCTAACTGCAGCTTTTATTCAGCTTAATTCAAAATAAATTTAAAATAACCTAAATGGGAGTTGGCAGTGAATGGACTAGTGTGGATGTTATCTATGTCATGGATTAATCAAATGTCAGGGTTCCAAGTAACACCCAACAAAAGAAGACTCCAAACCTTGAGTTTCCTCAAAGTTCCATTTTATTAGAGATGTCATATTGGCACATCTGGGAAAACCCGAATGTGAAAGCTTCCAGGTTTTCCCCACCCAAAGGAAAGTTCAAGTCCCTGCCCAGCACCCAGGTGTCCATCACATTGCCCAATCAAAACACCATCCCAACTGGAGATGCCTCCCAGTCCAACCCTCCAGGTGCAGGGCAAGATGTCCTTGACTCCCTGAGAAAGGAATGTTATTTTGACTATATATATATCACCTGGCTCCATACAATCCCCCCCTCCCAGTTTCCCACAGTAGTAAATGTGGCAGGCCTGAAGGCCCAATGAAAAAGATGGCTTCCAGGTCTGACATCTCAAGTGACAAACCAGCTGAAGAACTCCAAAGCATGAGAGGCTGATTGATTAAACCTCAACTGATGACTCTAGTGCTTCCAAACTCTCTACTTCTTTGAGTAGACAATATTGAACAGCCCTGCTGTCAAAAAGTTAGATGGACATCCACATGTTGAGCCCAAGTCTCCACCTTCTAGAGGACTTTGCACGAAATCAATGAGTTGATAGGACAAGATTTGGGATCATGTTAATTATGTACTTCCCCAGCTATAGGCAAAAGACCAAGTAGGTATTGGACCAAGTCACCAAAGTTTAGGGGGTGCCAGTGCTGTTTCTCCTTCTGAATTGTTCTAAAAATGCCAGGTCAGTGGGACTATGCTCTGAAACTGTGTGTGTGAAGGTATCTTTATTAAGCAGACATAGTATATGTTTAAAATTTGTCTCTAAACTAACATAATAGAATACTTTGGGGAAGACAAGGCTACTCATCACTGCCGCTCATGGAAAGTTACAACAATTGAAGAAGGCAGTATATATTGAAAGGATTAGATCATGTACAGAGTATACCTAACTCAACTTTAGATATTCCTTGCTGCTGACCTAATGCTCTATCTGCATAGATAAAGCCTCCATTGTGACCTAATGCTCTATTTGCATAGATACAGCCTCTAGACTGCCAAGTAGCCTATAGCTAAGTTAACTTGTGAAATGCAACAATGTGAATTCTGCCTGTTGTAACTAATGTGAAATAGCGCCCCCTAACAAAGCTCTGGGCTATATGCCAGAAAATGTATTCTTTTCACCCTTCTGAGGTCCTTTGTTTTCAGAGCTCAGAAAATCATGAGGTTTGCATGAAGTAATGGATATGAAATTATGTTTCTAACACTATGACGATCTGTACAATCTGTGTAAACTACAAGAAGTTCAAGAAAAAGTTTTTCTGCGGCAACGGTTGCTTCGACTTTTGCTTTTTCTCTCTGGCCGCTCTGTTCAAGGTGGGAGATAAAAGGTCGCCTACTTTTGCTTTCTGATCAGAAATAAAACCAGTTATCAGTTGCCTTGTGTTCAGAGTTTCATTGGATTTATCAGGTTCTGAGCTGCACTCGAAATTCTTACAGAATGATACATGGTATTGTCCTTTTGATGCAATGGTGAAATTCATTTTTTTTTACTACCGGTTCTGTGGGCGTGGTATGGCTTGGTGGGTGTGGCAGGGGAAAGATGGGGTGGACTGCAACATCTCCATTCCCACCCCACTCCAGGGGAAGGATACTGCAAAATCTCCATTCCCACCCCACTCTGGGGCCAGCCAATGGTGGTATTCGCCAGTTCCCTGAACTACTCAAAATTTCCACTTCCATTTCTCCAGAACCTGCTGGATTTCACCCCTGTTTTGATATAAAACATCTAGACAAAGATATTCCTTCATTTCTCTGGTTTTAAGTGCTCTACTAGAAATAAGAAATGCCCGCTGTTTACTATTTTTATTTCTTGTGTTTCTACTCCTCATAAAAGATGAAGAAAAGACTCAAAAATAAATGTTAGCCTTTATTGACAGGTGGTATGTTCCAAATTGTTTCAGGCTATCTGGTCCTTGGAAATTCTTGCAGCGTGTTTCAGTGAAAGAAAAAGGAGGCTTGATTTTCTTTCCCTTTGGCAGAAACTGAAGCACCATGAAGGCCGCGACGAGGAGAGAAAACTTAGTGCTTCCTCCTTCTCCTCCCTCTTCTGCGCCCAGATGATTTACGCCCTGGAAAAGTCAAAACCAACATCAGTGATGTGATGTAATACATTGAGCTGTAATGTAGTTATAAGGTTTAATGCCTTAACTGTATACCTCTCCTTCTGCCACGTCGTCTTCCACGCCTCCTTCCAGATTTGCCCCCGCGCCCCTTCCTGCGTCGACGCCTGCGATGGATGCGGGTTAGGCTCCAACTCCTGCTGCGTCTGAAGCTGACCATTTCTGATGGTCCTGTTGTTTTTACAAGCTCTTAGCAGCTGGAGCACCACCTGTCTTAGATGAGCCTTTCAGATTTTGTGAGTTGCAGTGGCCTCTCCCATCATTTAATAGCTCAGCTTCAGTGTGTAACAAGGGCCAATGATGTCATGCTTCTATTATGATGAAACTCAGTTAACTGTTGCATATGTGAGCAAAATAGTCTGCTCCTGTTTTACAGAGATATGCCTGGAGATATAAATCATGGGGTTTATACTTGTATACTTGAACATTTACATCACAGTTTGCATTATAATGTCTGTTTCTCAAGGAACATACAGTGGCCAAAATTGTGGAAACCTTTTGAGAAAAGTGTATTTTTGAGGTTTGATGGCTAATAACACCACTTATTTTTGGAGTTTCAAGATAATCATATTCCACTGTTGGAATGGCCTGGGAATAGCCAATTAACCCAATTGAAAATCTATGGAGCTGACAAAAGAAATTTGTTAGTCAGAAGTGACCCAGCAATAAAACCCAGTTAATAAAAGCAATCATTCAATCTTGGTTTCACATTATAACAGCTGCAGAACTAAAAGACTTGGTTCACTCCACAGGAAGATGTTGTAAGGCTGTAATTCATGCTAAAGGTTACCCAACTAAGTATTAACTGACATGATGATAATTTATTCATTATTTATAAATAATAATTTATTGTAGGGGCAATAAGCTGATAAAAAAGAACACCGCTAAGGGGGGGCCAAAAGCCCTACTTAGCAGGTATATACAAAAGTATGATGGCTATTGCTTAATGTTTTGTAAACTGCTCTGAGTCTCCGGAGAAGGGCGGCATTTAAATCGAACCAATCAATCAATCAATCAATCAATAAAGGTTACCCAACTAAGTATTAACTGACATGATGATAATTTTTGTATATCTCATTTCTACATGTTTCACTTTTCTTCTTTATACTGTAATTGCTATTCTAATAGCAAATCCTTCATAAAAGTTATTACATTAAATTAAATTATCTTTCCATTTATATAAAATTTTTATGGTACTACTCCAAAAAAAAAGTGGTGTTATTAACTAGTTTTAGAAAATACATTTTCCCCAAAAGTGTTCTACAATTTTTGCCATTACTATAAAATTATTTCATTATTTACACATGTGGCTGTTCAAATTAATGCAAGTTTTAAAAAGATAGAGGAGAATTAAATATAAATATGTATCCTTTACTATAAATACATTTTTAATTGGGCCGCGAGGGTGGGGTTGGGCCGCGAGGGTGGGGTTCCCCTCGTGGAGATGTGCCCACCAGGTTTCCTTGCATTCCATCAGCCGAGAGCTCAGGGTAGGGGTGGGGGAGTAGCGGTCATTATTAAGGAAGATCTGGATCCGAGGGAGGCCACTGTAACTCAGATAGCCGGGTGTGAGTCCATCTTTGTGAGGTGGGGTCCTGGTGGGCAGATGGGTTTGTTAGTCACGTACCCTGCCACGTGGCAACGACCCTGCCCGAGCTCCTCAATGTTGTAGCCGAGGTGGCGATTGGTACCCCCAGGCTTACGGTCATGGGGGATTTCAATCTGCCATCTATTGGTGAAACATCTCAGATAGCTCGGGAGTTCATGGCTTCCATGACAGCCATGGACCTGACCCAGGTAATTCAGGGCCCGACTCACATTGGTGGACACACCCTGGATCTAGTTTTTGTCTCTGGTCAGTGGTTGAGTGGTCTCGATATTGGGGATATAGGTGTAGAACCCTTGTCATGGACTGACCACTCGCTCCTTCGACTCGACTTTCTGACCGCTGCACCTCACCGCAGGGAGGCGGAACTGATTAGGTGGTTCTGCCCCAGGTGCCTGATGGATCCTGATAGGTTCCAGACGGAGCTTGGGCCATTTCCTGAGACACTGACATGCGACTCGGCTGAGGACCTGGTGGCTGCCTGGGATAGGGCAGCCAGTGGGGCCTTGGACCGCGTCGTGCCTTTGCGGCCTCTGACCCGGCGCTGAACTCACTTAGCCCCTTGGTTTACCGAGGAATTGAGGGAGATGAAGCGCCGGAAAAGACGCCTGGAGAGCGGTTGGAGGGCCAGTCACTCTGAATCTGACTTGACACTAGTAAGAGCTCATATTAAGACTTACATAGTGGCGATAAAAGCGGCAAAGTCTAATTATTTTGCCACTCTTATCGCGTCATCAGATAATCACCCAGCCGCCCTGTTCAGGGTGACCCACTCCCTCCTTCATTCGGGAGCGCAGGAGGATCCCTTGCAGGGACGTGCTGAGGACTTTGTTCAATATCTGGATGATAAAATAACTCAGTTTTGGGAAGATTTGGCCGCTGACTGGGTTAGTTCAGGCGAGGGGACTGAGGCAGGTCTTGAGAGTGTTATCTGGGCTGAGTTTGATCCTGTGGCTCCCGAGGACGTGGACAGGATTCTGGGAAGATTGAACGCAACCACATGTTTATTGGACCCGTGTCCCTCCTGGTTGGTGCTGGCCTCCCGGGAGGTTACACGAGGCTGGCTCCAGGAGATTATTAATGCTTCTTTGAGTGAGGGTTCCCTACTGGCCACCTTGAAGGAGGCAGTGGTGAGGCCCTTCCTCAAGAAGCCCTCCCTGGACCCAGCTGTTTTGGCTAATTATCGTCCTGTCTCCAACCTTCGCTTCTTGGCAAAGGTTGTTGAGAGTGTGGTGGTGTGGCAGCTCCCCCGATACCTGGATGTAGCTGTCTATTTAGACCCACTCCAGTCCGGCTTCAGGTCTGGATACAGCACCAAAACGGCATTGGTCGCGTTGGTGGATGATCTCTGGAGGGCCCGGGGTAGGGGGTACTCCTCTATCCTGGTGTTGTTAGACCTCTCAGTGGCTTCTGATACCATCGACCATGGTATCATGTTGCGCCGGTTGGAGGGATTGGGGGTGGGGGGCACCGTTCTGCGGTGGTTCTCCTACCTCTCCGACCGGTCGCAATCTGTGTTGACAGGGGGGCAGCGGTCGACCCCGAGGCACCTAGTGTGTGGGGTGCCACAAGGGTCGGTCCTCTCACCCCTCCTGTTCAACATTTATGTAAAGCCGCTGGGTGAGATCATCCGTGGTTTTGGGGTGGAGTTCCATCAGTACGCTGATGATACTCAGCTGTACATTTCCACCCCAGACCACCCCAACGATGCCGTGGAAGTGATGTCCCAGTGCCTTGAAGCCATGTGGGTCTGGATGGGGAGAAACAGGCTTCGACTCAACCCCTCCAAGACCGAGTGGCTGTGGCTGCCGGCGTCCCGATATAGCCAGCTGACACCATCGCTGGTTATTGGGGGCGAATCATTGGCCCCCACGGAAAGGGTGCACAACTTGGGCATCCTCCTGGACTCACGGCTGTCTTTAGAGGATCACACAACAGCTGTGGCCAGGGGGGCTTTCTATCAGGTCCGCCTGATACGCCAGTTGCGGCCCTTTCTAGATCGGGATTCCCTACGCACGGTCACTCAGGCTCTAGTCACTTCTCGCCTGGACTACTGTAATGCTCTCTACATGGGGCTCCCCTTGGGGTGCACCTGGAGGCTCTAACTGGTGCAAAGTGCGGCTGCGCTGGGGATTATGGGAGCGACTGGGCGGTCCCATGTGACACCTCTCCTGCGCGAGCTGCACTGGCTACCGGTGGACTACTGGGTGCGTTTCAAGGTGTTAGTAATCACCTTTAAAGCGCTCCATGGCTTAGGACCAGGGTACTTACAGGACCGCCTTCTGCCACCAATTGCCTCCCACCGACCGGTTCGCTCCCACAGAGAGGGCCTCCTCAGGGTGCTGTCAGCCAGACAATGCCAGCTGGCAACCCCCAGGGGGAGAGCCTTCTCTGTGGCAGCTCCTACCCTCTGGAACGACCTTCCTCCAGAGTTAAGAACAATTTCTGACCTCCCGACTTTCCGGCGGGCTTTAAAAACACATCTTTTTCAGCTTGCCGGCTTAGCCTGATTCCTGTCAAATATTTTATTATTTTAGAGTTTTATTATCTTTTTAAATTAATTTGTTCTAATCTACGGCCATTTATATTTGTTCTTTTTATGAAATTTTAACTTTTGTGTATCTGCTTTTTAATTTGGCTGTTCACCGCCCTGAGTCCACAAGGAGAAGGGCGATATATAAATCTAATAAAACTTAAACTTAATTCCTATTGAAAATAATAAGATGGCTCACTATTTATTTAATATGCAGAAGCTGCTACACTGACAAGTTTATCTTTAGACTGGTAATGGGACAATGTCCACTACTGTATTTCAAAAGACCAGGGTGGTATATTAGCACAGGGCAGGTAACATGACATCTCCTCCCATAATATATAGTAGCTGATATCTGAGGTAATAGCCTCATCTTGGCTAGTGATCAGGACAGACAATCTTTTTTTCCCCATAATACATATTTGTATAGCTGGAATACAGAATAATAAGAGTTGGAAGGAACCTTGGAAGTCATTTACTCTAGGGGTTTCCAACCTTGGCAACTTTAAGATTTGTGGACTTTAACTCTCAGAGTTCCTCAACCAGCTTTGCTGGCTGAGGAACTGTGGGAGTTGAAGTCCACAAGTCTTAAAGTTGCCAAGGTTGGAGACCCCTGATCCAATCTAACCCCCTGCTTTTGCAGGAAACCTTCTACAAATGTTGTCCAATCACTTTTTAAAAATTTCCAGTGTTGGAGCATTCACAACTTCTGGAACAAGTTGTTCCACTGATTAATTGTGTTAACTCAGGAAACTCTTCCTTAGTTCTAGCTTCTCTCCTTGATTTGTTTCCAACCATTGCTTCTTGTCCTATCTTCCTCTACTTTGGAGAATAGATTGACTCCCTCTTCTTTGTGGCAGCTCCTGAGATATTGGAACACTGACATCATGTCACCCCTAGTCCTTGTTTTCATTAAACTAAGTAAAAATAAAGGTTCCCCACGCACATATGTGCTAATTGTTCCTGACTCTAGGGGGTGGTGCTTATCTCTGTTTCAAAGCCGAAGAGCCAGCACTGTCAAATGACGACTCTGTGGTCATGTGGCTGGCATGACTAAATGCCAAAGTTGCACAGAACACTGTTACCTTTGGTGGTCCCTATTTTTCTACTTGCATTTTTTACTTGCTTTTGAACTGCTAGGTTGGCAGAAGCTGGGACAAGTAATGGGAGCTCACCCCATTATGCAGCACTAGGGATTCTAACCGCTGAACTGCCAACCTTTTGATTGACATGCTCAGTGTCATAGTCACTGAGCCACCGCATCCCATAGTTCATTAAGTTAGACATATCTAATTCCAGCAACCATTATAAGCTTCCATCTGTTACTTTTTGTCCTGCCCTCAGGCACTTTGGTGACAGCCCCTCAAGTATTAGAAGATTGCTATCACATCACTCCTAGTCCTTTGTTTTGTTAGACTAGAATATACCCAGTTCCTATGGAGTTCATATGTTTTAGCATTCAGTCCCGTAATCATCCTTTTGTTCTCTGCACTCTACAAAGTGTCTCAATATCTTTTTTTTTTTTTTTTGGTATCTTGATGACCAAAACTGAACAAGTGCAAAATGGGGGAAGGAGATGTGGATAACAATGAAATTGGGAGAATTTTTGGAGAATGCAAAATATTCTTTTGGAAGGACATATATTGAGAAAAAGGCACAACTTTTAGCATCTTCACACTGGTGAGGAAAATATTTTGAATTTGGTTTGCCAAGAATGATGTTCATTTCCCATTCTGTCTTTTCTATCTGCAAAGTGTATCAAAGCTAAATTCGCTGCAACTCTAATATTTCAAGTGAATGAAAGTGTTCAAGCCTCTAGACTGAACAACGCAATATGTTAGTTACATTTTTACACTTTTTCTACAGCAATTTGTTGGGAATGAGAAATGACGTTCATTCATAAGGCCCTGAACATCTTCCTTTTTATGGCATTTGTTTCCTTACTTGATCCTTTTGTTTTTAATGTTATTTAAGGGAACAGAGAATCATGATAACAGGCATTTAGAGTGACACCAAACAGAAATGCTTTTTTTATGACTTTATTGACAGACAAGCAGGGCTTGCATTGCTCCTCGGGTAGGAGAAATCCTGAATTTTGCAGTCTTCCACAGCTCACTGATGCCTTATTTGATGGATTTTCTACATCACAGAATCCTGGTGATGATTCACTGGCCACATAGATGGTATTTGAAAGCAGTGGAAAGATAATCACTGAAAATTATCTCCTTCCTTTCCAGTAATAGTATGTCGCACAGACACGTACATATCCTGTCGGAAACAAAAACAAGAGCAGATTTTAAATATTGAAGCTTAAAACTTTCAGTCTTTATTAATATGGCATAGGTTTCTAATCAAATTATTTACAATCATCCACCTATGAAACTTAACATTTACCTCTCTTCTTTTTTATTGGCATGTCTGCTCCAGATTTGCACCTTCTGTTCTTTCTGCCACCACTTTTGCGAAACATCCCTCGGCTGGCATATGTACTATCTCTGCGTCTTGACATCTTTCTGGTCAATTCAGGATTTCAGGAGCAAATGCATTATCTTTTGCCCTGTGATGGTCAACTGTCTGCCCAGATGTTACATGAGTTTCTGATGTACTGCTGCCTGCTCTTCTCATTTTATAAAATCAGTTAGTAGTGTCACCCATTGTTACCACAGCCCTTTGTCCACTGAAATATTGCCCTATGTAATTATCAACTGTTGATGGGGTAACATAAACAGATTTGAGACAGCCTTTAAAACTCAACAGTATGTTTTCCTACATCATGTATGTATGACCATTCAACATGTATGATTATTAGAAAACACAAAGAGAAATTAAAAGTAGGGAAATAACAATAATCATAATCTAAAGAAGGCTTTGCTTGATCTTACTCTAGTACATTAACATTTTCCAAAAGACATGTAGAAAGATGCTATAAAATTGAATACACAAGAAAACTTAAACAATATAGAATAGAATAGAATTCTTTATTGGCCAAGTGTGATTGGACACACAAGAAATTTGTCTTTAGTGCATATGCTCTCAGTGTACATAAAAAGACAAGATACATTCGTCAAGAATCATAAGGTACAACAGTTAGTGATAGGCGCAGGGTACAAATAAGCAAACAAATCATACTAGGAAACAGCCAATATCAATATAAATCGTAAGGATACAAGCAACAAAGTTACAGTCATGCAGTCATAAATGAGATGAGATGGATGATAGGAATGATGAGAAGACTAATAGTAATAGAAATGCAGCCTAATGTGAATAGTTTGACAGTGTTGAGGGAATTATTTGTTAGAAGAGTGATGGCATTCGGGAAAAAACTATTCTTGTGTCTAGTTGTTTTGGTGTGCAGTGCCCTATAGTGTCATTCTGACAGTAGGAATTGAAACAGTTTATGTCCCGGATGCGAGGGGTCCGTAAATATTTTCACAGCCCTCTCTTTGACTCATGCAGTATACAGGTCCTCAATGGAAGGCAGGTTGGTAGCAATTATTTTTTCTGCAGTTCTAATTATCCTCTGAAGTCTGTGTCTGTCTTGTTGGGTTGCAGAACTGAACCAGACAATTATAGAAGTGCAGATGACAGGTTCAATAATTCCTCTGTAGATACAGAAATTGTATCTTTTTTTATTTATATATATGTTATATCCGGCCCATTTGGAATGAATATATCATGCATATTAAATCAATTGTTAACAAAAAAAAATTAAGCATAATTCCAAAAGATATGATAAATATAAAAAAATCAGAACAGCACCCAATGAAATGTAAATACTTCCATTTATTTGTAGAACTATTTATTTTAATGTAAAATAAGCAAAGGAAGCAAAGGAAGTTCTCTTTTAGTCAGTGTCAAGCTTGGAAGCCATCTTTTGTATTAGGCCTTCAGACCTGCCATGTTTACTACTGTGGGAAACTGGGAGGGGGGATTGTATGGCTCATGGGTGATATATAGTCATAATAACATTCCTTTCTCAAGAAGTCAAGGCCAACTTGCCCTGCACCTGGAAGGCTGGAACTGGGAGGAATCCCCAATTGGGACGATGCTTGATTGACCATGTGATGGACTTGTGGGTGTTGGGCAGGGACTTGAACTTTTCCTTGAGTGGGGAAAAACCTAGAAACTTTCAGATTTGGGTTTTCCCAGAAGTGCCAATATGACAATTCTAATAAAATGTAACTTTGAGGAAACTCAAGCCTCAGAGTTTTCTTTCATTGGGGGTGTTACTTGGAACCCTGACAATCAGTTGCTTATTCACATGATAAGAATGCCAACGATGAAAATGGAAGAGAAAACGAGCTTATTCTTCCTTCATCTCCTTGTAAGCAGAACTTATATGACAAGTATGACTGAATAAGGTTTGAGTTCACATGGCAGTGAGACTCTGTTTCTGATTATTTGGATATCAGAGGAAAGGGCAGCTCTGCCTTTTCCAACAGCATTTTAAATTAGCGCCGTGAAGAAAAATTCTCATTTTTCCCTTCTACTGCTTCTCTTTCAAGTTGATGAAAGAATTTGTTTTGAATTTTGAATTTTAAAGAAAGTATAAGTGAAACTCTTTTGTCCTGGGAGAGAAAAGAAAAAGAAATTCCAATCAAGGCAAAACTTTTTTAAAAATATAAATAAAAAATTGTTGTTGTTGTTGTTGATGATGTTACCCATTCAGTCGCCTCTGACTCTTAGTAATTCTATGGGCAAGGGTGTCTACCTGCTTCTTTGAGATAAACCTCCAGGTGACCTTAATGACCCGCTAAAAGAATGCAAATGACCAGCTGTCTGCAAGGAGTATAAATCCTTCCATTCCCCACCATCCAGTTAGAGCTGAAGAAGCTTCTTGGATGAGAAGCGAAACATCTTCAAAGAAAAACCAGAAAGTCCAGTTGGCTCTTGAAAAAAAGCACCTTTGGGACAACCATGACCTGGATGACTGAGAATCTCCTTAGAAACTGCTTCTTTGAGTTTTTCTATGCTTTGGCTGGTGTCAGCTTTGTTAGTGTCTAGCCTCTGTGTTCTTTGATGGGCTGGTTTCCTTTTACTGCTAACTCTTGCTAATTGCTTTCTCCAGTGAATTCCTCTATGTGACGCAGCCAAGGTAAATGAGACACAATTTTGTGATTTTGCATTCCAGTGACATATCTGGTATTCTGCATTCTAGTACTTGCTTGTTAGTCTTCTTTGCTACCCAAGGGATATGCAGGAGCCTTTTCCAGAAGCAGAGCTCAGATGAGTCCATTTTCTTCCTATCTTGATTTCTTAAGGTTTAAGGTGTGACAGGAGATCTTTTTCGTGGTAGTCAGGTGTCCTCTAAATACTTCTTCACTTACTTTGGGCCGCTGTACTCACTTGTTGACAATTGCTCTGCTAGGTTTCTTTGAATCCATTTTTTCTTTGGGGACAAGACTAAAGCAAAGTTCAGAGTTCAGGAGCTATACTTTGTCCTTGTCACCTTTTACTATCATACTATAATCTAGCTGTAGGATTACCCTTTTGTTTTTCTACCTTTATTATGACATAACCAACAACTTCCCCCCCTCCCCCACATACACATCTTGTGTTGCTTTTAACTTCTCTTCCAAGCCTATGCTTCTTTTGTGTGTTAGTCTTTTGAACTAATATGAAATAATGTGCAATGGCTGTTTTCCAATTGTGAGATAGGAAGATGTGCTTTCTGATAGATTCTGAGACATAGAAGCAACACAGTATCCTAATTGATGCCTTTCGGGCCTGAATTTTGTAGGAGTACCTACGTATCATGATTTATGAATGATATGGCTTAGAAACACTGTGAATGGTGCCATGTACATGAGGGGATATTGCCTCATTTGAGCTTATCACCCCAGTAAGAAATCCTTATTGAACATTATCAAATCTACAACTCTAAAAAGGTAAAGAGATACAACACAACATATCCCACTTGCCAGATATTTCCCATTAAAAATGCAGAGGCAAGCAGTATTAGCATGTCCCATAAAGCAGCAGATGATTTTCAGATTCTTTATTCAGAGATACACAAATTATTTTCTTAGGAATAACAAAAAGATACACCACCATGGGACCTCATTCTCTGGCTTGTTTTCCATCCACTACCACACTCAACAATGGTCATGGTAAACCTTACGTGAATTCGTTTCTTGATCTAACATATCCTGTCCTCACTGGGTTATTTTGCTCAGAGACCCTATTCAGAGACATCCTGAATACTGCCCACTAACAAGCTTTCAGGATCCTAGTAATTAAATGCCCCTCTTGCTTATTAGTCTCAAGCTTGATGACCAAATCGTGAAAAGCAGTGGCATTATCTTGACTGCTGAACTTGTTGCTTTCTTCTGCTCCTTCATTTGCTATGCATTTTAACATCCAGTCCAGATGGCTATATAGAAAAACTCTGCCTTGCTTGTACTAAAATCCACACCATCGTATTTATCTGCTGCTTGGTATATGTGCCTATTATGTCACCAGTAGATGTAATGGTAGTTTCCTCAATATCTGAATTGCAGAAAAGATAAGCGGCGAGATTGTTCTTCCTTAGACACGAGAAATTAACATCTTGAATGGAGCATGTAATTTGACCGTACGCCAAAAGGAAACGGCTTCCAGCAATAAAACTGTAATCACCTTGTAGACAATATGCTACGCACGAGACTGCTTGTTTTTGCAGTACTTGGAAATAGTCTAAAGCTAGGCTGACCAGGGTATCTTTTCTGGCTGATTTGGTTTTTATCCATTGTCTCTAAACTGATCTATGAATTTAGTTCTGAAATTATTATAGCATTATGCATATATCCAAAAAAAGCATATAGTTTACTTAATTGTGATGTTAGTTCAGTTAACACTTGACCATTGAGTTCAAATGGCAATTCTCAGCTTGTACCATGGATTTTTTTGTTGTGAGAGATTCTCCAATGTGAACTACCTTGAACTCTCAGAGAAAAGATAAACACAGTGCACCACAAACAAATAAATTATTAAAGTATGTGTTCATTGCTTAGAGAACTTGTATAACGTTTTCTGGCCCTGGAAGTAGGAAGACAACCAAGGACTACTCTAAAGTAAAATCACATTCTGGTAAGGCTCAGTGGTGGTTAACAATCCTAGATACAGATGGAATCAAATAACAGCCAGAATTCCAGAGTGTACTGGATGAACCAGTAATCAGCCTGACTAGGTGGCTCAAGTGGCTAAGACACTGAGCTTGTCGATCAGAAAGGTTGGTGGTTCGGTGGTTCGAATCCCTAGTACAGGTCTCCAGCATGAGGTTAGACTAGATGACCTACAAAGGTCCCTTCCAACTTTGTTACTGTTAAAAAACCAGAAAGCAAAACCAGAAACATAGGAAACAGTAGAACTGTTAAAACAGTAGAACTCGGGTACACCTTGTTGTTCAAAATAAACTTACCTGCAACAGCAGCAATAATAACAAAATATATAAGTTTATTTTGTACGCAGAAAATCAAGTGACCAGCCATGATGGGTGAGAGATTTTTTTTCCTGAAAACAAAATCAGCCACATGGGAATCCTGAATATTTGATATTTGGCTGATGATAACAATTTTTTTATTTATTATTTTTTCGAACTTTTATACCGTCCTTCTCCCAAGGGACTCAGGGCGGTGTACAGCCAATGATAAAAACATCAATACAAAAGTTAAAACCATTTAAAACTAATTAAATAATATGGCCAATAATTAAAACCCCAAAAACTAAAAATTAAAACCCGTTAAAATTCTCATGCCGCCAGACAACAATAACAATATTAATATTAAAGTAAACTTGTATGCCACCCAGCCGGACCTGAAGAGATGCCCGTTTATAACAGCAACCATCTGTATGTGTGTTTAAACACACACACACACACACATTAGGATATGTATGCAGGGACCCTAATTACCTAGAGTGCCAAAAACAGAACAGTTGAAATACAAGTTACTGTGCCACTGTCAGTAGAAACTAAGGAATAAGTTTCACAGAGATTTGATCCAAGAATGTTCAGTTCCTTTCTTAATTTTTCTGGGTGATTAAACAACAGAGCCCTTGAATCAGGGGTGAAATGCATCCGATCCGGTAGTGATGGAGGCGGGTGGTTTGGAGAACCGGTAGCAAAAATCCCTGGCCCCCGCCCCCCATGCTGAGCCACACAATCATAGGAGGCTTTTTTTTTTTACTTTTAAAAACATTTTTTTCTACAACTTCTTTGGCCAAAAAAATGCTTTGAAAAGTAAAAAAAAAAAAAAGCCTCTGATGAGCCCGCTGCTCAACTGGGATCATCAAAGGCTTTTAAAAGAAAAAAAACCCTTTTTTTCTTTTAAATGCCTCTGATGATCCAAGCTGAGTTGCCTGATCGTCATAGGCATTTAAAAGAAAAAAAGTCTCTGCCGATCAGGCAACTCAGCTGGGATCGTCAGAGCCTTTTGAAAGCATTTTATAAAAAATGGTTTTAAAAGTAAAAAAAAAAAGTTGGCCATGCCCACCCAGTCACATTACCCCCCCAAGCCACACCAACAGAATCAGTAGTAACAAATTTTAGATTTCACCATTGGTGTAGGGTCTCCCGCTTGAGCAGGGATTGGACTAGAACATATCCAAAGTCTTGTTCCAACTCTGTTATTCTGTTACATTTTTAGGCAGATGAAACATTGGGGGGGGGGGGTGTTGCCCAAGGACATCCATTTTTAAGGTAGGTACCAGCTTTTTTTCTTTAAAAGAAAAAAAGCCCCTGCTGATCAGGCAACTCAGCTGGGATCATCAGAGGTGTTTTTTTTTTTACTTTTAAAAGCTTTTTTTTGGCCAAAGAGGTTGTAGAAAAAATGCTTTTAAAAATAATTTTAAAAAGCGTCTGATGATTGCATGGCTCAGCTGGGCATGGGGCGGGGGCAGGGATTTTTGCTACCAGTTCTCTGAACCACCCGCCTCCATCGCTATCGGATCAGGCAATCCGGTCTGAACCGGGAGCATTTCACCCCTGCCCTATACCATTCCAGACAAATGGCTGTCCAGCCTCTTTTTCAAAGCCTTCTTTAACGGAACACCCACAATTTCTGAAGGCAAGTTGCTTCACTGGTTAATTGTTCTCATTATTAGGAAATTTCTCTTTAGTTCTAGGTTGTTTCTCTCCTCAATTAGTTTCTCTCCTCAATTAGTTTCTGCCTTCAAGTGCTTTGGAGAATAGCACTTGAAGGCAGAACAAGGGAATGATCCCTTCTTCTTTGTGGCAGCCTCTCAAATATTGGAACACTGCTACCATGTCACCGTTAGTCCTTCTTATCACTAAACTGGACAAACCCAATTCTTGTCACCCTACTTCATATGTTATAGCCTCCGGAACACTATCTTCATTGTTCTTCTCTGCACTCTTTCCAGAGTCTTAACATCTGTTTTATAATAGTGTGGCCAGAACTAGATGCAGTTTTCTAACTATGATTTTACTAAGAATATACAAAGTGATACTAATACTTACCTCTATTAAGGTAACTTAGAATTGCATTGCCTTTTTTTTTTGCAGTTACCACACACTGCTAGCTCATATTTAAGTGATTGTTCACTTGGACATCAAGATCCCTCTCACAACTACTGCTATTAAACAAGTTTGACATAATCTGTAATTGGACATTTGATTTTTCTTGTCTAAATGTACTTTTCTCTACACTGAATTTCATTTTATTGGGTAAAGCCCAATGTTCAAATATGTTGAGATCCATCTGGATCTTAAGTCTATCTTCTGGAGTGTTGGCTATCCCTGCCAGTTTAGTGTCATCTGCAAATTTGATGAGTTCTCCTTCTATTCTGTTCTAGATATTGAAGAGTATTGAACCTAAGACAGAACCTTGAGGTATCCCACTGCTCACTTCCTTCCATGTAGATGTAGTTCCATTGATGTCTATATGTTGAGTGTGATTTGTCAGCCAGTTACAAATCCATCTGGTGTTGATGCTGTCTATACTTCATTTTTTTAAAGCTTACCAAGAAGTAGGTTGTGGTCTACTTTGTCAAATGCCTTAGTGAAATCCAAGTATACTATGTCTACTGCACTTCACTGGTCCATTAATTTTGTCACTTTGTCAAAGAATGAAACAAGATTTGTTTGGCATGATCTGTTTTTGATAAATCCATGTAGACGTCTGTAGATTCTGTAGATATTCTGTAGATAAATCCATGAAGATAATGATAAATCCATGTAGATAAATCCATGTAGATAAGAATATCTGTAGATATTCTGTAGATAAATCCATATAGACTTATAACTTTGTTTGCTTCTAGGTGTTCACAGATCTGTTGCTTGATTATCTTTTCCAGGATCTTCCAGTATTGATGTCAGGCTGATTGATCTGTAGTTTTCTTGTTCTGTTTTGCCACCCAGCTGGCTTCTGGCTACTTGTCACCATCTCCTATCTCCAACATGCCTCTCTCTACCCATATCTGCCTCTTTTTGCCAGTGCTCAGCTAGTTCAATGCCTATCTCAGGCTTTCTGAATGGGATTACTGGACTGCTGGACCCTCTCAAATAGGCTGCCACTTTGATGGACAGCCAAGCCTCCTCACATCATATGACAATGATACAGCACACTATCACTGTTTTTGATAGTGTTTTCCTCCTCCCCTCTTAAGCACTCCTCTCCTCTTCTTTTCCCTTCTCTCCTCTTCTTTCTCTGTGTTTCTGCTCCCTTCCCTTCTCCTACCATTGTTTCCTAGTTTAATAGCACAATACATCTAGTATGGTATGGATAATAGCCCTGCCAGAAAACTAACTAGGTAGGATCTTTGATCAGGGATGGAAATGAAATGGAGTCAATATCTCTCCTTTCCCAAATAGTTCATGGATATGATCTCTGATTAGCTGCTGCTTTTAGAACTATCATTCATCCATCTATTCAATGCAATTGCCCAAGACCCCTTCATATAGGACATCTATGCTTCCTGGAGATTGGCACTATACCTATGGGATCCATTCTATTAACACTGGTAGAACAGCTAATAATAGAAGAGGAATAGATGGAGATATTTCTTCATATTTTAATCTGACTATTTAACCTGATTGTATATGAACTTGGAGTGTAACATTTACAAAAGGATACTGAATACTGTTTGAAATGATAAGTAGTCAAATATTCAAATCCTGAGTTTTATGAATATCTTGAAAAAGCTTGTTTATCTTTTTAGCCATAAAGGTCTTTAAGAAGACTGCATTAATTAGTTTTATAAATAAAACAGGAAAATAGTGTCATCAGTAATGAAATATAGCATTTTGGAAAATAATCTGTGCTGCCACAGACATCTTGGCAAGACTTCCCAGTGAGATTTTGCCATTAACATTAAGATGTGACAGTATGGCTTGAGTTTTCCTTCCATGTCAATCGGGTGAAATCAGTGGTGAAAAGCTCCCGGTTCGGACTGGAATGCCCGATCCAATAGCGGTGGGTGGTTCGGATGTGGGTGGTTTGGAGAACCAGTAGCAAAAATCCCTGCCCCCTCCTAATGCCCAGCTGAGCTGCACAATCATCAGAGGCTTTTTTTTTACTTTTAAAAGCATTTTTTCTACAACCTCTTCGGCTGAAAAAATGCTTTTAAAAGTTAAAAAAAAAGCCTCTGATGATCCCACTGCTCAGCAGGGATCACCAAAGGCTTTTAAAAGAAAAAAACCCCTTTTTTTCTTTTAAATACCTCTGTCGATCCAAGCTGAGTTGCCTGATCATCAGAGGCATTTAAAAGAAAAAAAGTCTCTGCCGATCAGGCAACTCAGCTGGCATCATCAGAGCCTTTTGAAAGCATTTTTTTTTATAACCTCTTCGCGGAAGTGGTTGTAGAAAAAATGGTTTTAAAAGTAAAAAAAAAATTGGCCATGCCCACCCAGTCACATTACCCCCCCCCTCCACCAAGGCACGCCCACAGAATCGGTAGTAACAAATTTTGATTTCATCACTGGGTGAAATCCAGCAGGTTCTGACAGGTTCTGGAGAACTGGTAGTGGAAATTTTGAGTAGTTCAGAGAACCGGCAAATACCACCTCTGGCTGGTCCCAGAGTGGGGTGGGAATGGAGATTTTGCAATATCCTTCCCCCAGGAGTGGGGAAGGAATAGGGATTTTGCAGTATCCTTCCACTGGAGTGGGGTGGGAATGGAGATTTTGCAGTATTCTTCCCCTGCCATGCCCACCAAGACACACCCACCAAGCCACACCACGCCCACAGAACCAGTAGTAAAAAAAAATTGGATTTCACCACTAATGTCAATATATACCGCCCTTGTCTCTGTTTCAATACTATTCTGCTCATAGTCTGATATGAAATCTTAATCAAATATTGTAAAAACAATATTAAGATTAAGAATTGTTAACATTGTTAATTAAGAATATTAAGAATTGTTAATCTAATTTTGTGAAGCTTTTCTTCGGTAACATTGTATTGCTAACTAGGGTATACATAACCTTTGCCAGACCAATTCTTGAATACAGCTCGTCTGCCTGGAATCCACCCTGTATATCAGACATTAATACGATTGAGTAGGTCCAAAGGTATTTCACGAGAAGAGTACTCTACTTCTCTACTCACAATAGAATCCCTTATGGCACCAGGCTTGAAATTTTGGGCTTGGACAATCTACAACTGCGCCGCTTGTGGTCTGATCTAAACATAGTATGCAAAATTGTCTTCTACAACATCTTACCTGTCAACGACTTCTTCAGCTTCAACCTCAATAATACATGGGCAAACAATCGATACAAACTCAAGGTAAACTGCTCCAAACTTGATTGCAGAAAATACTAGGTCAGCAAGAGTGGTCTGGAATGGTCTACCCGACTCTGTTGTTACATCCTCAAATCCCCATAGCTTCACCTTTTAACTGTGTACAGTGGACCTCACCCCATTACTAAGAGGTCCGTAAAAGGGGCGTGCATAAAAGCACAAGTGTGCCTACCATCCCTATCCTACTGTCTCCATTTATTTGTACTCATTTCCTTCATTCATGTCCATGCCCATGTTCATATTCATACCTGCTATCTTGTACATGTTTGACAAACTAATAATAATAATATTCAGTAGCAGTTACAAATGAAAGTGAATCAAAGTTCTTCAAGCAGGTTTAGAAAAATTATTCACAGAAAGAGAAATAGTGATTGTTTCTGTAATCACTACTGCTACACTATTACTACTACTCCTAAGAGCTTTATCTTTTCAGCCCATAAGTGAAGATTAAGCAGCATGAAGACTAACTCTGATCTCCTCTGTGTATTTGCTGCTTAAAGGACATGGACAGGAAACAGGTCAGCTTTGGGACACAATGAAAGGAAACAAACACAGCAGAAAACCTTTTACCGATAACATGCAATCTGAGCTGGTGAAGGGATCCAGTCAGTCATCCAATTATTCAGGCCAAAGTCTACAATCACACAGCTTACTCCACTGAGACAGTTAAGTGTTTGCAGAGCTGGCCACCTGTACCTGATTGGTCAAGAAAGAAAGTCTCTCTTTTTTTGCCCTACAAACTTGCATTTTGTACAAACTATGCATTCTGCAAAAAAATCTACATTGACAAGCTTTCTATTTTTTCAGTATATGCCAGTTTAGGATGGAATGGCTAGAGGATTAAGAGAAACACGGTGGGGTTGTCCACCAATGCATGCTGTAGATATAATAGGAATTGATTGGGATAATCATTGTTTCCAGATGGGATGTGGCTGTAAATCTTAGAACATAACTCTATACGGCTTAACTAGATTGTGAGGCCCAAACCTATAGGGATAGATAAGAAGTTTTTATTGCAGAGTTAGAATGAAGCCACATAGTTGTCTTCTGCAGTATGAGGGTATAACTACCAAGGATCTTGACATTCATAACTCCTTCCCAATCTCCTCCAAATTTTAATAGAGATTAATCTATGTGAGATTAAAATGAAAAGATATTAATCACCTGGATTAAGAAATGACACTCCTCTGAGTACTATTTGTTTTTCATTGTTGAGTAGCTTCTGTTGAGTCTCTGTTACTGGTTGTTCATTTTTATTGAGCTATGTTTTCTCTTTTAATGTTAAATTTTCTTTTTGGTGTTATTATATTGCTTCCCAGAATCCTTTGTGGTTTATGTTAAATGTTAAATAAATATGATTGAAATTATTACCTTAATTTCTTTCTTTACGAGCAATTGTAATTAAATTATTGGTTTTACTATTTATCAAGTGCCTAGATTTAGATTTCCCCTTGCACCAATATCTCCAGGTGATTAATAGCTTTCCATTTTAATTAGAATGCATAGATTAGAATGCATAATAGAATGCATAATAGTGACAGATCAAGAGCTATTTAGCTACATGACTTAGGGGGAAACTCAACCTGAACCTCACCCAAATCCTTACTCAAAGTTCCAACTACTGTTTCTTAACCTATGTAGTATCAACTCTAAGAATTTTAGGAGCTCAAGTCCTCAAATCTTGACTTCATCTGGACTGGACCAGTTTATTCTCACTACTACACCAAATCACTTGGAGTTGGTGCTTTCTCTACTATTCCAGAACTTAATACAATTTATTATTTGGACTTCTCTTGTCTTTTTTTTTTAAAGAGAAATTTTCACACCCAGACTGGCAATGGAACTTTAAAAAAAAAAGTTCAACTTTTTTTTTACCTTATAATATAAAGCCACAAAAATGCATTTGGAGCCACCCTTTCAGTAAGAAAAATATATTTAAATGAATCTCTATTTCACAGAAATATTATTAGACATATTTGTTTTACAAGTCTGTGCCTTCTGATATCTTGAAAATTCTCATATAATATCAGCAATCCAAACGCTTTGGACCTTTTGCTTTGATTTCCATTTTAAAGTGGATTCTAATAATTTCCTGTTGATGCTAATTATGCAAATGTTTAGCTTTTTATAAATTCAGAACATTGACTAAGATGAATAAGAGATTATTTACTTAAAATCCTCATGACCTGAAGTTTGAAGGAAGCTCATGATGTCTTTTTCGTAACCATCTTAATAGAATAATTCTGTAAATATATTTAGGGGTTAAGCATTGTCTGATTTTCACCTTTTAAATTATTTCCAGGATTAACATTCTTTCTTGTTAAAATTTAATAAAAAGCTCATTAAATTGCTTTTTGTGTAATCATCCTAAAAGAGGATTGAGAGCAATTAATTCTGAATAAATTTTATAAGACCTTTCTTAGTTGCATTACAACATCATCAGAACATCTGATTCTTAGATCCAACAATCAAGCTATAAAAGAATGAGCTACAATACCACAGGAATCAATATTTTAAACAGTTTTGTCATCATTTGAAAATTATATATTATTTCAACTTGATTTCAACTTTAATGGTTGCTCCTTTTGACTGCCAAATTTGTACTGCTGAACTGTCTTAAAATATTGGATTTTTAGCCTCATGGACTATAGAATTTATTTTCCAAGCACCAGTAGAATAGAACTAAACCATGATTCTACTGTATATACTGTTGCCTGCCAGTTTTAGGTCATGAACATGACTAGGTAATAATAGATGAGGGAAAAAATTCTGGGTACTTCTGACAGAGAGCTACATTAATTTGAAAGAATTCTGAATTTGTAAAGCACACCAAGCGTAAAGATTTGTTTAAAAATGACAAAAGAAATCTGCCTTTCCAATAGCTTAGCAAGAGAAAGAAGGACAGAGAATTAAAGAGATCTTTTCACATAAAGCTTAGTAGCCAAATGCTTTTTTGGACATCATGCTTAAACAAAAATGCATACAGATGACACATTTGGAATAAATTGTCCCTGTAGCTTACCTCTCTGTGTGAGCCAATTCCATCTTTTCTGTTCCCAACCTTGATCATTTGGGACAAATACTGAAGGTGGGTTTAATCATTTTCATTGACCCTGAATAGAAACTTTATTTTATTTAACACTTTTTTCCCCACCACCTCCTTTTGACATTCACTTTTTGTTATTAAATTTGACGGGAGCTTTGTGTTCGAAGTTCCAAGTCTCTGCTCAAGTATATTATGAGTGAGAGGCTTTCTTTGCCACAATTTTGCAAATTCGGAAATGGAAATAATTAAGAGCTTTTGTTAGGTCTTTCTTTAATCTTTCTATGTTTGATTGAACATTTCTTAGGATGAGCAAACTGCCCCGTACCCTTCCTGTTGGTTATGTTCCAACTGAAATAGACATACACAGCTTATTGTAAGCCAATTCTCATTAAAGGTTCAACCTTTTTTTCATTCTGGCATGTTTGTTCCAAATATTACAAAATTACAAAAAATTACAAAAAAATTACAAAAGAGCCTTGGATAGCTCAACAGACTAATAAGCAGACTAAAGCCTGTTATTAACATCTAGCTGTCTGCAATTGCACCAGTTCGGGTCTCACCAGGCTCAAGGTTGACTCAGCCTTCCATCCTTTCTAAGGTAGGTAAATCGAAGACCCAGTTTGTGGGGGCAATAAGCTGACTTTGTATAAAATATACAAAAGTATGAAAGCTATTGCTTAACGCATTGTAAACTGCCCTGAGTCTTTGGAGGAGAGCGGCATATAAATCTAATATTTTAAAAAATGCAGCCACAGTAAAGGATATTACATACGGGACATATATGTTAATCAGCAGCAACTAACTATCTATAATCAGCTTCCATAATTTGCTACAAAGAATAAATGATTTCATATTAAGCCTGTGACTTCTGAGTTTAATTTTCTTTTAAAATATATTATTTCCAATAGGATTATATAATATGGCACAGAAGTTATTTTTAATTTTCTCTTTCTCTTATCTCTTCTTTTTCTTTTGTAGCAGTTTAATCAAGCATGGGAAGTTAATTGAACTTTTATCACATGGGGGGAAATTAAACAAGTCTTGAATTCCCAGCTTAGAGACAAACATGCCTAACTTTTTTGGTACTTCCTATTGCTATAAACAGTTCTCTTGGTTCTGTATAAAATTGCTTGCAACAGGTCAGACACAGAAACTTGGCTACCATGTACGTCCATGTGGAAAAGAAATGCAGGTTGACCCATAGAAATATGGGAGTCCCTTGGACTTTCATATTAAGATTGTACAAAGATCTATCAGTTTTCCAAAATGTCTGCTGATCAAAATATGAAATGTTAACTTCTCAGCCTGATAGAATGCAATACGCATCTCTGCAGAAGGATACCATTTTTTTTTACTAAAGAATAGCCATTATATAGGAACCTGAAGCAAAACTAAAGAACTGAAAAATTACAAAATAATAAAGGACCAATAGAATCATAACAGATCCATTGTCCAGGCCCATCAACTTTGGATAGAGATATAAAATCTGATTAGCTTCCATACAAATTCCCCAAAAGTCATTAGTTTCAAACAAAGAGGAAGAAATAATTTCCTACTGGCAGTGTTTTGAATCAGAGCACTTCCTTTTATTTTCTTACCATAATTCTTGTACTTCAGTCTCCTTTATCATGAAAACAACATCTTCCTAGATCTTTCTTCAGGCTGAATGGAAACATGTTGACAATTATAAATGTGACCTAACATAAACTCTTCATTTAAACAAAAATACCAAATAAGGTTTCATTGCAGAGGAGGTTATTCAGATTTCCTAAAAGGGCTTGAGTAGAATAAAATAATAAAATGATTTTAAAAAATGAATTTAGGAATATAGACTTAGATATATTATCTAATGATAATATAATATCTAATAATTAGAAAGAACAAAGATGATGTGGCATTGTTTTACGTTACCGGAACAGCCTTTTCCAAAACCCCAAGCAAAAAAATAGATTGATGCCTAAGATAGTAAGCAAGAGAAAATAAACATTTCTAATTTAACAAGATTTTGAAACAACATGTTACAATTTTACTCTATTGAGGAGAAATAAGAATTGAACATAAAAGGTAAAAGTCAAGGATATAAGCTCTGGTATCATCTTAGAATCAAAGGGCAGGTGTGGCTTTGAACAGGTTTGAGCCTGGTCTCTCAATCTTTCGTGTCTATCCTTTCCTGTGGTTTATGAAGGAGCTGTGGGTTTTGAAAAGGATTACAAAATGCCTAGAGTGCTTCTGGAGGAAGACAAGGGATGACTCTGATTGGACAAACTTAGAGCTGCCATGAAGATCTATCTCATGGCAGTAAGAGCGATGGAACATAGTTATTTCTCTGCCTTTATTGCATCTGCAGCATCGCCTGGAAGCCCTGTTCAGGATCATCCTGTCTCTCCTGGGACAAGGGTGCTCTGATGTAATCTTCAGGATCACGTAGAGAAATTTGTTCAACACTTGACAAAGATGCTTGCATAAGTTCCTGTACATGGTGTTGGTCCATGTGAGATGCCTGGGAAAAGGTCTTACTCAATTATCTGGGAACAGTTTGATCCTGTTGGACCTGTGGGATTTGGATGGAGGACAACATGCTTTGATTGAACCCCGGCAAGACTGAATGACTTTGAGTTCCTGGAGCTTTGAGATCTGGGAGTTTAACATCTTTAGGTTTGGATGGGGTTGCATTATCCCAGGCAGATGTGTGGTTCTCATGGACTTGCAACTCTTGCTCAAAGAGCAAGTGGCAGTCCAGCTAGGCAAGCCTTTGCACAACTCCAGCATATATGCCAGTTGCATCCTTTCTTGGATAGGGGGTCCCTGTATTTAGTCGTTCAATCCCTGGTGATCTCACACCTGGACTACTGCAGTGTGCTCTACGTGGGGCTAGCCTTGAAGCTACAATTAGTGGAGTCTTGGAAGCTAAAATTAGTGGAGAATGTGACAGCCTAGGACATTTTAGAGCCCTAGGGTGGCCCATGTTACACTGCTGTTCCTTGTGTCAGCTTTGGAAGCCATATTAGGCCAGAAGCTTCCATGCTGCCACCTTCTCATGTGTGGGAAAGTAGGAGGGGAGATTTAGTAGAGGAGTTGTCTTCAGACATAATAGCATTCTTCCTGTCGGTCAAGGTCAGGGCGATCCTGCAACTGGAGAAGGAGTGGTCGGAGTGATGTCTCAAGATGGGACGGCTGTTGATTGGAGCATGTGATCGACTGAGGAGTGAGGGGATAGTTTTGGAGGTTTTGATTTACTGAGGGAAAATCCAGACCTCTCAGATTTGGGTTTTCCGAGATGTGCCAGTTTACCTATTCTAGTAAATAGAACTTTGAAAAATGCTTGCGTCAGAGTTTTTACTTGGAGTTGGGGTTATTCTGGAATGTTGACACCTTGAGGTACATTGACTGTCAGTTTGCTTTTGGGTGCAATTCAAGATACATTGGCTGTCACTTTTAAAGTTTTTCATGGCATGGGGCCAGGTTATCTGAAGAACTATTCAACTTCATTGAGATTAGTAGAGACTGCATGCTGCAGACCCCATCAATCAAGGGGTTTTTGGCTGACAGGGTCCAGGAGAAGATCCGTTTATGCTTTCAAACATTGTGACCCCTGAGGTGAGATCTGCACCTTTTGACCTTTCATGAGAACCTGAAGACCTGACTTTGTGGATATATTTAAATTTCTAAAACTGCAAATAATCTCAATCCATACTGCTTGTTAAAGAGGATTTGATCTAGAGTAACTACATTATTATTATTTTTAAATAAAAAGTTGTCTCCAACTGACCTTGATTGATTCTGGAAAGTAAATAGAACTGCTCCTGGTTAATAACTAAAAAGGGACTACTGCAAATTCCAAAATAGTATATAGACTCCTTCCTTCCTTCCTTCCTTCCTTCCTTCCTTCCTTCCTTCCTTCCTTCCTTCCTTCCTTCCTTCCTTCCTTCCTTCCTTCCTTCCTTCCTTCTTTGGAAGAAGGCCCACTGAATTCTGCCGGGCTCCCTTTTCAGTTAGCACATATTGAATTGCACATCTCAATCCATCCACTTAATGGTGTTAGGTTTCCCATTCTGGAGTTGCCCATTTTGCTATCTGACTGGCAGCTTTGCTATATATGCTATATATAAATTGCAGCTTCACAATTGTATTATATAACAAAATCCCAGAATTTTAACTCTCCTCAGTGGTAATGCAACTTTCACTCAGAATAGCCAATGTTCATTGTGTTGTATTTCTATTTCCAAGGTTATACATTATAGGAAATTTGAACTTGGCTGCATCTTTCTGACTTCTGCATATGTCAGCTTTATTTACATATGCTATAGCTATCGCTGCCAAGTGATGCAATTTTAATCACTGTTTAATGAGACAGAGAACAGAAACATTATTCAAGTCTTCAGATAGATTATAATTTCATATAAATAAACCACTTGCACATTTATATGGTAGAAATGCTTAATATATCCTGGTTTATAACAAAAAGATGTAAGCTAAGAGGTTTTTTTTAAGTTTGAGTCTTGAATATAATTGCACATATGATATTTTTAAATATTAAAATATTTAATATTAAGTCAAAATGTTTCAAGAAATGCTGCCACATTATAACAATATAAAGGAACAAGAAAAGTTATTACCTATAATTCTTTCTTTGATGAAGTGGAACAAGGAAAATAAGTGTAATTTTCTTTCTTTTTTTCACATTTATATTTTCTGAGTGGTATCTTAGTAATGTATTTACTCCAACTATTTTATTTCTTCTGTTGTAAAATGTGAATCAGTTCTAAATTTTAGGCCATAGTTATAGCTTTGAGATTAAAAAAAGAAGTACCACATCTTTCTATAGTGTTAAATTTTTGAGAAAAGCTATACTTTTCTTAAAGAATTGATATCATCATTTCAAGTGTTTGTTTATCAGTTGATTTCAATTGCTGGTCCCCCCAAAATATCTTGGAGTGGTTAAGTAACACAGTGATGTTACAGAGATCAGTTCATAGCTCATGAATCATTGTTATTACATGTTCATGTCTCTTTTTAAATGACACAAGCTTTCTCAGATTTTTGAGAAGATAAAGCTGGTCTAATTCATAATTATTCATTGAAATAAATAAATTAAAACCATATAAAAATAAATGATATTCCTAAAGGAGCATAATTATAATAAGGCATTTGTACTTGATTTAATCAAAATTTGGAATTTGTTAAGATAATAGTTTAAACTAACAGCTAACATTTAGATCAGTTACCATTCCAAGGTTTATAATCCATTCCACATCATCTTTGTATTTTCTGGATCAAACCCAACTCATATATTTTATGAAAGTAATTTTTCTCATGAGAAAGGAAAAATAATGCTGTACACTCTGCACTTACAGTATTTTCAGGGATACATACATCCCATTACATAATGTAGAGAAATAGAAAAAAAGCATATAAACCTGTCAAAGTAAAACAATAATAGAAATCCAGATCAGTTATTCATCACATGGCTGTTTTTAATCTCACACATATATTGTAGAAATACTTCTACCCAGTGGTGGGATTCAGCCAGTTCGTACCCCTTCAGGAGAACCAGTTTTTAACTTTCTGAGCAGTTTGGCAAACTAGTTATTGGAAGAAATCATTAGGGCAGAGAACCAGTTGTTAAATTGCTTGAATCCCACCACTGCTTAAACCTTCATATAAGGAGCTCTGGTGGCTAAAAAGACTAAAAGCATTGTAATTAAACACTAGCTGTCTGCAATTACTGTAAGTTCGAATCTCACCAGGCTCAAGGTTGATTCAGCCTTCCATCCTTTCTAAGGTAGGTAAATTGAGGACCCAGTTTGTGGGGGCAATAAGCTGACTTTGTATAAATATACAAAAGTATGAAGGCTATTGCTTAACGCATTGTAAACCGCCCTGAGTCTCCGCAGAAGGGCGGCATATAAATCAAATTAAAAAAAGAAAAGAAAAGACACAGCACAATAATATACAATACCATGAAAAAGTCCTCATAAAAAAGGCATTTGATGAGAATATACTTTTGAACTGAAGAGTAGTAGATCTATTGGAATCAGTAGGACATAAGTTAGATCTGGTTAATATGTATTGTTAATTTCAATAAGTCTGTTCCAAACCGTTTATTTCAAAGGGTTATTTATTTATTTATTTATTTATCATCTTAAACTTTGCTGAATAAAGTTGATTTTCATTCTGGTTGGAAATTTTGGGAATTGGGAATTCCAACAGAATTTATGAGCAGGGGAAAATGCAAACTGATAAAATGTTTCTTTGGTCTTTATTAGGTGAGCACTTATTTTAAGAGATTAACAGAATTGGAAGAGACCTTGTACGTCATCTAGTCCAAACCCCACCCAAGCAGGAAACCCTACACCATTTCTGACAGATGGCAATCCAGTCTCGTCTTGAAAGCTTCCAGTGATAAAGCTCCTTCTGAAGGCAAGTTGTTTCATGGGTTGATTGCTCTCGCTATCAGAAAATTTCTCTTTATTTCCATGTTGAATCTCTCCTTGATTAATTTCCATTATTTTTTGTCTGGCCTTCAGGTGCTTTGGAAAATAGCTTGACCTTCTCCTCTCTGTGACAGCCCCTCAAATATTTAAGATGCAAGTACTGAATTTCAATCAGTTTCTGATTTTCTTCTTCTCTTTTCCAAGCAAGCACACAATTTACCACCATAAAATGGTAACAGTTGAAGCAATTCATATTGGAATTGCTACAGAAATTACATAAAATGTATGGAATACAGATGCAAGAATAACTGAAAAGAAATAAATCAAATCAACCATATACATTCATATCAATGTTTAGCTCACACAGTAGTTTGGACTTAGTTGCCTTATACGGGGTATACAATATAAAGTCAGCCACATTCTGTAAAAACATTAAATACTAAAGAATATTAAATACTACAAAATAGGATATAAATCAATAGCTATTATATCTACAAAGTTCCAAAATACTCAGCTGGTGACCATAGAAACTAAAAATCAGCAAATAAGCACTTTCTTAACATAAAACACTTTCCAACGATTCGTGTCATTATCTCATGCGACTGGGCTTCAGCTCATTAAAAACAACTCCTTTTACTCAAAGAAATTTGTGAGAATCCTTTTGCAAATAGATGAACATGTAAAATCAGCTCATTTTAAAGGTGTATGGCTAGTAGTCTGGGAAGAGGAACTTCATGACAGACATCTCTAGTTTTAAGAAACTTAAAAAAAAAAACCTCAGCATTTAAAAGTCCAAAAGGTTTATGCTGGGGTTTTTATGTATTTTGTTCTATAAAATGTTGGGAAACAGTGTCACTGATTTTCAGCAATTACTGTGATAGGGGCAGTGGTGAAATCAAATTTTTTTTACTACCGGTTCTGTGTGCATGGCTTGATGGGCATGGTTTGGTTTGGTGGGTTTCACCCCTGAATAGGGGACTCTGGGAGTTTAGGATGTCCCATTATTCAAAAATTGAACAGCACTCTAATGTTTTGAATATCTTTTTTTTTTATTCCTTGTATTTTTTCTTCTTCTTGGCAAATAAAGTCATTTGAGTACTCATTATACTAAATTGTCAGTTGGATCTTATTTTTTTAATTACGAGCAATACAAATAGGTCAAGAAGCATTGTCCTCACTTACTTCGTTACATCATTATGGGGCCAACTGCACTGACTATCTAACAATATCAGATACCCAGCAAATGGGTTTCCTATGTTTGTCTCAGAATGAAATCTGTGTTTTCATTAAAGATGTTCCTGTAGCTCACAACAGGGGAAGCCATGGGTGAACAATCTTTTCATCTCTGATGAATGCATATAATGATGGACTGGAAAGTGGGGTTGGGGGGAAGTAGTAAACACATAGGGACACATAGAAGCTCAAAAAGCATCTTTGCAACCTCAGGGCTGCTGAAATTAGGAGAATTGGGAATGTTGTTAGAAGAGGAAGTTTAAAGGCATCAACATCATCTTCTCATGTGTGCCTTTCATGGTTTGTGAAGGACAGCTGTTGTTGATTTTTCTCAAAACTATGAACCATAGTCCAAACCCCTAACCTGTATTCTGATAGGGCTCAAAAGCTACTTAATCTTATAATAAAAAAGGCAAATTCCTGAAGGACTCTTCCTGCAATGTAGCACCAGCTGAGTTCAAAACCCAATACATTATACACATAGTATGTGAATGAAACCTGACATTTAAAAAGTAATCATCACAGCTTTCAACATTCATAATATAGGAAGGATAAAATGCTCATTTATAAAAGACCGTGACCTGGCCACCTTAGAGAATGCAATAGCATGGACCGACAATAAACAGATATACACAAAGAAAGGAGGAGGAGGGGTTGTTAATACTTTTAATGTGTAAAATGCTTTTCTAAAATAAGAAAAATAAATGCAAATGGTTCTTTTTATGTGCCTTTAGAGTAGGGCTATTATTTATTACATCTGCAATATTGCAATGGTCAGCTTAAGCATCTTTGAACTTGATTTTCTGAGAAAATACACATGGCGGCTGCTATCCTATTCATGCATATTTCAGATTATGCCCAGCTGAATTATGGTGTGACTTTCATCCAAATGAATTTGCCTAAGGTTTAGGCTACACTTTTAACTGAAAATAAGTTTCACTGAAGTATTTCAAAATAGAAAATAACTAAACATTTGTTGTGCTGGGCCTGTTTCATTCAGGAAACAATAAATATTCTGTTGTAAAATGAATTATGCAATAAGGGGGAAAAATGAAGAGTCAATTAAATCACTTCTCATACATTTGAAAGGATTTTTTTAAAAAAGCTACTTTACAGCTGAAATAAACTGACAGCTCAGACATTAAAGTTACCAGTATTAGAAGCCTCATATTGATCCAGTGTGATTAAAAAAACAACAATTGTGCTCTTATACATAATACATTAAACTTACAGCAGTCTGCAAAATTTGGTAAGTGTTTAGTAAAATATAAAGTAAATGTATTTATAAAATATACTTAAAATGGAGTGACAAAGTCTTATATGAAACTAGGGATGAATAAATCATGTGAGGCAGCTGACCTGATACTCTGCTCTTAATTCTAATGATTTCTTTCCAATATCCTGGATTTCTTAAAGAAATGTAAGTAATGCTGGGCTTATTTCTGAAATAAGACACTTACTAAGCATAGTTATTTACATGGTGCAATTGGTTCAGTATAATTTGAAATAAAAAGCATTATAATTAATTTAATATAAAAGTAAAAGCAAAAATCTCTTTTTTGCCTTTTGGCGTAAAGAAATATATACCAGTAACTTGTAAACAATGAAATATTCACAAAAGTTCCTAATAAGATCTTCAAATTAAATTTTAGTCCAATTCATACACAATAAACATAATAGAAAACCAGGATAAAAACGCCATTGATTATAATAATTAATAATCTTACCCAATTTCAAAAAAGTGAAGCAGCTTGCATGAGAAATCTCAGTAAAAGTGTTTTAGGATATATAAAAAATTTTAACAAATATTTTGCAATGGAAACTTTGAAAGTTTGCCACATCCTTACTGCTCTTCTCTAAGTAACCACATGCTAGTTACACCCATTGGCCAGAGCCCTTACTGGCTTACTGCTGACATTTCGTGCTGATTGAAACAAGTGCCAATAATAACAGCATAGTTCTAAGGGAGAACACAGGAGGAAGTACTTCACGTTAGATACACATGGAGTATTGTTACAATAATCATATTGGGAAACATTATGAGCTCATGAATCTAACATTTCTTTGAAATTAATGAGGATGAAGTTTGTCCTATGTGTAGAAGCCCCACTGACTTTAATAATGCTTACTACGCAATCCTAAATTATAGCTTTTGTCTTTGTATTTCTCATATAAAAATAAGCCTATGCATGTAACAACTACATACGTGTACTTGTATGTGTGCGTGTGTGTTCATGAATTTATTCCAGGGCTTTATTCAAAATAACTCAACTTTCAACATTCATTTCAGAAATAATTTAGGGATTATATTTATTTCTCATTTGCTTACACTTTTCATGAGTTTTGCCACTTTTGATTTTCTCATCTTTGCAATTCAGCAAGAGTTAAAACACCCAGACAGAGATCCAAATCCAACACAATATATATTGGGAAATTCAGAATTGAACTGTGATGAAATAGACAATAATTCAGAAAAGTTGACTTGGAATTTACTTGATAATAAGATTCCTGACTCCCTCTCTAGTCATGTGGAGAAAGAGGAACACTGAGGTGACAAAATATAAGTGGGTGCCTTATGGACACCTTATCAACATGTTTTGAACTCCAGTTTTTGTAATCTGAATAAGTACATGGAGAGGGTAGTTGTTGTTGTTGTTGTTGTTAAACAATGTAGCATGTTCAATCCCAATGGTTTCCCTCACAAATCATTGATTCATTTTCCAAGCTAAGAAACAATCGCCTTAAACTAGATGATGTCACTGACCTCCATGACTGATTTCCCAAGTCTCAGCACTACATTATCCCTTGCTGAATTTAAATCAGCAATGCTTAGGCCAAAGGAAGAGACATAATGGTATATGGCATGACCTTGGGGAACCAGGCAATGAGATGAAACCTAGAGAACAGTCAAATAAAAGGCAGTCCAAGTGGCAGCAGAAATGTGAACAGGACAAAAGACTCAGAAGATACACTCTCCAGTTTGGGTGCTGTAAAGGTTGGTTGGAGAGAAGAACTTTTAGACTCGCAAGATTCTGTTAATGTAACCTTACAATAAAGTAGAATGAATTGATTTTATTTATTTATTTATTTATTTTATTGCATTTTTATACCGTCCTTCTCCCAAAGGACTCAGAGCAGTGTATAGCCATAATAAAACTGCTTAACAACATAAAAATTAAAAAAACTATTAAAATAATTCAATCATTTGGCCGTAATTAAAAACCCCAAAATTAAAAACCATTAAAAAACCCATTAAAATCATTGTTCTGTCAGACTGGCTTGATGAAATAATAGGGTCTTCAGAGCACGACAGAAGGCACGGAGGTCGGGGATCCTTTGTATATCCGGGGGCAGTTTGTTCCATAGGGCAGGGGCCCCCACAGAGAAGGCTCTCCCACTGGGGGTCACCAGTCGACATTGTTTGGCCGATGGCACCCAGAGGAGGCCCTCTCTGTGAGAGCCTATCGGTCGGTGGGAGGCAATCGGTGGCAGAAGGTGGTCCTGCAGATATCCAGGTCCTAAGCCATGGAGCGCTTTGAAGGTGGTGACCAACTTGAACATCTTGTCATGTTTCCTTTCTGGTCTACTTTGTAAGGCTGATATTTCTCCAGATTGTACGGTTATATTAAAGACGGAAGAATTATATATGCTGTATGATTTTCTTTCTTGTTCTATTTCCAAATGTATTTCAGTTTTTCTTTAAGCAAGCTTGCCATTCTCTTACATAATTGTTTGATTTAAAAAAGTGTCATTGCACTCACTGAAACTCTGGAGGAAGACATTTACAAGCACTCCAAAAACAAACGCAGTTTTAAGAGTTTAATGACAGGCAGGTCAGGAATTGCTCCCTAATCTTACACACTTTCCAGCTCACTGATGACTTAATCCAATGGGTTTTCTTATCTTGAAAGTTGCATCGTGGCGGTGATTAATTGATGTGAATGATGGAATCATTCCGCACTGGAAATTATTTTTTTCCATCTTTCCAGTAATAGTATGTAGCACAGACACGGACATATCCTGTCCAAAACAAAATGCAAGTTGACTGTCAAAATATTATTTCAAAATAGTTAAGATTCCCCAATATCCCTGTTCATACTATTTCCCAAGAGACTTATATTCAGGGGTGGGTTCCTGGGTGTTCAGCAGGGTTTAGGTGATCCTCTAGCCAAGGATCGCTGGGGTTTGGCGAACCCCCAAATGACATCCCTGGCTGGCCACGCTCACCTCACCCTGCCCCTCTCCTCCCATGAGTCTCCACACGGCCCGTTCATCATTCCAGTAAGTGCAGGGGCCGCACAGAGGGTCTAGGAGGCTGAAAAACAGGCCTCCCAGAAGTACCAGAAGTCCAGAAATGGGAGTGTTTCTGGCCTCCAGAGGGCCTCTGGGAGAAGCAGTTTTCCCCCTCCCAGGGGCTCTGACTAGGCCACGCCTAACCATGGACACACACACCCAGCAATGGGGTAGTGAACCCGTTGCTAAAGGATCTGAAGACCACCCCTGCTTATATCCTAACAGTATAAATGAGAAGTTTACCATTCTTCTTTTTTAGAGGTGAATCATAGATTTTGCGGCACCTTTTATTCCTCCTGCTTGGAGGTACTTTACGTTCAGGATTTTTGCAGGATACTCTTTTGTGCCTTGCCATGTTGCTTGATCTTTCAAGATTTTAGGAGCAGAGACATGATTACCTGGCCTCTTTAGCCAACCTGTCTACTCAGGTGTTTTGAGAGTTTCTGAAGCATGACTATCTCAGGTCCCTCTTTTATAAAATCGATAATAATATGGCACTATTACTCTGGCCCTTTGTTCAATGCAACATGACCATATATAGCAACTGCCAGCTATTACAGGAAAAAACATTTTCTTTCAACAAAATGAAATATCTTAAAATTTACAGACTAATTCACTGACAATTATATAAATCAATAGCTAGAAATGGTTTTTCAGAGCTGAAGGATAAACTAGAAGTTCAATCTTCTCTATACATCTGACCCACTAATTTCAATGAAATTTGCTATCAGGTGACTAACAATCAGAAGAATGGTAGTTTCTACTTTTATTTATCCAGACTTTTTTCTTTTAACAAGGAGAATAGTGGCAATTAAGATAAAAACAAAATATATCAATGCCTAAGTTGTCCAAATGAGAAACAACTACTCCCTTTTTTAGTTTTACTACATTAGCAATTTTTACTCCTACTCTTAAGTCGTGGTGAACTTTGAAGTCAGCAATGCAGGAAGTGTAGTTGTTCAACCTATACTTCGCAAATTTTAGTTTTGTTTATGTTTAGTTTAGTTCTCTTCAGTTATGCTTGATATAACATAAACTTGCATCAGCCTTTTCTTGGCTCATATTCAATTTTAAAACTTTTATTTATTTGTTTATTTATTTATCACTTTTCCAATTTATAAAAACAAATTACAGCAAAGTTTAAAGCTACACACTTCTGAATCAAAACAAAAACAAAAACCCACAATAAAACAAAATACAGAACACAATTTTTCAGATGTCTTTAGAAGTAAATTGTAAATTTAAACAATTTTGAAACATTTTTCAATAGAACAAGTAAGTTTTAGAAGTGCTAACCATCCATGTCCCCATTAAGAAAATAGAAGATGAATAGCCCATATTCTTGCAATGCATGAAATTTTTGGGAAAAATAATTAAATTGCTGTCCTTCATTCAATTATTCAAAAGGGAGGAAAAAGGGGGAAAAAGCATTTGTCTGCAGGTTTCAAATTAACATTATCTCAAACTGTCAATTTTTCATGTGAACAGGAATCAAACTGTCATCCAAATATCTTCCAAATAAATTTCAACTTTTAATGGGCAGGAAACAACAGAATTTTGCCTAAAAGAAGTACCGAACTCCTACTAACTTATTAGAGGATCCAATAATAACTTTTATTTATTTCAATTATGAGACTCTTCTAGAATATGTTCAGAATAACAGTTGGAAGGGACCTCGGAGGTCATCTAGTCTAACCCTCTGCTCAAGCAGGAGACCCTATACCAGGGGTGTAAAACTCATGTCATCACAGTGGCATCATGTAAAGTATAGAGACTTTCCCCCCTTCGCTAAACTGAATGTGGGTGTGGCCAGTACATGATGCATCCGGCTTGTAGGCTACAATTTTGACAGCCATGTCCTATACCATTCCATACAATTAGCTATCCAGTCTCTTCTTAAAAGCTTCCAGTGATGGAACACCCACAACTTCTGAAGGCAAACTGTTCCACTGGATAATTCTCTTCACTGTTAGGAAATTTCTCCTTAATTCCAGGTTGTTTCTCTCCTTGATTAATTTTCATCCATTGTTTCTTGCCTTGCTTTGGAAAATAAGTTGATCTGCTCTTCTTTGTGGCAGCCTCTCAAATATTGGAATATGCTACTATGCCACTCCTAGTCTTTCTTTTCATTAGACATACTTAATTCCTGCAACCATTCTTCATATGCTTTACCCTCCAGCCCTCTAATCATCTTTTCTGCACTCTTTCCAGTGTCTCAACATCTTTCTTATAATATAGTGACCAAAATGATGCAATTCTCCAAGTGTGATCTTAATAACATTTTATAAAGTACTACTAATACTTCATGTGATTTTGATTATTTTCTTCTGTTAATGCAGCCTAGAATTGCATTGGGGGTTTTGGCAGCTGCTGCATACTGCTGGCTCATATTTAAGTGTTTGTCCAGTAGGACTCCAAGATACCTCTCATAGTTACTTCTATAGAGCCAGGTTTCACCCAATCTACATCTTTTACATTTTTTTCTTGCCTATTTTTCTCTACATTGAATTTCATTTTGTTAGATAAGGTCCGGTCTTCAAGTCTGTTGAGATCCATCTGGATCTTGAGCCTGTCTTCTGGGATGTTGCCTATTCCTGCCAGTTTAGTATCATCTGCCAATTTAATGAGTTCCCCTTCTATTCCCTCATCTGAATAATTTATGAAGATATTGAACAGTACTGGGCCTAAAATGGAATTGTTGAGTACCCCACTGCTTACCTCCCTCCATGTTGATGTAGTTCCATTGAGGACTGCACCTTGAGTGTGGTTTGTCAGCCAGGTATATATCCATCCATCTGGTGATGCTGTATATCATTTTTTTTACCTTACCAAGAAGTAGGTTGTGGTCTACTTTGTCAAATGCCTTATTGAAATCCAAGTATATCATGTCCACTAAATTTCACTGGTCCATTAATTTAGTGGACCATATAAGTATATTGTTCTAAAATATTCATTTTAACCACATATTCCCCATGCACTCATGGGAGATTCCAATCATCCATTTATATTAATATTGATTTAACAATTAAAATTATTAAATAAAAATACATTTCTCTAGAAATAATTCCATGTATTTTAAAGAAGTCATATAATAAACTTCTTTATTTTAAAAATTGCCCTAGAAACCTTATTTCATATTCAATTTGAATAACTATTTTTGGAAAAAAATATAATTTTACAATGAGTATTGCCTAGTCATATACTTCCATTCTATGTACTCTTAGAATTCTAATAGTTTTCAATTAATGTTTCAAATTGATCAATATAATATTACAATTAATTTCCCCAGGTTATTCCTTACCGGGATCTTGTTCAACTCCATATTATAACTTCCTTTTTTCTATTCTGAAAAAGCATTATTAAAATCCCACTGAATTAAATTTTTGAACCAGCTGTATATGCAAACTAGCACACTTTTAACTGCTTCACTAATTTTAATGTTGTAAGGATATTTTGCCATGATTTGCAAAATATTTTGCCTATAGCATTTCCAAAATCTATGATGAATATAGGCTAGTCAAGGCTAGTATTATCGTCCATGTGAACTATTGGTAATCATAGCCTTTTTGTTTCTGTCTTTCAAATGTTTGGACTTCATATTTAGACTTATGTACCTAGATTGATGGAAATAGGTGTCCAAGACAAAACAATAGTATCACTTTGGGTAAAACTCTCCTAATCACACATTTTATAATTCCTAAAATGCAGCAGGCCCTATTCCAATGTCTTTTGTTCTACCATTATAGCTTTAAAGAGCCATGGTGGCACAATGGTTAGAATGCAGTACTGCAGGCTACTTCTGCTGACTGCCGGCCACTAGCAGTTGGGCAGTTCCAGTCCCACAGGTTTAAGGTTGACTCAGCCTTTCATCCAAGATAGGTAAAATGAAGATCCAGATTGTTGGGGCAATATACTGACACTGTTAACTGTTTAGAGTGGGCTGTAGAGCATTATGAAGCAGTATATAAGTCTAAGTGCTATTGCTAAGAGCTCTCAAAGTTTCTACGAGTGGAAAAGAATTCAATCACTTGCTCCCCATGAGATTCCACATGTTCTAAAAAAAGAGCAATCATTTGTGTCTCTCTAAAAGAGTTTGGATGTAATGTACCCCCAAATCCTTAAATTTTATTCTCATATTTCAAACTATGATCAGAGTTTTTCCCCAACAGTATATTTTACAGAGAGAAAAAAAGCAGTCCAAGCGATGCTCAAAAAGTTTATTGTCCAGCATGAATGGTTGCAGAAACTTCGTGGATCAGATATCACAATCCTGGTCTCCCGGCATGTTGCTTTTGGGGATTGAAGTTGTCCTATTTCAGGAGCTGAAGATGGCTAGGCTGAGACAGAGCTCTTCCGGTAATGAGACTGCCGTATACCTTTATTAAATAATCAGAAAGGTTGGTACAAACATATATAATGTATGAACAAATGTAAATAGTGAAAAAGAATTATCACAGTACAACTTGTAAAAGTAATATATAAAAGATGCTGTATCTTTAAACCTGACACGGGATGGCTCTTAAACTTGCCATTGGAAGAAGTTAATTGAAAATAGTGGGAATTAAATTATAAGAAATGTGTTTCATTAACTTCAAAGTAAAATAATAGGTCTAGTACTGCCTAATCACCTTTTCGTGATAAAAACTTTCTTGTATGATTATTCAATAATTGTACCTTTTAAAATATTTGTATAATAAATTGTCTTGGAAAATCGAAACTAAAAAGAAAGCAGCACAATGCTTTCCTTCTGTATAAGAATTTCTCTCACTGTTTTCTCATTCGACATTTCTAAATCTTCCTTTCAAAAGTCTTAGTTATTTTTAAAAACCTTTCTTATGCAGCCTCCGCTGTCTTCTACTAATTCTCCTCCTTTGTTTTAATCGCCTACTGCGGTGCAGCCTCCTGCTTCTGCTGCTCTGGCGCAGGTACCGCGACATAGTTTACAATTTTCAGGCCAAGATAAGCTGGAAATTTAACTTGTCATCCTCAGATGGTGGTGTTATTCTGACAATGGAAATACACAAACAAATCACAAGAAGACTTTCGTGTCAATTCAGTCTTTATAAAACATGAATTACGATACATTTCGATAGTCTTAGATTATTGTTATGTAATAAGAAATATTATAAGTAGTTTCGTACTCCTTTTTTAAACATTACTTTCTACCTGTGTTGTTATTACAATAATTACTATGTTGCTCGGAAATGATTTGATCGATTTTCTTTGCTTTATTTTCCAGCAAACAAATGTAGGCAACAGCTTTGAATCAATACAGATTTGAAGGTGATCTGATCATACACTCATCCATCAAAAAACAAAACTTCAGCTATTTTTTTTAATGCTCAATGTAAACAGCCATTTAAAAAGCCTTACCTGCCACTAGTTTGCTGCCCCAATGACTGCTGAACTGTTTTGTTAATAACTAAATAGCAGTATATAACTGCTACATTGATGACATCATAAAGATAAATTGTGACATAATTCATGTCAGTACCCTGCAGTATAACTTCTCAATATTTTTGTCTTTTTTTCTTTTTTAAAAATGTTTTTTTCCCATTCTGCTGAATGAATTATATTATTCTAATTCAGTTATTTTCAAATGTCAGCATTGCATCGTTGCCTCAAGAATGATCACCACTTCACTGAACTGAGCCCTGAACTTTATTACAAGCTACGATAGCCATATTATTAAATATTGCAGTGCTTTGGTTGTAATTTCTGAACTTTATTTGAAAGGATCCCCACGTTGAGTGCATTACAGTGGTGAAATCCAAATTTTTTTACTACGAGTTCTGTGGGCGTGGCTTGGTGGGCGTGGCAGGGGAAGGATACTGCAAAATCTCCATTCCCACCCCACTCCAGGAGAAGGATACTGCAAAATCCCCATTCCTTCCCCAGTCCTGGAGGGAAGAATATTGCAAAATCTCCATTTTCACCCCATTCTGGGGCCAGCCAGAGGTGGCATTTGGCAGTTCCCCCAAACTACTCAAAATTTCCGCTACTGGTTTTCCAAACTGCTCAAAATTTCTGCTACTGGTTCTCCAGAACCTGTCAGAACCTGCTGGATTTCATCCCTGGTGCATTGCATTAGTAAACATGCAAACTTAGCAAAACATGCATAATAAGGGTTACCAGAGCCTCCTGATTTTTGTTTTTGAAAGACCTCAACTGCTACACAAATCAAAGCTGGGCAAAGTTTCTCAGTCACCTCCTCTACTTGCCTTTCCAACAGTTGTGGATCTACTCTCAGGATAGTATCATCCTATCTAAGCTACAAAGACCTTTTGGAAATTGAGAATTTATCAATAACCACTACATCTTACAAGAGATTGGTCAAGATTTCCCACTGCTTTTTCTCTTGTGCTCAGAAGAAATGTAAAGCTAGATATCATAAGCATTCTGATAATATTTCACTTTAAAAGAAGATGAATTATTTGTGATTGCAAGTGGATTTTGAAAAAGACAAGAGAAGATGGCTAAGGATCGAGGCATCCTACACCGATATGCCAACTTCTTCTTAGGAATGCCCATTGAGACCACTGCTCAGAAAGGAGTGGCATCTACATAAAACAATGTCCACAACTGCCAACCCTTACGTTTGGCTCAAAACAATATCAGTACAGATGTTATCAAATGCCACTGAGAGTGTGAAAAAGATAAGAAGAACCACAGTTCCCATGTATATCTCACTACTGGTCAACTACAAGAACAATCAATGTCATTTCTGTCCCATCTGCAAGAAGTGATTGACTATTTTTGCAAAAACTCTCCAAAGATGCAGAAAAATTAGCAGAACTATTATTATTATTCACTTCTAGATCCAATAATTGATCAGACCGTGGCAACTGGCCTGGTCTCTGTCCAATAATTCTTATTGATTAAGGTGTGGACTTGTATGTACTGGATGCTTATTATCTGTACAAATTAGCATCAGGTAAAATGATTTGAGCCAGGAATGGGCATTATTTTCTTTGGTTACTCCTGATGTAGTGGTGTACAATCTGTAGCTTCCATTTTGTGTGTATCCCTTAAAGCCTTACTTAAATGTTAAATACCTAATATAATAATCTTCCAATGTTCTCCATATTTTCTGTTATTCTACTTCAATTGAAATTTTGAGCTCTAATGTTTTTCTATTATACATCACTCCATCATTTTGTCCTTTGATTGCTCATGGTTCCTGGCAATTTAAAAAGCCCATTGAAAGCAATTTAACAAATACACCTACTGGGATATAACCGATGAGTGAAAATCCAATAAAATCCTGGAAATAATTTAAGCAGTATTTTGATATTGATGCAGCAAATGACGGAAATAACAATGTAGACTGGCAAATGTCAGTTGGGTTTTTTAATAGCATGCAACCTACTCAAGGAAAAAGAAAAAAAATTAAAGGACTGACATGCAAAAGTTTGCATAACACTGCATGCCAAAAATAGGTTTAATGAAAGAGTTCCAAAAAAATGAATATTTTGAAATTTTCCTCACAGACTTAAAGCTATTGTAGATTTTTAATTCTGGACAATTCACTGAATTTGTGATAAATCATCAAGCTGTGCAAAAAAAGACTTTTGGAGGATGTTGATTTGACTCCTTACAAAACAATATTGGATGTTCAAAGCTGAAGTTACTCTGCAGGCACTTCAAATTATAGAAAACAAAATTGAAGTGGTCGCAGTTAGCAATTTAACTGACATGGGAGAGTTGAGTATCAAAGCAGGAGTGGAAAGTTTTCCAAGTCTGAGCCTGTAGCTCAAAATAGTTTCCTTCATTAGAACGAGGTCCTCCACTTGGAAAGTGCCATAATGCATGCAGTTTTTTTAAACAAACAAAATCAACATAGTTTTAGGCTGCATAAACAGAATTATAGAATCAAGATCACGTGAAGTGTTAATACCACTTTATAATGCTTGGTAAGACGCACTTGGAATACTTATAATACCTTGGTAAGGCCACACTTGGAATACTGCATTCAGTTTTGGTTGCCATGATGTAAAAAAGATGTGGAGACTCTAGAAAGAATGCAGAGAAGGGTAACAAAGATAATTAGGAACTGCAGGCTAAAATATACAGTATGAAGGATGGTTGCAGGAACTGGGTATGTCTAGTTTAATGAAAAGAAGGACTAGGAGAGACATGATAGTTGTGTTCCAATACCTCAGGGGCTGCCACAAAGAAGAGGGAGTCAAGCTATTCTCCAAAGCACCAGAGGGTAGAACAAGGAGAAATGGGTGGACGCTAATTAAGGAGAGAAGCAACTTAGAACTAAGGAGAAATTTCCTGACAGTTAGAACAATTAATCAATGTAACAACTTGCCTCCAGAAGTTATGAATGCTCCAACACTGGAAGTTTTTAAGAAGAAATTGGATTTGTCTGTGGTGGTGTAGGGTTTCCTTCCTAAGCAGGGAGTTGGACTAGAAGACCTCTAAGGACCCTTGCAACTCTGTTATTCTAAATGTAATTTATCAACATGACACAAATAAATCATTCTGTAGAAAAATTCTGTGCAACAACTGTAGATGTTTGATCATAAAAAGTTGGACAATTTCAAACACCTGTTTTCATCTAACAAAAATGTTAGATGAAGACATGGATTGAATTTGGATTGAATTATTCATGTCAGGGCAGAGAGTCAGACTAGAAGACCTCCAAGGTCCCTTCCAACTCTATTATTCTGTAAAAACCCTAAACAAATAATGTGTAGTCAGGTACTGTATACTGAAAACGCGACCAGGCCTATCTCCTCATTTTTTAAAATATGTTTTTGAAACACTAGAACAGTTCCAGTTTTTAGATAGCAAGCAGAGTCTAAAATATGTACTTTTACTGTCGACGTTGGTATTGAAGTAATGCTCTTGCCAAAATTATTATTTTTGAAGGCCTGCAGCGTATACAACTTGAGCTTGTGTGATCCAAGTATAATATAAAACAAGTTTAAAAAGAGGAGGAGAAAAATTTTCAAATAATCAAAGGGAATAGTTTCACTCTATTCTGCATTGATTAGATGCCATCTTGAATGCTCTGTCCATTTATGAGTCACATACTCTGGAGATTAGGTGGACGAACCTTCTGTGCTGTAGCCCTGGCTCTCTGGAACATCCTGCCCCCAGGGTCAGGTTTGACCCACTGAAGGTGGATACTGGACTAATTAGCTGACCCTACCTTACCCCTCTGCTTCCTGATTCTTTCTCCACACCTTTTAATTGCTATTATTGTACTTTTATTTTATTGTTTTCATTGCTTTGCTATTGTTATTTCTATATTTTTAATCATTTCTTTTCATTTTATTGTTGTAAGCCACCCAGAATAGCTCCATGGTGACATGGGCAGCAAATTAATTAGATAGATAGATAGATAGATAGATAGATAGATAGATAGATAGATAGATAGATAGATAGATAGATAGATGAATGGATAGATAGATAGATAGATAGATAGATAGATAGATAGATAGATAGATAGATAGATAGAATAATAAAATAAAATTAAATTAAATTTAAAAAATAATGAAATGAAATGAAATGAAATGAAATGAAATACTAGGAGAAAGAGTCTACCCATTAGAACAAATACAAAGAAGGACAATGCATTTTGAGACCTGGAAACTATGTCCTTTAGGAAGGATCTGAGAAAATATGATTGAGGAAGTTATGATAACCCTTATTAGGTCTCATAAGGGTTATCTGAAGTTTTTAGATTAAAAAACATTTATTTATTTATTTATTTATTTATTTATTCATTCATTCATTCATTCATTCATTCATTCATTCATTCATTCAATTTCTATAACCGCTCATCTCAGTCAATAACTCTGGGCAACTTACAATAATATATTGTAAGAGATGGACTGATGGTTATAGAATACAAGAAAACAAATTCTGCCAGAATGTTAGGGAAAAAACAACATTATAATTGGTTTAACAATGGAATCAGTTACGGTACTTCTATACCACTTACTGTAGGTTTCATCCAGAGGTGGGATTCACATACTTTCCCTACAGGTTCGCAAATGTGAGCGCATGCGAGATCTGTTCGGGTCCATGCGCCCAGGTGAAATCCCGTGCTATATCGCTGGTTTTGATACTGCATATATTTGCAGAAGGCGCATGCGAGTGAATTGCCATGTTTTCTGACTTGGATGAGTGGATGGTGCGCGAGAGTGAATTGCCATGTTTTGTGATGTCGCACCAGGGGTGAAATCCAGCAGGTTCTGACAGATTCTGGAGAACTGGTAGTGGAAATTTTGAGTAGTTCAGAGAATCAGCAAATACCACCTCTGGCTGGGCCCAGAGTGAGGTGGGAATGGAGATTTTGCAATATCCTTTCCCCAGGAGTGGGGAGGGAATGGGGATTTTGCAGTATCCTTCCTCTGGAGTGGAGTGGGAATGGAGATTTTGCAGTATCCTTCCCCTGCCACACCCACCAAGCCACACCCATAAAGCCACACCATGCCCAACAGCTACGCCCACAGAACCGGTAGTAAAAAAAATTGGATTTCACCCCTGTGTTGCACATGTGCGCATGCACTCACATTTCTGGTGCTGGGCGAATTGGTTGTTACAATTGTTACAGGGGAGGAGGCAGTGGTGGAATTCAGCCAGTTCGCACCACTTCAGGAGAAGCAGTTGTTAACTTTCTGAGCAGTTTGGTGAACTGGTTGTTGGAAGAAATCATTAGGGCAGAGAACCGGTTGTTGAATTATTTGAATCCCACCACTGGGAGGAAGTGATGCATTTTAAACAATACCTATGGGCAGGTTCCAGGAACAAGGCACTAAAGATTGACAGAGAAGAGGGAAGAAAAATCTTCATCCTCTACAAAAAATGCAAAGGAAATAAATTGCTTAATCCTCTTCCATCCAAGAGATGGTTACTAAATCAAAAATAAGCTAACCCAAATAGCAGACAGCTGGTCCCCTGTAGCAGTGATGGGGAAACAGAAGATCTATCGGTCTACCCAAGATTAAATTGATTCTTTCTTGGGCTGCATTACGAGTAAGACCAGTTGCGGGGATCTGCAGAGCCCAAATAATGCAGATAAATCACAGCATTTTATGCTGAAATCAGCAGATCGGTGTGCAGTTTCTTTAGTCATAGTTCCTTCCCTCTGCACCCCTCACACCCACAGAAACTTCACCTATGCCTCCTAAAGCTAAAAAACAAACTCCAGGGGAAAGCATGTGGCAAGAGCGGGATAAAACTGATTGTGAAAACAGTCCACCCACAAATGTTACAGAGTTTCAGCCTTGTTAAACTGAAAAATAGTATTTTTGTAAGTCCGGAGGCATTGTAGTTAAGATAAATAAATCACCTGAATATATGTGAGGTTAGAGAACATGAGAGTCTTGGAACTGATACCAGAGCATTTCCTTAGTTATAGAGCAGTGGTGAAATCCAGCCAGATCTATCCGGCTTGTGCGATCCGGTAAGGCCAGCGGTGGGAGTCTCTGCCTACCTGCCCAGACGTCATCACGTCCTGTGCACTGACCCTCTGCACATGCGCAGAAGGCTCTGTGCACGTGCAGAAGAGACTTGCACATGTGGTCACATTTGTGATACGGTAGCGAAGGTAATTGCATTTTACCAGTTACAGAGGTAGTTAGCTTTCATTTCTGTTTCAGTGAAGTCTGGAGTCAAACACGTTTGGATTCTTGCACTGAGAAAAGTGCTAGATTCAATGAACTGAATTATTTATTCTAATTCTCTGATTTTATTACCTTGAAAGGAGAAAAAGGTTAATATCAATATAAAATATTTTTTTTAAAAAAAATTGAGAAACACCTTCTTATATCAGGAAGACTTTTTTTTTAATTTTGCAGTTAGCAGAAGAAGTAGTAAGTTTGCCAGAAAATCAAGAGAAATAAATGGTGAAGTGTAAACATGTAGAAGGTCACCATGCTACTTCTCAAAGTAATTGAGGTTCTTACATCAAGATACATTTGATTTTTTCCCCCCGAATATGAAAATGAAAGTTATAAATTACTCTTTTTTATTTCTTTTCTTGTTTCCTTTGGTAAATTCCATTCTCCCTTTCTTTTCTATTCAGTGAAGGTACAGTATTTCAGAAACAAATTAGGGCTATCAATTGTTTGCCCAAGATAAAATAATTTCATAGTTAATCCCTTTGTCTCATATCTGATCACATTTAAGCCACAGAAGTTGTCATTTCAAAGAGATGAGGTCATAATCGCTAAACCCTTTAAATAAAAGTCTAGGAGGCAACAGACCCTCATAAACTCAATCACCATCTTGCAGAACAAGCAGCTCTGGCTTCGTTGGAAGACATGCTCCTCTTGATCCTTGACTAACTTAGAACATCCCCAGAACCCCAGGAAAATGTCACGATGTAGGTGCAGAAATCCTAATCGCAGCAGGCGAAGACGAAAACGGGGTTCTGGAGGATCAAGGAAAAGAAGGATGGGAAGAAGAAGAGGTAAGGGCTTTTTTTTTTTTTAAATGAAATGCATAAAGCAATGAAAATCAGCAAATAATCCAGTATTACTTTTATTGAAATAATCCATTTTCTTGATGGGTAAGAAAATTGGAATTTGAATACAGATATTTTCTCTAAAGATGAGCTCATCTGAAGTCCTTGGAAACCTGAAATAAATAAATTGCCACTGTCTTTTTTTAGGATATTTTCAATTACCCAATCTTGTTCTATAGTCCTAGGATTTATTGATGTTCACGGTCAAAATGCTAATGTGGTTACTGTTCCCCCGCCCAAGTTTATTCAAATTCAGTTGGTTCTTGCCCAGTGGAGGGGTCAAAATTTTTTACTACCGGTTCTATGGGTGTGGCTTGGTGGGTGTGGCATGGCTTGGTGGGTGTGGTTTGGTTTGGTGGGTGTGGCAGGGGAAGGATACTGTAAAATCTCCATTCCCTCCGCAATCCAGGGGAAGGTTACTGCAAGATCCTCATTTCCTCCTGATCAGCTGGGACTTGGGAGGCAGAGAATAGATGAGGCAGGGCCAGTCAGAATTTTTACTACCGGTTCCCCGAACTACTCAAAATTTCCGCTACCGGTGAACTTGCTAAGTCCACCTCTGTTCTTGCCACTTGCTTTTATCCAGGCATTTGACTATTAGACGCTAAATACTAATCTTAGATTTAAGCTTAAACATTTTCTTGGATTCATTGCTTATTGAATTAAATAGAAGTTCAACATTATGTGCAAAGAGAGTAAAAACCTTTTAAAAATTTGGATTTTTTTTGTTTCCACAGTCTCTGTAGCTCATACAGTTTACTACTACAGGAAGATCAAATAGCTTTGCAAGCCTCCCATTCTATGCAACAAGTTTTGGACATTTCGGTTATCACCAACAAGATGATTTCTGAATGAACCCCTGTTTCAGCAAAGCGCATGGTTTGACATTTCCGTTGCTACTTCCCCAAAGAGGAGCATTCTGTCAATAAACCTGAAGCCGCAATGTCTTTTCTGAGTTGTCAATTCATATTGAAATTTATTGGTGGATGTGTATGTATGTGTGTGTGTGTGTGTGAATCTTTTGGGAACAGGTTTTTGAGATTTTGCAACAATGTTAGAATGATGGAATCATGGAGTTTGAAGATCAGCTTTTTGCACATAACAGGGTCACCAAAGGCAGGGGTCCCCAACTTTGGCAACTTTAAGACCTATGGACTTCAACTCCCAGCAAAGTTGGCTGAGGAACACTGGGAGTTGAAATCCAAAAGTCTTAAAGTTGCCAAGGTTGGGGACCCCTGACCTAAAGCATCTCTGACAGGGGTGGGCTTCAAAAATATTAGCAAGGGGTTCTTTGCCTGGTTGCTGGGTGGGTGTGGCCATGGTGGGCGTGGCCTAGTCAGCCTCCTGCACCACAGTGGGGTGAAAATGGCCTCCCCAGGCTCTGAAGGCCCTCTAGAAGCCATTTCCGGCCTTCCTGAAGTTTCTATAGGCCCATTTTCACCCTCCCTGAGCCTCTGCATGGGCCCTGCACTTACCTGCATAGAAAATGGGCTGCGTGGGGACTCCTGGGAGGGGCGGGGTGGGTGGGGCCAGCCAGGAGTGGGATTTGGGGGTTCTCCGAACTGCACAGAATCTTAGCTAGAGGTTCTCCTGAACCCCTGTGAACCCCTGTGATTTCTGACCAATTACCATTTGTGGCTTGCAAACCTCTAGTGAAAGAGAACCCGCCACATTTTGTGGTAACCTCTTCCACTGACAGAAAGCTTATGCAGTCAAAAATTCCTCCTGACATCTAAGCTGATGAGTCAATTTCCCATTCTAGTAGAAACTGAAATGAAATTACTTGGCACTGTTTGGGTGTGTGGTCATTCAGGTAGCTGTGAATTCATCTAAAAGTAGGATCATCTCTCTAAATTCTTCAGCATGGGCAGTTCATTTTGTTGAAATAAAAATAATACCTAGCATGCTTCTATGATAAATATATATTTGCTTCCAACAAATTGACAACACTTCACTTCTAAAACAATTGACATCCTAGTGTTTATACAGTTTGCACTATATTGGACATGTACTCTAGAATCAAATGTTTCAGGTCTATCTGTCACTAATCCATTATGAGTTCATTGTAGGTTCTGGGTCCACACTGAGACAGGAAATAGAGTGTAATAAATAAGACCATATTGTTGTAGTCCGCCAGCAGCCTGCGGACCTGGCAGCAGAATTGGACAGTGAAGAGGCTGGGGAGAACAATGGGCCAGTCCTGGAGTCAGGGGAAGGCCCGGATGAGGGCTCTGCATCGGAGGCAGAGATGGAGCCAGGGCCATCTGGGAGTGATGCGTGGATTCTGGAGCCTCCAGAGGCGGACAGCAGAGAGGCAGAGGAACAGGGGGAGCCTGTTCCTAGTGCAGTGCATACATGCAAAGAGCTGCCAGAAGGCAAGAGCAGCTGAAGCAAAAAGGATGACTCGGGAGTAAGGCCAGAAGATGATTGACCACTCCCATAAGGCTTAAAAGAGCAGCAACGAGCCGTTGGGTTCTTTGTAGAAAAGCAACACTGATTCCAGTGCTTCTTGTCCGTGTCTCTTGAACTTTGGGGGGTTTTGCCAAGAAAAGCCTTTGGCAGGTTGCCAAAGACATCAGAGGTTGGTGATAAGACCATAGGACTGGTTACGAAGAATTTGCTTTGAACTAAGCTGAGAATGAATTAATTCTCAGCTGTTTTAATAAAATAAGTTTGTTCAGTACTGAATTGTGTTTTGTAATCACTATGTGGGCCTCAGTCACAACACATATTGAATTAAATGTTCACAGAGCAGCCAGTTAAAGCTCATAGCACTTTGTCCCTCATAGAAACTTGGCAATTTTAATATAGTTTTGATTTGATTCAATTTAATACCGATTTAATTTAATACCGCAGGGCTGTGTGCTCTCTCCATTACTCCTTTCTTTCTATACCAATGACTGCGCCTTTAAGGATCCTTCTGTTAAAGTACTGAAGTTTGCAGATGATACATCAGTCATTGGTCTCATTCAAGACAGTAATGAGTCTGCCTAAAGATGGGAGATTAAACATCGCCCTGTGGTGCAGCCTTAAAAATCTCTACACTTAAAACTGTAGAGATGAAAGTAGATTTTAGGAGAAGTTCTCCTATCACCTCTTATGGTATTAGACAACACAGTATCAATGATTGAGACCTTCCAGTTTCTGGGTTCTATAATCTCACAGGATTTGAAATGGACACCTAACTTTAGAACCATCATTAAAAAGGCACAACAGAGAATGTTCTTCCTGGGTCAGCTCAGAAAATTCAGATTTCCCCAGGAGCTGTTGATACAGTTCTACAGAGGAATTATTGAGTCTGTCATCTGTAATTCTATAACTGTCTGGTTTGATATAGATTTCAACAGGTAGTTAGAACTGTGGAATAAACAATTGTGACCAGCCTATATACTGTATAGGTCAGAAGAAGAAAATATCTAGAGACCCTTTACATCCTGGACGTAAACTGCTTTAATTCCTCCTCTCACACTGCTATAGGGCATTACATACCAAAACAACTAAACACAGAGACAAATTTTTCCCTTGTGCGAACACTCTGCTGAATACCTAATTCCCCAATATTTACCAATGTAGTACTATTATCCTTCTCATACTTTTCTACTTCTCCCATTGGTATGTTATGAATATATTACTTTGTTCTTTATATGTACACTAAGAGCTTATGTACCAGAGTCAAATTTCTTATGTATCTAATCATACTTGGCCAATAAAACTATTATTCTATTCTATTCTATTCTATTCTATTCTATTCTATTCTATTCTATTCTATTCTATTCTATTCTATTCTATTCTATTCTATTCTATTCTATTCTATTTCTATCCCATCCCATCCCATCCCATCCCATCCCATCCCATCCCATGCCACCCTATTCCATTCCATTCCATTCCATTCCATTCCATTCCATTCTACTTTACCCTACCCTACCCTATTCCTATATTGCATTGACTCCTATTCTTTCTAGGAGCTAAATGATTAAAAATCCATATTTTGTTTTGTGTATTGTAAAAACTGTTGTCCTTAGCATTATAAACAATAACTGCATATATGCCACAGGTCTTCAATTACACTCCCCAAATATACGTGTGTTTAATAAAAAATTCTGACATCCTGAAAGAGTTAGCAGTAGTGGTCGTACTCAGGTTAGTGGGGAGTCTGCAGAAGTCCATAATGGATGGATATCCTATATCCATGTTAGTAAATCTATGGCACGCGTGCCGGAAGTGGCATGCAGAGCCATTTTTCCAGGCACGCGAGCCATCGCCAAGCTCACCTGAAACCATATGTGTGCCCTTGGCGTGCATGCATGCAATTCAGCGGACCCTGCTGGTCTTCCGAGCTCTCCTGTGCATGCGTGCGTGTTTGCGCATGCATGCGAGATTGTGCATGCATGCACAGACAGCATTTGCACATGAGCATTGCACACACGAAAGCTGTGCACATGCACAGATGGTGCAGTTGTGCACACAGCATGCGCTAGTGCGGTTGCGGTTGCGCAAAAGCTGTGTGCATGCACAGATGGTGTGATAGCGTGTGCAGCATGTGGGGAGGAGTCACACGTTACCGCGGATGGCACGCGAGAATGTGCAGGGCGCGAAGCGCATTCCTGTTTGGCACTTGGTAAGTAAAAATTTTGCCATCACTGTGCTATATAATATCCTGCAGGACGATGCAAGTATTGCCTTTTGGAAGATAACTTTTGCAAAGAATCACTGAAATGTTTTCAATGACTCACTTAAACATTCGGAACAGCTACCTATAGAGAAGTGTAGATTTTGCTTCTTTGAAAGGAATTATAATTAAGCACCTTGCACATAGTAGTAATTTCCAAAAGACATTCTAAATCACTGCATTTAAATTTAGAGTTGGATTTTTGCCTTCATTTGGAAATCTTAAGTGCAGATGCATAGACACCACAGCTATCATTTCCTATTTAGCCAAATGAGTAGCTGCCTCTTTTTCTTTAAAGCAATAGCTATATAATCTTACTTCACTAAATTCTGTTATAATATCCTAGTGTTCTCTTGTGATGGCATTTTTCTTTTGAGTGCTACTGCTATTATTATTCAATTTTAATATCAAGTAAATGCAAGAGACATTTTAGTCTTCAAAATTAGATCTTTAAGTCTTTAAATCTAAGTAATACCCAAGAGCTTCTAGACTAGATGTCCTCAAACTGTGGCCCGTGGGCTGGATACGGCCCGCTGAAGACATTAATCCAGCCCGCACGGAACCACAAGGCTGCCCTGCCCACATTACCCCACCTACCCGTTGGCCCCCACCTGCATTCTGGAGGCTGAGGAGGCCAAAAATGGGATGCGCGGAGGACCTAGGAGGCCAAAAATGGGCCCACTTTTAGCCTACACAGCCTCCAGAGATAGAGGGAGGGGGAGGGAGAGAGAGAGACACACACACACACACAAACAAAAGTCCCTCAATACCCTGCCCCCCCACAAGGCAGCCACATCCCTTCACTAACCTGCTTTCCACCCCCATAAGCATAACAAATTAAAGTTTAATTTGTGTGTATTGTTTAATGGACTGCTAAATTGGCTACACCCACACAGTCACATGACCACCTAGCCACACCCACCCAGCAGGTCTGTCCCCCCCCCCCCCCAACAGTCTGAGAGAACGTGAATTGGCCCCCTGTTTAAAAAGTTTGAGGATCCCGGTTATAGTTAGAGAAAACATAGGAATGGTTCAAAACTGTCAACTTTCAGTAAAATTAATCCATCTTTTATGTTGTATTTTAATAAATTTTTAACTTACATTTCCTTAGGCATAAGGGCTCCAGAGTAACTATTCAAATTCATGTAAATCTTTACCTTGCTTGGAGCTAGCAATTTTATAGTGGTTGATTAAGATTATTTTTTCTATGTCTATCACAAGATTTCATACAAACATGTTTTGTCCATATACTATAGTTTCTTGTTGGTTAGAATCAAATGACTTAATGCACTTCTACATCACTGCTGTATCCATTTCCCAATCCCTCAAAAGTGGCTTGAAGAAAATTTGTGGCTGATTTTATTCCATTAAATGTTGGACACATATAAATGATTATTTTTCTCTCCACTGCCTATTTTGATGGTCTTCAGATAATCTCCCAGCCCTACTCATAGTTTATTTCAAGTATGTGTTTGATGATTTTCTCTGCCACAAACTGCATGGTTGATTTTTAGTGTAAGCAGGAGGGTGAAGCTGCATTTTTCTTATATTTATAATAATGATGTCTTGGGGAAGATGCTAGAGAGATTGAGCATTTTTAAGGTCTGAGGGGAAGTTTAGTTGAATTTGGGAGTTGAGAGCAAGAATAATGTAGAAGTCTTTGCCAACAGAAAACTAACAGCACACAAGCTCCCCTGAACCTCAATGTGAGTTCAGATGTACTTGCTGAGGGAGAAATAAGTCAGTTTAGCTAACCAACGGTAATGATCACATAGATGCTAAGCTTTTGTGGATTCAGTACAAAGACCCCATAAAGAAGATTTTAGATGAGGGATCCCTTGTGTGAGCAGCAGGCTGGTATATGTACATGTACAATACAACTTGCATGGGCTGGTTCTCCTCCCCTTTGGACTCTATCATGCCCTGTCAGAGCCTGAATCTGTGAAGACGAGCTGGAACTGGAGCCAATGGAAATTGAGAGGGTGGCTTTGTTGGCTTCAGAGGAATATTGGGAGGAGCAGGCTGAGTCAGGCCAGGGCCTTTCAGGATTGGGACAGCTTGTATGCAGGGTGGAATGGAGGCAGGATGACCAAGAGAGGCTAAGGAGTGAACATGAGAGACAGAGCTCAGGCGATGAGCAAGGACCACCCCCTCTGATCCTTGAGCACAGAGAGTGGAGAGAAGGGGGGAACAGTGCAGGCTGACCTGACTACTTGGGAGGAGAGTGCCCCACCCCTCTCCACAAGTCACATCTGGGGATTGAGACTTAAGGAGACACTGTGGGGAGGGGCATGTCAGGAACCAACGCTGCTTTAGATCATTTGTTCACACAAGATTTTCAGAAATCTCTCTCAACCAGAATCTCCATTCACTAATGAAGATATTTTCATTTTCTCTTCAACTAAGTGTTCCTAAATCCTAAATTAAGTAGTACTCAGACTACTTAACCCTTTCCCCCTCCTTACACTACTTCCACCATGTTGGCTTCATGATTACTCTGTCAGTCCAAAATCCCTCTCTTAACTGACATTGAACCTAACATTTTAGTTGGGTCTTCCTTATTTAACCATTTTAGGAGGGTCTTCTTTATTTTAGCCACTAATTACCAGACACAATGACAACCCACATTATTGTCCTGTGAAAATACAACATATATTAATAATGGCATAAACCTTAGTATGCAGTTGAGCCTATTTACTTATTTGAATCAATGGGAATCATAGCTCTTGTGGCAAATTTGTATTTTGTGCGCAAAAAGTCTCAAGTTCAACACCTGGCATCTCGAGATACGGTGGGAAAATTCCAGTCCAAAACAATGGTAAACACTTCCAAACAGTTTCACACACAAATGGATTTAAGAGAGAGAATGGACCTATTTTCCAAAGTACCTGAAAGCAGGACAAGCAGCAATGGATGGAAACTAATCAAGGAGAGAAGCAACCTAGAACTAAGGAGAGGTTTCCAGACAGTAAGAACAATTTATTTATTTTATTTATTTTATTAGATTTATATACCGCCCTTCTCCTTGCGGACTCAGGGTGGTGAACAGCCAGAATAAAAAACAGATTTTACAAAAGTTAAAAGAATTTTAAAAGCAGCTAATATAAAATTTGGCCCATAAATTTAAAACAGTTCAATTAATATTTAATATCAGACTCTAAAAAATTTACCATGGGATCAGGCCAGTCTGGTCGGAGATCGTTCGCAGAGGGTAGGAGCTACCACAGAGAAGGCTCTCCCCCTGGGGGTTGCCAGCCGGCATTGTCTGGCTGACGGCACCCTAAGGAGGCCCTCTCTGTGGAGCGAACTGGCTGGTGGGAAGCAATTGGTGGCAGAAGGCGGTCCCATAAGTACCCTGGTCCTAAGCCATGGAGCGCTTTAAAGGTGATCACCAACACCTTGAAGCGCACCTGGAAGTCCACCGGCAACCAATGTAGCTCACGCAGGAGAGATTTCACATGGGAGCGCCCTGTCGCTCCCATAATCCCCCACGCGGCCGCGTTCTACACCAGTTGGAGCCTCCGGGTGCATCCCAAGGGGATCCCCATGTAGAGAGCATTACAATGGTCCAGGCGAGAAGTGACGAGTGCTTGAGTGACTGTGCGTAAGGAGCCCTTAACCAGTGGAAAGTCTTGCCTTCAAGTGGGTGTGGGTGATCCAACAATGGAGGCTTTTAAGAAGAGACTGGACAGCCATTTGTCTGAAATAGTATAAGATCTCTTGCTTGAGCAGAGGGTTGGATTAGAAGGCCACCAAGGTTACTTCCAACTCTGTTATTCTGATTCTGGCTGTTAAAGTTTCTTTTCAGTGTCCATAATATATTTTTAGCTTGATTACAAATATTAGTAATAATTAATAAATTAATTAATAATATTAATAATAATATTCTATGGTACAAGCAAGGTGCTGAATAAAAAAATTTTTTTAAAAAAAGAAACAAATTATTTTTCAGATTTATCTGAACTTTAAGAAACTTGATCTGTATCTCCTAAATATATAGTATATACCTCAAAATTCTTTGTCTTACAGAAAGAATATTATTCTCCAAAGTGGGTATCTTTTAACTTTCTGTTAAACCTTGAATTAGCATAGATTGTTGGGAAATATAAGAAAGACTGTAATAAAGAAGATATTTGGAAAATATGAAACATTCTAGATTGCTGAATTATTGAAATATTCATAATATTTATTTGTGCTACTAAACAATGTGATGAATTTTATACAACCCCTATAATTTTAAAAATGTTGTTATTTTGACACAGGTTGATAATAGTATTATACATTATGAACCACTAATACGTAATTAAATTCTAACAATAAAAATAACAGCTACCTTTGTTGGGTTACATTTTGACATGGAAAATTGTCAGAATATTCATGAACTGGAATGGAGACGTTAATGAGGTCAGCCAATGAATAGGCATGGTAACAGGTCAGCCAATGAGGCTTATTTGGAAACAGAAACTTAAGCAAGGAATCTGGCCACGGCTTGCAGTAGTGGATTGCTCCCAATTTGCACCAGTTTGGGAGAAACTGGTCGTAGCAGCGGCAGGAGGCTCCACCCACCCACCCGGAAGTAATCAAATATGCTCTGAGCATGCGCAGAAGCTTCTGCAAGAGCGAACCGGTAGCAATGTTAAGTAAAATGAAACTAGTCTGGTCTTGTCTGCTGCTGGAACTGAAACTAATCTGTCCTCTCTACCATGTTGGAAGAACTTGCTGTTGGTATTGTAAATTTACTGATATGTTATTATGTATATAAAGAAGTTTCTTATTTAATGAATCCTGCTGCATCAGTTACCTGTGTGTGCTTTCTGGATTTGATTTTTGCAACAAACTCTGACAAAAATGACATAATTTATTTAATAACATAAAACAAAGCTGACAATTATGGAAATATTAAACAATTGTAAAGGATAAAGACAATATAACACACTCTCATTGCAGAATAACAGTAACTAATTGCTTTTATGAAATCAAAAGTATGCTACGTATTACTGATACCACCAGAAATAGCTGGGTGGCACAGCAGCTTAAGTAGTGCTAAAGTGACACCAGCTGCCTGCAATTACTGCAAGTTCGAATCTCACCAGGCTCAAGGTTGACTCAGCCTTCCATCTTTTCAAGGTAGGTAAAATGAGGACCCAGATTGTGTGGGCAATAAGCTGACTTTGTATAAAAAACAACACGGCTTTGGGGGGTGGGGGCGAAAGCCCTACTAAGCAGGTATATACAAAAGTATGAAGGCTATTGCTTAACGCATTGTAAGCCACCCTGAGTCTCTGGAGAAGGATGGCATATAAATTAATTTTTTGAAAAAAAATTTGACTTGCATCAAAGTTATTTAATCTTGTTCCCTTTTGCAGCTGTAAACGTATATGAAGGTTTGATGTGCTGCAGGAAGAATAGTGTATATCAGTGTACTCATTTTTCTTCTCTGTTTCTATATCCTCTTCTATATTCTCTGTTCCTGAATATTTTCTTGTCCTACTAAAATATATATGATGTATTAATGATGGTAGAGAGTGTTCTCATCTCATGCCTGAATGGGCTTTCCACCTTACTGAAGAAACATCCCCAGGTGGCACAGTTTCACAAACAACTTATGTTCATGGAGGACTGCAAAACTCTGCACATGTGGGGTAGATGTGATAGAAATGCTGCCCCAAATCTTTTATGTACTGCTTTTTCTAAAGAGGCATTAACTGGTTCTGGCAAATCTCTTTATACCTGTAGATTTTTCCCCCTTTATTGCAGGTCAGCAACCTAAATAAGAACATAAAAAAATAAAATAAAAATAAAGCAAGGCATACCAGGTGGAAAATGTCCACTTATATTTGCACTATTTTATTTATTTTATTTATTTATTTTTTCAATTTATAAACCGCCCTTCTCCTTGCGGACTCAGGGCGGTGAACAGCCAGAATAAAACATGGTGTACAAAAGTTAAAAACAATTAAAAATATTAAATATTATTCGGCCAAAAATTAAAACAACCCAATTTAAAATCAATTTCAAATTTAAAAACGGAGGATGGGATCAGGCTAGCCCAGCTAGATGGAATAAATGGGTTTTAAGGGCCCGACGAAAGGTCCGGAGATCTGGAATCCTGCGTATCTCCGGGGGTAGGTCATTCCAGAGGGCGGGCGCCGCCACAGAGAAGGCTCTCCCCCTGGGGGTCGCCAGCCGACACTGCCTGTATTTTGCTTCAACAATGTGCAAGATGTACAAACTGTGAAAACAAACTTTGCAACATTAAGAGTTATCTTTGTCTGCCAGCAAAAATTGAACATAAAATCCTTTAGACTATCCTAGAAATGGGATTAGAAGAGGCTTTGTAGTTCTTTTCCTTTATCTTACTAGAAATGATAATACAATTGAGTATGATTTCATGTTTCAGCATTACTACCCTTGCAAGGACAAAGTCTTTCTAGCTATAGAATTTTATGAAATTTTCTATCCAGCTCAGCTGACATATATGACTGAACTGTAATAATGTATTTTGTTTGCCAAAAATGTATTGTTTTTAAATTAATCTAGGTACAATACTGCTTTGAAGCATGCATTACTATGGGCCAGCTATACCCTTGGTGATAGTTTACTACATTCTGTTTGCAATTCTATCTCAGGGACCTTTTGCTAAAGACAAGATTGCCTGATCCTGTCCAAGGACATGAATATCTATCTTATTTTTGTCAATTTGGGGTTTCCATGAGGAATAACGTTTGTCAATTAATATTAGCTGCGTCAGACCTTGATTGGAAATGAAACTTTAACCAGAATTTGGATACACGTAGCCATGCTCTAATTTTATTTCAATTTTGGTTAATTCTGCCTTCAATCATAGGTAACATTGCCACTTTTGACTGTATCATTTCCAAGTTGTTAGTAATTAATACTTGGATTTAATAAGATCTGAAATCATCTGATTCTTGATCAAAATGAACAATTCCATGAATCATTGAATTTTAAATCTTGCCTGATGCTACCACTGACGTTTCATATACTGTTCATGAAAAGGCTACATACACAATGGTGTTGACTTTAATGGCATTACTTTATCTTATGCTGCATAAAAAGACTGCACAAGTTTATAAATAGCAAATCTATGCACATAAATAGCCCTTTGCTAAATAGTTTATATGGTAAATTAAGTAAGAGGCAGCAACCTGCCACCTAAGAGAAAACTAACACGGTCTTGTCTGTTAATCACCACTTGTGAAGTTTAGAAATAACAGGTGGAAGGAAATAATTAAAAGTTTGGTGGACAAACTAATCAGTAGTTTCCAAACTTTCCATAGTTGTCTAACACAAACATCCAAGTTGTCTTTGTTCAAAGAGTATGTTCAGTTGGGATTTCCAAAAAATGACTTGGTTTCTAAAGGATCGGTCATGAATCAGGCAAGTAACAGTCAAACTCTAAGAAAACAATTATTGATGATCAGATAGACAGTAATAGAATCTCAAATTCTGTGTTTTCCTGAAAATAAGACCCTGTCTTATATTTTTATGAACCCCAAAATAAGTGCTTGGCCTTATTTTTGAGGAGGCCTTATTATTTTGAGGCACGTGGAGCAAGATGGGGTTCCTCTCGCCATCTTACCTGATTTCCAGCTCTGTGTTTAAATATTTTCAGGGAGGGCTTATTTTCGGGGGGGTTATTTTAGCGCATGCGTTCAAAAGCCCGATTGGGCTTATTATCAGGCAATGTCTTATTTTGAGGGAAACAGGGTAGATAGGAACACTTTCAAAAGCAACAAAAGAAGATAAAATAATGATTTTGGAGGATTGTACAGAACAGTTTAAATTATGTGTTAGAGAACATTCCCAGATCTCTTGATTCTGCCACTATTGTTTCTTGAATATTTGTCACTGGAAATTTTAATTCCTTATTTCCAGATATTTGTGATGGTTGTCTGTTCAGTAAGAGCATGAATTAAGAAAAGTACAGCTAACTTTGAGGCACGCTTGATCAAGAGCACACTTATTCCTTACCTTTATCGTCACATATATCAAATACTACTAATGCCTCCATGAAACTCTGCGTCTGATTCTGTGCTGAGAACTTAACAAGTCTGGGCTTGCCTGCTCTGAACTCTGCTAGTCTCTGCTGTACTGCTGCCTGTGTTTTGGTTGTAACTACCATGTTGGAAGAACCTACATTGGTATTGTACATTTATCTTCATGTGTTAAATGTATATAGAGAAGTTAATGAATCCTGCTGAATCAGTTTACCTGTGTATGCTTTCTGGATTTGATTTCTACTGCAAACTCTGATAGAGTGCCTATCTTTTCTGACAGAAATGGTATCTTCCACTTTAATATGGAGGTTCTCATTGATTTTTGTAATATGAAAAATCGCCATAGGGTTTTGGATAATCTATTTTGGGGTAAGGTATGTGAGGTATTTTTAGGTTTTACTTCCAGACTAGATTTTGGAATTGAAATTGTTTAAATCAATTTAGTGAACTGTGTATCTTACCAGTTTTGGTAAACTGAATCTTTGATTGACACTGTTTATCATTTGGGTTAAGGTTCATAAAAGGAATTTTTTTTGCTATTCTCTCACAGTTAGACAAGGTGCTTCAGCTGAAAACTTTATTTGTGATTTGCCTTTCCTTTTTTAATGTCTCAAAAGAAGGTCAGTTGAAAAGATTGTTTGTATTCCATCATAGGAAGTTTCCCACAATAGGAAGAAAAAAAAGCAATCCTTTACCCCTTCAAGTATATGAAGCTTGTGGAAGAAACATGATCACAAGGCAGAGATAATAAGCTGCTAAAAACTGATGGCTAAAATCTACTTTGATGTATGGATGGAATGTTATGCAATTTTGAAAAATTCACAATTTTTTTTGGTTTTTTTTTTTTTTTTGCATTCCTAAATACTTTTACAAAGACTTATTTCCCATTAGGAATTTAATTTATTTATTAGATTTTTTAATGTCATATTTATAGCTTGAGTGTTGATACTTTAAATTCCACATTTTATTAGTATTGTAAACATTTTTTTCAATTAAAAAAAGCAAATTCTCAAAAACTGTGAACCTCTTTTAGTAGTTAAGCTTTGATGAACGAAAAAAACTGATTTGCAAGATCCCTTTTCTTAACCCTAGTTTAATATATAAAACAATGAATTCTAGTTAAATGCAATGAAACAATTGCACATATGTTTTCCTTTTGGATATTAACTTACTTTCATTTTTCTATTTCTCCTCTCTTGGTGACTTGACTATTTTTCCTCCCAGTCAAATTAGCATATATATCTTGCATATGTTAACTTGCATAGCTATTTTTATTTGTTAAGAACTGAATTGGAAGCATTCAATTGCATGCTAGATAATTCATTGGGATGCCTACAAAAAAAAAGTCCAAGGAGACTAAAATCTGTCAGGAAGAATTGCTGCGAGTATGCTGGCAGTCATATTGCTCACTAGGGGTCGCAACAGGATGTCAAAATAAAAAAAATAAATAATAAATAAATCAGGCAGCAGTACCAAAGCTGTAACCCTAATCTTTACAAACCATTGATAGTACAATCATTTGCACACCGATTGTACTATTTGAGAAAAGGCACAAAATTAAAGCTTCCACTTTCATGAATATTATATCCCCTCGTGTTGGCTTATTACATTGGCACAACATTATTAAAAAGCGATTTTTTTCAATTGAAAAAGCAGCACTGTTTTTTCCCCCCCACTGAATATTTAAGACATCGTGAGAAAGTTCTGACTGACAAAGAATATATCACTTCTTGGGCGCTTTTTTTCTCCAGGAGCTCAAGAACACTTGCATAGTAACCCTCCTCTAATATTATAGTCGTAATAATCCTTTAAAAGCGGTTAGGCTGAGACATAGCGATTTGCCCCAAATGCTGCGTGAAATTCAACATGAGACTTCCTTATTCTAATCCAACCTTCCATTAGAAGGAGAAGGATTTCTTAAGCATCATTTTTTTATATAAAAAGTTACATTAAAAATGGTATAATTGAAACAAAAAAGAAAACTATTTTGTAAATATCTTTTATATTTTTCAGAAATATAAGGAGAGGGAAAATAACAGGCTAAGCTTTATTTTGGTCTTATGCTCACCAAGAAGCATATAATATACATAGGATATAATTATCAAAATATAATTTAAAGAAATATTTCACCTTCTCTTGCAAAAGAAAAAAAATGTTGCTACCTAAACTTATCAATTTGGTTAGTCCACCATCTTATGTTTTCTCCCTTAATTTGATTGAATCTTGTATGCAGCAGAGTAAATACATCATAAACTACAGCTTGTCAGATTATAGGAGTGGGATTTTCTTAAGCCTCCTCCTCCTCCTCTCCCCAATTTCCCACAAATATACATTTAGTATACCTGAAAAAGGTGCTAATTAAACTCTTCTACATTGTGTTTCTACCTGCAAGTGAATAAAGCAACACGTGGAAGTGTTCAAGACATTGTCCTATTTCTATTGCATGGGTGCAGAAAGTAAGACCCAGGGGCTACATATTGATTACTAATAATCCTTTTACATAATGCAAAACTAATTAGAGTGAATTTTGTGCTCTTTTTAAAACAAAACATTTATCTAAGGCCCTCATGAACCTTGCTCTGCCAATTGTGAGCAGTCTGCTGTGATGCCTGAGGTGATAGAAGTTGCATACACTTCCCCTGCAGATTAGACGACTACAATTCTTTCTACTCCTTGTGCAATTTACAACCCATTTTACTTTCATATAAAAATTTAAACTATTTAGTGAGGCTATTTGATTTGGGGTTTTTTTTTCCAATTTTCTTCCTGGAATTTCAAAACTGAGAAGAAAGTATGTTTGTTTTATAAACATTAAAGTGTGCTTTCAAAATGTATGGGACACTGCTAAGGCATACATTCGGGGACTAGCTATAACTTATACAGAGGGGGAAAAAACCAAGAAAAAGAAATAAGACCAAAAGATGTTAGCAGAAGAGCACAAGAGACTGGAATTAGAATTACAGAAAGAACCAAACAGGAAGATTTTAAAAAAATCAAATGGGACTAATAAAACATAAAATAAATCTACTAGATAAAGAATTGGCACAAATAAATAAATAAATAAATAAATGCTAAACAGAACTTTTTTGAAAATGCAAATAAGCCAGGAAGATAAATTGAAAACAGAGAAAGAAAAGAAATTGACACATAGGCTGGTAGATGAGAAAGGAACTTTATACTACCAAAATGAGAATAAAAATAATAATAGTTCAAGATTATTATGAAAAGTTGTATGAGCAAGAGAAAGTTTCAGAAGAGAAAATTAAACAATATTTGGAAAAAGCGGAATTACCTAAAATACCAGAAGCAGTGACTTCTGGTATTTTATTCATATGTTAAATGAATGAATAGCAATGATGGAATTGGTCAGACGCAATTAAGAGACAAAAGAGCAATAAAACACCAGGACCAGATGGGCTGCTGGCAGAATTTTATAAATGTTTACAAGATACTCTAGGCACATCAGTGTTGGAAGTCTATAATGAAGTATTGATTGATGCAAAGGTACCAAATTCGTGGATGGAAGAAAATATTACTCTGATTCCAAAAGAAGATTCAGATTTAATGCAGATAAAAAACTATAGGCCCATATCTTTACTGAATGCTGACTATAAAATATACGCTTCAATGATGGCAGAGACTAAAAAGGTTTCTAAATGAATTTATACATTCAGACCAAAATGGCTTCTTTCCTAAGAGACAGATTAAAAACAATATGAGAATGATTTTAAATACATTGGAATATTATGGAAAACAAATGGTGTTGATCTTCTTAGATGCACAGAAAGCATTTGACAACATAAATTGGCAATTTATGCTGTTACAACTAACAACTATGGACATTGGTGAGAGATTTATTAATATGATAAAGGCAATATACCATAAACAAATGGCAAAGGTGATGGTCAATGGAGATATGACGGAGAATTTTAATATAAAAAAAGGCACAAGACAAGGATGTCCACTATCTCCTTTACTATTTATATTGACATTGGAAGTGTTAAATAGAAATATTAGACAAGATACAGAAATTAAAGGTATGGAAATAAAAAAGGAACAATATAAATTACAGGCATTTGCAGATGATTTGGTCTTTATCTTGGAAGACCCACAAGAAAATGGACTTAAGCTAATTAGGAAAATAGAAGAATATGGTGAAGTTGCAGGACTGAAAATAAATAAAGAAAAAAACCAAAATAATAGTTAAAAATGTTACAGACACACAGAAAAAAGAACTAACAAAATACAGACAGTCAAGAAAGTTAAATATTTAGGAATTCAATTAATGGCAAGGTGTGTAATGATTAAAGAAGACAATTATTATAAACTGGCGCAACAAATTAAAACAGATTTGGAGAAGTGAAAAAATCCACAATTATCATTGATGAGAAGAGTAGCCACTATAAAAATGAATATCTTGCCAAGATCACTGTTTATTTCAAACATTACCAATTAAACTGGAAAAAAATATTTTGAAGAATTAAATAAAACAATATTAAAATATATTTGGTAAGGGAAGAAAGTAAGGATAAAATTTGAAAAAGTTGCAAGATTCTAAAAATAGAGGTGGTTTTGGGCTACCAGATTGGGAATTGTATTACCAGGCTTCGATACTTACTTGGGTGAAAGAATGGATTGGCTTGAGGAACAAGACTATTGACCAGGGGTGGGATTCAAATTATTTTATTACTGGTTCTGTGGGCGTGGTAGGTGTGGCATGGGTTAGTGGGCATGGCCTGGTGGGCATGACAGGGGAAGGATAGTGCAAAATCTCCATTCCCTCCCCACTCCAGGGGAACGTTACTGCAAAATCTCCATTCCCTCCCCACTCCAGGGGAAGGTTACTGCAAAATTCCCATTTCCTCCTGATCAGCTGTGATTCAGGAGGCAGAGAATAGATGGGGGAGGGGCCAGTCAGAGGTGGTATTTCCTGGTTCTCTAAACTACTCAAAATTTCTGCTACCAGTTCTACCAGAACTGGTCAGAACCTGCTGAATACCACCTCTGCTATTGACGTTGGAAGGACATGATCTTGAATTAGGTTGGAATGCTTTTTTATGTATGGAAAAAACAAAATAAATAGCTATTTCCAAAGACAGTATGTTAGGAATGGATTATTATTAGTATGAGACAAAATTAAAGAACAACATTATTTGAAAATACTAGTCTGGCTCTCCACAATGGAGGCACTGATTTATCCAGATGTTATTGATATGGAGAAGGTTACGAGATATAAATATATTTTAAATGAAAAGGGGGAACTTAAAACTAAATAGGAACTGAATGATCAAAGGATTGAGATAACATGGTGGTCATATGTGCAGATACGGTACAATCTAGATACGAGGAAGATGTTAAAATAAAGAACTAACAGAATTAGATCAGATATTAACAGGAACAGATGGAATATTAATAAAGAAAATATATAGCTATTTGTTAAGTATTAAGATGGAAGAGGAAAAGCAAAAGAGACAGTAATAGTATGGGTTAAAATTTTTGGCTATTTGATTGAGTTAGATAAATGGTAGAAATTATGGAATAGAAATTATAAATTAACAATGTCTACTGCATACAAAGAAAATCTTTATGAAATGTTTTATAGATGGCATTTTCCGCCCTCACGATTAAGGATAAATCTGCAAAATGTTGGAAATGTCACCAGATACTTGGCTCATACTATCATATTTGGTGAACATGTCAAAAAGTGAAAAAATATTGGACAAAAATCCATACATGGCTGGAAAAAATGACAAAACAACATATATATTTGAAACAAAAGACATTTTTGTTGGGCATTTTACCAGACAAGTATAACAAAAGGAATGCATATCTAATTTTACATGTATTGACTGCAGCGAGAATAGTATTTGCACAGCAATGGAAAAGTGAAGAGATCCCAACAGACGAAGATATGATTAGAAAAATATTAGAATACACAGAAATGGATAAGTTAACACTTATAATTAAGGAAAAGAAAGCAACTGAATATTTTTTGACTTGGGGCCTATTTTATCAATGGCTAGCTGACAAAAACAGGACTAGAAACAGGGAAATATATGGAAGGATCAGTGATATAAGGAAGATATTTTAACTTGGTTAAACCAATAGTATGATGATTATTATTACTAATATAATTGATATTAAGGCAATGAATATTGTTGTAAACACTTTTGACTATTATTTCCTAAAATGATTTGTACCTAGACAACACACTGTTCAGTTGAAATTGGAATTTTTGTATGCTATAAAATAAAATAAAATAAAAACGTAATACAAAAAAAAGTGTGCTTTCTCCTCATCTCCAATTGTCCAATCATATAAGAAACTGTTAAAACTAGAGATTATCAGAAAAGGAAGAAAAGAAAGTGATATCCAAGCAGAAATTAGGTGCCCAATTCAGCCATTCCACTCTACTGAGCTGTGGTGCCATCAGTCCCCTCTATCACAAAGATCCTGCAGAAGGGCAGTATGGACAGTATGGATCTGGCAGGGTGAGAGCTGTGAACCATAAACACAAAGCTTTTGTTGGGTCCCAGCATAACAGATATAGTGCCCTTGCTGACCTTAATAGGGACACTAAAGTGACAGTAATTGTGATAAAGATAACTCAAATAAGCAGGGGATCATGGTCCGAGATGAAGAACTTACTTTGGAAAGGGGAAATGTGAATCAGGTATTACACATCGGTCACATAAGGAGACCATGGCATCTAAAAAGAGAAGCTACCTTCTGGTTCGTGATTCAATTGTAAGTGATGTAAATTTAGGAAAAGATATGGAGGTTTTGAAAGAGGTCAGGTGTCTGCCAGGTGCTACTGCCAGCAGAGACAAGAGGCATATTCTTAAGATAGTCGAGAATGCCAGGAAGGACTGTGATGTTGATGCTATTATACATCTTGACACAAATGATCTATCCCAAAAGGGTGTACTTTCTGTGCAGAATGATTTCCAGAGCTTGGGGTATGGACCAGGGGTGGGTTCTACTTAACTTTACTACTGGTTCGCAATGGGGTTGAAGCTTCCTGATGACGTTGGGGTCGGTGGGCGGAGCCTCCTGCCAGTTTTACTACCGGGGGCAACCCACCACTGATATGAACTTAGTAGTATAGGTTGTAGGCTTCTCTTTTCAGAGATTTTACTGGTATATAAGGAACAAAAAGGAAAAGGCCAGTGTGTAGCAGAGTTTAATGTGTGGCTAAAGGAGTGGTGTAAAAGGGAAGGCTTTGGTTTTATTAGTCATGATGTCTGCAACTGGTCCAATGAAAAACTACAAAAGAGATGGATTGCATCCTTCAAAGAAAGGGACTGAGTTACTTAACATTAAATTCACAGATTTTCTGAATAAACATTTAAACGGAACAGCGGGGACAGAAAATTAATTGATACAGAACATTTCTGTCCCCAGCAATCCAAAATCAATAGGACTATCAGTGCATGTAACATAGATGTCTGTGCAGGTAAGATTATCAGCCCTGCTGTCAAGCAAAACCAAACATTTAATAGTAAGTGTCATACTATGTGCACTAATCAAACAGGTGGCAAGAAAGTAGGGGCAGTCAGGCACAACACAGATTATGTAGACAATAAATACAGAGTCAATCAAAATGGACTCAAATGTCTATACACCAATGCACAGACTTTGAGGAATAAACAGGGTGAATTACAAATTCAAGTAAATGAGGGCAGATATGATATTGTTGCCCTTACAGAAACTTGGCGGGATGAAACCCACAAATGGAACATACAGCTTGAGGGATATAAATTATTTAAAAGAAATAGACTAAATAAAAGAGGAGGTGGAGTTGCACTATATATAACAAATAACTACATCTCTACAGAAATAGAGCACAATAATGATGAAAATTATCTTAAATGCATTTGGGTCAATATTAAAGTGGGGTGGGGAATGACAATGCCATAGGTCTATACTATAGGCCACCCAACCAAACAGAGGAAGTAGATGAACTTTTTGCTAGTCAGCTAACTAAGGAAGCACATCACAATAGTAATGGGGGATTTAAACTACCCTGACATCAACTGGGAGACAAACTCTGCACCAAGTGAAAGATCAAATAGGTTTGTAACAAACCTAGCAGACAACTTTGTTTCCCAAAAAGTAGAAAAGGGAAAAGAGCTGATGTAGTTCCCATCTTCAAAAAAAGGGGGGGAGAAACAGATGCAGGAAACTAGAGACCTATCAGCCTGACCTCAATACCAGGGAAGATTCTGGAAAAGATAATCAAGCAACAAATCACCGAACACCTAGAAGCAAACCAAGTAATAACCAAAAGCCAACATGGGTTTGTCAAAAACAGATCATGCCAGACTAATCATTGCATTCTTTGACAAAGTAACAAAATTAGTGGACCAGAGGAATACTGTTGATACAATTTACCTGGACTTCAGTAAGGCATTTGACAAAGTAGACCATAACCTACTATTAGATAAAGTAGAAAAATGTGGGTAAGACAGCATCACCACCAAATGGATTTGTAACTGGCTGACCAACCACACTCAACATGTAGTCCTCAATGGAACTGCATCTACATGGAGGGAAGTATGCAGTAGAGTACCCCAAGGCTCTGTTTTAAGCCCAGTATTCGTCAACATCTTCATCAATGACTTGGATGAGGGGATAGATGAGGAACTCATCAAATCTGCAGATGACACCAAGCTGGCAGGAATAGCCAACACTCCAGAAGATAGGGTCAAGATACAGAAGGATGTTGACAGACTTGAACATTGGGCACTATCTAACAAAATGAAATTCAACAGTGAAAAAAGTAAGGTTCTATATTTAGGGAAGAAAAGCAAAATGCACAGGTACAGTATTTGTTGCTCAATAGTAGTACCTGTGAGAGGGATCTTGGAGTCCTAGTGGACAACCATTTAGATATGAGCCAGTAGTGTGTAGCAGCTGCCAAAAAAGCCAACACAGTTCTGAGCTGCATAAACAGAGGGATAGACTCAAGATCACGTGAAGTGTTAATACCACTTTATAATGCCTTGGTAAGGCCACACTTGGAATACTGCATCCAGTTTTGGTCGCCACAATGTAAAAAAGATGTTGAGACTAGAAAGAGTGCAGAGAAGAGCAACAAAGATGATTAGGGGACTGGAGGCTGAAACATATGAAGAACAGTTGCTGGAATTGGGTATGTCTAGTTTGATGAAAAGAAGGACTAGGGGAGACATGATAGCAGTGTTCCAATATCTCAGGGGCTGCCACAAAGAAGAGGGAGTCAAGCTATTCTCCAAAGCACCTGAGGGGAGAACAAGAAGCAATGGGTGCAACCTAATCAAGAAGAGAAGCAACTTGGAACTAAGGAGAAATTTCCTGACGGAACAATTAATCAGTGGAACAACTTGCCTCCAGAAGTTGTGAATGCTCCAACACTGGAAGTTTTTAACAAGATGTTGGATAACCATTTGTCTGGTGTAGGGTTTCCTGCCTGGGCAGGGGGTTGGACTAGAAGACCTCCAAGGTCTCTTCCAACTCTGATTCTATTCTATTCTAAAAAGAAGGAAGGAAGGAAGGAAGGAAGGAAGGAAGGAAGGAAGGAAGGAAGGAAGGAAGGAAGGAAGGAGGAAGGGAAACATTCAGTTTTTGTTGTTTCTTCTTGTCCTTCAAATGATCCTCTAATTTGTCTTGGGTAAGAACAAATACATTATAAGTTTTATCTGAGAGAAAATAGGTTAACAATTTTGTATGCTGTTCAATTTTGTGTGTGGTCGTAGCAGTATAATGCTGTGCATACCTGGAAATACTCTGAAGAAATGCTTTGGATTTTGCATAGGCTCAAAATCTCTGTGGTCCTCATTAAAACAGTCCACTTGTTTTGGGGTATCACACAAGGCCCACTTGAATGAAAAACAGAAGGGCTGCACCTGCATCAGGTCCAAAGCACTTCTTCCAGATCAGTTTTGGAAGTGTGGCTAGGCAAATATAAGAATTGTTTACTTGGAACTTCTTTACACATAGATTTATTCTGATGCTCCCTTCATTAGTTTCAATCAACTATATACAGGTAGTACTAGAATAATAATCAAATAATACTGTCCTTCAAAAATAATGCATTTTGTAGGGGAAAAAGCATTCATTGTGGAATTACAATAGGCAGAAAGAAAAAGCATTTTTAATATAACGATACGATGCAATGCAATGCAATACAAGTTTCTTCTGTCCAGTTGGATCCGACTAAAGAGGCAGAACTCATTTCCTTTTCTTAGCGAAGGGAGCCAGCATTGTCTGAAGACATTTCCATGGTCATGTGGCCAGCATAACTATAAGTATGCTTATAGTTATGCTTGGTGGATTAGATCAAACTTTTCTCTATAAGCCCTCTTTGCATTTATAAGCAGTGTACAATCTGTCATTGGACTCTTGCAGCAACCTCACATGAAGCTTGATGTTGGTTCAGAACCAGCTACAGGTCTATATGATTGAGTGTTGTCTGGTTTTGAGAATGCGATAGTTGTTGTTTTTCTAGCCCTGCTTTAATCTGAAGTGAAATCACAATTTATCTCAACAAAAATCAGGAATTTATCTCCAGTGTTTCTTTATTAAGCAGATGATTTCAGAAACTTGGAAATAAGAAATATTAATGTATAATTAACAGCATAATTCAGCCTCTTCAACTTTGAATAACATTTCCCCAATTAAATTTTCCTGGATCTTATTTTAAGTAACTATTCACAGTTGTGAACATTTAATTTATTCCCTGATGAGAGCAAAGGGTACCGACACACACCAAAAAGCAACTGTAGTTGTTTATGATAGACTAAAATCTTTGCATCCTTTTCATCAAACCATCTTAGTGATAAAGTTTCCTGGGATTTGCATTAGTTTTTTTTTAAAAAAACTGTATTAAAAAAATCAGAGAAAATACCCACAAATAAGAATCATGCTGACCTTTATATATCATTTCAGTCAACATATGAGAAATTGCTGTATGGCACTTCCCACACTTTGAATGGGAAACACTAACATGCGTAAAGGCATATCTTCCCTTTCAGGCACAGTTACTTATGCATAGTTGGAAATGGAATAACAGACAGGAGGAAACAGCACGGATTTAACCCTGAAGCCTCATACTGACATGTCTTCTGCAGATAGAATTGCTTTGGGTTTGTCTCTTTATTACTTTCATCTGAAACTTTAATGAATTTATTGATAACAGAACAATATAAATGTTCTTGTTTCTTTCATTACAACTCAATTATGTGGGTTTGGCTATGAATAAATGGTCCAAAGACATCAAATGAGTTCCATGGCTTAGAGTGGACTGGCATTTGGGTCAGTCCACTCTTATGCCAATCTAATAATAAACTAGATAAGATTAATCTAGCATGAAAAAGCTCATATTTTGATCCTGTTAAAAATATTTAGGGTGGTGGAATTGGTCTCCGTCTCCCACATCAAAATATTTTCTTGTCCATGTAGTATTTTCCCCTGGGAACTGAAAATTTATTATTTAGATTAAGTTTAGGATTAATACAATATCCACTTAACCTGGGGCTTATAAAGGTTTATTTACATGGAAAGAAGTTCCATTGAGTTCATGCTGATATGAAGTGATGGGAGCTGCAGTTCACATCTGGAGGGAATTTGCTTGGGTAATGTTATTGTTAAGGTTGTGAACAACAATAACAAAAAGATTAACTAGAAAAAGCTATTGTCACTTTCATCCTGAGGAGAAAAAGTAAAACTAAAGAAAGCCAATTAAAATAGCTGAGATATGCGTTCTTCAAGTCATTGAGATATATTTTTGAATAAAATTAGGAGAAAATTAACCATCACTTTATGAATAGGCTTGAAAGGATTGGAAAATGTAATAGATTCAATTAATACTTTCTCCTTTAAAAAAAAAGCACTCTATAATTGGCTCACTATTGGTAAATGCTGCCACATAATAACGTAAGTTAAAAGAAGTAGCCAATTGAGTAATAGTAGATGCATTTAAATTTAAAGGACCAGACCGCAATGCATGTCATGAAGAATTTTTCATCTAAATATTTTCTGCTTCTTAACATTCCTGGCAGTGAAGAGAGGTTATCACTGTATCCAACAACATTATATAATCAGAATAGAGAGAGATCCTTTTTAAGGCTGGCAAACAAAGCTATCTTGAAATAAAATGAAATGTTACTGCCTATTATTTCTTTGACTTTTTAATGATTTTGAAAAGAATATATTGCAAGGGCCTCACAAATCTTTGGATAAACAGGAAAATGCAGTGAAGGTCTCTCCAATTAGACAGCCACTCTCTCTCTGTGCTTTTGTTATCTACTTGGGAATGGCTGTATGGACAGACTTTGATTATGTATATTGACAGATGGAATATCAGAGTTATGAGTGGGCTGGTATTAGATGTTTATGTGTGATTTGGGAGGGGAAAAATCCTTTGGTTCAAAAATGGCTGGTAAATTAAACAGCTTGCAAAAACATGATTCATGGACTTGTTCTGTTTTTCACAATTTACTAGAAACGGCAAATTGAAGGTATACATTTTTCTTAAGCAATTAATATTTTAACTGCGACTTTTGTCTTATCTTTCCAGGCCAAGTTGGCTTAGTACCTTGGCATAAACATGTCCAAGCCTTGTCTTAGCTTTTTTAGAGGTCTTTAAGACCACTTGTCTTCAAGTATATCTGTTAGTGAAGCTAAAGGCATATTGCTGCCTGGAGGTTAAGAAATGATGTGTATGTGTAACTTTATAGAATAATTAAATTTCCTGCAGGAAGATATGTTTAATTCCGAACTCACTTAGGCAGACTGGGACACTGGATACTGCATGCTTTGCTTTTGCAGCTTTGACACCATTTGGAAAATACAGACAATTCTCCACTTACGACAGTTTGTTTAGTGACCGTTCAAAGCTGCAACGGCACTGAAAAAATGACTTATGACCTTTTTTCAGTTACCACCTTTCCAGCATCCCCATGATCATGTGATCAAAAATCCAGATGCTTGGCAGCTGGTTCATATTTATGACTGTTGTGTCCTAAGATCATGTGATCACCTTTTGCGACCTTTTGACAAGCAAAGTCAATGGGGGAACCAGATTCACTTAACAACCGAATATATCTCGCTTAACAACATAACTTTTGGGCTTAACTGTGGTTGTAAATTGAGGACTACCTGTAATCAATCATTAAAATCCTCTTATCTCATGTCTGATTCTATCCCAGGACAGTTTCTAAGCCCAGAACAAGGTACAATTTTTAAAATTTGTAATCAGGGGAATTGATTGAAGTTTTTATTTGTAAGACTTGAATGCTTTACTAAAGATCTGGATTTCATTGATTGAATTTTTGCAGTTTTTTTTTTAATCAAGCAAGTATCTTGTCAGCTGTTGATGAAATGAGTTTATTGCCATACATATTGAATTAAAAAGCCTTCTACTCCATCTTACATTCCATTCTTAATACAGAGGATAATTATTGAGCTCCACTGTGTTAAAACGTTTGGAAAACATTTGTATGTCGAACTTGGTAAAAGCTATGGCACCATTGGGTAAGATCTGTTGATCTTGAGCAGGGGTCCTCAAACTTTTTAAACGGTGGGTCAATTCATGGTCCCTCAGACTATTGGAGGGTTGGACCGGTTGGGTGGGCATGGCTAGGTGGTCATGTGACTGGGTGGATGTGGCCAATTTAGTAGTCCATTAAACAACATACACAAATTACACTTTGATATGCTCCTGTGGGTGGAAAACAAGTTAGTGAAGGGATGTTGCTGCCTTGGGTGTGTGTGTGAGGGACTTCTGTTTGTGTGTGTGTGTGTGTGTCTTTCTTTCTCTCTCTCTCCCTGGAGGCCAGGGAGAACTACTCTGCCATCCAAAAACGGTCCTGGTTTTGGCCTCCTGAGGAGTCTACGCATCCCATTTTTGGCCTCCCTAGCCTCCAGAAGGTGAGTGGGTAGGTGGGGCAATGTGGGCGGGGCAGCCTTGTGGTCCCGTGTGGGCCAAATTAATGGCTTTGGAGGGCTGTATCCGGCCCATGAGCCATAGTTTGAGGACACCTGATCTTGATTAAAAGTTTGTAATTCCAATTTTCCAACTTTGTTTTCTTCAAAAACAAAGGTATTTAGTCATATAACAGCAAATGTAATAAGGAGCTATAATTCTGAGAATTTCAAAAATAAATCTCATTGTCATTTACAGGGCAGATTCTGCCCAGCTACTGAAGCAATAGGAAGATATCAAAAGGCAAAGATGCCTCAAGCTTTCCGAGTTCTCCTGCTCTTCCCATGTGTAAAGGAAAACAGATTTCTGAACATTCTGAACTGTCACCTTGGATTGCTTCTATACATGGAATATGAGATGGCTCTATTTTTGTCCTTTGCTTCCAGCAGAAAAAATATGTCCCAGCTTTGGTTTATTGTATAGCATCTATAAAATAAAGCAAACATGGAGGGCTTTTAAAGCAAACCATCTTTTTATTTGATATTCTGCTTTTTTTTTTGCTTGGTTTCAAAAAATAATATTCTGCACCAGCACATTATGCTGTGGGGATAAACAGTCTTTCCACAGACGAGAACAATTCTGAATGGAAAAACAGCTTTTCCATCAGGGCAGCGTACAGACGCTGGGCCGTTTTTTTTAACCACTAAGGCTATTAAAACATATAAGAGTATTTAATAAATCCTGTGGACAAGATGCTGTTTCTCGGATGTTTGTTTTAATCACATCACATCTATCAGCCTCCTGTTGTGCCTTTTCCTCAAACATTCACTATCCTCCCAGGGCTTTATAGTCAGCAGCATTTATGACCGCAGATGTGATGATGAAGCAATTTCATTGTAGATGTGATGATGAACTCCCATGTATACATTAACCTCTGGACGGAAATTCAGGGCTTAGTGTTACTCAAGTCTTGGTCTTGATCTGAAGGGCTTGCCTTGCGTGCTTTTTGTCCTGAATATCTCGCAGGGAGCAAGAGGGAAACCTGGCGACTTAGCTGTTTCTTATCATGATCAAGAATACAGTTTTTGCAACCGTAAGCAACCCAATTTATAGGAAGATAGGAAAGTATCTTCTTTTGCATGGCCCAATTAGGTGTGTGTCATCCCAACAGGAACACTTGGAAAAATCCGATTAACTAAAGTCTCTTCCCCCCCCTCCCTTTTTTGTATGTGGACTCTTTATTATTTTATTTATTTAGTTTGTCAAACATGTACGAGATAACAGGTATAAGTATAAACTTATACCTGTATAAGGTGTAAGCACATGAAATGAATACAAATAAATGGGGATAGTTCTTTGTAGGCAGCAGGAAAGTCTGTTGGTTTTTTTAAAAAAAATAAATAAATCTGTGAGCATGTAACAGTTTGACACTACTTCCATTCCAATACTGGCATGCCTTTTAGATTTTATGGCTAAAATAAAGGGTCTCAGTCCCCCGTTCTCTCGATATACATCCCTGCGCTGCGATTTCCTTCGTGGAGCTCCACGTTTTATTTTTCAGGCTGATCGGCTAAGTCCGATTTTAAACTCGCTGATTCGTTTGGCTGGCTTAGAAAACAAATCCAGCCCTCAAGACTGCCTTGCCTACGTTTGGGAGTCTTTCTTGATCGCTTGGAAGCAAACGCGCAGCACGCACTTCCAAGCAAGGGAAGGGAAGGGAAGGGAAGGGGAGACGAAGCTGCGACGGAAACTTTGCTTCTGAAAAAACCCCGTTAACCTTTCGCATCCGCTGGGAAGACGAGCTCGACTTCGCTGCCTGCAAAAAGGAAAAAAAAAAAATTATTAACCGCTGCAACTGTTCGCTGCTGATGCACAACCTGCTTTGTTCCGTATTATTCCTCAGCTCTGCGTTTGCTTTCGCGTGTTTTTTGTTTTGAAAAAAGCCTCCATCCGAAGCTGCTTTCCTTTGGCTGAACTTTGCCCGTCGATGGCCGTCTTAATATCCCCTTCAACAAACCGGTGGACGCCTTAAAAAAAAAAAAGCAATAACAAAAAAAAAACCCCAACCAACTTTCCTTCCCTTTCTCGCGCTCTGCAAGCTGGCAGCGGAAAGCGAAAGAGGCAGAGCCTGGGGAAAGCGCCGCGATTCTTTCCCATCGCCGTGACGGTCACCTTCGCCGAACCTGCTTCCCATCTTCGTTTCCGGATTCGGGTGACCTCGGGGGGGGGGGGGCACCGCGAAGCGATCACGCCCGGCCTCTTGATTCCTCTCCCGCCTCCCTCGTCGCTCCGGTCCCTGTCCGCTCCCTAAAGTTGTGCTCCGCTCCGCTTATCTCGACAGACAGCAGCTGCATGGCGAAGGGGGCACACCGGACAGGCGCGCGTTTTTTCCTAAGGCTATCAGGGCAGCAGATCAGAAAGCAGCCGGGATCCTGTGGCCCTGCTGCTGCTGCTGCTCGGAATAAGTAAGCAGGATGCTGGCGGCCAAGATTCTGCTGGACGGTTTTTGCTAATTAAAAGGAGGGGGGTGGGGTGGGAGGAAGAGGAAGGAGTAGGGAAACTCTGGACAAATTATTAAAAGGAAAAGGGAAAAGGAAGAGAAAAAGAAGGGGAAGCCTTAGCATTTGTTCTTCCTCTCGCCTTTGGTGACGCGTTGCCATCACTGCAGGGCTGCCGTGCTCCTGGCTGTCCTCCTGCTTCCCCCCCCCGCCATCTCCCGGGGCATCTCTTCCCCCCCACCCTCTCTCTCCCAGTTTGCTGATGTGCAGCCCGACTCTAAGCGCCCCACATCGGGAACAGCGGAAAGCTCGGCGAGAGGCGACCGGGAGAAGGAGGGATTCTTCCAACCGCTTGGCTCCGTCGCCGATCCCCGGGCAGAAGAGCCCCCGGGAGCCCGGTGCTGCTGGTGCTGCTGCCGTTGCTGCTGGTGGTGCCCCGGCTGTGGCGGGAAGGCGGAAAAGTTTGCTCGGCCTTTTGACAGAGGCGAGGAAGGGAAGCCGGGCGCTGTGAGAGGGCAGGAGGGCGAGTCAGCGCTCCTCCGCTTTGCAACTTCCCTCCTCGCTGGGGGTCGGACCCCTTCGCCCTCCACGCACAGACACACACACACACAGCCGCCCACGCGCACGGCAGCCTCCCGATTCATTTGCATGGGGGGAAGCCCCAGCTCCGGGTCCGAACCCCCCCTGGAGAAGAGAAGCCAGCCGGCGCGGACGAGACATTCGCTGCCCTTTCTCCTCACGGCGCCGCTTCTCTCCAGCCTCCCCCCCCGCCCCCGTCCGCCACACGTATACGCTCCTCCGCCGCTCCTGGCACCCGGCGCCTCGCCTCCCTCGCTCTCTCGCCCATCTCTACGCCGAGGAGCCTGACCATGTTTTGCTGGAGGATGGCTCTGTGGCTGGCTGGGGTGGCCCTCTGGAACAAAGTCTCCCGCTCCCGCAGCTCCGGCTTGGATTTCGACTACGGTTACGATTTCAGCCAGGAGGATCAGGCTGAAGCCATAGATTACAAAGATCCTTGCAAAGCCGGTAAGTGCCTTCCCAGGCGAGGTTAATCTCCGCGTGCTAGGCGCCCTGCCCTGCCCCCCCCCCGGCCTTTTCTCAGGCACTCTCCCGGTCAAAAGGGATTTTTCTGTACGCCCCCCTCCGCCCGGGAGGGTAGATGTCGTGGCTTAAATGGGGCGGACGAAAAGAGGGAAGCTCACCTGTTTCCTTCGCTTCGGAGCGAAGTGAGAAATGCCGAACCCAAGAGGAAGCTTGGGAAAAAGCCGGGGCAGGCGCACTTGGATTCCGCAAGCCGCTGGGGGCAGATCTCTCAAGAAGAACCTGTTGTCTTCTTGAGGGACCCAGCCGGCTCTCTCCACCTTTCTCCCCCCACCTCCCGCATCCTCTACCCTTTTTGCACTTTGCAGACGCGGTTCTGCCGGTCCAAGCCTCGGAGCAAAGAAAAGTCATCGGGAAAAGGGGGAGGCGGGGGGGGGGGGGGAAATGCTTGACTAGGTGGCTCAGTGGCTAAGATCCTGAGCTTGTCGGTCAGAAAGGTCGGCAGTTCCGCGGTTCGAATCCCTAGTACAGGTCTCCTGCGTGAGCAAGGGGTTGGACCAGAGGACCTTCAAGGTCCCTTCCAACTCTGTTACTGTGCAAAATCTAGTTTCCCCCTGCCACCTTGGAAATGTCATTCTTCGGGGGGGGGGGTGTCCTCTTATCCATCTACTTCTCCACCTCGCTGCCCTTAAGGAGTGGAGGAGATGCAAAGAAAAGTCATGCCCCTGTCATGAGTTTTAATCCTGGCATGGAAAGAGCAAAGGGATGGGGATCACCCGAAAAGCTGGTCTTGTGTCCCTTAATCAAGTAAATGAAGAGCAGCTTTAATGAGGTAGGGCAAGGCAACCCAGAAGCCTGAAGAGAACTGTTTGTTTATTCTTTATTTTACGTGGTCATAAATTGGACTGGGTTGTTCCTGAGGAAAGTCTGTATGTACCTTAATTACTTAAGATGGAAGTGCCACTCAAGACAACACATTGGGTAGTATTAGTGGACAATTACAGGCCTGTTGGCTATTCTAGCAGTTAAAAGATGCACTCAACACTCTGCACTGAATGTATCAAGTTTATTCCTGGGCAGCATGTACCTATGGACAGGATTTGATGATGATGTCTATGAGAAAAAAATTCCCAGCATTCTTACCGATTAAACAACAGTGCATATGAGCAATGGTAGGTTGTGGATATTGTTCTGTTATCCCCACAACTGGTACACAATAATATTGTGGTTGGGTCAGCAACCTGGATCACCACCAACTTTTATCAGAAAGGAGCAGTTGTGGGATTCAGCCAGTTTGCACCACTTCGGGAGACCCAGTTGTTAATTTTCTGAGCAGTTTGGTGAACTGGTTGTTGGAAGAAATCATTAGGGCAGAGAACCGGTTGTTAAATTCCTTGAATCCCACCACTGTAAAGGAGCAAATCTGTGCTCTGAACTTTGGAATGAGGAAATGGATAGGCACACTTAACACAGTCACCCATTGAAACCAGCAGGTGTTACACACTTGGTAAGAAATGCAGTTAGATCTTGGGAAGCTGTCCTTCAACCCACCACACTGGAAGTTGTGGAAAGTGATAGAACTGCAATCTAACGGAACAGTTCTCAAGGACTTCAGGCTGGGGAAGATTTAGAAGATGCCTCAAGAGAAGGAATAACACCAGTCTTCCTTATGCAGATCTTTGCTGCTGAATATGGGAGCACCTGCCCTTTAGATAAGGCCTTGACTTGAATGAGGCTTCTGTTTTGTTTTGTTTTAATGTAAGAAAGCCATCCTCCCCCTTCCCTCTATCTTTCAGCTGCTACAAAAGACAGGTTTTCAGATTTTTCAGAGTTCAAGGAAAAAGCTAAAGTACCATTTCAGGTACATTGTAATTCGTCTTAAAAAGAAAAAAAACTGTTCTGAGAAAAGAGAATATATTTATTTATTTATTTTATTTTATTTACTTATTAGATTTCTATACCGCCCTTCTCCTACCGGACTCAGGGCGGTGAACAGCCAATTAAAAACCAATACAAAAAAGTTAAAAACATACTAAAACCAATATAAATTAGGCTGAGAGTATAAAACCGAATAAAACTCTAAAAAATTTAAAAATAGAAGGGATCAGGCAAGTCCGGCAAGTTGAAAGAGATGAGTCTTCAGAGCCCGACGAAAAGTCCGGAGGTCAGCAATTGTTCTCAGTTCTGGAGGAAGATCGTTCCAGAGGTGGGGGCTACCACAGAGAACGCTCTCCCCCTGGGGGTTGCCAGCCGGCATTGTCTGGCTGACGGCACCCTGAGGAGGCCCTCTCTGTGGGAGCGAACCGGCCGGTGGGAGGCAATTGGTGGCAGAAGGCGGTCCTGTAAATACCCTGGTCCTAAGCCATGGAGCGCTTTAAAGGTGATTACCAACACCTTGAAACGCACCCGGAAGTCAACCGACAACCAATGCAGCTCACGCAGGAGAGATGTCACGTGGGAGCGCCCCGTCGCTCCCATAATCCCCCGCGCGGCCGCATATCTAGTTCAGGTTGAACTCTGAGTCCTTGGTGTTCTCTGACCTTAGTTGTTTGCTTGTAGATATTCAACTAGGTAACCTCATCAGTGCTGATAATGTTACCTAGTCTGGTAATTAAAAGGCTGCAAGCAAACAAACAAGTTCAGAGAATGCCACCAAAAAAAAAAAAATGTGGAAGATGTTACAGTTGGTGAATCTTGGAAAAAATATCTAGGAACAACTCAACCTCTTATTAATTAATAGCTGCTACTTCATATTGAACAACATTTTTGTATGTATTTACCCATGTTTGTTTTCCTTATTATATAAAAGTCACCCAAGAAACAATCTTTTTCCAGTCCAGTCCAGTCTATCTATGTTTATTCTGAACATTTTTCTATTGAATTTTGTTACTCCCAGGTAATATACATAGAATATCAACTTAGAACTAGCATTTATTTCAGGATCTACTGTGTGATAGATCTCATAAAATTCAGCTATGGATTATTTATTGCAAGCGTAACTAGAACAATTGAGGGGAAAAGTTAGTTAATTATAGACCTTATTACGGCTGTGCTCACACATCAGCCAGATATTTAGACTGGATTTGGCATTTTTGTCCACTTGTCAAATCCTCCCAAGAACCTGGAATAGGCAGATGTTGTCGTTTAATAATATGAAAGCATCTTTGCAGGATGTAAGCTGTTCCAAGTAAAGCTTGGAATTGACTGATAGTGATATTGTTAGTGCCAGTGGTTTTCAGGTAGTGGTCCAGTTATTTTGAGATTGTACCCAAACAGCTTATTACTAAGAGTACTATCTTTTGTTTTCTTTTGCCACAATAATTCTACTTCTGTTCGTAGTCTTTATATTTTGTGATTTTCTTCAATTCTTTCTCTTCTATTTTGATATCTCCAGGTACTGCAAGGTCTACTATTCCAGGCTATTTTGTCTTTCCGGTCAACAATTTTTAAGTCCGAGGTGTTGTATTGCAGTTGCTGGTCTGTTTGCATTCTTAATGTCACAGTACACTTTAGCTGCTTTTTTTTTTTATTACTTTGTCTCTTTTGTGGTCCCACCAGCTTTTGCTTGCAGGTAAATGCTATTTCTTGCCATTCCAATGTGCAAGTGTTGCTATTTGGTCTTTCTGTCATTTGTGATCAATCTGTATGATATTTTTGCTGTAGTTTATTGGGTAGTCCACTCTTTCTTCAGCTTTTTTTTTTTTTTTTTTTTTTTTTTTTGCAGAGGTGGCATTTGCTGTCTGTTGCCATCTTCTCAATTTTGGCTGTTTATACATTTGTTCTGAATGCTTGGAATTAGATCCTCCATCGCTTTCTTCAACTTTCCTGCTCTTAGTCATTGATAGGTCTTGTTATCTGCTTTGTCTGCCAGTCTGCTATGTTGCCTTACGATGTCTCTTTTTCTATTCTTCATTTGGTCTTTCTTGTAGACCGGTTTGGTCTCCTTAGTATTCGGTAAGCCTTCATAGCATACAGTACTAGCTTCACTGCATCTTCTTCAGTATCCAAATATTTTTTCAATGTCCTATTTTCTTCTTGCAAGTACCATTGTCGAATGTATTTGTAAAATTTCATGTCCACCTGTGCTCCTTGATCTATAAATCTCTCGACATTTCTTTTCTTTCATCTGTTCTAGCTTGCTTGTATCTGATCATAGCATGCTGATCTTATTTTCCAAACTGATCTTTCATTTTGGTGATGAACGTTTGACTTTTTCGGGTCGTTGTTTTCCATCCAAGATCTTCAGTTATAACATCAGTTAATTTGTTTATTGTGGTGAGCTGATGCTTATCTTCAGTACTACAGTACTAACACCTTTTAATACTTGTGCTAGCAGTTCTTTGTGTGTGTGTAAAAAGCTTCAAAGCAGGCAATGTTACTCTTCTGTTGTGGTGTTATAGATACTCAGTTATTCTTCGCTTCAGCTTCTCTTTTTTCAGTCAGAAGACATAGTTCTTTCTGAGGAGAAAACAGAGGAAGAGTGGCTGGTTTGATGATACCAATGGTTCAATATCATCCTGGCTTCCTCTGTTGCCAATTTCCCTGGTTTGTCTCTACAGCAGTGTTTCTCAACCTTGGTCGCTGGACAATGAGTGGACTTCAACTCCCAGAATTCCCCAGCCAGCTGGCTGGGGAATTCTGGGAGTTGAAGTCCACACATCGTCCAGCGGCCAAGGTTGAGAAACACTGCTCTACAGTCTGAGCTTCTACTTGGCAAGGTAGCGATTACCTTGACAGATCTTTGCAGTTCTTCCAATTCTGCTCCCGTGAGTATTTTATATTATAAATCGATTTTGATCTGCTATTCTCTGTTTTGTTATTTCTGATTTTGGATGTTGTTCTTTCCAGATTTGATGAATTCTTTTCAGATAACCTCTTCTCATTGAACTTGATTTGTAATAGCAAATCATTATTTCTTTATTTACAATCTGTATATTTGCGAAGGGTGAGCATTTTTTTTCCTTCCAGCAGTCCTGCAATTGCTGGCCCTGGTTGTTCTGTAATCCTTTAGTCACCAGATATCCAGGAACTCCCAACGCTTAGCACCTAGTCTTTGTTGGTCTGGGCAATGACTAATCCAGTATAAGTTTCTCTAAATTGTTTATGGGATACACATTCTTTGTCTGGCTTCTCTGATGAGGCCTGTCCAGTGTAGTTGAATCTCTGGCATAGCTGGCATCTTCCTCAGAGCATACAGATCCCATAACCACTTCATTGGGGCTGTATTATGGTTGATCAAACAGTCAGCCAGATACTAAGACTACTTCTGCATTTTTATCCACCTATCCCAAGGGCTTGTATAGGCAAATGTTGTTTGATAGTGTTGTAAGTATTATCCTAGAATACAAGCTGTTCAAAGTAAAGCTGACTTTTGCAATTGGCTGATGGTTATTTTGTCTATACCTTTGGTGTTCAAGTAGTGCTCCAGATGTTTTGGAATTGCACCAAAGACACCTATTATGATTGGTACTTTTTTATTTCTTCATTCTACTTCTATTTTAGGTGTTTGTTTTGTTATCTTCTCCAGTTCTTTCTCCAAGTACTCCAGGGTCCACTTGCCAGACTTTTTTTGGTCTTATCAACATTTGTTAAGTCTTATTAATGATCGTTATGTGGCAAGTGTTTTTCTGTCTGAATTCTAAAGTCTACAGCATTTTAGCTTTTTCATTTTCTATTTCTTTGCATATTTTGTCTTCCACCAGTTTTTGTTTACAGGCAAGTAGTATTTCTTGCACGTGTTCCAATACATTATTGCTGCATTATTTTTATTGTTATTGTTTATAACTAGTTTGTGCTGTCTTCTTAAAGCAGCTAACTAGGTGGTCCATACTGCTACATTCATGGCTTCATGTCAGTGTTAATTTTTCATGACTGCCTGGACTGGTCCCTGTAGTTTTTTGGCAAGCTTTTCAGAAAGCATTGGCCATTGCCTGCTTCCTGGGAATTAGGAAAGAGACTGGTTTAATGTCATTCAATTGGCTTTGTGACTAAGGTAGGGCAAAGGTGATTTCTTGCCTCTTACATTAATTGCTGAATCAAACTGGCTTTTATGTAAACCATATTAGACATGAAAAAGGATTAAATTCTGGTTTTCCATTATGGAGAAGCTATAGTGGGAGATGAAAAATAATTTCTTCAAATGAGTATTTTTTATTAGAATCAAAAAGCAAGAACTCAGATGCATCTCTGAAGGAGTCAATGTGGAGAGAAGGCTTCCATGTATCTCCCAGAGGAATTGCTAGCATCTTTCTGTTGAAAAACCAAAAACTAGCTAACTTTCCTTGCATCAAGAATTTCTTTAATGATCTTCATTTAATAAATGAGTTTATGGAAGTTGGAGGAAAAAAAATAGATGACTTGTTTTAGAATAGATATTATTTTGATGTGCAATAAAATCGATACAAAACTTGCCTTCTGTTCTGTGAATAGTGCTTTATATTATTAATTTACATATAATATTTTATTATATCAAGTGTATCTGGTTACTAGCTATTTAAATGCCCATGTCCACCTACTGTAATATTTTTCCATATCCTTTAAATTACCTTTTGTTAGCGATTGGTTAATATATCAAAAGAGACATCACTGTTTTTCCAGACCTTAGTGAAACATCTGTTGGTTTGCAAGACATATGTTTTAGATTTATATGCTCTTTAAGTGACTTGAGTAAATTAATACAGGATCCATTTAATCCTACTCAGTGGCTTTCCTGGCACCAGGAATGGGGTCATGGTTTATTACATCTAAATGGCATACCTTTGTAGTTTGCATGTGATGTATGTACCATATTATTTTGAAAGAGCTGTTACATGCAATCTGGACTCATGTAGACAGTTGGAATTTAAAACAAGTGCTTAAATTTTGCTATTACTTAATTTACATTATTTCTCTTTTCCTTGAGATGTAGTTCAGCCAAAGTTAGTGTTCATGTTGGCCACAATCTTGTAAATTAGAAGTTCTAATTATTTATTTTTTAGCAACAAATGGGATTAAGTGGTTTCTGGTCTAAATAGTGATGGGTATACTCCAAACCCAGTGGTTTGAGGCCTGGCCCTGGTAGATGTTTTTGGTTGCTGTTAGTCATTTTAATTTACACATTTGACAGTGCAAAATGTGCTTTTATTATTAACAATTTTTCCTAATTATGTGTGTGTGCATGCATACGTGTGTGTATGTGTGTGTGTATGTGTGTGTGTACACACACACACACATACATAATATATTGTGTGTTATCTGTACATGTATGCCAACTTTGTTTAAATTACAAATACTCTTTACTTGACTGGTAACAAAACAATCATGTTTCAGTTATAAATTGTTCTACATCCTTTACACATCACTGTTATTTTGACCAGCTTTCAAGCTTCTAAACAGTCTTTAGCAAGACGACTAAGTACAGGAGTTCAGTGTATTTCTTCCCAATTAGTTCTTTGTGCTGCAATTTGGCAGTTTGTCCCCATTTACTTAGTCAGACACAAGTTTTATTGATACCAGTTTATTTTCAAATAAATATGTTTCAGTTTGTAACCCAGTATGGTAATTGCATAAAGCTATATTCAGGGATAAATGAAATTATATTCAGTTGCATTTATTCTCAGGTGAAGATGCCTGTGGTTGCAGCTAATTTGCAGTTCTTATTTACACTTAACTGGTAGCAAATCCCTTTATCTATAGTAAGGCTAATCTTGTGTGTACTATTAAATGTGACTACTGCCTTCTATTTTAAATATTTTCTTTAATGGTCAACATGCACTGAAGTGCTCATTCATAAAGTAAGAGGCTCTGAATTTTAGATGGTTGAATAAAAACAAATGATAGTGATACACTTACGTTATTTGTGACCTTTTAAAAATATTGTGATATCTTATTTTTTTCTAGTACTTTGTACAAAATGATGGCATATATAAGCAAATGTATATTATTTATAATACCAATAAATGTTAGGCATTCACTTGCTTGGAGTTTAGGAATTCATGGGTGATTCTGGTGGATTGTGAAACTTTATTGCAATGGGAGTGTACATCTTTCCGTTGCAGTTATCACAATTCCTGGCTTCTGGTGGCATACTACCTTGCATCCTGGGGATTTGCTAATGTGCGTGGGTGGATTTATCCAATTTGCAGGCTGCAACAGTAAATTACCCTTTCCTCATTTAAAAATTGGTTTTGGAATTCCTCAAACTCCACCTCCTGCCCTACCTGTGCCTTGGGATACTTTATGTAAGAATACTATAAACCAGTTAATTAGTCTGTGATTTAAAAGAAGAATGGTGAGACCTCTTTTAAGGAATCAGAACATTGGAATAGATGCATACCAGAGTTTATTTTCAATGTATTGTGAATAAACCTTAATTATTTTTCCATGCATTTGATGGTTACTATTTGGTAGCTAGAAATTTAAAAGTTCTCACGGAAGAAAAGTTGTCAGTTGTGGCTGACAAAACGAAAAGGTCTTTCTGGGGTAGTACCATGTTTCCCTGAAAATAAGACATCCCCTGATAATAAGCCCAGTTGGGCTTTTGAGCGCATGCGCTAAAATAAGCTCTCCCTGAAAATATTTAAATGCATGCGTAGCTGGTCCCCGCCATTTTCTCTGGTTAGACTTAAAGAGACAGAGCTGGAAATCAGGTAAGGCGGCAAGAGGAGCCCCGTTTTGCTCTATGTGCCCCAAAATAATAAGACTCCCTGAAAATAAGGCCAAGTGCTTATTTTGGGATTCAAAAAAATATAAAACAGGGTCTTATTTTCGTGGAAACATGGGTAGAACACTCCCAGGTAACCAGAAGTGTAGGTGGTATCCAGGTAGAGTGGTGAGATTAAAGTATTGTAGAGTTTAAGTGTAGATTCTAGACAAAATTTGCCGGAGAAGTAACAAAAAGGTCTCCAATGATTCTTCCTCTTCTATCTCTGTTGCAACTATAGCAACTATCAAATGTGAAAATGCACACTAGCAAAGTTAGTTTGGTATTTTTAGCTTTTACAGTGTACAAAATCTTCCTTTTTTTAAAAAAAGGAAAGTTATCCTTCATCTTTACTTCATTTCATCTCTAGATCCCATCTTTTTGATTCCTCTTTTTACACTACAGCAAATTTTCTGGCTAGTTGTTAATCTTAATTTTGCTTAAGTTCTTCTTGCAGCCATATGCCACTTGCTAACCAGTTGATCACTTGGTTCGCTTCAGATAGTTGTAATTTGAGGCAAAAGACTGGATGAATGCCCTTTCTTCGATCCATTTACAGAAACTGAACAAACTGATGGTTGGATCAATCCAACTGGCCAGATAGGATTTCCCATCACTGCTACCTTAGGACAGGAGGGTAATTTAGGATAGGAGTGGCAACACAGCTCTTTCTTTCATCATTGTAGCAGTGCTTTCTGATTCATCTTTTGCCACCTGAGTGTCTTATTTCAGACTGTTGAACTTTAGGAGCAGTCCTGCTTTTCATTGGCTTCTATATTTTATAGACTTAGACTTATATACTGCTTCATAATGCTTTACAGTCCTCTCTAAGCGGTTTACAGTGTCAGCATATTGTCCTCAACAATCTGGCCTCTATAATTTACCAAACTTGGAAGGATGGAATGCTGAGTTAGTCTTGAGATGGTCATGGTCGAATTCTTGGCAAGTAGTAGAATTAGCCTACAATACTACATTCTTACCATTGCGCCACCATGGCTCTTTTAAATTGAATATGCAGAATCAAGTTGATTCATAGTGATTAGGAATCACCTTATCCACAATGATCTGTCCCCTTTCAGGCCTTCCAATAATGCATCCCTTGCAACTGTAATGGAATCATTTACATTGCTGCTATTGGTCTTCTCTTTCCATTTAACTCTGCCCAGATTGTAGACTTTTCAAGAAAGGCAGCTTAGGCAGGTGTTTGTCTCTAATATGATAACTGATACTGGTCATTTCTGTCTCAAGTGATAACACTGAATTGCTTTGTTTGATGATCCAATTGTTTGTTTTCTTGGCGGTGGTATTTTCAGAAGTCTTTTTTAAATATTTAAATTCAACAGTGTACTCTTCAATACTTCTTTAAAGTCAAGCCTTAATTTTTGTAATAGTCATTGTGTCATTGTACAATTTTTCTGACATAGCTCAGATAGAAGCAATACTTACTCTTCTTGTGTGTCATATTTCTGTAGATATGCCACTAGTTCTTGCAACTTTTTGACTTGCTAATGGTTAAAGAGCTGATTGAACTTCATCTTCTAGTAGAAAATAGGGAATATTTTCTAAGGAATCTTGGATGATAACATCCATACAGTATGATCTTCTTTGAATCAGTTACTTTCTGCCCATTAGTGTCAGGTTAGCAGTTCAAGATTAGAATCTCCTTCTGAGTTTGGAGATCTTTTGGAAGATTTTTTATTTTTATTTTTAGGAGACATCTTTGATGTTGTTATAGATGCCATTGTAACACTGTTTTTTATCTCTTAACTCTCTAAAATTATTTGTTATGTACCATCCTGAGATCATTCTTGGCTTTGGCTTGTCTTCCCTTTGTGGCAAAATTCATCTTCTGTTCTAGCATCCAGTTAGGTTTCTTCTTTCTTGATCTTTTACCGTTTTTTCTCCCCTTCATCCTTATTTTTTTTTTTTCATTCTTTCTTTTCTTTCTTAGATTTCATTCATTCTTCAGGTTTGCTGTCCCTGACGTTCAGGATTTTAAAGTGATTTCTTGAAAATGGAAATATGCTTAAGATTGTGTAATGGAAAATTATTAATTTCCTTGTTCCCGTTTAACTTGACATGGAACTTGCATATGCGTAGTTCATCAAGTACAAGAAATCCTTGACTTACGATCATTTGTTTACTGATCGTTCAAAGAGGCACTGAAAAAAGTGACTTATATTCCCCACCCTTAAGACTGTTGCATCAATATGATAACCAGCATATATTTACAAAGGTTGTAGTGTGCTGGGGTCACGTGATTGCCATTTTCAACCTTCCGAGCAAGCTTCTGACAAGAATGGTCAATGGGGAAAGCTGGATTTGCTTAACTGCATGATTCACTTAACAACTGTAGTGATTGATTTAACAACCATGACAAAAGTCATAAAATTGGATGCAACTCATTTAACAACCGCCTTGCTTAGTAATGAAAATTCTGGTCCTAATTGTGGTTGTAAGTTGAGGAGTACCCATATGATATTTTAGAGACAGACCCTAGCCACATCTTCACTATTATAACCAAACCCCTCTATCACCCTGCATCAATAATGTGGTCAATTTGGTTTCAGTGTGCTTGTTCTATTCATTCTATGTACATAGCCACCATCATGATTATTTGAAGAATGTGTTATTAATGAAGAAATAATTGAGTATACTGAGTATCTATATTGAGTATACAGTAATTGGTATAAACTGATAAGTTGTTTTGTTGCTTCGTTTCTGTTTCTTACATCAGTTAGTATTTTCAGTTTCGGCATTCCAATCTCCAGTCAGGGGTAGCATTTCCTGCTTGCATGTTCTTTGGATTTTATATAGAACTTGGCCATAAAACTAATCAGCTTTCTCATTTTTCTGCTTCAGTGGTTGGGGCATAAACTTGGGTAACCCTTATATGAAAAGATGAAATCTATTCAATCATTGACTGCATTCTACCTGAGTGCTGTCTTCGTTATTATCTTTCTTGGTTCTGACAGCAAGTCCGTTGGTAAACAGAATGAGCTTCTGATTGCAAGTGTCCAATTCCATTCCATTTCAAATGACTAGTGCCTACAATGTCACTGTACTGTAGCCAGTTCATTTTATCTTTCTCTGTATTAAGATTTCCCATGTTAATAGATTTACATTCCATGTTTCCAGTGCCATTGTGTCTTTGCAGCTTTGGGTTTTCTTTTCTTGCATGTCCACATCAGCAACTAGATGTCCTTAAGCTTTAATTTAGGTGAGTCATAAGCATCATTGGTATTTTGAAAGATCCTTAGACCTTAGTGTCACTCAACCTGAAGACTCAACATCTGGCACTATGTCATTAGTCGCTTTATCTCTGTGGCTTTCTTGACAAAATGCAAGAGTGGTTTACTATTGCCTCCTTTGCAGTATGAAATGATTAAAATGATAATCTGTGTTCAGTATTATCCTGTGTTGCTGCTGTCTCTTTGCTTTAGCTGGGCATTTGGGATGATCTTCATGCCTTGTATGACCTTAATGGAAATGAATGCTCTTGTCATTCTCCTTACTCTTCATTTATCACTCCCAATAATACCTCTCACCATTTGAATGAGGCAGCCTAGGAAGATATGGGCAGTATATTGCACCCTAAAGTCTATTTTGAATCTGAGTATTTGCCTGGACAACTCTAAGCAGTTTGCCCTTGTTGTTTTCTATTGTTTTTCTCGTGGGGCTGAAGAGAGATTGACTCAAAGTCATCCAGTTGGTTTCCATTCCTAAGATTAGATAGGGAAGGACTCTCTGCTCTTAATTCAGAAACTTAACAACTAGATCAAATCGGTTATTTTTTAATAATTTACAACATGGTTAATGTGGCTATCTAGATTGTTTTGGCTGTCTTGGAAGCTCCACTGTAGTTTCTCAACTTCGTAAACGTCACAGAGAAAGTGTGAACCTTTCAACTTCCAAATTTAAACAAGAATTAACTGAAGATAAAAACAGAGAGGCAGAAAGTTAAGATACAATGGTGTCAACTGAAATAATAAATATAAAGAGTTGTGATGTATGTGCTTGAGGTGGAAATTTAATTTATTGGCTTGCTAGTATGGCAGCTTTCTTGTGAAAGTTATTTTTTAGACAATAGTTTATCTCGACTGCAAGTTATTAGGCAAAATATGACAAATTATATTCTTTGTGAAATCCTAAATCTTCTATATTTAGTTTTGAGACAAACTTTTGAGGACTGAAATCTATGGAAGTATATTCAATAAAAGAAAGAATAAAAAGTGATGCAGTTCTCAAGTTGTCCCATAACTGTATTTTGTCTGATATTTTGAAGAAGACAACTGTGATATTTGTAATCCACAGATAATGAAGTGAGTCTAAGAGGGACTTGTCCACGCCAATCAGTGAGTTGATACATCAAATCCATAAACTCTGGTCATTGCATTTTCTCTACTTAGTTCCTGTGATGTAAGAATGTGATTTCCCCCTTCAATATTTAAAACCGAGATTGTCAAGAATCAAAGATGTAGAGATCATTTTTGCTCTGAAATAGCTTTGGGCTCTTATATTATTGAGTTATGTGAAAGGTGATGCCTAAGGGAAGGCACTCTTGGTCATTAACCATCTGCTCTGCATGCTTAAGATTGTTGAGGTGATATTTACTTGACAAGAAGTCCAGAAATGAATAGATAATTAGCCTATAATTGTTTTTATTGGCAAGAATATCAGATAAAATTTTCAAAGGGATTTATTTCCAAGGATCATGTCTGTTCTCTGAAGCAATTAGCTACATAAATGCTCCTTTTATGCTATGAGCCTTAAAATAATAGTAACAAATGTTAGGTGAACAATTATAATACTGTGGTTTATATATATTTAATCAACAGTACTCATACCATAGAGCACTTTGTGGCATCTAGCTAATAGACACATTTACTTAACATTAAAAAAATCATTTTTTTTAAAATGGATGCATATCCAATGGACCAATTAATACATTCTCCAAAATCTATGTATGCTTCTGAAAAGCATGATATTATTAATATATATTTTTGCCCTATTTTAGTCAAACTTCTGGCCTGGATAAGATATGCATCTTTATATAATCTTAAATTGCATTTTTAAGATCACATCATTTTGGCCCATCCCCAGGTTCTTGTACATATATATCCTGTACATAGAGTTAGGGTTGAACTGTTTGTGCAGTTCCAGCAGTTTCTTTAGACTAAAATCTGGCCAAGCTGTGCTATCAGCCATGGTGTTTCCTTACTAATTACGGTGAGGAGAGAAAAGAATATTAAGGGTTTGGTAAAGTGAATTATTTTAGTGTTGGGTGAAACTGAAAAAAGGAAGGTGAGCTTGAATGAGCAAACACCATGCATCATTCAATGACTGGACAAAAGTATAAGAATATAGCGCTTTCTAAGTATTTATTTGGGTATTTATTCATGAAAATTATTTCCTAGTTTTCTGCTTAAATTTAATTGTATGTAATATCGATCTTTTTCAAAGTGATTAAAACTATTATTTTGAAAATAATTAAGGGGGATGAGAAAACTAGATGATAGAAATAGATTTATTTTATTTTTATGTTCAGTAACTCATTAGGAGCTCTTTCCCAATAACAAACCAGTCTATATTCTTTCAATTTGATTTATAATTCTGGTAATTAAGATTGTTCATATAATAATGAAATAGTGCATTATCAAAAAATAATATGAATTTTATAAATAAATCTTTTGACAAAAACAAGATTGAAAAAGCATTGATTTTTTAAAAAAAATCAAGAAAAAATCTTAATGAAGTAAACATATGGCTTATTAAATTACATCTATTTTAATACCAGCATAATATAAACACAGATGAAATAATATTTAAATATTTAAAATAATAATATTTAATATTTAAACTATAATTCCCTCTCAAAATAAATATAAGGTTATTAATGACAACTCCCTTTATGTGCTTAGCATATGCCTTATAAGTCCATTTGCAAAAAAGAAACAATGCTGTTAGTTGTTGTTTTCTTCCATTTGCATCCTTTTTGAAATAGTTGTTTTTCATTGAAATATTTTTTTCTCCATTTTTGGAAATGTCGCATTTACGAGACCACCTTCTGCCAATGATGGCCTCCCACCAACCAATGTGCTCCCATGGAGAGGGGCTCCTCAGGGTGCCGTCGGCCAAGCAATGCCGACTGGCGACCCCTAGGGGGAGAGCCTTCTCTGTGGGGGCACCCGCCCTCTGGAATGAACTGCCTCCGGGGATACGCATGATCCCCGAGCTGCGTACCTTTTGCTGTGCCCTTAAGATCCTACTTTTCCAACAAGCTGGACTAGCGTGATCAGAATCTGGACTGGGTGTTTTAAATCTTTGGGTTTTAAATTTGGGGAGCCAAATTACTTAATTAGTTTTAATTTATTTTAAATTTTGTATACCTGGTTATTTTAATATGACTATGCACCGCCCTGAGTCCTTCGGGAGAAGGGCGGTATAGAAATTCAATAAAATAAATAAAAATAAAATAAAAATGTGTAATTCCAGCAGGTGAATATGGGAACCACATTCTGAATATGGATAAAATATCAATTGGTCTGTAGGCCAATCTGCAGCTTTTATGTACAAGTATGCACCTGTGAACTGTGACTGTGCAAACTACTCATTAATTACTCATTAATTCCTTTTCTTACGCTGTGTCTGGACATAGATACTATGTGAATTGACTTTCTTATTAGCTAAAATGTAATCCCAGTCTAATCTTTTTAATTCATTTTAAAATCATGGCTTAAGGTTATTTAAAAACGTAATTGAAAACTAATAGCAGTTGAGAAAAGGTGGAGAAATGCCACCAGGTTTTCATCCTTAAACAGTGCAAGTACCACTCTGTAAAGAGTTTGTGAATTTGCAAAGTTCTGCCGTATTCTGTTTTAGAAAATTGTGCCTCTCTAAATATTTTTGGATTTGACTGTGGAAACACTTGCATGTGCACTATAACTGAGAGCTAAGTTTCTCCACAAGGGTACCATCAGGATCATGATAAAATTTGCATGTGAGGATCAACTCAGATTTTTCATTTCTTGGAACATAGTTTGAAATTAATCATAAACTAAGCAGGCAATTCTTTGCCTGCATTTATTTATAATTTATATTTATAAAACCCTAGTAAGATTGGAATACTGCAAACAATTCTGGTCACCATACTGCATAAAAGATGCAGTTGAGACTTTGGAAAACGTTCAGAGAAGAGCAAGTAAGATGATCAAAGACCTGGAGACTAATGCATATGAAGAACAGCTGCAGGATTTGGGTTTGGCTAGTCTAAAGAAAAGTAAGAATTAGGGGAGACATGATAGCAGTATTCCAGTATTTGAGGGGCTGCTACAAAAAAGAGGGGGTCAGATTATTTTACAAATCAGCAGACTGCAGGACAAGAAACAACGGTTGGAAACTAACTAAAGAAACAAGCAACCTGGAATTAAGGAGAAACTTCCAGAGGACAATTAACCAGTGGAACAGCTTGCCTTCAGAAATCATGGGTGCTTGCCTTCAGAAATCATGGGAGGTTTTTAAGAAAGACTAGACAGCCACTTACCTGAAATAATATAGGTTGTCCTGCTTGAACAGGGGGCTGGATTAGAAGACCTTCAATGTCTCTTCCAGCTCTGTTCTGTTCTCTTCTGTTCTGTTCTTCACCATTCACCATCGACAGTGTTGCTCTATCTAACCTTATAAGTAAAAATTGCTGCTTATCTATGGGTTAAGTCAATGTTTCTCAACCTTGATGACTTTAAGACTTCCAACTCCCAGAATTCCCTAGCCAGCATAGCTGGGAGTTGAAGTCGACACATCTTAAAGTCGACAAGATGGAGAAATATTGGATTAAGTTACAGTTTTCAGTCCATTAAGGTTATAAAGTTAGTACTTCGATCCAAATAATTCACAGTACCATTTTTTCCCTGTGTATAAGACATCCCCATGTATAAGACACCCCCATGTTTCATGTAGTTTCTTGTAGTAAGCACACTATAAGCCATCACTGTGCAGAAGCCATCACTGGAACAATAGAGATGAAACCTAGAGTGGCAATGTGATATGGGAAACAACTACAATACAGAGGAATGATAGACCTGCATGTTAGATAGAGGCTCATCCGGCATATGTGGCCTTCTCCTTGGCCTCCTGTGTATAAGACGTCCGTCCATTTTCAAGTAAATATTTTAAAGAAAAAGCAGTGTTTTAAAAATGGAAAAATGTGGTAATTACATTCCCCCCCCCTTCTATATCCCATTGTCATTCAGAGATATCATAAAGCTGTACATAAAATGTACAGTTTGAGGCTTCAGGTCTGTCAAACTGGTGGCCTGCAGGCCAGATACATTATGTGTAGGCCACACCCACCCTGGCTCTGCAAAGGCAAAAAAGGATGTAATACCTCACGATCCAGCAGGTGACGTGATCGAGTTTGACACCCATGCTTTAGGATCTCAGATGGCCTTGAAAAACCTTAGGTGTACTCTTCAGAGTCTCTTAAAATGTTGGCAAAAAGTCATCTTATTTTCTAACAAAATTTCAAGGACAGCTGATTATGAGTTGCATTAATTATAATTTTTAATTAAATTGAAATGCAATTTCAATTAAAGCAAATATGGTTTTGGCTGTTCCGGAATAAGGCTTGCAGCGTGCAATTTAAATGATATGTGCAGCTTTTGCCCTGAAATCATTTGTTTATAATATGTTTTAGCTAGTGAGTCATTTATATTTTTGTATATTTGCACACAGAGACATATATAGCACTATCAGTATGACGTTCTTAACGAATTAATGTGCAGTAGATAATGTGCAGAAATTCTTCTTACATAATATCTGTGTATTTCAGTATGTTACTTACACAAGCCAATTATTTCTGGTTTCACGTAGGATAGTTTTAGAACAATTCAGTGGGTGTGAGAACATGATGGTGCTGAACTTTCGAGATGAATTGCCCAAATTCACCATCTGGCAAAAAAATGCTTTTCTATGTTTATATAAAGGCGTGACATATTCTGTTATTTTAACCTGCATGCTCATCGTGTAATTTCTCCTTTCTTTTGAATATATCTGAATATATTTTATTGGTTATTCTTTGAGGTAGTTTCATTATGGAATAATGTATATGGGGGTCAAATATTCTAGAAGAGTTTGCATATCTGAAAGTGTGACAAGTGAATATTCCCGAAAACACACAGTACAGCTGCTATTAAAAGTGATTTATACAATTAAAATGGAATATACGTGGAATGCTCAAAGGTAATTAGATTGTATTTATTGCATTAAAAATGTATGCAGGACCTTCCCCACTCCCCTGAACTAATGGACTTAATAAGTGCCTTGTACCTTCCATACAGAATCAGCTGTTTAACTAAAGGCTTACTGAAACAATTCTGACACACAACTCAACTGGCCATAGTTGCGGAGATGCTTACAATGAGTTCATGCTGATAATGTTTTCCCAATGCTGTTAAGCATACAGGAAAAAGATTAGTATATAAATTCTGTGTTAAATACAGCTGTCAGAGAAGTTTGACTAAAAAAATCTTTGCTATTTCATACAATTTATCATTCTGCATTGGAATACTTAATATTTGAATGACTAAACAGTCTTTTCAAACAGTTAGCTCAATTTTTTTAACAGTTAAAGTGATAGATTATTGGAAACTGCACTGCACATTTAAAGAATTATTTATAAGTATTCATGCAAAATAAATGCTTAAGACAAATCAGGGGAAAATATACTCATATTACTAAAGAGAACTTAGCTAAAATAAAGTGGGTTTATAAAAGTAGTGTATTTGTATTGTTTGTAACTTATTCCAATTCTCTCTCTCTCCTTTCTCCCTCCCTCCCTCCACCCCCTCTCTCTTTTTCTCTATAACTATATAACCTCCTATCCCACATATATTAAAAAATTAAAATGCAAGTAAATGTATTTGTTAATTGATTTACATGATGAATGAGATAAAAATGACAAAAAATGCAAGAGTGCATTCCAAATAATCATCATATAACCATCTAGCAGGCTTCACTCTATTATGGGATCTCCAGAACAGTTGTTAAAGGCATGTTTTAAGGGACGTCTAGAAGGCAAACTTGAATTAAAAGTTATTGACAAAAATATAGATATATATTTATGGATATATGAATAACCTTTATAGAGGAATAAGCAGGATTTGGGGCTAGATGTTCACATTTGATCCCATTTTAGTTCTATGCCAGTTAATAGAAAACTATATTGTAAACCTAAACTTTATAAGCTTACTCAGATTTTAAATTTGCTTTCAAATCCATCTAGAAAAAGAAATTGTGGTCATATTTAAGTTGAATGTTCATCCAGATACATTTACACCAGAGGTGAGTTTCAGCAGGTACTACCAGTTCTGGAGAACCGGTAGCGGAAATTTTGAGTAGTTTGGAGAACCGGTAGTAAAAATTCTGAGTGGCCCCGTCCCCATCTATTCTCTGCTTTCCAAGTCCCAGCTGATTGGGGGAAATGGGGATTTTTCAGTATACTTTCCCTGGAGTGGGGTGGGAATGGAGATTTTACAGTATTCTTCCCCTGCCACACCCACCAAGCCACACCCACAGAACCAGTAGTAAAAGTTTTTGAAACCCACCACTGATTTACACCTTCCCAAAAATGAGATGTAAGCCATCACTTTTGAAAGTGATATCTCCCCGGAAAAAGATTTCATTTTCTATATTAATTGTGTGGTCGAAGCCTTGGGTAAGCCAAATTTCAATCTCCCTCAGCTTGAAGGCATTAAAACTCCCGTCTTGCTATACACTGTCATTTCATGTATTCCAACTGACCTTATGAAAACCCTAAAAGCTATTATTCAGTACTGTGGGGAGAATATCCTGGTCATTATGTTTAAATAAATATTAAACTGTAAATATTTCCCAAAGGTAAAAACACAAAAATGAATAATTGGGAAAATATAATGGAATAGAGTCATAACTTCAAATACCCAGGAGCAGTTTTTCATCACAGAAGGATCTGAGTATGAAAGGCCAATGAGTATGGCAGGCTCTAAAATCCTCAATGACTATTAAAATATTTGTCTTCTCTAGAAAAACAGAATTGATCTAGAACTGTAGATCTCTTTCAGACAAAATCTCTTCCCTATATTCACAAATGGGTCACAAATGGGCATTTTTGCAGGGTGCCCAACAACTTACAACTGATTACTTTGCAACTGTTTGAAGTTATCATCTATCTGAGAAAGGGATTTACAAGCCAGATCCGAAGTTCTGATGGTTGGGACCTCCTGTGGAAAAATGATTGCAATTAAGTCACTCAGCAACATGGTTGCATTTACAGCTGTTTGCAACTCTCTGGATCATGCAACCACATTTTACAATGGTTTTGCTGAGAACCAGCTCGTACTTTCAGTTTTTGACAAAATAGCACTGTAGCAAACAGTAGGTTTGTTTAATGACTGCAATTTTGCTTAATGACCACAGTGTTTGCATTCAGAACTGCCACATTCATTTAACAATCGCTTAAAAATGATGTATTTTTAAGGGCTATATATTTGCCCCAAGACATATACAAAAAGCACTTAGACTAAAGATTAGGATGCCTAGCATAGAAATAATGCTGTGATTAATTTATTTAGTTTGTGTTAGGTATAAATGCCCTACCTGCTCAACGCGCCCCACCAAGCCTGGCATCACAAGGGTTAACCCACGTACCTCTGGTTCCCTCCCCTTCCCTTGCACACTCCTTACCTAAGGCTCCGCCTCCTGAGTACTTAAGGTCGTGCCCACAATGCTCCAGTTGATACCTGTAATGAGAAACATCTGTAAATAAAAGGATGAACTGATTCAACCTCAGGGTGTCTCTGTAAGTCATTGGGTCCTCCATCGATCATCCATAACAGTTTGTGATGTGTTGAGCAAGGGTGAGTTGGAAACATTAGAGCAGCAGAGAACACCTATATCTCAAAGCCATAGAATAGATGACAAGGATGTAGAAAATGCTATGGAACAATCAATATGCTTACTTTCAGATATCCAGGGAACAGCAAGTGTTGAGGGAACTTGGTTCAGTTTGCTTCTTTCTGGGCTTTAAACTGGACTTTAACAGTGATTCATCATTTTGGAAATAAAGAGCTCGTGGTCACCAGAAGGTATGTGGGTGTTGGCAGTTTTGGAAGAACAGCAGAAGTTGGGAGAAAATCTGATTATTCCAAGGAACGTGGCTTTCTTTTTAATTTCCTAGCTTGATCACAAGGCATTCAGTTCATAGTTTTAACAGTGAGAGCTTGTTTGTACTTGATGTCTTGCAAGGATTAACTGATAACATTCACATTTTGAAGCTGGGTATTTGTCCTGCTCCAAATGTATTGCTAAATTGGGGGTGCTATTGTCTTTAATTGTATTTGATTACATCCTTAACAAATTGCAAAGTGGTAAGCACATTGTTTTTTTAAAAAAATAATGTTGTAAAATTAAATTAGAAACAGGTAAGCCATTTAATTTTATCTTGATTGTATATATCTATTATCTAATCTATTATCTCTAGTGTAAATGCTGATTTTGTCTGATGGAGAAATATAGTTCTGTAGATCTGGTAAACTAAGCCTGAAACCAAAGGAATATATTCTCAGAAGTTTTAAAAACACTGGAACTTTAAGGTAATAAAACCAAGACATTAAAACTACATGAATAGTACTTTAATAATAATTTGTAATGAATAATATCTTTTTATTAAGTCTCAATGCATCATCAAATGCAACTGATATGGTTTAAGTTTGTTTAAAAACTGTAATGCAAAAATGTTCGTCTTCTTTTCATAGAAAAAATTCAAAGTTCCTAATGTTATTTTGCATCTCAATTCCTGACAATTCAGCTGGAAAACAGTAGCGTCATATGTGGTACAGCTAAAGAAAGGCAGATGTATTTCCCACCAGTGATTTTCATGTTTTTATCCATAATACTATATATCTTCTCTACATGTGTGTATCTAGATGTATGTATATTTTAAGAATCATCTCAGCACATACAGTATATTCAGATTCAGGGATATATTATAGGCTTTAGGCACAATTCCCTGCTTCCATGTTAGCCACTTCTTTACAGATGATTTTAACATGCAGCTGCCAGATAATCACTAGTCTTCCAGCTTTAGTGATAGTGCATTGATGTACACTATTACTCAGGCAATTTGCTGGCCTTGGCAGCCTCAAAATTGGAGGGAAACTGTAAGCTTGTCATGCATGTTGGAGATGACACCACTTGCCATGACAGGTGAAGAATATATTTATTGGAACATTTTTGTAAGAGAAGAAAAGTGAAGAAAATTTGAGATCAAATGTCCATTCAGAATATTCTATAAAATAGATATCCATGTGCAGTGCAGAATTAAAAAGTGTTATATTTGTATTATAACTTTTCCCTTAAAAATCAAGAGAATACACAGGGAAACTATTCATTATGTGATCATAGCATCCTCTTGAAAGAAACTAGACTGAGATATAGTGACTATTCCAAAGTTACACAGTGAATACCGCGTTGAAGAAGAAGTGCAAAACACAGTTTCCTTAAGTTCAGTACTTTAATTACTGCCATACTGGCCACTATGATCTTACTAGATAGTTTCACCTGATAATTTATGGAAAGACAAAGAGTTATGATTTGTCATAATATTCTTTTCAGAATACTAAGTATACTAAGGATTGAAAATATTTGCTGTTTGCAGTATTCAGTTTTATCTTGGTTTAATCATGTTGCAGATATTTGCTATGATGGGAAAACCATGTTCAGATATTGCCTTTGATCTTTCTGAAGTGAAGTCAGCTGAAGGTTAGCAGAATGGATTTCTCACACTGCTTGAGAACTGACATTCATATTTAATGACATGGGATGATGTCACCCTTCAGTTAAATTCTTGGCTTTCTCATGCCTGATTATCATTCTAATCAGCAGAATTGCAGTGATCATTAGCAGAATAATGTTAAAGTGCTTTTTTAAAAAAATAAATAAATAAAGTTCTCATCCAAGCCTTGAGCAGGTTGGTTCCTTTTAAGATTTTTAAGAGATTGCTATTATATTCAGTTAACATGGTTCAAATTTTTTAGTCTAACTAAAATAAGATTTAAACTGGTGGAAGATAAACAATTTGAAACAACTTGAACATCACATGTTGTCATGAAAGAAGAAAATAATAAAGAGATCAATGTGAAATCAAAATAAAAGGTAACAATGTTTGTCTAAAGGAAGGATAACAGCAGAAACACAGAAAACTCAAACTGCATGACTTCTGATCAGTAGCTGAAAGTCAGATGCTCATGACCATAGAGTGTCAAGGCCCAGACTTAAGACCTGCCAACTATTGCTAAGGGCATATCTCAGGTTATGCTATAGGAAGAAAAGACAGATTTGTAAAGTGTTGATATGAAAACCTTAGCTACAGCAGGAAATTTACTTAGGCTTATGTTTTTTTTAATTAGCCTTGATGAGAATGCATTGTTGAATTCTCCTTACAATTATTGGAAGTAATACAATGAGGTGACTAACATTACCAAATTTGGTAAAGCAAAAAAACAAAAACGATATATCTGATTTAAGATGATTGATTTGTATGCTCCTAACATTGAACATGTTGAGCAGTATTAGATTTTTTTAAAAAAATTAAGATCATGTGTAAAGGTGTGTTTATTATATATTGTTTGGGGCTACTAAGATCATACTGTATTTTTGAAGAGCACTATATTTTTCTGCTTTGACTTCCTGTTTTTCAAAATACGACTGGACCCCAAAAAGGAACGTTATAATTGATGACTGGTTGCAAAATATTGTCTCCTTCCTCATCTGTATCTGTGTTCTCACTTCATGAAGTTGTGGTTTTATTTATTTTTCTTATTCCTACATCACATGATTTATTACATCCTACAAATACGCCTCAAAAGTCAGCATGTGGTACAACACAGATGTTTCTTGAAATGCAGATTGCTGTGTGAAACAGTTCTATTAAAGAGTCATTCCAAAATATTTTTAAGCATTAAAATGACTGCAGAAGCTGAATCACCACTGTGAATTGTCAATGTCATTTCTGTGTCAGATTTACTTTTAATAGAAGTGCCTGAACAATTAGATATTATTAAATATCCTATTAGCAAACAAGCATATTGTGCATCAGATAGGAATTGGGTAATCCTGAAAGTTTGCAGTTTCTAAAACACAATATTCAAAATGATTACACATGATACTGAAATTAGCCTGTATGTTGGGTTATTGGCTAAATGGAGGTATTAATAGGGAAACTTCGTTTCAATGAACAAATAAGGTGGGAGAAACTACTCCATTGTAGTGGAGACAGCATCCAGGAATGGGTTGTCCTCATCTGCTAGCAAATAGGACTGAGTCTGCCAAAGTTGCGAGGACACGCCTACACCAATGGTCCCCAGCTTTTGACTCAGTCCTAGCTAAAGACAGACATGTTTTTTGCTTAGGGCTCCTAATTCCTGAATACTTTTTCACTACTTACTACTAACGTGACAGCTATATCACCAACGTATCAGCTGTGCTACCAACTATTCCAGTGAGAAGAGCTTTTAGCTCAAGCCCGCTGAGGGCTGTACAGCAGCGAGTCAGGTCACCGGAGCATGACTCTGACAGAGCAATCAGATTGAACATAGCTCACAGCGCTGACCCAGAGCCTTTTTGGAACAGGATCAAGGCTCCAATGTGTTCTGGCTTGGTGAGAAGCTTCACGCTCCGCTCCTTGCTGATGGGCGGCCAGGCTGTCAGGTAAGCCTGGGACTGTTGCATTTGACAGCCGCCACCAATGATTCGGCCCAGATTTGGGAGTCCCTGCCCGATTGTGGGCATACTCCAGAGATGCCGGCAACAGCTGCTGTGGATCGTGGGCTAGATTCCAGAGCCTCTGCTTGCAAGCATACTGAAGCAGCCACAAACCACTGTTTTCAGTGGCAAGACCTTTTGAGATTTGGTGGAGCGGCGGCAGCCTTAAGATGGTGAACATGAAGGCCGCCTTCAGCAGAGAAACTGCTTTGGTCTGGATGCTCTGAATTCAGACAGGAGGGAAGGCAGTGCTGTAGGGACCTCGGGATCAAGGTCTGCGAGTAGGAGGGCAGCAGCTAAGCTCTCCAAAAGATCAAAGACCATCACTAAGCCCTCAAAAGTGGCTGAGCAAGATGCAGCAAGGCGTCAGAAGGCAATTGACTGCCAGGTGGCCAAGGCACTAGAAAGGACTAGCGGGGGACTGCCTCAGACTTTTGAGCGGATTGTTCCCACCATAATGAGGAACAGCAGTTGGCTCTGCCTGAGGCTTCAGACAGCTGACCTCCCCAGTCCCTGTCACCAGATGGCATGGCTGAGCAGCTTTTAACAGAGATTAATCTGTCCAGCAACAAGGATCCTTTGTATAGCTCCCTCCCAGATCCATTTTCTGCCTCAACTGCATGGCAACAGCCTGTCAGGGTCAATGTCTCACTTGCAGAGGCGACTTTTACCCCGACGGGGATCCGCTCAGGGGAAAGGCAGGACTGACATGGAAAACTTGATCTCAGAGGCCATTAAGCAGGGCATAGCAGCTGGCTTACAGCAAAGCAATAGAGCTGCTTCAATCAGATCAGACCATTCCTGGCCTGTAGATCTGCCACTTATGGATCAGGCTCCAGGGGATGTCTTGCCCACACAGAGCCCTTATTCCCCAGTCTCTTGTAATCACTCAGAGGAGGAACTGCCCCGGGAATTAGATCTGCCAGAGGATGAGGGCTAGCCCTTGATCAGCCAGTATTCACTGATCTGTTCCACCCAGTGTTATTCAAAACTTTATTATACAAGGTTAGGAATACAGCACACCTAGTGGGCCATTTGCCAGCTCCAGAACCATCACCAGCCACATCACAACCCATGAGCTCGCTTTTTTCAGATGGTAGAGGCAGAGGTAGTCCCTTTGCCACAATTATTTTTGGACATTGTGGAAAGGCAGTGGGCAGCACCTGGGGCGGGAGCAAATCCCAGGACCCTGGATAAGAGATTCTACAATGTGGGGCCAGACTTGTCCAAGACACTTCAAGTGCCTGTTGTGGATGGGCCGGTGGCGGCATTAACTGCACCATCCATACTGACGGACTCACCTGAGGATGCTCTCTGACCTGAGGACAGAGGGGCGGAGCAAACCCTCAGGAAGGGTCACCAAGTGGCAGCATGGGCTGTGAAAGCATCCACAGAGGCATCATTTTTTAACAGGACTTCCTTGATGTGGTTAAGACAATTGCAGGACAGAATTCCAGTGACAGATATATGGTCTCATTGTCGCCAGACATTTGGGGTCAGACAGCGGCTTTGGGCCGCCTCACCGACAGCACCCCTTCCAGCAGAGGCATGACCAACAGCAGGATAGGGCAGGGAGGTACAAGCAATTACCCCCTAAACAGCCCTTTTGAGGGGGAGGAAGCCATTCTTTCAGACACCAGAAGTAATAACAGCACTGGCTCTCCCATTGGGGGATGCCTAGCCGAGTTTGCCGGGCGATAGGAGAACATTACTACGGATACATGGGTTCTGGGGGTGATCTGTTTGGGCCTCTCCTTAGAATTCCTCTCCACACCCCTGAGGTTTTTCATTCAATGCCCTGTTTCAGGGAACAGGATTAAACGGGGCCTCATGGAAACCGCTATTCAACATTTGTTGGATATTCATGTCATCCAACTGGTTCCAGAGTACCAGCAAGGGGTGGAATTTTATTCCATCCTCTTTGTAATTGCAAAGCCCTCAGTTGTGGTGGTGGGGGGATTCAGGGCAATTCTGGACCTGCGTAATCTACAAGTGGTTCAAGATGCATTCACTTCAGGCCACTTTGGACAGCATCAGGGAGGGCGACCTCCTCACTTCTATTGATCTCACCGAGGCTTATCTTCATGTTCCCATTTTTCCAGAACATAGGCAGTATCTCCGCTTCTATTATGGAGCCTGGCATTATCAGTACAGGGCCTTGCCCTTCGGCCTGTTGTCAGTGCCCATGGCATTCACGCTTTGGCGGCACACCTCCGGGCTCTTCCCGTGTGTGTCCAGTGCTACCTGGATGACATCCTGATCCAGTCCACCTTCGAATTCCAGGCGTGTGAAGATCTCAGACTCACCATCCAGATGCTTCAGGACCACAGGTTTTCAATAAACACCAACAAGAATCTCTTGACACCAACCAACCGGTTGCTGCATTTAGGAGTGGAGATAGATATCATTGTATGCAAGGTGGATCTCTCCCAGGAGCGACAGGCAAGTATAAAGACATTGGTGGGTCAGATCAGGAGGGACTGTATGGTACCCCTGGCCACACTTTTGCAACACCTGGGCAAGATGGTGTCCTGCATTTGCCTCGTGCCTTGGGCACACTTGCACGACAGGGCTCCCCAATGATTCCTTCTCCCTTATTAGAGGATAGACAGGAGCTCTTCCCCATCCAAGGTTAGGATACCTCAGGAAGTGATCCATTCCCTGAGTTGGTGGGCTTCCCTGGCAATTACTATAGGATGTTTCTTCAAAGAGCCAGAGCACTTGATGGTGATGACAGATGCCAGTCTTTTTGGCTGGGGAGGCACATCTCCAAAATAGGATGGTCTAAGGATAGTGGTCTCAGGCAGACCTTGGCCATAATATAAACTGGTTGGAACTCAGGGCAGTCCATCTGGCCCTTTGACAGTTTGAGTACATTGTGTCAGGCAGACACGTTCTAATTTTGAATGACAATGTAACCACTAAGGCACATATTAAGAGACAGAGAGGTACCCAATCCAGGTCCCTTATGATAGAAGCTGAAAGACTCTGTCTCTGGGCAGAGAGGCTCCATTTGTCAATAAGGGTGGAGCACATTGCAGGGGTCACCAATGTACAGGCTGATTGGCTCAGTAGGGCCACAGGTGCAGAGTGGTGCCTGCATCTGGCTTTATTTCAGGAGATGACGGAGCGCTTCAGATGGCCAGCCATGGACCTCTTTGCCACCCCAGATGGCAAAGGAAAAGTTTTTTGAGAGGTTTGTGGTTCCGGGAGCAGAAGGGGTCGATGCGCTTCACAGCCCTTGGCTGAGAGAACTCCTATATGGCTTCCAGCCCCTTCCCCTCATCCTGAGGGTGATAGGAAAGATTTTGGTGGAGAGAACAGAGGGGCTACTTCTGGTCCTGCACTGGCCCCACTGACCATGGTTTGCCAACTTGGTTGCCCTGTCGGTGGCTAGCCCTTGGAGGATACTGCCGGACAGTCTCCCTCAGCTAGGTCCACCTGGACCCTCAGTGGCTCCAGTTGACATCCTGGCATTTGAGCAGAGGACTCTGAGCCAGGACAATTACTCCTCCAGTGATAGATACCATTCAAGTCTCTAGGAGAGCTTCCACAAATAGAATCTATGATGTGACCTGGAAGCCATTTTGCTCTTGGTGTTCCAGGTCACGCTTGAACCCAACATCTGTATCTGTGCCCCAAATCCTGGACTTTTTTCAGGCGGGGCTTGACAAGGCTCTGTTGCCTAACACTATCCGTCGCCAGGTAGTGGCCCTGTCATCGGTCCTTTCCTGCGGGAGGCTGGACTCTCTAGCTCAGCACATGACCGTTCACAGGTTCATTAGGGACGCAGCGAACCTACCTCAGTAAGGTACTGCAGGTGCTGACTGAGGCTCCCTTCAAATCACTGAGAGCAACCACATTGCGTTTCCTAACCTGCAAACTGGCCTTCCTGGTAGCCATTACATTGACTTGACGGATATCTGAATTGGCGGCGCTCTCTGTAAGGCATGATCTTCATGTCTTCCACCCTAACAGGGTGGTATTGCACCTGGACCCTTCCTTCATACCGAAGGTGAACTCATGGTTTCACAGAGCACAGGAGTTTATCTTGCCCAACTTTTGCCCCAATCCAGTGCATGCCCTGGAAAAGAAATGGCACACTCTAGACATGAGATGGGCACTTCAAATCTATATAAAATGAACTTCCCCCTTCAGGAAAATGGAGTCACTCTTTGTATCATTCCAGCCAGCTTCCTTAGGAGCCAAGGTCACTCTATCGACCCTGGGCTGCTGGATTCGGGTGTGTATTGCCAAATCTTATGCGATACAGGCCTTCCAATGCCCAAGAGTATCATGGCACACTCCACAAGGAGTGCGGCCACAAGTTTGGCATGGGCAATGCAAACCTCGTTGGAAGAGGTTTGCTGTGCGGCTACATGGTCCTCTCCGTCTCCTTTCATCAAGCACTATGAGCTGAACAGCTACGCCTTGGCTGAGGCAGCCTTTGGTAGGCGGGTCCTCCAAAGGGTACATGCTGATGAGGGGACCTCAGACTAAGATGCGGCCCATCCTTAAGGACAAGACCACTTTGGTCTGTCCCATTCCTGGATGCTGTCTCCACTACAATGGAGAAGGGGTGTTGGTCCTACCTGATATGCTCCTTCTCATTGAGTGGAGACAGCATCCAGCCCCACCAGTGACCGGCTGGTCCTTTGTCCATTGGAGGGTAAAATATCTGACCAAGGCACATCAAGTCTGTCTCTATGCCTTCACCAAAAGCTGGGAACCATTGGTGTAGGCCTGTCCTTGAAACTTTGGCAGATTTAGTCATATTGGCTAGCAGACAAGGACAACCCATTCCTGGATGCTGTCTCCACTCAACAAGAAGGAGCATATCAGGTAGGACCAACAGCCCTTTCACAGAGTTTCTTAAGACTCAGTTAAAGTCTTGCTTGGATTTTATACATGAAATGTATAATATTTATATAACTTCATATAGAATTAGAAATTTGAGGTTATAACTAAAGAAAATGCCTAAAGCATAGTAGAATTAAAATCTGTATATACATACTAGAAATGGCTATTGGGATAATTTTACTTAAAATAGTTTCATTTCATGAGTAGGACAATTCAGAATAAATGTAAAATAACTAAAAGTTACTTGTTGATATACCATCTGGGTAATGCTTTTTATATCAAAAGCAAAGTGAATATAATTCTTTTCAAATATGGCTTTTGATAAATGGGGAACAGTAATTTAAAATAAAGGCATGTAATTAATGGAACAAGTTTCAGATGTGAAAACGGGTTTTTCACATTTCCTCTTTCTGTGCTTGAAATATCCACTGTATTTGTTTGCATCCTTACAACATGATATATCACTGGAGGGATAGAACTTTGAAATACCCTACACATGGCATTATTAAAAAAAATTATAACCCACATAATTTTTTCTATAGGACAAAAAGAATATCTTCTTATGAATCAAAAGATTTGTAGTATGCCTGGAAAACAGAAACACAATCCTTAATTCTAAATAAATCAGTAACTCTATAGGGAAATACTGAAATCCAAATCTGATTGAAGGAGCCCCCCATTCACTAAATAAGGCTATAAACTAAACCAAAGATTCTCAATTTAAAAAAAGACACACTAAAAAAATACTTCAATCATTCAATTTTGGGCAATTATTTCTTCAAACACATGTTCAAATGACAGTTAAAACAACCTATTCTACAAAGTTCATCCAATCAGTTTCAACCCTTGCTCAACTGTTCTTCATATTTGCTGCTAATGTTTAGTAGTATAGCTATAGTAAGTTTGCTGTTCTTGTTGTTGACAATTTATTCTGCGGGAAATAATTTGTGGGCTTCTTCATTAGTAGATCTGGGATTATCATGATATTAATCATAATCATAATATTAATACTCATTTGCTTAGTGGTTGCAAGCTGCAAGAAATCAAGTACTTGGGGGCTGCAATCGTTATTCCATGTATTTGAGGACAAGCTCCATTATGGTTAATGGAATTTAGCTGAATGATTGTGCTCTTGAAATCTAAAATTTCTACCAATTGCTAAATGCTTTCTGGTGTTATTTGGTTTAATTAAATTTTGTCTTACTAATTGCTTTAAGAAAAAGAGATAAAATAGATGTTAAAGTACCTATTTTGTGTACGATGGGTGCTTTTTCAAATTAAAATTGAATTCCAAATTAAAACCAAGCAACAATTCACTTGACAATATCAGTTATGGTTTCACAATTTTTCATGCAGAATCACAGATGTTAAGGACATATTAATCAGTCTATTTCTGGCCTATGTCATTTTCATGCATTCATTCAGTTAATCACTGAGTTCAATTATTGCATTAATCTATGATTTTTTTTAAATGAACAGTCGCAAAATTGGTGTGAATTCTCTGCAAAACAGTTGTAGCTGGCAGAAAGAAATATTTATGTCTTTGAAAGCTATCCATTTAGGAGATTATCCAATTAAATTATCAGCATCAAGACCCCATGTATGAAATCCATTTATGGTAGTTTAACCCTAAATTCCTGGAATTGGACATTCCACTACAGAACATATTTTTGAAGACTTTACTAATACTTTGATTATTGAATGTAAGGCACAATATATTTCAAACAAATAAGTAATAACAGATTTGCTTGCAGTGACACCAAAATCATCTTGAAATTGCAGAACCATCGTTATTTTTCAAAGGATGGAAAAGGATCTTTCCCCCTCCCCCCTCCAGTTCATTTTTGGCTTACAATGTACTTAGAGCTGTAGGGCACATCCTCCTCTCATGGCCTCCCTTTGATATGTGAAACTAAGTCCCAATGACATGGTAAGCTTTGCTCTTGTCAGTTTTCTTTGACAAATGTATATGACATATTTCACAAATCTTTTCTTTCTCACAGCTGTGGCTTCTATTTGAAGCCACTTCCCTGCTAATCGTCCTGGCAATAGCAGCTCTATCTGTAGTTATATTTATTGGCTTGTTTTATCCTTAGCGTATGTGCCTAAGTCCCTGTTGATGTTAATAGGAGTTAATCACACATATCAAAAGGATCATAAACAGTTTCAAGATTCTGCAGCCATCAGTTGAGAAATGCACCTAATTACCATTAGACTGCTTGGAAATGTCTTTCTTATTGCTTTGTGAGAAAACACACTATGGTACCAAAGTTTAGTCATTCCAGATGTTCTACTGTAGTAACCCCATAGTTGAGCATTCTGCCAGTGCTTAGCTTTCTTTGTATATCTCCAAACTGAACCTTTCTTTCTGTTTTAAATCCCTTCTTTGTTGGCTCCTAATGAGAAAGACTGCCGAATTACCTCACTGAATAATATAGTGCTAACTTGTATGTGTTTACTTTAAAGTAAAGTTAACAGAGTTTCTCCCTTTGAAAGTATGTTTAGACTTGCAGCTCAAACCTACAGCTCTTTATATAGACATTTATATAGTGTCATCAAAGCAGCAGCTGAGTCACACTAGCTCTAAAAGTGAGAGGGGCAGTCTCTAAATCTGATAAATAAAAATAAATAAAATAGTGACTTAATTTGGTTTTAGCTTAGTATATTCAGTGACTGTGCTTTTATAATTTGCAATAATGGAATATAAAGTAGCACAATGCGTTAACCCAGCAATTGTTGCTCACTTAATAAACATTATTAAATCTTGACTTACTGTGATGAATGCATTGTAGATATACAACTTGCATTGTAGATATACAACTAATTAACTCTAGTCAACTGTATTCCTGCCTAGAATTTTGTTTTTCAAATAAAAAACTGGGTTTTGCTGGCCATCCCCAGATCTTTGACTTTATCCTCCTCCCCCTCTTTATATTTGTATTTTCATTATCCAGTGAAATTAATTGCCTAATGATATTATGAACTTTTGAGTATGCAAACACTTTTGATGACTTTTTGCTTTTAGTTATATGTAAGTAGATGTGCTTGTAATTTGAATCAAAAGGGTTTAAATTTTTTCTTTTGTTTGGTTGTTATTTCCTTTGAGAGCCACTGTGTTGTAGAAGCTTGAGTGATACATTAGAAGGTAAAGAAATTTGGGTTCAAATTTGATTCAACCAAAATGTTCTGTAGGTGAGCATGGTTTAGTCATTTAGTCCTTCCCCCTACAATTGGGAACTATCATCCCTAGAATTCCTAGCCAGCATGGTCAGGAGTTGATACTTTAATGTTGGAAATTTTAATCTCATAAATGAAGCACAGGAGAGAAGCTCTTTAAGCAAAATCTGAGAGAAACAATCATAATGACATATCAGTGTACATTTGTTGTTGCATGGATACAGTAGACAGTCAGACAGACAGATTGTATAAGATTTATGAATCAGGGCTTTTGTATGGAAGGTGCAGATATTGGAGTTAAGGTAAAGATACTGGAGCAACACATGTATTTAAATTTGGAAGTAAGGGTAAATACAGCTCATTGAGATATCGTAATGAGAAGCTAATTTGAAATTCTTTTGTTGCATTTTTTATGTGGTTTATGTGATTTGCTATTCTGTTGAATTCTCTTTTTTTTCACATATTACTATGTATTTGGTGAAAGCCGGTAAAGTAATATACAATTATAATAAAGCTGTAATAAGATTTACTTAATAACTAAGTTATTTCCTTATTTGTTGAAGATTTTTTTCAAAAGAAAAGGAAAAGAAAATTTTCTTCAATATTAATGTAATTTTGCTCTTTGACAAATAGTAGACTTTTATTTCACTATTAACTATAAGGATTAGCTGGGTGGCAATCTTATAGTGCTAAATAAAAAAACAATAGGAGTAGGTATTTTAGATTGTTTAGAGTTAATTAACTCATATTAATATACAAGTAATCCGAATTCTGTTAAAATAGAAGTGGAACGTTTGTGAATTTATGTATGTACATTTTTGTTTTTTTTTCTCATTTTCTATCAATATTTCTTTTTGATTATGTTTTCATGGTCTATTGCTCTTTAGTGCTCTGAGCATCTGAACCTTATTCTTTTTTCAACTTCTGATGAAGGAAACAAAATAGGTGGGATTTTTTTAGTGGCAAATGTTGGGGTGTGTTAAAGCAGAGTTTTTAAAAGTGTGATCAGAAGACCATTTGGATCTCCTGAGATCCTTTTAGAGACCTGCTAAGGAATTCCAGCTGGCATTGTGAAGTAATAACAGAATAACAGAACAGAATAACCGAATTGGAAGGGCCTTGGGGGTCTTCTAGTTCTATCCATGCTCAATCAGGAAACCCTATACCATTTCAAATAAATGGTTGTCCAATCTCTTCTTAAAAACTTCCAGTGTTGGAGCACCCACAATTTCTGGAGGGAAGTTGTTCCACTGGTTAATTGTTCTAACTGTCAGGAAATTTCTCCTTAGTTCTAGCTTGGTTCTGTCCTTGATTAGTTTCCACCCATTGCTTCTTGTCCTGCCCTCAGGTGCTTTGGAGAATAGCTTGACCCCCTCTTCTTTGTGGCAGCCCCTGAGATATTGGAACACTGCTATCATGTCTCCCCTAGTCCTTCTTTCATTAAACTAGACATACCCAGTTCCTGCAACCGTTCTTGATACTTTAGCCTTCAGTACTCTAATCATCTTTGCTGCTCTTCTCTGCACTCTTTCTAGAGTCTCAACATCTTTTTTATATCATGGTGACTGAAACTGGATGCAGTATTCCAAGTGTGGTCTTAACAAGACATTATAAAGTGGTATTATCACTTCATGTGATCTTAATTCTATCCTTCTATTAATGCACTCTTGGTTGGCATTGGCTTTTTTTGCCAACTACAGCATATCGCTGGCTCATATTTAATTGATTGTCCAATAGGACTCCAAGATCCCTCTTGCAGTTACTGTTATTGAGCCTTATCCGCTGTGGCCTTGTCCCTATAGAACAATCTACCACTGGATGTGAGCACTGCTCCCATTCTTTTGGCCTTCCAGAAGGATATTAAAACTTAGCTTTGCTAGTTAGCTTGGGCCCCTAAGGGGAGCACTCACTGCTGGAGGTAGTTATTGGGGTAAGATGACCTCAACCCCATGCTATTCATCTTTTAGTTTTTCTATAGCTCTAATTATTTCACATTTGGACTACTGTAATGTGCTCTACATGGTACTAGGCTTGAAGACATTTGGAAGTTACAGCTGGTGCAGAGCCAGTAGCATGGACAGTTCTTAGGGCCCCTAGAGTGGCCCATGTTATACCACTACTCCATGAACTGCACTGGTTGTCAGTTTGCTTCCAAGTACAATTCAATGTGTTGGTTATAACCTTTAAAGCCCTACATGGCATGGGTGCAAGTTACTTGAGGAATCATCTCACCCTAATGGGACTGGCATGTCACAGGCCCTGTCAGTCAAGGAATTCTAGCTGACGGGTGCGGGAAAAGGGCTTTCTCTGCCTTGGTTCCTGGTCTTTGGAACGTATTACCCCCTGAGGTAAAGCTGGCTCCCTCCTTTCGGTCCTTCTGCAAGTGCCTGAAGACTTGGCTCTGCTAGATGGCTTGGGGTCCCAATGGGAAAGCACCACACTGGAGGTGGATGATTAATAAAGAGTTAATCCCACTTCCCCACTGCACACCTGGCTCCTTCCTTCCCCATTTTGGAACCATAGCAGTGGTGAAATTCATTTTTTTTTTACTACCGGTTCTATGGGCATGGCTTGGTGGGCATGGCAGGGGAAGGATATTGCAAAGTCTCCATTCCCACCCCACTCTGGGGCCAGCCAGAGGTGGTATTTGCTGATTCTCCAAGCTACTCAAAATTTCTGCTACTGGTTCTCCAAGCTACTTAAAATTTCTGCTACCGCTTCTCCAGAACCTGTCAGAACCTACTGGATTTCACCCCTGGACCATGATTTCACTTTGATTGTATTGTCATTTTATTGGGTTACAAATATTTATTTCTGGTGATTTTAATGTTTTTACACTGAAGCCATCCAAAGTTGCTTTGAAATGAGGTGAACAACAAATAAATTTAATCAATAAAAATAGTTGTAAAATTTTAATTTATATAATATTAATGTTTTAACCAGAGGTGGTATTCAGCCGGTTTGCACCGGTTAATGCGAACTGTTGGTGGAAATTTGGCCAAGGTCACTGAACTGGTAGCAATGGCTGGCAGGCCATGCCCCTGAACTGGTCACTGCTCGCTCGCCCCACCTGCCATGTTTGTCACCACCATGTTCTTTGCGCACGCGCATCCCATTGCCTTACAAGTCCAATGGGATGTGCATGCATGAAGAACATAGCTGCAATGGCAGCAGCTTCTTCTGCAACCTCCGGTACTTTTTGATGGCCTGCTGCCAGCCACAAAGTGGCTCTCAAAGAGGTGACTTTGCCAGCCAGTTTCCAGCAGCGGTGGCTGGGTGGGGCCACCAAAAACTCCAGTCAGTTTGCTTTCCGGACTTTGGACCAGCCATCAGGGATAGATAAGCAGCCCTGGTGGGGGAGGAAGTGGGACTAGGGCTGGGGCCACTAAAGGAGGGGAACGGGGGTGACTGGCGAAGGGAGGGCGGGGGTAGATAGGTGGAAATTCCAAAAAAATTCTTACCTTTTCCTGTGGGCGTGGCTAGGTGGGGGGGTCATGTGACTGAGTGGGCATCAGCGTGAGTGACATCAGGGTGGCCACACCCACTCAGTCACATGCCCCGCCCAGCCACGCCCACCGAACCAGTAGCAAAAATTTTTGAAACCCACCACTGGTTTGAAAATATATTTAGTTATTTTTCTATTTGCTTTTTATATTCTGTAATCTGCCCAGCGTCATTTTATAGGACAGATGGATGGCATAAAAATGTAATAGCATTTCATAAATAAGTGAAAAAATGTAGCGTACTTATACTTTCAACATTTTAATATAATTTCCCTTTCAATGCAAGTAAAACTAGGAGCAAGGAGCATATCAGATCACATTTTGTGCAATACAGACACAGAGGGATCAATTCCTACTGACCCCTATTATGGCATGAATTTCCCTCTGGTATTTTATATATGGTTTGCACTCAGATTTATATAAATAAAATACTAAGGGGACTACATTTATCAATACCAGTAAATATGGCATTCCATCTGCAATGGAGATGGAGAGAAATAAAACATATCTGAAAATCAAAACACAGTTGCTTAATTATATTATGGATATAATTTGAGCCGGAAGCTACAAAAATAACCTTTGTAACTTTTACCATTGCAAAGTAAACAAATTAATATCTCTAATAACAAGTGACCCATCCAACTGTATGTCATTGATATTTAGCATAGATTTCAGTCATTTCAGGGTACAGTAGGGCATACCACAGCAGTTCTTCCAAAATATTAATTAATTCTTTATCTGTTAAGTGTCAGTGTGAATAATTAGTTCCAGCAAACATTATGGCTCAATCTTATACTTCCATCTGTCATTTAAAGAAAGCCAAAAAAGATGTTTCTCAAATTTTAGTTTAAGAGCTGATAACAAACTTTTATGCAAAACATTTAGCAAATATAGCTTGATTCAAGAGATTTGGCAGTTAAATGTCCAACTGTGAATTTTGTTCACTTCTGCATTAAATGTGAAGTTATTCTTACACATTCAAAAGTGTTAGATACAATGGGCAAAATTTACGAAATCTCATTCAAAATTTACTTTACTGTTACCCTTCAATATTTTTTATTTCATTATATATAACAACATAGACCACTTAGCAATTCTGATGGACCTTTAGTCTAGAAAAAAAATAGAAAACTAAGTATCAAGAAACTGGTATATTCCAGTGACAGGTAACTTTTCTGAAGCGAGAGGAGGATAGATTTTCAAAATGTGAATCAAGATAATGTCATAATAATTGCAACAGGGTGCCTCTCCCACCCCCCACAATTTTTCCTCCCTCATTTGGGGTTTAATTTTATCAGCATCGTAAGCCAATCTGGCACATCTAATTTTTCTTGTTTTCCAGTGAAAATTGATGGGCAGCCAGGCCAGTAGTTGCCATGTGCCATAGTTCTGAAGATTTCAAAAATATAAACCAGGCTTGCACAAGTAGGGCAAATATGGGCTTCATGTTGCCCATTAAGTGCCGCCCACTAACATTTTTTAAAAAAAATATCAACAAATTGACTGTTACCAAACATCTTCACCTAGAGGGATCTGATGCCATCTAGTTTCTTGCAGTCACTTTTGCCCTGAAAAACCTGTTGCCAAGAGCCTCCAGGCCTTCCTAACATTGGCAGCTCCGTTGCTGCTACTACATAGCTAACTTTAAATATATGATCTGCATGCCAGCTCCCTCTATGGCCCACAATTATTTTAGTACTCCAGTGTGATACTTCCCCATCTATTACTTGTGCTGACCTGATATAGACTGTGATTTCACATGGTTCAGAGGTGGCCCACCCTCTTTTAAGGCAAGCCACTCTTTATCTCTGTGTTAATTGCTATGAGAGAGAAAATACTGTGTCCAGGAACATTCGTTATTTAATCATTGTTACAGTTAAAGGAGCCAACATTCTTCTAGCCATAACATTATTCTGCTTCCCTAGTTTGTTCTCTTCTTATTTTTTCAGATCTTATGCCACCTTCCCAATTGCTGCCTAATCTTTTTTAATCTGCAACTATTAATATCAACAATTTTTATAAATAGTAGACTTTTCTCCATTTTCCTTCTTTTTTGTTGAAATGTTGCTTGTTATCTTATACCATCAGTAAAAATGTTTCGTCTTGAAGTTGCAGTCTTGCACCACTTTTTCCAACTGTAGAATGTAAAACACCCAACGTCACAATTTATTCATTAACCATAACAAGTGTATTAATTCAGGTTGGGTTTTTTTTTTATTTTGCATTGTTATGGAAGTAAGTATTGATGCACATTTTATTTAAGAAATTCTCCCCCCTGGCTCCCTCACCCTAAACTTAGACATGTTTTCAAGATTGATGTCAGCCCTTCAAGATGGGGCAGGTTAAGAAATAGATACATGGAGATTTCAGGAGTTATTCTTTATTATTGTTTGGTATATTAACATAACTTTGAAAGCTGTCCAAATAACTCCTTGTCCTATTTTAGGTTAAATAAAATGAAGGTGAAATTACTTTCAGTTTCTTCCTCACAATTCTTTCCACTTTGGACTGCACAATCTCATGTCCAAATCTGTCCTTAATTGGTTTTTTATATGTTTCTCAAGATCAGATGTACCTCCCTTTCCAGCATTCTAACCTTGTTTCAGGCCAGGGGTGGGTTCTACTTACCTTTACTACTGGTTTGCATTGCACCCGTGTACGCTGTTCTGTGCATGCACAGAAGCTTCTGCGCATGTGCAGATAATTTATGATGATGTCCGGGTCAGTGGGTGGAGCCTCCCACCGGTTTTACTCTCAATTCTTGCAAACCGGTCTGAACCAGGGGCAACCCACTACTGCTTCAAGCCATTTTAAACTTTTTGCATGTTCTTCCATTTCCATCTTAAAATGGTACCCATAACACTGCATAGTATTTAACATACATTGGCAGAGTATCTTTCTTCTAAATATTATCATATACTGTATATTGTTCAGCTTCTGATTCTGTGACCTGATTATTATTTTTCCAAGATTGTCTGTCAGTAACTGTTTCTTTCAATTCTTATAATCTCATGTTTATGACATCAGTGATAATATCTGTTCACCTTGTCTTTCATAGGCCTTTCGGAAACTTCACACCTTTATTACATCAGATTTCAATTTTTCCAAATCATTGTTCCAAATCAATTTTTCCAAATCCAAATCATCCAAATCTGGCATCATATATCAAAAATATTAGTTTTTTTAGCTTTATTATTAGTGTTTCTGATAGCAGTATAGTTTTATTTCATGTAATATCAAATGATTTATATATATATATATATATATATATATATATATATATATATATATATATATATATATATAGATAGATAGATAGATATATATTTTCATGGAATTCTCAATAATCTTTTTTTTTTTTAAATTTGATTTATATGCCGCCCTTCTCCGGAGACTCAGGGAGGCTTACAGTGCGTTAAGCAATAACCTTCATACTTTTGTATATTTATATTTTATACGAAGTCATCTTATTGCCCCCAACAAACTGGGTCCTCAATTTACCCACCTTATAAAGGATGGAAGGCTGAGTTGACCTAATCTTCCCTAGAGACATTTCCTTTTGTTGTTTTTTCTAATGATCCAGTTTTTTTGCCGTATATTATATAAATGGGAAAAATGTTGCTTTGTCAACAGGTTTATTCTCCATATGATAACTTTGACTTTTGTATTTTGTCTAATCTTTAAACTGGTTTTTTTCCCCTCCCAAGTAGCAAATATCTCTTAATTTCATATCTTGAACCATAGCAGCACTTCAGTTCCATCTATTTGAACTGGGTATAATCATTGACATTATTATTATTATTTAGCAAAACCTGACTTGTATTTTTCTAATCTTAAGGTTTTTTTCCACTCTTTGCTTTACATTCAACCATTAAACTAGTATCATCAGAATATCTTTCCCAATGTTGAACCATTTACTTGTTCCAATTTTATTCTAACTATTGCTTCCTAGTTATATAGAATTTCTGCCAAAAGCAAATAAGATTGCCCCCATACTTACGCTATTCATAAGTATAGTGGCTATCCATAGTGTGTCTATGCTGTGCACAGTTAAAAGCCTTAGTATAGTAAATAAAGCAAAAATAGGCATCTTTTGGAACTCTTGCCTTTTTCATTATCCATTGAGGGTTTAGAAAAATGAACCTGTTGCACTTTCTCTTCTGAATACAGCTTGTATATCCAACAATTCTAATTCCAAGTACTATTGAAATCCAAATTACAAATATTGGTGTCAACCTTACCATCATGTGAAATAAATGCTGCTGTTTGACAATTTGAAGATTCCTTAACATAGGCTTTTTGATGCTGGAATTGAAATGCATGTTTTCTAATACCTTGGCCAATGCTCTGTTTTTGATTTTAATTGTATCATGTGCTTAAAATGGGATGGGCAATATTTGAGGATTAGGACATCATTCCTCCTGATGATGATGGAAGTATATAACTGAACATTTATAGCCCATATTTTTGGCTTGTTTTGTGGAGTTGTTAAATGTGGGAATAGGAATAAAATGGCTCCATCCATTCTTTAAACCCATCCAAAGAAACGAGAAAGGAGGGTTAAATCACTATATATAATAGCTATTTTGTTTCCAAATTTCAGTGGCACAGTTGTTACAAATAAGGTGCTGAGGAACACAAAAATGTTATGGAGTACATGTTGCCAATACCTAGTATAAATTCATATAAAAGTTGGATCATGAAAATAGTTAATAGTATTATTTATAGTGGAGCTTTATTTAGGTTTCTTATGACTTGTTAAGGCTTGCTAAGCCACCTACAAATGTCCTGTAAGTGTTCCATTCCCAAGGAGCAGGATGAGTAGTCTAAGAAATTCTTGCCTAGCAAGATTCTGATCTTAACCTTGTCAATATATTTCTTTTTTTAATAATTTTTAGAAACTCTTTAAAAAGTTAAAAACTAATCCAAACTAATATAAAGAAGAGGAAAAAGAAAGAACAAAATGAAAGCCAAAAGGGCAAGAATAGGGGGGGAAAGTTTAAGGAAAATAGAAAAGAAAGAATAAAGATATAAAAAAGGCTTCCAATATTCTTTAGAGTAATTACACAATTATATTTTAATATTTTAATTTCTCTAAAATTACATCTAATAGTCTTCTTTCTATAATCTATCTATCAGAGCAATAAATCATGAGTTCATTTTTTCCATTTATATGCAAAATGGTTTCCAGTCACCTCAGCAAGTTCTGTTAATTTCACCAACCATTCCTCCCAAGTGAGTAGCATTGAATCTTTTTTTTCCTGTGAATACAATAATCTGCAGTGATTACACATTGAAATAATCTCCCATGTTCTTTTCTAAACTGTTTACCCATTTGTCCTAAAATGGAAAGTTCTGGCTTGAATTGAATATTAATATTTTAAAGCCTCTGGATCAAAGTATAATATGTATTTAACACCAATATTTTTACCTTTTTCTATACGTTCCTTCTAGTAGTTCACATTTCCAGCATACATTTGAAGTAGCTTTATGCATTCTAGATAATTTCTCTGGTGTCATATACCATGGTTTGTGAACACAATTCTTGATCGGCTAGGACCGTGATGGCGAACCTATGGCACATGTGCCACTGGTGGCACTCGAGCCATATCGGTGGGCACGAGTGCGTTGCCCTAGCTCAGCTCCGACGTTTGCATCTGATTTTTGAGCCTTCCGGGCCCATCGGAAGTCGGCAAATGGGCCATTTCTGGCCTCTGGGTGGGGGTGGGGGTGGGGAAGGTCCGTTTTTGCCCTCCTCAGGCTCCTAAAAAGCCTCTGGAGCCCGGGGAGGGCAAGAAACGGGACTTCCGGTCCCACTGGAAGTCTGCAAATGGACTGTTTCCAGCCTCTGGAGGGATTCCAGGGAGGATGGGGAAGGCTGTTTTCGCCCTCTCCAGGCTCCAAAGGCTTTCTTGGAGCTGGAGGAGGGCAAAAACGGGTCTACTGGGCCCACTGTGCCATCACGTGCCAAAAGTGGAGGGTGCGTGGGGGGGCACTTTGAATTATGGGTATGGGGACACTCGCACATGACCCCCCACCCCCACCCCGCTTTTGGCACATGACAGCAAAAAGGTTAGCCATCATTGGGCTAGGACGTATACTGGTATCATGAACGGATGCCAAAGAATCATTTCTCAAAAGACAAGTTATCTTCAGGACTGAAAAACAGGAGAAAAAATGAAGAAAGGGCAGATGATAACTACAGGTAGTCCTCAAGTTATGACTAGAATTGAGCCCAATATTTCAGTTGCTAAATGAAATAGTTAAGTGAGTCTTGCCCCATTTTACAACATTTCTTGCCACTATTGTTAAGTGAATCACTGCAGTCATTAAGTTAGTAACAGGGTTAAGTGAATCTAGCTTCCCCATTGACTTTGTTTGTCAGAAGGTCACAAAAGAGGCTCACATGATCCCAGGACACTGCAACTGTCATAATTACATGCCAGTTGCCAAGAGTCTGAATTTTGATTATGTGACCATGAGGATGCTGCAATGATCATGTGAAAAACAGTCATAAGTCACTTTTTTTCAGTGCTGTTGTAACTTGAAATGGTCACAAAACAAATAATTGTAAGTTGAGGACTATCTGTACTGAACTGTCTAGAAGAAATCTATCTATCTATCTATCTATCTATCTATCTATCTATCTATCTATCTATCTATCTTCTGGACAGATATATATATATATATATATATGTATGTAAGTATGTATGTATGTATGTATGTATGTATGTATGTATGTATGTATATGTATATCTGTATGTATATCTCCCGTGTAAAATTGGAAGTGTCTTGGTGACATTTCGACGAAGTCTCATTTGTCAGCTTCAGGCTGGTGTTCTTGGATTCGTGCTTCTAGGAGCAACACACACACACACACACACACACACCTGCATTTGCACCATATTTGAGAACTAGCCAAAGAGGACATGTACAAGAAAAGCTGGAAATAACTGATGAGACAAGGGTGAATGTGAGTGAGTCCAAACATGACTTAATGGGGGACACAATATTTAGCCTCATTCCTAAATCTACCTATAGAAAGAAATCTGCTTTGGAAATCATGGAACAGCTAGACTTCACTCTTTAACAAGCATTCCTGTAAGAAGACAACAATACCATACTATTGATAGTTTCTAGATTTCTCCATGTTGCTTTGAGAGATATAGCCAGTGGTGGGATTAAGCCGGTTTGGGCCGATGTAGGCGAACCGATAGTTTAATTACTAGGTGCCCCTGCCCCTGCTCCTCCCCGCCCCTTCCAGGAGTCCCCATGCGTCCCATTTTGGCTCCCGGGTAAGTGCAAGGAGGCCTACGAGGCCCAAAACTGGGAACAGGAGAGTGTGGCACCCCCCCCCCCCGGCCTGTGTTTGCTCCCAAGTGGCTTCAGTGAGGCCTCTTAGTCCCAAAACGGGGCACGGGGGGCAGCACATCCTCCTCTCACAGCCCATTTTTGCTTACAGGGGGGTGCAGGAGACCGAGTGCTGCCTTTTCCTCAGGCCATACTCACCATGGCCACGCCCACCCAGCTGGTCATTAGGGCAGAGAACCGATTGTTAAATTATTTGAATCCCACCACTGGGTATAGCAATTCAGAAACACTCAGAGAAACTGCAACTTTCAGAAGAGAGCTAATCCTGAGGTAAAGATTAATTTTAAGATAAAATTGTTTATTCTTAGAAACTCAAGAAAAGTAATGTTAAAATATCACTTTCAGCCATTTCATAAAAATACTTTTGTAAATTTTATCAAGGATATGAAGAAGTGTTTGCCTGAGTATAACTTTCCAAAATGGTGAGAATACTGACTTTGCTACAAGCAGCTGTGAACAGCTGCCTGATCCAATATAAGCAAATGGAGAGAAGGTAAATGCCTTGCTCCAACCAAAAATCTCTGGATAAATGTTTTTTATATGGCTTTTCCTTGCTGAAAGACAGTGAATAAAAACAGAGAAAAGAGTGGTTTTAGCAAGGTACCAGTATTGTTTCTTTGGGTTAGACTTCCCTTTACTGGTAATATAAATTGAGGGAATAAGAGGTTGAAAAATTTGAATTTTTGTTCATCTTTTTAAAATTTCCTTTGTGCTGGGAAGCCCCACAAAAACTTAAGCTCCCACTATCGGTCAAGATTAGGCATTGATGAGTCTAACTAAAATAATTTTTAAGATCTATTTGGGCTCCTGGAGGACCACGGGAATGTCTTTGTAGCCAAAGGGGAAGAATAAAAATGCGTATCTGGCAAACATTGTGAAATTCACAGAGCAGCTCTGATAGTAAAACGAATCCTTTTTGTGACTCATAACTTTGTCCTTCTATTTCTTTTTAAGATTAAAGTAGGGAAAAGAATATTAAGGCAAAGATAATTTAAGTAGCTATGTTAAATCCATCCACTCATTTTTGTACTGGGAATTTTGGTTTGCTTAAAGAAAAAAATAATCAGTTCAGTATACTGGTGTTCAAAGTAGCTTTGTGTCCAACCAAAATATTACATAACTTTATCACTGCTAGGTATTCCTGTTTATATTATTGCTAGGAAAAGCACGATGTGAGTATTTGACTGTTCATTTATCTGATACAATCTGTTCTCTTCAAGAACAAAATACACATTGCCAACCTTTTGTTATCTAATTTCCCGGTTGCAGTACAGTATTGAGTCCTGCCAAACTTGCTTACATATTACAAGTGCTCACTATTCCCTTAGTTATCTCTTCCTGGTAGCCTGCATCCTGCCCCTTAGTTGGAAGTCTCGTTTTTTCAGCAGAGAGAGAGAGAGAGAGAGAGAGAGATGCACCCCCTCAAGTTCATTCATGCTGCCTGCTTAGACTTTTTAATATTGAAATTGTTTATTGAAACAATAAGTGATCACATTACATGGGTCTCAGCTATGTGTTAAATTGAAAAAGCTTTCTCACAGGATATTTTGTTGGGATAAAAGAAAAACCTTCATAAAAATCCACTCTCTTATTTGGAGTCCTCTCATTTTTCAAGAATTCTCTGGTGCATAAGTGCACCGGCGTGCCTACAGTCCCTGCTGTAATATTCCTTTTTACTTACTCTTTTCATATATTTAAATTATACTTTTACCTGTTATCTTATATATGCTTGGCAAAATAAACTTATGACATATGACTTATATATTTTGTAGACATCAGCTTTGTTAAATGTTGAACATACTTTAAATACAGATTGATCAAATCCTTACATGAGAAATGTTATGCCAATCAATCCATTGAGACCTTTCAGGTACAAAGGAGAATTTAAAATGGCTCTTCCTTAAAAGTATGTATTGTTGAAAAGTACAACACAAAAAATATTCAAAAACTGCTGATTGAAAAATGTTCCCTTATTTTTGATGTCAACATGGCTAATGTATTCAAATTTAATTGAGTTGAAAAATGAAATTATTTTTAAAAATATTCCTCTAACCAAAAAGATAATAGCGTCCTGTTTACTTCAAAAGTGCCATCCTATGAAAACTGAACTTTGAAAAGGGTTCATTTTATATGAACCTAATTATATTTTTAAAATATACTTTTCTGCCAGATTTTTTAGCAAATCGGGAGCAAAATTGCCCATTATAAGGAACATTCTGGATTGGCATCATCAGATCAAGTATATGTTATAGAAAAGTTATGCTTAGGATAATGATGAATAATTCTTTGGGGAAAAAAAACAAACAAAACTGAGTAAAAGGCACTAGGGTGCCTCATTTACTAAAACTTGTTCTTTTCTATAAACGAAGTTTAGAAGTGAAAAAAAGTGGTAGATGTTCCATTTAATATGTTTATAGAGGTAAAGACTTGAAAGGGCTTTCTCAATGCTTCAGAACTGATTGTGCTGAGATTGTATTACCTACCTGTCTATGCACAATAGGGAAGTTGAATATTTCTGACCATTATGGCGAATGGTATTGAACCAGTGGTGGAATTCAAATTTTTTTACTACCGGTTCTGTCGGCGGGGCTTGGTGGGTGTGGCAGGGGAAGGATACAGCATAATCTCCATTCCCAACCCACTCCAGGGGAAGGATACTGCAAAATCCCCATTCCCTCCCCACTCCTGGGGGAAGGATATTGCAAAAACTCGATTCCCACCTTGCTCTGGGGCCAGCCAGATGTGGTAGATAGCTTTTATTGCAGTCAGAGACCAAATTAAATACATATAAAAAGGGGGGGGTAGATTTTACAATTGTAAATAGATCATGCGACAATACACCATCTACTACCTCAGATACAATCTGTACTATCAATACTAGTGATCCTCTGCCATAAGAATTACTGGTCTCTTCCCCGGTTTTTTTTCCGCCATGACTGCAGCAAAAATTTTTGCCACCTTTGAAGTTATATTAGGGTCTGCATCCTGGAGTAGGAAATAAAGGCTGAACAGATCAGGTGATCCAGGGAATCTCTGGGAAATAGGGGAAATGAATCTTGATCTTATGTCTTGGTAGTGGGGACATACGAATGTAATGTGAAACAGAGATTCTGGGGATCGGCCATCACATGCACAATAGGAGGATTTTACTCCCCCCGAAAGCCTACTGTCGAGGACATTCGAGGGGATCACATTAAATCTTGCCTTCATAAATGCGAGCCTATGTTTGATAGAATGTAACGCAGAGAGGTAAGGTGGAGGGTGAAGCAAGGGAACAATTCCAAGGGAAAACGGTGAGCATGTTCCTGATCCGTTTGCCAGATTTAGTTGTCTGTCAATGTCATCCAGCCGTTGAAAGATCAATGATTTGGCAGCATCAGGGCCTAAAGTAAAAGCTTCAATGCGGGAAATCCCAATCTTCAAAAGCTTTGTATGGATATTATGGGCCCAGGGACTATGAAAAGGGTCCCGCCATAGGCATTGGCCTAGGTAATATCCTGGGAGTCTGGTCCACAGGGACAACCAATATCCAATTGCACGTTTCCACATGATTGTAGCAAGTGAAGATATGCCCAATTCCAGCTGGATTGCGGCGTTACTTACACAGGGAGGGACTCCCATCAAACGGCGTAGGAACTGGTTGTGGATGGACTCAAGAGAGGAGATGTTGGATTGGACCCATAGGGGGGCGCCGTAGGTGATAGCTGCTATCACCTTTGCCCTATAGACTTTTATTGCTGAGGGGATATGATGGGCTCCCTCAGTATGAAAAAAATGCAGGAGGGCGTGGGTGGAAATCTTAGCCTTATTACAGAGAGATTCAACCTGCGCAGGCCACTTGGTATTAGATTGAAAGAGGATACCTAGGTATTGAAATCTGTGGACCTGTTCCACTGGGATGCCATCCAGGTTCCAGTGATAAATTTTCCTGCTTCTTGCAAATACCATGATTTTAGACTTAGAATGGTTTATATGGAGTTGGTTAGCAGAGCAGTAAGCAGAGAGGATTTTTAAGGCTCTACATTGGCCTACCTGGGAAAATGAAAGTATTGCAGCATCGTCAGCATAGAGCAGGAGCGGACATCTGTAATCTGCTAATCTAGGAGCATGGATATAGACCATGTGATCCAAGAATGCCTTTCTCCAGTCACTGATGTATAGGTTGAAGAGAAAGGGTGCGAGTATACACCCCTGCCTAACCCCCTTGTTAATGGGGATAGCTTTGGTGAGATCCCCCTGCGGGGTAAGGCGCACTTTTGCTTCTGTCCCTTCATGCAGCTGGGATATAAGCCAAAGTAATCTTTTGTCAATACCCCAGGCGGAAAGTTTGGCCCACAGCTTAGCTCTAGGGATGCTGTCGAAGGCAGCCTTTAGGTCTATGAAGGCAACGCAGAGACGGCCCTTCCTGGGGGTGGAGTATTTTACGGCAAGATGATGGAGGATCAAAGCATGGTCAATTGTGGAGTGGTCTGGATGGAACCCCGCCTGCTCATAGCCGAGCAGGTCGGCCTCTTCAGCCCAGCACTCCAGTTTGGACAGGAGATAGCGGGCATAGAGTTTCCCCAAAATTGAAAGAAGACTGATGTTACGGAAGTTGCCGGGATTGGAGAGGGCGCCTTTCTTGTATATTGGGATAATTATAGCATCCTTCCAGAGCTTGGGGATAAGGCCCGTTTGGTTGATCGCATTGAATACCTCGGTAAGAACTGGGATCCACCAGTCCTTATGGGCTAGGATGGCTTCGGCTGGGATGAGATCTGGGCCGGGAGCTTTTCGAAGTTTGAGTTGTCCGATTAGCTTGGCAATCGTGGATGGTTCGACAGGAGGCCATCTGGGAAGGTGGTTAGGGAGAGAACCTGTGGTTGAAGAGACTGGCACATCAGTGTCGTAAAAGACTCGGTGTAGAAAGAGTTCCCATGTAGTGGCCGAAATGGAATGAGTAAGCCTACTATTTGCCCTCCTGTTTAACAGACTCCAGAAATCACGGGGGTTGCTGGATTTTGCGGCCTCTAGTAATGCGTTCCACCTAAGCCGGTGCCAGTCTTGCTTAGCTCTTAAAAGGGCTAGCTTGTATGCCTTCTTGGCCTCGAAGTAAGCGGGGGGGAGAGGCATTGATGAACCTGTTCGTTTGTAGGCAGAATATATAGATCTCATATGGTTCCTGGCTTGTTTGCATTGTGAGTTAAACCAAGGGGCTCCCTTCCTCCAGGAAACTCTACCAGGAATAAGGGTGGGGGGCTGAAAGGAGGCTATAAGACCATTTAGACACTCAGTGAAGGCGGTCAGTAGTGCACCAGGTGTAGCCTTTGTTCCGATCAAGGCTGACAAGGTATTGGCTGCTTCTTGATGATAAAAGCGTGCGTGGAAAAGGGCCAGAGACTTTGACCATTTCGGCAACATTGGGGAGCCTCTGGGATTAGAGTCTATGGAGACAGCGTGAGCGGGATGGCTTTGAGGTCTATATAGCCGTGCAACCGTAATAAGCGGAAGATGGTCACTGAAAATCCTGTCGTCTACTTTGAAGGAGGAAATGTATGGCAAAAAGGCTCTCGAAACCAAAATATAGTCTATTGTGCTGTTGCCGTTTTTGGCCAAGTGGGTAAATTCCCCGGGAACATCCGGGGCACATCTGCCATTAAGGGGGAAGAGGTCTAGTTTGATGGTAAGAAGAGCTAGACAGGTCCCCGCTTTGTCAACTTTCCGATCCTTGGAAACTCTCCCTTTCAGGGTGTCCAGGGGGTGGTCATCCCTGGCCGGGCCTGTCCACCAACGGGAGGCAACTAGGGTTTCCCAAGTCCCTGCAGTGCGGGCGTTTAGATCCCCCGCCAGAAGAACCAAGGAGTGTGGGAATCTAAGTATGATGGTAGCGAGAAAATCTTCCAGACCGGCCCACAGCTCATCCAAGTCCTGGTGAGAGCCCCCGGGAGGGAGGTAGACATTAAACACCAGGAGCGAGAGTTTCCCGACGGATATCAGATTTGCCTGGGCATAAGGGTGAAGAGAGTCCACTGGAACCACATTTGCATGCAAATCTAGGGAGATACCTGTTGCAAGACCACCCTTCGAACGACCACCAAGCAGAGAGGGACGGGCTGGCAAGGATATGATTTCAAAACCACATAGTGAAATGTCGTTGATCTCCCACGTTTCCTGAAATATGAGGATTTGAAAGTTTTTGAGGTAGTTCAAAAAGTCTGGGTCGGCTTTTTTGGATGCCCACCCTGCGATGTTCCAACTCAAGATGGACCAAGGAGGAGTTGGTGGTTCTCCAAACTACTCAAAATTCCCACTACCAGTTCTCCAGAACCTGTCAGAACCTACTGAATAGCACCCTTGTGTTGAACAGTTTCTTGTAATATTGATTGAGATTCACAACGAGTTAGCTATATTTTTGGGATGGAGAGAACAATAGTACCCGAGGGAAAATAAATCAGAATTGAATTACATAACTCAGAATAGTGGCTACTATGTACAGTCTTTTGCCATTCACTAAAGGCTATCATTGTAGGGATAGCATTTAAATTGCATCCTTTTTAAAACAAAGTCTTTATAAAATTGGTATATCATTCAGAAAGTTCTTTGATTGATGAGATCTCCTTCCAAAAATGGGAGAAATTAATACAGACATAAAGATGCACAAGTCTAGGGGAGATGTATACACACACATATAAACTTACACAAACATAAAGATGTATTTTATGCTTTTAAAATAATATCTTGCAAATAACCTCCCAAATCAAAACCAAAATTTTTCTGTGATTTTTGAGGGCAGGAGAATGGAATCAAACATTAACCATAATTCTGTATAATCAGAATTAGACCTGAGAGTTCAATGGGATTTACTTGCCCGAAGAAGTTCTAATAAATCAATGAAGTGGTTCCATGAAACAAATTGGAGAACATTTCCTCTCCTAGAATTATTGGGTCAATTTAAAAAATATATATATTCTATTTCTCTTAATGGATTATTTATCAGTTGAATAGTACTTGAGTCTGAATTTGCAGCTGAATTTGTAAAACAAAATACTTTAATTCTCCTTTAAGTTGGGTCTAAATAGTCATATTAAATTTATAATTATTCATCTTTTCTTGAAAATCACTACATATCAACACCAACAAGGAGTGCTGCATCTTTGTCATCATCATCCTCAACAGCCATTCAGTCATGTCCAGCTGTCGGCCACTCTCCGTGCCCCTCTGTCTCACACTTCCTCCTTCAGATTCACTATGGTCATTTCAATGTCATCTTCTAGACCAGCATGTAGATGTTAGAGCTGCTCCTTCTTTCTCTGCTGATCACTCCCAATATGATTGACTTTTCGAGTGAGTCAGCTCTCATGACATGACTGAAGTATGACATCCTCTGGGGATTTTGGCTTCAAGACTTCTTTCTTCGTTATGTTTGCAGTCCATGGGATGTGTTATAGTCACCTCCAATTCAAGGGTGTCCACCTTTCTCCTATCTGACTTTTTCAGAGTCCAAATTTTGCAGCCATAAGTAGCAATTGGAAAAATTATTGCATTAACTAATCTACATTTGGTTGTGAGGCTAATGTTTTCATTCTTACAGATGTTATTCGTGCCAGACATTGCAATTCTTCCAAGTGCTATGAGCCTTCTGATCTCAGAGCTGCAATCTCCACTTTGGTTATTTCAGAACCTAGGAAGATGAATTCCTGTACTGTTTCAATGGTCTCATTGTTGATCTGCACTCTGACTTGTGTGTTCTCTGCAGTTGTCATTATCTTTGACAACTCAGAATTAACCACTCCAGATCCCCCTGGCTTTCCATGACCAATGTTCTACTATCTCTATATTGGAGGTTGTGGATATTCCTACCACTGATTTTAACCCCAATGGTAGATTCCTCCAAATGTGCACTTCTCTTAATTATTTCTGTATACATGTTGAACAATATAGGTGACAGGATGCATTTGTCGAGTGCCAGGAGTGGTATTCACTTACCTTCACTACCAGTTCACAAATGTGAACACACTCACGTGCACACTCGCTTTGCGCCACCTCTGCACATGCGCAGGGCTTTCCTCGCATGCGCAAAGCATCAAAAATGGGATGTGATGACATCCTGGTGAGTGGGCAGAGCCTACCGCAGCTGCCGCTACCGGTTTGCCCAAACTGGATAGAACTGGCTGAATACTACCACTGTTGCATGCCCTTTTCAATTCTGAACCATTTTGTATTGCACCAGTAAAGCATTCATTTTTATTGACAAGTCTCAAAGTAATTTCATCTCTTTGCTCCAGAATATTTATTATTTTTATAAATAACTTAAGGTGGCAAACATACTCAATATTCCTTCTTTCTCCAATTTTTGCCACAACAATAACCCTGGGAGATGAGTTGGGCTAAAAGTGAGTGACTGACTCAAAATAACTCAGCCAACTTTCTTGCCTAAGATGCAGACGTGAGTTCTACTTACCTTTACTACCAGTTTGCAATGGGGCCGCGCACTTTTGCATGTGCACAGAAGTTTCTGCCCATGCGTAGAAGTATCCTGATGACATTGGGGTCAGTGGGTGGAGCCTCCCATTAGTTTTACTACTGGTTCTGTAGAACTGGTCCGAACCAGGGGCAACTCACCACTACTAAGGTGGTGTAGAATTCACAAACTCCCAGTTTCTAGTCTAATGCTTTAAGCACTAGACCAAACTGACTTAGATATCCAAGACCAAGATAGATGGATATTTGTAAGCAACAAACATATTTTAGATTAAATATATTCAATTTGATCCTTGGAAAACCGTTATTGGTACATTTAAACTATCTTCAGTAATTAAAGCCACATAAAATCCACTGCAGTTGCAACCTATCATACCACAGAATAAAATTTAACATCCTTAACACAGAAAACAGTATTAATGCAACATATATGTATATTATTAAATTTTGCTATGGCAGAGCAGAAAAATCTTAAACCGTTATTTCTCTGATCATCCTTCCTAATCCAGCACCATTCATGATGTTAACATACTGGATTCCAGAAACAATTATTGAAGGAAAAAATATCCAAGAATCCAAGAAAATTGGCTTCATGTTTGGCTAAAGAATGTCAAGCTCTGTAGGCATTTCTGTAATGTAGGCGTGGTGTGGATTTGACTGCTGAAAAAGAAAAAGAAAGCGTTTAGTAAAAGTTTGTACGGGAAGATGATTCAGATGAAATTATTATTTTGTTATGCAGTCATGTATCATGTACAATATTTAGGGGGAATAGACTGATGGTTTGGAACACAAAGTATTCCACAAACGGAATAATAATGTAGAAGAACAAATGAAATGATCAGTAATTGTATGTACAATATTCAGAGCTGGGATAACTCTAAAGCTAATTCCAGGCAATTATTCTACATTATTCTTTATGAATCTCACAGGAGGAATCATATTTCTCCCTCCCCAAATACTTACAAATAAGTGTAGTTATTAAGCACGCTGAAAATATCTCATATAATTCTCGCTCTTCTATCTCAAGACTAGCATGATAGAAGCTCTAAAGATTTGAGAAACGCAATCCAATAAGTTCCAAAAAGATAACTACCTATACTTTATCTTCTGTGTTTGTTTATATGTGTGTGTGTGTGTGTGTGTGTGTGTGTATAATTTAAATTCTTTCAAATGTTTTTTAAAGAAATGTAATTTGCAAGTGACTTTATGCATACCAACATATTAGTTATTCCACCTGTCATAAGAATTAAGCCCGCTGCCAAACATTCAGATCTTGATTATGTGAAGTGATGCCAAAACATCAAGGAATAGTTGTAAGTACTACTCATTCAGTGCTGTTGCAACTTCAGACAGTTGCTGAACACTGTTCATTAATAAAAACTAGCTTTAGTAAGAACTGGTTTGAAATTGATGAAAGATATTAAGGATTGACAAATGAAAATCCTTTCATCAAACATGACTTATAAATTTAAGATTTAACTATATTAGATTAAAAAGAATTAAACCCATTTATATTATTACTATTAACCTTATTTGTATTATATATATACTGTGATTATCATGGCAGCTAATGTCATGTTTAGACCCATGTTCCTAAAAATACGATAGAATTCCTTGAAGACAGATAAACTTTTGGTTGAGGATAGGATAGGATAGGATAGGATAGGATAGGATAGGATAGGATAGGATAAGGATGGAAATGGAAATGGAAATGGAAATGGAAATGGAAATGGAAATGGAAATAGAAATAATAGAATACTTTATTTGGCCAAGTGTGATTAGACACACAAGGTAATTGTCTCCGGTGCAAAAGTTTTCAATGTATATATAACACATGTTGAATTTTGATATTATGATTTAAGTGGTTGATCTATTTTTTATTTTTATTAAAATGACTTGTAATAATTCGGGGGGGGGCGGGGAATAAAAGTACCGGTCAAAAATGTGTGTGTATACAAATCAAGAATGTTGACGCATTGTTCCTTTCTAGAATAAGTAATTCAGAATCATAATTTGAAATTTGTACTTGAAATGTGAACTTCAAAATATCATGAAGTATAATTAGATCAGCTTTTTCACTATTGTTACTTGATAGAAATAATTTGCACATAGTCAAAGAAAACTATCTCTACAAATTTTTCTACTTTTTTTTAATAATAAACTTAAGATTCAGCCTTTGATCCTTGAATTTGCTGAAGTATGTACTGTAGAATAAAGGATCTTAAGGCTGAAACCTAATTTCAGCCAATTTAATTTGCCTCTTTTCCTAGCCGAGAACTATAAAAATGATGAAAAATTCCTTTTTTAGCACTCATCAAAATGATGTCTACAGGAAGAAAAAGGAGCAAGTGACACAGTACTGTATAGGTAGTTGTTGACTTACAGTTGAGCCCAAAATTTGACCATTGTTGACACACCAAGTGACTTTTGCCCCAATTTACAACCTTTCTTGCCACTGTTGTTAAGTGAATCACTGCAGTTGTTATGTTAGTAACAGTTGTTAAGTGAAACTGGCTTCCCTATTAAGTTTGCTTGTCAGAAGGTTGCAGGATGATCATATGACCCTAGGACACGGCAACTTTCATAAATAGTTGCCAAGCATCCAAATTTTGATCACAAGACCATGGGGAATTGGTGATGCTGCAATGGTTGTAAGGGAAAAAACAGTTATAAGTCACTTTTTTCAAGTAACTTCAAATGATAATAATAACCTTTATTGTCACTGCACAACATAGGTACAATGAGATTGGTGGAGCTCCCTCAGTGCATCCCCCCCAACACAATACAACTCACAATGGAAACAGAAAATCCCTAACCCAATAAATCATATTAACAACTGAGGGGTATTTATTTAAAAAACAGTTTTAAAATTTATCTTTCATTCGCATATACTTTTTTCAAATTGTGTGTTTAATTAGAATTGAATTTGGGTGAATTTAAAAAAGAAACATTTTTTAAAAATGCACTAGTTAATTGTTTAGATCAGCAGTTTCCGAATACCATAAAATCAAGATTTTGAAAGGAAGCCAAGAGCAATGTCCTGCCCAGAAACGGGATATCCTTCAGAAAAAGCATTTCAAACATCTTCAAAAGAGATTCCTCAAAGCATCTTGCTGTAGTGCTAGAATACAGTCTTTCCTAAATAAACTAATTTTCTTTCACTCAGACCTCTGCCTCTTTAGTCTGAAGTTCATATTTTAATTTAAAAAAAAGATTGTTTGCACTTTTTCAATTACTTTCAATGTATAGTTCATCTTTAGAAAAGACTTATTGAAGTACTCATAGAGTATGCAGCTGTTCTGACTTAAGCTTCCAGATACAGTAAAAAGCACAAAATTAGTCCCAAAAAACCCTCTTTTTATTTCAACGGCTGTGAATTCTGTTCATTCACAGCCCATGCTGAATCACCAAGAGTTTGTAAATAGTCCGACAGAAGTCTGCCATGCTCCTTCAGGATAAGGCTGATAAGCACCCATCTTTATCTCCCTTGACATGCTGCCAAGGATCTAATTGGCCATTATCTTTGCAAGGCCACATGGAACACAGAGTCAAAACGGAGCTTCAGAATACAAACCGACCAGCATCAATAACGTTGCTTCCTGCAAAGGCCCACATGTCTCTACTCCACCTTTATGTCTTATGGGAGGGGCCAATAATCTCCAAGCCCTACTCCCGAGTCATCCCTTTTGTTTCAACTGTTCTTGTCTTCTGGCAGCTCTGTGTGCACTGGGAACAGGCTCCCCCTGTTCCTCTGCCTCACTGATGTCCAACTCCATAGGCGCTGGAGTTTGCACCTAACTCCCAGATGGCCCTGGCCCCATCTCTGCCTCTGACACAGAGCCCTTGTCTGAGCCTTCCCCATGTTCCTCCCCAGCCTCCTCACTGTCCGACTTTGTTGCCAGCTCCGCAGGCCATCTGCAGACCACAATAGCAGCGTTGCATATATCCTTTCTTTCTTTTTGGGAAACTGTTCAGTTAAGACATCTAGCTAGCTAGCTATCTGGCTAGCTATCTACACATTTAATTGCCATCCACCCCCATGTGTGGTAAACAAGGATAAAAATATAAATATTAAAGTTTTTTTTAAAAAAATGTTGAAGTCTCAATAACAACTCACATCATAGATTACATGCAACCATGGTGTTTCCTCAGGACTTACTTTAACCTTTAAAAACAAGGATTTGGCTCTTGTGATATTACAGTTCTCATCATCCTGGACAAATACAGCTTTAGTCACTCAGCTATGGACCTTGCTGACTGGAGCTTATGGCAGATAAGAGTCCAACAACTAAAATTTCTCTATTCTTCTATTAAGTTGCAATGTCCTGAAATGTATTCCTGATATTGCCTTTCTTTGCATTCTTTTATGTGAAAGAGTTATTCAGTCTTTCAGATCTTTTAATGGTGCTCCATCATCGCTGTGGTTCATCCACTTTACTGCTCTTCTCTTTCTTTCCAAAACTTCACTATTTGTACTTCAATTGTCATCCAGGAATCAAATCAGACTCTAAATGATAATGAACTATATTGCCGAAAGTTGCAGTGATTATGGTGAAAAATGCTGATAGTGAAATATTTGTCCTTTGAAAGAGAATGGCAAAAATGAAGAGGTAATACTAAAAATTTCAATTTTCATTTTTGGGAGATGCAGCCTTTAAAATAAAATCGGGTTGTTATTTTAATTTTTAAAAATAGATTGATAAATTCAAGAGTTTCTTGGAGGCCCTGGATGTTTCACGTGTGCTGTGGAAAAAAGAAAGAAGATAAATGTGAGCTTAGTGGAAAGGACATCCAATTCTCCTTTTGTTTTAAGGTCTTTCTATTCTACCTTGGCTACCAAAAGCTTCTGGATGATTTACAGCCAATATAGCATTGCATCTATAGGAGATAAGCAGATTGAGGTTGGAAGGCTGGGTTAAACATGTCATCAGTTTGGAATCTGTGCTTCCACAAGAAACCTAAATCCGGCCTCAGTGAATTCCATTGACACTTCTCTAGCATCAGTTTAGCTTTGACCATTAGTTGACCAGGTTCTTCTGTACAAGTAGCAATAATAAACTTTTCAGTGCATTGAAGTCAGCTAGTATTTGCACCTAACAGCATCCATATTATGGCTGGCGATTATAATATCTGTGTAATATTGGTACCTCAACACTCTGATTTTCTTTTTTCTCACAATTTTTTTTCTTTTGTATCATCTTTTTAAATAGTAAGCTTGAGGACAGCAACTTTCTATTTTTATTGAGAAGTAAGCCTTTTTGGGAAACATTCCAGCTGAAAAAGAGGCTAGAAATAGTACAGATAAATAAGTACATTAACCAGAGTTTCTCTTTCTCTTTCTTCCTCTCTTTGAAGTTTTATGAAAAATGAGCCATAAAAATCTATTTATACTACTTCTAAATAGGCAAAAGTAATCAAAGCTATCTTATTTCCCTTATTTTATTTTTGTATTTGTATTTTTCCTGGTTATTTTTATTTGTATTATTCTCTTGAGGAAATAATTTTGTGGGAATTGCATTTTGTGTAGAGATGCATTATTACATACTGTTGATCATCTTAACTGCTTATGATAATACTAGATTTCTCTAAAAATGTTCCATGCTAATGTGGACATACCAGAGATGCCATTCCTTAAAAGCTCCATTAACTTTATAGAGAATTACTTGTGACAGAAGAAGAAGAAAGACTGCAAAAAGACAAGTGAACAGATTAGACTAGATAGCTGGTATGCTTTCTAAAGAATGAAAGCTAGATTGTTTTTAATCCATTTTAATTCCTCACAAGTTCGATCTTGCTTAACACATTTTTGAGATATATTTATGCAGAATTAAATGTCTGTACATACAGATAAATGAAAGAAAATCATTCACAAGACTAATATTGCTGAAAACCTATCCCCCCATCTCCACAAAGAGAAAATATGTGTGTGTGTGTATGTATGTATGAAAATACATATTTTTCCTACAGCATTGGATCAAGACTAAGCCATGTTCTTGAAAGTAATGGAATATGAGTAAATTGTCATAGTGATTTAAATGGGCTATTATTTATTATTTTATTTTTGTGATTTATATGCCGCCATTCTCCCTGAGGACTCAGGGCGGCTTACATAAAACAGTCACCAATACAAATCACAATAAATATAATTAAAATAAGATTAAAATCCACAATAACAGCCATTAAAATTATAAAAACTATACAACCCCACGATCAGAGAATTGTTGGAACAGCCACGTCTTCAGTCCGCGGCGAAAGGAGAGGAGGTCGGGGGCCATCCTGAGGTCGGTGGGCAAATTATTCCAGAGGGTCGGAGCTCCGACAGAGAAAGCCCTCCCCCTGGGGGCCGCCAGCCGACATTCTTTGGCTGATGGCACCCAGAGGAGGCCCGCTCTGTGGGCACGCACCGGACGATGGGAGGAAGGCAAGAGGTGGTCCTGTAAGTACCCCGGGCCTATGCCATGTAATGTGAGTTCAGTCCAACCTTAATACATGGAATTAACCATAGTTGTTAGTTTACATGGTTTTAAATCGGATTGGGTAAATTCTCAGGATACAGTATATTCATGGTTAGTTATGATGACCAATTTCATCCTCCTCCCCATGTTCTATAGAACAGATTTCCTATGGATTATGTTTCTATGTTTCAGACATCAGGGCTCTTTTTATTGCAATTCATTTTAACTAATGCTATTCTGGATTTTAGTGTAACCTGAACTGTATTTTGAAGGTTTTGACAAGTGCTATCAAGGATGTGGCTGTTTGGAATTTCTGAAGGAAAAAAAAAACAAGTTCCAATTTGGGGGGAAGAATGGAGTTCATAGCTCTTCCACCAAAGCTTAAGATGCTTGTTAGTTCTTTAGGAAGGAAATCTTAACCAAAAAAGATGATCTTTCCTTGTGTCAGGTATCAAGCAAAATGCTACAGGAAGCAGATTTGTAGATTCACTCCATCTTACCAAAAGGTTTTGTTTGGTCAGCTTTTCATTTCTGTGTCTTTATTTATTGGAAAAGTCTTTGCATCTTAACAAGCATCCTGTTCGGGGAAAAACTGTCAACGTGTTTCCTTGCCAAGTTTCTTCTCAAGTATTCAGACTTGGTAATAATATGATCATAGTGACACATACACCAATAGTTTGCATGAAGCTGTATCCTGAAGCAATGGGAAAACATTTTATTACTCAGTTTTTTTCCAGTAGCTAGATAACTTGACTTAATAATCTTATGAAAATGAGCATGCAGATATATTTTTGGAACACTTTCTTAACTTTCAAATTTCCATTTTATTTTTCCCTTCTATACCATGGAGAAAAAGGGCAAATATTTCTGTATTGTATTCCATATCACTGAACTTCACCACATCAACTCAAATTTAATTTATTACACATCAAGTCAAATTTAATGCAAATATTATAGTATTTGTTGCTTATATTTACAGTAATATCTTCTTATCAGTTTCAAGTTTCTCTTTAAGCATTTAATATTTTTGTTCTTTCATCATTTATGTATTATGTTTCTGTATGACCTTAACTCGTGTAGTATCTTTCTGTTGCATAACAGAAATCTTTCAGTATTAATATCCTTCAGATAATGGGAAACATTTCACAGAATTGATGAATCATGCTTATATTATTAGCACACTTCTTTAAAAAGAAGTATGGTAAGTAAGAAAAGTAAACTCCTTGGGATTTCCTTAAATTGCCTTAGAAATCCTACTTAATTTATCTCTAGGTATAATGTTTCACAATAAGCACTATCAACTTAAATTCTTGTAATCATTACATAGTAAAGGATTAACTTCCTTTTAGAATTTATTCAGAAGTTTTATCATTAATTGAGCCACCTTCCTGTTAATTAGTTTTCCCTCTTCCTGAATTAACAGAACTACTATTTACTGTTTACTGATGACCGCCTGGCATGAAAAACTGCTGTTGATTAAATAACTTCAGCAAATACTTTGAAACAATACATATGTACTTTTTATAAAGTGATATATGTATTTATTTAGCCTAAATAATCACATAAAGTAAGTCTATGGAACAAAAGGCAGAAAAAAGAAACTTCATGTCATAGCCCAAATTCTGGTAAATTCTTACGATATATCTACTCTACTAGATAATCAGAGTTTATAATTTCCTGTTTATTTTTTTTACTTCTATCAACATCCCTTTAGGTGTTAGAAGTTAATTTAATTAGGCTTAATAAGAAAAACTTGGCTACTTCGTTTGTTTTTAATTTTCAAAATAATACTTTGTGATAAGAAGATCCCTTTTTACTAAAAAGTGAATTGTTCAATTTGGGAAGATAGATAAGCAAAATCATATGATATAAAATCTGTAATCCTTTGCAAAAACTCATAGTGAGAGAGAACTTTTCTGAAGTGAGCATTATACTTTAGGCCACAGATTATATCTATAGGGGAGTTTTTTGCCCATTTTTATTGCCCTCCTTTTTTATAATAAATTATAACGTAGTTTACAATTTCTACATTGGAAAGAGCTTTGAGGAATTGTCAGAGTACAATAGCTGTAATAAACTATAAGAAATGGAATGTCAATAAAAGTTTGCAGAAAGAAATTGGAAATAATGCGGAGGGATTTCTAAAGCATTTTGATTCAAAATGCTAAAATAATACCTTTTACAAGGAGATACTTTTATAAATACACAGTTAAAACATAGGAACATCAGCAGTGAGCTGCTGGAATAGACTCTGGCCCATCTCACAATAGCCAACTAATTACACAAGGAAGCCCATTAATATCCCAGGAGTTGCATTTCAAAGGCAGACACCTGGTAATCACGGCTAGTAGCTAATAGTTAAACTTAATATACTATACATATATACACATATATACCTACATAGTACATACATACATACATACTACTGTATGTGGGTGAGAAGAATGTGCAAGAGTGAATATCAATGACTTTTAGGTAGGTAAGCAGGAAGTCAGAATAGCCTTGGCTGCATGATGCAAGCAATCTAGCCATCCCCTCTGCCAGTAAAATAACCCATCTACTTGCCTTAATAGCATACATTTCCAGTGACTCAATTAACTCATGTGACAGCTGCCTTCCTAGCTATGATAAAAAAGACTGAAAGGCAGTTATTTCCCCTTCTGACTTCCTTTCATTTCACCTTTTTTGAGTAGAAAGAGAGCCATTATGTCTAGACGTAATAATGACGTCGTAGTATGTTACCAAAGCACCAAGAAATATTATTTAGCAGATTTTAAGGCTAAACCCACTAATGCCCTTGGAGAAACAAGTGATTAGCATTTTCCTAGTCTGCCCTCATATTGCCTCTCTTTTTTTACAATTCTATTTCAGTTTGAATTCTAGTCCAAGGCTGAAATAAGGCATTCCTCTCTTCTTACAGTGATTAAAATATACTTACCTGTTAGCATAATGATCTCTTCCTCCTTTACTGATGACATCATTATCTATCCACTTTTACAGAGCTCCAGATTATTCAGTTTGGGTACTTCCAGAGCCTTTACCAAAATAGCTACCAAGTATGTGGCCCAGAAATCTTATGGAAAAGTAAAATCATATTATTAGGTCAATGGAAAATTCAGTAATTTTCCAAGAAATGTAGACAAGGAATGTTCTATCTATGATTTATCACTTGTTGTATCTTATGACTAATTATTGTAACTATGATCTATGACCTATCACTTTGTTGTTTGTGTGTACACTGAGAGCTTCTGCACTGGAGACAAATCCTTATGTGTCCAATCACACTTGGGCAATAAAGAATTCTATTCTATTTAAGATTAAGCATCTACTGTAGATAATTGTTGAACTATGAAACAATGGAAATCAGTCAAAATCCTATTTGAGTTTGAGATTTTATTGGAATTTATGTCTCAGGATTCAGAGAAACACTACAGCATAGTTATCCAAACTTCTGCATTGCTGGAGCCTCGTTGAGTGAAGTGGAATTGTCTTGGGCCGCATATAAAATATATAACATGGTTGCCCAATCTTAATCACATAATGATGTTAAAAGTTTATGATCTTGTAAGGTTGCCTTACTGCATGTAACCTGCAGGCCACCAGTTGGACATGCCTAGTCTACAGAGATATTGTATGAACCAATGTAGAAAGTTTTCTTTTTCACTTGAAGAACATAAAAACTGAAAAACGGTTTGAAAAGTCTTACTAAAGAATCCTTGGATTGCTTGGTTTTCTGGGCTGGCAGAATTGTTGGCATGGGTTATTGACAACGGTTGTGCTCTCCTGGATATGATGCAATTACATGCTATTTATGCAACAATTTAAGAAACCGCAGAAGGATGTGTGTTACTATTATTGTGTGTAAAATGAGCTATGTGGCAAAGAAGTAGTCTTTATGTGCAATAAATAGCCAGCACAATTAGGTAAAAAGCTAAACTACCTAAGCAAATTTTAGCAAAAGAATAAAAAATATAAGCAACAGAGAACCACTCTTTCATAGGTAGAGTTTGAAGAAGGGATAAAATTTGCTGGCTGATCACATTTGTCAGCATTAGAGGCCATCATACCATTCAACCTGCCTAACTTTTCCACAAATGGAAATAAAGCAGCAATTATGATTGAGACTCCTTAAAGCCAGAATATCAAGAGAATCAATAAGTACCTCACATTTCTTCAAAGCATTTAGGCTGTTTTGATTGTATGGCAGTCAATTCAAATATTTGTTTTGTGAAAGAGAAATCTCCTTTTAATTGAATCATCTATTACTATAAGCATTGCATAGCTAGTGAAAAATTCATTACCTGAAATATTTGTAATGTTATATTCACTGCCTCTCCACCTTCTCCATCACCCCTTTTTCAGATATTTGTTGTATATAGTTTTGAAATTGTTTCAAGCTTCTTTCAGTAAATAATATGTATATCATATGTATATACTTTTCCTACCCCACCCCATTGTGCTTAGATATATGGATGTTATGCCTTCAGAAAGATCTTAATGTTACATTACTAAAAAGATTTCCTAATGCATTATTGGAGAAATTGTACATTCTAAAGAAAATTTTGGAATGGAGAAAGAATTGCAGGAATGACATGATTATATTGTAGCAGAATTTATATTATCTTATAATTAAAACATTTTAAGAATGTTATACAGTTTCTCTATGATTTTAAACCCAAGAATGAAACCTGACTCCTGGGTGTTTGAAGTGTTGAAGTGATTCTGAATGGTGATACCCGTCCCATTAAAGCATTTCATAGCATTCCATTCCATTCCATTTTGTGGCATTCTAAATCTATAGCAGAAACAGAAATAATTGAGAAACAAAGAAGTTGCTTGTACAGTATAGTTTTAGGCTTCTATTTCATACAGATCACCTGGTCTCAATAGGATGAAGTATTTTGCTAGTAAAGAGCCAGTTTAGTGAAGTGGTTAAGGCATCAAACTAGAAACTGGAGACTATCAGTTCTAGTCCCACCATGGGCCAGTCACTGTCTCAGAGCCCTAGGAAGGAGGCAAATGGCAAGCCACACTTCTGAGAAACTTTTACCAAAAATTTGCAGAGAATTGTCCAGGCAGTGTCCCAAAATAGGACAAGATTAAATAGAAGGAGAAAAAATTGTTGATAATAAAACAGCTTATCCTAGGATGGCCTGCTAGGGAAATGCCTGTTCTCTAAATTGAACGGAAATAGTTTACAATGGATTGATTGTTTATGACTATTGCATATAGGAGATTGCAACCTCTTAACCAGGCTGCTTACTGTTCCTCTTCATAATAATGTTTCATAAATGCTATTTTGTTCAAAATTTTCTTGTTTGTCAATGTTAGCCAGACTAACGTTGTTACATACTACTTTGAACTCGATAAAAGGGGGGAATGAATTTGGAAAAAAAATAAACAAAACAAGTTGTTCAAACTGTTATTGTTAATAAAAAGATTCACATTTTAAATTTGTACCAGCTTGATAGTTATTCTTTGGAATTCTATGTAAGGAAAAAAACAATTAAATGGTTTTAACAAAGTCCCCACCCTGTTAATTCGATACATTTAAAAATGCATAAATGGACAACTGTGCTCATAAAATGGAAAATTCTGCAGAAGCAAGCATATTTTTATGCTTCTGTGGTAACAGTGAAATCACAGAACAATCAGTAGACTGTTCAATTCTACAATAAACAGTTATGTATTTCTAGCAATGTTTCCAGTGCTACTGATATGCATTTTACTATAGTCCCCTTGCTGAAGACAATCAGCAAACACAACTAATTTTGGCTTATGTGCACACAGTAATGTTTTATTTTTTCCTGTTTCTGTGCTTTATTATAGCCATAATACTCCAGAGAAGTCAAGGCTCCATCTCTCAATATTTCAAGCCACTGTGATAAACTTTTTATGCATATAGTATGTAAGCTTGGAAATCTAGGAGTTGCTGTCTCAACACATTTAGATCAGTGGTGAAATCCAATTTTTTTTACTATCAGTTCTGTGTGCGTGGCTTGGTGGGTGTGGTGTGGCTTGGTGGGCATGGCAGGGGAAGGATACTGCAAAATTTCCATTCCCACCCCATTTCAGGGGAAGGATACTGCAAAATCCCCATTCCCTCCCCACTCCTGGGGAAAGGATACTGCAAAATCTTCATTCCCACCGTACCTTGGGGCCAGCCAAAGGTGGTATTTGCCAGTTCTCCGAACTGCTCAAAATTTCCGCTACCAGTTCTCCAGAACCTGCTGGATTTCACCCCTGATTTAGATCACATGATAATAACACGAACCAGCAGTGTTATTTGATTGTAGAAAAGGCAAATATAATTGAAGCTACAAGGGAAGAATTTATATATTCTAATCTACAGAATTAAGAGTTCCACCTTACTCTGCTTTGAACAGATTGCTTCTTGAGTATTATGTTCTTTTCTTACATTGTGGTTTTCTTACATTGTGGTTTAAGAATTCATAGCTATTAGAACATTTCATTGAAAATTTTTCAGGATGATTAGATGTTTAGATACTCAGCCTGGGTATATTTAGCAATTCAAGTGAGACTGATTTATCCAGAAAGGTGGGGGAGGGTTCCTCATCAACAAAGATGTCTAAATGGAGGCTCACAGCTATAAATTAGGGATAGTTTAATAAAGATTCTTGCACTAAGCAGTGTTTTGACTTGTTAGTCTAAAATGACTCTTTCAGAGTTTATACTCTTTTATCATGTTAAGGAAGGATCTTGATTTAGCTACTGAGAATGAAATAAAGTTAAAAAACCAAATACAGAAATCTTTTGAGTCCAACTGATTTATTGTTAAGTTCCTTAGACTTTAAGGAAAACATTTATAATAACTAATACCTTTTCCTAGACAAATCTGTCAGGCAGAAAACTGTAAAGGCTATGTTATTCTTAAGCAGAAAATACATAATTAAAACTATGATGTGAGTTAAAATATTAACTACAACTGTAGGGATCAATTGATCATAAATTACTGCTCTGGAATACAGTGAAAAACCCTCTTTCTCTGTATCAAATGCTGTCTCAAAGTACAATTGTTCCACAATATACAGGTATAGAGCTCTCAAGTTAACATGTGATTTGTTGTCTCAAAGACTCTGCTAAACTTTTGTAGATGAGTTAATCAATTTGGTTAAAAGAGGTTGCCAGAAACTTTTTTGGAGATAAAGTTTCATGTCTTCTGCAGTTCTCTTTAACTTCTTGGGACAACACAAGTAGTAACATACAAAAAGAAGGAACAATTCTTCTTATTGTTAGGGATTTGAATTCTAGTGTTGCGGTACATGGATATCATCTCAAATACATGGAATTGATTGAATTTCCTGTCTGTACCTGGGTCTTTTTAAAGCTGGTTGTTACTGACACAATAAACCAAGATGTTGAATAGAAGCATCTTGAATTTTGGTCATGAGACATGTTTAAAGAAACTTTGAATCTAAAAGATTATAAGCCTATCCAGCTTTCCACTGTATCCACAAACAGAAGAAAGAATGATTAAAGTTCATGTAGAGAAGGTCTAATTTTATGCTCTCCCATTTCAGGCAGTGGATTATTATTATTATTTTTTAAAAAAGAATAGAGCTTTTACTGTTCTTCCCATTCTGTATCAAGGCTTGGAGTTCTGTGGTAATGTGCTTGCCGGGGTGAAATGCTCCCAGTTCAGACTGGATCGGGCGATCCGATAGCGGTTGTGGCAGGTGGTTCGGAGAATCGGTAGCGATGGTGGCACAAGGCTCCACCCATCCGCCCGGGTGTAATGTGTTTTTTACCCTCTGCACATGCACAGAAGGTTTTGCGCATGCACAGAGGGTCTGCGTGCACATGTGATGTGCGCATATGCGAGCGAACTGGTAAGGAAGGTAAGTAGATTTCACCCCTGCAGTGAAGATTTATTAGCCACTGCTTTCTAAATCAACTGCAAGTTCCAAGTGTTCCTCAAAGGCAAGTCTATGTAGATCGTACTTCATTACTTTACTTTACTTTACTTTACTTTACTTTACTTTACTTTACTTTACTTTTATTGGATTTATATACCGCCCTACTCCCGAAGGACTCAGGGCGGTGTACAGCCAACAATAAAAATACATAAATACAAAATTTAAAACCAACTAAAAACAGATTAAATGAATTTGGCCTGGACAGAATTAAAACACCCCAAATAATTTAAAAAATTTTAAAATTTAACACTAAAATGGAGAGTGGTTAGGCCTGGCGAAATAGAAAAGTCTTAAGAGCGCGGCGGAAGGTGGGCAGATCCGGGATCCTCCGTATCTCTGGGGGGAGCTCGTTCCAGATAGTAGGTGCCCCCACAGAGAAAGCTCTCCCCCTGGGGGCCGCCAGCCGACATTGTTTGGCTGACAGCACCCGGAGGAGCCCCTCTCTATGAGAGCGTACTGGCCGGTGGGAGGCTATTGGTGGTAGTAGGCGGTCCTGCAAGTACCCAGGTCCTAAGCCATTAGTATAAATGGCTGGTGATAAAGGCATGAACACTGTAGCAACCTCCCCCTTCCAGGTAGGGTTGCAACAGGCATACCTGCGTTAGATGGTAAACTCCCGACCTCCACCCCCTGGCACTCCGGGCCATGGCTGTGATCTTCAAAACATGAATCTATTCTTTAAGGGCTACTGCCCCACTATCAAGGGAATCAATTAGAGCGGAGAGAGAATATTGTATTGTACTGTAATACTATACCAATGGATAAACAGTAACGCTAACTTACTAGGATTCAGTTCAAACTTGTCCTTTCTCATCCAGAGCCTTTAGGGATCTGGACAAGACTTCAGCAGTCTCAACAAGTCTGTTTTGAGGTAATGATACAGAGTTGGGTAATCATTATTGACAATACCAGCCCCCATATCTTCAGCTGACCTTTCCTGAAATTTACATGGCTTCATTTAAATTTTAAATAAGGGGGGGGGGAGAAACAACCCTTGTGACACCTTTAGGAGAGTAACCATTGTACTGACCTCTCCTCTCCCCTGCCCCAAACTGGAGCCATCCTTCAAAAAATGAACAGAACTAGGGCAACAGTTTTTCTCAACTCCAGCCTCTATATAAGAATAATAAGTGGTTTTGAAGACTGTTGTGATGTCCAAAAGGACCAGGATCAGGGGTGAAATGCTCCCGGTTCGGACTGGACCACCCGATCCAGTAGCGATAGAGGCGGATGGTTCGGAGAACCGGTAGCAAAAATCCCTGCTCCTCCCCATTGCCCAGCTGAGCTGCACAATCATCAGGGGCTTTTTTAAAATTTTTATTTCTACAACCTCTTTGGCTGAAAAAATGCTTTTAAAAGTAAAAAAAAAAAAAAAGCCTCTGCCGATCAGGCAAGCCAGCTGGGATCGTCAGAGGCTTTAAAAAAAAAAGAAAGCCTCTGCTGATCAGGCAAGTCAGCTGGCATCGTCAGAGGCTTTTAAAAAAAAGCCTCTGCTGATCAGGCAAGTCATCTGGGATCATCAGAGGCTTTAAAAAAAAAAAGAAAGCCTCTGCCAATCAGGCAAGTCAGCTGGAATCGTCAAAGGCTTTAAAAGCATTTTTTTACAACCTCTTCAGCCAAAGAGGTTGTAGAAAAAATGGTTTTAAAAGTAAAAAAAAAAAGTTGGCCACGCCCACTGTCACCACCAAGCCATGCCCACAAAACCGGTAGTCACAAATTTTACATTTCACCATTGACCAGGATGGATGCCTGTTTTCTACTCATGTCCCAGCCAAGATCATTCAGTTGCAAACATCAATATCTCCATTCCATGTCTGGGTCTATATAGGCTCCAGAATTGGTTTGTAGGCATTTGAAAATCCATAATATTGTTCAAAGAATCATATTGTCTTGATTCTTTTGACTTATCCAATATTTTATTACAAATTACTGGGTTGGTCTCGTGTATTTTTTTAAAATTTCAAGTAATGGAGTGATAATGTTTTTGTCAAGACTGAATATAGTGTCCTTACATAAGAGCAGATTAGAAAGCAGATTAGAAAATTCATTCCTTAGTGAATCAGCAGCAATTACTTTTATAAGAACAAGCTCATACAAGATTAAATAAGTATACGTCTTCTTAAAATAATACAATGCTAACACCAAAAATATAACTAATGGAGCCTATGTATGTATGTGTGTATGTACTGTATATATGTATGTGTGTACAATATGTCACAGAAGTGAGTATACCCCCTCATATTTTGTAAATATGTCAGTATATCTTTTCATGTGACAACACTGAAGACATTAATGGCTGTGTGTTGCGTTATTTTGAGAGGACAGCACATGTACACTGTTATACGAGCTATATATTCACTATTTTACATTGTAGCCAAGTGTCATTTCTTCAGTGTTGTCACATAAAAAGATATACTTACATATTTACAAAATATGAGGGAGTATACTCACTTCTGTGACATACTGAATGTACACGCACACACACAAACACACACACACACATGCGTGCATACACACACATCTTTTAATGACCCCGTAATCCTTGTGGGGTGGAGTCAGGACAATTGAATGGAGCTGGTGTGTCTGTGTTTGTGTGTGTTTGTGTGTACATAAAGTATGTCACAGAAGTGATTTTCACATTTTCTAAATATGTAAGTATATCCCTCCCCTTGCCCATGAGTCTGAAAAGCTGGAAAGGACCGCTGATGTAGTAAATGTAATTTCATTTCATTTTATATCTCTTTTTAAAAGTTTTATTAATCATAATTACAGGTTTATGTGTTTTAGTGTTATGGTTTTTTGCCTAAAGATTGTAGTAAAGGTTTAGATGATGTAATAATACTCTGTATGATTTCCCCACTTTGCATTTTCATTTTGAGCAAGGAGAATATTCATATATAACAAAGAGGGTAAACAGTGGAATGAACAACTGAATAGTTTCTAGCTTGTCACATTGTCCTTACACTGTAATTAAAATTCATATATGTCCAGGCATCTCCTAACTTAACAATTTGTGGACTTCAACACCCAGAATTCTTCAGCCAGCCTGATCAAATCCATGCAGATTTTATAGTTGCATTATACACATATATTTTGATTTTATTTGTGTTAATTGATTAAACTTCACCATATGTGAGCGCTTTGCATAAAGAATGGAAATTGTGTTACTACTCTACGAAGCATACTGTCCATCCATCCATCCATCCATCCATCCATCCATCCATCCATCCATCCATCCATCTACAGTATCTATCTATCTATCTATCTATCTATCTATCTATCTATCTATCTATCTATCTATCTATCTATCTATCTATCTATCTATCTATCTATCATCTATCTATCATCTATCTAAAATCTGAGCAGTTTGAACTAGTGGTTAAGGCAGCAGACTAGAAAGTGGGAGAGCATATGTTCTAGTCCTGCCACAGCCACGAAAGACAGCTGGGTGACCGTTACTCTCTCTTGGCACAACCCACCTGATAAGGTTGTTGTTGGGAGGACAATAGGAGGAGGAAGGTATGTGGATGTGGTTGCCACGTTAAGTTATTTGTAAAAATAATAAAGGCAGGATACAAATAAATTAATAAATATTGTAGCTTATTTAACTATTATATGATAATTACATAGTCCACTACATATCCTTCATTTATCCTAAATTTATCGGGGAATGCTGCTAAGAAAAGGCAAAAATTCATGCAGAACATTTGGATGCAACAACAGTATAATAACTATTACATGTTTCAACATATGTAACATTGATGTTTGGATAATTAAGCTCAATACTATGTTACTGAAATTTTATCTTTTACTTGGTGAAATTCTAATTTTTAATACTTTTTTTTTGGATTAGCTAGTCATCTACAAATTTCATATGGATTGGACTGTAGCTGTTTACCTCTGCTGAGATAATTTTATCCCACCATTAATATATTTTACTCAAAATAGTTGGTTTTTCTGTTTTAGAATATGTATGTAAGCCACTTATTTATAGATTTCAAAAGTTTTCAGAATATTTTATTATATTTTAATACATTTTCTCAAAACAAAGACATATATAACTTTGCCTTATGTGCATATATTGATTAAACTGGTAATGGTGTATTGTATTTATAGCTGAATTGAACCTATTATCATTGGACAATTTTTCTCAATTTCTTCCTCTCTCTATTATTATTACATTTCTAAATATGATCACTTATAGTAAAATTTATGCCCAGAAATGAAAGCAGTATGTGCCTAAAAGCAACATTAAGATATGCATATCTCATCATAGGGCTGACCTTAGTATCAAGTTGTATGACTGTTCAATACTTTGTTGCTTGATAAGTTTAGCAAATTTGTTTTAATTGTTTGCCTGGAGAACTATATTTTCCTGGGAGAGGTAATTAAAATGAAGTCTAACATTTGGGATCAGGTAGGATTTTTGGGGGCCAATCACACTCTCTCAGCCCAACCTACTTCATAGGGTTGTTATGGGGTATAAAGGAAGACGGAAATGCTATGCATGGTGCTTTGAACTCCTCTATGAAAGGCAAAATATAAATTTAACAATTGGTGTCTTAATTAAAAATAGGAATTTTATTTTTTTTAAATCAAAATGAAAGAAATATCATGGAGCTCTGATGGCGCAATAGTTAGAATGCAATATTGCAGGCCTAATTCTGCCGACTGCCAGTAGTTTGATTGTCACCAGCTCAAGATTGACTCAGTCTTTCATCCTTCCAAGGTCAGTGAAATAAGAACCTAGATTGTTGGGGGCAATAGGCTGACTCTGTAAACCGCTTAGAGAGGGCTGCAAAGCACTGTGAAGCAGCATATAAATCTTAAGTGCTATTGCTATTGCTATTGCTATCTCTATCATCTCTGTTGCTATCTCTATCATATGTTGCAGATAGGACATGCTGAAACCATAGGCAGGAGCTTCATCTTTGAGGTTCGGTGATTTTAGTTTTCTAAAATCTAAAAAAATAAAAAAGATTGGAAAGACCGATACTGGTTTAATTTAGATGATCCCACAACAATAAACATTTCAGTAGCAGCTAGGTCAAAAAACTTTTTCAGCACCCGTATTTAGGAATAAACAAAAATAACAGTGGAAAATGAAAAATAGAATTCAATCACTTTTTGTTTAGCTGGCAGACACATTTTATTAAACAGCTGGAAAGGCACTATGTAAGCACCCTCGCTTGGCACTTACTTTCTCCTAGTAAATAACCACAGTTAAATGCATAGAAAAAAATGTCAGAAGAAATGTATGTCTCCCGCCTACAAACACCGCAAAAGCATCTGACGTCCACCAGGAGAAACAGTAGTCATCTATGATGGGTCATGGCCTGATTAATACTTACCGTATTTTCCAGGGTATAAGACGACTGGGTGTATAAGACGATCCTCCTCAGAGCCATTTAAGCCTTGTCAGAGCCTTATGGGCTGGTCTGCCTGGTTACAGGAGAATGAGACTCGGCGTATAAGACCCCCGACTTTTGAGAAGATTTTTGTGTGTTAGAAAGTAGTCTTATATGCAGGAAAATACAGTAGTTACATATTCCAGCTTCCCAAATCACTCAACCAACACATCTGGAGGGCAACTATAGGGGAAGAATGGATTAGATCAGTTGGAAAAGGTTATGATTTGTCAGTGAACTTTCCTTGCTGTTTATACCTTTATGAAATGTTTGAGGACTAGATTTAAGTCATAGAACAATCTGACTTAAATAGAAGCAAACAGAAAAGTGAAGTTTCTTTTAAAGTACATAGAAAGTGTCACAGTGTACAATTTACTTATTTATCTAGTCATAAAATATTTATGTCTGTTTTTGCCATGCAAAGTGTCCCTGTGGAGTGGTTTATGTAGTCCTTTAAAATAGCGAGCTGGAAAAAGAATGCATTCTTCAAAATTGTTATCAATCCAACAAAATGGATTGATAGCTTAGCACCCCTGCAGTTTAAGTATGTTGATAGATTTCCTAAAGTTTTTTTTTTTTATGAAAATATATATAAATAATTCATTCTCCCTGGGTTGCTGACAAGCTTGGACATGTCCTTGATTTCATCATTTTACATTCATTCCAAATTTAAAGAGTTAAATTGCTATATAATTGTTCTGCCTCCCAGTACTATCTGGCTTGTTGCCTATTTTGTATTTCAATATCAGGTTTTTTACACTTTGTGCAGTGTGCCTGTCAAATTGGAATGCTGAACTACAGTTCATTTCAAAACAGTGAAAGAGGCTGAAGACATACTTGGCTTGATTTGTTCTTCTAGGTTATTGCTTTCCGTTGCGAAATCAATGTCAACGTTACACACATTTTTAAACAGGGAATATAATTGTCAGCAAATGTAGAGAAACATAATCTTTACAGCAAAAGGAACACAGTAAAGATAACTTTTTCTGATAAACATTCCTTGAGAAAATTGTTGAGTATCAGAATTCTGATAAATTTAGCCATAGGTATTATCATTATGGAGTGTTCTGACTTATTATAATAATATTACTGCTAATACATACCAAAGTAATAAATTACTTTCCTTGCTGTTTATATCTTTATAATGGAAACCACACAATTGAACAGATATTTTTTTTTGGGGGGGGGGAGTTTTCCTGATCATTTCTATGTATCTACAGTGTAAGCATCTACTTTTAGGCAGAAGAAGTTTGAAGGTAAGAAGTCACACTGAAGAGTTTATAACTTTTATCAGTAAAGTAACTCTGAAGGGTATTGTACAACGTACATTTTGAAGAAGTTAGAAAAATTGAAGCTAAATATATTCCAGGCATGATGCTCATGATCAGAAAGTAATAATTGTAGTAGAAATTTAAACTTTACAATAACTTACTTTCAAGAAACCTGTATCATTTTTCTGCATATGAAATTTACCATGATTTTCATTTGTGACAAAATAGGTACCTTCCCTAATTCTTTGGCTTGGCACTGGAGCTACATAGAATATTTATCTGAGGCTTCCCTCCTTACCCTGCCAGATAACTATCTCATTGAATGTTTCGGTCCCAGGGTTACATTTTAATTACACTTTTAAATTGCAGTCCTCATTCCACAATCTTAATCTCACCATCCTCAATTTATTTTTCCATAAATTCCATTGTCAACAATGCATTTTCTATTACCCATTTGAGTAAGTGCTTATTAGGTATCAGAGATAAGGAGCTAGTCTAATTGGTTTTCATGAAAAAGTAAAAACAAAACACAAAAAACCCTAAATGTAAGCAAAATTTTAAAATAAGAACTTTAGTTATTAAATATATAGTACATTATGCTATTTTATCCAGTGTAACTACTGTAGCTAGTTTGTTTGTTTGTCTGTTTGTTTCTCATCTTCATTATATTCATATGAACTTTTAGAAGCTTTCTTTTTATGTAAATATTCCATCTAAGATCCTTCCACCCTTCTTTCTCTTTCTTATTTTCTTTTCTCCTCCTCTTTCTCTGATTATAAAAAATTGAATTTACTCGCACCATTCTAAAACTAATTGCCAGAGTATTTTGCTTCTGAATCAAGAAGAAAGCAATTACTCTTTAAGCTCTTAAAATATGGATTTAACTTTTTCAGTTATATATCCATATTTACAGTTTTTACATGCATTTCAAAACAGCTTGTGCTCAGTTTTGTCACTAGTTGCAGTACATGCTGTGCAACTCAATTTTTAAACAGATTTAATATAGAGTACAAGTAATGATTGCATAGGTTAGGTTCAAATACATCTCTCCTGCAACCCCCTGCATGTCAGATGCAAAGAATCAGGATCATACATTAAGTTGCAGGCAAAAAGATTTATTGCTCAAACCTATTCACAAGAATTAGAATTCTTTTATTGGCCAAGTGTGATTGGACGCACAAGGAATTTGTCTTTGGTGTATATGCACTTAGTGTACATAAGGAGAATAAAATACATTCATTAAGAATAAAAAGATACAACACTTAGTTTAAAGTGTTAGTTTAAAGCAGAATGTTGTCGCTTTGCACATGTTAAATAAGCTGTTCTTTCTCTACTGTTAACTTTTAACTTCCACAGTTAACTCCACTTACTGTTCACTGTTTAACTTCCACAGTGAAAGATTGTTACATCCTCAGGCTGCACAGTGATATCTTTGACATACTGTATGTAAATATTTCAGAACTTTTTGATCTAATAAAAAAATAATAATAAATCTGCTAAGGTATGGTCATTCAGAGATTTCTTAGCGGTTTTTTATATGCCAAAGCAATTAAATTTTCCCACATCCATATCTAGAGATGGAACTATGTCTAAAATGTAATTATAACATTTAATCTACAATAAACATCTTTTAGTGACACAAGTTGAAAACAAAATTATTCTGCTGACAGATTGGTAGGGCTAACATTGATAAAAATTTTCCACGTTGAAACAATATTGCATAGTAAAGCAAACTTATTGAAAATATTATATTTGTGACAGAATATATTGTGAAGTTTAAAATGTTAAATCTTATATATTTTAAGAAAATGTTTCCTTATTGATTAGAAAAAAGTATATAATATTTTTAATTATTGCAGAGTGTTTATTTTACCAAGGAACTGCGTAGAAATTGAGAAATATATTTCAATGGTATCTCTTTTCTATAGCCATATTTTTTAATCATTTTTTTCTTTTAATGATTTGTATCCTTAACTTTCTATCCTCAAATATTCAATATTGTATAGAATGATACATTTAGAACACCTACGTTCAAAGTCAGTATAACAATAAAGACTTCTGTAACACTGCAGCATTTAAACTGTATAATTTATCTTGTGTATTATAAAGTCTTTCACAGTAATGATGTTTGCAAGAGACTTTAAGCAAGCAAAAACCCTTGATTTCAATATATCAAACTATCCTTAAAGATCTATGTTTGATTGTAGTCACAGACTTCAAATAAACATTTGTGTGATATTACTTTTAATATATTTATATTAAGCTTTCTTTTTGTATTTAAAGCTGTCTTTTGGGGAGATATTGCCTTAGATGTTGAAGACTTAAAAATCTTTCAGATTGACAGGACAATTGATCTTACACAACATTCAGAGGGAAAAAATGGACATAATACTGGTAAGCTATAAACATTTTTTATTCATTGATACATTCAAAATTTTGCATATATTACACTGTTTTGTAATGTGTATTTCTAACATATTATTGGTTGTGAATAATTCTAAGTTTGCAAATAAATATAATATATATTATTTGTTCAGCTAATTAATAAATGTAGCCATTTAGTTAAGCCGCTTATGAAAAAGAGATTCCTGTTACTTGGGAGAAAGACTACTGTTCTATTTCATATAATATAAAAATGCAGTGCAGCGACATCATGCTGTACGACAAAGGTACCTATTGCTGTGAAAACTGAATTACTAACATGAAAATAACCTGATCACCTGAGCAACAATCCAGAATAAATAGTTGAGAATATTGTGGGCTGTCAGAAGAACAAATGATTCAATAGTTAATGAAGCAAAATCAGATTAATTATTGGAAGATGTAATTATTGAAAGATGCAGAATAGTTTTGGGCTTCCGACCTAGTAAGACTTTTATACAATTTTTAATAGAGCCTGAAAATAAATTTATAAAATATAAGGATTGGATCTTCCAGCTGTGTGAGTCTATGATCCTGGATGAGATGAATTTTTTGAACCATTTCCAGTCAGGTTTCAGGCCAAGATGTAGGATGGAAAGGGTGAAACTATGCTTAATCTGAAGATTCTCCTGGACTCAAGACTGCTGCTTCAAAAGCATGTGGCAGTCATTGTTAGGAGGGTTTTTCCTCAATTTGTGTTGAGTATCAGTTATGCCCTTTCTTGAATCAAGAAAGTGATTGATGCCCTGGTCATTTCCTGGATGGACTACTGCAGTGCAGTACATATCAGACTATCCTTGAAGAGTATCCGGAAGCTGCAGCTGGTGCAGTATGGTGCAGTTCCTAGACTTGTGCATGTAATACCTCTGTAATACCTCTGCTGAACTGTATTGGGTGCCAGTTTGCTTCTGGATCCTATTCAAGGTGTTGGTTATTATATTTAAAGTATTTCATGGCGTGGGACCAGCTACTCATGGAATCATCTCATCCCAATTATTTTGTCCCATCCACCCAATCAGGCAGGGAGGCTATGTTGTGGAAAGAGTTTCGATCAGCAGGATCCAGGAAGAGAGTCTTCTCTACTTCGGCCCCTTATACTTTAAAACATCCAGAGATGAGGTAGACCGCCACACTTCTAGCCTTCCAGAAGAACATCAATACCAGGTTTTGTCAGTTAATATGGTAGTCTGAGTGATAAACAGCCCTGTGGGTAATGGGGTGACTTAAGGGCACTCGCCCTGCCTCTTAACTTTTAACATCTTCATCTTTACCTCAATTTCTAAACTGTATTTATATACTTTTGTATGTTTTTACTGTAAACCACCCAGAATCACTTAAATCAGATGGGTAGTGTAAACATTTGATAAATAAATAACTAAAATACGGTGAGTAGTTATTTTTATACTGCCTTATCATCACTTAATTTTTCTTAAGAATGCCTGTTGTTATAATTAATAGCCTATCTGAGCTCATTTACAGTCTGATTTAAAATATAAAGAGATGCCATCTTCTTTATCAATTGAATATTTAGCTTTGCGCCATTTCAGTCTAATTTTTCTGATAGTATCATGAGGTAAGGGAAATAATTATATTTGTTTTGCTTTCATTTCTGCTTTTCATTCAAAGCCATCTTACAATTATGATATAGTCAATCTTATATCTTTAGCAGTGCATAATATCCAGCAGATTAATTTCCTTCATGTTTTGCACAGGAAATACGTGTGATCACCTCCAGATAAAATATAATGTTTTTCTTTAAGTTACATATCTGACAAATATTGTATGTCATGAGCCTAAATGCCAAGGAAAATGCTTAGAATTTGTATTAATTATTTTAATTCTAAAAAGAAAAAAATATTTTTCATGAATGGAAATAAGATGGCATAGCAGTGTAATACAATTTGCAAGAAATATAATATTATTTAAATTGCATCCTTGTATCAACTTCCTTGAAGAAAGAGCATTTCACTTAAAACATTACTTCCTAAATGAAACCTTACTTTGAAAGATTGTTGCGTCACTGGGCAGTAAATGTTTGCATTCTGGGAAGTTGACAAAATGGCTCATAGAGTAGGAATGTCTTAACATATTACCTCATTCTTCTAAAATCTAAGAGAAAAATTCAAAGCATTTTTCTCAAGGCTTGCTACAGCTATGTGACAGTGGAAGGCATGAGGTAAATTACTCAGCAATGACACAACACATTTGCCTTATATGGCGCTGTGCATTTTGTTGTAACCCTTTAAACACGTAATTTAGAAGATTACATGAAGAATACATGTTGAAAAAACCTGAGGAATTACTGAAATAGCTAACCTATGTTTCATTGATTTCAGTGGTTCTCACTTTTGAATGGGCATATAAATGAACAGTCTTTTTATGCATTTCTTAGGCTACAAGTGTAGTGATTAAACATTCACACATAATCTTTTTACTAATGGCGTTTCCTTAATCATTTAGTGTTAACAAAATTAACCTTCTTAGTTGCTTATATTATTAACTTGTTCAGTATTACTGTCACAAACATCACAATAGATAAGCAAGCAGAATAAAGTATTTCTTGGTAGCCTACAAATGGGGTAAATTGTCTATGTCTCTGTAAGTAGCTTTCAAAGCACCTCATTCAAATTGTGGCACTGGAGTTTCTATTGTTACATGATTTATTACAACTGAAAATAGTTCAGATGTGAATCGTTTCAAAGGCATGTCAATCAAATAAACTGCCTTACATTCTTTAAAAAGGTTATAAGTCAATGGATTTGAATAGCTATAGAGAATATGCAGAATTAAAAGAAGGGGTCCTTGGTGCTGTCTGAGCTTGCTTGTTTTTTTGCAGGCAGTTCATTACCCAAACTATGTAACATCATCAGTGCTAGTCAAGTAGGAAGGGACCCTGGAGGTCTTCCCCTGCCAAAGCAGGAGACCCTATACCAGTGATGGCTAACCTTTTTGTCATCGCGTGCCAAAAGCGGGGGGAGCGTGGTGGGTTCACACACACGCGTGCCCACATCCATAATTCTATGTGCTCCACCCCCCGTGTTCCCCCCCGTGTTCCCCCCCACTGTGGGCCTGTACCGGGCCCACAGTGATGGCACTGTGGACTCGGTGTACCCGTTTTTTGCTCCAGAGCCTTTCTAGGAGCCTGAGGAGGGCAAAAACAGTCTTCTCCACCTCCCCAGAGGCCCTCCGGAGGCTGGAAACAGTGTGTTTCCTGACTTCTGGTGGGCTCTGAAGGCACGAAAATCAGCTGGCTGGCGCACACATGTGTGTCGGAGCTGAGCTTGTGTGCCCACCGATTTGGCTCCGTGTGCCACCTGTGACACCCGTGCCATAGGTTCACCATCATGGCCCTGTACCATTCTGGACAAATTATTGTCCAATCTCTTCTTAAAAACCTCCGGTGCTGGAGAACTTGCAACTTCTTTTTTTTATTATTATTATAAACTGAAGACAAAAAAACAAAACAAAAAGAAGACGATAACAAAACAAAATCACATACATACAACTAGGGTTGATTCAGCCCCCATATATATACAGTTCCTATGTAACATTACATACCATCGTACTACATCTTCGATTAAATTTTCCACATTGTTTCTTACACTTGTTAATCATCTTACGTCTAATATTACCTTATATATATATTTAGCTTAGTATCAACAAATCTATGCTATATGCTTTCCTAATATCTATCTCATGGCATTTTTACTTCTATCCATTTGTACCATTTATCCCAGCTTTGATTGAAAGTTGATCCTTGTCTGTCTTTAAGAGTATATGTTAATCTATCACAGTTAATCTATCTAACTCGCAACTTCTGAATCACTGATTAATTGCTCTCACTATCAGGAAATTTTTCCTTAGTTCTAGAGTGGATCTTTCTTTGATAAGTTTCCATCTTGGCTTTTCTTTGTGACAGTCTCTCAAATATGACCAAGCACGTAGACTGCATTTTTAAAATAAAACCATAATTTATCATTCATAGTCAAAATCACTATGGTAGGGAGGAAGACGTTATAATAATTCAATAATGTTAACATTTAAAATATTCCATACTTTTCCTCTACTTTTTGTAAATGTGCTTGCTAAATGTATGCATGCAATTTTTCATTTATTTTTACTTTTCTTTTAAAAGGTGGCTTTGAAGAACATGAGGTGTCAAAAAAAAACAATGTTCTCTATCAGCTTATAGACAGGATAAGAAGAATTGAGTCAGGTATGGGCAAGCTGCTTAACTTTGGTTCATCGTTGCATGCAATATAAGACATTCAATACCTTTCTTGGTCCAATCTCTGAATATCCATGCGAGTAAGTAGATAAGCTAATTGTGAATGCCAGTAATGAAAGATTTTAGAGACATTCTAAATCTAGTTTATGCAAGTGTCTAATATATGTGTATCAGTGGTGGGTTGCCCCCAGTTGGCACTGGTTCTATAGAACCGGTAGTAAAACCATCGGGAGGCTCTACCCACCAACCCCGACGACATCAGAATGCTTCTGCGCATGTGCACGCGCGAAGCGCATGCACGCGGTCCCGTTGCAAACCAGTAGTTAAGGTAAGTAGAACCCACCCCTGATGTATACTATCTGTGATCAAATTAAATTGAAATTAAAAAAAAACTATAATACATCCATATTCAGTTGCCATTAAGTAGAGGTAGAATATTTTTTGTAGTATATTTTTATCCTAGCATAAAGAGACCAGTTTTGCTCCCAGGTATTTTACCTAATCAATTTTTCCTCCTTATTTTGCCAACCCTAATGTTCATCAATTTTAACATAGTTTTCGTTACAAATAACACTGATTTTTTACTTAATTTTTCCTAAATGTAGTCTAACATTTATGTATGCTTCTAGTGAAAGTTGATGCATTGCAGTTGACTATATTTATACTGCTGTTCATGCCATTCATAAGTTTAGATTTTGCCTTTTGCAACAGCTTATTTAAATAAGTCCATAGTGGATGTATTTGATAAACCTTAATAAACATGCTATGGAATTTGTCCTGAGTCCAATTTGTCCAGTTTCTAGAAAAGTTTCTTCTGCATATCAACTTTAATTCAGTTCAATAAAAAAATATAATTCAAAACAGTGCAAAGTGTTTCTTGGCTTGGGAACTTCACATACATTTGAACTACAAAACCTTTTACTTTTAGAGTAGCTTTTTAAAAATATCATTTTCATTTATCTTGCTTCACATTAAACATCTGAAAAGAAATTCTGCATACGAATAAAATAACTTAAGAGTTTTAGAAATATTCACTACAAAAAGTATTATTCTTTAACTAAAAAATAACTTGCTAGGTAAAGAAATATTGGTATGATTCATTGGCACATTATTATTTTTTTTTTTAATTTGATTTATATGCCGCCCTTCTCCGGAGACTCAGGGCGGCTTACAGTGCGTTAAGCAATAGCCTTCATACTTTTGTATATTTATATTTTTACAAAATCAGCTTATTGCCCCCAACAAACTGGGTTCTCAATTTACCCACTTTATAAAGGATGGAAGGCTGAGTCGACCTTGAGCCTGCCTGGGATTGAACTCACAAGTAATTGCAGCAGCTGGATCTTAAATGCTGCCTTTGTAGGAGGCATTACTCCCCTACGCTACTCAGGCTTAACACTCATAACTGTTAAGGAAAAAAGCAGGAGGAGGAGATATTTACAGTACCAAGAGTGAATCAGCATAGCAGGGCTGACAGGAGGACAGAAATATTCAAAATACTGAGTTTATGATAAATAGTTCCTTAGCATTGAGCCACAGTCTTTAATGTTACTATATATTTCTTAAATCATATATATTCAATATAATGCAAAGCTTGACTGTACATGAGAAGAAAAAGCTCATTTATCTGAAGAAAATGTTACTGTTAGCACAATATTATGAATGGTATTTTACAACATAAATGTCATTGCAGGTTTTGAACAAAATAATAAAACAAAGGGAAGACCAACTTTAACATTCTCAGGGAACAATGAGAGAAAAAGATTTTCCCGGGCAGCTACATCGCGCACAGAAAGAATATGGCCAGGAGGTGTTATTCCATATGTCATAGCAGGAAATTTCACTGGTAAGGCAGACCAAAGCACATATTTATCAGACCCATGAATTAAGCCTTCTCAAATAGAAAAATATATATTTAGCAGTTCAACTGGAGATGTCTTTAAGACAATTCCTTCTTTTATAATTTTATTCTATTCTATGAATTGGCAATTATTCTTAATTTATTTAATAATATCAAATTTTAAATTATTTGCATATTCTGGAATCTGAACAATACAGGTGTATTTCCATGCATTATGATCCACCCTATGAATCATTAAAAGAAATTATATAATAAGTAATAATACTTATTATAAAATATGGAAAAGTGGTCATTAACAAATTTAATTTCGCTTTTAGAGTAATGTAACATATTGTATTACATTGTATTGTATTGTATTATATTATATTATATTATATTATATTATATTATATTATATTATATTATATTATATTATATTTATTATATTGGTATTAAATCAGTTTTTTTCTCCAGACTTAACTTCCAGATGTTATTGCATTATAAACTAATATTCCTGCCTGCTGTTGTTGCTGAGTGATTGAATAATGGTTACATTATTCAATCACTCAGCTGAGCTGTTGCTGAGTGATTGAATAATGGTCAACAACTTCTAGCAAAAGTTGGAAAATGCTGGTGTTAATATTGGGATGCCAAATCTGCTCTATTTCTATTTATTTAAGGAACATTATTATGCAATCCATTAACTAATAATGAATGCATGTGCATTTCAAGGTTCTAATTCTAATTCTATAAATGGGATATACACATCGACAAAGGATGCACACTGTCTTTAGCAATACAGTTGCAGAGAATGCAGCTTGTAATGTGGTATGATTAAGATGGGTAACATAATCTATTCTTTTTTTAACTTACTAACAACTGTCAAATAAATTCTTCAATTCACTAAAGACAAGATGGGCAGCAAAAGGTTCTATGGGCCTATTTTTTCATGATCAAGGTATCTGTCTATCTGTGTCTGTCTCTATCTCTTTCTCTATATCTATATCTATATCTCTATACCTATGTCATCTATATTTATATCTATCTGTGTACAGACATATATATACATATAAACACACCCTATAAAGCTAACAAAAAAGGAGAAAGATGTAATAAATTAGAATAGAATAAGTAGAGTAGAGTAGAGTAGAGTAGAGAGGGGTGGAGTAGAGTAGAATAGAATAGAATAGAATAGAATAGAATAGAATAGAATAGAATAGAATAGAATAGAATAGAATAGAATAGAATAGAATAGAATAGAATAGAAATCTAAAGAACAGATAAGTATGGCATATGAAGCTTTGTATGGATCACAGACATAAGCACTCTGTAAGGGTAAATGGCATGGAGAGCTATAATGAATGATGTTGATGTAAAAACATTATCAGATTTAACTACAATTCCTTTTCTTATCTCAAGTCTTAATTGGTTTGCTCCTTTTTTGCTCCTTATATAACATTGCATACTCTGAAAGAGAATAGTGTGAAGAGAACATATGTAAGAATGTATGTGCACAAACAGTTTTTTCTTAGGGATGACAGTAAACATATCAATCACTGAACAATCGTTTATTCAAAAGCAACCCAATTGCCTTCCACTGTGTTGCCCATTATTTAATTAAATTATTTCCCATTTTGTGCATAGTTTAATGCTCTGGCATTTGCAACAATATTCTGTTTATTATCTTGCATATGCATAAACGAACATTATCTTGCATATATATAAAAGAACATTATTTCCATGCTATTAACAGCTGTTGGACAAATGGCATAGCAGTAAAAATGAATTGTATTTCATGCACCAATGATAATTGACTAAGACAAACTAATTAGGCATGTTGTTGTACAAGATTTGGCTGATGGCTATGTGTCCAGCTTGATGGCCACAAGTTTTGTGAAGTGTCAGTCTGACATTTGATATATTTCTTTCTAACCATGGGTAATTAAAAGTTCTTAGGTTAACATGTTTAACGTATGCAATTTGTTTATGTATTTCTGCAGAGTAAATCTTTTTCTGGAAAAAGATTCTTGCTTTGTAAGATTTCACCAGTTGCTACCCAGCTCTTCCAACCTACTTTCAGAATTCTGTTGTCTTTAAAACCTTCCTCCTCTAATTTGTTTCAAAATTAAAAATTTAACTTTACTATTGTTGGGGTGATATTTTTTATTTTGTTTCTGAAATTTTTGATTTTGTTACAAATTTTGATTTCAGGAAGCCAACGAGCAATGTTCAAGCAAGCAATGCGACACTGGGAAAAATATACCTGCGTTACATTCATTGAACGAAGTGATGAAGAAAGCTACATAGTGTTTACATACCGACCTTGTGGGTAGGTTGATATAAAAGATAGGGATTCTAATGAATTGTGAGCCACACTAGGGGAACCAGACTAAAGAATCAACTCCATACTGGAATTACATTGTGTAGTTTTACACATTGTGTGATTGTGTAGAGGCTATGATCAGATAAACTTCCAAGTCACAAAACCCACACCTTATATATTTGTGTCAGCTTGTGGAATGCAAAAGAGATACGGCTAAGATTTATGTTCTAACTATGTTTTCGCTTTGATGTACTCTTATTGTTAATATTCAGATCTGTTTTAAGCATTATTATATATTTGTATAATGATGAGAGCAGCAGCAACTTCTGAGTTCCTGTCAGCTTCCCAACTGCACAGCCTTGTGGGAAGCTGACAGTGAGCATCAGATATCCTTCCTTCCTTCCTTCCTTCCTTCCTTCCTTCCTTCCTTCCTTCCTTCCTTCCTTCTGAATCAAGGGGAAAAAATATATAAAAAAGAAAAAAACAATTAAATTACAAAAAGAAAAATTATATATAAGGGCTTCTCAGGCATAGATAACTTATCTGATGGTGAATGAGGAGGCTGAGTTATGTGTATGAAATTTTCAACATAACAGTTTCAATTTAATATAAACCATATTCCACTGTACATACTGTATATATGTGTATATACTGGTTTTGTATACGGTACGATGTATTAATTTTTTTACAAAGAACATAAAAGTTAATACAAATTAATAAAAAGAAAAGGGATTCAAAGAAAGAAAGAAGATAAGATGAAAAGTGAAAGAAAGAAAGAATAAAAAGAAATACAAAAAGCTTCCATTTCCTTTTGAGCAAATATAATTACCAAATTATCTCTTACTCTATGATTACAAAAAGAAAAGCTCACTTTTTTCTATTATCCAGTTTTACTAATTATTAAGGGCATAAGTTATAAGTGCTTTTTTTTCATTTTATAGAAAAAGTCTGTCAGGGGTTTCATTCACTACATTCACTCAGTCATGAATGTAGATACTGTTTTTTCTCTGATCAAAGAAATTAATTTAGCCATTTTTGCAAGTTTCATCATTTTCACTAACCATTCCTCTGTTGTGGGTAGTGTCGAACCTTCCAAAATTGTATCCTTTTATTACAATCAAGCATGGATTGTTGTCAAATAACTTTTGCAAATTGTAATCTTGAAAAGCCATGAAAGGAGGGTTACCTGAGTATTCACTCTACTGTTCTGTAGAGAACTGAAATGCTCAGGCAGGGAGCAGATGGAAATAGCAGGACAGACAGATGGGAAGAAGAGATTATATGTACTAAGGACTTAGAATGATTAACTTAAAAATGATTTTTCCAAAATGTGATGCTTATTAAAATGTTTCTATTGTGATTTTATTTAGTGTGACCTACATGTCCTGAACAAACAGTGGATTTCTGAAATAGGTCAAAAGCTTCTCATTTTCAGAGTGTTTAATTCTTATATGTAAAGTAGCATACAACCTACATTATACTGTGAACTCTGTTTCAATAGTTATATGGCTGTAGCCAATGGTGGGATTCAAATAATTTAACAACTGGTTCTTTGCCCTAATGACTGGCTAAATAGGCATGTCTGGGTGGTCATGTGATTGGGTGGGCATGGCCAAATTAATATCAGTCACGTCGAGGGGCACCTCGTCTCTCCCAGCCTCTCCTCACCATGTCTGGCCATGCCTCATCCCTATCCTCCCAGCCACTCCTTGTCACGCCCAGCTACTGGCCCTGCCCCCCAGCTGGGCGGGCAGCTGGGTGGCCGGGTGAGTGGCTGGACAACGAGGCAAGAAGTGGCTGGGAGAGGAAGGGCAAGGTGAGGCCAGATGTGGGGAGGAATGCTATTCAGCCAGTTTGCTGAACTGCACAAAAATTTAGCTACCGGTTCTACTGAACCTGTGTGAACTGGCTGAATCCCACCACTGGCTGTAGCCCCAAGCCTATAGTCTAATAACAAACCCAGTTTCTTAATATGAATTATTATGGAAGCAAAATATATCATCTTTACACAAGAGGAAGGTTTACCAGACTTGGAAGTATTTGCAGAAAAAACAAGAATAGAACATTTTGAAAGAGAACACGATAATCTAAGTAGAATCCTCAGAGATCTTCAATATCTCTCATTGCGATATTCTGTTCTAAATCCTACTTGTCAGTATAATTTCCAATCTGAAAAACTCTTGAAAATGTTTATGACATATATATGCCTGGATGATTTGCTTTCATCCTTTAATTTTATTGTTGAAGAGCTTCAGATCAAAAGACAATAGGAGACGTGAACTTGGAATTTACACATCAGCACTACCACAGCAGTCGTCGTCTATCCCTTAAAATATTGAAAGTTATTTAAAAAGTACTCATTGGGAACTGTGAAAAGGCAATAGTGAATAAGGAATATAAATGTCAACTTCATATCAGGTTGCAGTTTTGACCTAGAATATTACAGTACATTTTATTCAGTTTTACTTGACTTCTTTGTGGTAAATAGAAGTTTCTGTGTCATTAGCCAAAATTGTGTAGGCTTTTATGGCTTTTTAAGAGATTAAAAGTGACACACAATATTTATGTTTACTACCTTCTTCCTGCCCCTCAGCTCCACTTCTTGAAGAGGAATTTCAACTGTGAAAGGATTCATGTTTCTTATTTCAAAACTATATCCCCATTAAAATCTTCCACCTATGACAGGAACAGTTGATTTGAAAAGTAACTACCAGCACCCAGTCATATATCTTTAACATGTGAGCTAGTGTTTTTTGGGGGGCATATACTGTTTTAGTTACAGGAGCAGGTTGCAATTGATTGTATGTGAAGAATCATTTTGTTTTCATTTATATTTACTTATTTCTAGTATATACAACATATGAAAGCACCTGGATACAAATACATGCATCTAAGAAAATATATATTATAAAATATATATTATAATTTACCATATTTATATAATATATAATATATTTATTTGTATCTAGTATATATATTATGCATATTATGTAATAAATATATTTAATAAAACAGTTTATTAAAACAAATCCTACAATAAAATGTGAAATAAAAAAAACTAAATAAAGATCTCAGCCCTTCCTTGGAAGTGTACTTTCAAATGATTTCACTTCTTTTCTTACCCTAAATTACAGATGTTGCTCCTATGTAGGCCGAAGAGGCAATGGTCCTCAAGCAATCTCCATTGGCAAGAATTGTGATAAGTTTGGAATTGTTGTTCATGAATTGGGACATGTAATAGGATTTTGGCATGAGCACACAAGACCAGACAGAGATGATCATGTCACCATCATTAGAGAGAACATTCAACCAGGTGAGACAATTCTAGGATGGTATCCCAGATATTTTAGGCTGATGTCATAGATTAAAACTGCCATCAGGATTGAGCTTTTGAGAATTGTAGTTCTGCAACATCTAGAACAGTGGTGTCAAACTCAATTTCATTGAGGGCCACATCAGGGTTGTGGTTGACCTTGGGGGGCCAGGTGGGCATGGCTGACCAGGTGGATGTGGCCAACCGGGTGGGTCTGGCTAACTCGGTGTGCGTGGTCGGCTTGACACCGCTCCCCAAACTGCTGGCATGTTTTCTCTACACACTGTGTAGACCGGGCCGAAGCTTCGTTGACCTGATCTTTCCTTTTCACATTGGGTAGACCAGGCTGAAGCTACGCTAGCCTGATCTTTCCTCTTTGCACTGAATAGGCTGGGCCGAAGCTACATTGGCCCGATCTTTCCTTTTGGCACTGGGTAGACCAGGCCAAAGCTACATTGGCCTGATCTTTCCTCTTTTGGGTAGACCAGGATGGCCCCGCAGGCCAGATCTGACCACATTGTGGGCTGGATGCAGCCCACAGGCCTTTGACACCCGTGATCTAGAAGGTACCTTATGTGCCATGTGAGAATGGAGCATCTAATTATTGGCCTAATATTTTGATAACTAAAAATTTGTCTGCTAATTTTTGTAAGACATTGCTTTGGATATAAGCATTAAATCTTGTAGATTAAACTTTTAATTCTCCTAATGGAATGGGTATTGTTTTAATTGACTCCCAACTTCCTTACTTGCTTCACTTCATATAAATGGTTGTTTAGTTCAGAGGTCCCTAACTCCTGGTCCTTGGACCAGTACCGCTTGCAGCATGCCAAAAACTGGTCCACACAAACAAACGAAGCCCCATTCACAGGATGCAGGCAGTACACAAAATCACGCCCCCTCTGTTTCATGAAAAAACGTTCTCCATGGAACTAGTCCCCGGTGCCCAAAAGGTTGGGAGCCACTGGTTTAGTTGGTTGATATTGTTCTGTTTATTACTGACTTATAAGACATGAATATTGGATCTCCAAGATATTGTACTTTTATTGTGGCTGTAAGTATTTTAATTATTTGGTTTGTTGGGGTTTTTTTTGTGATTGGGTTATTTATTGCTACCTGCCCAGAGACCTAGTAGTGGGATGAGTGGCCATAAAAATTGTTTATGTAAATAAATGAAGAAGGATACCTCCAAGGATGGAGTACTGCCGATGGAAAAAAAGGAAGGAAAAAAAGTCTTTAGATGGGGACAATTATTGAAGGAATTATAGAAATAAATGTACATAATGATAATCTCCAATAAAGATTAAAGCAATCTTTAATAGTCAGATCTATAGAAAAGATAAAATCATCTTTTATCAATCAAACCTGACTCCTGTTGACTTCATTAACACATCCATATACTTTCTGAGAACAGTTATACAGTAGTTTGTCAGTATCAACTTCAGGGATATCCCTCCTCTCCAAATCAAGCCTATAGATGTGAAGTTTTCTGGTGGGCTGGCCATCTAAGTACTAACCAGATTTGCTCTTGCTTGGCTTTTTGAGATCAACCGGATTCAACTATATACTGCTCCTTCTAATGCCTGGGCTATGTTGTATTGTTAATTAATAATATGTGCTATAAAATTGCAACCAATGTCTTTATGTTTCCACAATGCATTGTAGAAAATAAGAAAGTAAGCGTGGAATAATCAAGTCAGAGGGTGACAGGAAATAATAGTTTTCTTAATATGCTGCATACCAAGATGACATTTCAGACTATTATTCCATCAGTAATTCAGTTCATGAGCCAACAGGTACATTGTTATTGCTGTTTAAAGGAAAAAAATTAGAAAGCTGCTTTTACCTGTGCACATATATCACAATCAATTAATTCTGTGTTAGCCTTTACAAGAGAACTGTTTGTATCTACCCATAATATATTATAATTTGCCTATGAAAAGGAGTTACGGATTTTTCCCCTTTCTTCCTTTTGAAAAATGTTTGAAATCTTCTGAATTACAGGACAAGAGTACAACTTTTTGAAGATGGAGCCTGGAGAAGTGAATTCTCTGGGAGAACAGTATGATTTTGATAGCATTATGCACTATGCCAGGAACACTTTCTCAAGGTTGGAGTCTCAGGTTATACCTTTTGTCTTATAATTCTATTCTTCAATGTGAATATTCTGTGTATGTTGCTCTGATGTAGGCAGTTGTCAGAATTGCTTTGTGATGTTGCACCTCTTTGATAGATGCCCAAATGTATTTTGTGGCTTTATTGAAGAGTTCATAGTAATTTCTTTAAATGATTTTTTAAGGGAGGTTTCTTAAACTGTACAGTTTTGTGTCAGATTCTTTCCAAATACTGTTCTGGAAAACTTGTCCATTCTGAGAAATGATAGAGGAATGCCCTGTGTTTACATTTTTAGCTTATAGGACCATTTGAACCTAACAAACCAAATAATGGTTTCCTAGAATGCTAGGGAAAAAAGGCTTTAAAAACCATCCTTAATATCTTTAAAAACTATTCTATAGAAAAAAAAATAATTCCTGTGTCAATAATAGAAACACTGTATAATGCTCCAGCTATTATATGATTAAAAACTTGTAGTTTGAAAATAATATATCTTTTTAATCATGAAGGACAAATAATTTGTTCATTTAAAATTAATTATTTTGAAAATGATGTGTGTAATTACAAAATAAATCAAGCCAGTCCTTTTTATGCAGGCATATCTTTTGCATACAATTATATTAAATTTATTATTATTATTTTCTAAATAGAGACATGCTTTTGGTTTCTTCTATCCCTTGGATAGCCTCTTCCATATTGATTGGTTTTAATATTATTAACACTTTACAATAATTAGTTTGTTCCAATTTGAAACACTGCCTCTTTTGATTAAGGATCCGAAAGCCTTTTCTGATTATGCCCCTAAGGTTTGCTGTTATTTTAAATAAATATTTTAAGTATTCTTGTCACTGTAATGAAAATTTCAACAGAACAATGCATTAATCTCTCACACATCAAAAGCTGTGAAAATTATTGTGTGCACAATATATACTGAGGTTTCAAAAAAGCAAATGAATGCCTTTGATGCAGCTTTTAATGAACTAATTAGCAATACGAGAACCAATAATTGTATTGTGGATTTTTTTTTTGTTCGTAATATTCTGTTGAAATAAGTATAATTAAAATAATTGGTCAAGATCAAGATGATGTGCTGTTAGAACAAGGCCTTTAGCAGAACAATTTCTTCACCTATTGTGTGAATGTCAGGAACAAGCCAGACTAATCAAATAACCATGTTATTATAATTGTTGACTTTTCCATTTCACCGGCTGCTTTTTGTTACTAAGGATATCTTGAATAAATTCAAAACTCTCGATATGAAAAATAATTTTTTTTTTGGCTTCTTAATTATTTTTAGGGGTATGTTTCTGGATACCATACTTCCTTCCCGTGATGATAATGGGATCCGACCAGCCATTGGTCAGCGCACACGTTTAAGTAAAGGCGATATTGCACAAGCCAGAAAGCTGTACAGATGTCCAGGTATTGAATAGTAGAGAATAAGCATGAAGAAGCATATTCTAATATAATTAATGAGGTCTAACTATAACTCTGAATAAGGTGTTTTCTTATCTGCTTCTATTCAGGCAGTTACTTAAGTTGAGATCATAAACATTCTTAAGGCATTAAGGGATCAGTGGCTTGAATCTGAGTTTACCATCTCAAGAGGCAGTTCTGTGCTTTCCTAATGTAGCTGTTCACTTGCTGGAGATGACAGTGGGAAAAAAACATGATTCATTCTATCATTTCTTATTTAAGGTAGTGTACTTTAAATCCAGATCTATATTTAGACTGATGATGCATTTGTTTAGCATACTTCAACAGGGAAATCTAGTTGCTCTGCAGAACAGTAGTCCTAGTTTTTTTTTTTTTTTTTTTAAAAAGATGTAATGAGTCATAAAATAAGTGCAACATTTGATCAAGAAATCTAATTGTAGAAAGCCTTGAAACTTGGAAAATTGGTTCACGGGGCCCTAAAATCTCAGTAAATTCCTCCCTTACTGCACTTTCTGAGCTATGTAATTGATCAGAGTTCCTCCAGGTTTCAATTTCTTTTTTCGCCTATGAAGTCCTATCTGATAGTACAAGAAACCACTTACGTGATACTCATTTTGAGCTTTTTTTTTAATAGGTGCCAGTTAGGGAGGGACATTAAAAGAGCTGTTCCGTCTTCCCAAGACATGCAGTGTATGTTAGCATGTATGTCCATCTATGTGTCTCCCCAATAACTTCCACTGATTTTACCTTTTGCATATTATTCTAAATGCTTCACAAGCTGTATTATGATGCAACTATGTCAAAACCATAGAAGATGCTGGAAAAATTGCATATGGAAGGCATAATAGAACATCCAATTTGTGTTCAGCTAATACATGTTATTAAGGAATACACATACAAACACATGTATAAAAATGATGAGCTATTCAGTTTATAATCCTACCACAAAATAAGCAATTCAACTTAATAATTATTGTATTTAATTGGGTTTAGCTGATAATATAAGTTTTCAACATAATTACATCTAATGACTTTTTAAGGATTTAAAATTATGCTCTTTCTAATACTAGGTAGATATATTAATAATTATTCACCATGTAATTTTATTATTAGTTTTTTGTTTATTTGCATTCACAATATTTTAAAAGTACCAAAAATTTTGAGCTAGGGCTTCATAGACTGTACAATTAGTTTAAAGACCAATACTTTTTATCTTTTTGCACATGAAAGAGGTGGTGAAGGAACGAGAAACATGTACCTTGAAATTTACAGAGATTTCTTCATTCATAAGGGGAAAAAAACCCACAGTTTCTATAATATCCAAACTAAGCATATAAATCTTTTATTGTTTTAAGTGTTCATAACTTAAAGTAGTTGTGTTAGAAAATGAAATTGAATGGGTTAGGAATAAACTAATCCTCCATCTCAATCATACATAAACAAGATCCTCATTCATATCACATTACAAGATCTTTAATAATTTCATAATTGAGATTTGGGGAAAAAATATCCATAATTCTACATGAGAGCGTATGTAAAGCTATATATAAAGAGGTGACTTTCATACTATACTCTACAAATGATTTTTTGTGTCGCTTTAATGTCTTACTTCTTCCAACATTGTATGTATAGAAGTCCTCAATTCACAACCACAATTATGCCCAAAATTTCCATTGCTAAACAAGACAGTTAGGTGAATTTTGCCTCATTTTAGGACCTTTCTTGCCACCATTGTTAAGTGAATCACTGCAGTTGTTAAGTTAGTAACATGGCTGTAATGTGAACCTGGCTTCCCCATTGACTTTGCTTATCAGAAAGTCGCAAAAGATGATTAGATAACCTTGGGGGTCACTGCAGCTGTCATAAATATGAACCAGTCGCCAAATATTGCTTAACGCATTGTAAGCTGCCCTGAGTCTCCAGAGAAGGGCGGCATATAAATCTAATTAAAAAATATATATATCCAAATTCTGATCATGTGACCATGGGGATGCTGCAACAGTCATAAGTGGGGAAAGTGGTTATAAATCGCTTTTTTCAGTGTCATTGTAACTTCAAACAGTCACTGAATGAAGGGTTGTATGTCGAGGACTAGCCTGTTTTGGACTTCCAAATTATTATACCTCATACTAAAAAAAAACAAAACCTGAGGAAAAATGATATTTTAAATCTGTACTGCAGGTGAGCATTTCAGACTGGCCACTTCATATTGCAAGTAACCCACAGATTAGTTTTGTTGACACTGCTGGTTGTCTTTTCAATGGTTTTATTGTTTGTTATTCTGCTGGTTTTGTTTCTTTTCTGTCGCTAAGAAGTGTTTCAGACTAGAAACAAAGTTCAATACAGCTTTAATTCTACAGCAACCAACATCAGGAAACCCAAGATACCAAACCTCTGCAGTTTAGTGGAATTATAATGATTGCAGAGTTAAAAATAAAACTGTTGATAATTAGCTATGGTATTTACTTTGAAAATGTCTAGTGCTGAATAAATTATTTAATATGCAACTCATATTTGATTAGGATGTCATGTGATGCAGGCTTGGTGTATAGAGTGAAAGGGAAAATATTTTAGGGTAAGCCAATGATTTTTTTTTTCTGCAGATATGGAAAGGTGTTACTCTGCACGATTAGACATTGTCACATGGCATTACAGATACTTTCCTTGCATGTTTAGAATGAACTTTGAAATTGCAACCATCGTATATTATATATTACTATATTATGTGTGTGTGTCTGTGTCAATGGTATTATATATATTTTTTGGTGTGCTATCATGTTTAAATTTACCGTGTTTCCCCAAAAATAAGACCGAGTCTTATATTAATTTTTGCTCCAAAAGACGCATTAGGGTTTATTTTCTGGTTAGGACTTATTTTGGAGGAAATACAGTACTAAATCTGGCTGACAATCTTAACTGGGGCTTATTTCGGGGAAACAGGGTAGGTAAGACTGAATATAACATTAGCAAGAGAGCAATATCACCAGCCTATCTTAATCCAATCGATGATCTTTTTTTGAGTTAACATCTAAAGGCTTTGAAAATACCTTAATTTGCTTTTAATTATCCCTGTGACCGGCCTATTGCATTGAGATAAGGACTGCAGATCTCAAATATGAGATGCCCAGAAGACATTCAGATCTACAGAAAAAGCCACTTGCTGATTGAAGCCCATGAAGATAATTAAGACATTGTGTAGTAGCAGAAGTGTCTGCAGGGTATGATAAAAAAGAAAGGGATATGATTGAAGCTCCACTGATACGTTGCACACCCTGTGACATTCCTGTATCAGGGAGCAGGGAATGGATGTTTCAAAGTGTTGATACACTCCTTATTTCCTACTTAAGCTCAGCACAAGGTCCAAGAAATACACCAGCTTTAGACCTGGAAGCTTATCAAAGAAAGATCCAACTGCAAACTAAATAGAAATTTCCTGATGGCAATAGCAATAAATCAGTGGAACTGCTTGCTTCCAGAAGTTGTGGAGGTTGTGGAGATTTTTAAGGAAAGATTGGACAGCCATTTGTCCAAAATTGTATAGGGTCTCCTGCTTAACTAGAAGGCTGGACTAGAATACCTCCAAAGTCCCTTTCAACATGGTTATTCTGTTACTATTACTGTTATGTCAATTGGTTTAGGGTAAGAATAAAACTTTTAAAAATTGCAACACAACAGAAAAATAAATATATTCATGCAGATCTGCTGAAACAAAATACCATCAGAGATAAGTAAAATAGGAAACAATATAGCAATAACTAATTGTCAATATAGTAGTGAAATGAAAGAAGTAACGCCGAACGTTATATCATTACTAGGACTCTCCTATCTAAATAGTGGTTCCAAAACAGACTGATTCATGGCCCAGGTAAGGGGGAGGGAAAGTGTGCTGCACCATAAAGCTTGTACTTGTCTATAGGAGCAAGTCTTGGACTACGTGCTGTTGGCAGAACCAGGTTACTCAGGATTGCATCAATTTCCTGACCCTACTGGCCACCAGTCTATTGCTCACACTGTTGGGGGCCCCTTCTTTTAGCAGCTATGTGGGTTATGGGTTCTTGGAGTGTGGGAAGGAATTTGTCCCAGCTTGATGTTAAAAGATACAAATGAAAGTATGGAATTTGTGAGATTATGGCACAAAAATCAACCTGTCACCAACAAGGTGGAAGGCTGCATGATGACTATTGCTGGGGAAAGAGGAAAGGACAATTGCTGGCTTTTTCAGGTTTCAACTTAATTTTAGAAATTAAGGTGACAGAAATGTGGCCCCTGCAATCTAAAAATTCTGCTATCATATCATATCAGCTGCAGGTTAAACGTCTACAGCAGGAGTGTCAAACTCGCGATGTCACAGCATCATCACATGATATATTGGACCTTTTTTTCCCCCTTTGCTAAACCAGGTGGGGACGGGGCCAGCACATGATGCATCCGGCCCGTGGGCTGCAAGTTTGACACCCCTGATCTACAGTATTAGATCTATTTGTTGAGATTTTGACTTGAGTGTTGTACTAACTTTACTTTAATCATCTTGGTTTACCAGATCATCTTTACTGGATTCTGGAAGGGGGGTTTATGGCCTTGCTGGTGTTTCTGGATCTGTTTCACGTGCCCAACCACCATGATTCCCAAACATGTATAATCTCAAGTACTTTAAACAGCCAGAGGGTCATAATGCATCTGTGTCTTAGTGAGGAAACATTTAAAAATAAATTATTGCCACAACAAATACAATCTGACATATATCACGGATCAAATAGTTATTAAATAAAAATGGTAGTTGATTTCCTGCATCATAGCAATTATTTCATGTTTTCAGCACTGATTTTTCCCCCTTCTGTACAATATTGGAGAGAGAGAGAGAGAGAGAGAGAGAGAGAGAGAGAGAGAGTGTTTCCTTACCTGGTTAACACAGCAGAGCAATTTTTAAAGCCTGCTGTAATTTTGATTTAAAGAAAACTATGTGGAAAAATATTTACTCAGGGCAGACACTTGAAATAAGGGTTTTGCATAAAGGATGGTCATTTGAATTCAAGCATTTCTCTTTTTGCCTTTGGTGAATCCCAGTAAGAAGAAGCATGTTTACTCAAGCAGCCCCTCCCAGAGAACTCACATTTCTCTATGATCTTTTTATATATATATCATTTTTTTATTTTTTTAATACATTTCATCTTTCATTAAACAGTGTGTCATCTAAGTTCATAGTTTTGTGTCATAACATTTAAAATATTCATTATTTGTATCTATTCTTGTATTACTACTAATACTTAACATACCTACTATTATAATGTTTCTCTTTTTAACTTGTTTGCCCTTATAATACATTACTTTCATATTTATTCTCTAACCACTGATAAAATAACTCCCATATTTTGTAATAATCAGATTCTTTCTTTCCTTTAATTGCAAGTGTTAATCTTTTCATTTCTGCACATTCTAATACTTTCTTAATCACATTTTCATCTGCAGGGATCGCCTCATTTTTCTAATTTTGTGCAAATACTATTCTAGCTGCAGTTATTACATGAATAATCAAGTATACATTTTCTAATTTTATAAGCTTCTGGTAGAATCCCCAACAGGAATAGTTCAGGTTTTAAATCAATATGTTGCTGCATCATCTTCTTCAACCACATACAAATTTTTGCCCAATATTTTTTTTGCTTCCACACATTTCCACCACATATGATAATACGACCCCGGTATCTGATGACATTTCCATCATGTAGCTGATTTGTCTTTAAACATTTTTGCCAATCTTTCCAGTGACAAATGCTGTCTATAAAATATCTTGTATAAATTTTCCTTGTATGCCGTTGACATTGTTCATTTGTCATTTCTATCCCTTAGTTGCTGCCATTTATCTAACTATATCGTATAACCAAAGACTTTTCACCCATGCTATCATTGTTACAATTTCTCTACGATTTGATGTCTTTCAGCATGTGGTGAAACCCTGCAAGAGTCTACAGGCAACTTTTCTTCTCCAGGATTTCCAAATGGTTACCCTTCATACACACATTGCATATGGAGAATTTCAGTGACTCCTGGAGAGAAGGTACTTTGCTCTGGCTCCTCAGAAAGAAAACATTTATTTTATTAGAAATTTTAAAGCGTTAAAACTGAAGGGCTTGAGTTTTGTTGAGGGCTTGAGTGGGGAATTAAATAAAGACTTTTGAACCGCATCTTCATCCCTTTTATTTTGACTCCATCTCTTATTGCAGATCCATTTATGCTTGGAACCTCATGTGAAAATGAGTACAGTCTGGTGATTTCACAATTAAGAAAAAATTACTACCAAACTAGCATCATGGATTTTAATTACCATATTTTTCGGAGTATAAGACACTTTTTTCCCTTCTAAAAGAGGCTAAAAATTTGGGTGCGTCTTATACTCAGAATGTAACCCCACCCACCTGCTGGCCCCCAGCCTTTGGCCTCCATGCATCCTCTTCCTGGCTGCAGAGTTTGCCACCAACAATGGCTTGTGATTTTGGGCTCTGCGTGTCACGTTTTCAGCCTCCAAATGCTCCATTTGAGAGCCCTTAAGAGCTGCAGGGATCACCAAAGCACATCGCCGCCCGAAAACGAAATGCGTTTGGAGGCTGAAAACGCAATGTGCTGTACCCAAAATGGCTACCCGGAACAGCTGCTGCCTTTTTTTATCTCTTCAGCGCTTCGCCTGCTTTAGTCACTGGAGCTCCCTCCGACGATCAGCTGTGCTTTTGAAGCTGTTTTTCAGCCTCAACCAGCCCCAACCTCAATACCAGCGAGTGAACTAAGCTGACCAGGCTAAGGACGCTGGCCAGATGAATACCTGGCAGGCGGAATTTTTTTTTCCTATTTTCCTCCCCAAAAACTAAGGTACGTCTTATACTCTGAGAAATATGGTATGTTGATAGTGGTGCACACTGATGGAAACACAAAAACAGATTATCCCCTACTATTTTTGTAGACAGAACAGGATTTAAAAGAATCAATTTTCTAGTCTTCATTTTTTCTTTTTTTAAAAATTTCTTAGGGTTTCTCAACAATCATATCAACCTTTTAATTTGGGGGGGAAATAAAGTATGTTTTTAAACTTCAAGAATCATCCTGACTACCTGTTCTGTTATCCACTGTCAGGGCCATAGCTCTCCTAGAAATATAAAGAGCTTTTAGTCCCAGATCAAAGGTTGTTAATTATTTCTTTGATAGAAATAGTTACTTGAAAATTGCTCATTTGATGAAAAGATTGCACTTACAGTAACTTGTTGCTTAGGTTTGTCAAATCCTGAGAACCTATTTGAGTTATCCCACTGCATTCTGACAGACCTGTGAAAATCAAACATATTACTTTGCATCAGACATCATTGCTACTTCTAATTTGTTTATATAGCCACTCAGTTTTTTAATTGTGCGGCAAATGTTCATTGATTGTTTATCTTTGGAAATTTGTAATCATATGATCCTCTTTAACTCTTGGTCTGTTTTGTCTCCAGTTTTTCTGTGTCTGCTGAGTTGTAGAACATATATTAAAGTAATTTTATGGGTCTTGGAATGTAATGTCATATTTAGCCATTGTGTTATCATAACTATCAGTTTTGAAAGATTTTTATTCTGATGTGAGATTTCATATCCAGTATGCCATACCTCTCCATCATTTAATGTTTTTTTCTTCCTCTACTGAATGACCATGCTATAGTGCTGTCCTACTAGCCTCATTTCATAACACAAGAGAAAGAAATATAACAGTTTTTCATCCTGCCTTGTGCATTCTCAGAAGGAGAAAGAATGGAAGAACAAAGCTGAATTCTATAACTTCTTTCTTTTAGTTCAAATAATTGAGTCTGTTATGCATGTGGGCTTGCATTTGAAAGAAACAGTCACTAGAAATTGAATTTTGAAAATAATTAAAATATACTTAAAATTTTATTATGAAGTGTGTAATTTACTTTGATGAAGCAAATCATAATTTTATATTTCATGCCTGTAATAAAAATATGTATGTCAGAAATCCTACAATTTTTAGCATATAAGAAAATGAAAATAACATATTGCTAATATATCAACACTTTTTGGTAATTGTCCAACAGTACTCATAAAGCTTTAGTCCATCCATTTCAATGGGTGGGCTGAAGCATGCCTAATTTTTTTATTCAGTCATGGAAGTAGTTGGCAGTTGTAAACACAGCTGTGGTGCCAAACTACCATGTGCTTCAATTCAACCGCATTGTAACCAGTTTATGTGTTAACTGTTTAGATCCCAGTTTTAAATCCAAAACCTTATAAACAGATTGCACCAGTCCTCATGGTCATGATCAAAGGACAGAAGAGTCCAGATGTTTACTAATGCCATAGCCAGAGCCTTAATAGTTGAATATAAAAAGCATTATACAAATCTGAAGGCTGAATTCACCACTCTGGCTCCTTGGTCTTCTTTTGGCTCATGGCAAAACAAACAGAATTTAGGCATGGTGTTAAAAGAATGCATATTGTAGATAATATCTGAACATTATGTTACGGGGCACATTTTAACTAAAAGAAATATTGAAAATATATTCTCAAATCCTATTTTGATAATAACACTGAAGTATTAGTAGAATTTAGTGTAGTAGTATTTGCTAACACTACTTCTCCTGATTGTCATAACAACAACATTGGATGGTAAAATGCGGTCACAGATCTCTCACATAATTACTGTTTCTACTTGCTCAGTTAAAAAAAGTAACGAAGTCAATGATATAAAACAATTGCTATATAAAATATAAGCAACAAAGTAGTCAGTTCCAGAGGTTCATCAATATAGATACCAGTGAATTAACCAACTGTGTTGATTGTCTTTTCTTCCAACAATACATACAGTTTAATAAACTATTAAATAAAGTAACAGATTTATATATTTCATTAAAACATTGCATACTACCTTGTATCTTGATATATTAGTTATAAATCTCTGAACATAAAATAACAAAAACATTTCCTTAACTTCAGTATGATGTAATTTTCATAGTGTACTCTATGCAAATTATGGGCAGGTGAAGACCAGTAAGTAAGCATTTAAGTTTATTTTCAAATATCAGGGTTGTATTTTCTTACGGCAAGTAGAGGAAGGATAGATTGCCATTCATATACAGAGGATATGTGCCAAGGTGGTTGTCAAGAAAAAGTACACCATTGCAGTATGAAATTGCATTAACTGCACAATAGCAAATAATCATTTTAAAGCAATTGTTCAAAATATGATATGTTCCATCTTAAAATTGTTCCATTCAAAGTAATCAATACTCTGATCTTATTGAAATTCTTTAAGCAGACACTGCCCAGAAAATGGTTGGTCGCCTCTGATACAGTTATAATCACTTGTATAATAAGCAAATTGAAATCACAGTATTAAACCTTACTTTAAAAAAAAAATCAATACAAAGCTTTTATCTCCTTCCTACATTTCAAAGTTTCTGTCCCCTGCCCTGCAGGAAATCGTAGACATATCACTTGTCTCTATTCTCCAGCATGGTAATAACCAAGGGTTCTTATCTCAAATGCCACTGTGGAGATTGACCTCTGATCAGGTTGATTGCTTTGGAGGTTACAAAAAGCCAGACACTAGTTTTCCCTCTGTGATAAGGGTGACGAAATCTATAGCAGCATCTGATATGTTTCACTGCTGAAATTACTAGGACACACAATTAATGCAGTTCAAATAAATGTACATGATACGAATATGCAGGAGAGATTCTGGTAAAGAAGTTCTAGCGTCACTAGCTAAAATATGTACCATGAAATGGATGCAATCTGTTAGGCTCATCTTGGCTGACAAAATAAAAGTTTAAAATCCTTACTGCTGGGTTTTATCAGAAAATTAACACTCCCTTCCTTCTGTTACGTCTTTAAGAGCAGTTTTTGATCTCCCTTTTAATCACCCAAATGTCCTCTCTTCTTCTGTCTGTCATAAACACATACATGCCCCATATGATGTTATTCAGAAGGTAAGATTTCCAAAATTATTTTAGAAATATCTTCTTCCACTTTAAAGCCAATATACTGGTAAGAACTGCTTTGCATTTTTTTTTTTTTTTTGGTCAGGCTACAAACCAATTTACTGGTACTTATCTCCTTTACATTTTTTCCAGATTGTTCTAAACTTTACAACCATGGACCTCTATAAGAGCAGCCTCTGCTGGTATGACTACATTGAAGTAAGAGATGGCTACTGGAGAAAATCTCCTCTGCTTGGTATGAAACTATTGTGGTCAGTTTTGAAAAGTGAAAGGTAGAAATAACAATAACATAAATGGAAATGGAGTTAGTCTTTTGAATCAGGTAGGGGTGTCTGTAGGGAGGTGTAAAAAAAACCCCCAAGATTGCAGCCACAATCATGCCATCAAAAGCCTGTACTTCTTTTTTTATGTGCACATGGAAAAGCTGGGAAAGGTGTTATAGGATGATGTTATGTGATGGATACCTCAAGAAATGATTTCAGAATTCATATAGGTAAGAGTGGTTTAGCTTAAGCATATTAACTTAGTGTCGGTTATTTACACATCTGCATCATTTCTGCTTCACAATAAAGTTTTTAAAAATAAATGAAATTATGTCTTCTCTGATGTTTGTTCCACATTAAATTTTATTTTATTTTCGTCTGGATGTTTATAGATCTATTATTGTCTACTACTGTCAGATACAACCCCCTACTTTATTCCAAGGCACCTATGCCTTTACCTGAGTAAAAGCAGTGGCAGAGTGAAAGCTGAAAGAGTGACTAAATCAGGGTTCAGCAAGCTGTGTGTGTGTGTGTGTGTGTGTTGTCCATCCGTCCTTTGTTTTATAACCTCTTGAAGTTTCCGTAATTGTGTGACACATTGCCATTTTCCACTAAGGAATTAAATAAATGTACAATTCTAAGCCAAATTTAAATGATTTCCCCAAACTAAAATATTATGTATGTATGAGTGTGTGTGTATCTGTCTCTCTCTCTCTCTCTCTCTCTCTGTATATGTGTATGTATGTATGTATGTATGTATGTGTGTGTGTGTGTGTGTATATATATATATATATATATATATATATATATATATATATATATACACACACACACACACACACACACATACATACATACATACATACATACATACATACATACATACATATTTTCCGGTGTATAAGACGACTGGGCATATAAGACGACCCTCCTCAGAGCCATTTAAGGCTCGTCAGAGCCTTATGGGCTGGTCTGCCTGGTTACAGGAGAATGAGACCCGGCTTATAAGATGACCCCCGACTTTTGAGAAGATTTTTGTGTGTTAGAAAGTAGTCTTATACGCAGGAAAATACAGTGTGTGTGTATATATATATATATATATATATATATATATATATATATATATATATATATATATATATATATATATATATATCGGATGCGGTGGCTCAGAGGCTAAGATGCTGAGCTTGTCGATCAAAAGGTCGGCAGTTCAGCAGTTCCAATCCATAGTGCCACATAACGGAGTGAGTTCCCGTTACTTGTCCCAGCTTCTGCCAACCTAACAGTTTGAAAGCAAGTAAAAAATGCAAGGAGAAAAATAGGGACCACATTTGGTGGGAAGGTAACAGCCTTCCATCCGCCTGTGGCATTTAGTCATGCTGGCCATATGACCACTGAGATGGCATCAGACAGCGCTGGCTCTTCGGCTTTGAAACGAAGATGAGAACCACCCCCTAGAGTCAGGAATGACTAGCACATACATGCGAGGGGAACTTTTACCTTTACACTCTCTCTCTCTCTCTCTATCTTCTAGAGCTGCAGTTTGTGTCTCACACTGCTTATATCATACTGCATGGCAGCATCTTTAGAAATGCCTTAAAATGCACTGTCTCACTTTTTACATTTTTTTAGGCAGATTCTGCGGAGATAAACTCTCAAACATCCTCACATCTAGTGATAGTAGAATGTGGATCGAGTTCCGTAGCAGCAGCAACTGGGTAGGAAAAGGGTTTGCAGCCATTTATGAAGGTGAGTCCATAGGAAAATCAACTAGGTTAAACTTTTATACCTCTGTGGCCCAAATTCAGCAGAACGTGCATTTTGGTATAACATGTGAATTTTAAGAAAAGAAGGGAAATACCAAAATACTAAACCATGGCTTTTGAGATAATCACTTGCTAAAATTCTTTCCTCAGACTGCTTTTATAGTTCAAAGAGAAAAATGCAGGAAAGATTTGAGCAATTATTTAGATTACTTCTAGGATAATTAGCAGTCTTCCCTACTGGCCAGATTTGCTGAGGCTTATGAATTACAGACTCAGCATATTTATAATGGATCAAACTGGGGGAGATTGCCTTATATGTTAAAAGTAAAGTTAGGTGGGTACATGTGAATGCAGGTGTGGATATGCATGTGAAGTCCAACCCAAATCAATAGGGTTTTCTTGCATTCTACTCCTGAATAATCATCAGATGCTTCTCACAGAAAATTCTTGGGTGATATAGTTATTGTCTTACAAAACTTTCAAGTACCTTAAAGTTCTTTTTGTGTTCTAATCTCTCAGGAGATATTTCTGGACCCTTCTGAGTAATAATAAACCTGCAAACTGTGGCAGCATACCAGGTTCTGTATGCTTAGAGCTTCCTTTCTGATGGGAAGGGAATTTTCCATGCACTGCAGATTTCCCATTGTGCATGCCAAGCATTTCCCTTTCATAGGCGACAAAGGGAAACCCCTACATTAACAGGTATTGGCCCAGACACTGAAGCTGCTGGGTCATTTCCTATGGCTCCTATCCAATTTGCAATTTACACTACAGAAAGTGTTCAAACCCCCTTCACTTTTGTCAATTTTGTTATGATTCTACAGTGGTTGAAATGTATTCCCCCCCCCCCCCCATTAATCTACAGTCGGTATCCCATAATGACAAAATGAAAACAGAATTTTAGAAATATCTGTGCATTTATTAAAAAAGAAAAAACTGAAATATCGCATTGGCGTAAGTATTCAGACCCCTTGCAATCACATTTGAAATTTAGCCTTGGTGCCCTCCCGCCATTTCTCTTTATCTTTGCTAACATGTTTCTACCCCTTGATTGGAGTCCACCTGTGGTAAATTAAATTGATTGGACATGATTTGGAAAGGCACACACCTCTCTATAGAAGGCCTCACAGCTGACAATGCATATTGTAGCAGAAGCCATGAGATTAAAGAAACTGCCTGCAGAACTCAGAGGCAGGATTATTGCAAGGCACAGATCTGGAGAAGGCTTCAATAAATTTTCTGCTACACTGAAGGTTCCTAAGAGCACAGTGGCTCTTTCTCAAATGGAAGAAGTTTGGCACAGCGAGGACTTGTCCAAGAGCTGGTCACTCAGTCAAACTGAGCAATCAGGAGAGAAGGGCCGTAATAAGACAGGTGACCAAGAGCCTCTGACTGAACTCCAGAGATCCTGTATGGAGATGGGACAGAGTTCCAGAAAGACAACCATCACTGCAGCCCTCCACCGATCTGGGCTTTATGGCAGAGTGGCTAGACGGAAGCCTCTCCTCAGTGCAAAACACATGAAAACCTGCTTGGAGTTTGCTAAAAAAAGCACCCGAAGGACTCTTATGTGAGGAACAAGATCCTCTGGTTTGATGAAACCAAGATTGAACTTCAATTCTAAACATTTTGTCTGGAGGAAACCAGGTACCGCTCCTTACCTGCCCAATATCATCCCAATAGTGAAGCATGGTGGTGGCAGCATCATGCTGTGGGGATGTTTTTCAGTAGCAGGGACTGAGAGACTGGTCAGGGTTGAGGGAAAGCTACATGGAGCAAAGTATCAAGATACCCTCAATGAAAACCTGTTCCACAGTGCTCAGGACCTCAGACTGGGCCAAAGATTTACTTTCCAACATGATAATGATCCTAAGCACACAGCCAGACAACACAGGAATGGCTTAGAGGCACCTCTGTGAATTTCCTAGAACAGTGATGGCTAACCTTTTCTGGACTGCGTGCCCAAAATGCACGCATGTGCAACTGTGTACCCCCAAAATGCAATGCGTCCCGCCCCCATGCATGTGTGCGCGCCCACACATGCACCCTGCCCTGTGGATGTGCCCTGCCCCTGCGATGTGCTGTGCCCTTACTTGGTCCCACCCTGCACATGAGTGTGTGGTGCCCCCGCATGCACCCCCACATGCACCCCACCTCCCGTGCATGCCCGGCAGAGACCCAAAGACTAGCTGGCTGGCGGGAGGCACGTGCATATGCGCAGCTGAGCTGAGCTGGGGCGACAGCTCGCATGCCCACAGTGTGCCATAGGTTCGCCACCACGGTCCTAGAGTGACCCAGCCAGAGCCCTGACTTGAACCCTATTGAACATCTCTGGAGAGATCTGAAAATGGCTGTCCACTGATGGTTGCCATTCAACCTGACATGAGTTTGAGAGGGTTTGCAAGGAAGAAGGGCAGAAAATCCTCCAATCTAGGTATGTAAATCTTGTCATGTCATACCCAAAAAAGACTCAAGGCTGTAATTGCTGCCAAAAGTGCTTCACCAAAGTACTGAGTGAAGGGTCTGAATACTTATGTCAATGTGATATTCTAGGTTTTTTCCTTTTTAATACATTTACAGACATTTCTAAAATTCTACTTTCACTTTGTCATTATGCGATACTGAGTGTAGATTAATGATAAAAAAAATGAATTTCAGTGATTGTAGAATCAGGCTGCAGCATAACAAAATTGGCAAAAGTGAAGAGGTTATGAGTACTTTCTGAATGCAGTGTATACATAGAGTAGGTGGATTGCACTGCATACAGTTTTGAACATAAATTTTATCAGGAACGCTTGATTCCTATGTTTGTCATTTGAATGGGTCCTCCAGACACAAGTAACTTCTCATTAAAAAAATGTAAACACTGGAAGTAAGCTTACATTTGTTCTTTTGTGTTCTTTAGCAATTTGTGGAGGTGAGATACATAAAAATGAAGGCCAGATCCAGTCTCCTAATTATCCTGATGACTATAGACCAATGAAAGAATGTGTGTGGAAAATAACAGTGGCAGAGAACTACAATGTCGGATTAACCTTTCAGGCATTTGAGGTAAAGCCTTTTAACTGAGCAAACCATCTTGTGACTAACTGACAGTGACATTTAAGGGAATCCTCATTAAGCCAACATAGACACAAAGCATTCTCTGTATAACATAAAGCCATACAGTAGTTCATATTTCCTTTCACTGAGACTTTCATTGCAGAAATTTCAAAAGATGAAAGGGTTTTATATTATCTCACTATTTGAATAGGAATGTTTTAAAAACTGACAATAGTTTCTTTTAACAAGTAACTAATCCTATTCCAAAGGCTATTTAAGGAATAGAACATTTCTTTCTTTCTAAAAACCCTTTGCTCTTATTTCTCTTTTCATACAATTACATCATGCTGATATTTTATAAAGGGATCAAAAATTGTACTGAATTTTATAATGATTTCTAATTTTAATTTTTATATAATGTAATTTTATTTGAACCATATTTATTACATACTGTTAAGTAAACCTGTAAAACTAACTTTTTCTGATTTATGTTATAATCTAGGCCAGGAAAATACATTTCATACCATTGTTCAAACTCCCTTTGTGTCATAGGGATTAGAAAATAGGTAGATCGATAAGTAGAATTACATAAGTGAAACAATAAAAAAAGATTTATAAAGTTTTTATGGTGCGCTGATTTTTTATTATATGTCTACTTTCTTTTCTTTTCATTAGCTATTAAAATAATAGGAATTCAAACTGCAATCCTGCTCATAATCAATCAATTCAGGTGCAGAATTGTACTTTAAAGAAATTTCAAAAGAGCCATTCTCATGAAGCACACCTGGAGTAAGAACTAAGAGAAAAGCACCCTCAGAAAGATAGAAGACATCCCTTAAATAGCACAGTTACAGAATAGAAGCCTTGTGGTGCAAATATCTCTCTTTAAAGATACTGGCTTCCAACTTAGAATTGTTAGTGTCGATAGACCCCTGGCCCAAATCAGTGTAAAGACATTAATTTTTTACTGTACTAAGTTTTGCCTAAGGCAAAACATTATTCCAATCTAATCTATGAAATACATTATCTGTTGAATTTCCAAGCTTTGTAACTTTTCCTATTTCTGATTTTTGCATTTACCTTAAGTTGAGCTTGATACTTATTTGGCCACAGGATGGCAATTAAAAATCTCTTGATGCCAACATAATTTATCTCCAATTTAATTTTACTTTTGAAAGAAGCCCTGCTTAGAATTTGAATAGGTTTCCCAAGAACCTACTGTGTTTCCCCAAAAATAAGACCCTGTTTTATATTTTTTGTACCCCCAAATAAGCACTTGGCCTTATTTTGGGGGAGGTCTTATTATTTTGGGGTGCATGAAGCAAGATGGGGCTCCTCTTGCCGTCTTACCTGATTTTTAGCTCTGTCTCCCTAACCCTAACTAGAGGAAATGGCGGGGACCGGCTGTGCATGCATTTAAATATTTTCAGGGAGGGCTTATATTTGAGGAGGGCTTATTATCAGGGGATGTCTTATTTTCGGAAAAACACGGTATATTTTTATATTAGAAACTAAGTAATACAGTTAAATCTAAAAATTGTTAGCAGAAATATACATGTTATAATTTTGATCCAATATCATTTTATATTTGCAGATTGAGAGACATGATAATTGTGCCTATGATTATTTAGAAGTCCGAGATGGAGTGAGTGAAAGCAGCCCTTTGATTGGCCATTTTTGTGGCTATGATAAACCTGAAGATATAAGATCTACCTCAAATACCCTGTGGATGAAGTTTGTTTCTGATGGGACAGTCAATAAAGCAGGATTTGCTGCTAATTTTTTTAAAGGTAATAGTTTGGGCAATTAGTTAGTTGCATTTAACAGCCATGGTGGCACAGTGGTTAGAATGCAGTATTGCAGGCTAATTCCGCTCACATTGCCAAGAGTTTGATTCCTTGTATCCTGAATGGCTCAAGGATGACTTGGTCTTTGACTTCTGGTTTGGTGTCACAGCAAGACAGTCAGGGAAATAGTGGGCTCTGATGAGTCACGCAAAAAAACCACCGCTGATGGGTCTTCGGACTGAACCCGTCTTGCAGGGACGGGGAAGAAGAGGGGCGCCTTGGACAACCGAGAGGAACAGGCAAGTTCCTTGGAGGTCAGAGAGAACCCTCTGTGAGTCGGCGGCAGGGGGCAGCAGCCATGGCAGCTTGCACGAAGCTGGGACAACCGGGCAAGAAAAGTGCTGGAGGAAAGCAGAGAAAGACGGAGCTCTTTGGTTGAGTGACAACAGCCCAGACTCACAACAACATTTGGAGCATTATTAATAATTAGAAGACCCCTGGCCTAAAACAGCGGCTATGCAACAAAGGGGCTTTGGAAAAAATTTTAAAACTACAACTTTAGAGAGACAAAGACACGAGTAACAATTAATTTTGGAACAGAACTAAGAGAACTAATCTGGAGATATGGTTAAAAGACTAAACACTTTAAAAATTTGAATTGGATTTTAAAAAGAAAAAAGAAGATTTGATAATTTTTTTTAATTAAAAGAAGAAATAGATTGGACGGTTATATAACAATAAGTAAAATGGAGTCTTGCATGAGTAATGGAAAATGTGGATTACAGAGAGACACCATCTGGCATAAAGAGGAACTTTGTAGCCTCCCTTTGTTATGGGAAACTCTGAACTCTGAATTCCACCAAGCATCCTCTGAAACCCAATTGCAATCATCAGCAGAGCAGATAGTCCCCGCAGTGGGGAGCAGATAGGTATAAGTCCAAAGCAGTCAAAAACTATCTTACATGTTAATGGAATCAACTATGGGGTGGATCTTATGGGATAATAGATAACTGCAAAAACTGTGCATCACTGAATGAAGAAAGAGCATTCTAAGAGCATAATTACAAAAAATCCGATATGGGGCAATCTTGTTTCCTAGAAATTACGCTCACCTCCTAGTGCTTCTATTGTCATCGTTCCTTGGCCCTCTAAAAATTTTATGGCCGAGCTGATGAAGTTTATTATTTTTCAAGTCCCTGATTAAGTAATTGGTGGGAGGGAATTTTGCTTTATTTTAGTCCTAACCAGTCCCAATTTCTCCTACACATTACCTTAGCTAATTTTGAATTCTTGAAATTACAAAGAATATTTCAGTGTCAGCTGTTCTCTGTCTGATCAATACAAACAACAGAAGTAGAGAATAACAAATCTCTAGGTAATAGATATTCATGATGGAAGTATGCAAGAACCTTTACCTAGGAAAAGGAACTAAAATATTTTTTAGATCTAGAGCAATGAGGTAACATTTGGAAGCAGCTCAGGAAGACTCCTCTCTGATTTAAAAAGATAAAGGTAAAGATTCCCCTCGCACATATGTGCTAGTCATTCCCAACCCTAAGGGGGAGGGGTGCTCATCTCAGTTTCAAAGCCGAAGAGCCAACGCTGTTGGAAGATGTCTCTTTAGTCTTTAGCATGACTAAACCCCAAAGGCACATGGAACGCTACTACCTTCCCACCAAAGGTGGTCCCTATTTTTCTACTTGCATTTTTTGTGTGCTTTCGAACTGCTAGGTTGCAGAAGCTGGGATAAATAACGAGTTCACCCCATTACGCGGCACTAGGGATTCAAACCGCTGAACTCACGACCTTTCTATTGACAAGCTCAGCGAATAGGTACAACACAACAAGATTCTGTTACTGTAGCCAATCGCAATAAAAATAATTTCAGCCTTCCTGTAGAGTTGATTTTCTGGTCTGGTCTAATCAACTGGAACAGAGCCTTGGTGGTGCAGTGAACTAAACTGCTGCTCTTAAAGTAATACTTAGCTGCTAGCTGCCTGCAATTATTGCGAGTTCAATTCTCACCAGGCTCAAGGTTGACTCAGCTTTCCATCCTTTCTAGGTAGGTAAAATGAGGACCCAGTTTGTGGGGGCAATAAGCTGACTTTGTATAAAATAAAACACCACTCGGAGGGGGCAAAAAGCCCTACTAAGCAGGTACAGTGGTGCAAAAAAGTATTTAGTCAGCCACCAATTGTGCAAGTTCTCCCACTTAAAAAGATGAGAGAAGCCTGTAAATGTCAGCATAGGTAAACCTCAACTATGAGAGACAAAATGAGAAAACAAATCTAGACAATCACATTGTCTGATTTGGAAATAATTTATTTGCAAATTATTCACTAGGTCCCCCCATGTGGTTCTGGGATTTTTGCTCACCATTCTTGTGATCATTTTGACCCCACGGAGTGAGATCTTGTGTGGAACCCCAGATCGAGGGAGATTATCAGTGGTCTTGTATGTCTTCCATTTTCTAATTATTACTCCCACAGTTGATTTCTTCACACCAAGCTGCTTGCCTATTGCAGATTCAGTCTTTCCAGCCTGGTGCAGGTCTACAATTTTGTTTCTGGTGTCCTTCGACAGCTCTTTGGTCTTCACGATAGTGGAGTTTGGAGTGTGACTGTGAGGTTGTGGACAGGTGTCTTTTATACTGATAACAAGTTCAAACCGGTGTCATTAATACAGGTAATGAGTGGAGGACAGAGGAGCCTCTTAAAGAAGAAGTTACAGGTCTGTGAGAGCCAGAAATCTTGCTTGTTTGTAGGTGACCAAATACTTATTTTCCACCATAATTTGCAAATATGTTCTTTCCAAATGAGACAATGTGATTGTCTGGATTTGTTTTCTCATTTTGTCTCTCATAGTTGAGGTCTACCTATGATGACAATTACAGGCCCCTCTCATCTTTTTAAGTGGGAGAACTTGCACAATTGGTGGCTAACTAAATACTTTTTTGCCCCACTGTATATACAAAAGTATGAAGGCTATTGCTTAATGCATTGTAAGCCGCCCTGAGTCTCCAGAGAAGGACGGCAGATATAAATCAAATAAATAAATAAATAAAGGGGTATGCCTATCTACTCAGTCATTAGATGTATCCTACTTTGTGAAAATGCTTACATCAAACACAGTTATAAATGCAAATTTGTTGTTATTTTAATACAATATAAAAGAGAGGTATGTTTATGTTTGAATGCAATGCTATTTTTATTCCTCAGAGGAAGATGAATGTGCCAAATTGGACAATGGTGGATGTGAACAACGATGTGTGAATACACTGGGCAGTTATCAGTGTGCTTGTGATCCAGGTTATGAGCTTGGGCCTGATAAGAAGAGTTGTGAAGGTAATTGAGTGCACTTCTTTTCAACATTCCAGAGACTATTTTATTATATGATTTGCTTTTATGGAAAGTACTGTATCTACATTAAGCCCAATTTTACATTCTTGCCAAGGCTGGTTTTGTGTATGTATTATAAGTCTTACATCAGCTATTTCTCAAAAATGCTGATCTGACAATAGATTCCATGCATAGTGAGTTAATAAAAGTTTACTCTAGCCAGCTGGCTATTTTTCAATGTCAGTATGTCTTGTTCTTCGTGAGATGGGTATGAATTTTATGAAATCATGGAAAATATTTAACTATTAAAAACATCTCTAGATATAACATGTGTATGTTCTAAAAGTAGCACTGTATATTTAAATAAAACAGGAAAAAGATAATACTATACTACTACTCTGTTAAGACTCTTTACTATTACCATTCTATAAAGTTTTGCCAGGAACAAGGTAAGTTCAGGTATCAAATTACTATAAATAGGGTCATTTTCCTCTACTTCCATTCCTCTTTGTAGATAAGGCAGAAAACAAGGATCTCTGGCCACAAAGAACTATTAAATAAACATATAGCAGGTGCCTAATATACCTGAGTGAACCAACTAGTATCCATTACAGTAACTCAGAAAGATGGAAATTAAAACATGGTGCTACTTTAGGTTTCAACTTCTTTCCATGGCAGAGGGAAAATTATCTTTGTGTTGGTAGCTTCATTCATGCTCCCAATAATTGCAATAAAGAGTTAAATTAAGACAGTGGTTTTCAAATTGTGGTCCGCAGACTCCTGACGGGATCCGTGATGTCTTCTCAGGGGATCCATGGAGGCTTGAAGAAATGTTATGACTTAAATCTTGAGTTAAGTCTTGGTGGTCCATGGCCACAAAAGATATTTAAAGGGGATCCGTGGTGAAGAAAAGATTGAGAACCCCCGAATTAGGCAATGTATGTCTGGGAATCTTTTGCTGAGTAAGCCTACGTGTGAATAAGGAGTCAAGTGTCTGAAAAGCTACAATGTACTGCTGACCTCTGGTTTAAATGAGTTAGTCCTGACAGTAGAAAAAGCCAACCCCCCTCCCCAAATTTTCTTTTATTGCAGAGCAATAAATACTCCTTCAGAAAATCTAGAAAAAAAATTTGCATGAAGAAATATAATATTTTATATGGATAATTTTACTTCATTTGTGAAATCACTCCATTTCTATATAAGAACTTTCCAGAAGAAAAAGTGTTATGTATATCTTACATCTAAATATTTGTGGCATCATGTCTTTTCTCTTAGTATAGTAAGTAAGTGTGTCTTTAAGATATTCTCAGCTCCTAGCAACCAGATAAGTAGATTTTCTTCACGATGACCTATCCATAACCTGGTCCTTCAATTCTTCCAACAGCGTATTAATGGCCAATAGAATTCTTCCACCTTGCTTCTGGTCATCTTGTTCTTTCCTTTCTGCCTTTCTCAGTGTTAGTGCCTTTCCTGGAGAGCTGCAATTTCATATACTGTATTTTTCGGAGTATAAGACACACTTTCTTCCCCCCCCCCAAAAGAGGGTGAAAATTTGGTTGTGTCTTATACACCAAATGCAGCCCCACCAACCTGCCGATCCCCACCCTCTCTGCCTCCCAGCAATTTGCCTCCTTGCAGCAAACAGCCCATTTCAGTTTCAGTTTCAGCACAACCTGATTAGCACAAGCAACTGATTGTAGGTTAGATCGGCCTTCCGACCATTAGCTGTTGGCTGTAAGGTTTACCATTGCCTATTGCTGCCTCCATACGCCCCATTTTCGGCTTCCGCTATTTGCTGCAAGAAGGCAAATTGCTGGGAAGCAGAGGCAGATTTTTTTTTCTTGTGCTAATCAGGCTGTGCTGAAAATGAAACTGAAACAGGCTGTTTACTGTTAGTTGCAAGGAGGCAAATTGCTGGGAGGCAGAGGCAGATTTTTCTTTCTTGTTTTCCTCCCCAAAAAAGGTAGGTGGGTCTTATAGTCTGGAGCATCTTATACTCTGAAAAATACAGTAATATGTCCAAAATAGGATAATTTGAACCTGATCATGTGCATTTTGAATAAGAATTCTGAATTGATTTGTTTGGCGATTTGTTTCTTTGCTTTCTTCTAAGTGCCTAAGATTAATATTCAGCTCTAAATTTATGATCATGAAATTCATACCTTCATTAAAGAAATTAAATCAATATAATCTTGCATGAATTGCTTAACAGATTTACAAATGTAGCCTGAGTTGGGCAGCCTTTTGAGGGAGTGGTCGCCATTTTTTAAAAGGAGGAAAATAGGTGCAAACTCACATATACAACAAATTCTATAAGATTTCAATTGTGTCTCCACAAAATTTTACAGCTATTATTTATTTATTAGAGGAGAGTTGGAATTCTGTGGGTGATATTCCACTGTATTGGTCACAGGCATTTCATAAATATTGGAGTATCCATAAATATTGTATACTCCTCTGTCTGGAATAGCTTAGAATATGATCATGGAGTGACAGATTTCACATATTTTCACTAGGAAAATGTATAAATATTCTAATACAAGCTTTTTAGCATTCTAGTCTCAGACCCACCATGAATTCTGTTTTGGTTTGTCTTTTATTTTCTATTTTGACTTTCAGCTAAAGTTTGAATTGATACAATGTTGACAATATGAGTAAAGAAAAGAGGAAACTGATTTTCTGAGGGTCACAAGATATAGTACATAACTACTTTTTTTAAAAAAGTTTTTTTTTAAAGAAACAATATTTATGCATGCATCTACCTTGTTCTTCAGTCTCCTTACCTCAGTCCATATATGCCAATAGGCAATATTGGCCATACTTTTGGATTTATCGTTTTATTTGTTTGTTTTGAAAAAATAGATTACTTAATTCATTTACTTCTTCTCATGTGTGCAAACTTACGATTTTATAAACTTACAACTTTATGAATCTGTTCTTTCACTTTTGTTTCAGCTGCCTGCGGGGGTCTTCTGACAAAGCTGAACGGGACTCTAACAACACCAGGATGGCCCAAAGAATATCCCCCTAACAAAAACTGTGTGTGGCAACTTGTTGCTCCCACCCAGTACAGAATCTCAGTGAAGTTTGAGTTCTTTGAACTGGAAGGGAGTGAAGTAAGTTAATGACAGCCGAAGCTAATATTTGCTTAGGTAATCAATAGTAACAGAATGCAAAATAGATCCTATTAATGAAAAGTATCCATCATGATTCTTGTTTCCTTAATTGGCTCTTGATTCTTATTTCTTGGAGCTATTTTAACTGCATGCTGAATCAACACATTTGAAATCAACACACAAATGAAATTATGACCACATTTCTAAAATCCACTTTGAGATTTGAGATTATTACATAAGCATACATGAATACACTCCCATAATTAAAACATACACCAACACACTATCAAAATATTAGGTCCAGAAATAATTCCTAAGGGCCAGGAAAAGCCAAGATGACCAAATGTTAGGTCTTTTCATAGAGAATATCATTCATTCAATAAAAAAGGTAAAAAATATTTTTGTTAACAAATTAATAAGAATGTTCCAACTCATTTAATACCAGTTCGATGTCAGGGTTCCAACCAGTGCCCTAACGCAATTAAGAGTCTCAAGCCATCTGGCAATAAAAATCCAGTCTTTTATTAGGAGCGAAATGTCAGCATTACCTAGGTGAAGCCAACTCTGACTTCATCCCCTTCATGCCTTCCCTCCCCCCAAAATGTGTCACCCAGTCACATTCCCCACTGAGGTAATTTTGCGGGTTGTAGAAGTCATTCCCTCCAGGCATTGCTGGTATCCAAGGAGATGGCCTTGACTTGCTCAGCCAGAATGCATCTGCATTCGTTGGTGCAGCTGTGAGGTGTGATTTCTGATCCCCCTGTTTATGGCAACTTGGGAGCAGGTCAGGGAAGCTTCACGAGTTGATACACAGGCATAGAAGAGAGTCATGATTCAGATAACCAAAACTGAAAATTAAGTTTTTTAATTAAACCAAAAATATGGAAAGGCAAATTAAAATAAAAAAATAGGTGTGACAATACTCTTTGCATTACTCATTATTATTAACAGCAAAGGAATTTGAATCATAATACAACTCAGCTAATATTAAGATCCTGACATCAGTAGGGTTCCAAGTATGTCACTCAAGAAAAAAAAACTATCCAAAGCCTCTTGTATATTTGATCAATTGTGTTGTAATGAGTAATGCAAGCAATAAAATAAAGAAAAAGAGCTAAACCACATCATGTCTCATGGTTGAAAGTATAAGTTGAAATATAAATGTATTTCTTAATTGCATTAGGATTAATATTGGAATTTCATTCTTTAGGTGTGCAAATATGATTATGTGGAAATCCGTAGTGGCCTTTCTACTGATTCCAAACCACATGGCAAATTTTGTGGTACAGAAGTGCCTGAAGTTATCACATCCCAGTATAACAACATGAGAATTGAGTTCAGATCCGATAACACAGTTTCAAAAAAAGGTTTCAAAGCTCACTTCTTCTCAGGTATTAAAATAAGTGGGATCTGTTTGAAGGTTTGGGGTTTTTGCAAATACAACTACAGCTTTCAAAATCTTTTTTCCAGAATAAGATTTGTTATGCTTTTCGTTTTTTGATTCCAATGAAGATGAATGGCCAGTCTCTTAACAAGTTCAGTTTCAATTTTTACTCAATTTTACTTAATTAAATAAGTTAATATTAATTTCAATACATATACTATAATAATTGTGACAAGGAAATTTATTATTATTGTTATTATTATAACAGTATACACAGCAAACAAGATGACCATGCTGGATTTCGTATCCCAAATCACTAGTCAAACACTTCCCAAGCGTTTAGGACTGTGAATATTATTATTATTATTATTATTATTATTATTATTATTATTATTATTATCATCATCATCATCATCATCATCATCATCATCTTTATTCATTCAATATGAACTCAGTCAACTGAAAATTCAAAAATGCATCGCAAATACTGTTGACTGGTGCTAATGGTTGATATGGGTTGCTGCCAGCATACTAGGTATCAACCAAGTACCTTCTTAAGATGTATGATGTTCCAAGTAGTGCAGTTTTTTGCAGTTCCGCTGGTGTTATTACAGGAAGCTGCAATTTGCTGATGTATGTTATAAAATTCTTGGACATGGTACCAAGTGCTCCGATGACAATGGGTATCATTATCATCATCAACATCATCATTATTATTACTATTATTATTGATAAATATTAAAGATGCACAGATAGGTTAATGCCTATAAAGATTCTCAGTTATCCAAGTCATGGTTGTCCCAAAGTTAAAAAAAAACCAAAAAGTCCAGTTGCCTCTTGAAAAAAGCACCTTTGGAACAACGATGTCCTGGATTTCCAGAAAAATAGCAGACTGCAGGAACCATTTGCGCTTCAGTTTGAGATGCAGACAACACAGACTTATCGCCAACAGCCTCTACCTGTGTTCAACAGTGAAGGGACACAGGACAGAAAACATCCTGCAGAAAGCGCAACTCAACAACACAATCCTTTCAGCAGTTCCAAGAAGGTTCCATACCCATTTGTACCCCTAAGGGCACAAACAAACCCCCAAGTCACCTCAGTGACTCTAAAAGAATGCAAATGACTAGCTGTCTGGAAGGAATATAAATCCTTCCATTCCCCACCATCCAGTCAGAGCTGAAAAAGCTTCTTGGATGAGAAGCATAAGATCTCCAAATTAAAACATGAAGGTCGAGTTACCTCTTGAAAAAAGCACTTTTGGGACACAGATAGGTTAGAAACTCCAGCAAAGGTTTAGTAGAGAAGTTTAGAAAAGCAGCAGATTATAACCTATGATACATAATTATAATATTATAGTACAATCTTATATATTCCCTACAATTTTGGAATCAATATTGTTGAATTCACTGGAAATATATTTTAAGTATATTGAGTATGTTTTATTATATAAGTAAGATTGCAGACTAAATTCAGTAAAATACTATTTAGAGTAACACATACTTTACTCAGGTTGCAATTTCTGGAAGAGATTAATAGGAGTCATAAAACTCTTGTGAATCAACTTTTTAAAAGTCTTTTTTAAAATTATACTTTTTAAAATTATAATCATTCTATCGAGAACACTAATGTTGGGAAAATGGATCTTTCCTAGTTATAAGAACTATTGAGAGAAAAAATACATAAAGAGTCCATTTAAAATTGTAAGGGTGATTTCCATCGCTGAACATGATTTGCATGTATTCTATAAAAAGTTTACTTCTTTTAAATTTAATCTGGTGAATTAGAATGTATTTTCTTACAAGTTTTTCAACCTGGAATATGAATCCTTGTTTATATAAATCATAGATAAGATTTTTACTTCATCATTCACTACCAGCGCCAAACCATTGTACCCTGTTTTATTTTTGTCCCAGTGTAATTGGGAAAAGCATTACATTGTCATTCAAACTCTTTAAATAAAACAACATAATTGAATAACCATATATGTTATTCATACACAAATGTACATATACATTCACACTTAGATGCACATATAAAAATAAAGCTTCAAGCATTTTGGTGATGAGACTTCGTCAATTAACAAAATATATATTCTTATTCTACATTAATTTATCGATTATTAAAATTTTGACCTTTATTTCTATACACTTGCCCAATTGGGAAAGAATTGTAATCAAATCAAGGAAATCCTAAGCAGTATATAATTCCTTGTTGCATCATTATTATGTGTGGCTCTTTTTTGTATTCTTTAAGGAGAAAGTTTTCCACAAGGACTTAAACCTAATTAAACCATTACATTTCTTTTTTATGAAATATAGAGGTAAATTCTCTTTGTAGAGTAAATGTGTTGTATATTTTATAGATAAAGATGAATGTTCAAAGGACAATGGTGGCTGCCAGCATGAATGCATTAACACTTTTGGAAGCTATGTATGCCAATGTCGGAATGGATTTGTGCTTCATGAAAATAAACATGACTGCAAGGAAGGTAAAATGCAGTATGCCAGACAAGCTTTTTTTAAAAGAAGTTGCTTAAGTGCATTTTATCTTATGCATGTATCCTTATCTTTGCACCTGGTCGAAGATTGTAAGATGTTTCATTGAAAAGTGTTATGTAATTGGCTACACAAAATATTCAAATATTGTATGACAATGATACCTCAAAGTCGGTGGAAGCATCTTCTGTGCATGCAGATGAACGTACAAGGGAATGAATGGGAGGGCCATTAAACAGACACACCAAATATTCAAGAGGATGAAGATCACAAATTATTTGCACAACTCCCCAAATTAGTGTTATGGATTATTGCACATTGTTCTCAATAATGAGTTTGCTAATTGTAAATGTTGATAGTTAAGATTGAATTATTACAATATATTAGTTTCTAACAAATGTATCCTTTTTTCATAAAGAAAAGAATTAATATCTGGGTTATCTAGCTGTGTGATATCATATATTTTCACTCAATTCATTGATGCTCTCTATCCATCATTAATGCAGCTGAATGTGAACAGAAGATCCACAGCCCAAATGGAATTATCACAAGCCCCAACTGGCCTGATAAGTACCCAAGCAGAAAGGAATGCAGCTGGGAAATAAGTGCCACACCTGGTCACAGGGTCAAAATAGTAAGTAGTAGTTCTTAGTAACAAATCTATCAAAAGTTTAACTTGAATCAATAGTATTGTTAATGAAGTAAAACTTGAATCGACAGATTTTTAAAATATTGTTTTGTCAGTACGAATGTTAGATTAGAGATCTCTGATAAGTGCCAATACTCATATTCATATTCCAAAAGAAAAAAAAGTGATTTGCAGCTTGCGTGGGCACACATATAACAGCTGTCAAGAGTACCTCATCAGCAGAGAGCAAATGTGAAAGCCAAGAAGAGATGCAGTTGCTTTGAAGTATTCTTGACCCTGTGCTATGTGTATGTCCATGTGTACTCTGAATCACTTTTTGCCCTTCAAAAACAGATCTATGAACAGTGCTTGACTCCAACATTGTATCCATGGTATAGGTATTGCAGCAGATCTCCCACCATCCAGACCCCATCCCCATGTGAATTCTTAATTTTCCAACTGGCTATGCAACCATATTGTGATTGGAGAAGTTCCCTTCCCCGCAACATGCTGTCATGATTCTAAGCGTGTAAGTGTTCAAAAAGATTAGAAACTTCTGTAGTAGAAGTAAAATATGCACAGAGACATGTGGTATTTAGCTCATTATAACTGTATGATTTTATTTTAAAAGATTTAAAAATACAAGTTGGAATTCAGTAAAAATATCTATTTCTCATTTCCAAAGTGATGTTGAAATGACTTCATTTATTGAGTGTGGCCGAAGAGCCATTTATGAGGCCAAAAATAATCCTATCATCATATGGCAAGTACTGGACATGTGTAAAAGTTGACAATTTGTTCTGGATTTGCATTAAAAGAACAGAGTGTTTGACATTTTCACTACCTTATTTAGAGTTTTTATCACATAGCCTTGAATTCATTTGGTCGGGAAGTAGTTTTTTTTTCTCACTGTCAATTTAGTGACAAGTTACCTCACTTCATTTAAATAACTCCAGAATCAGCTATATTCTCAATGCATCAAAAAATAGCATCATTTATTCTAAAGTCACTTTGTACTCCATTTCCTGAGTTTGCAGTGTCGTTTATCCATCATTTATAGCCACTAATCTGTCTCTAAGATTACCTGCTTGTGCTGCCTGAGGAAAAGGAATGCACCATTCCCTTTGATTCCTCATAAATTGATAGCAGTTGCTGAATCCATTCAGACAACTTGGGACTAGCAGGTTCTCTGACCTCTACAAATGTTTTAAGGATTTTTGTCTAACATTATATTAATAGCAGAAAGGGGGCAGCAATAGTAGAGGCACCTGGCTTGAAGACTCTTGGTCTCCATTCAGTGATGGGTTCCAACTGGTATTACCACTGGTTCTCTTCGCGCAGGTGCTTTGCGCTTGATCACCACAAGCACATTAGGTTTCTGCCCAGTTGAGGTGTGGCAATCCACTCTGCCGCGCCTATCAGCTGGGCTAAAAAATGAGAAATAAAGGTAGGTATTTTTTTTTAATTAGATTATATGCCGCCTTTCTCCGGAGACTCAGGGCGGCTTATAATGCGTTAAGCAATAGCCTTCATAATTTTGTATATTTTTTTTAATACAAAGTCATCTTATTGCCCCCACAAACTGGGTTCTCACTTTACCTACCTTAGAAAGGATGGACGGCTGAGTCAACTTTGAGCCTCGAACTTGCAATAATTGCAGACAGCTGAATGTTAATAACAGGCTATTTAGTCTATTGAGCTATCCAGGTACAACACGGGTGTGGGCGGGAGGGCCCAGCTCCCAGTCAAAGAGAACCGGTTCGGTGACGTCACATCATCACCACTATCAGCTCACCTGAACCAGCCTGAACCGGGAGCAACCCATCACTGCCTCCATTGTAAAAATTCTGGGAGCTGAGTGGTTAATCTTTGGATGGTCTTGCAAAAATATCATTTGCTGACTGTGTTTATAATGAATTACAGTTCAAGAGTATGAGGAGAGGCAGCGTGTGTAGAATTGTGGGTTTATAGAACAATCTCATGTACAGACTTTCCATTGTTTTTTGGGGAAAAAAACAATGGCATCCAAAATGGGCCGCGTGGAGATTCTTGGGAGGTGTGGGGCAGGTGGGACCATCCAGTCCTTGAAATTATTGGTTCAGCGAACCAAATGTAAAATTAGTATCTGGTTCACCCGAACCAGTCCAAACCGGCTGAATCCCACCCCTGCATCAAACTGACTTTCATGTTGTGCATGTTGCATCATTTCAAACTGATGGTAAGCCGCTCCTCATACCCCATTAAAACATGCTTCCTTTTGTGCGTAAAGATAAAGGTAAAGGTAAAAGTTTCCCCTGTTTAGTTGTGTGTATCTGTAGGGATCAGTGCTCATCTCCGTTTCTTAGCTGAGGAAGCCAGAATTGTACAAAGACATTTCTGGGGTCATGTGGCCAGTGTGATATATACCGAAACATACATACATACAATTTTAGAGTAAAACTAACAGCTTTTCTGTTTTGGTTACTATCTTTAAAGCGCTCCATGGCTTAGGACCTGGGTACTTGCAGGACCGCCTACTACCACCAATAGCCTCCCACCGGCCAGTACGCTCTCATAGAGAGGGGCTCCTCCGGGTGCCGTCAGCCACACAATGTCGGCTGGCGGCCCCCAGGGGGAGAGCTTTCTCTGTGGGGGCACCTACTATCTGGAACGAGCTCCCCCCAGAGATACGGAGGATCCCGGATCTGCCCACCTTCCGCCGCGCTCTTAAGACTTTTTTATTTCGCCAGGCGGGCCTGGCCTAACCACTCTCCATTTTTAGTGTTAAATTTTAATCTGTTTTAAAGTATTTGGGGTGTTTTAATTCTGTCTGGGCCAAATTTATTTAATCTGTTTTTAGTTGGGTTTTAAATTTTGTATTTATGTATTTTTTTACTGTTGGCTGTACACCGCCCTGAGTCCTTCGGGAGTAGGGCAGTATATAAATCCAATAAAATCAAAATCAAAATCAAATCAAATCAAAACACAATGGGTTTCATGCTGAATATGAATTCTTCCAGATGAGTCTGTTCGCTATGTAGCCATTCTGCCAGCTTTACAATTTTATGAGCTCTAAACAATCTAAGTATTCACTTGTTCTCCTACCCAGTGGTGAAATGCTACCAGTTCAGTCCGGTTCAACAGAACCGGTAGTAAAAAAAAAAAAAAAACCCTACCATTTCAGGCAAACCAGTAGTTAAAAAAAGCTACCGGTTCGTCTGGACCAGTATTTCCTATGATCAGCTGTCAACTTACCTAGTGAAGTGGTCTTTTTCCACATGCAGCGCATGTTTGGCGTGCGCAACGCGGGCAGCGAATCAGTGGCGATCCATGGAGGATTTCACCATTACTCCTACCCCCCCCCCACCTATCATTTCATCCATCTTTCCTATGAGCCTAAGAAAAACTGCTAAAAAGGGGAAATAATATAATATTTTCCCAATGAATATTATTTTTCATTGGAAAAATCACTTTAGTCATACTTAGTTATATTTCTGTTATACAAAGGGACATCAATTAATTATGGCCTGCAGATTGAATAGATTTAGTTCTCTTTTTAATAGAAGTGAAGTAGATGTCAAATAGCATAATGATTTGCCTTTTGAAAGTTGTACAGTAACAGTGTTCAAAATTTATGAGTGGCATTTGGGATAATATTTCAGCTGTTAATATTTTATCTGCAGCTTCTTTCTATTAATAAGAATGTCTGATCTTTCTTAATGTAGTACGCCAAGAGAAAGTATCTCTGTTTCAGCTTGCAGTACTTGTGCTTGTTCTGATTATTTCCATTTTACTGCCAAAATGTCAACACTTGAGCGATATGAAATTTCTCAAGGACAGCTGTTAATATAAAGTGGCAACACATTGTACTTTGGCTGACTTCCATCAGGGAGTCTGCAGATTGTCCAAGACATTTTAACAGATCTCTTTGCTCTGTATTTGATTCTTGTCGAATTTTATTCATTTTAAATAGACTTAGCATGTTAATTTTATTTGCTAGAAAGTTCTTCTGCTGCTCTTATACCTATTTGATGTTTTAATGCGTGATGGAAAACTTAGAGGTAAAGCTGCAAGGATGTAAATTTTATTTAATATATACTTAAGCCATGTGTATCAGAAAAGATGGATATTTCTCTTTTTTAATACTTATATTGATAACTTTTTATAAATAATAAACAGTGGAAATTCTATGCAAATTTAGAATACTATTTTATGTTTATACAAAATATAAAAATGCTATTGCATTAGGGATAACATTTTTAATAAAATCTCTGTATTCTGGTTTACTATTCTTCAACCTAACTGACTTTTCCTGAATCCCAAACTTTAGATAACATTTTTTCTGCTTTCAGAGAAAAATGCCTATTTTAATCCACTTTAATTCAATTCTGTGTTCTCCTATAATCCAGCTAAACTATCAACATGGGAGACACCTGCCCTAAAAGTTTTACTGAATTTTCTTTGGATTTTAAATGAAAAAAACAATGTATGACAATAACTTTTAACTTATATTAGAGATACTGATTCCCGTGTTCAAGAAAGAGGCCTATAGGGAAGTTACAACTAACAGAATGTGATTAATATTCTTAAAAGAGCATGAACTGTGCATAAGTTTGGGATGCAATGGAGCATTGTAGATAATGAAGTGCTGAGGAATATTTTTTCCAAATAATTTATATTCAGGTTGGTGAAAAATAATTTGATGCTGAAATTTTACCAAAGGAGAATATAATTTTGTAGACAAGGAGCATGACACAAATGCTATGTGCTTGTATTTATTTAGTAATGAGAGTCTGAGGGGTGTATATTCTGTCTTTCATTGTACAGTCATCTCTCTAGAGGTCAGGTCTCTGTGGATCCCTACATTTAATTAAATCCTACGGGAAGATATTATAAAGGAACTCCACCTATTGGGGTTTTTATTACAGATGGTATACATCACTGAGTATGTCTTCTAGCTCCAGTATTGGAAAATTTCTGTTTCCCAAGAAGTAATTCAGAAATAATAGTCACCCAACTTCTGTGCTTAAGATTTAGTTCAAGAATTTTGAAGAGGTGTTTCTGTCCAGTTCAAGTTATAACTATGTTCATTGTCACTAACTTTTCATGCCAACAGGGGAAAATCAGAAGGAATTCTATTAACCACACATTTATTAACTGCTGAAGGAAGCTTGAAAATTACTTACATTGAACAAAAAATAATAATATACAGGAATGAAAAGAAAAGAAATCTTTGAATGTTTAGGTTTATGAAAATTTCCTTTAAAAAAAAAATCAGCCAAAGTACCAAAATACTTTTCTTTTTAATTTTACTAGTGGTTATTTAATGAATTCATTTCTAGCTCTAAAATATAGTTTTAAAATTAGTTTTATAACACGTTTCTGAAATTTTCCTTTAGCTTTCTTTCTAGTTATCTGAAAAACATGAAACCATCCTATAAAGTTGAAAAAATCAACAAGTATTAGACATGATCTAGATTTTATTACTTTTATCTTGATAGATGATAGGAATAAATATCTTGGTATTTTTAATGCAAATGATGATTGCAAACTGAGAAAGCTATTAAGAGCACAATTAGATCCAATGCAAAAGAACTTGTAATAAATCTTCAAAGTTCTCATAAATATATCTATATTTCGGCTAAATTAGACCTTTATTATTTCATTGTTTGCTTCTTCCAATACCACCCTCTAATATTTAATTTAATATTTAAAATGATTCTGATCAGTATGTATATGTCATTGGGATACACTTAAATTCTGGATTAATATTTTGCTTTTTTTCCCCAGGTATTTATTGAATTTGAAATTGAACAACATCAGGAATGTGCTTATGATCATCTGGAGGTGTTTGATGGAGAAAATGAAAAATCCCCAATTCTGGGGCGTTTATGTGGAAATAAGATACCAGATCCTCTTATTGCCACAGGAAATAAAATGTTTCTCCGATTTGTCTCTGATGCATCAGTTCAGAGAAAAGGCTTCCAAGCAACCCATTCAACAGGTGTGAAAATAATTTTTACTAACTTCAATGGATACCTGTTTACCACCATTGTGAGTGAAAGTTTAATCAGGTTCCTTGTGCAGAAAACAGAATATATTTTATATACATATACTAAATGCACAGAATACATTTTAATAATCCATTCTGCTATTTCTTGGAAAACCAAATCATAATGTTTTGCTGCAAGAATATATTTTAAATCAAGCTGAACTATAAATCTTGGTGATCAAAATTCTTTCATGAAAAAAAAAAGTTTCTGCCACCAGTTAAGGTTTTTTCCTGCTGGAATCAAATAATGTCTTGTGATGTCTATTTCTTTGTTTATACTGACATCTAGTGGTTTTTCTTTTGTTCTTAGTTCTTCTCAGTCGTGGTAGAAAAATAAATCTGATCCCTTTCAAAACTAGAACTAAGGCACAAATCTTTTCTTTCCCCCATCTTGCCCACAGAGTGTGGTGGTCGCCTGAAAGCTGAAAGCAAGATGAGAGACCTTTACTCTCATGCTCAGTTTGGAGATAATAATTATCCAGTTCAAGCAGATTGCGAGTGGTTGCTGGTGTCAGACCACGGCTATCGAATAGAGTTAATTTTTCAGACATTTGAAGTGGAAGAAGAAGCAGACTGTGGCTATGACTACTTAGAAGTCTTTGATGGTCATGATGCATCGGCTCTGAGGATTGGCCGGTTTTGTGGATCAGGGGTAGGTTTCTCAATTATCAAATTTCTTCAAAAAAAATCAGAACAGCATATGTAGATGTGCCATAGAGATACCTATGCACTAGCATCTTTCTGCTGTTTTCCATTTTTCTCTAGCAGACTTTCATGTCCACAGTTTGTTACAACCAAAATCTCTCTGAGTTTAAAGAAAACTTCAGTGCAGTGGAAGGATTACTGTTTTGGGGGGGGGGGGAGTAAATTCCTGCAAACTTGTGCTCCAAAAAATTGCGTTAAAGTAGCTTACTGGATTGTATCAGTAATTTAGTTTTTTTGCAGTGAAAGTATTTGTTTCTTAAAGCTAAGAAAATCAGATAATTTTTGTTTTTGGCAAAAAACAAAAATTGTTACTGAGAAGCAGGTAGATAGAAACAATACATAAAGGTATATAGAAGAGTAAGAATTTCAGGCATTCTATTATTGTTTAAAATGATTACAGAGGTGCTGTCGGAAAACAAAACAAAACAATTGAGGCAGCTACATTTAATATTTTATTTATTTATTTATTTAATCATATTTTTATACCGCCCTTCTCCCACAGGACTCAGGGCGGTGCACTGCAAAATAAAAACACAGACACCATAAATTTAAAATTTAAAAATATTAAACGATTTGGCCCAATTCAGTTAAAAACCCCAGAATTAAAATACCTAATTAAAGTTCATTTAAATGGTCAGCCCCGCCTGTTGGAATAGCAAGGTCTTGAGGGCACAGCAAAAGGTATGGAGGTCGGGGATCCTATGTATCTCCAGGGGCAATTCATTCCAAAGAGCGGGAGCCCTCACAGAGCTCTCTCCCTGGGGGGAGAATCTTTTGTACATTTTTTGGAGTGGGGAGAGGGTAGTCCTGAAGAAAAATTGAATTTTTCCTGTCAGATTGACTATAGTATTTCCATGTTTCCATTTCACCTTTAACTTGTGATAAAAAAATAATTTAATTCAAATAATTTAATTCAAACATTCTCATATCTAAACTAAGCGATTACAATAACAAAGGCGTATACAACTTTAGGCCATGGCAAAATACCGCTAATCTAATCAAATATCTAATTTAGTTTTTTTACATTATTTTGTTATAAAAAAATCTGGTAGCTAACAAGACATGAATCAATTTCTTAAGCTGCGTATATTTATATATCTTAGGTTATTTAATGAACAGTGAAATTAATTCATTGTGAAAAACTATTGGATAATTTCTTCAGAACTTTTCAAGCAAAAGGATTGTTTTACTGAATACAACCATTAAAGATAACAATATGTACCAATTTATTTACAATTCAGCAACAAAGTTTATATAGTGCAATTTTAGACAAACAAAGTAACATCACGGGATCATCCTTCTGGCAAATTCTTAATGATTTCTGCAGTATATGTTTAATTAAGCAAATATAATCATAATTAAATTTAAATAAAAACAATTTTTATCTTGCTGTTATGTCCCTTTGCTTCACCAATTCTTTGGCATGTAGCTTGGCATATAAAGGCCAAATGCAATTCTTATCCTGCCAAAATAATATTCATTGGCAGGTGAACAAACACAGCATTTAATTGAACAGAATATTTAAACTACCAGAATTCCTGTTTTAAAATGGCTCAGGATCCAAAAGAAAGGAGATTCCTCTGTGTGGATATTTTTGAATGAAAATTTATTAAAAGAGAATGTTTTTCTCTGTTTAAGGAGAAAGTGAATAGATAAGCACACCGTCGAAGGGAAAAACAACAATTATTCCTAATTCAAGGCAGATTTTAATTCAAGGAAAACTTAAATCAAATTGTCTTTAAGATGAAGATGGAAAAGTGGAGGAAGAATCTTGTGTTCTTTTTTCAGTTTTCTTTGTTCATAGAGCAGGAAAAAAGCAGAGTCTAAGCTGGGTAGTTTTGAGTGTGTGTGTGGGGGGGGGGAAATAATAAGAAGGAAATGTTTAAGTCAGTTCATACCACTTTTATTTTGCAGTGCTTTTCTTTAAATAAAAATGGAGGAAAAAGGTACAGCCTCTGTCATTCCAACTTTAAAATATTTATTTTTTTAAAAAAAAAAACAGCACTATTTTGTTCACTGGCCATAGCAGAAGAAACACAAATCATTACAATGCGTTTTATTAATATTGGGTATACTGTATTTCAGATAAAAGAACAATGTAATCGCTGCAGTCTGAATTATTTATTGATTGATTGATTGGTTCGATTTATATGCCGTTCTTCTCCGGAGACTCAGGGTGGCTTTCAATGCGTTAAGCATTTATTGTTGTTTCTAGAATAGCCTTGGTGTAAGCCTCTCTCTTTTCTTCTTCCTTTTACAGCCCCCGGAAGAAATCTATTCAGCAGGTGATTCTGTTTTACTCCATTTTCATACAGATGATACAATTAACAAAAAAGGCTTTCATATACGATACAAAAGTATAAAATATCAAGATAATGTTCACACTCAAAAATAACACAAGACACCCCTTAAGTCACAAAATTAAACAGAGAATGACTGTTTGAAGGGGTGGAGGGATTCTTCAAATATATATATATATATATACTGACAATATTAGCAAAAAGCAAAGTTTTTTTTAGCCCATGATTTCAAACAGAAGAAAAACTGAAACTTCCCACTCTTAGATAAACTCTCTGTAGAGGAACAGACATTGTGACGACATATGGTCTCCATTCATGGTTGTCTTTGCAAACTGCTGAAAAGATATTGCATGCTGTCCAAGGAGACTAGAAGAGCTTTGTTCACAGCTTGACAAACGTCAAGATTGTTTCCATCTACAACAATAGGAAAAGATCCTGCTGACTGTAACTTTTTGACAAGTGACTTGAATCCAGGAGAGGAGAAAAAACTCACCTGCTACACAGGTCATGCACTTGAAAATGTTGTCTTTGTATTTTTCTTATCCTAATTGCATTGGTGGCATATCCAAGATTTAAAATGTACAAAGAAAAGTCATGAGAAGAGAAGAAAACCTGATTCTTTTTTCTGTCCCTCCATATACTCATATAAAAGCCTAGAAAACTGTATCTGCAAAATCATTAAACCTGTGGGCAGTTTTTGGTTCAATAACAAAGTAGAACTGATCATTTTACAGTCATGGTTCACTATGAATACATTCAGACTTTGGATATTGTCAGTAACTGAGGGTATTAAGTGTATTATTGCTGAAGTACTGTAGTATGCTAAGCTCTTACATAAGACTAAGAACCAAATCAGAATTGGTCTTTTGCCAGTCTCTTCCCAGTGATCAGCAGATGGAATCAGGACCAGAATAACCCAATAAATCAATCATAAATTTCATTCGACAGGGAAAAATGAACTGTTATTCTGCATTTCCTTGGAAATGTTTGTGTCAGGCTTGGAAGCCATCTTTTGTATTAAGCCTTCAGTCCTGCCACATTTACTACTGTGGGAAACTGGGAGGGGGGATTATATGGAGCACGGGTGAACTAATTATTTTAAGCCAATAAGGAATAAGGAAAGAGTTATTAAAAAAAAAAAAGGTTTCCCAAGCAATTGAAAAAGATTTTTTTTCTTTTTGTGGTGGCAAAGACTATTTCTATGGTGCTATTCCATGAACTTTAAAAGAAATCTCCACATCCCAAGATACTAGATTTTTGAGCCAATAACCTGCTGATCAGAAATGAGTCATTATGCCTTGTTGCATATTAACAGGAACAGCTTTCTAGACAAGAGAAAAGGATTATAACAATGGCAGCACAAACCCTGTGGAACAAACTACAATTGCCTTAGAATATTTGTACATGATCATACAGATCTTCTTGTAGATATATATCTGATTTGATAGTTGATAACAACTTGAACATTTTAAATGTGTGTTCACAAAAATGATCCTTACACAAATTACCATTCACAGTACCAGATCATTAGTTGTAAATACAGCGCAGCAGACTTGTTACTAATGTAGAATATGTTATTTTTAGAAATTTCGTTGTATGTGCTTTAGGCCATATATGGATTTAGTCACAATGTATATGCATCATGTAAGTTAGTATGAATGAGTAAGAGTGAGAAGTGTTGTGTATGTATGGACAGGTAAATTGTACTTCATGTGCCAATTTATACCACAATCTCAACTGAGTGTAGCAACTTCTTTAAAGCTTTCATAAATATGACTGTAATAAAGAATCAAGAGCTATGAAATGTTTATGTTCCATTAAAAGAACTATTTTGATATCATTCGATGTTGGTTGCTACTTCGTTTAGTTTTTGTTTCCTTACCAGAATAAATACACTGGCATTAATAATTTTTTTTAAAAAAAGAATAAAATAAAACTAAGCATGTGTAGGTCTCATTGCTTCTATTTAACAGATGTTTCAGATAGCAAATGACAAAAAAAGAAAACCACACCTTAACACAGTCTTTAGAATATATTATTTAGGAACTGGCTGACAAGTGTTAATTTCATCACAAATGGGTGAAATATGGATGCGTTTGTATAATGCATATAAGCAAAAACTAGATAAGCATATTTTAATTTAGTGCATTTTTCAAACCCAGGCTATATGGTTAATTAATTTATTATTCACTGTATCCCTTAAAATTCATTATATTCATTGTATTACTCAGCAAGTGATGTAAACCATGTTTAAGCTAACCACATACAAGCATGTTATGCAAACACAGCCAATTTTTTCCCTTGGGAATAACAGAATATTGAAGCTTGAAGAAACAATGGTCAAGTTGAGTTTTACTGAATATTTTAATAAGTACAGAATTGCAAGGGATGTATATGGGGAGAAGAGCAATTTGTTATTCCAATGCTCATTTGTGGTATAGACAGCACTGTATGTTTTTGCTATATGGCCAAACCCATGCTGTTCTTGAAGCACACATGTTTGAGTATACGTATACCCAAACACCAACAGCACTGAAGCAGAAGCAAATTTAGAAAGAATAACAGTGGGCATACACAAGAAAAACTACAGCAACATAAGAGTTTTGTTTATAACTTTTGCTTCAACAAACTTCTTTAACATTTGGCAGAGCTCTGAGATCAGAATTACATTGGCTGATTTGGATATATGATTATGATTTGAGAAATCCAATCTGCATGTTCAAGTAGATGTCTACCAAAGTCAAACACATCTTAGCAATAATTTTGTAGTTTTGAATGTAGGTTATTTGTATCATGAATTGTGCCAGTTTATTTAACAAGTTTACATTAGAGTTGCCATGGCAGTGCTTTTCTTGAGAGTGTTTACGAAGAACTCTGTATTGTGAGTTTTTGTGTGTGATTGCTGAAAGGCTTGAAAAAAAATTGTTGAGAAATGTAAAATGCATTATTACCCAAATTGAATAAAAGTCCTTCAAACTACACATTATCAAAAGGTATCTAATTCTCTCCATTCTGTAGAAAACTGAATCATTCCTGAGTATTGACTATTTTCTATTTACTTATGCTCCCTTTCTTTGTTTAAATTGAAATACATGGTTAATAGGACAGTTATATTTAGAGTCTTTAAAGTATAAAGATTGCATTCCAGCCCATCATAATGCAGTAGCAACCTATCTGCACATTCTGGAAATAACAGAAGTTTCACAATTGAATGCAGAAGAAATTTGAAAGAAAAGGAAAGCTCCTTTTTTGATCATAATTTTTAACTGAAGAAGAAACTTTGCATTCTGTGCAAAGTTTGCATCTTTGCACTTGTTATTTATTTATTTATTTGTTGGTTGGTTGGTTGGTTGGTTGGTTGGTTGGTTGGTTGGTTGGTTCAATTTATATGCCACCCTTCTCCGGAGACTCAGGGCGGCTTACAATGCGTTAAGCAATAGCCTTCATACTTTTGTATATACCTGCTTAGTAGGGCTTTTGGTCCCCCCCCAAGCGGTGTTCTTTTTTATACAAAGTCAGCTTATTGCCCCCACAATCCGGGTCCTCATTTTACCTACCTCGGAAGGATGGAAGGCTGAGTCAACCTTGAGCCTGGTGAGATTCGAACTTGCAGTAATTGCAGGCAGCTGGCAGCTAAGTGCTATTTAACAGTGCTTTAGTCCACTGCTCCACCAGGCTTCCACAATTGTGGAAACCTTTTAGGAAAAGTGTATCTTCTAAAACTAGTTAATAACACCACTTTTTTTGGAGTAGTACCATAAAATTACCGTATATCAATGGAAAGATAATCAAGAATGTAATGCAATAACTTATGAAGGATTTGCTATTAGAGTAGCAGTTACCGTATAAAAAAGAAAAGTGAAACACAGAAAAAAATGAGATATAAAAAATTATCACCATAGAAAAAACGAGATATACAAAATTTATCACGTCAGTTAATACTTAGTTGGGTAACCGTTAGCATGAACTACTGCCTTACAACGTGGGTGAGTACAACTCACTCACCATGGAGTGAACCAAGTCTTTTAGTTCTGCAGCTGTTATAATGTGAAGCCAAGATTGAATGATTGCTTCTATTAACTGGGTTTTATTGCTGGGTTGCTTCTGACTAACAAGTTTCTTTCATCGGCTCCATAGATTTTAATTTGGGTTAAGGTCTAGGCTATTCCCAGGCTATTCCAGCAGTGGAATATGATTATCTTGAAATTCCAAATAAAAAGTAGTGTTATTAGCCATCAAATCTCAAAAATACACTTTCCCCAAAAGGTTTCCACAATTTTGGCCACTACTGTATATTAAATAATAGCCACAAAAATACTGATATTATGAATGTTAACAACCATACCATCTGTTGCTATATATAACAGTATTTGGATTGATAATACCTTTAATATATGCAACTGAGTGCCTATTTCTCACACACACACACACACACACACACACACACACACACTCTTAAGAAAAGAGTGATATCTTTGTGGTATAATTGTAATTAAACTTATCATAAATGTTCTGCATTCAAAAAGGCCTTTTTTTATCTCAGCTCTGCCACACTATTAAAATTACTGTGAAATAGAGCCATCTTCATGTTTAGATATCTTTTATCATAATTCTTTGATTGTATCTGTTCAGTATTTTGAACATATTATTTCTTCATTAAAACACAGAGTGATGGAAGCCCTTTTCCTTTTGTGTATATAGTCCTTGAGTTATGACTGCAATTGGAGCCAGAATTTCAGTCACTAAGTGATGCAATTAAGCAAACCATCCTGTGAGGAGAACTGATTTTATGACCATTTTTACCCTGGTCATTAAGTGAATCCCACGGTTAATAAGTAACTTGCTTTCAAAATTGACTTGGAAGCTGTCAGGGAAGGTCACAATTTGTGACTGCAACTGTCATAAATGCAAACCGGTTGCGAAATACCCAAATTGTTTCATATGACACTGGGGGGATGGTACAGGTAGTCTTCGACTCACAACAGCTTGTTTAGTGACCATTCAAAGTTACAACAGAAAAAAGTGACTTATGACCATTTTCACACATGACCATTGCAGCATTCCTGTGGTCATGTGATCAAAATTCAGATGCTTGGCAACTAGTTCATATTTATAACGGTTGCAATGTCCCAGAGTCATATAATCAACCTTTGTGACCTTCTGACAAGCAAAGTCAATGGGGAAGCCAGAATCACTTAGCAACCAGGTTACTAATTGCAATGATTCACTTAACAATTGTGGCAAAAAGAAGTCGTAACATGGAGCAAAATTCACTTAACAAATGCTTCACTTAGCAATGTAAATTTTGGGCTCAATTGTGGTAGAAAACTACCTGTACTCTTAAATTAATGGTTGTAATTCAAAGACTACCTGTATGATGACAACATATAACTACAAACAGACCAAGCTTTAATCATAATGCAACAGTTACTGATTTTGATTTCTATGGAGATACATGACTATAGGGGTTTTTTTGCATATATTATATTATATATACCCTGTTTTCCCCAAAATAAGACATCCCCTGATAATAAGCCCAATTAGGTTTTTGAGCACATGGCAGTAAGGCCAAGCACTTATTTCAGGGTTCAAAAAAATATAAGACAGGGCCTTATTTTCGGGGAAACATGGTACACACACACACATATATAAAAATTGTATGTGTGTGTGTGTATGTGTGTGTATGTATGTATATGTTTTCTTTTCGTAGGCTTTATGTGTATTTCTCTTTAGCCAGGTTCTTCCTACGTAAACCAAGATTTTTATGCAGCCCTAGTTCAGTGAAATCACAACCCACTAGTTTATAGGCTTTTTTTCTTTTCTGGCAGCCAGCAAATGGGCAATGGGCAGCAGAGGGTTTGCTAGCTGCCAGAAAAGAAAAAAAGCCTAGAAACTAGTGGATTGTGTTTTCACTGAATTAGGGCCGCATAAAAATCTTGGTTTACGTAGGAAGAACCTGGCTAAAGAGAAATACACATAAAGCCTACGAAAAGAAAACATATACATACACACACACACACATAATTTTTTATTAAAACATTCACACAAGAAAATAAAGGCTAGAATAAATTAATAACAAGAAAGTTTAAAAGACATAATTCAAATAAAAAGGGGGAAAAACTGCAAGAAAAGAAGAATAAGGGAAAATTTTTAAAAAAGTATAAAGAAGTAGCTTCCAATATTCTTCACTGCCGATATAAGTACAAATATATATCATGTCTAAAATGACATCATTTTTATCTCCTTTTATAATCTGTCCTATCTAATCATCAGAAACATGTCACATGTTTTTCATGTTTATGCAAAAAGTCGTTAAGAGTCTTTCAGTCAGCAATAAACATGGATAATCTCTTTAATTAAAAAAGTTACTCTACCAACAGACTCTGTAAGTAATGCTTTAATAAACAATGTTGGATAAACTAAAAATGAAAATGAATTCAGTGGCTGACTGAAGACTAGCAAGCACTAAAGATACTAATTGTTCCTTTCTACTTAAATAAGTTAACATTTTTATTAGGCATCCTTCAAACAGATACTATCTAACACTACCTAGGCGTTACTATAATAAAAACATCTTTTCATTTGTTGTGGTGTTCTCAGACATAAAGATTTTTTGTATTCAATTATTAATATGTACGGTTTTCAATCTATAGTTGTCAGTGCAACATTTTCACATACATTTTCCCAATGTTCTTTTTAAATGAAACATTTCTCATTGTGTGCTATTTGTTTTAATACAAATTTCCTGAACTGATATTGGAATTATTAACAATATATGTGGTTTTTGTATAAATATCAGAAACATGTGCTTTCGGTATTTGTGTTCCAAATATGCAGATTTGTCAGAATCTGTGACAACTCATTTCTGGTGGCACCTTTTAATCTCTGCATTATTTTCTATAGTATAATAAATATCTCTGCAAAACAATTGAAAAAGAATTTGAACAACTTGCTGTATATTTTTGTGTAAATTGAAGCACTTTGCAAGGAAAAATAGGGACGTGAATGAGAAAATAGAATGATGATAATGATGAATCAAAGTTATAGTCAGTAGCCAACATTGCTTCATCAAAAACAAATCATGTCAAACATGAAATCTTATTTCATTCTTTGACAAAAAGATTAAATTTGTGGATCAGCGAAATGCTGTGGTCATAATATACTTAAAATTCAGCAAAGCTTTCGACAAAATAGACCACAATTTACTTTTCGGTAAGCTAGAAAAATGTGGAATAGAAAGCATCACCACCAGATAGATTTGTAATTGGCTAACAAGTCATGCTCAATAAGCAGGAGGTTGGACTAGATTAGAAGACCAAGGTCCCTTCCAGCTGTATTCTGAATGCAAATTCATTTTCTTCTCCCTACTATTTAACAGGAAGTGATCCCTGTTATCAAGACAACTTTACTCAATTAGATAGATCTCTAAAAAGACGAGGACCATTGTTAAACAGATATTTTGCTGAATCGGACAACAGTCAAATTAGCTCCATCCACACCATGTTATGTAGAGAAATGAACAGGGCTTTTTAAAAAAAAACAATGCATAGAAAAATAGTTTTCACTACTCTTTAGTATTTATTATCTGATATTAAAACAAAGCAAACACTATTATTCTGAATGGTCTCCTAATGCAATCCTCTGCTATAATCTGAGAACTAGGGAATTCAACAAGATGTAGGATTATTGGGTATATTTTGTGCAGGTCTGTGCTATCTTAACAAAACTGATTTTCTGTATTGCAATTCAGACAGAGAAGTATCATTTCAGTTTAATTATTTCCAGTGCATTTCGTCAAGCCTTAGATATGCCTATATTGAATTGTTGCACAGGACTTTATAGCATCTGTTTCAGGGCACTTACATTGAGCTTCTATCTAAAAACATACTAAATATTACACCTCCTATAGTTCAAATGAGCCTTTCATTTTTTAACAAGGTATATCATGTCCTCTGGAGTTGATGTGGTGGCTCAGTGGCTAAGACGCTGAGCTTGTTGATCGAAAGGTCAACAGTTCAGCGGTTCGAATCCTGAGTACCGCATAACAGGGTGAGCTCCCATTACTTGTCCCAGCTTCTGCCAACCTAGCAGTTCGAAAGCACATTAAAAAATACAAGTAGAAAAATAGGGACCACCTTTGGTGGGAAGGTAACAGCATTCCATGCAACTTTAGCATCTGGTCATACCAGCCACATGACCACAGAGATGTCTTCGGACAGCGCTGGCTCTTCAGCTTTGAAATGAAGATGAGCACCGCCCCCCTAGAGTCGGGAACGACTAGCACATATGTGCGAGGGGTACCCTCTACTTTTACCTATCATGTCCTCTGACCACAATATCAATTCTTGGTGAAAATGTTGAGTTAATATTTCTTTTTGACCTAATCTGATCATTAATTCTGATATGTCCAATAAACTCAATAATTTATTCTCAAAATGCTGCTTTCCCGTTTTTGATTTGTCTATGATCAATGAAGAAGTCAATTTTCTCAGGCCCAAACTGCAGTTTATACAGTACTTACATTCATATAACTGAAACTGAATCAGCTTAAATTCGTAAGGGTAGTGGTGAGACAAGAGTCCAAATGCAATATTACAAGCAACATGCAGTTTAACTCTTCCTTTATAGTTTATTTTATTAGTCTTTCTGCTTGTATCTTCCCTGTCATAAAGATATCCTATGACATGCTTTGCAACAGGCCATGTCAAATTGTTCTTTGTGTTTTCGCTTTCCAAAATAAATATTTCAAACTTTTCACGAGTGTTTGGAGCAATAAAATGAAGAGTCTGCTATAAAGGGAGATAAAAGGAGCATCAAAGTAAATGAAACACATCTGAAAATTGTACTCTTAGCAGACAATGAGAGGGGTTACGGAAATGCTTCTGAATTTATTACCATATATCTTTCTGAATTTACTCATTTCACTGTATTTCTCTTCTTGCTATTCTGTCAACCTAATGATTAGGAAACATCACAGGAAATTCATACTAATTTGTTAGCAAGGAACACAAGTTAATGTACCAGATCAAGTTGAAGTTGTTTGTGAACTTAGTATTGATCACAAAGCACATATACAATAATTTCCTATAGATCTTCAGGATCAAATATCCATTACAAAACATCATGCTATTCAAATTCAAAGGCTATGTACCTCTGTATAGAAGTAAGCCATACTGAAAATATGGAATGAAAACAAAAATAGAGAGAAATGGGGTGCAGTGGAATCATTCTAGCAAGCTTCATATTTGTTTAATGATATTAGTTTTTCGCAAACTTGTGCTTTTCAGCTGTGTTAGATTGTGACTGCCATTATTCCCAGTCAGCTATTATGGGAACTGTAGTCTTATCATTTCCAAAAAGCACCCAGTTGTGGAAGAGTGACTTACAATATTGTATCTTATTTATTTGCTTCTTAATTGAAATAATAATAATTAAAAACAGAAACCAGAATATAGATAGCTGAGAACTACCATTAATGATTATTTTGATTATATCAAAACTGAAAACCTGCTCACATTTGTTCTTTTAAAAGAAATTTTAAAAGAAAACTCATATCATCTATATACATGCACGTTATTAATTAACTTATTGCAAAGACATTTTCAACTTTACTAACTCATTGCAATTATTTGCAAAATAACTAACACATTACAATTAACCATCCCCCAAGTAAAATAAGAATCTAGAGAAATGTTACTATAAAATTCATTTCAATTACAGTATATGGTTTATTTGACTACATTACAAAATTTGTTTCTATTTTGGGATTTATTTGATTACAAACTATGCCTGTAGTCCACTGAAATAACATAACAATTTAATAAAATCTAGATGTTATGAGACTCTTTGAATGGATGCTTTATGAACTTTTTAGTTGTGAACAAGGGATGGCAGCAGACTCCGTTTATTGCTGCTATCAGAATTCATTTTGTTAGTTCACTGTTTCTATATAAAAAACATTGTGACAGATTTCTTTTACATTCTTAGACACAGAATAAACGTATTCAGGAACGTCCTGGAGCAAATTTTGAGAAGAGTAGAGTGAAGATTTGCTGTAGTTGCAAATGAAAAAAACTGGATACAATCCTGGAAATCCAATGTAAACTACAGCATCTTATGCAGGGATGTTTTCTGCACATGTTTCATTTTTGTCTTTCTCCAAATCAGCAGAAATACATTTCTATGTTTCATAACAAAAATTGCTGATTTGTCTTGATTACACATTCCTTTTTTTTAGTTTATCGTTAGGAAGAAGAATTTAAGTCTGGTGCTTTTGGGATTGGAACTGTTGAGAGAACTTCTGAAATTCCAGAATATCAACTCATAAGCCATATAACTATCAAGAGTTTATTAGAAGATATCTGGAATGTGTTGACTTCTATTGAGGTAATTTTAGTCAATTTATTTCCTTGAAGAACTTATACTGTAGTATTACATACAACAGAGTACATGATCAGACTAAAAGAAAATAGAAGCTACAGTATGCCCATTCCCTATGCCAATTTTAGTGGTGGTGCAGTGGTTAGAAGGCAGTACTGCCAGCTAACTCACTGCTCACTCCAGCAGTTCGATTCTGAGTGGTGAAAGATTGACTCAGCCTTCCATCCTTCCGAAATCAGTAAAATGAAGACCCAGATTGTTGGGGGTAATATGCTAACTCTGTAAACCATTTAGAGAGGGCGGAAAAGCACTATGAAGCAGTATATAAGTCTAAATGTTATTGATATTGATATTGATATTGATATTATATAAGATATACCCAATATCATAAGGAAATTGCTGAGTGTGTTGGAAAAAATGTTTCACATAAGCCATAATATTCCTTAATTGTCATTCTGTGCTGTGATTGTGAGCTTCCTTAGGCCTTACAGCTTCTCCATGCCTATTTTGTCCTTCCCGTCACCTTTTGACCTAAAGATGTTAGGTGCATCTCCTTTCTTTAGTTGAAGAAGAGTACTTTGTTGTTCAACCCATTTGCAACTGAGGTTGATGGATAGACCCATGTAGAGCACATTTCAGTAGTTAATATACATGGTGACTGAGGCTTAGATGACTGTAGGAAGGGTCTTTCCTCTCAGGAATGGATGCATTTGTCAGCCAAGATGAATCTTGGCCACAGCTTCCTCTTCAACCAAGAGCAGGAAGTCCAGGAAGACCCACAAATTGTGCACTAGTTATTTACATACCCAATTGTGCACATCTGGGACAGTGCAACTCCATTCAGAACTAATGATGAAAAGGTTCACAGATCCAGATGGTCCATATACTCACAGCTGCATGACCTTGCTAAAACTGAGTTTAAGAATACCTCACCCCATATCCACTAGGTACCAGTCCAAGACCTAGAAAACATAGTCTAATTGTCAAGCAGTCAAGTTGACAGTTGAGATAACAGTTGAGTATCCCACCACAAGGGTAAAGATAGAACTTTCCTGGAACCAAAGGTGTTCTGAAAAGATAACAGTCTTATTTTCTTGGGTCTAAGTCTGTTCCAGTTGTTCAGAGTGTCCAGGTGCCATTCAATTCCGTCCTTTCTCAGAAGATGCTTCACCCCAAGATGACATGTGGCATTATGCAGTTGTTTCATGTAGAATGAGTTATATCCATCCTTGTTTTTTATCTATAGTTATCTACCTTAGTATCTATAGCAGACTATTGATTGTAATTTTATGGAACTTTCCTGGGTTTTAATCCTGAAATTTGATGTTAATAATTTAGTTTTACTTTAGTCTATTAATATGAAGTCAAGACAAGAAACAATGGGTGGAAACTAATCAAGGAGAGAAGAAACCTAGAACTAAGGAGAAATTTCCTGACAGTGAGAACAATTAACCAGTGGAAGGTCATGCCCTCAGAAGATGTGAATGCTCCATCTCTGGAGGCTTTTAAGGAAATAATGAACAGCCACTTGTCTGAAATGGTATAAGGCAGTGGTGGTGAACCTTTTACTCACCAAGTGTAAAACAGGTATGTGCTTCGGGCACTTTGCGCGCGCGTGTATGCTATCCGTACTAACATGCGACTCCTTCCCGTATGCTGCGTGCACAACCACACCATCTGCACATGCACACGACTTTTGCACGGCTCCCCTGTGCGCTGCGTGCATAATTGCACCATCTGCGCATGCATGCAGTTTTCATGCGTGTAATGCATGTGCGCGAATGCCATCTACGTATGCATATGCTGCACACAAGTACTCTAGCAAATGCATGTGCCTTTGCAAATGTGTGCAGATTCATGCGCATGCGCAGGAGAGCTCCGAAGACCAGATGGGTCCCCTGAATTGCCCGCATGTGCACCAGAGGCCTGAACACTAGCTGGAGCGCATGTGCATACACAGCTGCAGGTGAGTCGGGCGACAGCTTGCATGTCCAGAAAGATGGCTCTGCATGCCACCTCGGGCACGCGTGCCGTAGGTTCACCATCGCAGCTATAGAGTCTCCTGCTTGAGCAGGTGGTTTGTTCTGACCGAGCTCCCTAAACACGACAAATCGTCTAAAGTTAAATCAAAGATTCCTTTATTAGGAGTGTTGGCAGCCCCAGCAAAAAGTTTCTCTCTCAATGCAGGCTAACAAGTCCAGAAAATGAATAGTTGTCTGCCACCCCCTGCCTTTTTCCCCCAGAGATAGGGTGGGGCTTCGTTAGCAGTGGTGGTTCTTCCTTCCCAAGGATCGGTCCATGGATTTCCACTGCTCTCCTCTTCTCTGACTTCTGCACATCTGGTCATTAGGCACTGGACCCAGCTGTTCCCCCTCTTCCACATCAGCCACCTCCAGACCTGGGAGATGTTGATTCTCCATCCATTCCTTCTTCCCCCTCTGAGCTCTCAGGTTGTCTTGATGCTGACCTTGACTCCCACGCCTCCTCCTCCTCCTCTGATTTAGCTGCTGGAGGGGTCTGGTGGCCGAAAGGTCACAACAGGGTTAGTCTAGAAGACCTCCAAGGTCCCTTCCAACTCTGTTATTCTGACTTCTGATTTGTTGAATTTTACTTCTATAGAGTGGTTATTACGTTATTAATTTTTGTGGCCTATGACCAAAACTAAAGAAATAAGCAATAAAAATGGGGAAGGGGGTTGAACTTGAGGCTTTCCACAGAAGAATGGTCAAGAACCTTTCATCCCCCTCTCCAGCTACTGGAACTGACAACTTAGAAAAAAGCAGGACTGGAGTGCTCTCAATCCTTGCATATATTCCAGGAGGATACCACTATTAGTGGAAGTGAGTATCTATGGAGATTCTCAGCCATCCAGATCATGGTTCTCCCAAAGGTGCTTTTTCAAGAGGCAACTGGACTTTCCACCTTTGGGACAGTGGAACTGAATGTTACAAGACATCCAGAAGGACCAGAAGGACCAAACTTCTCTTGGTTCCCCCTGCATTCCTCCTGCATTCCTACAAGTATCTGTAGAAGCTACTTTCATTTTTACAGCGATTTTGAAATTTTGGCAGGACTGAATTATTTATACTGTGAGTAGCATTCTGGTCTTTTCGCCCCCTTGTGTAGTTCAGCAAACCAGAAAAAGGCCTCAGGCAGTATGAAGCATCAAGTATTATTGTGTGAAATTCATGAATCTATATTTTTGGAGGATCTTTTTAAAAATCAGCAGGCAACACACATAGCTAAATTGTTTGCCTCAAATACAAATACAATATTCTTTCTGGAATGTTTTTATTTGGAACATTGCAAAGAGACAAAGAGCAATAAGCGATTAATAATTAATCATATTTTTCGGTTTTAAGGGTGCGATATCTCTACTTTCCCTCTCCGATTTTGCCCACTTGCAGCAAAGTTCTGTTCTCTAAATTAATTAAGACTGCCCATAACTTTGTGCTCCCAACACACAATCATAATTCCTTAAATTATGGTACTTATTTTTATCTTTACTCCAATTATAAGTTTTCTCTGCTTGTAGCAACTCACAGAAAGAATATAACATGACTTCATAAACAAGTTATTAACCATTGTTAATCCCCACATCTACACTAGATGTCAGTCTTGTCTTTTAGGGGGGAAAATTCATCACTTCAGACCTTGAATAAAAGCAGCTTCATGTATACAGTGAACAATCTCTTTACATAAAAACCCTTTGGAAAGTGTTCTCTGTAATGATTTTTCTTTCTTTAATTTTTTTATTCCCCTTCAGTGAAAAACAAAAGCTTTGTACTAGACACATCACTCAGTAGTTTCTTTCCCAGCTTTTGTTTGATAGAGTGGGGAGCGGAATATGGGATAGAATTGTGAATTGAATATGTATGAACAGACGTATTATTGAGCGACTGTGAATCCTTGGACAAACTGAATAAGTTAATGGTGCTGCTCAGTGGTGGGATTCAGCCAGTTCGCACCAATTTGGGAAAACCGGATGTTAACTTTCTAAGCAGTTCGGAGAACCAGTTGTTGGAAGAAATCTTATTTTGTTTTTTTTCCACTTTACAGGGCTAATCCTGTAAGGAAGGCAGGAAGGAAACATTCTGGTGTTGTTTCTAGCCTAATCTTTATTGCCCTGCTTACAGAAACTGCCTCTTCGGTTAACCCTTATTACATTGTAACAGCTAAGTTGAAGCACCCATCGCTGTGAATGATGTTGAGTTGGCCACACCTACACGGTCACATGACCACCGAGCCACGCATATCCAGCTGATTATTAGGGCAGAGAACCAGTTGTTAAATTATTAGAATCCCACCACTGGTGCTGCTAAACAAAACTAAGGTACGTGCCAGTATTTTTCTCCAGTTTTAAAAAAGGTTTTATGCTCATATGCAAATTATATTGTATGAGAGGGCTGGGATCAGAACTGATATTTTATCATTAAAAAATTATACTGGTATGCTGCCAAACACTTTCATGGTAGTTGGTTAAAAGGCTGAAATCCCGATAGTGCCCTTAGCTAATAAGAATGATTAATTGACTAAGGATGAATTCTGAACCAGAAACAAAGGTCAGATTATCTATTGTTCCAGTTATGCTATTGAGAAGTGAGGAAATTATTCTTTCCCTCTGGTACAACTTCATGAATCGCTTGTAAGGCAACAAAAATTTAATTTAAGTACAAGAGTCCCAGTATATATTCCCTTCAGTTTTCTTTAAATCCCGTATTTTTCTTTATTTAGATTTTAAGCTTTCTTTCAGAGCAGTGTTTCTCAACCCCAGCATCTTTAAGATATGTAGACGTTAACTCCCCAAAATTCCCTAGTCAGTCAGGCTAGCTGGAGATTTCTGGGAGTGGACGTCCACATGTTTTAAAGTTGCTGAGGTTGACTTTTATGTACTTATCTTGCTCCAAATCCCCAATGAATAACCCATAGCCCCAAATAATCCCTGTGGGGATTATTTAATTTATGATGTCACTGCCTGACCTGTTGCAGTCCTATCTCTTAGAAAAAAATCAAGTGCAGCCCATCCACACCCACCTGTTGGAAAACTGTTATTTACCATTACTCCAAGAAGCCATGGTGGCTCACATGGTAAAATGCTGAGCCTGTGCTCCGCTGAGGTCGGCAGTTCAGCGGTTCAATTCCTGTAGGTGAACAAATCGCGTAGGGACAGGAAAGGAGCCTCCCCCGATTGCCTACTAACATTCAGGCATCCTGCGGATAAGATAACACAACCCGAAAAAATTCCTTTCACAGAGGCAGCCAGCCGCTTCAGTGATCCGTGGCTAACATGTGCCATATGCTAAAAAAAAACCCCTCATTACTCCAGCCAAGGCCACACTGGAATGGATGTCATGGATAAGCTAATTGTAGCTCTTGACTCTTTCAGCATCTCTATGCAATATCTAATAGAAGCTTTGGCACTGAGGAAGGAGGGAATGGTGGCGATGGTTAGTCATTTAGCCTGAGGGTGGTGAGTGAGTCAGTGGAAAGGGGGAATAACTCAAATACAATTTGTTCTGCAACAGATCAAACTAGTAGAAATTATATAACATGTTTTATAAATTGCATGACTGGCCTAGTGGTGAAGACACTCACCTCCCATTTGGAAGACTGAGAGTTCAATCCTAAGTAGCAGCAGGTATTTCTCTCCTAGGGTGCAAAGAGAAAATATCTGCTGCAAACTTCACATAGGCATCAGGAAAAGCATATGGCTGGTAAATGCTCAGTTCCATCCAGTTGCCCCAACTCTACTATGAATAGGGACTATTGGGTTGTAAAAAAGGAGTATTTTTAAAAATAGGTTGCATGTGATATCCTTCTAAGCAAACTCATTAATGTTAATGGAACTTTATTCCAAACAAGGATAGTGCATGTTGACAACAATGAAAAATTCATTCTTGTTTTAAAGTTATATATCATTTATTATTAAAGACTTACATCTTTGATATGTATACTATTTTTTCCATTTTAAAATATAGAAGAAAGAGATCTGGTGAGTTCCTGGATGTAACAATTCCCAAGATGCAGTAGCTTTTTTGCTAGAATTATTCTGAATTGCAGTAAACAATGTGTAACTTTTTTTCAAGCAAGGACTGTGAAGAAAAAAGAATTGTTATCACAGTTAAACAGCACCAAAATATCTCTTCAGACAGACACTCCAGCTATAAGTCACTTGAGAGTTTGAACTAAATCCTGGGAGGCATACCTTTATCTGGTACCTAGTAGTTACAGATTGCAGGAATATTGCCTGCAGAATTTGAAAGGTGGAATTGAAATTAATGTTTGAATCAAGTTATAAACTACATTTTCAGAAGGAAAAAGAAAAGAAAAGCACTCCCTGTAGAACGTTATTTTATCTTGATGAAACTGAAAGAAAGCTACTGTAAAGTTATTATAACTGATATAAATATAAGTGCCATGGGTCTTTAACAACATTTTGCCAGAGAAATAAATTAATAAATAGAAGAGAAAAATTGAAAAGTATACTAATAGAATATGTTATGGTATACAGTTTGAGAAGAACAATATGACAATTTTGATAGACTACTGAGTTAATATATGTTGTCAATCTAAATCCAATCATATTTGGTAAGTAAATCATGCCTTTACACACATTTTCAACATTATCACTGATGGTGATTAATCTGATAAGAGTTTTTCCAAAACATGCAAGCCAACCCATATGGGAATGTTTAGATGCGAGTAGTTCTGCAACCTTGTAAATGAGTTCTGTCAACATCTGTGAGCATTGCCTGACAGATCTGTGAAAGGGAGATTTTAATTTCAGATCTACAGGTTAATGACAGGCAAAATGCAAAGAGGTGTAAGAGTAAGAGTATGGGCTAGAAAAAAAATACCATTTAGTAAAAATGTTGGCCCTGTGTAGATTCTAACATGTTAATGTACAATTCACTCTCAAATGATGCCAAACATTTGGTGGAAACATTTAGATACTTTATATGAGACTCTTAAGATATAAGTATGGTCAAATGGCATTCTTTGATACTCACGTTGACACTCTTTCGTAAGGTCCTAAAGTCCAGATTTTGTCAGCAGGCATAGGGAACTTATTTGACTCTGTGTTGCTGCTGGGATGAGTGTGTTGGAGTATTGGTTATTGGTTATTATTACTATTGTTGTTGTTGTTGTTGTGAAAGTTGGACTATAAGAAAGGCTGAGCGCCCAAGAATTGAGGCCTTTGAACTATGGTGCTGGAGAAGACTCCTGCGAGTCCCTTGGACTGCAATGCGATCAAACTGGTCAGTCCTAGAGGAGATCAACCCTGACTGCTCTTTAGAAGACCAGATCCTGAAGATGAAACTCAAATACTTTAGCCACCTAATGAGAAGGAAGGACTCACTTGAGAGGAGACTAATGCTGGGAAAGATTGAGGGCAAAAGAAGAAGGAATGACAGAGAATGAGGTGGCTGGATGGAATCATTGAAGCAGTAGGCATGAGTTTAAATGGACTCCAGAGGATGGTAAAGGACAGGAAGGCTTGCAGGAACGTTGTCAATGGTGTCACGATGGCTCGGACACAACTTCGTAACTAACAACAACAAATAATTATTATATTTTATTTTTATTTATTTTTTCTATACTGTGTTTTTATTGTTTGTAAGCCACCTAGAGTCACTGTGAGTGAGCAGGCAGCTATATAAACTTTATAAATAAAAAAAATTAAAAAAAGATGAGTCATACTGGATAGCAACTGAGGCCCAGTTTTGTAACCGGTCCTGATTTTAACAAGCAATTCATTATTTCTTGGTTATTTATTAGCAAACAGGTTTGCACGTTCAACCATCACACTGCAAAATATTTAATAATATTCTGTCACAAGCAGGTGAGCAAGTTGTGAGTTGCAGAAAGGAGCCATGACATAGAGCAGGGGTGTCAAACTTGCAGCCCGTGGCCCGAATGCATCACGCACTGGCCATGTCCACACCTGGTTTAGTGAAGGGGGAAAAAGTCCCAATACACCGCTGTGACAATGTGAGTTTGACACCTCTGACTTAGAGGGTACCAAATAATGGGAAAACTAGTTGCGCAGGGTGCCAGATTGGGGAAAGAAACTCATTCCAATTACTATTCGGCATCTCTGCTCATACTCTGTAGAAGAGAAGGGAAAACAAAATGCTAGGAAGCTGCAGCTGCCAAGTGATGCGACTTAAGACTCTGGAGGCAAGAAAGTTTTTTGCACAAAGGGACTTACAGATCAGTGGTGGTCCTGATGCCACCATCTAATATATAACCCTCTACATGTGTTGTTTTCATTGGAATTTTATTAGCATTAATATGATTCTTCCAAGTTTTATGAACAACATATTGCTGACATGATTTGTGAATGCATTTTTTTTTAATATGAAGACTGGTAGGTTATGAAGGCTCTAAGAACACATTTGCATTCTTGGCAGCAAATAAACACATGATATTGTTATAATTCATACTTTTAGCTAACTGCCCTGCAAATCGCCGTTTAGGACTAGCCCTAGCAAGCACTTAAAACGTTGGCTCATGTGCTACTATTTTTAAAGGATAAAGTATAGTTAATATTGAGAAATATGTGGATTGTTAAAGTTCTTCTTTCCCTACAACTATTGTACCCTCTGCGTCAATCTGCAACACTAAATGGTATCCAACAGCAAATATTTCCAGAGAAAGATAAATTATTCTGCTGTCTTTTCCCAACTATTTAAGTATGTGACATGTAAGTTTGTAACAAGCAAGTCAAAAAACCATTTTAAAAGGAAATGTCTTACAGAGTAATAGTAAATGAAAAATGCTCTAATAAATTGGAAAACAGAGGTAGTAAGATCCAAACATCAGATGACCAAGAGATGTTAAAAGAAAACAAGATGGCCTGCAAGGGGAAATAATTCTTTTATTTCTCTGCAAAGCAAGGGAGAAAAAACAAACATCTATAAGAACTGAACGATTTCCCCAGATACCACTTTGAAAGAAATTTACCCGACATAGGTCACAAATAAGCCAACTGCACAGTGATCATGATTTGATTGCAAATGAATGAAAATATTGTGTATTTATTCATTTGTAAGAGTAGCGCAATTTATCTCTCAATGGTTCAAAACTGAGAATTAAAACAATTATGATTCTATTTTTAAAATTTAAATGATACAGCAGTCAACAGTTAATATACAGCATATGAACACTTCTAAACACTGATTCGAAGTATGAAACTATGTCCCCAGGTTGTGTAGACTACTCATATTATACCACTGGTAGCATATTTATCCCAACAAATATGTTAATCTGAAGAATTATCTGAACAGACATACATCAAGGGGTTCTTTTAGATAGTGAAGAAATTAGCCAATCACATTTCAGCCTTGAATATGGCAGGTATCTGCTAATAAGAGTTATGTGCAAGACGTGATGAACTTACATATAATATTTAACAAGTGAGTTAAATGGGTGTGTAAGCCAATGGCAGTAGTGGATATAAATGCCTTGTTCTCTTATAATACCCTCTCTCCAGCTTGTGTGTCTAATCTATGGAAAAGATTGCCATCTCACTCACACAGTGATTCTGGATGGTGTGCAATGTATTTAATTTTGGAAATTTAATTTTATGGGCCTAAAATAAGAAATTGAAAAACATATTGGAAAAAGCAGTAGCAAACCTCTTGAAGTAGAAGCTACATATGGTTATTAAGAAGTGAGTTAAACTTCTGTAAGGTGCATCAATGCAGCTATCTGATAGTACTTATAAAATAATAAAAATGCAATGCCCTTATTATTATATTTTTATATTATATAGTTTTTGAAACAGAAGTTGTATAATGGGCTTAGGTAATCATATATGTCCTTTATATTCTCCTCTCAAAGAGGTTTGACCTCAAAACAAATTGGGACAAAATAGGAAAACAGTGTGTGTGCGTTTGTGTATGTCTCTTTGTATGTGGTGTGTGTGTGTGTGAAAGAGAGAGAGAGAGAGAGAGAGACTTTGAGAGAAGAACAAAGTTTATTCAGCCTTTTCTTAATATTTTAGAATTACATAATGAGCTTCAATTTCAATTTAGATCATTTTTATTATTTGAGTATGATGAGCCAGGGCTTTCCTCCATAGAAAATCCTCCATGGATTTTTATGAAATAATATTTATTTATTTATTTTTAATTTGATTTATTTGCCGCCCTTCTCCAAAGACTCAGGGTGGCTTACAATGCGTTAAGCAATAGCCTTCATACTTTTGTATATTTATACAAAGTCAGCTTATTGCCCCCACAAACTGGGTCCTCAATTTACCTACCTTAGAAAGGATGGAATGCTGAGTCAACCTTGAGCCTGGTGAGATTCGAACATGCAGTAATTGCAGACAGCTGGTGTTTAATTACACTGCTTAGTCTGTTGAGCTATCCAGGCTTCTCAACACACACTGATAATCACACTCAACATATAGTCCTCAATGGAACTACATCCACATGGATACCACAAGGTTCTGTATTAGGTTTAATACTCTTCAGTATCTTCATAAACAATTTAGATAAGGGAATAGAAGGAGAACTCATCAAATTTGCAGACTAAACTGGCAAGAATAGCCAACATCCCAGAAGATAAGCTCAAGATCCAGATGGATCTTGACAGACTTGAACACTGAACCCTATCTAACAAAATGAAAGTCAATGATGAGAAAATTTTTATATTTAGACAAGAAAAAACAAATGTACAGGTACAGAACAGGTACAAAAGCAGCATCTGTGAGAGGAATCTTGGAGTCCTAGTGGACAATCACTTAAATATAAGCCAGCAGTGTACATCAGCAGCAAAAAATGCCAATGCAATCCTATGCTGCATTAACGGAAAGATAGTCTCAAGATCATGTGAAGTCTTAGCAAGACCACCCTTGGGAAAGTCCATCCACTTTTGGTCACCACATTATAAAAACGATGTTGAGACTCTGGAAAGAATGCAGAGAAGAGCAGCAAAGATAATTACAGGGCTGGAGACTAAAACATATGAAGAATGGATACAGGAATTGGGTATGTCTAGTCTAGTGAAAAGAAGGACTAGTGGTGTCATGACAGCAGGGTTTCAATATTTGAGATGCTGCCATAAAAAAGAGGGGGTCAAACTATTTTCCAAAGCAACAGAAGACAAGACAAGAAACCATGGATGAAAATGAATCAAGGAGAGAATCAAAGATAAATTTCCTAACAGTGAGAACAATTAACCAGTGGAATGGCTTGCCTTCAGAAGTTGTGGGTGCTCCATCACTCAAGGCTTTTAAAAAGAGACTGGATGGCCATTTGACTGAAATGGTATAGGGCCTCCTATTTGAGCAAGTGGTTGGACTAGAAGCCTTCCAAGGTCACTTCCAACTCTGGTATTCTGTTAACCATCATGGGCTTTCTATATGCAAGAGCCATCCAAATAAATTTGTGTCATCACACTAATCAGGGAATCCTAGATTTTAAAAAACTACCAGCTTTAATTATGTCAAAAAGTTTGAAAACCTTTCGGGTGGTATATATTGTCATGGTCAACACATTAAAAAAAAATCTATTTTTTATGATAAATGCAATAAAATGTATCCAAAAAGGTATAACTGTTATACCAGTGAATACCTACATTGAAAGAGTCGGCATGTGAAGAAATTTAAATAGTAAAGCATGACTTCATTAATTTTATTTTGAAAGCATTTCACACACTATTAATGTCAACTGCCATATACATTAAGGGAAATTATATACAGCAGTTCATATATGAGGAAAAATTGTGAACTAAAATAAATAATGTATTTAAAAAATAATAATTGCAAAGATTACAAATATATCCAGAAAGATTGGAATATTATTCTACTGACATAGACAGTAAAGCAGACCCGATTTCTGCTAGTCAGATATACTATATCCTGAGATGTGCTTCTTCTTTTCTTACTTATTTGTAGAATTTAAATGGCTGCTCATTTTAAAAACCCTGTGGCAGATTAACAAAAAGCATGCATAAGATAACAAAGTAGAAGACCATAAGGCAACACATAATTAATATAAATGAGGTTCCTCATAAAACTTCCTATAGACAGAACAAAACACACATATTGGGCTCCACTAATATCCTGCCCCACTCCCTGAGGTAAAAGTTAGGACATCCAGTCATTGAAGTTAACAGGATCATTTGCATTTCAGGGAAAAGATTTTCAGTGTGACAGAAAAGACACTCCTTTAGATGACACTATTTCACAAAGATGTCTGCACTATGTTCAACCTGTCAGATCTGAGGGGATGGGCAGAAAACCATTAGGTTAGTTCTGGTGGAAGGACTACTGACATAGTCTCACTCCCACTTCTACTCAGCATGTGGGTGAATGAATGCTCTAGTATAGCTAGGGGAACCATCCAGTGATGGAATTCAAATTTTGTTTACTACCGGTTCTGTGGGCGTGGCTTGGTGGACGTGGTGTGGTGTGGCTTGGTAGGCATGGTAGGGGAAGGATATTGCAAAATCCCCATTCCCACCCCACTCTGGGGCCAGCTAGAAGTGGTATTTGCTGGTTCTCCAAACTACTCAAAATTTCTGCTACTAGTTCTCCAGAACCTGTCAGAACCTTCTGAATAGCACCCCTGGAGCCGTCCCTCTGTCATTATCACCATTTTTGCTTATCCTTAATCAGATGTGAAGGCAATCTGGCTGCGACATCTGTCACCCCATTGATTGCCAGGGTTGATTCAGCTGAACTGGCTGGCTAGGTGGAGTCCCCTTCCTCCTTCACTGCTCCATGTGCATCCCTCCCAAAGTTGCACACTCGGTGGAAGAGGACAACCATTGCAGATAGAAGGAGTGTACTGGTCTTAGGTCAAGGGTATACGATAGCTGTGCTCCCCTGCTAGAATCTCCAAACAAGCTTACCCTTAATGGCTAGAACAGTTGCCATGCCATTGTTGTCTTCATGAAGATGGAAGGCCATTTAGTTCTGCAGACATGTAGCCACCACCAGCCTCAGACTGATGCTGCAGCATCTTCCACTTGGAACTATATGGTACCAACCAGCTAACCAGCCACACTGTTAGAGACACCATACCACTATCATCTCTGCAGAGCATCTCCATGTTTGCATGTCCTGGTCTGGATCTGAAACCAATCTGCTGAAATTCTTTCACTGGCTGCCAAACCAGCCTTCAGCTACCCAGCAAATAACTCCTGAAATTCCCTTTCTTGTCTTTCTCCAGAAACACCACCACAGTGGTTAAGAGTGCAGAACTGCAGGCTACTTCTGCTGCCTGCTGACTGCCTGCAATTTGGCAGATCAAATCTCACCAGGCTCAAAGTTGACTTGGCTTTCCATCCAGAGGTGGGATTCACTTACCTTTCCTATCGGTTTGCAAATGTGAGCATGTGTGTATGCTCAATTTGCTTGCATGCGCCGCCTCTGCACATGTGCAGTGCTCACGCATTACGTTTAGGGGGTGGGTGGAGCCTCCCGCAGTTGCCACTACCCGTTCACCTGAACCAGACAGAACGGGCTGAATCCCACCTCTGCTTCCATCCTTCCGAGATCAGTAAAATGAGGACCCAAATTTTGGGAGCAATATGCTGACTCCGTTTACAGCCCTCCACTTAGAGAGGGCTGTAAAGCACTGTAAAGCAGTGTATAAGTCTAAGTGCTATTGCTATTCCTTACACTGCACTATACTACAACTCAGAACAACATCTAAAATTCTCCTGTCCTGCTTCCAGCCATCAATACTTTGTTGCAGACAATTATCAATATGTTACTACCAATTAACACCCATCAAGTCTCAGTGCCATGTTTTTAAAATGGAAAAAAAAATCTTTCCTTCCAGATTCTTTTTGAGAAATGGAAAATTAGTGTCCAAAATGTATTTGTATCTATAAATTTAAATGTGCTGGTTGGCAACGAGTATTTGATGCCATCCAAAATAGGAATTCCCAACATTTGCTGTCAAGTCGGTTAAAAAGATGCAAAATTCCTTTTGTGATGTCTTAAATGTCCTAACACTTATGTAGCATTAGCCATTTGGTAACTGCTAGACAGAATATAGAAAATGGCCCTTTTTCTTCCCAGCAGTATGACAATATAATTGAGTTGGATAAATGCAAAACGACCTTTCCAAAAATATCAACAAATATCCTGCTTAAGAAGCTCAAATTTCTTCAAGGAAAAAAAAAACCCACCGGTGTCAATAAATCTATTTAAAGCTTTAAACTCTGAAAGAAATAATCTTGCCTCCTTGAAAAGAAAAGGACATATTTCTGGGCAAATCAATAATATATTGTACATGCTGCTAAAGACATGTAATCTTGTATCAGAGATGTGTAGACAGGATAAGAAAATGACCCTGCTTTATTTGTCGTTTTAAAACAGGCACCTAGAAAAGAGATAGATTTTCTGAAGCAAAACCAACAAACAACATGCTTGCCCTATGTGTCAGTGGCATTTCAGCTCAAGGAAACAAATTTGTTTAGCTGAGGATGAACTATTTTCTGCAAACAGCTGAAAAAGATTCTTTGATCAAGTCTGGGGAATTTGGCATTTTCTCCTCTGAGATTTCTCTTGGAACTCACCTGTCTCACCTGACTTATAGTAGCTCCATTTGCCTTTGTGCAAATAAGCATTTTGCAAATAATTAACCGTCACAGAGGGTGCCTATGACATGCCCACAAAATATTGGAGATTTTTTTCCCTTTTTAAACAATGAACATGCGAATTACAAACAGAACTAAGCTTAGTATTATAACAACCGAGTTATAATGATGATATGATCAGAAAGGAATACCAGGGACATGTTTGGCAAAATACAGTAGTTTTGCAAATATAATAAAGTGGTGGTTTTTAGAAAGGGACTTAGGAAACACAGACGCCAAGGATAAGTTGAACGAGAGATAATTCATATTTGAATGGAATCAAATCCAACTGTAGGCTTGCCCATCAAATAGCTTCTTCTAGAGATTTTGTTGGATAATGAATTATATACGATAGATACACAGATGTGTGGCTAAATAGAGAGTAAATACAGTGACATGTTAGAATGGACTAAAACAGTGACATGCCAGAGACCAGAAAAATGTCAAAGTGGACAAACGTAAAAACATGAAAAGAGTCAGTGCATCAACTAGTATAGTCAATAACTGCTCAAAAACACCTAGAAAACTCTCCTTCCCAATTGTCTTCTAAATTGTAACACTATTCCATGGCAAGATTGATCAAAATTATCTAGTTAGATTGCCCACCAAATTATTAGGTTATAATACAGGTGATACTATTATTATCACTTGTATTATATTAGGTTATATTATTATAATATTATTAGGTTATAATACAGGTGATAAAGAGTTCTGTGTGAGGATGTAAGATATGTGAGTGAATGAATGCATATAGTGTGCAAGAATTTCTCAGTTCTTTAGCTTATTGTTTGCTGCTTTTTGTCCATGACTTCTCTTGCTAGCTTTTCCACACTGGGAAATCTTTCTGGAATTAAAGAATTGTGAGACAAGGTAGCTACTAGATTTCTGATTAAAATAATCTTTGTGCTTATATTATATGAGCCTTGGTAGCGCAGAGTACAGTACTGCAGGCTACTTTTGCTGCCTGCCGGCTGCCTGCAATTTGGCAGTTCAAATCTCAAGGTTGACTCAGCCTTCGATCCTTCTGATGTTGTAAAATGAGGACTCCAATTGTTGCAACTGCAATTTGGCAGTTCAAATCTCAAGGTTGACTCAGCCTTTCATCCTTCTGAAGTTGTAAAATGAGGACTCCAATTGTTGGGGGCAATATGCTGACTTTGTAAACTGCTTAGAGGGGGCTGTAAAGCACTGTAAAACGGTACATAAGCCTAAGTGCTATTGCTATATTACTCTAATCATGCCAATTAGTGATGTGTACCTCTAATTAGTTGTGCTGAAACTGAGAAATGTAGCAAAAGGCAATTGGATTCAAGGTTTGAGCCAATAAACCTATTATTGTGACCATTGGAGGAAAAAAAATCTCCTGAGAGAGAATGAAACAGATTCCCTGACTGTGAGTGTAACAATACAGTCCAGTGAAGAATGAATATGTCCTATGGCCACAGAAGTAGGTGAAATGATGAGCCCTAAAAATAGATACTGCTGGATATTCAGTTGGAACACTAAATAAAAGTGCTTCAGACTGTAACATTTGTTTCAGGTTCACATCTACAACTATCTGATAAAGCAAATCCATTCATCTGAGAGAAAGAAAGGAAGAACAAATGTTTTTGGTATCCAGTAGTTCGCGTTTGGGTTTCCTGACTGTTGGTTTGTCAGTTTTATTTGAAACAGTGAAGTTATAACTCTGAAGAATAATACAGTCTCTGAGTCACTTTCAGAATTATCAGTGGCATTTTGGCCTTCCCATTTTAGACTACTCGGATATGAATCAGAGATGCTGGTGCACCAGAAGAACTTGCTATTTTATTTTGCTAATCCCTGTGCTATGTTTAACTTCTTCCTGCCCTGGCTAATTGTGTAGTGCTTGTACTAGGTCTCAGACAGATGGGTGCTCTGGCTTTGGCCCATAAAATAAGCACTGACCCATATTCCATCTCAGTTACTCCTTCCCAGATGCATCTTACAGTTGGCTTTACTACAGTTGGGCTTTTTTATTATTTCTTTGGACTGCTCTGAGGCTTGGTCTGCAAATGCTGAATTCCAGTCTGTCCTTATCAATCTATTCAGCTCTCTATCAGGCCCTAAATGACAACAGTTTAGAGAAAATAAAATTGTACTCCAAAGTGAATGTCATGAACTGCAGTTATTTATACTATCCTGACAGTAGGATTTATTGGTGGCCAAAATTACCTATTCTACAATGATTAAGATGTGGGATGATAAGTAATAATGTTATACAGATGTTCAAAGTGAAACATGAAGACAAGGAAGAAGGAAGTGGTACCATGACAACTATGATCCCATGCCCATACCAGGAAGCCTCCTTTGCTCTGGATCTTTTCTTTTTCTTTTGTATGATAGAGATAGGGACAAACAGGAGGTGAGATGCCTGGTATGTGACTGGAAGGAAACACCCAAAGATCCAAGTAATTTTCTGCAGGGAAACTGGGCCATGAGATGGTCTCGTCCCCTTTTCTGTCAGGTGCAGAAGCTTGGAAGAAGCAAGACAAGAAAGCTGCCACTTAAGCCCTCACTAGTAGAATATTTACCACTGTAAATGTAGCCAATGATATATGTAATTACTAATTTTACTACATAAAATTACTACATATATCACATCTTCATAATTGCTGCACTAGCTTGCTATACTTGACCATTGGATTCATTATGACATGAGATCAACTCATTTACAAAGAAGTGGAACAAAATAGAGAAGTCAGGATATAGTAAAATAAAGGCAACAACAATTCAAGAAGCAATAAGAGGCAGCCGTTTGAATTAATAATGTATATTTATTGGACATGATTTATGATTGTAGATGTTCAAGAAACTTTAATAGATCCATGGCAGCAATAGTAAGTTTAGCGATGACCTGAGCCACTCATGTAACCTAACTCCTGTATTGGATTAGACATCCGTAGTTGTGATAGGAAGGTTGATAATTATCTATGGTCCTGGAATAGCCACAGGACAGCTGTAGCACTTAGACTTATAAACCACTTCATGGTGCTTTACAGCCCTCTCTAAGTGGTTTACAGAGTCACCACATTGCCCTCAGTAACCTGGGTCCTCCTTTTACCAACCTCAGAAGGATGGAAGGCTAAGTCAATCTTGAGCCAGTCAGGATTGAAATGCTGGCAGTCAGCAGAATTAGCCTGCAATACTGCATTCTAAATACTGTGTCACCAAAGACCTTGGAGAAATGGAGAATTTGTCCTTCTTCAGAGCTTGAGTTGTTCTTCCATGTCCTCTTTGCAAGCAAATATGGCCCAGCATCTTCTTGTCTCTTTTTGGCCCTTAATTTCTTTTCCCTATAAGTTTTGCCAAAGTGATTGGGCAAAACATTACAAATATTATAATGTAATGTTGCCTGACTTTGAAGGAATGCACTTCTTACAAGGTCCTAAAATTCCTGAATAGCTAAAAATTACATCTATGCCATGCTAACAGAGTAATACCTTAAAAAAAGAATTGGTTCAAATTTCTAGAATTTATTCTATAAATTTAATTTTTTTTCTCCTCCCTTCCTCCCTTCCTCCTTCCCTCCCTTCCTTTGCACTTTATTAGCTGGTGTTATTGTTTATGTGTTTTGTAAAACTTTAATCAATTATTTATTTATTTCATAATAATAATTTAAAAATTATAACAAATATCTTTTAAAAAAACAGAGTTTTTGAAACGTTAGCAAGCGGGTTGATCCATTTCATATATAACCACATGCATAAATACACACAGAGAGACACAGATTAGTATATATCATAATAACAATCTAACAATCATCTGCCAAACACAGCAGACCAGGATTTTGCTATGGCCAGGATTCACAGTGATAAAGTTCATTTCATTAAAAGGTTCCCCTTGCACATGTGTGCTAGTTGTTCTGGACTCTAGGGGGCAGTGATCATCTATGTTTCAAAGCTGAAGAGCCAGCGATGTCTAAAGACATCTCTGTGGTCATGTGGCTGGCATGACTAAACACCAAATGCTGTTACCTTCCCACCAAAGGTGGTCCCTATTTTTCTACTTGCATTGACCTCACTGCATTCCTAAGGGGTCTGTAAAGGGCATGCATAAGCGCACCAACGTGCCTACCATCCCTGTCCTAATGTCCCCATTTATTTGTATCCATGTATTCATAATCATGTTTATACTTGTATCTGTAATCTTATATATGCTTGACAAATAAAATAAATAAATAAAATTTTTTACGTGCTTTCGAACTGCTAAATTGGGAGCTCACTGTTATGCGGCACTAGGGATTCGAACCGCTGAATGCTGACCTTTTGATTGACAAGCTCAGTGTGTTAGTCACTGACTCACCACATCCCTTTCATTTGATTACCTTGAGTTTATGATTGTCTGAGCCTCGGTTACTTTAACAGAGGATCAGGTGTCAAAACATGTTTATTGTCCACTGCTCCAAATAGGCAGCGTTGGCAAATTTCATTCTAATAATAATGTAATTGCTGCTACTGTGAAAAAAGTTTACAGTAGTTGTACTCATGAATAACCCTCATAAGGGTTATTCTATGACAACCCTTACTTTCTTTATACCTCTTATGGCATTTTTTAATAAGTCATAATGAAAACTGAACTATAATGTAAGGCAAATAGAAAGATATAGATCAAATTAAGGGGATGGAGAAGGAGGAGATATAATGTGTGTATGGTTTTTTTTTTTTACAACTTAGCTCCCAAAGTACTTCAAAAAAAACCTTTTTTCGAAATTGCTGTACATGTTCCTTGACAAAGAAGTTTCCTTCATAATATATTAGAACTAAATTTGTAATAAAAGTGGTTGCAAACACATTTAGCAAATTTGAAGATCTGAAGATCTTCAGTAACTATCTTAGGACTGGTCTGTCAGGAAAAAGTTGAGAGACCTGCATCCAAAGGACTCAAATCCTCCCAAACACAAAATACATCAGGAAAAGCTAATGAGACAATTTGTTCCATCAGTTGGGTGGAATGATGTGTCTGTTAGTGTTCCAGAACAACCCAACTCCAATTAAAAACTCAGAGACAGGCATCATCTCAAAGCTTCCATTTATTAGAGTAGGCATACTGGCACCTCTGGGAAAACCCGAATCTGAGAGTTCCGGGTTTTCCCTCAGTAAATCAAAACCCCAAATCCAGCCCCTGCACCCATCAGTCCATCACATGACCCAATCACCATCCATCCCAACTTGAGCCACCACTGCAACCACTCCTCCTCCAGATACAGGACACTATGACCTTGACCGAAAAGAAGAATGCTATTATGTCTAACTAAAATCTCTACTAAATCCCCCCTCCTACTTTCCCACGCACAAGAAGGTGACAGCGTGGAAACTTCAGATGTTAATATGGCTTCCAATGCTGACAGAGTCTTTATAAGGTGTTTTGCTGTATTACGTCACAATGGCTCACTGCCATGAGAGAAAATATTGAATATGATCTGCATGCTAAAGTTAACACTGCCAAAGAACTTCTGTTTATTCACATCAATAAAACACTAGTTTCCATGCACATTTGTAGTTCATGTGTAAGTAGACTGGGTAGCTTACTGTACCTACTTTCCCATCTCTCTGATAGATAATTAATTCACATTGCCAGAAAAAACAATGTGATATTGCCGAAATGAGCAAAACAATACAAAAACTGAGCACTTCCAAGCTAAGCTTCCATCAGATTATAGTTAATTAAAGCAAGGGGTACAATTTCAAACTAAGCAAATTAAGGGCACTTTAATTAAATGCAGCATCATTTAGTGTTCAGATAACATTTGCCGCTTAACTTCATATCAGCTCGAAGGGATGGAGAAGGAGTAACTACTCTATGAAGTACTGTGTTTATATCGAAGAAACAAATTAATTTTGCTTCCAAAGAGCTAATTCTCAGAATTGTTGATGTTAGCTATGTCTAGCTTCCTCTTCTGATTTTGAGAATTCTGCCTGTGGCATATTCACCAAACCTCAACTGAAAACTTCACCCATTGAGCCCTGCTAGCAATTAAACTAATTGGGGCATTGTAAAATTTGCAACTCATACTTTTATAGTGCTCAGCATTGTTTGCAATTCACTGAGCTTGAAAAAGCTTTTATAGGGGAGCACAGTATGAGAAGAGAAGGACTATAGTTTAGTGAGACATCACATGTTTTGCCTGCAGGAGATATTGGATTTCTAGTTGAATGGATCATATTCTGGTAATGGGAAAAGCTTCTGCTGAAGACACTAGCAAGCTGTCAATAATCATAGTAGAAAATAGTTGGCTAATTGGATAAATTAAGATGACTCTATAGTAGGCAGAAGATATGCTTTTCAAAGCTACATTATGAAGAATCTTTAGTTATCAATATCCACCTCTAACATGGACATTGTTCTTACATCATTGTATATTTTATTTTATTTATTTAGTTATTTATTTTATTTATTTGTTAGAATTTGTCCAACAAAAATATATATCTTAGTATAAAAACATATGGATAATTACATATAATCAAAAATTTAAAAAAACAGATCACCAAAAAGGAGGGCATGTAATTTTGGATAAAATGTTCATATACTCATTTTTTGATGTATGGTTCCAGAAATGGAGTAGAGCAGGGGTCTCCAACCTTGGCAACTTTAAGCCTGGAGGGCTTCAACTCCCAGAATTCCCCAGATAGCAAAGCAAAGCTGGCTGGGGAATTCTGAGAGTTAAAGTCCTCCAGGCTTAAAATTGCCAGGGTTGGAGACCCCTGGAGTAGAGTGTATTCTTAGCAAAGACTATGCCAGTTCAGTCTATTGTTTGGCCACCAGTAGGCAACTTTACAATCTGTGCTCTTCCTTCTATTTATTTTAAAATCTTTGTTCCAGACTTCGACTGAATAGCTAATCAAACTTCTAATGAAGAATTTCCTTTGTGAAGATTGTCCTTTGTAAAGAAGGATATGCAAAGTCATCATATAGCTAGGGTTGGTCAAATCCCAAATTTTTTTTGTTCTATTATTCACCTCTCTCAAGTGCCCCCATCACTATCTTTCACCTGCCATGTCACATACCTGAAAAACTGTTTAACAACAGCTAAGTAGAACATAGAAGAACAAAGCACAGTAACTGCCATAAAAATAGCATTGCCTGCCACTGCATTATTGAAGCTGTTCAGGACAAAAAGTATAGATATAACGTAAATTGCTTGTTCTGCCAGCTCCACAAAACTGAGTTTCTTTCAGGGCTTGTAATGTTCAGAGTTTCTTTAGTCACTCCGCTGAAGTTATTTTCTGTAGGCACTATGTCCCAGTGGTGGGATTTAAATTTTTTTATTACCAGTTCTGTGGGTGTGGCTTGGTGGGCGTGGCATGGCTTGGTGGGCATGGCAGGGGAAGGATACTGTAAAATCTCCATTCCCACCTGACTTCAAGGGAAGGTTATCGCAAAATCCCCATTTCCTCCAAATCAGCTAGAATTCGGGAGGCAGAAAATAGATGGGGGCGGGGCCGGTCAGAGGTGGTATTTACTGATTCTCCGAACTACTCAAAATTTCTGCTACCGGTTCTCCAGAACTGGTCAGAAGCTGCTGAATACCAGCTCTGCTGTGTTCCATGCACAGAAAACAATGGTAGAACCAGCAGAGTCTACAATACTGAAATAAAAATAGTTTATTTCATGCATTGCAAATACATCATATTTGGATAGCTCAGCAGACTAAAGCCTGTTATTAACATTCAGCTGTCTGCAATTACTGTAAGTTTGAAACTCACCAGACTCAAAGTTGACTCAGCCTTCCATCCTTTCTAAGGTAGGTAAATTGAGGGCCCAGTTTGTGGGGGCAATAAACTGACTTTGTATAAAATACACAAAAATATGAAGGCTATTGCTTAACACAATGTAAGCCGCCCTGAGTCTCCACAGAAGGGCAGCATATAAATCTAATTAATTATATATATATAATTAATTGACTTAAGAATTGTTACAACAGTGTCACTGAATGAATAAGTTGGAACATTAGGTTTACTATCATTTGTAATACTTGACAATTTCAGATAAACAGTGAAGAGAAAATGAAGACGATAATGCAACAACTTGAAGAAGGATTCTGTTAAATTCAAGATGGAGAAGTTAATGGAGTTTATCCAGGAAGAATAAATTGCTAGCAAAAAAAGAAAAAAAGAAAAGAAAAGAAAAAGATTGGATGTAGTATATTGAAACTATCCTTGTGGAGGCTTTTTGTCAATCACTTTTCTTCTAGACTGGTAGGTAAGTCTGACTTACTGTATAAATCATTATTGGTTACCTTTGCATAAGACACTAAACTTTAAAATATGGTTTAGAGATCACAATGGTTGAGATCAGTGGTGAAATCCAATTTTTTTTACTAACAGTTCTGTGGATGTGACTTGGTGGGCATGGTGTGGCTTGGTGGGCGTGGCTTGGTGGGCGTGGCAGGGGAAGGATACTGCAAAATCTCCATTCCCACTCCACTCTGGGGCTGATCTGTCCCCCTCTGCAGATACCCACAAAAACACAGCCAGTCGAGGGTTAAGGAAGCACTTGGCACACTCCACAGTTCTTATCTCAAACTTGGCAGCGATATGCACACCGTCTGCCAAGGACTTTAATAGTACACAGAAAGAAAAGCACCACAAATATTCAGCAAAGTCTCTGATCAGCTTCAGCTTGTAACTCCAATGCCTATCCGATAGAGTATTTGTTCATCACAGAAATCAGGACCCACCCTCCTGTCTTATATAGGCTCTGAGTGTGGTCCAGTGACTCATTGATCCTGTGACTCCAGTCCAGTGACTCAGGTCTACTCCCTCATACATCTCCGCAGCTGCAGCAAGCGTTTATCTCGCCTTCTTTGGCGTGCATCCAGGAATGACGTCTCTCCCTCACTCTCATCTGAGACACCTGTTTCCCCACTACTTGGCTCTCTTTCTGCTGGCACCTGAGACGGTGCCAGAGGGGGGGGGGGGCTGGGAGATCTGGCTGGCTCCTCTTCTTCCTGCTCAGAGCTTCCTTCCTCCAATGGGATAGGCTCAGAGGACGGGGCCACAACAGGGGCCAGCCAGAGGTGGTATTTGCTGGTTCTCTGAACTGCTCAAAATTTCCACTACCGGTTCTCCAGAACCTGTCAGAACCTGCTGGATTTCACCCCTGGTTCAGATCACAGAATTGGCTAAGCAAAAACTAACCATCGCATTATATTACCTTGTGGAATGAAGTTTTATTATACAAAATCAAAAAATACCTGTAAAACATCAATCTTTCAAAGTTAAAAGTGTTCAACCAACTGTCTTGCAAACAATGGTAAAGTTACATACATATCTAAAATCCTTGGAAATTATGAAAAATTATTGAAATTGGCATCCTTGCCCATAAGCAAAGTGTTAAAATTTCCTGATAAATGTTCTTTGCAAACATGCATTTTAAAAGGTACTTACATTCAATATGCTGTGTGACATAGAAATTACTGCGTACACAAGACTTTCTTTAAACAAAGCAACATTTTAGAATCAGACAAATTAATGAGAATGTCAAAGTAATTGTTCTCTTATCTCTAAGCCACCAAGCACCATTCATGTGCAAAAGTCATGGCTGTCAGTCAGAGTGAATAAAATACCATATAATGAATCCTTTGGCATTACAACTCGATCAAAGGCCTGGACGCAAATTAATGGTTTGGAAGAAGTTGTCAACGCACAATTGACATTTGAATTTCTCTATCATACTGTGTGTAAAACAAAATTAATCTTCCTGGCTTATTCAGAACTGCAGCTAACCAAAACAGTAAAAGATTAAGGAATGTGAAATTCAAAGAGAATTTTAGATTTTCAAAATATATAAAAGTAGGTAGAGAGGAAATTGGATCTTGGTGGCCTAAATTTATCAAAAATTAATCAAACATGGTTTAATAATAGCTGATTATTATATTATAGTGTTGCCACTCATGCTTTACTTTTTCATATGGTTTATTCTGGACATTATGTTATATTAAAATGAATGTTTATTGTGAGCTACTATGAAGTTAAATGGACTTGGCAGTATACTCAATAAATAAACCAGTAAATTAATAAATAAGTGATATTTTGGGACTGTAATTTTTGGCATATCTTATTTTTACTAACATAAAAATAAATGAAAGTTGAAAGATATTTCTTCTGTAATTCTGACTCTAAAACATGTGTTTGAATATATAACTTCCTCCAGCTTTGTGTTTCTCTGATTGCTATTGTTGGTCACTGATCAAAACATAAGGTAGTTCTGTATATAAATTTTAATTTAATTTAAAAAAAATAAAAAACATACAAAAGATTGAATTTCATTCCTTGCATACATGCTGTACTTATTAAAAACTAAGTATATATTAATCCTATCCAGCTACAATGTTGAATGAAGCATAATTTTATTCTGGTGATAAATACCAAAAGCTGTTCTCTGATCTAAAAATGAGAAAAGCTTTTAATTGTCCCTGATTGTGTGTTTCAAAGAAATGCACAATCATTTAATAGGAGTATTAAAACTAGCACATACAACTAGCTTATTCATTTTCAAAGTCTTATTCAAACAATCAAGCCATTGTGATAAATTTGCACATCCCTTCCTTTGTTATTAAAAAAATAGAACTTTTATTATAGTCACTAATTAGAATTGCAAAGAGAAGCACATTAAAAATAAAAATAAAATAACAATTTTACAGGGAATATAATGAATTTTAACTATGTTCAAGGATATTGAATCATAATAATCCAAATAACAGCTCTACACAAAAAAAGATCAGAATTTCCCTGAAGTTCTACTAGGCAAGGAGTTATAAGGCAAATACTTCTTGAATCCTTATAGTGAATACATTATGTAGCAGGACACAATACTTATTTATTTATATTATTTGTCAAGGATGTATTTGGTAATAAGTATAAGCAAAGCTATTTTATGGATACATAAAATAAATACAAATTGAAGAAACATTAGGACAGGGACGGTAGGTATACTGGTGCTCTTATGCACACCCCTTACAGACCTCTTAGGAATGGGGTGAGGTCAACAGTAGACAGTCTAGATTAAAATTTTGGGGATTTGGGGATGAAGTCAGGCAGTGCATTCCAGGCATTGATCACTCTGTTGCTGAAGTCATATTTTCTGCAATCAAGTTTGGTGCGGTTTACCTTAAGTTTGTATCTGTTGTGTGCTCATGTATTGTTGTGGTTGAAGCTGAAGTAGTCATTGACAGGTAGGACATTGTAGCAGATAATTTTATGAGCTACGCTTAGGTCGTACTGAAGGCAGCGTAGTTCTAAATTTTCTAAGCCCAGAATTTCAAGTCTGGTGGCATAGGGTATTTTGCTGCGAGCGGGGGAGTGGAGGACTCTTCTTGTGAAATATTTCTGGACACGTTCAATTGTATTAATGTCCAATATGCAGTGCGGGTTTCAGACATGAGCTGTGTTCGAGAATTGGTTTAGCAAATGTTTTGTATGCTCTGGTTAGTAGTGTGATATTACCGAAGAAGGTATGCAAGATTAGGTTTACAACTCTTAATGCCTTTTTGGCGATGTTATTACAGTGGGCTTTGTCACTTAGATCATTAGTTATGAGTACTCCAAGCTCCTTGACAGAATGAAGGTCATCTACAAGGTTGTGTTCACTCAGCATGTATTTTGTGTTCTGGGTTATTTTTGCCAATGTGAAGGACAGAGCATTTGTTGGTTGACATTTGGAGTTGCCAATTGTTTGACCATTCTGACACAAAGTCAAAGTCTTTTTGAAAGGTAGCAGCATTGTCAGTGGTGTTAAATATTTTTACATCATCATCGAAGAGAACACAGTTACTTATACTACTAATAGAATCTGTCTTCATATTTAACTCCACATAGCAATCCAGTGACTTACTGAATGTTGGGGGATTAGCCTTTAATTTTTACAATGGGCTTTAAATATTTATGGAGGTGGATAATTGTAACTTTCTTGTTAAATGTCTAACATTTATGCTATTATTCTAAGCCAGAGCTGTCAAACATGTGGCCCACAGCCCAGATACATCACACACTGGCCACACCCATGCCTGGTTTAGCAAAGGGGGGGAGTCATGATACGTCACGTGACACTGCCGTGACAAGTTTGATACCCCTGTTCTAAGCTCTTCCTTTAACATAAACACAAAATAAATGAAAAAAATTAATGAAAGAAAACTACATGGGCTACATTGATGAAGTTACTAAGGGCTGAGCTGCATTTATGAAAGAGGTCACCTTTGAAGCAACAATTTTTCTTTAAAAGAAGCATTGCTTTTTTCTAAAGAAGCACTTTTAAAGAACTAGTTTTCCACAGCTGTATTTTCACACCAACTTATGTTTTCCCTGTGCTGCTATGGTAAGCTTTTGACCTGATTGGACATAATGCCTTGATCTGCCTAGTATGTGTGCTATGCTGAGCAGCTTCAGCAAATCTATTTTGCCAGCTGTTCAGAGAACAAGAAAGTAATTAATTTTTCATTTCTCTATGTGCAGTCTTATCCCAATTGTAGGTAAAGAAGTTTACACTGGGCATTAACTGACAGTCTGGATGCAAAGAGCGAGGAGGAGGCAATTTCAAATGTGCATTTTTACTTTCCTTTGCATGTCTCCCCAGTCTTTCCCTATAACAACATCTACAAAAGGAAGATATAAAAGTGGGAGAAAGAAACCCAGGATTTAAAATCTGGGGCTACCTGTTTTTCAGATTCTTAGCTCTATGGAAGCTGCTTTTCATAATTGCTAGAGTTATTTCCTATATGCAGTAGATCTCATCTATTTAAGCCTTGGCTTTCACTTTTCCATGGAAATTATTGAGAGTGTGATAGAGCCTCTAGAGCAGGAGTGTCAAACTTGTGGCATCATGTGGCATATTGGGACTGCCCCCCTTCACTAAACTGGGTGGGGGACGGAGCCAGTATGTGACACATCTGTCCCGCAGGCCACAAATTTGGCTCTAGAGCGGGGGTGTCCAACCCTGGCAACTTTAAGACTTGTGGACTTCAGCTTCCAGAATTCCCCAGCTAGTTTGAGATTGAAATTAGTGGTAGGTCTTGAGAGAAGAATTATTGAAATTGCTTGAGTATGATTCTGATTATACTCATATCTGTTAAAGCTTAAGGTCTCTAAATGAGGTATGGGTTTAATATCTAGAAGCAAAAGAGAAAGAAGATAAAAGCATATTAAGCCAGAGCTAAAGGGTAGAGGCAGTGGGAAGTCTGGGCATTACAACACTAACCCTGCAATTAAAAGCAACAGTGGGAATCACAAGTATGGTAGATTGGGTATCTCAAAGGTGTGTTACTGGCTGGACTGATCCAGGAACCGAAGGAACTAAAAAGAGTAGTTGTGTATTATAGTAATGTATTATTAACTACTGTATTATGTACCAGATGAAACTTTCTGGCCTAGCACCTTTTTTCCTTTAAATGCAAAGTCCACTAACTGAGCTATGTTAAATAGAGAGTTACTATAGTTACAAACAAGCTTTGGATTGAGAAAGAGATTTTAGCCGAATTTTTCTTTATTCAATTTCTCAATAAAGTTGGATTCCAGTGATTAATTGGTCATGTACAATAGCTGTAGTAATTTTCCAGGGATTTCTTGTTATTTTTAACCTGTTTGCTATTTATCTTCAATCATATTTGTTGACAACTTCCCTTTTGGTTTGGTTTTTTTAGGGACTTCTGTCCCCCCCACCCCCAAGCATTTAACTACTTCAGAAAGACATTATTTTGACAACATTTGGAAAGAGAACCTGAAAACAAAAGCTGAAAGTTCAACTGCCAAAGAGGACAACTGCTGTGCTTCTGTGCAGTGCCATCCATACTTTCTGCTGTGACATTGAACTATTATTCACCATAAGAATTGGCTCCTACCTTAAAGATACAAATCTATAGTTGCCAATTCCAGCAAGATTTTCATGTTCTGTCAGCAAACAGCTGCTAAGGATGATGGATGGATCATTTTTTGCCTCAGGAAGGTGCGTTTGTTTGTGGAAGGAAGTGGAAAAGGAAAAAGAGTATGGAAATGAGAGGAGGAAAAAAGCTGAAAAAAAGGAGGAGATAAGAAAAAATGAACCCTCTGTAAAATCTTGGTTCTTTTAAAGTAATTAATTCTATTCTGTCATAGATACCACTATACCAACTAATGAAACATACGACTTAAAAAAAAGGTACAGAATCAAATAGATTTTAAGACCAAACTAGCTTAATAATTGAAATATGAATACATATTTTCCCACAAATATATAGAGAGAAGAATGCAATTTTGTGTTCTGGAAACTTATCATTTATTGAATATGTATATTAAATATTATCGGTTATATTAGAAATTCCATAGTCAAATCAAGGTTTAATATTGGTTTAAAAAAAAATACCAAGGTGTTACAGGTAGCACTGACAAAGCTTAAGAAACTTGAGATAGTGTTAGTGGTGGGTTGCTCCTGGTTCTGTCCAGTTCTATAGAACCAGTAGTAAAACTGTTAGGAGGCTCCTCCCACCTACCACAACATCATCGTGGGTCATCTGGACATGCGCAGGAGCGCACACACTTTCACTGTGAACTGGTAGTAAAGGTAAGTAGAACCGACCCCTGGATAGTGTCCAGACTTTATACAGTTTGGGAGGTTTAGGTGTGTGTCTATGAATATGGGTAACAAAGGGAGCAAATAAAGATATATGTATATTGAAATCATCACACAAATGTTCTGACTGACATACAATATTTGTATTAGATCCTAGAATGCAAGTACTGGCAGAACTTGACAATAACTGCAAATAATAGAAATTGTTTGATAGTGGTATGTGTATGTGTTGTTATTTTGATGACATTGGCTGTTGATCCAAGTATAAAAGCTATGCATGCCTTTAATTATTATGTTAGATTAGTATGCTTATAATTAGAATGTTGTTTTTCAAGGTTTCTTATAAGAGAAGCAACTTGAAGTAGAATCTTTTTAATAGCAGTTTAATGCTTTAATGCTTTTTTTAAAAAAATCCTGTCAGTTTGAGTTTTATTCATTGTACATAATTTAATTTACTATATATACAATTTACTATATATACAATTACTTTTCTATTTATATTCTGCTAAGTCTCTGTCTTTCTTGATCTGTACCCATGACAAAAATCTGACTTTTTTTGTTTGTTTGTTTCTACTTCTTCAGCAGATGGATGCATCTAGCTAACATACACTGACTTCAGGAGCTAAGTGATTGCTGGATCTGGTTACTCTTTGAATAGCGATCATCAGCAGGAAGGAAGGAAGGAAGGAAGGAAGGGAGGGAGGGAGGGAGGGAGGGAGGGAGGAAAGAGAACCAGTTCTCCATTGGATGCAATCACCAGTAGCTGAACTTGGCTCAAGGAGTCATTATTTATTATTCTCTGAATGATGTTTTATCTACTTCACATTCTCTCTTATCAAAAATAACAAGGCAAACACTATACTTGTATTATTCAGCCTCAATTTCTGCTCACAGTCATCGTCTTTATAAATTGTCTTTAATCAAATGTAAAGAAACAACATCCACTGGTAATATTGAAGACTTCCAGAGAATTAGTCTTTTCATCCCTCCAAATCAGTATAAAAAATACCCAAGATTACCATCCCTCATTTAATGCAATGTAGGCCTTTAGTCCTGAGACTGTCTTGAAACCAAAATACTGCTTCTTGTATTCATTAACTAGGAGATACAGTATATGCAGTATACTGACTTATGTAAATATACCTCATTATTGCTAATTGGTATAATTGGTAGTTCATTCGTATCATACTGACAACACACAAATTTAATCACACAGATATAATTTATTTCCAATAAGTAGTTCTTATGTCCTGAACAACACAATAGGGCTACTATCTGGTGTCAGTGCTGGAGCAAAATGTTTAGAGATTAAGCATGGGAAACATGCTTTTCAACCTATGGTACCATTCTTGTTAATAAATGCATCATTTTAGTGATGAAGCCTATCCATTGGCAGAAAATAATCTGTTTCTAAGGCATTATGTTTCATTATGCCTCTAATTGATTTAGTAATGTTGGTTTTTTAGTTCCTTCCTCCCTCCCTCCCTCCCTCCCTCCCTCCCTCCCTCCTTCATACAAACCTGTGGTGGAATTCAAATTTTTTTTACTACCGGTTCTGTAGGCGTGACTTGGTGAGTATGGCAAGGGAAGGATACTGCAAAATCCACATTCCCTCCCAACTCTGCGGCCAGCCAGTGGTGGTATTTGCCGGTTCTCTGAACTACCCAAAATTTCTGCTACCGGTTCTCCAGAACCCGTCAGAACCTGCTGAATAGCACCCCAGATACAAACATTGCTTAAGCATTAGAAGAATGGAAATGCCACTATTGCTCTATCACATTGAGAAGCTGTTCTCAGTGGGGTTCCCAGTACAGTACTTTATTAACTAATGAAAGTTGACACATCTTTATGAAAAGTTATTTATGAGAGATCTTGGCTTTTCACAATGTTGACTGTTCGCTATGAAACCTGTCTACTCATCTCCCTCCCTCCCTTTCCAGTCTGTATCAAAGCTGATTTTTTTTCAGGGATAAATATTGAGTTAGCATAATGCCTGTCAAATTAGACTTATCAAGAGTGATGTATAATATTGTCTAAGCCTGTATGCTGTATAATCTTGTGTGCATGAGCTATCTTTGTACTTACAATAGAAGTTCCAGAAGTCTAAAAACTAGTTCTTAACATGTGGTTGGCTGATGAGACTTTTTATAGTGAAATATATTTAGGCTTTGCTGAAACTGTACTAAAATTGTAATTCTAATATAATGTTCTATTATATAGAAAATATAAAGAGGTAGGAAAAAAAGAAAGAAAACACTTCAACTTTGGGTGCTGTCTATCTTTTCAGGTTCTGATTCATTTTGCCTTATAGCCAGAAAGGGCAGACTTATCAAATTACAAAGCCATGTTAATGACAATAATTAGGAAAAGTCAATTGATGAATATGGTTTTGAAATGCCAAACCTAGAATAGTCAGAGAGAAAAGATTTCACCCTGACATTAGTTAGTTGCTTGACTTCTGATTCAATCCCAGGCACTCATTTGCAATAATGTTGTGGCACATGGAAAGCCTTATGGCTTTGCCACGATTCTACTTAAAATGTATTTATTAGTTACAAAGATGAAAAGAGAAGACATTGAATAAAAAAAATTCCCATTTAGGAAGTGAAACTTTCAGGGGAAAATTAAAACCTTATATGGCTGACACCTAAATACAAACAGGATAGTCGATCCATTTCAAATGGATTGAAGCAGTCCAATTTGTGATGTTGAGCAGGGATGCTTAGTACTCCTCCACCATGTGAGATCTGAAAAAATACAAGCTTTTTCTATTTTTTCATTTATAACGCCAAGAGCAGCTTCCCACCGGAATATGAATGGCTACTCCACTACTGACCTTCATAAAACCTTCAATACACAGTTATTAGAAGAGCATTTAATTAAGACCTTTTGTCATCAGTTTACCTATTATTATTTTTTGTTATAGCATTTTATGGTTTAATGATTGTAGAAATGATTATTTTTGCTTTATTCTATATGATTATTACCATCTTTATATTGCCTTACTCTACACTATCCTAAGGGATGAGGTAGGTCAGTGGCTAAAGATGCTGAGCTTGTCAATCGAAACATCGGCAGTTCAGTAGTTCAAAGCTCTAGTGCCGCGTAACAGGGTGAGCTCCCATTACTTGTCCCAGCTTCTGCCAACCGAGCAGTTCGAAAGCACGTAAAAAAATGCAAGTAGAAAAATAGGGACCACCTTTGATGGAAAGGTAACAGCATTCCATGTAGGGGTGTGTTCTAAAATTTTTTACTACTGGTTCTGTGGGCATGGCTTATTTTGTGGGCATGGCTTGATGGTCATGTGACAATTATTTAGGATTTAGCAGAGGTACTGTATACCAGGCTTTTAACTGCTTGCAGAGCTGTATCGATCTATCCATTTATTTTTTGTAGGCACTGGTCTACCCATTTAGTTTTGCAGACACTGATCTACTCATGTATTTTTGCAGGCACTGGTCTATCCATTTATTTTTGCAGGCACTGATCTATTCAAGTATTTTTGCAGGCACTCATTTGTTTTCATTTTTGCAGGTCTACTCATTTGTTTTCTTTTAACACTGATCAGCTATAGGGCGGCCCTTTGAAGCCCCACAGCAAGAGTTTAAACAGTTTTTTTCTCTCTAGCCATCAGCTGGGACCCAGGAGGCAGCAATAGATTGGGGTTGGGTTCTGATCTGTCCCCCCCCCTTCAGAGACCCACAAAAACACAGCCAGCCGAGGGTTAAGACTCACTTGGCACACTCTGCAGTTCTTATCTCAACCTTGGCAGCGATATGCACACCGTCTGCCAAGGACTTTATTGGTTTACACAAACAAGAAAATCACCTACGTAGCTTTGCCGTTCATCCAGCTTCCAAGACTACGAGGTTGCTCCGTTTGTTTAGCTGTGCAGTTAGCTTTGTTCGTCACGAACTTCGTGACCCATTGTACTGTCTTAAATAGATATGCTTCTGGGTGTGGTCCAGTGAGTCATGGATCCTATGACTCCAATCCAATGACTCAGGATTTCCTCATACGCCGCAGCTGCAGTACCCTTTTCTCTCGCCTTCTTTGGCGTGCGTCCAGGAATGACGTCTCTCCCTCACTCTCATCTGAGACACCTGTTTCCCCACTACTTGGCTCTCTTTCAGCTGGCACCTGAGCCGGTGCCAGAGGGGGAGGGCTGGGAGATCTGGCTGGCTCCTCTTCCTCCTGCTCAGAGTTGCCTTCCTCCAAAGGGATAGGCTCAGAGGACGGGGCCACAACACTATCCCCCACCGCAGGGCCCTTCCCCCGGGTCTGACGGTCAGGATGGGGTCGGGACGGGAACTGTTCGTGGAAAGTCCGCACCAGGTCAGGGGCCTGAACGGCAGATGCGTCCACCCAGGTGAAATCCTCGGCCCCGTACCCTTTCCAAGCGATGAGGTATTGGAAGCGCCCCTTCAGCCAACGGGAGTCCCGAATACTGTCCACCTCATACGTCGAGGCGTCGTCCTCGTCGGCTGCGGCTGGGGGGGCAGGCGGCGGCGGGCGGCGGAGACGGCTAGTGGGAGTCTCAGGGACCAGGAGGGACCGATGAAAAACGGGGTGGAGCCGCATGGAGCGGGGTAGAGTCAACCGATAGGCCACCGGGTTGATGACCGCCTCGATGGGGAAGGGACCGATAAAGCGGTGGGCCAGTTTCCTCACCGGCTGGTCCGTGGGGAGGTGTTTCGTGGACAGCCACACCCGATCTCCAACTTCCAGCGGTGGCGTCGCCCGGCGGCCGCGATCGGCGAACCGTTTATAGTCCTCTTTCGCCCGGATCAGCTGCCGCCGCACCAGTTGCTGCACCGCCTGCAGCTCCGAGAGGAAGTCCCGGGTCTCAGGAACAGGGGAGTCCATGATGGTCAACGGAAAAAAACGTGGATGGTACCCGACGTTGGCATGGAACGGTGTCATCTGGGTGGAGGTATGTTGGGAGTTGTTAAAAGCGAACTCCGCCAGGGGAAGGTACTCGGCCCAGTTGTCCTGCTGCTGGTTGACAAAACAGCGGAGGTACTGCTCCAGTATGCCAATGACCTTCTCCGTGCCCCCGTCAGTCTCCGGGTGGTGTGATGACGACAGGCACACCTGCACCTCCAGCGCAGCCATCAGGCTTTTCCAGAAGCGGGCCGTGAACTGGGCCCCGCGATCCGAAACCACCCGGTCCGGCAGGCCGTGGAGGCGGAAGATGTGTTGCAGGAACAGGCGAGCCGTGGTACGAGCTGAGGGCAGGCCGCGGCACGGGATGAAATGTGCCATCTTCGTGAGCGCATCCACCACCACGAGGACGGTCGTGAACGTAGCGGACAGGGGCAGGTCAGTCAGGAAGTCCATGGAGATGGCTCCCCACGGTCTCTCCGGCGTCGGCAGCGGCTGGAGGAGTCCAGGAGGGGGGCCGGACGCGGCTTTGGCCTGTCGGCATGGCACACAGGACGTCACGTAGGCGTGCACGTCGTGCCGTACCCGAGGCCACCAAAAAGTCCGCGTCACTAGGTTCAAGGTCTTAAAGAAGCCGAAGTGCCCCGCCGCGGGGTTGTCATGGCACTGGTTCATGACGAGGGCTCGGAGCGGACTTGTGGGCACGTACAGCCGACCCCGGTGCCTGAGCAAGCCCTCCTCCACGGTCCATGGGGACGCGGGGCCGACGTCCGCTCTCCGCTGCTGCGACCAGTCGTCCCGTCGCTGCGCTTCCAGCACCTGAGTCCGCAGGTCCACCGGTTCCTGGACCGCGGCCAAGGAGTCCGCTGGCAGCACCGTCCGGGGGGAAAGGGAGTCCTTTGGGCAAAAGTATTCCGGCTTACGGGATAGCGCATCCGCCCTCTGGTTGAGGTGGCTCGGAATGTATGTGACGTGGAAGTTGAACCGGGCGAAAAACAACGACCACCGGATCTGCCGCTGGTTCAAATTCCTGGCCGTGGTGAGGTGCTCCAGGTTCCGATGGTCCGTCCGCACCTCCACCTGGTGTCGGGCCCCCTCGAGGTGATGTCGCCAAGCCTCGAACGCGGCCTTGATAGCCAGCAACTCCTTTTCCCAGATGGTGTAGTTGCGCTCGGAAGGAGTGAGTTTCCGGGAGTAGTAAGCGCAGGGAAAAAGAGTGCCACCATCCACCGGAGCCTGTAGCAGCACCGCTCCAATCGCCACGTTGGACGCGTCTGTCTCAACCACGAACGGACGGTGTGGATCGGGGTGCCTCAGGACCGGCTCCGTGACAAAGGCCTGCTTGAGAACCTCGAAGGCCTGCTGCTGCGGGGGCCCCCACTGGAACGGAACCTTCTTCCGAAGGAGCTGGGTCAACGGCACGGTCAGGGTGGCAAAGCCCGGGATGAAGGTCCGGTAGTAGTTGGCGAATCCCAACAGACGCTGGACGTCCTTCACCCGACGCGGGGGTTCCCAACTGCGCAAGGCCGCCACCTTGTGTGGGTCCATCGCGATGCCCTCGGGGGTGATGATGTGCCCGAGGAACTCTATGGAAGTCTGGAAGAAGTAACATTTCTCCAACTTCGCATAGAGCTGGTGCTCCCGCAGGCGCTGCAGGACCTGGCAGACATGCTGGAGGTGACTCTCCGGGGTCCGGGAATAGATCAAAATATCATCCAGGTAGATCACCACGAACCGATCCAGCATGTCCCGGAACACGTCGTTCATCAAGTGCTGGAAGACCGCGGGGGCGTTGGTCAACCCGAACGGCATGACGGTATATTCAAAGTGTCCGTATCGGGTGCCAAATGCCGTCTTCCACTCGTCCCCCTCTCGCATCCGCACCAGGTTGTAGGCTCCCCGGAGGTCGAGCTTGGTGAAAATCGAGGCCTCCCGCAACCTCTCCATCAGCTCCGGGATCAGCGGCAGGGGATAGCGATTCCGTACCGTGATGGCATTCAAGCGCCGGTAGTCGCAACACAGGCGCAAGTCCCCCGTCTTCTTTTTCACAAAGAGGACTGGGGCCGAGAGCGGGGAGGTCGAAGGCCGGATGAACCCACGGGCCAGGTTCTTGTCCAGAAAGTCCCGTAAGGCGGCCAGCTCGGGCTCCGACATGGAGTACAGGCGTCCCGAGGGCAGGGGCGCGTTGGGCATCAAGTCCACCGCGCAGTCGTAGGGTCGGTGCGGGGGCAAGCGATCCGCCTCCTTCTCGCTGAACACGTCGGCGAAGGATGTCAGCTCCGGAGGCAAGGAGACGTTCGGGGCAGAGACGTCCTGGCCGGCACAGGTGTGGCGAAGGTGGTCGACACACTGCAGGCTGGGGAACGAGATGGCATTTCTCGACCACGCCACCTGAGGGTCGTGCGCCCGAAGCCAGGCCATCCCCAGGACCAAGGGGAAGTGCAGGTCCGCCGTCACATAAAACTGGATCGCCTCCTCATGGTTCCCAATGGCAAGGCGCAAGGGCTGAGTAGCGAAGTTGATGGGCCCCGCCACAAGTTCCCGCCCATCAATAGTTTCGACCCTCAACGGAGGGTCCACTGGAACCAAGGGAACCTTGTAATGGGCCACAAAGGCCTGGTCCATAAAGTTCGTGGTGGCCCCCGAGTCCACCAGCGCGTGCGCCTGGAGCCCCTCCGACCGGTTAGCCAACAACACCCGGGTGTTCAAAATCAGGTGCCGAGGGGGCTCACAGTCCACAGCCGCCGCCTCCGGCGGGGCATGGTCACCTGCCTGACCCAGAGTTTCCCCTAGGCCAGGCCTGACCCGTTTCCCGGCTGGTCACGCCGAGGCTCCGGAACAGGCTTGAGCGATCCACTCCGCTTCCGGGGACACGAGGCGGCGAAATGTCCAGCCTCGCCGCAATAGAGGCACAACCCCCCTTGGCGTCTCCGCATCCGCTCCTGGGCCGTCAGTTGAGGTCTGGCTGCTCCGAGCTCCATGGGCTCCTCAGCCGTCGCCACCAAACGCGGTACGGTCCGGGGCGCTGTTGGTACGAAACGCGGGGGTGCCGGCACTGTCGGTGGTTCCGGAAGAGCCCTACGGGGCCGTCGCCGTTGTAGGCGGGCATCGATGCGCAGGCATTGGGTCACCAGCGTGTCCAGGGTCTGTGGCGCCTCCACCCGAACCAGCTCGTCCTGCATCTCATCGCAGAGGCCGTCCTGGAAGGCATCCATCAGCGCCGCCTCATTCCAGGCCGAATCCTGGCCTAGCAATCGGAACTCCGCAATATAGTCCTGCAGGGGGCGCTTGCCTTGGCGGAGGTCTTTGATGCACCTCGCTGCCGTCTGCACCCGGAGGGGGTCCTCAAACATGGTGCGCAGGTGTTGCAAAAAGCCCTGATAGTCCAGAAGCAAGGGGCTGTCTTGCAGCAACAGGGGCGTGGCCCATCGGGCGGCAGTGCCAGAGAGGGAGCTGATAATAAAAGCCACCCGAACCCGGTCATCCGGAAAATCCTCCGGCCGCATTGCCATGTACAGCTGGCACTGTCCCAAGAAGGCCGGGAACATTTCCTGCTGTCCAGAAAACTTATCTGGCATGTTCACTGGGCATCTTGGACGGGGAAGGGGAGCAGGTGGAGCTGCTACAGGAGCATTTCCCAAAGCAAGTTGTGCAGTTAGCTGTGCTACTTGCTGTTGCAGAAGTTGATTGGCCTCCAGCATCTGCTGTACCTGCTGCTGCAGCTGTTGGTCCATCGTGGGTTAACGATGGAGTTTTGGGTGACGAACAAGATGATCTGTCCCCCCCCCTTCAGAGACCCACAAAAACACAGCCAGCCGAGGGTTAAGACTCACTTGGCACACTCTGCAGTTCTTATCTCAACCTTGGCAGCGATATGCACACCGTCTGCCAAGGACTTTATTGGTTTACACAAACAAGAAAATCACCTACGTAGCTTTGCCGTTCATCCAGCTTCCAAGACTACGAGGTTGCTCCGTTTGTTTAGCTGTGCAGTTAGCTTTGTTCGTCACGAACTTCGTGACCCATTGTACTGTCTTAAATAGATATGCTTCTGGGTGTGGTCCAGTGAGTCATGGATCCTATGACTCCAATCCAATGACTCAGGATTTCCTCATACGCCGCAGCTGCAGTACCCTTTTCTCTCGCCTTCTTTGGCGTGCGTCCAGGAATGACGTCTCTCCCTCACTCTCATCTGAGACACCTGTTTCCCCACTACTTGGCTCTCTTTCAGCTGGCACCTGAGCCGGTGCCAGAGGGGGAGGACTGGGAGATCTGGCTGGCTCCTCTTCCTCCTGCTCAGAGTTGCCTTCCTCCAAAGGGATAGGCTCAGAGGACGGGGCCACAACAGGTTCAAATAAAAGGTAAGAATAACACAGGGGGGGGTGCGGGGGAGGGGGCAGGGGGAGGCAGAACCAGTTCGGTGTCATCATATTGTCACCGTTACTGGTTCAGGAGAACTGGGCCAAACCGGGAGGAATCTACCACTGATTCTGTGCACCTTTGGTATTTAGTCATGCTGGCCACATGACCACGGAGACGTCTTTGGACAGTGCTGGCTCTTCGCCTTTGAAACTGAGATGAGCATCGCCCCCCAGAGTCAGGAACAACTACCACATATGTGCAAGGGGAACCTTTATACTATCCTTTATGCTATATGGCAATTGATTTACCTTTACCTTTATACTATCCTGAATCTATATGGCAATTGATTAGAACAGGAGCGGTGGGGGAAAAAAATCTCCTTTTTCTGAAATATCAGGCCCCAGTTTAATTCACAGGAATTACTATTCTCAGGAAAAAATGACTGTACTTTTTCCTATGGACTTGTTAAGGAAAAATGGTAACTTTTACCATTTATAAAACTGAACTCTGGAGAACTGTTTGCAGGCTCTTGGTAATTAACACTTCACCCTGTGTCCTCCTGTCGGGAAATCTGTTTTTTTGGACTGCTTCTTTTAGAAGAGCACTAGTTGCATATTTTTTAAATAGTCTGATCGGCAGTTATACTTGTGGACAACCTCTGCACCTTGATTTGTTTCGTGAGCAATTTGATGCATCATTAAACACACCATTCTAAATACTCAACTCCAGTTACCAAACCTCATCCCAATTTATGCAGTGGTTTTTCTCCCACAAACAGTTGAAACTTAGAAGAAGAAATGAAGATATGGAAATCCAGCACATCATTTTTCTTAACTTGTCCTGTATTATGGCACAACAAAGGTTCAAGCATTAGGGCAGCAAATTCTCTATCAACATACTTTTGCACTGATTCAAGGACCTTAATGGATCTCTACATTTGTGCCCTATGACAATGTATTTCTCTGAATCTTTCCTAGCCTATTTATGTTTATATTAATGAAAAAGTATTCACTCCCTTTAAGATTTTAGTTCACAGAAGATACTTATTTCTTCTGTGAACTTTTAAAAGTTTCTAATATGAAGTTTTTGTTTCAGAACCTGCTACAATATTTCTGTTCAGCTGGTGATTTGACAGCCATTCTAAAACATTAAATTTCTTCTTTATCCACTCTTTTGTTTGTATGTTTGTGATCACTACCTTAAAAGTTTGTCTTCAACTGATAGACGGAGCATGATACTCTCTTGTACGATTATCCGAGTAAATGGAATGTGCTGAAGAAAAAAAAAATCAGGCTTCCTTCAATAATGGCAAATTGTCCAAGGCTTGAGGCAGCAAACCCCACACCACAATAACTTTATATATGACTGCATTTCGTATTGTGAAATCAGTGTTTGGCTTTTGCCATACATAATTATACCCATGTAGCCTGAAAAAATTGCATTTTACTCTCACCTGTTCCTAGAACATTGATTTCAAAGTCATCCAGATACTTTCTGAAAAAATTCAGACAATGGCTTCTGCTTTGCTCTTCTATGAACCAAAGTTTTTCTGACATAACAAATAACACATTTAAAAAAAAAAAAAAAGGATAGATAGAAACACAGAGTTTCAATGTTCAAAGTTCAAAACAGCAACCAAAAGCATTAATTCAGAAGGTTTTAAGAATTAAAATACAACTAAAACCAGAGACTTATCTTTTGGGACTAATGTACAAGCAAGTTAAAAAGAAAGTCATGAAATTTTATTTTTATATATGACAACTTCAATGAAACTATTATTTACTTGAAGTAGAAAGGTTTAACACCACCTACGATGGCAGAATAGTTGTAGAAGATGGTGGAACTTCTGGAGGTGGCTAAATCAGCCTCTTTGATTTTTTTAAAAAAATCAATATTTACATTTATGATTGATTGGAAATGCCTTATGGACTTTTTGTATCAAAACACACTCATGATTTGTGGTTTTGATTACTAGAAAAAACTTGAATAATAGAAAAAACAAGCCTTTGTCATAATTATAGTAGGAGATAATTTACTATTTGTACTTATATTTGCAACAAAGAAAATCAGAAGGTTCTCCCTTCTATTTTTTTTATTTTAGTCTTTCTACATTCTTTTCTTCTTTCTTCACTGTTTTTGCTCTTTATCAGTGTAATTTCTTTTATTCCTTTTTTAAAACTTTAACAAAATATCTAACCTACATCAGTATTAAAGTAATTTAAAATGTCCTCCCTTGTTCCAATAGGGTCTAAAAGCAGCTTCAAATTGTACAAATTCTATTAGGATTTGTCACCATCATTTAGAAGAGAGTGTATCAACCTTGGATACTTATGGACATTGCTGCTTTATGTATTTGCAAAGTTGATGCACAGTTGTGGCTTAGAAAAATGGTATTTTGTGAAGCTTGTAAATATAACATTTTACCAGCAACTTTGTTCATATATTTATTTTATGTCTTCAGCTAGGTGAGAATTTATATTTGCTTTTCTTTGTCCTGTGGTTATATAGTTCACAAAATAAAGAAGAAAAAGAGAGGGAGCATGGTTCAAATTGGACTAGTTTTTTTTTTTACTGAGCCAGAGTACCTGAGTGCATCTTAAAATAACAATTCTCTCAGTGTAATTTCTTCATAAAAGAGAACACACACACACAATCATCACTCAGTGAAACAACAACAGTAGTAATCTAAACAATGACTCTGAGCAACAAAGAGGACCCTTGTGATAATAAAGAACAGCTTGGTTTATTTGTGAACTGGAAACAACATAATAGCTTGAGGAGAAAAAGAACCCAGAGTAGTCTTATATCTGCAAAATAAATTTTATTCTCTCTTGCTTGGTCTATCAATATGTGAGTTGTGCTACGTGTATGGTAACATATCCCTCTATGTATCTTCTCCTGTTATGTAATAGCACTTCTGAGAACACAGAAAATTATCTAGGAAGCAAGCAGTGAGGGAAAACTACGCAATGAATTATGGATTTCTAAAATAAAGCTTTATTTTAGAAATCTACACATGGCTTTCTACATGGCTTGTAGAGTACAACTTCTTAAGAAGTATCTATGGCACAAATCACCAAGAGGTAGTGTTAAAATGGGAAATAAGCAAGGATTAAATGTAAACATTATATTTAGAAAGTAACGCATATATTTAGTTTGTTCTGCCTCATGCATACTGTCATTCTCTATATATTTTCTTCTTGTCTAAGGATCAGTGGTGGATTGTTCCTGATGTGCCCTGGTTCGGGCAAACTGGTAGCGGCGATAGGGGGAGGCTCCTCCCATCTGCCCAGACGTCATCAAAAATGATCTGTGCATGCGCAGAAGTACTGCGCACTACCGATAGAGAACCAGTAACACCAGAATTTGAAACCCACTACTGCTAAGGATATAACACCACTGATAAGGGATACACTGGTTCAGAAAAATTTGTCAGGCGCTTCTTTGAGCTTTAAGGTCTTCATGTAGAAAGGGCGCAGAGGTGAAGCAAATTTGGACTTGCCTTTTAATTCAGAAGCAAAAGGATATTTGGCTCAAACTAAGACAGAATATGTGATGCAGTACACAAAGAAAGCACATAATACACATTACTGAGCTGAAATATATCTATTTTCCCCTTTCAGAGGAATACATTGTGATATGTAGACTTTTGCTATAAAAATTCCTCAACCAGCATCAAATTCTGGCAGTTGCAGACCAAACACCAGGAGAATACCCAGATTGGGAAAGGCTGTTTCGTGCTAACGTAATAAGAATAGTCAGGTTTTCTGTTGTTTATATGTGTTTATGAACATGAGGCTGAAAGAGAATAGCTGTCTTGGGGAACTTCAAAAAACAAAACTGAGAGCTGGATAAGAGTTCCTGATTTGTAGTTTACCCACATAGCCATTAAGTTAGGTTATTTCTCTAAAACTTTATTTATTTAAAGAGTTTGGTGTGTTACTTTTTAGCCCCCAAAATGGTTCACATAGAGTCAATGAAAAATATTGAAAGCCTCTTGCAGATTTACAGTCTAAAAGGCATAAAACAAAAAGGGAAACTAGAAATACAATAATTTCTATACGGTATTCCGTGTTTCAGAAGTACAAAAAAGGGATTACTACCCTTTTCTTCTCTTACATGGAGCCTCGAGCTGAGATGGCATAGTGGTTAGAGTGCAGCACTGCAGGCTACTTCAGCTGACTGCTAGCTTCAGTTGGCAGTTCAAATCTCACCAGCTCAAGGTTGACTCAGCCTTCCTTCCTTCTGAGGTCAGTAAAACGAGGACCCAGATTGTTGGGGGCAATATGCTGACTCTGTAAACCACTTAGGGAGGGCTGTAAAAGCATTATGAAGCAGTATAGAAGTCTAAGTGCTATTGCTATGTGGGTACAAATGACACCTGAAAACAATAACGAGAGATTATGAACACATAGAGAAGAAAGTTAAGGAATTAGTAGCATAACTGATGTTTTCATCTATACTTCCAACAAAAGGAGCCTGGATAGCTCAGCAGACTAAAAGCATTGTATTAACACCAGCTATCTGCAATTACTCTAAGTTCGAATTTCCCCAGGCTCAAGGTTGACTCAGCCTTCCATCCTTTCTAAGGTAGGTAAATTGAGGACCCAGTTGTGGAGGCAGTAAGCTGACTTTGTATAAATATACAAAAGTATGAAGGCTATTGCTTAACACATTGTAAGCCGCCCTGAGTCTCCAGAGAAGGGTGGCATATAAATCAAATTTTAAAAAAAAGACCAACATCCAATGAAGGAGCAAAGGATTTTAGAAACAGATCACTTTAAAATTTAGTGTCATCAAGAGAACTTTGGTTTCCTAGACCATGGTCTGCATTACCTACATGAACGGCTCCTTGCAAGGGATTGAATGCACCTAACAAGAATTGGAAAGAATATATTTGGAAAACAACTGGCTCATCTTATCAGAAGGGCTTTACACTAAAAGAGAAAGGAAAGGGAAAGAAGAAAAACTCAAATGCAAAGCAGAAGATGTAGGAAGCATACCCAGGGTCAGCCACAAAGAACTTAAATGCCTATACACTACTGGCTCAAAGTTTAGGGAACAATCAGGGTGAAACTGAAATACCAGTACATAAGGGTAAGTATGATATAGTCCAGCAGCAGCCAAAAAACCCAATGCAAACCTAGGCTGCATTAATAGAGGGATAGAATCAAAAGCATGTGAAGTTCTAGTACTGGTTTACAAAGTCTTACTATGACCACACCTGGAATACTACATCCAGTTCTGCTCACCTTAATATAAAAAAAATGTTGAAACTCTGGAGGAGTGCAGAGAACAGCAACAAAAATGATTGAGGGTGTGGAGGCTAACACATACAAAGAACAGTTGCAGGACTTAGTTATGTCTAGTCTAATGAAAAGAAGGACTAGGGGTGACATGATAGCACTGGTCCAATATTTGAGGGGCTCTTTCAAAGTTGAGAGTGTCAAACTATTTTCCAAAGCACCAGAATACAAGGCAAGAAACAATATATGGAAACTAACCAAGGAGAGAAGGAACCTAAAACTAAGGAGAAAATTCCTAATGGTGAGAGCAATCAACCAGTGGAATAGCTTGTCTTTAGAGGGTACTCCATCACTGGAGGCTTTTAAAAAGAGACTGAACAGCCATTTGTCTGAAATGGTATAGGGCAGTGGTGAAATTCAAATTATTTTACTACTGGTTCTGTGGGCATGGCTTTGTGGGCATGGTGTGGCTTGGTGTGCGTGGCTTGGTGGGCCTGGCAGGAAAAGGATACTGCAAAATCTCCATTCCCACCCTACTTTGGGACCAGCCAGAGGTGGTATTTGCCAGTTCTCTGAAAATTTCCGCTACCGGTTCTCCAGAACCTGTCAGAACCTGCTGGATTTCACCCCTGGTATAGGGTCTTCTTTTTGAGCAGGGGTTTGGACTATAAGACTTCTAAGGCAGTGGTGAAATGCTACCAGTTCGGACCAGTTCGACCGAACTGGTAGTGATGGCACCGGGTGGTTCGGAGAACCGGTAGCGACGGCAGCATGAGGCTCCACCCACCTGCCCAGTTGTCATTACTTCCTGGTTTTAACCAGGGAGTAACCTGTTTTATACCCTCTGTGCATGCGTAGAAGAATTTGCACATGCACAGAGGGTCCAAGTGCAAATGTGATGTGTGCGTGTGAGTAAAAGGAACCGGTAGGGAAGGTAAGTAGATTTCACCCCTCTCTAAGGTCCCTTCCAACTCTATTCTATGTTCTAGGTATTAATTCCTCATGTGAACTACAACTTCTTAAATAATAGCCAGATAAATAAGAGTTAAAAGGAAAGATTCTAGGCAGGAAATCCAAAGCCTATGTTAGAAAACTTGTGTCAACTTATATCTGCCATTCAATATTCTAAAATCACCGAACCAAGATAAATGTTCCCTTTTTTCCATTACCGATATGACTATCGAAAGTAATAACATGTTGACAGAGTACAGTATTATCAACTTTCTCAGTTAAATGGCTATTGACTGACCAAAAATAGATTGAATTACCAGTGGAAATCTTAATACCATCACTTTAAGATTTACCTCACATGAAAAACAAAAGTAGCTAGGTAAATCAGATATTTCACATTTTCACAGTGACATTTAATATGAATGTTAAAATATTTGATATTCTTGCCCCCTTATTTATTTTTAAAGTATCTGCCATTTTCTAGTTCTCTCTCTCTTCCCTAAGAACAGGTTAAAAAGTTTCACTGCTTCATAAAAACACCAAACCGAAAAACTCCCTCAAATATGTTGCAGCTTCGGAAGTAGACTTCTGACATGTGAATAGTGATTACCTAAATAGACCTATAGTACTTTTTAACAATTTATAGTAGCAGGCAACTATAGTCCTGTCCTTCTGTGCCCCACAGAATGGCTTGCAAGATTATATGACCCACCCTCCAAAATATCAATATGTAAATGATATTTTAAGTCAAAGGATAGGCAGTTGTTTTTTTTTAACTGTTTCTTAATCTATTCATAAACTATAATCTTCTTCCACTACTTCTTAAATGTTTAGAACAAATTGACATATATAAATATAATTCAGTAATAGACTTAGAATAAGAATGGGGCGTGTTGATTTTTAAATAGTTTAATCTTTTCTCATTTGCTTTTAATTATTGCTTTCATACATTTGAACAAATTCACCTGCACAATACATATTCTTGATTTGTGACATGTTTTTTTTTCCCATTCAGGATATAAATCCTCCCTCCCTCCCTCCCTCCCTTCCTTCCTTCCTTCCTTCCTTCCTTCCTTCCTTCCTTCCTTCCTTCCTTCCTTCCGTTTGAAGACACAATCAGGGATTTGAAAGTAAAAACACCACTTACAATTGCCCTTACAATTCTAGCTGATTCTCTCTCCATTTTGCCAATTGTCTTGCAAGGATTTGGTATCCCAAACTAAATACATTATTCTAAATGTGGTTTGCCTAATATCAAATTGAGTGAAAGGTTTGCTTATCATGACATTGATAAAATGTTTCAATTAGCAGAGCTTATGTTTACTGAGTTTTTTAAAAGAGAACTGAGCAATTCTCTGTTTATATTCAGAAAGGTTTTTGAAATAACATCTAGATCCTTTTCATATATATCATTGTTTCATTTACAAGTATTCAAGGGTTACTGTACATGAGAAGAATTTAATATTAGTTGCACAACTACAGTGGCATAGCATGTCATGGGTTCTCTTGCCATTTTCTTCTACTTACATTTTAGACAAATGAATTAATATTAGGTAATACATAAAAAGGAACTTTCTGAAGTACCTCTTCTCCAGTAGTGGTTTTTCACTTACCTTCACTACAGTTTGGAACTGTGAGTGTGCAAACAGGGCACTTCTGGCATGCCATGATAATATCTGGGCAGGTGGGCGAACCGGTAGAAACTCACCACTGCTCTTCTCATAGCTAGTTGCCCTGTATGCAGCAACACTGTGAGTGACATCTGCTAAAGTCATTCTGGAGTTTACCTGCAGACACAGATCGTAATTCTTTCAGAAACTGCTACTATGAGGACCCTTTCAGTTCATTTAATTAAAGTTTGGCTGTCTGTAGAACTGCTGTTGCCACTGTTAAAGTACTCATCAGTAAAGAGCAGAAGAGAAATAGCAGTAATAATAGAAATAGCACTTAGACTTATATACCGCTTCATAGTGCTTTATAGCTCTCTCTAAGTGGTTTACAGAATCAGCATATTGCCCCCCAATAATTGGGGTCCTCATTCTCACACATGGATATGAGTCCGCTGCAGGGGTGAAATGCTCCCGATTTGGACCGGATTGCCTGATCCGGTAGCAATGGAGGCGGATGGTTCGGAGAACCAGTAGCAAAAATCCCTGCCCCCACCCCCATGCCCAGCTGAGCCGCACAATCATCAGATGCTTTTTTTTTACTTTTAAAAGCATTTTTTCGGCTGAAGAGGTTGTAGAAAAAATGCTTTTAAAAGTAAAAAAAAAAAAAGCCTCTGATGATTGTGCGGCTCAGTTGGGATCGTCAGAGGCATTTAAAAGAAAAAAAGGGTTTTTTTTAAAAAATGCCTGATGATCCCAGCTTACTTTCCTGATTGGCAGAGGCTTTTTAAAAAAGCCTCTGCTGATCAGGCAACTCAGCTGGGATCGTCAGAGCCTTTTGAAAGGATTTTTTTACAATCTCTTCACTGAAGAGGTTGTAGAAAAAATAGTTTTAAAAGTTAAAAAAAATTGGCCACGCCCACCCAGTCACATTACCTCCCACCACCACCACCAAGCCACACCCACAGAACCGATAGTAACAAATTTTAGATTTCATCACTGGTCTGCTGTTGTAGAATATGTTCTATTTAGAAATGTATCAATCATGCTTCTGGCTTGTTTGGGGTAATCTTCATAGGCGAATAGAATAGAATAGAATAGAATAGAATAGAATAGAATAGAATAGAATAGAATAGAATAGAATAGAATAGAATAGAATAGAATAGAATAGAATTCTTTATTGGCCAAGTGTTATTGGACACACAAGGAATTTGTCTTTAGTGCATACGCTCTCAGTATACATAAAAGAAAAGATACATTCATCAAGAATCATAAGGTACAACACTTAATGATAGTCATAGGGAACAAATAAGCAATCAAATCATATTAGGAAACAGTAAATATAAATCATAAGGATATCAGCAACAAGGTTACAGTCATATAGTCATAAGTGGGAGGAGATGGGTGATAGGAACAATGAAAACTTGCTCTATTGGCTCTCCTCTGGCTTGAGTAATATGTTGCATCTCAATTCTATTTTCTTTAGGCCCCCCAAAGTAGATGTTGTATCTGATTTCAGGGGTGCAATAAGTTCCTGCCAGATTTAATAATGTGAAAACAGCAATAGATGAGTAGAACTATTTCAATGAATGAGTGGAAAAAAGGGCAAACATTCTGAGTGATTCATTAATGGGGGAACAGAGAACGTTTTGTGTTTCCTGAATTGAAGTCATCTCAGATTATTTAGTTGTTTGAACTGCAATTCAATGCTTATTAAGAACATCTAAGCTCCCAACATTACAGTTCCATTGTACTGGATTACTGCAGTAAAGTACAGTCTCCTTTAAGTAGAGGTTGATTCCTAGTGACTGTATCTATATCATCTCCTTGGCAACATGAATGGTTTTCCTTGCCATTACTTTCTGGGATTTATTTATTGTTTTTGTTGATGTCTAGCCAATATCTCTGAAATTCCCAAGTAGTCTCTCATTCAAGTAATAACTGCCCTTGCTAAGGTCAGCCAAATCAAGCTAATTGATGGGGGTAATTATTATTATTTTTATTATCCACTTTCAAATAGATTAATGCTGTAACATCCCTGCTAGTGGGTTTATTATAACCAGAAGTCTGATATCAGACATTGGATGTCATCATAGAGTTTCTTTGCAGTGGGACTAATACTAACCAGATGACCTACAATAACAAGACATTAATTCAGTGATATCAGAAGGCGTTAATACTGTTCTGGGATTGAAGCTAGAAGGAACACAATGACATTCATAGATATTTGCTATCAGCCATAGCTGACATCAGATGCGTTATGGAATTATTCAAATCACGAATTATGTAATCTGAGTAAAAAATGCAGAAAGAGTCAGGATCAGTAAAGGAAGTGTATCTTTACACAATTCAAGTATAATTATTATAGAATATTGTAGAGGATGGCGGACTTTTTGTTCAATTACAATTAACTATGTTGGCAGGATCTACGGACACTGAATTTTTTAAACCAGTTTGGAAAGAGAACAAATATTGGTTCAGGTTCACCAATATTCTCTGCAATTTCTAGATCCAGGAAAATGTAGATCTCCCAAGAATATAGTGTTATGGAGCACAGCCTAGATCTCAAAGAAATAAAAGCAATGTGGAAGTATTCAAAATTATGTAAGTGTTCATTGCAAAATAGATGAGTTGGTGGTCTTAAAAGCCTCAAAGCCTTCCAGACAGGGTGGGCTGTATAATTAAAGGATGAATCAAATATATGTACTTCTAAGAAGCATTGCTTATAGCCTAGAATTGGCGACTCTTCTTTTTGCTACAATTTATCCATAAAACTAATTACTTAAAATAGGCCATGCATCAAATAACACAATTTCCTTAAGCTCAGAATTTCAATATTTATGAGTTAATTTGAATTCCAAATCAGAAAAGAGATGTGTGTACAGCTGTAAAAAACAGCTTATCTTATGCATAGCTAATTGCTTGGAAAAGTTCAGCTGATTCATTCTTTGCTCTTCTTTTGCAAAACTCTCTAAGAAATGAGCAATCCTAAACCTCTAAATATCAAGTCAATTTTGTGTTCAAACAATTTTAACACAATCACAAATTACAAAAGAACTCCAGAGACATATTCAGTGGAGCTGTCTACACACAGAACATTATGCTGTTGTTTTAAACATTTAGTTGTGTCCAACTCTTGGTGATTTTATAGACAAGAGCTCTCCATGCCATTCTGTCAAGCACAGCTTCTTTCAATTGTTGGATGTCCAATTGTGTATCAGATTTGATGATATCAAGCCAGCATGTACTTTGGTTGCTCCTGCTTCTTGTTCCTAACATTATTGCCTTCTCCAATGAATTTGGATTTACTTTGGCATGGCCAAAGTAAATCAAACACAGCCTTATGATTTTAGCTTCTAGTGAAGTGTCTGGTTTTACACAATTTAATACCTCTCTGATAATTATACTGGCTGCCATGGTATATGCAATAATTTACACCAGCACCATAGTTCAAAGTTCATAATTCTTCTTCGATCAGCCATTCTTAGTGTCCAACTCTCACACCCATATATTATTATATGTCAAGTCTGAAGGGAACCTGTCTGAAGCCATCTTGTGCTGCCTCATTGTTGCCACGAAGCCTGAGAGAGGGAAGGGAGGGGGGAAGTAGATAGCCCAGCTAACAGTCAAAAAGTTTTTCTAATGGGAACCAAGGTCATCATAACAGATGGCTGATGAAGGAGGAGAGAAGCCTGCCATCTGTATTCATTGGACCATGTGACTAGTGACACTTGGGGTGTGTGTGTTGTACTCTTTTAATTAGGTGGAAACCGTGGGAACTTTCAGGGTTGGTTTTCACTGGCTGTGCTGATATGATGTATCCAATAAACATCTTCTTTGAGGAAGTTCTGCTTTCAATGGGTGCATTACTTGGAATGCTGACATTAAGCCAAGTCTCCTAATTTACCATCGCAACCAGGATCCTGAGCCTCGGCTGCTTCTCGGCTTCAGGGGAGCAAAGAAGACTCAGGGAAGGCCACAGAGATTGACAGACTATTGTTTTAACTGCTTTTTGTGTTGGTATTAATAGCTCTGCTTTTCCAGTTTCATGTTAACATTGGAATGTAGCCAAAGGTTAACCTGTGCTTGATTTCAGGAATAGAACTGCATTGTGAACAATTTTGGATCCAAGGAAGATAATTTATCAAACTAATTTATCTTCAATTTCCTCATTGTTGATTTTAAATGTCTCATGTCCATCTGCAGCTGTTGTCATTATCTTTGTTTTCCTGATGTTAAGACTAAATCCTACTTTTTCACTTTTATCCTTGATTTTCTAGGTACTTTTTTCCCAGGTTTTCCTTATTTTCAGCCTAAAGTGTTGTATCATCTGCGTCCCTCAAACTATTTGTGGTTCTTTCCCAATCTTCATTCCAACGTCAGGCAGTCCCTGATCAAATTTCAAATTTCAATATCAAATTTCTGCATGATCACTTCAGAATACAGATTGAACAAAAATGGTGATATAATACATCCCTGTCTAATTTCCTTACTGATTCTAAACCAATCAGTGTCATCATAAAGTGTTCTCACTGTTGCCTCTTGATCAGTGTACAGTGATCTGGTGAGTCTAATCAGAACTGGGACACTAGGTCACCAAGATCATGCAAAGCTGCCCATAGCTTATTGTGTTCTACCCAGTTAAAAGCTTTTTTTCAATCGATAAAGCACATATAAAGATCCTTTTGATATTCACATACCTTTTCCAAAATCCATCTATTATTAGCAATGTGATCTTGAGTGTGCCGCACCACTTTCTAAAGTCAACTTATACCTCAGGTAACTCTTTATAGCCTTTGTTTAATAATTTTTAATTAAATCTTGCTTGCATGAGAAATCAATGCCATTGTGTGATAGTTGGAGCAGTCTCTGGCATCTCCTTTCTTTACTAATGGAATAAAAACAGTTCTTTTCCAGAGGCCATGACATGTAGTCCATACCTCTTGACACAGGTCAGTGATGATGTTAACTGGCACTGGTCTTAATAATTCGGCAGGTCAATACCTGGGGCTTTCCAGTTCGGCAATTTCCCCATGGCCTATTTCTACTTCTTTCTTTTCCTTTGGGCTGTCGTCATTGTTATCTTGATGGTAAATCAAGCTGCTGTATAATGTAACAGTACATTATATCTCTGCATAATTCATTTTAGACTTCTTTGAGTCATCCCCATATGTTCATGACAAAGAATAAGTTAAATAGCAAAACAATTGTAATTATGTAATCAATGTAACATTAAAAAGCCTCACTTTACATATTAGTTCTATGAATTGTATGTAACAGTATCATGTGAACTTGGCTTCCATTGATCTAGCTTTGAATTATGTTAACCATCCCACACTTGATACTTTCCAAATGTGTTGGATTTCAATTATCAGAATTTGTCACTTACATGATTATTGGTAAGAATTTTGAGAGTTTGAATCTATAATTTAGAGGATCTGTTATTTAGAAAGCACCAGGTGACAAGTGGCTGTACATATTATTATGAAGAAAGAAAAGATTCCTAAAGTGTCATGTTCTTGAACTGAACGACAAATAGCTAGGAAACATACAACAGAACAGTGTGGATTTACTCGGGAATCTTCCACCATTTTACCGAATCAGGTGGTTTCAAACACTTGATGAAGACATTCAAGTACAGGGACTCAAGACTATTTTTGTTCCAACAAAAACTATTGTTCTTTGTCACTATTATATCACATTTAAAAGAGCTGAGTAACTTTGAAAACTTTATAATGAAACTTAGATGCTCTCAATAAAGATACTCACAATTTAATTTAGGAAATTTCGGTGATTTCTAGCTATATTAACGTGGGAAAAGATCCTTTTCACTGCCATTTGCAGTAGCAGCACAACCAGTGGTGGCTTGCCCCCGGTTTGCACTGGTTCTATAGAACCAGTAGTAAAACTGGCAGGAGGCTCCGCCCACTGACCCTGATGTCATCAGAACGCTTCTGTGCATGCGCAGAAGAGCGCATGTGCGCGCGCACTAAGCAAACAGCCCCATTGCAAATCGGTAGTAAAGGTAAGAAGAACCCACCCCAGAGCACAACCAATTCTTTCCCAACCTCCAATTATGCTAAGATCCTACTTTTTATCCTGCACAGTATTATGCGCAATTAGTCTTTGATGTAAAACCACAATTGAGACCAAAATTGCTAAATGAAACATTTAAGTGAGTTTCGCCCCATTTTGTGATCTTCCTTGCCACCGTTGTTAAGTGAATCACTGCAGTTAAATTAGCTACTTGGTTGCTAAGTGAATCTGACTGCCCCATTGACTTTGCCTGTCAGAAGGCATGATCCCAAGACACTGCAACTGTTATAGATATGAGACAAGCATCTTAATTTTGATCATGTGACCATGGAGATGCCTTCAATGGCCAAAACTGTGAAAAAGGGTCATAAGTCACTTTTTTCCCCATTGTATCTTTGAATAGTCACTAAATGAACTGTTGTATGTTGAGGGCTACTTGTATCACAAAACGGAAAAAGCTAGTTTTTCAAAACGAGATCTAACTCTTCGTGTTGTACTTTTTCTGCAATCTATTCATGGCTCATTGCTAGGGATGCCTGAATTAAATTTTGAGTTTTAAGAGAGGCTCTGCCACTCCAACTTCATAGTGCACCTGAATTGGTTACAAATTTCCCCCAAATCAGAATACTTCTGACTTTGAATTAATTTATTTGACACTAGAACAAAACTAAATTTGGTAGCACTGGGGTCTGTCAGTGATGTGTTTATCTGTTGGCTTTACTCTTCATTTTCTATGCTCTCTAGCTCTTGGTCAAAGGCAAGGTCTTGCTCAGTGGTGGGATTCAAGTAATTTAACAACCGGTTCTCTGCCCTAATGATTTCTTCCAACAACCAGTTTGCCAAACTGCTCAGAAAGTTAACAACCGGTTCTCTCGAAGTGGTGCGAACTGGCTGAGTCCCACCACTGGTCTTGCTCAATATGACTTTAATATAACATAAAATATAATGATTGAGGGATATATGTAAAGCTGCTGAATACTAAATATTTATGATTGGAATGATGGAATATAGGGAAAATATTTGAAATTACATTATATTGTGAAAAAAGAGTAATGGGAGAATACTTGAATAAGATAATTTAGAGTTAGATTTAGATTTTACCACATTTAACATTATTGCATATATTTGATGGAAGAAATAAAGTGGAAACAAGAAGCTTATTGTTCATCTGCTTTTAGCAGTATAGTCAGTCATTGCCTACGCTGGAAATATCTGGATAATCTTTTGCTTTAAAAATGGTTGGATAAGATTTGATTGATTGCTCTGCTTGAAATCATCTCCAATAAAGTCAATATGCTTAAGAAAATAAAGTAGGAAATGATTATCTGGATGGAATGAAATTTTATGTTTTAAAAATGCCCATTAGTATGTATGGAAGATGTGACTATCCTAATACAGGAATAATTACAGTAGAAACTATTGCAGGTCATTGCAATGTAAAAAAAAGGTATAAAAATTATATTTAAAGATCAATAAAATTCCAAATTCCATTTAGTCCATTATGGTCAGTGATGACTGGCAGAAGCCCTACAGGGTTTTAGCTGCATGGTTTATCATACCTGGAGATGCCAAGAACTAAACATTAAAAAGTATTTGCATACAAAGAACTTGCTGTGCCTATGAGTTACGTATGAGTTTAGATGGAATATGTTGGCTACGTTTAGATAAACATTTAGTCTAAATGTATCTGTCCCCGTATTTGCATTTTATTCATTTGTTAAATAAGATTAACAGCCAAAATAATAGTGCATTCTTGTTCAAGATTCATAAATACAGAGCAGCAGGAAGGAATCTCAGCTGTCATCCAGTTAGTTCAGGAACACCAAAGATAAAACATCCATGATGCAAGATTCATTCGCTTTACTTGGATGATGGTAATAGACATATCACTTTTGTCTGAAAACCAGTAAAGATTTGGAATGAATCCATTCTTGTGATGGGTGTTCAACGTTGGAAAAAAGAAATTACACTGAAGAACAGGTCTCTCTCACCATCTGTCCATGTGGCTGTTTCCAGATCTGACACTATCAGTTTCCCAGAAAACAAGCTGGCAGAGGATAACAGAATACACTTTGGCTGCCAGCCTTCTTACTTTCAAAAGATCTCTTGGCTCATGTGAATAAGAAACGAAATGCTAAAGTACCTAGTGGAACAGATTAAGATTTGTTAAAGCAAATGTTAAATCTGAATTGAACTAGAATCATAACCAGTGACATAATACGTACCACATTTTTGTTTATAAACAAACATATCAACGAGATATTATAATGGGACTTGTTCTTTTTGTTTGTATATTTGTCTTCAGTTACTTCTTTATAGTGATGGAAATCAAATAGGACAATGAAATTTAGATATATATGAAGTGAGGCCATTATATGATGGGCAATCATAGATTCTCCGCAGATTCATATAATTAAGATTCCTTTGAGAAAGACTTGAAACAGTAAACAAAACAGAACCATTGATGCCCTCTAATTATCTTTAACTCTCTAAATCAGCAATGCCCAATCTTTCTGGCTTGGTCGGGAAGGGGGAGGGGACGGTTCTGTGGTTGGCACGCCTGTGAGTGCGCATAATTACATTTGCACAAGCGGTGAGATGAAGCTTCATGCAAACGTATGTCATTTGTGCAAGTGGAGTTGGGCATACATGCATGTTCACCCACCACTTGCAAGGCCTGGAAATGGGCTGTGGCCTGGGGTTTGGGGACCCCTGCTTCAAATGACAGTTTGCAAAAGAAATCATCATGAACAATAAATAGCAACCATGAAAACCTATACTCTGGTTCATTTGAATTGTTTTTGACTATTACATTTTGTGTGATGTTCTAAAATAAGAGTCAAATGGATGTCATTTAGTCTGTAAGTCAATTTTCTCCAGTCTGTTGTCACCTAGATTTCTGTAGCTTAATTTCAAATTATGAAATTATAATGATTATAAAATTTAGTACATCTGAGAAGGCCCAGGCTGCTGTAACACTTATCTAAAGGTAGGTTACATTGACGTCAGTATGGCTATTTCGGAAACGTGTTCATGAAAAAAGCAGTCTTAAGTTTCCATGTGCAATTAATGGGTGTATATTTGAGAGAATACAAATATATCAGAAATATTTTTCCTTAAATATACATATAAGGAAAAATATTTTATACACATGAATATAAGGGACATATTTTTCTATTTGGATCCTTAGTCTGTTTGTAACTTTCTAAAACCAATGTTCTAATCATCCTTTTGCTATTTATTCCAAAAGCCCTTAAAGTCCTTAAACTTGTACTGTGTTTCCCCGAAAATAAGACCCTGTCTTATATTTTTCTGAACTCTGAAATGAGTGCTAGGCCTTATTTTTAGGTCGAGTGTGGCTCCTCTTGCCATCTTACCTGATTTCCAGCTCTGTCTCCCTAACCCTAACCAGAGGAAATGGCAGGGACCAGCTGCACATGTGTTTAAATATTTTCAGGGAGGGTTTATTTTTGGAGGGGGGAGGGTCTTATTTTAGTGCAGGTGCTCAAAAGCCCGATTGGGCTTATTATCAGGGGATGTCTTAGAGTTTTTAAAACACCTTTTACTAAGGATTGAAGGAAACTCACCTGGTGCTATAACATTTGTCAATCCGAAGGTCCCTTAATAGCTGAAAGGTAATTAATAAGCAACTTCCAAATGTGATTAGAAAAGGAAGTGTGGGAATCCAATGTCTTTTCAAAGACATCAGCCCTGGTTTGAGGGCTATTCCCTTGTCTACTAAAACTCTAAACCCATTGGTAGCTACTGTTTTGCAGATTCCTCATAAGAAACAACCGTCTTTAGCAGCAATCTCAATCTTTATGGCTTGCTGGCCTGGCTGGGGGGAAGAGAGGGGAAGTATCCTGCTGCTTGCATGAGCTCATGGCCCAGTTGTGAATAGGCCATGACTCGGTATTGGGCCACCGCCTAGGGGTTGGGCCCCCCAGGTCTATAGCATTTGCAAGTGATCTCAAGTTATTTCCTTGCCTGGAGAGGAATTATTGAGGAGCCTGCTCAAAGGTGCTTTTTCAGGAGACGCTTCTTTGGCTCTGACAGGATAGTGGGGATAGTGAAGAAGCTTCTTGGATGAGAAGTGAAACATCTTCAAAAGAAAAAAAACCCAAGAAAGTCCAGTTGCCTCCTGAAAAAGCACCTTTGGGACAACCATGACCTGGGTGACTGAGAATCTCTACAGACTATTGAGAGGCCTGTTTACTTGCCCACTCTTCATTTTCATGGAGCCATCTTCAGTCCAGTATTTATTCCCAAACGTAAACTTGGAAATCCTGATGATTGAGGGTTGCTTGTTTAGGATGCTTTGTTCTTAGAATTTGCTTCCTCTCACAAAGACCTTATATAAAGGTCAAGAGGCAGGCTTCCATGGCAAGAAGACAAGCTTTCTTTCGTTCTTGATTATCTAACCCAGGAGTCTCCAACTTGGCAGCTTTAAGGCTTGTGGACTTCAATTCCCAGAATTCCTCAGCCAGCAAAGCCAAGGTTAGAGACCCCTGATCTAACCAGAGTTTTTTTTCTAGTTTTCTAATTTTTTCCCCTAAATCTAGTAATTCAAAGACAAGGGAAATTGTGTGAAGTGGATTAATATTTCCCTGTTTGGGAGATATTTAAATTTAAATACTTTTAGGCTGCACTCCAAACATACTTATCGAGAAGAGGCTGAGTATTGTGCAGCTTCATTCTTAGTAAACATGCATAAGACTGCGCTGTGCAGAACATTAATTTTTGGGTAATGAAAATCTGTAATTTTCTCGAAAGCAGTTTTACCTTCTATGCCCATTGACTCTTGCATAATTAATTTTCAAAACTTACTTGAAAAGTCAAGTAAATGGATAATTAGTATTTAAATCTCACAGAACTCCTCTGTTTGGTTTATTTCTCTGGAAAATGCTATGGTTTATGGTTTGTCACTGAATTTGTCAGGAGTGTTAGAGTAACTGATGTACAATAAAATGCCATCATTTAACATGAACCCGATCAACATGAGTCATGGATATTAAATTTCTAAATGCGAGGTGTTCATTTATTACAGTTGTTTTCTTTTCTACTAAAGCTGTGATGGTGAACCTATGGCATACGTGTCACAGGTGGCACATGGAGCCATATCAGTGGACACACAAGCGTTGCCTTAGCTCAGCTCCAGCGCACTGGTCAGCTGATTTTTGGGCCTTCTGGGCCCACCGGAAGTTGGGAAATGGGCCATTTCTGGCCTCTGGAGGGACTCTAGGGTGATGGGGAAGGCCATATTCGCCCTCCCCAGGCACCTAGAAATCCTCTGGAGCCTGGAGAGAGGGAAAAATGGGCCTACCAGGCACATCGTGCCATCATGTGCCAAAAGTGGGGGGAACGCAGGGGGGTCCCACAGGCATGCAAGGGGGCTGGGTGCATTGAATTATGGGTGTGGGCACATGCACACGCCCCCCCCATGCTCCCCCTACTTTTGGCATGCAACAGCAAAAAGGTTAGCCATCACTGGACTAGAGGATGGGTCAGATTGTTAAAAAATATTCATAATGTTCTATGGTAAACAGAACCAATTGCTATATATAAAAGCTAATAGAGCACATACGAGAATATGTGACTGTCCAGGTATTTCTAAACTACATCATTCATAATCACCAAGCATGGCCAAAAAATTGGATGCTGGCATTCAGTTACTGATGCTCCATTATATTATCCCTAGGCAATATTACCTCCAGGTAATTCGGCAACAAACGTTAAGTAACTATCTAGCTGAATCATCCAAATGGAGTAGAAAAAAAGCAATCTTTCAATCAGTCAAGAAGGCAGCTGTGTCTGCAAAATATACTTACCCAAATTAATTGAATGGTGACTCATTCAATCCAATTTTCTGGGTTCACATAACACACTGAACCATGAACTAATCATTTTTTGTTGGTACAACCTGCCAGACTAAATTGTTGTTAAGTAGTTTGTATCATAGGAACATAATGCTGGATCAGGTTAAGGTTCTAATCTGGATCAGGTTTATCTAATCTGGATAATGTTCTTAATTAGAACATTAAAGTTCTAATCTTGTCACAGAACAATGAACCAGGTACATCCACAACGTTCACAAGGAGTGTGGTAGGGATGTCTTTACAAATTGGTGCCTAATAGACAAACACTCATATCTAGCAGATGTGCATTCATACAGTCCTATAGACTCATAGCACATATTCCAGAGGTGGGTTTCAGCAGGTTCTGACCAGTTCTGGAGAACCAGTAGTGGAAATTTTGAGTAGTTTGGAGAACCAGTAAATACCACCTCTGACTGGCCCCTCCCCCATCTATTCTCTGCCTCCCATGTCCTAGCTGATCCGGAGGAAATGGGGATTTGCAGTAACCTTCCCCTGGAGTGGGGAGGGAAAGGAGATTTTACAGTATCCTTCCCCTGGAGTAGGGTAGGAATGGAGATGTTACAGTATTCTTCCCCTGCCATGCCCACCAAGCCACACCCACCAAGCCATGCCATGACACACCACGCCACGCCACGCCCACTATGCCATGCCCACCAAGCCACGCCCACAGAACCGGTAGTAAAAAATTTTGAATCCTAAAACTGACATATGCACTCATACTCAAACACATTGCAGCAATCTAGAACACACACACACACACACACACAGAGGAAACAACCATCTTTCAACAAAATGGGCATTCTTGCAACTTTATTGAAAAGTGCTGGACCATTCAATCCACTTTAATCCAACTAATGCAAACTGTGAAAAGGATAAAACACCAGACAAACAATTGAGCAGAAAACAATAATCAAAGCACTTGTAGGAAGAAAACTATATCTCTGCCAATATTGGCAAGGCAAGCTACTGTATATAAACTTCATAAAGAAATACTCCTTCCCAGAAAAAATAAAAGCACCGGCTCAGCTATAAATGAACTAAATATGAGAAATGATTGAAGAAGAAAATGACATTATGATAGACAAGTAGGTTCCCTTTTCCATATCACTCACTCTCACTACAAGCACTGTCTCACAGAAACTAAATTAGCTCAGTTATCTCAACAAGATATGGTTGTGGGAAAAGTCCTTACTTCAATAAGGAATCAAAACACTTAAAGATAGATGTAACAAAGTACCTTTCATTTGGGATGAATAACTACGTTGATCACCAGAGTCTCTGCCAAAATAATACCAATATAAAAGAGCCTTTAGCAAAGCAAATTAATAGATTACATACTGTCCAAACCAGGGCTCTCCAAAATGGCAACTTTAAGACTTGTGGATGTCTACTCCCAGAATTCCTTAGGCACTTTCAATCTTAAAGTTGCCAAGATTGGAAATCCCTGGTCCAAACTATTTCACAAGGAGTCATAAAGTGGGACTTCCAGGGGAGATATGGCAAATCTAAGATAGCCCTGCAAAAGCAAAGCCAACAACCATGGCAAAGAACCAAGAATAAAATAGGATAGAATTCTTTATTAGCCAAGTGTGATTGGACACACAAGGGATTTGTCTTTGATGCATATGTTCTCTGTGTACATAAACAAAAAGAAATAAAATATATTCATCAAGAATCATAAGGTACAACACTTAGTGATCGTCATAGGATACTCATAAGCAATCAAAGCATACTAGGAAACAGTAAAACAATATGAACTGTGGAATCTCTCCAGATAAAGGTAAAGGTAAAGGTTCCCCTCACACATATGTGCTAGTCGTTCCTGACACTAGGGGGCGGTGCTCATCTTCGTTTCAAAGCCGAAGAGCCAGCGCTCTCCGTGGTCATGTGGCCGGCATGACTAAACACCAAAAGTGCACAGAACACCGTTACCTTCTCACCAAACGTGGTCCCTATTTTTCTACTTGCGTTTTATTATGTGCTTTTGAACTGCTAGGTTGGCAGAAGCTGGTACAAGTAATGGGAGCTCACCCTGTTATGTGGCACTAGGGATTTGAACCGCTGAACTGCTCACCTTTCGAGTGACAAGCTCAGTGTCTTAGAGGGAAAAAAGTGTTCTGGATGGCTGCTCCCCACAAAAAGAAAGCAGAGCAGCTTTTTTTTTCTGTGAGTTTCAGTACCAGTAGACAAGAATTATTTAAAAAAGGCTTTTTAAAGCCTTGAAGAAGTTGAAGAATTCTTTGCAAACCCTATGATAATATTTGAACAAATTAAAAATTAAAAGTGTTAGAAGTAAAAGAGAGGAATATAAAGTTGGTATGTTTAAGGTTAAAGGCTTTTATGCTGATACCAGGACTAAAAATATGTTTTATGTATTTGTTTATAGATAAGAGATGGGATATGGGATGAAGAGATAAATGTTTATAACTTTAGAAAGAGTGAAGAGTTCATACTTGTGTTTATAACAGGCCATTTGGTTATATATTTTTCTTTCTTTTTTTATTTTTCTCTATATATTTTTTATTTTTTTCTTGTCCTTTTTAATCCCTCAATTTTCTTTATTTTCTTTAAGTTTAGTTTATATTAGATTTTACTGTTACAATAAAAATTCTTAATAAATGAATGCGTATATATATGTGTATACACACACATACACATACACACACACACACATACGTACGTACATACGAATGTACGTACGTACGTACGTATGTATGTATGTATAACAAAATACTCATATAAATCATACAATTATATTTATAGCTCGAGTATAATACCTGATCATACTGTGGGATGATCTTACCATGGTCTGAGCCAGTGCCTCTACATTCCACAATCTTGAAAAGGCCCCAGAACTGCCCCCTTCGACTGATACTAGAATCTTCTAACATAAACAACATCCTTCTTCTATCTGTATAGTTAAACGTTTCAAACAGGAAAAAAGAAAGTCTGGTTTATGTTAACTTTCTCCTTCACCTCCAGTTCATCTGCTCTGTTTGATCTATGCTACAGAACCATAAGGAGAAAGTAGAATATTAATTGTTCCCACAACATATTCTGAGATTCCTAGTATAACTCAAATAAGCCATTGTATTCATCTATTGTCTCGCCTCCTTGACTCATTAACTGCATTTTGTCATCACCAAATAAAATGGTTCGCTGTACTGATGAAATGTATATTTTAATATACAAAGGGAGACAATATGTATGCTTTAGGCTTGTCTTTGCCTCTGGTAGATACCAATAAATCAATTTGTGCTTCAGTGAAAATGTGCTTCTCTCTGAATTTAAACAAATTCAATTTTTTTCCTACAGCCTCTCCACCATTGGTTATTCTAGTAACCATTTAAAACCATCTAAAGCGATGCTTCTCCATATTTATTCGGTAGCAACACATTCTATAGTTTGAATCACGAGTGTCAAAGTCAATTGTGTGACGTGACATATTGCGACATATCGTGACTTTTTTGCCTTTGTGGAGCTGGGGTGGGCATGGCCTGTGCATGATGCACCCAGCCCATGGCCGCCAGTTTGACACCCCTGGTTAAAATGGATAGTGTGTAGTGAACTACTTTCTATTACTTGTCTTATAAGAAAATAAGAGAAAAAAAATCAGTCAATACATATTTTCATGTTATGTATGTTATATATGTTATGTATGTTATGTATGTTATGTATGTTATGTATGTTATACTGATGCAATGGCTCAGTGGCTAAGACGCTGAGCTTGTCAATCAAAAGGTCGGCAGTTCAGCAGTTCAAATCCCTAGTGCCGCGTAACGGGGTGAGCTCCCGTTCCTTGTCCCGTTCCTTGTTCCTTCTGCCAAACTAGCACTTTGAAAGTACGTAAAAAATGTAAGTAGAAAAATAGGGACCACCTGTGAAGGAAAGGTAACAGCGTTCCATGCACATTTGGCATTTAGTCATGCCGGCCACATGACTACGGAGACATCTTTGGACAGCATTGGCTTTTTAGCTTTGAAACAGAGATAAGCACTGCCCCTTAGAGTCGGGAACGACTAGCACATATGTGCAAAGGGAATCTTTTTAATGTCACCCCTACTACAGTTTTTCTAGCTAAAATGCACCCAAAGCTAGTCTTTCCTCAAAGAAAAACAAATAATAGGGTTGTTTTTTTTTAAATCTTAACATGATATAGTTGAAGGAACACAGGAAAGTACCTTGTACCAAATCAAATGATTGGTCCTTCTAACTATTATGTCCACAAGATAGAGCTCATATGGCTTCAAATCCCTGTTTCTAAGACACCAGGAATTTAATCCAGAATTATTTTGAATACCCTTTTTAATCTGATGATGTTTTGACATTAATAGGATTAATCCGATGGTTACAGTAGAAGCTTGCTGTCCAACTACTGAAAATGTTGGCTGCAATGAATGAAGAATTTTACAATGGTTATAACAGTTGTTCAGCACATATTGATCAATTATTTCAACCTCTTTCAAACAATCTACTGTATTGAGAGAGATTTGGAACAGAAGAAAAAATATACTGTGCTGAATGTTCAGAAGCATACAACAGAATTACGATAATTAATCAGGACAAAAATGTTGTAATATATCTTACTTCTTTTTAACAAGCAATTCTACTGAGGATTTATTAGAAGCTTTCACCAGCCTCTACCTTGGACAGGGTTATTATTTCTAGATTATTTTAATGTCATCATACAGATGAATTATATGATTTAAAGGATAGAATAATTTATTTCCCTCCTAGAATGATTATTTGCCAATAACTACATTGAAATCAAAAGTGGCCTCTATATACCCTTGAATCTGTTGCGGTCCGCCAGCAGCCTGAGGAGCTGGCAGCAGAATTGGACAGCGAGGAGGCTGGGGAGGAACATGGGCCAGTCCTGGAATGTGGTGAGGCTCGGATGAGGGCTCTGCATCAGAGGCAGAGAAAGGGCCATCTGGGAGGTACGTGCTGCATCTAGAGCCTCCAGAGTTGGACCTCAGCAAGGCAGAGGAACAGGGAGAGCCTGTTCCCAGTGCGTGCATGCACAGAGCTGCCAGAAGGCAAGAACAGTTAAAACAAAAGGGACAATTCAGGAGTAGGGCTTGGAGATGATTGGCACCTCTCACAAGATTTAAAAGAGAAGCAAAGGCACCTGGGCTTTTGCAGGAAGCAACGTTGTTAATTCTGTGCAGTTTAAAGTTTGAAGCTCTGTTTGATTCTGGATTCTGTGTGGCTTTGCCAATTAGGTCTTTGGCAGTGTATCAAGGGAGATAAAGTTGGGTGATTATCAGCCTTATCCCAAAGGACTCTTTATAACTATTTGGGATTCACTCATCTGTGAATGAACAGAATTGACAGCTGTTAAAATAAAACAGGTTTTTGGGACTACTCGTGTGTTTTACTGACTCAGGAAGCCTAGGTCAGAACAGAATCTGCATTAGGCTTCTTTTCCATTCCATCAATTTTTGTCAGGATTGGAAGCATTTCTACTTTTATTTTGATTCCACTTTGTTGTTTGCTAAAATCACTTGCTTGAGATTTTTTCCCCCATTATACTAAATGGTAGGCATGAAGCCCTAAGCATCCAAATCCCATTTTGGAGTCATTCTTCTATCAAACAGGACTGTATCCAAAAGGAAAAAGTTTGCATTCTGAATCACCAAATTGGGTTCTGACCTGGACAAAGTTTGGTGAGCAATGCAGACAGAATTATACCATTTAATTTATATATAATTACGTCACTTAAATCAATATGTATTAATTCTGGAAAGTGACTGAGAGCTACATTACTGTTAGTTAAGAGCAACCTGCCTGAAGCTTTCCCTTTTTACCTGTGTGCCTCCCCTCTCAGTTCTTCTCTTTCTGTTGAAGCATATATGTAAACCAGAGGTGTCAAATTCTAGGTTTAGATTTGGCCTGGGATGCTGCCCTGGAAACAGCAAAGGACCAGCCCATGGTTCCTCTGCCAGGAAAAGTGGAGTTCGCGAGGGCCACGGACAGCCCTTGGGAGCTCTGTTTTTCCACCACAGGCACCCTCAACATGAGTGACGTTGAGCTGGCCATGCCCACCCTGTCCATGCCACCTGCCCCCCTCAGGGTCAAACACAACCCTGATGTGGTCCTCGATGAAATCGAGTTTGACATCCCTGATGTAGAGGGACAAATCACAAATGTCCAATAGGATCACCCAGTTTTATTTAATTCAATCACATGAAGATTTATTCAGACCAAGAGGACATAGGCTGAGTTTATAGAGCACACACAGACTTTGGTGCTTTATCCATGGGAAAGTGTAGATTACATTCCTGCTGCTTTAACAGCCAGATAAATACCATGTTTCTCCGAAAATAAAACCCTGTCTTGTATTTTTTTGAATCCTGAAATAAACGCTTGGCCTTATTGCCATGCACTCAAAAGCCCAATTGGGTTTATTATCAGGGGATGCCTTATTTTGGAGGAAACAGGGTAGTAGCAGTAGTTTTTATTTATTGCAGAGATTAGCTAAATATAGCATATATAAATGTACCAAAAACCAACATAAAAAATTAACAAAAACTGGCCAAATCACTGAACAGGAAGAGAAAAATTACATTTATCTAAGGATGTCATGTGAAGAAATTAATTCAAAGTACATGAATTTGTTTGCCTCTGAGCTTTGAATAAGAAATCAAGGTAGTGTTGTTTATTCATACTGTCTTAGACCTACAACAGCAATGTAATTATCAGTCAGAACCATTTTAAATATTTGGTGTATAATTTGCTATCTCTGATAAACCTGAGTATATTGTCAACTTGCAAAGCTTTCAAGTTGCCATGAGCAGGAGGGAGGGAGAACTGATAGAGCTGATTGATTTCCCTAACTGAAGTTACATTCCATACATGCTTCCTGACCACAATCAGAAGGAGAGTGCTGGATTTCACAGCCAGCCAAAGTGGTTAATTGGAGAATTGGAGAATGAGATTTACGACATGGCCAGGGAGGAGGGGAGAGACAGGGTCATAGGGGAACGTAAATCTACATGGGATTAGTTCTAACTGCATCTGAATATTGCCGAAATGGTGCTCCTAATAAATGACTGTATTTCTTTTGAAGTTTGGCTCATGGCTCATGAATTAATTAGGGCATCTTTTGGACACTTCACATATATACTGTCAAAGCTGCTAAGCAAAATTTGGCTACAGCGCATACAATATTGGACTGGATACTTTGAAAGGAAGAAAGAGATATGGCTTATAAATCTCTACAGAATTCTTTTTCGCATGGAAGCCATAAAAATAAAAATGTTCAGAATAGGGGATCAGACATTTCTGACAAGAATTCTCTATTGTGTATAAAAGACTGGCAATAGTCAACTAGAATTTCTATATATTAAATTGCTCCGAACCTGAATTAATTACCTTCTGTCATTTTCCATTTAAACTTTCTGCTTCACAAACTTTTCTGGAGTTCTCAGTAATTATAGAACATTCTTGGAGGGTTCATAAACTGCCAGTTTCTCACTAATGCTTGACTTCAATGAAAAACTGAGGTCTCTCTTGTTACCTGGCAATCTGATAACTCAGGTTAACAGTTTCAGGCAGTACTTAAACTAGAAATCCCATTTTTGACCTCCATCCTCATGACTGCCGAATTCCAGTCTTAAAGCTACACTAGGAACCCATTGAGAATTAAACTGGTGGTTTTTAAGAAGAGATTGGACAGCCTTTGTCTGGAATGCTATTGAGTCTTCTGCTTGAACAAGGAGTTGGATTAGATAGGATAGAAGATCTTTAAGATCCTTTCCAAGGCTGTTATTCTGTATTTTATGGGATTTGCAAAATAATCATAAAAATATTGGTGACACCTGCTATGCTGAAACAAAGTAGGAATAAAATAACATTTTCATACTGTGCAATAATTGCATTGGAAAAATAGGTTTTGACTGGCTGAAGCTTCATTTCGATTTGAATAAAGCAGTTTTTGTGATATTATGTGCATCTATTGCAAAGATGTGTGTTTAACACATTTCCTGAATGGTTCTCACACATGAAGCTTTTTCATGTCCTCGGCCATGAGCACTTCATAGACTAAAATGGAGTATCTAAAGATAAAGTTTCCCTCGCACATATGCGCTAATCATTCCCCGACTCTAGGGGACAGTGCTCATCTCCATTTCAAAGCCGAAGAGCCAGCGCTGTCCGAAGACATCTCCGTGGTCATGTGGCTAGCATGACTAAACGCCAAAGGTGTTTTCGAACTGCTAGGTTGGCAGAAGCTGGGACAAGTAACAGGAGCTCACTCTGTTACACGGCACTAGGGATTCGAACCTAGTACTAGAGGAACACCAACCTGAAATATCTGTTTCCACAAGGTTCATAGTCCCATTACCACCACCACCACCACCACCCCAAAAAAAGGGAAGGGAAGGGAGAATTTGTTCTTTTCACTCTATTTCAACAGATAGAGTGAAAGTGGCTGTGGAAGAAAAGACCCCAAAGTTATCTGGGAAGAGACATAGCTAGCTGGGAGGAGCAGCAGATCATGTGCAGCCCAACTTTCTTCAGGTCCCTCCTCTATATGAGACATTGTAAAATGCTTGCATAGATTTTCTTATATTTTCCAGTGGAAAGCTCCATGTTTCGGCTGGATTATTTATTTTATTTATTAAATTTTTACGCTGCCCATCTTCTGTACAAGGTTATTCTTGCTGTGACTTGTTTTCAGTCTGCTTCAGTATCAGGCTGGTAATGAGATGGACGCTTCATTGTGCAGCTACATCCTCAGTGACTGCCTTGGAGCTGTGGGATGGAAGCTTCATTGTGCAGCTACATCCTCAGTGACTGCCTTGGAGCTGTGGGGAGTGGGCTGTGGAGATGAGGCCATGGACAGAAGACTCGTATTGCAGAGACAACATTATCCAATACAATTGCCAGTTTTTCTGTTCTTTTCCTTCACATGCCTCGTAGCAGTAACCAGAAAAGTTAGATTCCAATAATATTTCATTAGTAAGATTTATTGCAAGAGAAGCGAGGTTATATTACAGAAACTTGGAAAGAAGAGGTGTGTGTGTTTTAGACTTGCTTTTATCGGCAAATATGTTGAGGCAGGTTGTCTTCGATGGCTCTTAACTTTTAATTTTCTCTTAATTTAGAGGAGGTCTGGTTAATCGTTTATGAGAGACAGCTACAGCAGCCATCTGTTCTTATTCTGCATTGTTGTGCCAACTTTAATTCTTATCCTCTCCAGCTCAGAAAATTCCATTACACATTCGTGAGAGGAAAAACTGGTGGCTAATGAGAACAGGAGTTCTGATTGTTGTGCATTTCTGCAATGGTACAGGTGTCTCTTCCTCAAGATAATACCCCTCCGTGTCCTCATTTGAGGTTTGTAATCACATCTCGTGATCATGTCCTTGCTGTCAGACAACAGGAGAGCTATTCTGAATGAAAACTAGATAAACCATCTAATAACTTGTCTGAAAAAAGTACTCATGAGTTGCTGGAAGGATTCTTAGCTAAACAAAGCAGCACTAGCACACTTCAGACTTTCCAAGGAGAACAACAAACCTCTTTCCTTCTTATCTGCTCTCTTGCTACATGAAAGCAGGACTTCTCCATTTTGTTCTTCAGAATTAACCTTTACATTGAGAGGGGAAGAAAAGTGCACATACCCTACTAAGGTGACAACAGGAGATTACTTGGTCACAGTGGTAGCATTTACCTGGGCCACCAACACACCTCCCTTATTTCCTCAATACAGCAATGAAAAAAGATGTTTCTAGTGGTGGGATTCAAATAATTTAACAACTGGTTCTCTGCCTTAATGACCAGCTGGGTGGGCGTGGCCATAGTGGGGCCATAGTGGGCGTGGCCAGCGGGGTGTGACTGGCAGCACTTGGCCTCCTGCACCCCCCTGGGGGCAAAAACAGGCTGTGGGGGGATCGTGCCAACCTCCCGTGCCCCATTTTAGGCCTAGGAAGCTTCCCTGCACTTACCTGGGAGCCAAAATGGGGTGCATGTGGACTCCTGGCGGGGGGCGGGGGGAGAATGGAGAAATTTAACCAGCAATTTAACTACCGGTTCATCTGAACTGGCCTGAACGAGATAAATCCCACCACTGGATGTTTCTGACTCTAGCTGAAAACATTCGGTAAGCTCTTCCCACTCCCCTTTACTTTCAGCAGGTTTTTTTAAAAGGCAAAACACATCTCTTGTTTTGGATCAAATTGCCTAGGGTTTGTTTCTATATTATATGTATGTATGTATGTATGTATGTATGTATGTATGCATGCATGCATACATACATACATACATATATATATATATATATATATATATGTAGGTCTTTTGTTATTCGGGTCTTCTCCCACGTAAAATTGGAAGTGTCTTGGCGATGTTTCGACGAAGTCTCATTTGTCATCTTCAGGCTGGTGTTCCCGGCCTCGTGCTTCCAGGAGCAAAGGAAGCATGAGGCCGAGAACACCAGCCTGAAGATGACAAATGAGAAATGTTACCAAGACACTCCCAATTTTATGCAGGAGAAGACCCGAATAACCAAACACATACAAACACCCGCGAAAACCTCAGAAATATATGTGTGTGTGTGTGTGTGTGTGTGTGTGTGTGTGTGTGTGTTTCCTTTAAGCCAGGTTTTTCCTACGTAGCCAAGATTTTTCTGGAACCACAATTGAGCGAAATCACATTCACTACTTTCTAGATTCTTTCTCCATCTTTTCATTCTGGCAGCAAGCAAAATTTTGTGCTGCATTGTGGGAGACCTATATAGCTATTTCTGGTTCATTAGCCATCCTCAGTAGGCCACACCCACATCTCATGTTCCTCTCTGTAAAGGCCCAATGTCTATTTTCTTACTTTTCGTAGGTTTAATGTGTGTTTTTCCTTTAAGCCAGGTTTTTCCTACATAGCCAAGATTTTTCTGGAACCACAATTGAGCGAAATCTCATTCACTACTTTCTGGGTTCTTTCTCCATCTTTTCATTCTGGCAGCAAGCAAAATTTTGTGCTGCATTGTGGGAGACCTATATAGCTATTTCTGGCTCGTTAGCCGTCCTCAGTAGGCCACACCCACATATCATGTCCCTCTAATACTTTTGATTTTTGTCTTTTCTACAAGGCAATGTTCCCACTCTTTAAATGATGACTCTTAGCCGCGCTGACAATTAATTTTTACAATGCCTCACTTCCTAATTATCGAACCACAAGGGAGATAAGATGCTTAATGAATGACTCAAAATACACCCTTGTATACTCAATGTCTTCCTAATCCTGCATAATGAAAGAAAGAATTTGGAAGAAACATCTATTACCTCCTCTCCCAGAGTGGCTTCCCTGGCCAAGTAGTTAAAGCAGCCACTTTAATTGCTGAATGCAGCTGCCAGACAACCTCAGTGACTTTGCTTCCACAGCTTAGGTTTACTGATTGAATTACCTCTAGAAAAGTAAAAAGAAAAGAAGCAGTAGAATTAGGATTCTGGGATCTTTCACAAACAAACTGAGAATGATGGATAGTCACTGGATGGCAGAGACTGATCCCACAGCACTCGTGTCCAACCAATTGATGCAAGATGGATCACCAGAACAAATCTATGTGCTCAACCATCATACACCTTAGGCTGTGTACAGGGGATATTTTTGTTGTTTGTTTGTTTATTTATACAATATAAATGTCAGTCAACATTCCTCACCCCATCCTGCCCCAAGCTCCGAGTGCCTCAGAATAATACAAAAATAATATAAAAACAAATCATCACATTTTTATCAAGAGAAATTCACCATACTATCATTTTCCATGACAGAGGAGAAAATACATTTTTTGTCGTGCCTTGTATAATGGGAAAGCCAGGTCTGGTGATCTCTTTTTATTTTTATTACAATTTTTCTTCAGTTTGAAAGTATTAAAGGTGACATGTGTTTCTAAGTTCTTTCTGGCTATGCTTTATTTCCCAAACCTATGCTGAATGTTCTACTTATAATTCCTCTGTATCAAAAGTCTGCTTTGCTGTTACATCTTTTGCTTGTGATTGGAACAAGGTGAAGAAGTCATTTGCTCCATATTTATTACTTTTGATAAGCTATAGAAATATCGCAAGAACTATTATAAATACTTGCTTTGTTAGCATATGTTTTAAGTGAGTCTAGCAAAAACAAGGCAAATGTGCAAAATTATATAATTAAGGGCTGCAATTTCTCGGTAATCCATTTTAAGTGGGTCACTTCCTCAACATGATATGATAAATGTAAAGAGCTTTAAATGTCATTTGTCAAAATTATGATGGAAATAATAATAAGAAATTATTATTTATTGAATTATCTATCATATTTTTAATTCTGTGGTGTACCATGAACAGTGTGCTATATTGAACTTAAAAACAACAAAACTTCAGAAAAATAACAGGATAAACTACTGGCAAAAATGATATAAAATCCTTTCAATGGAAACTTCTTTTGTACTGTTTAAAATTTTATGGTTTGTAATATAAAATACAAAAATAGAAAAGAATATAGGGGGAAAATAGGGGAAGGGAAAAGTGTAGGACAACGGGGAAAAAGACGCTGAGCTTGTCGATCAGAAAGCTCAGCAGTTCGGCGGTTCGAATCCCTAGTATAGGTCTCCTGTGTCAGCAGGAGGTTAGACTAGATGACTTCCAAGGTCCCTTCCAGTTCTGTTACTGTTACTGACTTCCAACTCCTTTCAATGCAAGAGAATAAGATTAGCGTCAACACATCAACTTTGTATTTTTACACAGTAATATAAACTAGCCATTTCTATAACAAGAGATTCTATAACATTTCTATAAAAAGAGCCGAGGTAGTGCAGTGGTTGGAGTGCTGTACTGCAGCTACTTCAGCTGACTGCTAGATCAGTAGATCAAATCTCACTGGCTCAAGGTTGACTCAGCCTTCCATCCTTCCGAGGTGGGTAAAATGAGGACCCAGATTGTTGGGGGCAATATGCTATTTAGTATACTGTCTTTGGTGTAAGCCACCCAGAGTCCTCGGAGAGTGGGCGGCATAGAAATACGAAAAATAAATAAATAAATAAATAAATCACAAATCTATTCAATTGGCAGAACCCTAATCAAAGTTTCATTTCCCCCTCCATCTCAAGCACAAAGTCCAGAAGTGGTTTCCAAGTAGAAACTAAACTAATTGTGTTTTTTTCTTTAATCAAGACAGTCAACTTGACCATCTGTCATAGCATTTCTGATAATTCCATCAACTTCTGCAGCCGTTCCATTATTGTAGGAATCAGTGTTCTTCCATTTTTGTGCATAGTTATCTTGCTGCCGTCAACATATATAACATCAAACTTCCAATTTCTCCCCTGACTATTTATCCATTAAACCCAAAAGGAAAAAAAATCTGCTTTATCTTTATATTCACTTTGAAAATCTTCTGCATTGTGTGAATCCTACTCCAATATTTCTTTGCTTTGTCACATATTCAACATAAATGGTAAGAAGTTCCTTCTTTACACTTACTTTTCCAACATTCATTTGTGATACCTTTATATATTCTTAATAACTTATCTGGTGCTAAATGCCAATGATACATCATCTTATAAAAGTTTGCTTTTAAATTATAATTTAGTGTACATTTTAGACCTTTCGTCCAAATGTTCTCCCATTGTTCAAGCATTACATTATATCCAGTATTTCTTGCCATGCAATGCTTTACATATTCATTCTCTAAATTCAAATTCAATAACAATTTATAGACCTTAGCAATAATATGTTCATCACTACCACGCAGTAGAATTCCCAATTCACTTTTCACAAAGCGAAAACCCATGATTCGTTTTGTCTGATTTAAATTTTTATTTCAATTGTAAATTTGTAAACCAATGGCAGGCATGTCTTTCTGATTCTAATTCCTTTTTAGATTTGAGGATAGGATGGAAACATCTTAAAGAAAAATGATAGGGGTTGCTTTGTTTTGTTTTTACAGTAAAGAGAAAATTCACAGCTAGCTGGAATTTTGAAAGCTACAAATCCAGTTATCTAAAGGACATAAGATTTGGAACATTCAGCTAGAAAGTTGCATTTAAAGATAACCAATCCAGATTGGTTAATTCATTAAGTAGTCTTGAAGAAATCAATCATTTAACCTACTGCTGATTAGAGGTTAAACATTATTCTGACATATCAGTTAAAGGGTGAGATACAAATATAAAATAAATAAAAATTAAGCCATGTTCATTCACTTAATTCTGCAAATGAATTAAACATTTGCATAAGAGCTTTGATGTTTTTATAACTAATATTGAACAAGAGTATAATTAAAGGAACCAAGCTAGAAACTAACAGAACTGAGTTCTAGTCTGGCTTAGACACAAAGCCAGTTGGATCAGTGGTGGGATTCAAAAATTTTTTATTATTGGTACTGTGGGAGTGGCGTGACCTGGCTTGCTGGGTGTGGTTTGGTGGGCATGGCAGGAGAAGGATACTGTAAAATCTCCATTTCTACCCCACTCCAGGGAAAGGTTACTGCAAAATCCCCATTTCTCCTGGACTCAGGAGGATGGCCAGTCAGAGGTGGTATTTAACCGGTTCTCTGAACTACACAAAATTTCCGCTACCGATTCTCCAGAATTGGTCAGAACCTGCTGAATAACACCTCTGAATTGGATGACTCTGGGCCAGTCACTTTCCCTCAACTCTAGGAAGAAAGCAATAACAAACTACATTTAAAAAATGTTGTCAGGAAAACTACAGGGACTTGTCCAGGCAATATCTAGAAGGGAAGTTTGAAGGGATAAGTATATAATATTGGGGGGGGGGGGGGACTTGAATTTATTCAGTCACTGCATGGAGCATGAATTTTTAAATTACAATAAAAAAAGCAATTTAAAATATGTGCTTATAGAAAATTATAAAGGTTCTGGGCAAATACAAGGAACAGCAGAACATTTCAAACATTTCAAGGAGGAAGAAGTCCAAGTGACTTTCAGAACATTCTGTCATGATAGGTTGGGAAAGATGGGAGTGAAAATCTTTGAAAAAAGAATGCAGGCAAAGTTTCAGCACCAAGTAACAAAGAGAAGGCCAAAAATAAATACACTAAAAAGAAAAGAGAGATTTTTTTTGAAAAAAAGTTTGAAGAAACCATAGCTATGATGAGAATATTCCAGAATAATCTCAAAAGAAAGCAAATAGAGGTGTACTGTATGAGACTATAGAAGTATTGTGCTGAATCCCATTTGCAAACAGATTTATGGAATGAGCAAAATATTTATGTAGAGAGGAAATTCTACATAAATATTTTGGTCATTCTCAGAAACTCACTACCTTAGAAAGTGAAGTATAACTGTTATTAGACCAGAAATCAAATAGGTAAGTGCCAAGTACAGAAGAAATACCCATTGATGCAGAAATAGATAGGTGCTTCTCAATGAATAAGGTAAAGGTAAAGGTTCCCCTCGCACATATGTGCTAGTCATTCCAGACTCTAGAGGGCAGTCCTCATCTCCATTTCAAAGCTAAAGAGCCAGCACTGTCCAAAGATGTCTCCATGGTCATGTGGCCAGCATAACTAAACACCAAAGGCACACAAAACGCTGTTACCTTTCCACCAAAGGTGGTCCCTATTTTTCTATTTGCATTTTTATGTGCTTTCGAACTGCTAGGTTGGCAGAAGCTGTGACAAGTAAGAGGAGCTCACCACATTCCGTGGCACTAGGGATTCAAACTGCTGAACTGCCGATCTTTCAATTGACAAGCTCAGCATCTTAGCTAGTGAGCCACCACATCCCTTATTATCTCAATAAATACATTATGTATCTCAATAAATACATAACTAGTAAAATATACAGTATGCATAGAGACTGTAACAAAAATAGTAGTAGTGAGAGAATGCAGAACGTATTAAATAATTGAACAAAATTCCCTGAGCAAGAAAAGTTTTATTTATGATCTGACAAAAAACAGAACTATAGAATGAGAGAAATGCCAGTTGAACAGACAGATTTTAGAAAAGGCAGAAGGACATGAGATCAGACAGCATCAGATGGATAATGGAGAGAACAAGTGAATAGAAGAAAAACATTTATCTTTGCTTCATTGACTACACCAAGACTTTTAACTTTGCAGTTCATGGCAAAATATGGAACATATGAAATTGATATATGCACCTGAATATAAGATTATTCTTTGGAGGAAACATTACCATTACCAGAAGCTACTGATAAAAACAGAAGGATTTCGAATACGAAAAAAATGTTACATAAGTTCAAATTATCCCATAACTCTTTAATGGCAAACTTAGAAATGATGACAAATGGAATCAAAATTGGACATCCAACAATTACAAATTTTGGGTCTTTGGAAAGCACAATTTTGTTGGTCAAAAATAGAACTAATCATGAAAGTAAAAAGAAAAGTAAAAAAATCTGGATTAATGTTAATTATTAAAAGACAAAGGTAATATAAACCTATAGTTTAGGGGACGTACATGTCATGGTGAATGACGAAGTGATAACTTTGTATCTGAGAGATCAAGAATACGTAAAAGTTGAAAATGTGCTGAAAAAGTAAAGAGGAAGGAAGAACTGCGATGATACTTAGGATTGTGCAGGATAAGGACATTTTGGTGAAAGCAAAGGTCAAAGTAAATAGAGCAATTGTCTTTTCAATGGCAATGTGAGAGATTTATAGTGAGAAAAAGTATATCTTCGAATTATGGATTGAGATGTGGTTTATGGGAGTAACATGGAGCAAGAGGAATTCTTGTCAATCAATCCTGAACTAAAATAAATGCTAGTTGCACTTTGGATGTCTAATGTAGTTCGTTGATATAGTATAAACATTATTTTGCTTGACAAAGCTGAAGGAATTAGAACAGGGTTGTCAAACTCGATTTCATTGAGGGCCGCATCAAGGTTGTGTTTGACCTTGGGGGGCTGGGGTGGGTATTGCCAGGGTGGACGTGGCCAGTCTCTGGGGTACCTGTGGTCGCCAAGAACTAAGGCAGGACTTCCCTCAGTCCCTCACTCACTCTCATTATAATCTCCTTCCTTCCTTCCTTCCTTCCTTCCTTCCTTCCTTCCTTCCTTCCTTCCTTTTCTTCTTTTTCCTTCTCTCTTCCTTCTCCTTTCTTCTTCCTTCCCCTCTTTATTTTTCCTTCCTTGCTCTCTTCCCATCTTCTTCTTTGTCTTTCCTCTTTCCCTTTCTCTTTTCCTGTCCCTTCTTGCACGCTCAAATGCAAAAGGGGAAACACTTCCCCTTTTGTTTTGTTTTTAGTTTGTTTTGCTAGCCCTCTGCCAGTGAAAATGGAGCTTGGGGGGCTTGCACAGTCCCCCCAGACACCATTTTCAGTCACAATAGCTTCCTGCAGCCCTCTGCCAGTGAAAATGGAGCCCAGGAGGTAAAAAACAGGGGCCGAAAGGGCTATGTGCAGCCCTCACGAGCTCTGTTTTCACTGACAGAGGTGTCACTGCATTTTTTGTATTTACCAGCAGAGCTATTATTTCTGAACTGTCAGACTTACCGTAGCTTGCCAAGTTTCTTATCAGTATCTACTGCGCATATCCGCATTCTTTTCTCTTCTTCTAAAAAAACTTTCCTTTGTTCTCCGGCCAGGGAAGGTCCCAGGCTGGAAAGCTTCCAAGAATGTAACTAATTAGATTAGTAAGATATTTTATTTTCTTTACAATAAATATGAGTTTAATTAGAAGATGTATTCCGGTTTTATTGATCAAAGTATACAGAAGGATAAAAGTCACGATCCAACTCAAAATGAGGGCAATTACCCCACGCAAGATGACGGGGCTGATTGCTGCTCTGACAAGTGGCACCACAGGCCAGTCCTTTGCTGTTTCCAGAGTGGCCCCATGAGCCAGATCTAAGCACCCTGTGGGCTGGATCCAGTCTGCAGGCCTTGAGTTTGATACCCCTGAATTAGAAGAAGGAGAAGAGAATAGATGAGCAGGATGGATAGGATCAAAGAGATGATTAGAATATCCTTCGAAGATGTATGAGTTATTACTAAGGATAAATCAAAAACTTGAACATTTGTATGTACAGTAAACAGGAACAGAGCTCAATTTGTTAACTTGTGTTTCTCCTGCTAATTTAGACCACTTTCTCATGATAGTTTTCACTCAGTTTCCACGATATAATTCATCATATAGTAAGTTGTTTTTTTGCTGGAGTTGAAATATTAAGAATAGATGGAAGTATCATGAAGCAATCAATTATGTTATCTTCCAGTTGATCAATCAGAAATGGAAATAAAATAGTGTTTCAACCTTTGAATTGACACAACATCCAGAATAACAAAACTGCCTTTCTAATCATAATGTATAAAATAAAAAATGGCTAGCACTCCTGTCATCCACCTCTTCAGTACATACTGTATATATACCGTCAGAAATTATGAAGCAGGAAGTTGCTCTGCTATGAATAATGTATGTACGTATGTACGTATCTATCTATGTATCTATGTATGTATGTACTGTATGAAAATGTTTTGATCTACTCACTTTCTGTAGGGGACAATGAAATCTGGAATTCAGTGCCCAAAAGATTCCCTGAAAGCAAATGTGCCAAAAGAATGTTATTTTTTTGACAAAGATTGATCATTAACTTTTACAAATATGAAGTTATTTGGAGAAGTTAAAATGCTAAAAAAAAAAAAAAGCACCTCAGAGACCAATAACAATATTTAGTCTGCTGAGCCTCGTAGCTCAGCAGACTAAAGCATTGTGATTAACACCATCTGTCTGCAATTACTGTAAGTTTGAATCTCACCAGGCTCAAGGTTGACTCAGCCTTCCATCTTTTCTAAGGTAGGTAAAATGAGGACCCAGTTTGTGGGGGCAATAATGACTTTGTATAAGTATACAAAAGTATGAAGGCTACTGCTTAACGCATTGTAAGCCGCCCTGAGTCTCCAGAGAAGGGCGGCATATAAATCAAATTTTAAAAAAATGAAGCAGTTAATCCAGAATGTTCCTTTTTTTGCAATTGTGTGCAATGCCTTTACTTTAACCTGCTGATTGTTCCAAAATGTCTATTTACATATGACTTTCACACAATTAAAAAAAACAACAACAACCTTCACCTGATATGAAGGGTTACTTAGCTTATTGCTGAGATGACACACTGCAAATATACTTAACAAAGATCTATCAATTATCCTCTTCCTTTGAGAGTCTGTAACGGAGGAAGCATACAACAACTTTCTATTAGCATTTCCATGATGAAATTCAAGAGTAATAATGTTCATTCCTGAAGTTAATTAAAAATTCATTCTGATTTAGAAGCCAGATGGACATAATTTGTTGAGATGACAGAGGTAGTAGCATCTTGCGGAGACATCTTGTTGAGTTACTTGGAGACATTTCTTAGTTGCCATGCTTATGGGGGGAGGAGAACTTACGGAATGTAGAATGTGTTCCTCCATTGTACCAGACATAATAATGATAAGGTCCCCGAGAACCAAAACCAGATCAACATGCCCTTGCAATGGCAGGAGAGAGCACTGAGTAGTTCATCACCTGCTTGGTTGGCTAATGTGACCTGTGACACAAAAGGAGTGGGCAATATCTATTCTTTAATTATACCAAAGTGCGGGAATTATTCAGTACTAGTTTCACATTTGTCCATGCTGATATGATGTACCCAATAAACAGGACTTCTGAGGAAACTACGGCCTTGGAGTCTTGAATTGATTGGGACCATTACTCATTACCATGACATTAAACCAACACTCAGTAATATTCAGATGTGTCTAATGGAGCGGCAAAACGAGGTAATGCCATGGTGGAGCAGTACCTAAGGTTCTATGTCAACTACCAGCAGATTAATTGGGTGGAACTACTGCCTTTTGCTGAAATGGCATGCAATAATGCAGTGCACAGTAGCATAGGGCTTACCCTCTTCAAACTGGTCAATGGGGTAAACTTCAGTGCCCTTCGGAGCCTCCCTCTTTTATTAATCTGATGGAGTGGGTTGACCCATTAGAGAATGTGTGGGGGAATGTAAGGAGAGTACTGATTACTGCAGCAGAAGCCTACAAAGAGCTGAAGGCATCATGCCTCCATTGTAGGACCTACATCTGCAGACTGTTAGGGACATAGAGTTTAGTCCCCTTCCAAGCTAGTTCATCCCTGATGGTCAAGGGCTTGGGTGCTCCTTGAACCAGGAGTCGCTTTGTAACTTGGTTTTGAGCTTCTGGGTCAGCTCCTCCTCTGGTTTGATCAATTGCTGTGCAGCTCATCATCATGTGGTCACTTGAGCCACTTTCTGGGGTAGGGGAATAATTGTGTTAACCACCTCCTCCCGGTTGCTGTTGTACTGGGGGATTCTCAAGCATTACTCAGATCCATGACACCAGACTCATAAATAACAGAACAGAAGTTAGCAGATCAATATCAATATATAATATGAAATAAAGTATTCAGAGAAGCAGAACTGGGCAAATCTCTGCCCAGGGCAAATAAATCAAAGCCTTGCCAGAATTAGCTCAGAGTATAGATGCAAACCAGAGGGAGTCAGTAACAAAAGAAACTAAAATTGTTATTGAAACATTTTCCTTCCCAAATCAGGTACCCTCTCTCCTGCATTCTAATAATAAATAATAAAGCAACAACTATCAGCTATAGCAACATCAGCAGATAAAGAGCTTGAATTGTACATTACAGAAGAATCTCTCATTTCAGTCAAATCAAAAACATTTCTACCAGTCCATCAAAGACTGAAACGAAGTAATCAACAACTGACAAAGAAGAAATAGTTCAGTTCTAGAGCAACCTCAGAGGTGGATAGGATTAAAAAAGGAACTGAGATGTAAAAAAAAAAAAACCCCTCCAAATCCGCAATAAAAGTAGAAAAGATGAAGAAAAGGGTAAAGAAGATCAATAATTGTTCAGTACAAGGTGGAGATAAACTGCATGGTTTTACATTGAAATATCTAACCAATGAGTAATACCTGCTCATTGCCAAGCAACTTCACAGCAAGGAATTGAAATTAAAGATTGGTTAAAATGTACCTGATAACAAATGTTCCAATTTGTTATCAGATACATTTTAACCAACCAATTTGCAATTACAGTCCAATTATCTCCTTACCAAAAACTTTCAGATTGTTAAATGGTATGGAATCTGATGCAGTCCAAAAGCATATAGTTGAGAACAAGCTCTTTCCACCTGAGCAGAAAGGAAACTACCCAAACAGCAGAGGGAGAAATGATCAACTCGTAACCAACAAAATGATTTTGGAAAACTGCAAGAGAAGAAAAGATCTAAAATAGTTGTCTACTAAAAGGACTTTAACTATAAATTTACCAGTGATAGATAGATAGATAGATAGATAGATAGATAGATAGATAGATAGATAGATAGATAGATAGATAGATAGATAGATAGATAGATAGATAGATAGATAGATAGATAGATAGATGGACGGACAGATAAGATAGGCAGGCAGGCATTGAGGAACTGAGGAATTGCTTTTACCTTTCAACTTAAGAAACCATGTGATCTGTTTCATCTTTCATGAAATGATGAATGTCTGATTCATCAGACATGGGTAGCTAGATATTATTCATGGAGTTCAAGCCTTCTATTAGGAAATATTTCACTAGTAACCCTGACATTTCTTTTTGAGTCAATGTCACATAGTGTTTTAATTATTGAATGAACCTTGCTTTTTGGTATTCATTTGATTTTGAAAATCCTGCCAAGGAAGGATTTAAGATTTGCTAGGAAAAATCATAAGGGGAGATATCAGTTGTGGCATAAGTGTATAACACAACTCCTTGCTTTGGATGATTTCCCAATGCAATGTTTGTTTGTTTATTTATTTATTTATCATATTTCTATGCCGCCCACTCTCCAAGGACTCTGGGTGGCTTACAACAATTGACAGTATACTAAATAGCATATTGCCCCCAACAATCTGGGTCCTCATTTTACCCACCTCGGAAGGATGGAAGGCTGAGTCAATCTTGAGCCGGTGAGATTTGATCTGCTGATCTGCTAAACTAGCAGTCAGCTGAAGTAGCTGCAGTACAGCACTCTAACCACTGCACCACCTTGGCTCTTATTGTTTATCCCTTTACTTTTTTTAAAGGAAAATATTCCATTCAGATTTAAAGTATGTACACTGGAATCATGGATACTATGGGTGAAAAGCAAAGAATATCTACAGTTCTTATCATCGTTCATCTATTGTCCTGTTCTCAGTAGGGGATGTATTATAGAACAACCTTTTAAAAATGAAAGAAATAAAACTTTGTAATACACAGCTTAGTTGTACGCATATGTGATGTTTTCTCCTGTATTTCTTTTAGCTCATTGTAAACTAAATGTGTAGATGGTATTGAAGTATTGCTTATAAATAGTACAAATGTTTACCCTGAAAATATCCCCAAAGAGAAGAAACTGCTTCATAATTTTTTGTAAAGTTTTTCAGTTGCTCTATTAATCATAATATTCAGTTGGGATTTTATATATTCATATAAATCCAATTCAGTCTCTTTTTGTTCATGAGAGAAGATCTTTGAAGAGAATGAAAATAACCCAGAGAAATAGAATTGCAATCCATTTTTGTATTAAATTGCAATGTATTTTTTAAAGGATTCTTTCAACCTTTCTTTCTGACCTTAACCAACAAAATACAATGTAATAGCTTCTCTCCTCAGTTCTAAATACTATGAAAATATTCTATAAAATCACCTTGAAGACAGATGTTCAATGAATAGATATATTATACAATAGGCTCTGTGAGTAATTTCTCTTGACACTTTTGCAAAGTTAAACAGTCTGTTTTTTACTGCAAAAGATCAAAGGGCATCCTTCATTGACAAAATAATCTGTGCAACTAATTTGCAAGTAGACAAAAGTCTGATTGTTAACTCTGAACATTTTTCAAATCTAATAACAGCTCAGGATATACTCCTGGAGTGATAAAGGCTCCTAAATTCCAGAGAAAATTTCTACACTATCAGAATAAAAAGATTTAAAGCACTAGAAAAATTAAAACAGGTAACTGATATAACTGTTGGTTTCTTAAATGGTAAATAGCTAGGCTATAAAAATCGAATAAATAAATGAATATAATTCTAAATGGAGTGTGATTCATAACATAAAAGATGAAATAGAAGTCTGTTTATGATTTGCTGAGATACAACAGTAGGAAGGACTTATTATTTTCATTCCTACTTGTAATTTTCCCATCTGTATCTTCTTAGATACTAAGGACACCGGGTCACTTCATTATGTAAACCTTTTGTCTGATCTTTCTGTTATATTTTCCCTTCAAAAAGTAAGTCATTAGATGGAACTTACATTGCTTGAATATTGCATTTTAGCCAATTTTTAAAAAAGAATTTAATGTCTGTATTTTATATAGTTTCTTCAATGGTATTGTTAGGCTAGATAAATATATTCATCCAATCCAGTGTGGGTCACTGAAATATGTGTTTCAATGTGAGTGTATGTGTAATCTTTTAACAATTGCTGTGCTTGGAACACTCTGATGCATTTTAGGATAGCCCTAGTATGATCATGCTACTTTCTTCTTCTTCTGGGTTTAGATCAAACTTTAGACTGCCAAAATAAAGACACCTTCTTGGCTTTGTCAAAACTAAGTCATTATCAGTACATGCTTCTAGTAGTAGCAGACATACCAGCAGATGGACAACGGTCTGCATCTCTCCACATTCACACAGCTTGTTGTTATCCACCAAGAATCTCCCCTTGAGCATATTGGTTGTACACTTAGGCATTCCAACTCTCAATTTATTCAGTCTTCCAAGTAGTATATGGGAAATCAGATCCTTCAACTATATACTCCTTTAATGTTATTCCTTCCTTCATCTTTTAATTCGATTTTGTTCTTGTGTTCTTGAGTAACCTCAAAAAGCTTTTGCTAGACCTGGAGGCTTGGGGCACATGTCTGTTCAGAGGATGTCAAGGATCATTCTCTTGCTTGGTTTTCTTGACATCTACTGCTACCTCTCTCCTGATGTTAGATGGGGCAAAGCCAGTGAGAGGATATATTTTCTCAATTGGTATAGGCTTGAGATATCCTGTCACAAAATGTACTGCTTTATTGATGGTGTTTTGTGTGTGCAGATGCGCCCTACACTGCGTATGCATATCTGCTGTAGAGATGCTCAAGGTTAAATCTGATGTGCACAATGTAGATGGTTGAGCTCTCCATCTATAGTTTTTCAATGTCCTGATGATATTGTTAGTTGAGCTGACTTTAACCTTAATGTTCAGGCAAAGCTGTTTAAAAGAGAGCATCCTGCTGAATGTCACGCCGAGATACCTCAGTGCTGGACAGTGCTGTAGTCATTTCCCTTGCCACATAACATCCAACCTTTGCATTGCTTCTCGATTTCAGAAGTGGAAAGCACAAACTACGATCTTGTTTGGGTTGAGCTTTAAATGGTTGATAGTGTAATATCATCCTAATTCTTCAAGTGCTACCATAAGTTTCCCAGCTACCTCATAAAAAGTTGGTCCTTGTGTGGCTACTGCTACATCATCCATATATATGAATAGATATGTGTTGTTAGGGACTGGCTGATCATTTGTACATACTGTATGTTATACAATGTCGGAGACAATACACTTTCTTGTGGCAGTCAATACTTCTGCATTCTCCATCTACTGTTCCTACCATTCAGCATCACATATGATCTCCAGTTCTAGAGGGCGGAATGGGACAACTCACCATGGCCACTTTGCCATGGGACACTTCTCCCTAGGACACTTCATTCTGGGGACAACTTGACACAAGCCTGGGCTTCTGCTCTGGTTTCCAAAGCCAGCCTGGCTTAAGGGGGTGAAAAGTTGTTGCCAGTCCACACTCTTTCTCTAAAGATTTCCTCTCCTCACTTTCCAGTGCCCCCCTGTGAAAGGTAGGCTAAGCAGAAGACATTGTTCTGTATATATAGACACACACACCATTCTGAGCTTGGGGACTTTTATTCATATCTGAACTGGCAAGCTATCAATCATACCCAGGCTTGGGGAGAAACACCTCTTATTTAATGTGTTATGCTTGACACTGATGGCTGCCTGGCAGGGAGGGAGACAAGCAGGGATGGTGACAGGATGACGTGCTCCTGACAGCCATTGCTGCAAAGGCACTTCCCACTGAAGCGTCCAGCTCAGAACAGTGACTCCCCCTTAGGCCATCTTTTTCATCAGCAGTGACAAGGTGGCGGCGGTAGTTAAGTGGCTGTGAAGAATTGTCCTAGATCTCCGGAGGAGATGCCAATGACCCTGGCAAGCTTATTAACGCCAGTACAGGGGTGAAATGCTACTGGTTCGCACCGGTTCAGATGAACCGATAGTAATAAAAGCTACTGGTTCGGGCAAACCAGTAGTAAAAAAATGCTACCAGTTCGTCTGAACCGGTATTCTGAACCAGTATTTCTGATGATCAGCTGTGCCACAGAATTTATATTTGCTAGAAAGCAGGAAATCTTGTTTTCTAGCAAATCCAAATTGCGCGGCATAGCTGTTTCCCCCCCCCCTCGCTGTTCTACTTAACTTCTTAAGCCTCTTTTTTCAGCGCTGCGCTGTAGCGCCTGTGGTGCACATACATGTGAAGTGCGCGTTTGGTGTGCACTGCTCATGCGCATGCAGTGAACTGGTGGGAGACCTTGGAGGATTTCACCACCGCTCCAGTATATTGTTTAATTTACGTAACAATATCCTATGGTTAACAATGTCTTATGCTGCAATTAAGACAATGAAAGCCACTCCAGTAATTAACTTCCTTTCAAAACCATCATGAATATATTGCATAAAGTTTAGAATTTGACCACAGCATGACTTCCCTGATTTAAAACCTGCTTGCTCCCTTATGATATTTTCATCAATAAAATTTGAAATACAGTTAAGAATCATCTGTTCCAGTCCCTTGTAGAAAGGGCAGAGGAGTGATACTGGTTGGTAACTTTTTGGACCATTATGCTACAGCTACTATTAAAAAAAAAACAAAAACCAGGAAGCCCAAGCTCCTTGTGGCTTCTGTTCTGCTGCATTAGCTTTTGCATTTTCCAGGCCTTTTAGGTGCAGAGATTAATGTGATTAAGCTTTGATATCTGGAGAAGAAGTCAACAGAGTATGATAGTGGCAAAACAGACAGCATGGGGAAATAATTCATTCTTATCCAGCACTTAACAGCCTCTTTCCGAATAGCATAGATTCAAGAAATTAAATGCAATTGTTGCTGAATATTTATTTTACTTATTAAACTTGTATGCTGCCCTTCTCACCAGAAGATATGATATATTATTCAAAAGATTGGTTTATAGTTTAATTTATTGTGTTTCCTAGCATTATGTCAATAAATTTTATTTTAGGACTAACATCTACATTAGTGGTGGGTTTCTATCATTTCGCCCCACTTTGGGCGAACTTGTAGTGGTGGCAGCGGGAGGCTCTGGCCACCCTCCCGGATGTCATCACAGACGTTCCGCGCATGCGCGTGCTCACAGTTCCGAACCGGTAGTGAAGGTAAATGGAACTCACTACTGATCTATATATATATATATATACCTACAGTAAATCTTAGGAATTCAGCACTGCTTTCCTCCACTTTAAAAAAATATATATCTTGCTTTCATAAAGGCTAATCTTAGGAAGTTTTTATTTTTCAAAAATCTTATTTCAAAAGGCTGGCTATTATTGTCTAATATATTGAAAGATTTGTCAGTATTCTTTATGGAGAAAGAGGAGGGGTTGTTGTTGTTTTTGGAGGTAAAGCATGTTGCTTACAAAGGGTGGGTAAGAAGCTTCCAGAAGCAGCAGAGTAAGTTCTCTGTGCCTAAATTTATCAGAACTAACTAATACAAAGCTCTAAAATATGCATGATTTGACTCTCACTTCAACTGAGTACTGTTGTTCAAGCATTATTATGGTTAAAGATATAAAGCCATCAGAAAGACAACTAGAAAACACTAATTGTCTTCAATTTTTCCTTTCCTTCATAATAAAAATTTGAGACAAGTCAACAAGGAGATTGTAAGGCTCCCTATTTCCCATCAATATATTAGCTTAGGCTTCAGAAATTATTTATCAGAGTAAAGAAAGAAGATCATTCTTAAAAACAATTTGCTCTGTTTTAGCCTAGGGCATAGAAGCAGTTCTGGGATCTTGAAAACACTTAAGGCAACCAAAACAGCTGAACATTTTTGATATTCTATAGCCAGAAGTTTTACTTCTTTAATTAGTCCTCGAGTTATGAATGTAATGGAGCCTACCCATTCTATTTGTAACCCAAGGATTCGTGGGAGTGAATCTCGTACCTTGAACACAATCACTCCCTCCTTTCGCCCACACATTTGCTAATTGAATGCATGGTTTGTTAAGTGCACATGAGGTATTTCAGGGTGGGGAAGGCCATGGGGGGGCCCAGTGATGGAACAGGCAACCTACTTAAGACCACCAAGGGCGTCTCCGACCCACTGAAATACCTTTCCCCCCAACCTGCCGTGCCAGATCACTTACCATGTGAAGATCTAGCAAGCTGTGTCCTCTCCAACAGATCCATTTTGGTGTGTGCAGGCATCACTTGGCACTTTGCAAAATGGAGATTTGGAGGTGCGGGCCCGTCCCTCTGAACTTCCGTTTTGGCTGGCAAAGTGTGGAGCAGATAGGAATAGGCAGGACAAATGTTGCAGAGCCTCGGTGGTTGTTCCTAAGGGTGAACAACTGCCATGGTGCGGCAACATTAGTAGTTTCAGGACTTTTTCACAAACACTAGGGGGCACTTATTGCATAACTTTGAACATTCACTAATGGAACTCTAGTAACCCGGGGATTACCTGTAGTCCTAAACATGTCAAGAGACAAACAAATCTTCCTTAAACTACATATTCCCACATAAAGAGAAAGAAGAGCAAGGGGGAATGAAGATCTTCAGGATCATACAAGCCATATGTTTATATTAAAGGTAATGTGTTTCATACTGAAATGACTTAGATAAGGCAGAAAGGAAAGCCAATTGCATATTTTACTTACTACTGAGCTAATTAAAAGGAATTCTGGATCTCAAAGACAAGATGTGGATACAGAATGAGATCTCACCTAATTACTTTTAAACATAATGCATGTAACATATCGTGTACTTTGCCCTTGGCATTGTGTATCCAGTGTATTAATCTAACAGCATCCATATCTGTAACAGGAACCTCTGGTGAAATTGACAGTGTTCTAGATCATGTACAGGACTCCTCCCTACAGAAATTTATGTGTACAAGAAGATACCACAGGGCTACCTTTGTCAGGTGGCAATGTCAGGAAAAGAATTCTGTGGCTCTGAGCTTGGATGTCGAATTCATCAGAAGTTAAATCCTTAGTTTAAATTTAATACCGATGCCAATGGAGTAGTACTGTCAGACCTGCCTCAGCTTGAACCTCTAATTAAGATCCTTACCTCCATTTATTGAGAAAGGCATAGTTTACTAAAAGTCAAGTGAATTACAGTAATGCATACCCAGAACTGAAAATTGTGTGTCAAAATCCCCAAGTCTAACTTTTTAGTTTCCTCCCATCACTGGGCCCTATGTCCAATCAAAGTCAAACAAGATGTTTTTAGAACTATTGCTTCAAAGCATAGGTTTGATATGCAGCTGCTTTATGTTCCCAACTGATTGTCCTTGAAGCCCATCTCGGAGAGAGACAGTGAAGTTTTGTTTCTCTGACACATCCCACTTCCCATTCAGCCCTCTAGAGTTCAAGGCAGCTGATGCTAAATGGTTGTGAAACACAAGTGTGAGGTGGCAGCTGACAGGCACCACCAATTAAGATGCTGTCCTTAATAATAAGGTCTTGCACATGCAACTTTCATGTAACTTTGTATTAACATCATTTTTTCTCTATTTATTTATTTATTAAATTTATTTACCACCCTTCTCTTACAGAAACAACTTTGGGTGGCTTATTTCCATTACTTCTTTGAAACATTTATTTTGATTTTGTTAATCATAGCACTAAGAATCACAAAAGGTCTATAGTCAGATTTTGACTGCACCAGCTGAAAGTTTGTCTAGAATAGGGCTGTCTAACTCCCAGCCTATAGGCTGGGTGCATCACGCATTGGCCACGCCCACCCTATTTTAGCGAAGGGGGGGAGTCCAAATACATCATATGATGTTCCCGTGATGACATGAATTTGACACCTCTGGTCTAGAAGTAAATATTAATATCCAAGAAGACAGATGCTAAAATTTGCAGAGCTTACTTTCTAGAGATTTGTCTTGAAAAACTGTAAAACAGATGGCCTAGATTCTGTTATTAAAATAGATGGTTTAATACAATTGGTACAGTAATATGAAAATCCAGAAATGCAGCAATACAGAGGCAAAATCATCTGAAATTCAAATCTTGCATTACATACTTTTCAACACAGAGACCACATTAATATCTAATTCTAAGGAAGAAATCCTTCTTTATGCAGTAGATATAATATGCAATGCACAAATGGGCATCTCTTCCCAAACAAAAGCGAATTGAAATAGGTGGTGCAGTGGTTAAAGTGCAGTACTGCAGGCTACTTCTGTTGACTGCCAGCTGCCTGCAATTTGGCAGTTCAAATCTCACCAGGCTCAAGGTTGACTCAGCCTTCCATCCTTCCGAGTTGGCTAAATGAGAACCAGTGGTGGGTTGCTACCCATGTTTTCCCGAAAATAAGACCCTGTCTTATATTTTTTTGACCCCTGAAATAAGTGCTTGGCCTTATTGACATGCACTGAAAAGCCCGATTGGGCTTATTATCAGGAGATGTCTTATTTTGGGGAAAACCGGGTACCGGTTCACCCCAGATCAGGCGAACTGGTAGCAGCAGTGACGGCAGGTTCCATCCACCCACCCACCGAGACGTCTCTGCGCATGCGCAGGAGCATCGCACGCACCCGTGAGTGCGTGTGCACCTGCAAGCAAACTGGTAGTGACCGAAATTGAAACCCTCTACTGATGAGAACCAAAAATTGTTGGGGGCAATATGTTGACTCTGTAAACCACTTAGAGAGGACTGTAAAGCACTGTAAAGTGGTATATAAATCTAAGTGCTATTGCTATATTAAGTATGATTATGCCTTACTTAGTCTAAATAAACCAAAATCGATATTTCATGGAATATTTGAATAACCATGATCCTTTCCTTGAAAATGAATACCTTATTTTCATTAAGAAGCTGTTTCTTCATTCTGTAGTATGTTAAGCTACAGTTAATGGCACAGAATTAGAGTATATATGAGCAAGGCCACTGCCTCTGAAAAGCTATCTGGTGTTCTTCTGACCTATGTAATTGTAGTTTTGACTTTTGCCCCAGGTTATTAGCAGCTTTTCTATCTGCAGACAATCAGCTGTCAGTTAGAACCATTATGATATATGAATTGTATATCCTTAATCAGTCATGTCTGGTTCCCAAAGAAAAAGACATATAAGCTTTTCAATAATGAGATGATTCTTTAATGGCTAATAGAACTAAGTCTGGACCTTTTTTGAATGAAAAAGGATATCTTGCTCCAGCTGCTGAATTAACTTTTGAGCAAACTCTAGTACCCTTGTTTATTAGTACCTAAAGTAGGATCTCCACTGAATTATATAAATTGATTAGGAAAAAAATCCAGTCATTATTTTTTTCACATTGTGCATTCTGAAATTGAAATTTATTACAGATTTTAGTCCCTTAATATGTTTGCATTTTTTTCCGCCTTAATGTAGTATCCACATAAATATAAACTTTTAAAAATTAATTTGATAGGAACATACCTACGATTCCATCAATAAATTGTTCTGCTATGATTATCTATCACACATTTATGCTCCTATAGTATATTGAGAAAATAAAGTACAAATTAAGACAATACGTAATTATATATACTGCCAGGATTTTGTAGGTATATTGGCAACTTTGTCAAGTCATTTGAATCCAGATGGGATATTATCTAAATAATCCTTTTAAAATATTTTTACATTCAACATAAGAATCATAAAATAACATAATAAAATGCCTTCCTTCCTTCCTTCCTTCCTTCCTTCCTTCCTTCCTTCCTTCCTTCCTTCCTTCCTTCCTTCCTTCCTTCCTTCCTTCCTTCCTTCTGTATAAAGAAAAAAATATACAAAAAAGGGTAAAACAATTAAATTACAAAAAGATAAACTATATATACAAGGCTTCTCAGGCATAGATAACTTATCTGATAGTGTGTGGGGAAATTGAGGTATGTGTGTGAAATTTTCAACATAACAGCTTCAATTTAATATAAAACATATTCCAATGTAATGTACCTATATCTATAGGTAACTTGTTCACAGGACACAAATAACATCAGATATTCAGCCGACTGGGTAATTGGAACCATACATTAGTCTCTCCAATGTTGAAGAACTAAAAACTCTTGATGATAATAAAGGCCTGGAGAATCTATTTCTGTTGTCCAGCTGTCAATATCTAACACAAAGTCTTGTAATTTATAAAAGTTGTTAGAACACTTATTTTCTTCCTAGGACATCCATTTAGGTGTCAGTATGTTTCCCTATAAGATAATTCTATCAGGAGAGTAATCCATGTTTCCATCTGCCTCACTTCAGATCTATTGAAGGCATAAGGAATGGCCCTGAAGGATAATGGGAAGATCTGTTACCAAGGTGATGCTCCGACAAGCATAGCTGAAGTCCATTCCAATAAATAATTTGAGAAAATATCTCAGACAGGTCCCTCTGTAATTCACGTGAAAAAGTGAGGAAGGAAGTACATTCAGACTTTCATGATTCTGTTACCATGGCTTTTACAATAAAAGTAGTCCTGATCTATATGCCATTGATTTTTTAGCCTGGTCCATCTTACAAGGTTGACAAGACACTATCAGTGGGATCAATGAAGGCTGTCTAAAGACAGTGGAAGTTGTCTAAAGCAATTTAACTAAATTATGCAGATTTCAGACAGCTTGGGGCTTAAACTGTGTAGAACTGTGTAGAAGGTAGTTTTCCAACTTGACCCATTATTGAAAACTCATCAGTTTATTAACCACATGAAAGATCCATTTTAAATAGGAATAATCAAATGGATTACCCAATACCAGTATACTTAAATCCATTTAAGTATAATATATATGTATGTATGTATGTATGTATGTATGTATGTATGTATGTCTTGAGGGCTTTTCATGGAGGGTGTTGGTCTGATTCAAGGACCACAAACCCGAAGCCAAACAACAACAACGCAGCTCACCAGCTCAAATCCCCCTGCAACCCAGACTAAGCCGAGCACAACCAAGCCCCCACCCAAACAGAACACACCCCCAGCCAATCAGAGCACAACCAACCCCCCATCCAATCAGAGCACAGCCAAGCCCACAACCAATCAGAACACACCTCCACCCAATCAGAACACAGACAAGCTCCCACCCAATCAGCTCACACCCCCACTAGTAGTTAAAAGGAAGGGTCAGCTGCAATCTCACATTGCTCCTGGAAGAACGAAGCCGAGAACACCAGGCTGAAGATGACGAATGAGACTTCGTCGAAACGTTGCCAAGATACTTCCAATTCTATGTGGGAGAAGACCCGAATAACCAAAGACCTACATACAAACACCCGCGAAAACCTCAGAATATATATATATATATATATATATATATGTATCTTTCTTTATGCCAGGGATTTTCCTACGTATATTAAGATGTTTCATGGCCTAATTTTCGGTGAAATCTCAATTCACCAGCTTTTAGGCCTTTTTAAATATTACAGCAGCTATATGCTATCTATTTGAGTTTATGTGGGAGACTAGAATGGACCCATTTCTGCCTCGTTAGGCTTTTTCAACTAGCCACACCCACTTTTCTTAATTCTGCCCTGTAACAGTCAAATATTTATTATTTTATTTTCGTAGGTCTTTATGTGTATCTTTCTTTATGCCAGGGATTTTCCTACGTATATTAAGATGTTTCATGGCCTAATTTTCGGTGAAATCTCAATTCACCAGCTTTTAGGCCTTTTTAAATATTACAGCAGCTATATGCTATCTGTTTGAGTTTATGTGGGAGACTAGAATGGACCCATTTCTGCCTCGTTAGGCTTTTTCAACTAGCCACACCCACTTTTCTTAATTCTGCCCTGTAACAGTCAAATATTTATTATTTTATTTTCGTAGGTCTTTATGTGTATCTTTCTTTATGCCAGGGATTTTCCTACGTATATTAAGATGTTTCATGGCCTAACGAAAAAGCCTAACGAGCAAAAATATTAAAAATATATATGTATGTATATATATAATATATATTATAATATATAATATACACAAATTTAAATATATATATATATCCTGTATCCCCTAAAATAAGACATCCCCTGATAATAAACCCAATCAGGCTTTTGAGTGCATGTACTAAAATAAGCTCTCCCCAAAAATAAGCCCTCCCAAAAAGATTTAACTGCATGTGCAGCCGGTTCCTGCCATTTCCTCTGGTTAGGGTTAGGGAGACAGAGCTGGAAATCAGGTAAGACGGCAAGAGGAGCCCCGTCTTGCTCCATGCACCTCACAATAATAAGACATCCCCAAAAATAAGGGGTTCAAAAAATATAAGACAGGATCTTATTTTCAGGAAAACATGGTATTTGGTATAGGGCAGGGATGTCAAACTTGATTTTGTTGAGGGCCAAATCAGGGTTGTATTTGACCTCAGGGGGGTGGGTGGGCATGGCCAGCTTGACATCGCTCGTGTCAGGGTGCCTGTGATAGCCCAAGCACTCTGCCAGCTAAAATGGAGTTCGGGAAGGCCACACATAACCCTTTTGAGCTTCGTTTTCATTGGCAGAGGGTTGCAGGTGGCTGTCACAGCCAAAAATGGAGCTTGGGAGGGCCACACATGGTCCTTCTGACTTCCATTTTCACTGGCAGAAACACTGCCAGCCAGTCCTTCGCTGTTTCCAGGGTGGCCCCATGGGCCAAATCTGAGCAACCTGTTGGCTGGATTCATCCCACAGGCCTTGAATTTGACACCCCTGGAATAAAGTCTTCTGTTTGAGCAGGGAGTTGGACCAGAAGACCTTCCAGCTCTATTCTGATTGAATGTGAACAATAAGAAAGCAATGTGGGCAAGTATCAGAATGCCATGCGATCATTTGACAAATTCCGTGAATCATGCAATTTACATCGACTAATTACATAAATTGCATAATTTATACACTAACATAATCTGTGATGGTCATGGATTTACAGCATAACGGTAAGTCATGATGTAATCATCATGATTTACATACCTATGGGATGTCTCTATCTACATGCCATCATTTTTTCACCACCATAGCTTGCTATTTAACATGCCATAACATCCTATTATGGACATTTTTGTTTCTCCATGATGATATTCATGCTGTTTTGCCATGGAAGTCCTGGGACTGGAGGTATTAATGGCATTTTGCTATCTGACGGATGGCTCTCATCCATCCATCAAGATGCACATTGTACAATATTAAAGCCCACTTCTTTGACTTGAGGCATAAAATCAGTCAATACCCCCCTCTTTATTAGTAAAAAATGCAGGAATTATAAATGAAAGAATATGCTGCCTTTTGATTACCTGTATAAGCTACTACCTGGTGGCATTAGATAATAATCTGATAATAGAACTGGTCCCACCAACACATTTTATTCAAAATCTGAAAGCTGTGTTCCCTTCAAAGCTGGAATTATTGGGAAGCTATTAATTGTATGGCATTTTCTTAAAGAATAGCACCCTATGCATTATGGCATAGCTGCAATTATGTTATGAACCTATTTGCTAAAATTGCTGGTATATATCCTTGATTTTAATATTTACGATATTATAGAAATGTAATCTCTTTTGCAAGCATAACAGCCAGTGCTGAGCTTATGCAAACAACAGATATTTTTTTTTAAAACCCACCTTCATAATAATTTTATTAGAGGCTAAAAATAAGTTCTCCACTGGCAGAGCTCTGTTGAAATTAATGGGTTACCACCAGCAGAAAATTTGGTTGCAAATAGCTAATAAATTGGTGAAAATATACAGTGCCTCACTACAAAGTGACATAAACAAGAGGACTTGGCAGACAGTTCACAGTAATGGCACTTTTCCATGTTTCACTGAATGTTGATTTTTCCAGTTGTCTTGTTTATAAATACTTATAAAATGCTAATGTTCACACTTCTCAATCATTTCTATACTCCTGGATAACTACATTAAATGTGGAGTTACGATGTATATCATAGCTAGTATTTTATTCCAATTAAAGCACATTAGGGCAGATAACTGTATCTGGAAAGACAGAAATATTGCTACATAATCGTTACCATAAAAATCTTATGATTAACATTGTAAACCTACACATCTAGCGTCAAAACCAACGGGGGAAAAGCTGCAGAAAGAACGTACTTTTTCAGCCTTTTTTCTCTCCAAGTATTGATTTATTGATTACATTTATAAGCCACCTCGATTGCCCAAGTAACTCTAGGCAATCTATGCTAAAAACAATAGCAAAAACAGAAAATACAGTAATGGCAAAGTACACTCTTATTATATTAGGGTGGAAATGTCATAGAGAACTGAGAATAAATTGCATACAATCAGGACAGAATTAAACATTCCAGGCTGCTGAAAGAACTATATCTTAGATTATACCTTTGAGGAGTGTGAGACTATTTAGAAGAGCAGGAGTGGACATCAAAAGCCTGAGATCCTACAAGATGACATTATATAGAGCATGCTCATTCTACTAACATGATCCTGCAGAAAACTGAGCCATGAGGCATGAGACATGAGAACTTTATAGATGACAACCAATATGTTGGATTTCAGCCAGAAGGTGGGTGAGAACCAATGACATTTGGTTGTAGTGATAATTATTCATGCCACCATATTCTGCACTACTTCCCAAGTGACCTTCAAGGGCAGTCATATTTAGACCAAACTGAACAATCTAATTCTGAATAGCTAAGGCATGGGTGACCTTAAGTAGGGCCTCTCAATTCAGGGAAAAGGTATAATTGGCATACAAGATGGATTTAAGGAAAGGCTTTCTCAGTATAGTTGCAGAAGGACTACCAAATTACACGTTCCATCTGAAGTAGTGTGACTCCATCAAGAACTAAAGTTGATCGATCCCTAGAAACGGAGGATCCAGAAATTCATAACCTACTTACTAAGACCAAACTTGAATCTTGTCCTCCTGTCTCTAGCATCCTCCATACAGAGCGTGCCTCTGACCATGCTATTGTAACTCTCAGGAAGATTATTATCATTTTCTTAAAAAAAAAAATGGCATCCACCCACAAAAGGAATGCCTGTGAGAAAGTAGTCAATAATCCCTAGGGACAGAGAGGGTATGTTTTGTTCCTCTTGCGAAGGCAGATGTTATTGTTATTTAATTCTTTTTAGATCAAGAGGCAATTGATTATGTTTTATTGTTGCATATTGTATTCGTTCTATTACTGGAATTCAAATCTTTTTGAAAACCTGGGCTCCAATACTAAAGGCTTTCAAAAATAGAATGGACAACCATTTGATATGGAAATGATATAGGGTCTCCTGCTTCAGCAATGAGCAAGCACCCTTCCAATTCTATTAGTCTATGTTCCATATTCGAACAGAATGAGCGCTGAGTTAACTGCAGTTGGAATACCATATTACTCAAGAAAAATAAATCACATCAAATAATAACCAATATATAACTACCTTCTTCTTTCTGTTACTTGCTAGCAACTGTTGCTATGTTGTAGATAGCATTTATGTTTCTTTATTTAATATGGAACCAAAACGGAACCAAACTATCTTTGAAATACGCTAGGCAAAGATTATGATATACAGAGAGAGCACAAACATGATAAACAGAATCAGAAGCACTGAATAGTTGCAGTACGCTCACTAAAAGCTAAACTGCTTATTTTATTTTATTTTTTTTTAAAAATGCTGTTATACAGTACTGCTGAATCTAACTGATTCAGGGTAGTTTGGATTTCAAGAACTAGTAAATCATCATAAAATTTGTTTGCTTAATAATTTGCTTTGGATTTCGTTAGGCACCTAAATTTTAACAGACATAATTTTCCATTTCAGTGATTCAAGATATGTTCTGGTGAATTCCGGTTCCCTTGGATGTTTGTTTGGTTTCTTTTGACACCAATTTAGAAAATGATATTTTTCTGACTGGTAATTTTGATTATGTATGGTGAATAGAAAAAAAACAAAACCAACGGAGAAACTCCGACTGTGGGTATTGCCTCCTAAAGACTATGTTGACTGTGCATCCTTGGTTTGGGAAGGGGAGAGAAATTGTCCCCCTCAGAATGGTTCGCAATTTGGGCTGTCCTCCTAGACTCACAGCTAAGATTAGAGCAACATCTGAGAGCTGTGGCTAGGGGGACCTTTGCACAGGTTCGCCTGGTGCTCCAATTGCAACCCTACTTGGATTGGGAGGCTCTCCTCATGGTCACTCATGCCCTTGCCTCCACACGGTTAGATTATTGCAACACGCTGTACATGGGGCTACCCTTGAAAAGTGTTTGGAAACTACAGTTGGTTCAGAACGCAGCTGTGCGAGCTGTTGTGGGTGCACCTAGGTACACCCACATTACACTAATTCTCTGCGAGCTGCCCTGGCTCCCTATTGGTCTCCAGTCACAATTTAAGGTGTTGGTTATTACCTTTAAAGCCCTACATGGCTCAGGGCCAAGCTATCTTCGAGACCACCTTCTACCACATAACTCCCAACGACCAGTAAGATCCCACAGAGTTGGTCTCCTCCGGGCCACATCAGCTAAACAATGCTGGCTGGTGGACCCACGGGGGAGGGCCTTCTTTGTGGCTGCCCCAGCTCTCTGGAACCAATTACCTCCTGAGGTTCGGACCATCCCTACCCTATTGGCCTTCTGAAAAGTTGTGAAGACCTGGCTTTTCCGGAAGGCCTGGGGCCGTTGATCTTGCTCTTGCAATCTGGCAAGATCCGGCCATGAATGGTGTGAATGAGTTTTAATGTTTTTAATGTTTTTAATTCTTAAATGATTTTTATAATGATTTTAAATGCATTGTGAACCGCCCTGAGTCTTCGGACAGGGGCGGCATACAAATTGAATAAATAAATAAATAAATAAATAATAAAAAACTTCAGAATAGGACACATTTGCAAATAGCAGATAGCAATATCTATATTGTATATTTTAGGAGTAACCCTCCTATACTACCGCCTCTTACAATACTAGACAATACAGTATCAACAGTAGAGACCTTCAAGCTTCTAGGTTCTATCATATTGTATCTCAAGACTTAAAATGGACACCTAACATCAAAAACGTCATCAAAAAAGCACAACAAAGAATGTTCTTTCTGCACTGACTCAGAAAGCTCAAACTGCCCAAAGAGCTGCTGATTCAGTTCTACAGAGGAAATATTGAGTCTGTCATCTGCACCTCTATAACTGCTTGGTTTGGCTCTGCAACCAAACAAGACAGACACAGACTTCAACAGATAGTTAGAACTGCCAAAAAACAAAACAAAACAAAACAAAAAACAATTGTTACAAATCTGCCTCCCATTGAGGACCTGTATAATGCACAAGTCAAAAAGAGGGCTGTGAAAATATTTACAGACCCCTCTCATCCTGGACATAAATTGTTTCAACTTCTACTGTCAAAATGACATTATAGAACATTGCACACCATAACAACTAGACACAAGGACAGTTTTTTCTCCCGAATGCCATCACTCTGCTAAATAATTAATTCCCACAGCACTGTCAAACTATTTACTAAATCTGCACTACTATTAATCTTCTCATCATTCCTATTACCCATCTTCTCCCACTTACAACTGTATAACTGTAACCTTGTTGCTGGTATCCTTACGATTTATATTGACTGTTCCCTAATATGATTTGATTGCTTATTTGTACCCTATGACTATCATTAAGTGTTGTACCTTATGATTCGTGACGAATGTATTTTTTCTTTTATGTATACTGTGCATACGCAGAGCGTATGCACCAAGACAAATTCCTTGTGTGTCCAATCACACTTGGCCAATAAAGAATTCTATTCTATTCTATTCTATTCTATTCTATTCTATTCTATTCTATTCTATTCTATTCTATTCTATTCTATTCTATTCTATTCTGAATGTTGAAGAAATAACACAGAATAACAACATTGGAAGGGACTTTGGAGGTCTTCTATTTCAATTCTCTGTTCAAGTAGGAGACCCTATACATTCTTTATATGCATAAGTGTGTACTTTTCTATATCCTCCTACCTTTATTAAATTGTTCCTCATTATATTTGATGTGCAGAACATCTTGAAATTTAAATTGCTCATGCACAGATGAATTAGTTCAATTTTAGCAACTACTTGGCAACTGCAAATATTATTATTATTATTATTAATAATAATAATAATAATAATAATAATATAAATCACCCCACATCTGCTGATGGACTGGCAGATTAATCCCTTAGCATTCCTGATGCACAAACAATTGATAAAAATTGTTTTTCTTGAAAAGCAAAGGAACAACCAACTTCAAAGTTGTTTATTCTTCAACTGAACTAAATCTCCATAGCATTTTGCAGATTTGCCAATGTTAATTCAAACTTTTAGAGGTATCTTTAGAAGAATCATTTTGCCTCTAAGGGATCCCAAAGACAAATTTACTTCTGTGAAATGGAGTCAAAACCATCCATTATGTAAATGATGGTGGAATTGCCATATCTATGTAGGCGTGAACATGAATTCAGCAATTTTAATTAGTATTGCATCATTGTAGACAGTAGAAGCTGGCTTTGATTTAAACTTCAAAATTGGTGCAACGTTTTCAAATTTATGGATTTCCATGAAAACTTGAGTTCATGAGAAAGGAAGTGGATGTTGTTTCGATTAATTATGTTGAGACATGGGATGAATTTTAAAATGTCTTAACATGTCTTGTTAAGATGGGAGAAATTACAATTGTCATTGTTGGGCAGAATTTCTCTGACAAAAATGAATTTCTTGCCTAGAATGATATTTTTGTTTCAGACAATACCTGATTTGACAACTGATGCACCATTTAAACAATGGCAAAAGGATATACTGTATCTATATTAGTATGGCAAGGGGGGAAAGCACTAGTTAAATATAAGGTGTTACAAGATGCAGAAGGAAAGCTGAGGATTGGGTCAACCTCATTTGAAATTGTATTTTGCAATTTGCTGTTTGGCTTGGGTGAAAGAGTGGTTGTTGTGAAATAGAAGACTTTTAGTTAGAAGACTATGCCCTGTTATTTGGGTGGCATAGATATTTGTGATATGATAAAGTTAAGATTAATGCAGATTTTAAAAATCACAGTTAGACATGTCATATTGAGAATATGTGTGGCTCTCAGCACAAGAAGCATTATCTAAGGATAATTCTGGACACTTTGGAATATTATGAGACACATCCTGAAAAGCAAATGGCTCTGATATTTCTAGATGCACAGAAAGTCTTTGGTAACGTCAACTGGAGATTTATGTTACTTCAATTGGAGCAGATGGGCTTTGGTAGAAAATTCACTCAAGCAATAGAAGCCATATACTATAAACCAACAGCAAAAGTAATGATAAATGGAGAACAGACAAAGTCTATCGAGATAAAAAAAGGAATGAGACAAGACTGTCCACTGTCCCATCTGTTGTTTGTATTAACATTAGAAGTGCTAAATAGAAATATTATAGAAGAAAAAGATATAAAAGGAATGAAAATTCAAAAGGAAGAATATAAATTGCAAGCGTTCGCAGATGACTTGGTTTTTATTATTGAAGATCCTTTAGAGTCAATAATTACATTGACAGACAAAATAGGAGAATTTTGAAAAGTAGCAGGTTTGAAAATTAATAAAGATAAAATGAAGATCTTGACAAAAATATGTTAATAAAACAAAAAGAAGAATTTGCGGAAATATCAGCGATGCAGGTCACAAGTAAGGTTAAATATTTGGGGATATATTTGACAGCAAGATGTAGCACACTTAAAGAGAATAACTATAATAAACTCAAACAACAGATTGGGACAGACTTGGGAAAATGGGAAAATTTACAACTATCATTGATAGGGAGAATATCGACAATTAAAATGAATATACTACCTAGAATTCTATATTTGTTCCAGACAATTCCAATTAGATTGGGAAAATACTATTTTGAAGATTTGAATAAAATAATGTTAAAATATATTTGGCAGGGTAAAAAGGCAAGGATAAAATTAAAACTGTTGCAAGATGCCAGAATAAGAGGAGGTTTTGGTTTGCCTAACTGGGAACTTTGACAAGTTTGATGTGGATTAAAGAACGGATAATGCTAAGAAATATTAGATTATTGACTATAGAAGGACATGACTTCTTCTTGGAATGGCATGCTTTTTGATGATACAACAAAAAGGGAACAAAAACACAGGGGTACTTTAGAAGACATTATATACGAGAGGCTTTGTTACTAAACTGGGAGAAGATTAAAAAACAACACTACTTAAAACTTCCAGTCTGGTTATCGATGATTGAAGTGTTTTCATACTCAATAATATTTAGAAGGGAACAAATTAATTAGATATAGTGAATTATTGAATGAAAAGGGTGAACTTAAATTGAAGCAAGAATTGGAGGAACAAGGTTTAAAGATAAATTGGTTTTCTTATATGCAAATACATTCTAGATATGATAAAGATTGTAAGACAGAAGGTTTTTATAATAATTTGACTAACTTTGATAAAATTTTAACAGGGTCTAATGACTATATAATTAAAAAAACTGTATGGTTATTTATTAGAGGTAAAGTTGGAAGAAGAACAAGTTAAAGAAACAATGATTGCATGGGAAAAATTTTTTGGTTATGGAATTGATTTAGAGAAATGGCAAAAATTGTGGTTGCAAAATTACAAAATGACAATGTCAACAGCATGTAAGGAAAATTTGTATGATGTTTTACAGGTGGCATCTACCCCCAACGAGAATAGCCAGAATGTTCAAGAACAAATCCGAAAAGTGTTGGAAATGTCATCAGACATTGGGTTCATATTACCATATGTGGTGGACATGTGTAGAAGCTAAAAGATACTGGACTAAAATCCACACATGGTTGGAAAAAATGATAAAAAAACACATAGACATTAAGCCAGAGATTTTTTTTTATTAGGGATCATGCTAGAAATATACAATAGAGAATTGAGATATTTGATTGTGAACATTTTAACAGCAGCTAGAATTGTGTTTGCTAAAAATTGGAAAAATGAGAAAATACCAATGCCAGATGAAGTGATTAAGAAAATCATGGAATGTGCTGAAATGAGTAAATTGACATTTGAAATTAGAGAACAAGAAGATAAACAATATTATAAGATATCGGATTTATTTTATCAATGGCTAGATAATAAAACATGGAAATGAAATATGAAACATGAAATGAATGTTATAAATATAATATTCAAAATAATGTTTATGAAGTGATAAAGCCATAATTAAATAAATGATAAATGAGGATGTTTATTTGTTTGACAATATGAGAAATTAGATAATTAGTAAACTTTGAATATGAGGATGAAGCACAAAAGACTTGTAACCAACCGACACACTGTTTGCAATTGTAATGGATGATGGATTTATGTTTTATGTTTTGTTTAAAAATAAAAAAAAATTCAAAAAAGAAGCATTATCTAGACAAAAATAACAATCAAACAAAAATAATTACCATACTGTGAGATACTAGTGTTATCCTGTCCCTTTGCTCCTCCTTTCCCACATTCCAGTATTACAAATATAAAATCAATCTGTTGCCATACCATATCTAGAAGAAAGAATTATATAACCACCATTATTTAATTTATTATTTAGCTTCATATATGAATGTCAATTTTAAATATGAGTAGACTTTCCTTCAGTCCTAAGGGTTGAACAGGTTTTGTGGCTGGGATTTAGAAGTCATTCTTAGAAGTATATCCCTTCACAGGAATATCTACCACAAATTAGATGCTGGAAATTAAATCTCCTTTGGGATGAGTTTTAACCAGGTGCTAAATTTTATTTCCAAATCTGGAATTAGAAACTTGTCTAACACTCTAGTGCAGTGATGGCTAACCTTTTTGCCATCAACTGCCAAACGCTGGAGGAGCACGGGGGGGGGGAGGTCACAAACACGCATGCCCACATAATTCTGTGTGCCTCGCCCCCCGTGCTCCATCCCGCTTTTGGCACGTGGGCACGGTAGGCCTGTTTTTCTCTGTTCCCCAGGCTCCAGAGCCTTTCTAGGAGCCTGGGGAGGGCAAAAACAGCCTTCTCCACCTCCCCAAGGGCCCTCCAGAGTCAAGAAACAGAAGGCCCGAAAATTAGCTGGCTGGTGCATGCATGCATGCTGGAGCTGAGCTCGCGTGCCCACTGATATGGCTCCATGTGCCACTTGTGGCACCTGTGTCATAAGTTCGCCATCATGGTTCTAGTGCATGGAATAAAGTAAGCATCAGGTAACTTTTCTGATTTCAGGTGCAAACAAAACAAAAAGGTAGGGAGAAGTAAGACCAAAAAATGCTTATAGTTTAGCTTATTAATGTAAAAGAAGAACAGGTGACATCAGCATTACTAAAAGGCTAACCAAGTTCTCCTACACCTCCAATTTCTTAGAAACTAAACTCTCTTTAATGTAACAGACACTTACATTTTCATCAGAGAAGAAAATTAATGCTAGGAAATTCCTGTAGTTTGAGAAGATGATTACTATTGCTTTACATAGTAAATAATATATATTGTGTATTTAAAACAATAATGATGGAGGTATGGTCAGTTAACAATTAATAGCTCTTTATTCACAAACAGCAAGGTCTAACCGTGACTCGCTCCTTACTGCTAACACTGGTGAACGAGCAGTTTCTTCAGTGCTGACAGCTCTTTTATATGCTGAGCTGTCAGCATCTTAGCCAATAAACATGCTCTGATATCCCGCCAGTTAGTTGCTATGCCGGTGGGCCAATCAGCTGCGCGTCCTTGCCACATGGCCACTGGCTTGCTATAACAATATACACTTATTAAGTATAAGGCTATTTAAACATCTGCCCATAAGTATCTCAATATTATTTCAATAAATAGACTTAGGCACTTCTTGTTTTCAATATTGTGAATGGTGGGGACTGAATAATTAATTCCCCCTTTTTAAAATATTAGATTTTTTTCCTCAAATTTATTGCTTGTATATGTTGAAATGCTACTGGGTTCCTTCCAGATCAGTAGGCATACAATTGAACTTTGCTATGTTAATTTTGCCATAATCTTGAAATCACTGTCTGTGGAATTCTTGACCTTTTTTCTTGAGCATTTTCCTTCCTGGCCGTGTAGAACCGTCAACCAAATGTAGTAGAATTCCGTACTAGTACTTTAGATTCAGTTCCAAAAAAGTCCCTTGGAGTCTATGGGAAAAGACTAAGAACTGCAGTGGTGCAGAGGTTAGAATGTAGTACTGCAGGCTACTTCTGCTGACTGCCAGCTGCCTGCAATTTGGCAGTTCCAATCTCACCAGGCTCAAGGTTAACTCAGCTGTCCATCCTTCTGAGGTTGGTAAAATGAGGACACAGATTGTTGGGGGCAATAGGCTGACTCTGTAAACCACTGAGAGAGGGTAGTAGGGTAGTATGAAGTGATATATAATCTAAGTGCTATTGGTATTGCTTATAGTACTCTAGCACCTTTCTGCAACAATTTAGAACTTTTATATGCTTCTGGGAACAGATTTAGCTGCTTTAAAGAGTTGTAGACTGATTATATTTTTGCATCCCACTTTCTCCAAGGTTCCTGTTTGAAAGCAAATTTGTAACAGCGTACAAATTTAAAATATAGAGTTCTACCATTTTCCAAACTTCTACCAAAAATGCACAGCTAGCCTTGTTGCCTGCTTCCTTTTTTCTGGACTGAATTTTATTATCTTAATATCTTGGAAACATTTATTTATTCTTTACTTCTCTTCCTTAAAATTTTTTCTGAAGGTTGATTTATTAAAAGAAAGGATGCAATCATCCTTGCTTCACCATGATAAATCTAATAAAGCATATAGGATGAGTGACAGAATTTACTTGCTTAGTAATAAATGGCATGATGCAGAGAGATATAATGTTAGAAAAAGATGATAATCAATCAAAACATAGTTCATTGAAATCCAGTAAAAAGAGATCAGTAACTCAGTAGGGGAAAAGTATCTGTTTTCTACAATGATTGAGATAATGAATGGTTGTCTGAAAATGCTCTTCATCCATATTCTCCTTTGATAAAGGTCATTTTTCACCACCTAAGGGTCCTTCAGAGTTTATTTTAGCCCCTGCTGCTTTGTCAGTTCTATAAAGCAATTGCTAACTGACATTAATGGCAGGGAAGAGACCATTCTGCATAGTGTGACATGTTGATCGAGTAAAGGTTTATAAAAACATATGAGCTCAGAATATTCACCATCTTCTAACTCCAATTTTGAATTATGACAGAAGATATAGACCTAGTTTAGGACTGTTTTCTTATACTCTTGTAACTGACTGTACCGCCCAATATTTGATAGCAATTTAGTACATTTGAAAGAGGCTATATATTTTCACCTAACAAATTCCCTTGGAAAGTGATGGAATTGGTATCATTGGCTGAATTTAAAATACATTAAGGAAGGATTATACAAAGATTCAAAGTTTAACCAAGTTTAATTTGAATCTCATCATCAAGGCAGATTTGTAAATATATAATAGAAACTTATTTTGAAGGAGCAAACCAAATAAAATACCTTAGGCATGTTCTTTCGATGTTAGATGCATTTTGCAGATTGAATAGGTTTTCTTCTGCTTCTTGGATGAACAAACATTGTATAAAGTTGAAACTTCTATATGTAGAACAGTGTGCTACAAATCACAAAACATGAGCAGCGCTGAAAAAAAAACTTGCCACATAGACTGTATCCCACATATTTCTCATGTGGGACCTCTCAGTAGGACTTCTCAAGATATTTGTGCCAGATAAGCCTATTCCATCTGGGCAAAGTGATGCCTGATATGTCTTAACGCTATGCTGCATAGAGCTATGTGGGTGGAAAGTACTATTACAAACAGGAAACTTAGTGTAGTCAATGTAATGATTTTCCAATTAATACTATTCTGCAATGGCATCATTGAACAAGCAGAAATGTTGATGCTTATTACACAGTACCAGTTGTAGCTTCTGGATTGTTTCTAAAGGCTATCCAGTATAAAGTGTGTTACAATGCAACCAGATGTTGATGTCACCAGAGCATTTTGGATCATGTAAGGTTGTGATGGATACAGTAGCCAATGGTGAACAAAGATCTCCACTGTCCACAATCTCTGGCTTCATTTTTGTTTAAGCATTAGTCAGTAGTCCAGAAGGAACTCCAGATCACAAATTAATTCCTTCAGGAGGCCAAGACTCCATCAAGAGTAACTAGCAGGATTGTTCCCATCAATCAGTCAAGTGTTTACTACTGCAGAATATCTTGAACTTGATAAAATTAATCTGATTTTGAGGGTGAAGGTTATTTTCCCCCCACTCGTGGATTGATTTCTGAATGTTTCATTACCAGGCTAGTAACATCAACCTTATCTTATCCCCGAGCTACAGATATTTGCCACTATTGCTAATCTGATTTTGTTTTCTTTCCCCCAGACCTATCCCTCAGTATTTTTTCATTTTGCTTATGAAAGAACAAAATATTTTCCCTCCCTCTCACTGCTATTGAAAACTCTATGCCAGAGTATTTTTTCCATTTTGTCATAGTGTAAAGTCTGCAACTGAGAAATGTTTCATTTTCTTTCTCTGTGGGAAAATCACAGTGGGGTTATTACGAGTGATATAAGCTGAGAAGAATTTAGAAAAGATGACAAATGAGAAAACTAGTGGCTTTGATTTATATTGTATACACAATAGAGAATTTGTAAAATGTCTACTTTTGTCATTGTGATCCATTGGAAAAACATTATCTGGAAATATATTAAAAAAACCATCATTATCCTGATACAATTAAAATATAATTTAATTTCAAAACCATTTATATTTTAATGAATATTGAAGCTGCAGGTTCTAAAGAAATTTGAAACTGTTTTGTCTTAAATATTATAACTGTAATATATATATGTCTGTCTGTCTGTCTGTCTGTCTGTCTTTGGTTATTCGGGTCTTCTCCCACGTAATATTGGAAGTGTCTTGGCGACGTTTCGACGAAGTCTCATTCGTCATCTTCAGGCTGGTGTTCTCGGCTTCGTGCTTCCAGGAGCAATGTGAGATCACAGCTGTCTCTTCCTTTTAACTGATAGTGGGGGTGTGAGTTGATTGGGTGGGAGCTTGGCTGTGTTCTGATTGGGTGGAGGTGTGTTCTGATTGGTTAGGGGCTTGGCTGTTGAATCCAAGTAAGGGTATGGCTAGCAGATGTGAGCTAAATAGTTTGAAATAGATCTATACTAGTCTCCCTTTATTTCTTTATCAGCTAAATATAAATTTGTTATAAAATGGTTGGTCGTGAATGCGACTGCTTGAGAGCTCCTGGATTGGAGCTGAAAGGCAAAAGGGATGCAGTATGCTCCCTCCCACATGCTGGGGTAGACCAGGTGTCTCGATAAAAAAACACTTTACACACACACACACACACACACACAAGATCTCTTGTCCTTCATTGCCTGTGCACTGAAACTCAGAGCATGAGAAATAAACAATGGAACTTGTAGTTTTAGTAAAAAAGATAAATACTATTCCGTAGATATGATGGAGACTTTCTGTAGGACTCAATGACTACAATATAGCACCAAAAATTATAGCTTGTTCAAAAAAAAAAAAAAAAGGAAAAGAAAAGAAAAGAAAAGAAAAGAAAAGAAAAGAAAAGAAAAGAAAGAAAGAATAGAACACTGGAAGGAAATTCACTGTTTGCTAAAATTATTTATTCATTCTAAGAAAGTGAATGAACTTTGCAGTGCTGAAAAGGAAATGCAAATTAGTAAGAAATAAAATTACTATTCTTGATGATATTTAATAACACCACCCCTCTCTCCTAAGAAATGCTGTTATTTATGCCTTCCAAAAGTAAACTGAAGATTTTTCAAGAAGAAATGAAGCTGTATGGTGGGATATTCTAATTACCTTGACAAGTGTTGAGAGAAAAATTCAGCAAGATATGGTTCTTCTAGTAAATTCCTGATAACTTCCTCTTTCAGGAAGAGGAAAGAGGAAAGTACAAATAGTTCAGCAATCTTGACTTGATATTGATCAGTAAGTAAGAAAATAGTAGATGTATCAGAAAATGGAAGCAACAGGAACTTTGGGGGAAAGTGACAATTGAATGTTGAAATTCTTTATTTGAAGGGTATTTGAAACTGAGTGTAGTTAAATACCTATCTTGGTCTTCAAAAGAGCAGATTTTAATTAAAGTTATGATAAATAGGATTTCGTGGCAAAGAAGTAATGAGAAAAGAGATCAAGAGGAAAAGGTTTCCTATAGAAGGAACGATAATGAAAGCTTAATTGCAGACAAGTTCACGGAAGGTAAAACTGGAGGAAAGCAGAAAAAGCCAATACAGCTACACGAAAAGCTTAGTTGAAGATCTGATAACAAAAAAAGAAAATTGAAGAGGGTCAGGTCACAAAAGAATATAGACATTTAGCCCCAAGCTATAGAGCTTAAACCAGGAAAGTGAAAGCTCAGAATGAGCTGAATTCAGTGAAGGATGTTAACAAAAAATGATTTCTTCAGATAAGTTCAAAATAATATGAAAAGACAAGAATCGGTAAATAATCTGCTCAGTGAAGAAGGCAAAATGTTAACAGGTAACAAAGAAATGTGGGGGCTATTCAGCTCTTACTTTTGTTCAGTTCTCTCCAACAAAAGTACGTGTTCTACCAGGCAATTGTGAAAAATAAAATGAACGAGCACGTTTTAAGCTGAAGTTTGATTAAAAAAAAAATACCATCAGAAAATAATTATTTATTTTGAATGAATTTAATACTCAGGGCCAGATGCATCCTGGCAGATTAAAAAAAATAGATATCCTGCTGAAATCTTTACATAGTACCCTTAAAGGTAAAGGTTCCCTTCACAAATATGTTCTAGTCATTCCCAACTCTAGGGGGCAGTACTCATGTCCGTTTCAAAGCTGAAGAACCAGAACTGTCTGAAAACGTCTGTGGTCATGTGGCCGCCATGACTAAACACCAAAGGTGCACGGAACACTGTTACCTTCCCACCAAAGGGGGTCCCTATTTTTCTACTTGCATTTTTACAGGCTTTCGAACTGCTAGATTGGCAGAAGCTGGGACAAGTAATGGGAGCTCACCTTGTTACATGGTACTAGGGATTCAAACCGCTGAACTGCCTTAAAGCAACCCTAAAGAATGGTGAACTAGAAGATAGCAAACATTCTCTCTCTTCAAAAGGGGAGCAAATAGGGATATTTTGAAGACTACAAATTAGTTCATGTCTCATTAATACATAAGAAGATTCAAAAGCAGATTATAAAAAGGATTGATCTTTAAGTACTGTACTTTGAAAGCAATTACAGAAGACATTGTGGAGTTGGCAAGAACAAATATTTCCAAACCATCTTTTCTTTTATTATTTTATTTTTAGTCACATAACTCTTTAATGACTTGTAGAAATGCTGCAGACATATTTTTACTTCAACAGAACATTTTATAAAATTTTCCATCACATCCTGGTTAGCAGGCTAATTAAGTGTGAGCTGAATAGTCTATTAAGACACACAACTTGCTGAAAAAGCCACATTTAAAGAATGCTCACCAATGGATCCTCATTCAATGTGTAGATAACAAAAATTGATGCAGTAGCTTAGGAGTCTCCAACCTTGGCAACTTTAAGACTTGTGGACTTCAACTTCAGCTTTGCTGGCTGAGGAACTCTGGGAATTGAAGTCCACAAGTCTTAAAGTTGCCAAGGTTGGAGACCCCTGGCGTAGAAGACAAATTAATTCAAGGCAATGTTTGAATTTGTAGGTATCAGAAGTAACAGAAGGAAAATTATTTTCATGAGTACCCCTGCTCAGATTAGACCACTTTTTCTCCACAACTTTGATTGATAGAAAGATACCATAGAAGGACCGTCTGTTCATAATCCTGACCAGAGGAAGAAATGATTATGATTAACTTGACTGACCATGTTCGTTGCATCTGTGTTTTTAAAAATTGTATTTCTTACTTGCTGACATGTTTTCATTATGTTTGTCCCAAAATTTAAATCTTGCTGCTTGTTTTAATAACTTATATTTAAAAGTGATATAAATCTGAATAAGGGCCAGAAGCTGATGCATAATTGATTGTAGTTTGGTTTCTGTCAGCAGCATCCCAGAAATTTTGTTCAAGCGATATTGTGCTAATCTAAAAGTTACTTAGAAATTTATAGCATTAACCCCTGGGGAACACTGAAAATTTTGTTCAAGACTAAACATTTTCTGCTAAGCTAGCTGCTAGCTAATAATGCCTGCCTTCAACATGAATTCAGCCATTTGGCTTCTGCAAAGTTGTACAGCTCAGATTTCCTTCTCAACTCCCCAGTTCCCCATCCATTTATCCCTTTCCTCTGTGGCAGTTTTAACCCCTTGATTTCTAAATTGTGTATCTGCCTTTCTAAGTAGGTGTTTCAGACTTGGAGATTATTAGTGTCTTTCCCTTTCCCTTTACTATCTGTATTTTAGGCCATAATCTCTCTTTAGTACTGTGTCTCTTCCTTTAGCTGGACATGGCTGTCTTCAGCAGCAGTGGCCCCCAATCTTTTTTTAAAAAAAGATTTTTTTTAAGTTTTCAAACAAAAACATCATAAAAACATCATCCTTTCAAACAATTACAGACAGTGTTTCGGTCGCTTAAAATCCTTTTGCGCTCCCCAAATCTTCAAAATATCAATATATGACAAATGTTCTTTTCCCCTAAAAGAAACCAAGTGTTTACACATTTTATCTTAATTTCATTTCATATATCATATTTCATCTCCATGTTTTATTGTCTATCCATTGATAAAATAACTCCCATATCAAATAATATTGTTTATCTTCCTGTTCTCTTATTTAAAATGTCAGTTTACTCATTTCAACACAGTCCGGCATTTTCTTAATAATTTCTTCTTCTCTCAGTAATTATCTTCTCCCTTTTCCAGTTTTTAGCAAATACAATTTTAGCTGCTGTTAAAATATTCACAATTAAATATTGCAATTCTTTATTGAATGTCTCTGGTAAGATCCCTAATAAAAATGTCTCTGGTTTAAAATCAATGTGTCTTTTTATCATTTTTTCCAACCACATGTGTATCTTAGTCCAATATCTCTTTGCTTCTACGCATGTCCACCACATATGGTAATATGATCCTGGGATCTGAGGACACTTCCAACATTTCTCCGATTTATTCTTGAACATTCTGGCTATCGTCATCGGGGGTAGATGCCACCTGTAAAACATCTTATACAAATTGTCCTTATATGCTATAGACATTGTCATTTTATAATTATGTGACCACAATTTTTGCCATTTTCCTAAATCAATACCGTATGCAAAATTTTTGCCCCACGCTAACATTGATTCTTTGTTCTTCTTCCAATTTTACCTCTAACAAATATCCATATAACTTTTTAATTAATTTATTATTTATTTATTAGTCACATTTCTATGCCGCCCAATTCCCTAGGGACTCTGGGCGGCTTAAAGCAAAAAACAAACAAACAAACAAATAAACAAAAAACAATGCAAACAATATCCCGTATAAATTTTTTAAAAGAACATTAAAAACCCATACACTCCATTCCATGGCCGGATCTCGCAAGATCGCCGTAGCAAGATCAATGGCCTCAGGCCTGCCAGAAAAGCCAGGTCTTCACCACTTTCCAGAAGGCCAATAGGGTGAAGGCGGTCCAGACCTCAGGAGGTAATTGGTTCCAGAGAGCCAGGGCAGCCACAGAGAAAGCCTTCCTCCGCAGTCCCGCCATCCGACACTGTTTAGCTGATGAGACCCAAAGAAGACCAACTCTTCTTTGGGATCTTACCGGTAGATGGAAGAAGGCTGTAGAAGGCAGTCTTGAAGATAGCCTAGCTCTGAACCATGTAGGGCTTTAAAGTACTAACCAACATCTTGAATTACACAGTCATCAGAACCCATTAATATCTTATGCCCCCAATCTTTTTTGTAGCAACAACATCTTATGAAACCATGGTTTTTGTGACCTTCCCCCATTTTTTTAAAACCCTGAACATGAATTCTGATAAGTAAATCATGCCTCATTGTGAAACATAAATAAAATAGGACCACGGGTGGGCTCCTGGGGTTTTGGCAGGGTTCGGGCGATCCTCTAGCCAAGGATTGCTGGGGTTCAGTGAACTCCCAAATGCCACCCATGGCTGGTCATGCCCACCCCGCCCCTCCCAGGAGTCTCCACACAGCTTGTTCATCATTCCAGGTAAGTGCAGGGGCTGCACAGAGGTCTGGGAGGACAAAAAATGGGCCTAACAGAGGTTCCAGAAATCTGGAAATGGACCTGTTTCCAGCCTCTGGAAGGCTTCCAGACCCTGGGAGAAGCTGTTTTCGCCCTCTTGGAGGCTAGAGGAAAGCCTCCAGAGCCTGGGGAGGGTGAAAAGTGGGCCTCCTGGAATGTTCCGGAAGTCCAGAAACGGGCCTGTTTCCAGCCTTCAGAAGATCTCAGGACTCTGGGGGAAGGAGTTTTTGCCCTCCTGGAGGCTCAAGCAAAGCCTGGGGAGGGCAAAAAAGCCCCCTTTCTCATAGGTGGCTGACTAGACCACGCCCACCATGGCCATGCCAACCCAGCAGCAGGACAGCAAACTTGTTGCTAAAGGATCTGAAGCCCACCCCTGAATAGGATCCTTCACATTATTAGATTTCAAAAAGTAATTAGAAGGCAGTAAAAATTAGCACAAAAAACTTTTATTGCAAGACTTTTCAGCAGACAAATAGAGTGGTAGTCTATCATAGTATCCCAATCTTATTTTATCTTTAATACAAATATTACAAGCATTTATTATTGTAGCTATATCTTATAATCTTTACAATCTCTACGGCCTTGATGAAATTCTTTAGAATTCCAATGTATAAACTGAATATATCTCTGTTTATAGTTGTGAGGGGAAAAAAAGCTTGAAATTCTGGGAAAGAAAACTTGAAAAATTCAGATAGCAATAACCTTTCCTAGTAATAATCCCCTTGGCTGTCCTCATTGGGAAATACCAATCTATAGCAATCTATACCAATCTATATGACTTTGCTGTTCTATACCAATACCAATCTATATGACTTTGCTGTTACTAACATTTCTTCCTTTTAAGATTATCAACCTTTATAATATAATTTAATAAGATTAGAATGTGGCTAAGGAGACAATACTATGTAAGCATATTTCATTCTATTGTTTTACTTTATTCCTTATCATATATGGTTTAGCAGATAAGCAAACATAGTAAAACTATATTAGTACTATAGCTGAAATTTGTCATCTAATTTTCTCGTCCTATGAAAGAGGGAACACTTGTTTTTTACATTCTTGTGCTTGAGTTCATTTTTGGGAAAGTTGCTGTGACCAGGACAACTAAAAATGGTCTAATATTAGTTTTTAAGTTTAATCAATGTATCTAAATCAATCAAATCAATGAATCCTTTTCAGTTCTTCCTTACTACTATGCTTTATGAACCATGCCCTTTCAATTTTGCCAGGGTACTGCAACGCCCAAGAGCCATAATCAAAGTGGTGATTTCAAGCAACAAACCAAGATATGTGATGAATTGGATTTCTTAGAATGATATGTAAAGGCTGACTGACTAAATGCTTGGCAGTTGTATTATTGTTGGGGATTAGTGTGGGTGACAGCAATGTGACAATAATAAATCTTCCAGCTCAGATCTTTTTGGGCCACTCTTGGTAGCAACCGGGACCTCCAGTAAAACAGATCAGGATAAGAACTTCTTGGATGCCCAGACTCAGAATAGAATAGAATTGAGACCCATTTCCTTCTGAATACATAAAATATTGTCCTGTAAAAAAAAAAAAAAAAAAAAAAAAAAAAAAAAAAAAAAACCAGAACCTAAATGAATCTGATCCATTTTCTTACTTTATACCCTTATAATTTCCAGTAATATTTCCGGTAAAAATATGTTTTATTTCTTAGGATCTCAAAGCAAGTTCACATTGTTGATGCATGCTTTACAAATATACGCCTTCTTTTCTGAAGGCAATTTGTATTTGCAACAGCCTTCTGTGCAATCACTGAATTCAGGAATGTGATCTATTTCAGTGATTACTTTTAGAATAGCAAGTGATAGAATGATTTTTTAAAAAAAGAATTAAGATTTTCAGAAATGCAGATTGGTAACAAAAATTACAGGATATCACACACTGCTTCAATTCCCAAGTATGTTAATGTGGCCTTAATATCTTTAGCCACAGTGTATATAATCTCACTCTTAAAATTACATATATTAGATTAAGTCTTGCACTATGCAATATAATCAGTAACTATGAGATGTATTTTACTGTTATGAACAAGAATTTATGAAACACTTTGGCTTGATAATTTAAGAGCTTCCAAAAAAAGAAGCATAAGAATTCATTTATATTTTCTCTGGGAAGAGTCAGATAAGGAGAAAATTCAGATGGAGAAAAAAAAATCTCTCTCCCCCCACCCCCAGGGAACTCACTTTGCTCATCAAGCATTCAGTTTGTACATTGCTAAATTTTAAAAAAAGCAATGTTACTGTGTTATTACATATTCTTTTTCTGCCTTTCCTGCAATTCTGCCTTGAAGGAGGCGGTGGTGAGGCCCCTCCTCAAGAAGCCCTCCCTGGACCCGGCTATTTTGGCTAATTACTGTCCAGTCTCCAACCTTCCCTTTTTAGCGAAGGTTGTTGAGAGTGTGGTTGCATGGCAGCTCCCTCGGTACCTGGATGAAGCTGTATATTTAGACCCGCTCCAGTCCGGCTTCAGGCCTGGATACAGCACTGAAATGGCATTGGTCGCATTGGTGGATGATCTCTGGCGGGCCCAGGGTAGGGGTTATTCCTCTATCCTGGTGTTATTAGACCTCTCAGCGGCTTTTGATACCATCGACCATGGTATCATGTTGCGCCGGTTGGAGGGACTGGGGGTGGGAGGCACCGTTTTACGGTGGTTCTCCTCCTACCTCTCCGACCGGTCGCAATCTGTGTTGACAGGGGGGCAGCGGTCGACCCCGAGGCGCCTAGTGTGTGGGGTGCCACAGGGATCGGTCCTCTCGCCCCTCCTGTTCAACATTTATGTAAAGCCGCTGGGTGAGATCATCCGTGGTTTTGGGGTGGAGTTCCATCAGTACGCTGATGATACCCAGCTGTACATTTCCACCCCAGACCACCCCAACGATGCCATGGAAGTGATGTCCCAGTGCCTTGAAGCCGTGCGGGGCTGGATGGGGAGAAACAGGCTTCGACTCAACCCCTCCAAGACCGAGTGGCTGTGGCTGCCGGCATCCCGATATAGCCAGCTGACACCATCACTGGTTATTGGGGGCGAATCATTGGCCCCCACGGAAAGGGTGGACAACTTGGGCGTCCTCCTGGACCCACGGCTGTCTTTGGAAAATCATACGACAGCTGTGGCCAGGGGAGCTTTCTATCAGGTTCGTCTGATACGCCAGTTGCGGCCCTTTCTAGATTGGGACTCCCTACGCACAGTCACTCAGGCACTCGTCACCTCTCGCCTGGACTACTGCAATGCTCTCTACATGGGGCTCCCTTTGGGGTGCACCCGGAGGCTCCAACTAGTGCAGAATGCGGCCGCGCGGGGGATTATGGGAGCGACGGGACGCTCCCATGTGACACCTCTCCTGCGCGAGCTGCATTGGCTACCGGTGGACTTCCGGGTGCGTTTCAAGGTGTTGGTGAACACCTTTAAAGCGCTCCATGGCTTAGGACCAGGGTACTTACGGGACCGCCTTCTGCCGCCAATAGCCTCCCACCGGCCGGTGCGTTCCCACAGAGAGGGTCTCCTCAGGGTGCCGTCAGCCAGACAATGCCGGCTGGCGACCCCCAGGGGGAGGGCCTTCTCTGTGGCAGCCCCTACCCTCTGGAACGATCTTCCTCCAAAACTGAGAACAATTGTTGACCTCCGGACTTTTCGTCAGGCCCTGAAAACTCATCTCTTTCAGCTTGCTGGTCTAGCCTGACCCCGCTGAATTTTTAAGATCTGTATTATAGGGTTGAGTATTTTAAATATTTAATGGTTAATGGTTTTAATTTTTAGCCAAAGTTATATGCTTTTTTTTAAAGAAATTGTTTAACTTTTGTGTACTATTTTTATTTGGCTGTTCACCGCCCTGAGTCCGCAAGGAGAAGGGCGGTATACAAATCTAAACAAACAAATAAATAAATAAATAAATAAATAAATAAAATAAATTAATCTAATAAGGGATATAACAGTGAATTTAGCTTTCTTTCTTTAATGATACAATTGGTATAAATATTTATTTTCAAGTGCAATGCCAAAAGAAATATGCAGGAAAAGGAAATAATTTGGAATATTTAATTTGGAATAGGAAAAAAAAGGTACACATTCAAGTTGTATTTAAACTAATCACTGTTCGTCTAGGGCAGGGGTGTGAAACTTGTGGCATCATGGTGGTGTCACGTGACATATTGGGACTTTTCCCCCTTTGCTAAACTGGGTGGGGGCGAAGCCAGCATGTGTCACATCCAGTCTGTGGGCTGCGAGTTTGACACCGCTGTTCTAAGGCATTAATATCGTGCATTGTATTCATACTAGATAGGTTTTATATCTTAAGGCAGTTTACAAATAGCCCTCCTTCCTCTAATTTTATCCTCGCAGACAACTATATTTAATAGAAAGAGCTGAAAACGAGTATCTGTCCCAATCATCCTGTCATCTTGAATAACCATATCATAAAATGAATGTTGGTTTTCTAAGTTACCCTCAAATCAACTAATCCATCATCATCTTGAGCATCTCAAAGGAAGTGTGCTCACTAGCTTTCTCAATAATTCATTCCATGTTCATGATTAAAACTAGGCATTCCACTGTTGTTGATTATAGAAAGCTTTTTCTCAATATTTAATTGAAATTTATCTTTCTGAAAATGAAGAAATATATACAATTTGAATGACATTACTTTCTGTGTGTCATGTCTTCAGATTTTTTTTTGTAAAATAGTATCATATGTCATTAAATTTTCTTTTTTTTCAAAGTCATATATAGGCATTTATAACCATTTACTTTAGTGTGTCCTCACCTGACTCTGTTTCCTGTCTAGTGATGATCCTGGTTGCCCTTCTCTTGAAATAATGCATTATCTAAAATTAAGTACGTAACTAAATATGTAAGAGACCAAATTTCAGGCTAGAAGTTTATAGTCCTGCCTTGGACACAAAGCCAACTGGATGTCCTTGAGTCAGTCTCTCTTTTTCTCTCAGACTCAGGAAATAGACAATGGCAAACCACTTCTGAAATCTTACCAAGAAAGTTGCAGGGGTTAGTCTATGCAATAATCAGAAGTCAACACTAACTCAAAGTCATAGATACCCAACAAAAACAACAAGCTCAGTACTCAAACTGGGATATATGTGTATGCAAATAAGTATCTATTCCAAATCTCAGCAAATAGAAATGTAATCTATATTTTGCATTTGTTTCCATATTTCATTTTGTGATTTTGAGCATCACATAACAGAGACAACATCCAGCCTAGTATCTATCTGAATATAATCTGATATATAATTGATATAATCAAGTGAAGACAAGCTACACAAATCCTGCAGTATTTACACAATTTGCCAATAGTTACCTGGTTCTTTAAAAAAGTAAAATGAGATGATGTTAAGTTTATGAGCCGCGGTGGCTCTGTGGTTAGAGTGCAATACTGCAGGCTACTTCTTTTGACTGCCGGCTGCCTGCAATTTGGCAGTTCAAATCTCACCAGGCTCAAGATTGACTCAGCCTTCCATCCTTCCAAGATCAGTAAAATGAGGACCGAAATTGTTGGGGGCAATATGCTGACTCTGTAAACCGCTTAGAGAGGGCTGTAAAGCTCTGTAAAGCGGTATATAAGTCTAAGTGCTACTGCTATTGCTATTATGAAGCTTGTTCTTAACAATGATATTGTTTTCAAGCTGCCTACAGAATACTCATTAACCCATTCTAGATCAGGGTGTCAAACTCATCACGCAGTCTCACATGACATATCAGGACTCTTGCTAAACTGGACCTGGGAGAGGCCATCATGTGATGCATCCAGCCATGTTCTAGATTCTTCTGCACTACTAGTACTAGAATAATCTAGTATCTGTAGTTCTGTAGTTTCCTGGGTTTTTCTTTTCCCTTTTTGAAGAGAATGTCTCCCAGTATAGCTCTTCCTATGAATACATTTGAGGGATGCGGTGGCTCAATGGCTAAGTTGCTGAGCTTGTCAATGGAACAGTCAGCAGTTTAGCAGTTCGAATACCTAGTGCCGTGTAACAGGGTGAGCTCCTGTTACTTGTCCCAGCTTCTGCCAACCTAGCAGTTCGAAATCACGTAAAAAATGCAAGGAACCACCTTTGGTGGGAAGGTAACAGCTTTCCATGCACCTTTGGCATTTAGTCATGCCGGACACATGACCATGGAGACATCTTTGGACAGCTCTGGCTCTTTGGCTTTGAAACAGAGATGAGCATCACCCCCTAGTTGGAAACGAGTAGCACATATGTGCGAGGAGAACCTTTACCTTTACTTTATGAACATGTTTAAGAACAAGACTATAACAAATAACAGAATTTAGCCTGATAGGGAATATTTAGTAGATTAGGCCACTAGGCCATTAGTCACTCCTTCCAAAAAAGGTATGTAAATAATGCAAAATCATTAATACATTCCTACATGCATCTAACGCAGATAACTCTCACTAACATAGAAATGTAGATAATATCTACATCTGTGCTAGTCTTAATAATATTAAAATAGCACAGAGTTCTGCCTAGGCAGAGAAAGTTCATGTCAGAAGAGGAAGAGATGAAGACAGGCTATGTAGAACTCCTGCTTTTCTGTTCTCTGATGTTAGCAATGAGTAAGGTCAGTGCTAAAAAAGCAGAAGTGTTTCTATGGCAGCAATGTTTCATATTGTCAAATGAAAATGTGATAATTATGTATGTAGCTTTTCTCAAGGTCAATTTTGTTTTTCAACTTTCTTATATAAGATAATACGAACTTTTTTTGGCATAGTGATTGGTCTCAATGATTCCACATTGCAGAGCATCTAGTGAAACCTGGCTTATTGAGGCCACAAGAAGCCTGGGGAAAATGCTGTGCATTCAATGAAGCCTTAATTCTTCTAAAATATTCGGTGGTTTGTTCCTGAAAAGGGAAGCAAAAAGGATAATGGAATCTGAAGCAATTTCACTATGAGAAAAAGGACAAATAAGGAACTGATATTATAGAAGTAGAAATATTATTTGCATTGCAAATATTATATTGCAGTGTTCCAATATTTGAGGGGTCCACAAAGGAGAGGAGGGCAACCTATTTTCCAAAGCACCAGAAGGCAAGACAAAAACAATGAATGGAAACTAATCCAGGAGAGAAGCAACACAGAACTAAAGGAGAAATTTTTTAACAATGAGAACAATTGACTGGTGGAACAGCTTGCCTTCAGAAGTTGTGGATGTTACATCACTAGAGGTTTTTGAGACTGGACTGCATTTATTTAAAATGGTATAGGGTCTCCTTGAGTCCAGCTTGAGCAGAGGGTTGGACTAGAAGACCTCCAAGGTCCCTTCCAACTCTGTTATTCTATGTTCTATATAAATTAAATGAAAAGAATAAACAAAGCATTTGAATGCCAAACAAGGAATAATAGATGGAAACTGATCAATGAGAAATTCAACCTGGAAATAAGAAGAAATTTTCTGACAGTGAGAACAATCGACCAATGGAACAGCTTGCCTTTAGAAGTTGTGGGACGTTCATCACTGTAGGATTTCAAGAAGAGACTGGACTGCCATCTGTCGGAAATGGTGTAGGACAGGGGTATCAAACTCAAGGCCTGCGGGCTGGATTTGGTCAGCGGGGTGTTTAAATCTGGGTGGCAGGGCCAGCATGGAAATATCAAAGGCCCATTTTTGCCTCCACTGCCTCCTGCAGCACTTCGCCGGCCAAAAACAGGCCATGTGGAGGCCTCATGAGGCCCCACATGGCCTTTATTTGGCCTCCCCAGTAGGGGTGGGTTCTACTTACCTTTACTATCAGTTCGCAATAGGATTGGGAGGTTAGACTAGATGACCTACGAAGTCCCTTCCAACTCTGTTAATCTGCTTATAGGAAACCTTTTCTCCACTTTTAGCCAAAACCAAAACCAAAATCATTCAATGAAGCCAAATTGAAGGAAAAAAGAACCTCTACAAAGGAAATGCTTTACAATATTACACTAGTGTCATTGCATTTACTATAAGGCATGGTCATATAAGATATTGCTGAGAAAGATAGTAGGGAAACTGACATTATACAGTACTTGTCCAGCCCTTAATAAAAAATGATTGTTTAGTCTCCCCCCCTCCCCCACACACATATACAATCACAAACATAGCACTTGTCTATAAGTCTCTATAGCAGCTGGTTCTTTCATAAAATAGCAGAGTTGGAACTTCTTCTTGTACCAGTAATACACAAGTAAAATGCTATATGAATTTTAGCATTGTCAAGTCACCACTATCTTATCACTGAAAGATCATTTTAGTGCAAGAATTCCATGTCAACGTAGATTATGTTGTTTGGTTAATATAAGCTATCTGTTCAGATTGGAGCAATACATGCCAATTAAGCATTGGTTTTACTTATACTAATGACATACAGCAGAACCTATTATGTTATATACCTTATTAAATTACAGTTTCTTAAAATGGTTATGCACAGCAAATCATGCAGTGGATCTCCCTTCACCATGTCCAGACTTTTATAGCTGGACTCAAACCCAGAAAAATGTAAGTAGTATTAGATAAACTCGTTTGCTGATGGGCAGAACACTTAAAATGATTCGTTTTCTATTAATGAAGAATGAAGAATATCTGATCCATGAGTGGAACTTCTCTCTTTGTAGCTGATAGGCTGCTATCCCAAAGGTGCTTTTTCAAGAGGCAAATTGGACTTTCTGATTTTTGATGAGAAGTTGGAGCTGTGTTTTCCCCACTGCTGACCACAGGTGAAGGCTGCTAGGGATGAGACTGTGCTGTCTACATCTCAAACTGAAGCTCAAATGGTTCCTGTAGTCTGCAATTTTTCTGGAAATCAGAAAGTCCAATTGCCTCTTGAAAAGGCACCTTTGGGACAATCATGACTTGGATGACTGAGAATCTTCATAGACACTGAATGGCCGCTACTTTCTGAATATTGTCATTTTTGTCAACTGAGAAAAAAAAGAGCTAGCTAATGCAAAGAATAAATATTTTATCCATTTTACTTTTAAGTATAAGATGCACTCCCCCCACCCATTAAAAGAGGGTGGAAATGTTGGTGTGTCTTATACACCGAATACAGCCATTTTTGGCCTCCCAAAACCCTGCCCCGCCTGTCCCATTTTCGCTGAAAATAGGGCCGTTTTTTGCAAAAATGGGATGTGCAGAGGGTTTGGGAGGCCTGCAAAGTGCTCCTGGGGGCTGCAGAGGGCAAAAACGGAATGCATGGGGGGTTTGGGAGGCCAAAAATGAACAAGTTTTTTTGCAAAAATTAGCCCATTTTTTGCAAAAATAGAATGCACAGAGGGTTTGGGAGACCTGCAGAGTGCTCCTGGGAGACGGGGAGGGCAAAAACGCAATGCATAGGGAGTTTGGGAGGCCAAAAACGGGCCCGTTTTTCACAAAAACGGGATGCACAGAGGGTTTGGGAGCCTGCAGAGTGCTCCTGGGGCTTGGGGAGGGCAAAAACCATACACAGAGTCCAAAAAGTTTTTTTTTTCTTATTTTCCTCTTTGAAATCTTGGTGCCTCTTATACTCCAGTGTGTCTTATAGTCCAAAAAATACGGTAAGTCATATTGTTACTGTATAACATAGCCTTTTGATATTCAGAAGAAAGATCATATATTTGGTCTTTATTTGGATTAAATATTTAATATCAGGCAGAATTCATTAATTCCTGCAGAAATACGTCGTTTCATCTTCAGCAAACAACAAAGCAGCATTTTGTGCTGAAGACAAAACCCAATTATGACTGCCAGGTGGAGAGACAGATGGTCCTTCTGAAGGCAAACTGATCTGATCCTTAAGGTTTTCTTCCTTCTTCTTTTTCTTCTTTATATAATATTATGACTTGACACATGTAAAGCAGAAAAGAGAATGAAAGCCAACTTGATATATAGGATGTAGCAACAATAGTAGTTTACAATGCTGCAATTCTGGATATGCCTATCCATTATTTAGATCACAACACATTTCTTGCTTCATTTGTTTGAATATTTGTTCTTTAATGCTGAAATGTAACAAATACTCATCAACAAAACACTGGATCACATATCTACTATTTATAGTAACTGTTTAGAAATATTTAAATGTATTATAGATATTCAACACATTATAGATAAGGCTACTGCTTTGTGAAATATATTATAAAGTTCAATATGCCGAATTTGACATTGGACTGTATGGGTTCACTTTCTACCTGAATGGAAGAAACACAAATCTCAGACTTCCAGATGAAGTATGGGGAACTAAAGGCAGCTCTGCAATAGTGGGGATAATGACTGTGTGAAAGACCAAACAACCAGCATCTTGACTGGTTCCTTGGAACCTCTTGAGATAATGAATAGATGGGAGATTGTCTACAAGTTCTCCAGATAGCTGCTCCGTGCAAGCTGCAGAAAAAGAACAGAACAGAATAGAATTCTTTATTGTCCAAGTGTGATTGGACACACAAGGAATTTGTCTTTGGTGCATAAGCTCTCAGTGTGCATAAAGAATTAAATGATAAACTATGATTATAGTCATCATAATACATTCATCATGAATCACAAAATACAACACTTAGTGATAGCCATAGGATAATAAATAAGCAATCAACATAAATCATACTAGGAAACTAAATAAAACAATATAAATTGTAAAGATGCAAGCAATGAAGTTATAGCCATAAGTAGAAAAAGGAGATAGTAATAGGAAGAGTGAGAAGAAGAATAGTAATACACTTGTTAAGGATATTGTTGTTGTGTAACAACTAGCAGAGTAAAGTGCACAGAGAAACGTTGCTGAGAGCACTGAGATAGAGATACATACAAACTGGTGTTATCAAAAGTTTTCTTTATAATGGGAAATAAACAATCTCGTAGTCTTCTAAACAGTCCAAGTCTTTACCGGTTAACTCCAAACAAACTCTTACCAAACAAACAGTAGTTGGTTCACTCTGGTTCACAAACCCCGGATGGTAGCAGATCCACCCACACATGCACGCATGCAATGGCAGCTTATCATCCTTTGAATACCTTACAGTACCCTTCTTAAATACATTGTTAAATTATAGCATGACTCAGCATTACAGCATGATGCAGCATTAAAGCTTAAAGTCACAGAACACATATATTGCCTGGACAACTGTTAGGCCCAAATCATATCCTAACATGCTCCCCTTTGGACAGGCCAATATATACAGTTTAAATACAATATATACAGTTTAGATACAATATATACAGTTTAGATCCTTAATCCATAGCTTTCACAACATGCTTTATGTTTGACAGTACCTTGAGCCTTGGTAAAGTTATCCGCGATATTGTCTTCCGACATGCAATATTCCAGTTTAACCATATTGCTTTGGATACTTTGGCGAACATTCAGATACCAAATGTCAGTATGCTTGGATCTAGTTTTAACTGCTAAATTAGTTGCCATTTTTATAGCAGCTTGATTGTCCTCATGTATTACAATTGGATAATCCATTTTTAAACCAATATCCATCATTAGTTGTTTGTAATATATCAGATCAGTGCATACCAGTGATAGACATGAAAATTCTGCCTCCATTGTAGATAGACTAATATGTTTTTGATGAATTGATTTCCAGCCAATCAAACAATTGCCTAACATTATAGCTATACCCGATGTAGACTTTCTAGTGGTCACATCAGTAGCGAAACTGGCATCAGCATATGCGCTCAGTACTAAATCTTGGTTAGGTTCTAGATACAATGCATAATGCATCGTCATTTTCAGATATCTTAGTATACGCTTTGCGGCCTGCCAATGCCTATCAGTTGGCTCTGCATTATACCTTGCTAATTGGTTTACGCTAAATGAGATATCCGGTCTCGATCAATTGCTGATATAAGATAGACTACCTATAAGAGACTGGTAGATCTCCTTACTAAAGTTAGGGCTTTGGATTTCCTCATGGTTAAAATCCTGTGCCATAGGTGTCTTGGCCGGCTTACATAGTTCCATGCCATACCGCTTCAACATCTGGCTAATTTTGCTAGATTGAGATATTTTATAACCTCTAGCTGTTTGACTAATATCTAGTCCCAAATAATGCCTGATATTTCCTAAATTTCTGATCTTAAATTTAGTCTGTAACTGGTGAACAATATCTATGGCTTCCTTGTCAGTTTTCGTTATTATAGCTATGTCATCTGTAAACAATAACAAAAATGAAACTAACCCATTACTTTCTCTCTTAAAGAGACATTTATCCGCTATACCTTCATGAAAACCAATCCTATTTAGTTCTTTAACTATGCATTGGTTCCACTCAAACCCTGATTGTTTCAAACCATAAAGGCTTTTCTTGAGCTTCCAACAATCAGTTTGGTTTTGTGTTTCAACTCCTAAAGGCTTTCTCATATAGATGGTGTGCCTTAATGGAGCATGTAAGTATGCCGTCTCCACATCTATATGGTTAATACTATATTTGTTTTTAGCCGCCCATACCAGCATTGTTCTTAAAGTACTAGCACGTAAACTAGGAGCAAAAACCTCATCGAAATCTTTTTCGGTCTGAGAAAAACCTTGAGCTACAAGGCGAGCTTTATGGGTTACTGTCCCATCTATACCTTTCTTAATTTTGTAAACCCATCTACAACCTATTAATTTCTCACCAGGTGGCAATTTCACATTTTCATAAACATCTAGATCAGTCAATGACTTAATTTCCTTACTCATTGCCTCCTTCCAAGCCTTCTGCTCCTTTTCAGGATAAAGCCTGATATCATCATAACTTGAAGGTTCGATGTTAACTTGGCAAACTACAGTTGCCTTATATCGATCCGGTGGATGCCTTTCCCTAGTAGATCTTCTAGGCAATACAGGACTCATTTCAGATGTTTCAGTTTCATCCTCCCCTAAACCTACTTCCTGTTCCTCAACCTTAATAGAGGATTCTACAGTATCTATATCCTCAGTAATCTCATCAGGGATATGCTCTATACTAACAGCGTTATTATCATGTCTGAAATCTGCACGCTCTAGTTTATCCCATCCTCCGTGCTCTAGAAATTTAGCACTTGCACTACAGTAAACACTAGTAGTACCCTGTGCCCAAAATCTAAAAGATCTATGATTTGATTCATAGCCAACAAAAAACATTTTTCTAGCTCTTGGTTGATCCTTTCTTCTAACACTAGATGGAATATGTACCCAAGCTGGGGCTCCAAATGTGTGTAAATAACTAAGATTTGGTTTCCTCCCATGCCATAAGGTGAATGGTATTTCACCTGTAGAGGAATGAACCACGTTGTTTAGCACATGGTTAGCACACATAACAGCCTCGCCCCATAAATTTTCAGGCAAACCAGAATCTGCCAACATAGTTCTAATCATTGCTTGTAATGTTTGACCTTGCCTCTCAATATAGGAATTATGCTCTGGTCTGTACGGAGCAGATTGTTTATGCTGGATCCCTGCATCCTGCAAAAACTTTTCTAACCTTTGGTTAGTAAATTCTGTACCATTATCGGTCACTAAGCATTTCACTTTAAATTTCTGCTTCCTTTCCACAAAACGCAGCCAGTTGTTTATATGCTGGTATGTTTCAGATTTTGTTTTCATACGATAACAGAATCCATATCTTGAATAATGGTCTACTATGCTGAGAATATAGCATGCACCTCTTATACTGGGTTTCTTGGATCCAATTAGGTCTATAAACACGACCTCTAACGGCTTTGTAGTTTTAAAACCATTAACACGGTTTGCTGGAGTAACCCTACTTTTCTGCTGACTACAGGCATTACAGTTCAGATATTTACTACATGCTTGTAGTTTTATCCCTTCTGATAATTGCACAGTCTTCTTTAACGTCCTGAAATACAAGTGCCCAAGTCTCCGATGTAACAGATGAATACATTCATCATGTGGTTTAACATTCTCATAAACAGACTTAGACTTAGCCACCAATACTGGGTTCTCCCTTAAAATGAATAAATCGTTTTCTAAATTTGCAGTAACAACCTTGCCATCTTTCTCTATAAGACACTTATCATTTTTAAATGTTACTGTAAACCCAAATTGTACCAAAGATTTAACAGATAATAAATTGAATTTTAAACCAGGAATATATAACATAGGCAATGGTTCATTACTAAATGACCAACGAGCAACACCCTCTCCAGCTACCTTAACCTTCCAGCCATTTGCTAGTTTAACATGTTGGTTACTTTTCTCCATTTTAACAAAACATTTTCTATTTCTAGTAATAGATTGAGAAGCACCACTATCAACAACCCAACAATCCTGGTTAACATCAGTAGTTGAACTAGATATAGCTAAATTACAACCCTTCTTGGGTCTATTATTGTCCCTAACAGGCATTTTCTTATTTTTACAATACTTAGCTATATGCCCTTTAGCCCCACAAGCAAAACAACGATTTACAAAATAAGCAGTTGAGTACATTTTTTCTTCTTTTGGTTGTTGCACTCTCAACTGATCCCTTTCTTGTCTTCTTTTGGATTCTTCCAACAACCTACCGGTTATGCCAGCCAATGTCAGTTCATCTCTGGACAAAACCTCTAACGAAAAAACAAAGTTGTCATAACTATCGTCCAAAGAAGAAAGAATTATGTAAACTTGTTGTAGTTCAGAGAAAACAAGTTCCTTTTCATGCAGCTCCTGGAAAATTCTGGTCATGGATTCCAAATGAGCCATCATATCTCCCCCTTTAAGAAGATGTTTGTTGAATAATTTTCATGTGAGATATATATGAGCACCCACAGAGTCACGAACATATAGTCTCTTCAACTTGGTCCAACACCTAGCAGCAGACTCTTCGCCACGGATATGGACAAGCTGCTGGTCACCCAGTGTCAGTCCAATAATACAAAGAGCTCGTTCATTGTCTCTGTTAAACTTGGCTAATTTCTTGGCATCTTCTTCATCAGCAGAATCCCATGCTGTTACATCCGGTGGATTATTAACTATGTCCCACAGTCCTTCTCTACACAAAAGTAGACTACATTTTGTAGACCAGGATACATAGTTTATTCCGTCCAGCCGGGTTATCATGGAAAAGGTTGCTGCTTGTTCTAGTGCCATCTTCACGTAGATTGTTTATAACAAACACAGTTTGTACTACTCACAAACTCAAACTAGCTCTCAGTTTAACTCTGAAAAAATCCTAGTTAGTTCTGGTTGGTTGGCTCTGGGCCCATAACCAATGTTAAGGATATTGTTGTTGTGTAACAACTAGCAGAGTAAAGTGCACAGAGAAACGTTGCTGAGAGCACTGAGATAGAGATACATACAAACTGGTGTTATCAAAAGTTTTCTTTATAATGGGAAATAAACAATCTCGTAGTCTTCTAAACAGTCCAAGTTGGTAGCAGAGGATGGTTTCGATCCATCGAACAACACTCTTAGTAAATAGTTTGACAGTGTTGTGGGAATTAGTTGTTTAGCAGAGTGATGGCATTGTTTAGTTTATTTTTTTATTATTTATGTATTTATTGGAATTTGTCAAACAAAAATGAGAACAAGAATAAGAGAATAAAACTACAATGACAGGGACAATAGGCACGTTAGTGCACTTATGCACTCCTCCTCTATTGACCACTTAAGTATGAAGTAAATTATGTCTAGTTGTTCTGGTGTGCAGTGTTCTATAGCTTTGTTTTGAGGGTAGGAGTTGAAACAGTTTATGTCCAGGATGTGAGGGGTCTGTAAATATTTTCACAGCCCTCTTTTTGACTCGTGCAGTATACATGTCCTCCATGGAAGGCAGGTTGGTAGCCATTGTTTTTTCTGCAGTTCTAATTATCCATTGAAGTCTGTGTCTGTCTTGATTGGCTGCAGAGCCAAACTAGAATGTTATAGAGCTGCAGATGACAGACTCAATGATTCCTCTATGGAACTGAATCAGCAGCTCCTTGGGCAGTCGAAAAAGTAGTTCATAGATTTTTTTTTTGTTGTTCATAGATTTTTTCATTCTAAAATGTAGCTCATAGATTTGAACACATGCATGCTAGCTAAATCTTTTGTATCTGAAAGAAAAGGATTTCCTTCTCCCACATTTTTACTTTTTTCTTTGCTTAAGAAAATTAACGCCTTTGGAAGGCTGCCATTTTTCACGTAAGGTACAGAACAAACCACCCATGGTGTTATTATTCACTCATTGCATAGCTTGACCTCTTTTGTCATAACACAGCATAAAAATTCAAAGAGCTTTTTCCAGTAGCTTTCTGAAACAGTGATATCTAGACTTGCATATAGTTCATGAAGACATTTTTTCCCCCTGAAAATACATCAAGGTCTCTGTAAGAACAGCATAAATATCTTCCTGATCAGATCCTGAAAGTTAACAAATCCACTAAAACAGTGAGAGGGCTATTTCTTCTTTCTTATTTTCTGATTATGGGGTGATAATCAGATAAATTATTTTATCCAGTATGGAAGAAACTGTTATTGTTAACAGTTAACAGTAACAGAGTTGGAAGGGACCTTGGAGACGGGTGAAATCCCGGTTTGGATCAGATCACCCGATCCAGTAGCAAGGGAGACGGGGTGGTTCAGAGAACCTGTAGCAAAAATCCCTGCCCCCTCCATTGCCCAGCTGAGCCGCGCAATCATCAGAGGTTTTTTTTATTATTTTTAAAAGCCGAAGAAATGCTTTTAAAAGTAAAAATGCCTCTGATGATTGCACGGCTCAGCTGGGATCATCAGAGGCTTTTAAAAGCATTTTTTTCTACAACCTCTTCGGCTGAAGAGATTATAGAAAAAATGTTTTTAAAAAGAAAAAAAAGCCTCTACCGATCAGGCAAGTCAGCTGGGATCGTCAGAGGTTTTCAAAAAAAGAAAGAAAGAAAGAAAGAAAGAAAGAAAGAAAGCCTCTGCCGATCAGGCAAGCCAGCGGGGATCATCAGAAGCTTTAAAAGCATTTTTTTTAAACAACCTCTTCAGCTGAAGAGGTTGTAGAAAAATGGTTTTAAAAGTAAAAAAAAAAAAGTTGGCTACGCCCACTCAGTCATATTACTCCCTCAAGCCATGCCCACAGAACCGGTAGTAAGAAATTTTACATTTCACCACTGATTGGAGGTCCATCTAGTACAGGAGACCTGTACTAGGGATTCAAACCACCGAACTGCTGACCTTTCTGATCGACAAGCTCAGGGTCTTAGCCACTGAGCCACCTAGTCAGGCTAATCAAATCATCTTGAGAGGATAAAATATACATATAGCAATGTACATGGAGCGGGGTGGTGGTAGCGGTGCTAATGATACAAATCAAGATGATGGTTGCAACAGAACAATCAAAGCTCCACACTTTTTGTATGTGCAGCCATGTTGCATGTATATACAGAGGGGCATGGTTTTGATGCTGCTGACCACCATTTTTACTTTATGACCTTTATTGTAGATGCCTGCTAACTTTGATATAAACTTGTGCTGCAATTTTCAAAAAACAAGGACTTTTGACCATAGAAATATCTTTCCATGATCTCAGAGCTTCTAGTAATCCACAGCTAGTAAAATTGTATTAATCACAGTCAGTTTCTGCCACATAGCAGTAGTATCAGACTGGGACTGAGGCAGGGGTGAGATCCTATTGGTTCAACAACCAGTTCCCCGTACCTGCGTGCACAATTTTCAGGAAATTGAACTGAGAGCAAGGAAAACAGCTGACGAGCGGCAATCCACTCTGCTACCCTCGATCAGCTGCGCTTCGGAAGCAGTAATATAGGTAAGTATAATGCAGGGCCTGGTGGGCGGGCCCACTTGAAAGAAAGAGAAAACGGTTTGCTCACGCTGGATGTCAGAGCTAACGGTTCTCCCAAATTGGTGTGAACTGGTGGAAACCCACCACTGGCAGAAAGTTCAGCTTATAAGAACAAAAGGCTACAAGAAGAAATTTAACATACATGTGGTAGTTAAAATTTAGCAGAATAAAAAAGAGAAACTAATCAAGGAACGAACTGTGGGATGGATAGATTAATTAAAACTATTGTAAATAAAAAATATCGTCTTAAAATAAAATTAGGATTTGGAATATATACATATGTTGCAGAAGTAAGCTTGGAAGACATAAGGTGACAAAAATGGAATGGTAGCTTAGATGAATGAATTAACTGAAGGAAATCAAATGAAAATGGGAGTGAACATATAAGCTGAAAAGATAAATTGTTATTCACATGATAGCATTGTAAGAAAATCAACAGGAACAGAATACAGATAAGAATGATATATGACTGAAATTATATTAGATATGTATTGTATACACATAGGCCCATCTTTCACATTTTTTCGACATATCCAAAAGTTTGAATTTGGACTCAGTTATGATCTCGGAGCCTCTACAGGGGATTCTTATCAGGGACATGGAAACTTAGATACTCTTGTTCCTTACTCTGTTGGTCAAAAATAACCTCAATTGCCCCATTCCTTGCTGAGTTTAAATTGCATGCCAAGTTGGAGCACAACCTGACTGAAAATGCTTCAGAAGTATATCTTCTTTGCAACACAGGTATAAAAATGAAAATTTTAGGGTTTTTTTTCATGCATCCAACATGTGGCAACAGATAATTCTCTTCATCTTTCTTTCTCTGTCTCGCACACATAAACATACACAGAGTATTCCAGAGTGATATGATATGCACAACATTTTGAGCCATGGTGGCACAATGGTTAGAATGCAGTATTACAGTTTAATTCTGACCACAGTCTGTAGTTCAGTCTTGATGGGCTCAAAGTTGACTCAGCCTTCCATCCTTTCTGAGATCAGTAAAATGAAGATCCAAATTGTTGAGGTCAATATGCTGACTTTCTATACTGCTTAGGGAGGGCTGTAAAGCACTATGAAGCTGTATGTAAGTCTAAATGTTATTGCTATTTTTGAAAAACCAGAGGATAATTTGGCTTCCCACACATTGCTTCTGTTGTGTCAGTGGTATGTCATGGAGGAAGAAAAGGAAAGAAAATCATTTTTTTTTATTTTCCCAAAGGGAAGGCAAATAATTTTAATAGAAGAATGTAGATTTTGCTAGGTATAATTATTTCTAAATGTTAAAAAAAAAAATTACATTATTACCGAATATGTCAATTGTTAGGATAGGAAGCTGGAAAAGAAAGGAAACTCTGGTGAAGGGGTCTTAATTATAATTTAGTCCCAATGTATTTTCAAGGGTTACTTCTTCATCAGGGGGCTGTGAAATGTAAATCAAGTTATACAGGTACTCCTTGTGTTGCAACAGTAATAGAGACTGCCATTCATATCAGAACTTGAATTAAATAAAGCACATAATAAACAGCCTCCCTGTTCCTGCTTTAACTAATTCATTGATCCAACAAATGCATGGGTCGTTAGGTAGAACATGGGGTAACTCATGGGCAGGGATGAAATCTAAAATTTGTTACTACCGGTTCTGTGGGCGTGGCTTGGTGAGGGGGATTAATGTGACTGGGTGGAGGTGAACAACTTTTTTTTTAACTTTTAAAAGCATTTTTCCTACAACCTCTTTGGGTGGTGGGGGGGCACAAGGATTTTTGCTACCGGTTCTCCGAACCACCCACTGCCATTGCTACCGAATTGGGTGATCCAATCCAAACTGGGAGCATTTCACCCCTGCTCATGGGTGAGGGAAACCATGGATCCTTAGTCAGACACAAGCACAATTGGACCCCCCCCCCCCCAAGATATTCTGTGCTCTGTCTCCTGCCCTTCGGTTCGACAAAGTCCTATGGAATAAATTGCAAATCATGCATAAATTGGCATGATTTCTTCTTAGCTCCCTGAATGCCAGTATAACACAACAGGGCTTTTGGTCTTTTGGAATCCGTAGCTCCCTGAACACCAGTATTCAGCGAGCTAAGAATTGCAACAGACTAAAAGTCCCATGGGTTACACTGGCATTCAGGGAGCTAAGAAATCCCAGGAATCCTTAGCTCTCTGAATGCAGCATATTGCAATGGAGCAAAGGATTGCAACAGACATTTGAAGAGTTAAGGATTGCAATGAACCAAAAGTCTCATTGTATTACACTGGCATTTGGGAAGCTAAGAAGAAATTGTTCTGATTTATGATTGGTGGCTCAGTGGCTAAGATGCTGAGCTTGTTGATTGAAAGGTCAACAGTTCAGCAGTTCAAATCCATAGTGCCACGTAACAGGGTGAGCTCGTGTTACTTGTCCCAGCTTCTGCCAACCTAGCAGTTCGAAAGCATGTAAAAAAGGCAAGTAGAAAAATAGGGACCACCTTTGGTGGGAAGGTAACAGCGTTCTGTGGCGCCTTTGGCATTTAGTCATGCTGGCCACATGACCACGGAGACGTCTTCAGACAGTGCTGGCTCTTCAGCTTTGAAACAGAGATGAGAACCGTCCCCCCGACTAGCATATATGTGCAAGGAGAGCCTTTATCTTTACCTTATGACGGGTGGGGAATAAAGGATAGAAAGGAAAGCAAAACTAGCAGGATTTCTTCTCAATTGTGCCATGTGGCCAGCAAGGGAGAGGCCTTCTCTACCCTGACTTACTGAACTCTGGATACCTTTGAAAGATAAGTGAATTAATGGTGATGGAGGAGGGGTGGAGAGGAGGACCTGGCAGGTCAGGATTGGAGGGTTAATAGGTAGGTGGGTGTGATGCAGCACCTCTGCAGTTGGTTGTAAGAACAAATGACTGTGGGGGTGTTGCAGAACATGTAACATTGAAATGGATATGCATTTAGCTTTTGGGAGAGGGTTGTAACTTTGAACATTCATTAAATGGCCTATCGTACCTTGAGGATTACCTCTATTCAATACATTTCAAATGTGAATGGAACACATATGATACATATTAAATATCTGAATAGTAACTATATACAAGAAAACCACATATATAGAAAAAGATAAAGGTACTGTATAAGCAGAGCAGAGGGCACCTATCAATCATACCTAAGAGGTCAGTATAATGAACAAAATGGAAATAGGTTCAATTTAATAAAATAAAAAAATCACCAATGTATATTGTATCCAAATTAGCAACAAGACAAAATAAGTTTTAGCATTGAATGAAAGAATGATGAACAAATATAGGCAGAGAAACCAAACATAAGTTAAATATACAGGGAGTGCAAAGGAAAAAAAAGTAACATATGATTTACATGCAATTATGATTAGTAGTTGAAAAAATGTCAATTACATAGGGATAGTGAAAGGATTTCATACTGGTGCGTGCAGCATTTAAAGCAGAAATACTCATGCTTTAATGCCAATCAGACACCATTTGCTCCTTCTAAACATTGCCCCATGCTGCATTAATATCTGCCTACCACTTTAGAGAACAGGAATAATGAATTATATTTTAGAAAAATAAAATAATTTAAGCAGTAGGAAGGCACTATAGCCCTCGTCTAGTCAAATGGATGGAAAAACAGAAAATATTTCAAAAGAACTATCAGTAATTTCTTTCTACCTGGGAGATAGAGATAGTGATAGCAATAGCGACAACAAGAGTGACATTTTTAATTGCTGCTTCTTAAAAAGTCCTAGTGAATTTCTCTTCCCCTCAGAAATCATATAAAGTATGTTTCTCCACTCCAATTTTGTCTTCTCTAGTGAAAAGAAAGATTACAGGTGACATGATAGCAGTGTCACCAATATTTGAGGGGCTGCCACAAAGAAGAAAGGGTCAACCTATTTTCCAAAGCCCCAGAAGGCAAGGCAAGAAATTTCCTAACAGTGCAAACAATCAACCAGTAGAATGGATTGCCTTCAGACATTGTGGGTGTTCCATTACTGGAGACTTTTAAAAGAGACAGGACAGACACCTAGAATGTCTAGAATGGTATAGGGCAGTGTTGGCAAACCTTTTCAGCACTGAGGCTGAAGCAGAAGCGTGTGCGCAGGAGGGAGCACCAGAAACCGGAAGAGCAGTTCCCCGGCACACACGTGTGGGAGTGCCGGAAACTGAAGAGCAGTTCCCCAGCATGCATGCACGCCAGAGGTGGGTTTCAGCAGGTTCTGACCAGTTCTGGAGAACCGGTAATGGAAATATTGAGTAGTTCACAGAACCGGTAGTAAAAATTCTGACTGGCCCCGCCCCCATCTATTCTCTGCCTCCCGAGTCCCAGCTGATCCCCAGCTGAATGGGGATTTTGCAGTTACCTTCCCTTGGATTGGAGAGGGAATGGAGATTTTACAATTTCCTTCCCCTGTCATGCTCACCAGCCACGCCACTCCCACCAAGCCACGCCCACAGAACCGGTAGTAAAAAATTTTGAAACCCACCACTGATGTACGCGCCTGTAAGCTAAGCTTCCGACTTCCAGTGTGTGTTTGTATGCTGGTCACCTGTCTTTCGGTTTCTGGTGTGCATACATGCACAAAGACCAACTGCACACTCGTCAGCTGGACTTTGCACACGCGGGAGTGCCGGAAACCAGAAGCTCAGCTTCCTAACACATGCATGCTCCTGCACACACTAAGACCAGATGGCCGGGATGCATGTGCGTGTCGGAACCTGGCAGAGCAATGGGGGACAGCTGGCATGCCTGGAGAGATAGCTCTATGTGCCACTTTCGGCACAGGTGCCATAGGTTCACCATCACAGGTATAGGGTCTCCTGCTTGGGCAGGGGGTTGGCGTAGAAGATTTCCAAGATCCCTTCCAACTCTGTTATTCAGTTATTCTCTGTAAAGTCCTGTTTTCTGTGACTTCAAAAAACTTGAAACTCAAAGACCCCCAACTTCGGATTTCTTTATTTTTATTAACTGGCCAAGATCAAAAGCTTTTCCGACTATATTCCGATTCATATTTGTTTTAGAACTTTTGGTTACTGCTGTTTTAAAAAAGAACAGTTTCTTGTTCCTGTGCAATCTGCCAAATTATTACCACTATTCTGTCCACTGCTGCTGACCTCTCAAACCGTGGGTAGTTTACCTGACAAATTTTTGCAAACTCGACATCTGTTTCCAAGACTACAGAATAGAACAGAAGAAAACAGCATGAGGGCAAGTTTGAAAAGCACAACAGCTTGATTTGTCAGTTTCCTGAAAGCTCCTACAATATTTAGATGATAGCAATGAGCTGGAAACTGCAGATGGCTCTTAAAATAACAGTGAAATCTGGAAAGAAAACAATGATGTTTTGAGGTAACCATAAGACATTTCCTCAGTGTTTGTTACCTTTAAAAAAAGAAAATGCCAACAAGCATAGAGTAGCATAATATTAACATTGTATCTTCTTATAAAACATGGAAAAGAAGACCTGATTGATTTATAAAAGGGATCTTGTAGGATTCAGTCAGAGGTGAGATTCATTTACCTTCCCTACCGGTTCGCAAATGTGAGCATATACGCATGTGCACAACCTTCTGCGCATGCGCAGTGCTTGTGCATTATATCCAGGTGGGTGGGTGGAGCCTCCCGCAGTCGCCAATTGTGGGATTCAGCCCGAGAACTGGCTGAATCCCACCACTGGATCCAGTCATTTGTAGACATATGAATTCTATGTAAAATTCCCGGGCATTATGAAATGCAGCATAGAAAACTGTTGGAATAAGGAGGATATACTAAAAGTCTTCTCCCACCAATCCAGATTGGATTCCAAAAGTCTTCTCCTATGTTTCATGTGTGTAGTGTTTGTGTGTTGTACAGTGTATCTGTGTGTGAGAGAGAGAAAGACAGACATATGGGACAAAATTATTTGAAATGCTGTAACCCAGCAAATGCAATGCATTGTGTAATTTCTACTTATTTCTCTTGTTTATCAAAATCAGTATTTATTCAATTTGATGTGTATCCCATTTTTATTTGGTGTAACTGAAAGAAGTGTGTGCACAAAACTCTCTTCTATTTTCTCCACAACCTGTGAGCACGGATGAGCTGCTGGGGTTTCGCAGGGCTTTGAGAGAACCTCTAGCTAAAATTCTGTGCAGTTCAGAGAACCCCAAATCCACGCTATCCGTCCCAGGAGTCCCCACGTGGCCTGTTTTAGATGCAGGCAAGTGCAGTGTGCATGCGAAGGCTTAGGGAGGGCCTACCGCAAGTTTCCGGCCTACCGGAAGTTTCCAGCCTCCAGAGAGCCTCTGGAACCTGGGGAGGCCTGTTTCACCCTCCCGGAGGCTCAATGAAAGATCCCAGGGAGGGCAAAAACATCTTCCCTGGTTGTGATGCAGGAGGCCACACTCACCATGGCCATGCCTACCAAGCAACCGTGCAGAGAACCCCTTGCTAAAATTTTTGAAGCTCACCCCTGCCTGTGAGGTAGGTTGGACAGAGAGAGAGAGAGAGAGAGTGGCCAATGTCACCCAATCTACCTCTGTCCTTAAGGAAGAAAGGTAACTCATAGTTTGCCCTAAATATATAATTATAGAAAAATAGATGTGTAATTATCAGAATAGTTTTTGAACGTTATTTAAATTATTTAAAGATCAAAGCCCTGAGGATCTTCATAGTACTTGCTTTAATTAGCAGGATTACACATGGTTTGCAAAAATCCAGATGATTACTAAATGGAAGCAAGAATTTATCTGCTTGCTGTAAGAATTTATACACATAGTCCTGTCTGATGACAGTACTAAATGGAAAGGTACTAAATTTGAGCAATTACATTTTGATTAATTCCCAGTGCTACATAAATCCAATTTTCTTAATTCTTGGCTCACATACATCTGTTGAGTTTCATAATCTATTAGGTTATGGAAACCCAATAGATTATGAACTTAGTTTATTAACAAGAGATAAAATGGAACTTAATAGGTTTCAAATGTCAAAGGAAATCTTTAAATTATTGTAGATACAAATAGAGAAAACATTAGGAGATGGAAGGTAGGCATACTGGTGCTCTTATGCACACCCCTTACAGACCTCTTAGGAATGGGGTAAGGTCAACAGTAGACAGTCTTAGGTTAAAATTTGGGGGGGGGGGTTGGGATGAAACCACAGAGGCAGGTACTGCATTCCAAGCATTGACCACTCTGTTGCTGAAGTCTTATTTTCTGCAATCGAGTTTGTAGTGGTTCACTTTAAGTTTGTATCTATTGTGTGCTTGTGTATTGTTGTGGTTGAAGCTGAAGTAGTCATTGAAAGGTAGGACATTGTAGCAGATAATTTTATGTACTACACTTAGGTCAGACCGAAGTCGGCGTAGTTCTAAGTTTTCTAAGCCCAGAATTTCAAGTCTGGTGGCATAGGGTATTTTGTTGTGTGCAGAGGAGTGTAGGACTCTTCTTGTGAAATATTTCTGGACACTTTCAATTGTATTAATGTCCAATATGTAGTGCGGGTTCCAGACAGATGAGATGTATTTGAGAATTTGTCTAGCAAATGTTTTGTATGCTCTGGTTAGTAGTGTGATATTACCAGTGTGAGGACCCAGTTTGTGGGGGGCAATAAGCTGACTTTGTATAAAATATACAAAAGTATGAAGGCTATTGCTTAACACATTGTAAGCCGCCCTGGGTCTCTGGAGAAGGGTGGCATATAAATCAAATTAAAACAAACAAACAAACCAGAGAAGAAGCTATGCAAGATTAGGGTTACAACTCTTAATGCTTTTTTGACTATGTTGTTACAGTGGGCTTTGGCACTTGGATCATTAGATAGGAGTACTCCAAGGTCCTTGACAGAGTGAGGGTCACCTATAAGGTCGTGCCCACTCAGTTTGTATTTTGTGTTCTGGTTCTTTTTACCAATGTGTAAGACAGAGAATTTGTTGGTTGAGATTTGGAACCAATTTGGATTTGCCAATTGTTTGACCATTCTGACACTAAGTCAAGGTATTTTTGAAAGATAGCAGCATTGTCAGGGGTGTTAAATATTTTTACATCCTCGGCAAAGATAATCTCTTGGTTTCCATCCTTAATCACTTTCTATCCTTCTATCCAACACATCAGTCTTGCTCTCAATATAATTTGTTTTAGAAAATGTACATATTATAGTGGGACATTCCAAGGAAAATGTCAGGAATAATTATGTTGTATCCATTCAAGAGTAACTGCAACTGACTGTTTATACAAGTCACACACCTAAAAAGACCCAGACTTTCATTTCCACCACTGAGTCACCATCTTGACTGTTTTCACAGCCCCTCTCAACCAGCGGTGAAATGCTCCTGGTTCGGACTGGATCTCCCAATCCGGTAGCGATGGCGGCAGGTGGTTGGGAGAACCAGTAGCAAAAATCTCTGCGCCCCCTCCCCCACCATGCCCAGCTGAGCCACATGATCTTCAGAGGCTGTTTTTTTTACTTTTAAAAGGAGTTTTTCTACAACCTTTTTGGTGGAAAAAAATGCTTTTAAAAGAAAGAAAAAAGCCTCTGATGATCGCGCGGCTCAGCTAGGATCGTCAAAGGCATTTAAAGAGCATTTTTTTCCTGCAACTTCTTTGGCTGAAGAGGTTGTAGAAAAAGAAATGCTTTTAAAAGCCTCTGATGATCCCAGCTGGGTTGCCTGATCGTCAAAGGCTTTTAAGAGGATTTTTTCCTGCAATCTCCTTGGCCAAAGAGGTTGTAGAAAAAAAATACTTTTAAAAGCCTCTGGCAATACCAGCTGAGTTGCCTGATTGTCAGAGGCTTTTATTTTTATTTATTTATTTATTTATTTTATCGGACTTATATGCTGCCCTTTCTCTGCAAGGACTCAGGGCGGCTCACAACAATAAGCTACAACAAGTCCAGATTAAAATTTAGACAATAAAAGAACTAAAATTCCCATTAAAACCCCATTCAGTCCAGGCCAGCCTGGAGAAATAACCATGTTTTAAGGTCATGGCGGAAAGCACAAAAGTCGGGGGCTACCCGGAGCTCCAAGAGGAGCTGATTCCAGAGGGTAGGTGCGCCTACAGAGAAGGCTCGCTCTCTAGGGGCCATCAGCTGACATTGCCTGGTCGACGGGACCCCAAGTAGGTCCTCTCTGTGTGAGCGCACCGGGAGATGGGGAGCTGTTGCTGGCCGCAGGTGATCCACCAAATACTCCAGGCCTAAGCCATGTAGGGCTTTATAGGTAATTACCAGCATAAGAGCATTTTTTTCTGCAACCTCTTTGGCCAAAAAGATTGTAGGGGGAAAAAATGCTTTTGAAAGTCTCTGACAATCCCAGCTGAGTTGCCTAATCGTCAGAGGCATTTAAAAGCATTTTTTCCTGCAACCTCTTTGGCCGAAGAGGTTGCAGCAAAAGATTGCTTTTAAAAGCTTCTGCTTTTAAAAGTAAAAAAAAAAAAAAAAAGGTTGGCCATGCCCATCCAATCACATTACCCCCACCACCACCAAGCCATACCCACAGAACCGATGGTAACAAATTTTACATTTCACCACTGCTCTCAACGCTGTTCAATATATTGCTACTAGCATTGGCAAAGAAAGAACGTTTTAAAGCAATAAAGAAAAAATAAATACTACTGTAATAAATTAAATCTACACCATGAAAACAAATTCAATATCAAAAACGTATTTCTTGAACTCTCTTAATGCTTTCCGCAATTGAGTCAAAGTTTTCTCTGTTTATCCCTCTATATATTTTCCAAAAAACAAACAAACCCCAAAACCAATGCTTACAATGTTGCATTTTTGCACTGTTCCCTCAGCATTTTGAAATGTTATTTTAATGGGTAGAATCAACTCTAATGTTCAAAGATACATAAGCCACTGGGGCAGTACATTTCAGGAAACCCCTGAGTGGGTCTTTTATGAAATTATTCCAATATATCATTCAAAAATGACTAGCACAGTTTCCTAATATTGCAATATGTATTACAGAGGCGTGCATAGACATTTGTATTACAAACTCTATGCAATTTTTCTAATGCAGAATGCCAGATTATCTTCAATTCTGAGAAGGCATTAGATGTAGGGGTGTCAAAAGAGGCGGCCCACGGGCTGCATGCATCATGCACAGGCCACATCCACCCCAGCTCCACGAATGGGAAAAACATTGTGAAACATCACGTGATGGTAACGTGACGCGGTGAGTTTGACACCCGTGCATTAGAGGATACTAAAGTGAATTAAAGTGGGGGATAATAATGATTTAGAAGATTTTGGAACAGATCATTTGACATTTCAAAGGAACACAGATTTTCACTACAAAATGTACACTAGATAATGAAGATGACAAAATTGCTTCCTAGTGTATTACTGTGTATGTATGTGTGTGTGTATGTATGTATGTATGTATGTATGTATGTATGTATGCATGCATGCATTCATTCATTTATATCCCACCTATATTATTTTTATAAATAACACTCCTCCTCCTCCTATTTTCTCCATCACAACAACCCTGTAAGTGGGGGTTGGGCTGAATGAGAGTGACTGGCCCAAAGCCACTCTGATTCCATGCAAGTACTGTAAACTGCTTCCTTCTTAAATAAAGAGATCAGGTGTACGGTCACCTACTTACAACCATTAGCAATTGAAAGAAGTAGCAATTTAATCAACAGCAGCATCTTTTCAACTTTACTTTCTTACTTGTGCAGATCCTATTTGTCAACACAAATATAGTCAGGTAAATCTGTCCAGTGATAAAGCTAACGCAATGATTTTGATCATTCCATATCTGGCATATTTATTTACCCATCAAATCCTAGTCTTGTTTCTTTAAAATAAATTAAGTTCAATTAGTGTTGTTTTTCTCCAATGAGCAATTTTGAAACAAACTAAACAACGACAAAATTAAGCTAGTATTTGGACAGGAAGGAAAGAGGGAGATTAAAGCTAATTACATTTATTTAGGAAAGCAAAGTCTGCTTTTATATGTTGTGGGACTTATCTATGTGTCTTTAGCAAAGTTCTATTGTCATATTTTTTATAAAGCACATTTCTAAGTGCTGACATAAAAGGCCAAAAGAATTTGCAATGTCTTGAATAAGGAACTTCAGCAAACCACTAGTGAAGTGAAGAGATGAAGTCTTTGCATGTTAAATGAGAACTGTTTCCAAAGTGTTTTAACTTCACTCAACAAGTAATTATTGAAAAAATAGTTTAAATTGAATTAGCATTTTCTTTTAACTGATAGAAGTAAAAGTGCTGCACAGTTCATGAATTCATTGTTAAGATTTTATTCCTTTCTCTCTCTAGTCTTCTTCAGAGCTAACATCAATAAAGAGATCTTGGCTTGCATATGATAATGACTATTGTTAATACAACAAACCACAGCTGCTTGCTTCATTTATAATAGGAAACCTTAGCTAAAGTTGTTAATGGTATAGGTAAAGGTCCCCCCTCGCACATATGTGCTAGTCGTTCCCAACTCTAGGGGACAGTGCTCATCTCTGTTTCAAAGCCAAAGAGCCAGCGCTGTCTGAAGACATCTCCATGGCCATACGGCCAGCATGACTAAACACCGAAGGCACACGGAAGGCTGTTACCTTCCCACCAAAAGGGGTCTCTATTTTTCTACTTGCATTTTTTATCTGCTTCCAAACTGCTAGGTTGGCAGAAGTTGGGACAAGTAACGGGAGCACACCCTGTTCCGCAGCACTAGGGATTCGACTTCACAACTAACAACAGCAATAATTAATATAATTAATTATCAACAATAACCCCTTATCGTTAGCAACAGCCCTTATCAAAATGAACTTTTCCTGAGTTCTATATAAGTAATAATTTTCAGAGGGGAAAAAATCTGCTATTTCTCCCTAATACTTGTTATTCAATTTGCTAGGGAAAAAATAATGTAGAAATTATTTAAACAAAGAAAAGCATTGATAAAATCATATTGGTGGAGTATAGCACCCTTGTGCTTACTTTCTTATGAAACAAGAGGCTGTTCATGAATCTTCTATTTTTTTATGAATCTTCTATTTTTCTTAATGCACAGACATTTCTTAAAAGTGGATCATCACACTTCAATAAAATCCGAAGGAAGATCCTCATGAGGGAATTTCCCCTTTATGGAGAAGCTTATTCTCAGAAATAAATCCCAAAGAGGTCAACAACACATACTCCTAATGACATATCAGTAGGCTTTGCAGTCTTAAATCCTTTCACAGTTTCTATTCCTCTGAAACAATAAACTATAAATTGTACTCTTTCAAACCACCTTTTTAAATTAGGACCAATTAGAGCTGTAGAGGAAAATATTGCATATGGACTTGCATTTTTCATACTGAATTTATTGCATTTACTTCCCCCCCCTCCCCCCCATATACAACCCTTTTGATTATAATGCTGTTTACTGGAATGATTTAAAGGTGTTCCTACCTTACCCTTTATGTTGTGTATTTCACAAAAATACAGTTTCTCTCTTGTTTTATGAGGACTTCCAGAACGGAACTGTAGCATGCCTTCAAAACAGTTACAATGATAAAAGGCAGTAAGTTTTCTTACTACAATGAAGCTTTTACTGTCTGGTTAAAAATAATGCTAGTCCATTAGTGAAGATGGAGTGCATCTTCACAACCCTATAAAAGTAAGTGTCTTCCCTCAAAAGTCCATTTAGCAAAATACATTTGGGGAAAGTATTATTTATTTTTTTCTAAATATAAGGCTGTCATCTCAATGGTACGAGATTCATCTACCAAATGACATTGTGTGTCCCCCCCTCCCACTGTTAGGAAGGTTCTCCTTAATTCCAGGTTGCTTCTCTTCTTGATTAGTTTCCATCCATTGCTTCTTGCCTTGCCTTCTGGTGCTTTGGAATAAAGTTGACCCCTCTTCTTTGTGGCAGCCCCTCAAATATTGAAATACTGCTATCATGTCCCCTCTAGTTCTTCTTTTGTCTAGTCTGGCCATACCCAATTCCTGCAACCATTCTTCATATATTTTTGTCTCCAGGCCCTTAATCATCTTAGTTGCTCTTCTTTGCAGTTTTTCGAAAGTCTCAACATCTTTTTTTCTAACATGATAACCAAGACTGGATGCAGTATTTTAAGTGTGGTCTTACTAAGGCTTTATAAAGTAGCACTAATACTTTTTTGTGATTTTGATTCTATGTCTCTGTTTATACAACCAAAAATTGTGTTACAGGTTTTTTTTTTGGGCTGCTGCTGCACAGTGCTGGCTCATGGTTAAGCGATCATCCATTCTATCCGAGGTTCCTCTCACAGTTACTGTTTTTGAGCCAGGTTTCACCTAATCTGTTCTTGTACCCTTGGTTTTTTCCTGCCTAGGTTTAAACCTTGCTTTTCTCCACATTAGGTTTCATGTTGTTGGCTAGGGCCTATTGTTCAAGTCTGTGAAGATCTTTTTGGATCCTGAGCTTTTCTTCTGAGGTGTTGACTATTCCTGCCAGCTTACTGTCATCGACAAATCTGATGAGTTTCCCCTTCTATTGAACAGTACTAGGCTTAAGATGGAACTTTGTGGTACCCCGCTGCTTACTTCCCTTCATGTAGATGTTGTACCATTGAGGACTACTTGTTGAGTATGGTTTGTCAGCCAGTTATAAATCCATCTGATGCTGTCATTTTTATGGTTTACCAGGTTGTGTTCTACTTTGTGGTCTACTTTGTAGACTACCTTTGAAGTAGGTTGTGGTCTATTTTGTCAAACGCTTGGCTGATGTCTACATATACAGTGTCCACAGCATTTTGCTGGTCTAATTTAGTCACTTTGTCTAAGAACGAAATAACTTTGGTTTGGCATAATCTGTTTTTAACAAAACGCTGCTGACTACTAGTTACAACTTTATTTCTAGATGTTCACAGATCTGTCTTTTGATTATTTTTTCTAGTATCTTCTCAGGTATTGATATTAGCCCGATTTGTCTGTGATTTCCTGTGTCTGGTTCCCCCCCCCCTTTTTTTTTTGAAGATGGGAACCACATCAGCTCTTTTCCAATCCTCTGATAGTTCCTCGGTGCTCCAGGGTTTTTTTAAAGACATGGTACAATGGTTCTGAGATAACATTTGCCAGTTCTTTCAGAACTCTGTGATGTAATTTACCTTCATCAATGTCAAGCAGCTCCAATGATTATCATAAGTAATTTTTTTTCAGGATGTTTTAGGGGCCAAGTGAAATTCTACATATCTCTTCTCAGCAAAAGGAAATGTCATGGCCGGCAACTTGACCATCATCAGTCTCCCAGAGACATTTATTGGATAGCATGAATACAGTTAATAAATAGGATAATACTGTCCAAGTACATTAGTTGTATGTTTGTTATGAAGTCTGAAAAATAAATTTATTTAAATAAATATCAGATAGTCATTAAATATTTGAAAATAAGATGCTATATTAACTTAGCTACATGGAGAACATTTGTTCCCGGTTTCTTTCAAAAGGATAATTGCTATCTATCTATCTATCTATCTATCTATCTATCTATCTATCTATCTATCTACCTACCTACCTACCTACCTATTTATCTATCTATCATCTATCTAATCAGCAGTAACTATAAGATTGAGGTGATACTATCTCTATCTATCTATCTATCTATCTATCTATCTATCATCTATTTAATCAGAAGTACAAGATTGAGGTGATACTATCTATCTATCTATCTATCTATCTATCTATCTATCTATCTATCTATCTATCATCTATCTATCTATCTATCTATCTATCATCTAATCAGAAGTAACTATAAGATTGAGGCAATACATTACCGGAATTTGTAATGTAAATACATTTATACTCCCAATTTTGTAAATAATAAGTATTAGTTTAGTTTAGTTTAGTTTAGTTTATTTGGATTTATATACCGCCCTTCTCCTTGCGGACTCAGGGCGGTGTACAGCCAATTAAGAACAAACATACAAACATACACAAGTTAAAATTTCTTAAAATAATAATATAAATGGCCATAAAATTTAAAAATTAACATATTTAAAATACAACTCTAAAATACTAAAATGTTATAGGAATCAGGCTAGGCCGGCGAGCTGAAAGAGATGGGTTTTTAAAGCCCGCCGAAAGGTTGGGAGGTCAGAGATTATTCTTAACTCCGGAGGCAGATCATTCCAAAGGGTGGGTGCTGCCACAGAGAAGGCTCTCCCCCTGGGGGTCGCCAGCCGGCATTGTCTGGCTGACGGCACCCTGAGGAGGCCCTCTCTGTGGGAGCGAACCGGCCGGTGGGAGGCAATTGGCGGCAGAAGGCGGTCCCGTAACTGATATACAAACATCTATCTAAAAGCGCCTAGCAAAATTGACCAGTCTTGACCAGAAATATACTAATTTTATTTGCAATTGAAATGTTTGGTGGATGTATGCATGTGGGAAAATTAACCTCTGGGTTCCACCAAAGAAGTAATCAATTATAGTTGTACAAGCAAATGTTTAAAATTTAATAAACTCTGTTCTACATTTTAAGCTTCTATTTTTTAAAAAAAATTCAGCTGTAAAATTAGAACTAACCTATTGTACCAATTTCTCCTACTTTCTAATTGAAGAAATAAAACAGCGACAGTTATTTTTAATTGCTCTGTTCCAGAGCAGAGCAATTTAAAAATTACTGTTAACTTGGATCTGTATTAAATAATAATCTGCTACATAATTTAAGATAAATTAAACCAATTTATATTAAAGAAAGTAATGATGATAAAAGTTCCTTAAATAAATGTACTTAGATACTGTACTTTTTATTCAGTGTAAGTGACCCATTCACAGCCAAGCCTTAAAGATATGCTAGTTGATTTTTGTTGCTCTTTTCACCCAGTAACTACATAAAATAAGAACCAGTTACTGTAGTAGTTAAGATACAGGACTTGAAACTGGGAGACTATGAGTTCTAGTCCTGCCTTAGGTAAAAAACCAGCTGGATTATTTTAGACCGGTCGCTCTCTCTCAGCCCCTGAAGAATGCAATAGCCAACCACATCTGAAAATCTTGCCAAGAAAACTGCAACGACTTGTTTAAGCAATCTCCAGAAATCAACATTGACTTGAAGGCCCAACCTCCCCCGTCACAAACAACACTTGTACATAAAGAAGATTTATTTGGTAGATGCCATTGTTTTACAGTGTTGTTCTAGTGTTGTACAGTTATTGTTTGATGATGATGATGATGATGATGAGTCATTTAATCATTTATGATTTCCAGCAATTCTATATCTACTTTAACAAATAGAAGGACTTGGGGTGATATGATAGCAGTCTTCCAGTATTACTGGAAGCTACTTCTGCTGACTGCCAGCTGCCTGCAATTTGGCAGTTCAAATCTCACCAGGCTCAAGGTTGACTCAGCCTTCCATCCTTCTGAGGTGGATAAAATGAGGACCCAAATTGTTGGGGGTAATATGCTGACTCTGTAAACTACTTGGAGAGGGCTGTAAAGCACTATAAAGCAGTATGTAAGTCTATGTACTATTGCTATTGCGATTTGAGGGGCAGTCAGAGAAAAAAACGGGGTCTAATTCTCCTGGGACATGGTGGCTTAGTGGCTAAGACACTGAGTTTGTCAATCAAAACATCGGCAGTTCAGCTGTTTGAATCCCTAGTGCCGCATAACTGAGTGAGCTCCCATTACTTGTCTCATCTTCTGCCAACCTAGCAGTTTGAAAGCATGCAAAAATGCAAGTAGAAAAATAGGGATCACCTTTGGTGGAAAGGTAACAGCATTCTGTGTGCCTTCGATGTTTAGTCATGCCGGCCTCATGACCACAGAGACATCTTTCGGCAGCACTGACTCTTTAGCTTTGAAACAGAGATGAGCACCGACTCCTAGCACATATGTGTGAGGGGAACCTTTATCTTTACCTTACTTATTCTCCAAAGTATCTGAGGGCATGACAGAAATAATGGATGGAAGATCATTAAAGAGTTCTGGATCATTAAATCTAGAACTAAGGAGAAATTTGCTGACAATAAGAACAACTAATCAGTGAAACAACTTTCCTCTAGAAAGTGTAGGTGCTTCATCAATGAAGACAGTGGAGAGCCATTTGTCCAAAATGATATAGGATCTTGTGCCATGGATAGAGAGTTGGACTAAAAAACCTCCATGGTTCCTTCAAACCCTGATATTCTATGTTTTATGGATCAGCTCTTTCAATCTTGTATGGCTTGATTCCAGACATGGCTGAAAATATCAGTTTTGTGAATGCATCATCCTGATATCATGCTTTTCAGGAGGTGTAACCTTCAGCAAGCTTTCTGTGTTTACCTGGATTGATATACATATTAAGAAAAGCCATTGACAAATATCCAGGCCACAGGATGCCAGCTATTCAGTCCAGGCCAATATCTTTTATCCAGATATAAATGGTTGGGTTTTTAGTTTTAATTACTGCAGATTACTTGAAATGAGTTTTGGGTTTCCGGTGGAAAATGCGAATAATAAATTCTTCCGAATATTTTACAGAGACCATTATTTTGTACAGCATCCTACAGTATCCCTACTGACTTTTAAATGTAGTAAGTAATTTAAACATTTTTTCAAAGCAAAAAGTCATGAAGTTGATTAGGGATGAATCACATCAGAAGTGCACAATTACGTTCAAAGCTACAGGAAGAGGATATTGTCTTCCCTCAGTGAGTCTACGAAGGAAAGGGAAAAAAATTAAAAGGTAGCAATTAGCAGTATGAAAGAAAAATGCAATTTTTTTTTTCCAGAGATGAGGAGAAAGAAGGATGCAGCAGTCAGCTAAAACAGGATGACCATATACAGAAGCTTGCTTACCACTATTCATAACTGAAATTTGTAATGTCTAGTGATGATATATCAGTATTACACAGAAATGTAATGCTTCTGGCTTAATTAGGACCATTTGCAGACATTCTGGAAAATATATTTCTATGGAGTCACTCCTCTTTGTGAGATTTGACATTAATAAGGTTTCAAGAAATGCTGTTAAGTAACTGGGCTTAGTCACCCTTTTATGTTCTCAATATCTTTTAAGCAATGATTGTTGTTCATGTTAATTATTAATTATTGAAATAACAACAAGATTTTAGCACAATGAAAGAAGTACCAGGTCATATAAGCAACAGTGGACCTTGCCAGTATTGATGCTAACAACGGCCTGCAAGTAGAATAAAGAAGCAGCCACTCACAGTTCCATAAATGAAGCCAATAATCACCAGAGCCAAATCAAAAGGCAGAGAGGAAGCCCCAAACAAGGTGCAAGTCCACAAAGCAAGGTCCATAAGTCATATTGAAGATTCCATATCCACAGCACAAGGATAAGAGTCCACAAGTGATGGTTGAATTTCACAGGGAGAAACACAAGTCAAGGCTTGGTTTATCCAAGACTGGGAAAGTGTATGCCAAAGCAAAACAATTGTTCCCAACAAAGGCAACCTCTCCCAGTCTCTGCTTAAGTCAACCCAAGCCAGGTGTTCCCTCTGAGGAGGGTGGGATGACCTTCTCCCAAGCTGCCTCATAGACCTCCTTTGAGTTTGCCTCTGCTCTACTCTCCATGCCTTCAGATCAAATGGGACATGCAGCTGTCACTCATCAATCTGAACACTACCTCCTGTCTGCAGCCAATCCTCCTCTGTGTCTGTGAAGGCAGGCGGCACCCTGTCCAGTTGATCTTCAATGTCTGAGGGGCCTGGGACAGCATCATCCTCAGCCCTGGCATCTCCAAACATTCCAGAGGAGATGTGCCATCCCCATTGGATGGTGCTGATTCCAACTCCTCCTCCCCTGGGCTCTGATGTGGCCATAACAGGCCTTCCCATTTGGGGTAAGAATAGAATTACGTAGAGATGTGTAAGGGTGAAGATCAGTGGTGGAATTCACATTTTTTTTACTAGTGATTCTGTGGGTGTGGCTTGGTGGATATGGTGTGGCTTGGTGGGTGTGGCTTGGTGGGTGTGGCAGGGGAAGGATACTGCAAAATCTCCATTCCCACCCCACTCTGGGGCCAGGCAGAGGTAGTATTTGCCGGTTCTCCAAACTACTCAAAATTTCCATTACCGGTTGTCCAGACCCTGTCAGAACCTGCTGAATGGCACCTCTGATGAAGATCCCATGGAGATCTCTGGCATACAACAGGCTGTTATGTTTATTTCCTCCTTATTGTAGTTCCAATTAAAAAACATGTCCTTTTACGGTATAATGAATAGAAAAATCTACTCTGCTTATGGAAGAGTAACTGAATCTAAATGTCCCTTGATATTCAATGTTTGCTGATGTATGCTTCTTGTCTTCATTAAAGTAAGTAAGAGAGTGCTCCCCAGGCTGTTAAGACAAGGCTTGGTAAACATTTTGTGATTTGAGGTAGCCAAGTTGGGAGTTACACACGTCAATATACATTGATACTGATCTATTAATACTTATTCACTGATATCAACAAAACATGTCCAAACACACAGAACAGCTTAACTGAATGTCTGAGAGAAAAGCTTCATCCTTTTCCCATTAAGTAAAATTGCTACTGATTGCCGGATTCTTAATGATGTTGGGGATGGAGGAGGGGGGGGGGGAAACGACATAATCTTGAAGTTGCTAGGAAAAGGGGAAGTTAATAAAGTTTATTTCTATCAAGCGACTCCTACTGATCAGCAAAAATACCCCTGTGACTCTGCATCCAAAGCTGCCCAAGGACTGAGGCTTTCAGAAAATCAGTTAGCTACAGTTACATATGGCAAGTATTGAAAGGAATTTATCTAGTATGAATAGCAGTGCGTTGTTGTTAAATCTAGCAATGTAGGTTGCTAAGCATCCTGGCCTTGATATTTAACTAGAGTTTATATTTGACATTGGATTTAAAAAGAGAAAAGACAATTGCAGTATATACCTAGGAGTACTTTGCTGTTTAATTTTATGCTTCATAAAGTCCTTATCTCAGATGTTGCCCATGAACTGTGAAAATAATTAAGGGGTAATAATTTACCTTTATCAAACATTTTTGCAATTTAGAAAGTTAGACATGGTGAATGACACCAAAATTGTTGGATTTTTTTTTAATGTTGTTGTTGATTGTTGAATGTTTTTTTCTTCCATTATTGTATTAGTTTTAGAAAATGAATTGTTATGCAAAACAGTAGCAAAACAAAAATAACAAAAATAAAACCATCCTGCTTCTAGAATTTCTTTGGATTTCTTTTTTTTTAAATGTTCACAAATAAGTCATTGCCTGCAGGTGCATTTTATTTGTGCAGCCATTCAATCCATTTTAAGGCTGATGTTTCTAATGAAAATTGTTTACAAGCCTATGAGCAAGTACGTGTCCCCTCTCTCTTATTATGCAGTATCTACAACATTACAGATATCATCATTAAACATTAGTTGAAAAGTAAATTATAAAAAAATACCAAGCTATTGTGGAGAGGATTTTGTTTAGTCCATGAGTAAGCAACTATGGCAACTTTAGAACCTGTGAACTTTGACTCCCAGAATTCCTCAGCCAGACATCTGGATACAGATTGCAAAATTATCTTAGTTGCCCACACCTAATTTAGTTATGTAGTTGCAGAATTCCCAACACGACCATCCTAAAGATCTACTCACAACAGGGAAACAAAAGTTGATAGCTGCCAGTTGTAGTTGTAGACAGCCCTGAGCCTCAATCTGATGGAATTTTGATCAGTCAGGCCATTTCTAAATTGCGGTGCAAAATTCTTGGCTTTTCTTTGTTCTAGTCTTGTTTCAGGTAGTGACTCCTGGTGCAGAAAGAACAATATTTTGCAATATTCTGTTGCAAGGTCTACGTAGCCATTGGATGCCTGAATTGTTTTCCTAGCTGTGTCTTGTTATTCCATTATAAGGCCTAGAGAAAAGGGCAAGATAGTTCAGACTGGTTCAGACAAACCGTTGTAGTGACCTGCGGGTTGGCTGCCTGCCTGCCCGGCCGCAATCCCGTCCTAAATCGTTGTGATTTTGATGCCGCACACATGTCTGGATGGTGCACACAAAGGAATTTCTGTGTTATTTGACATTGCACTCATGTGCGAATGGCGCGCAAGCTCTCACATTTCTGGCGCTGGGCAAACTGGTGGTGACAGAATGCGAATCCCACCTCTGGATCTCAAATATGTATTAGTATAGTCCCTTATCAGGAAGAATGTAGAAAAAATAGCGTAAATTTGTTAGTTTTTTTTTCAGAAATATTTTACTGTAAAACTGAAGCGATTGAATGGTTTGCCAGAGTAATGATTGGTTGAAACATCTCTCTTCTGCTGTATTGAAAGAAAAGAGCAAGTGTTGATTGAATGGAAATTCTCTCTTTTTGAAAAAAATATAGCCTGTAAAGTAGGAAGCTGATTCTCCTGCAAGAGGAGGTTGTTTAATATCAAAGGGCAGATATCTACAAGTAGGTCAACAAACAGCTACATGGCCACCTACTGTATTTGAAAAGGGAAGAAGAGGTCCATCATCCAACCTGTGGTCTAACGTAAAAGGCGATCAAAAGGAGATTTCTAGGCATAGTTGTATGAAGCACCATAATTAATCCTACTTAAATACTTATGTCTGCATGAGAAGACAGAGTGGAGAGAGAATTTAATTGCTATACTTGGTATTCCTGCAGATTTAGAAATATTCAGAACAGCCCACTAAATGCCTACTTTGTTTTAATTATGAAATCAGAAGTCTCATTGAAAAGAAATAATGGTCACCTGAAGTTTCCTCTGTACAAGGCAACTTCATAATTTGCTGAAATATTTAATCTGTATCAAACATACTGTATTTTTCAGAGTATAAGGCGCTCCGGACTATAAAATGCACCTACCTTTTTTGGGGAGGAAAGTAAGATGTACGCTAGTGTATGGATAAGGGAAATAATATGAAATTTTACCAGTTTGGAACTTTGAGTTTTTTTCTTGGCACAGATTGGTATTGTAATCAAAATCAATAAGTTGTTCAGTATGTAATCTGTTAGATGTATCTGTTAGATTTTTCCCCCTCTCTTTATTTTCCTTCAGGTAACATTTCAATTAGGTTAGTGAAATGCTTTTTAAATTCCAACTAATTGTTGATTTTAGACAGAAATTTTGCAACAAAAGGACACAAAGAAGAAAATAAGACCATAAAACACTCATAATAACTCTGCCTCTGCCTCCCAGTTTGCTTCTTTGCAGCAAACAGCCTGCTTTAGTTTCATTTTCATTTTCAGCACAAGGGGAAAAAAACCTGCCTCCCAGCAATTTGCCTGCTTGCAGCAAGCAGCAGAGGCCCACATGGCACTAGATAATGGAAATCCCTGAAGCCTGAAACAGCTGAGGGTCGGGAGGCCGATCCAATGGACAATCAACTGCTTGTGTTAATCAGGCTGTGCTGAAGCTGAAATGGGCTGTTTTGCTGTTTGTTGCTTGCTGCAAGGAGGTAAATTGCTGGGAGGCAGAGGCCAAAGGGTGGGGGCTGGTGGGTGGGTGGGGCTACATTCGGAGTACAAGATATACCCAAATTGCTTCTTATACTCCAAAAAATACGGTAATTGCACACACCTTTTACTCACATATTTCCTTCAAATTGAAATTTTTGTTTTTTTGCCCTCTTGGAGGCTCAAGGAAAGCATCTGGAGCCTGAGGAGGGCAGAAAATGGGCCTACCAGGAGTATCAGAAGTCCAGAAACAGGCTTGAGGAAAGCATCTGGAGCTTGGGGAGGGTGAAAATGCCCCCCTGCCATGGTGCAGGAAGCCAACTAGGCCACGGCCCCATGGCTATGCCCACCCAGCAACTGGGCAGAGAACCAGTTGCTAAAATTTTTCAATCCCACCCCTGGATGGGATTGTGGTTGTGCTATAATTGCAAAAAATCTGACTAGCGCTCAAACACCTACCATAGACATTGCTAAAGAGTGACCTAGGTATTGCTAAACAATTTGCATTTTGTTATATTATCACTTACCTACTGTTTCCCATTGATGACTTAACTAACTATTTAATAATGCTAAGCTTTTTAAAGCTTGGTCAATAAGAAATATAGCCTGAGTTCAATTTCATTAGTTAAAATAAAATTTATTAGAAAACAAATATTGTGTTCTTTAAGAAGAACTTTCAAACTTCTGGGAGGCTGTGAAAACTTGCTCTTTCCCCAGTGGGGGAGAATAATGGAAGCCTATGAGTAGTTCAACTGAGGCTCTGGGTTTTTGGTTTTTGGTTTATGGTTTTGAACTTTGTATTGTCACTGCAAACTGCAGAGTTGTGCTTGTAGAAGGGTGGCCATACAAATCTTCAAATAAATAAAATGCTGGTGTTGAATCTTCCGAATGGTTTTCCCCAAAAGGGTTCAAGTCTCCCAGCAGGGAAACCCTTGCAGGCACGATGAGCCGATTAATGAGTGAAGCGAGCTGCGTGAAAACAGGATTCTTTTATTGGTTTCAGGAAGATGGATCCAGCAAGAGCATGAACCAGCGTTCCTGGGTGAGCTGACATCTTTACAAGGTAAGCATACATTTTTTATACCTTTCTGTACACAGGAAATTCTTTGTTTTCCTCTGCTCTATTATTTGCCCCCTTGCCTTAAGCTGATCATGTTATTATCAGGTAAGCCCTTACACCCGGCTTGACCCTTATCAGATTGTCTGGGGTATTGATTAGATCTTCCCCTTTGCTATTTCTTTATTTGTTCTGCTGTTTCAATAGTTTATTTCCTGGCCTGTCTTGGGTCTTTTATATGTGTCATCTTTTATTTCTGAATGGCCCTGATGCTTATGTGTTCTATTTTGGGAAGGTCATCTCCCCATGCCTAGGGCTTTTCCTTCCTGGGTTGATCCTGTGCTATGGGTTTTACTATGGTTCATTGGCCTGGCACTGTTTTAGTAGTGTTCCCCTCCTACAATGGAATAGGCTCATTTTAAAAAATCTGTGTAATATTAAATTAAGCAAAATAACCAAGCTACTTAACATTTTAAAAAACTTTGTGCAAAATGCTTTTTTCCATTGTTGTTCTGTATCTGTTCTGGACCAGGGGCATCGAACTCAAGGCCCACTTGCTCCTGGGGAGGAAAATCTAGAAAATGGCAAATCTAGATAGCGTATTAAAATGCAGAGAAATCACCCTGTCAACAAAAGTGTGTATAGTCAAGGCTATGGTTTTCCCAATTGCAATGTATGGCTGTGAAAGTTGGACCATAGGAAAGGCTGAGCGCCAAAGAATTGAGGCCTTTGAAGTATGGTGCTGGAGAAGATTCCTGCGAGTCCCTTGGACTGCAAGGCAATCAAAGTGGTCAGTCCTAGAGGAGATCAAGCCTGACTTCTCTTTAGAAGGCCAGATTCTGAAGATGAAACTGAAATACTTTGGCCACCTAATGAGAAGAAAGGACTCACTGGAGAAGAGCCTAATGCTGGGAAAGATTGAGGGTAAAAGAAGAATGGGACAATCAGCAACATCTGAAGATCAGCAGATTTTCCAACTTATGTTGTTGCAGGATTCCAAGAACCCAGGAAGAGTCAGTGAGCTCTTTGCTTAGCACATTCACACTGCATGACTTACCACAATCCCCTGAAGCAATTGTTTGTACTCTTAACGAGGCCAGAATCTAACAAGACCAGCAGGGGTGTTGCTCATTTGCTTTTTGTGGATCCCATTCTCTGGCCTTATCTGTATAAAAGAGATTGCCACATTTGTTCCTTAGAACAGTGAAGTTCCTCTGAATACCCAGAGAAAGGTTATTACCCTTTGTCTAAGTAGGTAGGCAGAACTGTGTCACACAAATTCTAGCTGACATGAGCAGAGAAGAAGACTGGGTCAAAGAATCTGACCTAATTAAATATCTCCCTCAGGGATCTGGTGAATAGAGTTGTAACATCACAGCAAAATCCCTAGATAATTAAATGTAATTGAATGCCTAAGGTATTCTGATGGTCAGTCAGTTATATTACTATTAATTTAAGTGAAAATTCTTCCTTACAGAAACTTTCACACTATTTCGCCTTTAAAAATGGATTAAAACATTTAATAAAACAGAGGAAAGGTGAGTGATTAACTGAGGAACAGATCTATTTAAGTAGTCTTTAGAGCAGCAAGTGAAAGGAGAGATTTCACTTGCTTCTTCCGCCTGCAGCCTCAAATTTGTCTTTGTAAATAGGTCACTGTCAGCTCTGCCATCTTTGGCTTGGTGCCTCACTGGCATCCTGCCATCAGCTTTGGGGTGAGGGTGGGAGCAAGTCGGCAATAAACATGTTTGGGGCATAAATGGGAAAAAGGGAGTGGGGATGGCAGTAGTGCGTTTCAATTTAGTTTGCTACTGGTTTGCTCGCGCGTGCATGCAGAAGCGTTGGAGTGAGTGGGCAGAGCCTTCCGCTGCTGCCGCTACCAGTTTGCCCGATCTGGGGCGAACCAGTAGCAACCCACCACCGGGGGATGGCAGCCTGACAGACACCAGGGGTGCAAGAAACCAGCCTGTGCCAACCTTCAAGGACATGAAATTTGTTAAAGGAATATGGATTGCTACAAACATCCAAGAGATTCTCAAATGGCTTGCCATTGGATGAAGATGAACTGTCAAGAGATGAGGGCTGGGATGAAGGGGGAACATTTGTAACCTTTTGCATGAGAACAGTTCTAGCCTGCAATTTTTAGTAAAAGAACCTATCACTTCAACAAAATGGAGTCAAGGGTCTTTCTTTCCTAGAGGATTCTGTTGAGACAGGTCTGACAGTCACAAGAATATACTGTGGGAAAGGAAGGGGGGAAGATAAAACTCTTTTATCAATTTTTTATTAACCAACAGACTGAAAACAATTATCTAGTTTTATTTATTATAATATAAATGAGAATTTATACCTGCCAAGATCTGTGACATGATTTATTGGAAATGTGAGAAGTCAAACTAGAATAAGTTACTGCAGTCCTGCCAAACACTGCATTGAAAATGGAAAGCAACATGCAGGTGCAACCATAAGGCTTAGCCCATTGGCCAAAGCCACCAAAACATTTTGGTATAATGGGTGCATGTGGAATTTGCAGAACACGTCAAGGGCAGCCTTACATAATAATAGCTAGGAATATAGTAGCCAGTCATAAAGGCAACCTCCACTTTACTATTTTATGGTTATAGTAAATATTTACAAGGAAGCACTGCCACCATTTTCTATATTCCGCTCCCTGAATTTTGATCTAAAATATTTCTTTGTCATCCAAATCTTCTCCTCCAAAGCATTTAAAGAAATTACAAATAATAAAGGAAAGAGGGAACGCCTATCCTTTTACCTTTATTAATTGGAAAACTTGAAGTGTATTTCATTTGTTGTACTCTTTACTCTTTGCAGTTGATGCATCCTCCTCATCCAGCTTTAAAATTCATCTCCTACATTCATTTTTTAAAAACATCTAATAAGAAAAACCACTTCAAATTATCAGGGCTTTTTCTGCATTTAGGAGCATTCCTTTTTCTTATTATACATGTATTCTAGTGCATTTATTCTAAATATACTGTTGTCCTTCATCTTCCTCTTGGGAATGTAACATGTTTGATCTGTATGTATTATTTCAGTAATGCCCTTCTTCATATATTCAGGTATAGAAATTGGTCTGTATGACAGAGGCTTTTCCAGATCATTCCTTTCTTCGTAAATTAAAGTTATATTTTTTCCTCCCATGTCTTTGGTATTAGTTTGGATCTTTCATTCATTTTTCTTAGCAATGTTTCCAACAATTTGGGCCTGGTGCCCTCTCCATTTTAGTTTTATTTTTTTTAAAAATCCTTAATTGTTTTGGGTTTACTTAATATTTGTATATACTATTTGGTAAAGTCTTTAAACTCTAAGTTTCTATTATTATTATTTTTTTTAAAAAAATTGATTTATATGCCGCCCTTCTCCGGAGACTCAGGGCGGCTTACAATGCATTAAGCAATAGCCTTCATACTTTTGTATATATTTATACAAAGTCAGCTTATTGCTCCCACAAACTGGGTCCTCAAGTTACCCACCTTAGAAAGGATGGAAGGCTGAGTCGACCTTGAGCCTGGCTAGGATTGAACTCGCAGAATTACAGGCAGCTGGATGTTAATTGCTGCCTTTAGTAGGAGGCATTAGCCCCCTACGCTACTAAGGCTCCTTATATAATTATATATATATATATATTATAATATATATACATTATAAATATAATTATAAATATAATTTTTCAGGCTTTATTTTATATTGTGCTTGTAATATAAATTCTTAGAGAATTCTGCAGATTCTCCTTTAATTTATGAACTTCTGCATAGTCTCTTTATTTAATGCTTGCTATCATTCTCTTTTTTCTTCTGTTTTCTAAGTCAATATACCAACAATTTTCCTAGTCTGTAAATTTTTTCTTTCTATTAAATCAAATTAAGTAACTTTGTTTAATTCTCTCAATACCTATTGAGTATTCTATGACTTTGTTCTAATTCTTTTATTACTGTTTTTCCATTTGGAATATCTCTCTCATATGGTTGCTTTCAATTTGTTGTAAACCATATGAAAATTTCTTTCGTATATGCTTTAGCTGTCTCCCATATGTTTCAGACATCCCTGGAGCAATATTTATTTAAAAAGCATTCTTTGTATTTCTGTAATATGTTTTCTTGGCTGTCATTGATCTTTTATTTAAAAGGTAATTTTTCTCTTTGGAACCACATGACTGAAATTGGGTTGCATTCTGCATATGTCATTGAGACAGTCTCTACTTACTTGATAGATGGTGTGAAACAGGGGTGGGTTCTACCTACCTTTACTACTGGTTCGCAATGGGATCACGCACATGCATGCGCCTTGCTTCTGCGCATGCGCAGATCGCTTCTGATGACGTCAAGCTCAGTGGGCGGAGCCTCCTGCCGGTTTTTCTACCAGTTCTATAGAACCAGTCCAGACCTGGGACAACCCACCACTGGTGTGAAAGCAATAGAAATCCAACACAGGCCAATTCTAGAACTTCTTTAGTATTTTGCTGAAAATAGTGTATTGTGGATTTCTGGATTTTGGAATGTCCAGGCATCTGTCAAAGGCAGTATTTCCATATATTGAACACATAGGGAGGAAGGGAGCTTTTTTTCTTTGACAATATCTTTTTTCTTATATTTCTTTTGACATTATATGGGCTAAATTTCAACTCTTGGCATCTTCATCTATTTCTGAAAGTCTAACCATTGCTAGTCAACATGCTGTAGGCGACTATGAGTTAAGTGAACGTTCAGACATAACAGCAATAAGCAGAACATGGAAAGTTGATGAAGAAAGCTGGATACTTTTTGATTTATTATTATTTATTATATGACTATCATCTTGCATATCCTTTGCTGGGTTTGTTCATCATAAAAATGACATGATTCACTGTATTAGTTTGGGCTGGTTTCTGTACGATGTAAAAGTTCACTTTTCAGAATTAAGTGGAACTCACTTAAATCAGTAATGGACTACTAAAATCCCTTTTGTTTTAACAGGGCTAGTATAACAGTATTCTATAACAGACTGCGGGAAAAGCATAAGATTTTAATGGATTCCCAGCACTGGGCTGACATCTCTTGGGAGAGATACAAAAGATTTACAGTTATTCTAATATTTCAACCAAATGTGAACAGCATTGTCCTTTCATAATGCAGGCCAAATTATTTTCTAAATAACATGAAACACTAATCTCCATCAATCAATCCTCTCTTACCTGCTTGACTTACTCTATGGGATAATGCCTTGCTACTTATAGCATTATAATGTCAATGAGAAGCAAATGATTTTGTAAAGAACTTTCATACCCTTTCATTTGGCCACGTTTCTTCTTAAATGTGGTACTTGTTGAAATTTCGCTGTCCAAGAAGGAATAATACCCCTTTACATTGGAGTGTTTGGCTAGCTTTCATCCAGATACCAGTGGGGGCATCCACAAATATAGCAGTAGTATGCAGACTGATATACTGCTTCTTAGTGTTTCACAACATTCCATGAGAGGTTTACAACATCAGCATACAGGTAGTCCTCAATTTACAACAATTTACAACTGAGCCCAAAATTAAGTGAGAAATTTGTTAAGTGAATTTTGCCCCAGTTTACGACCTTTCTTGCCACATTTGTTTTTTCAGTGCCGTTGTACCTTAGAATGGTCACTAAATGAAATCAAGTACTACCTATATTGCCCTCAACAATCTGGCTCCTCAGTTTACCGACCTTGGAAGGATGGAAGTGTGAGGTGGTTAGGATCGAACTCCTGGCTGTGGGCAGAGTTTGCCTGCAATTCTGCATTCTAACCACTGCACCACCAGGTCTCCTTTAACACTGTACATTAAAATGGCCCTTTCCCCTAAGTTGAAACAGTTGGCAATACCAAGTTTGTCTGCTTCAACTTTTCATTTTGGATATGGAGATATAGCAATTTTAATTGGGGAACTACCTCTAATTGTGTTAGTTGGATGATCAGATAATACTTAGGAGAGTAGAGAAGACCTAGAAGAGCCATTTTTTCAGAACCACTTCACTGAGGTATCTTTAGCAAAACCCTTTTAAGGTTTGGGGAGGTCTGGGCACAGAATATTAAACTGAACCCTCTGCTATATATTTTCTTCCTGCATTCTGTCAAAGTGATTTTATTACTTTATATTTATTTAATGAAGACAGGGATCCATACACTGGAGAGTATAATGAAGCCACGATATGAAAATAATACTTTTTATAATTATATTTAAATGATGGTTTTAATTGCTTTATAAAAGATATAAATTTGTTATTATTTCTAATATTAAACCATACTTAAGATGAGCTTGGAAATTTCTCCCTTTGCTCGCCTGATGTAAGACATAAAAATGCGATTAAAGTGTCTATTTTTACTTTGATAAAAACAAATGTGGAAAATATATTACAATTCAGTTTAATAATAGCCTCTGTGTCAATAATCAGTTTGCGTTTGTTCTCAGAGAGAAAGTTTATAATCCAATACCCGTTTCTTTCACTTAGACAGTAAAAGGGAAAATTCAACCCTGTTCTGCCCAGAGAACCTTTCACTGATTTAGGCTCACATAAACCACAAGTTTGACTCAGTAATTAGTTGTTGGAAAGTCAAAATAAAGGGGAAGATGCTAATCCTTTCAACTTCTGCGCAATCCGTTCAGAGAAGCCATGGAAAATATTAGCTTTGACATGTCTCTGCCAGCTTGGAATTCAAAATAAACAAGACAGGCAATTAAAATGGGATAAAACAAGATCAAATATCTATGAAATCAAACAATAAGAAACAGATGTTACAAATATGGATAAAACAAAAAGCCACAAAGAACGATGGATAAAATGACAGAAGCATCCAAGGTACCAGTTAGTTAATGTCCTTATGATCTTAACTGGAAAAAAGTTGCCTCATGATCCTTAAAAGATCCTAGTTGCAGACATTTTAAGGTCTTTATTATCCAAATCAGCATGATAATGTCAAACCAATCAACAGCAAACTACTTTGATTAATAGCAATAAAAATCACATGAAACCCTTTTAATTCAGAAAAAAAAGAAAGAGAGAAAAAAATCCCTAAATACTTATCTGAAAATTCCTGTTCAGTGTACTTTGGTAACTTTAGTTTGGCACTATCCATACCAATAGTGTGGTACTATTATAATTGTTATAATTATTGAGCTTTGAATACTCCAGGCTACTATTACATTGCTAAGATTAAGTAGCTTGTATTCTGAATATGTATGAGTACATTGCATGTACCTCTTAGAAAATGAGTAGCTACAGTGTATCGATTTGCAGGAATCCATAGATTAGATTTCCTAGCTGATATATCATACTCTGAGCACAGCTGAGTTTTGGTTAGGCTTGTGGTATACTAGCCAAAATGTCCCATTGACTCCAGAGGTGAGTTTCAGCAGGGTCTGTCCGGTTCTGGAGAACTGGTAGTGGAAATTTTGAGTAGTTCGGAGAACCGGTAGTAAAAATTCTGACTGGCACCACCCCCATCTATTATCTGCCTCCCAAATCCCAACTGGTCAGGAGGAAATGGGGATTTTGCAGTAACTTTCCCCTAGATTGGGGTGGGAATGGAGATTTTAAAGTATCCTTCCCCTGCCACACTCACCAAGTCACACCAATCAAGCCATGCCATGCCACGCCCACCAAGTCATGGCCAAAGAACCGGTACTAAAAAAAATTGAAACCCACCACTGATTGACTCATATTATTTTTATCATTAGCAGAGAATATTGGAAGACATAGACATAAAACTATGCCTGGTAACCTACTCTGCACTTGTTTTTAACATTATGTTTACTGAAAGCCTCAACTGAGTGATGCAACAGCAGTCAATGGCTGTAGGATCTTCTGCTGCTGATGCTGAATGGAAGACCATAATTTAAAATATATAACACATATAACATATCCTCATGGGCACATTAATAAATACCTCTGCTCTGAACTGCACTAGGTACTGGTTTATTTCTGGGTCCAATTAATGGTGTTGGTCATGATTTATAAAGCCCTACAAGGCATGGGGCCAGGTTATCTATGGAACCATCTTCATTCCACTCATTCAGAGAATGAGAAGGCCTAATTACAGACCCCATCAATCAGAAAATTCCAACTGGCAGAGTCAGGAAAGAGGGCCTTTTCTGCCGTTGCCCCTCTTTGTGGAACCTCTTGCCCCAGGGGTGGGTTCTAAAAATTTTTACTACTGGTTCTATGGGCATGGCTTATTTTGTGGGCATGGTTTGATGGTCATGTGACAAACAACTCTTTAGGATTTAGCAGAGGTACTGGTCTACCAGGCTTTTAACTGCTTGCAGAACCGTACCAGTCTACCATTTGTTTTTGGAGCATTCCAGTCTACCTATTTGTTTCTGGAGCGCACTGGTCTACCACCAAACTGCCTTTTACCGCTGATCAGCTGTAGGGCGACCCTTTGAAGCACCGCGGCAAGAGTTTAAACAGTCTTTTGCCACTCTGCCACCACCGAGAGCATCAGAAACTGCTTTCAGGCTGCTTGGCCTCAATTGCCAATCTACCACCACTGAGCGGTTTACAAGGAGTGTATCGGTTCTAGCCGATCAGTTGGGAGGCTTCTTGGCTTCTCAATTTAAAGCTAAGGTGTCTTCTTTTTTTTCCCTCTTCTTTGTCAAGTGAGCCTTGATTTTTTCCTTCTAGCCAATCAGCTGGGACTCGGGAGACAGTGAATAGATTGGGGGGCGGGGCCAGGCAGAGGTGGTATTTACCAGTTCTCTGAACTACTCAAAATTTCCATTACTGGTTCTCAAGAACTAGGGAGAACCAGTAGCAATCCACCACTGTCTTGCCCCCAGAAGTGAGGAAAGTCCCCAATCTTCTGGCCATTCACAAAGAGGTCAAAACCTGGCTGCCTAAATTGTATCTACTGTTACTGTTGTGGATGTAATAATTTATATGATAGTGATAACTGCAGGAATGTTTTTGGAGAAAATAGTGAGGCATTTTTAATGAATGGAACCCAAAGGCAAAAAATTATTCTGCTAGATTTTACAATGCATTGATGGGAACACACCAAGAATATTGAAAAATAGTAATATTACAGATCAAATTGAGTAATTTCAGAAATGTTAAAATAAGAATTTGCTTATGGAGTTACATTGTTCATCCTGGATGATTGGAAGAATACCATTATTGTTCCTCTTTACAAAGGAACATTTAGCAGGAATGAATGCAAAATCCTTAACCTCATCTGAGAAAGTGCTTGAAAGAATATCACAGGACAGTAAAAAATGTGCAATGATATTTTATGGCAATAGGTTATATGCAGATAAGAGTTTTGGTCTTCAGCATTTAATTGAATGTCTGAATAAATAATAAATAAAGTTTATTTATGTTTGTTGAGTAAATAAATAGCCTTATTTTTTGACATTTTGATAAAAGAATGGAATTTGAAAGTTGATTGCTGAATTCAATTAATTAATTTGTGACTGAAATAAAAAAATATACAGAATAAACTGACAATAGTTAATTGTTAACATTAATAAGGAATAAGACAAAGATACCCTTTTGATTATTTATAAATTATAAATTATAAGCAACACTAGTAATGAAGTTAGAACTGTTGGAAATGTGAATTTATTTGGATGATTTTATGTAGATTTTACCATGTCTGAGAATCAAAATTATTTCGCACAAATGTTAGATCATACTATGCAACAAGATGTATGGATCTGAAAATTATCAAAGAACAAGGTAATTGAACTGGAGATGGAAATGATTTAAAAGATTGCAGATTATTCAAAAGTGATGGCAAACCTTGTTGGAATGTTATATACCTTGTTGGAATGTTTATTAAGATGAAGAAATAAATGGACATATTTTAAATGTGCAAATGGAGTGGAAAGCTAACTGATAGCATATGGTTTCTTGCAAGGAAGAAATGTTTATTGAAAGGAGCTATAATGACTGTGTTTAAGAACCAGATTCTGCCCAGTGGTTTTGGCAATTGAGGATATCATGGAGAGACATAAAGTAAGCTGGATACAATGGGGATTAGAATTTAAGATGTGTATGTGGTAATACAAGATACAGTGAAAATAAACATGAATTAATATAGAAAAGCACATTAGTCTAAAGAAATACACTGTGGTTATGTTTATATAAAGGCAATGAATCAGGCTGGAATCACAAAAATATATGAAAGAAGTCGTAATGGCTTGAGCAGAAGGAGACAATCAAGGTTGGTTAAAGTTGATGAGATCCTCAAAAGAGAGAGCAAGAGAGAGCAATTTTTTTTCCAAGGTTGAAGAATATAAAAAAATAGTAAATTTTGTTAATATAAATGGTAATAGTTTATTAAGACTATTAAGTGCAAACAAAAATACATAAAAATTCTGAGGTTGACAACCCAATTTCTCTGCACATAAATAGGTAGAGGTTTCATAGTCTTATGCATACAGCAGTTGAGACATTAATTCAACTAAAATTGAATTAATGAAATGAAAACTGCTAAAACAAATATTTTGTCCTTTTTTGTTTGTATTGCATGTCTAAACTCTGATCTGGTATGTCAAATAGTCAACAGTTCTATTTTTTTTTCTTTTAACAACCTTGTAATCAGTGGTGAAATCAAAAAAAAATTTACTACCAGTTTTGTGAGCATGGCTTGTGGGGATGGTATGGCTTGGTGGGCATGGCAGGGGAAGGATACTGCAAAATCTCCATTCCCACCCTACTCCAGGGAAAGGATACTGCAAAATCCTCATTCCCTCCCCACTCCTGGGGGAAGGATATTGCAAAATCTCCATTCCCACCCCACACTGGGGTCAGCCAGAGATGGTATTTGCCGGTTCTCCTAACTACTCAAAATTTACGCTACCGGTTCTCCAGAAGCTGTCAGAATTTGCTGGATTTCACCCCTGCCTGTAATCCCTTGCATCAGAGTGGAGTCAAGTTGACTGAATGTAGCTGAGCATTTGCCAAACATCCTTCCTGACACCTACAATTGTCACAGCAGACAATTATTCATTGCACCCAGAGAGAGAAATATCTGTCCCTGCCTAGGATCAAACTCACACCCACCTGATTGTTTAGTTTAGTTTAGTTTAGTTTATTTGGATTTATATACCGCCCTTCTCCTTGCGGACTCAGGGCGGTGTACAGCCAATTAAGAACAAACATACACACATACACAAGTTAAAATTTCTTAAAATAATAATATAAATGGCCATAAAATTTAAAAATTAACATTTAAAATACAACTCTAAAATACTAAAATGTTATAGGAATCAGGCTAGGCCGGCGAGCTGAAAGAGATGGGTTTTTAAAGCCCGCCGAAAGGTTGGGAGGTCAGAGATTATTCTTAACTCCGGAGGCAGATCATTCCAAAGGGTGGGTGCTGCCACAGAGAAGGCTCTCCCCCTGGGGGTCGCCAGCCGGCTTTGTCTGGCTGACGGCACCCTGAGGAGGCCCTCTCTGTGGGAGCGAACCGGCCGGTGGGAGGCAATTGGCGGCAGAAGGCGGTCCCGTAAGTACCCTGGCCCTAAGCCATGGAGCGCTTTAAAGGTGATTACCAACACCTTGAAACGCACCCGAAAGTCCACCGGCAGCCAATGCAGCTCGCGCAGGAGAGGTGTCACGTGGGAGCGTCCCGTCGCTCCCATAATCCCCCGCGCGTCCGCATTCTGCACCAGCTCCTCCTCTAGGCCACCATGCCACTTGTTAACAGTTCTATTAAACTGAGACAATTTTCAGTTACTTCTTTGGCTTACAACAAGTTCAGTAGTCAGTAGAATCTTGTGGAAAAAAAGAGGCTACTTAAATAAGAGCAGAAGAATTGCATACAAATATAATAACTAGGAGTGAACCTAGACTGGTGGACGTACATGTAAATTAGTAGTAAGTATATGAGAGATAGACAGAGATTTGGGATTAGCCGAGAGGTGCAGATTCTAGATAGGATACTATTGAGGGTGGATGAAAAGAAGTTATCTAGATGCTATAAATTCTTTAGGCTATGGAGGTAGGTGAGGAAGGTGTGAAGACTTCCGTTCATGCCTGGGAGAAGAAACTAGGTTATTCAATAGAGCCTGAGAGGTGGAACGAAATCTGGACTAAGAAAATGAAACTAACCTGGTCAATAGGATATAAAGAAAATATATATAAAATGGTGTATCGATGGCATTTACCGCTAGCCAGACTTGCCAAAATGTTTCCTGGAAAACCCTCAGACTGTTGAAAATGTGGCGTTAAAGAAGGCACATATTTCCACCAATGGTGGACCTGTTGAGAGGCAATGAAAATTTGGAAGAATATTCAGAAGTGGCTTAATGAGATGTTGGGGCAGCACATACAACTGAGGTATTTTTTATTAGGGATAAGACCAGAAAATGTTAATAGAACGGCATGGTACCTGCTGCTACATATAACAACAGCTGCAAGATTGGCATGGGCCCAATACTGGAAGATGGATGTTAGCCCACCTGAACAAGTAGTAATTCAGAAAATAATGAATTGTGCGGAATCAGATCGGCTTACTATGATACTGAAAGGACGAGGGGACACAAATTACTATATATCTTGGAGTCAATGGTATAATTGGATGTCAAATCAAACTGCAAATAGAAATATTGGATAAGCATGTCACTTAGTAATGTAATAGACTTTTGTAGATTACCGTATATATGTAATGGGACAATTTTTTTTCCTTCTCACCTTGTGATGTAGACCGCTATAGATTTAATGTTGGTTGGATGTATAAGATAAAATAATAAAAAATTTAGATCCTTGGCAAATGGCATACTGTATATTTATGAAGGTTGCAGTACCCTGGAGTCGGGGTGGGTTCTAAAATTTTTTACTACCAGTTCTGTGGGTGTGGCTTATTTTGTGGGTGTGGCTTGATGGTCATGTGACAATTCTTTAGGATTTAGCAGAGGTACTGGTCTACCAAGCTTTTAACTACTTGCAGAGCTGTATCAGTCTACTCATTTGTTTTTGGAGGCACTGGTCTACTCATTTATTTTTGCAGGCATCGGTCTACTCATTTGTTTTTGGAGGCACCGGTCTATCACCACACTGCCTGTTACCACTGATCAGCTATAGGGCGGCCCTTTGAAACCCTGCAGCAAGAGTTTAAACAGTTTTTTTCCTTCCAGCCGATCAGCTGGGACTTAGGCGGCAGCAATAGATTGGGGGTGGGGCCAAATAAAAGGTAAGAATAATGTAGGGGGGACAGCGGGGTGGTAGTAGAACCGGTTCGGTGACATCATATCATCACTGCTACCTGCTTGGCAGAACCGGGCTGAACCAGGAGGAACCCACCAAAGCCTGGGGTCATGTGATCATTTTTTGCAATCTACTGACAAGCAAAATTAATGGGGAAGATTCACTTAACAACCATTTTACTAACTTATCAACTGCAGTGATTTACTTAACAACTATGACAAGAAAGGCCCTAAAATGGTGCAAAATTCACTTAACTGTCTTGCTTAGCAACGTAAATTTTAGGCTCAGTTGTGATTGTAAATCAAGGACTCGTATCTTGATAGGGTTTACTTTATAATTTTTTAAAAGTTTTGATAGGTTATGAGTTTATCTTCTATCGTTGATTTCATAAAAAAACTATCTCAGGTGCTAATGAAACAGACAAAGCATCTGGTCTATACTAAGCTATTAAAACAGTGGCTCCCAAACTTTTTCAGTCCACCACTCCCTTGGTACTACAAACTAATCCTCAGTGCCCCCCCCCACCCAGGGGTGGATTCTATTTACCTTTACTACCGGTTTGCAACGAAGCCATGTGTGTGCGCTCATTTCGCTCGCGCATGCCCACGCTCTTCTGCACATGCGCAGAAGCGTTTTGGTGATGTCGAGGTCGGTGGGCGGGGCCTCCTGCTGGTTTTACTACTGGTTCTATAGAACCAGTGAGAACCGTGGCAGCCCACCACTCCCCCACCCCCACCCCCTATAAATAACATTGTTTGGTTAAAACATGCTTAATTTTAAAATATTGCCACTGTTGTGAATTTGGAAGACCAAACTCAATTTGAAATCAGGAAAACTACTTAAATTAATCTTATACTTTGAATACATAAAAATGTATTCAAAGTTACTATCTTGCTTCTAGTAAAGGTTTCCAATAACATATATTACAGCCTATTTTTAAAATAGTTTCTTTTTTCAAAGAAATATTCATGAGTGTCAAAACACAATCTACACCCCAATATTGTGCAATATTTCTCACAGGCTGTACTCCTGGAAATAAGATCCCTTTTCTACTATGTGCATGTTTAAAAGACTTCTCATGACCACAACTGGAATAAAAAAATAAAATAAATTTCCAGCGAAATCAAAAAATAAATATTTCACAAAATTTTCATTCCACATACTTATGACGAATGAAAACATTAATTACATTTTATTATATTATTCAGTACTACCATTATAACCCAAAATATACTAGGCACACAACTACAGCCAGAATAGGAAATATTGTCATTGAAAAATCTTTGAATAGCTACATTATTGACATCAGTGATTTTATACATTTGTAACTGCGCTTCCATGATATTTTTTTCTGGAACAGGTTCCACTGAATTCTGCAGTCCTTATTTCTAAGAGAGTTTGCTGCAGGATTACTTTTTAATTCATTCTAGCTTCTTTGGAATTTAATCTGGAATTTAGATTAACGAAAGTCCTAAAACCTATCAGCAAGTGATATTTTTAAATGCCACAATTGTGAATTACAGTTATTGTAAGACTCAAATTACATGGCAGTCAAAGGTTAATATTGTTTCCACGACTAGATTGGTTCAGTTGTGTCAGTGCCCCTTTGCCATTGAACAATGTTCACTAAAATATTACAACAGAATTAAATATGGACATCAGATATAAATAGGCTATTTAATGAGGACATAATTCTAGATGTGTGAAAAAAGAGTTTGTTTTTTAAGATTGTAAATTATATGTATGACTAAAGTTACCCAAAGAAAAGGATTTAAACTGCAACATTTTTTGGTAACGAATTGCAAGCTAAAAAGAAAAAAAAAGAATAAAAAAATGAGATATGCCTAATAGCATAAAATAACAAGAAAGAACTGGCACTTTTTATATCTACTTTATATCTTTTATATATCAATCTACCTACATGTTCAAATGTTTGTTGCCCTCTTTAGATTCAGTAATTAACTACTGATATTTTAAAAGTGTTGTTAAAAGTATTTATGATTTAATTCTGTATATGTCTGACCAGCTGTAACATCAACTCACTTCAAGAGGTCTTAGTAACAGATTAAATGGCATACAATTACAGTCTTAGAAAACTCACTTATCTGATGTATGAAATCTTCCTATAATGCTTTTTAAATTTTTTAGCTATAAATTTTCTTTCTACTTTGAAAAGGCAATGAAACATGCTGGTTTTAAATGTGTCAAATGTGTTTCATAATTTACATCTAAGATTCAACATTAGAATAAAACTTTTTTTTATGCCAGTGAGGTAAAACAGGACCTAAGAGAGACCAGATAAATATATTTGCATTAAAATAAATGTAATTCTATTTATATAACAATACATATTGATCCTGACAGCACATATTATAATATGTGTGCAACTTGATCTCATAGTAGACTGCCTATAAACTATCAAAACCTTTACTTTTAAATGCAAAGCCTGCCCATTATTTGACATTTTATTATAACATATTATTATGGACATTGCTCAGGTTTTAAGGAATAATTAATTATGTCTGTATCTGCTTCAGGTTGTCTTAGAAAGTTAAGAGAAATTAAGTAGGTGTCTGTTCAATGCTTGGTGATACAAACATAATTTTTATCATGAATACAATCTTAAATAAATACTTGTCTTTTAGGGATTGAAATGGTATCATATTGTCCAAAAGTGTGCAGAATTTATGTAACTCTGTTTACTGTTCATTCAAAAAAATTTGTAAAAATGTATTCTGTTGCTAGAGATCTTTTTCAAAGGGCATAATGATATATCATAAAGTTTTATGCTACCCTTTCTTGAATTGGTTTTCCCAGGGTATCTAAAGCATGTCTATTTCAGTCCCAGTCCTGCTGAAAGTTATGAGTTATTGGAGACTAAAACATTTGGGACCAGACCGATGAAAGGCTTTTAATGCAACAATAATAATAGAAAATAACATGATTGGTGCTGAAGAAATGGATCTCTAAAGAGTTTCCTTCCTTCCAAAGCCTCTCTTCCAGTTCTGTGATTCTATGAAATAGAAAAACAATATATATATAACATATAATTTATATTTCGCTGATAAAGAAATAAAGGGAGACTAATATAGATCTATTTCAAGCTGTTTAGCTCTCATTAGCTAGCCATACCCTTATTAGGATTCAAACTTGGACTGCCAGCATATTAGGCAGTTGTATTAACCTCTCCCATGGCTCAAGCAAATGAAGGGAAGAGAACTTGTAGCTCAGAGGTTAATACAACTGCCTAATATACAGGCAGCCCAAGTTTGAATCCGAGTAAGGGTGTGGCTAGCTTATGAGAGCTAAATAGCTTGAAATAAATCTATACTATAGTCTCCCTTTATTTCTTTATCAGTGAAATATAAATTTGGTATAGAATATTTTGTCATGAATAGGACTGCTTGAGGGCTCCTGATTGGAGATGAAAGGTGAAAGGGAAGCAGTATACTCCCTCCCATATGTTGTGGTATTTTATGTAAATGAATCCCATATTGCATTATATTCATCAATACAAAGTCCTCATATATGGGGCAATCTGGTCATGTGTAACAAGACAGAGAGAATCCATTTATGTTGTCCAGTTATCAAATTCCATTTAATAGGTATGCAATTCAAGAGAACGTTGTCCTCTGACAATATTAGCTTTTGTTGCACAGTCACATTTAAATATTCCACTACTTTCTCCCAAAACCTAATAAATGTAAGACATTGTAAAAACATGTGTTTTAAAAGAAGCATTAGTCCTATAACATCTCCAGCAAAATGCTGTCCCAGACAACCATTTTCTATAAAGATGAAATGTAGTCCAATAAATTCTAAGCTATTTTTTTTTCATATATAAGTTGCAGTTTAAGGTCCATTGCTATTGAAGATATTTTTCCATTGAACAGGCAATATGGGAACTTATAATTTTTTATTTTACTCGTCACTTAACTTCTGCGTATTGAATTGATTTATTGATTACAAATATCTACAAAAACTAATAGTAGGTTTTGGGTTTTTTTAACTTTTAAAATATTAAACCAGTTGTTCCAGTATCTCAGCTGTCTCAGAAACTGAAATTTACTGTTAATCTAATGTTATTAACAAATATTGTAACTGCAAAGATTTTTACCGAATAACATCTCATAGATGATAATTGTCCCTAAGCACAACATATGTTGAAAATTAATTAATTATCAGTTGGTCCAAGTCAATGAACCTGCTTTGATTCAATTTTTCCATATCACTATGTTTTCCCCAATTTTTAATGATTTCCTCATAAAATCAATTTATCATGGGAAAAAGAATCAAATAATTCTTTTTTATATATTTCATAATGTCTATAATGTTCTGTTTCCAGAGCTACTGGAGTAGTATAATATTGTATATGTATTATATGAATTGTGTAGATCTAGTGGTGTACACAATACAACTTTCTCTGTTAATAACTAGTACAAGATGTATTTACCTGATCTACACCGCATGCCAACTACAGTAATCTAATAATTAGGTTTCACACAGTGAAATATGAATTATTTAAAACCAAGTAAGGTGGACTCCTGATGAGTTCATAAACATGTCAACTGGTTTCTGTGGCAATAAAGTGGAAATGTGTTTGCTCACAGTCTCCCAATCAAAGTTCTAATCGTACTGTATGTGTCCCTGTTTAGCTTTAATCTATCAGCCAAAGTTATCTAGGTGTTTTCAGAATTATCACATAGTATCACTCAATACAAACTAGCTACCAAATATTTGAACATTCATGTTATATTATATTTAATTCTTCTATTGAGATAAAGGTAAAGGTTTCCCCTGATCAGTCATGTTTCTTAGCCAAGGAAGTCAGCATTATCCGAAGACACTGTTGAGGTCATGTGGCCAGCATGACTATATGCTGAAGTACATGGAATGCTGTACTTACCTTCCCACCAAAGTGGTACCTAATTATCTACTTGCAATTTGCATGCTTTCAAACGGTTAGGAGCAGGAGTTGGGACAAATAATGGGAGCTCATCCCATAGTGCGGTGCTAAGGTCTTGAACTTGGGCTTTCAGCTTTCCAGCTGAGAAGACGAGTGTCTTTAACCACTGTATTGGGTTATTGAGATAAAAAGAATCTGTAAATACTACTTAATCATTGGGGTCAATTCTATTATATAACTTAGTAAAACTCAATTCTGAATTTAATCTACTGGTAGTTAGAATTCCCTTATGCACGTGTGCACTTATGAGATTGAGATTGTTTTAAAGCTGTCCTTGATCTACATATTTTACAGTTTACGTCTTTTCTGTCCATTTTGCTGGAACAGTTGTCTGGCTCAGCCTGAATATGGATTGGTAAATGGCATGATAAAAAACCTTTCAATTTACTTTCCTTTTCTTTCATAGTGCCTTTGTCAGATATAGAGAAGTAGCAGATTTTTTGAGTTTTCTGTTACTATCATTTAAGAGCAGCGCTCCCCAACCTTTGCGGTTTGGTGGCCCAGCGGGAGGAAGAGGGGAATTGGACCACACAAGTGGTAGACCAGTGCACACATGCGTGTGCCCAGCTTAACTTGCACAATTTGAGCTGTCCATGCATGTGCACGTGTGCCAGCTTGCTGATCATGCAAGTTGTATTGCATGCACTGCGTCCACACTAGCCCATGACTCGTATGGCCCAGTTGCAGATAGGCCATGGCCTGGTAGTGAGATGTGGCCCGGGGGTTGGGGACCCCTGATTTAGAGCTTATCTTTACCCATTAAATTTATTTATGATGAATACATGAAAATCTTTTAGTTTTTACAGTAGGAATCTTATTATATAAAAAGACAGAACAGAAACTTATTATATAAAAAGACAGTTATAAGCAACTGCTGAAAAAAGAGTTTGTAAAAATGTATTATGGACAAAATAAGGGAGGGAGAGGAGTTGGCAAGGCCTCCCTCTCCAGGACCCTCCTCTCTGGCAATGCCTCTGGAGGACACTGAAGAGCAGGAGATAGGCCCAGAGCCAAGCACGTCCCCGCAGCCACAGTGGACAGCAACGAAGGAGATAAGTGCTGGCTGGACCCTCGTCAGCGTCACAGAGACAAACGTGCACAGCAAAAGGGAAGGCGTGCCCGTGATTAGCTGACTCACTGGACCACACCCCACAGGCTATAAAAGGGGATAAGTTAGCCATTCAGACTCTGTGATGGACAAAACGAATTCCTTTGAGTCACTTTGCATCTCGGCTTTGGATTTATTCTTGGACAATTGTTATTTGTGTGTATTTCTTCTCTGTTGATAAAAGGTCTTGGCAAGCAGCTGCTGCTGGGGTTGCTGCCAAGCATCTTATCAGACTAATTGGTTGCCTGCCAGTTTATTTAACCCCTGGCTGTCTGTTTGTGTGTGTGTGTGGGAGACGGGGTCAGAACAGTTTATGACTTATTTATGCTTTTCTAAAGTTAAAAAAGGGGTGAAATTCTCCTGGTTCGGACTGGATCACCCGATCTGGTAGCAATGAGTGGTGGGTGGTTCGGAGAACCGGTAGCAAAAATCCCTGCCCCTCCCCTCCCATGCCCAGCTGAGCCGCACAATCATCAGAGGCTTTTTTTTTTACTTTTAAAAGCATTTTTTCTACAATCTCTTCAGCTGAAAAAATGCTTTTAAAAGTTAAAAAAAAGCCTCTGATGATCATGCGGCTCAGTTGGGATCATCAAAGGCTTTTAAAAGAAAAAACCCCTTTTTTCCTTTTAAATGCCTCTGACGATCCAAGCTGAGTTGCCTGATCATCAGAGGCATTTAAAAGAAAAAAAGCCTCTGCCGATCAGGCAACTCAGCTGGGATCGTCAGAGCCTTTTGAAAGCATTTTTTTTCGCCGAAGAGGTTGTAGAAAAAATAGTTTTAAAAGTTTTTTAAAAATGGCCACACCCACCCAGTCACATTACCTCCCTCCCCACCAAGCCACGCCCAAAGAACCGGTAGTAACAAATTTTAGATTTCACCACTGAGTTAATACCAAAACTTCTTGCACCCATGAACTATATTTTATTGAATGCCAGCTGTTTAACAAATTCTGCTTACAATTCAAACCAAGAGGTATACAACACACTATCCTTACACCATCATAGTAGCGCAGTTCAGTGGTGTGGTAAATTCTGCAATACAGATATTTCTAATTACAACCCTCCCACCTTGTTATAAATGGAATATATCCTGTGGTTTCAGTTACACTCAAAGGACCCAACAGGTCAGTAAAAATCTTCCTTTTACACATATGAGCATGTACATTAACAATAAACAATAATAACATTGTCCAATATGGTTATATGAAATGACTGCAGCAGCCTATAAAGTTACATAATTATATTCCATTGAATTCAGTGATGTTAACTTGCAATATACATACAATTCTAACAGCACATTCTTCTCTACATTAAAGAAAAATATGCTTGTATGACAATGGTTCCTTTATTAGAGAAAACCATAATAATTTTTTTAAAAATTGTAATTTTATTAGAACACATATTGGACATTTACACAACATACAACATATAACTTATCATATTTAAGCATTATTTCTTAGTGGTCTTCCAGTTATTACTTTATTCTTCTTCCCCTTTATCTTAATCTATTACTCCATCTTCTTCCCCTCCTTTTCCTCTGCCCCCCCCCCCTTTTTTCCCCTTTTCCCCCTATAAACTGTACATTTCCTTACTATCTCTTTACTATTATACATTTCTACCTTCATATTATATACATTGAGGACCTGGAATGTGGGGGCAATAAGCTGACTTTGTATAAAAAAGAACACCTCTGGGGGGGGGGGGGGTGCAAAAGCCCTACTAAGCAGGTATATACAAAAGTATGAAGGCTATTGCTTAACGCATTGTTAGCCGCCCTGAGTCTCTGGAGAAGGGCGGCATATAAATTGAACCAATAAATAAATAAATAAATAAATTTTTGTCCTATTCCACACATAAGATACATCTCTATTTTGTACTTCCACTTTTAGAGAAAACCATAATAGATGGGTAAAAACAGCATATGTATGATAACACTGTGGAATGTAATCTCTCTGTCCTGTGACAAATACTGTATAATGCCCGAATAATTCAAAGGCCAGTCTGGATATCGTATTCTGAATAACATACGATGAAAGCCTGAATTCTTCCTTGTCTGAGAGTTCTCACTATTATTACATCTGTTCATTCTTATGTCCTAACAGTATCAGCAGGAAGATAATTTTCTCCTCCTTCATCTAGTTGCCACAACAGATTATCCCAGTATGAAGGCCTGGGAAATTATTTCCAAGTTCCTTACATAAGTTCCTCAATAGTCTATGTGCCTCTAAAGGCTATTACAACATTTTCAATAGAGTTAAATTTCTTAGATTCCGTAATGCTTGAAATCAGTGGTGGGTTTCAAAATTTTTTGCTACAGTTCTGTGGGTGTGGCTTGGTGGGTATGGCATGACTTGGTGGGCATGGCAGGGGAAGGATACTACAAAATCTCCATTTCCATCCCACTCCAGGGGAAGGTTACTGCAAAATACCCATTTCTTCCCGATCAGCTGGGACTTGGGAGGCAAAGAATAGATAGAGTCCCACCCCACTCTGGGGCCAGCCAGAGGTGGTATTTACCGGTTCTCCTCACTACTCAAAATTTCCTCTACCAGTTCTCCAGAACTGGTCAGAACCTGCTGAAACCTGCCTGAAATGCTATTTTATTCCAGTATACTCAAGGGCAGGAAGATGCCTCCAGAGCATTAATATTTTTTTGCTAAAAATATAGGAGAAAACAAAACAGAAGAGTTCACTAACTCATATCTACGCACAGTCACTCAGGCGCTCGTCACGTCTCACTTGGACTACTGTAATGCTCTCTACATGGGGTTCCCCTTGGGATGCATCCGGAGGCTTCAGCTGGTACAGAATGCGGCCGCGCGGGGGATTATGGGAGCGACAGGGCGCTCCCATGTGACACCTCTCCTGCGTGAGCTGCATTGGTTGCCGGTTGATTTCCGGGTGCGTTTCAAGGTGTTGGTAATCACCTTTAAAGCGCTCCATGGCTTAGGACCAGGGTACTTACGGGACCGCCTTCTGCCACCTATTGCCTCCCACCGGCCGGTTCGCTCCCACAGAGAGGGCCTCCTCAGGGTGCCGTCAGCCAGACAGTGCCGGCTGGCGACCCCCAGGGGGAGAGCATTCTCTGTGGTAGCCCCTACCCCCTGGAACGATCTCCCTCCAGACCTGAGGACTATCACTGACCTCCGGTCCTTTCGTCGGGCTTTGAAGACTCATCTCTTCCAACTTGCCGGACTTGCCTGATCCCTCCTATTTTTAAATATTTTTAAATGCTTTTAAATTTTTAGAGTCTTAGAGTTTTTATTCGGTTTATATTTTCAGCCTAAATTTATATTGATTTTAGTACGTTTTAACTTATTGTATTGTATTGGTTTTAAATTGGCTGTTCACCGCCCTGAGTCCGGAAGGAGAAGGGCGGTATAGAAATTTAATAAATAAATAAATAAATAAAATATCAAAATTCCCTATATGCATCATTCAGCTCGAAGTTAACATTTATAAATTTTGCATACTGAAGAAAGAAATAATGAATGTTGGCTTTGCTAACTTCTAATATTAACTTTTGGCCTAAAGTGTAAATACTTTTTACCTATGATTACATCTCCATAAACACAGGCCTTTGATTCATCCATCTTATTAAAATTACCAGAGTTGTGTAGTTTCAATAAAAGAAAACAGTAGGCACTGAATGGATAATGTTTCCTTGCAGATTTCTCTATAAATGATTCAGGAAAAAAAAACTGGCATAGATATTTCAGACTGCCTTAAGATATCCATCTACAAAAGAGTGAAGGGAGAAAAAATAGGCATGCTGGGTATTTTTAGTTTTTTTAAAAAAAATCCTTAACAGCCAAAAGGAAACTCTTTTACTCAGAAATGCATTTTACTTTTTGACAATTCTGTATTAAATGGGCAAATCAAGAAGAATATGTATGAGCTGGATGTTCAATTAAACTATTTTTGCTGTCTCTTTGTTATGTCCAAGAATAGCAAACTAAATAGAAGGCATAACTAGACTTTTTGTGAACTTTCTGGCAGATACAAAGGCATCATAATTTCATAAATTGTCTTCTTTGCTGTTGCAGACCTATATAAATAAGAAGTAATTTACTGCCTCTGCATGGGGAATCAGATTTTTCAAAAAGATATAATCAATGTATTCCTTCTTACAATCGAGGAAATAAATTTCTCCTTATAATGCTCAGAAATGAAGAATTACATCTTATAATCAAAGCCATGATCAGTGACATACCTACTTGTCTCTCTCCCATTGCTAGGTCAGGAACCAATATTATAATTAAGGATTTAATTTCCTTTTGTATTTTTAATAATCATCTCAAATTCTGCTTTTGGAAAACTCACAACTCCAGCATTGCTTTGATCTCATTTGAGGAAAAGTGTTAGATCGGCGCAGGAATGAAGATGAGACCAGCGGAGTTCATGTAACACGTTTATTAACAGGAACAGAACTGGCGCGGTGCTGCCGGAGCTCTCCTTATATTCGCTCCGGCAGCTGCACCGCCCCCTGACAGGGATTCAAAACTCCCACCGGAGGATGCCTCGGCCAATCCCCAGTGGATGTCCTTATAAGGACATAACACTCCTCCCCCCTAGATCCTAAGCTGTCCATCAACAACAAAGTCACGTAAGTAGGCAGGCCATTTGCGTAATCTACTAGACCTGCGCAGTCCATTCGTCGGCTGACAGCCCTCCTGGTCGGAGGGTGCTTCTGCGGCTCCGGACGCCATCTCTGGAACCGGGCTGTATCTGGCCGTCGAGGCCGTGGGCGGAGCTCCCGTGCCTCCGGCCAGGTCGCTGACCTCCGCCTGCGGGCGATGCTAGTCTTCTTCACCACTGCTCCGATCGTGGGATCTCCGTTGTTCGACCGGTCCGGAACTTCTGAGCCACGGTAAGTCCCTGGGTCGTCCTTCGGTTCCCACCGGGTCGGGGTTGGTCGGCCCCGGACGTGGGTGCCGGTCCGGCGGCAGCAACTGGGTCGGTCCCGTGGGTCCCCCGGTTGAGTCCGGTTCACTCCCAGGGCTGCTGGTGGGTTGGTTCGGCGCTGGTTCGACCTCGCCGGTGGGTTGCAGGCCTCCTCCGCAGGGGTGGTGTAGTCCCTCTCTGCTGGGCTGGCGCTGCTGGGCTGGTCGCGGGGTGTCGCCCTCGCCGGGGTGATGCTGTCCTACCTCGCAGGGGTGGCGCAGGCCCTCTCTGCCGGGGTGGTACAAGTGGGTTGGCTGGGGACTCTCGCGGCCTTCTCTGCAGGGGTGGCGTAGGCCTTCTCTGCGGGGTGGGTGTAGCCGTACCGGTCGCCGCCTCTCGCCGTCCGGGTGTCGGTCGTCTCGGCTCGGTTGGTGCTGGCCTCCTCTGCTGGGGCGGCGGAGGCCCTCCTCGCAGGGTTGGTCTTCGCTTTGGTTGGGTTGTTGTTGGGGAGGCCTCTGTAGTGATGCATGGAGGTCTCCCTCGCCGGTGAGTCGGTGGCCGCCCTCGCGGGGGTGCTGTTGGTATCCCCCGCTCGGTTGGCCCCGGTCTACTGGCCCTTTCTGCTACTGGCTTCCGTTGTCGGATTGGTGCGGTCCGACCTCACCGGGGTGTTGTTGGGTGTCGTGGGCGTCGGGGCTTCGGTCCCCACGGCTGCCGTCATCAGCGGCTGGGTCTCGGGTGTCGGGGTGTTGACTCTGGTCCACCCCTGGGCGCTTCGGGGTTCCCCTCCGACATTGTCCCCGGTCTACTGGCTGGGATTCATTTCTGGCTTGTGCAGGCGTCGGAGGGCCCCCCCTCCCGGGGTGTTATAGGCCTCCCTCGTAGGGTTGTGGCAGGCCTACCTCGTCGGGGGTGGGCAGGCCTACCTCTTCAGGGTGTGGTAGGCCTACCTCGTCGGGCTGTTGTCCATCCATTTCCTTCCACCTTTTGCAGAGCTGGTCGATGTGACGTCTCACGACCTGTCCATCTTCCAGCTCTACCCGATAGGATTTCGGGCCGGTTGTGCTGTGAATCTTTCCTTTCAGCCATTTTGGTGAGCCGTGGAAGTTCAGCGCGTAGACGGGGTCTTCCACGGCAAAACAGCGGAGCTGGCGGCTGGCGGTTGCGGGCACCTCCGAGTGGTACTGGGGGTGCAGTCTGTCGAGAGGTGAGCGGAGTCTTCTGCCCATCAGCAGCTCTGATGGGCACTTCTTGGTGGTTGCGTGTGGCGTTATGTGTTGGGTGAGGAGGAAGGTGTCTATGCGCTCCTGCCAGTCACCCGGTGCCATCTTGGTGAGCGCCTCCTTGGTTAGCCTCACCATCCTCTCCGCTTGGCCGTTTCCGGCCGGTCTGTACGGCGCCGATAGGGCATGGCGGATGCCCAGTCCTGCCAGGAACGCCTCCATGGGCACGGACGTAAGTTGGGGACCGTTGTCGGAAACCAACACGTCCGGGAGCCCATGCGTTGCGAAGAGGCGACGGAGAGCGCGAATGGTGGCCTCTGATGTGGTTGATGCCATGGGAACCACCTCGAGCCATTTGGAGAATGCATCAACCACGATGAGGAGGTGGCGCCCCTGCATCGGACCCGCGAAGTCGATGTGGATCTGAGACCAGGGGCTGCTGGGCGTCTCCCACGGGGTGGGCTCCGCCTGGGGGGGTGCTGGTCGGACTTCTTGGCACTGGCTACATCCGGCGACCCATTGCTCAATGTCCTTGTCCAGTGATGGCCACCAGACGTAGCTTCGTGCCAGGGCCTTCATGCGGACGATGCCCGGGTGCCCGTTGTGCAGCGTCTCGAGCGTCTTCCGTTGGAGCGCGGCGGGGATCAGCACCCTATCTCCCCATAGCAGGCAGCCTTTCATCGTGGACAGCTCCTTCTGCTTGCGGCTGAAGGGGCTGTATTCTTCTCCGCTAGGCTGCGCCGGCCATCCCCGCAGGATCCAAGACTGCACTTGTCGGAGTGTAGGGTCTCTCTTGGTGTGCGTGGCCACATCTGCAGATGTGACTGGGCAGCTGCTGTCGTGGTCGATGTGCAGGAGTTCGAGGGTGGGGGCGGGGTCTTCCACGGTGTCTGCGGACGGGCATCTGCTGAGCGCGTCTGCGTTCGCGATGGCCTTTCCGGGTTGGTGGGTGAGGGTGTAGGCATAGCCGGTGAGGAAGATGGCCCAGCGTGTCATTCGCGGCGACATGAACGTGGGTGTTTGCTTGTCATCGGCGAGGAGGCCCAGGAGCGGCTTGTGGTCCGTGACTATGGTGAAGCTTCTTCCGTAGAGGTATTCGTGGAAGCGCTTCACCCCTGCGACGATTGCCAACGCCTCTTTGTCCAGCTGGCTGTAGTTGCGTTCAGCGCTGGACATGGTCTTTGAGAAGAAGGCGATGGGGGCCTCTGTGCCGTTGGGCAGGTCGTGGCTCAGGACCGCCCCCACCCCGTATGGCGATGCGTCGCAGGTCAGCCAGATGGGTAGCGTCTCGTTGTATTGTATGAGGATGCTGTTGGACGTCAATAGTCCCTTGATGGCCCGGAAAGCCGTTTCCTCTTTGTCACCCCACTTGCTGGGGAAACCGCTTTCCCCAGCAAGCGATGAAGCGGCTCAGCAACTGTGGCTTTCTGTTGGAGGAATATTGCATAAAAGTTAAGCAATCCAAGGAATGCCTGAAGCTCCGCTTTGTTTTTGGGGCTGGGAGCTTCATGGATGGCTTTAACTTTCGATTTGGTGGGGTGTATGCCATTGCTATTGATGAGATAGCCCAGGAACTCGACTTCCTGGACTCCGATGATGCACTTGTCTCGTCTTACTCTCAAGCCCTTCTCTTTGAACCGCTGCAGGACAAGCCTCAGCCGTTCAAGAAGTTGTGCTTTTGAGTCTCCGGAGATGAGCACGTCATCAAAGTAAGGCACTACCCCTGGAACGCCTTGGAGAAGGCGTTCCATCATTGATTGAAAAATCCCTGGGGCGGCACTGACTCCGAATTGGAGATGGTTGCACTTAAAAGCCCCCCTGTGTGTGACAATGGTTTGAGCCTCCGCCGTTTTAGAATCCACTGGCAGTTGCTGGTAAGCCTGGGCCAGGTCCAGTTTTGCAAAAATTGTGCCCTTGCCTAGTGAGTGCAGGAGGTGCTGCACCACTGGCACAGGGTATGCGCTCTGCTGCAACGCCTTATTTATGGTCACCTTATAATCAGCGCAGATGCGCACAGATCCATCCTGCTTCATTGGGGTCACAATGGGAGTCTCCCATGAAGCGTGATCGATGGGTTCCAGAACGCCTTGGGCGATCAGCTTATCCAGGTGCTCGTCTATTTTAGGCCTCAAGGCGAAAGGAACCCGGCGGGGTTTAAGCCAAATGGGGGTTACCCCCTCATCCAGATTAAAGGAAATGGGCTTCCCTATATACTTCCCCAGCTTACCATCGAAGACTTCGCTGAATTCTTCGATGAGAGCGTCGAGTTCATCTACCCTAATCTGGTGGATGCCTCCGATGGAAAGCCCCAGCGGCTGAAACCACTCAATGCCCAGCAGGTTCGGGCGGCTGTTCCTCACAACGGTGACTGGCAGCTGACCCTTGAAATCTTTGAACTCGATGTGGAGGGTGGTTCTGCCCAGGACGTCGATTGGATTTCCGCCGAAATCCACCAGTCTGGACTGCAGCGGTTTGAGCTGGGTTTTGGAGATTTCCGGCTTGAATTTCTTCAGCTGCTGCCAGTCGATGATGGTGTAGACGGACCCGGTGTCTACCTCCATCATGCAGGGTGAGCCCTCGGCCAACAGCGTCACGTTGAACTTGGTGGCGCTGTTGTTGCTGGTGTGTGCTATGGTGGTCTGATTCACCGCGCCATGCCGGGAATCCTCATAGCCGTCGCCTCTGGGTTGGTGAGAGGACCGTTTGGATGTCCTCAGGTTGTCGCGCCAATTTTCGCGGTTCCGTGGTCTGGGTGGTTCAGGGGCTGGGTCGGTGGCTTGGCAGGCCTCTGCAATGTGCCCCCTCTTAAGGCATCGGCAGCAGGTCGCGTCGCCATTTACAGGTTGTCCTGGGGTGGTCGCCTCTGCAACTGCCGCATCGCTCCCCACGTCGGCCATTTTGAGGATTTTCCCGCCGATATGGCTGAGAGACCTTGTGGACGGCCATCTCGCCATCTGAGTCTGATGGTGAGGCGGAGTCTTCAGATGATTCGGGGATCGATTGGTGGATCTTGTGGATCCCCTTCGCCTTTTGCATTTCAGCGGCCGCGTGCTCCGAGGACTCGGCAGCGGTGGCCTCCTCAAGTACATCTTTGAGTAGGATGCGTTTCCTACTCAGAAATTTCTTCTGGAGGCCCGCATCCCTCATGCCGAAGACGATGCGGTCCCTCAGCGCATTATCTACGTGGTCAAACTCGCAGTTGGCTGCGATTTGACGGAGTGCGGCAACAAAGTCTTTTATGGATTCCCCTTCGCGTTGGTTCCTCTGATGGAAAGTGAACCGATTTGCTATGGGGGTGCCCGTGGGCGCGTAATGCTCTTGCAGAGCCGCTTGCAAGTCTATCCAGGACATTTCCTCGATGTCCTGAGGTGCGACGAGATTCACTGCCATCTCCAGGACCTCGGATCCACAGTGGGCGAGGAAGAGAGCCCTCTTCCTCTCGTCATCGAGGTTGCTGTGGCCGTTTCCGCGGAGAAATTGGCGGAACCGAATCATGTACGAGCTCCATTTCTCCCGTCCGGGATTGAATGGAGCGATGGACGTGAAGAGCGCTTGCTGTGTTGCCATTGTGCGGAATGGCGGCGAGTCTCTTCAGTGGTAATGGCGATCGTGCCACGCGGTCGATTTCCTCCTAGTCCTTCGTCGCCAGTGTTAGATCGGCGCAGGAATGAAGATGAGACCAGCGGAGTTCATGTAACATGTTTATTAACAGGAACAGAACTGGCGCGGTGCTGCCGGAGCTCTCCTTATATTCGCTCCGGCAGCTGCACCGCCCCCTGACAGGGATTCAAAACTCCCGCCGGAGGATGCCTCGGCCAATCCCCGGCGGATGTCCTTATAAGGACATAACAAAAAGCAATAGAAGTAAAGTAACCCCACATTGTGACACAAGAAAGGGAATATTCTAAGGTCAAATGTAAAACAAGTTGTTTCATCTACAGTAGAAACCTCTGTTCTGGAAATAATTTCGGGTTTTGTTTTCAAGAGATAAGATCAAAACTTTTCCCATTCTTGTGTGCAAATGATTTATACAGCACTAAGCCTTATTTATTTTGAATCATGGTCTCTCATTTACTTCTAAACCTTGACTAAACCAAAGAATAAAATGGACCTTTAGACACTAAAAGTATGTGAAAAATAATTCTTGTGAAAGAATTAACCAAGGTTATAATACAATATACAATATATTAGGCGTCTCAGATTTGTGGCCCGAGTATTTGTGTCTCCAACTCATTTTGCGTGGCCCAGCCATCTCAGCCAGGGCTTGTTATTCCTTTCCTCTTCTGACTAACTCTTTAAGCAAAGTCCTCAGGAAGTTGGATGTCCATTTTACAGAGGAAAAGATGCAATCCTAATTCTAATCTGACAAGATTTGCTCTAATAATATCACAAGATCTGAAAACATCACTAGGGGGATGTCCATTTTGATTAAAAGCAGGAAAAAACTCTCAATACAATCAGAAATTCTGTGACTGAATTTCAGCATTGCCAGCTTCCAAAAATGGGATCTTCATGGGGCATATGCAGTCCCTGAGCTTCCTAATTTTGGAATAAGGCTTCTAAGATTACTGCATGTAATTTAATTTGCTTATTGTGATCTTTATTTTTGTCATTTAATTATGTTATTGTTTTATGAGGGGCTAGGACAGTGATGGCTAACCTTTTTGCCATTGCATGCCAAAAGCTGGGGGAGGAGGGGGGTTGTGTGCATATGTGCCCACACCCATAATTCAATGTGCCCCAACCCTGTGCGCCTGGGTACGTGACACACACACACCCTGCACTCCTCCACTTTTGGTACGCAATGGCACGGTGGGCCCTGTTGGCCCATTTTTCGTCCTCCCCAGGCTCCAGAGGCTTTCTTGGAATCTGGGAAGGGCAAAAACAGGCCTCCTCCCGCCCCCCGGAGGCCCTTCAGTGGCTAGAAATAGCCTGTTTGCTAACTTCCAGTGAGCCCGGAAGGCCAGAAAATCAGATGCGCGCACTGGAGCTGAGCTGGGGCAATGGTCACATGCCCACCGTTATGGCTCTGTGTGCCACCTGTGGCACGCATGCCATAGGTTCACCATCACAGGGCTAGGAGTGCATCTGCCTTACCTCACCTAGATTCAGAACTTGCCTCTTATTCCAAAATCATAGCAAGAAGTAGCTATAACGTTGGTGGTAGTAGGGCAAATCTCAGCCCTGGCTGCCCTGCTTTTGTTCTATTGCTTTCCTAGAAAAAAGTCTTGTCCAGTAGTGACAAGTTTTGCCAGCTCATCGAAGGGCAATTCTAAGAAAAGTACCTCTAGTCAAGTTTCAGAGTTTCCACATTAAACTCTGTTCTTGGGGCCTGTATCTCAGTAAAATCATAATACACAATAGATTTGTGAAATTTCTTTTTCTTCAAAAATTTTGGCATGAGATGGAATGTATACTGTCATGTAATTGTGAATTTTTCTTTATCATTAAAAGAAAAAACTATTGGTTGGTCCTACTAAATTTAACATAGCAATAATTGATAAAATAAATTATTTAATAAATAAACATTTTTGTGTGTTGAGGTTTGTGTATTTTATTTAGTTTGATAAGTAATTCATCATCATTTTTTTTTCCAAATGATTTCAGTAGGATTAGTTTACATAGATTAAGGTCTGGATCTAACCTTGAGAATCTATAAAACTATATTTTTTTAATTTTACTGGCACCACAGAGAACAATGTTCTCTGTAGAAGACCAAGCAGAATTCTTTATTGGTCATATAATAGTAATAAGGCAATACTATTACACATTCAAATGTAAAATATGATGTAATGTTGAAAGCTTTGAACATGGGAGCAGGAAAATCCTTTCAATATTAGCTATAACATTGACCATGTTTACTTATATGGTCATAGTCTCATAGCTCTTTGAAACGTGAAGCTGACATTTTTAAAGATCAAGATATCATAGGAGATATTATAAAGAAATATAGAACAGATCAATTAGAAGCTATCTGATTCTATTTTGTGCTACTTTTCAAGTTTTAAGGACATTATTCTGCAGTAATCTGTGATTATTTAAAAATGCAAAAAGTCATTTGAAGAGATAGTTTAAGGTAGATAAATAATATTTTCTAATTTTGTCAAAATACTAAAAAAATATTTTTAAGAATACTTTAATATATCCTTTAAACAATTATGTACTGTACTGCAACATTTGGAAGAATATCAGGTGGTTACTTACATTCTGGTTTACCTTTTATTCTGTAAACTGCCCTATTCCTTTATGAGAATTCTTAAACTTCATTTTTCAGACATTTTCATGAAATTGAAATGGAAAAAATAGAACCTGAGGAAATTCAGTATGTCATACAAAAACAGAAGTACAATTTATATCAAGAATAATTTGATAAGTATTGCAACAAAAACAAGGTAACAAAGTAGAACAATAAAAGCAGAGATTTTTAGGTGGAATAAAATATTTCCCCTAAGTACACTTGATATAGTTATAATAAAAAGAGCTAATAATTGTGGCATAAATAATAAATAAATCCTAATAAATCTTGACATAACAATAATTTGAGTCAGAATGTTTGCAAAACATTGACTTTAATAACTGCTAGCCCATCGAGGTCTATTTGATATCAGCAGAGAAAAAGCTTGCTAATTAGTCAGTCAGCAGCCTTCTATTTACAAGACATAATAGTGTCACAGAGGTTTTCAAAGACCATAATGTTAGTTCAATCATTAGTTTAAATGTGATGGCCACTTTAGGCAGTAAGTGTTGATTATTCAGAATCCAGAGAGATTTGGAAAACAGAACTGGAACATTATGTGCCTTTCTTCAGATAGGCTCTTGATTTTAGATTCAAGTCTTATTTTTAAGATGAACTAAGATTTAACTGAGAGTACAGTTGATTTTGTTTCATGAAAAGGCATAATAATTTAAGAAAAAAAATTCTCTTCACAATGACAGCATGATGCATTTAGGAAAACTCATAAACATGGAGAGAAACATAATGCTGTTCTTGTTTGTCCTAGGCACGCCTCCCATTACTTTGAAATTAATAAACAATCATCAACCTAATTGCCATTGATAACTCAATTTTGCATAAATGTGTCAAGATTCCTTTCAAAAATATCAAAAATTTTAGATATCAAAAATATCTAAAATGATTAGCCATCACCAAATCTAGCTTCAGTCAATTTCCCAATTTAACTATGTGAAAAGGAATAGTTATTATATTGATCATTAAAAATGTATTTAATTTAAATAATTTTTTATATTGTGAGAAAGAAAAGCTATTTACTAACATATTAAATAATGTTGTTGTATATATTTTTCATTGGTCTTCTTACGATATTCGCCACAAGCTAACATTTTCTCTGCCAGTACTGGCATTTCTTTTTGTAAGTGAGTTGCAAAGTCATTTTGGCTACTCCCTTTTATTCTTTTCAATTAAGAATTGATAGTGTAAGCAACTGCATAATGAATGTAAGCAAAATTATTAGAAAACTTTTAAGTATACAAACTGAATTAATAACAAGTAGACATAAGGAAAGATGATGTGGAAGTTCTTTGAATTAACATGAGAAGTGCAAAAGGCAGTATAAGTAAAGTTATGCTAAAAGAAGTATAATAAATGCTTGGTGTAATGGTGAAGTGAAGGAGGCCATGGATGAGGAAAGACGTTCATATGTGAGAGTCACTGCTGAAAAATGATGGTGAGAGAAATATATCCCATAATATATGTATATATAAAATATACGTCAAATGAATATACAGTAGTCAATAAAGTAAGGAAGTTAAGCTCAAAAGAAGCACAAAAATAAAAAATTATCTTCAGAGAAATAAGCTTATTTCGAAAGTGGGTGTAAAATGTAAAGTATAAATAATAGATTGTAGGGAATTAAACATAATTAGTTATAAAAGTGATGACACAAAGAAACTCAACCCTCCAACCATACAATATTAGTAATGGTAGTGTCAACTTACTACAAAAAATTTAATTGGTTATGTTTTTTTTATTGAAAAGGTTTTACAATACAGAATTTTTTCCATTTTCACCCCCCCCTGCCCAATCCCCCTACCCAACCCCTCCCATCCTCCCTCAGCCCCTGCCCCTTCCCTCCCTATCCCCCCCGACTTCCGCTACAAGTTAAAAAGAACAAAATTTAGAACAAGGGAAAAAGAAAAAGATTATTAAATATTCAAATTCTAAATTAAACAAATTTCGAAAGAGGAAGAGAAAGAGAAAGAAGGAAAGAGGGGAAAAAAAGTAAAAAAAAAAAGACAAACAAAAAACCAGACATTAATATATTTAAACAATATTATAATAATAATAAAAAACCATTAATAGTCATTATAATTAAGAACACCATTATAATTCTATCCTAACTACACCCCTTAACTAAAGAAAAACCCCCAAAAACATAAAACATAAGAAATATATATGCATATATAGTTATAATCATAGTTATATCATAAAGAAAATTATCTTTTATTCAATTCATTTCTCAGTCTCTATAATCCAAATTTCAATCTTCTCCTCAACTTGATTGATGTCAAACATATTTCCTCACATAAATCCTGCTTCAATAATCTTTATCTTGCCGCTGCCCCCATCAGCAAAATAAAACATTTCTCCACACAACCCCCCGAGTGACTTTATATGGATAAAATCCAACCACGAAGATATTCACACCTCTAGGAAAGTTCATTCAAGCTAACTTATACTATACCTAAAAATAGGCTTTTGCAGCCTTAACGTTCAAGTCTTGAAAAAAAAAAAGAAGAAAAAAACCAACTAAGAGCTGCATTCCCAGATGTTCCTTTAAAATTATTTCAAATCCTGCCACCCTTTGCAATTCAGTCCTTCGGGTTATAAGATATTTTCAATTTCATAGTCTTCTCCTAGAAGATAAATTCCACAAAAAATATATAATTGGGTAACCAGTGATCGCTGCTAATTTTGCAGCAATCTATCAGAACTCAGGATATCATGTCCAATCCAAGATAAACTTCACAGTAAAAATTTTTATAATCCATTTCAGTATATGAATTTAAAGTTAGTCCAACTCAGAATGAACTTTTAACAAATTGTTGTACTTCTTAAAAAAAAATTTATAATCCATTTTTCCCAAATCTTTCAATGCTTTCTGATTCAGTATCAAACAATTCACGATGCTCTTTAAATTTATCACCTGTGGTTTCCAGTCGGATTTCTTCATTGAAATCTAGTTCCTGTTGATTAGCATCACCCCGCATGTCTTGAAGAGTATTGGACCTCTGCTGCTGGTCATCTCGAAGTGAAACTTTGTTTTTTAAATCTTCCTCCAGCAGTTCAAGGTCCTGTAATCCCCCAAGGACACTGAGGTGTTCAGTTTTCTCATCAGAAAAATCCGTAATAGAATCCTCTGGACAACCACCAAATTCTCCTTTTACTTTTAACACACTTTGATTTTCTTCTTTCTGTTCAGATTTTGTAAACTCTGTCTTTGACTTTTTATTCTTGAGATATTTCGGTGCTCCCTTAAAGATATTTTGATAAAAATATTCTGCTTTTTCAATAGTATTCAAACAATGTCTCACACCTTGATATCTAAAAATTATACCAACTGGAAAATCCCATCTGAATGGGATATTACTTCTCTTCAGTTCCTTGACCAAAAAATCAAAATCTTTCCTGTCCTTTACGACCTTCGATGGTAGCTCTTTGAAGATCCTGATTTGTGTACCTGCTACCTTCACTCTGTCAGAATAAGACTTTTGTAAAATATCATCTCTCAGTCTTTTGTCAGTAAAGTAAACTACAACATCTCTAGGCAGATTCCTTTGTTTAGCCAAACGTGAATTGACTCTGTAAACTTTCACTATAGAACCCAAGATTAATTCATCTTGTAGCTTTAATAATTCTGCAAAGGCCTTTGCACAAGTTGTTTTTAAGTTTTCTCTGTTGTTTTCTTTTATCCCTCTTAGTCTAATTGCAGATTCCATAGCCTTAATTTGAAGCATAATAACATCATTCTGAATATTATAGTTTTTGGCCTCTGCTTCCAGAAGTTTCGCTTGTAACTCTTGTATCTGAGATTCAAATTTACTGCTCATTTCAATCGCTTTCTTCCCCATTGCAGCCACCGCAGTTGAGAAATCTGAAGCTACTTGAGCAATAATTTGATTTAGTTGGTCATATTTCCCAGAGACCAGTTCCTCGAGATCCTTCTGTGAACCTTTTATCTTATCTACCACACTCTCTAAGGACCTTGTAATTAACTCTTTTAACTCCTGTTCTGTGAGTCTCTGCAAATGAGACATTTCAACTTTATTCATCTGATGCAAAGGGGAGCCCCCCCTTCCTTTAAGTTTAGGCATCTTTACTTTTAAAAAGGACCAAAAAGAAAAAAAAATCCTTCTTGCTTCAATAGAAAAAAGGAAAGAAAAAGAAAAACAGAAGAAATCTATTTAAATCAGCCTCTGTTCCTTTAAGTTCTTTGTCTGTGACAAAACATTCTTTTCAAAGTCTTTCAAGACTAAACTCTGCGCTCCATTTCCGCTATCACTTCCCTTTCAAGCAGAGCCAGTTGCCATCTTAAAAACTTTCATTTTTCTTTCTCTCCTTCCCCCTTCCCCCCTCCTCTTCCAAAAAAACCCGTTGAAAAAAAAAATCCATACTTGCTTAAATCTTTCTTCTCTCTTTTCCAGCTTGCTCCAATTATCATTTCAGTTGTGGTGTTGCTCCCTGCGTCTGGCTCCGCTAATTAAATAATTAGCGGAGGAGCCTCTCGGCGCGGAGCGTACCCTGGGGGTATGGAGGGAGCCATCCCTCTGAGCCCTCCCCAGGACAAGAAAAATTTCCTGGGGGGCTCAGGGAGGTTCAACCTCACCCCCAGAAGCTCTCCCTGCTCCTCCCGTCGAGGAGCAGGATTTTCGAGCCGCCTGCCAGCTGTAAGGCGGCTCTAACGCGCCGAGAGACAGGCGGGCATGGAAAGCCCGCCGCCAACGAGGAAGGCGCCACCGGAAGTCAATTGGTTATGTTTTTAATTGATTTCTATAAACAGTCATGAGTCTTTATTGGCTTGATGATCACCACAGAGTAAATCAATCAATCACTGTGTCAGTTAATAAAATCCTCACTGCACTTTCCCCTAACTTTAGATCTTTACTATATAAATGAACTATAAATCACTGATATCAATGTTAGGTAGGTATAAATTTTAAAAGCTTGCAGAATACAGCAGAGGAAACTCTTAAGTGTGATTGAGCTGATAACAATCTCATTAGATATTGCATAACACTGAAGGTTTAGAAAAGGCTAATCCCAATTTTAAAAATCTACAAGATAATTAGATTTGACAGACAATGGTGATGGATGAGTCATACTTCTTTTTTAAACAATTATTTCCATACAACATAAAATTGACCTTATAGTGGAGATTTTGTGTAATATGCAGAAGCTACTAGCTCTTAATAAACACTCGAACACTTGCATGATTGAATGTGGACAATTATTTATGATTTTACACGTGAGTGCTCCCTGATGAGTAGTTTGGGCACAGTTGTATAATACTATTGCATATCAAATAGAGAACAGTTCGATTCAAATGCCTCAAATTCGTTAAGCGTCATTCATAAATTGACTAAACAAAGAAACAAAAAGAATAACTACACTGTCAAACTTTTTAAAATCCTCCAGAGATGCAATTTCCCAAACAAAACAAGGTTTGGTCCAGTGAAAATATGCTGACAAATTTGAACTGATGTATAAACAAAATGAAAGGGACGTGGTGGCTCAATGGCTAAGACACTGAGCTTGTCGATTCAGTGCAGTTCAGCAGTTCAAATCCCTAGTGCCATGTAACAGGGTGAGCTCCCGTCACTTGTCCCAGCTTCTGCCAACCTAGCAGTTCGAAAGCACATAAAAAAATGCAAGTAGAAAAATAGGGACCACCTTTGGTGGGAAGGTAACAGCGTTCTGTGCGCCTTTGATATTTAGTCAAGTTGGCCACATGACTATGGAGACCATAGTCTCCATAGCGCTGGCTCTTTGGCTTTGAAATGGAGATGAGCACCGCCCCCTAGAGTCGGGAACGACTAGCACATATGTGCAAGGGGAACCTTTACCTTTACCTTTATAAATAAAATATTAACGTAATAGGTTACATAAAGCACTTACCATTTCTTCAATTTAGTCAGAGTCATCCTAACTGTTGAGCAGAATGAAAGAGGCTCTTCATGGGGTAGATCTGGATGAGAGTAATATAAAAATGAGACCTTATTTCTCCTTCCAACTCACTTTCTAGAGCAGCCCCTTCCAGGGCTGAAATGCTCCTGGTTCGGACCGGATTACCCGATCTGGTAGCGATGATGGTGGGTGGTTCAGAGAACCAGTAGCAAAAATCCCTGCACGCCCCCCCCCCACCTCCATACCCAGCTGAGCTGCACGATCATCAGAGGCTTTTTTTTTTTACTTTTAAAAGCATTTTTTCTACAACCCCTTCCGATGAAAAATGCTTTTAAAAGTAAAAAAAAAAAACCCTCTGATGATCGCGCGACTCAACTGGGATTATCAGAGCCTTTTCAAAGCATTTTTTCCTGCAACCTCTTGGCCGAAGAGGTGGTTTAAAAAAATGCTTTGAAAAGTCTCTGATGATCCCAGCTGAGTTGCCTGATCAGCAGAGGCTTTTCAAAGCATTAGAAAAAATGCTTTGAAAGTTAAAAAAAAAAAGTTGGTCACGCCCACCCCGGTCACATTACCCCGCTGCCACCAAGCCACGCCCACAGAACCTGTAGTAACAAATTTTACATTTCACCCCGGCCCCCTCCTTATGCTTAAGGCGTAAGGCGTAGTCAGCAACAGACGCTCCTAATTTTGCTGGAGTAGATGATTTAGGTTTTTGTTAACTAATCACTGATGATGAATTCATGATTATTTATTCTCAAATTAGTTTTTAATAAGCATACCTCTTTGTGTGTGTAAACAAAAATGCCATTGTCACTGCTGCCAGTTCAAATCCTGAAAAGATGGGACCAAATTTATATCACTGAATGAATGCGAAGTTTTACAAGTTGGTCAGACAAGAAAGGAACAAAGGATTCTGCAGTGGCCTTGGTTTTTGCACAGTCAGTACCCTTCTTTTCTACTTTCTTCGGGGTTTTTTTTTTTTTTGGTATGTGATTGCAGTAGAAGAGATGGAAAATTACCTATAATGAAGTTTTTTTAAAAAGTGTTATTTGCCCTTTCTTTCCCAAAAGTTGCTGATTATTTCAGTCTTTATGCTGATCAGACTTTCCAAAAGGATAAGGAATAATCAGAGCTTGGAGGGCAAAATTATGGTGATTGCATGCACACACACAAGTGTGCATGTGCACATACACACTCACACTCACACACACTCACAGACACACACACAGCACTAAGAAGGCAATGATTTTGAAGGTGGTATTCTGTATTGAAGTTATAGCTAGTCTAGTCTAGTCTAGCCTTTTCCAATCAGCATGTGTGGATTTCAAGTCTCCAAATTTCCAGGCAGCATGAAAGTTGTTAAGAAGTCCTGAAAATTAAAACCTACACATCAGAAAAGTATCAAGATTGAAAAATGTGTGACCTTGGCTCAGTCTTTATCAGTCTAGCACACTAATTTGTTCAAAAACCCTTTCACTGCCCAAAATCTTTTAAAATAATTGTCCCCTTTATCTATTTTAGAAAAGTAATGATAAAGTTTTTCCTTGTCTGGTCATTTCTGATTCTAGGGATCAGTGTTCATCTCCATTTCTTAGCTGAAACTTCCGTGGCCATGTGGTCAGCCAAGGAGCAAAAGAAAGCTGTTGCCTTCCCACCAAAGTGGTAGCTATTCATCTACTCGCATTTGCATGATTTCAAACTGCTAGGTTGGCAGGAGCTGGAGCAAATAACAGGAGGTCATCCAGTTTTGCGGTGCTCAAGTCTTTGTAGCTGACAAGTGCAGTGTCTTTAATTATTAAGCCATCACCCACTTACATCAGGGGTGGGTTCTAAAAATTTTTACTACCGGTTCTGTGGGTGTGGCTTATTTTGTGGGCGTGGCTTGATGGCCATGTGACAATACTTAAGGATTTAGCAGAGGTACTGGTCTACCAGGCTTTTAACTGCTTGCAGAGCTGTACTGGTCTACTTATTTATTTTTGGAGGCACTGGTCTACCCATTTGTTTTTGGAGGCATTGGTCTATTTATTTGTTTTTGGAAGCACCAGTCTACCCATTTGTTTTTGGAGGCACCGGTTTAGTCATTTGTTTTTGGAGGCACCGGTCTACCACCACACTGCCTTTTAACACTGATCAGCTGTAGGGTGGCCCCTTGAAGCCCAGCAGCAACAGTTTAAACAGTTTTTCCTCTTCTAGCTGATCAGCTGGGACTCAGGAGGCAGTAGATTGGGGGTGGGACCAAATAAAAGATAAGAATAACATGGGGGAATGGGAGCGGGGGACGGGGGGGAGGACCTAGCTCTTGAACAAAGAGAACCGGTTTGGTGACGCCGTATCGTCAATGCTACTGGCTTGGCGGAACCGGGCGGAACCAGGAGGAACCTACCACTGACTCACATCCATTGTAAACTTTCTTACATACATTCCTTGATAAGCTTTTTGCCAAAAGTTTTTAAATCTTTAAAATCTTTTTCCTTTGTAATTCAAGAAACAATGTTTACTCACCACGTGAAAGTTTTGTTATTCTACCATTCAGAAAATCTCTCTTTAACTGTAAATTTGTTACATTCAAAAATTTTTGTTTTTTTAAATGAGGATCTTGGTCCCAATGCAAACTTTGTCTCCATATAGACTGCATTATAGCTGTAAATTTGATTGAAATTCCCAGCCACTCAATTTACAAACTGACAGCAAAAACCTCAATTCCTGCAGTCTACTCAAGAGGAGCAGCTGTCGAGAATGCAAATGAACAATTTCATGACTTCTTCTTTATCCAAAAAGATTGCACCACCCAGATTTCATTGGTTGGCCATCAATCTCTACTACCATGCCATTCCTGCTGCTTCAGGGATATTTAGTTTTCTTAAGGCAACTTGCCTTTTTTTTTCTTTCCAATGCTTGAAACATTTTCATTTACCCTTAGATTATAATATCATAATGGCAACAACCAGAAAAGTAGCAAAATTAGCAGAAAAGAAAAGAGGAACACTTGAGTATCCTTCAGAAAGGAACTATACCATACTTACTTCAAACAATTTTGAAGAATTAGATATTATCTAATTCCTCAATATTGAATCACTTGATTCTAAATTGAAAAACTGAAAAAAATGGGGAAAAAAGAATGAATATAATACTTGCAAATATGAAAGGGTTAATGGAAGAAAAGTTAAGGAGATGGATAGCTCTATAAAACAAGTGTCTGTAAATCTGAAACAAATTAATGGCAAAATGGAAATTCTGGAGAGTAAGCAGAAGTTATAATAGAGATTCTGGAAAGTTGGAAGGACAAGTAGATCATTGAGCTATATTTAAATTGAGAAAGAAGGACTTTTGTTTTGAGATTTAGAGCAGTCCCAAAGGATTCTGGGGAAGATATCAGATAAAAAATTATTTAGCAAATATTTTGGGGTGGGGATGAGGAAAATATTTTGGTTTGAGATGAGGAAAATATGTTAGAAAAAAACTGAGAAAGTATATAAGATAAATGCAAAACTTGTGAGGATTAAAATGTTCTGAGGGATATTTTGTTGCACTTTGTCACGACTATCATTAAAGTATTCTGTAAGAATGAGTATTATTGTTGACTAAGAGATGAAAACAGAAAATAAAAATTAAGATTCCATTTTGATGGGACATATTGTTAGGTGTGATTTTTATTTTTAAACAACATATGTTTTGATTGAATTCTGTTCAAGGGTAAGGGAATGTCTAGAAAAAAATAGAGAGAGATTGCTGGATCAAATGGAAGCATCAGATGAGACTGCACAAAATTTCAAGAGGAAAATGAAAGGGATGATACTGAATTAGGTATAGCAAGTATCAATTTTTCTAAATGTTTGGCTTGATTATGGATTACAAATGCTTAATGTAGACTATAAATGGAGCACATGCTGCTTAAAAGAAAAAAGTAATTATTTTTTTTAAAAAAATCTAATTTGCCGAGAAAAATTAATATAAAATATTTGATTGATTAAATTTTTAATAAAGAATTTATTTCAGCAGGATCTGAAAAAAGGAATAAATTTATTTTGTTCATTAAACCCCATCTAGAACTTGTATTGACTGATAAACATTGTAGATTTCTTGGAGTGGAAATAAATTTGTATGAGACTAAGAGTTTGATATTGTGTATTTATGCCAACAATTGAGGATAAAGTATTGTTCTATAAAGGACTAAAAGGTTTCTCTAATGAAAATTGGTGTTTGATGGAAAATTGGAATGGAGCGGTCTCTTTACAATTGGACAGAACTGAGAAAAATATGAAAATTACTCAACGCAAATTGCCAAATGCTTTTCTTTTAAAAAAAATTGATGAACAATTTATGTTGGGTTGCTTTAGAGCAATGATGGTGAATCTTTTTGGCACCGAGTGCCCAAACTCGAGCCCCTGCCACATCCCCGGAAACTCAAAGACCAGCTGGCCGGTGTACACATGCGTCGGCCACCTGATCTTTGGGTTTCCGGCACACGCATGTGCGCCAGCCAGCTGGTCTTCGCGTGTGCTGGAGCCCCAAAAACCCAAAAACCAAGCGTCTGGCACACACATGCACACTGTCCAGCTAGTCTTTGGGTTTCTGGGGCTCCGGCACACACGAAGACGAGCTGCATGCCAAAAACCAGAAGAGCAGCTGGCAATGGCATGCATTCCCACAGAGAGGGCTCTGCGTGCCATATGGCATGCGTGCCATAGGTTCGCCATCACGGCTTTAGAGGGACAGAAAAAAATGGCAATTCAAATAGTAGTATATTTTTCTAAAAGACATATCGTGATTCCCCAAAAATAAGACCTCCCCAGATAATAAGCCCTTCCCCAAAAATAAACCAACCCCCAAAATAAACCCTCTCCTGAAAATAAGCCCTCCCCAAAAATATTAAAACACATGCATGGCCGATCCCCGCCTTTTCCTCTGGTTAGGGTTAGGGAGACAGAGCTGGAAAGATTGGATCCCTGTCTTACTCCACGCACCCCGAAATAATAAGACCTCCCTGAAAATAAGTCCAAGCGCTTATTTTGGTCTTATCAGGCTTCAGGTCCGGGTACAGCATGGAGATTGCATTGGTCGCATTGGTTGATGATCTCTGGAGGGCTCGGGACAGAAGCTGTTCCTCTGTCCTGGTCCTATTAGACCTCTCAGCGGCTTTTGATACCATCGACCATGGTATCATGCTGCGCCGGTTGGAGGGGCTGGGAGTGGGGGGAACCGTGTTACAGTGGTTCTCCTCCTTTTTCTCCGACCGGTCGCAGTCTGTGTTGACAGGGGGGCAGAGGTCGACTCTGAGGCCCCTTGTATGTGGGGTGCCACAAGGGTCAGTCCTCTTGCCCCTCCTGTTCAACATTTATGTGAAGCCGCTGGGTGAGATCATCCATGGTTTTGGGGTGAAGTACCATCAGTACGCTGATGATACTCAGCTGTACATCTCCACCCCAGACCACCCCAACGATGCCATCGAAGTGATGTTCCGGTGCCTGGAGGCCGTACGGATCTGGATGGGAAGGAACAGACTCAGGCTCAACGCTTCCAAGACCGAGTGGCTGTGGTTTCCGACATCCCGATATAGTCAGTTGACGCCTTCTCTGACTATTGGGGGCAAGACACTGTCCCCCATGGATGGGGTTCACAACTTGGGTGTCCTCCTGGACTCATGGCTGTCTTTAGAAAGGCATATGATGGCCGTGGCTGGGAGGAGTTTTTATCAGGTTTGCCTGATTCGCCAGTTGCGTCCCTTTCTGGATCGGGATTCGTTACACACGGTCACTCACGCCCTCATCACCTCACGCCTGGACTACTGTAATGCTCTCTACATGGGGCTCCCCTTGAGGAGCACCCAGAGGCTCCAACTGGTCCAGAATGCGGCCACGCGGGTGGTGATGGGAGCGACGTGGCGCTCCCATGTGATTCCACTCCTGTGCGAGCTGCACTGGCTTCCGGTGGTCTTCCAGATGCGCTTCAAGGTTTTGGTTACTATCTTCAAAGCGCTCCATGACTTAGGACCAGGGTATATTCGGGATCGCCTTCTGCCACCAGTAGACTCTCACCGACCAGTCCGTTCCCACAGAGAGGGGCTCCTCAGGGTGCCATCAGCCAAACAGTGTTGACTGGTGGCCCCCAGGGGGAGAGCCTTCTCTGTGGGGGCACCAGCCATCTGGAACGAGCTCCTCCCTGAGATAAGGAGGATACAGGACCTACATACCTTCCGCCGTGCTTTAAAAACATTCCTATTTCATCAAGCTGGTCTGGCTTAAACCTCCCCTTTATAATAAGGTTATAAGCTGGCGACCCCCAGGGGGAGGGCCTTCTCTGTGGCAGCCCCTACCCTCTGGAACGATCTTCCTCCAAAACTGAGAACAATTACTGACCTCCGGACTTTTCGTCGGGCCCTGAAAACTCATCTCTTTCAGCTTGCTGGTCTAGCCTGACCCCGCTGAATTTTTAAGATCTGTATTATAGGGTTGGGTATTTTAAATATTTAATGGTTAATGGTTTTAATTTTTAGCCAAAGTTATATGCTTTTTTAAGAAATTGTTTAACTTTTGTGTACTATTTTTATTTGGCTGTTCACCGCCCTGAGTCCGCAAGGAGAAGGGCGGTATACAAATCTAAACAAACAAATAAATAAATAAATAAATAATGGGTTTTTAAATGTTTTATATGATTGGATTTTAAATTTTTTCAGCCTAATTATTTAATGTATCTTAAATATTTTTAATTTTTGTTTGTTTTGTATTTTATTTGGCTGTTCACCGCCCTGAGTCCCTTCGGGGAGTAGGGCGGTATACAAATTTAATAAATTATTATTAATTATTATTATTGTTGGGGAAACACTGTAGATCATTTTCAAGAATAAATACAATTTAGATTTCAAATACTTTGGCCAAAATAAGTTTCTGAAGTTGAGATATTACTTTTTTGGATTATAATCCTGTGAATTTGATTTATAAAAGGAAATTTAGTTCTTTTAAATGGGGACTTAATAAAATGTTGAAAAAAGCAGTAGTGTCATTTCTGTCAAACACAACAGAGTCTGACTGGAACCATTTGACCTTTATTATAATGTGGGAGGGGAAGTGTAAAGGGGGAAGGCAATTACATTCCTGAGGTCAATCAGGTCATCCAATTGGTTTGAGCTAATCTTCTGATTTGTAAAGATTGAACCCTGGGAAGTAATGTACAATTCCATTGATTTTGCTTGTGTTGGGATTTCAAGTGTAAACAACTTAAATTTCTTTTCTCTGCTTCCTGCCAAACCTTTCTCTTTCCTTTTTTCCAAAGAATGCTTAGACTCTCTAAACCACATATAATAAGTACCGGTAAATTAAGACAGAAAAGATGTGACTGTGGTCATTTTCTCTATCCTTGATCAAACACTTTAATCAGCTCTATGCTTCATGGAGTTTGTTTACTCATTCATTCTTTGTATGTGACCATCATTCTTCATAACACTTACTAGAAAGCAGTGCAAAATTAAAACAACACATTGCCAAACAGATGGCCAGCAAAGTATATTCATTTCCAAAGGCTTATCAAAACAGCCATCTTTTGAAAACGTTCTGAAAGTTGACTAAAATAGGGTCCAAACATATCTTCATAAGATCCTGTTTCAGTGGGCTTAGGCAGCCATCTAAAAAATAATCCTCTTGGAGTCCCATTTGTTTACCTCTTGAGGTTGGAGTACCCAGAGAATCCTCTTGCAAGTTGAATGAACAAAGAATTCATTAGAGAAGGCAGTGTCACAAAAACCCTGGGTTCATATCATATATTATAAGCTAAAAGAAACAGCATCTTCAATTAAGTTCTGGAAAGGCCCCTAAAATGAGTTGGAAAAACTTCAGCTCAAATCCCAGTTCACATACAGCATTGTGTAGAAATAGGACCATAGCTTTATAAAAAGAGCTAGCTGCTAAAGTTGTACAGAGGAAGGTAAAGGTAAAGGTTCCCCCACAGATGAGTGCTAGTCATTTCCAGCTCTAGAGGTGGAGCTCATCTCCGTTTCTAAGCCAAAGAGCCAGTGCTATCTGAAGACGTCTCCATGGTCATGTGGCCAGCATGACTAAATGCCAGAGGCGCCTGGAACACTGTTACCTTCCCACCAAAGGTGGGAAACTATTTTTCTACTTGCCTTTTTTACATGCTTTCGAACTGCTAGTTTGGCAGAAGGTGGGACAAATAACAGGAGCTCACTCCATTACGCGGCACTAGGGATTTGAACCGCTAAATTGCTGACATTCTGATCAACAAGCTTAGTGTCTTAGCCACTGAGCCACTCCTGATTTGAGTAGTTTTCCTTAATTCAGACATATATTAACATTATCTAACTTGCATATACTTCTTATAGAAATTTTACATAGGTAGCATTTCCATCAACAGTCTAATTCATTAAAGTTGAATTTATAATTTAATAAGCAGCATAACATATTTAATTAAATGAAGCCACTTCACATGAAGACATATAAGTTAACTATACTTAAAGGCTGCACAATATTTCATCTAATGATTAATTAAAAGTTAGCCAAATCTTGGGGTTCCCTAAGCCACTATATTGTTCAGGGCAGCAATTTTTACCAAAAAAAAAAAAAACCCTTAATGAATTCTGTATTTCATTTGGGATTCATTTAGCTTTATATCTTTCTATCCAAAATGTATAACAGAAATTCAAATGCAATGCTGTTTGTTATATAATTCAAAGGGATAATTTCAGCTTGTTTCAATGGTAAACTATAAATACTGAAGAGAAACAATTATTTCCATCCTGCAGTACTGAAATATCTACTTCACTTGCAGATTTAGCCCTAAAAATAATCTTTATGCAGAATAAAAGGAGTTTGGGATACAAAATTGAAGAGATTATTAGAGGTTTCCATTGGTTGGATTGGATACCTATTCACTGTAGCAATTCTTTAGAGCTTTAGGCGATAAAGTGTTCTTTAATTAAAGAAACCAATTTCACTTATCTTTCACCAAGCTCTCATGATTACACACTGACTTTGACCATTGCTTCCTATTCAGCTTGCCACATTTCATCCATTCAAAAAATAAAAAAGTACAGGCAATTAACCAAGAATCTTTTATTCTTTTGCATTGCCAACATACAGTTGATGCTATAGTTCAGAAATTATACAAACCAACTAGAAAATGATGCATCCATGATAAATTGGCACTTCTCTCTTTGGTTGGGGCTAACTCAGAAGCAGCACTGCAAGACAGCTGAAAAATTACTTCATCTCTAATAGGTAGCTCAACTGAAAATAAATGGAACTGGAAATCAATAATAAGTTCAACAAATTGAGGGGTCATTTATAAAGCACACTGATTGAAATCAACCTGCAATACTAAAGTGTGTGTGTGTGTGTGTGTGTGTGTGTGTGTGTGTGTGTAAAGGATGTGGTGGCCCAGTGGCTAAAACACTGAGCTTGTCGATTGAAAGGCTGACAGTTCAGTGGTTCGAATCTCTAGTGCCGCATAACGGGGTGAGCTCCCGTTATTTGTCCCAGCTTCTGCCCACCTAGCAGTTCAAAAACATGTAAAAATGCAAGTAGAAAAATAGGGGCCACCTTTGGTGGGAAGGTGTTCCGTGCACCTTTGGTGTTTAGTCATGCCGGCCACATGACCATGGAGACATCTTTGAACAGTGTTTGCTCTTCGGCTTTGAAACGGAGATGAGCACTACCCCCTGGAGTCGGGAAGAGAGAGGGGGGGGAGAGAGGGGGGGAATTATATTTCTGAAGGAAGGATTCTTCTTCTTCTTTTTGTGCCATATCCATCATTGGATATTGGCAATCATGTTGGCGATCCTATTTTTGTCAACAGCCACATGAAAAAGTGCTGCTGAGTTTTGTCCAAACCAGTCTCTTAAGTTTTGAAGCCATTATGTTTTTCTTCTGCCTGGACCTCATTTGCCTTCAATCTTTCCCTGGAAGATGCTGTATTTTTCTGGGTGTCGCATCACATGTCCAAAATATTCTAACTTTCACTTTTTAATGGATTTGATGATTTCCCTTGGCTTTCCCAGGTGGCTTATCACCTCCACATTTGTGATTTTGTCAACCCAGCTTATTATACATAACAGCAGTCTGTAAATCCAATTTCAAATGCTTCTAGTCTCTCCAAGTGGTTTTCTGCCAGAGACCAACTCTATACTCCGTAGAGAGGATATTTTATTAATTATTAAAATATTATTTTATTAATATTTTATTACATAAGGAATGCGCAACCTTTTCAAGATCCAGCACTACTATGCTGGATCTTGAACAGGGGACCAAATGTTTCTGAAAATTAATAAAACAGAAGAGTTAAATATATTTAACTGTAAACTTAATTATCATTATCAATGAATTAAATATAATTAATATAACTACGGCCAATATAATTAACTTTTTGCTTTCTAAAACAAAATTTAAAATGCCTGCTGTGTGGTGGGCACAGAACTAGATATATAGTTGTTGTCAGCCATTCAGATGTGTCCAATCCTTGGCCCCTCTATGGATCGTCATTCTCCATGCCCCCCTGTCTTGCACTGCCTCCTTCAGATCCACCATGATCATCCCAGTGTCATCCTTTATAGCAGGGGTGGGCAACTGTGGCGCTTTTACAACCTATGGACTTCAACTCCTAGAATTCCTGAGACAGCCAAGGACTTCAACTCCCAGGAATTCTGAGAGTTGAAGTCCACAGGTTGTAAAAGGGCCACAGTCGCCCAACCCTGCTTTATAGTATCCAGCCAGAGAGTACTAGGGTGGCCCCTTCTCTTTTCTCCATTGATCGCTCCCAGTAAGTCGGCTCTCATGACATGACCAAAGTATGACAGCTTCTATTTGGTGATCTTGGCTTCAAGTGATATTTTTGGTGAGGTTCGATTTGGACTTGAGATGCATAATAGTCACCTCCAACACCACAGTTCAAGGACATCCATCCTTCTATCTGTCTTTTTCAGAGTCCACATTTTGCAACCATAAGTAGGAATTACAGTGCCCACACTACTTCCTCCTCCAAGATATATGATTTCATTTCTGGTAGGTCATCTTCTCCTCTTACGGCTTGGTCTTCTTTTTTCATTTGTGTGTAGTTGTTTTACGCATTCCTGTCATCTTTCTCTGATTGCTTGTTGGTCATGCAATTCCTGCCCATCATATTCTCTGACCATAGCCTTTCTTGCAGTGGTGGAATTCAAATTTTTTACTACTGGTTCTGTGATCCTGGCTTGGTGGGCGTGGGTGTGGCTTTGTAGGGGTGGCAGGGGAAGGATACTGCAAAATCTCCATTCCCACCCCACTCCAGGGGAAGGATACTACAAAATCCCCATTCCCATCTCGCTCTGGGGCCAGTTCTCCGAACTGCTTAAAATTTCCACTACCAGTTCTCCAGAACCTGTCAGAATTGTTGAATTTCACCCCTGCTTTCTTGCCATAAAGGGATTTCTGGCCTTCTTCACATAAGTGAAACACTCTCTTGTGGATGCTTCCTCCTGTTTCTTACATTGCTCAGCCCAGTATTTCTCTTTATCTTTCCTTTCATTTAATCTTCACATTTGAACCCTGTCACCAATGGCTTTTGCTTTCCTTTATCTGTTCTGCAGTCCCTGCAGTAGCTTCTGATATTCATCTGGTCAATTTCATTGGTTTCACGTATGTAATGTGCTCTTAGGCTACTTCAGTGATTGTTGTTTTTATTTCCTCTCATAGTATATCTGGTTGTCTTTCTGTGAGGTTGAGCAGTTCAAATCTGGTCTTAACTTCAACTGCAATGGCCTCAATTTTTTGAATCAAGGATGGTAATTTGACATTGCAGCACCTGAATTTTACCTTGGCAGCTAAGAGTTCATGGTCTGACCCATGTTTTGCACCAGGGAATGTTTTCCATTTGGTTGGAACTTTTCCATTTCTTTTGGCATAATATGTAGTCAATTTGGTTTCAATGTTCTCCTTTAGGTGAAGTCCAAGAGTATAGTCGCCATTTGGCTTCTTCAAATCATGTGTTTATTAGACTTAGCTGTTATTTATGAATCAGATGTTTTCCTCCCTCATTTTGTTCACCAAGACCAAACTTGTCTGTAATCTCTATTTCTTCCATTTCTTCCACTTTTGCATTGAAATCTCTAATAGTATAGATAATTTTGGAATTATGTTGAAATTTTTGAAAATTATTTTTTTAAATATTATTCAACTATTTAAAAATAATTGAAATAATTGAAATTTTGAAATAATTGGAATTAGCTTGAAATTTTGGACCCTTTGGAAATTATGCGGACAATCTAGAACTATGCCGCCTACAGTCTGACCTAAGCTTAGTACACAAAATTGTCTGCTACAATGTCCTACCTGTCAATGACTACTTCAGCTTCAATCACAATAATGCATGGGAAACAATAGATAGAAATTCAAAGTAAACCACTCTAAACTCGATTGCAGAAAATATGACTTCAGCAACAGAGTAGTCAATGCTTGGAACTCACTACCTGACTCTGTTGTTACATCCTCAAACCCCCACAGCTTCAACCTTAAACTGTCTACCATGGACCTCACCCCATTCCTAAAAGGTCTGTAGGGAGCGTGCATATGTGCACCAGTGTGCCTACCGTCCCTGTCCTACTGTCCCCATTTTATTCTTACTCGTTTATTATGTATATACTTATACCTGTATATATGTGTGTGTGTGTGTGTGTGTGTGTTTCATTCATTCATTCATTCATTCATTCATTCATTCATTCATTCATTCATTCATTTATTGGTTCGATTTAAATGCTGCCCTTCCCCAGAGACTCAGGGCGGCTTACAATGTGTTAAGCAATAGTCTTCATACTTTTGTATATACCTGCTTAGTAGGATTTTCGCCCCCCCCCCTAAGTAGTGTTCTTTTTTATGCAAAGTCACCTTATTGCCCCCACAATCCTCATCTACCTCGGAAGGATGAAAGGCTGAGTCAACCTTGTGTTATGTTCTTACTTATACTTGTTTTCTCATACATGCTTGACAAACTAAATACATACATACATACATACATACATACATACATACATACATACATACATACATACAGTCTTTATTTGGTGTTTGTTTCAGTAGTTCCTGAATTTCAGCATAGAATGGGAGCATAGACTTGCAGAATTATCATGAGAGGTTTCAGTTGATATGTATTATCATTATCCTATCATTGACTGTTTAAAAACTTTCTATGGTTCTGCTTTGTATGCCATATAAAAAAACCCTTCTCTTCTTTCAATGGTATCATTGTCAGAGTACTTTTTGGATATGCCCATCAGAGCTGAAGAAGCCACAGCCAGTCCAATGAACTTGGATGATGCCTAGTATATCAATGCTGAGCCTATTCATTTCCTTCTTAACAATGTTAAGCTTTACGGACTTTGAGTCATTGACATTCCATATTCCTAATTTAAAAATCTTTGAACAATGGAGAAAACTTTTCACTAGGAACTGTGTCAACAGTTAGGAGGCCATTAGGATTTACCCCATCCTCATCTGTTCTGCCCCAGCTACGGACCCCAAAGAACGCAGCACACACAAAGTCCGTACAAACCTTAGTTTACTAATTAAGGACTACTAATGAGCTTTCTTAGTAGTTGTTCGAACACAAGTACAGTTTAAATCAGTCTTTTCTGAACAAGGGCTGTTAATTTAACTTCATTAACAGCTGACAAGAATCCAAAGAATAATAATGCAATTCTGAGGCTGGGGTTCTGTTGTTGGCAGAATGTCCAGAAGCAATTAGCAGGAAAACTGACAAGAGAGAAACAAGAGCCGAATCAAACGTTTCTGGAATCAAGACACGAAGGAATATGAACCAAGTTGTTTCCTGCAAATTGCCTCAGTTGTCATCCTTCCTTAAATAGGCTAGGGGAGTGGTCAATTAGCCCCAAGTCTTACACTCAAGAAGACCTCCTCCTGAGGAGCCACTCCTGCCTTTTGGAAGCTCTGCGCACTTGTGCATCGAGAAGAGGCTCCTCCTCTTCTTCCTCTTCACTTATGGGAGCTTCTGGAGGTTCTGAAGGCCCTGGCTGAATCCCCACCCCTGGCACCACATCTTCTCTAGCCTCCTCATTGTCTGACTCAAATGCCAGCTGCACAGGCAGCTGGTGCAGCACCACACCAGCCTCCCCACTGTTGGAATCAGCTACTAGCTGCACAGGCCACTGACGGGCCACAACATCATCATAAACACTCCTGCTACTATGATACTCTTTTCTCTTCCCCTGTAGCTTTGTTGATACCTCCCAGCCAGGGGGACACACTGTTTGGTACCATATATTCCACATCTTTGAGCCAATCCAAATTGTGTGGGAAATGATTAGGTTGCCAGGTTTTTCATTAGATCAGAGTTGTGTTCATCCATACAATAGACTTATACTGTTCAGTTACCATTACTATGTGAGATATGATTGGGCTTGGGGGTGGGTGGGTCTTATGCATATGCTTGTATAAAGTATTATCCCAAGAGTGGAAATTAATTTTTCCAAAGGCCACATGCAAACCTAGGATTGTTGTGGAGGCCTGAATCAAGAGAGCTGCCATGTTCATTGCAACCACCACAATGGCCACTGCCACAGCCACCACCACAGTCATCACTGTGGCCACTGCCACCACTGCCATGATTGCTGCAGGTTGGACAGATATAGCCAAAGGACCAGATATAGCCCATGGGCATTAGAATGCCTAGGTTCATACTATCCCATCAGAAAAAAGCACACAATTTCTAATCACACAGATATTTCCTTGGTTAAACCTACTACTACCTTTAATTTTTAATTAATATCATTGTCTGAAATGCTACTTTAAATTGGCCTTTTTTGATTTGGTTGATGCCACGTATTTGATTAATATCATATGAAGGTTTTTGATGAATGTTCATTGAAGTGAAAGTGTCAGGTCTTTTTTCTCCCCTTTTACAGAACCTGCTGCGCAGCTGAAATTCATGCTCTGGTAGGAGAGCCTTAACAACAATTCTTTCCAAAGGGAAATGGCCTATTCCAAGCTCTGCAGAAGTCCAGCTGAGAAATTACTTCAAAGCAGTTCTTTCTGCATTGCAGCTAAGCCGAATAACTTCTGCTGATAAAAAGAAATGATAGCATAAGATATCATAAATGCATAGCCAATTTGAGATAGGTACAACTATCTCAACTGACAGTGTCCATAAAGGGGATTATAATGTGTCATATGTTGCATTGCCTTTGAAAAAACAGATGTCACTTGTTCAGAATATAACTCCTACATTCTTAACCCCTTTTTAATGATTCCTGTACCAAGTTGACATTTAAATTCTTATATGTTTTGGAGAGAGAGAAATAGCTATCTCTATATTTGCTTAGCCATACCATATCAAATTAAAACAATTATTTATGGTCCAAGACCAAACATATGAAAAGACCAACATACTGTTCAATATCTATAAAATGAAAGTTTAAAAATTCCAAGAAAATCCTAAAACATTTGGCAGTCAACAGTTAACCGAGGAGAAGCTTGATGATCTCTGACAATTATAGCTACTGATAAAAATTTTGCAACCTTCTTAGTGGTTTCTAAAGAGTGGTCACCCAGGAGAAGATAACAGCCTCCTGGTCACCATAGCAATTAGATTATTAATGATTAGGAGAATTAAACTGATTACCATTGGGAGTACAGTGAACATTTGCAATAGCATATGTGAAACAGATTCTATCTCTGAATCTGAGAAAAAAGAAGTTTGGCTTTCATATTTAATGCCCTGCTTCCCTGAAAATAAGACCCACCTGGAAAATAAGTCCTAGAATATTTTCTCAGAATGCTCATAATATAAGCCCTACCATCAAAATAAGCCCCAGTTGGCTAATACTTTAGCAAAAATTTTATAGTCCGTGTTCAGGAGAGATATTGGTCTAAAATTTTCAGGTATAGCAGAGTCTTCTTCTTTAGGTATCAATGATATAAAAGCCGTCTTCCACGAGGGAGGTATTTTTCCCCCCTGTTGAATATTACAAAACAAGTCTTTAAGAGGCTCTATCAGTTCCTCTTGCAAGGTCTTGTAAAAAACTGCTGTCAAACCATCTGTCCCAGGAGCTTTAGATAATTTCAATTGTTTTATTGCATATGAAATCTCTTCCGATGTTATAGGTCGCTCCAGTCTGTCACTTTGTGTACTAGAAATTTTTGTAACTCTCTTCTTCTGCAAATATTCATCGATAAGATCTTCTTTAACTTTATCGGCTTGATACAATTTCGAATAATAGGTTAAAAAGGCTTGATGTATTAAGTTTTGCTGATGTATTCGTTTCCCTTTATACTCAATAGCATTTATCATACGAGAATTTTGCTGTTTCCTCAAAGTATAAGCCAACCATCTGCCAGGTTTATTAGCGTTACAAAAAGTATTATGTTTAGCATACTGCAGATTAGTTGCTGTTTGTTCAGCCATCAGCATTTGAAATTGATCTTTCAGGAGTTTTATAGTTAACAATACCTTTTCGTCAGTCGGATTCTTAATGAGCAATTGTTCTTTATCCTTTATCTCCGTCTCCAAGTCCAATCTCGACTTCTGTCGAATTATTTTATGTCTAGAATTCATATGTATCAGTGCACCCCTCATATAGGCCTTGCATGCATCCCAAACTATCTCGATGGGTGTACCTTTATTCAAATTAATATAAAAAAATTCTTTAATTTGTTCCTTTAACTCCTTAATATACTTTTCATGTCTGAAGATATTCTCATTCATACGCCAAGATCTCCTTTCTCTCTTGCCTGGGTTCATCTCAATCCAGACTGGACTGTGATCTGTTAAAGTTCTAGGAAGAATTTTTGTTTTTGTCACTACATTAAGTAAATCAGTAGTAGCCAGCATAAAATCAATTCTCGAGAAAGATTTATGTCTATCTGAAAAGAAAGTAAAATCCAATTCATCTGGATGATGAATTCTCCAAACATCCTTCAACTCTAATTCTTCTTTCATAGCAAAAAAAGTCTGTGGTAACTTATTCCCTTTCTTGGCAGATGTCTTTTTATCCAATGTTACATCAATCACCCCGTTCCAATCTCCCATGATCAAGAAAGATTTGTAATTCCACTGCAAAATTTTCTCATTCAACATTTTATAAAAACTTTCCTGTTGCTGGTTCGGGGCGTAGATGCCAATTAGAAGCACTTCAACATTCTGTACAGTTATTACGACAGCAACATATCTCCCCTCATCATCCGCTTCTATAAGTTTAGCTGGTATTCTTTTAGCAATGTAAAAGACAAGTCCATTTCTTTTGGCCCCACTAGAAGATATAAATTGTAATCCAATTTTTGAGATTAAAAGCTTCTGGTCCTGGGTTCTTATATGAGTTTCCTGTAAGCAGACAACATCATTATTATATTGTTTTAGATAGTGAAATATTTTTCTTCTTTTCTGCGGTGAATTCAAACCATTCACATTCCAAGATAAAATTTTAAGTATCATTTTGACGATGGCTGAAGCTCTCAAAGCAATTCGCGAAGAGTTCCCGCAACCGCCGACGTCTTCGGTCTTGCTCCTCCCACAGCTTCTGAGTATAACTTTTTCCCATTCGCTTCCTTCACCTCCTGTGGTGTCTTCTCCTGATATGTTTCCAATCGTTGTTTCCCTGCCGCTCTGGTTATACGTTGGTTCTGGGGTTCTTGCATCAGTAAATCCAAATCCGGTTCCACCTCTCTTGTGGCTCTGGATTGCTTTGGTTTCACCTCAGGGATATCTATTAATGAATCTTCTAATACACCTCCTACTGCACCTAGAATTTCCTCCCTTGGGGCTTCTTGACCTTCCTTTAGCAGTCCCTGTTGAAAAACCTGCTCAACTGAGATATCTTCAATAGGTATAAGTGTAGAAGAGCGAGGTGAAGGAACTTTTTTCAACACATTGTTATAGAACTGTTCCGCCTTCTCCACCGAATTGATACGATATCTCACATCTTCAAATCTTAAAACAATACCAACAGGGACATCCCACCTAAATGGAATCTGACGCCGCTTCAACTCATTCACAAGGAAACCAAAGTCTTTCCGGTCTCTTAACATCTTTGGTGGTAATTCTTTGAAAACCCCAATTTGATTGCCACCATGTAGAAGCGTAGACTGAAAAGAGTATTGCAAAATGTCATTTCTCAATTTCCTCTCAGTAAAGTAAATTACCACATCTCTTGGCAAATTTCTCTGTTTTGCAATGCGTGAGTTGGCTCTATACAGCTTGTCTATTCTATTATCCACCACCTCTGGTTCAACTTTCAAAATCTTCGCCAACACCTCCACACAGGTTGCCCTCAGGTTTTCACGATTATTTTCTCTTAGGCCTCTTAATCTTAGAGCAAATTCCATATTTCGAAATTGTAGCATGGTAATCTCCTCTTCAAACCTCTGGCTCTGCACCCCCACCTTAAACATCTGTTCTTTTACTTCCTTTTTGTTTGCTTCAACTTCAAGATTTAAGTCCTCCACTTTTTTCTCAATCACCAGTAAAGCATCAGTAAGAACCGTGGCTACTTTGGTTACACTCTGCTGTAATCCTTCAGTTTTTTCTTCCACCAGCTCCTTAACTTCCCCCACCACTGTTTTCATTTCTTTTTGATTTTTAGTCAACCTTTCATCCAATTTACTCATTTGGCCAGAGAGTTCTCCCATATATTTATGTATGAATGCTTTCAAATCTTCTATATCACAATCCTGTGTCTGTTTTAACTGCTTTGAAGCTGACACTGGCTTTTCCTTTGTTTGGTGTGTGGGGGAATCCCCCCCTGCTCTCTTTGAAGTCATGCCTGTACAGAGCTTAAATCCAGGCAAAAAAGAAAAGAATCTTCTTCCTTTTCCTGATCTCCCCAGGTTTACAAAAGAGGAGCAAGTTCCATTAACTTTTATGAGGAAAAGATACTTTAAAGAACTATTATTGTAAAAAACTTGTAAAACTTGTGAATAAACAAAGTCCAATTACAGCCAAACACACTTTCGCTTTCTTATTTCACTTTCTCCTTCCGCTTTCACTGACTCTGCTTTAATCAGCCGCCATTTTCACACACTTTAACTTCAAACAGCTTGCTTTCCAAATTTTAAAAAAAAACTCATTAAGAACTTTATATTCATCAGAGGATCTCACCAAGCTAGTTGTTTTTCACTTGGGAATTAGCTTCGTTCGTTTCGGTTCCTCTCCAGCTTGTTCTGACAAGCAGAAGTCCCACGCCGCTCGGAGCTTCAGCAGCTTAAATAGGGAGCCCCAACAAAAGCGCTTACCAGGGCTTAGAAACCACCCTGGCAGCACTTCTGGGGCTCAACCTTTGCTGCCCACTCTCGCTCCCCCCCACTGCAAAGGGGGAGCGTTCCAAGCCGCTTTTGGAGTAAAAAAGCGGCTCTACAAGCGGCGGGGGCGGCGGACGATCAAACGAGCCGCCCAGCGCCGAAGAGATCGAAACCAGTTATTCAAGATGTGATTCATGAAGACCAAGCTGGTTTTATAGAAGGCAGATACATGAAAGACAATGTCAGGCAACTCATAGATTTGTTGGAATATCTTGATGAAAAGAAACAGATCTCTGCGGTGCTGGTGTTTTTGGATGCGGAGAAAGCCTTTGATCGAGTCAACTGGGATTTTCTAAAAAAGATTTTGCATAAGATGAATTTTGGAGATCAGTTTATACAAGCAATCTCGGCAATTTATCAAGAACAGACAGCACAGATTATTATTAATGGCAGTTTGACTACTAATTTTAATATACAGAAAGGGACAAGACAAGGCTGCCCATTATCTCCACTATTGTTTATTTTGACGCTAGAAGTGCTGCTGAATGCTCTACGGGACTCGGACAAAATGAGTGGAATAGTTGTAAGGCAAATAGATTACAGAACAAAGGCATTTGCAGATGATCTGATTGTTACCCTAACACGACCTTTGGAATCTATCATACAGATGAAAAACATTATAGAGGAATACGGTCTGGTTTCAGGTTTTAGCCTGAACCAGAAAAAGACTAAGATGATAGTTAAAAACATGTTGGAACCACAAAGGAAAGAGCTTGAAAGGGTGGCAGGCTTTGAAATAGCTACAAAGGTGAAATATTTAGGGGTTCAAGTTGCAGCATCTAATAAAAAACTTTTTCAAAATAATTACGAAGAACTTTGGCATAAGATTCAAAAAGATCTTGATACATGGAAAAAACTGCAACTTTCTCTGCTTGGTAGAATTGCAGCTGTTAAGATGAATGTTCTACCTAGATTTCTGTTTCTGTTTCAAATGATTCCGGTGCTTAAAAATGATAAATATCTGATGGACTGGCAAGCAGGCTTAAATAAATTTATTTGGAGTGGGAAAAAACCAAGAGTTAAATTTAAGATCATGCAAGATGTACGTGAACGTGGTGGCCTTAAAGTTCCAAATCTACGTTTATATTATGAAGCAGCAGCATTGATACAGGTCGGAGATTGGATTGGAATAACCAAAAGAGATATTTTGAATATAGAAGGCCATGATTTGCAATTTGGATGGCATGCATATCTACTTTATGAAGATAAGAGAGACAGTGTATTTAATAGGCATATTTTAAGACACGCTTTGCTGAGAGTTTGGAAGAAGCACCAGCTTCAATTGGATTACAAAATACCTTTGTGGTTGGATCTTGGGCATATTTTGCCAAAAATAAAGTCACTCGGGGGGTTGTTGTACAAAGAGATACTTTTTATTGATGGGGGCAGTTGGTGTTTGAAGTCTTGGAATACTCTGTTGGAAGATGGAGTCAATTTAACTTGGTTGCAGTACTTTCAACTTCAAGCGAGATGGAGAGAAGATCAGAAAATTAGATTAATGCTACATGAAGAGGACTTGATGACTCAGATAAAATGTAAAGGACCGATGCATATTAAACGATTGTACAATTTACTGTTGGAGAGAGATTCAGAGGGGGAGTTAGTTAAAGACTGCATGATTAAATGGGCACAGAATTTTGATCAACCAGTAATGTTAGAAACATGGGAAAAGATCTGGGTCCAGAACGTTAAATTTACGCAAGCACAGAACCTAAGGGAAAATTTTTACAAAATGTTCTATAGATGGCATTTAGATCCCAAAAAATTATCATGTATGTATCCAAATGTTCAACCTAAATGTTGGAGGTGTGATTGTTTGGATGCAACATATTTTCATATTTGGTGGACATGCAGGAAGTTGAAACCATTTTGGATTAAACTTTGGTGGGTGATGCAGAACATTTTGAAGAAGAAGTTGGAGTTTTCTCCTCAGTTCTTTTTGTTGGGAATAGTCAAGGGTTTTTCAGTAATTGATACTAGGTTAATATTGTATATGATTTCTGCAGCCAGATTACTGATAGGTCAATATTGGAAGAAAGACAAAGTGCCTACCATAGAGGAATGGATATTGAAGATGTCTAATCTGGCAGAGATGGCAAAAATTTCTGCATACCTAAAGGAAAGGACCCATGAAGCTTTTGTCAAGGAATGGAGGAAATGGGTTGACTATATGAAGAAGAAATATCAAAGCAAGAAATTTCAAATAGTGCTCAGTTGAATTAGAGTTAGAATGTATTTAAGTAAATGTATGGATAGTTACGTGGTTTATTATTATTATTAAACTGAAGAATTTATAATAGATGTATAGTTTAAAATTTAAGATCACTAAATGTTAGTATACTTAAATAATTGTATGAAAGGTATAGTTATATGGTTAATTATCATTATTAAAATGAAGAGTATATAACTGAGGTATAGATTAAATTTTAAAGAGAATGTATTAAGCTTATTTAGCTAAATTGTCTTAATCTAATATGTTTAGATTTATAAGTATGTGAATGTTAGTGAAGTGTTAATAGTTAATTTCTTTGCAAAGGGATCTCGCCTTTAAAGAATGTTGAATATGATAAGATTAATGTTTGTCAAATAGCGGAAGTCAAGGGAGGGGGGAGGGATAGAAGGGATAGGATGGGGGGGTGGGAAAGGGAGGGGGAAGGGGGGGGGTTTCATATTATAAAATGTAATGTAAAACTTTTTCAATAAAAAAAAATAAGCCCCAGTTGTCAGCCAGATGGGTGCATTTAGTATTGTATTTCCCCAAAAATAAGACCTAAGCAGAAAATAAGCCCTAATGAGACTTTTGGAGCAAAAATTAATGAAAGACCCAGTCTTATTTTCGGGGAAACATGGTATAATATAATATACTGGCTGTTGCCCTGATAGGCTGTGCCAAAGTAAATAATCTCCTATGTGGACAATATAAAATTTCATAGAAATATTGAGAGACAAACCAGGGGGGAGGAATATTGATTCTCCTTGAGCTTCTTCTACCTTTCTTCTACCATCTGAAGCATAGCAAGTAAATACTAAGGTTGTTGTGTTGAGAAGGAAGAGGAGGAGGAGGAGGAGGAGGAGGAGGAGGAAGAGGTAGTGGTGGTTTAAAGGTGCAGATGAACTCAATTTTGTGTGAAAGAAAAAAAAATCAAATCTTCATCTACTAATGCTTATCACACCAGTTAAACCTTAGCTGCAAGTAAAACTACTGGGAAACATCTGTGACATGATTTTTTTCCAGTGAGGAAGTCCACTCCGAACATTCTTTATGAAATGTCAGTTATGATCTGAATCTTCTTTTTGCCCCTGCTGTGCTCCTCAGGGATGCCAATTATTTACAAATTGGATTTTTTACAACATTCTTGGAGTTGTTATATAACTTTTTAGCAAAGCCTTTGGAGAAAAGAAACATGTTTTATATGGAAAGAATATCATGTGGAACTTCCATCATAGTCTACATAACAGTAAGATTCATAATAGCATGTATATTTTCAGTCTTTCATATCATTTCCCATTTTATTATAAAGTGGACCCTTTCATATTCATCCTCAGAATTTGCCACAATGTTGACAATATTTATGGGAGTGGTGTGGTGGCCTAGAAATGGAACTCTCACCTCACAATCAGGAGGCTGTGAGTTTGATCCTAGGTAGAGGAGACATTTCTTTCTCTGGGCACACTGAGAATATATCTGCTGAACAAAACTCCACATTGGTGACAGGAAGGGCATCTGGCCATTAAAACACTCTGCTTGCTCCATTCAGTTGCCCAGACTCCACCCTGCAAGGGATTAAGGGGTTGTTAAAAGGAGATGTTGACAATATTCATGAATTAATTCCTAATGTTCATTGTTTTTTAATAATTATATTTATAGATACCAGTTCATTAAATAGCAAAAGGAGTTTATATGTTTTTTTCACTAATTCATTCTTTTAACATCCCTAAAAATAATAACTGAGTTAATTGATGAACTGTGTGACCTAGAACTTTGAACCTGGGCAGTGGTGGGTTGCCTCTGGTTTGCACCGGTTCTATAGAACCGGTAGTAAAACCGGTGGGAGGCTCCGCCCACTGACACTGATGTCATCAAAATGCTTCTGCGCATGCGCAGAAGAGCACACACACGTGCGGCCCCATTGCAAACCAGTAGTAAAGGTAAGTAGAACACACACCTGAACCTGGGTCTTCTCAGATCTAGCCAACATTGTATAACTACATGGCCAATTCTGACTTTCAACCCTGGAACATATTCTTGAAGTTGTTTAATGTAATAAGATTTCACTTATGTTATTATTATTAAAAATTAATAAAGAGATCAATGAAGACTTCTTTAAAAGTTAAATGGGAATGTGGGCATGCACATGGAAGGGTTTAATTTGCCTATCAAGCATATTGCAACCACAGTGATAGGAAACAAGGACATACTTAAAACAAACTTAAAAGGTTTTCTGCCAAATCATGCAATAAACATTAGGTTTAGTCTGACACTGCATTTCAAATCTATTAATGCATTGTAAGTTTTGTTGTATCGCTATAAACCAGTTGAGTTTTGTATCCATAGAAAAGTGGGGTTTAAATTTAATAATATACAAATAATAATTATTTTTTAAAGTATAAAGATTTAAAAATTGAATAGACATATCATTTATTCTGGTTCTATCTCTATAATTCATACATATCCAGTAGCAGATTCTGGAAACGTTCTGTTTCTGATCAATTCTGTTTCATCAGGGATTTGCAAATATAACTGAGTGAAAGTAGAAATTTCAGAGCTTGCTCAAACTCAAATAAGATGCGATAATAGGAATTGCAAAAGGTGGCTCTGTGGCTAAGACGTTGAGCTTGTTTTTCAAAAGGTCGGCAGTTCAGCAGTTCAAATCCCTAGTGCCGCATAATAGGGTGAACTCTTGTTACTTGTCCCAGCTTCTGCCAACCTAGCAGTTCGAAAGCACATAAAAAATGCAGGTAGAAAAATAGAGACCACCTTTGATAGGAAGGTAACAGGGTTCTGTGGGCCTTTGACATTTAGTCATGCTGGCCACATGATCACGGAGACGTCTTCGGACAGTGCTGGCTCTTCGGCTTTGAAACAGAGATAAGCACTGCCCCCTAGAATCGGGAATGACTAGCACATATGTGCGAGGGGAACTTTTACCTTTTTAATAGGGGTTGCAGGGGCAGAATATTATGTATAATTCATTTTCTTTCATTCTTTGGGTACATATGGTTATGTAGGATGAGACTTTGGACTTAGTCCAAATATTTTTTTAAAAAAATCACATGTGAAGGTTCACAATTCACAGTTGATCTGCTGTTGGCCAAATCCACTCCATCCATTATTCTGGTCTGAGGAAAATGTTTCTATATTCAGAATACGTTGAGAAAAACTGATGTCATTGTATTGGCTAAATGCTTCACTTATCCAAATGGTATAGCTGGCTTTATCCTCTATGACAGGGGTTGGCAACCTTAAACAATCAGAGAGCCATTTGGACTGGGATGAAATGCTCCTGGTTCGGACTGGCTCGGGCGAGTAGGTAGCGATGGTGGCGGGCAGTTCAGAGAACCAGTAGCAAAAATCACTCCCCCCGCCCCCCAGCTGAGCTGCGCGATCATCAGAGCCTTCTTTTTCTTTTAAATGGCTCTGACGATCCCAGCTCTGACGATCCCAGCTGAGTTGCCTGCTAATCAGGCAACTCAGCTGGGATCATCAGAGCCTTTTTTAAAGCATTTTTTTACATGTTTTTACATGTAAAAATGGTTTTAAAAGTAAAAAAAAATTGGCCACGCCCACCCAGTCACATTACCAAGCCACGTCCACAGAACCGGTAACAAATTTTAGATTTCATCCCTGGTTTGGACCCGTTTCCCACAGAAAAAAACACTGGGAGCCACAAAACCCTTCCTGTGCCTGACTATTTCCTGAGTGGCCACAAAACTAGCATATATAGTTGAATTAAACGTTCTGTTTTCTTCTGAAAGTTTTCTTTTCTTGGATTTATCCATGGTTGGCCTACCGGGAGTTGAAAAGCTCAATAAGTCACGTGCCGGCAGGTGTCACACATTGGCGGTTGTGACACATATTTTGAGCGACAGGGAGCCGCAGCAGAGGGATGAAAGAACCACATGCTCCAGAGCCACAGGTTGCTGATCCCTGCTCTTATGAATTTCTGTATATCAGAAAATGAAGGTTTATGGCACAGGTTTGCTGCCAGCATTCCAAAAAAAACCCCCAGCTCCAAGTAAAGACTCTGAAGCAAGCATTTTCAAAGTTCTACTTACTAGAATAGGTAAACTGACACATCTGGGAAAACCCGACTCTGAGAGGTCTGGGTTTTCCCTCAGTAAATCAAAATCCCCAAAACCATCCCCTCAGCCCTCAGTCGATCACATGCTCCAATCAACCGCCGTCCCATCTTGAGACATCACTCTGACCACTCCTTCTCCAAATGCAGGATCACCCTGACCTTGACCGACAGGAAGAATGCTATTATGTCTACAGACAACTCTCCTATTTTCCCACACATGAGAAGGTGGCAGCATGGAAGCTTCTGGCCTAATATGGCTTCCAAAGCTGACATTTACTTTATATTTCTGTATAATTTTGAAACATGGCTCTACATTACAACTTACAGTAATAGATCAGGTTTTCAGTGACAGAAATTGTGATTCCAGCAACCTGGGGAAAGTCGGTATGAATCTGCTCTCAATGTCCTTGATGTTCTCAACAAAACTTCGATTACATTCTTGTAGCAAACTGACAAAGCTATTTAACTGAGATCAATATATAATATTTTTCTTCTGATCTGTGTCAGTATTTGGAAGGCAGGAGAGCCGCTGAAAACATTTCAGCCTCTTCTGCAACTGAAAACCCACCTTTGTCATTCGTTGCTATATAAAGTTTTGATAGAAAATCTATAAAACTCAGTGAGATTTGCTTATCAGTATGTTACGGAATGAAATGTCTTAATGAACCATGTAATGCTCTTGGTGATGTTTCTGAAAACATTAATCAAGAGTTTCACTTACAAGGAGCCATAAATCGTCTGACTTATTATACTCTCTGATAACATTTCACTGATTGAAACTATTAGTTCTGGTCTTTATTCACTGTACGGAGGCCTTTCCCCACAGCCTGAATTAAAATATTATTGACCCATCCTTGGACCAATACAAAATATTGCTGAAATTGTTGTTCTCATTCCCAACCTCTACTGTATCTCAGGTAGGGATTCTTTTCCTGATTTTTGATATGCTAATTGTTATAGGCCAATGATGGCTAACATTTTCGGCACCAAGTGCTGAAAGTGTGTATGTGTGCACGCACACCCATCATGCAATGTACGTGCTACCCCGCTGCACGCCCCGCCCTGCCCCCAGTGCATGTGCATGTGACCCCCCTGAGTGCACCCCATGCACAACTCCCATGAATGCATGTGTGACCCCCGCATGCGCCCCCTGCACATGCGCATGTGACCCCTACATGCATTCATGTCCCCCGCATGCACCCCACCCCCTGCGTATGTGTGTCAGAAACCCGAAAACCAGCTGGCCAGCAGGAGGTGCATGTGTGGCAGAACTGAAGCTGATGTGACGGCTTCAGTGGTGGGTTCCTCCCAGTTTGGCCTAGTTCGACTGAGCCAGTAGCGGTGACGATATGACATCACCAAACTGGTTCTGCTCCCCCGCCCACCCCCCTGGGTTACTCTTACTTTTTCTTTGGCCCCACCCCCAATCTATTGCTGTGTCCTGAGTCCCAGCTGATGGCTAGAGGGAAAAAAAACTGTTTAAACTGTTGCCGCAGGGCTTCACATGACCAGCTAGCCATGCCCGCCCAGTCACATGACCTCCAAGCCACACCCACAAAGTAAGCCACGCCCACAGAACCAGTAGTAAAAAAATTTAGAACCCACCCTGGACAGCTCGTGTGCCCACAGAGAGGGCTCTGCATGCTACTTGTGCCACACGTGTCATTGGTTTGCCATCGGTTAACCATCACAGTTATAGACAATGTGATTGGGTTTTCCCTTTGATTTTCTTGCTGTCCCCTTTCAATATATTACAGGTGGAAAAACATATGCCGATGGAGGCAGTGCTTGCAGAATGAGAAGCGTACTCATCCTAAAATGAACAGAACTTCAAAATTTCTTCATAACCAAAAAGAAGTGTATTTTCTGTGCAGTTCACACCTCTTGCTCGCTGGAACTGGATGTCACAAAGCAAAACCCACATTTTGTAATTAATCCCCGTGCCTCGTTTTGGCTGGTAGAGTGCTGCAGGAGGTTGAGTGCTGTCACGCCCCCTGGCTACGCCCACCCATCCACACCCACCCAACTGGTTATTAGAGGTTGTTAAATTATTTGAACCCCACCACTGGTATCACTTCTTATCCCTGCTTGCATTCTCTAAACTGGTTTGTCTACATTGCATCATTTAAGCATTTACCAAGTGAAATAAATAAATAAATAAAAAGGAAGACACCAAAATAATTACAGCCCTAGAGAAGAAAGCTAACGGAACCTTTTCACCAGAGTGAAAAGAAACTGATTAGCTGCTGGGCATCCCAGTCTCTTTGAAAGAGTGGTTGAGACTGACAAGTAGAAAGACAATGACATAGAAGCAATAACAATCCAGTTAAATTTAATTCACTATTCCTTGGATAATACAGTAAAAAAAGTGAGGCCCGTATCATTTCAAGATATTGTTAATAAAGCTCTTCCATTTCCCCAAAATGAAACACATAACCTCTGATCTATTTCTCTTATTTGGTAGAAATCTTTGGAAAAGCTTCACGTAAATTACAGAAAAGATTATGGAAAACAGATAGGAAATGATGTATCTGCATATCCTAATACTCTCAATGCTCACAAAACGCAGTTCTGAACACACTTGACAACAACTTTACTGACTTTTCACCGAAGAGAATAAATGGTGAACACATTTTATGTTCTATGAAGCTGTCCCTGGCTGGGTGGTACTAAAAAAAAAAAGAAAGGAAGATGGAACTTTACTGATACAGCTAATGAAAATGCTGGGAATGAGATAAGGACAATGTCATGGGACTAAGTGGGAAAATTAATCAGGTATGATGATGGTCCTAGGGATACTATTATACTTCTTTTGATTACATGATCTATTATTTTTGCAAGATATTTTTTGTAATTATCATCAGTCATAGATCAGCAAAATTGCTGTACAACCTCTGTCTAGTGGGCTGTTAATGGATCTTTAAAAACTTTTGAATGTCTGTTAAATGTCATACTCCTTTTAAAAGTTGGGGGGGTGGAATTAATTAATGAATAAAAAGTCCTTTCGCCTTTGCATTTTATGTGAAAAAGGAATAATATTTAGAGATCTAACTTACACATCCATTTTTGCATCTTTTCCAAAAATATAAGTATTTTTTTTTCTTCTCTGTCATCAGGAACATAAAGGGAGATGCTTGGGAAAATCACATTATGGTATCACAAATTCAAATATTTAATTTCACATCTGCAGACTACTCTTTCCTCAAATGTTTCCCCCCTCCATAATTCCATTAATAGACATTCCATCTCATCAGCACACATTCTTGGGTGAGGGCCCTTCCTAGCAGCCTTGAAGCTGAAGTGCAAAAGGAAAGAAAAAAATGGAAGAAAAAAGAAAAAGGACATATCTTTCTGTATAGTTGAAAAACTGGATCTAATTTTTAGTCCAGTAAATCTGGAGAAACTGTGACCAGCCACGTGGACAACATATCAATTCTTTTCAGCGCAAGGTTAAGACAATCCTTTTTGCCCATTATTAAAATATATTACCCAGATGTTATTTTTAGTGAGTGCATTATACTTCTGTAGTATTTGTGTTTTATTATGGTGTACTTATTAAGATATTTTATTAGCTGCTTTGAGATTCTTGAGATCCTTTGAATATTAAGCAGATTGTACAATAAATAGTTACTCTTATTATTTATTATATATCCGTGACGGCGTGCTGGAATTGGCATGCAGAGCCATTTTTCCAAACACGCAAGCTGTCACCTAATTCACCTGCAGCTGCGCATGCACGCACATCCCAGTTGGTGTTCGGGCTTCCAGAGTGCATGCATGCAATTCAGGGAACCCAGCTGGTCTTCAGAGCTCTCCTGTGCATGCATGCATGTTTGCGCATGCACACGAGAGTACTGGTGCGCAGCGCACAAATGTGCAGATGGCGTTCGCACATGTGCATCACACACACAAAAACCATGTGCATGCACAGATGGTGCGATTGCGTGCACAGCACATGGTGGGGCACACACGTGAAAGCTGTGTGCATGCGCAGATTTGTGGTTGGCACGAAAGCTGTGCGCATGCGCAGATGGAGCAGCACATAGGAAGGAGCAGTGCATTAGCACGGATGGCTTCCGCATACTCAAAGTGTGCAAAGCACAAACTTGTTTGGCACTCTATGAGTAAAAGGTTTGCCAGCACTGTTCTATATCATTACATATATAACATTACATACATATCATCACGTCTCATATTCCAGTCTCTCATATAGTACATTCTCGTTTAATTAATGTGGTAAGACACCTATACCAAAAGCTGGTTAAGTACAGCTTTACAGCAAACTATCACTTTTATCTACAGCACTTATTAAAATTGTTACACCTTTTGCTTTAAAATTGTTATCTCACCTGATGTATTTTTTGAGACAAAGTGTATCTCATTGTTGATTTTATAAATGTACTTGCTATATATTTCAAAGGGATCATGACACACATTCATTCATTTTTTGCATGGTCAGTTTAATCCATAAAGCAAATTTTTCACTAAAAAGAGCACATAAATCTTGCTTGTTCTTCAGATGGCTCTCCCATATTTATTATTATGAGCGACCTTCTTAAGTAGCAAAAGCCTGCTGTATTGAGATACGAACATCCTGTTTGCTAATTCCTATTCATTGTAGTCCTTATTTGACAAAGCAGCTTGTAGGCACAGGCACCGGATGCTACAATATGTATACGTGTGTAGGCGACAGGGACGGATGATAAAAATCAGGGAGCCATCCTTGTGTTAAAACTACTTTCCATTAGCCACTGAGAATGGTGAGACCAGCCACTGAAAAACACAAAAATACATTTCCTCTTCTACATTTGCAGCCATTTCAAAAATCAAGATTCTAAGATATTCTTATAACATCATTCATTTGTTAGAAATGTCAAATATATACAAAAAAATCGAAGCAATTTGTTTACACTGTGTAAAATAAACACTTGTAAAATTAAAAAAAAATCTACTTTACACATACTTTCCATGCAATTCAGTATATGCATGTGTTTCTCTGTGTGTGTCTGTTTGTATCTCATATATACAAAATACAGTGTGTTATGGAGTCAAGCTATTCTACAAAGCACTTGAGAGTAAGACAATGGGTGGGAACCAATCAAGGAGAGAAACAACCTAGAACTAAGGAGAAATTTCTTGACAGTTACAATTAATCAGTGGAACAACTTGCCTCCAGAAGCTGTGAATGCTCCAACACTGGAAGTTTTTAAGAAGAGATTGGATAACCATTTGTCTGAAGTGATGTAGGATTTTCTTAATAAGCAGGGGGTTGGACTAGAAGACCTCCAAGGTCCTTTCCAACTCTGGTATTCTGTTCTGTTTTTTATAATCCCATTACTCAAAATGCACAAAGAATAGTCCATACTGCAGCCCATACTATGTTGATCAGAAACTTAGCTTTTTTTGGGTGGGTGGGGGTGAAGGAAACACTCTCAGAAAGCTTATCTGTTTTCTATGCACCTACATCACATCCAAAGACTCTTTAATTTCAGTAGAAAGATTTCTCACTAACTAGTGAGCACAAGTTGATTAAAAATTAATAAAGAAGCAATATTTAAAAATTAAACACAATTATGCTATTAGGAATGATTCAATGCTTCAAGAAAAAAAAACATTGTAAGAAGCAGAAAATATTGAGCAGAGCAGTGAGTACCTTTATCTTTTGTGTATTTGTTAATGGTGCTTTCAGCAATTTGACTAAATTTTCCTTTTCACATAGATTGTTCTCTATTTTTACAGAAATTCTGGCCATATTTTGGTAGAATTTCCCAGGCATGACCAACAGAAAATGCATTCTATTGCTCTATTAGCAACAAATTTACAGTGATAAGAAAGGTTATAAACATAACATCTGTTTATGTTCAGAGTAATTAACCCTAGTAGTTCAAAAGTTCTAACCCCTCTATTGTACAATACTTTATTAAAGCAATTCAAAGTTACCATAACTAACCACCAGACTGAAAATAAAGTAGACAGATATTAGAAGAAAAGAGTTGTCAACAATTTATGAAAAGAAAGGCAAGTCAGGTATACATCTAGATTTAGTCTCCAAATGAGGATTACCATTTAGATTAAATCAGTTTCTACTTCTCTTCCAAAAATGGTTTTACAGCAATGGTTTGTGCAATGTGCAGTCATCTTACTTTTAACTTGGGTAGGGGGGGAATCCTGCACTAATAAAGAGGTATTTATGGGAACTTCCATACAGGAAGAACCTTATATAATAAGGTACCTATTGAGATGAAAGCTTCAATTTTACAACAGATGTACAATATGTGTTATTTGGGCAATCCCAATTGTGAAAAAAAATAGATTGGCAGCATCAGAAAATCTTCCCTACTACTATACACCAGTAGTGAAATCCAATTTTTTAAACTACTGGTTCTGTGGGCATGGCTTGGAGGGCATGGCAGAGGAAAGATATTGCAAAATCTCCATTTTCTCCCCACTCCTGGGGGAAGGATATTGCAAAATCTCCATTCCCACCCCACTCTGGGGCCTGCCAGAGATGAAATTTGCCAGTTCCCCAAACTAGTCAAAATTTCCACTAACGGTGCTTTGAACTGCTCAAAATTCTCCCGAACCTGTCAGAACCTGCTGAATTTCACCTGCTATACACCTAGCCTGGCTAGGTGGTTCAGTGGCTAAGACGCTGAGCTGGTCAATCAGAAATGTCAGCAGTTCGGCGGTTCGAATCCCTAGTATAGGTCTCCTGTGTGAGCAGGGTGTTGGACTAGTTGACCTCCAAGCAGGGTTCTGACAGGTTCTGGAGAACTGGGAGTGGAAATTTTGAATAGTTCGGACAATAATGATCCCAGAGTGGGGTGGGAATGGAAATTTTGCAATATCCTTCCCCCAGGAGTGGGAAAGGAATGGGGATTTTGCAGTATCCTTTCCCTGGACTAGGGTGGAAATGGGGATTTTGCAGAATCCTTTCCCTGGAGTGGGATGGGAATGGGGATTTTCCAATATCCTTCCCCTGCCACGCCCACAAAGCCACACCACGCCCACCAAGCCACTCCCACAGAAGCAGTAGTAAAAATATTTGGATTTCACTATTGCCTCCAAGGTCCCTTACTGTTCTGCCCCAGCTACAGACCACAAAGAATTCAGCACACACAAAGTCTGTACAAACCTTAGTTTACTAATTAAGGACTACTAATGTACTAATTAAGGACTACTAATGTACTAATGTACTACTTTCTTAGTAGTTGAATGAGCACAAGTACAGTTTAAATCAGTCTTTTCTGAACAAGGGCTGTTAATTTAACTTCATTAACAGCCGACAAGAATCCAAAGAATAATAACTAAATTCTGAGGCACAATATTTCAGATAACCGTAATCTTACTGTGATTGGCAGAATGCCCAGAAGCAATTTGTAGGAAAACTGACAAGAGATAAACAAGAGCTGAATCAAACATTTCTGGAATCAAGACGCGAAGGAATATGAACGAAGTTGTTTCCTGCAAATTGCATCAGTCATCGTCCTTCCTTAAATAGGTTAGAGGAGTGGCCAATTAGCTCCAAGCCTTACTCTCAAAACCTCCTCCTGAGGAGCCACTCCTGCCTTTTAACAGCTCTGCACGCTCGTGCATCAAGAAGAGGCTCCTCCTCTTCTTCCTCTTCACTTATGGGAGCTTCTGAAGGTTCTGAAGGCCCTGGCTGAATCCCTGCCTCTGGCACCACATCTTCTCTAGCCTCCTCATTGTCTGACTCGAGTGCCAGCTGCAAAGGCTGCTGGCACAGTACCACACCAGCCTCCTCGCTGTTGCTACTAGCTGCACAGGCCGCTGACGGGCCACAACACTTCCAACTCTGTTACTGTTATTATATGTTTGTGTCAGAAACACCTACCAAGGCACTTCCAAGTTGGAAGGATTAGCTGGTGACATAACCATTGCCCAGGGGACACCCAAGGGAGTTTTCATGGGCCTATTATTTTTCCCACCAAAGTGATTCCTATTTATCTACTTGCTTTCGAACTGCTGGGACATTAGTTGGCAGGAGCTGGGACATGTTGATGGGAGCTCACTCCCCCCATGCACTCAGACTCTTGGGTTGAACTGCCAAACTGTCAACCTCTCAATGGTCTTCTGACTCAGCGGTTCTAATCTCATGAGCTACTGCAGGCCCATCTTTCCTACTATAACCCTTAGTTGCTAGCTCTATGATGCTTTTTTTATTATTATTTTTTTAGTTTTAAAAACAAACCTTTATTAAGACTTTAAAAAACAAACATTTAAAATACACATTTAAAATTTTGTTTAGTCAAACAAAAAAAGATAAACAAAAAAACAAAAGGCAAATGTACTTACACTATTACTCAAGTTCACATATTAAACTAATTTCTATATCTTTTTTTATATACATATACATATATACATATATACACTATTCCAACTATATCCATCTGACAGTGCTGTTTTTAATTGCATCAATTTCTTCTAGATTCCATCTTACTCACTATTCCTCTTCCTCTGTTTTGTCCATTGATACCATTTATTCCATATAGTATAATAATCTGAGTCCTCCTTATCTTTTAATTGTAAAGTTAATTTGTCCATTTCTGCGCATGCAAATATTTTCTGTATTACTTCCTGTTCTGTTGGCAAGCGATCACATTTCCACAGTTGCGCTAATGATAACCTAGCCGCCGTGATTATATGTAAAATTAAATACTTGATATCTTTTCTAATATTTCCTTTGATCATGCCTAATAGGAAAACCTCAGGTTCTAATTCAATTTCGCATTTTGTTATTTCTGTTATCCATGTTTTTATTTTGCTCCAAAATTTCTTAACTACTGGGCAGAGCCACCAAACATGATAAAAAGTCCCCTGTGTTTTTTTACATTTCCAACAAGTTGGATTTACATTTGGAAACATTTTGGCTAGTCTTACAGGAGCCAGATACCACCGATAGAACATTTTATAATGATTTTCTTTGTAGGCTACCGATTTTGTCATCTTATAATTGCTTTCCCAGACCCTTTCCCATTCCTCTAATTGTATATTATGCCCTATATTCCTCGCCCACGCTATCATCTGACCTTTGACCAGTTCTTCTGCCAAATCATATTCCAATAAATATTTGTAGATTTTTGAGATCAATTTCGCTTCTTTAGATTCTAGTAATTTATTCAATTGATTTTGTTTTATGTTTATGAATAGGGCCACCAATCAATTATTATTCCTTGATCATAAAGTTCTTCCCTTGATTTCAATTGTCCCTGTACATTTAATATTTCTCTGTATCTTAGAATTTTATGCTTTGTTAATGTATTAGGGTAGGTTATTGCTTCTATTGTTGATAGCCAGCCAGGGATTTTCATATAGTGTTTAGATTTAATCTGTTGCCATGTATTTATTAGAGATTTTCTGATGGTATGATTATTGAAATGTTTGTATGTTTTATTTCCGGGGCTCCATATAAAGGCATGCCATCCCTTCATTAGATCGTGTCCTTCCAGATTCTTTGATTATCTAAGGTTATCCATTCCTTGATCCATGATAGACATGCCGCCTTATAATATTTTTCCCATGCCTAGCTCTATGATGCTTACTTGCTATCGGGTGCCATAGTAATCGGAGGGGGGAGAGATTGACATTTGGGTGGGGGATGGGAGCTGGGGAGAGATGCCCTGTGTGAATGAAAAGGGAGGATTGCTCCCATGTTCTACTGTGCACCTGTATGAACTTGTTTATGCCCAGTCAAGATAAACCCATCCTGGAATACCAGATGGGTGAAAACACCTGAAGATGTGGCCCACATGATTAGGTTGGGGATTGGATATCCCACCAATTGGGTTGGGGATTGAACATTTACCCTGGGTCCTTGGGGGAGGGATTTGGGAATACTTTCAATATGTAACTTTCATGCCTTTTGCTTCAGATCTTGCTATCATTTCAAACTCAGTAAAAGCACCTTTTCTCTACAAACATGGAGTTGGGGATTTCCTTTCCTGGGTTTTGAACAGAATATTTGTTACAAACATTCAAAAAGAATTAACTTACAAGAAGAAAGCAGTTTAGCACAAAAATAGAGTTACTGTAGAGTATTTTAGGGTAAGTGTAACATTATTTATTGTGCATGCAAGCACACTGATCCACAGACCTCTGGCGAGGGCACACCATCACAGACATAATGCTGGAGGATATACGGATACATAGGATTGGTTGTAAAACATCTGGGTAAGAGTTAGAACATTGAATCCTCCAGAAATTATTATTATTCCCAGGTATGCGAGTGACTATTGAAGCTAAGGATTCTAGAAGTGGTAATTAAGAAGAATTACTTCATGATCTTAAGTTACACCCAGTCGTCTGAGATGAAGGATTGCTGGTCCACATTTTGAAGCCTAGCAACTATGCAGCTTGGTTCTCAAAAGTAGAGTATTAATTCTTCCATATGATGTATGCCTCAGGAGCAAGACAACAAAGCAGCAGAATAGTTTCAAATATTCTGAGCTCGTTCTTTTGCTTCTTGCAAAAAGATTTAATGTGTTAACTTGATAGGATCAGCAACCCGTTGTATTGACCTAAACAATATTGCAGCAGGTTCATCACCACCACAAATCAAAACATTAGAACAAAATACAAAACTACATCCCTAATTAGTTTCCATAGTGCATTTTTGAAGGAAAACTAAAAGAGAGAGAGAGAGATATTTTATGCATACATATTGAATTATACAAAAAACAGTACATATATGGATGAAAGTATATGTTCTTTTCCATTTTCTCCACAGGCAGTAGCAACAGGGAAGGCAATCAAACAAAGTACATATAATGAAGTATCAGCATGTGGAGAGAAGCACAGTATGATAATCTTCCCCAGGATGGAAACACGTTATATGTGTTCCATTGTTCTGGTATAATTATTATTTGGAATTTTCAACTGTTTTTCATTATATCCAGGTATAGGTTACAGTGGGATCAATAAAGAAATATTGTGTTATGGAATGTCCAGGATTCCAACTTAGGTTAGCCAATATGCTTTTTTTCACTCCTTCTGCCTTTGTTTTTCTTTGTAGCTAAATAATGGTGCTCACTAAGCACAAATCATTCTCATTTTTTATTTTGATACCATTAAGGGTTTTTAAAAAAGTTTTCATAAATATTGTTTATAGCAGATGTCTCTGCTGACACTGAGACTTTCCCAAGCTTGCTGATATTTTTCTGTATAAACACTGTCATTCTTGAGACTAAATAAATCAAAAATGATAACAAAGTTATCATTTCTTTTATTGCAAGATTAACCCTATTTATTATATTCTCCCATCATTTAAGGGCTGTCAAACTCCTGGTCCATGGGCCGAATGCATCTTGCCCTGGCCATGCCAATGCCCAGCTTAGCGAAGGGGGAAAAAAAATCCCGATACATCACGTGATGCCCACATGACAATGTGAGTTTGACACCCCTGATTTAAGGCAATGAATGCAAAAATAGCGGCTTAGTTTTTAGATCTGATGCATTCTTGATACGACCAGCAGAAACACACATAACATTTAAATACAAACCAGGGGCGAAATCCACTTACTTTCCTTACTGGTTCAGAAGCGCATGCACTGCGCAGACCCTCTGTGCATGTGCAAAACCTTCTGCACATATAGCTATGTTTTATTATGCTTTTTTGCTCTCACCCATTTAAGAGTCCTGAGTTTCAGCTCATCATTTTTATGAGCAGAAATCTAAGAATTCATTTCAGTGATGTTATTGTGATGTAATAGTGACATTCAGAAAAGTAGGCAAGGCCAGGAGAAAAGTAAATAAGCCCTTAACTTACTTTCACTTTAGTTTACTAAAATTTACTAAAAGTCATTATTACTGTAATAATTTCAGAATGATCATGCCAACTATGCTAAATGATTGCTTTCATTTACTTTTTCTTTCCTGTCAAACAAAATAATCAGAGGCTCATTGAAGTATTGTACTAAGGCCCTTTTATTTTTAGTTTCTCCTTCTGTTTTCCCCAAGATCTTCTGTGCATGAGAAGGTTATCCTTATAAAGGTAAAATCCAGGTGCAACAATATGGTTTTTCTTCCCAATTCTCTCATTAGTTCAAGATGTGACTCAATGCATTAACATTTATGAAATACATGCTTTCTAGTCGCAATAATGAACAATTTCCCCAGTTCTTATTCCACCACATTCCACATCTCTACCAACTAAATCCGACTGCTGCAGAACTCACACATTTCTCCAAGAATCTGCCTGTGAATAATTAAACACTAAGTGGAGGTATGGTGGGGAGAGGAAGGTAGAGGGGCGGATATTTAAAGACGACAAATTGTTCCAGGAACCAGAGTTTTGTTTTTTGCATATGCAAACGGGTATTTTTGTACAGCACTTTGATGAAGATGCTATTTATAAAAATCCTTACAAAGCAATTACTTGTCTTTTGCATACAACAGCATCCAGTTCCAAAATAGCTGCTTCATAAAAGTTGTTAATTTGTATTGTGAAGCTTGATTTTTCAGAATAGAAAATACAGGAAGAGAGAAGAATAGCAAGAAGGTGGTACAGGGATCCCTTTCAGGCAAAATCACACACTGTCTTTCAAGAATAATAACATCGAACTAGCAACAATATTTTCAGGCAAAAGGGTTTGAGTTAAGTGTTTTTTTGTTCTTTAAAAAAACCCATCTAATTTCATTTGTTCAGGAAACTAGAATTGCAAAAAGAGGAAACAAAGCAATGGGCCTGGGGGCGCGGTGGTTTAGTGACTAAGATGAGCTTTTGATCAGAAAGGTCGGCAGTTTGGCAGTTCGAATCCCTAGCACCGTGTAACTGAGTGAGCTCCCGTTACTTGTCCCAGCTTCTACCAACCTAGTAGTTCGAAAGCACATAAAAAATGCAAGTAGAAAAATAAAGACAAGCTTTGGTGGGAAGGTAACAGTGTTCTGTGCGCCTTTGGCATTTAGTCATGCCAGCCACATGACCACGGAGATTTCTTCGGACAGTGCTGCTCTTCGGCTTAGAAATGGAGATGAGCACCGCCCCCTAGAGTCGGGAACAACTAGCACATATGTGTGAGGGGAACCTTTACCTTTTAATGCAATGGGTACCCATTGAACTTTATTAAAAAGTATTCAGCTATACAATCTATTACAACACGACCAGTGGTGGGTTGCCCCCAGTTTGCACCAGTTCAATAGAACTGGTAGTAAAATCAGTAGGAGGTTCTGTCCACTGACCCCAGCATTATCAAAATGCTTCTGCTCATGCGCAGAAGAGCGCGTGCACACACAAGTGAAGCAAGCACACACGCGTGGCTCCACTGCAAACCGGTAGTAAAGATAAGTAGAACTCACCCCTGAACAAAACCATCGCAATCCATAAAAAGGGTAACACTCTGAGACAATCATCAGACTATTACAACCACTTGGCATCACTGTAACAATCCAAAAAATAAAAAATAAAAAATCCTTCCAAAACTTCTTAAAGACTCAATAACCAATATATATATATATATAGAGAGAGAGAGAGACTTTAACAGGCATTATTTAGGCTAGACAGGTCTACATTTGACAGGACACACCCACAAACATCAACAAGCAGCCAAAAGATTGTATTAACATTTCTTAATCTCTTATCACATGAACTAATTCAACCACAATTTTAATCGAGAACCTGTTGACATTTTAGATGAACTTAAATCCAAATTTTTTAGGAAATGGGTTGTTTTTCTGACAAATCACCATCCACAGAAACATAGATGGAAACTCCTCCTACATTTATAAGATGTAACCAGGGATGGTATTCACTTACCTTCGCTACTGGGTCACAAATGTGAGCGTGCGTGCATGCGCAGGATCTTCCACATATGCGCAGAGTACAGAGTGTCAATAACAGGATGTGATTATGTCTGCGGGGGGGGGGGGAACGGAGCATCTTGTTGCTACTGATCTGCCCGAACAGGATAGAACCAGCTGAATACCTCCACTGGATACAACTAAATGTTAAGGAAGGAAACAAACAGCTCAGAGCATATAGTCCCAGCAACTAGCACTCAGGTAATTCAGAAACAGAACCTGGCAAACAAATTGGGGAGAACAAAATCTTAAGGAATGAAGGAAAAAGGCACATCCCTAGACAAGGCTGGCAAGGAAGCTATAAGGACCCTGCAAACTTCACTCCCCCATGCACTGGAAGCTTGGTAATAAAAAAATCTGAAGAAAAAGCACCACATCTGAGAACAGCAAGAACTTAGAAATTTAAATATTCTCTAAATATGTACAGTGTTTCAGAGCTTTGTTTTTTATTTGTTTGCATATTATATAGTATGTAAGGTGTCACTTCAGATTGGGAAGAATTGATTTTGTTATCTACCCTCTTTTAATCAACAACAACGAAAAGAAAAAAGAAAAATTTATCACAGAATAACTCTGAGGATCAAAAGTCACATTATATTCAAAGAGGAATGTAGAGGGTAGGATAATTATAATGAGTTTAAAACAGTTTAAAGCATTTGAGTCAGTGGTGAAATTTAAATTTTTTTACTATTGGTTGTGTGGGCGTAGCTTGGTGGGTGTGGCTTGGAGGGCATGGCAGGGGAAGGATACTGCAAAATCTCCATTCCCTCCCCACTCTGGGGCCAGCCAGAGGTGGTACAGCTGGTTTTCTGAACTGTTCAAAATTTCCTCTACCGGTTCTCCAGAACCTGTCAGAACCTGCTGGATTTCACCCCTGATTTGGGATGTGTTTCCAATCATGATTTAAATTCAGTTATTCCAAGTTTAGAAAAGGCAGAATAGGATATGAATAGAAGTGGAAGGACACAGAAGAAGTGGTAGCTGGATAGAAAGAGTTGAATAGTTCTCAAGAAACACAAAGAATACTGCACTATTCCAGATCCCACTGCTTGCATAAAGGTTAAATTCATTTCTTCAATACCCATCTTTCAAACACTACAATTTGAGAACTCTGGCTGAATCATAGAAGCTAATCAATCACAAACTCATACCACTCTCTCTTTTCATCTTTGTTATGAAGTAGCTCTGTTTCCTTCTAAAACAATAATAAAACTACAAAAGGTTTAGATTCGGATTGAATCTGTTTCAGAACAGTTGACTCATATTAACTATATGTATGAAAGATTTTTATGGGTTATATCTGAGTCTAGAAATATCTGTGAAACTATATTGTTGAGTAGCCAAATGTATTGTTGTTTATTGTATGGTGTTCTAAAATGTTAGAGGATTAACCAATTAAGAAATAATTACTTATTTCTTAACATGTTTATTGCAGAGAATAATAGAGTACCAAAACCTGGAATGATAGTATTATGACACTGGAGAAGTTATCATTCATATTAGAAAAGAGTAAGGAAGGAAGCTACAGAGACATGGAGGCTCAGTGGCTAAGATCAGCTGTCTTGTCGACCAAAAGGTCGGCAATGGGATTTATTCAGCGGTTCGAATCCCTAGTGCCACATAACGGGGTGAGCTCCCGTTACTTGTCCCAGCTTCTGCCGACCTAGCAGTTCGAAAGCACGTAAAAAAATGCAAGTAGAAAAACAGGGACCACCTTTGGTGGGAAGGTAAGAGCATTCCGTGCACCTTTGGTGTTTAGTCATGCCAGCCACATGACCACGGAGACATCTTCAGACAGCGCTGGCTCATTGGCTTTGAAACAGAGATGAGCACTGCTCCCCCGAGAGTCAGGAATGACTAGCGTATATGTGTGAGGGGAACCTTTACCTTTAAGGAAAGAAGCTAAGACCTTTTCTTCTAATTTGGGAAAGAATCATCTCTTTTGTTTTGTTGGCTACTTTTCCAAAACAGAATTGTTGTCTGGCTTCTGTTCTGGGTGCTAAGTAGCCTGAGGTCACCCAAATGCCAAATATTGCTTTGATAAATCCCATAGTCTTTCTTTCTCTCTCTGTCTCTCTCTCTAAACAACATTTGCAGCCAGTTATAATTGATTTGGTCATGAGCCCTGGGAAGTTTAGCCACCTTCTTCAGACAAAAGATGAGAAATGCAAAGAATAACCCTCTCAGAAGAATAGCAGGGGAAAAGAAACTGATCTTTTCTAACTCAAATGTTATCTAAACCTAGGATCAGCCGCAGTCAGGTATTTCAATAGAGATTTCAAGCTGCCTGCCTCGAAAAAAAACCTGATAGATTTCACATTATTGGGGCTCTTATTCACCACTGCCATCACCTGCCATAACAGCATTTGTAAACTGTGCAGCCTGGTGACAGATTAACAATGAACGAAGAACAGAAGAAGATGAAATGAAAAGGCATCCCGTTGGCATAGGGAGGAGAAGAAGCCCTTCATCAACCTCTCAGAGATGGCATTTTGTGAGTCATTTATCAGTGCCTAGTATTATACAGCCTATCAAAGTCATTATACTGAAGTGGGGGAAATGGAGTGTCTATTTAAAACTGGTGATGGGTTTGTTTTCTATTGGAATGACTAACAGATTTTTGGTGAAAATAGACAATGCTCCTTTGACTTATAAGGCAGCAAATAATTATTAATCTATTACAAGTTAATATATAAAAGAACAACAACAAAAGGTAATTACAGCCATATCCCAAATTCAGCTGATTTTGTATATCTTTAAAGGGAAAAAGTAAGCTTGCAGTGTGATCCAATCTGTTCTCCCCCATAAGTTTTATTACTACAGCATGCAGATCCTTTTGATTTTTGGCTATCAGAGTAGTTCCTCAGCATAGTTAGGTTATTGATGTTTCATCCTCCAATTTAAAATCACATTCATCTTCTTTCAAACCAGCTGTGAGGACATTTTTGGCAAGAAGGCAAGACTAGAAACAATGGGCAGGAACCCATTAAGGAAAGAAGCAACCTAGAATTAAGGAGAACATTCCTAATAGTGAAAACAATTAACTAGTGGAATGACGTGTCTTCAGAAGTTGTGGGTGCTCCATCACTGGAGACTTTTGAGATGAGACTGGACAGCCACTTATTTGGAATAGTATAAGGCAGTGTTAGCAAACCTTTTTGACACCGAGTGCCAAAAATGGAGTACGTACATGTGGGCGTGGGAGCACCGGAAACCGGAAGAGCAGTTCACCAGTGTGCATATGCACACCAAGAAGCTAGTGCATATGCACATGCAAAAACCAGCTGGCTAGTGTCCATGTGCCCATGTGTGCCAGAAACCAGAAGCTCAGCTTCTCGGTGCATGCATGTGCGCCAGGGAGCTGCTCTTCCAGTTTCCAGCACTCCTGGACATGCGTGAAGACCAGCTGGTGTGCCAGAACCCGGAAGAGCAACAGATGATGACTGGCATGCCCAGAGAGATGGTTCTGCGTGCCACTTCTGGCACACGTGCCATAAGTTCGCCATCACTGGTATAGGGTCTCCTGCATGAACAGTGATTGGACTAGAAGACCTCAAAAGGAGCCTGAGTAGTGTAAGGGCGTAATGCCTCCTACAAAGGCAGCATTTAAGATCCAGCTGCCTGCAATTACTTGCGAATTCAATCCCAGCCGGGCTCAAGGTCGACTCAGCCTTCCGTCCTTTATAAGGTGGGTAAATTGAGGACCCAGTTTGTTGGGGGCAATAAACTGACTTTGTATAAATATAAATATACAAAAGTATGAAGGCTATTGCTTAACGCATTGTAAGCCGCCCTGAGTCTCCAGAGAAGGGCGGCATATAAATCAAATTAAAAAAAAAAAAAAGTCCCTTCCAACTCTGTTTTGTTATTCTGTCTTTTCTTACATCACTGCTGTTCAATATAGGTGTCTATTCCTTTAACTGGGTAGCTGAAATGACCTTCATGCCTTGAGTAACCTTCCTGTGAATATAGTTAATTTATATATTTACTCTTAACAAATACTCCCAACATTCTTCACTCACTTATCCCAGGAATAGTCCATACCACAATGAAGGCTGGGGGGGGGGGGGGGGGGCGGAATCTGTCAGACAAAAGTAATTTAGAAAATTTAGAGTTTCTAATTGTTTTACCTTCCTAAATAAATGTTCCCTAGAACCTATCAATCTGGTTAAAATATTAAAACGATTAACTCATTTTAGTTTCTAAAAGATTTTCATAGTAATTCAGTTACAAGATGGTTCTGAAAAACCAAAGCCATGTTTATATCCTAAAAGATACTGTATTATTATTTTCTTATAGCACAGTTGCTTACATCTTGCTTGTTGAATGTATTTCATTTGAAACACCAGGCAAGGCTTTTAGCTGATGCTGTAAGACGTATTATCAGCTTCAGTTGATCAAATCAGCCACTGAGAATAATCCTGAATAATGAATGGACATAATATTTTTCATTTAGATCTAAAGAATGAGAGTTCTAATGGGTTCTCCTCCAAAGAATCTAAAGAATTAATTCAGTGATTCATTCAGCCTCATTTGGGAGGAAATCACATGTTAACAAAACCTCCTGCTTTAATTCTGGAACACCAGTCAGAGCGCATTATGTGCTCACTATGTTCTGGTGCAGAATATAAAGTAATAAGAACTGCAAAGCAGTTCCTAATAGATGCAGCTGCTTAGTGAATTATGCAATTTTTCACCTACTTATTTTTTTTTCTTCACTGTCTGAGCAATATTCTTCAATTTTCAAATCTTTTTTAAATCTTAGACCAGGGATGGGTTCTAAATTTTTTTACTACTAGTTCTGTGGGCGTGGCTTATTTTGTGGGTGTGGTTTGATGGTCATGTGACAATTCTTTAGGATTTAGCAGAGGTACTGGTCTACCAGGCTTTTAACTGCTTGCAGAGCCATACCGGTCTACCCATTTGTTTTTGGAGCGTTTCAGTCTACCCATTTGTTTTTGGAGTGCACTGATCTACCCATTCGTTGTTGGAGCGCACTGTCTACCACCACACTGCCTTTTACCACTGATCAGCTGTAGGGCGGCCCTTTGAAGCACCGCGGCAAGAGTTTAAACAGTTTTTTTTTCCTTCTAGCCAATCAGCTGAGACTCAGGAGGCAGCAAATAGATTGGGGGTGGGTCCAGGCAGAGGTGGTATTTACCGGTTCTCCGAAGTACTCAAAATTTCCACTACCAGTTCGCAAAAACCGGGGAGAACCGGTAGCAACCCACCACTGTCTTAGACCCTGTAATGCTGTGTCTAGGAAGATATTGAGGTATGTGAGTAGAAGTTTCTGCTGTCTTTCCTAGTGTAAGCAGAAAGACTGTGGGAAGGGTAGGCATCTTACAGATAATAGGATAATTAAAATTCAGCTTTATCCACTACTGGCACACTTGCAGGATTTGACTAGAAATGAATGGAAGTGTCAGCCTCTATGATGCTTGCTTGCTATCAGCTACCATAGTGATGAGGGGGGGAATCTATAGGTATTTGGAGGGGCGGGAGTGAGCTGGTGAAGATGTCTTGTAATGTGACTGAAAGGGAGGAAAAGGGAGGAATATTCTCATCATCTTCTGAGCAGCTGAATGGATTTGTTGATAACCAGTCAAGGTCAATCATTCTGGCATACCAGATGGATGGGACCATCTGAAGATGCACCTCACATGACACCTTGGGGAGCTTGGGATTGGACATTCAGCCAGGGTCCTTGGGGGGAGGGATTTGGGAATATTTTCAATATGTAATTTCTGCACCAATTGCCTCAGATCTTGCTTTCTTTTTGTTGCTATCAGTTCATGCTCAGTGAAAGTACCTTTCTCTCCAAACATGGAGTTGGGGTTTTTCTTTCTTGAGTTTTGAGCAAAGGCACATCTGACGGGAAGCCATAATTGGTTATACTTGCTACTTCCTCCAGCTCCTCTGCCTTAAAAGATAGGTCATCACGGTTTACATAATGATTATTCTCCAGTCAGGAAAAGGGTACAATGCAATCATCTTCATTTATGTTAAGGCTGTAATCAAATACACATATGTATCGTACACATCTTTACATTATTTCCTGTGAATCATATAAAAAGTATATTTTTAAAAAATGAGTTTCTATATTTATTATTTATTTATTTAATTTCTATACCACCCTTCTCCCGAAGGACTCAGGGCGGTGCACAGCCAACCGTAAAACAAACCAAATACAAAATTTAAAAGCATTTTAAAATACATATTAAACTATTTGGCCCTCATCATTAAAAAATAAACCCCAGTTAAAAATCATATCTAGACCAGCCGCACTTGTTGGAACAATAGCTTCTTGAGGGCACAGCGAAAGGTGCGTAGGTCAGGGATCCTCCATATCTCCGGAGGCAATTTGTTCCAGAGGGCAGGTGCCCCCACAGAGAAGGCTCTCGCCCTGGAGGCCGCCAGTCGATACTGTTTGACTGACGGCACCCTGAGAATTCCCTCTCTGTGGGAGCATATTGGCTGCTGGGAGGCTATCGGCAGTAGAAGGCGGTCTCATAAGTACCTGGGTCCTAAGCCATGGAGCGCTTTAAAGATGGTCACCACCACCTTGAATCGCACCTGGAAGACCATCTATATGGATTCCAATAGCTGCCGCTCTTTCACAAATGGAAGACTTCGGTGTATCCCACCATTCTTCTCCTTGTTAGTTTTAATTTAAAATATTTTCCTGGTATGGATTTTAAACAGTTTATGGCTTTCAGACTAATTGGCCAGCAAGTATGTATTCCTCATATTAGCTGAGTATGGATCAGAGTTGTAAAGCTAAACATTTGAAGGGCATTTATTTGGGGAAGGGAAGATCTTCCCAGACTTAACATTATGGAAGCAATAAATACTCCAATAGACAAAAAACATTTTTCCCAAAACACATGTAATATTTGTTGTTTAGATATCACAATCTGCCTGATCCTAACTAAAGAGCTATTATAGTAGAAAGCTTTATCTTGTACAATTCATGGATAGGAATTAAAAGTTTCTATTCCAGTTTAAGAGGGAGAACAAGAAAATGCAGAACTTCTTTTTTCCCCTTATTATATTGTGCTGACCTTAATTTCTGTACTTACAAGAACATAAGGATATCAGCACAATGCAGTATAGCAAGATGTTAAACCTTTTTCTATTGGTTCATAAGAAATTTTTCTTCTTGAATGCCTTATGCAGGAAACATCTTGATTCACTATGTATTTTAGATAACAGCTGGGGATGCAGCATGGGTCCACAAAACAGCTAACTGATTTAATTCTCCATAATCAGGATGCACAGTTTACTACCAGATTATAAGAAGAGGCAGCAAGCATTTCTGAGTGAGTTCCATTGCTTGAAGGGGGGAGGGGTAGAAGTCAATAGCTCTTAAATTCTTATTGTTATTCAGACAAATATGAATGTAGAAAAGAAAATAACATAGTTAAGGAAGGAATTGTTTCATCACACCTGTCTGATAAGGAAAACCAATGCATAAAGTGAACAGTCCATCCTTCATTACTCCATCACAAAGTATAAAATTCCAAAGCCTGTATTACCATATTTTTTTGAGTATAAGATGCACTGGAGTATAAGGCACAGCTTAGTTTTTGGGGAGGAAAATGGGGGGGGGGGGGAGGGAATCTGCCTACCAGGTATTCATCTGACTAGCATCCTTAGTCTGGTCAGCTTCAGCACATTAGTTTGCAGTTTTTTTATCCGCTGCTTGGGGATAAAAAACAGCTTCTAAGGCACAGCTGAGAGGAAGCAACAAGAGAAAAGCAGGCAAAGCACAGGGGGAGATCGCTTCATTTGGCTAGTGCCTAGTTAGGGCTGAAAAAAAGCTTCTAAAGAACAGCTGAGTGTCAGAGCAAAGCATGGAGATCACTTCACTCACTAGCACCTCGTTAAAGCACAGCGGAGAGTTGAGGGAGCAGGCAAAGCTGGGAAGATCGCTTCACTCACTAGCGCCTTGTTAGCACTTTGTTAGGGCTGAAAAAAAGCTTTGAAAAAGCTACATTCGGAGACTAAGATGCACCGAAATTTTCCGCCTCTTTTAGGGGGGGGATAAAGGTGCATTTTATACTCCGAAAAAGATGGTAGTTATAGTTTGAAAAATACTACAAACAATACAGATTTTGAAAACTAAATTATTTCTTCAGTAGAAGAAAATAATTTAGAAGTAAAGTAACAATTTTAAAATAGCTTATGTATGCAAACATAAAAGTGCATTTAGTAGTTGTAATTACAATTTCTACCGCAGTCTAATTAAAGAGGACATCCATCACATATATTGCCTTCTTAACTAATAACAATCAGTTTTGCAAGGTGGATACATAGCACACTTTTTCCCCTCTTCCAGACTCTGAAGGAAAACTTGCATAATTTGAGAAGAAAAAAGGAATCCCCAGATAATAACTTTTCTCAACTTCTGCTCTTTTTGGTAAGAGGATATTTTTCAATCCTGTGTACTCATGAGGGTTAAATAAGATTTTTTAAAAATAAGGTTTACTTGAAAATGCTCTGTACTTACCTCTTCGTCTTTTCCAAATCTTCTACTTTTCTTTCATGCACCATTTTTTTTGTTTCTAAATTCAGAAAAGTGAATGTTCTCAGTTTTTATAAACTGACTCAAACGAATTATTTTTTATAAAAAAAAATTGCTTTGGATTTTTTCTAAGTACAGAATGAATGTATAGAAATACAGCTGTTTCCACAGAAACATAATTTAAGTCTAGTTTCAATTCAAATGACTATATAATAGCTACCTGTGTTTCTCTAGATAGACATCCTTTGGGTGTTTGGAGTTTTGTTCTCTGTTCCCCCATAGGATTTTTCCCCCAGTCTTTGGGCCTCCAAAGGTATGATCAAAGAATGTGAGGTATCTGGAATGCGTGGGCCTGAATTTTTGCTCCCTTTTAGAATGGATGAATATATAAACCAAAGACAGAAGAGCTATGTTAAGTCCAGTGGTGGGTTTCCCAGGTTTGGACCGGTTCGCAGGAAACCAGCAGGAGGTCCCATCCACCGCCTTGGATGTCATCATCGGCGATCTATGCATACACAGAAGCAAGGCGCGCAACCCCGTTGCAAACCGGTAGTAAAAGTAAGTAGAACCCATCCTTGGTTAAGTCCCTTGGAGGTTTAAGACATCTATTACTTTAATTTTGTAAAAAAAAAGATAGCTACAAAAACCTTTCTACAGCATTTCAGTATATGACCACCAAATTTCAATCATGCTGGTTTTCTTTGAGGAATCCAAAAGGGAGCTGAGGATTTTGTTATCCATGGATCACATTAACCGATTCTGGAAATGGAAAGTACCTGTCAATGAAAATTCTGGAGTTTATAATGAAATTATATATACTAAAATAAATACTTGCTCAAAGAATCAATGCATTTTTTAAAAAGTTGCTATTCAAATCATTTATCAATTTCTTTCTAATGCTTCCAATTCATTTTTTAAAAAAATTCCTCTGGAAAGAATCCCTTTCAGCCCCTCCTGCTCACTTTAGAATGTATCTGTAATTCTCAATAGCTTTCATCAAATAATTCTACATAATTATACCACAATTATACTCTTTTCCTTTTTACAAAAATACTTAATATTTTTATTAATATTAATAATATTAATATTTTGGGGGGAAATGGCCTGAAACACAAAGATTGTGTTTCTAATGTGGGTAGACAATTTCTCTCCATTCCCCAGTTTTTGTCAACATATTATAAAGAAAGCCATTAAAAAATATCATTTTTTTACTAATTTTGTTTACAATCTTTTAATATTATACATCGTTTCTGAATAACATGCACTAGGAAATTTCATTGAATAATGCCTTTAAATTGAATCTTTAAATCACCTGAGATGTTGAATCCAATCTGATGCTTTTGAATTGTTTTGAAGATATTCAGTTTAATAGGTTTTTCTGGCTTTGCAGCTTCTCAAACATTTTTGTCATTTTTCTTTCACATAGGGACAAAATGAATAATAGTTTAGCGATGTGAGTGCTTTGAAATATATGTACGTGTTAGGAAAACTGTTTTCTCTCCTCTGAAGAAGACCTCCATATGAGTCCATGGTAAGTGTTAGTACCTTATTCTTTGGTTCAAATTTCTTTAAGTGGAATCATTTGAAAATATAAGACTAAGAGACTGATTTATTCTGCTATTCTTTTCTGATTTTGTTTGTTCTTTGTTCCATTCTTTGTTCTTTTTCATTGTCCTATGTTAACTTTTATCTCTAGTTGTGAAACACTTTATTTGACCTATAACATCACCCCTGAAAGTCTTTGGGTCCACTTTTCCTGTCTTTTTTTCCCAGCCCTTTAACTTCTCCCTTATATTGTCCCCCCACACTCTCAATAATCCATCTGCATTCTTTTTCCTACTTGCTTATTTGTCCATTGTTCTGAATTACTATTCTTCATTTTGAGAATAGTTTAAAACAGTGATGGTTAACCTTTTTGGTGCCGAGTGTCCAAAGCGTGCATGCATGTGCACAAATGAAGTGTGTGTGTCCAAACCCCCAAAATGCAATGCAAGCATCCCCCCGCATATGCAACCTGCCCCTGCACATGTACCCCACCCCCTGTGCATGCAGCCCAGCTCCCCATGCCCCGTTTTAACTTCTAGGTTGTGCAGGAGTCTTTTCAGGCTGAAAATGGGGCCCCATGCCTGCGAACCCCCCCCCGCATGCACCCTGCTCCCCCTTGCATGCGTGTGCATCTCCCACATTCGCCCCACACGCATTAACGGCAGAGACCTGAAGGCCAGCTAGCCGGTGGGAGGTGCACGCGCATGCGTGGTGGAGCTGGGTTGTTGCAATGGCTGGCTTGCCCGCAGAGAGGGCTCTGCATGCCACCTATGTCCCATGCGCCATAGGTTCATCATCACAGATTTAAAAGAATGTTTATTTATGTTTAGAGAATAGTGCAGGGATTGCAGGGGGTAATAAAAAATTAAGGGATAGGCATGCACTGCTCTCTATGGGATTGCCTATTTAAAGTGGGGACATATTTCGAAAGTAACTGGCAATTTGCCTGCAGAACCCTCAATCTTGTAGTGTCATGATGGTTGAGACTCCATGTGATACAAATGCAGTTAACTGGATGTGCCCTGTCTTTGTGAGGTTCGCCTTAGAGATAAGTTGGTAAGTTTGCTTATCTTCATCCCTGAAACACAGCAACATCCCTACTTGAGCAAGATGATTAACTGAAGGTAGAGTTCTCCAACACCTGGAGGCCTTCAACTTGTCTTCTTTGAACCAATGGTCAGAGATGATTTTGGGGTTCATGGGCACTATGGCAACAATAAGATTTGACCCAAATTATTAATGATTCAATGAAGACAAGTATATATTCTACCTTCTTCTATTACATTAAAGAATAATAGATTAAGTATCTGTTCTGCTTTTAAATTAAAGCTAACCAATATCTTTTTTTTAAATATGGCGATCGGCACTATAATCACAACTTTAAATAAATGAATGCCTGAATGGTTGCCTAAATTTCCTTAGTGGAAATTTGAGAAAATATGATTGTTGCAGTCATGCATCCAAACATTTACTTATGCTAGTGATTTGAGAAATATCATGCCTTCATTTTTTTTCTCTTTAAAACAAAATGCATCTGGACTATTTGCCATTCGTTGTGGAAGAGCAATTTAATGGTAGGATGCTATACTGACAATGGAAAATGTGAATGACAACAGTATAAATAGAGACAAGAGAGCCAAAATGGTGGAATGAGCCACAGTGGTGCAGTGGTTAGAGTGCAGTATTGCTGGCTATTTCTGCTGACTGCCAGCTGCCTGCAATTTGGCAGTTAAATCACACCAGGCTCAGGGTTGATTCAGCCTTCCATCCTTCCAAGGTGGATAAAATGAGGAGCCAGATTTTTGGGGGCAATATGCTGACTCTGTAACCTGCTTAGAGAGGGCTGTAAAGCACTGTAAAGTGGTATATAAGTATAAGTGCTATTGCTAAAACAAAGAAAAGAAATATTACAACAAAAATATACCAGAGAAATGGCACAATAAGAACTCTGAGATATTGAAGAAGGTTAAAGACCCTAAACCACCTGTAATAGAAGATGTCATCCATTATAAAAATGCACTTAGCCAATTCAGTTTGTATTAAAGCAACCAGCAATGGGAGAAACAATATAGTTGAACAATATCCAATAAGTGTAATTTAATGCACTTTTCTGAGAAAGATTTTTCTACCACTTCAAGGATTCTGAAAAATTTGTTTTCCTAAAAAGATTACAGGTAGATTTTTTTTTCTTTAGAAAAAAGGAGAAAGCCTCTTAGCAGAAATAAGTACTATCTTAATGTTAAAATTACATACAACAAGAGTTTCTGCATAATTGAGCAAATTATGCAGAAACTAATAAAAATAATACTTTATTCTATATTAATAAATATGACAAGTGTTTCAGAAGACTGATGTATCGTCAATTATTACGCCTAAAATGGATTTTTGCTGTCAATCCAATCCACTATTTTCATGGAATTTATTTTAAGTACAGTCCACAAAAACACCCCTCCAGATGTAATTCAAAGAATATGATGTTAAAGGAAATTTAGGCAAAGTTACAAAAAAGTTAGAATTGTCAAGCACTGAAAGAAATGAAGTGTGAATCAGGATTAGGCATGAAGGGCATATAATGGAAATGTTTAGCACTTCATTATTATATCAAGGGAAAATAATGTGGCCAGAATAAAGCCAAATTGGGACAAAAAGCAATTAGGAAATTCACAAAGGTAAGATAAGAAAAGTAATAAGGAGCTACTATAGCCCTTTTCCTAATAATTTATTATTAATTATTAATCATTATTAATAAATAAAATAGAAATATGTGTGTATTCATAAGACTAGAATACAGAAATGACAGAGCTGGAAACGCTCTGTCATTTTAGGGATATTCTACTCCAACCACCTCTCAAGCAGACAAATGGCTGTGCAGTCTCATCTTAAAAGCCTCCAGATATGAGAAGATACAACAACAACAACAACAGATATGAGAAGGCATCTTGCAGGAAGCCCACATTGCCATTTTTTCAGGTAATCCTCAATTTACAACCATTAATTTTGTGACCAAATTTACAGCACTGCTAAGCAAAAATTCCCTGTATAGACACTGAACATTATGTCAGGAATGTTATGATGCAAACAATGCAAATTAAATCAATTTTTACAGTGACATCAAAATGTTTGCGACATTGCTTGTAAATATTAAAAATATTAAAAAGATCATCCAATTTAATAAATATGTATTTATTTATTTAATAAATTTAATAAATATGTCTTTATTTATCTATGTAGCTCATAACCATAAATAGGATGGATGGATGAAAGGATGGGTGGATGGATGGATGGATAGATGGATGGATGGATACATACAGGGGTGAAATGTTACCGGTTCGGACTGGTTCAGCTGAACCGTTAGTAAAAAATGCTACTGCTTTGCTGAACTGGTAGTAAAAAATGTAAAACGAAAGTTCCAATGATCAGTTGAGCGACCGGCGATCGTCGGAACTTTTTAAAAAACTTTTAAAGCATTTTTTTACTACCGGTAGTTTTTACCACCGATGATCACAGCTGTGCTGGGCGATCACCAGAGCCTTTTAAAAAACTTTTTTAAAGCATTTTTTTTACTACCTATTCGCCCAAGCCGGTAGTAAAAAAATGCTTTTAAAAAAGTTTTTTAAAAGGTTCCCACACATGCCACAGCTGATCACCCCCCCAACACACACACGCTGTTCTACTTACCTGCCCAAGCCTCCTTTTGGTGTGCACTAGATTTCACCACTGGATACATACCCCAAAACAACCCACCAAGACATCTATGCTCCCAACATCTCATCTGGGTCTTATCAGAATAACAGAACAACAAAGTTAGAAGGGATCTTGGAGGTATTTTAAAATATTTACAGTACTTTTTGGAGTATAAGATACACTTTCTCCCCCCCAAAAAGAGGGTGGAAATGTTGGTGTGTCTTATACACTTAATACAGCCATTATTGGCCTCCCGAAACCCCAACCCGTGCATTCCATTTTCACCTAAAACAGGCCTGTGTTTTGCAAAAACGGGATGTGCAGAGGGTTTGGGAGGCCTGCGGAGTGCTCCTCAGGGCTGGGGAGGGCAAAAATACAATGCGTGGGGGCAGGGGTGAAATCCAGCAGGTTCTGACAGGTTCTGGAATTGGTAGTAGAAATTTTGAGTAGTTTGGAGAACCAGCAAATACCCTCAATGGCTGGCCCCAGAGTGGGGTGAGAATGGAGATTTTGCAATATCCTTCTCCCTGAAGTGGGGTGGGAATGGGGATTTTGCAATATTCTTCCCCTGCCACACCCACCAAGCCACACCATGCGCACCAAGCCATTCCCACAGAACCAGTAGTAAAAAAAATTAAATTTCACCACTGTGTTGAAGGTTTGGAGGCCAAAATGGGCCCATTTTTTACAAAAACAGAGTGTGCAGAGATTTTGGGAGGCCCGCAGACTGCTCCTGGGGAGGGCAAAAACACAATGTGTGGGGGAGGGATTGGGAGGACAAAACCGGGGCTGTTTTCATGAAAATGGACCCATTTTTCGCAAAAATGGGATGCACAGAGGAATCAGAGGCCCACAGAGTGTTCCTGGGGGCCAGGGAGGGCAAAATCTTTTTTTTTTCTTTTTTTCCTCTTCGAAATCTTGGTGCATCTTATACTCTGGTGCATCTTATAGTCCAAAAAATATGGGTAGCTCATTTCTATGAGGCTTGTTAAAAGTATAAATTACCTGAAAACAATGACAGGTTTTGACTTTGATTGGCTGAGTTAAATGTCTTCTTCTTCTTCTTCTTCTTCTTCTTCTTCTTCTTCTTCTTCTTCTTCTTCTTCTTCTTCTTCTTCTTCTTCTTCTTCTTCTTCTTCTTCTTCTTCTTCTTCTTCTTTCTCCAAACATACAAATTACATTTTTTCAGAACAGAGCTTTGATCCGGTCATCAATTTGTTCAATTTTTGGTCATTTTAAACAAACTTTTATCTATTCTATTTTGCTATAACACTTATTTCTTAATCTTAAATCACATATTCAACTAATACCATCTTTAAAAAAATTAACACATATTTACTTAATCAAAACAATTTCCCTTCTATTAACCCACCTTAAATCTTAATTCAATTAATAACTCATAATACATAATACATAATTATTACTTTATCAAATTTTAAATCTTATCTTTAATCTTTAAAATATAGCAATTTAACATTTAAACATAGTTCTTAGTTCAAACGTTTTTTTCTTCTTTTAGATGGCTTTTTACAAGAAGAATACAGTACTTTGTTCTTTCTTCTTTTCCTTCCCTTGCAGCTTAGAAAGCTGTTTTGTTACGTGGGGTTTTTGTGTGTGTGTGTGAGTGTGTTGTTTTTTTACCTATAGGATATAACGCTAGAGACACATTGTTCAGAAAAAAAGTGGCCCTAGAGACACATAAAATACTGACTCTAGAGATCCATAATAGGGTTGTTCAATTTATACACATAAGTGCTGCTAAAAAAAAGGACTGCCGTGAATAAACTTTTTGTCTCAACATTTCCCCTATACTTTTGTGATTCTTAAATAATTGATGTTGCTACTTTGAATTTCTATTATTGTTTTATACAAAGATACTACATTTGGGATTAAATATTTTTTGGGAAAATAGCCTAGATATTCAATATCTCTAGAAATGAGATGTTGAAAGCTCCTCAAGAATTATGAGATATCCCATCTATTTGATTAATTGTGATAAGAGCCGAAGTAGCACAGTGGTTAGAGGCTACTTCTGCTGACTGCAGGCTGCTAGCAGTTTGGCAGTTCGGGTCCTACCAGCTCAAGGTTGACTTAGCCTTCCATCCTTCCGAGGTAGGTAAAATGAGGACCCAAATTGTTGAGGGCAATATGCTGACTCAGTAAATTGCTTAGAGAGGGATGTAAAAGCACTATGAAGGGGTATATAAGTCTAAGTGCTATTGCTATTGCTATATGGCTTTCATATTAACCTCTTTTTTGAGGCATGGCACATTTGACTTCATGGTGAACTCCTGATACAATGTTCAGTTTTTCAGGTTAAGCTACTCCTTACTACCAGGTGTTATTTATTTTGAAGGAAATCAAAATAGGACACATAGCTTCACAAATATTCTTAAATATTGATAAGGATCAGTAGGAATACTCCACTGAATGAAGTAGAAAGATAACTAGAGATTTGGTCTTGTCAATACTGCTGCTGAGCCAATATAAAATAAATACATGGGAGAGAAAAAAAATCTTACTTGAACAAAATCATTTTGCAACCACTATAGTTCTTTCTATTTATTTATCTAGGTGGGTTCAAAATTATACATCTGAATGAATAATATAGCATATATGATAAGAACCAATATTAATATAATTAATTCAGCATGATTTCTAAGCTAAATTCCATGTGCTCTTCCAGCTAAAACATTATGATTAATGATTGGTTGTGAAAGATTATTAATAATTTTATTTCTTTTAGAAAGCCTGATTTTTTTTAAAAAAAAGTTTTTATATTTGGTATGATAGTATTGAAAAAAGTTACATATGATTTAAAGAGAGTCACATCTACATGGGAAAGATCTCAAGTGCGATTGCTATCTCTTGCTGAAGGTTTGACTTTCTAGGTCTGATGTCCCTTTCTCTTTTTGATCCTTTTCTTTATTGCCACATAATGGACTGCAAAAAAGAAAACAACAAATCATACCTTGAGCAGAGTAAAAACTCTTCTACAGACATTACATATTGTCTTGGAGATAACTGGCTTTTAATCGTGGCACATATCCAGTCCTGCTTTAGAAATACATTTCCATTATGTCTCAATAAAGACACAACAAAATTAATTATTAATGGGACATATTAATCATCCAATATACTTTGAAATAATATTTGGTCTCATTGGTCAAGCAAAACTAGACTGCGATCCCCATGGCAAATATTGAAATTACAATGCAAAAATATCATCTGCTACAGTTGAGATAATATCCAAATTTTATTGGATTTTACCTTCTGTGCAGAGATATCTAGAATAATCCTGTAAAGAGATATGTGGCTGCCACCTTTTTGGCTGTCAAATGGTAGTTTTCAGGATGGTAATAAAAAAATACAGGAGAATGTCAGTGGGCTTAAAATGGGGAGGAAATAGCAATGAACATGAATCTTATCTCCAATACTCTGTGCACATTAACTCTATTTAAGCACCACTTATAAACCTGTCTGCATTTGAGTAACTTATGTTTGACCTTCATATTCACTGGCAGATATCAGTGTAAACCTGAACTGAACTGAAATGTGCATGTCAAACTTTGAAAGCTGGATTAGTGGGTTTTTTTGTATTGGGTTGAATGCATTTTCAAGTGAGAAAGAAGTGGCAAATTTATGGATATACAACCTATAGCATACACATGTGTAACTGCAAATGTAATGGTAAACAATCCATTGTTGAATCTATAGACATAAATCTAATAGTTATATTTGTATAATTAATTTTGATGAGAAGAATATAGTTACCTGTTATGTTAACTTACTTTTAAAATGATATAAATCAAATGTGACATTGTTTGTCATGCAGCAGACTACTACTGCATCATAATCAAGATATGTGGAAATGCAGATCAATTAATATGTTTATCCTAGAAATTGAGCAATAGGATTTCCTGAGTAATCATGTGGAGAATTACCTTTCATCTATTTACCAGTGCACTTACAATAGGCATAAATGTCAGCCTATATATATATATATATATATATTTGGTGCACTGCGTATAAAACTGAAGGTTTATTAAAGAAACAGTATAGCACAATTCTATTACTTCTAACACTCAATTTCCCTGAAATGATATTTACTGCTGTTGAAAATATTTGGTTGATCTCCAAGGATTCCAGACACAATTTGCTTTTATGGAAGTTCCTCAGTTTCTTTTGGCAATGCTTAAAATCCAATGTTAAATTCATGACAAGCATAAGGTTGTTGACAGTTAGATATAATACACTTAAAGCAGGGGTGAAATCCAGCAGGTTCTGACAGGTTCTGGAGAACCAGTAGCAGAAATTTTGAGTAGTTCAGAGAACCGGAAAATACCACCTCTGGCTGGCCCCAGAGTGGGATGGGAATGGAGATTTTGCAGTATCCTTCCTCTGCCATGCCCACCAAGCCACACCCACCATACCACACCATGCCCACCAAGCCACACCCACAAAACCAGTTGTAAAAAATTTTGAATTTCACCACTGCCTTAAAGTTCTAAAGAAAGATGGACAAAGAATTAAAAACAAACATGAATCATAAATTTGAAAGTTACTCAAATCAAGAAAAAAACTAAAGGCAATTGAGAAAAATAAAATTCAGTTTTTGAAGTGAATTTAAACATTTTATCTTGTAGAAAATGTAAGGATTTCTAATTGTATAGTTGCAGATTGTTATATGGTTTATTGGTTGCAAAGGTAAATGAAGAGATTTTTAACATTTATTTAATTACTGCCTTAGCTATCTATTTCTGGGGTTTTTAATACAGTATATGCTACTTCAATCCAGCAGAATTCTGAGTGGCTCATGCTTCAGGACAGTTGAATCCTTAATATGGCAGTTTCAAACTTTTTTTTTATTTCATGTGGGCTCCTATATTTTTACTGTAAACTTTTGTTCACTACCACCAAAGCTAAAAGTAAACAACTGAGAACTTATTGTTATCATAGATGAACCCCATCCCACATGGCCACCAGACATAAATCATTTTTTTGACAAAATATTCAAAATATAGTTAGATTACCGACATATACAGTATATATGGCTTACACAAGAAAAACAGTCTTATTGGATTTCAGTAAATCTCACAGAAAATTGCCTAAGTTATTGAAGAATGTAAAGTTCTCACATGAGATCCATTGTGTAAGAGAATTATGAATAACATGGCTTCAATTGAAACCAAAATTCTCCACTTTGTTCATATGCAGAAAAATGGCAGCATTTTGCTAAATATTCTGAGTCTCAACTAAGACAATCTTCAGATTTTGTTTTACAGAGACTATATGATCCACTGTGTGTGGTGAAATCATGACTTGTTCTATTTTCCCCATGTCTGCCTTTCAAAGACTGTAAAACTCTGTAAAGTTAGATATTGTAAACCATTTAAACTACAAACTTACATTCAGATATCTGTGATGTGTGAATGAAATTGATTAAGCAGAAAATTTGGATTAGTTTAAAGTGTAAACTATAATACAAAAACATTTTTCTTCATTTTAAGCCTTAAACTGAAAGTTCTTTTCCCACACCTAGTTGTATATTTTTCTGAAAATATCTATTATATTAAGTCAGTATTTCAAAACATTCCTACTACTAGGAATGTTCAAATATCTACTACAAATCAGTTTATATTTTGTATTTATATTACTCCTTGGAAAAATGATGAATAGTTTGTATAAAATTGCTAATAATCACTTATCATCTGATATCAATAAGAACACAATAAAATCACTATCATATTTTTTCCCCATTCATTTCAGTAGAAGATCAACCCTTGATACAATAGTTGAGATATTGAACTTGAAATTGGCTACCCAGGTTCATGTTCACAGAAGTTGTGGCTTTGGGCCACTCACAGTCTCTTAGCCTCATTCTTGTGTACATTCTTGTGTACAGAAAAATAAGCACAAAGCTATGCACACAATAAAGGGCATGGTGGCTCAGAGGCTAAGATGCTGAGTTTGTCGATCGAAAGGTTGGCAGTCCAGCGGTTAGAATCCTTATTGACACATAATGGGGTAAGCTCTTGTTACTTGTCCCAGCTTCTGCCAACCTAGCGGTTCGAAAGCAGTTCTACTTGCATTGTAAAAAATGCAAGTAGAAAAATAGGGACCACCTTTGGTGGAAAGGTAACAGCGTTCCATACACCTTTGGTATTTAGTCATGCCGGCCACATGACCATGGAGACATCTTCAGACAGCGCTGGCTCTTCAACTTTGAAACGGAGATGAGCACTACCCCCTAGAGTCAGGAACAACTAGCACATACGTGTGAAGGGAATATTTACCTTTACCTATGTACACAATCAATTTGTGCAGTACATCAAATAAATAAACAAATAATTATAATTGTTCAATATTGCTATATATCATTCTCTTCCCCCTCTTAAATACCATATTCATACATGGTACTTGGGTTCATGTAACACAATCTTGTATTAAGAAAACACATTTGCATTGAAACAAATAAGCAAAAAACCAACTCTATATGATTGAAAATGGTGGCCTGGTGGCCTGCCTTAGACTACTAGATGGGTTTTCCATAACATGCTACTGAATCTACCAATCCCCATTATTTTCTTGTTTTAATGTATTATGCAAACTCAGCCTTGAAGCTTAAAGTCTCAATATATATGGTGTAACTATTGAGACAATGGTTCAAAATTTTGATTTCCTGGGGATTTTTGATATTCTATAATATGTCAAAGAATCAGATATGGTTCAATTACATTACATAAATTTAATATCTCATTATATATGCCTCTAATTCAAATCAAATTTAATTTTTGCCATGGTCCTATCATTCCTTTGAAGTTATTCTTCCCACCTTGTAAAAACTGTATCCTTTCTCACTAAAAAAATGAGACTGTCCCTTTGGCCTGAAGAAGATTTTGCATTATGTGATATTAGATAATTAGTCCAATTAAAAAAGATGAGATTAAATAACTAATCTAAACAGTGCCTTCAATAATGGGATTGGGAGATCACCGGAAGCATCACGACAAGACAGGGAATTAGTGGGCTTTGATGAGCTCTGCAAAAACCTGGACTAACAAACCGCTGTCAAGTGGCCTTTGGACCAGAATCATCCTGTAGGGACAGGGAAGAGGAGAGGCAACTCGGAAGACCAGAGGAACAGGCAAGTTCCTCAAAGGTCAGAGGAATTTATCTCTAAATTGGCAGCAGGAGCGGCAGCCATTGCAGCTGTCACGAAGCTGGGGCAACCGGCCCAAGCAACGAGCAGGAGCGGTGAAAGGAGTTTTGAAGCTGGGTGAGTGACAGCCAACACAGATGAAATAACAGCACTAAAAAGTTTTTAAATTTGGAAAAACCCCAGCAAGAAATCGGTGGCTAAAGGGCATGGGGGGAGGGGAAGAGGAGGTCGGGAGCAGAATTTAAAGGAATAACACCCCCCCCCCAATTGACTTTTGGAAGGAAATTATTTGGAGAATATCAAAGATCAGAAGAAATAACCCTAAATATGGAAAAAGGATTGGAAAACATAAGCAGATCCTTCTTTTGTCTTTTTTGAAGGTTAAGACAAACAAAAGAGAATTGAAATAAGCCCCTGTAACAGAAGTGTTTTTATAAATTGAAAAAATATTTTTAAAAAGAGAGAAGAAAGTATTGCTTAATTGGGATTGGATTAGACTAAGTGGATATTTTTAAAGTGAAAGAGAAGAAAAGAAACTATTAAAATAGTTAACTGAAACAAAATGGATACCGTGTTAAACTTCCTATAAGAATTGTGGATTGTAGAGAGACATCTTCAGGAGGAAAAGAATGGTGCAACTTGTAATTTTTGTTTTGGAAAATTCTGAACTCTGTTTGAGATAACAGTGGTGAGAACTTTGGGGGAGGATTTTTCTGTTTGCAAACGGCTTGACTTTGGAGGGAAGAAAGAAAAGAAAAAGAGATCTTTAATGAGACTTTTAAAATTGGAATAAGATGAATTTGGAGAGAGTAAAATGGAGGAAAAATCAAAGAGATGGTTATAATGATGTATTCAACTTTGAAAATGGAAAAAAGGGAAATGAAAACAATGTTGCATGGAAAATTGAAATCTGAGGACTTAATAACTGAGACAGAACACATTCAATATGACAAGGACTTAAAGACAGAAATACAAGATGCAGAGATTGAAAACAAAGAAAATAAAGAATGAGATCAATTATGTAAAATTAACTGAATGTGAAGACAGTAACAATAAAAAGGAGATTTTTGGATATTATATTGAAATTAACAATGGGAAAAATAAAAATGATGGGAAGAAACGAAGCTGGATAGAGAGATGGAACAGAAAAAATACAAAAAGCCTAGATGATTACACTGGGATTAACAGTGGAATGACAAAGAGAGAAAAGGGTTGGAAAATACTAGGAAATATAGGGCAAAATAGAAGAGTCCAGGACTTTAATTCACAAAATGATTACATTGAGGTTAACAATGGTAAAACAACAGAAAGAGAAAAGAGAGGGGAAACAATGGGACAGAGATGGCAAAATAGGAAAATTCAAGAAGTTAGAACACAAAAGAAAAAATGAGGAAAGAAAAGGATAAAAATTTTAAAAAAGGAAGACAGAAAGGAAGATAGAAATGAGAGAAGAATATGTTACAGATATTTAGAATTGAAATATGGATTGAAGTTAAAATATTTGAAAATTAGATTTTGTAAAAAGAAAAGATATTAATGGACATAATGAATTAACAGTATTCATTATGACGGTATTTGAGAAAATTGATGGGTATAATAATTGGGATATGATTTAAATATCTATAACCATTGTAATAATTTGAATATTTTCAACAATACATTTATCTAAGCAAAAAAAGAAAAGAAAATTGAAATGATACAGGATTATGAATTAATTAAATAAGACTTATTTAATTGGCTTTTAAATAAATGGATTGTTAAATAGACAGAATTTAGGGAAATAATTGGGAATTGTATTATGTTGTGTTATTTGAATTAAGAATTCTGTTTAATTGTTAAATTGGTATATTTTTAAGATTAGAGATAAGATTTAAATTTGATGAAGTAATTAAATAAAGATTTAATGAATATTGTATGAAGCAATAACAAAATGTAGGGAAGTTTTAGAAATTGAAATAAGATTCAGAAATATAAACATGTTTGAACTGTATTGTTAATAGTGAGAATTTAGGGTAAGAATTGTGAAATGTATTATGAGGTATTATTTGAATGAAGATTTAAGGTGGATTAACAGAAGGGTAACCATTTTAATTAAGTTAATATGAATAGCTTACTATAAAATGGTAATAGTTGAGATATGTGAGTCAAGATTAAGAAATAAATGTTATGGCAAAAATAGAATATATAAAATTGTGTTAAAGATGGAGCAAAAAGTTGAACAAATTTATGACCGGATCAATGCTCTGTTCCAAAAAAAATGTATTGTATGTTTGTCTGTGTGTTTTAAAAAATAAAAAAAATGTTTGCATAATAATAATAATAATAATGGGATTGGAAACCAAGCTTCTCTCTTTCAAATGACTTGTTTTGTGATGCTTACTGAAAAAGTCCCTGGATTTGCTGTCACATTACCATACTGCTTACCAAAGAAATAAGTTATGTGTCTTATATTTGCAATACAGTTATTCAATGTTTATCCTCAGTATAGCTGGCTATATACGCATTTAATGTATGTTAGTAATACTTGACCAACTGCTTTTCCCGAAATTATTTCATCCATTTATTTTTTCAAAATGAATCTTAGCAGTAAATCCTCCACACTATAGTTCAATTGAAAAGTCAATATTGAATTCAATCTCTTTTAGGCATTAAGTATGCAAATTTATTTATAGCCCCAGAGAAATGTAAGGAAACAGGATATACTAAGACATCTCTAGAAGCTTTTTTTTTCAAGATTGCAATCTATTACTTTTTGAATCCTCTCCTTTTACTGTTCAAAATATAAACAATAGAATATCCTGTTACTATAGTGTTGTGTGATAATCTGAAACCCCAGGTAGCCTGGATATCACACACAAAAGAGGTTTGCTTTATTTTTTCATCTGTATAGTGGTTTGAGCAAATTAGCTGAAGGAATATATACTATAGTTTCATCAGCGTGCTATAAATAAATGAAAGTACATTGCACGGGTGAAATCCAACAGGTAATGACAGGTTCTGAAGAACTGGTAGGGAAAATTTTGAGTAGTTCGGAGAACCGGCAAATACCACCTCTGGCTGACCCCAGAGTGGGATGGGAATGGAGATTTTGCAATATCCTTCCTCTGGAGAGGGGTGGGAATGGAGATTTTGCCTTGCCCTGCCCACCAAGCCACGCCCACCGAGCCACACCCACAGAACTGGTAGTAAAAAAATTTGGATTTCACCACTGGTACATCGGTTACAATGATTCAAATTTACCTCAATTATTTATACAGCTGTCTTGAGTTTTGTGTATGTATGTGTATAGTTTACCATTTTTCCTTCTACAGAGGAATTATTGAGTCTGTCATCTGCACCTCTATAACTATCTGGTTTGGTTCTTCAACCCAACAAGACAGACACGGACTTCAATGGATAATTAGAACTGCAGAAAAAACAATTGCTACCAACCTGCCTTCCATTAAGGACCTGTATACTGTGAAAATATTTACAGACCCCTCGCATCCTGGACATAAACAGTTTCAATTCCTACCCTCAGAATGACATTATAGGGCACTGCACACCAGAACAACTAGACACAAGAATAGTTTTTTTCCCGAACGCCATCACTCTGCTAAACAAATAATTCCCTCAACACTGTCAAACTATTCACAAAGTCTGCATTACTATTAATCTTCTCATCATTCCTATCACCCATCTCTCCCACTTATGACTACATGACTGTAACTTTGTTGCTTGTATCCTTATGATTTATATTGACTGTTTCCTAATATGATTTGATTGCTTATTTGTACCCTATGACTATCATTAAGTGTTGTACCTTATAATTCTTCATGAACGTATCTTTTCTTTTATGTACACTGAGAGTATATGCACCAACACAAATTCCTTGGGTGTCCAATCACACTTGGCCAATAAAATCGTATTCTATTCTATTCTATTCTATTCTATTCTATTCTATTCTATTCTATTCTATTCTATTCTATTCTATTCTATTCTATTCTATTCTATTCTATTCTATTGGTTGATTATGTGATTGGATTATGTGCCCTAAATTTGATCTATGCGGTCTTGGCCGCATAGATTTTCTCCACAATATTCTGTCTCCAAATTGTCCCTCAGATCATCCAATGTGCGCCCATTGCCTCTGTAACTGAGTCTATTCATACAGCTGCTTGTTTTTGAAGAGTGCGTTGGCAATGAAGCTCTCAAGATGGTACATGCAGTCCATCTTGCTTTAACTTCTCATAGCAGAGCGATACAAATATTATATTGTGTGTCATGCTTTCACATACAGGATTTTACATATTTTCCCATTGGAAGGAGGAAGAGGGTTCTCTTTTTCGTACAGGGTACATCCTGTGCAGTATTTTTCAGTTACTAGTACCTCCTGGTGGTCAGTATAGCTGTTAGCAACAAGGAATTCATTTGTCTGACAGAAACCAAGTCATTCTACTGTTTCATTTTGGTTTTATAGGTCATAGAGTCCAACTAGGTTCGCCTCCTTAATATTTACAACTTTGCCATTCTAATTACAGCTACAATAAGCACATATTGCTTGCACATTCTGTCAATTTCCAACATTTTCTTCTACATCAGTAGTTGAAGTATAAATTTGGATAATTGTCATATCAGTTATCTAATTAATATTATTTGGTAATTGAGTCTAGTATATCAAAATTTTACCCTAAATATATTCTGTCTTAATTTCAACAACATTCCTTTTTTTAAATATCCCTAGTAGTGAATAGTATGCTTTTCTACTTTAAATGTATAATTCCAGTAATTTTGATTTACTGATATCTGTCAACTTGTTGTTGATTTATGTCATTTTTCACTCTACTGAACTTGCCATGTTCATGCTTATTTGGATTCAAGCTCCCGCTGTAATTCTGCCTTTGCAGAAAATTCCAGTAATTTGGGCCATACACATTTTCAGCACAGATCATTTTTCAGCACATTAAAAAAAAATCCTTCAGAGACAAAAACTACTTGCAGGAGTCAGTTTAACTATAAGTGTTTCCTCATTATAATGCCATTAACTTCGAATCAACTACTCATTCTGATTGAAGAAGAAAATTCCTATAAAAAGGTTATATCTTAGAGGCTATAATTTAGATAGTTTAGCTGCCATATTTTTATTATTTCTTATGCTATTCATGAATAAATATATCAGGAATTAGAAAATCTAATTTTCTTTTTTCATTTGTTAGCTTTTGATAAATAGTATTAAGCCTGTGATATGTTGACTGGAGAAAACTGCTGGTCTGTCTTCATTTTTTCACATCAAGGTCACTGTTGCAGCACCTGAAAAATGAAACAAATGGCTATTATGACAGGTGTCAAAGGGTGAAATATGTAAGGTCAATTATATAGTTTGTTTAATATTCTTCTAATATCTCATCTGTTGAAAGACTCTTCTATTCCTAATGATAAATACTAAATAAATAATTCTTAATGCTTGAGATATTATTTTAACCTTTCATTTCTGCTTTAATTTCCAAAATGGTGACTGGTCTCTAATAAAATTTATAGAAATACTTTTGTTGTGCTAGAGCGTGCATGAGTACCATATTGGTTGAGCATTATACATTGTCATATGGCTGTAGTATTCACACTTCCAATATCATATCCAGTTTGCATGAATATTCACCCTAAGTACCAGTGTATATTTTCAAGCACAACTTTAACATTACTATTAAAAAATAAATTAAGATCACAGTATTGAGGCAAAGATCCCAAAGCATAAATTCAGACAGACTAACATCACGATATCGTTTTATAACTATTTAGGTTTCTTTCAATAGTGTTATGAATATTATATACACACTAGCTCTCTTAAGAATTTTTTTTTGTTGATGGCAAACAAGGTAATCAATTTTGCATTTTTTAAAATAAAAATTTATCCTTCTTTATTTTCTTAATTAAGATATGGAACTGACTTAATATAGAAATGATTGACTGAGAATTTTAAGTAAAACCAGGCATCTGCAAAAGACATTCTTTTTTTTTTTCTTAAGGGCAACACTGGTAGATAGCCTACATACTCTATAATTGTTAGAAAGTTTATTATTGACTTAAGATTCTTTCTTTTTCAGAAGGCAGAATCCCCTGTAAGGACCAGCTTCTCCCCTCCTTCCAAGAAAGTACAAACTCGTGAGAACTTTGTATTTCAAAAGGAATCTTTTATTGAAAGGATAAAAAGCAACTCAAAATTCAAAGCAGGTTCTGGGGTCCCTCAGGGAATGCAAATCAGGATGAAGGAAATTACCCTCCCACCTTCCAATGTGGATTCCGACCAATCCGCCGGTGTGATGATGAATTGTACTGGCCTCTCTGAGAAACAGATATAAAGAGCTTCTCAGGGTCATCTTACAATCCACTTGTTTCCCTCCTCCCCCTTTCATTTCCCGAGGTGTGAGAATTCTCCAGACTTTTCTGGCACCAGGCAACAGTTATAAATCAGGTTAAAGTTTATACAAAGAGGACCAGGCAAGAAATTGGATACTTAGGACACATAGGAAAAGAACTAAATTTGACAACTCCAAATCCCCGCCCCCCTTCTTCCACGAAGAATGGCAGATTCACAGATCTGACAACCCAATTGATATTCCAAATTTTGGGTACCGTTCTCTGTAGCTAAACAAAATTGCATGTAAATCATTTTAACATCTTTATCCAGCTGGATTTGAATGCAATTACAAGTAATAAATTTACACCTAAATCTGAGAACTAAATGTGATCTTCACCCCATTTCACGTTCTCTCTTAGAATTATATCATCTTAAATTTGTAAACTGCAGGTGTAAGTTCTTGGGCAAATTTTCAAGAAAACACCTTTATTTTTAGGCATTATTTAAACGGCAGTATCCACTTGAAGTTTTTTTTAATATAATGTTTTATTGTTCTGTTTTAAATTTAACCCATGTAAAGTTTTTGTTGGGCAGGAAGAATATTTAGATTTTTTTCCTCCAGTACTAATAAGAATAAAACATGATTGCTTGAAAGGTTTGCCTTTACCTGGCTGCTGGAAAAACACATAACTTTATATGAAAATGTAATGGTCACGCAATAGCACTTAGCTGTATTTAATATTTGTGTATCTCTGTTACTGTATTATACATTATGGCTTTACCCACAGAGCTTGTTTACTGTGGTACAATGCAGGGGTGGGTTCTAAATTTTTTTACTACTGGTTCTGTGGGCGTGGCTTATTTTGTGGGCATGGTTAGGGGGTAATGTGAATGGGTGGGCGTGGGCAACTTTTTTTGTTTTTTACTTTTAAAAGCATTATTTCTACAACCTTAAGAGGTTGCAGAAAAAAATGCTTTTAGAAGCTTCTGATGATCAGGCAAATCTGCTGGAAACGCCAGAGGCTTTTAAAGGGATTTTTTTCCCCTACAACTCTTCGGTTGTGGAGATTGCAGAAAAAATGTTTTCAGAAGCCTCTGAAGATCCCAACTGAGCTGCACAATCATCAGAGGATTTTTTTTAAACTTTTAAAAGCATTTTTTCAGCTGAAGAGGTTGTAAAAAAACGCTTTTAAAAGTTAAAAAAAAAAGGCTCCGATGAGGTAGGCAGGGTAAGGGTAAGAGCGGCGATTGGGCCAGGGATCAGTTCGGGGACATGGCCAGCCAATGTTATTACCGGTTCTCTGAATTACTAAATTTTTTTACTACTGGTTCTTGCGAACCGGTGCGAACCAGGAGCAACCCACCACTGGTACAAAGATGTACCGTGTGACCTTTTGTCAAGGATATGTCATCACTATAGACCAGTGATAGTTAACCTTTTTGGTGCACAAAGCGTGCGTACTCATTTGTCAATGCGCACATGTGTTCCTGAACCCCCAAAATGCAATGCGAGCACCCCCTGCACATGCACCTTGTGCATGCACCCACCCCTGCACATATCTGTGTGTCCCCTGCGCATCTGCCCCAGTCCCCCACCCCACCCTGTTTTGGCTTTCTAGCTGGTGCAAGGGGCTTGCACCCGGAAAGCCTCCTCCAACCTGGAAGCCAAAACAGGGCATGGGGGCACAGCATGAGGTCCCCCGGTGCCCCATTTTGGGCCTGGAAATCCTCCTGCACCAACCTGCACTCCCCCCTGCATGAGCGGCAGAGACCCAAAGACCAGCTGATTGGCAGGAGGCACGCATGCATGTGTGTTGGAGCTGGGCTGGGATGACAGCTGGCATGCCCACAGAGAGGGCTCTGCATACCACTTGTGGCACACGTGCCATAGGTTCGCCATCATGGCTATAGACTCTTCACATTATTCTAGAGATAATGTGAAAAGTGGTTGGCAGTCAAGACATTCATGTGTGTGTAGGAAACAAGGATCCTAGAGAGGAAGAAAATATCCCTAGAAGAAAAAAACCCAGTGCTGGTGACCAATCAGCACAGGAACCTTCTACCAAAGTTTGCTTTTATGGGATGGGAAGGGCAAGAAGTAAAGGAATGACTCACCTATATATCCACTTTTGTAGAATATCCATTTAAAAAAATTTATGAAATGCAAATGCTGGTAGAATGATAATTATATGTTAGCTGTGGCGAAAGATATTGCTCGTCAAGAAAAAGAAATGGAAAAGAGGACATGGCACTAAATAATAGAATAACAGAGTTAGAAGGGATCTTGGAAGTCTTCTAGTCCAATCCCCTGCTTTGGCAGGAAACACTATATCATTTCAGACAAGTAGCTGTCTGTTCAGTCTCTTCTTAAAAGCCTCCAGTGATGGAGCACCCACAACCTCTGAAGGCAAGCCATTCCTATAGTTCATTGTTCTCACCATTAGGAAATTTCTCCTTAGTTCTAGGATGCTTTCCTCCTTAATTAGTTTCCATCCCTTGTTTCTTGTCTTGTCTTCTGGTGTCTTAAGCGTTGGAGCATTCACAACTTCTGGAGGCAATTCCACTGACTAATTGTTCTAACAGCAGGATTTCAGAATTGGTTGACTATCTCATGTTTGTGGCAACCCTTAGATATTGAAACACTGCTATCATGTCATCCCTAGTTCCCCTTTTCATTAAACTAGACATAACTCAGTTGCTGGAATTGATATATCTAGTTTATGTGTTTTAGTTTCAGTCCCTAATCTTCTGTGTTACTCTCCTCTGTATTCTTTCTACAGTCTCAACATCTTTTTTACATTATGGCAACCAAAACTGGATGCAATATTCCAGATGTGATATATGACCAAAGATGAAACATGAATGAATAAGTGTGGTAATGAATAAGGATGAAAAAAATAACAATAGCACTTAGACTTATATACTACTTCATGGTGCTTTACAGCCCTTTCTAAGCAGTGTACAGAGTCAGCATATTGTCCCAACAATCTGGATCCTCATTTTACCGACCTTGGAAGGATGGAAGGCTGAGTCAATCTTAAACCTCTGAGAATTGAACTGCTGGCAGTCGGCAGAATTAGCTTGCAATACTGCAATCTAACCACTGTGCCACCAGGGCGGGGAATGTACACATACAAAGACTGTGTGAATTGTTAAGAAAAAAAGGAAGATTGAGAAAGGCAAGGTCGGATGGAATTGATGAGATCCTGAAAGGAAAAAAGATGAGAAACTGAAGAACAAAATATAACATACGTAGCATCCTGATGGAAGCAATCATGCTTTACAATGATAGAAAGGAATGGAGAGGTAATCTGAGTGATGTCGACTGATAATTTCTTTGTCAATCTGTTTTTTACTTATTTTCTAGATTCTGCATAATAATGTTTACCTGAAAGATTTATGTGTGTTTATACTGTAGGTGTTCCACAAGATATTATTTTTGTTAAGAAAGCATTCTGTGTTCATTCAGTGCTAAGTGGAGAAAAAGTAAAAACTGTCTCATTTTTTAAACATGAAAAATAATGTACACATAACTGAAATTACTTGTTGCTTATACTGGACAAAAATAAAATAATAAAAAATAATAAAATGCTAATAGTGTAGTTGTAGCTTAATAATTTGCAGCACAAACTAAAAAAAGAGCTTTTGTTGTTCTTACTGTGATATTTTAATATGTCTATATCTCTGAAAGTTGTTGATTTTTTATATATTAGAATGTCAATAGCTCCAGCTCCATTATATAAATATTTACTTATACATATACATTTTATTCATTTCTCCAGATTGTGGAATGTTTAATGTGGCAAACAACATAAGGCAATATAAAATGCACAAGCAATATTAAAGCATGAAAATCCAAATTTAACATTTAAAATATATACATGTTATTAGGTCAGAAGAAAGACAGTTTTGTTTAGTAATTAAGGCATCAAATTAAAAACCAGGAGTCCAAGAGTTATAGTCCTACCTTAAGCACAAAGCCAATTGGGTAACCTTGGGTCAATCATTCTTTCTTTCTCTCACCTATGAAAATGAGGCAATGGTAAAACTGAAAATCTTGCCAAGGCAATGGCAATAACTTGCCCAAGCTACCACAGGTGTCAAGATTTATTTGAAGTAAGAGAGAGAGGAGGGGGGGGGAGAGTCTATTAAAGACTGTTTGGGTAAGATTGTCATGACTGTATGAGAAGAAATACAATTTTCATGGGAGCATTTCCAAAGCTTCAGAGTTCCTTCTTTCCATATCAATACAAACTCTATTTCATCATAAAATATCAATTTATGTGTTATGAAACTGTGTCATCCATATTATCCAAGATTGGAATTAGAAAGATATGTAATAAGTATTAGAATAGACTAGAATAACAGAGTTGGAAGGAACCTTGGAGGTCTTCTAGTCCAACCCTCTGCTTTAGGCAGGAAACCCTACACCACTTCAGACAAATGGTTATCCAACATTTTCTTAGAAACTTCCAGTGTTGGAACATTCATAACTTCTGGAGGCAAGTTGTTCCACGGATTAATTGTTCAGTCAGGAAATTTCTCCTTAGTTCCAAGTTGCTTCTCTCCTTGATTAGTTTCCACCCATTGCTTCTTGTCCTACCCTCAGGTGCTTTGGAAAATAGTTTGACTCCCTCTTCTTTGTGGCAGCCCCTGAGATATTGGAACACTGCTATATTATAAGTGGTATTAACACTTCAAGTGATCTTGATTCAATCCTTCTGTTTATGCAGCCTAGAATTATGTTGGCTTTTTTGGCAGCTGCTGCACACTGCTGGCTCATATTTAGATGGTTGTCCACTAGGACTCCAAGATCCCTCTAATAGTTACTACTATTGAGCAAGGTACCACATACTGTACCTATGCATTTTGTTTTTCTTGCCTATATGTAGAACCTTACTTTTTTCACCATTGAATTTCATTTTATTAGATAGTGCCCAATGTTCAAGTCTGTCAAGATCCTTCTGTATCTTAAACCTATCTTTCGGAGTGTTGGCTATTCCTGCTAGCTTGGTGTCGTCTGCAAATTTTAGGCCAAGGCTACTATGTCAGTTGGTGGCATCACTGAATTGCCTTCATCACATACCAAAAATTCCCCAGTGTCAGTTTAGGATTTCTTTTTTAATCCTTGTTCATGAGCTGAAGTGGTACATAATAAGACTATTCTGTGCTTATTGCAGGGTTAACAGAAATTAACCTGAAATCATCTCTACACAAAACATATTACAGCTAACTGCTGTCTGAGGCCTTTCTATAATCTTATATTTATAACATTATCATCTTAACTTGTTTAGTTTAAATTTGTTAATTGCATCTATGTATAATTCCAGAGAGAATACAGTCGTGTTTTTGTGTGCACATATGCGCACATATGTAAATGCAGTGGTATTTAAAAGTTTGTGCACATTTTTGGATTGTCTGTATTCCTGCATGAATATGTCCTAAAACAAGATGTATTCTTACACAGGTTCTAAAAATAGATAAAAAGAACTTAAACAAATGCATAAAAAACACTACATGTATTCATTTATTTACTGAAGAAAATTATCCACAGCTTCATATTTGTGTGAGGCATTTACTGTAGCTTCTAGATAATTTTGAAAAGGCATTTTATATTAGACTAAATGTGAGATTACTGGAGTATGATTAACTTAATTCAATAACATAATTTTCAGAACTGTTAATGGAGGGTATCAATCAAATTGAGAGCAGCCAATTTCTCTAGTGATTTATTTGAATCCTAAGATCTTCTCCATTATTTATCTGTCCTTAAACATCACACAAGAACTACCTCTCAACAACATGTCAGCTGATCACGATTCAGCTTCATTTTATTGGTGTTCATTCAGCTCCATATTGCCTTCATAATTATGGGGGTGGGGAGGGGAATCATTTGGGACTTGATAAAGACTGCAGTTTTTCTCACACAGAATTAAATTTTAAAAAAAATCTTCAGGCAATAATGTAAATGTGTTTCTGATGTGTGTTTCATGTTTACAATTACATTAAAAATTCTCTAAATATTCAAGCAACTATTACTTCTGAAGTCATTAGGATCCTATGGAGAAAGAGGTCTGTGAAACACTACCCAACTCTATGGATTTTGTTATGAAAGGTGCCTTTGCTTGGAGATAATTAATGATGAAATACAGAGTTTTGGTAGCAGTATTTTTATAGAATGGCAGTGCCAAATTATTATGCAATTCCCCAGATAATTGTGAGTTGGAAGAAAAACAGATTGAATTAATTGGGTAACCAGGCTTTGATATGAGTGTTTGGGGAGGGGGATACATGTAGGGATTGGTGAGCAAATACTGTAACTTCTACTGTAACCAACTGTCTTAAACCAGAATCTCTAGTTCTCAAATACAAGAACAACCTCTTAATGGTATCTCATCTGACTTATGAAGATTCTGCTTCACAATATATTCTTTGTTATATTTCTCCTATAGTCTGTTAGGAATGGAATTTTTCTTATTATGCCTGCTAATACTACAAAATTCACACTTTTAGAGGAGGATGTGGGGGACGGTAGATTCTCTCAATGAAGTCAAGCTCTACTTCTAGAATAACAGCCAAACTCTTTGCCTAAGAAGTATTCCAAATACTTGCAATTGTTCCTCTCCTGCATCATCAAATGTAGACCCCTTACTCCCTTTGCACTTATTGTAAAATAATAATTCTTCTGCTAGTGTATAGGTACACCTGAATTACCTTTGTTCAACACTCTTTATAAGATCTATGTCACGTTGTGGTTCTTACTCAGGAATACAAGATACCAGTGACTCTCTGTAGACTGCTACCCTGTTTCCCCTAAAATAAGACATCCCCTGATAATAAGCCCAATTGGACTTTTGAGCACATGCGCTAAAATAAGGTCCCCCCCAAAAAATAAGCCCTCCTCGAAAATAAGCTCTCCCTGAAAATATTTAAACGTATGCACAGCCGGTCCTCGCCATTTCCTCTGGTTAGGGTTAGGGAGACAGAGCTGGAAATCAGATAAGACAGCTTCATGCACCCCAAAATAATAAGACATCCCCGAAACTAAGGCCAAACACTTATTTCAGGGTTCAAAAAAATATAAGAATCTTACAGGATCTTACTTTCAGGGAAACACAGTAGCTTTGGACTAATATAACAATTCTTTGAATTCTCTCCAGTAGTTGACATTTTTTAATGAGTTATTTTCCCATGCAATGTTTTCATAGCAGGTACAGTACGTTTATCGGTACCACTCAACTATAATAGTTAAAGTGAAATCTCTGGGTTCAGAGAATGTCAGCTACATAGAGAAAATTACCAAGAAGGGCTATTATAAGCATCAGAGAAGGATCTCATTGCACAATTTAGAATCAAGATGTAACCTCATTAATGCTAGATCCAATAAAGAAGAATAATTGTGAAAAACATTTGAGAAACTTGTCGACATCTACTTAGATTTACAGAATGCCCACAAAACATAATTTATGTTCTCCAGGATATTATATTCTCCAGTAATATAATTGTAATTACTGGATTATTGTTGTTGATTTTTAATCATGCCTGCAATCTTGCATTGTTGCTTGATTGCCTAGAGCTTCCCCACACACTGGATATTTTTAGGATCCTTAGAAGCCTCAGAAAAAATCTATTTATAGCTATAATACATCTTGTCTGATCAGTAAAAAAGCCAGTAACTGTTACCTGTTAGTTGTTAATATTATTGTCATGGTAGAGAAAATTGGAGTAAATGGACAAACAGCTGGTGCAGAATAAAACAATTTCCTAAACTCCAACCACATTACACTTCTTAAATGATCAGTTATATATTCTCTATCTTAAACGTAGTCTAAAGAAGGACTAAAGATCTATTCTTAGACTGGTAGTATCTTATAATTTACTGTGTATGCATAGGGATGTAATTTTTTAAAAAAATAGATTGCTGGAGAATAATTTGAGATGGTAGACAATTTGCTTAAAAGCTATTTGCGCTAACAATATCGCTATGAATAATCAACCCGTGTTGTTGATTAAGAAGTTTTCACATTTCTCCTGAAATAAATAGGTTTATCTTCTAGTAACAAATGTTTAATCATTAAAACTCACAGAAACTAGTAACACTTCCCATTCATTGTTCCATGAAATATACCCTTTTCTCTTAAAGCAGAAAGAAAAGGTCATATTCTTTGTTATAAAATTGATTTGTAACAGTTTTAATATATGCCTTTCACAATACAGTCACATGTCAGTCATAACTTTGTGATAAAAGCCAGCTGCTGTAACAAAATAAGCCAGTCCTTCTCATCCAGGTGGTCTCTGGATGCTTTTTTTCTTCTTTTATAACAAATGTCTCCGATAGCTGAAAATTTTGGGAATTTTAGTGCACATATCTAAAAGGCATTAAGCTGGAGTATAAGACTAGGTATAACTGTTGACTTGCAACAGTTCATTTAGCGAATATTCAAAGTTACAACAGCACTGAAAAAAGTGACTTATGACCAGTTTTCACACTTATGACCATTGTGGCATCTCCATGATAATGTGATCAAAATTCAGGCGCTTGGCAATTGACTCATATCTATGATGCTTAAAGTGTCCCGGGGTCATGTGATCACGTTTTGCAACCTTCTGAGAAGCAAAGTCAACAGGGAAGCCAGCACTGGTGGGTTTCAAATAATTTCACCATGAGTTCACCGAAAATGTGAGCATGCATGCACGGCTTCCACACCTGCATGCACGGACAGCGGGGATGAGTGGCGAGTGGGCAGGTGGGGGCAGGGGGCCAGTGGTGGGATTTGCCGGTTCTCCAAACTGCTCAAAATTTTCACTACTGGTTCGCCCAAAACGGTGCGAACTGGCTGAATACCACCTCTGGAAGTCAGATTCACTTAACAACAGTTTGACTAATTTAACAACTACAGTGGTTGACTTAACAACTATGTCAAGAAAGATGGTAAAATGGGGCAAACTCAGTTAACAAATGTTTCACTTAGCAACAGAAATTTTATGTTCAGTTGTAATAGTAAGTCAAGGACTGCTTGTATAGCAATAAATCAATCACTCTACTCTCCTACACCAACTCACCCATTACACATTTATCTCTTGAACATTCCTTCCCCCCTCTCTCTGGTTTGCATAGATGAGGCCAATTTCATTATATTCAAATTCAACTTCTCAGCAGGAAAGCAATTATAATTTATGAGGCTAGCCAGTACTCAGCAGTGTTAGCAGCAGTGTGGGTTTACAGCAGGAGTGTCCAACCTTGGCAACTTTAAGACTCTTGGACTTCAAATCTCAGAATTCCCCAGCCACCCTTGCTAGTTGGAAAATTCTGGGAGTTGAAATCCACAAGTCTTAAAATTGCCAAGGTTGGATACCTCTGGTTTACAGCATACTGTAGCTTTAGAGATAGCTTTATCTATAGGTGGGAGCAGTAGTGGGCTTCAAGTAATTTAACAACCGGTTCTCTAATGATTTCTTCCAACAACCAGTTTGCCAAACTGCTCAGAAAGTTAACAACCGGTTCTCCCAAGTGGTGCAAACTGGCTGAATCCCACCACTGGGTGACAGACACTTCAGTGTGTGTTATACTAGAATATGTAGAGATATATCTAAGGGTCAAGAGATACAATCTTTTGCTGTTAAGTTTGTCCCTGAGGTATGTATTGTTTATGTTAAAACTGATCCATACATCCAAATTAATAGGTTGACAATATAGATGAGGTGAATCGAGAAAGAAGTGAATTATACTGATGTAATTATGTGGTTTCATCAGTTATAATCCAATCTAATTTAGAAATCAATTCTTACTTAAATTACCAGTGTTGTGTGTTGTTAATGTAATGTGCATACTCTGGTACATGCATGTGGACATGTTTAAATGAATTTACAAATATTATTATTTTGAAATATAAGTAAGGGTTTCTTGTTTTACTTTGCTTATATTTGTTCCTTTACCGTGTTTCCCCAAAAATAAGATCCTGTCTTATATTTTTTTGAACCCTGAAATAAGCGCTTGGCCTTATTGCCATGCGCTCAAAAGCCCAATTGAGATTATTATCAGGGGATGTCTTATTTTGGGGGAAACAGGGTAGTTGCTAACCAACAAAAAGGTATGTACTGGTTCAGTTGTTTGGAATGTGTCAAATTAAATAAAACATACTTCTTGTGTGTCAAGTTAAATAAAGCATAATATGGTTAGGCCCAGTTTACATTAAAAGTTAGGAAAAACACATATGCAGTCTATTTCTTAAAAAAAGAAAGAGAATAACATCCTATCAATCCATTTTAAGTAAAAAGGCACTTTAATATTAAAACAGAAGCTATGTCTAGAAATGCTATTAAAATATTCTTTGCATCCAGCCTAGCTTCTTTCAGCACATTTTGCAAAGCAACACTTGTAAATAAGTCTTGCTAATTCAAGTGTAATGTGTTTGAAATGTTCAACAGAGGTCAAGGCTTCAGTAGACCTGGAAGTTGTGGGCTGTGACATTTTAGCATTTATTTTCAGGATCCAGAAAAGGAAAACCACATTCATATGATTCAAACAGTGAGAGGCATTCACCAGGGATCTCAAATTCACCATCACACGCATGCAACTAATCCTTAGGGATCTCAGCAAGACCAGATTTCAAAATATACCTCAGACATGCTCTCTTACTCCTGTCAAGTTTTAAGAAGAAGAAGCAAGACATTTGGCAAGAAAAGATTCAAGTAACACAAGATGAAATAAACTTGAAACAAAATGATCTTACAAAATTTAACCACTGCACTCCAAATGCAACAAAAGTTCAAATGCTGGGACAGCTGTTTGTTTCCTCATTTTTATTTGCAATAAAACCCCTTTATCAAGCACATTTTCTGATTTGTAAAATTCGCCCTATTGTAAGATCAGAAATGTCATTACTACACATACCCTTTAATAATTTTGTTTAATGGATTACAATTTGGTCAAAAAATTATCACAACAAACATTTGCAGAAAGCGAGTGAATAAAAGAAATAAATAAATTTGCACTTCACATAACTTGAATAAAGGATACAGCGTAATAAAAATTTAGAAACTGAAATATGCGTTTTCCGAATGGACTTTTTCTAAATTGTGTTTTTATCTTAAAATGAATATGTACTAAGTTTGATCTTCAGTTAAGCCTCCTTTAGTATAATATAGTATAAAAGTTAAACATTGGATAGTATCAATCAACCACATATAGATATATGAATAGAGCTCACTTGGACAAGTTGTGATGTATCAGCCCAGCCAATTGCATAAAATGTTGTGAAATTAAGATGAAGGGAAACCTCTCTATGTTAACTTCTTTTATATATGTACATGTAAAATATTAAATGGAAACTGAAGATATCAGTAAAATCAAGAATACTCTAGTAATGATGTACGTTTGAAACAGAGTTGTGCAACAAAATACTGGTATATTCAATATTTTAAAGTTTTAGTCTATTTTCCCTTTGCATGAATAATTCATAACAAGCAAAGAATTTAGTAGAGTGGTTTGGCAGTATTTAACATTGCTTGAAAGCATAAATAATTAAAAAGAATGTTGCAATGATATTTTGAATTAATCTGTTTTTTCTCTTTCTCTTTCCAATAAGAAACTTCTGCAGAAAAAGCAAATCAAGTTTTGAAAGTAAATTCAATGAATTTAGCCAAACACTAAGAGATTTTGTAATGGTTGATGAAATCATAGGAACAGCCTACAATTTGAATATACCAGGTTATCTTAGGTTATCTTAATCACATTGTCTATTCATTTTTCTTTTCCCTTTCCCCTTCGCTTAGGATGCTGAACAATTTTTATCACTTTCCAAACTTGAGGTGCTTAATTTTGTGACCAGTTAGTTAAATGAAGAATGAACGAGCAAAACCTGATCTCAAGTTTTCGTTCTTATGCACAAAGTTTACTCAGGCAAGATAGTGATAGTGGTTTGTGGCATGTAATGTCTGAAGGAATGGAGTACATATTTTTGAGTGACAAACAGTATCTGAGGGCGAGACATTCAGCAGCAGAAGGTTGTTAGTCCTCAAGTGGCACTGATAAATCCAGAGGGCAAGCAAAAGATGATCTCCAATCAGTAGGATGATTATCAGTTCCCCTATAATCAAAGACTTCCTAGAGGGCAAACAACTGATGATTCCAGTAGAGATAAGAAAAATCATCAATTCCCCATTAAGGAAAAAAGATAAACAGATTCACTCCAGCCATCAGCTGGACACAAGAGAGACCATATTTGCAATTCTTCCCAACCACTTTCAGATATCGAAATGTGTTTTTTGTGCAAGTATTTTGTTAAAAAGAAATAACATTTCACCTTTCCATGACATTAACACATCATTTTAAATGGTTTGTTTTAACCATTTCAGCCTCACAGAAAAACAAAGTAATCAGAGAGCTATTACAATTCGACAGTTCTCTCTATAGATGAAACAGTTCAATAGGCCATAGGCTATGGCTTCTAATATATCATCGTCACATAAACAATTTTCCATTGTATGGAAGTTTGTATCTCTATTTTCAACAATTGTAATGGACTAATATTCTGCAAGAGGGTAAAATGATAATGTTGTTTAAGTATCAAGCTGGATGTAGGGTATATAACAATGATGGCTAAACTTTTCCGGACCGAGTGCCCAAAGCGCACACATGCGTGCACAAATGCATGCACCCCTAAATTGCAATGCGCAAGCTGCCCAACCACATGCGCCCCACGTCCCATACATGTGCTTGCAGCCCCTGTGCATGCCCATGAGCCTCCTGCATGCACGGCAGAGACCCAAAGACCAGCTGGCTGGTGGGAGGCATGTGTTCATGCATGGTGAGCTGAACTGGGATGCGTGGCATAGGTTCGCCATCACAAGTATATAACAACAACTAGTAAACAATTTGTCCTTGTCTTCCTATGTATCTATATCTATAAATATCTGAGCATTTTGTGGCTCTATGTTGTGACTCCGACTCCTGAGCCTATCCTCATGGAGGATGAGGACTCAGAAGGTGAGGGGGAGGAACTGACAAGGCCTCCCTCTCCAGGACCCTCCTCTCTGGCAATGCCTCAGTTTGAAGGCCAGGAGGAAGGCATTTTGGAGCACCCATTGGTAGAGAGTGATAATGATGAATCCTGGCTTGATCCCAGGCAGCGTTGGAGGGAGAAGCGTGCGCAGCAAAGAAAGAGGCATGGGAGGGCCAGGGATTGAGCTGAGTCACTGAGCCACACCTCACAAGGGATAAAAAGGGGGCATGATTGCTCGGCAGGCTTTGTGACAGGCAAAAGTTTAAACTCTAAAGAGTCACATTGTGAAACCTGCACTTCGGCTCAGATATCTTTTGAACTAAACTCTTGTGGATAATGTTGCTTTGGAAATGGAATGCAGATAAGGCCTCTCCTGCTTTTTGGGAGTACTAATTGGACTTGGCAGGCATTTTACAGTTAGCTGCCAGAACTCTTGTCTGCCAGGAATTCTGGTCTGTTTATACAATAAATTATTGGCAGGCATATTTCATATTGTATTTGTCTGTGTGAGGACGGGGGACAGAACACTCTATCATATGCCATTTTCATTTTTAACTGAAAGGAAAGTCCTTACTGTAACATTGGAGTGAGAGGTGCGGCATTTCCCCCCATTTTTAGTACAGGAATATGACTGCCCTAACATGAAAATTGTGAATATAGATATGAAATATTAGTGATCAGGGAAGGGGAAAGAGAGGGGGGGGATTAAAATATATCTGTCAGTGGTGCAATGCCTCTGCAAAGGGCCAGAGCCTACAGGTAGTTCTTGACTCCCAAATATTCACCTAGTGACCATTTGAATAAAAAGTGACACTTTTGACCGTGGTAGCACCATCACGGTCACATGATCAAAATTTGGGTATTTGGCAAGTGGCACCTACTTAAGACAATTGCAGCACCTTGCGGTTATCTGATTACCAGTCATTTGCAACCTTCCCAGGAGGCTTCTGACAAACAGAGCCAATAGGGAAGCTGTGTTTGCTTAATGACACTTAATGATTGTGGTGATTCGTTTAATGACAACAACAAAAGAATTTGTAAAATTGGGTGTGATTCACTGTATTGGTCAGCAATGTTTCAATCCAGCTGTGGCTGTAAGTCTGAACTTGAAACCTAACTGGGGTCAACTGTGGTTAGTAATTGAGTGACAAGTACTTGAAAATTCTGGACTGCTAGCTATTCTGGAACGTCCCAGAAATGTCCTAGAAGAAGGCTATGGCAAATAACTTTGTATTCATGCCAGTTGTGTAAAGAGCTACACTCAGAAGAAGAATTATTTTATTACAATTCAATGGCAATTAAAATCGGGAAAGACCCATTTTAATGTGAATGAGTTACTAGTATGACAGGTGTGCCATAAAGAGAAATAAGGGAAATAAAAAGAAATCATTTTTAAAAACATAACAGACATACCGTATAAAGCAAAGAGAACAAAGAAACAGCAAGCTAGTTTTCAAAAGCCACCAGAAAAAAACATGAGAAATAGCTCCCATTTTAGATGATGCTACAGACTTTAATTTCAACTTCCACGCCCCCATGAACATTTTTGTTTCAATATGATTTTTGTTTTTGTTAATAATCCTATTTAAAGCGATTACACTTATAATGATTACATGTGTTTGTTGCACTATACAGAAATATTTTTATAGTTGCAGTGAGTGTTTAGGTTTTCCCACATACCAATTTATGGAAGGAAATATGGAAGAAAGTAATGCTTTCAGAAGTTGTGGGTGCTCCATCACTGGAGGCTTTTAAGAAGAGGCTGGACAGCCACTTGTCTGAAATGGTATAGGGCAGTGATGGCTAACCTTTTTGCCATTGTGTGCCAAAAGCGGGGGGAGTGCGGGGGATCATGCCCACACATGCCCACAACCATAAGTCACTGTGCCACGCCACATGCATGCACGCATGACACCCCTGCACTCCCCCCACTTTTGGCATGTGATGGCACAATGGGCCCAGTAGGCCCATTTTTCGCCCTCCCCAGGCTCCAGACACTTTCTTGAAGCCTGGGGAGGGCAAAAACAACCTTCCCCATCCCTCCGGAGGCTGGAACCGGCCCAGTTGCTGGCTTCCGGTGGGAATGGAAGGCCTGTTTTTCACCCTCCCCAGGCTCCAGAGCCTTTCTAGGAACCTGGGGAGGGCAAAAATGCCCTTCCCCACCCCACTGGAGACCCTCCAGACCCTGGAAATAGCCTGTTTCCCAATTTCCAGTGGGCTGGAAGACCCGAAAATCAGCTAGCCGATGCTGATTTAGGGCAACACTTGCGTTTCCACCAATATGGCTCCATGTGCCATCTGTGGCACACATGCCATAGGTTCGCCATCATAGGTATAGTGTCTCCTATTTGAGCAGGGGGTTGAACTAGGAGGCCTCCAAGATCCCTTTCAATTCTGATGATGTTCTTTATTCTATGTTCTGTTTTATATCCTTTGTTCTATTATTTTTGCCTGTCTGGTGGAACTCCTCAACTAAATGTCTGATCACCTGAGCCAAAGTTAAGAAAATGTAGTGAATTCTAATAGAGATATATATGCAGTTGTTAGTGTTTGGAGTTGTGAGCCCCAAAGAATGGGAGTCCTGTTGTATTGTTTTGCATCTGCAGACCTGGCAGAAAGAAGCTTAACTGACAAAATAGCATTTCAACATATATTGTCTTGTGGAAGATCCTGCAATTGAAATAACTGACTCAGTAATTTCCAAATGCAAGTATTCTTTCCCAAAGAAAGTGATGCTGGTGAAACCAACTTTAGTAGCTTGTTAATGCTGTATTAATAAATGTAATTCTGAAATGTTCAGTTACCTCAGAGCTGTCAAACTTCCGGCCCGTGGGCCGGATGCATCGCACACTGGCCATCCCCGTGCCCAGTTTAGCGAAGGAGGGGAAAGTCCTGATACATCACATGATGATGCTGTGATGTTGTGAGTTTGATACCCCTGAGTTACCTTGACACTACAATGTACTTCCAATTTGATCAATATTTCTGTAACTTTTCCACAGTCCTTTGCAAATAAGAAAAGTAATTAACCATAGGCTATAAGTTTGTTGCCTTTTCATTATGGCACCAAATAGTTTCTTACTAATTTTTTAAAGATCCTTTACTTTCAGAACCATTTTTTAAAAAAAACTATTCGGGATAAAAACTGGATTTGAAAATACCTGAGGAAAATTGCATTGCTTATTGAGGGTATTGGTCTAACTTGAAAAACATTAAGAAAGCAGAAAAGGCTTGAAGACTGCAATAGACATTGTACCGATATTCATCAAAGGGAATATTTTCGAAAGAGCATGTCAAAGAAACCAAGTATAGGTAGTCCTTGACTTATGACCATAATTAAGCTCAAAATTTCTGTTGTTAAGCGAGACAGTTGTGAAGTGAATTTTGAGCCACTTTGTGACCTTCCTTGCCACAATTATTAAATGAATCACCGCAGTTGTTTAGTTAGTCACACGGTTGTTAAGAGAATCTGGTGTCCCCATCAACTTTGCTTGTCAGAAGTTTGCAAAAGGTGATCACATGATCTGTAGACCCTCATAAATATGAGCCAGTTGCTAAGAGTCTGAATTCTGATCACATGATCATGGGGATGCTGCAACGCTCATAAGTGTGAAAAATGGTCATGTTACTTTTTTCGGTCAGTTGTAATTTCAAATGCTCACTAAAAATGAACAGTTGTAAGTTGAGAACTACCTGTATAGCTTGTTAAAATAATAGGGGAAAGACAACCTATAGATACTTGAAAACTGTAATCCCCCTTAGATAGAGAATTGAATTATGTAGTCACTAAAGAAGAACATAATTAAAAACAATGGGATGAATTTATAAAATGGTTTATCCAAAGTGATTTTCTTTTTTTTTAAAAAAAAGGTTAGATTAATTACTTTCCATTTTTTCAGGAAAACCACGATGATATTAATTATTTAAACAAGCTGGAGTATAGAAAAATAGCCAACAGAATCTTGAATTTAGCAACTCTGCTTGGCTCAATAGCTTTAAACTGTCTATAATTTCAGCAGAGCAAGTTTAGAAATCACAATGACAGTGAGCTCCATAGGTGCTTGTTATTACAAGGGCAATATTTTTCTGTGATTGTGTCAGTGAGTTCCCATCTCTTGAGACAAAGCTCCATTTGGCATCAAAATATATCGGCTACATCCAATGCTGAGTGTTATTCTGGAGAAAAAGTTTTCAGCAAGCTGAATATAACCCAAGAGTGGTCCAAACTGAATATAACCCAAGAGTGGTCCAAGAGCCTGGATAGCTCAGCAGACTAAAGCATTGTAATTAAACACCAGCTGTCTGCAATTACTGTAAGTTCAAATGTCACCAAGCTCAGGGTTGACTCAGCCTTCCATCCTTTCTAAGGTAGGTAAATTGAGGACCCAGTTTGTGGGGGCAATAAGCTGACTTTATATACATATACAAAAGTATGAAGGCTATTGATTAACGCATTGTAAGCCACCCTGAGTCTCTGGAGAAGGGCGGCATATAAATCAAATTAAAAAAAAAAAAAAACAAGAGTGGTTTGAGGTAGACTGGCTATCTTTCTTCTGTTCCTGGTTGCTTCTTTTGCAATTGTTCAGGATATTTGTAACTACAAAAAAAGTCAATTCGGATAAATTAATGGGACAAAATATAAAAGATATTTTTACACGTACAATGAGTAAACATACGGTTTAAAATTTTTCATGCATGTAAAATTTAGTTGATTGCATAAGGTTTAATATCACCATTCTACTTCTCAGATAATACAGACCATTTATTTTATGTACTTTAAGGAATGGATAATATAGGATTTTCAAAAACAGATTTTGTGGGCCATTACTATTTCTGATAGTATCCTTAATCTATTTTTCTCATTATTAAAACGTTGCTACCAGAACTATTACTATAGTTTTGAGAAGATTAAACATTATTCTGGCCATAAGAAAAGTCCATGACAAACTGATTACTGTCATCACTGACTCAGAACAAACATAGCTATGCTTATTCAGGTGTTATGGAGAACTAGGGCTGATCTAGGGTTGGTGACCTGCAAAATCCCTTCCAACTCTGTTAATCTGTTAAATCTGTTAAATATCATAAGCGTATTTATGTGACTGAGCCACAAAACCCCTGATGAGCATCAGAAATTTCCTATAATTGTTAAATAAGACTAATGATAAAATAATGTGGCATACAGAGTCAAGGCCACTCAATGTATATCATAAGGGGTCAAGAAAATGGTTTGGAAAATAGTTTCATGAGGGGATCGTGAAACACCAAAAGGCGAGAAAAGAAACAATGGTTGGAAACTAATCAAGGAGAAAAGCAACCTAGAACTAATAAACGAAGCAACGTTGTCATTCTATACATTGCAGGCATATCGGAAAAGCTCAGGAGCATCTTCAGCCAACGTAACATATGTGCATACTTCAAATCCAAGAATACACTAAGGCAAAAGCTTGTCCACCCCAAGGATAAAACAGCCAGGCAGAAACTGAGCAACGTGGTATAGGCAGTACAATGCAGTGAGCCATATGCAGAACTGTACATTGGGGAAGTAAAACAACCACTTCAAAAATACATGGCACAACATAGGAGAACAAACACATCAGGAGTCCATCTGCATTTAAAAGATACAGTCCATTCTTTTGAATACAACAGAGTCCATATTTTGGACAGAGAGGATTACTGGTTTGGAAGAGGGGTTAAAGAGGCCATCTATGTCACAATTGAACAGCCCTCTCTCAACAGAGGGGAGGGATATGATATCATCTATCTCCAATCTATAACACAGTCTTGTCAACAGATCCAAGAAGGCTCCACACCCATTTGCATCACTCAGGTGACCCTGAGATAAACTTTCAGGTGGCTTTAATGACCTGCTAAAAGAATGTAAATGTCCAGCTATCCATGACTTGGATAACTGAGAATCTCCATAGATGTCTGAAATGATATGAGATTTAGACCACTTCCCTCTGAAAACCATGAAGTTCCATGTGTGTGTGTGTATATATATATATATATACTGTATGTATATGTGTATCTCTCTCTCTCCCTCCGTCCCTCCCTCTCTCTTATCTCTCTATATTATCTAGAGAGGGAGGGAGAGAGGGAGGATGACCCATCCTAAGCAACTCCAGGCTTACAACATATATGTTTTGTGTCCATGTCTACCTGCATATAGAATCAAGAGGAAGGATATTATTTAGAAGTGTGGCAGACGCCATGGTGCCAATGGGAATAGCATTGCTAACACCCAAAACAAATAGAAGATTCTATGTATGTCTCTTGAGAATTAAATCTTAGTAAACAGCATGGGACTTATTTCTACAAAGCTATGCAGAAGTGCAGCCTCAAATACTTTTTTATTTGCACTTCAGGCAAAAATCCTCAGTTTAGTTTTAAGTCAAGGATAAAAATCCATAACAATTGTATGCCTCATATAGCTTCAGCATTAAAGGAGAGAGAGGAAAACTCAATAGAAATTTCAGCAGCGGGTTTATAGCCCATGTAAATGATTTGATGTTGAATACAGGAAAAAGAAACAGAAAGAGTATAGATTTTTCAAATCTTATGTTTTTTAATGGCAATGAACTTTCAGCACACTGAAAGTACTGTTTCCTTTAGAAGGAAACAAATATTGTGTAATATTGTGTACAAATATTGTGTAATATAGTAACAAAAGGCTGTATGGAAGAATATATTTGTTCTATGTGCGTTCTTTCCTACAGTCCAATCATTTTATACATTAATCATCTCTTTAACTATTCCAGTTCTCTGGAAGACATTACAGCATGCATCATGTCTAAATAGTTCCCCCCCCACACACACACATTTCTTATCTTCTAACAATTCTTCATTTTCTTTTTCCTAATGTTGACATTCTGCTCTTTATTACCACAGTCAATCCTCAATGGAAAGCATGAGCTGAATATGAATTGCTTGATAAACAGGGAATAATAAATATTTTATAAAAGCAGTGAAATTCAACAGAATGCCCTATTTATAATTTAAGGAAATTATTCCTATCAAGAGTTTGGAGCAAACCAATTCTCTTTTTACTTTTCTTCTTAACTTGCAGTACCTTTACTGCTTTTATTATCTCCTTCATCTACTTTTCATTGACTTTTTGCAGCTGTTTAGGAGTTAAGATGCTTACTGCATCTGCTCACTGCTTATTGAGCAGTGATGCCTAAAAACTATCGATGAATGAGATGGAAATTTTAAAATACAAAAATGCTCTTCCGTCACATTTTTCATAAGAAACTGATCCCATGGAGGATAGCTTTGACATGGATGTCCATCACTTTAATGTATATCTACATGACAGCTGGCAGTGAAAGATGAGATACAAACATTGAGAAAGCATTGTGACCCATCAGAGCAGTTCTAGGCTGCATAAACAGGAATAGAATCAAGATCATATGAAGTGTTACTACCACTTTATAATGCCTGGTAGGCCACACTTGGAATATTGCATCCAGTTTTGGTTGCTACGATGTAAAAAAGATGGTGAGACTCTAGAAAGAGTGCAGAGAAGAGCAACAAAGATGATTAGGGGACTGGAGGCTAAAAGATATGAAGAACAGTTGCAGGAACTGGGTATGTCTAGTTTAATGAAAAGAAGGACTAGGGGAGACATGATAGCAGTGTTCCACTATCTCAGGGGCTGCCACAAAGAAGAGGGAGCCAAGCTATTCTCCAAAGCACCTGAGGGCAGGACAAGAAGCAATGGGTGGAAACTAATCAAGGAGAGAAGCAACTTAGAACTAAGGAGAAATTTCCTGACAGATAGAAGAATCAATCCGTGGAACAACTTGCCTCCAGAACTTGACACCAGAACAACTAGACACAAGAATAGTTTTTTCCAGAACACATCATTCTGCTAAACAAATCATCCCCTCAACACTGTCAAACTATTTACTAAATTTGCACTACTATTAATCTACTCATTGTTCTTATCACCCATCTCCTTTCACTAATGACTGTACGACTGTAACTTTGTTGCTTGTATCCTTATGATTTATATTGACTGTTTCCTAATATGATTTGATTGCTTATTTGTACCGTATGACTATCATTAAGTGTTTTACCTTATGATTCTTGCCAAATGTATCTTTTCTTTTTATGTACACTGAGAGCATATGCACCAAGACAAATTCCTTGTGTGTCCAATCACACTTGGCCAATAAAAAATTCTATTCTATTCTATTCTATTCTATTCTATTCTATTCTATTCTATTCTATTCTATTCTATTCTATTCTATTCTATTCTATTAAGTTGTGAATTCTTTAACACTGGAAGTTTTAAAGAAGATATTGGATAACCATTTGTCTGAAGTGGTGTACGGTTTCCTGCCTAAGCAGAAGTTTGGACTAGAAGACCTTCTATCTATAAGGAGTAATTCACATATGCACTACAAAATATTACAGTCATGGCTACCTCAGGGGGAAGTGGGCAAAGGACAAAACATGAGTGATGACTTCTGCATGCAGATACTATCGTTTATGTACTTGGATCAGAAATTGGGATTTAACTATGTAATTCTGCATTTGTGTAATGGTCAATGCATGGTTACGATAGTGTGATCATAATTTTGTTGCAACTATGGTTGAATGTTATCATTAAGTCATTGAACATCTATTAAAAAAAAATAGCCAGAGAAAGTCATGGAAAAGGGTGATAGACAAATGAATTTTTTAAGCAAAATAATTTCTCTGTGCTATTATAACGTACCATAATACTTTTGTCTCTGGATGAAGTGGAAGTATTCGTCTGTACTGTCACAGTTTATCTAAGATTCTAGATACATTGAAATCAAGTTTACTATGATTAAGAAACCATCATGTTGTAAGCCTCTCAGAGCAGGGGTGGGATTCAAAATTTTTAGCAATCGGTTTTCTGCCTGGTTGCTGGTTGGGTGTGGCCAAGGTGAGTGTGGCCAAGGTGGGTGTGGCCTACTCAGTGTCCTGCATCATGGCAGGGGGACATTTTTGCCCTCCCCAGGCTCCAGAGGCTTTCCTCAACACTCTGGGATGGCAAAAATGGCTTGTCCCGGGCTCAGAGGCCAGAAACAGGTCATTTCCAGACTTCCAGTACTTCTGGTAGGCCCATTTTTTGCTGTCTCAGAGTCTGCATTGAAAAAGTGGAGGGAAGTGATCTCTACAACCTATGAAATTGCTCTGTTGGCGAATGTGATTGATGACACACCCTGGGGGAGGAGGGGAGGGGAGAAACAGGATCATGATTTGGGCCATAAATTACATGGGGTCAGACTTGACTTCATTTAGGTAAGTGCTGACATGGACCTCCTAATAAATAACTGGATTTCTGGATTTCTTTTGAAGCTTGGCTCAAGGCTCATGATTTAATTAGAACATTGGTTGAAATCCTGACACCAAAACCTTCATGGAAATAAATATACTTATAGGGGCTGATATTTTGATATTATATTTTGTTTGCGTTATGCCAATTTGATTGTTATGTTTAAAATTAACATATTATAAACAAGAAGATTAGAGCATTATGGCACCAAGAAAGAAAGCTTTTCTTTTTTTAAAAAAGCCATTCCGCTTGCAAAATAAAGAAAGGAAGTTGGATTTTTTACCAGTTCCATGAAAAGTTAAACTGGCCAAAAGCTGCCAATTTCTCAAGGAAAGAAGCTATCACTGATACTGAGACATCAAAACTATTGTGTCATTAAATACCATACTTATTGTATTTGAATCCATAATACGATATCAGATTATATTACAAGACTTATCATAAAGTAGTTGGAAAATAAATCCAAGAACTTTTTTTCACTCTTTTTTGAGTTCTGCAATATAGGCCTCTCGAATAGCCCTCCAAGATTGATCAGAAGCCTCAGTATTAGCATGGATCTTCTCAATAAAACCAGAATAAAAATATGTGAAGATACTGATGGGCTGTGTGCTAAAATAAAGCCAGGTCATGATATATACTTGAAAGTAAAACAGGAATTGCGGAGTGTATCTGGCAAGAACAAAGAATGCTTATCTACAGGAAATAAGCATGTGTAAATCTTGTAACAATTCTAGGTAGTTAGAAAGCTGACAACTTGCAGATCTTAGCTAACAATTAGGAATAGTGATGGCCTGCAGCCAATAAAATATGTATTAGATAACTCCTGGGGCATTCATTAGCCAAGGCTTAGGAATAGGGACTGCTAGAGACCAATAGAACAAATTGTAGAATTATTACTAAAATGTTTATTGATGATATTTCTTACTATCTTGCTTTGTCCCGCCTTTTCTTTTAGTGAAAATGTATAAAGCTTACTTAATCCTTTGTTCTTGGTTCTTGGCATTTTGGCCAGGAGCCCTTTTCCTTGGGGTACTCCAATAAAAAGCAAACAGAAAAACTGCACCTCGTGTCTGGCATCCATCATTGGCTTTGGCACCAGGCTCAGACCCGAATTGGGGACAACCATACTGGAGAAGTTGTATAAACAAAAGTGAGATATTAACATTTTTTTAAAATCTCTTAAATTCTTAGGTAAGAACTGGTAGTCCCCATAGATGGACACAAGCTTCTACCTCATTGAACAAATTGAGAAAGTTGTGCAAACAAACCAGTGTGGTTGTTAAGTAGTCCATACAGCTCCCCAAGTCAACAGTCTTTCTTGTCAGCCCTATTAGGAAAGCAGTGTATATACGTCAAAGGCTTGTGTTGTTACTGTGATGCAGTAGCATAAATCAACTCTTATTTCAGGAGTGAAATCCAGCAGGTTCTGATAGGTTCTGAAGAACTGGTAGCGGAAATTTTGAGTAGTTCGGAGAACCGGCAAATACCACCTCTGGCTGGCCCCAGAGTGGGGTGGGAATGGAGATTTTGCAGTATCCTTCCTCTGCCATGCCCACGAAGCCACACCACACCCACCAAGCCATGCCTACAGAACTGGTATTAAAAAAAATTGGATTTCACCACTGTCTTATTTATTTCTATACTTCAAATGATTTTTTTTGAAGCATGTTGCCTTTTCTTCCTATAAACTGATGTGTACACTTTGTGATTTTGTGTCATCTTTCTTTGTTGGGCTTCTTTCTATTAGCATTTATTATCAATTGCCTTAAAATTAGATAAAAGTAGGAAGGTGAAAGTGTGAACCATCACTTCTAATACGTCTAGAAGATTATTTTGTTTTGATTTCCCTTTAGGAAGCAGATCATACTACTTAGTTTGCCATTTTTATGTACGTGAATCATGTAATAATCTTTGTGATGCAACAGGAGATTTGTCAGGTTCCTGACTGACTTTATGATAATTAAGTTACCATAAAGGATACCAGTTTAAGATTAGTTTCTGAGGTACAAGGCTAAATGGTTAAACAAATTATCATACTTTTTTGTCTTGCAGAACTGGCCTGTTTTTTCATTTCTGTTTTATATGGCTATGTAGAAATTAAACATTCCCAGAAGAGATTTTAAGACACTAAAAAACTATCCAGATTTTTCCTTTTTTTCCCCCTACAGTTTTTAGTTCTTCTTAAATTGCTTTCTAAAAGGGATGCTGACAATCAGTGTTCATATATTTCATTCCTCAAAATGGCAGGAAACCAGGCCATCAATTTTCAGCCATCAGGACACCAAATTGACAGAATGATTGGAGTGATTTCAGAGGAATGAAAAAGAGAAAATTTCCGGGATTGCTGTCCTGTTCTCTACTGAGCAAACACACTGCAGCAAATTGGAATTGGTTTAATAACGAGTTTGTATTTTAGACAACTAACAAAGCAGGTAAAATATCCAGCTGAGCATTCATATATGTACTTCCAGAAAAACAGAGGTAATTTGACGTTTTGTCTGGGACAAGGAGTGCAGTACCAGAAGAGCCAATGGGAGCTACTACCAATTCTTTCCCTCCCTATTTTTTTACTATTGTAATTAAAATTCTTAACTACTGTAGTTTGCTTCAGAATGCCACTTATTGAAAAAGTCTAAGGAATTATAGATAATGCCTTGATTTCCTACCACTGGATTCTTGACTGGAATTTTATTGCCAGGTTTGAGAGGCCAAAAATAAATAAATAAATAAATAAATCTACCTGCTATTTATTTTAAGTAAATAAATGTTTCTTATTCAGCTTAAAATACAGATCTAAAATTTATTTTCCAGTTAATAAGGAATAAAGTTTGTTTCTTTCATTAGCTTTGGGGACTGGTTCACCAGGTAGGTGATTAACTGCAATGGACACCATACACAACAAGGGGTAACTTCAAATTGCAGCCATTTAGAAAACAATTTCCAGCTCTGTAGGCTGGAGAATAATTTGCATTGAGGTAAATATTATAAGTCCCACAAGGCTTGTTTTGGAAACCCAGATGTCATCTTTGCTCTTCCAGTCAATAGAAAGAGCCTAAATCTTTTGGAAAGAGACTATAAAGTCACAGTTTATTCCAAGATGAATTTAGCAGGTTTCATTGCATTCTGTTGCGACTAAAAGAGATTTCCTAATTTGTATCATGGAATGCAAAATTTAAACAATTTATAAATTGTTTATTTGAATGAAGCTGTCATAGCAAAATTATCAGTTGGAAAAAGTGCATCTATCTATCTATCTATCTATCTATCTATCTATCTATCTATCTATCTATCTATCTATCTATCTATCATCGGTTTGATTTATATGCTGCCCTTCTCCGGAGACTCAGGGCAGCTTACAATGCGTAATATTTGATGTATAAAAAAGAGGCATTCAAATTCTAGGAGAACTGAGTAACTGAAAGGCCCTGTTTCTAGATTGTTGCTGTATATTGAGGTGATGTTGAGAAGATCTTGCCAGTAACTTCTCAAGTTGCCCTGCAAGATGAGGGGTGAAAGCAGTGGTGAAATTCAGCAGGCTCTATCTGGATTGCGTGATGTGGCCCACCAGCGGCCTGTACGGATCGTGGCTGATCCCGATGATGAGGAGTCTGGTGTGGGGTCATGCCAGCAGCCTGCGCAGCCGGCGCTCACGTCGGACAGCGAGGAGGCTGAAGAGGATGTGATGCCAGAGGCAGAGACTCAGCCTGGGCCTTCAGAACCTCCAGAGGCTCCTTCAAGTGGAGAGAGCGAAGTAGAGGAGCCTCTCCTCAATGCTTGAGCACACAGGGCTGCCAAAAGGTAGGAATGGCTACTCAAGAGGAGGAGGTCTCCTCAAGAATAAGGTTTGAGGATAATTGGCCACTCCCTTAGTCTACTTAAGTCGCACACAGTTAGTAATTTCTTGCTGGAAACAATGTGTAATTATTACAGAGCATTTTGGAGAGTGAGTGTCTTATCGTATCTCATTTTCTGGGCTGGTTTCCAACCTTTGCTGGACTTTGTTTATTCTTGGTACGTTATAAATTTGATAAGGACCGTTGGTGTGTGTCACAATCCTTGGGAATCTGGAGCTGGGGCAGAACATCGCATGATCCAGTAGCACCAGTGGTGGGAGGCTCCGCCCACCCACCCAGACTTCATCATGTCCATTTTTTGACCCTCTGTGCATGTGCAGACATTTGCGAACCGGTAGCAAAGGTAAGTGAATTCCATACCTGGGTGAAAGTAGTGAATTAGATAAAAAAGACATAGAAAAAAAAAGCATTCTCAGGAATTGTTCAAAATAAATTTGAAGAATTTATTCCTTTTATCAGAAAACCTGGTCTAATTTTGACAATTTTTGGTACAGAGCAATATGTGATTTTCCTGCAATATAAATCTATTTTCATATATTCACAAACATTTTAAATAGAAGGGTGTTACAAAGCTCCAAAGGTTTTATTTTTTTAATGAAAGTTTGCATGAAGCAAGTCTTTGAAATTGTGTAATGAGGCTGTTTTTAAGAAAAAGAGCATTTATAAAAGCAAACAAAGCTTCATCAAATACTTGTTAGATGTGTTATGCAAATTTTATTTGTATTTTTCTCCATTTTAATGGATTGTCCTAAATATTCTATTGGAGGAAGGCGTGTTTTTCACTTGTTTGTTTACTTAGTAAAGAACTGTAATGGGCACTTGAAAAACACCAAAATTATCCTTTGCTATACAGGTAATCATCATCTCTTTTATCATTTTTTGTTTTTTTTAAAAATGTGAATATCAGCTATGTGCTCATATCTTCTGCGCATCAAGTTCACTCCCTACAGCTCGTATCCCTCTCTACTGTCAATTAATTGCAGTCTGGAGGGCAGCAATCAAATTAATATTGTATAAGAGTGGATCCACCAGTCAAAACAAACTGAAGGCTTTGCAAAATAAAAAAGAAGACAAACTGGCTGGAAGTCTTAGTGTTTTCACTCCCATTCCATACTACCATGTCTTTTGCTTGGGGTAACTTTCTTTCATCAGCTGCCTTATTTCCTCTGACTCACTTCCAGTGATGACTTTAAATTGCATTCGTTACCTGAAGCTGTACATTAATTTGCTCTTTACAATGAGGTTGCTGCTTCCTCCAGAAGTATTTCTCCCTCTCAACTTGTTTACTGATATGCACAACCACCTCTTATGCAGGACAAGCATGAAAGTTTTTTCATGATTGTGTTCTTGTGATGGAATACACTCCTTCCAGCTTGTGATGGAATACCTCCTTTCTCCATGTAGAAAGATGCAAAACTCCAATTGTCACCAGCATATTTTTCATATTTTTAAAGGAGGCTGGGGACAATATGAATGCTATGAATGCTGCTTAAATCTTCCTAGGTCTAATGAACCCATTTTGCAAAACTTAAAAGCATACTGTAGGTAGAAATATTCAGCCCAACAACCTCTAATCTTGTCACAATCATGATTTTTTATTCCTATCCTTTGAGATATAAAAAGTTGAAAAAGTAATAAAAATGTATCTCTTAGGCACAAAAAGGTTGTCTAGGTTTGCTGTGGAGAATGTGGAATATTTAACTTTTGAATAATAAACAGAGTAACAAATTATCCCTTAGTTCTCTCCATGTTCATGACATATATTGACTCCTAAGAACTTTTCACAGGTAATGTGCAATTTATATATATAAAAAGGGGGTGCCAATTTCTAATGTCCAGCATTCCATATTTACTGAATTTTTATGTTATTCAATAAAAATCTAATGTCAGTCACCATATGGAAACAAAATAGCATCTATCTATACAACTCTACAAATCTGAATCTAACAGTGCTGTTAGCTGTGAAGAGAAGGTAATTTTTTTTTCTAAATAATTTTAAAGAAAACTTGTAATTAGTAGGCCACTTCAAAACTCAGCCAGGAATATTGGGTCCATGACTAAGAAGAATAGACATATGAATAAGAAATAATCGAAAATATTTATGGAACATCTTAGTTCGGTCAACTAAAACTTTATAATTTAGCCAATAGATTATGCAATAGTGTCATCTTTCAGGTTTATTAAATTTAACAAAGATTGTTACAGGAGTCTTGTCAACCTGGTGGAGTACACCAGGCCAGGAAACAACACAAGAAACACTAGTATTCTCTATGTGTATTAATGCACAATTCCAGAATCTTGAAACTTGATGAGTTTCTCTTTCCCTTCCTCTTGTGGCCAAGGACATCAAGATAATTGCCTCCTGTTTTTCCAGAAGGTGATGTTTTTGTTATAATCTTCTGGACCAGGGATCTCCAACTTTGGCAACTTTAAGACTTGTGGACTTCAACTCCCAGGAAGCTGGCTGAGGAACTCTGGGAGTTGAAGTCCATAAATCTTAAAATTGCCAACATTGGAGACCCGTATTTTGGATTGTTTCTTCTACACCAGGTCCTTGCAGGTTAAATGTAAACCAATATGGTTATCAGTGTGAGTCTTCACTTTGAATAATCCAGCTTCCAACTACAAAATGGAGGACATATCATAAATCTGAAATAATTGATTCGGAAGTTACTGTATTTTTTGAACTATAAAACACACCTCCCCCCACCCCAAAAGAAGGTGAAAATCTGGGTGCGTCTTAAATTCTGAATATAACGGAAGGCTGAAAAAAGCTTCAGAAATGAAGCTTAAAAAAAAAAGCCTCCAAACAGAGCTTTAGAAAAAAAGAAAGCTTCTGAAAAAAAGCCTCTGAAAAAAGCTTCCCCCCCCCCCCCCGAAACTCTGTTTTGGAGGCTTTCAGAGGTAGGAAAAAAAGTTTTCTGAAACAAAGTTTCAGAAGTTTCAGAGACTGAAAAAAAAGCAAGGTGCAGAGCTCAAAACCAATGAACCCATTGCTAAAATTCATCTCTGGGAACAGCTGATTGGGGGTATTCCGGGTGGACGATCCACCCGCCAATCAGCTTTCTTCTTATTTTCCTCCCCAAAAACTAAGGTGCATTTTATAGTCCAAAAAATACAGTAAATATTTTGGATTATTTATTATTCATTAGATTAGAGTCTCATAGGCATTGCTTTATCAGTTATTTTTGTGCCTCCATATTTTGGTCTTTATTTCTTTTAAGGATAAGGATAAGGATAATTTTATTTCTATACCGCCCCTTTCCCAAAGGACTCGGGGCGGTGTACAGCCAGGTATAAAAAAAAGACATTACATGTTGGTATTATTGTGTGTTACATATTTATTTTATGATTATAAACTGATAGGACTACAGTAGGGTACAATCCATCAATAAATTGTTTCTCTTTATTTGTATTATTTTAATATTCTTGCACTCTCATCTGTACCATTTTCTGATTAAAGTTTTATAGGATCTGCATGATTTATGACCCGTGGTTCACCAGGTCAGAACTGACACTTTTTATTTCTGTATGTCAAAGTATTTTTTGTATAATAGTTTTAATCTGTTAGCTAAATAAAATCAGTATTAGCATCCAACATACAATCTAATTTCTCTAGCACACTATCTATAATTTTTCCAGACTGAGAACCATTTTTTGGGTTTCCTAGATTTGCATTCTAAGTGGAACAAAAAAGTTCATAGGGATAGGACAAATCTGAATTTGATTTAAATGAATGTATTTATATATAGTTAAGATACAGTAGTTATTTCTATACTGAATAACATATCCTTCTGTTGCATTAAAAATTGTCTTCAGCCACAACTTTCATGTGAACTCTAAGCTAGATTTTGCAGATTTGGGAAGAGTTACACAATAAGATATGTATTTGGGAGAAATATTGGGTCCATGGACTCTAACACAATTAAGTTAAAAGAATCACCAGAAAAACAAATTTTATTTTAATTAAAATCAAATACAATTAAAGCAATTAATTCCAAAAATATTTATGGGTTTTCTCCATATATTGCACTAAAAATTAAACAATATTATTTTGAATTGTGTACTTGTAATCAATATATAACATCCAATTAATTGAATTTTATTTGCAAAAATTAAATAAAAAGGTGTCTTTTTCAATTATCTTTTGCAAATTCTATTGCTATCTTAAATTGCAGAAAAGGACAATTAAAACCATCACAATGAACTATTAAAATCATCCCCAATGGGCTTGTGATCCACAGAGCCGGAATTACACCAGGATTTTGCCAATTTGATATGTTCTTATTAAACGGATTTGATTGAATATGACTGCCATTGATTATTCATTGTGGGGATTTATTAGTTGGAAGCTTGAAACATAACAACCTACAAAGCAGAAAAGTTCCTTACATAGTCATTCTGGGTGTCTCTAGTATACTCTATACCAGGGGTGTCAAACTCGCATTATTACATTGTTGTCACATGACATATCGCTTTGCTAAAAGCGATAAAAGCGACACATGACACTTTGCTAAAATGTGGGTGGGATAGCCAGCGCATGATGTATCTGGCTCATGGGCGTGCAAGTTTGACACCCCTGCTATATAGCTATATTGCTAGCCGCATACAAAGATTTTTACCATAACGAATATCATCAACACATTAAAAAATGCTGGAAACACAACTTTTGTACAGAAAACAAAAATCTGTTACTAAAATGGTAAATTAGTCAGGAATCAAGGGGGTCAACAATCATTGAACAACAAAATGAATCAAATACTTGCTGGCAAAATTTTCACACAATTATTCCACCCTCAAATATTCTCTGGTCATATGTTTAGGGCTGAAATCTACTGGAAGAAATGGGCTAATTACTATTCATACACTGATTTTTTAGAAGTGTTATTTTTGGTTAGTGTTCTGACCTGGGCTTCCTGAGTGAGTAAAACACACGAGTAGTCCCAATGAAGTAGCATCTTTATTTTCCTTTATTTTGTCTATTTTGTAGTCCACCAGTTTTTGCTTGCTGGCAAGTGATATTTATTGCAGATATTCCAATGCACCATTGTTGCTACATTGTCATGTCGTTGTTCGTAGTCAGTCTTGCAATCTTCTTGCAGCAGCTAACTTGTAGGTCCACTTTTTCTTCAGTTACTTTGCAGAGGCAGCATTTGCTGTCTGTTGCTGACTTCTCAATTCTGGCTTTATATCCCTTTATTCTTAAGGCTTGGCCTATCGTTACTATAGGTCGTATATACATAACATATCCTATATAAAATTAGAGATCAAGACATAGAAAGATTTATGGTTTTGAGAACTGTGACGTTTTCTAGCTTTCCAGACTGTTATAACTTTGAATGGTCATTAAATGAACAATCAAAAGTAGAGAACTACCTGTATTGATCAGGGCTCTTTATGAGCCCTGATCAATACAGGGCTCATAAAGCAGATTACGAAGCAAAATGTTTGCAAGCACATAGAATGGCATGCTACAATTAACATGAATCACTGTTGATCTGTCACAAACAAATCATGTTCAATTAACCTTATCCCCTTAAATAGAGTCGATTACCTAATAGATCAAGAAAATTCATAGCTGTAGAGCACCAGGTCTTCAGCAAAACCTTTATAAAGTGCTTCACGGTATTCTTAGAAAAATGTGGGTAACATGATAGATGATATAACAATCATCAACTGTGTTTACAGATGGCTAAAAAGCAACATCAAGAGTGGTCATTAATATTTTCTTTTCTGTTTGGATGGAAACATTGAGTCATATGCCAGTGCGGGTCCCCCTGTTTCTGGTGCTGTTCAACCTTTTGTCTTACATCTTGTATGAAAGTTGGGACAACACTTATACAAATGGTAGGTAAGGCAAAGCTTGGAGCATTGACTAATTAGATAAAAAAATACAAAATTCAAAAATAGAATCTCAAGCAAAGGGATGAATGAATGAATGGAGTGCATCAGATATGAATGTGAAATAATGCATTTGGCTAGGAAAAATGCAAGGCACAAATATAGGATGGAGACACTTGGTCTTTTTTCAGATTTCCATACTTACAGTCTTGCTGATAAATAAGGCATTCACATTGGGCCTGAGTCCCAGCCTAATGTTGCAGGATCCAATCTGGGTTGGTCACCAGGACCAGAGGTTTTGTCTTTCAAGCTTTCAGACTCATGCACACACTCTGCTAGAGAGAAGTTTCCTGTAGATGGGCTACAGCTTGAGTCCAAAAGCTCAGAAGACAAAACATCTAGTCTTACAGTGACAGCTTGTAAGGAATTGTAAGAATAATTAATTTTCACTTGTTTAAACCATAAGTGCAAATATACTGAAGTAATGCTATACCATAGGTACACGGTGGATCAGTGGCTAAAACATTAAGCTTGTTGATCGAAAGGTCGGCAGTTCAGTGGTTTGAATCCCTACTGCCGCGTAATGGGGTGAGCTCCCGTTACTTGTCCCCGCTTCTGCCAACTTTGCCGTTCCAAAACACGTAAAAAATGCAAGTAGAAAAATAGGGACCAGCTTTGGTGGGAAGGTAACAGTGTTCCTTGCGTCTTTGGCATTTAGTCATGCCGGCCACATGACCACAGAGACCTCTTCAGACAGCGCTGGCTCTTTGGCTTTGAAACGGAGATGAGCACCGCGCCCTAGAGTTGGGAACGACTAGCACATATGTGCGAGGGAAACCTTTACCTTAATTCTATACCAGCATATTCTCTGTTTTCCCTTTTGATGTAGGATAGTAACTAACTAGTTGGTCACATTTCTGCTGGATGGTGAAAAAGTGTCCATTCTATGGCTTGCTATATGCAACCCTAATTAACAACAGAAACCTCTTCCATACTTAAGCAATAATAGGTTTCAGCCCAATAAAACTAGATTGAAAATGTCCTTTTTACAAAATGAATAGTATTAGGCCAATGATGTGGTAAAGCAGATTGACTTTAGAAAAACATTTGACTTTAGTAAGCAATTAGCTTGGATGTTTAAGACTGCAAATTGAATATTTTAATTAGCCTCACAACAAGTTACAATCTTACCTAATAACAACTGAGCACAGGGAGATTTTCCAATACTTATATGCATTTAATAAAATAAAAGCCTTTGTTGAAAATCACATTAAAGTATATGGAGATGCAAATGTTATTGCTTGCAGTGCCGCTTTTTCATCTAGTACCAATATTGCTTAATACAAAAATGCTTAGAGTATCTGTTCCCTTAACTCTATAAGAAACATTACAGCACTCTGAATAAAAGATGGTTACAGGAGTCTTTATTTTGTAAACTATACATGAACATAAAAAGAAAAACTATTTTAATGTTACATAAGATAATCATTAAATTTAATATTAAATCTATTTAATCAAATGCAAAGAAACTTTATTTCAATTAATTGCAGATTAAAAATATAGGGAAAATGATAATGCAGAGTTGAAATTAAACAACTGCTTGCATAATTACACAGAGTTTTTCAATTTCATTAAGGCATGAAGCCATAATTTGACATGAATGTAGGTAGTGGAATCTCAAAACGTTTACACAATTAACATGCTAACATAAATAGTGATTAAAATACTTTTGTCTATAGTCAAATTGTGAATGCAACTCTATTTAAGAATTATAATGCATTCTATATGGCAATTATGTAAAAATTGGGGCAGAGGAGAAAAAAAATATTCTCCATAACAGCAGCAGCACTTATAGTGATATAAAATTTGGAATTTGGAAATGCTTGGCTACTGCCTCATAATTTTATTTCAGTATGCATGCTATAAATCTTTCTATTACTATTTTGCAAGGCACCTTACAATAGCTCCTCTAAAGTTTTGAACGAATAGCAAAAAGGGATAAATTAGAAGAGAAATGTTTAGGACCATTTAAAAATGAAAAAAGCCATAGTTCAAAAAACAATTATCCAGACATGTGTCATCGTTATCAGTTACAGTAACACAGACACACAAACTTTATGGAGAGTTTTATTCAGGAGAAAGGAACAAAATAAAACCCCTCAGTCTATGGGGAATTGACTGAATTTATTTCTAGTTGATTTCAGATTAGCCTTGGTTAATTTTTGAAAGGGGAAATACTATGGCAGTATTTTCGATTGGGAAATCAAAAAAGTTCCTGGTGATCTATGGCAGACATTTCCATTTTGTTTTCCCTAAACAACATGGGCCCGTCCATATAGTTACTAGGAGTCAAGCTTTAGAGCAGGAGTTGGCAACTATCTCCTTTTTATGACTTGTGGACTTCAACTCCCAGAATTGCTCAGCCAACCATGCTGGCTCAGGAATTCTGGGAGTTGAAATCCATGAATCATAAAGGGGCCAGTGTGCCCCATCCCTGCTTTAGAGAATGAACACATATCACCGTGATGGCGAACCTATGGTACGTGTGCCATGGGTGGCACATGGAGCCATTTTGGTAGGCACGTGAGCTGTCACACTAGATTAACTCCACTGCACGGCCAGCTGATTTTCGGATCTCTGCCGCGCATGCGGGAGATGCGTGCACATGCCCATGCCACTCTGCCCCTCCCAGGAGTTTCCCTGTGGCTTGTTTTACATGTCAGGTAAGTACAGGGCTCACGCAGAGGCTCTGGGAGGCTGAAAAACAGGCCTACTGGAAGTCCCGAAATGGGCCATTTCCAGTTTCCGCAGGGCCAGGGAAGGCCATTTTCGCCCTCCTGGAGGCTCCAGGAAAGCATCCGGAGCCTGTGGAGGGCGAAAAACGGGCCTACCGGAAGTCTATAAACAGGCCATTTCCAGCCTCCGGAGGTTTCAGGGAGGCCTGCTAGGCCCAAAACGGGGTGTGGGAGGGTTGGGTTTGCACGCACCTGCACAGGGGTAAAGGGCAGCATGGGGGGGATTGTGCGTGCCTACACAGGGGGTGTGGCATGCATGGGGGTATTGAATAATGGGTGTGGGCACACGGGTGCGCACTATTGCGCTTGCACTTTTGGCACCCAAGAAAAAAAAAAAAGGTAAGCCATCACTAACATATCATTTCAAGATCCTAGTAATTTGGAAATTGAAAACGTAACAGTTCAAAACAGAAAAAGAGTACCTGGCACTTCGTGTCCTCTTACAGATTCTCTGCTGCTCTAATGTACAGTAAGCTGATGTCATGTTCATGTTTCCTTCTCTTGCTCATGCACATTCTGAAAAATGTTCCCGTGATCTACATCATGAGAAAACTGCTTTATAATGGAACACTGGTCTGCTGGAAGTGTGCCTTTAGATTCTGAAACAGCAGTTGTCCTTAAAGTTATCTTGGGGTTTGCTTGTTTTTCACTACCTCACACATCTCAAGTATCTATTTTTCCCCCCTTGGAGGCTACACTCCAGTGCATTTTCTTCTGCTGAGTGGTATATAAAAACAACACATAATATAATGATTTTCATTTAAACGAAGAATGTCCAACTGCAGTGTTTCAAATAATCATACAAAATATACATGTAGATTTGATTCCATCTGACCTCTGAAGGTAGAAGAATTTCTGGGATAGCATCTTGTAAATTTTAGAGACAAATTAGTCACAGCTAAGAAAATCAAATGTATCCCTCATGGTCATCATCATCATCATCACCCTCATCTTCATCATCATCATCTTCTATTTCATCTTCATCATTCATGATATCATCATCCTCATCATCTGTCCATTCATGGAAATCACCACTCGCAAAATCCCCTGATATCTCTAAATCTACACAATGAAGAGGAAAATATATAAATAGATAACACACACAAACACACACACACACACACACAATTAATGTTTCTTTGTGTTAAGTGTCCTACAGGATTGTTATTTTTATTTATTTTTTTGGAATTAACCCTAGATACCTAGTGGTTAAAGCACTAAACTAGAAAGCGGGAAATATGAGTTCTAATCCTGCCTTAGGCATGAGAGCTGTTTGGGTGACTTTAGACTAATCATTATTTCTCAGCCAAACCTATTTCACAAGATTGTTGTGGAGAAAATAGGAGGAGGAAGGTGTGTTGCATGTGTTTGTTGCCTTGACTTAGGAGTTATGTGTAAAAATAATATACAGAAAATAAATAAGTACAAATAATTAAAACAAAAGCAAAAGAAAATGATCGTGAATGTCCAGAAAAACACAACACAATGCCTCCCAAAATAGAACAATACCAAAAACATTAAAATCAACAAGGATTCAGTAAGCACCCTGTCTCCAGGCCTTTTCAGCATTTATGGAACATCCTCATGGTGTTTATTGGAAGGGAGGGCAGGGATACTATTCCAGAAGGCAAAAACACTTGGAATTATCAGATAATAAGGCCTTGAACTATGAGGGTTTTTTTATATGATAATCCTCACCTTAAATTGCAGACAGAAACTGGTTGGCAACCACTGCAATATACAAAACAGCAATGGCACACAGACCTGCCTGTGTGACAACACACCATCGTGTGTTGCCATATTCTTGACCATTTGTAGCTTCCAAATAATTTTCAAGGGCAATTCCACGTACAGCCTGTTGAAGTAATCCAGTCTTGAGATTACGGCATGAGTGACTTTCTGACAGATCTCTCAATCTATGAATGGGCACAACTGGTGCACCAGATTAATCCATGCAGAGGTTTTCTTCCCAAAGCTGCCCCTTGCTCTTCAAGCTGGAGCAGTGAATCTTTTCCCAGGTCTTTCCAGATAAATACTATTTTAATAAATCATCAGAGAACTACAGTACCTGCTGAACTGAACTATACTGAAATGAAGTACCATAACCCCTCCTCAATCGATTCATTAGAACTCATTTGAATTCTAAGGAACTCCTATGATGATATTAACTGCCTAGAGAAGGAAAGCATGATTTGCTGATTGGTTATCCTGCCCTTACATTTTTATTCTTTCCAGTTAAGGGTCTCTAGCAACATAACAGAACTTTAATCGGGGGGGGGGGGGGGCAGAGAATGTATAGGGTCTTTATTGTGCACAGAATACCATTACATGGCAGCCTAAGGTTGCTGTATTTGAGTAATATATTCCCATCATCTTTTCCTTGGGGGGGGCTAAATACGACAAAACATTAATTTGGCAAAGAAAGTGTATGTTTTTTAATTAAGTAAATGGCAAATTATATAAAGTATCTTGTACTTCAAGTAGAAGAGAAACTTATTAAAATTAAGGCTAATTACTGTAAGCAGAAAGCAATGGCTTCTTCTGAAGGCAAGCAAAAATAGGTGATATGAACTGTGCTCAATGATTTAATGAGTCTATAATTATGATAGCATTCATTGCAATCTATTCATAAAATCAATTCAACACAATATTCATTTATTAGTTAATTATTTATATGAAAAGTTAATGGTCCAAGATAAAGATTAAGATAAGTGAGAAAGTGTCAGTCTGATGTCTTCTTTGAATGTGACGTGTAGATTATTTGAGATTATTTGAACTGAGATTGTAGATTATTTGAACTGAACATATGCTCAGTTCTCAGCCCCCAAATCCTTTCCAAATTAGTCTCCAAATCAGATTTTCCCAACATGGTATCTGTCTAACATAAAGTGGTAGAGATAGAAGTTCTAACTTAATATACTGTATGTGGACACCCTCAAGTTGGGAAAATTAGTTTAGATTAAAACCTTCAAAATTAGCTATTGCAATGCTGGAATTAGCACACAGTTTTAATGGGGAAAAAGGGACGTTTTGGAGACTTACCACAATCTGCAGCGCCATGTGTTCGGGATCCTGTGACCTCATTGCCATATCTGTCGACACACCAGCATTGACCTGAAGTTCCATGACACTGAGTTGGTTTATAGTAGCCATCTTCATCACATAAAGGAATATACTGCCCTGAACAAGAGAAAAACCACAAATATTTCGCAACGTTTTGCAGCTTTTATAATATGACTCCAATGAAGCATCTTTTAAAGAAACTTATACCATTTGATGGATATTTACTTTAGTATAAGCACTCTTTCTCCTGAATTTCTTTTAAATATCAAGTCAATATGTCCTGCAAGAGATTGGTTGCTATGCAAAAAAAAAAAAAAAAAAAAAGGAAAGATTATACCCTTTAATTAGCACAGCTTTGCAAAATAGAGTTAATAAAAATTATCCAAAAATGTTGTTTTACTTTAATTTACTTTTGTATTACCTAGTCTTAATGTTTTAAAAGTAAAATGGCATTCTAGCAATAGTTTAAAATAGCAGCACTATCTTCAAGGGGAGGCACAGTGAGTCCGTAGCTTAAAAGATTTGGGAGAAGGTCTGTGCTCCGGCAGTTTGAGTCCTACCACCAATTGACAGAGTGAGCTCCCATCACTTGCCTCAGCTCCTGCCAGTCTAGCAATTCAAAAGCATGTAAATGCAAGTACATAAATAGGTACTTCAGTGGAAAGGCAACAGCATTCATTGTTTCACCGTACGTTTTATGCTGTGGCATGATGTCATGCTGGCCACATGACTACAGAAACATCTTTGGAAAGTCTTGGCTGAATGGCTTAAGGAAATGAAGATGAGTACTGCTAAGACTAGTGGAATAAGGTATGCAGGGACACCTTTACCTTTTTACTATCTTCAAACTAATAATGAAATAATTTTAATTGCTTTCAATGTGTTTATACATTCTGTTAATAGAATTTTGGTTGATTATTTTAGGATTCATGTTAATTTTGTACTGAAGTTTCACTAGAATTATTTAATGTGTAAGCAAAAAAAAAAAAAAAAGCTTCAAAAAATAACATATAACTTACCTAGAAATTTCTTTCCCCCTTGCTGTTTGTAAATGTTGCTGAGTAATGACTGGCAAGGTGGATCTATAATAACATCAGGCATGTTAAAATTTAGCAAGTATGACAACTGAAGAAAGTTTTGCTCAATTTATAAGTTTCTTTCAAATATTTTAAAATGTTTAAGCTTGTTATCCAGAAGACAGTCACTAAACTTGGTTTGCAAATCATAGACTGGGTTACAGAAGTGTTCTGATTCCGCCTCTGCATATTCAGATGTGCACTGAAATGCCATAGGACCACCTTTCCCAGTTTGGGTTTTTCCATACATATTGATGCATACTAAAAAGCAGAGACATCACCCTACCAACAAAAGTGCGTATAGTCAAGGCTGTGGTTTTTCCAGTTGCAATGTATTGCTGTAAAATTTGGACCATAAGGAAGGCTGAGCAAGAAAGAATTGAGGCCTTTGAACTATGGTGCTAGAGAAGACTCCTGTGAGTCCCTTGGACTGCAAGGCGATCAAACCGGTCAGTCCTAGAGGAGACCAACCCTGACTGCTCTTTAGAAGGCCAGATCCTGAAGATGAAACTGAAATACTTTGGCCACCTAATGAGAAGGAAGGACTCATTGAAAAATGAGGAGCCTGAACTGTAATTGCAGACATCCAGCTGCCTGCAATTACACCAGTTTGAAACTCCCCAGGCTCAAGGTCGACTCAGCCTTCCATCTTTCTAAGGTGGGTAAATTGAGGACCCAGTTGTGGGGGCAACAAGCTGACTTTGTATAAATATACAAAAGTATGAAGGCTATTGCTTAACGCATTGTAAGCTGCCCTGAGTTTCCGGAGAAGGGCGGCATATAAATCAAATTAAAAAAAGAGAGAGTCTAATGCTGGGAAAGATTGAGGACAAAAGAAGAAGGGGACGGCAGTGAATGAGGTGGCTGGATAGAGTCACTGAAGCAGTAGGTGTGAGCTTACATGGACTCTAGAGAATGTTAGAGGACAGGAAGGCCTGGAGGAACTTTGTCCATGGGGACCTGCAATGGGTTGGACATAACTTCGCAATTAACAACAATACATATTGATTCATTTGGAACCACTGGACTGAAGAAGGTTCTTTTAAACAAAGTATGACAAGTACAGGTTTGCCCTGCTATTTACATATTACTTCTGATATATATTATACTATATATTTGTTTTCTGAGGTTTTCGTGGGTGTTTGCTCCTAGAAGCACGAAGCCGAGAACATCAGTCTGAAGATGATGAATGAGACTTCGTCAAAACATCGCCAAGACATTTCCAATTTTATGCGGGAGAAAACCCGAATAACCGAAGACCTACATACAAACACCCGCGAAAACCTCAGAAAACAAATATTGTACCTCTAAAGGGAGGAAATCCACCATCTGACCAGGACCTATAAAAAACTTGAAGTCCAAAGAGCTTCCATTTTATGTGACCTCGCATTCCTACGCAACTGCCGAGATCAACATTTAATCCTCACATGCTTCCAATTGAAATTCCACTCCAACTCTGCAGCCAGCAAACGCATCCTGAAAAGAACAGAACTGGCCCTAATCAGAAATGAACTTCATATAAAAAGATTCCTCCTAGACCGAATCAACAAAGATCTCCTCACACTTCACCTCAAACTCAGCAACAAGATCCACCCCACACTTTGGGACAAATCCAAACAACTCGCTGCCGGGAGAGCCGAAACACAGACCACCCTCAAGACAGACACACACACCAACAAACTCCGAAGACTACAAGAATGCCAGAAACAACCGCCCCCCCTCACAGCCACACATAAAACCAACAGTGCATAACATCTCAGATAGGATCCTCCCCCAAGTCCTTTCCAAAGGATTCAACTTTGCAGTCGCTCCCAAACACATTCCCATTGAAACCATTATATGCGGGGTTGAAACCAGCCTGACCAAAATCAACTCCGACGACGCTAACAGAATCAGATTCGAAATCACCAACATCTTCTGCACCAGCAAGCCACCCAAAAGCAACTTACCCAAAGAGTAACAGACAGCACTACTTAACCTGAAAGAAGACACCAGCATAATAATCCTACCAGCAGATAAGGGCAATGCTATGGTGGTTATGAACACATCTGACTACCAAATCAAATTAACCAACCTACTCCAAGACTCCACATACAAACCCATAAACACAGACCCCACCACCTACCTGGAAAAAACCACTAGATCCAAAATAAAAGCCTCCCCCATTAGCGAAGAGATTCAGCAAAGAATCATTCCCAGAGAGAAATCATCCAGATGCCCTAAGCTCTATCGTTTCCCCAAGATATACAAAGAAGGGACCCCACTTAGACCCATAGTCAGCTCCATAGGCTCACCTCTACAAAACCTAGCCAAATTTCTCACCAAACAACTACAGCCCTATGCAGAATGCATCACCTCACACGTAAAAAATTCATTCCAGTTCATAGAGATCATAAAGAAACAAAACTTACAGCCCAGCGACCTACTCGTGAGCTTCGATGTCATATCCCTCTTCATCCAAGTGCCAATCAAAGAAGCCTTGTCAGCTATCCAAAACAAATATAACCCCCCAAGCACATCCTAGATCTGACCACCACTGCCTATCCAACACATACTTCATCTCTAACGGACAAAAATACAAACAAATAGAAGGAGCACCCATGGGATCACACCTCTCACCTGTCATTGCTAACCTCTATTCTGGCTCATTTATGTAGACAACACCTTCACACTCGCCACACGGGAAAGAAAAACTGGACAACTTCCTTACATACCTCAACAGCCTACACCCAAAATAAAGTTCACCATGGAAACAGAAGCGAACAACCAACTTCCCTTCCTGGATGTCTTAGTCTACAGGAAATCTAATGGCTCCCTAGGACACACCATCTACCAGAAAAAACCACACACAAACCGCTATCTGCACGCACTCTCACACCACCACCCAGCCCAGATCAACTCCGTAGCCAAGACACTCATCTACAGAACAAAACGCTTAGCTGACGAACAACACCTAAAAACCGAACTACACACTCTCACTAACGTACTAACATCCAATGGATTCCAAAGAAATAAGATTACCAACCTAATCCAAAAAGAAACCCCCACTAAAATCCAAGACAGAGAACAAGAAAACCCGCCACAGGACAACTCGCCATGGAACAATTCAACAATTCAATTTATTTAAAATAATTAAAAAGTTATTTTAATTTTGCCATCCGCATTTCATTTTATCCCTCCTTTTGCATCAGTTATTTAATGATTTTATTCCATCATTTCTTTGACACTTGTCCTGCAGCAAATTGTCCCACAGCGAGTTGGCTGCAGCAAGGTGACTGAAGCAAGTTGGCTGTGGCGAGTTGGCTGCGGTGAGTTTGTCCTAGACCCAAGACAGAACCATTCCCTAATCCTTGATCTTCACTATTGCACCACAGAGATGGTGATATTGGTTGGTTGAATCAGACAACAAAGAAGTAACTAAATGCTCACTTTCAAGTAAAAAATCCTTTGCTACTTGAGAATATTCAAAATTCTTGGATAACCTTGTAGTTTGGGGTGTCAAACTGGCAGCCAATGGGCAGGATGCATCATGCGCAGGCCATGCACAGCTCCTTGAATGGGAAAAACATTGCAAGACATCATGTGACGGCAACATGACGCCACAAGTTTGATACCCGTGTTGTAGATGGCCCAGGTTGACAAGCAGCAACCAAATACAGGATGATTATTCAAAATATTTAGATAGGTTTGCAATGGTGTGGCTGAATAGAATAGAATAGAATAGAATAGAATAGAATAGAATAGAATAGAATAGAATAGAATAGAATAGAATGGAATTGATTGGAATGGAATGGAATGGAATGGAATGGAATTCTTTATTGGCCAAGTGTGATTGGACACACAAGGAATTTCTCTTGGTGCATACGCTCTCGGTGTACATAAAAGAAAAGATACATTCATCAAGAATCATAAGGTACAACACTTAATGATAGTCATAGGGAAACAGTCAATATAAATCTTAAGGATACCAGCAACAAGATTACAGTCATACAGTCATAAGTGGGAGGAGATGGGTGATAGGAACTATGAGAAGATTAATAGTAATGCAGACTTAGTATCTAGTTTGACAAGTGTTGAGGGAATTATTTAGCAGAATGATGGCGTTCGGGAAAAAAGTGCTCTTATATCTAGTTGTTCTGGCGTGCAGTACTCTATAGCATCGTTTTGAGGGTAGGAGTTGAAACAGTTTTTGTCCAGAATGCGAGTACATAAATATATAATAATAAATATAAATAAATATTTATGTAAATATAAATATTTATATAAATATGTAAATATTTTCCCAGCTAAATATTTCAGTTAAATAATTAGCTTTATATCTTTCTATCATTATTTCAAGACTATATGTATCAATGATATCTGTATCTGTAATATATATAGTAATATCCATGTACTGAGTAAGAAACTATCTAAAGCATTTTGAGTTTTGAACTCACTGAACAACAAACCACTTTTGTGTTTAATTCCTTGAGTAATCTTTTTGTAATTTGTTCTTATACTAATTAATCTAGGATAGGAGAATGTTTGTATATGTATGGACTTAACTCTTTTGTTGCTGTTGCTGCACTGTATTTTCAAGAACCAGCTTAAACTGCCATAAGGCATATTCTATTTTCCATTTTTCCATAGATTTCAACTGTTTGAATATTATTTTAATTGCTCACCTTGCTGCCTTTGGAAACAGTAACACCATTCATTGTTTGATATTAAACTGTCCTTGTAAGTGTCACAAGAATTGAAGAATGCCTTGGTGCACTCCTCATTCTTGTCAAGATATATGCTTCCAAGTTCTGATTGGTCCAAAAGTAGGTCATAGTTTGTATCAAGTCTGTTAAACATCCAGCCAAGAGAGTCCTTGCAAATTGGTAAAATGCTGGTATCAAATCCTAAGAGGCAAAGACACCAAGCAATTAATTCACTAATACAAACATAGCTGACACACATATCAACATAATCCATGGTGTCCTTTTTCATGGAAATTATTTTATACCATAAAACTAGATCAGGTCTGTGCTAATGGCATTTAGCAAGAGTACTAGGTGATGCAAAATTTGAAAATTTGATTACTGAATAGCAGCAACAGTAAATATTTTAACCATTATTTAAAACAAACCTGGTAATTGGCAACTTCAAAAATTAGTAACATGAATTGCAATTAAAATTAATTTAATTAATTTAATAAGTCATTAATTCATTAAAAAAACCCTGCTAAAATGGCCTTACGTAGCATGTGTCAGGGTTCCAACTGATGCCCTAATTAAGTCATGAGCCTGAAGCCAAGCTTCAAAAGAGATCCAGTTATTTATTAGGAACTTCATGTCAGCATGGATCAACTCTGGCCTCACTTAATTCGCATCCCGGCTCTGACCTTTTTTCTCCCTCTCCCCAAGATATGTCATCAATCACATTCTCCAATGAAGCAATTTCGCAGGTTGTAGAGGTCCCTCCCTCCAGCCACTGTGGGTGTGCGTGGATATGACCTTGACCTGGCCGGCTGGAATGTGCTTTATTTTGACTGAAGTGCAAGTTCTTCAATGCAGCTGCGATGTTCTATTCTTCACTCCCCCTGCCTATGGCAACTTGAGTGCAGGTCATGAATACTTCGCGAGTTGACAGCATGATCTTCAACTACCAAACATTCAGCAGGTTTTTAGCATTCTATAAAATATTACTAATATATGAGTCATCATGGCTTGGTATGTTTGTGTAAGTTCCAGAGGAAATGGGCCACCTTTAAGAAATCCTGTTTCCAGATTTTAGACCAAGGGTGTCAAACTCCATTTCATTGAGCTGCATCAGGGTTGTGTTTGACCTCAGGGGCACAGGGTGTGCATGGTCAGTGTGGGCAAGGCCAGCTTGATGTCACTTGTGTCAGGGGCGCCTGTGGCAGCCCGAGTGCTCTGCCAGCAAAAACAGAGCTTGGGAGATCTGTGGGTGGCCCTTGGGAGCCTCCTGCAACCTTCTGCCAGTAAAAACGGAACTCCTGAGCTCTGTTTTTCACTTGCAAAGGCACGACGGGCCAGTCCTCGCTATTTCCAGGGCAGCCCTCAGGCCAGATCTAAGCATCCCGTGAGTCAGATCTGGTCCCCGGGCCTTGATTTTGACACCTCTGTTCTAGTCCCTCTTACTCTCCAAAGTGATACCTGTAGGCATTGCATGGCTGAATTGGAGCAGATGGACAGATTGCCTCTGGAGATTATGATCCTGTAGATAACTCAAATCATATACAGTAGGCTTTATGGATTATTAACTTCAATAAAATTGTTAATTTTTTGAACTGAATTTAGAAACACACCGACAACTAATGTAAGTAACACCTGCAAGATATACAGTATGTAGTCATCCTATAATATATCACAGTTGCCAAATACAGACTGTGGGATCCTTGGTAGTCTCTGAACTTGGTTGTTAGACAGCATCTGTGAGCAGTACAACTTGAGGTACATGTATTTTCTTCTACTAATAGAATGCAGATCAATATACTCTGCACCAATATAATCTCTGGTTTGTTTTCAAGGGCAACATCCTGTGGAGAATGTTGTACTATTCCAATTGCATAAAGAACACAAATAGCTAGATGTCTTGCCACTTTGTCACAAAAAAATTGAAAACAATCATGCAGTTCATCCTTCCCTCTAGATATGGTTCCTGCATTTCATCTCACATATTTGTTTAGTAAATTAAACCTGCCTAAGATTACCCTCAATATTTCCATCATTTCCATATTTGAGAGGTTACTGAGATTCATGGTAGAACTACCTGCCATTATGCTAAGAAAATACCCTAAGTGTCTTCTGGAAATCATACAGATCCATATGGTACCTGGAGTACATTTACTATGGATAACGTATTTATAGACTATTTTAAGAAATAGAAGTTTCTAGAAAAATTATGTAGTACATATCTATACTCCTTCTTTGTTCTTCTGTGTATTAGAAGAGCTTATTTGTTAATCACATTAATATTACAGTTTTATAATTTTGCCCATACTATGGTATAGACAGAATATAGTATACTCTGTTTCTTTTCTTTTAATGAATCAAAGATCAATTCTTTTCCCTAAACTTTTTACACCAAGGAAAAATATCAGTTACTGTAAGATATACATTCACTCTTGATTTGTATTAATTCAAGTTCACTATATCTAGTGAAAGAATTCGAAGTATTTCCATGGCAAAGGAAAAGTTCTCCTTATATACATAACCTCAAGAAAAAAAATAAATGGGAAGATTGAAATAAGAGTTTTAATTTTGGCAGGCAAGTACAGTAGATGCTGGTATTCTGGATCGCATCACATTGTGTAAATACAATACTTTTATATGGTCAGTTGCTGTATTATGGTTAATAACATTTTATTAAAATTTCTATAGATATAAAATTAATGCCATAATTAGTGCAGCAACTTGCTGAATATTTCATAATAGTTGTTAAAGATTATTAAACTTGAAAATACACATATGGTCATTGTTTTTCTTGAAAAAAGTTGCTAGACATAAAAATTTAATAAAGGATCTCTAGATGCAAGAAAACATAGAATTATTTAGCAATGTATAAGTTAACAATGTATAAGTTAATTAGTATGTTTATTTATTCTGTTTATGTGTCTCCCTCCCTCTCTCTCTGAAATCATATTAAAATTAATTAAAACAATTGCTTGATTGTGAATATGTTTACATTTTATATTCATTTTGAAACAAAAAGTTCTATTGTGGCCTGATCTGGGACATGCCCCTATACTAGATTGTTGCTATGGTACACATTATAAATCATCCCACCTGGCAATGACCTTTTTTAAAAAAAATAATCAGGAAATGAGAACAGATTCCCAAACCAAAACAGGAGCATATTTCATACATCAAAAGCTTCAAATCGGAACTTGTCCGGTTTGTTTTTTTTTTTTTAAAATCACCCATATCCCTGTATGAACTTAAAAACAAACAGGATAAATACAAGAAATATGAAATATAATTTTAATAAGAAATGCGTCAGAATTTCACAAAAGAATATATAGGAAGTTTTGTATATAGCATTTCCTACATTTTTCTCATGTTCAGTTTATACTGTATGCATTCTAGATTATGTTAGAACAGAGATTTTCTTCAGGATGAAAAACATGACTGAGCTAAGCATTTGAAAAGGAAAGCAGGTCATTAGAAAGTTTTTTTAAAAGTACGTTTTTCATATATTTCATTGAGATAAGCTAATCCAAGTTAAAATACACAGATGTGTCTTTGGGAAAAAGCACTGATGAGCCAGATTGATGGCGGAGGGGAAGGCAGGAAAACAGTGGTCTGGTCATAGAATAGGCGTTTTACCAATTCAGTACATAAAGCAGCCCACTAACTTCATTTTGTTCTGTTTCCTTCCTTTCAGAAAAAAATGCAACATTCTAGACATTACTATAAATATATATAAACTTTGCATTTTTTAGGCCTTGTCATTCCCACTATTAGCAATTATAATGCATTACAATAACAAAATTTGACCACAGATACTGGCAGTCTTTGACTTACAATCACAACTGAGCCCAAAAGTTCTGTTGCTGATATGAACCATTTGCCAAGCATCCGAATTTGGACCGCGTGACCACTGGGATTCTGCAACAGTGATCAGTGTGAAAAATGGTCATAAGTCCCTTTTTTCAGTGCCGTTTAACTTCAAATGGTCACTAACTGAACTGTTGTAAATTGGAGACTACCTGTATTCTTTTTTTTTATCTATAAGGATAATGTTAAACCCCAAAGTTGCATGTATAATAAATCGGTGGTTCTCAGAAGTGGGTTTCACATAATTTTGCCACCAGTTTGCTACGCACTGAAAATGTGAGCGCATGAGCGAATGTGCTTTGCTCATGCACGTGACTTGCATGCATGCACATGGCTTAGAAAATGTGGTTAAATAGGACGGCATAGCACTGGGGCGGGTGAGCAGGCCCACCCACAGGTTGCCACTACCGGTTCGCCTGAACCGATCTGAACCGGTTGAATACCACCACTGGTGGCTCTATGTCTTTTCTTTTCAAAGTCAAAAACTAAAGATTTTTTTAAAAAGACATTTGCTACTTTACAGCTACAGAGCAAAATCATGACCTTATTTTATATTAATAAATTGTGAATCACATTTTCTCCATTTACAATCAACATCCAGAATCTGAACTACTGTATTTTTCAGAGTATAAGATGCACTGGAGTATAAGACGTAGCTTAGTTTTGGGGGAGGAAACTAGGAAAAAAAAAATCTTCCTACCAGGTATTCATCTGGCTAATGTCCTTAGTCTGGTTAGCTTCAGCACATTAGTTTGCGGGTTTTCATTCCCTGCTTGGGGATAAAAAACAGCTTCTAAAGCACAACTGATCTTTGGAGAGAGAAACAATGAGAAAAGCAGGCGAACCACGGAGATCACTTCACTCGCTAGTGCCTCGTTAGGGCTGAAAAACATCTTCACAGCTGAGAGTCAGAGGGAGCAGGCAGAGCGCTTCAGTCGCTAGCTCCTTAGGGCTGAAAAGAAGCTTCACAACTGAGAGTTGGAGGGAGCAGGCAAAGCACTGAAAAAAAGCTTCTACAGCACAGCTGAGTGTCGGAGGAAGCAGGCAAAGATCGCTTCACTCGCTAGTGCCTCATTAGGGCTGAAAAAAAGTTCCACAGCTGAAAGTCGGAGGGAGCTGGGGAAGATTGCTTCACTGAAAAAAAAGCTTCTAAAACACAGCTGAGAGTTGGAGGTAGATTGCTTCACTCGCTAGCGCCTCGTTAGGGCTGAAAAAAGCTTCAAAAAAAGCTACATTCGGAATATAAGGTGCACCCAAATTTTCAGCCTCTTTTAGGAAGGAAAAAAGTGTGTCTTATGTTCTGAAAAATATGGTACTTACCATTTTAGTCAAGACGTGTAATCTTTTCCCGATTTTGATAATCTGGAATAATTAAGTTGCAACGGGACTTTGAGAAAATCTGGCATTAAATACTGCTGAGTAGAGGGACCAGCAGAGGATTTAGTAGCTGATGAATTGAAGCAAATTAAATCTATGAATAAAAGTCTGACGCCCTGATCACTGCCCTAGCCACAGCATGTGTGACAAGGGTTAAGCACATGAACATGGACAGACTTGATTCAGTTCTCAGAATAGTAACAAAATATTATATAGTTTTAAGCAAACTACTTGTCTTATACTTAGCCTCCCATTTCTGTCAGAGAGACAAAATGATTAGCTACTCAGCACTGTTTATAGCCTGTGATTAAGGAGTAAAAATAAACATTAAAGAACAATAATTAAGACATGCATGTGTGCAGCTCTTATTTTTATCAAGAGAAAAATGCCTACATTTAAACCAAAATGTATTTGAAATTTGGGTGAAAAAAGAATCATAACTAGGTATATGATAGCTGGTTTTCATTAGGCTGGGATCAATTTGTCAAGTTTGAAAAGGATGCTTTCCTGGTTATATGATGCACTTTCGGCTGGGATTTTTCTGCTGTAATAGATAGATTCTTAGACGCCCACAACACATTACAAAACCATACATAATACTAAGTCAAAGGTACAGAAACTTAGCAGGAAAAAAACACAATAGAGATGTGCCGAAGAAAGGATATCTACATTATATAAAATATCATCAAACTTTACAAAGGCTTTTCTAAATCAGAGAAAACCAGTCCTAACAAACGAGTAAAAAGGAATTTTATTATATACACAACTCTAAAAAGTGCTTGGCAGCTGCATATAAGAAAAATACATAATACATGAATTTGGTTGTCTTCCTGAAATCAAACAAGTTGCTAGCTTGTGAAAACTCAACTAATGTGGAGACTTTCCAACTACCGAGCATTGGGGTTGTTGTATATTTGTTTTTTAAAATTTCCAAAATAATAACAAATTGCATATAATCAATATTTGCAATGATCAACATTGATAAAGCTTGTTTTCTATGGAAATGGTTTTCGTGGTACATAGTTTTTCCTCACTTAGCATAACTTCAATTTTAGATGCAGATAATCAGCAAAAATGCAAGCAGTTTTAGTTTTTATTATATTCAATAATAAAGAGCGGATTTGCTTTCTGCTCTTCCCCAAAGTTCTTTAAACTAAATGCCTTCTGATCTGGATGCTCATTTTCCAGTATGGTATCTACAAGAGCCGAGGTGGTGCAGTGGTTAGAGTGCTGTACTGCAGCTACTTCAGCTGACTGCTAGTTCAGCAGTTTAGCAGATCAAATCTCACCAGCTCAAGGTTGACTCAGCCTTCCATCCTTCCGAGGTGGGTAAAATGAGGACCCAGATTGTTGGGGGTAATATGCTATTTAGTATACTGTCTTTGTTGTAAGCCACCCTTGGAGAGTGGGCGGCATAGAAATGCTGCTGCTGCTGCTGCTACTACTACTACTACTACTACTACTACTACTAACACTGTCATGGTTATAAATATCCACTTGGCTTTCGTGGAAGAGTATTGGATTGGACTGTTGTTTCCTTGTGGAGAGTATAGTTCCTTATCCATGATTCACCACAATTCTGTATGAAAATTTTGGGGGAGAGGGAGTCTACATTCTCAACATTACTCATGCCATCATTGAGCCAACTTCTTCACCATTACAGTCAGGAATGAAATTCAGTTGGTTCCTATCAGATCACGCAAGACGGTAGGGCCAACTGTGCGAAGCCCACCCATCCACATGGCATCATGACGTCCCTTTTTTGTGATGATTTTCAGGCTCTGTGCATATGCAGAAGGCTTTGCCCATGCGCGGACGATGGCGCACACGCACCTTTGCAAACCAGTAGGGAAGGTAACTGAATTTCACCCCTGATTACAATGTAGCAATCCATGAAAGAGGCTGAATCAAAACATTGCTTTTAAACTTAGTCTACTATATAATATGGTCATAGTTATTTTTAAGTACTGAGTGATATGAAGACAGCTTAGTTCTTTCATTTTGTTCTATCCTTGTAAGTGTAAGTACCAAGAGTGAATTGGACAGCCAGATATATTTTCTTAATAAAAATAAATAAATAAGTTTAGAACAGGAATTAGATAAATAGTCTGTTCAATTCTACCGCTTGATATCGTGTTGAAATATTCCCTTTCCTGCCTATAAAGGTAAAGGTAAAGGTTCCCCTTGCACATATGTGCTAGTCATTTCCAGCTCTAGGGGGTGGTGCTCATCTCCGTTTCTAAACTGAAGAGCCAGCGCTGTCCGAAGACATCTCTGTGGTCATGTGGCCAGCATGGCTAAATGCCAAAGGCGCACAGAAAGCTGTTACCTTGCCTATTTTTCTACTTGCATTTTTTACATGCTTTCAAACTGCTAGATTGGCAGAAGCTGGGACAAGTAACGGGAGCTCACCCCATTACGTGGCACTAGGGATTCCAACCGCTGAACTGCTGACCTTTCGATCGACAAGTTCAGCATCTTAGCCACTGAGTGACCACGTTCCACTCCTGCCTATAGAATAATATAAACCTGGATCCTATGTGTTCTCATCTCACTACTACTGCTGATACTGCTGAATTATAATGCAATCTATAAGTTATATATGCACCATTGCAATGCCACAAAGAAATAATATATGGTTAAAATAACAGAATTTATAACTAATGTAAATTTGTAAAAATAAGTACCTGAAATTAAACAGACATGAACAAATATTCAGAATATTTAAAAATGTAAATAATGAAATTAACAAGGAAAGCTGTTAACAGCTGGCACCTATTAAACAACAGACAGGAACTGGCTTGTTGTTTATTGGAAAGTCCAGTTTTAATGCTTGCAAACTCTGCCTAGTAAGTTTTCTCTGTAGGTTTCCTAACCTTCCTCAATAGGAAACCATTTTCACTGTTCATAATCTCATAAACATAGCCTACAAATAACTATAAATTCTGCCAATTTTCTGCTTTATGTTTCTCTGTTATGACAGCATCAGAGGTGGGATTCAGCCAGTTCTAATGAACCGGTAGTGGCAACTGCGGGAGGCTCCGCCCACCCACCCTGACATATTGCACAAGTACTGCGCACGGAAGGCTGTGTGCATGCGCAGAGCTCATATTTGCAAACCGGTGGGGAAGGTAAGTGAATGCCATCTCTGGACAACACCATTTAACAGCTTTATGCTACCATATGCTATTGATTACCTATTTGCCAGTTCACTGAAGTTCTATCCAGTGCTTTCTGAGAGAAAAGCAACATTCATCGGTGAACTCAATTCTACCTGATATAATTCCATACTCCAAAAATTGGACTTCTCCCTAGAGAGTTGATATTTGTAAAATATAAATAATTATGCTTGTGCAAAATCCCATTTCCATGTTATGTATGTGTAAAATGTATAAACTTATCATACATAAAATCCCATTCCTATTTTTATGCACATGTACAATATGCATCAAATCTGTCTACCTACCTACCTGTCTATATACACAGTACATACAAACATACATACATACATACATACATACATACATACATACATACATATATATATATATATATATCTTTTTTCTGAGGTTTTCATGGGTGTTTGTATGTAGGTCTTTGGTTATTCGGGTCTTCTCCCGCGTAAAATTGGAAGTGTCTGGAAGATGACGAATGAGATTTTCTCGAAACGTCGCCAAGACACTTCCAATTTTACGCGGGAGAAGACCCGAATAACCAAAGGCCAATATATATATATATCTGTGTAAGTTTTCACGGGTATATATGTGTGTACAGGTAATATCTCGGGTTTCTTCCCGTGTAATTGTAAGCATATCTTTAGAAGGATAACAGCGACGTTTCGATGAAATCACGTTCATCATCTTCTGGCTGATGTTCTTGGTTTGGTGCTTCCTTGGAAACCTGCTCTCATAAATAGATGAATCTTAACACAAAATATAAACCATAGATCAAAGGTTCATCAAAAAACCTGTGTTGCCACCATTTCCAACATAGCTTATCCATCAACCCACAACCCAGCAACAGTGCTTCCACCCAATCAAAATACAACTACATCATCAACCAATCTGAATAAAACCACACTGTCAACCAATCAGAATACACCTTTGCCTCTTTTCATAGAAAAACGTCAGTTAAGATCACACAGTTTGCCTATGAGCACCAAACCAAGAACATCAGCCAGAAGATGATGAATGTGATTTCATCGAAACGTCGCTGCTATCCTTCTAAAGATATGCTTACAATTATACAGGAAGAATCCCGAGATATTACCTGTACACACACACACACACACACACATATTCTGAGGTTTTCACAGGTGTTTGTATGTAGGTCTTTGGTTATTTGGGTCTTCTCCTGCATAAAATTGGAAGTGTCTTGGTGACGTTTCGACGAAGTCTCATTCGTCATCTTTAGGCTGGTGTTTTTGGCTTCATGCTTCTAGGAGCAATGTGAGATCGCAGTTGTTTCTTCCTTTTAACTGCTATTGGGGATGTGAACTGTTTGGGTGGGAGCTTGACTGTGTTCTGATTGGGTGGAGGTGTGTTCTGATTGGTTGGGGGCTTGGCTGTGCTCTGATTGGATGGGGGGTTGTCTTCATGTTCGTGGCTGCGCTGCCTCTTCATGGTGGGTGTCAGTCTGCTTCATGTATGGATTGGAGGGGTTTAAAGTGGCTAATGACGCAGCTGTGGTCTGGCTTCTGGTCCGTGGTCATGCTTCATCATCAGTGTGAGTTTGAGTCTGCTTTCTGTGTGGATGTGTGGTGGTGACATCCTGTGTGGCTCTTGTGAGTGTGGTTCTGGTGTCATTCCTCGTGTTAGGGACTCGTTTGTCAATATGGGCGGGTTTCCAAGCGGCTGGTAGGCGGGAGGTATCATCTCATTTATTCATGCTGTGTGGGCGTTTTTCTATCTCAATGGCTTCTCTGATTATTCTGCTGTTGAAGTGTTCAGTTTTGGCGATAGTTCTGGTCTTTTTGAAGTCAATTTCATGTCTTGTGGCTTTAACGTGTTAGACCAGGGAAGATGTCTTGATATTGTGTTTGTGGAGGATTTTGCTGATTCTGTCCGTGGTGCCTTTTATGTATGGGAGGAAGACTTTGCTGTTTGCCCTCCACAAACACATCAGACCGCAGCTGCACCATTAGCCACTTTAAACCCCTCCAATCCATACATGAAGCAGACTGACACCCAGCATGAAGAGATAGCGCAAACACGAAGCCAAACAACAGCAATGCAGCTCACCAGCTCAAATACCCCTGCAACTCAGACTAAGCCAAGCACAACTAAGCCCCCACCCAAACAGAACACACCCCCATCCAATCAGAGCACAGCCAAGCCCCCAACCAATCAGAACACACCTCCACCCAATCAGAACACAGCCAAGCTCCCATCCAATCAGTTCACACCCCCACTAGTAGTTAAAAGGAAGAAACACCTGCAATCTCACATTGCTCCTAGAAGCACAAAGCCGAAAACACCAGCCTGAAGATAACGAATGAGACTTCATCGAAACGTCGCCAAGACACTTCCAATTTTACGTGGGAGAAGACCCGAATAACCAAAGACCTACATACAAACACCCGCAAAAACCTCAGAAAACATATATCTATATAAAATGTTTTCTATCATTTTCGTAGGCTTTATGTGTTTTTCTCTTTAGCCAGGTTCTTCCTACGTAAACCAAGATTTTTAGGCAGCCCTAGTTCAGTGAAATCACAATCCACTTGTTTCTAGGCTTTTTTTCTGGCAGCCAGAAAACCCTCTGCTGCCCATTGGCAGATTGTAATTTCACTGAACTAGGGCTGCATAAAAATCTTGGTTCAGGTAGGAAGAACCTGACTAAAGAGAAATCCACATAAAGCCTACGAAAAGGAAAGAAAACAAATACTGTACCTTTGCAGGGAAGATACATGGGATAAAGGTGTGGCTAACTGATGAGGGCCTATAAGCCCGAAATAGATCTATCTTAGTCTCCTTAGTCTCCCAATGGGCAGCAGAGGGTTTTCTGGCTGCCAGAAAAAAAGCCTAAAAACTAGTGGATTGTGATTTCACTGAACTAGGGCTGCATAAAAATCTTGGTTTACGTAGGAAGAACCTGACTAAAAAGAAACACACACACACACACAAAATCACATTCAGCTTAATGGACATGCTGCTTTGACAGACATTAATCAATCAATTAATTAATAATACTGTAAACAAAGTGCTATATGCTAGGTTGAAAAGGCAATTAATTAATTAATTCATCACATTTATAAGTGTGCAGATTTGTTGCACGCTTATAAATAAGTGCATATTGTTCCATGCTAATACATACACGTGTTTCTATTATCTACAAGGCAACATTTTAAGAACATGAATTTATCCAAGGCATCCTAGAAAGTGTTTAGGAAATAAAGTTTGAAGCTTAATGAAAAATAAAATCCCTTCTAAATCAGAAATTCTTCCAGAGACGTATTAAAGATTGTTAAGTGCTTACTGCTTCTTTCAGGCCTTTGCAAAAGCCTAGCTCTCTTCTGAATTCCACTTTCATGAAGTGCCTTGAACCAGTCTCGCAATCTGCTTGCAACTTCTCTGAACTCCAAGTCACCACATGCTGAAAAGCAAAATAAAAAGTCCTTTAATCTCCACAGACTGCCTAAAAATTAAATCTTTCATATTGTAAATAAAATGTAAAGTAGCTACAGGCAATCGTTTTGTTATAACTTCCATTCCCTTTTTCTTTTTCTATATATTTTTTTAAAAAAATGTAATTTACATACGGCCTTTGAAAAGTTTTATTTGCAATTATTCCTTTATAAATTATTTATAATCCTTTAAAATTGCAAAATAAACCCAAAAGAAGAGTCTTGAGTTTTCTATCTCATTCAAATTTCGATGTCACACTATGGCCAACTGGATATATTTGGAAACTCATAGCCATTTATTACAATCACTGGCAGTGAATTCACCTATTTAACTATGTGCTATGCAGTAGAAAACTTTTTTTATCTATAAAACTCTCTATTTGATATCAATGAATCTCAAGTTTTATGAAAAAGAGATTAAAATATGCTATTTAAGCTAAACATGATTTTTAGATATATATCATATGTCCCAAAATTTTCCCTCCAAGATCCATAGTTATGGAACTTTCAAAATCTCAGAGCAAAAGTATTATGTGGCTCTGATTATAGTTGGCTCTCACCGACATAATGATACAAATGATATAAATTAACTGTTCTACATGCAAGTACTGCTGAAATCATGATAAAGCAAAGACAGTCTAATAAGTATCTTAATAGGTTTCCACCTTGGTGACCCCTTGTGTATTTGAAACGTTATGAATAAATGAAGATATGATATTGATGTATACAACATTTTTATAATTTGAAAGCTAGAATAATATATAACAAACGTTTCTATGTTTTTACCACATACAAGAAACACTTTATAAATTATAATAAATTGTATATAAAGTATAATTATAATAATAAATTAACTGATCTATCAAGAAACTACTGAGCATAACAGGCCTGTATTTTCTTCCAACTAGTTCTAGCTAAGCTTCTGCTGCTGTTAGAGTGCTTAGTAGTTAACCATTTCCAGTTGCTAAAGAGTATTGAACTAAATTGGTAAAAGTATATTCTTATTCCTGGTAACACAAATCTCCTAACAATTCAAAGCAGGAGTGCTATTCAGCAGGTTCTGAAGAACCGGTAGCGGAAATTTTGAGTAGTTTGGAGAACGGCCCCAGAGTGGGTGGGAATGGAGATTTTGCAATATTCTTCTCCCAGGAGTTTTTTTTGGGGGGGGAGGGGAATGGGGATTTTGCAGTATCTTTCCCCTGCCATGCCCACCAAGCCACACCATGCCATGCCCACAGAACTGGTAGTAAAAAAATTGAATTCCAGCACTGCTTCAAAGGATATTTTTTTAATCTATTCCCCTCCAAACAAATAAAACAAAAATGCAAACACTACAACAATTAGGAGCAGCTTGGAATAGTTTAATTTGGAAGAAGAGACTATGGCACTACTCTTGAGCTCCATTTCTATAACATCCTACTGTTTGTTTTACATGTGATGAACATAGGAAGAAGATGAAGTGAAAAACATAAAATTATATTGAATGTACAGAGCAGCTGACTATGGCTGGTATCTGTATGAAAAACAAGACAAACCTGAAAGTTGGGAATAATATTAGGAATAATTATATGGCTATTTAAACTATTTAAGAGAAAAACCATATTGACACTACCGGCTCCACATTGCCTAATTATAGCTATAGAGATTGCTAAATATGTGATATTAAATAATTCAGTTAAGTTCTTGTGCTCTGATACTGCCAGAATGGCAGATTGAGTTTGCAGTTTACTAAGGATTACATCTAGCTGAGGTACTTCAACTACAGAGTTTTATTCTTAAAATGAAAAAAAAAATTTTTTTATTCTCATGCAAGTATGCTCCTTAAATTATATAGTACATATTAGTCTGCGCTGATTTAAAATAAGGTCAAGATGAGGTAATTCAGACTGATATTTGAACCAACAGGTTGGCAGATGAATCTTTAATGACGAAGACAGACAGTAAAGGTTCTGGAAGGTTATACAGTAATAAAAAATGCATATTAAATCAGATGAATCCACTCAGGAACCTGCCAAAAAGTGCTTTCCTTTTGGTGTAATACTGAGTTGTGCTCTTACAAGCAATTCTAGCAACCACTAAAATAATAAGTATGGATAAATAAAATTCCCAGGTCAAATGTGTTTTAGCTGACCATCAGAAAAGTCTAGAAGATGACTAGGTACATAAAAACAACATATTTAACAAGTATGGGGGGGAATCTTTCATACATGTCCTGTAAATTTTTTTCATAATGTTTAAATGCAAAATGGAACCAACTGCTGAATTTGATTTCACATTAAATAAATGCAGCAATGTGGAGTTGGCATTTGAATATACAGAAATATACTGATCAGAGTCAGAATTTTTGAATTGCGTATGTTCCTTTATTGTTTTAATTTTCAGTGCAAAATCTATTGTATTGTATTGTTTCATACTATGGACTCATGAAAGCATGTATGAAAAAAATGTCTAATATTTCTCATGTAAAATATGCATCTAACAAAGCATTGCAGGTTATAAAATTAGTCATTTCACTTAGATAATATATAGATGCTTCAAATCAAAAACATGAATGTTGTCTCAAAAGAAGTTCAGCGTGCAATACATATAGAATTTACATGTATGTAAGTGCCTAATATCTGAAAGAACATTTACCTTAAACAGAAAGCATATCTTTAAGTGATTCTGTTCAAAACAGAAGAATCTGTTCAAATCTAGAAGAGTAATACAGCTCTTCTAGATGTCAAATAATCTGGCAAACTCTACACAGCACAATTCTATACCATTCTATACATACTATTAACAAACAACAGAAAACTTATAACTGCATCCTGAGGGCAAGTATAATGGTTTTCAGAGCCCAACTATACAAATGAAATAGAATTGTTCTTGAAGAGAACAATTCCTAATCCATTTCCTAATCCACATAGAAAAATAATTTGAAATTGATAAACATCAAGCATCAGTAATTTAAGAAACTGCTTTTACAAAGAATTTTAACCTAACCTCCATGTATTGTAACATAGGCATGTATATGAAATAATGTGAAGAAATAATGTGATCTTACATACTACATACTGAATTGATAAGTTTTTTAGTAATTCTGTGCCATGTAGTTCATAATTCATCATGTAGCTAGTGGCGAGTTGTTGGCCTGAAAACTTCAAAGCTTTAAAACTTTAATACTGTCTGAGCTTGAGAATCTTCTATGTTAATTTTTTTGGTCTTTTAACTTAATTATTTCTGTTAAAAGCAGAAAAAATGTATATGCATTTTTTTTAATGTTGAGAAGTGAAAAACGAACAGGAAAGGCATTGTCTTCCCCAAAAGGAAAACCAGATGAGAATAGATAGTTAAATAAGAGCAAGATAAAAGGATATTACAATTATGATTGGTTTGGCTTTTAGAAGTACTATCTTGCTAAGAACTTTTGAAAGATGCTTCTTATTCATATACTGTATATGAATAGCAAAGACAGTTGGTGGATTGTAGAGATAACTGTTATTCCAAAAGTATTTGCCCCTATTTTGTATTATCAGAATCCATGCATATCTTGGCCAGTGAATGTTAACAGACATCCACATGGATGCTATAGTATGTTAGGGGAGTCTAAGGGAATAAATAACACTAAAGATTAGGTCTTACAAATATCATTCAGTATGTCACTGTGAAAAGTATACTTAAATGATTAATTTAAAAAGTGTTTACAAAATTTTGCCTATCTCTTGTCCTGGAGAATTAATGGAAAGCGTTCCAACTTCGATTATTTCATTGTTTGTTTATTTTCTCTTTTTATCAGTTTGAATTAAAGTACTTGAAAAAAACCAGAATTCTTCTATCGCACCATAGTTTTGCTCAGTTTTCATAAATTAGTACCCTCCTGATATGGTGAACCACAGTTATAACATCAGCCAGTTCTTCTCTCCTTGATTAGTTTCCATCTATTGTTTCTTGTATTGCCTTCTGGTGTTTTGGAAAATAGATTGATGTCTGTCCCCCCTTTGTGGCATCCCCACAAATATTGGAACACTGCTATCATGTCACTCCTAGTCTTTATTTTTGCTAAATAAACCCAATTGCTGAAACCTTTGCTCACATGTTTTAATCTCCAGCCTGCTAATCATCTTGGTTGTTCTTTTCTGCAGTCTTTCCAGAGTCGTTCCATATTTTTATAGTATGGTGATCAAAACTGATGCAGTATTCTATGTGTGGTCTTACTAAGGCTTTATAAAGTGGTACTAATACTTTATGTGATCTTGATTCCACCCCTCCCTTAATGTAACCTACAATCTGTTGCCTTTTTTGACTGCTGCTGCACACAGTTGGCTCATATTTAAGTGATTGTCCACCTGGACTACAAGATCCTTCTCACAGTTACTGCTATTGAGCCAGGTTTCACCTTATCTGTGCCTATACATTTGATTTTTCTTGCCTAAGTGTGAAACCTTACTTTTTTCTACATTGAATTTCATTTTGTTAGATAGGGGCCAGTGTTTAACTGTCAAGATCTATCTGGATCTTGAGTCTATCTTCTGGAGTGTTGGATATTTTTGCCAGTTTAGTGTCATCTGCAAATTTGTTGAATTCCTCTTCCACTGTATTCCCTCATCTAAATAGTTTGTGTAGATGTTGAAAAGTAGCGGACCTTAAACCCACTGCTTCCTTTCTTCCATGTAGACATAGTTCCATTAAGGACTTCACATTGAATGTGATTTGTCACCTAATCTGCTGGTGATGCTGTCTATCCCACATTTTTTTTAGCTCATGAAGAAGTGGGTTATGGTCTACTGTGTCAAATGCCTTACTGAAATCCATGTATATTATGTCCATTACATCTAGCTGGTCGCCTAATTTAGTCACTTTGTCGAAGAATGAAATAATATTTGTTTAGCATGATCTGTTTTTGACAAAGCCATGTTGGCTTCTGGTTACAACTTTTCTTTTTGCATGAAGATAGATGCAAAGAATGAATTAAGTAGCTCTGCTTTCTCTCTACTGCCTGTTACTTCCTTGCCATCTTCTCTTGTTAGTGGACCAATTGTTTCCTTCACTTTTTTTCTTGTTTTTTTATGTTGAAAGAAATGTTTTAAAATTATTTTTGACATTTGCTATTTTTCCATTTTTTGTACTTATCTTCTCTTTATCAGAGTTCTTTATTTAACCATGCTGATTTCTTCTTTGATTTATTGTTTTTCTTTTTCAGTGGTATTGAGCTGAACTGGGTTTTTGTAATCATATTTTTCAGTGTTTCTTAAGCTTCTTGAATTGTGTTCCCCTTTAAAAATTTCATGCATGGAATCTTTCCCGAGCACTCTCCAAGTTTGTTAAAATCAGCTTTTTTAAAGTATAAGACACTGATTTGATTATGTTCTATTGCTTAGATAGAACATAATCTAAGCATTATATTGGATTCCAATATGACATGGTCAATCTTCCGCAAAGTTCTTAAGATTTATTTCAACTTTCTATGAAAACAATTCCAGGAGTTCCAAAACTAGGGAGAAAATTGGATAATTTGTTACTGTCTATGGTGTGGTTCTATTCCACCTTCATTCTTGAACTTTTGAGATAGACTCATTGGAAGCATGGTAGATTGCTATCTGACATCTTGGTTACCTCAGGCAATAATTGAGCGTAATTATCTTTGTTGCAACCATGTCATTTTGTAAATTAAATGATGGGTAGCTGCAAGATAGAAACACATGATAAGATAGGACGGCCAATGTAAAACTTCCTTCCTGTTCAGATTTAAGAGATAGGTAGAAAAAACTCCTGGGAAAGCCAAGTAATAGCCCTACAGATATATCTCTGAAACAAGGTTAAAATAACTTTTAATTCACTCCAATCAGAACATTATTTTATCAGTTCTGATGAATCTCTACATGGTCAGAGCCTATATACAGCTTGTTAATCATTTCAAACTAGAAAGAAAACAGAATTATTAGTTTTCAGAAGGAAAGAACCCGAACCCAATGCTATTTGGATACTACTATTCTATGACAGCTTTATTTCTTTATTTTTTTTAAAGACAAAACAAATAAATGCCTTTTGTTTTATTAGAACAGAACAGAATAGAAATTGCAAATAAAAGCCATATGATTTGCTACTTAACTATTTGAGTTTTATACACTAATTATTCCATGTTATGAGATAATTAATATAAATACTGCTGAAATACCAGGGAAGTACATCTTTTTTACTACTTTAAATTAATGTTACATAGAGACATTCTGTCCATGACTAATGTAGCAGAAAATTTAAAATGTTTTCCATTAAATTAGATACCCAGTAGAGGGATTTGATAAAATTGTCTCCACACTGTTGTCAAGCATGCCTCATTCTGTCATCAAAAACTACAGGATTATATCAAGATTTACAGCAGGAAGAACTGACAGGTTAAGACAGATCTGAGATATTTATTTATTAAGAACAGGGGGGGGGGGTTGGGGGGAGGAAAGATGTTTATCCTAAATTTTGTGCTTCTTTCAGTGGCTTGAATTAATACCAGTGGTGGCAGCTGAGAGGAGAAGGGACATTGAGAAGAAATTGGTACACCTCTAAGGCCCTATTTTATATATTATATACTAGCTGATAACCTAGCCTGGGTATTTATGTATCCCAATCCTTGCAGGCTTTTAAAACTATACATACAGTATACACATTATAAAGTAAAATCATACACAAAAACACTTTAAGTCTTTGGGTCCTACCCTCTGTCCATCTGGCTGCCCACGCCTACTGGTAACCACCATCTGGTGCCCAGAGGCATTGGGGCTGCACATGGCTGGCCGCTGCAGTAACCACCTAGGCTGACACCCATCTGGTGGCAACAGTCCTCTTTGCCATCCAGAACAGCAAGCGGGTGGCGCATGGCCGCTGCAGAAGGCTGCCAGAATCTATCCGCTGGGTGGTACAGCCGCTATATTCACCCTGAGGTGTGTCTTACCCCCACAGTATTTTTTTCCAGAGAGTATGTCATTTGTGTACCAAGTTTTGTTAAAATTGCTCGAGGCTTTCCAGAGTTCTGCTGGAACACACACACACACACACGTATGTATGTATGTATGTATGTATGTATGTATGTATGTATGTTTGTATGTATGTACGTATCTATGTATGTATAGCCAAATTGATTAATGGCATATAAAGGCAGAGATCTCTGTAATGGTAGTTTAATACTCTGATGATGTCAGCAGATGGCTGACAAAAGCTTAGTAGAATAAAAATTTAATTATTTTAGTTCCAGAGCTCTCAGAATGTCTGCTTCTTTGTTTACAAATATACCTGGAATTAGTATTTTTAGAATAGTTTCTAATATCTATCTGTCTGTCTGTCTGTAGTTTTTTGTTCTTTCTTTTATAGTTACTAGTTTTTGTTTCCTGCCCTTTGTTCTCATGTTAAATATTGTGGCCTTTTGTTTTAAGTTTATTTATGGCTGTTTTACATAAAATATTTCACTTGAAATATTTAAATTTGAGAAACTTTTCTTTTGTATTTCTTTATCCTTTGTGGTTAACAGCCCATAGAAATTATAGCTATAACTGTTCACGTGTTTTGTGATGAAGGCTGGATTATTTTGAATTGTTCAACGTTTTTCTTTTATCAATCCCTTTTACTAATTTGTGCCTTTTCACATATCTAGGATTCTTCTCTGTTTCTTGTAAAATTCTGGCAGTCACCTAAATGGAAAAGCAAAACATTTAAATAGCATGCTTTGCTCATCATTGTGTATGTGTAGGGGTGGGTTATCTGTTACCTCTATGATGTATGTGTCTATGTGAATCATATTATTTTTGGTCTGATCACCTACATTGTCACAGAGGATGGAGTGGTCTCAGTTTATATATGGTCTCATCAGTACATACTCTATAGACAATTTTGGAAGACTACCACGCAAGAGAGCCAATTTGGTGAAATGGCTATGGCACCAGGCTAGAAACTGGGAGTTCTAGTCCTACTTTAGGCACAAAGCTAGTTAGGATGACTTTGGATCAATCACTATCTCTCAGCCCCAGGAAGAAAGCAATTGCAAACTTCTACTGAAAATTTTGCCAAAAAATAGAAGGACTACTCTAGGCAATTCCCAGAAGTCAAGACTGACTTGCAGGGGGAAAAAAATTGCTTATAAAACACTAGTAGGAGACTCAAAATCATTCCGTGCACTTAAACTATATGTCCTTTAACTATAATTATTTGCATTAGAAAAACTAAAGAATCATCTTGAATAGAAACATAACATGGATTTTATTGCTAATATAGTTTTAATAAAATGATATATATATATATATATATATATATATATATATATATATATATATATTTTCATTAATTAATTAATTAATTAATTAGATTTATATACCGCCCTTCTCCTTGCGGACTCAGGGCGGTGAACAGCCGAATAAAAAACAATACATAAAAGTTAAAAATTGTAAAACCCATATAAACTTTGGCTGAAAGTTAAAAACAATTAAATACTTAAAATACAACAACCCTACAACACTAAAAATTTTAAAAATTCAACAGGGATCAGGCTAGACCGGCAAGCTGGAAAAGATAAGTTTTTAGGGCCTGACGAAAAGTCCGGAGGTCGGAAATTGTTCTCAGTTCTGGAGGAAGATCATTCCAGAGGGTAGGGGCTGCCACAGAGAAGGCTCTCCCCCTGGGGGTCGCCAGCTGGCATTGTCTGGCTGACGGCACCCTGAGGAGGCTCTCTCTGTGGGAGCGCACCGGCCGGTGGGAGGCAATTGGCGGCAGAAGGCGGTCCCATAAGTACCCTGGTCCTAAGCCATGGAGCGCTTTAAAGGTGATCACCAACACCTTGAAACGCACCCAGAAGTCCACCGGCAACTAATGCAGCTAGCGCAGGAGAGGTATCATGTGGGAGCGCCCCGTCGCTCCCATAATCCCCCGCGCGGCCGCATTCTGCACCAGTTGGAGCCTCCGGGTGCACCCCAAGGGGAGCCCCATGTAGAGCGCATTGCAGTAGTCCAGGCGAGAAGTGACGAGCGCCTGAGTGACTGTGCGTAGGGAGTCCCAATCTAGAAAGGGCCGCAGCTGGCGTATCAGGCGAACCTGATAGAAAGCCCCCCTGGCCACAGCTGTCGTGTGATCCTCTAAGGACAGCCGTGGGTCCAGGAGGACGCCCAAGTTGCACACCCTTTCCGTGGGAGCCAATGATTCGCCCCCAATAACCAGTGATGGTGTCAGCTGGCTATATTGGGACGCCGGCAGCCACAGCTACTCGGTCTTGGAGGGGTTGAGTCGAAGCCTGTTTCTCCCCATCCAGGCTCGCACGGCTTCAAGGCACTGGGACATCACTTCCACGGCATCGTTGGGGTGGTCTGGGGTGGAGATGTACAGCTGAGTATCATCAGTGTACTGATGGAACTCCACCCCAAAACCACGGATGATCTCACCCAGCGGCTTTACATAAATGTTGAACAGGAGGGGTGAGAGGACTGATCCCTGCGGCACCCCACACACTAGGTGCCTCGGGGTCGACCGCTGCCCCCCTGTCAACACAGATTGCGACCGGTCGGAGAGGTAGGAGGAGAACCACTGTAAAACGGTGCCCCCCACCCCCAGTCCCTCCAACCGGCGCAACATGATACCATGGTCGATGGTATCAAAAGCCGCTGAGAGGTCTAACAACACCAGGATAGAGGAGTACCCCCTACCCCTGGCCCTCCAGAGATTATCCACCAATGTGACCAATGCCGTTTCGGTGCTGTATCCAGACCTGAAGCCGGACTGGAGCGGGTCTAAATAGACAGCTTCATCCAGGTACCGAGGGAGCTGCCATGCAACCACACTCTCAACAACTTTTGCTAAAAAGGGAAGGTTGGAGACTGGACGATAATTAGCCAAAATAGCTGGGTCCAGGGAGGGCTTCTTGAGGAGGGGCCTCACCACCGCCTCCTTCAAGGCGGCCGGTAGGGCACCCTCACTCAAAGAAGCGTTTATAATCTCCTGGAGCCAGCCTCGTGTAACCTCCCGGGAGGCCAGCACCAACCAGGAGGGACATGGGTCCAATAAACATGTGGTTGCGTTCAGTCTTCCCAAAGTCCTGTCCATGTCCTCGGGAGCCACAGGATCGAACTCAGCCCAGATAACACTCTCAAGACCTGCCTCAGTCACTCCGCCCGAACTAACCCAGTCAGCAGCCAAGTCATCCCGAATCTGAGTTATTTTATCATCCAGATATTGAACAAAGTCCTCAGCACGACCCTGCAAGGGATCCTCCCGCGCTCCCAGATGGAGGATGGAGCGGGTCACCCTAAACAGGGCGGCTGGGCGATTATCTGATGATGCGATAAGAGCGGTAAAATAGTTAGATTTCACCGCTTTTATCGCCACTAAGTAAGTCTTAATATGAGCTCTTACTAGTGTCAAGTCAGATTCAGAGTGACTGGCCCTCCAACCGCTCTCTAGGCGTCTTCTCCGGCGTTTCATCTCCCTCAGCTCCTCGGTAAACCAAGGAGATAAGTGAGTTTGGCGCCGGGTCAGAGGCCGCAAAGGCACGACGTGGTCCAAGGAAATATTCTTTCTTTAATATTCAACAACCACATTTAGATTCTTTCCAATTTCATAAGCTGGCATTTATATCTGGTAACACAGCTGATAGGTAACACAGCTGATAGGAAAACAGTAGGGGAAAATTATTAAATTAATTTTCACCATGATGAATAATCAAAACTTTATACACAGTGAAGATATCAATTCTTAACTTTTGACTCCATATATACATAAACCAGTTCTTATAGTATTATGGAATGTCGTATCAGGAAGACTATGAACTCTATATTACGTGAATTATAGCTTCACTTTCCAACAAACTTATTATTGTCAGTAAAGCTATCATACTGCAAACACGTTTTGCAACAATTTATAATATTGCCCATTGAGGTATTTTTTTAAAGGCTATTTTAGTGTCACATCTACAAGGACTTTTTTAAAAGTGGACATCAAATGCTAAGCAACAATCAATACAGCCATAAATTTTATTATTATTATTATTATTATTATTATTATTATTATTATTATTATTATTAATAAAATACTGTTATTTGATTGAAGTAGCTATAATTATCAGCAGCATTACTTTTAGCTGAAAAGACCTGTCAAATCATAATCTCTGTGTTTCTTTTATCACTTGTATCTTAGACTAACTGTCAGCTCACAAAGCATCCGCAGAGCTGGGACATAAATTAAGTGAGGTCAGAGTTGGCTTCACTTGGAACGTGCCTACATGAAGCTCCTAATGAATATCTGGATTTCTTTTGAAGCTTGACTCGAGGCTCATGATTTAATTAGGGCATTGGTAGGAACCCTGACATTAATGTCATGTATTTTCCCTAATATCTGTATCGCTAATCTATACTGCTTACAAAATTCATGAAACTGAGACTGATTAAATTGTTGATTACAACAACATTAGGACTTCATTGAAGAAAGTCAGAAAATAATCTGTCAATAACTGATTCTTAAAGAAAAATTGTTTCAACTGTTTATGTAACATCAGAAATGTATTACTACTGAAGATATCCCCAAAGAACAGGAAAGAATATTCACTGTGGAACATTATATATTATGCTAATCATACTGTATATTTTTATGTTACCCTGACAAGTTAAACAACTTGATTACAGAAAAGGATATGTAACATTTCTAACTTGGATCCCTCAAATAATCTATATATTATAGAGAAACCACAAGGAATATGTAATACTTCTGAAATTTATTTCAATATAGCAGTATAGATTAGCATTTAGTAATTTTAGAAGTTTATTATAATAACTATATTACAATGAAATAATGATATAATAATTATAATAACACTACATCTCCCAACATCACTTCTCAAATCTCTAAAAGGCCCCAAATTTGTTATATGTGTATGCTTCAGCTGAATAATAAACAGTAAAAAAAATAGCCTGTAATAGCATTGATCTTATATATGACTTTCAGTATGCAATATACTGCCACTATTTATAGAAAAACTTTTTACTAATCATACATATAACTGAATACTGCACTATATTCAAAGATCAACTCAGGATTACTCAAACAGAAACAGCAGCAAAAATATGATTTGGCATGGAATGGAACAGAATAACAGAGGTGGAAGGGACCTTGGAGGTCTTCTAGTCCAACCCCATGCTTAGGCAGGAAACCCTATACCAGTGATGGCTAACCTTTTTGCCATCGCGTGCATACACTCATAATTCTATGCGCCCCACCCCCATCCCCACACATGCACATGCACACGCACCCCCCCACCCCGCTCTTGGCACGCAATGGCCCGGTAGGCCCCTTTTTCTATCTCACCTGGCTCCAGAGCCTCTCTAGGAGTCTGGGGAGGGTGAAAACGGCCTTCCCCACCCCACCGGAGGCCCTCCAGAGGCCAGAAACGATCCGTTTGCCAACTTCCGACAAATGGTTATCCAATCTCTTTTTAAAAACTTCCAGTGTTGGAACATTTACAACTTCTAGAGGCAAGTTGTTCCACTGTCTAATTGTTCTAATTTATTGGAAAAGGTTATCATTTATGACATATCTTTATTATGCTAAATAGTAGATCCTATTTATCTGCTTCTTCATAATCTGGATAGTTGAAAAACAAGTTGTTTCATATTTCTACTATTAAAGAAATGAACAATCTTTTCCTTGAAAAACAGCTGATGATATGCAAATAGGATCATTTGCAATGTGAAATGAACGGAATGAAAATCTTCTGAAACTATTGAGCTTCCAACCTTCCTGGTTCACACACTTTTCAGCCTGTATTGCAAACTATTAATGCAAGTGACATGCAGATTATGTGGGAAAAAATGTTATATCTATAAATAAAATTTTAAGTTATCCAGAATTACAAAATAGGTAGCAAGATTCTGGCAAGATTCTTTGGTGTCATGCTTCAAAACAGGACAGACCAGGAGCCTGGATAGCTCAACAGACTAAAAGCCTGTTATTAACATGCAGCTGTCTGCAATTATTGCAAGTTCGAATCTCCCCAGGCTCAAGGTTGACTCAGCCTTCCATCCTTTCTAAGGTAGATAAATTGAGGACCCAGTTTGTGGGGGCAATAAGCTGACTTTGTATAAAATATACAAAAGTATGAAGGCTATTGCTTAACGCATTGTAAGCCACCCTGAGTCTCTGGAGAAGGGCAGCATATAAATCTAATTAAAAAAAAAAAGACTAGAACCAACACTTAGGATATGTGACTGACTATTTTGTCATAGTAAAATCACAATACAATATGGTATGTGCCTGACTGCACCAAATGAAATATGTGATTATCACTTATTGGAATAAACCATATTGCCCAAAATAACTGTAAGATCCCTATCGTGATACTGCCATTCAAGTGGAGAGGGGACTCCAGATCCTTTTACTCACTTATTGCTCTTGTCCTATTTTCCTATGTATCCTATAATTCCCTATTTTATAACTTTTACCCTGTCACCTATTCTGCCTTGTGCTTTGATTTACCTTGGTGGATGTACAAGGGGGGAGGGCAGGGGTGAAATTCAGCAGCTTTTAACAGGTTCTGGAGAACCGGTAGTGGAAATTTTGAGTAGTTTAGAGAACCAGCAAATACCACCTCTGGCTGGCCCCAGAGTGGGGTGGGAATGGAGATTTTGTAGTATCCTTACCCTAGAGTTGGGTGGGAATGGGGATTGTGCAGTATCCACGCCAACCAAGCCACACCCACAGAACTGGTAGGGAAAAATTTGGATTTCACCCCTGGAGGAGGGCCATCTGTTTTCTTTCAGTTTGGAAGCCTTGCAGAAGAAACTTATGGGAATGAATCCTTATCTCTTTCTCCGGCCGACTATTTCCACAACATCTTCGCACCTGTGGACTGGTTCATTCAACATCAAACTGAGAGGAGGGGTTTCTAAGCACTTTATCCAAATGGAATTGGCTGGGGGGGGGGGGGGCGGACTCAGACCCTGCTTTGCTCTTGTCTTGCAATCACTCCCTTTCAATAAAAGGTTCCTTTTGAAATGCTGCTGTCTCAAGACTCCGAACTCAAGACTCCCTGAGTGGCTCAGTGGCTAAGACGCTGAGCTTTTCAACCAGAAAGGTTGGCAGTTTGAATCCCTAGTATAGGTCTCCTGTGTGAGCAGGGGGTTGGACTAGATAACCTCCAAGGTTCCTTCCAACTCTGTTACTGTTACTGTTGATTGGGAATAGAGGCAGGACCTCTACTCCCCAACTTTCAGAAACCATTGATTTCTAAAAGCTGTCTCTTTATCATGATGGATAACCTCCGAAGTATCTCTGCTTGGTCAGAAGAGGAAAGAGGTGCTACCAAAGTGGTGAGTATCAAACCTGATTTACCATTATCTGCTGGGCTCTTAGGCCAAGGCTTTTTCAACGCTGAGGGAGATTAATGATTCACAGCAAGTACAGCTGCCAGTGAGGAAATTCTGCTCTGTTAACAGAAAGAAGCTTGAGAGTCTCTTGAGTGAGGCTGGAGGTTAAGGATTTGATACTGGCAGTGCCCTTTTAAACATCTGTATGTTGCAGAAGCTCAGTAACTGGAGAACTCTAATTCCCTAAGTCAAAAATCATTGGTAGGTCTTGTCTGGAGAGGAAAATTGAAACTCAGGTGCTAGTACTGCTTCTATTTTTAAAAGCTTCCAGGATGAAGAACTGGTAGCTCCAGTATTTTAATAAAATTGCAACAGTCGATAAAACCTTGCAATTGTCAAGTTTTGAGTTTTTATTTCAAAGTGACAGTTCCATGTCCCTCTGACACTGAAAAATTCACTGAATTTTTACGAACAGCCCAAGTCTTATGCTAGACAGCAAATGTTATGGTGGCCGCAAACAGCATCAAAGCAGCAGTGAAATCCAGCAGGTTCTGACAGATTCTGGAAAACCGATAGTGGAAATTTTGAGTAGTTTGGAGAACCGGCAAATATCACCTCTGGCTGGCCCCAGACTGGGGTGGGAATGGAGATTTTGCAGTATCCTTACCCCAGGAGTGGGGAGGGAATGGGGATTTTGCAGTATCCTTCCTCTGCTATGCCCACCAAGCCACGCCGACTGAACCGGTAGTAAAAAAAAATTGAATTCCACCACTGCATCAAAGGCATCAACAACATAGGTGGACTGGAAACAAGATTGTCTAAGGGGTATCAAACTCGCGGCCTGCAGGCCATATGTGTCATGCGCTGGCCACGCCCACCCATGGTTTGGCGAAAAGTCACAATACATCATGTGATGACAACATGATGTCGCGAGTTTGACACCCCCGTCTAAGCCCAAGAACACCGATGGTAGCCAAAGGGTTTCCATGGATTGCTTAGTTGGTCATAAGTGTGAAAAATGATCATGAGTCACTTTTTTCAGTGCCATTTTAACTTTGAATGGTCAATAAATAAACTGTTGAAAGTCGAGAACTACTGTATTTGGCCTCTGTTGGAAGGGGGGAAAAATCATCGTGGAATTAGGTTTAAAGTGCAAATAACAACACTATTGGGATTCAATAAGTTCTGATAAATATAACATTTTTCAGTTAAAATGAAAGCACTTTTTCTATCTCCTTTTTTTCAAAGAAATGGCAATGCGGGTTAACAGTGTCCTTGTTAAATTAGCATATAAATTCTTTCAAATACAACTGCTTCTCAGTTTTTTTAAAAGAGGAAAAAAGTTATTGAAAAATATGTCCTCAGATCCATCCTTTGAAGGTCTCTCAAACTGTCTACTTCAACTACCTCAAAAGACCAAACCACATCAAAATTCTATTTCCTTTCTGTTTCTAAGCTTTATATGGCTTGGGTTTTGTTAAGAGTGTATGCGGTTTCTCAGCTGCATCTGAAATTAGATTGCTTGTAGAAATAAAGTGACAAGAGTGGCAGATAGTAAAATGAATGACGGGTTACGGGAGATGCCTTTCTAAATTCTGTAAGGATAAATTTTACTAGGAATGACAACATTTTTAATTTCTGGGGAAGTAAATATTTTATTTCCTGGCAAAGAAAGTAGATATATAAATCCATTTTTCTCGTTTTCTTTTAAAATTAAATAGGTCATCACTCTGGTGGACAGGCAAGGAGTACCAAAAGCTCCTAAAGCAGTATTCCTATCCCTGGATTCCTATAACATCTTGAACTATTTCTCCCATATTTCATCCATACATACACACAAACATTCATGTGTCACTGTAATAAATCTGTAATATCAGATGCTTGGCAAGGTACAGTTAGTAAAACAGAGTAATGTAGAAAATAAATTAATTTGAACTGAAATAAATAAGGTATTATATCATTCATATACAATATAAAATTCCATCATAATGTTTCTGGAAGTTCAACAAGCTAATCTAATTTTAGTGGGAATGATTGAGTCTGTCATTTGTACCTCTATAACTGTCTGGTTTGGCACAACAAACAAACAGGACAAGCACAGACTTCAACAGATAGTTAGGACTGCAGAAAAGAACAATTGCAACCAGCCTGCTTTCCATTGAGGACTGAATACCTAAATACCTCACATCCTGGACATAAATGTTTCAATTTCTTCACTCAATGACGGTATAGGGCATTGCATGCCAAAACACTACACAGTTTTTTTCTCCCTGGCCATCACTCTGCTAAACAACTAATTCCCAAAACACAGTCTTATGCCCTAGGACCGTGATGGCGAACCTATGGCACATGTGCCAGAGGTGGCACACAATGCCCTCTGATGGCGCAGCACGAGCCGTCACCCCAGTTCAGCTCTGCTGTGTATGCGTGTGTGCCTCCCACCGGCCAGCTGGTTTCCCAGTTTTTTGCTATGCATGCGCTGGGGGCGAGGTCCACAGATGCATGTGTGGGCGAGCATGTGTGCATGGGGGCGGGGGCATGCAGGGGGAAGTGCACACATTGCACTTTGGGGGTTTGGGGGCGCTTGCTTGCTTTGGGCACTCAGCCTGGAAAAGATTAGCCATCACTGCCCTAGGATATCAAACCATGTAGTAGATCTGTATTACTATTATCCTTCTCATCTTTCCTATTACCTATTCCTTTAGCATCTTGTGACTATCACTTTGTTGTCTGTATCTTATGATTTATGTTGATTGCTTTTATTTAGTGTGTTATGACTATTATTGAGTGTTGTATCTTATGATTTATGATGATTGTATTATGGATATGATCATGATTAATCACTTGTTCCTTGTATGTTAAACAGAGTTTATGCACTGGAGACAAATTCCTTGTGTGTCCAATCACGCTCGGCCACTAAAGAATTCTAATTTAAATAAAACTAAAAATGCAATTGAATAAACTTTCATCAGAATGTTTCTGGAAGTTCAACAAGCTAATCTTAGTGGGGGTTCTGTTAAATAACACCAGGACCAGGAAGAAAATACATATTTACTCACTCCCATCCCTACCACTAGGATCTTACAAAAGGGAAACAAAAGTTCCATATCTTTACATTGGATAGTAGAATTCTAACTTTCATTTATAGGGAAGTATTGTTTTCCAAAAAGAACTTTATTAAAGCACAAAGCTAGGACTTTCCATGCCTTTAAAAAAAGTAAAAGAATAATTTTTTCTCTTATTTCTCCCCTTCTTCCTTCTTGTAGAAGGAGAAAGATCAACAAACAGTAAAATAAATGAAGAATAACTACTACTATACAATGGATTTCAACTTCATACTTGGATATAATGTGCTTTGTTTAATACACTCTTAAATTACATATGGACCACTGGACTATTTTAAGGGAATAACATGGCCTACATCAATATGAAAACTGAGATTTCTGAGCTGGTTTTTGAGTGATTCTCAGTAAATGGTTTGTATTCTTTAGTAATACCAACACTACTATGATATTTTTCCAATTTATTTATTTATTTAATTTATTTAATGTAATTTCATTTAATTTTTATACCGCCCTTCTCCCAGAGGACTCAGGGTGGTGATCTAGCCTGCTGAAATTAAGGAAGAAAGTGAATAACAATGATTGTTCCCAGATGGAAAACTATTGCAAGCTTAGTCAGATTTTGTTTTGAAATTGAGTGCTCAAAGTGCCAGGGACTCATTCTTTTATGCTTCGTTCTGATTGTTACTTTAAATATAGCAAGCATGGGTTCTGCCCAAGACCAGTGAAAATGCAGAGAATGCTGACTTAGTTTGTCACATATTATTGTAATTTTGAACCAGCTAGGCTTACCATGCTGAAAGTCTTTTTTAGGTTGATGTTGCCACAAGGAAACACACTAGCTTTACAAAGGGGTAGGATTAAAATTTTAGGAACAGACAGTAAAAAGGTATCACTGATTTGACAACATTTCCAAATATAACAAGAGTTACAAATATATAGAATTAAAGCAAACATACTAATCGTAATTAAACCAGAATAGTTTTAATAATTTTAAACTTAATTTTGTAATCAGCTAGTAACAGGCTCAGAATTCATTCTAAACTGGAACAGAAAACAATTGATTAGTTTTGATGAATAAGGTAAAACCCATGCAACAAATATTTTTTTAATGCTCTTTGGATTCTTCATATACAAAGCATTGGATTTAGATAAATACATGAAAAAAATGTAGTATTTTATTCATTTATAACCAGAGGTGGGCTGCTGCCTGTTCGGACTGGTTTGGGTGAAATGGTAGTTCTGACCAGCGGCTGCGCCCACCCACCCGGGTGCTATCCTGTCCTATATAATCACGTTTTCGATGCTGTGTGCATGCATGGAAGGTGCATGCTCATTTTTGGTTGTGGGCAAACTGGTTGTTACAGTATGTGATGCCCACCTCTGTTTATAATACATTATATGTATGCATAATACTGTCAACTATTTGGAGTTTTATAAGATTCTGGTATATATAAGGCAGACAGACAAACAACTGTTTGCAAAGAGGACTAATAGTTTCTCCCCTCCTGCTAAATCTGATACCAAAACTCTCTTAGGTGGTTAAAAGTCACCAAAATGAACAGTGCATAAAGCTTGGTTTGCCTGCTTAACCTGGCACATTAATATAATCATATTATTTACGTAGTTCCTAGTTGGTGGAAATAATCAGGAAGACTAGAGCATAGATTGTAAACCTTTGTTCTCCAGATATTGTTGAACTTCAGCTCCAGCTCCAGCTTTTATGGTCAATAATGACCTTTCATGTTTAAGTGTAATTGTCAGCAGGAATCATAATTCTACTTTATTTGCATTCTGGATAATACAGGCTGGGGAAGGAAGATGGCACAATGCAATCATAACTGAATTTTCTAACAGTTTATACATTCATTCATTTAGCTTAGTTATACATTCATACATGAAAATGCCTTAATAAACCAAATCTATATTTGTATAGATTTATATCTGGTCCTCCGGGTCCCTTCGGCCAGACAGTGTCAGCTGGAGGTCCCCAGGATGAGGGCGTTTTCTGTGGTCGCACGGACCCTCTGGAATGGGTTGCCTATCGGGCTCCCGACGGGCCCTGACCTTTGCACCTTCCACACCGACCTAAAAACATGGCTCTTTCAGCAACTTCCCTGATCTGCCGTGTATTTTAACTTGGGAATTTTAATATTGATTTTTAATATTATTTAATTTCAGCTATTGTCAGGTTGTTTTATTGTTGTGAGCCGCCCTGAGTCCTATGGGAGAAGGGCGGCATATAAATCTGACAAACAAACAAACAGATAATATCCGAATTTGATAGCATTTCTCGCGTGTAATCCATTATGATTTTTAGCTTGATTTGATTTTAGCTCTTTTTGTTTTCAAAGAAATAACATCAAACTTCAAGGAAATAATATATTATCATTTACAAATGAAAAAGTAACATAATTAAACATCACTGCATAAGTAATTTAATTTGTAGTGTTAACATCACTTTGTTCATAGAGAGTATTTAAAATAATAGAGTAATGTCCATTAATAAAAGTACTTAAGGTAAGAATTAAAAAGGCAATAAAAGTGCTAATTAAAATAATAGAACAAGTGAAGAACAAGGCAGTTACTAGATATTAACAGAAATAAGAATTTTTTAACATCTACTATTGCCAAGAATGTAGCATTAATATAATTTTAAAAAATGGGATATGAAATGCTGAAAGTGAAATACAAGGCAGTTGCTATTAATAAGAAATAAGAAATTGTTAACATGTACTGTGACCAAAGATGTGATTGCTAATATCATAAAAGATGGATATGGAATGTTGAAACTGTAATTTAAAGCAGACTAATATAGTCTGCATTAAAATAACTGTTCTCTATTTCAATTACAATTACAATTTCAAGGAAAATTTGTATTACTTTAATTTTAAATATGAATATTAAGCATAATATTTTGTAAGCTATTAGATGTTATATGTGTGTGTGTACACACAAACACATGTGCACACACACACACACGCTTTTCGGACTATAAGATGCATCAGAGTATAAGACGCACGAAGATTTCGAAGAGGAAAACAAGAAAAACAAAAAAGATTTTGGCCTCCGCACGTCCGGTTTTTGCCCTCCCGGTCCCCAGGAGCACTCTGTAGGCCTCTCAAACCTTCTGTGCATCCCATTTTTACTAAAAATGGTCCTGTTTTTCACAAAAGTGGGATGCGCAGGTTTGGGAGGCTTGCAGAGTGCTCCTGGGAGCCAGGGAAGACAAAAACCTTGGTAGTGCAGTGGAGTAAAGTGCTGTTAAATAGCACTTAGCTGTTAGCTGCCTGCAATTACTGCGAGTTCAAATCTCACCAGGCTCAAGGTTGACTCAGCCTTCCATCCTTCCAAGATAGGTAAAATGAGGACCCGGATTGTGAGGGCAATAAGCTGACTTTGAATAAAAAAGAACACTGCTTGGGGGAGGGGGGCAAAAGCCCTACTAAGCAGGTATATACAAAAGTATGAAGGCTATTGCTTAACGCATTGTAAGGCGCCCTGAGTCTCTGGAGAAGGGCGGCATATAAATAGAACCAATAAATAAATAAATAAATAAAACCACAACACGCGGGGGGTTTGGGAGGCCAAAATATTGTGTAACTTTTGCTATATATGACTTCAGAAGTTCTGAATGTCTTCAGAAATTTCTTTGCCATGATGAATCAATATGGTGAGTTCTTCTCTGTGATGAAATTTGTGAGATTTGTATCGGACATTTTTAGTTAACCTGTCAGTTTAATGAAGTACTAATATAAGTGCCAGACATTCTTTCTTTAATAGATAGATTGAAAAGAGATTGATAGATTAAACAAGGAGGCAATGTGTGCTGGGAATATGTGCTTTGATGTTCAAAGCAAACTCCTCTGCTATTTCTTAAAACGTCACACACAAGACATCTTAATTTCACAGTATACTTTTTATCATTTCGGCAAAATCCCAGCTTGCTGCAAATACTCTGGTCTGAATAAAGAGGTAGGAACAAAGTTTGGTGCTTGATTCATTTATTCCATAAACAAAATCAACCAATTTGTGATTTTCCACTAAGAAAAATAATAATCCCAATCCTCCCCACTTTTCTGATTCCCTTTATATGTTAGTTGGCTCCACATGATATGCAAGAAAATTTGAGGACTGAATATTTTTCTGCACAGAGAGAATTCTGTAGAATTCTCTCTGTGTGCCCCTGTTCTTCTGTGTGTACATGTATTTGAGATTGAAACTTGCATAAAATCTGCTTCCCTAACATTCTCTAATAAAGACCTTCATGAATTTAGCACAAGGAGAATTAGTTAAGGACATCAGATTTATAGGCGTAATTCCCAATTATGAGCAAGTTAGTAAAGACATCCAATAAAATGCACTTACATTTTTACAAGTCAGTGTTGGACTGCTTAGTACGGTGATGGCTAACCTTTTCTGGACTGAATGCCCAAAGAGCATGCGCACATATGCGCCTGAAGCCCAAAATTCAATGAGTGTGTGGCCCCCACGCACGCACCCGCCCCGCGAATGCACGCATGTCCCCGCATGCCCCTACCTCAGTGCATGCACACATGCCCCCTCATGCGCCCCTCTCTCTACACATGAACATGCCCCACTCCCAAATGCATGTGTGTCCCTCATGCGCCTGCCCCGCCATCTGCATGCGCCGCAGAGACTTGAAGACCAGCTGGCTGGTGAGAGGTGCCTGTGCATACACGGCAGAGCTGAACTGGGGCGATTGCTCGTGTGCCACCTCTGGCACACTTGCCCTAGGATTGCCATCATGGAACTACTATCTGAAGTTTTTTGGCAATATTTTTCAGAAGTGATTTGCCATTGCCTGATTCCTAGAGCTGAGAAAAAGTGATTGGCCCCAGATCACTCAACTAGCCTTATTAGAGTATCTCTCGTAATGCACACACAGAAAATTCAGTACAGATAGACACTTTCTCATTCTTTCTCTTTAGATCCCAAATTGTGGGTTTTAGCAATTATCATCTGAAAAAACAGCATTAACATGTACACATTAGTATTCTAACAGCTTATTTTTTTTAATCACATTTGCCATTTTTTTATGACAAGTATTGGGGCAGGGAAGTGGCGATTAGTTTCTATTGAAAACAGATCAAAAGTTCTGTTGCTACCTTATTAAAAAAATACTTCTGCCATTAAAAACAGATTTTTATCTAATTTATTATGACTAGATTCAGATTTGTCTTGTTAAAATGTACTGGATGGACTTTTCTCGTATAAATATAAATAAATTCAGCATCCACCCTATCCAACCAGCAAGAGTTGAATTCAAATATATCTGAGGACCCTCTGGTCAGGAAAAATAGGTTAGAATAGCTTTCAATGTGAGAAAATTATTCCCTGACAGTTTAGAAATTTGACATAATACTTGGCTTAGGCACTCCCTGTGTATAATTATATATTTGTACAAAAACAAAGGGTACTATGAACATTTAAAATTTCTAAGTGTCAAAAATAAATCCATGTATTTTGCTGACACTCAGCTTATTTCAGAAAAAAAATATTTCAGAAAATAAATGGGACAAAATGTATGTAATTTTAAAGTTAAACTTGTATCTTCATTATATTCAGAAAATTATTATAATAGCTATTCAACCATTTCTTTTTTTAAAATGACAAGCATAGTGCAGTTAATTGCAAAGGTTAATACAACATTAGGTTGTAGAATATGTCATCTTACCATAATTAAAGCTGTTAAGATTTATTAAACAGTCAATAGAATTACAAAGGCAAGGGATGATTATTAAACATGTTCTCTCTCTGAAAATTAAAAGAAAAAAGAAAAAAACAAGGAAAAAATCCTAAGCATTCATAAAAAGAAAGGCATTGCTAAATGGATCTTTAATAATTATGGTTATGCGTATAAGAATCACTTCTGATTCAATCTGAGCTGGAAGTTAGAAATATAGAGAAGACATGATTCAATCTGGTTGACAAACTTGGTTTTGAGGAAGTCAATTTGATTAAAACCACCCTCAGATTAAATATTAAAGAAAAAAACTTGCAATTTAGATCTCTCTCCCTCTCCCTCTCCCCTCACTCTCTCTGTGTGTCCGTCAGATAGGGAGGGAGGGAGAAGGAGAGAGTGGCCAGATTAAGACTGGCCAGATTAAGCAGGCACAGTCTTAAATCTTGTACTCATTTTTCCTGGACTATCCTTTCATCCATTAGTTATTTAGTAAATTTCTGTATTTTTCAGAGTATAAGATGTACCTCCCCCCCCCCCAAAAAGAGGGTGAAAATCTGGGTTCGTCTTATACCACGAATGTAGGCCTGCCCAGCCTCTCAAACAGAGGTTTCAGAGGCTGAAAAAAACCTCAGAAATGAAGCTTCAGAAAAAAAGCTCTGTTTTGGAGGCTTTCAGAGGCAGAAAAGTTTTTTCTGAAACAAAGTTTCAAAAGTTTCAGAGGCTGGAAAAAAAAAGCAAAGCACAGAGCTCACAACCAATGAACCTGTTGCTAAAATTCACCTCTAGGAACAGCTGATTGGGGGTATTCCAGGAGGCCGATCCACCCGCCAATCAGCTTTTTTCTTATTTTCCTACCCAAAAACTAAGGTGCATCTTATACTACAAAAAATATGGTATTTATAAATTTATTCAGTTATTGTTTTAATTTATTGATGTGTGGATTGTACAAGTTTGGTTATCATTCTGCAAGCACAAAATTTGAAGAATTCTGCTGTAATGGAGTATGCCAATTACATTTGTAACCCAAGGATTTGTAAGAGTGAATCACTCCTACAAATCAGCGATTGCTCCCTGCTTTCGCCCACGCATTCTCTAACAGAATGCACGGATCGTTAAGTGCACATGAGGTATCTCAGTATGGGGAAGATCATGGGGGGTTTAGTGATGGAATAGGCCACCTACTTCAGACCACTCAAGGCCTCGCCTGGCCCACTGAGATACCTCATGCTTCCTCCCCTGCAATCTCCACAATTGCTCCCCGCCCATCCTGCCACATTGTGTCACTAACTTTCTGAACATCTGTCTCCTCTCCAGCCTCTCTGCTGCACTTTCTTTACCTGCTTGCAGTCTTGGCATGAAAACTGTTTGTAAGCCAGCGAGACTTTGGGTCAGCGAAATAGTTTTGCTTCAAGCTTTGCTTCACGCTTTTCCTGCCTTTCCAGTTTCAGCACGAAAAGTGTTTGCAAGCCGATGGGATGCTTGAAGCAATGCGATTTTGCTGCCCCAAAGTCTCATCGGCTTTCAAGCGCTCTTCGGCTGGAAGTGGTATGTGAGATCACACAAGTTCAGTAGTGTGAGATTTTGTGCTACTGATCTTGTGTGATCTCTCACTACTTTAGGCCTGCTTTCTGCAGGCCTAATAGCCTGGATAGCTCAGCAGACTAAAGCATTGTAATTAAACACCAGCTGTCTGCAATTACTGTAAATTCGAATCTCACCAGGCTCAAGGTTGACTCATCCTTCCATCCTTTCTAAGGTAGGTAAATTGAGGACCCAGTTTGTGGAGGCAATAAGCTGACTTTGTATAAATATACTAAAGTATGAAGGCTATTGCTTAACGCATTGTAAGCCGCCCTGAGTCTCCGGAGAAGGGCGGCATTTAAATCAATTTTTTTTAAAAAAAATGCACTGAAGCAGACAAATGAACTAATGGCTCACTACATCGTTGCAAGGTAGTGGGTCTTCACAGGCCCAATGGCTGTGGAATACTTGCAGGGTGAAATTTGCAGTGCCTCTGCCATCATTCATAAGTCTGAACAAGTGCCGTGGTACTGCAACATTCATAACTACTTGTGGCTATGTCATAACTCTGAATAGTCGCTAAGTGAACTGTCATAACTCAGGAATTACCTGTATCTGGGAAACACAAAATATTTCTACAACTTTATTTGTTTTTAATCACAGGGTTGGATGAAATTAAAAGAGGAGATAAGATTCTTTGATATCATGATTCTAGATTTACCACAAATAATTCTTGAAATACATTTTTTTTTAAAAAAATAGCGAGAACAAAGAACATTACAGCAACTCTAAATTGTACGGCAAAGAACCTTCGTTGTATTAAACCAATTCAGGAATCAACCTATTCCACCTTTTGAATAAAATTTTCAAAGAGCTATGAAAGTAAACTCCTGTTTTTCCATATGGTCTCCTGAATAATCAGTCTCTCCTGAATAATCAGTCCTGGCATGATGCCAAAAAGTTCCTACTAATTTACTGAGGTGAATAATCACTCCTGATATGTTGTCAAAAAGTATCTATTGACTTGCTGAGGAGAGTTGCCTCTGATTCCTTGGTGCCAGGAGAGTTGGTATAAAAAACTACCGTTTGCCCGAAAATAAGACCCAACCAGAAAATAAGTCCTAACATAATTTTTTAGGAAGCTCGTAATATAAACCCTACCCCCAAAATAAGCTCCAAGTAAGATTGTCAGCCAGATGGGTGCATTTAGTATTGTATTTCCTCAAAAATAAGACTGAACCAGAAAATAAGCCCTAAGGTATCTTTTGGAGCAAGAATTAATATAAGACCCAGTCTTATTTTTGGGAAAACATGGTAGTATGTTTGCTCTGTTCTGGAATATCTCCCCTTATTACTAGCTTTGATAAGGTGACAAGTTAAGTAGAGTACCTAACTTACTGCCTTATTGAAGTACTTAACTTAGCAAAGCTTGACCTGTTATGTGCAGAATTCAGGAGAATTTATCTATGACTTGGCCTTACATACCGGCAGTACTGTAGTCTTGTAATCTAAGACTGCTGAGTTTTCCTATGATACTTAGAAAGTTGCCAAAGCAGCTTAGCAAGCTTTTGGTTCTTCCTCAGGAAGTGGAGGTAGAAATCTCATCAGTGCTCTAACACTTGTGATACCCTGTGTATGATCTGTCCCCCCCCCCTTCAGAGACCCACAAAAACACAGCCAGCCGAGGGTTAAGAATCACTTGGCACACTCCGCAGTTCTTATCTCAACCTTGGCAGCGATACGCACACCGTCTGCCAAGGACTTTATTGGTTTACACAAACAAGAAAATCACCTACGTAGCTTTGCCGTTCATCCAGCTTCCAAGACTACGAGGTTGCTCCGTTTGTTTAGCTTTGTTCGTCACGAACTTCGTGACCCACCGTACTGTCTTATATAGATATGTTTCTGGGTGTGGTCCAGTGAGTCATTGATCCTGTGACTCCAATCCAATGACTCAGGATTTCCTCATACGCCGCAGCTGCAGTACCCTTTTCTCTCGCCTTCTTTGGCGTGCGTCCAGGAATGACGTCTCTCCCTCACTCTCATCTGAGACACCTGTTTCCCCACTACTTGGCTCTCTTTCAGCTGGCACCTGAGCCGGTGCCAGAGGGGGAGGGCTGGGAGATCTGGCTGGCTCCTCTTCCTCCTGCTCAGAGCTGCCTTCCTCCAAAGGGATAGGCTCAGAGGACGGGGCCACAACAGTGTAATTAATTAGAACATGGCACAAAGCTAGGAAGACACACACACACACACTGCCAGCTTCGGCATGCCAGCCAGCCCAGAGCTGCCATTCGGAAGGGAGGCAGCCACCGCTCTCCCTGGCTGTCCTGAAATGTCCTGGATGACTGGCCGGGAAGGGTCCTCCAGTAAAGGCTGACTGACAGTGAAGGAAGAGGACCAGTCCTCCTTAAAAACTTACTGGCAGCAGAGGAGGAGGAAAAGGAAGGCTTGACTTAAGGCAGATGCTGGTTTCTTCACATGTGTTATCCCCTGCTCATTTCAGGGTCACGTGGGAGGGAGTTGCGTGAGTGAGTAGGTGGGTGGTGCTTATAGTTTAAAAGATGGCGGGGAGCATGGGCGGTTAGTGCTAACAAGAAGTTCCTTTTGCGATTGTAAGTGCATGCCAAAAAAGAAGTAAAGCAGGGAACAACAAACTAGGTTTGTGTTTGGCTGTGTTTCTTTCTTTTTCTTTGTTTGGAACCTGACACACACACACACACACACACAATTATGGTTCAGAGAAAATAGCCTTTAGATCAGGAGTGGGTTCTACTTACCTTTACTACCGGTTCGCAATGGGAGCACCCGTGCACATGCGCAGATCATACCTAAGGACGTCTGGGTGGGTGGGAGGAGCCTCCTGTTGCTTTTACTGCCGGTTCTCAAGAACCGGACAGAACCGGGAGGAAACCACTACTGCTTTAGAGCCTTCCATCTCCTTTTTTGAGTAATAACTATTTGCATGGGAAACTTTAAATACTGATTTGGCCCAATTCCCATACTGAAACTGCTAAAGTCATGTTGTCAGAATTAACAAAGAAATGCACCATTAAAGAAATCGACCATAAGAGGCAGCAAATCTTAGAAGGGAGAAAATGCATGAGGCACCATAAACAAATTGCCCAAATTTTGCCTCCACAAAAGAACCAGGATAAATACAGAAGAACTTATCAACCAATTATTCATGCTAATGTCAGTGAGCCTATCTCAACATCATGCAGCCCCCCAAGCTTTCTCCATATGAAAGTGAATTTGCAACTTCACATATTGTGTCTTACGGTCAAGAAGAAAAGTCATAACATACCCTGTTTCCCCCAAAATAAGACTTCCCCTGATAATAAGCCCAATCAGGCTTTTGAGTGCATGGCAATAAGGCCAAACGCTTATTTCAGGGTTCAAAAAAATAAAAATAAGACAGGGTCTTATTTTTGGGGTAATAGCAATAGCACTTAGACTTATATACCACTTTATAGGGCTTTATAACCCTCTCTAAGCGATTTACAGAGTTAGCATATTGCCCCCAACAATCTGGGTTCTCATTTTACCGACCTTGGAAGGATGGAAGGCTGAGTCAACCTTGAGCCTGGTGAGATTTGAACTGCCAAACTGCAGGCAGTCGGCAGTCAGCAGAAGTAGCCTGAAGTACTGCACTCTATCCACTATGCTACCATGGCTCTTTTCTCAGAGGAAGAAGAGGTGTGGGTTTTTTTTTTTAATTTTTATTAAAATACTCGAGTATGTGTGAAGCTGTAAGGAGCAGAAAGTCATTTGTTACATATCCTTTTTTGCACTTTTGTGTTTCTTTACTTTTTAATATTTTTGTTAGTTTGTATTAGTTTTTATACTGGTATCTGTAAACGTATTGATAACTTAAGTTAAAACCAGTTAGCCAATTGGTATATACAAAAATAATGATTAAAAATACACCAACATATATCGCTTTCTGCTAAAGACATAAATAAATAGTCTTATGTGGTTTATGCTGACTTCATGGAGATATCAGTAATGGTTGAAATTGGCCCTGAACGAACCAGGCTTAGAGACAGACAACTGTTATCTGGATAGCTCAGCCATCCAATGCTATACCAGGCAAATGGGCCAAGTATCCATCAATTAGAAAGGCAGAAAGAAGCAGCCAAAAATTTACATGCTGGAACACAAATACAGAGAGATTCTGCAGTGAGCAATCAAATAACTTGTTAAGGCTTGTCTGCAATAAAGACTCTAAATTAGCTAGTGGTGTATAGAAATTTTCTGCTAAGTCTAGCTGAGAGCTGAACTAAAGGTTAAGTGCCTGGAGATCTAGGATTTACTTCCAAGTGTGGATAGTTAAACATGGCAACACTTGTGTTATTTTTTTTTTTTATCAGAAACACAGAAGGCCTCTGCCTTCTTGTTCTCTAAGCACTTAGAACAAGTACAGTTTCAAATAAGCAATTCTATTTATCTTTATACGCTGTCCTTTAAAGTCATTTAGCTGTTGAAATAAGCCATTAATTACTTCTCTCTCTTTTTTTATTTGCAGACATACCAATTGCTGAAGTAACTGAGAGATCTAACACAAACATCAAAACTTACCTCTCTTATCACTTCTGCCTGCACTTGTGGACTTTTCTGAAAGGCAAGGGCAACGTCCTTCACACTTAGCTGAGATATGTTTTCCTGAGGCACAGGCTTGATAGTCTAGTTTGCACTGTAATAGAAAAATAATATTAATCCTTATAATAAACAAACAATGTAAATTGCACTTCACTAAATGTTTTTCAGGTAGCTGGAATTTACCATTTATTTACATGTTTACTTATTTTTTTCACAACTAATTAACTTGGTAAACCCCAGAGGTTTACAGAAAATAAGCATAAAACCAACACCAAGGCGAATGATGGTGTGAAGCCATTAACCCAGATGTTATTAAAATGTGATAAGAAACAGGCTTTAACTCTATCTCATAGTAGTACAGGTAAGCCACCTCATTAGTAAGGTAACTCTATTGTTACGTAAAGATCATTTGTAATTCTTGGCTGTAGTAATTCTGGGACCTGAAGTTCACACATCTGAAAATTGCCAAAATTAGAAAATGCTGTATGACCCCAATTAGGCAGCATCGATGTCTTCCTGACTTCTCTATTTATTTGGTACCAGCTCTCATCTATAACCTGAATAATCTTCCTATTCCTGTATTTTCTTTCTTCTCCTACACTTTATATAGATTTAATCAAATAATGAGTTCTGTTTGAATGCTCTACTGATTCTTGATTTTTTTTTTAATTTTTTAATGAATCCATACATTTCAGCAGTTTAAAGTCTAGCTTATTATGTCAGAGTTTTTTCTTCCCTCTGGAAATATTAGTTTTAGCATGTTTCACTGTGGCTCCACAGATCTGAAAATGTGTTTGGGGGCAATAAGCTGACTTTGTATAAAATATACAAAAGTATGAAGGCTATTGCTCAACGCATTGTAAACCGCCCTGAGTCTCCAGAGAAGGGCGGCATATAAATAAAATAAAATAAAATAAATAAAATAAAATAAAATAAAATAAAATAAAATAAAATAAAATAAAATAAAATAAAATAAAATAAAATAATAAAATAAAATAAAATAAAATAAAATAAAATAAAATAAAATAAATAAAATAAAATAAAATAAAATAAAATAAAATAAAATAAAAAATAAAATAAAATAATAATAATAATAATAAAAAATAGGATACAGCACACATGTAGAAAAATCACATATAAAACATCTCACTTGTACTATGTCAATTCTCACAATCATTAATCATTAAACAATTAAAAAAACATTAAACAATCATTAAACAGTAACTCAGTTTTAGCCTCAAACAGAAGACGGAATTGAGGGGTTAGAATGACGAAGTGGCTTGTCTATAACTCTAGATATACATTCATAGGAAAATGGTATTCAAACTAATAATTTTTTGTTTATAGCATGTGGAACAATCCTTAATATATAACAATGCAAATGATAATGCTTTAGCTATTTTTTATTTAAATTGAGTCAGAGCATCCTATACCCAACTCCAAGATTAAAGGTCTGACCCCAAAACTTATTAAGAAAGCAAAGCAGTTTGGATTAGTGAAACATGCAGTAGATAGTATCAGTCTATTTTATTGCCTTTTAGATTGTCATTGTACTTCTGTGTTCACTGAATATGTAATACGTTCTTGACTAAATCAGTCATTACAACTATTAAAAAAGCTAATGATTTGGACTGCTTATTTCTTGCCACAACTTCCTTCAACGGGAATAAGAATAACCAATGAGATGTTAATAGAACAACAAACATAACACTGAGACCTGAGTTAGGGGTATGATATTTTTTTTCAAATATTAAGGCACTTGTTTTCTTATAGACTAATATCAACCTGTAATATAGAAGACTATTTCAAAAGTGTTTAAAATTTGGATCCATTTTGGTGCAACATGAAAAAATATGCAACAAATATTCTAACCTTTGCTATAGCAATAGCACTTAGACTTATATACCATTTCACAGTGCTTTACAGTCTTCTCTATGCATTTTACAAAGTCAGTACATTGCATCCAACCATTTTGGTCCTCATTTTACCAACCTTGGGAAGGATAGAAGGCTGAGACCAACCTGACCCAGTGAAAATTGAACTGCTGGCAATTGGCGGAATTAGCCTGCAAGACTTATAATTAATAGTTTATTAGAGTAAGCATTGTGAATTTTATTCAAGGAGTTCAATTATTCTCTTTCTTTTCTACTACATTTGTCAGTGACTCATTGATGAAATATGTATCATACTATAATGGTTATTATAATTTGACTTCTTGATGCTGTACCATTTCTTAAACAACACCCACTGATTGCATTGCTAATTTATCAAGACCAATTTACTCAATTATCTAAAGTTGAAATATTTATAAAGTTGTAAGTGAACTGAAATATCACATAAAGGGCATGCTCATTAGTATTATCGAAAGATTTATATATAATCAGCATATTATTTGCTGCTTTGGGTAAAAAACTGTTTTGTGAACTTTTACTTTTTTTTTTTTTTTTTTGCTTTTTACTAGAATAGTTCACTATGGACATTAGTAAATTTGGGTAATATTAAATCCATGTATAAAAATCATCACCACAATCTACAGAATATGAGAGAAAAAGAAGATCCATCTGTATATATGAACTACTTGATAATTAACACTATGATGTATTAAACTTTTTAGAAGCCTCTACAAGCTCTCAGTGCAAAGGAAATTATCCCTCCAGTTAATCTACATGGTCAGTTAAGGAACTGCAAATATATAAGCCTACATCTATACGTGAGGGAAGCAGGGATGAAATGTAAAATTTGTTACTACCGGTTCTGTGGGCGTGGCTTGGTGTGGGGGGAGAGTAATGTGTCTGGGTGGGTGTGGCAAACTTTTTTTTTTTAATTTTAACTTTTCAAAGCATTTTTTCTGCAATTGCAAAAAAAAAATGTTCAGGAACATAGCTGAGATCCGAAATGGGATAGTATGTTATGTGGCAAAACTCAGTTGAAAGATGATATTCCCTTTTAGATGTTTAGGAAACTGGTCATTTCAAATACACTTCAACTGTACGTACATTGGCTATTATAACGTATAACTTCATGTTATGCATCATTGCCAGATTGGGATGCCACTTCGTATATATTCATGCTTTAGTCATCTCCTGGGTGAAATATTACAACCTGTTCTAAATGAACAGGTTGTAATATTTTGAAAACAATCTGGATCGTATAATTGGCCCACAATGCAACTGTGCAGACAGTAATGGGTATAGGGCAGCATCATGTAACACTGCTATTACATGGCTTGCTGTATGCTTCTGATTACAATTCAAGATGCTGCCTAATAATTCTTCCTTGTCTTTACTTGGAATTATTAAGCTATTTTTGTCTTTTTTTAAAATTATACACTGTCCAAAGTTAGATTGTCTGAGTTGAATCACCATATAAATGTTTCAAAAAACAAATGTATTCTTTAAATCAGAGTTCCCCAAGCTTTTTGGCTTTGTGGTCTGGTGGGGGAGGGGTGAGGGAATGGTTCCACATATGTGGTGCGCTTGCCCTGTGTGAAAATAGAGCACACATGTATGCACTTTGCTGCCACTTCTGCAGCCCGATTATGAAAGACTCAAAGCCTGGTAGTGGGCTGCGGCCCATGGGTTGGGGAACCCTGCTTTAAATTATTAAGAAATGAAAAATGAAGCAATTTGACATTCCAGATTCTGTGTCAGCTAAGATTCTGTGCAGTTAGAAGAACCCCCAAATCCCACTCCTGGCTGGCCCTGCCACTCCTCCCAGGAACCCCCACGTAGCCCATTTTTGGATGCAGGTAAGTACAGGGTGTGCGCAGAGGCTCGGGAAGGGTGAAAAACAGGCCTCCCGGAAGTTTGTGAAGGCCAGAAACAGGCCCATTTCTGGAAAGCCTCTGGAACCCAGGGAGGTCAAAAATACCCCCCACCACCACCATGGTACAGGAGGCCGACTAGGCCACACCCACCATGGCCACACTCACCCAGCAACCGGGCAGAGAACCCCTTGCTAAAATTTTTAAGCCCACCCTTGTTCTGCATAATATAGGAAGATCCAGCTCTCTGGCAAAATCTGTAAGTTTGGGGAAGTAGAAGGAAAAAGAAGAGGAGGAGAAGCAGCAGTTAAATGGATAGAATTAGTTATAATGGTAATGGGTATGCCTTTGGAAGACATGAAGAGCCAGATTGTCCTGGAAAAAAGATAATTAATGGCCATATAATTAATGATAAGATACAGATGAGGAAAACAGTGGAGCCTAAGGAACTGAATTTAATATTGAGATCTAACCTTGATGACAACAGATTTATTCCCATTAGCATTAAAGTCATAAAAGCCCATCCCGTTAGTAACAAAACAATGTTATCTTGGTTCAGCATATTTTAAAACAATGCTTGAACTTTAAAGCAATGCTTAATTTAATATACAAAACATTAAAATTATATTAAGAAAATAAACACAAGCATTAATGCATTCTAAAACTGAGTTTGTGGCTTGCTTTTTAATGCACTGCAGAGTTGCTATAGGTTACTGAGGAAGGGAAGAATTTTTGCTGTTATGTCAAAAACTGATAATTGAACAATTTTATTTCATTTTCTTCAATAGGACCTTTTACAGCCTGAATGTTCTCTAAAGTTTGGAAATCTATTTGTCTAAAAACTGGAATTAAATTAAGTGCTACAGAAATCAAAGGTTGCCTTTTTTTATATGGGACATTACTGTATACAGGGCTCTGGTGAATTGCTCCTCATTTGATCCGGCTCGTGCAAACTGGTAGTAAAAGTGACGGGAGGCTCCACCCACCCGCTGCGACATCATTGTGGATTATCTGCACATGCGCAGAAGGTTCTAAGCATGCCCAGAAACACACATGTGCACAAGCAAAGTGCACATGCACAACTGTTGCGAACCAGTAGTAAAGGTAAGTAGAACCCACCCCTGACGCAGGATATTTACAATACTTTCTCTTTTTTCTATTTGTTACTCCTACATTAATTCAGTCCTTTAATCTTGTTTAAATTATGAATATGTATTTAAATTATTTAAATTTAAACAGTTCACATAAATGAAACAGTTAAACAGTTCACATAAATGAAACATATCATTTCATAAACAGTTTGGGGGGGTGGTCATATTTTGGTTTTCTGAACTTTTTTCTTGGATATTAAACAATAAGATTTTTAAACATAATTTTTTTTTATTTTGTCAACAGTATGTAGTACTGAAAAATCCATTACAAAACTTAACTGCTTATTCAAATGATTCCTTATATACTCTTTTATAATATCTTTTATTACGAGCTCATTCATCAAACATTTATGGGATCTATGCTTATTTAAACATGAAATTAAATGTTATTGTTTTCGCATTCATCTTTTTGAAAAATAGACAAAAAGACTATTATTCAGTCAAATCTCTTATGATCAGTGATCGTGAAAATGCATAAACAAAACTATGTTTTGATATCTGACTGTAAACTAAATCTCAAAAGCCAGATTCCATAAGAAATAAAATTAGTGGCAAATAGGTTTGCATGGGTTAAAATATATTTCAAAGTCTAAAAGAACATAGTATAAATAGGTAAATGTTCCCCTCACACATATGTGCTAATCATTCCCGACTCTAGGGGTAGTGCTCATCTCCGTTTCAGAGCCAAAGAACCAGCGTTGTCTGAAGACGTCTCTATGCTCATGTGGGTGGCATGACTAAATGCGAAAGGCGCATGGAGTGCTGTTACTTTCCCACCAAAGGTGATCCCTATCTTTCTACTTGCATTCTTTATGTGCTTTCGAACTGCTAGGTTGGCAGAAGCTGGGAAAAGTAACAGGAACTCACCCCATTATGCAGCACTAGGGATTCGAACCGCTAAACTGCCGACTTTTCGATCGACAAGCTCAGCGCCTTAGCCACTGAGCCACCGCGTCCCATACAGTATAAATACCAATATACAAAGGTCTTCTCTGATAAATAGATAACATTCTACTTTCTCAAGAGCTACTGCCAATGTAAAATGAAAGATGGGACATAAACTGAAAAGAAAGACTAACATATGTCTAGTATAAACTGTATAGCATTGTAAAATTATGTGAACAGTATGATTTTTTTAAAAAGATACTGAGGTTTCAATAAAATTATGACAAACATGTGGACCAGAAATTTTGCTTCATTATCAGCATTAATTTCATTTTTATACAAAGTGAACAAAATAAATATTAATAATAATGTTCAAATATACTATTTTTAAAATGTAGACATTTGTATTTAGCAAATAATCTCCAACATTCATATACTTACTTTCTCAACAATACTGGTATGAAGGAAGATAAATGAAAAAAGAAAACTATCTACTTCATAGATTTAATGCTTAACTTTCAAAAGTTTGAAAAAAAAATTCTACAAGCTATGCAGTATAACATCAAATCAAAGAAAGAGGCACCTAATTCTTGTCCTAGCAGCCAGCTACAAGCAGCGAAGAAAGCAAATATTGTGGATCAGAGACAGATACTATGGGCCACTGACCATACCTAAAAAAATATTTTATTCAATATAATTATGGCCACAATCTTTCATTTGCTACTGCTTACTGAAATTTTAGGTATACAGCATAGCAAATTAATCAGATAGCAGACCAACTACCTGAAACACCACACTAGCCACACTATAGGTCAAATTGAATAAATTAGGTTTTCTCATCCTTAGCTAATGGCAAAACCTTACAGTTAGAATAAGATGGCTAACTTGGAGCCAGATGTTTTTGTCACTTCACCCCAACATCTCTTAAGGTTCCCCTCGCACATGTGCTAGTTGTTTCTGACTCTAGGAGATGGTGCTCATCTCCATTTCAAAGCCGAAGAGCAGGGATGAAATTCAAAAAATTTTCCCTACCGGTTCTGGGGGCATGGTTTAGTGGTCATGGCAAGGGAAGGATATTGCAAAATCTCCATTCCTACCCCACTCTGGGGCCAGCCAGAGGTGGTATTTGCCGGTTCTTCAAACTACTCAAAATTTCTGCTATAGGTTCTCCAGAACCTTTTAGAACCTGCTGGATTTCACCGCTGACGAAGAGCCAGCGCTGTCCGAAGACGTCTCCATGGTCATGTGGCCGGCACGATTCAATGCCAAAGGTGCACAGAATACTGTCACCTTTCCATCAAAGGTGGTCCCTATTTTTTTATTTCCATTTTTTATGTGCTTTCGAACTGCTAGGTTGGCAGAAGCTGGGACAAGTAATGGCAGCTCACCCCATTACGCGGCACTGGGATTTGAACCACTGAACTGCCGACCTTTCGATCGACAAACTCAGTGTCTTAGCCAATGAGCCACCATGTCTCTTAAGCAACATCTCTTAGAGGCACTCTATCGGAAAGGGTGGTCTAACAACCCTCTTCCTTTAAATAAATATCACCTCAGTGCCACTGAATAACAACAATTCTGGCAAAACCTTGTGAAAGTAACAGAATAAACAAAATAATCACTATTTCAACATTAAAAATAAGGAAGGAAAGGATCTCACTAGCCAGATAGACAGAAAGGTAATATCCTTCCTGGCACCATGAATTGACAACTGCCTATAGTTCATAACAATTATAACCATAATTTACAGCAATGTAAATGTAAATTATAGCAATGTTCATAATACAATTTTGAGTGACAAGAACCAGCAACAAAATAGCTAAACCTTTGGATACTTGCTCTTCTGTCTCTAGTCTCAGAAGTCCTATCTTTCTGACAAAAAAAGTATCTGCTTTGATTCCCAGGACTTGTCAATCAGCCATCAACAAAACCACTCCTCAGTCCCACTCCTCGTAGAGAAAGACAGACTATACTTGTTTTAAGAAACACATAGATAATACTTAATTATTTAATTTTCATGCAACATAATATTTTCCAGCCTTCACATGTACCGTGTGAATAGTGTGATTTTAATGGCAGACTAAAAGGAAAATTAGTGAAAGACTGATGAAATTTAAGCATAAATTACAGAAATTAGACTAAGCATTAGTATTACTGCACTAAGGTTAGTAAGTAATCTACATAACTTCTGACCATTAAAAAAAATTCACCCAATTATAATTCCTACTGTACTTTGATTAGACTATCAGAAAAGTCATGATGGCACAATGGTTAGAATGAAGTATTATTGTAGGCTAATTCTGCCGACTACCAATTGCCAGCAGTTCGATCCTGACTGGCTCAAGGTTGACTCATCCTTCCATCCTTCCAAGGTCAGTAAAATGAGGATCCAGATTGTTGGGGACAATATGCTGACTCTGTAAACTGCTTAGAGAGTGCTATAAAGCACTGTGAAGTGGCATATTGCTATTTTTAGGTTACATGATAATATATTACAAAAATTCTAGAATAAATATTATAAGGAAGGTGATATTATACTATTAAGCATTTATTTTACTTCTATAGCAGTAGTGCAGATCTTGACATCTTCTCAAAAATGCATTGTATAATTTACAGAAAACATCTGACATGCTGAAAATAAAGTGAAGTAGCTAAACCATACAAAGAACAAATCTTTTTTTATTTTAAACTAATTTTATATACCTTTTCTGGAAATTTGAACACTGATTACCCTTCAAAATAATCCTGCATTTGTATAATACAATGTGCAGTTTGAAAGACTGCCTCCAAATGACCCCGTCTTTAATAGAATAGAGAAACAAGCAGCAAGTACTTGTAAAAATATTTACTATTATATTTAGTTATTGCAAAAAAATAACTTAGGGTTACTCTAAACGTTTCATATTACTATGTTTTCTCTAACATACCCTCCTTTCTCCCCAGTCACCCATTTGCATTGATTAGAGTGAAATAAAAGCCTTCAGGGAACAAATTTAAGAATAATCATTTTCTACTCATTTTCATGATGATTATAATTTCAATATTGGTCATCTGTATTACTGGACATCATATAAAGCAGTAAGAATAAGCTCATACAATTCTGCGTTTGTATGACATTTGGGTAGGAGGAAGCATATAAAGCATTATTCATTTTAGGTTAAAGATTGCCAGCAATTTTGCATAAACACAGTAGAATTTTTCAGAATAATGTATTTTACTTTTTATTCTACCTTCATAAATAATGTAAGGCAGAAAGTATATCTAATACTCCTTTCGCTTCTATTTTCCCCATAGCAACAACCCTGTGAGGTGAGTTGGGCTGCGAGAGTGTGACTGGTCTAAAGCAGTGGTGGGATTCAGCCAGTTCAGGTGAACAGGTAGTTAAATAGCTGGCTGGCCCCACCCCTCCCCTCCCGCCCCATTTTGGCTCCCAAGTAAGTGCAGGGAGGCCTATTTGATCCAAAACAGGGCACATGGAATGTGTGTGCAGTGCTCCCCCCCATGGCCCATTTTGCTCCCAGGAGACTGCAGGGAGGCCTCCTAGGCCCAAAATGGGGTGCGGGGGTCAGCACATTCTCCCATGGCCCACAGGGGGTGCAGGAGGCCGAGTTCTGTCACACCCCTTGTCTGCCTGTTACACCCCTTGACCACACCTACCATGGCCAGGCCCACCCAGCCAGTCATTAGGGCAGAGAACCAGTTAAATTATGTGAATCCCACCACTGGTCTAAAGTAACCCAGCTGACTTTTATGTCTAATTCAGAATTAGAATGTGAATATGTAAACTGTAATGTAAAGCTCTTCCTCCCTCTCTCCTTGTCTGATGCCCCTCCATTCCTGTGAAAATATGACATGGAATAAAATGCACTTTAAACTGAGCAGATAACAACAACAGAGAAACGAATTCTCTGAAAATAAGCTGGAGGCACTTTCTGTGTGAAGAAATGTTCAGCTTGCCTCATTGAGAAAGCAATGTTCACATGTTGCTGGATTGCTTGGAAAAGAAAACCTTAAAAACTTGCTATTCCAACCCAAGCAAGAAAAAAAATGATACTGTTATCTACAACCTAATTCAGATCAGTGGTGGGTTGCTCTTGATTCGCACCAGTTCGCACAAATCGGTAGTAAAAATTTGTAGTTGTTTGGAAAACCTGTAATAACATTGGCTGGCCATGCCCCCAAATGATCCCAGCCCGGTCACCGTTCGCTTACCCCACCCCCCAAATCAGAGGGGTTTTTTTAACTTTTAAAAGCATTTTTTCTATAACCTCTTCGGCTGAAAAAATGCTTTTAAAACTAAAAAAAAAAAGCGGCTCAGCTTGGATCATCAGAGGCTTTTAAAAGCATTTTTCCTTCAGCCGAAGTGGTTGTAGAAAAAAAATAAGCACTGGGCCGTATTTTTGGGGAGGTCTTATTATTTCGGAGCACGTGGAGCAAAGACAGGGATCCTCTTGCTGTGTTACCTGATTCCAGCTCTGTCTCCCTAATCCTAACCAGTGGAAAGGCGGGGACCCACTGTACATGCATTTAAACATTTTTGGGGAGGTCTTAATTTCAGGGGAGGGATTATTTTCGGAGGAGAATTTATTATCCAGGGAGGTCTTATTTTTGGAGAAACATGGTCACAGGATTTATCTTTCACCATGAAAAGAAAAAAAAAGTTGTGAAAATATAGCTAATTATATCTGTATCTGTACATATGCATGCATACGCACACACATGTATATAAATGTGAAACAGCTTAATGACCCTGCCCTATGTATTCAACTGAGTATTTGTGATGTCAAATGAACAATGGAAAAGCTGGTAATAATAATCTTTTAGTGTAAAAATTAATATCAAAATCTGTGACTTGACTTTATTTCACTTTGCTTTACACTGTTTCAATTGTATTTCATTTTTCCTGGTAATACTTAAGAAAACTTTTAAAATAGTAATAAATAGCAGAATTACCCAGTTCTTATTTATTTTTTTTATTTTGATGTATTAAATTTGTTTGTCACCCATCTTGCTTCTATTGGAACTCTTAAATAAAACACACATATAGGTCCCAGAAGCTGTCCTTTGGCCAAATGGTGCCTCATTAATGTTGTTGATCTATGGACGTGTCCTTTGAAGGCCCAGCAAAAGGCCTATGGGTCCACCTCTCCAGCCAGAAACTCCATCCTGAATCAAGGATGCAGTCACTCCATGTCTCTGCCTTGGGCTAGAATTGTCACATACACAACTTTTTCCTCGGAACAAGTCTCCCCCCCCCCCCCCAGTGAATCCAGCATTCTTTCCTAACAACCTTTTCCTCCCCTTTTATAACTTCTTCTCCAATCCCCTTCTCCCAAGACTGCCCCTTCCTTTCTTGCTCTGAGCTGCAGTCCTACTCCCAAGCACTCCGATTTAATTGCTTCTGCTAAAAATTACATTTCCCAGAAGTCTAGCTCAGTGTCCTTTCCTGTTCAAATTCCAGGGTGAGGCTCTAGCCAGCAGTCAATCACTGAATGCTGGCTAATTTCCCTGCCTTCTTATCTGTGTCAAAATACAGAGCAGCTCAGGGGGGAAAATAGCCAGTCAACAACAGCTGTAAGTCTTTGTGGGATTTATAGGATGAAAGAAAAAAGAACTGCTGTGGGAACAAGGCTGTGATATTATATCAGTTCAATTGTATAGATTTGAACAGGTTTATATAGTTATAAACTGAACAAACCATACAATGTTTGACAATAGAATGCTATATATATTGCACAGAATAGATAACAAGTCTATTCATTGGCTTACCTGAGAAGAATATGTGTGACCATCTGATCCACAAACTGGATTGGTATAAATTACAGGACACTGTTTGCATTTTGATGAAAGAGAACCAACTCTCCATTGTTTATGGCTTAAACCAGCTTCTTTCATCCTAAAAGAAATCAAATCAGGTAAGAAATGTATGAAAAGGGGACCAGAGAAGTATTTTGTATTAAACCACAGTTTGTTGAATAGGTCACAGTGATTGTTCATAATTAATGCAATGATTAGCCATTTTTATGTTATCTATTGAGGGTAACAGAAGAGTGAACAAAGTCACAAAGCAAGAGTAAATGAAGCCAGATGCAAATCTTGATGGAAACACTATAATTTTTTTGTCTTATAGCTCCTTCGTCTGCTCTTAACAGCAATTTTTAGAAAACAACCCATATTAAAATATGATTTGATACCCTGAAAAAACATTTATGAAGCCAGTTTGATAACTATATGAAACTATACTAATGATGGGTTTATCCACTACATTACATCAAAACAACACACTGAAGTTTACTAGTATTTGAAAACTATGCCACTTTCTTCGTTAATTTAAACTAATATTTGCATCTTATATTGATATCTTGGCTACTGCAGAGAAATATTTACAACTCTATAAGAAAGATCAATCATTGTCAGGATTGAATAACACTATTTAACATGGTCCATAACCACGACCATTGTGGCTTATAATGTTCCAGTTTGATTATAAAAACCCAGACCTTGGCCCAATTTATCAATAAAGTCTGTATGTCTTGATATTCTAGCAAAACTATTTATATTTGAGGATGCTGGAACACCTCTAAGAAAGAGAGATGATTTTTATTAAGAATCTATTGTTCATACTCCGAGAAAGACTGCAAATTTAGATTAGAAAATGAAATATATGAATCATTATGAAAGCTACCAATATAAACTAATATTTAAGAGAGAATAAAATGACTACTGTAGAGTCAACCAACAACAGACTAAGCATTCTAATCAATAAATTATGAACAAACCATGTATATTATATTAAAATTAAGTTCTAAGCTAAACTGGTCATAATTCTCCACTTCTTCTTTTTTTTTAAATAACCAAAGTAACAGGAATAGAACAAATTACAAAATGAAATCAATTTGAAATCAATGGTTTAAAATTTTGCTATGCATTTGATAGTTGATTAATCTAATAAGTGTTGAATCTCAACGTATAAAGAAGCAATTAAAAAAAAAGAACAGAAGGATGAAGTATGTATTCCTTTGGCATGCATATATCTGAGCTTCTTAAAACAAAATATGCCATGTCTGATTTGCCTTGTTGATTCATGATGCTTCTTTCTTAATTCTATGACCAATTCGTTTTATGAAACCATGCATTTTCTAAAACATTTTCACAAGATAAAGGTAATGGAAAAGTTCCCATTTCAAAAACATTTCTGTGGAAAATATTTCATTTCCTATTACTGAGATCAAGCAGCAGACACCAGCAGAAGGCTGCACAACGGATATACATCATGTATTAAACTGATCAAGCCAATTAAATGTAGCTACAGCTCTCCCGTTTTCCATAATCTTCAAAACCATCTTACAATTTGGCAAACTGTTCATCTGGACTTGAATAGTCTCTCCTCTCCACTGTTCGAGGAGTAAAACATCTGACTCACTATGAGATAATTAGAAGGCAGTAACATCACAATTAATCCATTTCATGTCAGCTAAATCCCTGTTATTTCTTATTTTCGCAAATAATTAAAGTTACAGTGACAACTTTTGTATCAATACATAGAATTCTTCTCCATCTCTTTTAACTAAGCACTTGGGAAAAAATTAACATTTTTAGATAAAATATATATCATTTTGAATGTTAAAAACATATATTTAAATATCTTTTTAATTAAATCAACTTTTTTTTTCATTTCTTCCATGCCTTCTATATTAGCTTGAAGCTATCGGGATTACATTCCTTTAATAATTATATTTCTATATGTTTGGGAATGTTATTTCTATTTTTATCCAATACTAAAGGTAAAGGTTCCCCTTGCACATATGTGCTAGTTGTTCCCGACTCTAGTTGTTCACAACTCATCTTTGTTTCAAAGCTGAAGAGCCAGCACTGTCTGAAGACATCTCCGTGGTCATGTGGCCGGCATGACTAAATGTCAAAGGTGCACAGAACACTGTTACCTTCCCACCAAAGCTTGTCCCTATTTTTCTATTTGCATTTTCTACGTGCTTTCGAACTGCTAGGTTGGCAAAAGCTGGGACATGTAATAGGAGCTCACCTCGTTACGTGGCATTAGGGATTCGAACCGCTGAATTGCTGGCCTTTCGATTGACAAACTCAGCATCTTACCCACTGAGCCACCGCATCCCTCCAATACAAGTCCATTAATATTCATGAGTGAATACAAGTGAAAACACTGGTTGACATACTGATAGTTCAAGATATACGGTACATCAATTAGTAAGTTATTTGTTTCCTAGACTCACTAGTTCTGGAGAAGCAAGAATAGCAGTACTGATTGAGAGATGCTGATTGATAGAGTACTATAGCTGTTGAGGGTTTGCCACTTATTATTTTTGTTGTTGTTATTATTATTGATGATACAGAACTCCAAGGGGTAGATAGAAGAGACAAAAGACACAAGAAAGTAGTAATTAATTTATAATATTTTCTTAGAATCACTAAACCATAGTTTTAGTTTACCAAATCTTTAAGAACCTAATTCTGTTCAATATTTCATGCCAGTGAACTCTATAGAGCCACCACTATATAGAAATTGTAATGCTAGAACCATAACATACATAACAGAGTACAATATAATTCACAATTCAGTTATTCTTGACAGATAGAATATTACGAAGACAAAATGGCAAAAATGCAAAATCAAGAGGGTAAAAAAGCATAAAAGAATTAGAATTGCTTAATTGTAAATCTTATCCATGAATGTACTCATAAAATATGTTGACAGTATTTGAGTAGCTTCATTAGTAGAAAAATGAAGCTACTCCAGTACTATCAATGTACCTTCTTCACATTCAAAAGGGAAATACATAACAATATGCTTTTTTAAGAAATTGTTTAACTTTTGTGTACTATTTTTATTTGGCTGTTCACCGCCCTGAGTCCGCAAGGAGAAGGGCGGTATACAAATCTAAACAAATAAATAAATAAATAAATAAAATAAAAGGGACACCCATGGGATCCCCAATACCAGGAGTCATTGCAGAAACAGTGCTGAGTGAACTAGAACACCATGATTTCAAAACTATTCTGGTACTGCTATATCAGGGATGAAATGCTCCCGATTCGGACCAGATTGCCTGATCCGGTAGCGATGGCAGTGGGTGGTTCTGAGAACCCGTAGCAAAAATTGGTGTGCCCCCCCCCCATGCCCAGCTGAGCCGCACGATCATCAGAGGCTTTTTTTTACTTTTAAAAGCGTTTTTTCTACAACCTCTTCTGACGAAAAAACGCTTTTAAAAGTTTTTTTAAAAAAGCCTCTGATCGCGTGGCTCAGCTGGGATCCTCAGAGGTTTTTCAAAGCATTTTTTTTCCTGCTACCTCTTGGCTAGAGAGGTGGTAAAAAACATGCTTTGAAAAGTCTCTGACGATCCCAGCTAAGTTGTCTGATCGGCAGAGAGGTATTTTTGAAAAAATACCTCCCTGCCAATCAGGCAACTCAGCTGGGATTGTCAGAGAGGCTTTTTAAAAAATACCTCTCTGCCGATCAGACAACTCAGCTGGGATCGTCAGAGAGGTAGTTTTTAAATACCTCTGACAATCCCAGCTGAGTTGCCTGATCGGCAGAGGCTTTTCAAAGCATTAGAAAAAATGCTTTGAAAAGTTTTTTTTTTTAAAGTTGGCCACGCCCACCCAGTCATGATTACCCCCCTCACCAAGCCATGCCCACAGAACTGGTAGTAACAAATTTTACATTTCACCCCGTGCTACATGGATGATATCTTTGTCATCATCCAAGAAATCCACTGAAAGACTTTCATACCATAGTGAATTCCATCTTCTCAGACAACCAGTTCACAAGGGAGGAAGAAACAGCCAGACAATTACCATTTTTAGATATGTTTGTCAACAGACAAGAAGATGGAAGCCTAGACACCAAGTTTACCACAAGGCCATCAACAATCCACACATTCTGAATTTCAACAGTAACCACCCACTGTCACACAAAAGGAGTTCCATCAGAACACTCTATGGCAGATTGAGAACGTACTGTAGTACCTAACAAGCTAACAACTGGAGAGCGGGTACCTCCATGAACAATTTAGGTAGAATGGGTATCCACATGCATTTGTTACAAGATGCTGATCAACATAGTGGGAAGAGAAAGGAGAAGCAAGGTATAAAACCAACCACATGACACACTGCCATACAACACATTGTAAGCCACACTGAATCTCCGGAGAAGGGCGGCATATAAATCAAATTTTATAGAACACAAGGGACTCCCGAACTCCCGAACTCATTGATAGTCTCATGTTACAATGAAAAAAGGCATACAATCAATTTTGCAGCTACTAAGATTGTTGGACGAGCAGATACAAAAACAGCCAGGAAAGTGATTAAAGCTGGGAAATAAGTCACTCATCAGTCAAGTGTTGGAGTGTTGATTTACCACCAGCTTACCAAGTACTTAGGAGGCAAGGGTTTGGCAGCACAAAGAAACAACAGCCAATGACTTAACAATGACTTAACAGCCGGCTATCAACACTCCAATCAGTAACTAAAAAACCACATACAACCAGGCACCATATAAAGAACACATACAGAATAGTCCAAATCACATACTTTGCTAACAGAAGTTCCCTGAGGATGGGCTCCAGCACGAGTCTGAAAGCTTGGAAGACTAAACCTCTGGTCCTGATGACTGGCACAGATTGGATCCTAGAGATTTACTAGAATTATTTCATGGAAATTACAAATAGACATGGATAAAGATAGGAATGTTGAGAGAAGAGGCAAAGATAGTAGAAGAAAACGGGAATTTTCCAACAAGCCAGCATCCTTACCACACATGATTAGAAATGGGAATTCACATTCGAGAAAAGGCCAGCATCCCTTGTGCAGGACCAGGGAGCTCTGCCTTCTCCTCTTGCTCTCCAGAGATCTATCAAGGCAGAAGTTGGACTCAGAGGAAACTGCTTCCTGCAAACTTTATCCTCCAGGTTTCTACACACAGCAGCATTGTCCTCTGCCTCCTGCTTTGCTGGGAGGGGTCTCAGACAGGGAAACGCCAATGATGTCTGGGATTGGGAGAAGAACATCTCCTTTGCTGTGCTGTGCACATACACCCACCCACTCACACACAAACAAACTCCATTCCATTTTTGGAGACTTTTATCCGCATCTGAGCTTACAAACTGCCAATCATGCCTGGGTTTGGGGAGAAAGCCCTCTCATTCCTCTGTGGATAAAAGTCCCCAAACTTGGAATGCAGTACTGCCCATTTCCCATCAATAACAAAAGTCCCAGGTTTCATTAAAGACATAACTTCCATCATCTGTATGTCAATGTATAATTCCATGTTTTTGACATATCAGTATAGAACTGTGATGGCGAACCTATGGCACACGTGCCACAGGTGGCATGCAAGCTATCACCCCAGTTCAGCTCTGCCACACATGCACGCACACCTCCGGCCAGCTGGTCGTCAGGTATCGGCTGTGCATGTGCAGGAGGGCGGGACGCATGGGGGGGCATGCACACATGCACGGGACACATGCAGCACCACGCATGCATGCCCAGGAGGCCCCACGCATTCCATTTTGGGGGGTTGGGTTCGTGCGTGCGTTCATACGCATGCATGCTTTGGGCACTCACTCCGGAAAACTTTAGCCATCACTGGTATAGTATGTTATACTTTTGCAAGAACATTGTTTATTAATTAGCAACCACAAATCATTAATTGTGGTCTTGCAGTATAAATAAAACACATGAGTATCATGTACCTGGCACAAGTCTTTTTAACCCTTACTTCTTCCAACTGCATAAAATTAAAGTTGGTCATAATTTAGGCTTTTCAAGGTTTGAGAAACAAAAATATGATGCCTTGTGGGGTAGTGTTACGAATCATCTCAATTGCCCAGTTATAGAGTAACTGGACTAATCAAAGCTATAAAATGTTACCATTGTCACTAAGAAAGTCTTACTCATTAATCCATTACAAAGGAATTACTGTAAATTCAAGCTACGTGCAACATCACTTCCTGTACAAATAAACACAGATAATAAAACAAGCTTGAAACTTTTCCAAACTAGCAGATTGGCAGCACAAATTACGAAGTGAAACAGAAAGCTTTCACTAGATTCAACAGAGCTCGGAACATAAGAATGATTAAATGTTTCTATACACCAAGTACACATCACAATAATGAATCAGACTAAAAATTTCCAAGAGATTCAACTGTGCCAGCTGGGCTTCTTCAGACAGCAGCATTATAATGCAAAATGATGACATTCTAAATAGCCTTGTTTTCAGCTTCTGTGCAATCTGTCTAATGCATGCCTTTTAAAAAGCAAGTGAGGCAGGAAGGAGGAGCAGCACAGGAGAAGACCATAATTAAAAAGGAGAACAGCTTCCACATGCCTGTAAATAGACGAAGAAATGAAAACTGTCCAAGGTTTTACTTTCTTTTTTTTAATCTAAAATCGAGAAATCCTAACATCCTTATTTCTCAGCAAGTAAGCGATCCATTTATTAATATATATATAGTTATACCCTTGAATTGATGATACCGCCTTATCCTGTAAATTAACACTGTAGCTATGAGCAGGGGTGGGCTGCTGGGGGTTTGCAGGGGTTCAGGAGAACCTCTAGCTAAGATTCTGTGCAGTTCGGAGAACCCCTAAATCCCACTCCTGGCTGGCCCCACCCCTCCCAGGAGTCCCCACGTGGCCTGTTTTGGATGCAGGTAAGTGCAGGGTGTGCACGGAGGCTCGGGGAAGGCAAAAAATGGGCCTACTGGAAGTTCGGGAAGGCCAGAAATTGACCTGTTTCTGGCCTTTGGATGGCTTCCGGAGCCTGGGGAGGCCATTTTCGCCCTCCTGCAGGTTCGAGGAAAGCCTCCAGAGCCCGGGACGGGCAAAAATGCCTCTCTGCCATAGTGCAGGAGGCCGACTAAGCCACGGCCACCATGGCCCACCCAGCAACTGGGCAGAGAACCCCTTGCTAAAATTTTTGAAGCCCACACCTGGCTATGAGTAACAACAAGACAAAGCAATTAGAATGCATATTTATTTATTATTTATTTATTAATTAGATTTATATACCGCCCTTCTCCTGACGGACTCAGGGCGGTGAACAGCCGACTAAAAAACCAATACAAAAAAGTTAAAATCGTACTAAAAACAAATATAAATTAGGCTGAGAATTTAAAACAGAATAAACATTAAAATAAATTGATCAACTCTAAAAAATTTTAAAAAGTAGAAGGGATCAGGCAAGTCCGGCAAGTTGGAAGAGATAAGTCTTCAAAGCCCGACGAAAAGTCCGGAGGTCGGCAATTGTTCTCAGTTCTGGAGGAAGATCGTTCCAGAGGGTGGGGGCTACCACAGAGAACGCTCTCCCCCTGGGGGTCGCCAGCCGGCATTGTCTGGCTGACGGCACCCTGAGGAGGCCCTCTCTGTGGGAGCGAACTGGCCGGTGGGAGGCAATTGGTGGCAGAAGGCGGTCCCGTAAGTACCCTGGTCCTAAGCCATGGAGCGCTTTAAAGGTGATTACAAACACCTTGAAACGCACCCAGAAGTCAACCGGCAACCAATGCAGCTCACGCAGGAGAGGTGTCACGTGGGAGCGCCCCGTCGCTCCCATAATCCCCCGCGTGGCCGCATTCTGCACCAGCTGGAGCCTCCGGGTGCATCCCAAGGGGAGCCCCATGTAGAGAGCATTGCAGTAGTCCAAGCGAGACGTGACGAGCACCTGAGTGACTGTGGGTAGGGAGTCCCGATCTAGAAAGGGCCGCAACTGGCGTATCAGGCGAACCTGATAGAAAGCCCCCCTGGCCACAGCTGTCGTATAAGAAGACACACATGCATGCTTACCAAGCAAAGTCATATGTTTAAATCAGATTGAAAGGTTTATGATCCCTGAATAAAAAAAAGAGAGGAAAACTCAACTTTCTGAGGTTTACATTATCATTAAATGGCAAACATTTCTTTACTTCCTCAAGCACTGGTAAAGCTAAAACCTATGTATTCAAAGACAATACTCCCACAATAAAAGTTAACAAAACTTACATAATGCAATTGTAATTTAACAGACCCTCCTGTGTAGATTTGATACAAACAATTTACATTTTTGTTCACACATCCCCCCAAAGGAATGGGACAAGGCCATTATAGTCAGAGTCAGGGTAATGCAATTAAATTTTACATCATTTATAGTGATACGCATCATTTGTGTAATAAAATAATTACTTAATTTATGCAAATAATCCTGAATGCCATAATTTACATATTAATGGACATTCTGGCCTAACAGACACTCACCTCCACTCGACCAAGCCGGTTTCACTATAGCAACAGCACTAAGACTTAAATACTGCCTCAGAGTGCTTTACAGCCCGCTCTAAGCAATTTACAGAGTCAGCATATTGCCCCCAACAATCTGGGTCCTCATTTTATCCACCTTGGAAGGATGGAAGATTGAGTCAACCTTGAGCCTTCAGGAAGAATTGAACTGCCGAATTGCTAGCAGCCAGGAATAAGCAGAAGTAGCCTGCAGTACTGCACTCTAGCCACTGCGTCGCCATGGCTCTTATTGTTTTATTTTACATTTGGGCATGAGAGTTGTATCATAAGAATGTGAAACTTTCTTCAGTTGAAATATGAAATCCAATTTTTTTCCTGTACATCTTATGTATAATTTCCCTGAAGAGCATCCCAAATGATTAGGGGGGAAATGATGTAGGGTGATGCTTCGAGGAAGCTTTTATCCATTGCCATATGAATCAGCTTTTTAAAAAAAATCACACTAAGAAATATAACCGGGAAAAAATAATATTTTCAGGTCTCCAAAAGTGAAAACAACTTTAGACATGTCCCTCTCCCCCATCCCCAAAATTCCCATGTTCTGAGGAATCCTGAAAAGCACTAAAATAGTCAGACCTTTTCTAAAGAATTTGAAAGACTTCTAGAAAATGACAGAACAAAAATTTACAAAGAATGCTAACCCATTCCACCAAAGCATGGCATTTTCAATCAGTAAGACAAACAAACAATATTCAGTAAGAGGACAGAAGGAAGCAGAATGCCAGAACAATCTTTTGGATAACCCTGATTCAGTAAGAAAGATAGCAGAGAGAAACAGACAAGGATAAGGATAGCTATGAAACTGAAAAATAAGAATGTTCCTAGTAAAGAAAATAAGATTGTTCTTTGTGAGTTTGATCCAAAGCTTCAATGGGCTGGAGATTCCCATTTTCCTATGCCGAGTCTGAACAATGTGCTAACATGTTTACAAGCAGGCATTTGAAATAAATTTCCCAACTAAACTCTACTAAATATTAGTAGAAATATTGCTTTAATTAAATGTACCATGCAATCCAATTTTTAATAATAAAAGTCACACTTCCTTTCCTCTTATCCTTATCTTACCTTTCCTCTATCCATGTTCAACCTACCAACTCATCCATCATTTGAAACCTATTCTCAAATGGAGGTATTTAAATAAAAAGATTACCAGTTACATCTACCTCTTATTTTCTTATACAATAATAACAAGAGAGCAGCAAAACTTAAACATACAATAATCTTAATGATTTTTACAAGCTTAAATTAATTACATAGTTATTAATGGGGAGAAAAACTTGAGTTAGTGGAAGAAGCGAAGAAATTCTAGCTGAAAAAATGACTATATAATGCAAATAAGAAAAGAAAGATGTTTCCATCTAAATTACTGCCTGTGCAAAGATGTCAACATTCCCAGGTAAACCAGATAGGAAACATGACTAGAAGTACTTATTCTATTTTATTGCAAGGCTACAATAACAAAATCTTGTAAGTCTGACACTTCTCATTACCACTTTTAACTGTTTAATTCCTAGGGTGGTTCATTCATCAGTTTCTTTTTCTGAGCATTAAGTCACTGGGGGTTCCTGTCTCTCTTTTCTGATTGTTCCCTGGGCAACAGCTCTTCCCCTTGTTCCCCAAGATCATCCACTCATTCCATTACAAAATATAAGAGCATAATAAGTTATTCCATAACCTAAGTTATACAGAAAAAATGGTTTCTTTAAAAAAATAGTAAAGAATATATAACACTATATATTATAAGAATATATTTAAATAAAGAATATATTTAAATAAAAGTTGGACTCAATCCAACAGTTCTTATATTTTGTCTTATTTTTTTCCAGGAAATCCTAGAACAATACCTGGGAAGACCTTGGAAAAGATAATCAAGCAACAAATCTAAGAACAGCTAGAAGCAAGAAAATTTATAACCAGAAGTCAACATGGGTTCATCCAAAACAGATTATGCCAAACAAGTTATTTCATTTTTTGACAAAGTAACTAAATTAATGAATCAGCAAAATGCTGTGAATATAGTACACTTAGATTTCAGTAAGGCATTTGACAAAGTAGACCACAACCTACATCTGGGTAAATTAGAAAAATGTGGGATAGATAGCATCACTGCCAAATGGATTTGTAACTGGTTGACAAACTTTACTTAACATGTAGTCCTCAATGGAACTACATCCACATGGAAGGAAGTAAATAGCGGGGTACCTCAAGGTTCCGTTTTAGGCCCAGTACTCTTCCAATATCTTCATAAACGATCTAGATGAAGGAACAGAAGGAGAATTTATCAAATTTGCAGATGACACTAAGCTGGCAGGAAAAGCCAATACCCCAGAATTTATGCTCAAAATCCAAAAGGATCTTGACAGACTTGAATACTGGGCCCTATTTAGCAAAATGAAATTCGGTGTAGATAAAGTTTTATACTTATGCAAGAAAAAAACAACTGCACAAGTATAGACTAGGTGAAACATGGCTTAATGCCAGTAACTGTGAGGAGGATCTTGGAGTCCAAATGGACAATCATTTAAATATGAGCCAACAGTGCGCAGCAGTAGCCAATGCAATTCTAGGCTGCATTAATAGTAGGATAAAATCAAGATCATGTGAAGCAATAGTATGGCTTTACAAAGCCTTAGTGCAGCCATACTTGGAATACTACATCCAGTTTTGGTCACCATAATATAAAAAAGATGTTGAGATTCTGGAAAGAGTACAGAAAAGACCAACAAAGATGATTAGGGGGCTGGACGCTAAAACATATGAAGAATGGTTGCAGGAATTGGGTATGTTTCGTCTAGTGAAAAGAATGACTAGTGGAGACATGACAACAGTGTTCCAATATTTGAGGGGCTGCCACAAATATGAGTGGGCGAACTATTTTCCAAAGCATTAAAAGGTAAGACAAGAACCAATGGATGGAAACTAATCAAGGAGAAAAGCAACCTAGAATTAAGGAGAAATTACCTAACAGTGAGAACAATCAACCAGTGGAATTGCTCGCCTTCAGAAGTTGTGGGTGCCCAATGACTAAAAGCTGGACAGGACAGCCATTGTATATAGGTAAACAGCTCATATAGGGAGTTGAACTAAATGATCTCCAAGGTGCCTTCCAACTCTACAATTCTGTTAAGTTGAAATCTTTAAATATTTACTACATATAGGAATGGCCAAAATATATGTATGAGTATATGTATATCTCTCTCTTGGTATATATGTGTAAGAATATAATATAATAAACAGTAGGAGAAATCTATATCTACTATATCTATCCATCCACCCATCCACCCACCCATCGTGTTTCTCCTAAAACATGACCCACCCCAAAAAGAAGGCCCAACACTGTTTTGTGCACATGCATTAAAATTTAAGCCCTACCCCCAAAATTTGGCTCTATTTAAGTGCATGCCCGGTCAAGCTTGCCAGAGTTGATGACGGCAGGCATTTTTGGGTCGACAGCTCTGGTAGCTGGAGTGACTGTAACAGACAGGCAAGGGTATGTGAGGCACGTGGGTCATGCTGCTCTCTCTTTTCATGAAAGAAGCGGCCTGGTGGCCAGGCAAGGCGCATGGGTTGCGTCGCTTGCTCTTTTTGGCAGGTGGCTAGGCGAGGCGCGTTAGGCGACTGGGTCGCTCTTTTCAGCCACGAAAGAAGCGGCCCATGGCCAGGTGAGGTGCATTGGGCAAGTGGGCTACTCTTTTGGGCCATGAAAGAAACAGCCCAGTGGCCAGACAAGGCGCATGGGGGGAACATTAAGACACCCTTCAAAAAGAAGACCTAGCAGTTTTTTGGGGAGTCAAAAGAAAATAAGACCCAATCATATTTTTAAAGAAACATGGTATCTATCTATCTATCTATCTATCTATCTATCTATCTATCTATCTATCTATCTATCTATCTATCGATTCGGAATATGAATGAATATTCATATTACACACACACACACACACACACACACACACACCTGATCTAGAAGTTTCTGAACTGTCAAAAACTGCTTTAGGGTGAAAAAGAACTCTCAAGTAACATTTTCAAAATTTGCTTTCTTTTTGTTTTACCAACTATCAACGCTTTCACATATTGAGAAGGGAGTAAGAAGCCATTTTCCCCAACCTACCATCCTGAAAGGTTTGGTTGCCAAAAACAATAAACTTTTATTTTTGTTTACAAAAGAAATTTGTTATGCAAAAGCTATCAAATTAATTATTTAAATATACACAAGCTATGATAGTCACAGACGATGTACCCTCTATGATAATCTCCCGTATCAATAGTTCAGTGAGAAAATGTAATCTTGGTAAATCTGTATTTACAGTTCTAAAATTCTTCTAATAACACTTATAGTTAAAGATTCGTCTAATTATTTTTTCAACAATACGTAGTTTTCTTTACTCTTTCTAAGAGCTCAAGCTGAATCTGGGGATATGATTTAAGACAAATTTAAGCCAGCAACTCCTGTTGAAATGGACAGAGTTGTCAGTGCTGTCAGTTCAGCCACTATTTACTGGATCCAGGCCTGTCCTGGATTGTAACAGCAGCCAATGAGGTTCACATGTGGTTGGCTCCTTGCTGTGGTGTTGACCTTTCTGAAGGAGGGGGTGGGTACCTCCTTCCTTGAAAAAAGTGGTGCTGTATCACCTCAAGAGCCCATCCTTCTTCAATGACCAGCAACCATACTCTAATCTTCCATTTTGGAGGAAGGCTTCTCGGTCTGTAGGCTCCTGGAACTGCACCTTTTCTGTGACAGTGCCTGTGTCAGAGTTCTGACTGATGCCCTAATTAAATCATGAGCCTTGAGCCAAGCTTCAAAAGAAATCCAGTTATTTATTAGGAGCTTCATGTTGGCACATTTCAAGTGAAGCCAACTCTGATCCCATGTAATTTCCAGCTCTGACCCTATTTCTCCCCCTCGCCCTGAAGTGTGTCATCAGTCACATTCTCAAATTAAGCAATTTCTCGGGTTGTAGAGATCACTCCCCTCCGGCCACTGTGGGTTACCGCAGAGATGGCCTTGACAGAGATATGGCTGGAATGTGCTTTTGTTTTGACTGCCATGCTGCCTTGCCACAGTTGCAGAGTTCGTTTTCCTATCCCCCTTGTCTATGGCAACTTGAGAGCAGGCCAGGGATGCTTTGCAAATTGACAGCCTGTCCTATGGAACAAGATTCCCCCTAAGATCTGGATGGCCTCCACTCTGTTGTTTAAAAGAGCTAAGACACCCCTCATTTCAGCCTACATACCTTCTTTTATCTTTATTGGTTATGTTTTATTGTGATTTTTTATTGTTGTCAGCAACACAAAGTTGTTAATAACAACAACAACAATAATAATAATTGTATTTCTATACCACCCTTCTCCCAAAGGACTCAGGGCGGTGTACAGCCTAATTAAAAGCACAAAGACAGAAAAAATGTAAAAATAATTAAAATTATTAAATAATTTGGCTCAATTATAAACCCCCCAAATTTAAAATTCCCCATTTAAAACCAAATAAAATCTTTACATTGATAGCCCGGCCTGGCGGAACAACAAGGTTTTGAGGGCACAGCGAAATACACGGAAGTTAAAAGAGTCAGGCAGCATGTAAGTTAAAAAATATTATCATCATCATTATTTTGTTAATATTCACAAACAAGGAATTTCATCCCTATAAACTTACAGACAAACCAAACTCAGTTCTTTAAGTGGATGATACAGCCATGCTCTCTGTAAGATAAATAGACATAAGGCTTAGTCTCCAAAGCCCTGCCTTTTACTATAGAGACAAATCATTCATTCCAAGACAAAAATCATAGTCTTTACTAAGTCTTTACTAAAAGTCTTACTATAATTTTCACTGGAAAATAAATTACACACATATAGAACAAATTGAGACCTTTAAATATGTGGGAAATATTTTTCAATTCCATGACTCTCAAGGAAACTCACAAGAGGGGAAGTACCTTTTTTATATACTATAGTTATAATACTTAGCCTTCTACTCTATAGTTCACAGATTTACTACTGCAAGGATTCAAGATGCCTTTAAGTAGACTACAAATCAAAAATTTTAAGATCTTTATTGCACATTCTTCAAAGTATATCTAACTCTTAGTTATAGTGGAGAGAAGAGGCTCACATGGTTAGAATGCTAGGTTGACAATCAACAAGTCCGCATTTGAAACCCAAGAGTTGCTGTGTGATGTGGTGAACTCCCATTAGTCACTCCAGCTCCTGCCAACCTAGTCATTCGAAAGTGTGTAAATGAGAGTAGATAAATAGGTACCATTTTGGTGGGCACATTAATGGGGACATGTAAGGAGCCTTGAATCAGGTGTCCGTGGCAACAGTGATATCACTGTGATCCTTTCAACCTTAAAACACCTTAAACAGTGCCTCTGACTCAAATGGGACGAGGTATCTTATTAGAAGTATTAACCTGCTTCTTAGATAAAATATACTTTAGATACAATAAAAATAGCAAACAGTTTTCTCATTTATCAATAAAATATTGGGTTCAATTGTTTCTATTTGGCTGCTCTTGCTGCACTATCAGAAGCTAGCATCCAGCATGCCATTTATCATATTTAAACCAAAATAATTAATCTTCTAAATAATTGCTATGTCTGGTAGAATTGTTCTTAAGTTATTATTGAGTTGTTCTGTAGTCGTTTCTCTTGATGTTCAGTTTATTCTAAAACTCTTGCATAGTTCAGCCTTGTTTATTTTACTGATACAACCAGAAAGTGATCACAGTTGCTAATTATATTATGCAGGTTATGTTGTGAACTGTTATTAGCATAAAAGATTTGAAAGTGACCTTTGTATAGTATTAAGTTTCTTTTGTCCAAAAAGTTAAAATGCAAATTCCCCCCAAAAATCAACAAAGAAGAACAAAAATGGACAGAACATTTTTAAAAAGTGCATTAGAGGACAAAAAATAAAAACACATATACAAATATTATCCTCCCTAGATGATTACCGATAAATATATTGCAACAATATTAACTTTTTCCCCCTTGAGAAACAGGCCCAAAATTTATAAACTTCTATATCTATTTACAACCAACTTAGCTTGTCATCTATCTACTATATGTAAAAACAAAATATTAACAGGTAAATCAATAACAAAGTTAAACTTCAAAGCCCTCTGTTATTTAATTGCATTTAACTCACAGAAAGTCTACAATGGCTTCTTATCTGCCACAAGGCACCACAATCAGCTCATCTGGCAATAAGAACAGCAACAAGAACAACTATGGCAAAGGCAAGCAAGGGTAGTACCAATAGTAATAGGTGCCTTGGGTGCAATCCCAAAACAACTGGGACGCCACCTGTTCACCATTATTAGTATTGACAAATTTGCCATCAGTCAATTGCAGAAGGTGGCTTTACTTGAAACAGTTTCAATCCTGTGACAATATATGTAACACTGTCAAACATCCATATTTGCCTATCCCAGGTCCTTGGTAAGGACTCGATAGGTAGACAAAATGCCAAATCCAGTCTGAACATATGGCTGTGCGATTATGATGATGATGATGCATTTTTGAAAGTTCAGTTGACTGAGTTTCATGTTTAATGAATAAAAGAGATGATGATAATAATAATACTGAGTTTCATGTTTAATGAATAAAGTAAATAATAATAATAATAATAATAATAATAATAATAATAATAATACAACTTTGTGCATTTTTGAAAGCAAATATGCAAAAATGGAAAACAGTTCTAACAGCAAATGGGGAGGACATTGGTGAAGTCAACATCAGATGAGGAATCTTCCAGGGGGATTCACTTTCACCACTACTGTTCAACATTGCATTAATTCCATTGACAATAATCCTATGAAACACAAAATTGGGATACCAAATCTCAAGCCAGCATGGCAAGATAAACCATCTACTATACATGGATGACTTAAAAATGTATTTGAAAAGTCCCACTGAACTTAAATCAATACTCAACACAGTTTAACTGTTCAGCAGCGACATCAAAATGAACTTTGGACTTGAAAAATGTGCTATATTATCCATACAGCAAGGAAAAATGAAAAAAAAAAAGAAGGAATAGACTGGGAAATGGAAATATAGTAAAAGCATTAGCAAAGGATAATGGTTACAAATACCTAGGCATATTGAAAGCAGGTAACATCTTGAATGGAAAAGTCAAAGAGTCAACACAAAAGGAATACATCAGGAGGGCCGCAAAATACTAAAATCAAAACTGAATGCTGGAAACATATTTAGAGGCATTAATACATAGGCAGTTCCAGTGACATGCTACTCAGCTGGAATCATCAACTGGACTTTGGCTGAACTGGAAAACTTGGACCGGAAAATGCACAAACTTTTCAATATGACCTTCTTTACGCTTTACATCCACGAAGTGACATTGACAGGTTGTACCTGCCAAGAAAAATAGGGGGCAGAGGACTATTGCAAATCCATCAAACTGTAGAAGAAGAAAAACAAAGTTTGAATAATTATGTGAACCAAAGTACAGAAAAATTGCTGCAGGCTGTGAAAACAGAGAACATTATAAAAACAACAGAAACAAAGGCAGAATATAAGGAAAAACAGCTGGGTAACAGATTAAATAGATGGAAAAACAAAGCTTTGCATTGACAGCACTTGAAAAACATTGAAGGAAAACATGATGACAACTTTACATGGGCATGGCTTAAGATGGGAACCATCAAGAAAGAAACGGAAGGTTTAATACTGGCTGCTCAAGGACAAGCACTACAAACTAATGCCATGAAAGCAAAGATACAAAAATCCACCGACAATCCAAACTACCGACTTTGCAACAACAAAGTCGAAACTGTTTCACATTTAATATGTAAATGCAGAAAAATTTCACAAACTGATTACAAAGCTAGACGTGACCGAATTGCTAAATTAATCCACTAGTCATTACATAAAAAATACGACTTACCTGTATCCAAAAAGTCACAGGAACGTAAAGTGGAAAAACTTATAGAAAATGAGAAGGTGAAGATCTTGTGGGACTTTTGAATACAGACGGATCGTCACTTAGAACACAACACGCCAGATATCACAGTTGTCGAAAATCAAAATGTACAATTTATTGACATCACGGTACCAGGAGACGCCAGAGTCAAAGAAAAAGAACTGGAAAAAATCATGAAATATTGCAACCTGGCCATAGAAACTACATAGCTATTGATGAAACATGTCACAGTGATAGCCATTGTTATTGGGACACTTGGTACCATGTCCAAGAATTTCACAAAACACTTCAAGAAATTGCAGCTTCCTGCAATAACACTAAAACAAAAAACTGTGCTACTCAAAACATCATATATTTTAAGAAGGTACTTGGTTGATACCTAGGACGCTGGCAGCAACCCGTATCAATCCTTAGCATCAGTCAACAGTATTTGTGACACATTTTTAAATGTCCAGTTGACTGAGTTTCATTTTTAATGAATAAAAGAGAATAATAATAATAATAATAATAATAATAATAATAATAATAATACCTTTCCCTTACAATTTTAGTTGAAGCGGAACTGCAAAAAATTGTGCTACTTGAAGATCGTACATCTTAAGATGGTACTTGGTTGATACTAGGATGCTGGCAGCAACCCATATCAACTATTAGCACCAGTCAATGGTATTTGTGATGCATTTTTGAATGTTGAGTTGCCTGAGTTTCATGTTTATTGAATAAAGTAAATACAATTTCTCCTTACAATTTTTAGTTGAAGGTTTGCCATCAATATCTCATTTTCCAGTATCTTAAATCCCTGCTATACACATTTCTACCACATCCATTGTTGAAGCAATCTTCCTGTGAACCAAGGTGTAAAGTCTCTTGTCAGTTGTTCTCTGTTTAGGTATAATGAATCCATTTTCCAACATCAATCCATTTTCTCAGGAAAGGGCAATCCAAATTATTTTTTAATTGCATATTTCTCCCAGAATGCTTAATCGCCGCTTTAAAAAATAATTCTGAGCAAATAGTTCTAAATTATTCCTTGGGGTTAGGCTTTAAGCAAAAAGGAATCCTCTTCCCCAGTTCCAGTTTACCTACTTCGCTCCAGCACCAGTCTTAGTTGCTCCTCGGTTGTCCCAGTTTTATGGCAGCCTCTTTAGGCTGCCTCTTCTCCTCATCATGGCTGGGAGGGAAAAAGAACCCCGGGTCAGACAGAAGAGCTGCGACTCTCTGCAACCTTACAGGGTGCCCTCTTTGCTTCATCACCCCTACAGGACAGCTTTCGCTCCTTTCAGAGCCCACCAACAGAGAGAATTCGGCACAGGAGCATGGAGATCTGCACTGCGTGTCTGATCCCGCCATGATGTCAATCAGAAATCCCTAAGTCCATCTTCTTAAGAGAGTCACTCATCACATCTGGTAATTACAAGTTTGTAAAATCCAGATCTTTCAAATTTCTGCAACAAATCCTCTGCTTTCAACTCCTCCTTCAAATCTTCCAGCATGATTAGACTATAAACTATCCAGTTGTAGGTCTGGCTTGGCTATGAGATGCTTGGTTTGCATCTGGGTATTCTCTTTAGGTTGATTTGAAACCCAGGTAATTTTATCAAGCTTTTTACCAAAGTTTTCAATTTGAACTTGTAGACTAAAAAATGTTTTTTTCTTATCTGTAAAGACAGACCACCAGGCTTTATCTTTAACTTGGTGCATTATTTACAATTTTAACATTAAGTAGACTCTCTTGCATCTGAATTTCAAAGACAAAAGGGAAAAATACACTGTAACAAAATGGCTGTAAAGAACTTTAAAATGATATTTCTCACAATCAAGTTGTGAAGGGGAAAAAGAGAGGAAAAATTCCATTGAAAATTAAAAAAAGAAAAAAAATCCAAATCAGAGCTTTTTAAGAATTAAATCCTGTAGTGAAATTTGATAATAGATATGAATCCAGTCTGGCCAATTTCACTGCTCAAAAACTTTAGCTTCTATACAGAAAGTAATTCAGAGCCAAAAAACAAACAAACAACAACAATTGCTTTTCTTGTAAAGTGTTAACTTTCAATCCAATGATAGAATCATAATAAATTGATAACCACCATGCTATTCATTAGCTAATAAAACTGAGTTCTATAAAGTATTTCTTTCTAGTTATAAATGAGATAAGGGATAGGGGCAGGAGGGAATGGGGGCAGTATCTCAATCACTCTCCCAGTCTTCCCCTTAATGAGATCATATAGAAACACTGTCAGCCTTTCATAGGGCAACAAATAACCTAGTTATGTTCCTTGAGCCTGCAATGCTGAATAAGTCAAAAGCCTCATTCCCTGGCTATATTGCTCCCATGTAATTTGGATGTTTTTATTGGTTTAATTGCATTTACTGTTTTAAAATGTTTTTAATATTTTTAACTGTATTGTATTTTTTGAATTGTAAGCTGCCCCAGACTCCTTGACTCTGATAGGAGACCACAGAAATTGTACAAACAAGCAAACCAAGGGTAAAATGCTACGGGTTCAGGCCTGTTTGCCTGAACTGGTAATAAAAAATGCTACTGATTCGGGCAAATAGGTAGTAAAGAAATGCTTTAAAAAAGTTTTTTAAAAAAAGGTTCCACTGATTGCATGGCACAGCTGATTGGCACAGCTGATCGTCAGAACCTTTTTTAGCACTTTTTTTACTACTGGTTTGGGCAAATAGGTAGTAAAAAATGCTTTAAAAAGTTTTTAAAAGGTTCCGACAATCATCTGTGACAATCAGCTGTGCCACGTGATCGTTGGAACCTTTTTTTTTTTTTTTACTTTTTTAAAGCATTTCTTTACTACCTATTCGCCCAAACTGGTAGTAAAAAAAAGGTTCCAATGATTGCGGGCAGCTGATTGTCAGAACTAACCATCAGAACTATTTAAAACTTTTTAGTTAAAAAAATGCTTTAAAAAGTAAAAAAAGTTGGCCATGCACACCCAGTCACATGACCCTACCACCACTAAGCCACACCCACCAAGCCACACCCACAGAACCAGTAGGGAAAATTTTTGAATTTCACCACTGAAGCAAACCCAGGAAAATTGGAACCATTCTCTTTTTCTGTACTATTTCCCCATATACTTTATATTGTATTGTATTGTAAATCAAGCTGCCTAGAGTTGAGAAATGGGCGGCAGATAGATAGATAGATAGATAGATAGATAGATAGATAGATAGATAGATAGATAGATAGATAGATAGATAGATAGATAGATAGATAGATACAATAAGCAATACTTTATAAAATACTAGTTAAGCCAGTTATATCACCATTCCGGTTTTACATTTTCCATACAGAAAAGCTATTCTGACTTCCATCCATTTCTCTGGAAGGAAGGGGATTTGAGGGATATTAAATAAATCAAGACCCAGATGTCCATTAACAAATAAGATTCCTCATTATCCTAAATTTAATCTTATTAAATCTGAAATTCATCAACACAAGCTACAATTTCTGTGAAGGAAAAAATCTTTTCTAAAAGCCGATACACCTTCTTCATCAATGCAGGTGCACTCAATTAAAGCTATCTATTTTGAGACCCGTGCTTATCAGCCACCAATGATAGCATAAGCTTGGCAATAAAATGTGTTCCTTTAACTTGAAAAGGGTGGCTCATCTTGTTTTTTAAAACAGCAGCCGCATTACAGGATCAAAATCTATTAAACGGAAAGCAAAGATTATACAATCTATCTAAATGTTTAAATGAGTGTAAAAGTATTGACATGCATGAAATACTATATATTGTCTTTCGTACTTCCACACTGAAATTTTACTTGTATAAAATGCTAGCATCTAATGGCTGCCCTAAATTTCACATTTCATAACCAATCATTTAGAACTAGATCATGCCGATCAGCAAAGAAATATCTTTATGTTTCATAGCAATCTGTGAACAGTAAGTAAAACCCTATAAAATACATACACATACTGTATATACATCAATTACACACACACACACATATATAATATAGGAACAGGCATCACTGTGATTCTTACAAATTTACTTGGATTTGGAATGATTTGTGATTCTGTCTAAAATAGTGATTTTTTAATAGAGAATTTTCAGTTTTAAGCTTAGATTTTCCCTATCTTCTATGGATATTTCGTGCATGAAAGCAGTTACAGAAGTTTTGAATTTTCTCCCTCTCAATCAGACTATTACACTGTATAACATGACTAGTTCTTTTTTAACTTTTTATCAACAGTTTAACTTATATAAACTGGAAGCAATCTCCACAGTCACTGGCACTGGTGATGTGACCTAGAAGGATAGTGAAAATTTCTCCAAACAATCTCAGAGATTACACCAAGGAGGACATAGTTGTTACTGAAATGTATCCATATTGCATCTAGTACCATAGAACATCATCAATTTTAAATTTTGAATTCTAATTCACTGTAGAGAATTATAAAATGTATAAAATTCCCCCAAAGGTTAAAATAGCATTACTTAAATTCGGGGGTGGGTTTCAAAAATTTTAGCAAAGGGTTCTCTGCCCAGTTGCTGGGTAGGCCTCCTACATCACGGTGGGGGAGGGGAGGCATTTTAGCCCTCCCTGGGCTCCGGAGGCTTTTTTTGAGCCTCCTGGTGGGTGAAAACAGCCTCCCCAGGCTCCGGAGGCCCTCTGAAGGCTGGAAATGGGCCCGTTTCCAGCCTTCCCAAACTTCCGGTAGGCCCATTTGTTGCCCTCCCTGAGCCTCCACGCACGCCCTGCACTTACCTGCATCCAAAACAGGGCACGTTGGGACTCCTGCGAGGGGCGGGTTGGGTGGGGCCAGCCAGGAGTGGGATTTGGGGGTTCTCCGAACTGCACAGAATCTCAGCTAGAGGTTCTCCCGAACCCCTGCAAACCCCCAGCAGCCCACCCTTGCATTAATTTTTGACTAATTTCCTTGTTACTCACTGAAATAGTTCAGTCTTTTACAAGCATAAGCTCTAGGAAAATACATCTGGACCAGTGGTGGGCTGCCCCGTTCGCCCCGGTTCTATAGAATGGGTAGTAAAACCAGTGGGAGACCCTGCCCACTCATCCTGATGAGATGAAAATGCTTCTGCGCTTGCACAGAAGAATCTGTGTGCGAGCGAAGCGAGTAAGTGAACACGGCCGCATTGCGAACCATTAGTAAAGGTAAGTAGAACCCACCCCTGATCTGGACTACTCTGATTTCAAGAAACTATTAGCTGCAGAATATACAAGTAAATGTTCTCATCACTGAAGAGTTTATAAAGGTTTTGATATTTTTTTTCTCTCATCCAGGAGCTCAATAGTTTTATAGTTCCACGTTCTTCATAGTTGCTCTTTCTGATAAAACTCTAAAAGAGTTTTATCTTGGTACATTACATTTTATCTGGGTACATCAGATTTCTCTTCAAGATACATCTTTGTGCCTGATTTCCTTGGTTGTTCCTGGTGATGCTGGAAACACTTGGAAGGCACTTATTCCATGCTTTTTAGCAAGGAACCCTGGTGGAATTTCTTTCTGTGTGAAACTTTTGTTAACCGTACGAAATTAAATATTAACATTCTTAATTGAAGCATGAATGTATTTTTGTTTAGATTTTTTTTAAAAAATTATATTAATTTGATACACTCTACCCCAAAACTTTGCAGAAAGTTTTGTAATGGACCACTGGCTTCTTGTGGTCTACTTCATCACATAATCTGTTCCATTTTATCCTCTTTTTTTTTCAATTTGCTCTTCTTCCTCAATTCTAAATAATGGAATTTATCTATTTCACTATTAAATATAAAAGAAAGATACATTAATATGTTTTTTTTATTAAAGTGTAATCTTGATTATCTCTCACACGGTTGATTTATATCCCAACAGATAAAGGAAAGTTTGAAACCTCTAGTCACATGTCCCTATACCATATAGCTAGGAGGTAGATGTCCATGAGAACGCTGGAAGTATTGTAAATGTGAAACACGGTCATAAGTCACTCTTTTCAGTGCTGTTGTAACTTTGAATGGACACTAAATGAACTATTGTAAGTCGAGGACTACCTGCATGTAATTGTCAGCCTGATTAAGTAGACCAGTCAAGAAACACAACCAGATGGTCTAATTCTTCTTTTATTGTAACAGAATCATGCACGTCTGGAAGTACTTGGAACTCCGGAAGTACTCTGGAAATCGTGAAGCTGCTGTGGCCTAAAGGTGGAGCTCTTCCCTCCCAATCAGTAGGGTTATGAGTTTGATCCTAGGTAGAGGCAGGTGTAGGGTCTCCTGCTTCGGCAGGGGGTTGGACTAGATGATCTGCAAGGTCCCTTCTGTAAATCTGTAATCTACTTCCCTTTCCATGTCCCCTTTAAATTCCAAAAATAAGGGAGGGTCATTTCTAAGCCTCTTGCCTTACCCATATTCCTGCTGAGGACTTGGCTGCCTTTTATGTGACCAGTTCCTTGGATGGGTCTCTATCCTGCCTCCAAATATCATCCCCACATACTATTACAGTAAGATAATGGATAATGTATTTTGCTTTCAGCATTTTATCCTTCTGAAAGAAATATTAATTTTCCAGTGAATTTTAGTGTATAAAATACTTTGTAGAAGTTCTCAAATGTTTTTTTTTGCTCAATGTTTACTTTTTTTTTGATACTAGCTGGAATACAATTAAAAATGCCCTCACAATAATATAGTATATCGGAAACTATTCCCACAGGAACCTTATTGAAAATAAGCAAAAGCTGTACAATACTAAATTCAACCCCCCATGAAGGCTCTGTTGAGGATAAGTTACCTACTCACTGAGTCTACGAAGGACCTTTTTCATGCAGAGAATGTTCACAATGTGCATATACCGTATTTTTCGGAGTATAAAACACACCAGAGTATAAGACACACCTTAGTTTTTGGGGAGGAAACTGATTGGCAGGTGGATCGGCCCCCCAGAATACCCTCAGCCCTGTTCCCAGAGTTGAATTTTAGCAACAGGTTCCTGGCTTTTTTGGGTGTTGTTTTTTTTTCCCCCCTGCCTCTGAAACTTCTGAAACTCTGTTTCAGAAAAAACTTTTTTTCCTGCCTCTGAAAGCCTCCGCAATAGAGCTTCAGGAAAAAAGCCCCTGAAGCTCTGTTTAGGGGCTTCTTTTCTGAAGCTTTGTTTCTGATGTTTTTTAGCCTCTGAAACCTCTGTTTGAGAAGCTGGGCAGGGCTACATTCGGAGTGTAAGACACACCCAGATTTTCACCTTCTTTTTTGGGGGGAAAAAGGTTTATCTTATACTTCGAAAAATACGGTATTCTCACATTTGTTTGTGAGAATTTATTTGTTTACTTCGGTCTCAGATGATGCAAAAATGCAGCAGCGTATACAAATATATATTAGTAGTCATCATAACAGATCAATAACATGGAGGTATTTACCTGTGTGTCAGTCTCCGGTGGCTAATGCAAACAGCTGTTTGTTGATCTTGTGCAATGCATACCTTATGACGAGTACATTTCATCTTTAAGCATGGATCTTTAGCTGGGTCTAAAGCTAAAAACAATTGTAGAGAATATTTTTTTTAAAAAACACACCTTTTCCACAGACATACAGGAAGTATAAGTAACATATTACTTCCCCAAGGGCAATGATGTATCACAGATCTGCTAAAAAAGACCAGGCCTTTCCCTGCAATAAACAATTAACAGCTAACAGTGAATTGGGTGATCTTAAATTCGGCTGACTAGAATTGTGGTCCCTGCTGAATGATATCTATCTATCTATCTATCTATCTATCTATCTATCTATCTATCTATCTATCTATCTATCTATCTATCTATTACCGTGTTTTCCCGAAAATAAGACCCTGTCTTATATTTTTTTGAACCCCGAAGTGAGCACTTGGCTTTATTTTTGGGGATGTCTTATTATTTTGGGATGCATGGAACAAGATGGAGCTCCTCTTGCCATCTTACCTGATTTCCAGCTCCGTTATTATATTTTGGGAAGGGTTCATTTTCAGGGGGAGGCTTATTTTAGCGCATGCGCTCAAAAGCTTGATTGGTCTTATTATCAGGGGATGTCTTATTTTCGGGAAAATAGCCTCTCTCTCTCTCTCTCTCTCTCTCTCTCTCTCTCTCTCTCTCTCTCTCTCTCTCTCTCTCTCTCTCTCTCTCTCTCTCTCTCTCTATATATATATATATATATATATATATATATATATATATATATATATATGTCTCTCTTTCCTTATTCAATTATTTTTCTCCTTATTCCTCAGTTTCCCTTCATTTCACTTCCCAATACTGCTACCATTCCCATTTGTCATACCCATCCTGACTTTTGTTTTATTTAGTTAATGATTAATTTACAGGTTTCAAATTATAAAATACCACATATTTCAGGCAATTATTTTAATTAGCAATTATTGACAGTATATAATATTGGTGTTATCAATTTTTTTACGTGTGGTAAACAAACTCCAACAGGAACTACGTGGTTAAGTTAACGAAGTGCAGACGTTGGGCAATATATTGGTTCACATTTTGGTTTACATTTCTGGATCGGGGGGCTTGGGTGATCTTTTGCAGGGCTGGACAGAACACATTGTTCAGCATCTGATGGACAAAATTTCTCTGATCTTCTCCCAGTTGGATCCCATGAGTGGAAATAATCCATGTGATATTGCCCTGTTACCTGGGAATAGTTGGATCATATTGGCCCTGATTAAGTGGACAGGGCGCTTGACATTGTCAGTGCCACAACTGGATAATGTCCCTCCTGGATAGTGAAATCCCCCAAGATAGTGATTAAATGGGTGGGTCCACCAGTGATTAATATATCACTAGAAGAGGGAACATATCCAGATGCTTTTAAGGAAGCCCTGGTTTGCCCTGATCTTAAAAAGACCATCACTAGATGCCCCCTGCCTGGACAATTTTCATCTAGTTTCCAAGCTTCTGTTCTTAGGGAAGCCTGTGTAAAAGGTGGTGGCTTCACTGCTGCAGAAAATGGATGAAACTGATTATCTGGATGCCTTTCAGTCAGAATTCAGGGCCCAGTTAGGGAACAGAAACAGCATTGGTGGTGCTTGTCAATAATCTTTGACAAGAGCAGGATGAAGTAGTGCAGTCATCCTCACTCTCCTTGACCTCTCAGTGGCTTTCAATACCATCAACCATGGTATCCTTTGGGGAGCTGGGGCTGGAGCTGAGCACTACAGTTTTGCACTGGTTTGTCTCCTTTCTCCATATCTGGTCCCAATCGGTATTGATAGAGAGTGAGAGGTCCAAACCTCAACAGCTATTTTGTGATGTAGAACAGGACTTGGTACTCTTCCAACTCCCTTTCAACATCTATATGAATCCACTGGGCGAGACCATCCATCACCAAAGTTGAGTTATATACAGTATATAAGTAAATATATACAATACGCTGAGGACACCTAACTGTATATTTCCATTCTTGATGAGTCAAGTGATTTTATTTTTTATTTTTTATTTGATTTATATGCCGCCCTTCTCCGGAGACTCAGGGCGGCTTACAATGCGTTAAGCAATAGCCTTCATACTTTTGTATATTTATACAAAGTCAGCTTATTGCCCCCACAAACTGGGTCCTCAATTTACCCACCTTAGAAAGGATGGAAGGCTGAGTCGACCTTGAGCCTGGCTAGGATTGAACTCAGAGAAATTACAGGCAGCTGGTGTTAATTGCTGCCTTTAGTAGGAGGCATTAGCCCCCTACGCTACACAGGCTGTGATGCTGTGGCCTCCCTCTTCCTGTGGTCTGGATTCTGTGGGGGCCTGAATGGGGGACAACAGACTTCAACTGAACCCAGGCAAGACCGAATGGCTTAGGGTACATGAGGCTCCAGGAACCAGGATTTTGTCTTCGACTCTGAATGGGGTGGTTCTGCCCCAGACAGATAAAGTTCATAACATGGGGGTTTTCTGGACTCATGATTCCCGCTCGAGAAGTAAGTGGCAGTTGCAGCTAGGCGAGCGTTTGCACAACTTTGTGTTGTGTGCCAGTTGTGAACAGGATTCCCTGCAATCACTCGTTCAGTCCCTAGTTATCTCTATCCTTGAAGACCCTTTGGAAGCTACAGATAGTGCAGCGTTTGGCTACACAGGTAATTTGGGGCCTCAAGAATGGCCTTTGTGATATCACTGCTCTGCAAACTGCAAATTGCCAGTCTGCTTCCTGGTACAATTCAAGGTGTTAAGGTGTCCTTCATGGCATGGATCCAGCCTCCTTGAGCGGGTTGGATTTTATTTAAATCAAGTCGATTTAAACCACAATTTAAATCACTAGTAAAAAGGCTTGATTTAAATCAACTCAATTTAAATCATAATTTTTAAAGAGCAATTGCCATCTCCGTCTCACAGCAGCTCCTCCTCTGGCCCGCTGTTGACTCACCGACAGTCCCATACACTTTAATGGGACAGCTGGTGATTCAGCAATGACACAACAAAGAAAGGGACATGGCTGGTAGCAAGTGAGTGGATGCCCAGTAACAAGGACCGCCATAATGGATCTGAAATGACAGGTGCTCTTTAAATGTAAGGGCACATTCCTGCTGGTAGTTAGAAACTTTAATATTATTTGCAAACAAAACGAAGGTTTCCCATTTAGGTTGCAGAGCTTGGATTCATTGAATGAGTTTAACAAAAATGTAAATATTTCAGAATATACAGCCTCGTGCTACATAACTAAGCTCCATTTCATTCTGAATAAATTATTAATGTATCTTAAATAGAAAACTATTGTCAGCGTTCCAGAAAAAACCCAACTCCAAGTAAAGACTCTGAAGCAAGCATTTTTCAAAGTTCTATTTACTAGAATAGGTAAACTGGCACATCTGGGAAAACCTGAATCTGAGAAGTCTGGGCTTTCCCTCAGTAAGTCAAAACCCCCAAAACCATCCCCTCAGTCCTCAGTTGATCACATGCTCCAATCTACCGCCATCCCATCTCGAGACATCACTCCGACCACTCCTTCTCCAGATGTAGGATCACCCTGACCTTGACTGATAGGAAGAATGTTATTATGTCTACAGACAACCCTTCTACTAAATCTCCCCTCCTACTTTCCCACACATGAGAAGGTGGCAGCATGGAAGCTTCCGGCCTAATATGGCTTCCAAAGCTGACAGCTATTTTTAGATGGATTTTTACTCCAAAAGCATTTTATTAAAATAAATTTGATAAAAAAATTTAAAAATCCGATTATTTTTATTTTTTTTTAAAAAAGATTGATTTTTATCCACCCTAGCCTTGAGGAACGATCTCAACCTACTGGAATTCACATGTTTCATTCATGCCTACAGAGGAGGCATGCTGTGGATCTGATCAATCTAATTATTCTGGCGGGCTAGGTCCAGGAGGAGGGGCTTTTTTGCCCCTAATGTGAGTTTGGCCTCAACCCTCCTATCCTTTTGTTAAAGACTTGGCTCTGGCAGTTGGCTTGGGATTCCAATGGGGAACAGTGCAATGAAGGTGGTTGATTCAGTTAACAGCAAATCTCACCACCCTCCACTCTGCCCCTGCACTCTGCACGTGTCATTAGATTTAAATGTTTGATTTTAATTTATTTGTGTTTTTAATGTATATATATGTATACATTTTTTACGACTTTAAGCCTCTCAGATTTACCCTGTGGTAAGATGGAGGGTCAATAACTTTTATACATACATACATACATACATACATGCTAAAATTTCTAATTTATTTTTATCTGCTCTTCTTTAACACAATGGCTGTCTTAAATTCAGTGTAGCCTCTCTTGGGAAAATACTTTATTTACATCATTGATTCTTATATGTACATACATGTGTACTGATGTTGGCATGTGGTAAAAGTTGCAATTTTGCAAAAATATATACTTAGGGCCAATTAATGGATTAATGCTAACATGGTAAACGATATGATAAGTTATATCCTAAATAAATGTTTTATTAACTTTTCCACACTGAACATTCTGGTAATGCTTTGAATCCTGCTGTCTTTCTTCATACAGAAATTCAGAAGGACGTGGCTTTATATAATGAACACAACAATCATATGACAAATTGCTAATGAAAAATTAATTAAATTGATATGGAAGGACAGAATTTTGATTAACTGTGATTACCATACATCAGCGGGCAAACATTTTACCATCTCAAAATCAAAATGTAAAATAATTGCACAATCAAGTAATTCAGTAAGAAGAAACTCACACCACTCTGCTCCAACCGTATTAAATCAATATTCAGTTTTATGATATTATGCAAAGTATGGATTTCACCTGTGTTAATTTTCTAGTTAAAGTAGTTTAAAAGTTTAATGCATCAATTTTCTTATTAAACAACAATTTTAAGCTATTTAATGCTCAGCAGCTATCATTTCCTAATGGGGAAAGTATTTTATCTAGTATTGTTGTTATAAGTATTATATTTATTTCTTCACAGTTGTTCCCAATTTAACCTTTAAGTATAAGTATAAATATTACTCATTTTTTAGTGGAAATTGTCAATGTCCAATTCTAGCCAAAATATTCTGGATATGTTAGCATTAATATATTCATTTTCATAATATTCAGGGAAGTATTCATAAATAAGTAATTAAGCATCATCTGCACATTTGCAAAGAAACATCCACACTACTCTTTTGTTATGTTAAAATAAGTATTTTAATATATTTTTCATGTTCTTACATATAGGAACTAAAATAATCTGAATTTGGATAGATCAACATTGATACATTTACTTTTTTTTTTTTTACAATTTTAACTCCAGCACTGAAAAACCAAATGGAAGCAAAGCAGCAAAGCAGTTGCATTAACTGTATTTGCACCAGCAAGCTTACAATAAGCTTTATAATCAGTGTAGAACAAAAATTAAAATTGTAGTAGCAGCTGCATCTTCTTCACCTGGATTCTCAGCTTAAAAGTATTAAAATGTCCTCTCCTACTTGCCAAATATGAATCCTCCCCCCTCCCTCCTGTAATAAAGCTTACAGAAACTAACTTGTAGGAAGCTGTTTTAAATTTAGAGAAACTTTGCTTTCTGAATCAAATCCTCTCACAGAAAGCAAACTCAAAAATCACTTGGCCAATTATGAGAACAATGATTATAATCAGGATGTATAATACTATCTATACTTCAAAGAGACTTGATACAGACAGTACACTGTCACTGCGAAAATGGAAAAGTGATGTATAATGAAGGAAAAGGTATAATAAAAATATTTTAAAATAATAACCAGGCCAAGAAACAGACTTTGCAACACAGATGAATGTCTGAAATCCATATGCCAAATCCCATTTTTTCCTCCAAAACAAAACAAAGTACTAATTATAGTGTTTCCTCAAAAATAAGACCTAATCCAAAAATAAACCCTAGCATATTTTCTGTGTGTGCATCCAATAGAATCCCTATCCGCAAAATAAGCCCTATTTAAGCACCTGCATAGCCAGCCTCCCACCCATCCCACCGATACCAACAACATGAGGTGAGGTGAGGCAGGGAATGGAGATATTCCATGCTTCCTGCACCAGCTTACCACAGGGCTCCCACAGCCAGACCTTCCATGCCCGAAAATCTGCCTCACCTCATGGCAGCTGCTCTGACAGCCCTGGCCAGCAAGACCCAACCTGGCCCACTTCTTCTTGCTCCTGGCTGCAATGGAGGAGGCAAGCGACATGTTGCTGCTGCAGCCATGAAGCAAGGCAGGTGTTGGGTCATGGATGGCCTTGCTGAAGGGGCCCTGAGGTAAGACGGTGCAGGGCACAGGGGGCACTCCACTCTCCCCCACCTCATGGCGGTGGCACTCAAAAGAAATAAGGCATCCCCAGAAATAAGCCCTAGAGCTTATTTCGGAGCCCAAAAGAAAATAAGACTGGGTCTTATTTTCAGGAAAACACAGTTACTTAAAAAACAAACTGCAAAATGGCATTATACATCATTCCTAAAAGTTTACACAGACTTTATACAAAATAAACAAATACACCCAACATTAAAAGAAAATCTGCTGTTTCCAAAGCCACTTCTTAAATCACCAGGATATGTGCTAGTTTATTGATTATATATCAAAATAGACTTGCTTGCAGCCATCCACTTTTTTTATTATTATTTTGCAAGAATGCCTCTTGACCCATGGAGCCTTGAAACATTTATAAAACTGGTCTGAAGATTAATAGAATTAAGGCCTCATATACATGTCACTTTACCATGACTGCCACCATCAGAGCCACAGTCATCACCAGTAGATGCCTATGACATCATCTATGTATTCAGAAATTCTGGATTTCATATCCAAATATAAGTCTGCCTAATTATAGATAAAAAGAAATGAAAACATTTTTATACAAGCTATATTGACAATCCTAGATCATTGTTGACTTAGGCATAAGACACTCTAATAAACCTCTTTTAAATTGTTGCACACCAGCAGCTGTCTAGCTAAAAGACAAAAGTCTATAGTATAGTAGAATAGTCTAGTAAAATACTGGAATAGTAAAGAATAGTAAAATACGGGAATGTCTGTCTATTTATAGAAAATCTCCCTTACATACCCCGCACCCAAACCCTAGTTTATCTGTTAAAGGATAAAGATTCAATTTCAACTGAGTAGGTCCAGATTTAAAACTACTTGAGAAGGTACAGATTTAATTCTAAACCTAAAGTTTGATACTACAGAACAATAATGCTATGTTTTGGGATAACATTCCCCAAAAGGGCTGATGTTTGAAAATAAAATCAGCCCAGATAACTATACCTACCACCTTTATCTTTTGGAAGGAAAGTAAAATATAATATACAAATTAGATCTAAATAAATTAAACTTTCATTCATGTAACATTAATCATGTTATGTCTTCCCCTTTAATCTTCTCAAGGTTAAACATAACCAGTTCTTTCTCTTCATAGGCTTAATTTTTAGGGCTCTGATCATTCTTGTTGTGAGGGTGATGAAGAAAAGTGAACACAGTACATGTTACCTAAACAAAGAAAAACTTCTTTGCCTTTTGATCTTACTGTTGAATATAACAAAAATTAAGTTATTGTAATATATTCTTCATAGGGCTACGCTTTAAAACTGTTTAAGAGTATTAAGTTGTACCTAATGCAAATTCCAAAAAATGAATGAAGAAAGAACATGAATTCAAGAACATAAGGCTATGTAAGCAAGCTCTTAGATACTCATTAAAATTCAAGACTAGCTATTGACTATATTCTCTTAAATATATTCAGAAATATTTGTATTTATTGAATGCCCGTATTCAGGAAACAAGAGTAGAGCTCATTAAGCTGTGCATGCACAATGATGTATAGACAACCAAAAGTAGTTTTCAAAAGCAGCCAGGGCAGGTAATTTTATGATATGAAAATGTATTGTTTTTATGCAAACTGCAGTATAACCATTGCAAAGTGTTTCTTTCAAATGTTTTGCATTTCATGAGGTCTCCTGAATACGAATACTTTGCCTGTTTGCCTTGGATTCAAAAGACCGGTTAAATAATTTGCAAAATAAATATTCCCACTTTACATGCTTATAGAGAACAAGTTGCATTTCCCAATATCCGATTCAGTTCTGTATTCTGATCTGGTGAAAATATATGGAGGGTAGTAAAATGGGGAAGATTGATACAGACTAAAAAACTAATTAAGAATAAAATCTAAACTTTTGACAAGTTGATTCTCAGGTTACAAACCATGTTTTGTTAGTTTTTTGAAAAGCCATTAGACTTGGTGCATCTTTTCTTCAAAGAGCTAAATGACTTAATGATAGTTTATGTACCCACTAATAAGACTTACAAAGGTAGCTGTAAAAACAGTAACACTTTCTGTATTTCCTTTGAAATACCATGGTTATCCAGGTCTGGTAGTTATTCCATAGGGCCAAATAGATGCTCATTAGCTATTTCCACCCACCAATTGTTCTCCTGCAATTGGTATTTGAAGGAACACCACCTACAATACAGAAGAACATTTACTCTTTAGCAATTATAGTCTTTGATAAAATAGTTTGTGATTTATCCAATCTGTTTTTAAAGCCATCCAAATTAGTAGTCATCACGTCTTGTGATAATGAATTTCATAGGTTGCATATGCAACCCAGTGGTGAAATCCTCCCTGGTTCTATCTGGTTCGGCAAACCGGTAGTGCTGGCAGCGGGAGGCTCCGCCCATCCACCAGGACGTCATTACATCCCATTTTTACCATCTGCGCATGTGCAGAAGGTTCTGTGCATGTGCAGAAGAGGCGTGTGCATGCATAGCACGTGAGTGCTCCCGCGTGCTCCCATTTCCAAACCGGTAGCAAAGGTAAGTGGATTTCACCCCTGATCCAACCTATTTGTTTCATGTTTGTTTGATTGTTATCAAATAATCAAACAGGGACCTTAAGATTTGTGTTTGGATAGTTACCAAATATCAGGCTTCAATGTTTGTTGATATATGCATTGATTGTTTATATTGTTTGCATCTGGATTTTAAATGCTGTTATCCTGAGTCACCATAGTGAGGTGAGTGGCTATATAATTTGATTAATAAATAATTAAATTAATTGAGGCATTTCTAAGACAGCAATAAAGTGGGGACATAAAACAGGGAATACATGTACTTATATTCACATTGTTAGCATTCTACAGTTAACATAAAATGCAAATGGTACTGATATAATAGCTCCAATCACTCTTGGCAATTTAATAAATTAACCATCCAAAGTGTATAGCTCTTACTACGCTACTTCCTGTTTAAATTTTATGAAATGTCTATTGTCATAAATCATTCTTCATCCAGAGATCTACCAAGGAAAATACAAACATTAACAAAAGCCTAAATTTATTTCTGTAAATTCTGTAAATTTATTTAGGTCAGCTTATGGAATGGACAATTTTTTTCTCTTTTCTGATTTCTGAATCTCAGATATTGTATTGTGGGTAATAATTATTATAGGCTCAGTGTCCGATAAAATTCACATATATAGTATCTGAGATGCAAATGTACCATTAGATCTTCTTATGTTGGGAAAGACCTAAACATACTTTATATACAAATAAAATACACAACAGGATGCCACAGAATACAACCCTATCCCCCAAAAACCCTGGGGCAACCCTGCCCCCAAAAAAGAGAGTTATCCCATGATATACACTATTACAGTTTAGCATTAGAGCAAATTTTGGACCTTTTGGAATATTATATCCAATTTGTTTCAGTTGTTCAAAATTAAAAAGAAATTTCTCACAATATAGCTTTTTATGTCCAACTTGAAATTCTCTTTGCTAATAAGCTACTTCACAGATCAAATAATATATGCTTAATAGCACTTAGACTTATATACCACTCCATAGTGCTTTTCAGCACTCTCTGACCCGTTTACAAATATCAGCATATTGTGGGTTCTGAGTTCTCATTTTATAGATCTTGGAAAGATGGAAGGCTGAGTCAACCTTGAGCCAGTCAGGATTGAACTCCTGGCTGTAGGCAGAATTAGCCTGCAAACCTGCATTCTAACCATTGTGCCACCATGCAGTATGGTGATGGTTATTTTGAAAGAAAATGTGTATCTATAGCTTATATATTCATGTGCTGTTTATCTTAAGATTTACAAATAGCATACTAATTTATCTGGATAAATATTATGAATCTCAGAGTTTAAACAATTAATTATATATACAAAGTTATGTGCAAACTATTTAGTATTCATGGAAAGTTTTATGCAGGTGTACATTTTAATAGCCATAATCATATTAAATCTTTTCAATGTAGTAGATATTCCTGTAAAAATATTCAGTAGTAACCCCAGAAAAATATTGAATATGCTCGATTGCTAACAAAATGCACTTATGATTTTATGTTATGATTTGCATACATTGCTCATAATAGAAATTGCTCGTTATGAGCATACATTGATTTACATACATTGCCATCAATAAAAAGAATGAAACTTGGAAAGATTAACATTTTTTTATAATTTCCAGTAATACAATATAGGGTTGGTGCAATAATTTGACTAGATCTAATCAAGTTGTAAAGACTGAGTTATAAATCATTTCACAGCCTCTGTCTGTCTACCTATATTTGCAGCTTTAAAATCTGTATCTCTAAAATGTGCAACTCCCATAAGTTAGTCCTCATCTTACGACTGCAACTGAGACCGGAACCTTGGGGCTAAAAAAGGTGGTCTTAAGTAGTTGTGCCCAAGTTTACAACCTTTTTTGTCATGGTTTTGTCATGTCACAGTAAAACACTGTGGTCATTAAGTAGATGATGTAGTTGTTAAGTAAATTCAGCTTCCCTCATTGAGCTGGCTTGTCAGAAGCTGGCTGGAAAGATCACAAATGACAATTAGGATTCTGCAAATATCATCAATACATGCTAGTTGCCAAGTTCCCCGAAGTTTGAACCTATGACCGTAAAAACCAGTCATAGACTTAATTTTGTCACTGTGATTTTTCTTTGCTAAACGAATGGCCATAAGGCAAGGACTACTTTCATCCTTGAATGCTAGAAAATTGACAGGCAGCACAACCGTTCAGAAACATTCCATATTGGAGAAATTTAGTTTAATTTAGCTTTTTTATACATTTACATTTAAAATTGTTCAAACTTCAAAATTATAATACATGTAATTTATTAGTTAAATCTAAGGACATTTTACTAAATTGTATAGTAGTCAGTGGGGAGATTCAGCCAGTTCGCACCACTTCGGGAGAACCGGTTGTTAACTTTCTGAGCATTTTGGCAAACTGGTTGTTGGAAGAAATAATTGGGGCAGAGAACCGGTTGTTAAATTACTTGAATCCCACCACTGATAGTAGTGTTATGTAGCTAATCGAAATTTTAAATAACAACAAGCAGTATTCTGCATGTGTGCCTATGCTACAAGAAAAAACAAAACAAAATACCACTTCAATTATCAGCCAAATGTGGAGGTTTTGTTACTTTTTGTTAATCAGCACAAACTAACATAGATAGCTGGCTTCATAACAGTATTGGCCTATTTAGTTATACATAAAGATAAACATGCATATTTGCATATACATATCAGTTATATATGTAGAGTTGATTGCATTGGTAATATTCATTATACACAACATTAATATCTGATTATGAATTAATTAAAACGCTACATTAAAATCAAATTAAAGTGAAATCTCAGAATTTATTTTGTGGTTTATTCTATTAATAAAGAGCAAATGTGTAAATCAAACTCAGTTCGGTTATTAATCTCAATGCCTATGGGCTTCAAACTGAGCAAAATTAAGGCCTGCCTGCTCCACATTCTACCCAGACTTCTTACCTAACTGTATACTTGTTAATTTCTAGAAGGTTGGAACTATGGGATGGATTGCTATCATACAATTGCAGAAATGGAGTGTCAGTCAATTTTAGTGTCCCTGAAATATAGTAGAACACAGCACCTCAATGTAATCTTGGGTACCAGCGTCATATTTAGTGTTTGGTTGAATTTGTACTGTTTAAATGAATATATTGCAACACTGAGATCAGTGTCTTGCGTGACATGCTGAGCCTGAGTAGCGTAGGGGGCTAATGCCTCCTACTAAAGGCAGCAATTAACATCCAGCTGCCTGTAATTCTGTGAGTTCAATCCTAGCCAGGCTCAAGGTCAACTCAGCCTTCCATCCTTTCTAAGGTGGGTAAGGACCCAGTTTGTGGGGGCAATAAGTTGACTTTGTATAAATATATACAAAAGTATGAAGGCTATTGCTTAATGCACTATAAGCCGCCCTGAGTCTCCGGAGAAGGGCGGCATATAAATCAAATTTTAAAAAAAAGTTCACGTTGAAGAGCCTTATTATTAATATGGCTTGCCCTGAGTTCAAACGTAGAAAATTCTTTATCCCATAAAGCATTTAGAAAAATAATGATCAGGGCTATTTTTATCAGTTTAATTAATTGTGGCGATAACTATCAGAGGTGGGTTTTTTCCTACTACTTTAAATATTAGCCATTACTTTAAGAGCTAAATATTTTATATTATGTTCCTTGGCATTTTCCATTTGCATAACAAGTATCTACTACAAAAGGAGTTCTGTAAATTGTGCACTGCATATGCTACTCTATTGAAGTCTTCATAAGTGTTATCAACAATGTCACAGGTGGGGGGTTTTATGGGATTTGGGTGGAGCTCCTTAGGAAATTAAAATTGGTAGGGCTCAGTGGTGCGTTACTACCTGTTCGCCCCAATTCGGGCGAACCAGTAGCGGCGGCAAAAGAATCCACCCACCTGACCAGACATCATCATGGATGTGCCGCATGGTCACAGTTCCAAACTGGTAGCAAAGGTAAGTGAAAACCACTACTGGTAGGGCTTGTATTCAGAATAATGGATTCTGGAACCATTTTGTTCCTAAGAAGACTTGGACTCCCTAATTGTTCCATGAGTCTTTGTCCAGAATGATTCAAAGTTGTTCTTCAATTGCTTGTACTTTACTTCGCAGAAGCTAAAATAAGATTTCCCGTGTTAGTTTAGCTTAGCGAGCGAATCAGCTAAATGAATATTACAGGATGTGGCAAGTAGCAAATTACTGTATATATTCCTCTGCTTTTGTCCAAGATAGAACTTTGAGAAATCAAATTAGCTTTTTCTTTTTTTCTTTTTCGAACAAACCAAGTTCAGTTCCCTTTTGAAAAACCAGATTTGGGATATTGGCTGAGAACAAATTCTGCAAAAACCTTGTCCATTTTAAAATCATACTGGAGCCAGTCAAGTTTACTTTCAATTAGCACTGAACTTGCATGAATATGACTTCTGTTCCAGGGTCCAGCCTGTGAAATCTCTCCTCTATTTCTCACATTCACAACTGATGTTGAATCCTACACCAGAAGTAGTGAATGCTATTATTCCTCGTTAACAGTGAATGGAATTAGCAGAATAACAGAGTTGAAACGGAAATTCTAGTCTGGTTCTTCAAACCAGAATGACACGTTTAACCCCGCCTTCCTGCTCAGCCTGCTCGTCTCCTACCCCAGTGGTTCTTGTCCTTTTCTTCACCACGGACTCCCTCTAAATATCTTTTGTGGCCACAGGACCCCATGAGATTTAATTCAAGATTTAAATCATAGCATTTCTTCACGCCTTTGCGGGCACCTCTCCCCACTCCCGTAACAATATCGTGCCCTCAGCGGCTAAGACATTGAGCTTGTCGATCAGAAAGGTCAGCAGTTTGAATCCCTAGTATAGGTCTCCTGCATGAACAGGGGAGTTGACTAGATGACCTCCAAGGTCCCTTCCAACTCTGTTCTAATCCAACCTCTGTTCAAGCAGGACACCCTATACCATTTCAGACAAATGGTTATCCAACATCTTCTTTAAAACTTCCAGTGTTGGAGCACCCACAATTTCTGGAGGCAAGTTGTTCTACTGATTAATTGTTCTCACTGTCAGGAAATTTCTCCGTAGTTCTAGGTTGCTTCTCTCCTTGGTTAGTTTTTATCCATAGCTTCTTGCCTTGCCTCCAGGTGCTTTGAAGAATAGGTTCACTCCCTCTTCTTTGTGGCAGCCTCTTAGATATTGATAACACTGCTATCATATCACCCCTAGTCCTTTTTCATCAAACTAGACATTCCCAATTCCTGCAATTGTTCTCTGTATGTTTTAGCCTCCAGTCCCCCATTCATCTTTGTTATTCTTCCCTAAACTCTTTCTAAAGTCTCAACATCTTTTTTGCAGCACACTTCTCCCTCATATTCAAGTGTTCAGTTATTTAGGAGTTAAGTCCCAGGACTATTTGCTTTCTCATTAGAGATCTTTCTATAGTAATGGAAAATTGTGTATTTTTAACAAACACAAGTTGACCAGGTCAGCCCAAAGACCAAGCCACCAGTCTAACGAACAGAAAACAGGACAAATATGTACTAACACATAATAAATGTTCCATCCATCTTCCATATAATTCACCCAACGTCTTTCAACTTGTCCTAGTAAATATTCACTAAGTTCATGTTACACATATTTATTAAGCATAATTTAGCTATATGAATTTTGAAATCACTGTCTTTAAAGCATAGCATCTAAGCATATAAACTTAAAACACCTGTAAAAATTTCTACACTAAGTTTTTATCTAACAATCTAGAGATGGGTTTTATTTTCTATTCATTGCAGGAACTTTCTAGACAGAAATCAGTAAATACAATAAGAAGCACTGGTAGTAAAAATACCCAAATCATTAGGTCTTAACAATTTAAGTGTATGCTATATCTATTATCTACATGTATTTATTGTTCTCAATAAATACATATGCTGCAGTATCAATATTAAAGAAGTCAAAAACCAAGAACTGTTTTATTTCTAAACAGAAAAATTCCAAAATTTCTATTAGACAATTTATTTTATTATGCCAGTAAAAAAGAAAATCAAAACAAAATAGAACTGTTAGCTGTTTTTTAAAATTCACTTAAGCTCTTCATCAAACTAGGTGTCAAATGAAAGAGAATGGAAAAATGCTGAACCTTGGAGATTGCATTAAGTCCGGTTATTAAGATGGAATATTGAGATAATAGAATGTAATGTAATTATTTAGTAACTACTATGCAAATTTCAGAATGCATCTAAAACTATAGGATCAAAACATACAATGGTGGATGTTCTTTTCTGAAAATAGACTATCCAAATGTGATCCAGATTTTTATCTTCATCATCCAGCAAAATCTGCACATTGTGTTTGTTAAAAGCTATATACAATGTAGGCTGATTGTGAGTAAGCATGAAAAGTAGCATTCCTAATTGACAGGGTTATGTATTCATTCATCATAAAACATTGTAACATAAATAAAGATACTATTACTATACTATATCCAGTACTGGCTTTTTTCAAATGAGATTTTTTAACTAGGTAAATTCATTAGTATTCTATTATAATAATGTGACATTTAGCATCAAAGAAAGTTATTACTGTGTTTCCCTGAAAAGAAGACCCAGTCTTATTTTCTTTTGATCCCCGAAAAAATGGCTAGGGCTTCTTTTCGGGGGTCTAATTACTGACTCACCTTGCGGTGGCGGCACCAACAGCCCCACGCTGCTGGCCCACTTCTGCGGCCACTTACCGCCACTCACACGTGTGGTCCCTAGCCTCCATTTCGCCATCAGAGCCTTACGGAAAGTTTTCTGCACCTGAGAAATGGGCTTGACACACATGGTGCCTCCTGTCTTCCATTTCTCTGTCAGGACCTTCCAGAAAGCCCTCTGCAGCTGATAACAGAGCTCTGGATCAATCCGTTATCAGCTTCAGAGAGCTTTCCGAAAGGCTGAGGGTAAAATGGAGGCTGGGGTCAATGTGTGCTGTCAGAGTGCACACAGGTTGGCAATTTTGAGACAATCCAGGAACAAATTACAATAAACAGAGGTTTGTCTTTCATATAGTGGTTTATCTACAAGGAATATATACATACACATACTAGGCAAAGTCAGGCAATCAATCATCAACTATAGCACAGAAGCACACACGGAGAAAGAGACGCCCTCAGAGGGCCTCTCTTATATATTCAGTCATATTAGCCCAAAAACCTTGTTGACTCATTCCCTGCCTTATATCATTGTAGCAGCTGATCAGCTCTTAAAGTATTTCCCTGACATGCTCATCAATCCAGAGCTCATTTCTTGGTTGCAGAGGGCTTTCTGGAAGGCTTCTGATGGTGAACTGGAGGTTGGGGGTGACACACACAAGCGGTAGCAAGCAGCTGCAGAAGAAGTGGGCCTGCAAAGCAAGGCAGGTGTTGTGGTGTGCAAGGCCTGGTAAATAGGGCAGCTTCACCACCTATCCCCACCCTAGCTTAATTTTTCCCCATGTGTCTCATCCTATCACCTGCACCCCAGGGTGGACGAGATCTTAATTAGGGCTAATTTTGGGGATAGGGTTTAATTTTAGCATATGTTTTCAAAAACATGAATACATGTGGGTCAGGGTGGGTTATATTTTCGGGAAAACACAGTACACATTTTTGTAATATTAATTATTGGTATTTCAATTCATAATAGCTGTCTTTCAAAAGTTAAATATTTCCCAGTAAAACCTGGTTTAATTGGTTACAGAATGTAAACTGTTATAAGCTTTGTTATTTATCCAACAAAATTCAAAACTAGAATCAGAATTCAAATATATACTTCATATCCGGTGCCTTTTTAGACAAGATAGCTACGCTTTCTTCTATTACCACTTAGTAAGGGACAGTATAACTATCACAATTACCACAAATTTAAGGGACAGTATAACTATCTTTTACTGTCAATTTTGCTAGCTTCATAGTTTCACTTATACTTTGCAACTATTCTCTTTTGGATTTCCAGATCTCTCTTTTGTTTGAAGGATAAATTACTGGGAGGAGGTAAACAGCCCTCCAAACCTGAAGACCTCCAGGTTTTTTGGACCACACCTCATTCCATATAAACTGGAAACTAGAAATGTTATTATAGTAGTAATCAAACATGAATGGGGAGGGGGGGGGTCACAGAAGGCAGTCATAGATACTGTGGAAATGGGACTAAGGTCAGCTGTTTTGTAGTAGTGCTCTTCAATTAAATATTAATAGCAGTTTAGAGAAATGAATTGCCAAACTTTATCTGTTTGTCTGTTCGTGTGCAATAGAATTGAAAAATAAGGTTAATCAGGCTCTGGAATGTCATGATTAATCTCTATCCCTCTATATTGCAGTTGCAATTAATAAATCACAAATGCCCTCCAACCCGCTAATATCCTTAGCCATATATGAAGAACCCATTATTAACTGTTCTTTCGGGTATTAGTTCTTGGAATAATAACAATAAAAAAGAGATCTGGATCACATTTAAAAAAGGAAATAAAAATGAGTGAATCACATTTTTAACAATCATCTCATCCGTGTCCTAAGACATAATTTTATACAACTGCTACTGGAAGTATAAAACGTCATCCAACAATTTTTGGCTACCTACTTGAATATCATGTGATATTCATGATAGGGAGTGGGGGAAATGGCAAGTTTTATTGTGATACAAGTTGAATGATGACTTTATATCTTAAAAACCATTTACTGTGACAGTTTCACTGATAATAGTTATCGATTAAAATAAACAGGGAGTGATTACCATTTAATATAGAAAACATATACACTAATCTATTAGGAAATAATTCTCCCAAGAAGGAAAATTAATCTAATTTAACATGCTATCACTTTCTTCACTTTTTTGTTAATATCTTACACTTAAGATAATGCACTTTTATATTATTATTAAGTGTAAGACACTTAATAATAATATAAAACTTATACTTGCTTTAAATTCAATTTGTAAAAAGTACGTTCCAGGAGAATACCTAAAAGATAACTTAAACAGCAGCTTTTATTTTACTGCTCATCATTATAAATATAAAGAACATTAAAATCACCCTTTTTATTTGTATAAAGATCATTTCTTACCTTGATCAAAGGATGTAAGCGGACTCCATGTACGGAAATAATCATCCTGCAGCAGAAAAAGAAAGCAAATGTGCTTAGAATGGGAAAATGAGTGCAAACACATGAATGGAGAAAGACAGAAATGCATAAAAGATATACAAACCTCAACTTCCTGCACATGGTGCGCAGCAAAAAAACACAAAGGAAAGATACAATTATCATATGGACACACTAATTGCAGGAAACACATCTTTGCTAATGAAAAAAAAATCGAAAGAATAAACCAGATGGAATAAACCAGCTAGTCCATAAACCAGATGGAAAAAAAGTATCTGAAATAGCTGAGATTTTAATTCAGCAGTTATATTTCAATAGTTTCCAAACCTTGTGTTTCATTTTATATCATTACCAACTATTCTGACAGTTGCTTACGCAAATTATCTTGTAAAAAATATCAAATGGTATGACTGAAAACTTTCAACGCCAAATAGCAATCCATCTACAAGCACTTAATTAAGGTGCCTGCAGATCGTCACTCTACGTACTGCTTTCAAAGCTTACTGTTTACAAACTAAGTTGTTTTTTTTTTAATTAATTTTATTTTTATTCAAACATCATCTTCCATTGAACAGTGTGCCATCTGGTTACAAATATTTTGTGCAAATATTTTATACAATAGCAATTACAATTTACAGCCATATTTATTATTTTATCTATTCTTAACTTAATACTAATACTAATATATACCATACCTAATACTATAACAATACTCTTCTTAATTTATTTTGCTTTGTTAAAACATTTTCTCTATTTCACTCAACTGTTTTTTTATATTTATTCTCTAACCATTGATAAATAATAAAATAATAAAAATTATTGATAAAATAATCCTCATATGTTATAATAATCAGATTGTTCCTTTTCTTTAATTTCAAGTGTTAACCTATTCATTTCTGCACATTCTAATATGTAGTAAGTTTCAAATTTCATTTCATTGCTCAGGATAAACAAAAACAAAACTGAGTACAAAGCAGGGGTGAAATCCAGCAGGTTCTGACAGGTTCTGGAGAACCGGTAGTGGAAATTTTAAGCAGTTTGGAGAACTGGCAAATACCACTTCTGGCTGGCCCCAGAGTGGATGGGAATGGACATTTTACAATATCCTTCCGCCAGAAGTGGGGAGGGAATGGAGATTTTGCAGTATCCTTCCCCTGCCATGTCCACCAAGCCACACCACGCCCACAGTCACAGAACCGGTAGTAAAAAAAATTGGATTTCACCACTGGTACAAAGCAACATACTGTTAATGTAAGTGCTATTAATTTTAGTGGCCTTCACCTGTATAATTTATAATTTATTGATTTATATAGCCATCCTAACTGAACTCTGGACAGCATACTGGGATTAAAACACAAAAACAATATAATCCCTAGTTCCTAAGAATAAAATGAAAACCTCATTCATAGAGGAACACCTGAACAGCAGTAGAGTTCACCTAATCTCCTGACCTAAATATCTGAAATCCGGTCTTCAGCATCTTGCAAAAGTCTAACAGGTTCAAGGCCATCCTGACCTTTTGGTAGATGCTGTTCCACAGATCAAATGCTGCCACTGAGAAGCAACACTTCTGGGCTTCAAAAAATGACGCTGTCTCATAGAAGAGACACAAAATATGCCTTTTTGACTGAGAGCGGAAACAATAGGAGAGGTGGTCCCTCAGCTATCAACCCAATCTCCTTATCATTTGAATTATTCTTTTTTGCACTATATTGAACTATGGTACAATAACTAATATTTAAAATTGTAAATATTTATGAGGTTGCCTAAAGAATTGTAGAAATAATTACAATTCTGATATTCCTAGACTTTGGCAAGCAACACCCAGAACTGAAGGCTATCATGAAATAATCTGGAGGCACTGTGCACATATTTAAGCAATCGTTTAGTAATCAATGTTCAGCTAAATATGCAAGAACATTACAACTTAACATTTAAAATCATTCTGATAACTGCTATCTATATTAACTGTGAAAAGATTTCTTTCTTCACACAGAGACTATTTTGGAGAGAAAAATGGACCAATCAATTTGGAATGTATCCATTCCTCATAAAATAAGGAAAGAGATATTTCCCATAAATATGCAGAAAATTGCTTGAAGAAAATGATGTATGCTGCTGCAAGGATTTCTATTGTTATCTCATCTTAGACACAGAGAGCAGCTCCTACCCAGAAACTTCACTGAAATAAATTGCTTAAGCCTCACGTACATATTTCTAATGGACTTTATAGTATTCCAAATAATTAATAGCTATGTACCTAGGTATAAACTAATATACACTAACATTCTTTTTAAAAAAGAATGAAAGTCTAGATTCAGCAATTTTACGTGAAATTGCATTTAACATGAAATATGAAATTGTTGATCTGTCAGAAGGAAAATTTCAACATACAAAATTGCAAGTAACATAAACAAAAATCAGGTGGACTATATTTTTCTTCTATCTAATCATTCACATCTAAAAACATTTGGTGTGTACAGTGAAAAAGACAAAGTCATATACTTATAGAGATGTCCTCAAAAAATTTTCAAAGAGTCGTCCAATCCTTTGCCAGATATATAGTATTTTTCATAGTATAAGACGCACCAGAATATAAGACGCACCTTATGTTCTGCCCCAGCTACGGACCCCAAAGAATGCAGCACACACAAAGTCCATTCAAACCTTAGTTTACTAAATAAACCAGTTTTTTACAACAACGGCTGCTAATTAACTGCATTAACAGCCACCAGAATTCAAAGAATAATACTGAAAGCTTACTATGGTTGGCAGAATGCCCAGAAGCAATTTGCAGGAAGCTGATAAGATAAGCAAGACAAGACACGAAGGTATGTGAACAAAGTTGCTCCCTGCAAATTGCTTCAGTCGGTGTTCCTCCTTAAATAGGCTAAGGGAGTGGCCAATTAGCTGCAAGCCTTACTCCCGAAGACACCTCCTCCTGAGGAGCCACTCCTGCCTTTTGGCAGCTCTGTGTGCCTGTGCATCGAGAAGAGGCTCCTCCTCTTCATCCTCTTCACTTAAGGGAGTTTCTGGAGGTTCTGAAGGTCCTGGCTGAATCCCCGCCTCTGGCACCACATCTTCTCCAGCTTCTTCATTGTCTGACTCAAATGCCAGCTGCACAGGCTGCTGGTGCAACACCACACCAGCCTCCTTGCTCTCGGAATCAGCTACTAGCTGCACAGGCTGTTAATGGGCCACAACACCTTCGTTTTTGGGGAGGAAAATAAGAAAAAAGCTGGATCGGCCTCCCAGAATACCCCCAATCAGCTGTTCCCAGAGGTGAATTTTAGAAACAGATTCCTTGGTTGTGAATTCTGTGCCTTGAGGTTTTATTTTTGTTTGTTTGTTTGTTTGTTTGTTTGTTTGTTTTTTGGCTTTCTTTTCTGCCTGTGAAACTTCTGAAACTCTTGTTTCAGAAAAAACTTTTTTTTCTGCCCCTGAAAACCTCCAAAACAGAGCTTCAGAAAAAAAGCCTCTGAAGCTCTGTTTGGGGCCTTCTTTTCTGAAGCTTCATTTCTGATGCTTTTTTCAGCCTCTGAAACCTCTGAGATCTGGGCGGGGCTACATTCGGAGTATAAGATGCACCCAGATTTTCACCCTCTTTTTTTGGGGGGGAGGTACATTTTATACTCCGAAAAATACAGTAGGTGCCTCAATACTTCAGAAAAGACTTTGCTCCCATGAATCTCCTTTGTTAAATACTTTGCTGAGTGCTTTGGTCAGATGTAATATATAGTCGTGAATTTTACAAAGATTAAGTTTGCTGATATAAACTAAAAATGCCACATATTTCTACCTCACACCAAAGCCTAGCATTGAGGTAAATGAGCAAAGGTAATACTCTTGCAGTAGTAGAGGTAGTTCTTGACTTATATGACCACAATTGAGCCCAAAATTGCTGTTGTTAAGTGAAACATTTGTTAAGTGAGTTTGCCCCATAACCCCACAATTATTAAGTGAATCACTGCAGTTGATAAGTTAGTAAGCCAGTCATTAAATAAATCTGGCATCTCCACTGACTTTGTTCATCAGAAGTTTGCCAAAAGTAATCACATGATTTTGGGACACACCAATATCATAAATATTAACCTGTTGCCAAGCATCTGAATTTTGATCACATGATCATGGGGATGCTGCAAAAAGTTGTGTCCTAGTCACATTTTTCAGTGCCATTGTAACCTTGGACAGTCACTAAATGAACTGTTGTAAATTGAGAACTACCTGTATTTACATCTATACATTTCTTCAAAACAAAACTATATGCATTAAAAATCACCAAGCACTGTTAATACTCAAAAGAATTAAGGCATGGGAAAGAAGGATTATGGACCATTAAAAATGCAAAAGAAACTTAACAATTTAAATTTAATTATTAATTTAATTTGTGTTTCCAGCAATACCCCTAAGCCTAAAAATATTCATATGGTTAATGGATGGCAATTGCAACTCCAAATAAAAGGTAGGATGAAGTGGGAGAGAATAATTTAGGATGCTTAACTGAATGTTGACCTTACTTACTGGTTTGCCTTCTATAAATGTGTTTTCATTATGCTGACCATCACTGCCATTTTATGACCGTACTCAACTCTTTTAAAATTTTAAATGGGTTTTTTTATTATTTTATTGTATTTTTATTGCATTTTTTAAATTTTTATTTAATTATTTAATTTTTATTTTATATTATTTTATTTATTTATTTACTGTTATTATTTTATTTTATTTATTTTATTTTATTGAAATTTTATATGGCCACCCACTGACTACAAAATTTTATCATGGGTTAAGGTAGTAACCTAACCTTACCAACTTTAAAATGAGTGAACTGCAATTCCCAGAATTCCCAGCTAGCCACTCATCTTAAAGTTGTTAAGGTTGAGAAACATTGGATTAAGAGATTCTGGTTGAGTACATAAGAATACATGAACATGTGCATGTTTTCATTACTATTTCCTCTCTTTTCTTTATGCATGTAATTAAAAGAAATTGGCATTCCTGGATTTTGCAGAAGGATCAAGTGGACCTTGGGGAACGAGGAGGAAAGAATGGGAAAAAGGAAAGGAGTTAAATCAAGTAAATTGAAAATAGAAAGACTAGGCTGTGGAAAGAGAAAGTATATATCTTGTATAAAAATGTATTAAATTGTTAGAATACAACAGAGTGAATAAAAATAAACAAAAGGAAAGAGGATAAAAATTGCATGGAGCACATTGAAAACATAGTTTTAATAGTGCTGCAAAATTATAATCAGAAATACAAGAGATAACTATGACAAAATTAGTAAAATATATTGATTTTATATTGGGCAACAGATGTTGAGACAAGACTTTTGTTGTTCAGCAGTGTTAAGAAATTAATGAATTAAAAAATGTTTACTGCCCATTTGTTGATAGGAAAAAGTGAGTGGGCTTCAATTATTTATTTATTATCAAATTTCTATATAGCCTATCAGACTTGCCTGATTCTGGTGATTTCATGGAATCCCTTCATGAATATTTAAGACTGCCGAATTAGATAAGAGTGTATGTAATGAACATATGGATGCAAAGAATAAACAAAATGCTGAACATATAGTTCAGTACTGACAGTAAGTAAGAGGATGTGTTAAGTTTTCTTAGTTGATAAAAGTATTTATAGATAAATGTACAGAAAATGCTAGTGGTGATGATAGAAGTATGCTACAACCAAAATATGTATTTAGATTAGCATTCAGATTAAGCCATACTGCTCTGAGAATTCAAATGATCTATAATGATTCTTAGATATGCTATATGATACAACAACGGGAGTGGACTGAAAACCAATTCATGACCAAAGTAATTGTGTCTGAAAGGAAAAATCAAGGAAATCTTACAAGATAGTAGCAAATAGCAATAAAAAAAAATGGAGCAAGTAAATGATTTTGTGTGTTTTGATAGAATGTTTACCAAAGATAAAAGAACAGATGGATAAATGTTAGAGATGATGTTCTACCATGAGGAATGAGAATTTGCTAAAAGAAGCAAAAATGTCAATATGTAACAGCATGCATATTTATATTTTATTATATAAGTGAGAGTTGGATATTTCAGGAGAAATAGAAAAGTTGAAAACTGTAGGAACAGGTTACTTAAAATGCATGGGAGATACAGAAGAGATAGAATTAAGAGACCACTTCCTTAGGTGGTGTTAGAATAATTCTTAGATAGAACTAAGAATTCTTAATTCTTAGATAGAACTAAGATAATTCTTAGATAGAATTAAGAGACCATTATATGTAAGGAGCATCTCCTCTCTATTCACAAAACCAAGGATGAAAGCCTGCTAGAGTGTGTATGGGTCAACACAAAAGAGAAAACGAATGACACTGCTATAGCTCTATGCTTACAGACCACCCAACCAAGCAGAAGAAACAGATGAACTGTTTGCTACTCAGCTAACAAATGTATGTAAAAATACACCACCATAGTAAGGGGGCATTTTAACTATTCTGGCATCAATTGGGAGACCAACTCTGCAACAAATGAGAGGTCAAGCAGGATCCTGACCAACACAACCAACATGAAAATAAGCTAGGGCTAATTTTTGGGATAGGTCTTGTTTTCAGGGAAATACGATATTCGCAATAATTTTAGACTTACGACCAGTCTCCTAATGACCATACAAACTTGTGACCTATCTGAAAAAGGGGACTTAGCCCCCAGATTTGAAGTTCAGATAGTTGCACCAACCCACAGACATTTCAGGATCTCGGCAACATGGCTACATGTACAAATGTTTGCAGAATCCCAAGGTCATGTGACCGTATATGGGTGTTGCCAAAAACTGGCAGTTACTTCCAGTTTTTGGCAAAACCGTGCAATAGAAAGCACTGGATTTCTTAACAACCATAATGTCCATGGTGTTCGTACATACAACTGCTAAAAAAATTATAAAGTTGGGTTGATTACTCATCCAACTCCTTTTATCACCATCATAATTTACAATGGTCATGGGCAGGTTCCATTACAGTCATAACAAGGCCTACCTCTACACAAAGAAAGAAAGAATAAGTTGAGAAGAAGCAGAAGACTAAAGTTCAAGGCAGATGAAGCTGAGACCTTCAAAAAGGGAAAGATGAAGAAAAAAATGTACAAAAAATAAAAGATAATGCATGAAGGAACAAATGGATACAGAAGGAAAGATAGAAACTTCCATTACCATATCCTCTAGATCAGTGTTTCTCAACCTTGGCAACTTGAAGATGAATGGACTTCAACTCCCAGAATTCCCCAGCCATTCTGGCTGGGGAATTCTGGGAGTTGAAGTCCATTCATCTTCAAGTTGCCAAGGTTGAGAAACACTGCTCTAGATCTCTAAGAACATTATGAGAGAAGTGTGTTGATAAATATTTCATAGGTAAGAAGATAATTTTTCTAGCCTATCCAGAGCTGGGAAAGAAAGAGACAAAGAGAGGCAGAAACAGAAAGGGACTATGACACATGTATGGATTATATGTCTAAGAAGAAAGTATACAAAAATTAGTAGCAGGGAGCATGGATTGATCTGCAGATTTATTAAGTATTTAAGTTTATGCAAATTACCTGATCAAACAATAATCATCTTCATCTTTTAATGACACCATAATCCCTTGCGCGAGTGCAGTCTGGGCAATTGAACGGAGCTGAGTGTTTTCTGGCCGGATGCCCTTCCTGTCGCCAATGCGGAGTTATATTCAGCAAATATAGTCTCATCATGCCCAGAGAGAGAAATATCTGCCTCTACCTAGGATCGAACTCACAGCCTCCCGATTGTGAGGCAAGGACCACCACACAAACATAAACAAATAACTATACTGAATTAATTTAGCTTGTTTTATTTTGTTTTACATCCCTTTACAATTTAAACCAAATTATTCGCTTTTTGTGGTGAGGCTCTTGTATCAACTCAATGGACAAAAGTAACTGGTCAATAAATTAAGTTGGACATTCCTGCTTTATGGACTTTGGGACTGCTTAGTGATTATAAGTTTTGAGACCAGAGATGGACATGAATGGATTTTAAATAATCCTACAGCATAATGTATATCTTATTACATAAAAGTAATCAGGTCCTTATTACATCACATTCATGTTAATTGGCTAGTGTTTTTTTGTGAAAAAAAACAACAGATTGAATGAGCTCATGTTTTAAAACCATGCCTAATTAGAATCTCCCACTGTTCATAAAAAATGGAAACTATTACTTTCAGTTCAGTAATTGCACAGCAATAATTTTTTCATCCTTAAATTCATCATTACATGTTTAAGTGAAGGGAAACTAGTTACAAGTAATTATTTTAAAAATTATTTTAAAATATTTTTTGCAGGTATGAAAACAGGCTTTAAGCACACTCTGAATAGTTTTAAGTACTATATTGTTTCACAACTCCCTTAATTCTTTTTTGTTGCACAACCTGTACAGTTTATTTTGCAATTTTATTTTGAACTCTTATCATTTCAGAGACAAAATTATTTCAAAAATTTGTACTACCAGAAATGAAATAGAACTTCAGAATTAATTGGTTTTTATTTAAATCAGACTGCTCTTATTCATAAAAGAAATACAGCAGAATGGCAAAAATAAATTTTTCCTGTGCATTTCATAAATTTACTAAATTATTATTGTTGTAATCACAATAAATATGCATGAACTTTAGAAATCTTTCACACACTCACTCTTGATCATCTCATGATTGGATTATGAAAATGTGTTCTATATGGGAATTCCCTTGAAGACAATACGGATAATCAAGAATGCAGTAGCAGTAGCATGTGCATTATGTCATGGTACATGCATTATCTCCACCGTTTCATGAACTGGATACCAAGCAGCTTCTGGATAGGATTCAACATTCCAGTTATCATCTATAAATCCCTTTATAGCATTGGTCTCGCTACTTGAAGAACTGCTTAATTTATATATTTCTGCCTGTTTGATGAGGTCAGGTAGAATGGACATGTTCTCAGCCCTGTTGATCAAACAATGTTATCTTGCAAGACCCAGGAAGCATTTCTTCTTGATGATGGCTCCTAACCTCAGGAATAAGATCCCCCATAGAAATCTGTGGCAGCAGTCCCTATTGACTTTCTGCAAACTATTAAAAATATGGCTGTTGTCCCAGGTCTTAGGATAGGATGGTGGTGAAATCCTTTGTGACATTTTGTGTTTGTATTATAGAATCGGTCTTTCTTTCAGGTATTTGGACCATGGTCCAAAAATCTAAAGTTCTCCTGACAGTACTATTCCTTCAGCCAGCATGTTACTTCTAAAATCCTCATTGGATGTTGACCTTCCATCAGATGTACAGATGAAAACACCATCTGTGCTCCTAACTGTGCATCACTACCTGTGCTCATATCTCTTTTGCCTTCCTGCCTAGCTGCTCATAGTCTCTTGATATTTTTTTCAAGCTCTTTCTTGTATTATTTGCGCCAACATGGAAGAGGAGAAAATAATAATTGGTTGCCTTGATTCTTTGGGTAAGCCTCTCTGGCACATCTTTGAGCCTGGGAGACAACATAGATTGTCTCATCTACAAATTGCTGATTCTATTCTTCTGAGGATTAAGTCGCCAATTACCACTACACACCTTTTTTCAGTGGGGAACTCAGTGGACTTCTATTCTTTGTGACAGTCTGAGTTACTTTTCTTCCTGTCACTGGAGCATTTGATGAAGACCCTTCTCCAGATGTCTGCATGTTTTTTTCCCCCACAGGGAAGATATGAAATCAATTGTCCACCTCCAGGGGATGGCAGGGGCAATCCAACAGGAACAGTCTTCTCGGGTTTTTTGTCCTCTGAGTGACATACTGCCATTGCTCTTTCTCTGGGGGGTTTCATTTTTTTCTTGGTAGTTGTTTCTTCCTTGATGAGTTCAGTTTGAATTTAGAATTTAGAACTTAGAAGAATAGAATCAAGATTGCATGAAGTGTTAACACCCCTTTATAATGCCTTGGTACAGCCACACTTGGAATACTGCATCCAGTCCCGATTGCCATGACGTAAAAAAGATGTTGAGACTCTAGAAAGAGTGCAGAGAAGAGCAACAAAGGTGATTTGGGGACTGGAGGCTAAAACATATGAAGAACAGTTGCTGGAATTGGATATGTCTATTTAATGAAAAGAAGGATTAGGGGCAACATGATAGCAGTGCTCCGATATCTCAACGGTTGCCACAAAGAAGACAGGGTCAGCCTATTCTCCAAAGTTCTTGAAGGCAAAACAAGAAGCAATGGATGGAAACTAATCAAGGAGAGAAGCAACTTAGAACTAAGAAGAAATTTCCTGAGCGTTACAATGATTAACCAGTGGAACAACTTGCCTCCAGAAGCTGTAAATGCTCCAACATTGGAAGTTTTTAAGAAGAGATTGGACAACCATTTGTCTGAAATGGTACAGAGTTTCCTGCCTGAGCAGGAACTTAAAGACCTCCAAAGAATCCTTCCAACTCTGTTATTCTGTTATTCTATTTATTCTGAACACAGACTTCTGCCTTTTCTAGAAATTTCTCATTTTCACAGATAAAAATGCTTAGACTTGCTCTAGATTAGGGATCCCCAATTCCCGGTCTGTGGCATGCCATCAACCTGGCCACGCAAACATCCTACATCTGCAGGATGTAGGCAGAAGACCAAACCATCCAGTTCCAGTTCACAGAAAAATCTTTCTCCATGGAACCAGTCCCTGGTGCCCAAAAAGTTGGGAGCTACTGCTCTAGATTCTCTACTTTGTCTTCCAACAATCCCAATAGTTTGCACTTAGTGCAAATTGGAGTCCTCCCTGGGCAGAAATACAAACAAAGCATGCACATTGCAGGTTGCCATGGAGCTAGCCTCTTTCTCCATGAATGTGTTACTTTTCAGGCTTATACAGGTACAAATAAATATGCCTTTGTAACTTCCCTATTTAGATTCTTAGCCTGAGCCACTGGACAAGTCCCATTGCTCCCAGTATATCCAAGGCAAATAGAATCTTTTTAACAATCTTTTCAATACTATAGTCTTTGGGCCCTTCTTATAGGAGAGTTAATTTTATTAAATTCACAAACCTTCTGTTAACAAATAAGTCTTTTGTTATCTCTACTGTGGCCAATGTTGAAATAATACTTAAAAACACAAAGCAAAGGCAAGTCAGGTTTTCTTCTTAACCAATCATGTCACGTCTTTGTTAGAATGCTTTCTACTTCAAAACACAATTTATAAATCCACAAAGAAGCAGGCAGAATAATTTTCTCTACAAAAGTCCCCAAAACGATGCAGAGCAATAAAAATGAAAAGTAGTCTGCAAGTAAAAAGAAGTCTCCTGTTCTAACTAAACAACTGATTCCTAACTAACTAAAAATTATTAAGGCGTAGCAGGCCATTTTTATTGCCCGTGTTTGCTTAAAGAAATGATTGTTTTTTTCCAAGTAAAAAATACCTGGAAACCCCCACTTGGGCTGAACTCACCCAGGTAAATTTTTGCTTCAACTTTCTTCAAACTTCCTATCCCAGAATGTGGACACATGCATCATGTGCTGATCAGGACTTTCTTGCAAAAAATGAAAATGAAAAAAATCTGATCAAAGATTTGCATAATTATCCAGCAAGAAAGGGCTAATTTAATAGTATCTAGAAGTTTTAAAATTCAAAGAATCCTCAAAATTGTTTGAAGATTGTGTAAAGTACCCAAGTAGCACAAATGCTTTTTTTGCAGTGGTTTGCTCTCTGAACTTCCTATTTAGTTTCCGAACATTTCGTTACCACGCTAAGTAACATCAACAGCAGGACTTATATAGAAATGTCTTGTTCTATTCCTCTTTAGCTTATATACGTCTTGTGTGCTGGTGTGGTCAGTAGGTCATGTGACTGGCCATTCATTTGGCATTATAATTAACTGATGAGCTGGTCTGTTAAGTTTATTGATTGGTTGTTCGAATGATCCGGTTTCTTACATATTCATACTAGTCCACATACAGTTAAATTAATATGCTTGTTACATGTCCATACATAGATCTAAATTAGTATGCTTGTTAATTGCCCCTTTTGTAGAATACGATGCTTCAATAAATCCACATGTGGATGTGGTCGACATGTGTAGAAGCAAGGAGATATTGGACTAAGATACACATGTGGTTGGAAAAAATGACCAAGAGACACATAGACTTTAAACCAGAGATATTTTTATTAGGGATTTTACCAGAAATATATAACAAAGAACTGCAGTATTTAATTGTGAATCTTCTAACAGCAGCTAGAATTGTATTTGCTAAAAATTGGAAAGAAGAAATGTGCCGAAATGAGTAAACTGATATTTGAAATAAGAGAGCAGGAAGAAAAACAATATTATTTGATATGGGATTTATTTTACCATTGGGTAGATAATAAAAAAATGGTGATATATAAGTAAACGTTGAAATACTTTAAATGATGATACAATGATATATTTTATATAAGAATAAATTTTGGATATGTAGTGATATTGTGAAAAGAGGAGAGGGCACTTGGGATGCAAACCGACCGATGTATTGTCTGTACTTGATTGAATGAATGATGTTTGTATGTTTTATTTTTCTTTCTTTTTTTAAATAAAAAATGATTTAAAAAATAAATAAATAAATCCACATGTGTGGCAAGTGTTGGCATGAACGATGATTTTTGTTCCATCCCAATCAAACTGGTGTTGTTTGTTGTCGATGTGGCTCAAGATCAGGGATTTTTGGTTGTACCGTTCGACTGCTAGGCAATGTCCTTGCTGTTAATTGTCATCCTGTTTGTCGAACATACAACTGGTTATAATTGTTGCAATTGATTTTGCATGCTATGTTGCTATTGCAAATGTATTGCAAGATGGTGACTATATTTACACCAATTAAGTGTTATACACAATGAGCTCTGCAACATTTACATTGTACTAAATATTAGCAAAAGCATAATTTCTTTAAAAGTTCCTTGCTACTGTCAAATAGTTATTCAAATTTTTACAGCCCAGCCCATACTGCAGATTATTTATTACTGAAGTTTGATTTACCAACTGTATCTTTTTAAAAAAACTTCATTACCATTTTTGTTTGACCATAATAGTCTACTAAAGCACTTAGGTAACAAGCAAGATTTTAAAAAATCCACCCCTGCTTCTTAGTAACAAAGAGTTATTCCCTTACAATTCTGTACAGCATCTAAGCAAAAGAAATGAAGAACTTAGTACCTTGAAATGTCGAGATACCATTTGGAACTGGAGTAGAAAAAAATCCATAATTTTCTGAACTATAAGAAAAAGGAGGAGGAACACAAGAGTTGCAAGATTTTGTTATTATAATCAATCTCAGTGAAAGTAATTATGATTTCTTACAACTTCCTGTGGAATTGATTCTGCTCTATCTAATGGGGATAACAGACCATTCTGGACTTAATTTTTTTAGCCCTTGTTGCTTTGGCATTGGAGCTTAAATATCTCCACCAAAATCATCTTTACTACTCTCCACATGTGCACAGATTTTTACTGATTTTTACTGAAAGGAATCAAACACTCAGCATACATTCCATTTTCTACATCCAGTACATTGTTTAGATTATGCTAAAGAAGAATAGGAACGCTGGCTGCGATATTTTGCAGAACTGGCTCCTGAAGACATTGATTCTTTAGGTCTGCAGGACAAGATTACTGAAATGAAGCGATACCTGAAGATGACTGAATGACTGAATGAATTAATTAATTAATTAATTAAAGAGGGAGGGAGGGAGGGAGAGAGGAAGGGAGGGACACCTTCTCTTTCCAAAATAGTACAATAAAGATTTTTTTAAAAAAATAATCCTGCCAATCCAAGAGAGATTGCCATGCAATATATAGTTATTGCCCTACTTTGACTCTACATGGGAATAATTGTAAAAATAGCTATATTTATAATGGGTGTAGATTTCACCAGAGACTGAAAGTTTTACTTGCCTACAGTTAACCTGATACTGCTTGGCCAAGCACATCTGAATCACATCTCAACTTTCCCGTTTTATTGTAATTTCCAAACTGCAAGAAATGAATTGCAGGAAGATAGGAGTCAGCTGAAATAGTTATAAGTGTCCTAGGTGAACACTATTTGATGTAAATTGCTGAAAAAACACTTCTCATTATTTACATTCAAATGCAAGGAAAAACTCTAAGAAAATCTTTGAATATATTGAAGGTATCAAATCATTTCCTGTGAATCTGCAAACCCTTTCAACACTAGAAAGAAGAGATTAGCAAGATCTACAACCTAAGGAGATTAATTGAATATTTATCAGCTCCATGTTACAATACAGCTTATTAGCAGCTAGTTCAAGACCCACCATATAGATAAGAGTACTCAAATTCTCCTAAAATAATTAAATTTTAAATCCACATTGATATTCTTATTTGCCAACCAAACAGCTACCAAATTGCATGCTGATTTATTAAATTCTACCTTTATGTTAATTTGAGTATTAAGTGTGCGTGATAAAATACAGAATATGAAATACAGAATATGAAGACATGAACTGAAATCAATGAAAATATTAATAATAAAGAACCTGTCGAAAAAAGAAAAACTGCATCTCACTTATTATTTTAATGGAACAAAAAGAAAAGCCGATTCCATTGCTTAGAAGTGATGCAGGAGATGACCATCTCCAATATGTTAGATAAACAAACCTCTGACAGAGGTGTTTTCTTCATAAAAGCTTCTCTTTTTTGGTAGAGCTTAATGGTTACATGGGTTCATAACAATAATCTGTTCATATTATTTAAAAGATGTTGAGACCCTGGAAAGAGGGCAGAAAAGAGCAACAAGGATGATTAAAGGCCTGCAGACTAAAGAACAGTTGCAGGAATTGAGTATGTCTAGTCTAGTGAAAAGAAGGACCCGAGCTAACGTAACATGTTCATATATTTAAGAGGCTTACACAAAGAAGAAGGGGTCAATTTATTTTCCAAAACACCAGAAGGCAAGACAAAAAACAATCGATGGAAACTAATCAAGGGGAGAAGCAATCTAGAGAAATTTCCTAACAGAACAATTAATCAGAGGAAAGGCTTGACTTCAGAAGTGGTCTATCACTGAAGGTTTTTAAGAAGAGACTGAACAGCTACTTGTCTGCAGTGGTACAGATCTCCTGCTCGAACAGGGGATTGGATCAGACCAGGAGTCTCAAACTCAACTTCATTGAGGGCCACATCAGGATTGTGTTTTGACCTCAGGGGGCCAGGGTGGGCATGGCCAGCTTAACATCACTCATGTCATGGGTTCCTGTGGTCACCCGAGTGCTCTGCCAGCAAAAATGGGCTCCAATCTCTGTTTTTTTTTTATTATTATTTTTAATTTGATTTATATGCCGCCCTTCTCCGGAGACTCAGGGCGGCTTACAATGCGTTAAGCAATAGCCTTCATACTTTTGTATATTTATACAAAGTCAGCTTATTGCCCCCACAAACTGGGTCCTCAATTTACCCACCTTAGAAAGGATGGAAGGCTGAGTCGACCTTGAGCCTGGCTAGGATTGAACTCAGAGAAATTACAGGCAGCTGGTGTTAATTGCTGCCTTTAGTAGGAGGCATTAGCCCTCTACGCTACACAGGCTCAGTTTTTGGCTGTGACGGCCTCCTGCAACCTCTGCCAGTGAAAATGGAGCTTGCAAGGACAGCACGTGGGCTCCATTTTCTGAGCTCCATTTTTACTGGCAGAGGAACCGCAGGCCAGTCCTTCGTTGGCCCTATGGGTCAGATGTAAGCACCCCACAGGCAGGATCTGGCCCACGGGCCTTGAGTTTGACACCCCTGGATTAGACGATCTCTAATGTCCCTTCCAACTCTCTTATTCTGTTACTCATCATAGTTAATCAGAAAATGTTTTCTACTTATGGAATTTTGCTTATTTTCCTTTAATAACGAAACATGTAATCTTGATTCTTTTCAGATTATCTTTCACAACATCTCAGCTGTTGTAAAAAAAAAACCCATCCTGACTTTTCATGTCCATAGCTACAAGAAATAGCTTACTATAATCTTTAGGTCCTATCCTGAATGAAATATATTCTACGTTCAGTGAAGTGTATGTTAAAATGAAATAACCTCTGTGTTTTAGATACAGTGTAAACTATGATCTTATTTAAAATGCAGTGGACTTAAGGAAAAGATCCTGAATGTCTCCATCACAGCACGCAACAAATAAATGAGTGTATCTTGGAGACAATTAAGCTCACTGAAATGAATAGAAGTTAAATCAGTCAGGATGATAATAAACTGTGAAATAGTGCTGGCTGCTTCCTGTGGCTGTAATAATGAGCTCTTTCAGATTACTGATTTAGTTTCAAGTAACTTTTACTTAAATATCCACCACAGCCATATGCCAGTATATTTTTTCATGCTAACGTATAGATTACATGACTTGCAGGGAAAGTGAACCACAATGAATATATTGCCTTATTAAATAATATTAAGTACCGTATTTTTCGGAGTATAAGACGCACCTACCTTTTTTGGTGAGGAAAAGAAGAAAAAGAAATCTCCCTCTGCCTTTGAACAATTTTGCCTCGTTGCAGCAAACAGCAAACAGCCTGCTTTACTTTCATTTTCGTGTTCAGCATAGCTTGCTTAGCACAAGGGGGGGGAATCTGCTCCAGCACTTTACCTCTTTGCAGCAAGCAGCAGAGCCCTGGGCAAAACAGCTGAGAGCAAATCAGCTGAGAGTCGTGAGGCCGATCCAATCAACTTGTGCTAATTAGGCTGTGCTCAAGCTGAAAGGAGCTGTTCTTTCTGGCTCTTTGATTGCAAGGAGGTAACTGCTGGAAGGCAGAAGCCGAAAGGTAGGGGCCAGTGAATGGGTGGGGCTACATTCAGTGTATAAGACACATCTAAATTTTCACCCCCTTTTGGGGGGGGAGATGCATCTTATACTCCAAAAAATACGGTAATTCAGAGAAATAGTGATTTCTTTCCATTTCAAGCAGCAGCATTTTATACCTTCTTCAAGTGTAGAAGTCGGATATGGATTTTTGGAATTCAAAAAACTGAGGGAGCAAAATTACAATATTGACATGCTTGCTTCATGTACAGTGATTAATATCTCTAATACTAATTTTAGGCTTAGTCAAAGTGTTTGTATATGTAGTTTTGTTATAATTGGGTATCTGTGGCAACCAATTTGTCTTGCCTGGCTAAGCCCTGTAAAGTTCATCTTAATGTTCTGCTAGCTGAAGTAATATTTAAAAAGAAAGGATGTAATGGACATTTCAACTTTATGAGTAAGTTACTGCTGACTCAGTTGTATTAATTATCAAAAAAGCATAAAATACTTTTTACACTTGTTATTCTATATTCCCATGTTGCAATAAACACATCAAACTTCAACCATATTTCTTAAAGGAAGTCTAAGTATTATTGGTAAAACACAATACTAGATTTTTACTTGATTGTAGGTAATCAGTATCCGTACCTACGGTATAATATTGTTGCCGAATGGCAGCTATGATTTTAAAACTGATTTTAAAGCAAAAACCTAGAATATATCAGAGATAATGTAGTTGTAATAGGGAATAACACAAAAGAGTCTCTAGATATTTGTCTAGAAAAAGAAGCAATTATTTGTACAAAGTCTCATAGGTCAAGTTCTTGGTGTTCTCTGAACTTGTTTCTCTTCCTTTGGGTAATTTATTACCAGGGTAGGTTACATCATCAGTGCATGGGAGAATATAATGTGTTGGTTATTTTATATATAGTGATTTGTCCTACCAATCTTGATTGGGCTATTGCTTCTTCCTGAAAGAAACAATGCTCCAATTAATAAGGACAATTGATTGTCCTTATTGATAAGGACAATTATCAACTTTCGATTATCAACTTTCGAATTGATAAGACAATTATCAACTTTCGATTCCATTGACATGGTATCCTTCTAGGACGACTAAGGGAGTTGGGAGTGGGAGGCACCGTGTTACGGTGGTCTCCTCCTATCTCTCTGGTTGGTCACAGTTGATGTTGGCAGGAGGACAGAGGTCGACCCCTAGACCTCTCGTTTACAGGGTGCCTCAGGTTTCAGTCCTCTCTCCCCTCCTATTTAACATCTACGCGAAACCGCTGGGTGAGATCATCTGACGATATGGGGTGGGGTATCAGCAATATGCTGATGATACCCAGCTGTATATCTCCACCCCGTGTCAGTTCAGTGAAGCGGTGGATGTGATGTGCCGGTGCCTGGAGGCTGTGAGGGTCTGGATGGGAGTCAACAGGCTCAGACTTAACCCAGACAAGACCGAGTGGCTGTGGATATTGCCTCCTAAAGACTATGTTGACTGTCCATCCTTGGTTCTGTGGGGGGGGGGAGAAACTGTCCCCCTCAGAACGGGCTCACAATTTGGGTGTCCTCCTAGACTCACAGCTAAGATTAGAGCAACATTTGGCAGCTGTAGCTAGTGGGACCTTTGTACAGATTCGCTTGATGCACCAATTGCGACCCTACTTGGATCAGGAGGCTCTCTTCACAGTTACTCATGCTCTTGTCACCTCACGGTTAGATTATTGCAACACGCTCTATATGGGGCTACCCTTGAAGTATGTTCGGAGACTACAGTTTTTCCAGAATGCAGCTGCACGAGGTGTCGTGGGTGCACCTAGGTATACCCACATTACACCAATTCTCCGCGAGCTGCACTGGCTCCCTATTGGTCTCCGGGCACAATTCAAGGTGTTGGTTATTACCTTTAAAGCTCTGCATGGCTCAGAGCCAGGCTATCTTCGAGACCGCCTTCTACCGCATAGCTCCCAGCGACCGGTAAGATTCCACAGAGTTGGTCTCCTCCAGGTCCGATCAGCTAAACAATGCCAGCTGGCGGGTCCGCGGGGGAGGGTCTTCTCTGTGGCTGCCCCAGCTCTCTGGAACCAGTTACTTCCTGAGATCCTCCACCCTATTGGCCTTCTGGAAAGCGGTGAAGACCTGGCTTTTCCGGCAGGCTTGGGGCCATTGATCTCGCTGTTGCAATCTTGAGAGATCCGGCCATGAATGGTGTGCATGGGCTTTTAATGTTTTTTAATGTTTTTATAATGTTTTTTAATAATTTTTCTATGTTTATTGTTCACATTATTTTTGCTGTAATCCGCCCAGAGTCCCTTCGGAGTTGGGTGGCATAGAAATGCGACAAATAATTACATTACATTACATTACATTATTATTAAATTAAATTAAATTAAATTGCCAAGATTATTTAGCTACCACATTCACATCCTTTAAATACAAGATCTTACTGCTCTTGGGAACTAAGGAAAAGCTATAAATGTATATATTTTTTTAAAAAAACCACTGCCAGTTAAAATCAGTTGGTTTAAATAAAGAAAGAAAGAGGTAAATAGAAAGTGTTACTCAATAGGAACTATCTTCTTCCTTGCTTAATGCTTTTCTTTAAATATAAACTGAATATTTCTATCCTTAGACTAAAATGACAACACAGCTTTTAAAGTTTAAAATAATAGCCACCCTTAAAGAGTAGGAAAACAGTAACAAAGAGATAATGTAAATAATTGGCATTACAATTCAACTCAATATTACTTTGTTATGAAAGTAAGATATCTAACCAGTTCCATCAATCTTTTGCTGTTGACACATCTACACTAATGAATTTTCTACATCATATTTATTTTCTTGGTAAACATTTAAAAAAATCCTTCAGAAATGTTACATTTTTATTCAAGCACAGAAGTTTATTCTTAGTATTTGGAAAGAAAGAGAGAAAGGGGTTTTTCTAAATTTTATTCAATTTCTAAGAATAAGTATATAGATAACCATCACTTTTTATGTCTACAAAAGATGTGGTTATCAAATATATATATAACCAGCCTACTTGGAGACAGATGAAATTTCAATCACACATTATAGCAATACTATATTTAATCTCATGTTGTTACTGTATTTAATTGAGTCAAAGTTATTTTAGTTTAGTTTGTGTATGTTTATATGTATTTTATAAAGATAAGTACCTAAAGAATAGGTGCAAAGGTATTAGGTAGCCTAGCAACCTGGACACCTGTCCAACAAAAGGAATCGCATACAAAAATAATCTACTGGTTTTCTTCAGCATTCAAATATAGCTTGGAATACAGCTACAGCTTGGGAAAAAGTTTTCATAAAAACTATCATTTCTGAGGTGGCGTAGATAAAAAAATTAGTACAAGAATGTCTTTACTAAAGTTGGCTGTAACCAACTCTTCCCTAGATCAGCCCTGAAAAACTGATGGACACTCCAAAGATGACTAAAAATCTTCCATTATCTGTCACTTTCCAGAACATCTAAATCTCTTCTTTTTTCAGAATTGTAAAATATTTTTCACAGATAAAATTTTGCCTATAGCTTCTGATTTCAGTCAAGGTATAGACTTATTTTCAAAATCTGTGTTTGAATCTGATACTTCCAATCAGGACATGGTAAGTTAGACATCCCTGAAAGAGCAGGGATGATGGAGATTGGCAGCCAACAGTAGATTCTGGCTGGCAAAATCTTAGGAGAAAGGTGGCGCAACTTTATTTTGAACAAGTATTTCTTGTAAGTGGGCTGTAGGAACCATGGTTTTTGAGGTTAGCTAGAAGTCAAGCGATTCCCATTAAGCTCACAGTTGTAATGTAGACTACATGGCCTTAAAACTCAGCCAAGCCCATTTCTTAATAACTTTTGGAATGACCATTTTTACTGCTCTGGAACTTTTGGAAGTTTTATGGCATTCACTAGATAGGTTTCCTTCAATCCTTAACAAAAGAGGTTTTATGTACGAGTTTAAGGACTTACAAAAATTATTTTGAGAGGAAATAAACAGTAAAAGGTGATTAGAATGATATTCTGAGAAAAAATAAAAATGTCAATAAAGTATAGCAATCAGGAATCAAGCTCATGTAGAGGGAGACTATATCTTTTAAATATTATTGCAATTTAAGATTGTATTGCACAATATTCTGTTTCTGACTTTGTTTCCACAAGTAGCAAAGTAGTAGTAGAAACTTGTTTCTTTCTATGTATTTTATTTCTTACTGTATTACTAATATAGTTTCATATTATGATTCCAAATCAATTGAAAGCTCAAAGGCAAAAAAAATGGAGATATTATTAGATATTGTGGAATCACCAAATTAAGGGGGGCACCTTTAGGGCTGAATAAAGAGACATTCCAGTTTAGAGTTTGATCAGGGGAGGTCAAACCAGTGGTGGGATTCAAATAATTTAACAACTGGTTCTCTGCCCTAATGACCAGCTGGGTAGGCGTGGCTCAGCAGTCATGTGACTGTGTGGGCATGGCCAACTCAATGTCACTCATGTCGATGGGCGCTTCACCTTAGCTGTTACAGTGTAATAAGGGTTAACCGGAGAGGCAGTTTCTGTAAGCAGGGCAATAAAGATTAGGCTAGAAACAACACCAGAATGTTTCCTTCCTGCCTCCCTTACAGGATTAGCCCTGTAAAGTGGAAAAAAACAAAATAAGATTTCTTCCAACAATTGGTTCTCCAAACTGCTTAGAAAATTAACAACCGGTTCTCCCGAATAGGTGCGAATTGATTGAATCCCATCACTGGGTCAAACCCTTTTGACTATATGTGCCGTTTCCCAAGGGAAAGTAGAGGGAAAGTAGTCTGGCATGGTTCTTGTAATATAGGTGATTGACAATAAAGTAAAACTTGGGCCTATTCATGAGTGATTCTGGTTGCTTGCATCTGTCACTAAGATGTGTTTTTATTCAGTTTCTTAAATCTCCCTACGTACTTAAAAATCAAATATATCAATATTCTGAGAGGATGGCAGCTAAAAAGTTGATATCAGGCCAACTTAATTTTAAATCCTGGTGACTACCTACAAAATTTTCTTGGCAAGAATACTGAAATGATCTGCCACTACTTTGCTTGGGAGTGTTATTCTACAATTTCTTATTCTACAGTACAGTACTGAGATTTTTCTAGTTGTCCAGAACAAATTGTTTTCTAGTTAACTGTAATAAATCCATTCCCCTATTTCCTTAAATCCTCCTAAAGAAGGCCAATTTATCGCTTATCCGCTAAGTCAGTTTTCTGCTGTTATATAAGAATGCAGGTTTGAACTTCAGGAAGGCATATGGAGTCAACTCAGTTGTAAGTCTGTAAGTTCCATTGAATCTACTGCTTTCAAATCAGATTCCTTTTGTGGATTTAATTTATACAGTTACTTGCCTCTGAATATTTTCCACAGTCTTTATCAATTCATCAAACTTTTTTTAAAAAGTTTTCAGCTAGGAATTACATGGTCTTCTTTGAGAGTCAATCTCATTCCCTTGTCTCTAATCTGATATGTTGTTGTTCTATCCAGTAGAGTTCTTCAAAACAGAATAAGAAAATAGGCAGGAAAAAAAGGGAATATATATATATATTCTGGATATTTCAATACAAAATTAAAAGATTGAAAAAATAAGCTCCAAACTTTTTACAAATTGATAAAATACAAAATCCCTGTAATGAATGTTCAATAAAAATGAAAATAAAATAAAAGCACTTTCACTATCAAGGAACACACCGTGATTTTCCTTACAGAAAAGCAGGAGTTAATGAAAACAGCCAAACAAATCAAAGCCAAAAGCAAAAAGAATAGATCAAATTCAGCAAGGGATATTCAACTAGCCAGTTAACTTTTAAAATTAAAAAAAAGACCAAAGCAAAACAAAGACTACAAAATGAAGTTAAAAACCAGGCTTGCTTAAGAGAATGGTCTTCTGAGATGAAAACATGGCTAAAAGACCAGTGACATTCTAGTTGCTCCCACAGGGAACTGCAGTCTTTCCTCCTTCCGAAGAAAATAAGATTTTGCCATAGTAGCAAAATCAGCAGATTGTCAGCAGGAGAGAAAAATCTTCCTACCAGTGAGCAGCCATCTTGGGGAACCAAATCTCAATCTCTCCTTTTGCAATGAGAGAGTTTGTATGGAAGTTTCCCCCCCCCCCCTTAATCTAGCAACTATGCCTAATTATTTCCAATATATAAGATTACTTATGTTTATTGCCTTACATTTTTCCTGCAGTACAACTACTGTATGGATCATATATTTTTAATAGCTGTAGCACACACTCAAATTCAGTTTAAACTTAAAAAAATCTGGAATTCAAGATCTAATACTGACTGGATTCACATAACTTGTGGTGCTATTCGTTTCTGGTTTATTGTATAATCCAGTACTGACTAGTTTCATACAATGTACTAAACCAGAGGTCCTCAAACTTGGCAGCTTTAAGACTTGTGGACTTCAATTTCCAGAATTCTCCAGCCAGCATAGCTGACAAGTCTTAAAGCTGCCAAGTTTGAGGACCTCTGTACTAAACCATAAACGTGTTTGATGTATTCTAATGTCTAGCTTTGACAAAAATTAATCAAACTATTTGCCCAAACCAATAAAATTATATTATAATTTGACTCAGTGCACTGTATGAACAAGTTCTCTGAATCACTACTTCAGTGAATTACAGAAAAGTGTTTTAAGTAAGGTTGCTGTCTTGTATTTATTGTTTCCTTATAATTTCTACTATAACCCATAAAAGGATAACTAACAGGTTCCTTACAAAGCTGCATTGTTTCAAATTTCTCTAGGAAAAAACCTAATTGCTGCACTCTTCTTGGAAAATGCACTCAAGTTACCATTGTAATTCTGTTCCTGAAGCCTGACAATTTACTCGATGTTCCTTTGTTTTATGTGAAGGCCTAATATACAGTAAAGAATACTGTTTTTACAACTAATCTTCCTAAAATAACAGATCATTTCATTAGTAGCAATGGCAGACTGAGGATTCAGCTTTATTCAAAATTATGAGATTTTAGGCAAACATGGTATAAAAAGAAAATCATATAGTAAGTTTCTTCATGGATGCTGTTTTGTCCAAGCTGTGTCAAACTAAGTGCCGAATACTTACTAACGGATGAAGGCTATGCTACCAACTTTTTCTTGAACCCTCCAACTTTGCCCTGCCCCTTAACTCTACAGTGCTTATGACAGCTACTTTACAAACCTCAATGTCTTATCTTACTTTTTGTCAGCTCAGCAAGGGTATCATTTTTGTGATTTTTATGGTACGTGAGACGTAAGAGGAAGGACACAAAAGGAACACAACAATCAATTAGAGATTAGAACAAAAAGAACAATACTAAACAATATTCTAATACCGTTTTACAAAGTCTCAGTAAGACTACACTGGGAATACTGTGTCCAGTTCTAGTCAACCCAATATAAAAAAGATGTTGAGACTCAGAAAACAGTGCAAACAAGAATGATTAGGAGACTGGAGCTAAAACATATGAAGAATGCTTACAGGAATTGGGTATATTTAATCTAATGAAAAGAAGGACTAGGGGAGACATGATAGCAGTGTTCCAATATATGAAGGACTCCTACATGAGGGTCAAACTATTTTCCAAAGCACCAAAAGGCAAGGCAAGAAACAATGACTGAAAACTAACCAAGGAAGGAAGCAATCTAGAACTAAGGAAAAATCTCCTAACAGTGAGAGCAATCAACAAATGGAACAAATTGCCTTCAGAAGTTGTAGGTGCTCCATTACTAGAGGCTTTCAAAAAGGACTGGACAACCATTTATCTGAAATGTTATAATGGCGTCTGCAGCTCAAGGAGGAGATTGGACTAGAAGACCTCCAAGGTCCCTTCCAACTCTATTCTATTTTCTATATTCAGTATCCATGAAGGTTCAAAATTTTCGGCCACATATGATGCAGGTCCGCTAAGTTAAAAAAAAACAAAACCTTTTAAATATACTACACGAAGCTATTTTTTTCAAAGATTGTACAGTACCTCCCTAAAACATGCCTTCAGTAAAGTCACATGAAGCCACATTCAGTCAACTAACTACAGAACATATTCAACAGATAAATATATTCCAAGATGCTTCTGTAACAGCAAGAGTAAGGGCCAAAGAAAATGATGTGGCCAAAGCCAATATTTAGCTGGCTATGCCTCTCAATCAAGTAGTTTAAGAAAACCTGGTAGAGAATAAATTTTAATTCAGATGTACAGTATATTGATTACATTTATTTTTCATCACAATTAAGCATAAGTTGAAAAGTATTAAGAATTTGATTCTTCTCCAACACATATACGGTCCATCCAGGGGTGGGTTCTAAATTTTTTTACTACCAGTTCTGTGGGCGTGGCCTATTTTGTGGGCATGGCTTGACGATCATGTGACAATTCTTTAGGATTTAGCAGAGGTACTGGTCTACCAGGCTTTTAACTGCTTGCAGAGCTGTACCGGTCTACTCATTTGTTTTTGCAGGCACCGGTCTACCCATTTATTTTTGCAGGCACTGGTCTACTCATTTGTTTTCTTTTAACACTGATCAGCTGTAGGGCGGCCCTTTGAAGCCCTGCAGCAAGAGTTTAAACAGTTTTTTTCCCTCTGGCTGATAGCTGTGACTCAGAAGGCAGCAATAGATTAGGGGTGGGGTCAAATAAAAGATAAGAATAATGCGGGGGGTAGGTGGGTTGGGGGGCGGGGGGGCAGAACCGGTCCAATGACATATTGTCACCGCTACCGGCTCGCGGAACCAGGCCGAACCGGGAGGAACCCACCACTGGGTCCATCTCCCAAAACACGTCTATATAACAGATTAAATTGTACAATGATTGCCCTAATATTCTTTGAATCGAATAGAATTAGAATATTCCACAGATCAATTTATCATACAACATAGCTTCCTTAGCTAAGATGCAAGCTCTTTCTAAATGACAAAACTGTAATTCTTCTTTTGTCATTATTTATTCTGTTCTTATAGGAAAGTAGCACTACTGGCCCCTTTACTTAGTAAGCTGAAAGAGCCTAGTGTGTTTCTTTAATTTTCAAAATACATCATATTTAAGAATCAATGAGGAAACCAAATTATGTTAGCTACTGGATAATGAAGATCATTAATTTTAGCTTGCAAAATATACCAACCATTAAGCAACTGCTCATCCTAAAGGCTTATTAGTGCAATAGGAAAATTACATTCATTAATAGAGGTTGTTACACTGCATCAGCTGCATTTCTGGCCTCCCACCTACATCAAAAGATGCAAACCTGTTCCAACTTCATGATTCAAAATATTCTCTTCTATAAATATAAGAATTTATAAGTAAATAATGAATATAGTACATGATCTATAGCTTAGTCAAAAATTAGATCAAAGATGAAAATGTTCTCTCCTGTATAGAGAGATATACAGGTAGTCCTCAACTTAAAACTACCATTGAGCCAAAAATTTCCATTGTTAAGTGAGATAGCTGTTAAGTAAGTTTTGCCCCATTTTATGGTTTTTCTTGCTACAATTGTTAAGTGAATCACTGCACTTGTTCAGTTAGCAATATGGTTATTAAGCTAAACTAGTTTCTTCTTTGATTTTGCTTGTCAGAAGGTTGGAAAAAGTGGTCACTGCAACTGACCACATTCATAAACATGAATCAGTTGTCAAACATCTGAATTTTGATCATGTGACCATGAGGATACTACAACAGTCGTAAATGTGAAAAACGATCATGTCACATTTTTCAATGCCATTGTAATTTTGAATGGTCACTAAATGAACTATTGTAAGTCAATGACTTTCTGTATTAGGGCCAAGAGAGGTACACTGACATATAGACACTGATAAAGGTGAACACCATCTATATGCCTGGGCTTGAATCTTGACTGAAAAAAATGAATCCACTTTCTGAAGCTTTCTCTCTAACTGAATTGCTTAGATAAAGCAATTATTCACTCTAGCACAGGGGTCTCCAACCTTGGCAACTTCAAGACTTGTGGACTTCAACTCCCAGAGTTCCTCAGCCAGCAAAGCAAAGCTGGCTGAGAAACTCTGGGAGTTGAAGTCCACAAGTCTTAAAGTTGCCAAAGTTGGAGACTCCTGTTCTAGCATGTTCATATCTCTCAATTCTTTGTTTTCTTTTTGAAGTTCTAAGACTGTTAAAACCTCTGAATTGTATATGGGCTTCCACAGGAAGCCAGTAGAAAAAAGGTGCTTAGTTTAACATTATTTGAGTGACAGGTCCATTTGCTCAGTCAGTCATCATAATTGGCAGCCTCTGTTTTATAGCAATTCTGCTTTATTACATGGATCAAGATCTGGGATTACCGCAAAACTAGAGATGAATGTGAATATGGACTACATAAATGTTGCATGCACAGCCCTGGGTTGAATGCAGGTAGAAGTTACTGCAAGAATTTTTTACATATCATGGACCCTATCAAGAATATTTATTCTTGAAAAAGGTCACTTCCATGCAAATCTCTCAACTCTAAAAGATGATTCTGGCAACCTGAATTATTTTCATGACAATATTTGATGCAAATACTTCACAAAGCTGATTTCCTTAATTCAATACATTTTTACTTTTTAAAGACTTACATTTCCCATTCTGTAGTCACCATTACCAAGCTTTCTAAATCTAATATTACTAGTCAAGCAAACAAAGAATAATATGGTTTCAATTCAGATATTAAATTTAAAACAGAAAAGAAAAAGAAGATAATTCTTAGGAATCTAAGTGTTGAAGCCATATTACCTTTGGAGTTGTAATATGTTTCATACAAACTGCCCCCCATACTCTGCTGCTACTACCCATTTGTACAGTAGAAAGCTATTTTTAGTGGCTGTGGTTTATTAGACACAGATGGCAAAAGTCAATTCCAATAAGAGTAAAGACGCAAGACAAACTAATGATGTACAGCCATATCCACTATGGCTGAATAGCCTATGACAACTTTGCCATGAATAACCTATGGCAACTTTAAGAAAGATTATGGATTTACAGAAAGACAGTAAAGGCAAGATAAAACAGTTATCTGCTTTACCTGAGCTTACAAGGCCAGCCTACAGAGTAGCATATTAATACTTTTCTCTTTGAAATAGCCAGCAGTTTAGCTAGCTTCTCTCAGCTAGACATTAACCATGAGTAAATAAAATATTACTAAGTAACGTATTTTCTTACTTGCTTTTTAAGTAGTCCAACCTACCGTGTTTTCCCAAAAATAAGAACTCCACGGATAATAAACCCTCCCCTAAAAATAAGCCCTCCCCAAAAATATTTAACTGCGTGCACAGCCAGTCCCCACCATTTCTTCTGGTAATGGTTAGGGAGACAGAGCTGTAAATAAGGTGAGACGGCAAGAGGAGCCCCGTCTTGCTCCATGCACCCCAAAATAATAAGACCTCCCTGAAAATAAGGCCAAGCACTTATTTCGGGGTTCAAAAAAATATAAGACAGGGTCTTATTTTTGGGGAAACACAGTAGAAACTACTCCAAATTATCACTTAGTCTCTTGACACCGAATTAAATTAGTTTAAGAATCATTAAAAGTATTATATAAGACTCCAAATTATTTATCAAAACTATAACATTTATAGATAAATACATGGAACGGGGGGTTGCTTTCAAATGTACTACTTATTTTAGATTTTACAGAATCTCTCCTCTATTTTATCAATTCAGAAACAGCATTTGCTGAATGAACTGAGAATTTTATATTACACGTCAAAAGCACAAAGCATTTGAAAAACTCTGCCAAGAAAAGCTGAGTTTTAGTATTTCACAAGTCTGTATCTGCTTGGCAAGCATTGATGGAAATAGGGCATTCTCCTTCAATTTGTTTCTGAAGAGAAGAAAAGAGCCTATAGATAAACCTACGCTGCCAAAAAACAGCAGGCTTGGTTACTGCTGCTGTTCATTTTGTCATTTCCAATCATAGAATCAAAAGAGTCGTCAATAAGGCTAAAAGAATTTTTTGATCTTATGGTTCCTTTTAGAATATACATGATTTCTTTAGCCTGTAGGCAATTACAGGAAAGTGACACAACTGAGAATGTTAGCAGCTACAACTTTAGTTCAGAAGAGAAATAACTAAGAAGAATGATTACTTTAAAGAATTCTACATGAATATAATAGAACTGTGACTAGAATTTTAAAAACGGACCTGTCATTCATAAAGCAGTCAAATATTGTGGCATTTTACAACATGCATGTTAGAATTCATATTTTACAATAACAGCAAATAATATAGCGAAATCTGTGCTGATGTATGGGGTCATTTTGATTCAAAGAGTCTTGAAATTTCAGGAACTTGTTTTCATAAACACTGAAATCCATGCATAGGAAAAACTACTAGTGCTAACACCTACGGTTTTTGGAAAGAATGCAAAAAGTGAGCCCAAAAATATGAAGTCAAGGATTTTAAAGAGCAAACTTAGCGGCTTAAGGTTTGCAGTTATGAGAGTGACCTGGGAGCCATAAATGAGATACTGAAGCAGTGCATGTTTTAAAATCTCTACTCAAAACTCAGAAAACCTTCTTCCATCAGAGTCCATTTGGAATCATAAAGAAAGCCCTTTTGGGATCTACATTGGAAAAGACAGCTGATAGGGGAATATTTTCCCCCAAAATTTCCTTCATTAACCATTCTAGAGTGGGGGGGGGGGGAGTAACATCCTGAGTTGCATAGCATACCAGTTTAACAAAAACATTTTCCTTTTACTCAGTCTTGTCCAAAAACATCATTTTACTTGTCTACATACAGTTATATGAAAGAATTTTCTAAAAATCCCAAATTTTAAATGCATCCTCTTCTGTCCCTCCAAGCTGGTGTCTTCTAGATTTTGAAAGTTCAAACCTCATTAGTTTACAGTAAAGCAGCATAAAGAATGGAACAGTACTACTTCTTTTGTTTATCATGGCAATAGTGTTTTATTTGTTGACCTGGTCAACATATTGGAAGGGAAATCATAAAGTCAACAAGATTTTCTGTGTTTCTAGGAACGTCTCCTTAGAAAAGCTTCCTTTAAACTTAAAACCACTCTTACAATAATGCAATACTTTTTAAGTTTTGCTAAATAATGGGCAATAGAAGTTTGATACCAAACAAAGTTTGGGTGTTTGAATACATTATATTAAGTCATACAAGCAGTTGGTGGGTTCAGGTATGTGAAACTGAAAACAAACCATTGGGATTTATAAACCATGATTTATGGAATACTATGCTCCCCAAATTCAGTCAGTGGTACTTCTTCATGAATAAGTGATTTAGCATACTATCACTTAGCCCACTAACCCTGATGGCATGCTAAGTGATGAGATCAGCAGGGAAGAAAGAGGCTCGTTGCTGGCTGACAAAGTTAGAATTTGTCAGCCAGCAACTGGCTGTCAAATCTAGATTAAATTTATTAAATTTATTTATTAAAATTTAATCTAGATAATTATTAAGCCTGGGTGAAATGTAGATTTGCTTTGTTTTGTTCTCCAAAACTCTATATTGTTTCTTATCATGTCCATATCTACAAATGATAAAAATGTCTGTATACATGCTTGTGCTTGAACAGAAATCTCATTTGCTTTTGTGAAAGATGAAGCATTCTAAGAAAAAATTGTAAAAAAAAAGAAGGTTGCAGCTTTTTCGTAACATTCTTCAGCTTTTGGGAAAGTTGAGTCTTCCAAGCTTTGCAAGGGACACCTTGATGGATCATCAGGTACACAAAGCAAAAAAAAAAATCATCATAGAATCAAAAGGTCCACTTTGCACAGTCCCTCAACATACCGTATTTCCCATAATATTTTAGCTTTAAAGAGATGCCTTGCTCCATCTTTTCTCAAGAAAGTAACAATCCTTAGAAGTTTGTGCAGCCTTACAAAATATGTCCTTTAAATCCTATACTTTCGTCTGTTTCTCTGTAAGACAAGTTTTATGTCAAGAGTGTTAAACCACTTCCATAAAAGTGAAAATAAGCATTCAAACAGGTTTTACACAATATTCTTTGGAATGAACTTGTTTTAGTAGATATAATATTAATTATTCAAGTAGGAAATCCAATCTCAATCTAATAAACCAGGAGAAGGTACAACAAATCTTAAATAAGCTAAGGTTATGAATAGTTATTACTGAACTGCTCTCAATTCCCTTCTATTGTGTTCTAAATCACTTTTGGAAAGCTGAGTCAATGAGCCAGAAGTTGGGGTCATTATGTGATACATAAATCAATCTTGTCAGTTAATTCCTGAGTTAAGCCTTTAAATACTGCTTTTCACATTAGAAGAACTCGTCAAAGGCTTTTCCTTTATTTTACAAAAAGCATGCTTGAAATACAATTTAACACTATGTAAGAAAACCTAAATAATCACTGCACTTGAATGAAGTTAAACTGCATAAGCAGGATACAATAACATAAAGCAGGAAAAACAATTTAATACAGAAAATAACATTTCAAATATTAACTGCTATTAGAATTTAAATCATTTCCACAATAACCCTTTTAAATTAGCGTGGTCTCTCCCATCGGAGGCACTTCAGAAATATTACATTGTTAAGATCAGAAATTTGCAACCAGAAAGGGCCAAAAGTTGAAGGAGAAAACATCTGCAAGCCACAAAGTGGTAGAAAGGCTAAATTAGTCATACTGACAATCACCATGTCTTACAGCTGAAACAATCATATTTTCCTACTTAAATGTTTTTTAAAGACATCATTTCCAATAAATCCAGATATTAGTAAGTATAAATAAGACTCTTATTTTTTTTTTCTGATGTGGGATCAATGTCTTTAACAAATGCATGATAATGAGAATTAAACAAGTGATATATCAAACTACACCTGTTGAATTTGGTTGGGGAAGTTAATAGTGGTAAAAAACATAGATTGGGAACCCATCAAGGAGAAAATCTATGTAGACACTTAAGAGTTGATACCAACTTGATAGCACATAATCAAAAAATCAATTTGTTATAGGTTAATATAGTAATAAAGTACTCTGGTATATTTGTTTCTACAATTGATAGATTTGAGCTTTTATCAGATGAGTTAATATCATTACAATAAGTGTTAACTCATTTATTGACCTAATTCATTTCAAAGACAGTTATTCTAACTTTTTACTGAATGACTGTCACAGAAAGTTATTAAAATATTTACAGAACATCATATTAACCATTCCAAACTAGATTTATGCTGGGCATTAGCTGCCAGACATTAGCTGGGCTTAATTTCAAGTAAAAGTCTACAGTAAGTCTATAGCTTTTAATTCAAGTTAAATAATTTAAGCAGTTAAAAGGATTTTTTAAACAAAAGTTGGAAGAAGTTTCCTCTAGTACTTTTTTTTAAAAAAATAAAAATAAAAATCAGATGAAAGATTATCTATTATAAGGATATTAGCAATCATCATACAAGAAACATGACTGCATACACATTTAGAAGCAAAACAGCGTAACACCTGAGCAAACACATAATTCTCATGACATAATTCAAAAAAAAAATCATCAAACCCCACCCTAAAGTAATTGTTTGTGTACACTTATGGTGAAACGTGAAGTTCATTCTAATTCTCCACTCTAACACCCAACATTTGTAAAGTAGACAGTGTCTGATTTCAGACTGCAGCCTCATTCACATCAACATTAAAACTTTTGAATAGTGTTAGTATACCATTTATATGCTATTAAAGTTTATATACACATCAATCTCTCTTTGGCCAATTGCTCTGGTCTTCCATACAAAAACATCAGCTCAGAATAAACAGAATGGAAAGTATATAACTTCAAAGTACCCAAAAGTGTACTTTTAAAAAAGTATCTTAAATGAGTTTTCATATTATGTTTACTCATTATGTTCAGCTATGGTTGTTGTCCAGACATTGATAAAACTAATGAAGGACTTTGCTAGTATCTTAACCTTATCATTTCTTTTCATAAATAAGAATGCTTAATGCCAAAGTATTAGCATCATAAGAAGTACAAACCATTATTTTTGAATTATCTGTAAAAATATGGTAGATCAGTGTTTGCTAACATTTGTAATTTATGAACAATAGTATTATTTTTAAGAGAGTGCTATGGATTAAAACCCCACTTTTATCCAATAGAAATAAGTGCAAACTATCACAAAGTTTGTGGTAACTGGGGGTGAAAATCAATGCACTCAATTACCACTCAAACAGGAAATATGTACTCATTACATGACAGACTAAGTAACAAAATCCATTTGAACATCTTTAAAAAAAACAGATTAAGAAAAACACTGATAACAAACACCAATCTACTAATTTGGTGCTCAGAAGCATTTTCCACTGAATTCACGGTCTCTCCTGGTAGCAAGCAGAAAATCAAAGTGACAGTCCTAGAAATTAATAAGTAAAGGACACACTCTGTAGCAGAGCAGCTTTCCAATTCATATTTCACATTCTGCAACTAAACAACTAAAACAAATGGCTAGAAAAACTATTTCTGCAAAATGCATACCATTTACCATGACTATAAACTTGAGATACCATGCTATTGCCTTGGTTTATCCCCATCACCATGAACAGATCCCTATTTCTCATATTTTCTTTCATCAAATAATATCTTTTGCCACTTTTGTAGCTACCAGGATTTGTCAAAAGCCAAAACAAACTTCTCTCTGTGAGAGAAAACAAAGCAAAACAAAGATTCTGAATTGATACAGTCTTGAGCTCCTGACAACCTATGGAGCAGAAACCAAAGTGCTGGCTGGTGGATTCAGAAACATCAACCGAAATGCCAAGGGAGTTCAATATGGAGATGTTCAAGAAATGTGAGCAAACTCTCTTAGGAAAATATTAGTGTCTCAAGGGCAGAAATTACCATCAGTGTGCACTAGGGTATGGAATCTCTACATCTTCAAGCTATTCAACAAGAAAGTACATTAATCACTTTGTGAATGCATCGTTATTATTCATAGTAAATATAAATAATACAAGTAACAAGCTTCTTCTCCAAGTACAGCTTAGAAAAAACTATAAATACAATGTTAGGGCTTTGGGCAGGTACTTTTAAAAGAGAAAAATAGAAACACCAATTCCTTCCAAAGAACTATTTTCTAAACAACACAGGACATACAATTCAGTCAGAATAAAGTACTACTACAATAAGTATTATTTTCTTCCCAGGATGTATTCACTCTGAATGCAAACATCTGTAGGCATAAATTTCAATGAATGATTAATTCCAATTAAATATGTATAGCTCAGGCTGCTCAAGTCAAGTTATGCCTTCAATATACACCTTCAAGCAAGCATTTCAATGGTTCAGAAACTAGTAATTTAACCTGTTTTAATCTAGTATAAAAATGGGGAAACACTTTCTTTTCTTTTCAGTAGCTGCATTGTTCTGAATGCTTTAAAACTATACAATACAGTGTACTTAATATGCCTAATTAAAAATAGATGAAGCAAGCAGATAGAAAATGGCTTACGGGTGCTTTCCAATTCACAACAGTTTTGCATCCCATCTCAATTCTGTCATTCATTGAGAAGCATTTTACACACTGAGTGAACTTCTTGGCTTTGACCCTTCTAAACAGGCCAAATTAGAAACAGGGAAAGAAAAGACACAGTGATTGCTTTGCATCAGCTGTAACCCTGTTGCATGCATGCATGCATGATGCTGCTTTCAAGTTTCCTTACTTTTTTTCCATGAGACCGAACACTACAACCCACATTTAAACAAGGAGTCCTATTGCAGTAGAAAATCCGTCAGTTACCTATTATTAAATACACCATGACGAACATGGCAAACAGGCAGACTCAAAAAGCTTAACTCATTTCCATCAAAAGGGGTTATAATGTTTTTCTATCCACTCTTTCTAGACTAATGAAGGGAAAAAAACACCTTATTTTCCACCCTGAAAACCATTGTTCTCCCTTACCAATGGCCTATTTTTGCTTGGTGGTCATGATTTGTTGTTGTTGTTTTTTTGTAGCATGCTGAATACTTTTTTTCATTCCCCCCCCTTTTTTTTTTTGCAGCAGTTTCCATTCCCTGGACCTCAGAAATGCAATATATGGCTTTTATTATACAGTACGATTCTCATAAGCATCCAAAAAGATGGAAAATCTACCTTCCTCCCTTTCCCTCGGTGCTATTTAACACATCATCATCAATCAAGGGTTTTTATTCATTCGGGGACACCGAAGTCCTCCAAAGTAGCATTGTCTCTTTTCATTCCCCCTTTTTTTTAAAGGTTCCATTAAGCCAAAAGATCGATGCCTGCCTTCTTGATACATTATCTAGAGAAAGATTGGGGGGCGGAGGGAGGGAGATGATGCACTTTTGCAACTCCGGGCGACTTTTGTATTTTGCCGCCCCCTCCTCCTTCTTTTAATACTCCAAACCTTCTTTTAATACTCCAAAACACCCCATTGGGGAGCAATGGGAAAAGTTGGTCGCTGCACGGAGCGCCTCATAGGGGGACTAATTTTGGTCCTAAAATAAACTCAAGCTGCAATACAGAATTGACGAAAGGTGGTTGTTGTGGGGGAAGCCCTGCTGGATTCGTAAAGAACAGAAAGAGACAGAAAGCCGAAAAACTTCCCCGCGGAAAGATAATCCCGCCTGCAGCCAGGACGCAGGTAAGCAGCCTTGGGAGCGGGAAGGCAAAAAAAAAAAAAAAAGGCAGAAAGTGAATAGCACCCAGAAGCCCCGGAGGGCTTGCTCAGCTCACACTTACGTCTCGGAATTTGTTCCACTGTCCGACCTCCTTGTCGTATTGGGAGATGGTCGTAAGCCATTGCTTATCATCCAGGAAATTCCCGCTGTCTGACCTGCCTCCGGCTCCCGTCGCCGTCGCTGCAGCTATCGACCCGGCCGCCGCTGCCGCCGCCACGGCTGGATTGCACCAAGCGGCTGCCCACACGCAGGCGAAGGCTGCTACCTTCAACATCTGGGGGGGGGGGGGGGAGAGAAACAAAAAAAGGGGGTGGTTAGCCCAAAAAAAAAAAAAAAGCAACCTAGGCGCACCGCGAGAGGCCCTCCCCAACCGAGCCAGTTTGGGGGGGGGGGGGGAAGGAGGGGGGGCTGCTAGTCTAGAAAAAGCGAAGCAACCGTGGGGGGGGGGGGCAAGCATTCCCTCCCTCCGACAAAAGAGTTGCGGGGTTTTATTTTTCCTTGAAGGGGAAGAATCTTTAAAATAAAAATAAATAAATAGAAGGGCAGATAACCAGGCGGTCCATCACCTTGCTGAAAATTCCACCGACTCCAGCGACCGAGAAGGCAGCTAGCTGCTGCTGCCGCCGCCGCCGCCGCTGCTGCCAATGGTATCTCTTCTTGAAGATGCTGCTATTGCAATCCGCCCGCCAGCCGTCCACTCAGCTCCTTTGCGCCCAGCGCGCGCTCTCCCGGCCGCCGCTGCTGCCGCCTCGCAGGCCCTCCTCCCCCCCACCACCCCTCCGCTCCCTTCAACCCACCCCGGCGCGCAACTCTCAACGAGCGGCAGGCAGAAGCCCGGGCTGTCTCCCCTTGCGGAGGGAGGGAGGGAGGGTGGGGGGGTCTCTGAGGATATGGGGCCGTTAGGCTGCCAAAGCTCAGCTCCAATGAGGCGGTTAGGCGGCGGGAGGCAAAAGAAGGGTTCGCTCTGCCGCTTTTATTTTGAAAGAATGTCGGCTCGGGGTTGAGGAGGGGGTAACCTGAGAGGGGAATAAGCCCTTTCCCCGCCTTTTTCTTGCTCTTTTAGCCGGAAAAGGGCAGGAGGCAAATCCTGCCAGAAAAGCCCGCAGGTTCAACCCATCACCTTCCATTTATCACGCTGGCATTAGCCTCTGAGCTTTGCCACCATTGGGGAGGGGTGGGGAGGGTGAAATGTGGGGAGGACCGAGGGGGGACATGGAATGTGGTATGCCAAATAAGGCAGAGATGGCCCCTACCTCAATTTTCTTTCTTTACTCCCCTTATTCTGTTGGGCTCCAAAGTTGGGGCAGCTGGGAAGAAAACACCAGAGGTTTCTTTCCATGGGGGAGCCAGTGAAAGTGGCATCTTTATCACCTCGCTATTCACTCATTCATTCCTCTGCTCCTCATTGCCGTGGCCAATTTAGGTTTCTCCTTAGGCTGTGTTCACATGACACAACACACGCTTGGTTATTTTTAGACCTGTGTGTGCTGTACAAACTCAGGCTTAGGGTGCCTGGATGTGGTGGCTGCTTTCTCTTTATAGTGACTGCACAGTCCTGGGAGGTGAACTACAGTGGCAAGGAGAGGCGTTTGGGGCTCTGCCTCTAAACTCCCTGATCGAATCTTGTCTGCTGCAATGTCCAAGAAAATAAGCAAAAGAGAGGCGGTTTGGGCTTGCACACTTTTGCTGTTTGTCCCCAGAAAACGGCAAAATTTGGAAAAGAAGGCCCGGGAGAGGAAGTTTCAGGAGATTCCTGAATGGAGAGGCAATTTAGAGAAAGTTCAGGTTGGGGCAAGTTTATATCAGCGTTTACGGAACATTGCGTCTATGAAGACTGTCCTATGTAAAGATGACCCTATGACATCTGCCATAGAACCTTTTTCTTCTGGTTCCAGCAGTAGCCACTATGAGACCTGTTGATGAATGGGTTGATGAAAGAAAATGACAGTAATAATATGGTGATCTAGTAAGGCAGTGGCAAAATACTTCTGAAAATCTTACCAAGAAAGTGTAGGGCCATGATGGTGAACCTATCTGCAAGCACACCACCCGTTGCCCCAGCTCAGTTCTACCTTGCGTACACACCAGCCAGGTGGTCTTCGGGTCTCTGCTGCGCATACATGGAGAGGGAGGTGCTCGTATTGCATTATGGAGGTTTGTGCATGTGCCCCCCCCACATCCCATTTTTGGCCTGGAAAGCCTTCTGCAGCAACTTGGAAGCCAAAACAGAGCACGGGGGGCAGGGCGCATGCGTGGGGATACTCACAGTCCATTTTGGGGGTTCACACACACACACACACATGCATTCGTGCACACAAGCGTGCTTTGGCACTCGGCACCAAAAAGGTTAACCATCACTGGTGTAGGGATTAGTCCAGGCATTCACCAAGAATCAATATTGACTTGAAGGCACAGGGCAGAAAAGGAAATGGAAGGGAAGAGAAGAGTATGGAATAGAGAATATGTGCATTCTTGCCTTCCAGAAATGGTCAGCAGTCTGTAATAGAACTGGGGCAAGCATTTATGTGACTCAGCCTTAAATTATTTCCTCTGCTGCCATCATTCAGAAAATATCATCACCTACATTTCTTCTGATAATTCACTATACCAGTGATTAATACTAACTACACAAGGGAAGTAATAATACTAAATTTTCCTCAATGTATTTATTTCTTCTTGACATAATCATATGGGGAGTTCCAACCCATACATTACATTCCTCATTAATCAAGAGTTTGTTGCCACAAGATCTTCATGCTACTAACCAATTGACTTAGTAAGTTTTCTATCTAACATTACAGATCATTGCCTATTTTTCCCATCAGTGTCTTATAGATAACATACGTAGGTAGGCAGATAGGTAGGTAGATAACAGACAGACAGATTTTTAAAAAAAAAAAGATCAAAGAAAAAGATTCAGAAAAGAATAAAAGTATAAGTGCAGAAAGGAAAAAAGGACCAAAGTAACAAAAAGTAACAAAGAATGAAATCCAGCTTTCTTGGTATAGATAGATAAGAAAACTCTTACTCTGAAGCTAACATATATCTACATAATTTTAATAATCCCATATAATACTAATAATCAAATTCCAAAATCAGCTTTTCATGTAATTCCATTCTTATAAAACTATTTCCAAGTAAAAATAAAATATGTCCAAGTCATTTCTTTCATCAAGATTGTCAATTTTATCATCAAGACCAATTCCACCAGCTTATCCCAAATTCTTCCAATGTAGACCTTCCATCTTTGACCATATAAAAGTCTCATGCAGTTATCATGTATAAGAACAAAGCTCCATAAAATGTTTTATTTGTCTATTAAGATTTTTTAAAAAGGCTTCTAGTTTCAATTAAACGTTCACTTTTAAAATCTTCTGCATCAAACACATTCTCCATCCCAATATCTTCTACCTTCGTTATATATTCACCAAAGTTTTTTTTTAAGAAATGTTCTCTTTTGATTAAATTTACAGTTTGATATTCCCTTAACCATTTTTGACAATTTATCTGCTATCATATACTAAAGAGACATCATTGGATAAAAATGCTCTTTAAGATTCCATTTTTCCCATTTTATTGTATAGTTTTTAACTTGTCCGTCCTATTTCCATTTTCAATAAAAGCTTATATGTGTTGGCAGTAATCTGATGATCATTTTTACAGAGCTCTACATCAAATTCAGTTTTACCTTTTTCAAATTGATAATTCTTTTTATCCAACTTAAAACTTTTCATTAGCTGAGCATAAGAAAGCCAATGACTTGTAAAACCTTCAATTTTTAAGTTAAACTCTCCTTAGGAAAAATTCAGCAAGTCAGCATAACTTAAACATTTTTGTTTAACAATCATTTTCCTTTTATGAAAAAGATTCCTGTAGTAACAATCATAAAGGAATTTAGATGACAATTTTACCATATACCTATTTCAAATTCTCTGTATAGCATATCTAATAGTTTTTGAAATCTATATTCACCTTAACTCAGGGGTGGGTTCTACATTTTTTTACTACCGGTTCTGTGGGCGTGGCTTATTTGGTGGGCATGGCTTGGTGGTCATGTGACTGTGGGCATGGCTTGGTGGTCATGTGACTGGGTAGGCGTGGCCATCTTGATGTCACTCATGTCAAGGATTATGGTTAGGGTGCCTGGCCTCTCCTCATCTCAAAGGCCTCAATGAGATACATTTTCCCTGTCTACTTATTTACTACTACTAAACATCCAAAATATACTATTTAGTCCTATGTACATATGCCATATGTGTACATACATATTACATAGTATAGTGTATAGGCACACAAAAAGATACATTATTTACTATATACAGTATACTGTATGTGTGTGTACACATACACACACACACACCTCTTCTAAAACTATACATATTCAACTTCACTTACTACATTTGGAAAAACACAGCCAGAGTCCACTTTCTGCCACACATTTAACTATAACTTTTGTACAAAGTCAGTCTGGGATTCTATGGATTGAAACAAAAAATTGTCGCTTACCAGGTCTGGTGAGGTTGAAAGGTTGTTTAACAGTTCAAGAGTTCTTTGAGGAGTCCAGCCTGCATTCAGCAGGCCTGTCACATGTAAAGCTTAATACAAATGCTGTCCTGGAGAAGCTTGAGAAAACAAAAGCTGGTCTGAAGTTTCAGAGTTGGAACATACAAGGGATTCAGAAAGCCGAAGTCCTTGATGATAGACATGAGGTGGAGCAGAATTGAGATCGAAGCAAGGTTGTTGTAAGCTTGGGTCTGTTCTTTCGGTGCTCGGGTGAAGAGGAAAAAAAAATTGGGTCCTTTCATGAAGAGGTTTGTACTTGCTGCATAGCTTCAATAGAAAGTTTTTTTAGTCTTTTTGATAATGATTGGTGCTGTTTTGTTAAGGATACAGTTAATGCATCAATCTCTTGTAAAGATAATTCATTCAGGTTCAAGGATTTCATGTTAGGAAAAATCGTTCTATGATTTTAAACTTTACAAAAAAAATTCATAGACCTGAGCAATAATTAACCATCCTCTGCTACCATTTGTCAGATATATATTGATGGTCTTGCTCATTCGGTTCTGTGAGAAGTTATTTGGTCAATACAGATTCAGGTTCAAAAAAGGTTGTTTTAATATTTACAAAATATATACATGCACACAATGATGAACAGGGTGTCCTGTTGCATTTTTCTTTTACCCTAACTGTATGACTCAGATGTTGAGAGGAGAGAGAAGTTCTCTTGTTATCTTGCTGATGGGGTGGGGGGAGATATCCAAGTGATTTCTTGGTAAGAATCCAATAAGAGAGTTCATTGGCTGATATAGTCACATATGATATCTGTAAAGACTTAACCCCTTCTAGTCTCTGGTGCATCACATGCAGGCAATATCTGACAACACATGCCTTCAGATTTACTTCCCTAGCCTGCACATGACTGTTAGAACCAGGAGAGATCATGGATTGAGTAAAATGTGAAACTCACATAACAACACTCTTGCTTAGCAACCAAAATTTTGGGCTGAATTCTAGTCATAAATCATGGATGATCTCTGCCTTTCTCTGTATGGCAGCCTTGTCCTAGTAAACTCCTCCTTTCTGACAATTTTCCTCTCTGTTAGAAGCACCAAAATAATCCAGTAAAGTTTCCTGCTGGAACAGGGGGTTGGACTAGATGGCCTCTAAGGTCATTTCCAGCCCTAAATTGCTGTCCTGTTTCAAAGCATCTTCTGAAGCCACGTTTAGTGTTGGTTTGTGTTCCTTCATTCCTTTTCTTTCTTCCTTCCTTCCTTCCTTCCTTCCTTCTCCCTCCCTCCCTCCCTCCCTTCCTCCCTTCCTCTTCCTTCCTTCTTTTTCTCTTTCTTGTCTCTCCCTTTCTTCCTTTCTTTCTCATCGTCAGCTGGGGGGGTGGGCAAAGCGGCAGCAGGGAGTCCCGGACTTTTCCTGGGTGGCTTTTGCCACTGCAGGCATCAGTTGTGCGGGAGCAGTGGAGGGGCATCCAAGAAATCCCAGTGCCCAGGCCCTTTTGCCCGCCTTCCTCCCCCACCACCGCCTTGTTGTTTAGGGTGCTTACCTTCCACGGCTGGTCCACCGTCCGGAAGGCAAGCTGACTGTAATTTTCGGCAGCCCCCAGCCAGACGCAACTGCTGGAAAGCAGCAGGCAAAAAAGCCTCTGAAAAGGCTTCTTTGGCAGCCGCTTTCTCTGCAGGCCACCAAAACATACCAGCAGAAAAAGCTGCTGCCATTTCCCCGCGCATGTGCATCCCATTGGACTTGCAAGGCAATGGGATGCATGTGCGTGAAGAACATGGTGGCAACAAGCATGATGGCCAGGGCAAGCGACTGGGGGAACCGGTTTGGGGCCTGGCCAGCTGGCCACCGTTACCGGTTCTGCGACCTTAGCCAAAATTTCACCAACGGTTCGCACGAACTGGGCGAACCAGGAGCAACCCACCACTGCCTTAACTTTGTCATACCACAAACAGTTATGCCATCCAATCTTAAATTTTGTCCTTTCTATTCCAATAACCTCCTATTTTTTATTTTCTTTTATCCAAACTAAGTAAAAAGCTGCCAAATACAGTTTCAAATTTGATACTCTTAACCCCCTCTTTCTTTATAATTCTGCAAGAATTTAATTCTCAGTTTCTTATCCTACCAAACAAATGTATAAATATTGTTTTGCAATTACTTAAATGGAAAACCAATTGTCAATACAGGTATTTGGAATAGAAATAACGTTAGGTAAAATACTCATTTTAATCATAGAAATTCTTCCCAAGAATGAATTGTAACTTCTCCCATCTCAATATCTTTTTTAACTTCATTCTATACTTTAGTATTGTTATTTTGAAACAATATATACTTCATATTAGACAAGGTAACCGCCCCAATATTTAAACCTTTTCTCAAGTTTAAAACCAGATTTCATCATCAAAACATCTTCGTTTTCTGTTTATTAGTCTAAAACCTGATAACACACCAAAATATTTCAGTTTGTTCATCAAAAATTCAATAACTTTCAATTCAATGATCTTTCAACTGTAAGATCCAAAATGAAATGAAATAAGAGAATGAATGGTACTCCTTTGCATATTGCATATGCAATACAAGTATAATGCTGGAGTATGATTCACTAGTGAGTGACCAGGGGTGGTATTCAGCGGATTCTATCCTGTTTCCCCGAAAATAAGACATTCCCTGATAATAAGCCTAATCAGGCTTTTTAGCACGTGCTATAATAAGCCCCCCCAAAATAAGCCCTCTCCGAAAATATTTAAATGCAGAGCTGGAAATCAGATAAGACGGCAAGAGGATCCCCATCTTGCTCCATGTGCCCCAAAATATTAAGACCTCTCTGAAAATAAGGCTAAGTGCTTACTTTGGGGTTCAAAAAATATAAGGGTCTTATTTTCAGGGAAACACAGTATCCAGTTCAGGCAAACCAGTAGCGGTGGCTGCGAGATGCTCTGCCCACCCGCCTGGATGTCATCACATCTCATTTTTCCACGTTTTTGATGCTCTGCACATGCCCGGAGGTGGCGTGCAAGAAAAGCATGTGCTTACATTTGAAAACCAGTAATGAAGATAAGTGAATACCACTCCTGTGAGTGGCTGTTGATTATTTTCATTGATACAGTCTCTGGTTAACACAACTGACAGATTTTATAAGTTCCTTTAAAATGTTGGTGCTTTCTTCTTTTTATTAAGCTGAACATAAATAAAATACATACTTTGGCTAGAAAAGTAGTATTTTTATCTTTCATTTTCTAACACAATTAACACACATATTCTGTATTTCCGAAAAAACTGACATAGGAGCTGTTATTGACACTACAGTTCTAAATATATCTCATTCCATCAAAGAAATTAATACCACATGATCTAGAAAGTATCCATTCTTACCTTGAAGGACAGCTGTGCTGACACAAGGGCTGAGAAGCCGGCCTGGTTGCCAGCAGGACTGTTGTGAGGAGATATAGATACAGTGAAGGGTGGGTTCTACTTACCTTTACTACCAGTTCACAATGGGAGCACACGCACACTTCTGCACATGTGCAGATCATCAATTATGATGTCTGGACTGGTGGACAGCAGTGGTGGGTTCCTCCCGGTTCGGCCCGGTTCTCCCGAGCCAGTAGCGCTGATGATATGATGTCACCGAACTGGTTCTGTCCCCCGCCCATCCCCCATGCCCCCCACCTCCTGCACCCCCCATCCCCTGTGTTATTTTTACCTTTTATTTGGCCCCGCCCCAAATCTATTGTGCCTCCTGAGTCCCAGCTGATGGCTAGGGGAAAAAAACTGTTTAAACTCTTGCCGTGGGGCTTCAAAGGGCCGCCCTACAGCTGATCAGTGTTAAAAGAAAACAAATAAGTAGACCGTGCCTGCAAAAATAAATGGGTAGACCAATGCCTGCAAAAATAGAAGAGTAAATCAGTGCCTGCAAAAATAAATGGGTAGACCAGTGCCTGCAAAAATAGAAGAGTAGATCAGTGCCTGCAAAAATAAATGGGTAGATCGGTACAGCTCTGCAAGCAGTTAAAAGTCTGGTAGACCAGTACCTCTGCTAAATCCTAAAGAATTGTCACATAACCATCAAGCCATGCCCACAAAATAAGCCATGCCCACAGAACCAGTAGTAAAAAAATTTAGAACCCATCCCTGGTGGACAGACCCTCCTGCCACTTTTACTACCAGTTCTAAAGAACTGGACAGAACCAGGAGCAACCCACCAATGATACAGTAGCTCCATTGGTCCAATAGATGTTGTGGACTTGAGCCCTGTAGGATACCCACCTCCTATTGGACATGCTGCCAATGAAATACCAATTTCTAAATATCTAAATTTGGAGAGAGAGGGACAAATCCCTCTCTCTCCAATTTTAGATATTTAAAGCAAATTACAATAATCCTTTGCATGATAACAAAGATCTTAGTACAGGGCTGTCAAACTCATGGCCCATGGACTGGATGTGTCACAAACTGGCCACGCCCATGCCCAGTTTAGCCAAGGGGGAAAATGTCCCGATACAGCACATGACGCTGCTGTCACGATGTTAGTTTGACACCCCTGCCTTAGTACATCCATTTCGAGGTAAGTCACTAATGGCACAACAGCCAGAATTTAGAAGGACCATCTTTCCCATAACTCCTATGAGCAGGAACAATGCAGTCTTATCCTTTCTCTCTTCCTCCCATTTTACTCCACCACCACTCTCTCTAAGTGAGGTATAATTCCATTAAGAGTCAAAATTGGCATTTCATTGAAAATGGTATGGTTCTGAATTAACAGCTGCTCTTGGGTTGAGTCCAAGTACTGTATGTTTCTCTTCTCAGGAGCTGATTGACTCCAGACACTAGATTTTGACTACTACAACATTGTTTTGGCCCATTTATTTGGATGTTCAACAGGATTGGGAAAAGACTAGATCTTGGGGCACCCTATAATCTATTAATGTATTTTTTCTCACAATATCTTATTTGTTTGTTTAATATTAATATAACAACACATAGGAATTTGAGAGTGTTGCTTTCTTCTAGAAATTCAAGAAGGGAAATATTCATAGACATGAAATGCAATAATTTAAGGGTTCCCAATCCCCATGCCATTGTCACTGCGTTTTTACATTTACCAGCAGAGCTTTTATTTCTGAACTTTCAGACTTACCGTAGCTTGCCAAGTTCTTATCTCTGATCTACTGCGCATGTCTACATTCCTTTCTCTTCTTCTCAAAAACTTTTCTTTGTTCTCCAGCCAGGGACGGTGAGACTGGGGATCCTTGCCAAGATGTAACTAATTTAGATAGTGAGATGTTTTATTTTCTTTACAATAAATATGAGTTTAATTAGAAAATGTATTCCATTTTTTTTCAAAGTATACACAAGGAGAACGTCACGATCCAACTCTAATTGAGGGCAATTACCCCTGGCAAGATAACGGGGCTGATTGCCGCTCTGACAGCCATGGTCCATTCAGAACTGGTTCCCATCTCCTCCCTAGGCCACCAAGCCATAAAAATTGGGGACTGCTGTAGTAATAGAAAATCGGAGACCTTTGTAATAGATTGGGCTAGGTCAAACTTAAATTAGATTCCTTCAAACCAGATATTTATTTTCCCAGGTGGAGAAGACTGGATTAAGAAGATTTTATTATACTACTGACTCAGTTCATCAAAGTTTATTTTAGTAGACTAGAATGTAATATTATGGCATCTATGGCAAAGGGGGAAAAAAAGCAGACACAGAGAAAAAAAAGCACAAATTTCAGAATTATAATTAATAGAAATTTTTCAACAGTTCCTTGCTGGATAGATAATTTGATTTGCCATAGGCTGCTAGGAACTGCATAGGAAAAAACAGTGGTGCTATTGAGGTTAGCTAAAAAAGCTTAGAACAGTTGATAGATATTTGAGCTGCTTATAGACACATTAAAAATATTTTTCCTGATAATAACACTCATAAATAATCCGCATCCAAGAAATACTATATTTATTATGTTTCTGCCTGCAAAATAAGAGCCAAGGTGGCGCAGTGGTTCGAGTGCTGTACTGCAGCTACTTCAGCTGACTGCTAGTTCAGCAGCTCAAATCTCACTGGCTCAAGGTTGAGCCTTCCATCCTTCTGAGGTGGGTAAAATGAGGACAATATGCTATTTAATATACTGTCGATTGTTATAAGCTGCCCAGAGTCCTCGGAGATTGGGCGGCTTATTTATTTATTTATTTATTTATTTATTTATTTATTTATTATTAAAATTTATATGCCACCCTTCTCCCGTAAGACTCTGGGTGGCTCACACAATAAAAACAACAATAATAATAACAACAGTACAATATTAAAATCAAGTCCAAGTTTAAAATCCCCAAATTAAAACCCCATAATCAGTCAGGGAATTTGATGAAAAAGCCATGTCTTCAGGCCAGTGCGGAACGTACGACAATCGGGAGCTGTCTGGAGCTTGGTGGGCAACCCATTCCAGAGGGCCAGTGCAGCCACAGAGAACGCCCTCATCCTAGGGGTCGCCAGTGGACATTGTCTAGCCGACGGCACCCTGAGGAGGGCAGTTCTATGAGAACGCACAGGACAGTGGGAGGCCGGTAGGAGCTGGTCCTGCAGGGACCTCGGGCCCATGCCATGTAGGGATTTATAGGTAAGTACCAGCACCTTGAAGCGGATCCGGAAGGCCACTGGCAGCCAGTGCAGCTTGCGCAGGAGAGGTGTTGCCTGGGAGTAACGGGAGGCTCCCATAACAACCTGTGTGGCTGCATTTTGGACCAGCTGGAGCCTCCGGGTGCACCCCAAGGGCAGTCCCATGTAGAGGGCATTGCAGTAATCCAGTCAAGAGACAATGAGAGCTTGAGTGACTGTACAAAGGGCATCCCTGTCTAGGAAAGGCTACAACTGGTGCACTAGATGAACCTGTGCAAAAGCCTCCCTTGTCACAGTCGTTAGATGATCTACCAAGGACAGCCATGAATCAAGAAGGACGCCAAGATTGCGAGCCTTTTCAGAGGGAGTCAACAACTCCCCTCCCATTATAAGTGATGGGGTGATAGATCAGGAAATGCCAGAATCTACAGTTGTTTGGGCATAGAAATATGATTAATAAAAATATTATCTGCATAAGTTCTAGCAATAGCTTTTTTCAACCATGTTGAACATTAGTTTTAAATACTGTATTCTTCAGCCACGTTATATTTTTTTCTGAACATAGTTGACAGTCCCTTGTAATTAATCTTAATGGATTTTGTCTTACCGAGGTTTGGGCTATTTTCAATTCAAAGGACTTTAAATTCAATAAGATCCCAGGACATTCCATGTAGCTTCTATTTCTACTTCCTAATCTTTCAAAAGTGTTTGAAGATCCATACTCATATTTACTGCTGCTAAATACTAAGAACCAGAAACAAGGAATCACTTCATAATTCCTGAAAAAACAATTCTTCCTATTCCACTCATTATAAAAAATAAATAAAAAATTCCACTCCACTCCACATCCCCCTCTATATTTTTATGTTATTCTTTCTTTTTATGCAAATAAAAACCAAAACCATCCCCCCCCAAACCAGATGTTCCAATCAAGGGAAACACCAAAGCCATCAAACCAGTGGTAGTATTCAGCCAGTTATATCCGGTTCTGGCGAACTTGTAGCAGCGGCTGTGGGAGGCTCCGCCCACCTACCCAGACATCATCATATCCCATTTTTGACACTCTGTGCTTACACAGAAGGAGTACGCACCAGGGATGGGTTCTACTTACCTTTACTACCGGTTCGCAATGGAAGTGTGTGCATGCGCAGAAGCTTCTGTGCATGCTCACATCACCAAATATGACATCGGGTTGGGTGGGCGGAGCCTCCTGCCATTTTTAGTACCAGTTCTCAAAAACCAGACAGAGCCGGAAGCAACCCACCACTGGTGCATGCTCACATTTGCAAACCGGTAGGGAAGGTAAGTGAATACCACCCCTGCATCAATCCATATTTACTTTTGAAAGACTTCATTGAAGCTCAAGCTCCAAATATAGTGATGGAGAAGGGGACATACATTGTGAGATTGGGGAGGGAGGAGGAAGTCAAGACAGGAGAAGAGAGATTGGAAACTGAATGATTACCATTACTTATTAGCACCCCTCCTCCCCCGGTCGCTACTCAAAAGCAGACAAACAGATTTCTTGACAGATTGGTCTTAGGTCAATATGTTTGAATTCTACTTTCTATGTGTAATAAATCTAATCTTGTATAAGATTTGAGAGGATGGACCTGGCATGTGTCATTAAGACATGGATGGACAAAGAAAGGAGAATCACTCTTTCTCTCCAGTCAGATTTCCTACAGTTCTGGGACAGAAAAGATAGTATGAAAGTTGTGAATACTGTGGTTCTTGCAAGGAGCTCTAGTCCTGGGACAGACAAGTATGCGGCCATATTTGTGAAGCTGAACCAGAGAGACAAGCTTACAATGCAGCTATTGTACTGTCCCAGCTGCACAGTAGCACCCATTCCAGAAATAGTTTATCTCATACAGGGATGGTTGTGTAATCTTAAAAATGGACAATTTTGAACTTCCTTCTCTGAATTCAGAGACAGCTCATGACTTTATAGCTGCCATGATAACTATGGACCAGGGGTGAAATGCTCCCGGTTTGGACCGGATCACCATATCTGGTAGCAATGGCGGTGGGTGGTTCAGAGAACCAGTGGCAAAAATCCCTGAGCGCCTGCCCCCCCCCCATGCCCAGCTGAGCCGCACAATCATCAGAAGCTTTTTTTTTTTACTTTTAAAAGCAATTTTTCTACAACCTCTTCCAACAAAAAAATGCTTTTAAAAGTAAAAAAAAAAAGCCTCTGACGATCGCGCAGCTCAGCTAGGATCATCAGAGGCTTTTCAAAGCATTTTTTTTCTGCAACCTCTTGGCCAAAGAGGTGGTTAAAAAAATGCTTTGAAAAGTCTCTGACGATGTTGCCTGATTGGTAGAGGCTTTTCAAAGCATTCAAAAAAATACCTTGAAAAGTAAAAAAAAAAAAAGTTGGCTATGCCCACCCAGTCACATTACCCCCCCAAGCCACGCCCACAGAACCAGTAGTAACAAATTTTACATTTCACCCCTGTCCTAGACTTACAACCACAGTTATGACCAGAATTTTGGTTGTAAGTCATTGCAGTTGTAAGTCAAGGCACCACATAACCAGACTTGATTTTATGATCATTTTTATGATAGTTATTAACTAAGTCTCCATTGTTATTAAGTGAACTACATTGTTTTAAGTGGGAACCCATTTTATCCAATGAATTTTTTTTGCTAGTTTTTACATTTCACTCCTGCTATGGACCCTTTCCATGTCATCACTGGTCCAAAACACATAGCTGGTCTTTCTTTTCAGTTGAATGTGGTCTAATTCTTGGAGATGTTTCCATCAGTTTCATGAAATGAACAGATTGTTTCTTTTGATAATGGGATTAGCTGAATCCACTAAAGTCTGCAGGGTGGACGGTCCAATAAAGATAGGGGTGAGAAGCCAAACTATCAGATGCTCCATTGTAGTCCACTCCTCTATGTTGTTAATATCTGTATAAAGCAGCAGTGAGATTATCATCCATGGATTAGGGCTGAGATATTAATTTGTAGATGATACTAATTTGTACATCTCCAGCCCAGGCTAAATAGGAGATGTGATACATGTCCTGAACTACTGCCTAAAGTTATTAAAGTCTGAACAGAGAGAAGAAGGTTCAGATTAATCTAAGCAATGAAATATCTGTTTAGAAACTGCTTGTTTCCTTAACAATTTTACTTTGAGTGGGGGTGTACTACCTCAGAAAGACCAGGCACAAATCCTGTAAGGGAATGTATCTTGGTTTACAATTCAAAGGTGCTAAACTTTGTATCAGTTATAATCTCTGGAACAAGATGTACTGAGGGCATTCACTGATGTGTTACCATATTTCGTTTAGGTTTTTTGGGACTGTCTTTGAAGATCATCCAGAAACTCATCATGCAGCAGGCCATATGATTCACTGATCAGTTTTGGTACTGTCATCTTATATCATTGCTGCTAAAAGGTAATCTGGTTACCAGCATGAATTTAAATGCAATTTAAGATGCTGATAGCTGCTTTTCAAGCCATTAATTACTTGAGTCTTAGTTATCTAAGAGACTGCTTATCCTCAATTGAATCTGTCCATCTAACCTAGAGAACAGGAGTGAAATCCAGCAGGTTCTGACAGGTTCTGGTAGCAGAAATTTTGAGTAGCTCGGAGAATGAGCAAATACCACCTCTGGCTGGCCCCAGAGTGGGGTGGGAATGGAGATTTTGCAGTATCCTTCCCCTGGAGTGGGGTGGGAATGGAGATTTTGCAATACCCTTCCCCTGCCACGCCCACAGAACTGGTAGGGAAAAATTTTGGATTTCACCCCTGCTAAAGAGCCAGACGATGATAGTGTCACCTCCCATCAGGAAATGCAATTGGCATGTAAAAACCTGCCTTTGTCAGAGCAATTTTGTGAATTAAGTAAGAGTTAGTCTTATTTCATTTATATATTGATTATATTTTATATAATTGTACTACTATTATTGTATTTTGTTTTATGTTGCTTGAATCAATTGATAAAATTATGTTTACAAATTCAATAAATACTGTAAATCATTTAAAGTCCAATGGGATATGGGTTGGATTGAAACAGTATATAAACTTATTGTAAGTAAAGCCAGCAAGTGTTCTTGAAAAAAGGAAAATGGTTTGTCAACAAAGAAAACAACAGATCTGTTGTGGTTTACTGAGGCGATAAAAAGTTTAGTTAGTATCATGAGATTGCACAGCTCTAAAGCTACTTCCAATCTTATGTACATCCTCATCTTGAAGTGCTATCAATTCCTTAATTAACATTTTTTTTGTTTGCAATATTTTATATTGCCAGTTCCACTCCCAGTAGTTTGCAATTTTATATGAAATCATATAAATAAATCACATTATAGAATAATACAAGATGGCCTCATGTCTACCTTGTTAAAAGCTTGATGGAAAAGTTCTTTTTTAAACCATGCTCCAAAAGGTTTCAGAATGAATGCTATTCGAATTTCCAAAAACAATCTAATTTACAGGAACTAATGTTGGAAGAAATGTCCATCTGGGTTAAGTTCCAAGTGGGGAAAAGGACACTGGCAAAATGGAGACTTCTTGGAAAGATGGTTTAATGGTGGACAGGAATCAGATGGCTTGAGTTACTGAACAGGAGAACATGCCTTGACTTCCTGAGCAGAATCACATGGCTTGAGTTCCTGAGTAGAAAAAAAGGGGGGGATGGGAGCAAGATGCCTCAGAGTTTCTTGTTCCTGTATAAGAAATGTATCCTGATTGGTTGTGAGACTCGCAGGGGATGGGGTTCCTAGCTAACTTTGTAGGCTGTCTCTCAAGCTTGCTTGAGCCTTGCCATGTGGTGAGTTTCTGTTGCTAGATGGGTCCTATTGTGTTACAGATGATGGTTCATTGACAAAGGTAGGGGGAATGAGTTCTGGCCTTAATGGCCCATTGACAAAGGTGGGAGGGACAGGGAGCTGCATTGTCTTTAAAACATGTTTCTCCATTTCTCATTCAAGCAAATATAATATTCTGCCCTTTTAATATTTCTTAAAACATTTCATTCTTCTAGGAGAGGGGTGAGTGCTAACTTCCTACACTAAAAAACATTATTTCCTGCCCCCTTCAACCATAATCCACTATATCTGGTATAGCAGCTGAGATTGAGCAAAAACCTTTCTAATCATGATCTCCACCTACTTAGCTAACTGTAGCCATAAGTCAAAGGGAACAACAAAATCAAACACTTTCTCCTTTAGGGGAGGTACCATCTGATCCAGGATTACAACCAAAACATTCAGAAGTTTTTTGAACAAATCGCTGCTCCAGCTTTTAAATGTTCAGCTTCAGTTTTTTCTTCCCCATTGAGCCCCTTTCAGCTTCTAGATAGCAGCTCTAGACTTCTACTACATCTCTAGTCTGACCTGAGTTAGAGCTATTGTAGATCATCAGCACACTGATGACATCTTATTCTGAACTGGCACATGACCTATCCTAAAGGATTTATGGATAAGAAGACAATTTACTGTCAGCTGGATCTCCAGCATGTGTTTCTGCAGCATACTTGCTATCGGCTGCCATAGAAACGGGGAGGGGGCCATGAGCATTTGGGATGGGGAAGTGTGCTGGGGTGCAATAGTTCCATGAGAACTGAAAGGAAGGTTTGCACTCATGAATTATGTCACTGCTGAGTGGAGTTGTTTATACTCCGTCAAAGCCAACCATCCTGAGACTCCAGATGCGAGAAATACCTGAAGCAGAGCTTTCCCATAACATCATACTGGATGTTAATTGGACTCTCAGTGCTGGACCCTGGGAGGAAGGATTTGAGATGACTTTCAATGTATAATTTTTGTGCATTTTAAATCAGATCTAGGCTTGCTTTCACTGCTATCATTTCAAATTTAATAAAAGTACTTCCTATTTCATTCAATGGAATTGAGGGTTTTCTTTCTTGAGTTTTGAACAGAGGCAGGCCTGACACTTATCCTACAAGGATGCAACTGTCAGTTCAATCTCTCCTGCCCTCTGCTATCCATTAAAGTTGTCACAGAGAAAGGAATGGAGCTGCTTTAATCAATGTACCCAACTCCCAATGAACACAAGCAATCCAGAGAATACCATAATAAATTTAGTATCTATTTAAAAAAAACATACAAGAATCAGAAGTCATGCAATTCCATTCTTTTAGCCATTTTCTTTTGATTATTTTAACCGTCTTGTAAGCTGTCCAGGGTCACATGGCAAGCACCTGACCTTCAAAAAGTTTCTCAACTTCACCAAAACCAGATGGTTGGAATCCAGGAAATAGTTGTTTAGAACAGCTGGATCTAGACAGGGCATTTTCAGGAGGGACCCACACAGCAACTCTTTCAAGGCAATTTGTATCATCTCCTCCCCTTGAGAGACATTGACAACCTCTTAGATCAAAGCCCAGGTACCTTGACTCCTGGAAACATAGCTGGGGCAGATATTGGGCCTGCAGATGTTGGTGCTTCTACTGAGGAACACTGCTCATTTTCATAGAACTGATGAAGTTCTAGCTTCGGTCTCAGGTTAATCTCAGGTTACCATGCAAGATGTTTCCTTCCCTTACCTTCTCTGATCTCACCCATGCAAAATCCAGACCTGGGTGAATTTTAATAATTTTATCACCAAAGTACTGAGAAGACATCTTTTCACGCTTCCCTTTCATAAGTGGAGCAGCTCACCTAAATAAAGCTGCTAAAATGCAGCTGCTAATGCAATAAAGTCTGATTTGTCAACCTTATTGCCACTGTGACTATGAATATGCAAAGGATCATGCTGCATATTGACCTTACCTATGATCTTTAAAGCTTTTATTATATAAATACTGCTTAATTTATAAACTGCTAAAAGATAAACAGTAAAATCTGTAACTTCAAGAATCCAGTCTGTCAAGATAAGATAAGATAACCGTCATCCATAAAATTCTGAAACCAACTTAAAATTATTAATGTCTGCTGCTTTATATAGTCTGAAACACCCTATGACCTTTACTAGAGCCCATTGGCAACTAGAAGGACAACAAATTAAGCAAATTTGGCTAATCACATTTTGAAATAATTGCAGTGATTCACATTACCATCTAAATGGGACTAATAAGACAGGCAGGAAATAGCAGCATTGTTTCTTTGACCTCCAGGTTGACACTTGGCCAGCCCCTCCAAAAGCATGTGCTACTAAATAAAAAATATTTTGTATTTAAAAGCATTATCCCTTGAGTCTTATACAATTCCTACCAGTAGTTAAGAAGCAGGGAAAATGCTACTTGCTGTATTCCATTCTCACTTCTTGTGAATTATCCAACATAAGTTTATTTCCAAGCCTTCCATCTTCACATAATGTGTCCCTTATCTCACTAGTATGTTCCTTTTGACTAATATAAAAAGTTAGGACTCACAAAATAATCATATTTTTCACAAATAAATATGTTCTCCATTGATTTCAAGTGTTAGAAGAGACAAGAAAATTAATATTAATGAGAAGCAAAACAACAAATAGAACTTAAGCCTAGCAAGTTATTTTATATGAAAAAAACTTGTTGCAAAATTTATGTTCCCATGGTTATTCAAATATTAGCAAAGAATGGAGAGATTGGAACTTGGATTTCCCACTCGGTTCGCTACTAAAGCTCTAGTTCTTAAATCATGTAACAGAGTGAAGAACAATTCCCAAGCTATTGAGTTTGTTCTACTTTTGACAGATACTTTTGCATAGCCTGGGCTAAAAGAGTAAATCTGAAATGAGTTTTACTTAAATTGGTAGCCCTTGAATCATAGGGAGTTCAAAGTCATTCCTAATTAGAAAGGTAGTTGTTGCTCCTGCTGCATTTCTTTATATCAGTACAGAACAGACGTTTAGTCTGAGATTGCTTTTGGTGCCGATATTTCACATTTACCAGAATTATCGTACAACTACAAGGCCTGAAGGAACAAGACTTTCTTGCCTGTTACTTCAAGGCAGAATTTGGATCCCCTTAAATAGAGATATGCATATAATCCAGTCCATTCAGTGCCACGAAAAGCATATGGAAATATTTTCTATGTAAACACTGAAGAGGCTTGTGGCATTTTGATGAATACCAGATTTGCAAAGACGTGAATGTTTATGAAATGCAGACTATTTCATCATTTTCAGTTGGCAAATAAATACATGTTCAGCCAAATGTCCATGAAATGCACATGGTTACTTTCATCAACTAAGTGGTTTTTAAATGAAGAAAAAAAAAATGCAACTTTGCAGGTGAATCGGGTTTCTTTCTATTGCATTTGTAACTCTCTGTGAAAGCCAGGAAAAAGTAGCTATCCAATACCTTTTGACTGATTAAAAACTAAGAGCAATTTTAAACTGAAACTTTTATTTCACAATAAAAGTTAATTTTCACAAATACATCCACTGACTTTTAATCTTTAATTAATTTACTCTCATCTGGACAAAAAGGGTAGGAGTTGGGTTTGTTTGGAATAACATAAAGGTAGTATGGAGAATAAGTATTTTTATTGCAATATTTTGCTACATAAACCCCTTTTAAGTCACTGTTCATTATTATTTATTAAAAATATTGATGGGAAGTCACAACGGGGAAGATTTCCCACTTTCTGAGATGAGCTCATCTGGGTTCTAGATGGACACCATCCTAGACTCCAACGTAAGGATGAGTGGCATCATTTGAGATTCTTGCTGGGGCCCTGCTCCTCAGATCACTAGATGCAAGACTTATTTGTTTTAACTGGACACTAGGAAAGATCAGTAGAGACTGTTGCTGTCCTAACAGCCTCCCTGCTATACAGCAACTCCCCTGGCTGAATTTCTGTCACCAGGTTGACAGTGGAGCTCCCCAGGTTTATAATCTGGAGGGGCTTCAACTGGACTTCCCTAGGCATGGGATCTGAGGCATCTTGGAAATTCATGGCCATTATGAGAGCCACTGGCCTATCCCAAATTATCCAGAGTTTAATGCACAATAGTGGTCATATGCTTGACCTGGGTTTTTTTGTTTGTTTGTTTGTTTTGAGACATTTGCTACATATTTTTCAACTCTGCATATAGAAGAGAATTGGTAACTAGAATGTTACCAATATTCCCATATAGATGTATGTAGATGCATTGTGGATATTGGTAGTTTTATTATCAATTTGTTTTCTACATACCCAGAGAGAAGGATGTGCTCTTTTTACAGCTGTTCCATTTTACATTGATGCTTTCTTTACCTACTACATAATCCTATCATTTTTTTCCCTGCTGAGTTTAGATTTTGTCATTTACATTTTAAGCTCAAGACATTTCTGAGCAACAGCTTTAATAAAAACAGAGCTCTGTGTGTAGAATGCTTAAAATATTTGGAACGCTTAAAGTATAGGGTAATAAATGCTCCCAACAGGAGCAGCTTCCATTTTCATTTCAAAGATTTCTCAAAGTTCAACTGAGGTATTTGATTATGGCATTTTTCTTATGCAGTTGATGTGGCATGGAAAGCTTTCAAGTCTCTTTCGTTACATTTTTGTCAACAGTTTATTTGACTAATTATCTTCTATTTGCTCTCTACTCCTCAGTTGTGATCAACACATTCCAGATTACTTCATTATTTATAAGTATTGATTTCCTCTTTAAAACATTTGTAAAATCACTTGAGTCCAATTCAGGAAAAAAAAAGTTAGCACATACAAACACAAACTTTTTATATTATCAAAATTAGATATAGAATTCCTAGGCATCTCACTTATGGAGAGGTTTTAGTTAGCTTTTTGAGTGGGATATGGATTCATATGACTAACTTTGTTAGAAGAAAATTATTGGGCCTGTTTCTGATCCTTGTCACAAATGAACATACTGGGCAACTTGCTTGAGTTGGAGGATGATTTTATTCAACAGCCTTACATGTAGTATAGCTGTCGAAGTTGGCCACAGTTTGAACAACAGAGACAGCAATATTTATACAATATTTTTTCTTAGTGGTGAGTCCTTCAGACATGCTGTAGATGTGTTTGCTAACTGGGGATGAAATGTGAAGTATGTTAATCCTAATCTTTTGTGTTAGAATGTTGAATTTTGTATGGAGGTTCTGATATTGGGGAATTGCCTTTGTGTGGCTAAAAGATTTCCATGTCTTAGGAAACGTTAGTTAGTCATGATTAAATTGGCCTGATTTTACAACTTTATGAACAGGAGATGTGCTTTGTCAATTTCAACTTATGTATCATTACAGGTACAAAGGCTTAAGGGTGATCTGTTTGAATGTCTGTGAGTTCACTTTGGGCCAGAGGTTAGGGAGTTTGGGAGTGGAGTTGGCAAGGAGTAAAGTCAGTGACTGATTGGCAAATGGATATTTTCATCCCATAACCTCTAATTCATAACACCAGGGGTCAAGTATGGCCCCTCCACAAAATTCTCCTACTTAAATAAACAAAACATAAAAACCACGCAGGAAATAGAATATCATGCTGGTTTTGGCCTTAGGTTTATCTAGTCCAGCATTTGTGGTCACCCTACAGCCAAATGGATAGCCAGATAGTGGTCTTGCTAAATCTCTAAATAAGCCATTCTTATATTGGCAGTTCCATTTTCAGTTTTCTTACTAATGATTCCAAGTGTAGACTTGGCTTTTATTTACCCCAGCTGAACACGAAGTTCACATTTGCATTGATCGTTTCCAGAATTACGCCAAGATTGTCTTTCTTGATTATTGACTCCTAGTTTAGATGCCATAAAATATAGCTTGTGTTTTGTACTAAAATGCATAATTTTGTATTCGTTTAGGAAAAGTTAGATCCTGTGGAAACTCGTATTGATGTTACCAACCAGAAAAGTTTGATTTCATTCTTCCTCAGTACTAATTACAGATCTTTGATTGATTCATGATCTGCCATCATTTTCGACTCCTAGTGACCACATTTTCTTCATGGTTATCTGTCCTCTAATCTGGTCTTTCAAGTCTTTCCACAGTGCCAGATCATTGGCTATAATTTTAACAAGCACCGGTCCTAATGCTAATTTCTGGGTTCTGCATTTTGAATATCTTGCCAGTGTAACATCTGGTGATGTTCCTTCTTTTTCAAATTGCTACCAATCTATAAGAATACTTGTCCCCTTGTTATTCATCAGCTGCATATGCTAAGGAATCTTTGATGACTTTGTTGAAAGCTTTGTGAGAGTCCAAGTATAAAACATCTACTGTGTCTCCTTTATCTATAGGCTTAGTGCAATCCTCAATGGAAGCTGTATTTTCTTTATCCCCTCACCATCCCCTTTTTAAAAATTGGAGCTATATTAACTAGTATCCAATCCTTGGAAACCAATGCCAATATTAAGTCAAATTACATATTTTTGTGAAAAGATTAGCATATTTGTATAAGTAATTTAAGAATATTGTATGCCTAACTTCTGGATTAAGGAGTTTATTTATTTCTCACTTTGTCAGTTGGGTTGTAAAATGAATCTCATTAACTGTGATTAATATTCCTAACTGTTTTATAACTTTTGGGTCATAGCAAGATTTTGAGTACGAGGTAAGATAATGTTTAATTAATCTATTCTTGTTACCCTGAATCTTCCAGGATATAATCATTTATGGCAGGTGTGGGCAATTAATTTTCTCAATGAGCCACATAAGAAATGGAAACTTTTGTAGAGGGCCATCACTACAACACCCCTGCTGCCACCCTCTCCTCCCTGATGCCACTCTGCCCATGTTGTTGCTGCCTGCCCCTTACTGACACTGATGCATCCTGCCAGTACCAATGTTCTACTTCAATGCCCGCTCAGTACCCATGCCTCCCCATTGCCATCACTCTGTCTTCTGTCCTCACCACCTCCAATACCACAGACCATACAGAGACAGCCAAAGGGCCAGATGTAAAATGCCCACGTCTGTTTTATGATATTTGGTCTAGATAATGGTGGCTGAATTCATCCATTACTGTTACATCTTTTCTAGATTCCTTTCTCATTTCGTTTTCCCTCTCTAGAGCAGCTTCAGAGGGGCAAGAGTGTAACTCTAGCACCAGTTTTGTTTTTTTGTTTTTTTTAGTATTCAGACAAGCATGCCTGATGACTTAGTGGAAAAATTGGCTCCATTGCTAAGTCTTGAAGACAATAGGATTCTATGATGTCTTCAGGACTTACCCTCAGAACATGTCCCTTATATAAAGATCTTATATTGCAAAATAATCATATCCCATTTCCTATTTACCTGTAATTTTCAGAGTATAAGACACACTGGAGTATAAGACGCACCTTAGTTTTTGGGGAGGAAAACAGGGGAGGAAAAATTCTGCCTACCAGGTATTCATCTGGCTAGTGTCCTTAGCCTAGTCAACTTCAGCACATTAGTTCGCTTGCTGGTTTTGAGGTTGGGGCTGATTGGGACTAAAAAACAGCTTCTAAAGCACAGCTGATCATTGGAAGGAGCAGCAACTAGAAAAGCAGGCAAAGCAAGGAAGATCGTGTTGGGCTGAAAAACAGCTTCTAAAGCACAGCTGATCATTGGAAGGAGAGCAATTAGAAAAACAGGCAAAGCAAGGAAGATCTTGTTGGGTTGAAAAACAGTTTCAAAAGCACAGCTGATCATTGGAGGAAGCTCCAGTGACTAAAGCAGGCACAGAAGGGGTAAGAGAAGGCAGCAGCTGTTACCAGTAGCCATTCTGGGCACTGCACGTTGCGTTTTCAGCCTCCAAACACATTGCGTTTCTGAGCAGCGACCAGTAGCGATGTGCTTTGGCGATCCCTGCAGCCTTGAAGAGCTCTCAAATGAAACATTTAGAGACTGAAAACATGACGCATGGAGCTCAAAAACATAACCCAATGTCGGTGGTAATCTCTGCAGCCAAGAAGAGGATGCACTGAGGCTGAAGGATGGGGGCTGGTGGGTGGGCAGGGCTACATTTGGAGTATAAGACACACCTAAATTTGATCCTCTTTTAGGAGGGAAAAAAGTGTGTCGTATACTCAGAAAAATATGGTATATCCAACAGATTTTGTTTTCTTGTAATGGCAGCGTTCCAACTGTCCCAGACTCTTGCATTTAAACTTTTGATTTTTTGTGATATAGACTTTTCCACTTGCTTTTATGAATCAGTACATACAAGACTCCAATACAGTCGGTACCTAAAAGAATCTCCTGGAGTTGGGTAGCCTATCAGTTTGAGTTACTAAATTTTAAAGTATTTTAATACTAATTTCCTAAATCTTAACTGTTCTTTTTGGTCTCCCACTTCCTAGATATCCAGTTCATCCCACACTCTGCTGTCCATTCTCTTTCTCTCTGCTTCATCTGCCATCTTTCCAGTATATGAAATTCCTGTGTTGCTATGCCAATATGTACAGGAGAATATTTTTTTTTTTTATATCAGAAGGAGGGCTTGTTTATATAATTCATTTGGTGAATATAGATTAATATTATTTAATAGTATAAATATTTAATTGAAATTTAATTTTTACCATCAAACCCATTTTTAAATCTTTTATATGACCTCATTCCTTTTTGCAATGTAAGCTCCTAATATATTTTCAAAGGATGATGTAGCATTCAGCAGAATAATCATGGGAGATTAGTGATCTAGTAAATTTTACAAGAATAAATACATGTGGAGTTTTCCACATGAAAGGTGGAAAAATTAGGACATGTTGCAATGGAAATTAGGAATGTTGCAATGGAAACTCTTCATGTGACTGTTATTATGTAATTGCATTATTGTTTTGCTACACTTGATATACTTAATATTTTATTGCTCTCTCTTGTCATTCTTAGACCACAGACAAATCAGACTAACTATAGGAAATGCTGAACAATTTAATCTAATGAAGAAGCATTAGAACAAATATCAGAGCAAGCCATGTAGGCATTACAACAATATTTGCCCAGACATGACAATAAAAAAATCAAGATTTAGATCAGGATTAGCTGAAGTCAGTTGCTATATAGTCAAGTCATCCCAATATGATGACATTTTTTAAAACTTTGATTTATATACCACCCTTCTCCGAAGACTCAGGGCGGCTTACAATGCGTTAAGCAATAGCCTTCATACTTTTGTATATTTATACAAAGTCAGCTTATTGCCCCCACAAACTGGGTCCTCAATTTACCTACCTTAGAAAGGATGGAAGGCTGAGTCAACCTTGAGCCTGGTGAGATTCGAACTTACAGTAATTGCAGACAGCTGGTGTTAATCACAATGCTTTAGTCTGCTGAGCCACCAGGCCCCCATTTTGCTGATGAACAAGCATCCTATGGAAGAAGACTGGAATAAACAACAATGATAACAACAAAAACTCATAGAGAAGGCTGGAACTAATCAAGAAGGAATTCAGCCTAAGATTTTTTTTAAAAGTTAACTATTGCCTTAGCGAGAGTTAAGTATGATATGAAAGTCTCTGTGTCAAATATGATAATGGAATCAAACAGGTCAGGTGAGTGTGTTTCAGCTGGCTGTATGGGAGACACAGACTTCAGATTAGAATACCAGCCTAACCAGGGGTGGGTTCTACTTACCTTTACTACTGGTTCGCTTTGCAGCCGCACAGATCACTTATGACGATGTCTGGGTCAGTGGGCGGAGCCCCCCACCGGTTTTACTACCAGTTCTTACAAACCGATCCGAACCGGGGGCAACCCACCACTAAGCCTAAGGTATAGTAACATGGCATGTTTAGCAACTGGTTGTAACAACTAAAGTGAGAAGTTGAGAAGATGTCTTCCCTCTCCCCAACAGATACAGTATAGTACACTACTTTTTTCCAACATTTTTATTGCACAATGATTACAAAAAGAATCCTTATTATGCAAAGAAAGCTTTTGTTTTAGGTATAATTTATTGCCAAATAACACGAATGTAAACCCCATATTACTAGTGGAACAAGCCAACAACAATGAGTGAAATCATGAAATACCTGTACTTCAATCAAGCAACCCATTGCTTTCTTAAGATCTTCAATGCAGCACCATCATGATTGCTTCACCGCAAGGAAGCAAAACAAATCTAAATTTAATATAATACAGGAGGAACAGCTTGGGATGTGCCAGGAGGAAGGCATATCAGAGCACCAATTGATAGGGAGTGAGGATGATGAATCCTGACTTGATCCCAGGCAGCATCGGAGGGAGAAGTGTGCACAGCAATGGAAGAGGCATGGGAGGGCCAGAGACTAAGCTGAGTCACGGAGCCATGCCCCACCAGGAATAAAAGTGGGTGGGATTGCTCTTCAGGCTTTGTGACGGACAAAGTTAAACCCTGAAAGTCACATTGTGATCTCTGAAATTCAACTTGGATATATTTTAGACTGAACATTGACTAAACTCTTGTCTCCTGGATAATTTGTTGCTCCTGGAATGGACTGAAGATAAGTCCTCTTCTGCTTTATGGGAGTGAACACGGTCTTGACAGGCATTCGGCAGTTTGCTGCCAAAATCTTGGTCTGCCAAGAATTCTAATCTGTTTATCTAATAAAATATTGGCAGGCGTGTTTGGTATTATGTTTGCCTGTGTGAGGAAGGAGGACAGAACAGTGTCATATATACAGTTATGTATGTAGGACTGTTAAATATATGTACTATGTATATATTGTTTCAACTTTTTTTTTTACATAACGCACATATATAACAGATACATTCCAGTAAGAAAGCAGATTTGTTTAAATATCAGTTGTAAAGTGTTAGATCAAAGAGAATAGAATAGAATAGAATAGAATAGAATAGAATAGAATAGAATAGAATAGAATAGAATAGAATAGAATAGAATAGAATAGAATAGAATGTTACCTGTGTTACATTTCTTATTTTCAAAAAGTATACTTTTTGTCTTCTTTCATCTGAGTTGCTATTTCTTTGGGCAAGAAATATAGGCTAGCTTGTTTTATTCATTTACTTTACTTCCACAGTTTTCATTGTATGCTGCATCTGATTTAAAAAAATTAAAATCACTTTGCTTGCATAAATGCTTGCTACTTTAGCTTAGATTGTATAGCATGACTCATACTCATAGAAGCCTAAAAGCACTACCAAGATGTCCTGTAGTGCTCCGGAATAAGTATAGGAATGCTCTGTATGCAGAATAATTATCTCATTTTAACTTTCAATTACTAAACCTTTCCAAGCAAAGAGGATTGTGCAATATATTGGGCAAGAATTAAATCCTTAATTTCTTTTGGAATGTCACAGTAGTCAGAACCCCAGGTTTGTTGGCAATAATGGTCTATACTAGACATCTAGCCATATAATGTGGATTTCTTAATCTTGCTTGTTGATCAAGTGTTCTGTTGCTGATTTCTCACTTAATCTTACTTTTATTATTATTGGTTCGATTTATATGCCGCCCTTCTCTGGAGACTCAGGGCAGCTTATAATGCATTAAGCAATATCCTTCATACTTTTGTATATACCTACTTAGTAGGGCTTTCGCCCCCCCCCCCCCCCAAGCAGTGTTCTTTTTTATACAAAGTCAGCTTATTGCCCCCACAATCTGGGTCCTCATTTTACCTACCTTGGAAGGATGGAAGGCTGAATCAATCTTGAGCCTGGTGAGATTTGAACTCGCTGTAATTGCAGGCAGCTGGTGCTACTTAACAGCACTTTAGTCTGCTGTACCACCAAGGCTCTTTTTAATACATCTAAAAATTGCCTCAAGGTTTTGATCAACCAAAGAGAAAAGTACTGATTATTTATATTAATTAATCCTGCTAACTCATTAATTTAATTTCAGATAATTTCAAATTACATTACAGATAATCCTTGCTTAAAGGCTGTTCCTTAGTGACCAAAATGTTGATGGACCTCCAACCTGCCCAGAACTATTGATGACCTATTTTTGAAGTTCTGATAGATATGTAAGATTTGTTTGGCATGCTAATACATCTTTTTTTAAACTTTCTCTTAGAATACATACTTTAAAGTTCAATTTCAGACCAAAACCATTGAACCATATCTTTTGAAGATTCTGGAGCACCAGGGAACTAACAGAGGACTGGAAAAGAATTGATGTGTTTCTCATCTTCAGAAAATGGGAAAAAAACAGATCAAGAAACTACAGACCAATCAACCTGACATCAATACCTGGGAAAATCCTGGAAAAGATAATCAAACAACAAATCGCAAACACCTAGAAGCAAGCAAAGTTATAACCAAAAGCCAACATGGGATTCTCAAAAACAGATCATTCCAAACAAATCTTATTTCATTTTAAAACAAAGTGACTAAATTAATGGCCCAGCAAAATGCAAAAATATACAAAGAACACTTGCAGGAATTGAGTTTGTCTTGTCTAGTGAAAAGAACAACTCAGGAGTGACATGATAGCAGTGTTCCAATATTTGAGGGACTGTCTCAAAGAAGAGGAAGTCAACCTATTTTCCAAAGCACCAGAAGGCAAGACAAGAAACAGTGGATGGAAATTAATCAAGAAGAGGAGCAACCTAGAACTAAGGAGACATTTCCTAACAGTGAGAACAATTAACTAGTGAAATGGCTTGTCTTCGGAAATTGTGAATGCCCTATCACTGGAGAATCCGCTTATCTGGAATTGTATAGGGTCTCATGCTTGAGCAGGGGATTGGACTAAGGTCCAGGGGTGAAATGCTACCGGTTCGAGCAAAGTGGTAGTAATAAAAGCTATCAGTTCATCTGAACTGGTATTTCCGACAATCAGCTGTGTCACACAATTTATATTCACTAGAAAGCAGGAAATCCTGCTTTCTAGCTAATCTAAATCGCACAGCATAGCTGTTCCCACCCCCCTTCACTGTTCTACTTACCTTCTTAACCCTCCTTTTTCCACACTAAGCATTTGGCATGCATGCGTGGGCAGCGAATTGGTAGCAACCTGCAGAGGATTTCATCACTGTTAAGGTCCCTTCCAACTCTATTATTCTATTAGATTCTGTTGCGTATATTTCATTTTATGATATGTCAATAATGTGTCTGTCTGTTCTCAATTTCCAAATAATTTAACCTTTGTTCTTTTAAAAACAAATCTGCAAAAGGCTTTAATCAGATTTCCTATTGAAATATACATTGCATTTTTGTCAAAAATTATACTAAGTATTTTTATTGTAATTTTAAAATGAAAGTTATATATAGTTTTTCAATCTCTTCAGACAATTCTTCTTCTTCAGCTGATTAAATAGACTATATACACAATCAGACCTTTTTTCCTCTTCCAATACGGCAATGAAATATTCAGGAACTGGAAAAGATGATGAAAACTTTCAGTTAGTCCAGAAGACATACAATGAGTTATTTCATTTTGCATGTTTTGAAGAGCAAAATCCTGAACCATCCAAACTTTCAGTAGAATAAAATTTATTTCAATGAAAAGCTTTAAGTAGGAGCAATAATGCTTAAACTGATGATATAAAACAATAATGTATTCATGAACAATAAAGTATGCTCACATTCTGCAGGTTTAGTATAATTAAAGAGCACTATTAAACAGACTTAAATTGTCTGAATTTCCTGAATATGACAACTTTCTACATAAATGAAAAAGAAAATATGTAGGATTTTCAGTACATAATCATGGAAGTCCAAATTATGATTATATTGAACAGATTAATCACTATTGCTTTTAATATCCAACTACATACTACACCCAATTACATATTAGCCTAATTAGATGAAACAGAAAATCAGCAAAATATACAATGAAGAAGGAAATGCCAGTCTATTCTTAGAAATGATTCTGTAATATAGCAGGATTCTTGCTCTATTTTTGATTCTCATGGGGTAAGATTTTAGTTATGAAACTGAGATTGCTGATTCAAATATCAGCCTAAAAATGTATGCTGGTTCAAGCAATAAACTGCCTTAACATCTTGGGAGTGAAGTGAACTGAAGAAGCCTCCTGGATGAGAAGCAAAACATTTTCAAGGAAAAAAAAAAAACCCAAGATAGCCCAGTTGCCTTTGAAATCAAATTTTGGGACATGTTATAATTGTTATTTTACAATCCAAGGTGAAGTTTCAGTATATCAAACTGAGAACCTGAACTCATGTGCACAATTTCACAATTTGTCATATCTATCTATATTTTCCTGCAAGTGCAAGGCCCACATTTTTTTCAGAACAACTGAGTGGAATCCATGGTTGTGACCAGATTTGACCAACTGGCTTGTTGCCTGAGCCTGACATCATGTGTTGAGAGTGAAAGACTGGTCGCCTAGCTCAGGGGTCTCCAACCTTGGAAACTTTAAGACTTGTAGACTTCAATTCCCTCTGGGAATTGCTAAGGTTGGAGACCCCTGAGCTAGCTGACTTTCATGCCTAAAATGGGAATGGAACTTGCAGTTTCTAACCTGCTCTCTTAACTACTAGACCAAACTGGCTCTAATATCTACATATTACCCCACAAATATGAATCCTCAATCATAGTAACTTACTATTCTGCTACTCTGTGAGATCTAAGAAAGTTGTTGGGCGAATGGTTTTCTTTATTTCCCTTCCCCCCCCTTTTTTTTCTTTTTGCCTCTTTCTTTAATGTATGTATTCTAATTTAAATCCAATGGTCTCAGTTTGCAAATTATTATCATGCTGTTATCTACAGAAACCAGGAGAGGGCAAAATTATAGAAACTTTTTGATCACGGGAACTCTAAAATAAGAGATTGTATCCCAGTGGGATGTTGCATGAAATTACATAGTAGAAAAAAAAAATCTAATTTGGTAAAAATTATTGTCAGTTTGCTTAGGGATATGTCCTCTCCTATTCAAATTGCCTAGTATCTGCTTGACAAGACTGCATTTCAAGAAATTGCAAATGTTATTTTTTTTTATTTTGTTACTTACAGTAATTGGAATGGTCATCTAAAATTCATTGGGGTTATTATTTCATGCTTATTCATAAAAAATGCTCTGTGTGCCTTGAGTGGCCTCTTATTACGAACAAATACAAAATAAATTATTTTCACAATTATTTATGAGAAATATATTCTCACAGCATAAAACATGATCTTTTTCAATGCTTCATTCAATTAATTTTTTTTTCTGCAATACAAAGGAGGAACAAAATAACTAACTTTCAGTTAGGATGTGGATGTGTGGATTATTTTAAATTGTTCAAGAAAGCATTAAGTAATTATTTTCATAATTTATAAAGAGACATGATATGATATGATAAAATAAGATTAGATTAGATTAGATTAGATTAGATTAGATGCTGTGCCTGTTAAACTACTGAAGTTTGCTGATGATATAACATGGATTGGCCTATTCGAGACAACTATGAACAATCGGACACCGGAACAATCTGGAACTGAACACACTCAAAACTGTAGAAATAGTAGTAAATTTTAGGAGAAACCCTCCCATACTACCACCTCTTGCAATACTAGACAACACAGTATCAACAGTAGAGACTTTCAAATTTCTAGGTTTTATCATATCTCAAGATCTAAAATGGACACCTAGCATAAAAAAGTCATAAAAAAAGCACAACAAAGAATATTCTTTCTGCGCTAACTCAGGAAGCTCAAATTGCCCAAGAGCTGCTAATACAGTTCTACAGAGGAACTATTGAGTCTGTCATCTGCACCTCTATAACTTTCTGTTTTGGTTCTGCAACCCAGCAAGACAGACACAGACTTCTGAAGATAATTAGAACTGCAGAAAAAACAATTGCTACCAACCTGCCTTCCACTGAGGACCTGTATATTGCACAAGTCAAAAAGAGGGCTGTGAAAATATTTACAGACTCCTCACATCCATCCTGGACATAAATTATTTCAACTCCTACCCTCAAAATGACGCTATAGAGCACTGTACACCAAGACAACTAAACACAAGAACAGTTTTTTCCCCAAACGCCATTACTCTGCTAAACAAATAATTCCCTCAACACTGCCAAACTAGTTACTAAGTCTGCAATACTATTAATTTTCTCATCATTTTATCACCCATCTCCTCCCACTTATAACTGTATGACTGTAACCTTGTTGCTAGTATCCTTAAAATTTATATTGACTGTTTCTCTATGACAATCATTAAGTGTTGTACCTTATGATTCTTGATGAATGTATCTTTTCTTTTATGTACACCAAGACAAATTCCTTGTCTCTACTCTACTCTACTCTACTCTACTCTACTCTACTCTACTCTACCCTACCCTACCCTACCCTACTCCACTCCACTCCACTCCACTCCACTCTATTCTATTCCAACTAAACTCTTGACAATTGCCTGATTGATCCTTTCTTGGCAAGTTTTCAGGTATGGTTTGCCATTGCCTCTTTCAAAGGGCTAAGAAAATATGACTGGCCCAAAGCCACCCAGATGACTTTGTGTCTAAGATGGGACTAAAACTCAGTTTCTCAATTTCTACCAGCTTCCTTAACCTTTACACTAATTTAGCAGGACTTTCTAACATTCATTAAATCATATATTAGTCACTCAGTGGTATTAGAGATATATTAATTCAGGGGTGTTAAACTCAAGGCCCAGGGGCCAGATTGGCCCATGGGGTGCTTAGATCTGGCCCGCAGGGCCACTCTGGAAACAGCAAAGGACTGGGCTACAGGGCTTCTGTCAGCAAAAACAGAGCTTGGGAAGGCCACGTGCACCCCCAAGCACAGTTTTCACTGGCAGAGGGTTGCAGGAGGCTGTCACAGTGGGAAACAGCTCATGAGGGCTATGTATGGCCTCCCCGAGCTCTGTTTTTGCCGGCAGAGGGTTGCAGGGAGGCCGTTGCAGCCAAAAACGGAGCTCAGGACTCCGTTTTCATTGGCAGAATGTTTGGGCCACCACAGGCACCCCCAACATGAGAGATATTGAGCTGCCCTCCTGAGGTCAAACAGAACCCTGATGAGGTCCTAAATCAGGAGTGAAATGTTACAGATTCGCTCCGGTCCAGGCAAACTGGTAGTGATAAAAACTACCGGTTCTGTAGTAAAAAAAAGGCTACCGGTTCGGTTGAACCTGTAGTTTAAAAAGCTACCGGTTCAGACAAACCAATAGTTAGCTACTGATTCCAATGAACCAGTAGTTAAAGAAGCTACTGGTTCCTCTAGACTGGTATTTCCGATGATCAGCAGGGTTTAGCTTTGCTAGAAAGCAGGAAATCCTGCTTTCTAGCAAAGCTAAATCGTGCGCCATGGCTGATCCCCACCCTCACTGTTCTACTTACATTCCCAAGCCTCCTTTTGGTATGTACTGTGCATGTGTGGATTCAGCGCGGGATTGGCACACACTGCGCATGGACATGCAGCAAGCGTTTGGCACGCAGTGCGCATGTGCAGCCAGGGAACCAGTAGCAAATCCGTTCAGATTTCACCAAATTGAGTTTGACGCCCCTGTCTTAATGGATCAAGTAACTTTCACTGGAATTTCAGGGGATACAATATTGGTACTAATTATTTTTAAGGGACAGTTGACAAAATCAGAGTACTGTTTGTTCTGCGTTGGCATGAGAGTACATAATGATAAGTGGGGGTGGGGTGGGTGGGGAACCTCCATAGAATTACAGAATACTTCAAATATCTTGAGGATAAATTATTTCACTTGATTCCTAAAGAAACAAAATTAAAGCATGTAGAGCAATTATACATGAGACTGTTTTCTAATTTTAACGTAAGGCTTTTTTTATTTTTTACCTTTAAACATTTCAAAAACATTTAAAGCATTAGAAGAAAACAAAGTGAGTTTCAAAAGCTATGCATCTCATTATCCCTTGCTTTGTTTTAAGTATTTAGAGAGGAAAGTGAAAAGAATCTATTTCAAAATTATATGAAGTGAGAACAATTCCTAACTACAAATCCTTTGAGAATGTACACATTTAATTAAGTTTGCCCAACAGCCATGTAGTTATCTTAGCTGTTATCATGTTATTTGATTCTTTTGACAAAGAACATTTCAAGGTGTCTGCATATCCAAATTGTATTTCATTTACTCCTGATTAGTTGTTAGTGATGGTTTCAAAATTTAAACTAATGTAGTGATAATTGCTTATAAAAAATATAAGTTATCTGATATTTGGTATTTCATGTTTAAGAAAGATATAATTGATATTCAATGTGTTTCCTTTCTGTACTCGTGGATAAGAATCAGGAATCTGCAATCTTCTTACTTAACAATTCACCTTTTCATGAAACCAAATGCATGAGCAAATGTGCTCGTCAGTCCCACTGTTACATTTTATTATCTTCTTCCTGACAAATCCTCCCATCTTCTATGGGAATGTCTAAAGAAATTCCCCTGAATGTCATTGTCATGCCATGCAAAGAATGCAATCTTCATTGGTTTACTCATTGATTTGGTTGACAAGAACAATCCCCAACATTTCTTTTGTTGAAACTTTTTACAAAATTGTTGCTGGGAAGAGCTATCCTATTGATGAAGAACACAACTAGTTTCAAAGAACAATTTCACTAGCCATAGGTAAAGATAAAGGTTCCCCTCGCGCATATGTGCTAGTCGTTCCCAACTCTAAGAGACGGTGCTCATCTCCATTTCAAAGCTGAAGAGCCAGCGCTGTCCAAAGACATCTACATGGTCATGTGGCCAGCACGACTAAACGCCAAAGTGCACAGAACACTGTTACCTTCCCATCAAAGGTGGTCCCTATTTTTCTACTTGCATTTTTTATGTGCTTTCTACCTGCTAGGTTGCCAGAAGCTGGGACAAGTAATGGGAGCTCACCCCATTATGCGGCACTAGGGATTCAAACCACTGAACTACCAACCTTTCGATCAACAAGCTCAGCATCTTAGCCGCTGAGCCATATCTGATACTATGACCCATTTCCCCTTTCAGGATACTCACCAAGGATGTTTTGCTTCTTGTGAAAGAGCAGGTAGACTACACTTCAAAGCATTGGGTTGTAGACATTCACCATTTTTATTTTCTAAGAAAATTTTAGGGAAACCCATTACCTGTGTAGCGTAGGGGGCTAATGCCTCCTACTAAAGGCAGCAATTAACACCAGCTGCCTGTAATTTCTGTGAGTTCAATCCTAGCCAGGCTCAAGGTGGACTCAGCCTTCCATCCTTTCTAAGGTGGGTAAATTGAGGACCCAGTTTGTGGGGGCAATAAGCTGACTTTGTATAAATATACAAAAGTATGAAGGCTGTTGCTTAATGCATTGTAAGCCGCCCTGAGTCTCCGGAGAAGGGCGGCATATAAATCAAATTAAAAAAAAAAAAAGAAAACATACAGATGTATTCTTGAAAGTCAAGATGACAATGAAAACTGGTGTTTTGCTTTGTGTGATGCCAGTATCCTATCCATTTGTAATTTTTTGTAAGTGTTAAAGCTATACAAAGTCAGGTAATGCAACGAATCTGGCATGCACCAAGGGAGGCACAACACATTGACATCTGTGGGCATCATACCAGGGATTGCAGGATTATGACATCCATAACACTGCACCCAAACAGATGACCTATAGCACCCAAATATCAAATATTTGTGGTCACATTACCATAGTAAAATCCTGTACAGGACAACTGTACTGAACAGAAGTTGAATGTGTTTAATGGTTTCCAAATTCATCTAGATATCAATTTTAGTTCAATTTGTCCTGAAATCCTGGTCCAGGACTATACTGCAGAAAAGGTCCTCATAGAATGGCAGTTAAAAGACCAGGGTCTATTAGTCCTCTGTTTGGGTGAGCTGTATCATTAATGCTGTAATACTGTAATCTCTGACATATATTGACAGATGTCAGTTGATTGTGGGACCTTTCCCGGAGATTATGAGAAATCCTCCTTTATTCAACGTGCATGTGCATGTTGAAGAAATCTGATAAAGTGTGATAAATTGTTGAGGTTTCATACTAATGCTGCCTAAAATGTGCATCATGGAAAGATGGAGCATGCACAGAGCAATCCTATTCAAAAATATATATATAACTGGATTATAAATCTTCTGATCATTTTGAACAAAAAAAACCCCAAAAGAAAAAAACAGTAGCACGCCTGTAAGAAAATCAGAACTGAAAAGGCTATTGAAAACTTGTATTTGCACAAGAAGTTACCAACCTTCTTGAACAATCCATTTGCAAGCAGTCTAACTTTGGAGGCAGCCTTCCCAGGTGCCAGAAGCAACTCCTTCCGGATTAGCTTTTACAGGTTGAAAGAACCAGTTGGCTTTGCCTAATCAGCTGTCTCAGAGCAGACAAAGGAATGGTATACCAATACTAATCTCTGAGCTGGAGTTCCTACCAGGGGTGGGCTTCAAGGGGTTTAACAAGGGGTCTCTGCTCGGTTGCTGGGTGGATGTGGCCATAGTGGGCATGGTCTAGTCAGCCTCTTGCACCATGGCAGGGGGGGAGGCTTTTTTGCCCTCCCTGGGCTCCGGAGGCTTTCCTCGAGCCTCCGGAAGGACAAAAATGGCCTTCCCATTTTTGGGAAGGAGGCCCTCTGGAGGCCCTCTGGAGGCTGGAATGCCCATTTTTTTGCCCTCCTCAAACCTCCATGCACATCCTGCACTTACCTGCATCCAAAACAGGCCTCATGGGGACTCCTGAGAGGGGCGGGGTGGGTGGGGCCAGCCAGGAGTGGGATTTGGGGGTTCTCTGAACTGCACAGAATCTTAGCTAAAGTTTCTCTGCGACTCCCCAGCAGCCCAGCCTCGGTTCCTGAAGTCTGGATTCTAGAAGCCATGGATCAGTCTTAGAGGAAAAGTTGCTTCCTTCATCTTCTGCAAACATCTCTCCCCTTGAGAGTCATGTAGATAGTAATCATTGTTTAGGTTCACATTACGACAGGGATTGATAATTTTTAAATATTCAATTAAAAACCTTGGAGTTTTGTTAAACAAAATTCAGCTAGACTTATTTTCAGATGAAGTGAAAAGGTAAAAATTTATTGCATCTAAAAAAATGTTAAGACTTTAAAATGGCTTAAAATGTGTTATTTTTGCTATAATAGATTAGCCTTACTCTTATTTGAACTTCCTTGTCTCTCGTGAGCTTCTTACAAATCATTACTTCTGTTTTCTTCTTATAATGAAGACTTGCATTTTCTAGTAATGTCAAGATTTCTTGAAGGCAATTTAAGAAGTTACGTATCTCTGCTGATTTTTCTTTTTGGGTTATACTACTGATCTTCAATAGTGAAAGCACAGAACAGAATAATAGAATTGGATATTTCCAGATATTGCCATTATAGCAGTGTTCATGATACCCTGTTTTCCCAAAAATAAGACATCCCCTGATAATAAACCCTCCCCAAAAATATTTAAATGCATGTGCAGCCAGGCCCCGCCATTTCCTCTGGTTTCCTCTATGTGCCCCAAAATAATAAGACCTCCCCGAAAATAAGGCCAAGCACTTATTTCAGGGTTAAAAAATATATATAAAACAGGGTCTTATTTTTGGGAAAACGTGATATTAGCTGAGACAGTGTATTAATAGCTCTCATGTAGTGCTAGTGAACTTTCAGTAAATTCAGTCTTTTCTATTGAAGAATTAAAGCTCTGCAAAGCTTCTTCCAATCTAGTCACCCACTGGTGAATTCTATCCTTTTCTCCCAATCAGGCAGTCTGAATTTTTTTTTAGTTGGATTTCAGGTGAGGACACTGCATGAAGTTATCACTGATTGTTTTTGTCATTTACTTCTGGTGGACTGTTGCAACTGTGCTGGTTCTTCTTGATATTTCAGCAGTTTTTAATATTAGCAATCATTGTATCCTTCTGGACCAGTGTGAGAGTCATGGTATTTCAGATCGGGACAACGCTGCTGAGTCTTGCCAGTAAGCCCAACTAACTGATTATATAATTATGTTGAATCACTAAATGAGAGAAGAATCCAACTATGTACCATATTTTTCAGAGTATAAGATGTTTCAGACTATAAGACGCACCTACGTTTTTTGCAGAGGAAAACAAGAAAAAAAATCTGCCTCTGCCTCTGCCTCCCAGCAATTTGCCTCCTTGCAGCAAACAGCAAACAGCCTGCTTCAGTTTCATTTTCATTTTCAGCACAACCTATTAGCACAAGAAAAAAAACCTGCCTCCCAGCAATTTGCTTCCTTGCAGCAAACAGCAAACAGTGGAAGCCCGTGGAGGCGGCAATAGGCAATGGCAATCCCTGCAGCCTGAAACAGCTGGTGGTCGGGAGGCTGATCCAACCTACAAACACCTGCTTATCCTAATCAGTCTGTGCTGAAGCTAAAATGGGCTATTTGCTGCAAGGAGGCAAATTGCTGGGAGGCAGAGGCCAAAGAATGGGGGTGGGTGGGTGGGTGGGTGGGTGGGCGGGGCTACATTCGGTGTATAAGACACACCCAAATTTTCACCCTCTTTTAGGGGGGAAAAAGTGTGTCTTATACGCTGAAAAATACGGTATATAATAAAAACATATGATATCATATATAAAATAGCATTTATTTATTTATTTATTGAATTTCTATACCGCCCTTCTCCCAAAGGACTCAGGGCAGTGAACATATTAAGATTTCATATACATATAAATATATTTTATAAACAGTAAATAATAAATTGAGTCAACTTGGTGTATCTACTAAGACCTTGGCATAGAATTTTGATGTTTATGCTAGCCCTGCTTGTTGAAATAGAAAGGTCTTCAGGGCACGTCGGAAAGTGCGAAGATCTGGGATTATTTGTATTCCAGGTGGTATTTTGTTCCAAAGCGTAGGTGCCCCCACAGAGAAGGCTCTCTCCCTTGGAACTATTTGTGTGTGTATGTGTGTTTGTGCGTGTGTATCTCAACTAAATGATTATATAATTATATTGTATAACAAAATGAGAGAAGGGCAGTATTCGTTGCACTTCCAAACTTTTGAGAAGTTTTTCTCAATGTATAATATTATCATTAAAACAGCAGGTTTCTAAAAAATATATATATAATATAGCAATTTATTCTTTTGCAATAACGATGAATAAAAGTGTTTCACAAGCCTGGAAGCCTTTATTTTAACGGTAGCAGCAAAAAGTGCAAAGTCTTAGATGCTATTATTATAAGCTACTTACTTTTAGATGAAGAATTGGTGGAGGTGGGGAAATTATAGAATGAAAGTCACTTTTATCAAAAGGATTGCTAAGAAAGGCAAATTTGGCTTAAAGATTGAGGAGGTAGAGAAATAATAGGAAGCTGTTGCATAGAATTATTCTAAAACAGGCACACTTAACTCTGGACTCTTAAAAAATACTGTATGGTAGAGCCAATTTTTCTAGTGGTTTGGGAATCTCTTGAAGAATGAACCATTTCTATTCATTTCCATCTGTAGGTATCATTGCTGGTCATCTGTTTCTGGTTTAGAAAAAGTCACTAGACTGCATCTGGACTAGAACTGACCAATACAGAAACAATGCATAAACAGATTTGTGACTAAGAGAAGTCAGAATACAAATATAAGTGTGCAAATGTAGATTCCATAAACAGAAGAAGTGGTCGACTACATATATACCAAGATAGGCAATGTCTTTACCTATTTCATTCAACTGTTTCTTCTAAAATCTTTTGAGAGATAACTTTCATTTTAGACTTTGATAGCCTCGATTGTGGTCCTGTATTTTTTTTTTTCAGAATGCCAGATCTCAACCCCATGTCATGCATCTGATTAGAAAATATTAACAATCTAGTCCTACTTCATGATAAACATTGCTTAGGATTCTTGAAGCATTTCCACACGTTGTGGCTCCGTTGCCTGAGCCTGCGTCATCAGCAGGGGAGGACTCTGAGAGTGAGGGAGAGGAGTTGGCAAGGCCTCCTTCTCCAGGACTCTCCTCTCTGGCAATGCCTCCGGAGGATACCGAAGGGCAGGAGATAGACCCAGAGCCAAGCTCGTCCCCGCAGCCACAGGAGGACATTGACGAGGGGAGCGAGTTTTGGTTGGACCCTCGCCAGCGTCGGAGAGACAGGAGAGCCCAGCAGAGGAAAAGGCGTGGTCGTGATTAGCTGGTGGACCACGCCTCCTACTAGACTATATAAGTGAGGGATTGTAGCCATATCTTTGTGACGAACAAAACAAAGATACGTGGATCCCGGTTTTGAATCGGCCCGGCGTCTCAGCTTTGGTGTGTATGTGACGGACCTTTTAATAAAGACATTGGCAAGCAGCTGCGGATTGCTGCCGACCTTTGTTATCATCTCACTTGGTTGCCTGCCAGTTCCTTAGCCTCCGGTTGTCTGAGGGGGGGTTATTTCTGGGCACGGGGCCAGAACACACATTAAAACACTGTGCCCCAAGTAAATACACTGCCACTTACAAGATGTTTTGTGTGCCAACATAAGAGTCATAGGATAGGTTGTATCCTGTCTGTCTTTTATGTAATTTGTGATGGGTATGAAGTATCTGGAAATTCCTCCTCAAGCATTGTTTCCCATAGCATTGGTTCAGAATTACTCAAGTTTGGTTGCTGTATCTGTTAATTCATCTAGATTGGGGTGTCAAACTTGCAGTATCACGGCGGCGCCACATGATATGACTTTTTCCCCCTTTGCTAAACTGGGTGTGGGTGTGGCCAGCATGTGATGCATCCGGTCTGCGGTCTGCAAGTTTGACAGCCCTGATCTAGATCTTGACCCTGCCAATGTTTTACCTCTTCCCCATCCAAGTATCTTCTAAGGTGAACATAGCAGCAGCTATTTAGAGCTGCAGATAAAAGCACATTGTTATATTCTGTTAAATACCTCCTTATTTTTTTGATTGTATTTTATTGCATTGAATACAAGAGAAGCTTCAGAAGGATATGCCACAGAAAACAATGCCATCTGCTGTCACTGCCCACAATAAAATAAGTGCCAAAGAATCACCAGTAAAAAAACAAAAGAAGCTCTCAAGCACCATGAGAATAAGGTGGGGTGGGGGGGAAGTATGTTTCACATGGGTACAAAACAACTGAAAAAAATGCAAGCAGGTTTTTAACACGGCATTAATTTGTACAGACTCACATATACCAAACTAATAAGCTTTGTCTACAGACAGACATCATTCTCTCAATGTCTTAGCTCTTCTTTATAAGGAGGCATCAACAGAGACACATAAATAAGAAAAGCCCCTTTCCCTCTCTGCCACTACAGATTAAACAGAAAAATCAACATTTGTTAAAAAGGCTTTGTGATCAGAAAGATTGTCTAGAGAACAATACTGAAAAAATAAATTAGAAAGATATATAAACAGAGTGCTAGGGAACAGATAACCTCCGCACATTTTCATTCAGTGTGAAGTACCAAAATTCTCATAACTGCAAGTACCACTGTAAACAACATAAAATTGTTTTATTTTGCTACATTTGGTTTTCAAAATATATAGGACGCCTGAGGTAATGTGATCAGAGTTTTGTTTTATAGTGAAACTCCCAAAGTGGAAGACACTTGTATAAAATGCAGAGCTTCATTAAAATTCATCTACGTGAAATCTAAGCAAGGAACAATGTACTTGAACTACAAGCTGTCATTAGGTGAAGATTTAAAGAGAAGGATAAACAAAAGTATGATGTAGAATTTTAATAAAAACCAATTGGGACTGTGTCAAGTGGAAGACTTTCATGATTCTCTGGAATGGATGCCTTTAATTATATCATGGAAGGAAATGAATATAACTGACCAGGTATAATGGAAACAAATATGGAGGGAGGGGTCTTTTGTTGATTTACATTTATTTATTTATTATTTATTTATTTATTTATTTATTACATGTATTTATATGCCGCCCTTCTCCCGAAGGACTCAGAGCGGCGAACACAAGTTAAGAAACATGTACAATAAAATCGCATTTTAAATCAAATAACTAATTAATGATAAATAATAAACCCAGAATCAGAGTCAGCCTATTTGCTTGAACAGCCAAGTCTTCAGCTCCCGATGAAAGGAGCGGAGATCAGGAGCCGTCCGGAGCTCGGTAGGTAATTCATTCCAGAGGGTGGGAGCACCCACAGAGAACGCCCTACCCCTGGGCACTGCTAGATGACATTGGCTCACCGTCGGGACCCTGAGGAGAGCGGCCCTATGTGAGCGAACAGGACGGTGGGAAGCAGGCAGGAGTAAGGTCTCCATTAAAGCCAGTGACAAAGGAATATGTTGAGTTGGGCAATTGAGGAGGCAGAAGCAAGGTAGTGACAACAGCTCTTTAATGTAGTGTGAGACTTCAGCAAAGGTTACAGGCAAACAGCTCTCCTTAAATAGTCTGCCGGCCAGGTGACTGCCAATCACAAGTGACCCATTGGGTTTGAATCTCCCGCCAAAACTTATATATATAATACCCCTCCCCTCCCAGAAGGCACTTAGTCAATACATTTACATACAAAATTGCTCAGATGACCAGGGCATGTCCGGCCCCTAGTTGACCTGCACAGTTCAGTCTGAGGTGTGGCGTCGAGCCGGTCAGAGGGACCTTTTGTTTCTCCCGGCTCCGCCAATGAGACTTCCTGGATTTCTTCACGGGCGTGGATGTCCTCGACTGGGAGTGCCGTCTCATTGGGGCGGTGCTGGATCCCGGAGTTAGCAGCTAAATCTTCCGACCTTGTCGGGCTTGAGTTAGCTATTGTGGGGAAACCTTGGTAGTCAGGGTCTGGTAATTCTGAATACGTTTCAGGCTGTCTGGCCGACCTCTTTCTAAGTTGATCAATGTGTCTGCGTCAGATCCTTCGATCCCCCATGTCCACTGTGTAGGACTTGGGGCCCTTGATGTCAGAGATTACCCCGGCCACTTATAGGGAACCCTCTGAATAGTTCCTTGCGAACACTGGTGTTCCTATCTGAAACTCCCATAACTTCTGGCCGGTTCCCTTAAATCTGTCTGGGGAATAGTTGGGATGTAATTGGTCCAAGGTACACCTGGGCTTCCTCCCCATGAGGAGTTCAGCTGGACTGTGCCCCGTGGCTGTACAAGGGGTGGCGTATTGGACAGCTAGGAATTTGTCTACTCGGGCCTGCCAGTCTCCCGCGTCCAGCTGGGCCAGGGCCTCCTTGTCCATCCTCACAAATCTTTCGGCCAGTCCATTACTGGCTGGATGAAACAGGGCAGAGAGTGCATGCCAGATATCAAACTCTGCCAGGTACCCCTTGAACTGAGTGGCGGTGAATTGGGGCCCGTTATCTGATACTAGGGTGTTGGGCAATCTGTGGGTGGCAAAGAGTTCCCGTAGTGCTTTTATGACTGCTTCAGCAGTTCTGGATTGCATGAGGATGATCTTGAGCCATTTGGAAAAGGCGTCAACGATCACCATAAAGGTTTGGCCATGAAATGGCCCTGCAAAATCTATGTGTATTCTTGACCAGGGCCCTGGGGTCGCTCCCATTTCCTGACTGGTGCTGTAGGGGGGATCTGGCCTGGATTCCTGACAGGAATTACACTTTCTCACCCACTCGGTGATGTCGTTATCCATTTGGGTATCCACACATAGCTCCTAGCTAGGCCCTTCATACGTACAATACCAGGGTGCTCTTCATGCAACATTTTTTTTAAAAAATCCCTTAAGCATAAGGGTACAATGATGCTATCACCCCATAACAAACAACCTCCCTGAATGGACAGTTCATTTCTTTTGGTGAAGAATGCTTTGAATTCCCTGCCCTCAGTCTTTGCTGGCCAACCCCTCGTGACCCAACTCATGACAGTTCTGAGCACATGGTCTTTGGTAGAAGCCCTCACAACTTCCGCTGAATTGAGAGGCCCTGAGTCTAAAACATCAATTAGGAGAACCGGTGCTTCCGGGGTCGGGGCTTCTAAAAGGTCTGGTAGTGGGCAGCGGCTGAGGGCATCAGCATGTCCCAAACTCTGCCCCAGTTGGTGGACAAGTTGGTAGGAGTAAGCTGCCAGGAAGATGGTCCACCGTGTCATGCGTGGAGACAAAGTTGCGGGGGTGGGCCAATCGCTGACCACAGTGAGGGGTAGCTCCTTCAGGTACTCACCGTAGGTGACCTGGAACATGCCAACTCCTACGACAGGAATGCTGTTCCCCTGGTAGTCCCGAAGTTGGATTCGTTGAATCTGGAGCCGGCTTTTCTTGAGGTTGGTGAGGACGGCCTTCAGGGTCGCCCAGGACATGATGGATAGGGACAATCCGGTGTCGATTTCCATCTCACAGGGTTGCCCTTCGATCTCAACCATTGTGTGGACCTTTTTCTCGATGGTTGCGCTGGCCTGGCCGATCCTGGTGCTTCAGGCCTCGTGGCTTTGAAATTCGCACCGTTTTCTCTGGTCGCTGTCTTTACTGGTCCTCTTTTGTCGCACCGGCTCTGATTGGTTGAAGTTGTTCTAGGGCTTGTGGCTGACCGCTGGCTTGCCCTGCAGACTCTCACCAAATGCTCCTTCTCACAACGCTGGCAGATGGCATCCCTGAATTTAGAGCTTTGCATTGGGTGTGCTCCTCCGCAGCTCAAGCAGCTTCCACATCGCTCTTTCTGCTCCCAAGTCTGTCTCTCTGTTTGGAAGATGTCCTCCTCCGATTCTCCCTCACTGCTGGTCTGGGTGGCTTCCCGGTGTACCGGCACCAACTTCGGGGTTTCCTTTGGGTTAGCCGGTCATTGCAGCGTCTCCGCAGCCTTGGTTGATGACTCGTGTGCCCTGGCCTCATCAAGGGTGAGGGGTAGAGTCAGATTCTGCCTCACGAGCAACCTTTTCTGTAAGCGTATGTCTCTTATGCCACAGATTAGTTGCTCTAGGAGCACATCATTGAGGTCCCGGTATTCACAGTTCATCGCAGCCTTACGCAGGTGGCCATGTATGCACTGGACAGTTCTCATTCACGCTGTATTCATTGCCAGAGCTCATAGCACTGCACAAACTTCAATGGTACCTGGGTGTAGTCTGTCTTGAACATGGCTTGTAGCACTTCCCATGAGACGGTCTGGACCAGGTTTGGTTCTGAGAGTGACTCAGCCATGTCGAAGACCTCTGACCCACAGTGGCTTAGGAACAGGGCCCTCTTTTGGTTCCCAGGGAGGCCCTGCATGTCACTGGCTTCCAAAGCGCACTCGAACCGGATCATGTACAACCCCCACTTCTCTCTGGCCAGGTCGAAAGGCTTTGGTGGTATGAACACAGACATTGTGGTCATTCTGCTGTGTATGACTCGTCAGCCTGACTGAATCCACTATAGGTAGCTCTTTTTCGGCTTGCTTCTCAGTGCCTCAATCCCACCTTCATCGCCAATGTTGAGTTGGGCAATCGAGGAGGCAGAAGCAAGGTAGTGACAACAGCTCTTTAATGTAATGTGAGACTTCAGCAAAGGTTACAGGCAAACAGCTCTCCTTAAATACTCTGCCGGCCAGGTGACTGACCAATCACGAGTGACCCATTGGGTTTGAATCTGCCGCCAAAACCTATATACATAACAGAATCCACTATGCTTTTTATAGATGGGGCTGCTGATGTAAATGCTATACATTGGGCTGCCCTTGAAAATTATCTGAGAGCCATAGCTAGTTCAAAATGCAGCAATGGGTACTTTACTAGCTGGCTTCCAGATGGATTTCAAGGTGCTAAATGTTATCTTTAAAACCCTTAATGGCATAGGACCTGACTACTCTTTCTCCTGGTGTTCCTGTCCACCCAGTACATTCAGTTAGATTGGAGTGCACCAGGTCCCTTCCATTATAGGACTTAATGGGATTTGTCACTTTATGAAATCTACAAAATATACCTTTTCTGTTGCAGCCTCTAGCCTCTGAAACAACATCTGTCCAGGCATATGGATGACACCTTCTTTCTCGGGGCTTTGACAATCCCTTAAAATCTGGCTTTGGTCTCACTTCTGGAGTTTATGTGTTGTGGGAGTTGTTAGTTTTGTTTTAATAGTTGCTGTTAGTCCAGACTGTTTTCTTTTCTTTTGTTTTATTTATGTCCTTAATTGTTTTAATATAATGTTTTATTTTGTAAGCCATCCAGAATCCACTGGGATGGACAGCTATATTAAATTTAATAAATAATAATAACAGAGCAACAATGAGAAGAATCTAATGGCCATTAGTCTGATGGATTGCAATAATGGAATTAAATTGAACCTTTACAGTTAAACTTAAAAGCTATGCACAAGCTTATTATAGGGCTCATTACAAAGGGGGGAAATGTTAGTATTTCAAGCTAATTCCAAAACGTGCTGCTTGGTTAGATCTAGAAATGGTGGCAACACTACTTCATTGAGAACATCTTTTGTAGCTTCTCATATCAACACAAGCTAAGAGTATTATGACATCAGATAGTTGCCGCATTAGGCGTGTTTTTCCCCCTATAATTTATCCAGATGGACTCTGCCTCAAAGCTATAATATATGAATAATGCAATTTCTCTTGTATTTTGGGGTTCCTATCATTTTAATTACCCATTCAAATTTCAGATGCGTGATCATGCTAATTGTGACTTATTGTAATTGCTAAATTTCAGTTTTTGTATGAATCTTTATTCCCTCCACAGATATGCTACATTCTCAAAGAACCTTTGAATTTAATAAACATGTTTCTATACAGATGGGCATAAAATGTCAAACATAGGAGCTGCTAACTGAATTGAATGTCACAAAGTTTTTTAATTGATGTGATGGTTTTTAGCACCAGGTCGCAGGCCTAATTCTGTCTTTATTAGCTAAATTGTGAATTTCATGGAAAACTCATAAGTCCCTAGATGTTATGTTACTTAAAAGGGTAAAGGAGAGAAATAAGATACTTCTATGGAAAGGGCTATAAAGCAGCATTTACCTGTAAGCAGAGATGGCCTTCAAAAATTTTAGCAAGGGGTTGCTGGGTGGGCATGGCCATGGTGGGCATGGCCTAGTCGGCCTCCTGCACCATGGGGGGAGGGTTGTTGCTCTCCCTGGGCTCCAGAGGCTTTCCTTGAGCCTCTAGGAGAGCATTTTAATGGAACACAAAACACTCTATTCTACAAGAATATCTTGAATTTTTATTTACACAATTCATCTATTTGTTTGTTCTCTCTGGTCAGAATACAAGTGAAAGTAATTTTCAAAAATGTTACTTTGCAGTCTTTGGAAAAAAAGCTTTTGAAAACATAATTGTCCCTTAAAGAACTTGCAAATTATGCAAGTAACCTAGTACAGGTACTGCTAAATTAATGAATTTATTTCTGCTCATATTATCATTAAAACTCATTTCATGCCAATTTTCCTTAGTGATGCAATTTGCTGTAAATGCCTACATAGCTAAACATTTTGCCAAAGCAGTTCTTAAAGCTGAACAAAACAAAACAAACAAAACCAACTCATGGTTGTTTAAAAGGACCACAACCTCTTCACATAGCTTGCCAAAACCCATCCTTTTTCATTCGGATTCTTTTCTATTTATACTTCCAATGTTCCTTGAGAATGCTTTGCTTCAATCTACTCTCTAGTTACTGTAAGCATTATGGTGTCAACTCTACGTTTTGTCTGAGATGGCATTACAATAATTCAGCATCTGCTGTTAGAGATTACACAATAGCTACTGCTACCTCCATGAAATCTCTTAATGTGACTTTTCTAACATTGTACCCATGAAATACTCTAAAAAGTTTAATACAGACAATAAACCAATTCATTTGAAAACCACTACGTTGTGGGGAAAAAATACTATTTTAACTTTTTACAATAAAGACCAATTATAATTTATTTCTGTCATTGCTGAACATGTTTTTTATTTCCAAAATGTACTGATAATGGCTCTAGTAAACAATATTTAATGGGATATATATTAAACAAATACAATCCAAAACTCCATGTATGAGAAATAATCAATCAGAACAAGACATCAATTGATTAGAATGGAAAAACTAAAACACGCACTAACCATATAGACCTCCAAAACAAATCATATAAGAAACAGTGATTTTGGGCATAAGATTTAAGCAAATCTATTTAGAAAATTTTTGAAAGATCGAAGTAATGGCTGAGCTCACATTCAAACAACTAAGGTACAGAAGAAAATGGTAAGAGAACACCTTACTGCTCAGAGCTTGAAGGAGCTGGCAGACAGGATCATGGAATCACTGAACCATATCTTTCAGAGATCCTGAGGGACTGGGAAGTACTGGGTAACTACCAGAGGACTGGAAAAGAGCTGCTGTGGTTCGCATCTTCAAAAAAAAGGGAGAAAAAAAACAGATCCAGGAAACTACAGACCAATCAGCCTGATATCAATACCTGGGAAGAACCTGGAAAAGATAAACTAGAAACAGATCTGCAAACATTTAAATCAGTGGTGGGTTGCCCCTGGTTCGCACCGGTTCTATAGAACCGGTAGTAAAACTGGTGGGATGCTCCGCCCATCGACCCGGACATCATCAAAATGCTTCTGTGCTTGTGCAGAAGAGCGTGCGTGCGCAAACCGAGCGAGCGTGCGCGGCCCTGCTGCGAACTCGTAGTAAAGGTAAGTAGAACCCATCCCTAATCTAGATGCAAGCAAAGTTATAACCAGAAGCCAATGTGGATTTGTCAAAAACAGATCACGCCAAACAAATCTTTGTTTGCAAGCAAGAATAAAAATTAATACAAATTAAATAGTACAAATGAAAAAAAGAAAAAAGGTGTAGAAATTTAATTTGTTGAGAAGTAGCTATCTTCTATGGAAACTTCTTTAATTCTTTCTTTCCTTTTCTATCATCCCAATTACCTTGTGTTTTGTCTCACCCCTTCTTTTTGAGTTTACTATTGTGTTGCATGAAATAACCTCCAATAAAAGCTTTGTTTGAGTCACAAACTGTACTTTTATTAAGATTTATCTGTGGAGATTCTCAGTCATCCAGGTATGGTTGACCCAAAGGTGCTTTTTCCAGAGGCAACTGGATACTCTGGTTTTACTTTGAAGATGTTTCGCTTCTCATCGAGAGCTGAAGAAGCTCCCTGGATAAGAAGCAAAACATCTTCAAAGAAAAAGCAGAAAGTCCAGTTTTATTAAGATTATTTTTAAAAAAGATTCTTTTAATTTCTATTTACTGCCCTCTGCTACTGCTTCTCTTTGTAACAGCATTTAACCTCCATCTGAATGAACTGGGTTCCCATTTAAAAACCAAACTCACTGAGTTATGATCTGAAAAGGCCCTTGGTAATATCTCTACTTTATAAACTTTAGAAGTCAAAGTGTTCCAAATCTAAATCATGTCTATTCATTCTCTTCCCCTCCCTCCCTCCCTATCTCTCTCTCTATCTAATTGCTCATGCTGAAATAAATTCTTCATCTAAAAATTTGTCAGTCAAAGGTGTTATATCTTATTTTCTATTTTTTTTTAACCAAATTATATCTTGTTTTAATTTTTTATTAAAAACTTAAATATTTTCTTTCTTCTCTCGCTTTTTGTGTCAGTATCAGGAGAAAAATAATGATATTTTGGAAGCCTCATTCCTCAAATCGCATGTTCTGTTCCTTCTCCATTTTGTGCAATGCTTCAGAACCGTCATTTCCTAAATCATGACAAATTTACGTTGTCATGACAGCATCACATGATGTATTGGGACTTTTTCCCCCTTCGCTAAACTGGGCGTGGCGTGGCCAGCGTGTGACGCATATGGCCCCCTTGCCGGGAATTTGACAGCTCTGCCCTAAATCACGTACACATTTTGAGGAATGAGGCTTCCGAAGTATTGCTGATATGGAGAAGGAAAGAGAAGAGCAGTTTGGAGAACAGAGCAAGGCAACCTTAGGAAGAAGACATGGTGTGACCAGTAGCTGCCTCACATAGTCCATACCTAGCAGAAGAAGAAGGTGAAGATCAGTGGGGTGTGGGAGATCTGTGAAGCACAAGGACAATTTGGCCTTTTCAGAACATTACTGGCATGGCTGACCATAATGTAGGCTTTAGGTTGGCATTTCTCAGCTGGCAGTGGTGGTTCGTTTTTTCAGCATTGTCATAATTTCAAACAAAATGAATGGTGATAACTGGAGGATCAGTTGTACATTCCAGAATGAATATGATACTGTTTTCCATATTTATTTCTACAGATAAAGTACTGTATAAATATTTCAGTGAACTGTCTTGAAGTGTTAAGATTGTAAAACTCAGCATATTATTGAAGATTAAATTAAGGCCGCCATTTCTTTTTTTCTTCTTTTTTTTAATGACCCTGGCTTCTTTCGTGACAATAAACAGAAGTAGAAGAGTACTAATTACCCTAGTAATAGAATCCATTTTTTAAATGGTGCAAGTATAAATAATTCATTGAAAATGGCTGCTAAGAAAATTAATCTCTGACAATCAAATTCTGGCAAATCCAGAAGCTAATCTTTTCTGTCTAGTAGTTGTAATTCTGAGATTCTCTTTTCATTATAAAATATAAATACATTGCTTTTACTTGAGACTGTTTAGATTATAAAAAAATGGCAGAGGGTATCATATATCTACTTGTGCTTATTTGAGGTAGTAAGGCAGGACCCAACAGAGAGAAATACAGATGTTTCATATTCAGGGAATAAAACTTCAGTGATCTTCCTGATAGGAATAGTCCAATAATATAAATGGAAAATAGCAATGAAGAGCTTTTAGAAAATGATGAACTAACCATTCCAGTCACTGACTATTATTTTGGGGGGGAGGGGGGATCTTCTCTATAAAAAATGTATTTTGATTATGTCATTTTATTTGATTTTTTTCACTATTTCCTATGAAGAAAACATTACAGAATTTAAAATGTTACCCGTGCATCCTGGAGTCTTATTCTCAAAATTAAAACAAAAGACTTTTTTGTTAGAGCTGTAAAAAGAAAAGCCAAAGACGATTGACTGATTTCATGTATATATGTTGAAGAAAGACAAAATTTCTTCATAACCTCCATGTTAGAGGCCCCATTTGCTAAAGCTTGAATGATTCGTATAAACTTTGTATGCTATCTGTTTTCCATTACTTACAAGGAATGAATAGCATTACTGAGCAGAGGAATACTACAATGCAGAAAAGAAAAGGTAGGAACAGCAGCTAGATCTCAGTTCCACATGTTTACTTGCAAATAAGTATGCAAATATTTGTGCATAACCCATGTGATAATAATTACCTATTATGCATAAAGAAGTAGAACTGCACAACTTGTACTCTGAAGAAAGTTAGCACCCAACCCCCTCCTAGAAGAATGAAATGTTTTAGGAAATATTATAAATGCAGAATATTATATTTCCCTGGATGCGAAAAGGAGAAACATGTTTTTAAAGACAAAGCAGCTCCCTGCAGCTCCCTGCCCCCCCACTTCAGCTCCAAGGTGATGGGAGTAAGACGTGGCCTTCAGGACTTTATAGGATTAGCCCTCTACCCGTCTAACAGCAGGGCTCACTGCATTGCAAAAATCATCTGGGGACATTACATAAGCCCACAGTTCAGCCAGATTTATTTCAGACAAACTCCTAGGATTTGCACATGACCCCTACAGCAATCAATGGGATATCTGCCTTTGCACAGAAACAGGAAGCTCTAGGGCAGGGCCCGACAGAGATATAAATATATATATAATATCTCCTCCATGTGGTCAGCTACCCAGAACTTGAAACCTATGTGGTCCTGTTCACCATTAAACCATCCTTCCAAGCAGTCTCCATGTTTCCAATGTCTTTCTCCCCACATGGAACTGAACCCAGATGGACATTTCTTCCAACAAGCCTATGAACATAATGCATCTTAGCTATCATACTCTGAAGCCCCTGAGATCTTTCCCCCGATTTTGTAGTTTATTCAATCAGTAAAATAAAACGAGGCTTATCAAACATGTATAAGGCTGTTATATGTTGCTGGGAAACTGCATCTGACTTGAAGGACCACAAGTTGTAAATGCCTGTATTACACAAGTTGTAATACAAGGCTGTTATATGTTGCTGGGAAACTGCATCTGACTTGAAGGACCACAAGTTGTAAATGCTACATCTGCTACATAGACAGATGTAGCTTTCATTGAGATCAATAGTCTAGTACAGAATTCATTTCCTATCCCAACAGAGCAAAGCAATGCCTGATGGGGAATTCCGATTGTTGAAGCCCACACATGTTCAAGTTGCCAAGGCTGAGTAACATGGAAGTAGAACAATGTAGATTTAATGCTTTAGCAAGACTGTTTCTGTCACATTTAGATGAGATTCAAAAAATGTTTTCTGAGGGCAAATCAGGAAAATTTTAGTATTAAATATGGAAGATAAGCAGGTAACAAAAGTTATTATTTTGTCTGAATTTTGGATGCATACTCAATGTTCATAGGGAATTGGCTGCAGTTGCTTCTGAATTTGGTTCTTATTGATCTAAGATGGGGACATTAATTATGGATTTCCCAGAGACACAGCATTAATATATTAAAAAAAAAACATCTTTTTATCTCTATGCTTGTCATACAGCTTGAAGAAGAGTTATATAAGCTCAATTGCTTGAATATTTGAATTGCAATTTTTATTTTAAATGGTCTTAATAAAAATATGTTTTATTACACTGGCATGGTAATATGAATTTATGCTCTGCTAAAAAGTATGTTATTTTATTGTTTCCAAACATATTACTACTACTACTACTACTACTACTACTACTACTACTACTACTATCACTACTACTACTATCTCTTTTATTCATTAAACATGAAACTCAGTCAACTGAACATTCAAAAGTGCATCACAAATACAATTGACTGGTGCTAATGGTTGATATGGGTTGCTGCCAGCGTCCTAGGTATCAACCAAATACCTTCTTAAGATGTACGATGTTCCGAATATCACAGTTTTTTGCGGTTCCATTGGTGTTATTGCAGGAAGCTGCAATTCGTTGATGTATTTTATACAATTCTTGGACCTGGTACCAAGTGACAATGGGTAACATTGTCATATGTTTCATCCATAACTGGGTAGTTTTGATGGTCAGATTGCAATATTTTGTGATTTTTCCCCCAGTTCTTTTTCTTCAACTCTGGTGTCTCCTGGTTCAACAATATCAATAAATTGTACGTTTCAGTTTTTTGACAATTATGATATCTGGCGTATTGTGTTCCAAATGATGATCCATCTGTATTTGAAAGTCCCACAAGATCTTCGCCTTCTCATTTTCAATAACTTTTTCCACTTTATGTTCCCATGACTTTTTGGATACAGGTAAGTTGTATTTTTTACATAATTGTTGTGGCTCCACTCCCTGAGCCTGTATTATCGGCAGGAGAGGACTACAAAAGTGAAGGAGAGGAGTTGGCAAGGCCTCCCTCTCCAGGACCCTCTTCTCTGACAATGCCTTCGGTGTCCTCCGAAGGCCAGGAGATAGGCCCGGGGCCAAGCACTTCCATGTAGCCACAGGTGGACAGTAACAAGGATGATGAGTCTTGGCTGAACCCTCGACAGTGTTGCGCAACAGAGGAAGAGGCATGCCAGGGATTAGGCTGAGTCACTGGACCACACCCCACAGGGTATAAAAGGGGGTGTGGTAGCCGTTCAAGCTCTGTGATGAGCAAAAACTGATACTGAACCAACCTCTCTGCATTGCTGGACTTTTTGACTATCTATTGTGTGTTGGCTTTGAAAAACCCTCCCTTCGTAAATAAAAGACTCTTGGCAGCCAGCCACTGGGTTGCTGCCAATTCTGCTACCAGAGAAACTTTTGTCGGCTGGTTTATTTCACTATTGACTATCTGTGGGGTGCGTGTGTGAGACGGGGACAGAACAATAATGACCAGTGGGTTAATTTAGCAACTCGGTTGTGTTGTTGTTGTTGTTGTTGTTGTTGTTATTCCTCTAAGTCAATGCTCAGTGTAATATATGTCAGCCTTTATCCCCTGAAGCCCTCCAGATACAGTGGACTGCATACCAAAGACATTGCCCTTGAACTGCTAACATTTCTGGAAAACTCCAGATTAGGAATGTTAGCATCCATCAACAACTTTGGGTTTGAGCCCCCACTTTTTTTCCTCCAACCACTTGGGGGACAAAAAACTCCAAACAGATAGACCAAGAGAATAGTGACAAAGGCTTAATTTCCCACTTCCAGTAACAATATTGTGAACAACCATTACGTAGGACAAACAGGCAGAAGATGGGCAGAACGCATCCATGAACACCAACTGGCAGTTAGAATCTTTAATTTCACAACATGTAGACAGATTTAACTATCATTTCAATTGGGAATATGTGACCGTCCTAGACCAGGCCGAATCAAAAAATGCCATTTCTAGAAGCCTGGCACTCCGCCATCAATAGACACATAAACATTAGCAACATCTATAGATTATGCAAAAGAGACAATCAACCAGCAGAAAAGAGAACAAAAAGTCTCCAGCACCTTCCCATCAGTAATCAGCACCCAGATCAGCAGAGATCAGTGATGGCTAACCTTTTTGGTGCCGAGTGTCCAAAGCGCATGTGCATGCACCTGAATGCATGCACGCGTGCCTGAACCCCCAAAATGCAATGTGAGCACACACACACACCCTGTGCATGTGCCCCACCCCGTGCATGCACACGCATCCCCTGCGCATGCACCCTGGCCTCCCTGTGCCCCATTTTGGTGCAGGGAGGCCATTTGGACCTTGAAAGTCTCCTGCACCAACCTGGAAGCCAAAACGGGGCACGGGGGAAGTGCATGAGGGCCCCACGTGGCCCCTTTTGGGCCTGGAAAGCCTCCTGCACCAACCTAAACCCCTGCATATGTGCACGCGTGTACCCTGCATGCAACCCGCCCCCACACATGCACGGCAGACACCGGAAGACTGGCTGGCCGGCAGGAGGCGCGTGTGCATGCACAGTGGAGCTGGGCTGGGGAGATGGCTGCCATACCCGCACCCTGTGGCATGCATGCCATAGATTTACCATCATGGGCATAGATTAACTCCAAAGTTTACTGCAGACCAACAATCAAGAAACTGGCAGAGAGCCATCAGTAAACAGCCCAACCAAAGAATCCCTAAAACCTTCCCCACCCACACTGACAAGGAAGTCACCAGAATATAAACTGACAGCAAACAATACTCCTTACTAGCACTGATAAATATTACCTAGTTTGGGTAATGGAATGTCTTCAAGAAAACAAGCAAGCTCAGAGACCCCTCATATTGTGAATAAACAAAGCATTTGTAGGTAACCTCAGCTGAGTCATAGGCATATGTTTTACTACATTGTCTCTTTTACAAAGAGTCTTGACATTACTAACAACAGCTATTGTAAGTAATTACTTGGTGAGATCCGGCTTATTTTATACTTCTGTTTTTCTATTTGATTTAAATCCACACATTATTCCTAAAGTGGTGAAATCTATAGTGGAGGCCATGCTAGGAAATTATTTACTTATTTATTTATTTAATTTATTGTATTTCTATACCGCCTTTCTCCTGCAGGACTCAAGGCGGTGTACAGTCAAAAAAAAAATAAAAGATACATAAACATCATAAAACTGATAATTAAAATTATAGCATAGTTTAGCCCAAGTAAATAAATTATGGAAATAAAGGTGATGAAAAGGTTGAAGTGTAGATATAAATCCAATTCTGCTGCAGTATTTTATATTTTAAATTGTACAATAGCTTTATGTACATCACTGTTACTGTTTGTTGCATTTGAAAATTTTTAAGATTGCTTCCCCCGCAAACATCCTACCCAGCTTAAACAAACCATGAACTTAAAGAAAATTTCCTTTCATAAGTTCAGTCGAATAAAAGTTTTCAGGAGCCAAGCCACTATATTTACATTCTGTCTGAATCTCAGACGATTGATGATAGGAATCATCATCATCAGTATCTATTTTTGTCCTTAAAGAAATCATAAAGACCTGTATAACAACAAAACAAAATTCCACACATTCTCTTTAGTGCCTCTGTAACTTTCCACTTAAGGTCTACTTTATCAATCTTCTCATCAAGTTCAGGTGAAGCACTTTGAAAGGGCTTGTGTCTCCTCTACGCTCAAGAAAGTAGAACTCTTGAAACAATTGGCATTTCAAAAGGAAACTTTTATTGAGGGAAAGTAATAGCAAGATTAAAAAAGGAGGATCTGAAGATTCCTGATTTTAACTGTCAGGTTAAAACCAGAGGTGGGATTCACTTACCTTCCCTACAGGTTCGCAAATGTCTTTGCTTGTGCATTATGTCTGGGCAGGTGGGTGGAGCCTTCTGCAGTCGCCACTACTGGTTCGCCCGAACTGGACAGAAATGGCTGAATCACACCACTTGTTAAAAAAGATAGAAACCCTCCCCTCAGTCCAGTGTAGTTTGAGCCAATCTGCAGGTGCAAAATTGTTTTGAGAATCGCAGGCTGAGAAAGAGATCAGACATTTGTTCTCAAGCATCGCTTGCTGGAATCTCTGGCGCTTGAGACGAAATAGATGACCCACAATTTAATTCCTTCCGCCCTTACAATTCCAAGTAGGTAAATCAAAGTACAGGAGAGACAGGCACAGGAAAAAGGTTATATAATGAGGAATGTATCCGTCCACTTCCCCACTGGAATGGCAGAGCCCCAGTAGGTAACTATGGGACCTGACATACTTCTTATTAAGAGAAGTTTTCAGAGAAAGCCAAAAAATGCTGTAAAAATGGCTGCATTTTGGACTGTTGATTTACCATTTACTATTTTTATTTATTTATTTATTTATTACATGTCTATGTCATGTAATGCTAAATTGCTAGAGTCATGTTAGCAATTTAATGCTAAATTGCTAACGTGACTCTAGCCACTTACAGTCATTCAATGAATATACACGCAAGATATTAAGATAATAAAGTGTTAAATCCTCGGGGCTATGCCGCCGCCTAAAGACTTGCCAGCTGCAGGGCGATCCTGATTGGATGAGATGTGAGCAACCAGTTGGCGGGAGAACGCAGCCCTGCTATTGGTCCACCTATCTGACAGTTTCTATATCAGTGATGGCTAACCTTTTTGCCATCACATGCCAAAAGCGGGGAGAGTGTGTGGGGTTGAGCATGTGCATGCCCACATCCATAATGCAATGCCCCCGCACAGCAAGCCAATGTGCATACGCGCACGACCCCGCCTATGCTCACCCTGCACATGCATGAGCAACCCCCACACTGCCCCCATCCCACCCCCACATGTGTATGTGACCCCCCGTGCTCCCCTGCGCATCCTCATGCAACCCCCAACACTCCCATCACCCCCTGTCCATTTTGGGCCTGGCAGGCCTCCCTGAAGCCTCCTGGGATGAAAAACAGGCCATGGGAGGGCGCTCCCCCACCCCCCACAATATGCATGAGATCCCGTCCTGCCCCGCGCATGTGCGTGAGACCCCTGTGCATGCACGCATTTCTCCCACATGTGTCCTGCCCCCACACCAGAGACCCAAAAATCAGCTGGCCAGCGTGAGGCATGCGCACATGTGTGGTGGAGGTGAGCTGGACAATGGCTTGTGTGCCTGCAGAGGGCTCCGTGTGCCACCTGTGGCACGCGTGCCATAGGTTCGCCATCACAGTCCTATATAAGTAACTGTCAGACGGCAAATGTTGCCAGTTGCCCGTACGGGAGTTTGCCTTGTTATTGGTTCTTGTTGTTAGCAATAAAGGTTGTAATTCGCAACCTGCCTAGCCTCAGTTCTTGCCTGTCTAGTTGTCCAGCTAGAACATAAAGATTATAATTTTTTTCTTCCTTTTCTTCACCTAAGTGGTTTGAACTAGTAGTGTTTAAGACAAAGCATTAGCTCTGTCTGGCATGGACCTCCTAATTGCTAGCATCAGTAGATTGCTTTGTAAGCTGCCAACTTTTTTCTTTCAAAGTTTTTGAGTGTTTGTTCAGCAACAGCAAGCTAAGCAGAAAACTGGTGCAGTTTTTTTCCCCAATCACGGAGATGCAAGGGCAAGCTATATCTTTTAATCTCAGGCTGACACAAAGAAATAAATATTATACCCATGCTTCCAAAAAGAAAGAAAGAAAAGAAGTTCTACTGAAAGAAGATATCTGCCATTTATCCTTCTACCTTAGCAGAAAGCTTTGATATAATTGTGAAAGATACTACACACAATTGTTTCAATACATACCCATGTATACAAATTTACAGAACCTCTGTCAGCAGCATATTCAAGGGTTTGCCGTACATTTTTTCAAATGCAAGAGATAACAAGCCTGCCTCTTAGATCCCAAAGCTTTGTCACATGGCAGTCTAAGCTGTTTATTTATGTATTATTTTGATTTATATAGCTGCCCATCACTAATATTTGGCAAGTTGATTTCATGTGGAACATCAAATCCTGCCAGATTAACCTTACTTCCTTTGTCTCATTGTGAAACTTCCTTGGTAGACTGTGAAAATGCTAAACATGTAATAATATCTCTTGATTTCAGCAAAGTTTTTCACATTATATTCTAATTAACAGGCTTGTTAAGTGTATGGATGGCATGGCAAGCATCAAATGGAGTAACACAGTTCATCCCTGGCCAGAAGTTCTTCAATGCTTTTATTTAGCATTTGGTGAGCTGACCAGAGGAATGTTTTTTTTAAATTTGCATAAAATATGCAGCAAGTTCTAATACCAAATCCTTGGAAGTCAATAGTAAATTTAAAACGGATCTTTATGATAAAGAGGGACTGGAAGAGTACTGAAAATCAAAGATAGGATTCAAGATATGTATAATTTGCAAATTTTTAAAAAGGTAAGTTTTTTTCTGCCAGTCAGAAAACAAAGTTCCTTTTGGCATAGTTTTCATAATATTTGACAAGAACAGAATATTTTTATGAATAATTCAATATTAATCCCAGAAGAAAGTCTTTGATTTCAATTGTATCTTAACCTTTAAAATCTTCTGAATTAGTCTATGACAGTGATGGCTAAACTTTTTGGCACCAAATGTTAAAACTGGAACGTGCATGCACACGCTCACGCATGCATGCCGGAATGCCGGAACCCAGAAGAGAGCTGCTGGCTGGTGAACATGTGCACGGCAGTTAGCTGCTTTCCGGGTTCCATTGTGTGCATGCGTGCCGGCCAGCTGCTCTCTTCTGGGTTCTGGAGTGCAGATGCACGCTGCTGGCCCACATGTGCACACCGGAACCCTGAAGGGAGTAGCTGGCTGGCGTGCATGCATGCAACGGAACCTGGAAGATCAACTGGCAATGGCACATGTGCCCGCAGAGAGGGCCACCTTTGGCACGCATGCCATAGGTTCACCATCACGGATCTATGAATTTGTATTCCTCTTATTTTTGCTTTTTTACATGTCCACCACGCATGATAAAAGAAATGTTGCTTACCATTTCAACCGTAGAATTTTAATCTTTCTTAAGAAAATTACTCTCTATGCTGGTAGTTCTCTCTCTTTTGTTGTTCAGGACACCCTAAATCCATAAAGCACTTTCTATGGCATTCCAGAGAATCCCCTAACCCTAACCAATTTTCTATACTTGTTTCAAGAATACACGTTACAGTAATGGGTTGAATTACTTCTCAAAATGGAATCTGTAAATACTAAAGCTAAAGAATAACAGAATGACAGAGTTAGAAGGGACCTTGGAAGTCTTCTAGTCCAACTCCCTATACCAGGGGTACCCAACTCTGGTCCATGGACCAGCATCAGGCCGCAGCATACCAGAAACCAACCCACAGAAACAAGCAAAGTCCCATCCACAGAATACGGACAGCACACAAAACCATTCCCTTTCTCGATCGCCGAAAAACTTCTTGCCATGGAACCAGTCCCTGGTGCCCAAAAGATTGGGGGCCACTTCCCTATACCATTTCAGATTTTTTAAAAACCCACTCCTTTATTCTTTTTGTTTTTTCAGGAAGTTGTCAAATAGGCTAATGCCATAGGTAATGGCATCTGATCAATAGCTAATTTGTTAGCATGCTGAGCATCATTAGTGGTCTAATTCTATCATATGGGCAGAGAATACATCAAGCAGAAAGAGCTGGTGTTTTCCCATGAAACAAGCTGAACTTGTTAAAGATGAAATCTGAAATCTGAAACATCACCACCTTCAATGCTGTTGGCTTCCCATCAGCCACAGATTATAAGCAAGGGTGTTAAAAGTTGTTACAAATCAACATACTTCAGTATCTCATAACGATCATTCATGCACTGTATTTTCAGTGTTTTAAAATACTATGAGTCAACCCATTTCTCTTTCATTATCTAGTAGGATACCTGGACTTAATGAGGTTTGTAGTGCTTTTTGATATACTGAAAACACACTTATGTCTTCTTCATCTATTTGTAATCTATCTCTCTATTCAGTGTTAAGTTTATCAATGCCAAAGTAGTCAACTTGCACAAGTAACATATCAAAAATTGTATGAATATTACCAGAGCCCTTTTAACAATCTGATAATATTAATTACTGCATATATAGAATCATATAGAGCCACTTCCTATGATTTAAAACAAAATTGTTGTTACTATCAAAAAAGAGACAAAATTGTCACTACTATCAGGTGGATTTGTAATTGGCTAACAAACCATACTCAATGTGTAGTCCTTTATGGAAGTACATACACAAGGAAGGAAGGAAAGAAGGAAGGAAGGAAGGAAGGAAGGAAGGAAGGAAGGAAGGAAGGAAGGAAGGAAGGAAGGAAGGAAGGAAGGAAGGGCATACCTCAAGATTTAGATCCAGTGCTCTTCAATATCTTCATAAACAATTTAGATGAAGGAATAGAAGGGAAAGTCATCAAATTTGCAGATGACACTAAGCTGACAGGAATAGCCAACACCCAAGAAGATAGGTTCAAGATCCAAATGAAATTCAGTGTAGACAAAAATAAGGTTTTACACTTAGGCAAGAAAAAACAAATATACAGGTACAGATTAGGTGAAACCTGGCTCAATAGCAGTAACTGCGAGAAAGATCTTGGAGTCCTATGGAACAATCACTTAAATATCAGCCAGCAGTGTGAGGCAGCAGCCAAAAAAGTTGATAGAATCCTAAGCTGCATTAATAGAGGGATAGAGTCAAGATCACATGAAATGCTAGTACCACTTTCAAAGCTTTAGTAAGACCACATTTGGAATACTGCATCCAGTTTTGGTCACCGTATAGGACCAACATATGAAAAAGATGTTGAGATACTGAAAAGAGTCAGAGAAAAGTAAGAAGGATGATTAGGGGGCTGGAGGTTAAAATCTATGAGGAACAATTGCAGACATTGGATTTGTCTAGTCTAGTGAAAAAAAGGGAGTGGAGGAGACAGGATAGTAGTGTTCCAATATTTGAGGGGCCACCACAAAAATGAGGGGAGAGGATCCACCTATTTTACAAAGCACCAGAAGGCAAGACAAGAAACAATGGATGGAAACGAATCAAAGTGAAAAGCAAGTTAGAATTAAGGAGAAATTTCCTAACAGTGAGAACAATTAACCAATTGCTTTTAAGAAGAGACAAGACAGCCATTTATCTCAAATGGTTTAGGTTCTCCTGCTCAAGCAGGGGCTTGGACATAAAGGTTTCCAAGATCCTTCCAACTGTGTTATTCTATATTCATTCTTCCTATTCTCCGAGATTAATCTTGGAGGGATTTTATATTGTTTCATTAAAGAAGCTTTTCAATTAGTCAATGGATGCATTTGGAAAATGTACTGAATTTCTAGTACTTCATTAGGCTTGGCAGTTAGCATTATTATCTCAATTTTGCTTGCATCAGCAACACTTGGCTTTCTTCACTTTCACAGTGCAACTCTTAACTTTTTCCTAAGAACACTAATTTTGTCTGAAGAATAATTAAGTTGGGTGATAGTTAATTCCTTCTTGAGGGACAGAATGGTACTGCTGGCTCTTAAGGAGTGCTTGTGCATTCCCTTCAAAGAGACTGTCACTTGACCCAACCAGTCTGAACAATTTTTATCCAGTTTCAAACCTTCCCTTTTTAGAGGAATTTGTGGAGTTGCACTGCAGCTTCAAAGGACTCTGCATGAAACAGATTGTCTGAACCTCCTTGAGATTCAGCCATGAGCTATGCAACTGCCACAGGGACTGCCACAAAGAAGAGAGAGTCAAGCTATTCTCCAAGGCACCTGAGGGTAGAACAAGAAGCAATGGGTGGAATCTAATCAAGGAGAAAAGCAACTTGGAACTGAGGAAAAATTTCCTGATGGTTAGAACAATTGATCAGTGGAACAACTTGCTTCCAGAAGTTGTGAATGCTCCAGCACTGGAAGCTTTTAAGAAGATGTTGGATAACCACTTGTCTGAAGTGGTGTAGGTTTCCTGTCTAAGCAGGAAGGGTTAATAACTCTGTTATTCTATTCTATTATTTAAAAAAAAACTGGAAGAACTTCTGTCATCTTATCTGATCTGTCAATTGTTCCTGGGCATTAATAAAAATACATTGGACAGGATGTATGCACCAAAAGATTGAGAAATAAATGGGGCATGTTACCATGGCCTGCTCATCTGTGATTGATGACATTTCACTCTAAAAGAAATCTATGGCAGATTTCTCTTATTTTCCCAGTTGATGTATGGATTAAGAGTTTATTATTACGATATGTGCCAGCGTAGGCATAGCTATGGACATAATATAATAACTTACTGTTTAGGATGTATCATGAGACATAATTTACTATGAGTGTACAATTTCTTATACTGTTTTTTATTTGGTGATATAAATTGTTGAAGCACTACCAAACCATTTTAGACAGGTTTATTTTTCCTTACTCCTTTTATTAATAGGCTTTGCATTCAAATGTTGTGTAAAGGGAATTCTACATTTTTCCTGTTAGAATACTTTCTTCCTCTCTTTCCTTTCTCTCTTTTTCTCTCATTCTCTCTCTTTCTCCCATTCTGAAAAGAATTAAATTTTAAAAAATAGATTTACTTAACTCAGATACTTTTAGCTGGGCTTCACTGAAATGAATTAAATTAATCACCTCCCAAAGACTTAATAATATCTTTAAACAACCCAGAATTTACAGGAGTGAATAATTGCAGCAAATCAAAACTGCATTACAGGCACTGACAGTTTCTAGACATGATGCATGAGTGCTAAGAGAGAAAACTGCCATCTGGTTTCTGTAGTTCTAAATACATTCCTTAGTAAATAAATCATGGCTAAGATTAGTTTTTAGAAAACATTGCAAGATTATTTGGATGTACGATCACCTTAATTTAGAAATCAATAAAATCCACTAAAAATCAGTTCTCATAAATCAGTAAATGCAAAGGATCATTATTAGGGAATTTCTTATTTTTATTACAAGAGTGGCTTTCAAAGGAATGATAGTAAAGAGGATATATCATTGGATAATATTAAAACATTTATCGTCTGAATATAATTATCAAAACATTTAATTCTAACATGGAGAAATAAGATTGAGGTTGAAAGTGAAAGTGAAGGACTAAATCAACTTGGAAGATAACAAGAAAATATATTTATCTTATAACCATGCATTAGAATCAAATAAATGAATAACATCATGCCTGGGAAAGTTTTATTTATTTTATTTATTAAATTTATATGCTGCCATCTCACTATCAAGTAATCCCTCCCAATCCTTTTGTCAGTAGGAAACAAAATTATCTTTTATATACAAGATGAATTTTATTTCCCTCTCCCCGCCAAATTTATGTCCTGATTTTGGTAAGAAAGCACCTTTGTGGATTGTGGAGCTCACAGAATTCCTATCAAAATGCTCAGGAATTGACTATCTATTAAAAATTCTCCCTGATATACTTTCAGCTCACTATGGCTAATATGAATTCACTATGGGTGATAAATTAAAATATTCTACATAGTTAGTAGAAATAAATGGCATATTTTGTTTCACTAATACCTATTTTTCTGACTGTGAGGTAATTTTAATTCATTTCTGTACTGGTGCAAATTCAGCAAAATGAAATCATTATGAAAATTTGTATGAACTTTCATATGCTTTTTCTATGTGATTTCCCCCATAGAACCCTATACTGTAGGGTTTTTTAAAAGTTAAAATCCATGTCACCACATTTGAAAGATTTGAAAGATTTCAGCAAATAAATTCTGGTTTGCATGTAGCCTTAGAAAGTAAAAACTGAACATTCATATAGTGCTTTGAACAAAACAAAACTTTCTATCTTGCTTTTTTTTAAAAAAAAAATTTCATTAAGGTTTTGTTACAGCATAAAGTAATTTTTTTAAAAGGTGGGGAGGAATGCAGTGTAAAAAAAAGAGAAGGGGGGGGGAAGTGTTTACATGTGACCCAAAGGTGATTTTTCAAAAAGCAACTGGACTTTCTTGTTTTTCTTTGAAGACATTTCGCTTCTCATCCAAGAAGCTTCTTCAGCTCTGACTGGGTGATGGGGAATGGAAGGATTTATATTCCTTGCAGACAGTTGGTCATTTGCATTCTTTTAGATAAGAAGTTGGAAATTTATCTGTGTCCTCAGGGTCACCTCAGTAACGCAAATGGGTGTGGAGCCTTCTTGGAACTGCTAAAAGAACGGTGTTGTAGTCTAGAGATAGATTATGTCCATCGGGATAAGGTTCAACTGTCTATCTGCATTTAAAAGACAAAGGCCCCTCTTTTGAAAACAGTAAAGTCCACATTTTGGACAGAGAGGACCACTGGCTTGAAAGAAGGGTCAAAGAGGTCATCTAAGTAAAAACTTTGCCCTCTCTCAACAGATCGGGAGGGATACAACATAATCTAGCCGATTTTCACAATACCCAATGCTAGATTCTCTGGAGAAGCTCCCAATTTAAGGTCAATACTAGGGCTTTTATGGACTTCATGGTCCTGCTTTTATGGTCATGAGACTGCAAGAACTGACCTTGACTGATACACACATGACTTGAAAGTCTGAGAATTTCACAGATTAGAAAAGCTTGGCTTCTGTGTGAACTTGGCTTCTGTGCCACACTTCCCTTCTCCTTTATCTACAAGAGTAAAAAAATAAGTAGGTAAGCATTTAGACTTTTCTTAATATGAAGTTGAGAAAATATGTCACTAAACTCCTCAAAATACAATGGTCTTCCTTATTGCCATCACACCTTCCTTCAGCACTGTTATAACTTCGAATGATTGGTAAACAAATGGTCATATCTCAAGGATAACCTTATTATAGAAATAATATCATTGAATGTTCTTTATGTCATTTCAACAAATTACCATTGATAATTTCATTGATTTTTTTTATCTTAATAGGAATACTTTGGGAGCTTTTCTAATATATTTTAATTCTTAAATCAATTTAAATATCTCTTTTGTAATGGGCAATGGGTTTATGTATCATTACCCAAAGAAAAAGAAAAAATAATTTTAGCTAATTTTGGGCAATTTAGACTGGTTTGGAAAGCACTGATCTAAACTATCTAAAGTGTCTCCAGACTGTAAGTGCCCCAGTATCCCATTCTTTCAATGGATTGTGCCATCAAAATTCAAGACAAATTATTATCAAATGTTGGCTGGGTAATTTTAGGATATTTGGGGACAGTTTAAATCTTGGCTGGAAGAGGTCTTGCATTCTTATTCCTATCTTAAAATCTATAAAAGCATGGTAAAAAAAGAAATCCATCCATCCATCCATCCATCCATCCATCCATCCATCCAGGTTTTCTGCCAGATTTGCTCTCCAAGTATCATAAGAATAATAAACAAGAAATAGCAATATATAGTTCTTAAAAAAATAAAGCTTAAAAATAAGATTTAAAAGGCGAGAAAAAGCAACTTAAGTAGAATAGTAATCAGTTAAAACACATATCAGTCAGCAAGAATCGTTTAAAATATATAATGTATTTTTTTTGGGGGGGGGCTAAGGGATAAAGAGGAACAGAGAAGGAAGAAGGCTCATAAGGTTGGGGAAATTTGCATTAATTTTCAAAAAACCAGAAATAATGTGTTCTTGAAGTCAAGAATGTAACTAACCTTCGAAAGGCTAGTGCTAGCCCACCTGAAAACCATCATGTATCCGCTATTTGACCCTTTGCAATTTGCCTACCGAGCAAATGGATCAGCATATGATGCTGTTAATATGACTCTGCATTACATCCTACAACATCTTGAATCTCCAAAGACTTATGCAAGGGTCCTCTTTGTAGACTTCAGCTCAGCATTCAATACCATCCTTCCATACATTCTTCTAACTAAACTAAATCAGCTAGCTGTGCCTGCTGATTTACACTTGTAAATGGATCATAAGCTTCCTAATAGATAGGAAGCAGCAGGTGAAGCTAGGCAAAATTACATCAAATAACTGTACGATTAGCATAGGAGCCACCCAGGGCTGTGTGCCCTCTTCCCTTCTCTCTACGCACTAATGACTCACTGTATCACAAAAGATCTCTCTGTTAAAGTACTGATGTTTGCAGATGATACAACAGTGATAGGTCTTATTTGAGCCAATGATGAATCTGCTTACAGACAGGAGGTTGAACAGCTAGCCTTGTGGTGCAACCAGAACAATCTTGAACTAAATACACTCAAAACCATAGAAATGGTGGTAGATTTTAGAAGAAACCCCCCCCCCCCATACTACCACCTCTTACAATACTAGACAACACAGTATCAACAGTATAGGAGCCTGGATAGCTCAACATATAGCTAAAAGCCTATTATTAACATTCAGCTGTCTGCAATTATTGCAAGTTCGAATCTCACCAGGCTCCAGGTTGACTCAGCCTTCCATCCTTTCTAAGGTAGGTAAATTGAGGACCCAGTTTGTGGGGGCAATAAGCTGACTTTGTATAAAATATACAAAAGTATGAAGGCTATTGCTTAGTGCATTGTAAGCCGCCCTGAGTCTCTAATTTAAAAAAAAAAACCCAATAGAGACCTTCAAGTTTCTAGGTTCTATCATATTCTATTCTAGTAAGATTCATTGTTTTGCAATCTGTGGAAGTTATATCTGAGGGCATATTTTTAATGAGAAACCGAACTAGTTCAAAAACATACTACCTATGTTGTAGTTTGCTTATTGTTTTTATTTTGTTTTAGGGCTTTTGGCTTTTCATATAGTATTCTAGTCTTCCCTGCCTGACAATTTTTTATTAGCATCAAATCAGGGTTCATACCTGGCTTGTCATTACAGATTTATTCTCTTGAGATCATATCTTGTCTCTCTACTTTCACTGAGTTACATATCAATCTGCAGGCAATTCATGTAGGAGTTTCAGTTTCAATTTCAATTCTGGCATTGTCTTGTTACACTCAACAGAACATAGATACTTGCAATCATTAAAGCCACAACTAGTCTCTTGACACTGTTATGGAAGAGGTCTAGAAATATTCCGTAATTGAATTCATATTTTCCCTGAACTTTGAGATATTGAAACTTTATTTCTCCCAAAAACAAAGCCTTAGGTATGTATGTATGTATGTATGTATGTATGTATGTATGTATGTATGTAAATTTCCATTGCCTGACACCCAACAGATGATCTGACAATAAAGCTTTACCATACTGAGCCAGATAGTATTGTTGAGAACAGTAATCCCGACACATCTGGAAATTGCTATGGCTAACATAATAGAAAAGGTTTGATGAGAAAAAATAAATAAATCAGCATTCTTGAACTTGGTACCTTCCAAATAAATGCATATGGACTATAACACCTAGTATTCCCTTCTGGTATCTACTAAGGCTGTTGATTTTGCTGGATGAGAATTCTTAAAATTAGAATGTTTGTTATACATTTGAGGACAGATCCTGCAGTACTAAATGGTAATTTTACTGATAATATCTAGATTCTAGTCATACATTAGACATAGACAATTAGACATTACAAATATCAGAGCTTACACTTCAAGGTATTTCAACATTCAAGTCCTCTTTTAGATTCTGAGTGAATTTTAAAGAGATGGCTTAAGGAAATTAGAAGGTAATTAGGGTTATTTTCATCTCTGTGTGGGACTAAGACATGAAGATACCTATAGATTCACAGAGATATATCCCAGCTTTAAGTCAAGTACCATATTTTTCAGACTATAAGACGCATCAGAGTATAAGAGTATAAGTTTTTGGTCTCCGTGCATCTGGTTTTTGTCCTCCTCAGCCCCCAGGCGCATTCTGCAGGCCTCCCAAACCCTCTGCACGTTCCATTTTTGCAAAAAATGGGCCTGTGGGGTGGGGATTTGGAAGGCCAAAAACAAGGCTGTATTCAGTCTATAAGACGCACCAACATTTCCAGTCACTTTTTGGGGGGAGGAGGAAGTGTGTTTTATAATCTGAAAAATACAGTAATTAAATGGGAAATAACAGCAAAAAGCAACTCTCGTGTTTGTTATTTTGGAACTAGAACTCCAGACTGGGTGGACAAAAAAAAGGTTAAATACATTTTGTTAAAATTTTAGTAGCAAAAGTCAGTTTAGGAACTGAGCTCATTCCCCCCCCCCCCCATAATGACCAAAGAAGTTCTTTGAAATTACAATTTATTTATTCAGGAAACAGAAGACAGAAAAGGGGTTATATAATTAACAAGAGATAATTGCATATGATTCCTCCTATGTTTTCAGTGTTTGAATTCTCATGGAAAGTTGCCACGGGTAGTTGTATTTTGACATCTGCTGAATATCAAAAGGTGCAAGTATTTGAATACATGAGTGTCTGAACTAATTAGCAAAAACCTGGAGCAAAGAAATAAACTGAGTACATTATTTGCTCAGGTAACAAAAGTAAAAAGATGCTAATAAAACACATCATTGTTTACACACTACGAAATAATATCTAATGTATTCATAGTACCTTACTTTCTTTTTATACTTGCACATCTTTGTATTCTGAAATTAATTTTAGTACTGTATATTACAAACAGAAATGAAATCTTCTAAATCTGTCATAAATATGTCCCAGTCTGAGAATAAGGCATAAGAACAGTCAGACAATCCACCCAAACCACAGAACCAATTAATAAATAATATGGCTGTTTTGATGTAAGATTATGAGTGAGAGAGGAATATTTATTATCTTTTATGAAAAGGCTCAACTGGAGCAATCCATACAAATAGAAGATTGTAGAACTGCAGAGCATAATGCATCTATTTCCATCTATAGAATATAGTCATTTGGTTGCAGATTATTTATAAGGACAGAATTTTAAATGATGGAAGAGGCTGCCAGTTGCTACACATACTGCCATCAGCTTACAGATGGTACTTTTAAAAACTGTGAAATACTAATTTGTTTTCAGTTTTAATAGATGATCAAGAACTTGGGAGAAAAGCAACAGAAGTGCAATTTTCAGGAATCATATAAGTGGGGATTTGAATTTACATTGTGATTATACCACAGTTTCAAATATTACCAATCGAGAATAACACTCATATCATAAACGGCACACATTGGCAGGCAAGCTATGTTGTGTGAATAAAATTACAAAATTATGTTGAGGGTTCCTTGGCTGCAATAACTTCATTATGATAATTTCACAGCTTTTATGATTCTTGGAACACCCAGTTTCCCCACCATAGTTTAGCTTTATGCTGACTAATTGTAGGATCTTTTTCTTACCACACAATGAACCCACACAGAAGCTCATTCTAATGTACCCTTTGGAACTCACAACATAACTTTGTGATTGGCATATATAAATCGAACGAATAAATAAATAAATAAATCTGATCTCATCAACATACTTTTTTTAAAAAGAAAGTTGATTTTTCCAAACATGGAATTAAATTTTGATTGAAAATATTCACTTAGCATCACCCAGTGAACATTGCCATTTCTGTAATATTTTTATATGTGATGTCAAGAGGTAGCTTTGAAAGATGGCTGTTTTATTTCGAGTATTATTTGGGAATAATTCTTGAATCCAGCTGACTCTTAGTTCACTACCATAAAATGAAAACCTCATAATCCCAATGATTACTTTTTTTTCATTTAACAAATGAAAGAAATTTTATCACAAGTCATCAAATTGATAGCAAGCTTGACAAGAAAGTCAAGTAGTGGCCTTCCAAAAATTGAAACAGTCTGCCCGTTTCATAAAAATGGAAGTTCACCTTCCTTTTATAAAGAAAGTATGCGAGAAAGAGTAACCAAACATTCCTGCCTAATTTGCCTACATATAGTTGAAAGTAAAGTACTCACCAAAATTCTTCTACTTTTATCTTAACCTCCTTTGAAAATAGTCAGGCTCCACAGACACTTGTTTTGGGGATTCAATCCTCACCGGCTCACGGTTGACTCAGCCTTCCATCCTTCTGAGGTAAGTAAAATGAGGACCCAGATTGTTGGGGACAATATGTTAACTCTGTAAACCACTTACAGAGGGCTGTAAAGCACTGTGAAGCAGTATATAAGTCTAAGTGCTGTTCTATTAACAATTTGAAGTCCAGGCTGCTATCAGAAGCCTGATAAATTAAGTGCGGCTACTAGCTATGATACTAATCTATGATACTATCAACTAATAACTAAGGATAGTTCTCAGAACAATTTGTGTTTTCTCTTCCAGTGAGAGCTTTGCTGCTTTGAGTTCCCCCAGTTAAATTGTCATAAATAATTGAGATTTTGAAAAAAAAAAAATCCAGGGATATGCTGCTGTACACCTGATGGAATATGGAAAAAATTTCAGTAGCATCAATTTTTTTGATGATATTTTCTTCACATAAGAAGTACATTACATGTATGTATAAGGAGTCCCTCCTTATTTTAATTGTTTTTCAGTGTTGATTTATAATCCTTCTCTACTGTTGTCATTTTGGAGGATATGATCCTATTAATACTGGAGAGTTCTATTATTGCAATTATTCAATAACATAGTTATATGTTAGCTATATAAAGCAGTGGTGAAATTCAAATTCTTTTACTACCGGTTCTGTCAGCATGACTTTGTGGGCATGGCTTGGTGGATGTGGCAGGGGAAGGATACTGCAAAATTTCCATTCCCATCCCACTCCTGGGGGAAGGATATTGCAAAATCTCCATTCCCACCCCACTCTGGGGCCAGCCAGAGGTGGTATTTGCCGGTTCTCCAAACTACACAAAATTTCCACTACCAGTTCTCCAGAACCTGTCAGAACCTGCTGGATTTCACCCCAATATAAAGTAATATCTATCTGCCTATTTATCTGTTTATCCACCATCACAATGATGATAGCTATAGTTTTCCTGATAATATTATTTTAGGAAATGAAACTATGCTCTTCGGGAAAAGGAACCACATTTACATATTTACCGTTTGTAAAATATAAGAGCCAATTTGGTGGGCGTGGCAGGGGAAGGATACTGCAAAATCTCTATTCCCTCCCCATTCCTGGGGGAAAGATATTGCAAAATCTTCATTCCCACTCCATTCTGGGGCCAGCCAGAGATGGTATTTGCTGGTTCTCTGAACTACTCAAAATTTCCGCTACCAGTTCTCCAGAACCTGTCAGAACCTGACTGGTCTCCATTGCCTCAATTTCAAAGTAAGGAATTTCATAGCCTTTTAATTAGAACTCTGTGTTTAAAAATAAATACATAATACAGTCTAGCTATTTCATTAATCAGTGCCAAAAAAATTATTTGTCAATTTATTTGCACATTGCTCATGAGAAGTCATGTCTTGAGAAACTACTGGAAAATAGAACAATGCCACTTAAATCTTTCCTGGTATCTCACATCCAGCTTTGTCTTCCTCTAACATGGTATTTAATGAAAAGTAACTTCTATACAAGTAGGAATTTCATGTCAGAAATTTGCACTCCAGATACTGAAGCTTAAACTATCTTAAACATGTGATGGCAGGAGTATCAGTGGTGAAATCCAGCCAGATCTATCCGGCTCGTGCGATCCAGTATGGCCAGCAGTGGGAGTCTCCGCCCACCCGCCTGGATATCATGATGTCCCATTTTTGACCCTCTATGAATGCACAGAAGGCTCTGGCGCATGCACAGAAGACGCATGTGTGCTTACATTTGCAATCCGGTAGCGAAGGTAAGTGCATTTTACCCCTGAGGAGTGTCCTTTTTCTCTCTGTAATTTTTCTGCATCTCAATGTATAATGGGGAATAATCAGCATTATATAAATTAGCTCAGGGTTGCATCTGAACTATGATCAAGTACAGATTTCTTGCCATGCATACTATGAAATCATGCTGTTCTTGATAGCTTGTTTAAAGCGAATTCATGTTTCCTAATATAATTTCAAATAATATGTGATGAGCCCCAATTATTTATCTTGTTTTGACAGATCTGACATCTCATTGCTTCTCTCTCCCAATATACTGTACCTGTTCATATTAAATAGTGGAAATAATGAATACAAGTTCCAGGCAACATACATTGAAAGGAATGGAACTCTTTTAATAAAGTGTAATGAAGTCAAACAGAAAATAAATGGTTCATGAATAAAGCTCTAAAGCTTACTGATTCTCAACAATGCACTTTAAAATAACCAATAAATATTTATATTACTATTGAAAGATCACAAGAAGTAAAACTGAACAGTGCTTTTAGTCATATTTCTATCAATTACAACAAATTGATTGTGTTATATTAAAGTCAATACTAATAAGCATTTATTTAGCATTTATTATTTATTTATTTTGACTCTCTCTCTTTCTCATTTATAGTGTTTAGAATGATTATGTAAGTATTATTATTTAAATGCTAATGTAACTGGTAACTTGAATCTAAGATAATTCTTCAGCAGGAATTCTCTAGTAGAAATCTTGCAATTTCTTATAGAATATATGATTTTTTATCTATTCAGGCATGGGATATGGTATATTCTTCTTCTTGTTGTGCCATATCTGTCATCGGAGATTGGCGATCATGTTGGCAATCCTATTTTTGTCGAACAGCCGCATGAAAAAGTTCTGCTGAGTTTTGTCCAAACCAGTCCCTTAGGTTTTGAAGCCATGATGTTCTTCTTCTGCCTGGACCTTGTTTGCCTTCAATACCCTGGAGTATTAAGTGAAGGATGCTGTATTTTTCTGGGTGTCACATCACATGTCCAAAATATATATACGATATAGTATATACTATATCGTATATAGTACATCCTTAATCAGAAAATATGTTGTAAAAACTAGACTTTGAAGTTAATGTTGTATTCTGTTGCCTTTTCCAGATTAAGTTTAACTAGACAAGAATAATATATTACCGTGCTTGCTTTAATTAATTTTGTCAATAGACATTATTTAATTAGGATAGAAAATGATTAGTTATACCCTTATTTTAATTTAAGAACATTAATCATGATACTAATCCAACAGACATTAGGAAGCCAGTTTGTTAACATAAAGACTTAAACAAGATTCCCCAGCTTGCTACAATATATCGTGGTTATCCACTGCCAGAGTTCCCAACTATTAGGATCATTGAAAAGAAATTTTGGGAATGCTTCTCCTTTTTAACGTATTTTTTAAATTTTTATTTCCAAATGTAAAATACAAGAGTCTATATGTCTAATGAATGTTACATGGATTAAGAAGGTAAATTGTACAATGAAACAGTTAATTGAAGTAGCCTTTCCCTATGAAATGAAATATAATCATAAAGATAAAAGAGGGGAAATCATTTCAAAGCTAGGCATTTATTGCCTTCTAAATCCATTGACTTAACAATATAAAATAATGTTGGCTTTACTGGTGCCTTTCTCATTGGTCTCTTTTTCTGATGACTTACTGCATTTCTTTGATCTGTCCAAGCTTGGCAAGCATCCAGTGCAAGACATTGTGCCAATTTTATAAATGGTTCATGATTCAATAGCTGGCATACAAATACGTTGCCTCTGAAGAAATGCCGAAAAGCTCAATATGGCATAACCTAAAAAGGGAAAGAGTTAAAGTCCTGAAGGTTGCCTTAAACATTGATAAAGATATGCATTCTTAATGTAATTAAAATAAAGTGTAAAAACAGTCCCAAGCAATTAAGATGATTGAACTTTCTGCCATGTTAGATAGAAGTCAGGATGGAGGGGAAGATGGACAGCCACTATCTTGGATAGTTTTAAAATACATTGAATAAATCAGGAGTGGGTTCTACTTACCTTTACTACCGGTTTGCAATGGGGCCGCACGTGCGTGCTCGCTTTGCTCACACACATGCATAGAATGTGTCTTATGTGCATGCATAGAAGCTCCTGTGCATGCGCAGAAGCATTCTGATGACATTGGGGTCAGTGAGCGGAGCCTCCCACCGGTTTTACTACTGGTTCTATAGAACCAGTGCGAACTGGGGGCAACCCACCACTGGAATAAATTCATGGACAGCAAAGACTATAAATTGTTACGTCCAGAGTTTGAATATCTGTATTTTATAAGGCCGTGATGGTGAACCTATGGCATAGACTCCTAGAGAGGCTCTGGAGGCTGGGAACAGCAAAAAAATCACTTCCTGTCCCACCGGGAGTTAAGAAATGGGCCCTTTCAGGCCTTTGGAGGGCCTCCAAGGGAGTGGGAAAGGCTGTTTTCGCCCTTCCCAGATGCATAGAGAGGATCTGGAGCCAGGTAAGAAAGAAAAATGGGCGAACCAGGCCATTGTGTGTCACGAGTGGGGGGGAGGTGAGTGGGGGTTGCATGCATATGTGCAGGGCAGGGCACATAGAATTATGGGTGTGGTCACACACGTGCGCGAAACTCCCCCAATCCCCCCTTTCCTGGCATGCGATGGCAAAAAGGTTAGCCATCACTGTTAAAGGATGACAATATCTGGACAGAGTATGTTTCTATCTCTTGCTGGAATGTTAGTAGTGGGGGAAAAAATCTGTAGTTGTTTTATCATTTTGGACCTTCTTTGTTTAATATGATTAATTATTTATTTTTATTTATTAGTTTGTCAAACATGTACAAGATAGCAGGTATGAATATGAACCTGGATATGAATGAGGGAAATGAGTATGAATAAATGGGGACAGTAGGACAGGGACGGTAGTCACGCTGGTGTACTTATGTATGCCCCCTTTATGGACCTCTTAGGAATGGGGTGAGGTCCACAGTAGACAGTTTAAGTTTGAAGCTGTGAGGGTTTGACGATGTAACAACAGAGTTGGGTAGAGCATTCCAGGCATTGACCACTCTGTTGCTGAAGTCATATTTTCTGCAATCAAGTTTGGAGCAGTTTACCTTGAGTTTGTATTGATTGTTTGCCCATGTATTATTGAGGTTGAAGCTGAAGAAGTCATTGACAGGTAAGATGTTGTAGCAGACAATTTTGTGTACTATGCTTAGGTCAGACTGCAGGTAGCGTAGTTCCAGATTGCCCACAATCTATAATAAATATAATATAATATAAATATAATAAAACACAGGTTGATGTGTTTTATACCTCTTTGTAGTTTGCTTTGAGTCACTTTGCCATTTGGCTGTCTTAGAATTTGAAATATCAATCAGACTGCTCTCAATACTGTTGATGTGAAGATTTAATAATAGAGGTAGCTCTTGACTTATGACAGTTTGTTTACCAACAATTCGAATTTATAATGGCCTTGGAAAAAATGGCTTATGACCTGTACTCACAATTATGGCTGTCACACCACTTACCAAGTCATATGATCGCGTCATATTGAACACTTGGCAAAATGACTGGCATTTAAGACTGCTTATAGCATCCTAGAATCGTGGGGTTTGCTACTTTTTTTGCCTATCTTTAAACTCCCATTGGGGAATCTGAATTCACTTAATGACCATGGTGATTTGGACCTCAATGAATTACAGCAGAAATTCAAGTCCCAGTTCTGGACTATCCGTAGAGAACATTTATGCATACATTCACCACTAAAACTGAAAGTCACAATAGCACTTAGATTTATATACCGCTTCACAGTGCTTTACAGCTTTCTTTAAGCAGTTTATAGCATCAGCATATTGCCCCCAATAATTCGGGTCCTCATTTTACCAACCTCATAAGAATGGAAGGCTGAGTCAACCTTGACCTGGTAAGACTCGAACAGCCAAACTGCTGGCAGCTAGCAGTCAACAGAAGTAGCAGCAGTACTGTATTATGTAGTGCACTCACCACTACAGTTCTTACATATAATCAGAATAGAGTTGGAAGGGACCATGGAGGTCTTCTAGTCCAGGGACCAGCAACCTGTGGCTCTGGAGCCACATGTGGCTCTTTCACCCATCAGCTGAGGCTCCCTGTCACTCAAAATATGTGTCACAACTGCCAACGTGCAACACTTGTCGGCACACGATTTATTGACCTTTTCAACTCCCCATAGGCCAACCATGAATAAATCCAAGAAAAGAGAAGTTTCAGAAGAAAACAGAACGTTTAATTCAACTACATATGCTAGTTTTGTGGCCACTCAAGAAATAGTCAGGCACGGGAAGGGTTTTGTGGCTCCCGGTGTTTTCTTTTCTATGGGAAATGGGTCCAAATGGCTCTTTGAGTTTTAAGGTTGCAGACCCCTGTTCTACTCCAACGCCTGCAGAACACCCTGTATAATTCTGATACGCTGCATCTATCATTCTTGGAGGGCTGACCTAATCTTGCCTTTAATCATACATTTTTCAAGCTGATCCCAGCAGGAATGCTTCTTATTAAACTACAACTTCTTTTTAACTACAAAGGAAGTTAAAGAAAGTGAAAGAAGAAATTTGCAAGCAATGTGCTGTAATGGATTTCAGATCTGTGTAGTCTGTTAGCATTTGAAAGAGTATCACAGTGCTTGGATTAACATGTGAACATCACTAAATTCAGTGGGAGCAATTCCCAAATAAGTACATATTGGAATGCAGACTGAAGACCACAGAATAACATAAACTGTATCAGTTTTTAATACTTTAATACCTGGCGGAAAAAAGAAATTATCTAGAATAAAGTATGTAGAAATCTCTGGCATATGTAAAATGCTTTCTCAGGAAGGGCCAGCACTGCAAATTAGCTATTTGGATATATATAACCACAGAAAAACTAATAAAATAAAATAAAATACATCTTCTCGTTTCATTTTAGCTTCAGATTGTGACTTTCAACTTCTTTGAATTAATAAAAAAGAAACTTTATTCCTGATTATGGTAATAATATTAAGGAGGCTAGCTTGACCAAAGTAGGCCTCAAGCCTGGGTCAAGCATGGGCCTTGATAACTTTGGCCTGCTCATAAACTTCATAGCTTGCTTTTAGGATGCAATATAAGGGGAAAGGAGTTGTTGTGTCTGCATAAAGGATGTCTACACCCAAAATATGCTGAAGTAAAATATCTATATCCGCTTATCTAAAGTGCACACATGGTATCCGCTTGCTTGTCCACCTGTCTGTTCATGTGATATATATTGTTAGTTCCCCAAAATGTGATCTCTTGAATATAACCAAATATGGCTAAACCTGTTATACAAAGGATATATGTCATCGCTGATATATAAGGAAGTTTCTGACACCCCTTTGGGGTTCAGGCCATTTACTCTTTTGCTTTGCTTTGAACCTGCGCAAATAAACCTTTCCTTCCTTGAAGAGCTGGCTTGTGTCTCGTCATTCCACAACAATATTATTAGTCACTTTGTATGATTATACAGGCAAAAAAAACCCCAAAAAGCACATTCATGTAGTAATGTGTTGGAGAACACAGTTATGTTTTGTACCCAACCTCCTTTCACCAGCTAATATTGGCTTGTCAGTCTAGGTGGCTACATTCAGAATGGGAGACTAGCCATGTCATCCTTTGTAACACGCAGTCTAACTTCTTCTTCCCTTTTAGTTTGTTACACCTGGAATATTTGAATATTTTTTTCATAATTTTCAACAGATTTATTCATATCTGTGCCTGCTGGCGCAGCAGCTTAAGCAGCAGCTTAAGTGGTGTTAAAGTGACACCAGCTGCCTGCAATTATTGCAAGTTCGAATCTCACCAGGCTCAAGGTTGACTCAGTCTTCCATCCTTTCAAGGTAGGTAAAATGAGGACCCAGATTGTGGGGGCAATAAGCTGACTTTGTATTAAAAAAACACCGCTGGGGGTGGGTGGGGGGCGAAAGCCCTACTAAGCAGGTATATACAAAAGTATGAAGGCTATTACTTAACACATTGTAAGCCACCCTGAGTCTCCAGAGAAGGGCGGCATATAAATTAATTTTTTTAAAAAAATCTAAATACTTTTGAACTTTTAAGAAATCCTATTGAAATAATTAAGTTCGAATGGATCATTTTTCACTTTCAGAAGAATGTGAAAGCAGGATCAAATCATTAGACAAATGGACATATACAGAATGGCTATTTGTCAAAAATAATGAGGTCCATCCATCCATGCGCTGAGTCATTGGGTGGAATTGATCAAACAAGTTGATCATTCCTAAATGCTTGTTTTAATTAACTTCTTTTTTCATTCCATTAACTTTGTATTCCAGCCTGTGAAGGTTTGTTTATTTGCTTGTTTTTACATTGTGTTCTGGCATTTTTCATTTGCTATTCCCAAAATCACCCCCCAAAAACCTTTGTAGATAAAGAACAAATTATCTTTTTTTCTTGAGTAGATTCTGTATGACTTTATAATACTAAACTGAATCTAAGCAATGGTCTGCAACATATATAAGATACAAGAGATGGTCTAACATGGTGAGATGCATTGTGAGGCAAAACTTAAATCATAAAAATAACCTCATAGGCAGATTTACTCACATTTATTTAAATTGGCAACTCCAAATTATGTTAATGCTTATCACTTGGCGATCCCATGTAACACCTCTCCTGCGCGAGCTGTACTGGCTCCCGGTGGTCTTCCGGGTGCACTTCAAGGTGTTGGTTACCACCTTTAAAGCACTCCATGGTTTAGGACCCGGATATTTACGAGATCGCCTTCTGCCACCGATAGCCTCCCACCAACCGACACGCTCCCACAGAGAGGGACTCCTCAGGGTGCCATCGGTCAAACAGTGTCAACTGACGACTCCCAGGGGGAGATCCTTCTCTGTGGGGGCACCTGCCCTCTGGAATGAAATGCCCCCAGGGATGCATATGATTCCTGACCTGCACACCTTCCGCCCTTAAAACTCTCCTATTCCAACAAGTTGGCCTGGCCTAATAAGGAGTTGCAATGGGGTGTTTTAAATTGGTGAGTTTTAATCTGGGGGCCAAATTGTTTAATATGTTTTTAAAGTGTTTTAAATTTTGTATTATATGTTGTTTTATATGGCTGTACACCGCCCTGAGTCCTTCAGGAGAAGGGCAGTATAAAAATTTAATAAATAATAAAAAATAAAAAAATAACTACTTGGTTTGCATATAGTAAAAGCCTGAATTATGCTTTCCAATGTTTAGGATTGTTCCAATGCCACACAAATACTACAGTTGTCTGGTAAAGATCAATTATTTATTAACATTTCTCTTTCCTGCAGTTTGGCCAGACCTAACCGACTTTTTGAAACTATAGAACATACATACTGAAAAAATAAATTATACATTTAGCAAAAGCATTCCAAAGACAATGCTATGTGCCCTGTAGTCATCTGTTTTACAATATGAACTGTTTTGAGAATTCTTAAGTATACTAAAATTGGATGTAAAAATTATTGGAGCATCAGGTGAGAAAATATTTATCATGGAATCAAAAGGCTGACAGAATATTGAGTTTCAGGAAGTTCTTTACTGCAGGATGGTTCTATAGAGATAGCATTCACAGCAGGTAGGGTCTCCAATGTTTGGGGGGAAATATTATAAATTATGAATAAGAAAATGGCCTTTCAAAATCCCATCTTGTGTGGAGATCAGTGGTGAAATGTAAAATTTGTTACTACCAGTTCTGTGAGCATGGCTTGATGATGGTGGGGTGTGTGTGTAATATGACTGAGTGGGCACGGCCAATTTTTTTTTTTTTTACTTTTAAAAGCATTTTTTCTACAACCTCTTTGGCTGTAGAGGTTGTAAAAAAATGCTTTTAAAGCCTCTGACGATCGCAGATGACTTGCCTGATCAGCAGAGTCTTTCTTTTTTTTTAAAAAAAAAAAGTCTCTGACGATCCCAGCTGACTTGCCTGATCAGCAGAGGCTTTTTTTTTTTTAGCCAAAGAGGTTGCAGGAAAAAATGCTTTTAAAAGCCTCTGATGATCCCAACTGAGCCATGTGATCATCAGAGGCTTTTTTTTCCTTTTAAAAGCATTTTTTTGGCTGAAGAGGTTATAGAAAAAATGCTTTTAAAAATTAAAAAAAGCCTCTGATGATTGCGCGGCTCAGCTGGGCAATGGGGGTGGGGCAGGGATTTTTGCTACCTGTTCTCTAAACCACCCGCCTCCATCGCTACCGGATCGGGTAATCCGGTCCGAACCGGGAGCATTTTACCCCTGGTGCAGATGTTAGAAAGTTTGTACTGGTCAGTGTTTTAGCACTACAAACCTAATATCTTATATATAAACAGTTACAAATAAGAATGGGTTTTCCTTTTTTCCGTTTCCTTTTATTTTTATGATTAATATTACTAATTTAACTGTGGCTATTTTAACTTACCTATGGATAAGATATCAGGCTGCTGCCCCCTTTTTCTTGGTCTAGAACTCCCATTATCTCTAGTCACAGGACACTAAAGCTAAGTCAAGTTTATCCCAAACATCTGAAACTAATTTGTTATTTTAGCAGGTCTTGCTAAGGATTGAACCTGAGACTGACAAATGGATGCAATATGTTCTGCTCCCCGCTACACGCTCATTATGGATATTTTGTAGAATGGAATTCTGGCATATTACTAAAAATTAAACTAGACAAGTGAATGTATTTAGACAGAAACATCTTAATTTGAATCCGTTTCCATATGAGTAGTTTAATAGCATTCTCCCTTAGCATGAAGGGAAAACAGATAGAAAAATATCATTCAACGTCCATCAGTTAGCCATCTGTATAAAGAAAATGAATAGGACATGATTCTGTGAATGGATCATTAGCTGATTTCATAAACCATCAATTGAGGTTGCTGCAGACTTTCCCCTATAGACATGCTTCGACCAGAGCCATGTTAGAAAGACTGCATTGTTATATAATGGTGCTAGTAATAATGATAATATCTTGTGGTTTTTTAAAATCAACATAATTTATAAGTTCGCCTTGGCCAAGTTATTTCATTCTGTCTCAGTCCTAACAAACCATATACAAGATTTAGCCAGATTGCATTTAATATATCTCCTTAGTTGCTATGCTACTAGTTTTTTGTTGCTATGCTGTTAGTTTTATTATGGCATAGGAAAGGTTTTTCCAAAGATTTTTCTGAGATTGCTTCTATCACAACAACTGCAACTAAACAATAACTGCAGCAATCTAGTAATCTAACTCTTTGTCAAAACTGCTTCTGCTTTCTATATTTCCCACGTCTTATTTTCTTTTCCTTCTTTTTCCTTATCTTTCAGCTGACGTCATTGAAAATACATCACCGTGCTGTGCATTGGTTTGTCCTTAAAGACCACCTGTAGCCTTCAATTCATCCACAATCCAATGACAGGCGCACCTTGGTATGCGCAGGTGACACCTTTGCTTTGCAAGCTGCACTGGTTTCTAATTTTGTCCTTGGTATGATTCATGATGCTGATTATTACTAATCTCTAGTTGTCTAGGGATGACTATTTGAGGACTACCTATCTCTTGTGATATTAACCTGGCTGCCTCAATGCAATAGTGTTGACATGTTACAGGTTTTTTTCAATAAAGCAGCGTCATCTATTGGGAACCCAGAAACATCTGTTCTGTACCATGACCCCGGCCCTTTGCAGTGAAGTTCCCCTTGACATCCAGTGGTTCCAGGGGTGGGCTGCTGGGGATTTGCAAGGATTCGGGGGAACCTCTAGTGAAGATTCTGTGCAGTTTGGAGAACCTCCAAATCCCACTTCTGGCTGGCCCTGCCCACCCCATGCCGCCCCTCCCAGGAGTCCCCACATGGCCCATTTTAGATGCAAATAAGTTCAAAGTGCATGTGGAGGATCAGGGAGGCAAAAAACAGGCCTACCAGAAGTTCGGGAAGGCTTGGGAATGGGCCCATTTCTGGCCTCCAGAGCCTGGGAAGGCTGTTTTTGCCCTCCTGGAGCCTCAAGGAAAGTCTTCGGAGCCCGGAGAAGGTAAAAATGCTACCCCACCATGGTAGGGGAAGCCGACTAGGCCACGCCCACCATGGCTACGCCCACCCAGTAACTGGGCAGAGAACCCCTTGCTAAAATTTTTGAAGCCCATCCTTGGGTGGTTTCCACCATGATAGCATTTTGGAATTTTTAAAGGCCTTACTTTTCTCCCAGATTTTAGGCTAGTTGGAGCCTTTGTAGGGTGTATGTATGTTGTTGTTGACCATATCATGAAGAACGGTTGCAGGATCTGGGTTTGACTAGTCTAGAGAAAAGAAGGACTAAGGATGGCATGATAGCAATAGTCCAGTATTTAAGAAGTTGTCACAAAGGGGAAGGGGCCAACTTATTTTTCTAAGCACCAGAGGGCAGGACAAAAAATAATGGATGGAAACTAAGCAAGGAGAGAGGCAAGGAGAAACTTCCTAACAGTAAGAACAATTAACTAGTGGAACAGCTTATTGCCAGAAGTTGTGGCTGCTTCATCACTGGAGGTTTTTAAAAAGAGACTGGACAGTCACTTTTCTGAAATTGTATAGAATCTCCTGCTTGAAATGGAGTTGGACTAGACGACCTCAAAGGTCCCTTCCAACTCTGTTCTGATTGATTGATCTTGTTCACTGTTTATTTTATCTGAATTACATATTGCTGTTTGTTATTTTGCTGTGAGCTACCCAGAGTTGACTGGTGTTGGGTGGTATCCAAGTCAAATGAAATAAAATAAATAGGCTCTGGTGTCAAGATAAATATTCCTATATTGAGGATTTTATTACTGCTATGAATAAGTATCTGCAAGTACAGTTTTTATATGACTCTGCCATTAATAACATCATTATTAGATAATTCATTGACAAGCCAGAACATACAATCTGGCAGCTGATGGAAATCAGAACAGATGGATTGATTAATGTTATCCCTTCTGATGATTTTTTCACTTTTTAAAACATAAAAATCTATTTCATTCCTTTGTGAATAATTATAATGTAGCACTATTAGTCATTGGTTGTAGGCAACTTCGCAATTTCTGCTCTTTCTGTCTTTTCAGAGGGGCTTCAGAGGACAATTATTGATGATAAACATTGGTTTCTATAATGTACTGCATAGACAATCATGTAGAAGCTGCTTGTGTGTCATGTGAAGGGTGTTTTGATATTTTAGTATTATTTAAATATATTTTGACCTTCCTTAAATTCTCTGAAATGTTTGAATTACTTATTCTGCATCCCTTGTTCTCTGGTACAGAACAATAAAAACTGTTGACACCTAAAGCAGACAACCTTTTTGACCTTAGGACTACTTTCATTTAATAAGGAGAATACTATTAGAAACCAAATATTTTCAGCCCTTTTGAAGCACTGGGTTGGTTAACAGGCTCATATTATTCCCTATTTTGGCTAATTAGCACCACCCAACACACACTCCAAGAATTATAGAATATGAGTTAGAAGGAAATGTATAGGTCAACTAATCCATCCCATAATCAATGAAAGAATTCATGAAACTATTTCCAATAGGTGGCTAGACATCTCTTGTGTGAAAACATCTAGAAAAAGAGAATCTACCACACTAGATAAGTTGTTCTAACACAATTTTAATCTAAGGAAGTTATCAGGAAATACTTCCTAGTACTATATTCAGCCTGGATGTTCTTAAAAATAATATTTTAAAAAATCAACCTGTTGGACCTTGTTCAGCTCTCAGTTTCAGCAAACAGATCAATGCTCTCTTGCATATGTCAGGCTTTTAGATATTTATACTAGCATTCTCATATGTTACTTATTGATCTTCCTGTTAGTAGCACAGTGGCTCTCACAGTTAGGATGCTGGGATGGAGGTTAGCAAACCACATTCAAGACCGAAGTGCTGCTGGGGTATGAGGTGGAAGGATGAGGTCCGTCGCTCCAGCTCCTACCAGGGACATAAAAGGAGCCCCCAATTGGGCATTTCCCCAGCAATGGTGATGTCACCAGCTAATCCTTTCAACCCAGAAGTACCTCATTGCTTCTGATATGAGTGCTATGCTATTTTACTTTTGGAAGACAATGATATCCAATTCTTTTAACTATTCTTTATTGTACATGATATCCCGATTCAGGTAACTCTCATCAGTTCTATAGAGTTTAGTGTCCAAAACTGAACAAAGTGCTACCTCTCATGATCTGGATGAAATATAGAAGCAGATAAATGTAATATAATTGCAGCCCAATGTTACTCTAACTTTGCGTACATTATTGGTCATATAGTAGTGAGTAGAAGCACTATTTATCATGTGCATTGCTACCAAGCCAGATATCCCTAGTCCTATAATCTCACATTTGATTTTGCTACCCATCCACAGATCTGTACACTTGCCACAAAGATCAGAATTGTGCCAGTTATGGTATTCCCAGTGACACAATATGAAAATTTGAAGAAGCTAGATAGAAAGAGTATTTACACTTGAAAGCTTGTGTTATAAAGGCCTGCTGTGTGAGGGATCTCACAAAGGTTGATGGTTCGTTGAGGCGTTTCCAAGAAAAAGGCAGCACACAGGGATGCAATCAAGTGGAAGCTTTATTTAGGAATAAAGTAGAGAAAATGAGTTCCCTGGCATGGAGGCATCCATGCCTGGATTAAGCCCATGGATCAGTCCCATAGGGAGCTATAACAAGAGCTGAAGAGCAGCCCCTGTGCAGGGGTTCTTATGGGGGCCCCTGGTCCCTCCCTTACCAATGGGTGTGAAGGGGCCAGAGGGCCATTAACTCTTCCCAATGGGGCTGCCGGAGCCCCCGAACCCACCAGTGGGATCAAAGATGCCTCTTTGCTCCCACCTGGTGGCCTTTTAAGAAACTGCCATGGCTGGCCCAAAAACATCTAACATGCTGAGAATACCTTAAACAGCAAGAAAATAAAGACACGGGTTGACAAACAAATCAGCATAGAGTTCCAACTTGAGGAACAAATGACCAGGCTCAAATTGTGCTATTTGGACACTTTGGACAAACCATTTTGATGTTCTGGTTCAACCAGTTGAACAGGTCCTGCTATCAACTAGTTCACATTTATCCATTTTATGTGCAAAGATTCCTGGAGAAACACATTACTGAGATCATGATGCAGATGTACTATACTCTGCTATGTCAAAGTAGTAGCTAAAGTAGATTCTGATATGACATATTCTTGACAAACACATTCTGTCTTCTGATAATAGGAATAAACCTGAGGAGGTTGAAATCCACACACAAAAAAGGGGGAGGGGCAGATCATAGAATGTCCACTGGTGATCTAATAACATTTAGGAGTTTCTGAGAACCATAAATGGGCATCTATGGTTTATATTTTTGAACAGCATTGTATATTGCCAAAAGAAAGGTATTTGCTGCCCAAGGCAGAAGAAATACATTTTTCTATTATGTCCTTCTATGGGAGATAAATATATGCATTCATAAAATGCCCCGACAATTTATTCTTACTATGCAAGGTCAGCTGGTGCTGCCACCTGCATTCAGATATTCCCCTCCTTTTGATAAGTTTCATTCTCTCTACCTGTTTGAGTTCCAGTTTGCAACGGAGGAAGGAGCTCCTTGTTGCCTTCCCAATGTCCTCCTCCTCTCTCTTCTAAGCCCGCAGCAGTGGGAGAGGAGGAAAAGGTGACACTGAGCAGGTGACACAGACCATTTTTCTCTGCTACAAAGAAGAATGCAAACCCAGCAGAAGATTCCAGAGGTGCTTTATTTTGCCACCTTCACTGCATATTCATCCTAAACTTGGTATGGGCTATAGGGCAAAGTGGCCATAGCTTTTGCTTTCCATTTCCAGAATAAAGTTTTGACCACTAACGTTCAGAGGGCAATAAAAGCATAGAGTTAGGGGCTGGATGGAAGTAAATGATCCTACAGCAAACCTATTGAAGCCCAGCAGATCACTGTCCTTCAAAGACTCCTCTCCATATAATCTAAACATCTGCATGAAAGTGATTTCCCTCCCCCACCCCCACCCCCTCATTTTTCCAAAGAAAATCATTACTTTCTTGGTTGGCTTTGCCATTGTGAGACTATGTACTTGCAAATGTAGGTTAAACATTTTTAAGCTTGGGCAGCAAAGATTTATGAATGAGCCCTTAGTTGTTTGGGTGTTAACCATAGAGTTTTCTACCAACAGAAAATAATATATCTAGCTCAGGGATGTATTGTGGAGTCCTTGGTGCTTTCTGAGTGTAGTTGTTTCCTTGCAGGCTTTTCATTGCTTCTCTATGTATCATGATTAGTGCTAGTGAGTGTAGAGTTTCTCCTATAAGCAGGCAACATGCCCTGGCAGCTTTGCTATGGGTACAATCTGATACATTTCAATGACCATTTGGTCAGTATTCCAGCTCTCGTGTCCTAGCAGCTGTTCACAATGATTAAAGCTAGATTTTCACTCTTTTAAACTAGATTTATTGAAAGGAAAGATTATAGAAATGTTGGCAAGTGGATATGCTTATTTTAGCATCCCATTCATCTCTAGGTTATTAAGAGAAGAATCACTTGATTCTTTGCTAATTGCCTAGGCTTTGGGAGGTAGCTAGTCATTTTCCTGACAATGTATAGATTGCAATATCTTTGACACACACCTATCCAGTGGTGGGATTCAAATAATTTAACAACCAGTTCTCTGCCCTAATGACTGGCTGGCTGGTGTGGCCATAATGGGCATGGCCAGGAGGTGTGACAGGCAGCATTCAGCCTCCTGCAATCCCTGGGTGCAAAAAAGGGTAGTGGAGGGAATGTACCTCGCCCCCCCACATCCTGTTTTGGGCCTAGTAGGCCTCCCTGAAGCTTCCTGGGAGTCAAAATGGGGCGTGGGGGACTCATGGAAGCGGAGGGGAAGGCCACCCAGCAATTTAACTACTGGTTCACCTTAACTGGCCCGAACTGGCTGAATCCCACCACTGCACCTATCTTACTTCCCTGCAATGAAGTTAGCTTGTTTCAGTCAGATAGTCTTTAGAAGTAGAATTATTCCAGAACCTATTGGGCATTTTCAGCTGCTATGGTCTTGCTAGCTTCTGTCTAGTCCCTGGCTACTGTTTTAAAGGGCCATTCTGCATTGATCAACAGAAGAACCTGGTTGTTTGAAAACAAGGCAGACCCTTGTTCCTGCCAAGATTCTGACCTAGATCAGTTTGAATAACAACTCCCCACAGGGCAGGGGTAAAATGCTCCCAGTTCAGACTGGATCACCCGATCCGGTAGCGATGGCAGTGGGTGGTTCGGGGAACCGGTAGCAAAAATCCCTGCCACCCCCCCATGCCCAGCTGAGCCGCATGATCATCAGAGGCTGTTTTTATTACTTTTAAAACCACTTTTTCTACAACCTCTTCAGACGAAAAAATGCTTTTAAAAGTAAAAAAAAAACCCTCTGATTTTCACATGGCTCAGTTGGGATCATCAGAGACTTTTCAAAGCATTTTTTCTACAACCTCTTCAGCCGAAGAGGTTGTAGAAAAAAAAATGCCTTTAAAAGCCTCTGGTGATCCCAGCTGAGTTGCCTGATCATCAGAGGCTCCTAAAAGTATTTTTTCCTGCAACTTCTTTGGCCGTAGAGGCTGTAGAAAAAATGCTTTTAAAAGTAAAAAAAAAAATTGGCCACACCCACCCAGTCACATTACCCCCCCACCAAGCCCCGCCCACAGAACCAGTAGTAACAAATTTTAGATTTCACTCCTGCCACAGGGGTAGGCAGGGAACAAGGAAACAGGATAAGAACCAGGTCCCTTCTACTTTTTAACAAAACATTTCTCCATGTATTAGTTAGAACAGAACATAATAACAGAGTTGGAAGGGACCTTGGAGATCTTCTAGTCCAACCCCCTGCACAAGCAGGAGATCCTATACCGTTCCAGAGAAATTGTGGTGCCGTTTCTTCTTAAAAGTCTTCAGTGATGGAGCATTCACAACTTCTGAAATTAAGCCATTCCAGTGGTGGGTTCCTCCCGGTTCAGCCTGGTTCTGCCGAGCCAGTAGCGGTGACGATATGATGTCACTGAACTGGTTCTCCCCCCCGCCACCCACCCCCCGCGTTATTCTTACCTTTTATTTGGCCGCACCTCCAAACTATTGCTGCCTCCTGAGTCCCAGCTGATGGCTAGAGGGAAAAAAACTGTTTAAACTCTTGCTGCGGGGCTTCAAAGGGCCGTCCTACAGCTGATCAGTGTTAAAAGAAAACAAATGAGTAGACCGGTGCCTGCAAAAATAAATGGGTAGATCGGTAGAGCTTTGCAAGCAGTTAAAAGCCTGGTAGACCAGTACCTCTGCTAAATCCCAGATAATTGTCACATGACCATCAAGCCACACCCACAAAATAAGCCACACCCACAGAACCAGTAGTAAAAAAAATAGAACTCACCCCTGAGCCATTCCACTAGTTAATTGTTCTCACTGTTAGGAAATTTCTCTTTAATTCTAGGTTGGTTCTCTCCTTGGTTAGTTTCCATCCATTGTTTCTTGCCTTGCCTTCTGATGCTTTGGAAAATAGGTTGACTCCCTCTTCTTTGTGGCAACCCCTCAAATATTGTAACACTGCTATCATTTCACCTCTAGTCTCTTCTTTTCACTAGACTAGACAAACTCAATTCCTGCAACTGTTATTCATATGTTTTAGTCTCCAATGAAATCCAATGAAATGAGTACAGTCTATATAGAGGAAAGAAGAGATAATAAATGCTGAGTTGCTGTGCTTTGTTTCTTCTCTCTTCAGCATAACAAAGGGGACTGCTGATAGTCCACACTACTCAGCAGAATTCACCTGAGTAAACTTTGCATCCAAGTAAATTTTTGTTTTCCAAAATTTTTTCTTCCCTTCAAGTCCAGTCTTTTCCTGTATTTGCTATTGTTTCCTGTGGGCATAATTCTGTACTTGTTTGTGGGGAGGGGTATGGCTTTGAAGAGATTATTTCTGATCATTGGGAAGGAGAAAGGTTGTGTTTGCGTCTTCATGTCCAGTCAGTTGTTGTGGCTGCTTTTTAACTTGAGTTTAGCACTCTTCTGGAATATCACTAATCCATATCCAAAGCTTCATTATAAATTGGGCTCCTTTTCAATGTATCTGGCGGGAAAAAAAGTACTTGGCAAAATAAAAGTAAGTTTTGATAGATGGATAAATTCATTAGCCTATCTGTCAAAATTTACTTATTCCAACCCTTGCCCATGGTAGGGGGCTTAGGTTAATTAATGAAGCAAGTTGGTATCTTCTCACTTAGGTATGCAAGAGAGATGGAAATACAATAATAATAAGAGTTCTGCTTCAAGTACTTTCACCAGCATTTTTTAGCTGAGCCAATTAAAATACAAACTGGAACTCAGAGCTAAGCTCTCTTACTAATGTCAACAAAAGATAAGTCACCGAAATGTATAGTACAGGAGTCTCTACATCAGCATATCTACACTTCTATCTCATGTAAATAAGCCTGGCTCTGTGATTTCCTCCAAGCTGAGATTGAATGGGCGAAATCTCCATAGTCTGATATTAAACTTATTCAACATCTCCACAAGATGTAACATATGCTGCCGTTAAAAAAAGAACACAAAGCTGCAGTTGTGGCTAGCTTGTTATTATGACATCTATTGATTCTTCAGTGCTATTTGTTCGTTATGATTTAAAACAGGGCTGTCAAATTTGCGGCCCGCAGGCCAGGTGCATCATGCGCTGGCCACGCCCAAGGGGGGAAAGGTTCCAATACATCACGTGACGCCGCCATGACGACTTGAGTTTGACACTCCTGATTTAAAACTTTCCAAATACTTCCTGCTACAGATTAGCCACAGAGAGCTGCTGATTTTAGCAGGAGGCCAAAATATATCTTTTTTTTTTTTTTGCCTTTAATGCTACAAAAAGGTGCCTTTTTCTCTTTTACAAAAAATAAACAAAGGAATGCCTACTTCCTGTACAGCCAAGCCATATTATCTATGAAACTCCAGAAATCTCACTTCAAAAGATAGAAGTGAGTTCTTGAACACGTGCAGGAATATGTCTAACAAGCCTAGTATGCAAACGAGGTTGTTAGGATTCTTGCTAAGACACCTTGATGTTTAGAGGATTTAAACTACTGTCTTGCTCCCATCACCTTTGATTGGTTTATATTGCAGCCTTCACGGTTCATGGTGCTGTGTGAATTATTGCAACTGCTTTCTTTAAAATAATAATGTTGGTTTATCAGGTAAATGCAGATACTATAATTCTAGATTCAGTAATTATCACATAAAATAGAATCATGCATATGTATGACTTTATCAGGTAATAACAGGTACTGAATATTTATCCCTCAAGCCACAATGAGTGCACATTACAAATTTATTACTCTTCCATATCTCTTCTCAAGTCAGCTTTTCTAGCATTTTCAAATGGACAAATCTCATATATCTCTAATAGACAATGATGGATACTTTTTACTAACTCGGGTTTGTATAATCCCAAGTAATTATGGGGTTGGAACATCCTGCTAAAAATATATGTTACATATTGGTTTGCATGCATTCACCATATTTCAATTTTGTACTAAGAAGTTAATAAGCAGAAATTAAATCCCCACACAAAGATGAAGTATTTTCAAGCAGTTTTCTGGGTCACCTTCTCGCCCAGCACTTAAACAAATGTCTCATAAATCCCTCCTTCAGAAAGATGATCTGTAAAAATATCCCCCAAACTTGGTTAGGAAATCCAAAGCTTTTCAACCTAATCTTTGTAGGATTACTTACATTTTACAAAAAAGTTAAAAGCTCTACGTTGAGAATAAAGAACAAATATGTAAAATTCTGAACCTACCATCCCTTATTAAATAGATGTAAATATTGATATTTTCACATCTATGCTCATGCCATGATATCTTAAATAAAATAGTTATGTACAGATATTTTTATTGCATAAAAGTTTTACATACTAAGTTTATCTTTTGTTGCTCTTTATAGTGGAGGACAATTGTCTAGAACAGGCATGTCAAACTTGATTTCATTGAGGGCTGCATCAGGGTTGTGTTTGACCTTGGGGGCCAGGGTGGGTGTGACCAGGAGTGGCCATGGCCAGCTTGATGTAATTCATGTCAGGGACACCTGTGGTGGCCCAGGCGCTCTGCCAGTGAAAATGGGCTCCCAAGCTCTGTTTTCAGCTGCGCCAGCCTCCTGAAACCCACTGTCAGCAAAAATGGAGCTTGAGAGGGCTGCCATGTGCCCCCTCACCTGGGCATGCATGTGTGACCCGTCACTTCCCCACCCCTGCGCATGCATGCATGAACCCAAGTGCCACTCCCTGCTCCCCCACACATGTGCGTGCACCCCCATGCACGCCCATACATGTGTGTGCACCCCCATGCTTTTCCATGCCCCATGCATGTGCACACAATCTCCCGCATGTGTGCGTGACCTCCCCACCCCTCCACGCATGTGCACGCATCTCCCGCATGTGCCCACCCCCCAAGCATGAACGGCAGAGACCCAAAAATCAGCTGGCTGGCAGGAGGTGTGCATGCATGCGCGGTGGACCTGAGCTAACAGGTAGCAAAAATATTATTTATGTATGAAGTATTAATAGTCTTACTTTCTGAATCTGAGAAAATTGTTCACATAAGACTTCCATATCTTAAGAAAAATGAACACTACTATCTCAAGCAAATGTAGCATTATTATTCCATTAACAAGTACTTGCTGATAAAACATATAGACGTAGTCTGTAGATTGGAAGGTGAAAGTTGTGTTCTCACACTAGATTTATCTTCATTGTTAAGTTTGTTTGGCTTTGGCTGGCTATAAGAATATTCATTTTATGTATAAAATCTATTTTTCTACTTTTAATGAGACTTTTAAGTTTGTAATGATTTTTAAGTTTTCACTAAGTCATCTACCAGATCTCAATCAGTCAAAAATAAATGCATTATTTTGTGACAAGAACGTATTAAGGGATTGACCCAGAATGCAAATGGATACAAAGCTCATGCTAGTTACAGTAGAAAAAGAAAAGGATGCAGTGATTGCTATATTATAAGGAATGTCTGAAATTATAAAGAATGAATAGGTGAAAAGAAGCTTGATTTATCTGGTGCATGGAACTGCTGCTCCTTCGCAATCACTTCTCATAGAAGAAAATGTAGATGGCAGACCTTATATATAAAACCAAACTTAACTGTTTTCTTGCCACATTACCAGTTTACATTAAAGGGGGTGAGGGAAATGGGATTTTCTGCTGTTTATATGTAGTAGCTTTACCTGCCATTCTTGGTAGGCTGTGGCTTCCTTCTTGATGGTTCTTTAATTAGGAAATAGTTTCTTCCTTGCTTGTTTAATTCGAACACTTTCTTTTTAAAAATTTTTTATTAATTTTCTATTGTTTATATTTGTAGAGCTTAATAACCATCATGTTGTCTGGGTTATTTAATTTACTTAACAACACAGATTATATTCCTAATCTCCACCCCTTTTTTTCCAACTACTGGTAGAATAAATTCCATGTTTGATAATTTTCTGTATCTTCTTTCTATTTAATTTTCACTGTAATTTTCTGTCCATTTCTGCACAATCTGGTATCTTCCTAATTATCTCTTCATCTTGCAGTGTTTTTTCATTTTTAAATATGCGGATATAATCCTCACTGCTGTTAAGGCATGCAGTATTAAATATATACTTTGCTTATCAAGTTTTTGTGAGGTTAAACCTAGTAAAAACAGTTCAGGTTTAAAATCTACATGTTTTCCTATCATCTTTTCTAACCATTTATGTATTTTTGCCCCCCCCCCTTTTTTTTTTTTTTTTTTGCTTTAACACAAGTCTAGGAACACTTTCTTGTACACAAACAAAAGTCTAGGAAGGAAGGAAACAACCTAGGACATATGCTGTCCAATTGCCAACACATAGGCAAGCAATAACAACAAACCAAACAAACCAGTGGTGAAATCTAAAAATTGTTAATACCGGTTCTGTTGCTTGGGGTGGGGTGGGGTGGGGTGGGATAATGTGACTGGGTGGGCATGGCCAACTTTTTTTTTTTACATTTTTTCTACAACCTTAAGAGGTTGTAGAAAAAAATGCTTTTAAAAGCCTCTGACAATCAGGCAACTCAGCTGGGATCATTAGAGGCTTTTAAAGGCATTTTTTTTTCCTACAACCTCTTCAGCCTGAAAGAAAGAATGCTTTTAAAAGTAAAAAAAAAAAGTCTCTGATGATCGTGCAGCTCAGCCGGGCAAGGGGGGGGGGACTTAGGGATTTTTGCTACTGGTTCTCCAAACCACCCGCTGCCATCGCTACCGGATGGGCAATCCGGTCCGAACCGGGAGCATTTCAACCCTGAAACAAACCCAATTCTCCTTTCAACAATGTATAGGATCTATTTGGATCAGGTTGTATCCAAACTTGAATAAAGGACTTTACAACAGGAAATCCAGGCAAATGACTGCCTTCATGGAAAGGAGAGGAAGGCGGAGGAGGAGAGAAAGAAAGAGAGAGAGAGAGAGAGAGAGAGACAGACAGACAGATAGAGAGAGAGAGACAGAGACAGAAACAGAGAGAGAGAGAGAGACAGAGACAGAGAGAGACAGAGACAGAGACACAAAACTAAGTGATACGTCTAGGACACATTATGCCCATATATGTACCTTTGCCTACTGCTTATTTTGTATTGCTCCTCAAAACTGAAGAATTCATAACAACTTGTGAAACTCTGATCTATGTGACAAATATTTTTTCCCCAAATGGCTGGTTTTCCATGAGGTCTTCTAGCAGAAATTTAAATAATGGACAGGCTTAAATTCTAATTCAGATTTGCACACCAGGTACCATCAAATTTCAAATGGAGATTTTCATCTTCCAATTAGAAGAGCAAACAGATTATATCATGAAATAGCTCCTAGCAACAGCAAACGTGAAGCTCAATCATTGTGCAGCATTATATATTTGGCAGCCTAGGAGATCAAGAGCCTTGAAAGATGGATTCATGGTCTGTTGCACTTCTGCCATATAAATCCACTGAAGGCCATATCAAGGTCTTAGAAATTGTTTGCAGTCAGTGTTGGATGGTATTGAAAAATGAATTAAATTGAAAGGTAATATCTCTATTTTCTTAATAATAAATTCCTTACAGGGCACTATCAGATATAGTTCTTTTGTACCTCTTTATGAATCTCTTTATGTACCTCTTTATGATGGAGATCAATGTTATTTGAATTACACAAGATATTATATATTCTTTAGGAGGAGTAGAATAGAGTAGGGTAGGGTAGGATAGGATAATAGGATAGGGCAGGGCAGGGCAGGGCAGGGCAGGGCAGGGCAGGGCAGGGCAGGACAGGAAGGACCGGACAGGACAAAATTCTTTATTTGGCCAAGTGTGATTAGTCATCCAAGGAACAGAATATTCAAATTATTCATCCATTCATTCAAAAATATTCAAAACACACAAGGAACAAGCAATAGAATATTAAATTTGAAAAATAAAACACAGGTAAATTTCAGTTCATGCTATAAAATGTATGTTCATTATGATATGATTACTGATGACCATGATGTTGTTGTTAGTTGTGAAGTTGTGCCCAACCCATCATGATTCCATGGACAATGTTTCTCCAGGCCTTCCTGTCCTCTACCATCTCCCGGAGTCCATTTAAGCTCATGCCTACTGCTTCAGGGACTCCATCCAGCCACCTCATTCTCTGTCATCCCTTTCTTCTTTTGTCCTCAATCGTTCCCAGTATTAGGCTCTTCTCCAGTGAGTCTTTCCTTTTCATTAGGTGGCCAAAGTATTTGAGTTTTATCTTCAGGGTCTGGCCTTCTAAAGAGCAGTCAGGGTTGATCTCTAGGGCTGACCGGTTTGATCGCCTTGCAGTCCAAGGGACTCGCAGGAGTCTTCTCCAACACCATAGTTCAAAGGCCTCAATTCTTTGGCGCTCCATGATGTCCATGATGGAAAGATCCAAACAAATAGGTAGCGGTATTCAATGAGTAATTCAGATGAAAAAAAGTTAAAAATTATAAACAAACCTAATTTATTAGTATGAAGATAGACCCATTACTTTTTGGCCTGGCAAATGTTATATGTGCCTGAGAATTACAATTTAAAATTTAGGAATAATCCATAACACTAAAGGATATACAAAAATTTGTTCAGCATGATTCACTTATGGAATACATTGCCATGTGTATATTAATTGGATAATAATTACCTTAAGTATATAATATTTTTCCTATGTGATTTTTTAAAAAGTTCATCATTTCAGGACTGGAAATATTAGCTGGATTTATCTTGAATAAAAGGGCCTTGAAATTTAGAAAGATTAATTAGATTTATTTCTAGTCATTTTATGAAATGGTACAACAGCTCATATATGACTATAATCTCCAAATATTTAAAATATTCTACATATCCTTCCATACATTAAATGCATTAAATAGTTATTAAAAAGTGACCTTTTAATAAATAAAACAAACAAGAACAAAGAGGATAAGGATCATACCTTGATTTCTCTCTATTCTTATGTGTGAAGATTCATGTTTTGGTTGTAAGATTAAAAATTGATTAAATCTTATATAAAAATTTGTCATCAAAAACTCTACCAAATAAACAAGCTGAATATGTTTTCCAGTTCTTCTAAATTTTCCTCTGGCATTAACCTACTTCTAGAGGGCAGTGTATGTTAATTAAACACATTTAAGAGTTAGATAGATTCCATAATTTGGAGCATAAAATGTCCGTTTTGTGATGCAGTATGTCTCACCTCCACCCACAAAATATTTTCTTATTTATTACAAATGGAAGACCTAAATGATGTTACATCATGAAATAGTTCTGAAATAAATTATCATTTTCTTTGTTGTACCATTTATTAGTAAGGCAGAAAAAAGTTAGTTAAAGCAATGACAATTACTGATCTGAATAACTGTCGCAATACATCCACTTGAACTATGGTTTAATAAAATAGAATGAATATGGAAATTTCACTAGGTGAAATTCAAGAGATTGTATTTTCTGTGTTAAAGAACAGAAGTGCAAACATTTCACCTCTCATTGTGGAAATCATTTGGGATAATAAAGAGAAGAAGATGGAACATTTGGGGAAGATGTTTCCATTAATTTTAGTAATATTTTTGAAGTGTATTAGGATTATTATTAATAATTAAATATTGGTAGAAAAGGGGCAAACTGGAAGATAAGATGGCCTGTAGGTAACAAGTCATAACTGATGGAGCTATTAGGTAGTGTCACCATCAGTATCGTTGGGTAACTATTGAGATCGAGTATTTCAATTATCATTATTGGTATTTAATGTAGTCTGGCTCCCTTGCCTAAGTATTTCCAAATTTTATTTTAAATTTTCAACCACAATCAAAACAGCTCACAGTGTGTGTGTGTGTGTGTGTGTGTGTGTGTGTGTGTGTGTGTGTGTGTATGTGTGCACGTGCATGCATGCATGCATGTGTGTGTATGTACACATCAATATGGTATGGTATGGTATGGTATGGTATGGTATGGTATGGTATAGTTGTTCTGCCCCAGCTACGGATCTCAAAGAACACAGCACACACAAACTCTGAACAAAACTTAGTTTACTCAAATAACGCAGTTTTAGCAAATGCCGGCTGTTAATAAGCGTTCTTAACAGCCTGCCAGAATTTCACAGATAAGATAGTCAGAGTCTTACTGGAGTTGGCAGAAAGCCCAGAAGCAAGGCTGCAGAGACATCCCAATGCGATGATTAGCAAACTAAAGTTGTTTCCTGCAGCTTGTTCCAAGCTGCGTTCTTTCTTAAATAGGCTAAAGGAGTGGCCAATTAGCCCCAAGCCTTACTCTCAAGGAGACCTCCTCCTGAGGAACCATTCCTGCCTTTTGGAAGCTCTGCATGCCCGTGCATTGAGAAGAGGCTTCTCCTCTTCATCCTCTTCACTTAAAGGAGCCTCTGGAGGTTCTGAAGGCCCTGGTTGAATCCCTGCCTCTGGCACCACATCTTCTTCAGCCTCCTCGCTGTCCAACTCAAGCACCAGCTGCACAGGCTGTTGGCGCAGCACCACACCAGCATCCTCCTCGTCGGGATCAGCAACGATCCGCGCAGGCCGCTGGCAGGCCACAACAATAGTATAGTATTGTACTGCAATGCAATGCAATGCAATGCAATGCAATACAAAATTGAAAGCTACAAATGCCACCTTAATTTCATGTTGTCCTAGTGAACATTCTTGTTGTCCCACCACAGTGTGCTATTATAGCAGGACTCGTGGCAGCTGGTGAGGGGGATACCTTGTGGATCTCAGCAAAAGAAGCATTTTATAGATGAGAAATAACAGGCAAATAGGAAATGACTAACTTATTGTGAGATACCACAATTTCCTAACAGGGAGAACAATTAACCAGTGGAATGGCTTTTCTTCAGAAATTGTAGGTGCTCCCTCAGTGGAGGCTTCAAAAAAGAGACTGGACATCCACTTATTTAGAATGATATAAAGTATAACTCAAAAGAACTTTTTGCATTAAAAAGGGTGAATTTATGATTTTTGGTTTTTATGATTTGACAGGATAGATGACAGAAAAAAGAAAGTCATAACTTTGGAGAATAAGTAGATTTATAATTGCTATAAAGAAGCTCAAGAGAGACTTTGTTCTACTACAGTATCTTTTTTCTTCCTTTTCCATTTTTCTTTTACTTACTTTCTTGCACTTTTTTAATTTCTTTTTGTTTTTTATTCCTTACTTTACATTAGTTTCTGTTAGTTTTCAATAAAAGCCACCAATTTTTATGCAGTGGGTTAGAAGCTGATCCAGAACTCCAAGTAGTAGAACATCTTGTGGAATTACTTGCAACTCATTTTAATGCATTATGATTCATCCATTTTCCCCACCATGATTGAAAGCTTATGGAAACCAGGCCTTTATGTAATTCCCATTACAATCTACACCAGCTTTCCTGATCTGCTGAGCTACAATTCTCAGTATTTCCATTCGGTATGATCACTGATCATTTATAATTAGGAATTCTGAGAAATGTGGAACATCGGGTTGAAAGAGATTTCCATATGTAATATCTATGAATTTCCTTTTTTAAAGGCTTCTTACTCATGTCAGTTATTTTCATTTTAAATATCTGATATTAGATATCCTCTCAATGCTTGTCCAGACTTCAGAGAAAAATGTCTAGATGTAGTAGCCTATGAAGTGAGTACTTGATAAATATAACAATTAGCAATATAACTATGGGTTGGTAAATAGATGCCTTTTCAACTGCTTTAGCTGCCTACACACCTTAAATTACAAGCAATAGGCATGTCATCTGTCGACCAATGTGGGTGATAACAACAAAGCAAACTGTATGCCTTTGGCAATCCCACTGGGTTAAAGTTGCCTTTGAATAGGTACTCTGATCAGAATATCTAATTTAGAAGCATTACCATTTTATAAATATTAGCATCAAAGTTTTTTTCCCCTTTATTTTAAAAGTTCTTGTTTCTTTAAAAAATACTTATAAAGCAGCTAAACAAAATCCAAAATATGAACCCTTAAGATCTAAGAATTGGTGTAGGCCCAACATTCATTACTTCCTGCATTTCCTTGATTTCAATCAATAGTACATTACGAAAGCTTTGGACTACACACCCACCCACTGATTTTTAATTTGATCTGAAACTCTGATAGAACAGAGTCTATAATGTAGCTACATAGTGCTGAAGAAGTTTCCTTCAGAATTCCAATGCCAACTGAATTCAAGCAACTGGATCAGTGGTGGGTTGCTACCGGTTTGCTCTGGATCAGGTAAATCAGTAGTGGCAGCGGTGGGAAGCTCCGCCTACCTGCCTGGATGCTTCTGCACATGAGCAAGCCGGTAGCGACGGGTTTTGAAACCTGCTCCTGAACCGGATGTGTCACGATGTGCCTTTTCCAATTTTTTCATGTAAGTACATAGAGTTCCCTTCCTGATCAACAATGGAAGCGAGATGTATAAATCCCTCCAAAATTATCCTTGGGAGGCTGGGAGGAAGCTCAAATTAAAACAGCATCTAGCTTTTGCAATGCAAACTCTACCCCTTTTGGAATGTGCATTACAACTCTGCATGCACACCAAAAAGGAGCGTTGCTTATGTTCTGAGGGTATGACACTTCTTTTGTTATTTTGACACATGCCTTTAATCTCTGAGATGCTTCTGAATCTCCCCAACTTTCTCACAGAGGGCTTTCAAAATGGGAAGAAATACATTGACTTGGAACAAGTAAGCGGGAGGGCTTGTCTTATTTAAATCTCTGTGCAGAAAATAGATAATTAATGACTCAACTGACTGAGGGGAACTTTAATGTCCCTTAAGGATGGCAGCCTTGACTTGATCAGAATTGTGCCTCATGTACTTAGATCGGTCTCATCCAAATTTAGATGGGAAGTTATCTGCTCTGTATTTAACAGATCATCTTGTGTTTCCTTTGCTTGTCAAATCAGGTAGGAAACTACTTTTCTTCTATCCTGTACATTTTACCTCTTCATCTGCTTTTGTTGTATCACCTAATTGGATTTAGTGATCGCTGGAGTGGATTATCTTGTCATTTGGGAGACCTTACACCGAGATTGACTCTGAGTAACAATGGTGTAGCTTAATTTTTATGGACATGGTCAGGAAATTTTCAAGGATGATTTTTTTTCTTCTTATCTCTCTGTCTTTCTTTTCTAACATAATATTGCAACAAGTAGTTGTCAAGAAATATACATTAGAAAAATCTAATGAGTCCCTATCCTTCTGCATTGATCCTTACAGTCTATATTAATTTTCTCAAAAACTTTTTCCTAGTGTTCAGAGAAATATCCATCTGGTTCAGTTCCAAGTCTGGAGAAAGACACTGAAAAAATGGGAGGCTGATTGGAAAGAGGGTTTAATGGTGAAGTAGAAGCACATGGGTAGTTCTGGGCAACTGAGTTGAAAATGAGAGTTATTTATACCTTCTCTTGGGCCTTGCCCTTGAGCTTGCTGTTCCTGTGCAAGAACATATATTCTATTGACTGTTGTAAGGATCATAGCTAACCCTATAGGTTGTCTGAGAAGTTTGGTTGAAGCCTGGAGGGTGATGCCATGCCTCCAGGTGATTTTGCAATTTGCTGCTAGATAATCCTATTATGTCCTGGAGGGTCATGTCTTAATCTCATCACCTTGGAGCTGAAGGTCTTTTGTTTTGTAGATAGGCTGACCCAGTCCTCCTCAATGGGCACCAAATATCTGCTGGAGGCAGGGAATTAAAGCTCTGAGTTTCTGTCTCCCTTAAGATTTTTTTTATTTTTCTTTTAGGGGAAATATTTTATCCTGCCTTTTTAAAAATATTTCTCAAAATATTAAATTCTTCTAGAAGAGAGGTGGGTGCTAACTTTGTACCCTAGGTTTCAAATCTGTAGTAATTAGCAATGCATCTTATTCTGGAATGAGATCAGTGGATTCTTTTCCTCAGAGTTGGCACACACCAGTTGTCTTATCCATAGCTGCTAAGGCTGATGCACTGGTTTGAAGGCCTTTAGAAGTCCTTATTAAAGCACATTGAACAAGGTTTATGCTAACCTTGGTTTGATCCTAGCAGCAAGGCATTTTTATTCAGAATAAATATCATTCCTTCTCCAGTTCTTTATCTTAGTTGCCATGCTTCTTCAGTTTGGAAACAGATGAAGAGCTCCGCGATATTTTCAGCATATCCTGCTGGGAGGGTTGATTCCATTTAACTCCCAATTAAAGTTAAAAAAAACAAATTATTGTTTGACTAGAACTGTTTTGTGATATTGATTATCTCAGTTTAAAAACACAAAGCAACCGAATAAGCAAAAAAGTTTTAAGATATATTTTTTCACAGGCAGAGAACCAAAGGCTTTGATGGTGGTGTTTTGGCAGAAATGTTTCCAGATCTGTCAGTTCTTGAGCTGAAATGTTTTTTAAAAAATCTTAACAAAGAGTCCTCAACTTGAATATTGCTATCAACCAGGATTGGAAGAGGCAAGCCCTTTAAAAGGGAGATGAGAGTATTTTGAAAGCACTCTGGTCCAGCAGCATCTACTTAATTTTCCATCTTGAAGACATCATGGTGGAAGTGGTTTTGAATTAAAGCTTGGTTCCATCAAAGCAGAGATGTTCAAACATAAAGCATCCCATTGTATGGTAAGGAATTGTATGACAAGCAGCAGTGGGGAGGGGAATAGATCAGTCAAAATAACTAGATTTATACATCAGGCTAAGATATAATAGAATAGAATAATAGAGTTGGAAGGGACCTTGGAGGTCTTCTAGTCCAATCCCCTGTTTAGGCAGGAAACCCTACAGCACTTCAGACAAATGATTATCCAATATCTTCTTAAAAACTTCTAATGTTGGACCATTTACAACTTCTGGAGCAAGTTTTTCCACTGGTTAATTGTTCTGTCATGAAATTTATCTTTAGTTCTAAATTGTTTCTCTCCTTGATTAGTTTCCACCCATTGCTTCTTGTTCTACCCTCAGGTGCTTTGGAGAATAGTTTGACTCTCTCTTTGTGGCAACCGCTAAGATATTGGAACACTGCTATACCCCAGTCCTTTTTTTCTTAAGACTAGATGTATCCAGTTCCAGCAACCATTCTTCGTATGTTTTATCCTCAAGTCCTCTAATCATCTTTGTTGCTCTTCTCTGCACTCTTTCTAGAGTCTCAACAACTTTTTTACATTGTGGCGACCAAAATTGTATGCAGTATTCCAAGTGTGGCTTTACCAAGGCATTATAAAGTGGTATTAACACTTTATGTGATCTTGATTCTATCCCTCTATTTATTTAGTCTAGAACTGTGTTGGCTTTTTTGGCAGCTGCAGTACACTACTGGCTCAGATTTAAGTGATTGTCCATGATGTCAAGATCCCACTCACAGTTACCACTATTGAGTGAGGTACCACATATAAATGCACTATACTGTGCATTTTGTTTTTCTTGCCTAAATGTAGAACCTTACTTTTTTCACCATTGAATTTCATTAGTGCCCAGTGTTCAAGTCTGTCAAGATCCTTCTGTACCTTAAGCCTATCTTTCGGAGTGTTGGCTATTCCTGTTAGCTTGGTGTCGTCTGCAAATTTGATGAGTTCCCCGAATATCCCCTTGTCCAAATCATTGATGAATATGTTGAAGAGTACTGGGCCTAAAACAGAGCCTGGGTACCCCACTGCATACTTCCCTCCATGTAGATGCTGTTCCATTGAGGACTACACATTGTGTGCGGTTGGTCAGCCAGTTATAAATCCATCTGGTGGTGATGCTGTCTAACATTTTCACATTTTTCTACTTTATTAAGTAGTAGGTTATGGTCTACTTTGTCAAATGCCTTACTGAAGTCCAAGTAAATTATATCAACAGCATTCCTCTGGTCCACTAGTTTTGTCACTTTGTAATGGTACTTGCTTGTTATGGGTTTACGACATTATGTGATTCAGCCAGTAATGCCTATCTTGATTTGTGTATACAAGCATTGTGTTTAAGTCAATGAATAGTGTCAAGTCAACTTATAATAGCAATCCAGTCATGTAATAATATTATTAGGACTGGGCTCTTTTTGGAGAAGAGAGTTAAAGTGCAAAGATGCAGGCCTATTTTTAGTCTTTGGGAGGAAAATATCCAAAATAAATCATCAATTGGGGGCAGGGAATTTGCTGCCAAATATCTATACCTGTGATGGTGAACCTATGCCACACCTGCCAGAGGTGGCACATGGAACCATATCTGTGGGCACGCAAGCATTGCCCTAGCTCAGCTCCAGCGCGCCTCCAGCCACCTGATTTTCGGACCTTCCGGGCCCACCAGATGTCGGCAAACGGGCCATTTCCAGCCTCCCGGTGGGGGTGGGAGAAGGCTGTTTTCACCCTCCCCGGGCTCCAAGAAAGCCTCTAGAGGTTGGGGAGGATGAAAAACGGGCCCACCGGTAACCTTTTTGCTATCACGTGCCAAAAGCGGGAGGGGGGGGGTTCGCATGTGCAGGGGGAAATTGAATTATGGGTGTGGACACACATGTGACCTCCCCCCAGCGCTCCCCCTGCTTTTGTCATGTGATGGCAAAAAGGTTAGCCATTACTGATCTATACTGTCTTTACTGAATGGGTACTGCAATAAATGTGTTTAGGTTATAATTCTGCATGGTTTTTTTTATTATTGGTGAGTAAATTTGGCTGGATTCAAGGGGCTTCAAATGGACACACATAATTTTAGAACTGCATTGAAAATTCTATTTAAATCAAGCTTATTGTTGCATATAATATTTTAAAAAAGTAAGCAAACAGAAAAAGAAAAAAAGCAGTCAGCTCTTTAGAAAATCCACTGGAGTTGTAGGAAAACACTAAAAAAGAACACACACACACACACACACACACACACACACACACACCACAAAATGTCAATTTGAGTAGTAAGGAAATAAATCTAATGTTATTGTTCATGACAAAAATACTATTTTGAAGGCATATTTGTTCAAAGAGGGTTTTCTCCCACCTTTCAATTTACTATCTACCGTTTACTTGGTAAAGTGCCTGAGATGAGTGCCTATAAAGCTAAACATCAGAATCTACTTAATTTTAGTTGGGGGAATATCCAAATGGTAGATTTGCATTCAGTTAAGATAAGTTATCAGGAGTTCAGTAATTGAATTTCTTTCTAATTTATATGGAGTCTACCTGCAGGGGACATGTTAACTGCTAGGCAAAGACTACATAAATGTTCTGCAAGAGCGATATCTTTAACAAAACATAAACAACGTATAAATGTTAGGGGTTTTTTTCAGAATGAAAAAAATTATGGTCTAAAAATTATAACTCACTGAACAATTCACTTCAATCAGGCACATATAACAAGGACTTTAGGTTAACATATGTGATCCAAATCTTAAATTGTTTTGACAAATATATTTATTTCATGAATTTTTATCCCACATTCCCATGAAATTATGAAATAATTACAATTTTGAATTACATAATCATTAAAGAATGATTGGTACTCATTTAAACTATATGTGAATTCTACTTTCAGGTGGTTGTACAGCATAATCTTCCGAATAGCTCAAAAATGTATACGGCTTTTCAATTTATTTCATCAGAAAATAACTAGATTAATAAGTCTCAATATATAGATTAGCAAATTTCCCAATATATATGTCTTTTAGAATTCTACCATCTGAAATTAATTTCAATTATTATCAAGATAATTTAAGTGCAAGCTACCTAGAGTAATTTAGTTAAGATGGGAAGCCATAAAAATCAAACAATTAATTAATAAAATAATACTTCTAACATGTATTCTTATTTACTGATGGATATACATTAGGGGATATGGTGGCTCAATGGTTAAGATGCTGAGCTTGTTGATCAGAAGGTGGCAGTTCAGTGGTTCTAATCCCTAACGCCACATAATGGGGTGAGCTCCCATTACTTGTCTCAGCTTCTCCCAACCTAGCAGCTCAAAAGCACACAAAAAATGCAAGTAGAAAAATAGGAACCACCTTTTGTGGGAAGGAAACAACATACTGTGCACATTCAGCATTGAGTTGAGTCATGCTGGCCACATGACCATGGAGACATCTTTGGACAGCGCTGGCTCTTTGGCTTTGAAACAGAGATTGCTTTGGAAAATAGGCTGACCCTCTCTTCTTTGTTGCAGTCCCTCTAATATTGGAACACTGCTATTAGAGAGCTGAGGTGGCACAGAGGTTAGAGTGCTGTACTGCAGCTACTTCAGCTAACTGCTAGTTCAGCAGATCAGCAGATCAAATCTCATCAGCTCAAGGTTGATTCAGCCTTCCACCCTTCCGAGGTGGGTAAAATAAGGACCCAGATTGTTGGGGGCAATATGCTATTTAGTATACTGTCGATTGTTGTAAGCCGCCCAGAGTCCTCGGAGAGTGGGCGGCATAGAAATATGATTAATAAAATAAAAATAAAATAAATTATGTCATCCCTAGTCCTTCTTTTCAATAGATGGGCACTTAAGAGAGTAAAAGAAGTGTTTATCTATGGTTTACCATAGCTATCCAGAAGATGTATTATCATAGGTTTTTCCAGAATAAATTCTATTATAGCAAAACTAAAAGATTCATATATTACTTAAAGCTATTAATAAATGCTATTTATTATTATTCTAAGCATTATAGTGACACGCTTCTGATCTGTTCATTCTATACTAAATTCATTAAAATCAATCCAAACTTTCCTCAGTAAACCTTCCTCCACTACTGAGATTTATTTCTACATTATTTGCAACAGTTTTTCAAGAATAGATTCCTTCTAAAGTACTTTGCTGTAATCTGTAATGTTTAAAAATATTTATTGTATAGTAAAGGATGAAGCACTTATTTTTTCCTTTTGCACATTGAATCATATAATATTTATCCCACTTTTCCCTCATTAAAACAAATTTCAAGGCAAGATTTGTGATTTGGCTTAGCTCTTGCAATAGCTTTTGAGGTGCATTTGTATACTGCCTCTATTACAGCCTGTTTAATAACATGCGACTGAAAAGCTATTTACAAACACAACTGAACAGCCAGTGTTCCATGACTTTAAATGTTGTAATAACTTCACAGAAAACAACATTGCTACAGAAGTCCGATGATGCTTAAAATTGAGATATCAGATTCATCAATATAAGGCTAGTATGCTCCAGGTGTTTTAGGATGACAAGTCCCCAGTAGGTACCTACAGCTCAACAAATGAAGTGCCATATTATGAGCAACTTATTTCATGCTACTTTATTTCAAATAGAGAACTATGGTGCAATTACTATTTTTTTCAGCACATATCTCCATCCATTTGGTATTTTAAGTGGACTGATTCATTGTCTATATCAGAGGTCTTCAAATTTGGCAACTTTAAGCATAGTTGGCTAGAGAATTCTGGGAGTTGAAGTCCACAAGTCTTAAAGCTGCCAAGTTTGGGGACCCCTGGTCTATATTGTGGTTGGTAGTTCCTCTAAATCTCCAAAATACAAGTTTGAAAAATGTATTTCTCTTTTTTTTAGTGTTAATTTCAAGAATTCTCTGCTACTATAAGTAACACTGTTTTCCATCTATTTTCATGTGATGAAATCCAAACTTTTATTAAGTACTTCAAGACAGAGATAATATGTGTATGTAAAGCCAAATATTTATTATAGGTATCCCTCTTATGAAAATTTTAATTTAATTTGCCTTAAAGAAAAAAAAAGGCAATAGTGTCATCTTTTCAGATATTACAAAGTTAGGAAAATGCACAGAATTTCATTTTATAATATATTCCATTGAATTTCTATATGTGCATTTTTCTTTTATTATTGATGGAAGGGGTTTTTTTTTTCATTTTAGGGAACATGTTTACAATTTCTGTTCTGATTTGTGGTAAAATAACTTCACCTTCTTTATTATAAATTTTACAAAGATTAATTTTCCAAAATGATTTTCATATTGCTTATAAGCTTTACTAACCAGCCCATATTCATATTGCTACTTCATCCCCTTATCATCAAGAAATTAAAGAGCATGTTCCATGCCTCTTTTGATAGTATTTTGTTTCCAATATAAATTCTCCCAAGAGATCTCACCGAGAGCCAGCAAGCAGAGAAATCAATGCATTTTACTGTGGCTTTAAAACATTTCATTGGAACATCATTAATTCAAGCTTTTTAAAAATAAAGTGATTGCTCTCATTTTGAGAGTGTATGAAATGTAAATAAAAAAGAACTTGCCAAGGTTTTAGGGAAAGTTCAATCCATAATTCATATGCTGAACATTGTACAAATATCTACTTTTTAAAGTAGCATAGAATGAATATTTTCATTATAGTCGCCGTCCAAAATTGCAAAGACACATTAAAAATTTAAAGGAAAACCAAACATGTTAAAATGTTACAACTGAGGGTAGATTTATCATTAGATAATAAATGTCTGCCTAATTTTAGAGGCACTGAAATAAAAAAACATTCCAAGGTTGAATTTTGCAGAATTATGTTTCTTATATTTCTTACCTTTTCTAATTTGGTTAGCATTTTTATCTTAGCAAAAACTATTTGGTTTAGAATTAAGACAAAGGGAATTCACAGCTTTGAGAAGAAACATTCAGAGATATGATAATTCTGAAGTATTAGAGTCATCTTCATAGACAGGGGAATATAAAAATTCTGCCCTGTGGTATTTGATCACACATACACTTTTTACAAATATCTTTTATTATATTTCATAAATAAACATTAAAATACAAATTAACATAAAACATAGTTTGCAATTATATACAGCTATTAAATATAGCAGAACGCAAGTTTGTTCAGTGTGTATCCAAATAAATACTATTTTTTTTTCTTCCAACAGATAAAATGCACTTAATTTCAGCTACATATTGTAAGGCCAAATGAGCCTAGTAGAATAGAAAACATTGCAAAATATTCCTTCTAATCATTTCATGATTGGTGACACATAATATTTAGTTTAGTGTTGATCAATTGTTTTAATGTCCTTAGAACTATTTCTAGCTAAGCCTCAGTTCCTTTAAAATTCAGAGCAATCTGAATTCAGTTCCTTAAAATTCAGAGCAACTACGTTACCATCATTGAGTCATATGATTTGTCACAATCTTGTTTTTCTTTCTCCACCCTCCAACCTATATAATTGATGGAAAGAAAAAAACAAACAAACATAGGATAATTATGTTGGATTTTCACAGACATATCAAAAGTCAGAGACAACCCCTAACACTCCCCTCAACTGATTTCAGTTGTATAAATCATGTAAATATCCTTACAACTAATTTAGAACCAATTTCCATATACCACTTTTCATTGAACATTTCAATCCAAAATGATTTGTATTCATCAAGAACAATTTTCAGTGGACTGCTATACATTTTGTGTGAAATTCTCTTTAGAGAAAAGCTCTCATCTCCAGTCTATCACTATTAAGCTATTTTTGTTTGACTATTGCAAAGTCTTTATTACTGTTTTCTTGGCTCCCTTCCCCTCTTGCCATAGGTTGCAGGAGGAACCAGAGAAGTAAACCTTTTGTTCTTTTGTCCTATAAAATCTGATAATTTATAGTGGAAGAGTATACATGTTTTCTGCAAAAATGAGATGTTTATCACCTTTCCTCTCTTCATTTCCACTTTTGCTGGAAATTTTATTCATTCATTTCATTCATTCATTCATTCATTCATTCTTTCTTTCTTTCTTTCTTTCATTCATTCATTCATTCATTTGCTACCCAACTCAACCAAGTGACTCTGTGTGGCTTTCAATTCATTCTTTTATTCTTTTATTTTTTTTATTCTTATTTGTCAAGCATGTATAAGATAACAGATATAAGTATAAACATGATTACGAATACAGGATAAGGATACGAATAAATGGGGAGAGTAGGACAGGGACGGTAAGCACATTAGTGTGCTTATGCACGCCTCCTTACAGACCTCTTAGGAATGGGGTGAGGTCAACAGTAGACAGTCTAAGGTTAAAGTTGTGAGGGTTTGGGGAAGTAACCACAGAATCAGGCAGTGCATTCCAGGCATTGACCACTCTGTTGCTGAAGTCGTATTTTCTGCAATCGAGTTTGGAGCGGTTTACCTTAAGTTTGTATCTATTGTGTGCTTGTGTATTATTGTGGTTGAAGCTGAAGTAGTCATTGACGGGTAGGACGTTGTAGCATATAATTTTGTGTACTATGGTTAGGTCAGACCAAAGGCGACATAGTTCTAAATTGTTTAAACCCAAAATTTCAACCCTGGTGGCATAAGGTATTCTGTTGTGAGCCGAGGAGTGGTGGACTCTTCTCATGAAATATCTCTGGACTTGCTCAATTGTATTAATGTCTGATATATGTGGGTTCCAGACAGATGAGCTGTATTCAAGAATTGGTCTAGCAAAGATTTTGTATGCCCTAGTTTGCAGAAAACTATAATCAGAAAACTATTAAAACAACCTAAAAACAATAAAACAATAAAAACATAAACAAAACATTATATTCTGTCTCTTTGTTCACAAGTGAGCTAACTGCTAAAATTAATTAAGATATTTTGGCATTTAATGCTTACTTTGCTGGAAGTGACAGATTTCAAGAATGGCATGTTTAATGGTATCCTGGAGTAAAAACATAATTTTGAACCTGTAAGAGTAAACTCCTAGCTAAAACTGTATTTGAAATTTTCCTATCATGTCTTTTAAATCTGGATTTTAACCTTTGCTCACCTAAACTGCATCTCCTCTGTTGACTTCCTGTAGTCTCTCACAACACAAATCAAAGTTAGCTTGGGGACGTGACAAATTTGTCAAAATTCCAAGCTCTTTCAGGCTAATTAGAAATCCTCCTCAAGTTCTGTTTATAGAAAAATCTTCACGTCTTCATGTTGAGTGAAGTTGCTCAGATTCCCATTAAAAGGAATGTGGGAATTTGGGCATAGAAGTGCTGCTGTTATGGCAACAGTTGCTGTGTCTTGGGCTAATTGTAGTAGATTATATCACATCAAGAGGTGATTTATAATCTGGGATAAGTAATAGAATCACTATTATTTCTTATGCTGGAGCAAGACAGTAATTTGGTTGATATTGTTTGATAAAGAGGGCTGTGAAAATATTTACAGACCCCTCGCATCCTGGACATAAATTGTTTCAACTCCTACCCTCAAAACGACGCTATAGAGCACTGCACACCAGAACTACTAGACACAAGGACAGGTATTTTCCCCAAACACTCTTATCCTGCTAAACAAATAATTCTCTCAACACTGTCAATCTATTCACATTAGGCTGCATTACTATTGCTATTGACTGCATGACTGTAACTTTGTTGCTTGTATCCTTGCGATTTATATTGATATTGATTGTTTCCTAGTATGATTTGATTGCTTATTGTATCGTATGACTGTCATGGGGTGTTGTGCCTTGTGATTCTTGATGAGTGTATCTTGTCCTTTTATGTACACTGAGAGCATATGCACCAAAGATAAATTCCTTGTGTGTCCAATCACACTTGGCCAATAAAGAATTCTATTCTATTCTGTTAGTAGTTTGGTTGACATTAGCAAAGTTTAAAAAGAATTGTGTAGACTATTTAACCTTGGATACTTCCTATAATAAAAGAAGTGGATAAAATTTTCTGTCATATTTCACTCCAGGCATGCCTCGAAATATCTCCAAACTCTTAATCCTTATTTAAGCCCTGGCTTCACTGCTGAAGGCTCTCAAAGACAACTCTGTTCATTTTTTAAAAAAACTGAAGATTAAAACACAGCCATATATAACAAATTTGCTTCCTGCAGTTAATAGCAATCAGTGCTTGTCTATCTATATCCGTCCCTATCTCTCTAGGATATAAACCCATAGAAGAGTACAAAAATAACTTCAAAGAAGGAATATAGTTTTGTAAACATCAACTGAACCCTGGGAAAGAAGAGGGAGACAAAAACTCAAGATAACAAGACTTTCTTTGGTATATCAGGGTAAAGAAGAAAACTTTGTCAGACTTTCAAGTTATTATATCCCCACAACAAAAACACAGTTCCAGTCAACTTAGTGCTCACAGTTTCCACATCTGACCTGCTTCCAAAGGCTAAAAAAGCACCCTAGAGTCTGTCCTCCTACTTTTCTGAGGCAATGTTTTACCAGGTTTTATTTTTAAGGCAGGGAAACAGCTTCACCTGAGATATATGGACATAGCTGCTTACTCAGGCTTGGGAAACATTAGCTCCTGACTTGCAAGCTTCTGTTCTGACCTAGGCTCAGGGGTGAAATGCTCCCGGTTTGGACCGGCTCGGGCGAATAGGTAGCTATGATGGCTGGTAGTTCGAAGCAATGGAAGCTGGAGACTCCACCCACTTGCCCACCCACCCATTGCCCAGAGTCGGGGAATGCACCATTCCCCAACTCCTATTGCTCACCTTTCTTCCGCAGCTGGCTGTCAGGGAAGGCAAGCTCCCGAAAGGTACCAGAGTCGCTCACTCTCCTTCTTGAATGAGCCACTCTGGTCCATGCGCCAGCTGCGCAAGCGGACACTGTTTATTTAATTCAGTGGCAGGTTGGATGTGCGCTTACACAGCTGGTGTGTGGACCAGAGTGGCTCATTCAAGGAGAGTGAGCGACTCCGGTACCTTTTGGATGCTTGCCTTCCCTGACAGCCAGCTGCGGGAGAAAGGTGAGCACTCCATGGAATGGGGCGGATGGGTGGAGCCGCGTAGCGAAGGGCGAATGGCAGTGGCTCCGCGGCAAGGCCGGCATCGGGGAATGGTCCATTCCCTGACTCCTACTGCTCACCTTTCTCCGGTGCTGGCTGTCAGGGAAGGCAAGCACCCGAAAGGTACCGGAATCACTTACTCTCCTTCTTGAATGAGCTGCTCTGGTCCATGCGCTGGCTGCGCAAGCTCACATCCAACTTGCTGCTGAATTAAATAAACTGTGCACTTGCGCAGCTGGCGCGTGGACCAGAGCAGCTCAACACTGCAGCTTCATAATATAACAGCTTCACTCTTAACAGCATCCTTGTTGAAGCTGCTGCACTGATTAATTAGCTAAAAGCTAGGCTCAAGATTTTGTTTTTATCATATGAGGCTTAACACAAATTGAGACAAAGATACTTGACAGAATGATTTCATTTTTACAGACCTTATAATTTGCTATTTGAAGAAGATGCTTTTGTGTTTCACAAGATTCAAAATAGTATCTTATTTTTATCTTTGATTATCCTCCCCAAACCGTTTATGGAACAAAATAAGTACAATTTAAAAGTATTGCATTCTATTAACAAATGTAGGAAACAGAATTATAATTAACTGCATATTACCCAGGACTTGGGAGCTAGTTATAAAATGAGTTAAGGGAGAGAGCAAAACAGAGGCTATGATATAGATTTTGACTCCTGGTGGTTGCATATCAGCAATTTTCTTGGCAATGTCACAGAAGTGATTAGCCATTGCTTTGTTCTGAGAGTTTATTTTTATTTCCCAAATTGCTGAGAAAGAGTGAGATAAAATGGAGACATGAAGAGAAAGAAAGAGGAAATGCTTTGAACTGTGTCAGGAATTTGAAGATCTACTTAAAATTATTGAAAATCTGTTGCCAGCCTGTAATATTGGCTTTTGCTGGATAGTTGGCATGAAATCTTTCAAATGCCAGTAAAAAACAGGGTTGCAGTAAAATATTAAAAAGTAGATATCCATTGATTAGCATTTCCAACTATAATGGAATTGTCAAATAACTCAACCATTTATCTCAGTATCAGAACTAGCATTGATCTGTTTATTGCTTGAAAGAAAATGCACAAATGTTTGGCTTTAATCAGAAGTTATCATTTTTGATGACCTGGTAACAGAGCAATCACTGAGACATTTTCTATTTGTTGTTTAAAAGTTGCTCCGATGTACAAAGCAACATTATACTTGAATGAAAAGTCAGTTAGTAGTACATTGGGCAGGAATCTATTTAAAAAGCCTATTAGTTACAGAAGTGATCGTTTCAATTGGTAGTGTTCAAAATAACATTATTTGCTATGTGCTTGACCTTACAGTAGTGGCCAAAATTGTGGAAACCTTTTTGGAAAAGTGTATTTTTGAGGTTTGATGGCTAATAACACCACTTTTTTTGGAGTTTCAAGATAATCATATTCTACTGCTGGAATGGCCTGGGAATAGCCCAGACCTTAACCCAACTGAAAATCTATGGGAAGCTTCCGGGGTGGTGCCATGCTGGTGTGATGCAGGGAAACTAGACTCCGTTCTCCCTGCCTGATTTTCTGCATTTTGGAAGCCAGTAATGGCAAAGCAGGTCCTTGGAGGGGACAGCTATAATGAGGAGAACATCCATGGGTGACGGGGAGAGGAGTGATCCCCCATTATGAAGGGTTAGAGTCCTGAAAACTGGCATAGAAGAGATCAGCTGTCAAGGTGAGGTCCAGAGACTTGGCAGCCCGACAAAGATATGAGAGGAAGCAGAAATTGAGAAGCAGCAAAAGTATTGGCGGATAGGAAAAAGAAAAAACGTGGGACACTGAACTATCTTGGTGCATGGGTTGTGACGGGAGTATCTCGATACTCCCATGTTACACCTCTCCTATGCAACTTGCATTGGTTGCCGGTTGCCCTCCGAGTGAGATTCAAGATTCTGGTGATTACCTATAAGGCCCTATATGGCTTAGGCCTGGGATATTTGGGAGGCCATCTGCAGCCAGCAACAGCTGCCCATCACCCAGTGCGTTCCCACAGAGAGGGTCTCCTCAGGGTGCTGTCGGCTAGACAGTGTCAGCTGGTGACCCCCAGGGGGAGAGTTTTCTCTGTGGGTGCACCTACTCTTTGGAATCAACTGTCCCTGGAGCTCCGGGTAGTGCCTGACCTCTGCTCTTTCCATCGCCACCTGAAAACGTGGTTGTTTCGTTTGGCTGGCCTGGACTGATGGGGTTTTAATTTTTAACTTGTTAGTCTTAATTGCACTTTTAACTATTAAATTGTGAGATTTGGATTTAATTTCTTCTTAACTTTTTCATTAGATGTTTTTACTGTTGTGAGCCGCCCTGAGTCCGGCTGAAGATAGGGTGGCATATAAATCTCATTAAATAAATAAATAAATAAAACCCTCTGGTGGATGGGATTTACAAAAACTACTGAATAGAAGTGGGTCTCCGAGGTGGAGGTGGAGGCGCTTTAGCGGTGGGAGAGGAGAAGGAAGAAGAAGACGGGATTGCTGTGGATTGGTGAGGAGGGAAAGCGAATGTGAGTGTGGATTGAACAGTTGATACCTTGGAAACAGGGTTTCGAGAGACAAAAACCTGTAGTGAAATCCAGCAGGAAGAAAGAAAAGGCTACTTTTTGGGGACAGTGTTGATTGAAGAGGAGGAAAGTAAAAAAAAAAAAATGAAGAGAAAGACAGTGACAGTGACAGTCACTTTGAAGGCAGCCACCATTCTGGAAGCTGAAAACAAGGAAGTCACAGAGTGTACTGAGAGACTGAAGACAAAGAACTGCGGTAGTTTACATGACTTTGAAGGAGACCTCTTCTTAAAGAATTGTATATTGTGAATACCCTGGATATTTCAAACTTTTACTGTATATTCAAAATAATTAGATAAGCCCCAAAGAGACTTACCACTGAGAAATTTACATTGAATTATTAGCTCTAAACTTTAATAGTTTATAGAAACATATTGCTTTTTCTGATTTCAAACTTTTGATTGATGTATAAAACTAGTTAACTAATTAACTAGTCTTAAATATCTACTGTTGATTAATAATTGTATACATAGAGATCCTTATATTTACTCATAGGTATAAGTTATAAGAAATTTTAAGAAATTGGATGTTAACACTGTATCGTTATTGTAAGGAAGGTTTAGAGTGAAAAAGGTGACAATTGATGGTATTGTGGAATAATTTTTTCAAAAATTTAAAAATGTCAAATACTTCCACAATAACTAAAGTGGCAAAAAACCCCCCCCCAACAAACCCAATGTCAATGCCACTTCTCCAGCATGACAAAAGTTAATTACAGATATGGTGTGCAGTGAAAAACCAGGACCAACACCAACCCCACAAAGTTTACAATCTTCATTAAATATGATTCAGGAGTTTATGATAAAAACGCAGGAATCAGTAACAAACAATCATGAGGATATGAAGAGTGAATTAGGAGAAGTAAAAGAAGACATAAAGAAACTGGATAATAGAATGGGAAAAATTCAAGATTCAATAACTAAAAATGAACAGAAAATAAAATCGACAGAAGTAAGAATGGATCAACCTGAAAAGAAACTAGAAGAAACAGAACAAAGATTGACAGCAGCAAACAGAGACTTAGTAGAGGCAATTACTCATCTGGAATTAGAGAGATCTTCCTTCTACCTGAGGCTCCAAAATATCACTGAAACAAGAGATGAAGACCTACACAAATTGATGACAGACATTCTAGCTGACCCACTACAAATAGATGAAAATGAATTAAGGAATAACATTGATGAAATATATAGGGTGCAAAAGAATTACGCTAGGAGACACAGACTACCACAGGAGATACATATAAGGTTTGCAAAAAAGAGCGATCAGGGATGAAGTTTATAGAAGAATGAGGGATGACCAATTGACCTACAAAGGAAGAGAGGTGATAACTCTCAAACAGATACCAAAGAGAATAAGAGAGAAATGAAGAGATTACCAGTTTCTTACAACACAATTAATGAAACATAAAATAATGTTTTGCTGTTTGATGCCAGAAGGATTGTTAATACCATGACAGGTTAAGAAAATAAGGATAGACACAATGGATAAGGCTCGGGAATTTTATGCACGATATATAGAGGAAGAATCAGACAGCAGAGAAGAACTGGAAACCCAAAGTCAAGAAGAACAACAGCTAGACGAAAAGGGACTGGAACAAGATATGAGAGAGAGAAGTGATACTGAGACACAGGAAAGAGAAGGAATGAGAACAAGAAAGCAAAAGGAGATGAGACAAAGGAGGGAAGTAAGGGCGATAAATAAGTAGTGGAATGGACATTATTTTTGGTTAACATAAATGGATTAAACTCACTGATAAAGAGAAGACAAGTAATTGCTAAATTCCAAAAACAAAAAAACAGACATTATATATTTACAGGATATTCATATGAAAAAAGAAGAAGGTAATCTTTTGGAAGCCCATAAATTAGATAAAATATTTTTGGCTCTAACAGAAGTAAGGAAAGGGGGAATCACAGTCTATATGAAAGATCAGTTAAAACCCAAACAAATATATGTGGATAAAGAGGGAAGAACGTTATTGATTGAGGTACTAATAAAACAGAAAAGAACATTAATTGCAGTCATATATGAACCAAACAACAGAAAGAAAATTACCGCAAATTACATAAACTCTATGTAATTTATCTATGGGCGGCATAGAAATACGAATAATAAATAAATAAACAAGTTGTAGAATTGGAAATAAATAATGTATGCATATTAGGAGATTTCAACGTGGTGGTTGATCCCAAAAAAGACTTCAAATCAGGAAGTAAAAAAAATTATGAAAGAACATTACCAAAGATAATGTTTGAAATGACCCAAGAGTTAAATCTGAAAAATATTTGGAGGGAAATTAACCCGCAAAAAAAATCAATATACGTATTTTTCCAACCCACATAATTCATGGTCCCGGATAGACATGGTCTGGATGGATTCATAAACAGGAAAAACTGTAGAGGAAATAGAGATAAAACCGAATACCTGGGCAGATCATAAGCCGATAATAGTCAAATGGAAGGGGGAAGAAAAAAGAAAAAAGAGATGGACCATGAATCAAAAGATAACAAAAGAAAAAAATTACATTCAACAAATAGAAAAAGAATTAGGGTTTTTCCTACAGGAAAATTGGAATGAACAAACAACTATACAAAATCTGTGGGGCACAACTAATGCTTACGTCCGGGGTCTTACAATAGCATATACTATACGAAGAAATAAAAATAAAAGAAAACAATATATAGAATTGCAAGAGAAATTGGGAAAATTAGAAGATAAAATGCAGAAAGAACCCCACAACCAGGAAATTAGAAACAAAAAGAGACAATTAAACATACACTTAATCTAATTGCACAAGAAGAAATAGCACAAAAAATTAGAGCAACCAAACAAAACTACTTTGAAAATGCTAATAAACCAGGAAGATGGTTGACATAAATTTAAAAAAAAAGAAAAAGAAAAGAAATTAATACAATAACTAGAAGATGAAAAAGGGATAGCACACCATCAGAAGGAAGAAAAGGAAAATATAGCAGTAAGATATTATCAAAACCTATATAGTCGGAAGAATATAGAGGAAGATGACATTAAAGATATTTACAGCAGAGAAACCTCCCAACTCTACCAGAAAACATAAAAGAAACATTAGACAGAAAAATAATGATGTTAGAACTAAAAACAGCAATCCAAAAACAAAAAAGCAATAAAACATCAGGCTCAGATGGAATCCCAGCGAAATTTTACAAAGAATTACAAAGACCACTGGAGAATTTAATATTACAAACATATAACAAAGTACTAGAGCAAGCAATGATACCAGAATCTTGGATGGAGGCACTGATAACCTTAATTCCCAAAGACAATGTGGAAAAGAAAAAAATCCAAAATTATAGGCCACTCTCACTGCTGAATGCTGATTATAAGATATTCATGACAATAATGGCAGAAAGGATGAAACATATACTAAACAAAATTATACAACCAGACCAGAATGGATTCCTACCCACCAGACATATAAAGAATGATATAAGAACGATAATGAATACATTAGAATATTACGAAATACATCCAGAGAAACAGGCAGCTTTGATATTCCTAGACGCACAAAAAGCATTTGACAATTTAAATTGGGATTTTTTAAATTAACCAACTAAGAGTAATGAATTTTGGTGAGAAATTTATTAGAACAATTAAAGCAATATACTCAAACCAGAAAGCAAAAATACTATTGAATGGAGAAATAACAGAAGGTTTCAGTATAACAAAAGGAGTTAGACAGGGATGCCCCCTATCTCCTCTATTATTTATTTTTTCAATAGAAACACTGTTGCAACAAATTAGACAGAATCAGGAAATCAAAGGATTAAAAATTAGAGGACAAGAATATAAAGTACGGGCCTTTGCTGACGACTTGGCATTTATTATAGAAGAACCCTTAGAGACGGGATTAATACTATTACAGGATATAAAACAATTTGGCAAAGTGTCAGGGCTCAAAATAAATAAAGAGAAAACTAAAATAATAACCAAAAATTTAACCAAAAGACAAAATGAAGAACTAGAACTAATATCTAAATTTATATGGGCAGGTAAAAAAATCTTGCATTAAATTTAAGCTGTTACAAGATAGTAGGAACCACGGGGGTTTTGGTCTCCCAGACTGGGAGCTCTACTACCAGGCAGCAGTGCTGACATGGTTAAGGGATTGGATTCAATTTAAAAACAAAAGAATATTAGTATTAGAAGGGCACGATCTCCAACTACGTTGGCACGGATTTCTGTGGGAAGGTAAAAATAAAACACATTCATATTTTCAGAGGCATATAATAAGGAATTCTCTATACAATGTCTGGGTAAAGATTAAAAAACACCACTATATGAAAATCCCAAATTGGCTATCAACAATGGAGGCAATGACACACCCAAATAAAATAGACCTTAGTAAAATGGTAAGATACTCAGAAATTTTAGACGAGAAAGGAGAATTAAAATCAGTTCAAACATTGAAAACACAAGGAATAAATATAGAATGGTGGCCCTACCTACAAATCAAAACAAGACCAAAAAAAGATCAAGAACAATTCAGCATATATGAAAAACAATTGGAGTTGGATAAAATTTTATTGGGAACAAAAGGAAAAATTATTACAAAATTAAATGAATTTCTAATAAGACATAAAATGGAGAAAGAAGTTGTAAAAGAAACAATGATTAGCTAGGGAAGGAATTTCAGCCACAGCATAGAATTAGAACAGTGGGACAAACTATGGGAAAGGAACTACAAACTCACAACAGCAGTTACCTACAAAGAAAACCTCTATAAAATGTTTTATAGGTGGTATTTGCCACCAGCGCGATTGGCCAAGATGTATCCCAATTTATCACCTAATTGTTGGAGATGTACTATAAATCCGGAACATTCTACCATATGTGGTGGACGTGACCCACCACAAGGAAGAATTGGTGTCAAATTCAAAAATAGTTGGAAGAAATTACAAAGCAAAAAATAGATATGAAACCTGAATTGTTTTTATTAGGAATACTGGACCTGAAAATGAATAAAAAACTTCAATACATTATATTGCACATACTTACCGCAGCAAGAATCACATTCGCAAAAAATTGGAAACAAAAAAATATACCATCAGACGAAACTGTAATAAGGAAAATTCTAGAATGCGCAGAGATGGATAAAATGACTATGGAGTTGAAAGAGAGAGAGGATTCGGACTATTATGAAATATGGAATAAAATGTACAGTTGGCTCAAAAATAGAAATCAGAACATGAAATGTTTAACTTAATATTGATGAAACTCAAAGTAACTGAACAACATTAAATAGAGATAAATAAATGAATATAAATGTGTAGATAAAAACAAATGAATATTATAACGTGTGTGTGTGTGTGTGTGTGTGTGTGTGTGTGTGTGTGTGTATATATATATATATATATATGTTTTCTGAGGTTTTCGCGGATGTTTGTATGTAGGTCTTTGGTTATTCGGGTCTTCTCCCGCGTAGAATTAGAAGTATCTTGGTGACGTTTCGACGAAGTCTCATTCGTCATCTTCAGGCTGGTGTTTTCGGCTTCGTTCTTCCAGGAGCAATGTGAGATTGCAGCGGTCTCTTCCTTTTAACTGCTAGTGGGGGTGGGAGCTGATTGGGTGGGAGTGTGGCTGTATTCTGAATGGGTGGAGGTGTGTTCTGATTGGGGGTTGGTTGTGCTCTGATTGGCTGGAGGTGTGTTCTGTTTGGGTGGGGGCTTGGTTGTGCTCGGCTTAGTCTGAGTTGCAGGGGGATTTGAGCTGGTGAGCTGCGTTGTTGTTTGGCTTTGTGTTTGTGGTCGTGAGAGCTTTTCATGGTGGGTGTTGGTCTGATTCATGTATGGATTGGAGGGGTTAAAAGTGGCTAATGATGCAGCTGCGGTCTGGCTTCTGGTCCTTGGTCATGCCTCATTATCAGTGTGGGTTTGAGTCTGCTTTCTGCATGGATGTGTGGTGGTGACATCCTGTGTGGCTCTTGTGAGTGTGGGTCTTCTCCAAACAACGTTATTTCTGTTTTATTTTTACAACAATTTAAATATTATTATTATCCTTCCAGAAATTTTCTTCTAATGTTGAGTTAAATCCAATTTGATCTAATGTTTATGGTATCAGTCTAGAAACTGGCAGACTGTGAGCACTAGTCCCATTTTAGTACAAAGTCAACTGGGTGATCTTACTCTCTCACTCAGCCCTAAGAGGCAGGCAATGGCAAATGAAATCTTGCCAAGAAAACGTCAGGGACTTTCAAGTCAAGACTGACCCAAACGCACCAAATAAATAAATAAATAAATAAAATTAATTACATGTTTCTCTTTTTATCCAAGTTATTATCTCCAGCACCACAATTAAAAGGCTTTTGTTTTTCATTGAGTCTTTCTGGAGACTCAACTGCAATTTTCATAGTCACGTATTAGAACTTATAAAACGTTATCTTGAAGATATATACAGTACCTTGTTGTCAGTGGAATGTCTCCACACTTAAAATATTTCCTATACATTTCTTATTGTCTCCCAAGAAGCAGATAATTTCTTTATGTCTTACCATCACCATGTCTACAGACTTTAAAAACCCAGAAGGATGAAAGCCTTTCACTTGGCATTTGAAATTCACATAAACTCAGTTTTATCTTAGGGAGCAGTAGGGGATCAAGCATCAGACTGGCTTTTTACTTTTATGGTCCATCTTCAATAAAAGATTCCTAACATAAATTTCTCAAGATCAGCTGGACCTAACTAGGAATAAACAACTGCAACAACAAACTGCTGGTAAAGTAAAAAAAATCTTGTTTGATTTATTTCCCACATGAATTTTACTAAATAGCTTCCATTTCTGAATCGTCTATAACAGAGGTGTCAAACTCAAGGCCTGGGAGCCAAATCTGGCCCGTGGGGTGCTTAGATCTGGGCCATGGATCCACCCCAGAAACAGAGAAAGGATCCACCCATGGTGCCTCTACCAGCGAAAATGGAGCTTGGGAGGGCCATGGGCAGCCCTCCCAACAGTGATGGGTTGCCCACGGCTCAGACTGGTTTGCAAAAACCGGGAGTAAAACTGACTCGAGGCTCCGCCACCAAACTGGACATCATCAGAAAGTTTCTGTACATGTGCAGAAGCTTCTGCACATGGCAGAAGTGCACACGCATGGTCCTGCTGCAAACGGGTAGTAAAGGTAAGTAGAACCCACCCCTGCCTTCTAAACTCTGTTTTTACTGGGAGAGTTGCAGGAGGTTGTCACCGCTGAAAACAGAGCTCGTGAGAGCTGTGGGTGACCCTCCTGAGCTCCATTTTTGCTGGCAGAGGGTTGCAGGAGGCTGCCACAGCCAAAAATGGAGCTCAGGAGCCTGTTTTCACCCCCCAGCCATGCCCCCATGCCCCAGCCATGCCCCCATGCCCACCCTCTCCGAGGTCAAACACAACCCTGATGTGGCCCTCAATGAAATCGAGTTTGACATCCCTGATCTATAGAGAAAAATACGGAAAACCCCTTTTGTGTGTTTGTTTTTCATTCAACAGTTCCCATATGCCATGGAAACTCTGGACAATATGTAGGTCTCAGGAATCTAAGAACAAGATTAAGCTTTTGAGATGAATGGAAATGGAAACCTAAATGATAAGCACTTTTAAGTTTCAACCTGATGATAAAATCTCAGATAAAAATGTGTCCATGAAAATTGCTAAACGTTGATCTTCATCTATGTTATAGACAATGATTAGAAAACACATCATTTCTATAAAGGGCTTATAGGTGGACTACTTTGTCCAAATATTTTTGGATAAATGTCTATAAAACCTCTGCCACATCTGTTGCCTGTTGTTTACCAAAATAATTCTTGTTTCACATGAATGAATCACCAGTTTTTTCAGCACCACTATTTTTAAAATCTGATTTAGGTTCTCAACTAAATTTCACTGACATTAATTCAGTCATTTTTAAATTTCGAATATGAGGGAAGAGAGATTTTAACGTGATATGCTGCTTTCTTTTTGTTTTGTTTTATGGAATCTGAACTACATGCAAGAGAAGCTGGTTGTTGGTATTCTGCCAACTCAGTAAGCTGTTGTCTGTAACGGGTGAGACTTTTGTTTTTGCTCTTCTTGATTGTGTACCCATAATAAATCGAGTGGGAGACATTGCTGGCCATAATTTTAGACAGGAAAAAAATCTGTTTACCAATTAAGCAATAAAGCAGTTAAAAGTTTGAAGTTGTAATTCAGCATGGCACCATGACAAATAGTGTTGCCATAGTGTTGCAATTTAGTATAATGAACAAAACTTATTACTTGTTGGAATATTGTTCGCCTTTGATATTGTATGTTTCTTATGCATTTTTTGCAACTTGTTTTCCTACTTTTAGTATGTCAGGGAAGGATTTTGGAAAGACCAATCAAAGAATGAGATGGGTGGTGCCTGGATTTGAAAGTAGAATAAATAAAATGCAATATATTTACTTCTGAACAAAATATGTGTTCAGAAGTATTGCCTTTTATGCACTGGGTCAGTGAACAATATTTATATTTAGCCTATGCATCTTTTTCATTCATATTCTGATTTGATCCTAAATGGATAGTGATTATTCCAGAGATGGATTTCAGCAGGTTCTGACCAGTTCTGGAGAACCAGTAGCAGAAATTTTGAATAGTTCAGAGAACCGGTAGTAAAAATTCTGACTGGCCCCGGCCCATCTAATCTTTGCCTCCCAAGCCCCAGCTGATTGGGAGGAAATGGGGATTTTGCAGTAACCTTCCCCTGGAGTGAGGTGGGAATGGAGATTTTACAGTATCCTTCCCCTGCCACACCCACCAAGCCATGCCAATCAGGCCATGCCATGCCCACCAAGCCACATCCACAGAACCAGTAGTGAAAAATTTTGAAACCCACCACTGGATTATTCCCAAATGCCATAACTTTGCTATTCGCAATGGACACAGTTTTAATTTGTTCCTTTTAGTTTTGGGTTCGAAAGAGGATAATAAAAAAATAGAAAATGTTAGAGATTTTATCTCGGGTATATTCATATGTAACACCATATTATGCTATGTTTTGTGTTTTACAAATGAAGCAGGTGGAAATTACTAAGCATAGGCAAGGAAAACTGAAAATGACAAATATAATGCTTCTAGCATGAATATTGAAGCTAAATTTTTGATTTGCAACAGGTCAAGAGAGCTCTAAAAGAAATGAATGTGTCAATGTTTTGGGATTTTATAAAGTACCCTTATAAGAAAAAGCCTGAAATTTCTCAAAATGATTGTCCAGAAACCATTATATTGCAATATATATGTACATACACATTTAAATTTAGAGTGCGCCCCAACTCCATCTTAAGTCTAAATCTGTATATTCACTGACAGATTATTTCTTACACTCTGGAGAAATTGCACAGGCAATCAACTATAACAGAATGCATGTTTTGTCAATCTATTTAACAAACCCCTGTGAACCCGGTTAAAAATTATTAACAAAAAAGAAACAAGAATGTGATTTGTGGGGGAAGAAGAGCTGTGAAACAGTGCCAAAATAAACAGAATATCTGATGATTATTTCCCTTCTCTTCACTAAGAACAGATGGACAAGCTGAAGCCCCAGAACTGTGTGTGGCAATGAAATCTTTTTCACAGCTCCTAGAGACCACTTTAAATACAACTGATAAAAAACAAACAAACAAACAAACAAAACCAGAGGAAGCACGTTGTCTACTCTAAGGCAAGAATAGTGAAGCTTGGCAATTTTATGTCTTGTGGATTTCAGCTCCCAGAATTCCCTAGCTAGTGGGGTCTAAAGCCTAAAATAAATTTATCTCACTATTCTGGAAAAATAAACATTCTATCCCCGAAAATCCTTCTCAAAACCCAGCCAGAGATATATATCGAAAGATCTACTCTATACACTACCTCTATCGCATCATTCCTGTTCAGAGTAAGCAAGGTGTTGGATCTCCTGCTTGAACCATGGGACCATGGTGGGATTCAGCTGGTTCGGGCCAGTTCAGGTGAACCAGTAGTTAAATTGCTGGCTGGCTCTGCCCCTCCCCACCCCTTCCAGGAGTCCCTATGCGCAATTTTTGCTCCCAAGTAAGTACAAGGAGGCCTCCTAGGCCCAAAATGGGACACAGAGGGGTGTGATGCCACCCGCAGCCCGTTTTTGCTCCCAGGAGGCTGCAAGGAAGCCTACTAGGCCCAAAACAGGGTGCAAGGAGGCGGGTGGCACATCTCCCCCCATAGCCCATTTTTGCTCTCAGAGGGGTACAGGAGGCCGAGTGCTGCCTGTCACACCCCCTGGCCACAGCCACGCAGCCGGTCATTAGGGCAGAGAACCGGTTGTTAAAATATTTGAATTCCATCACTGTGTGGGACAAAGGTCTCTTCCAACTCTGGTGTTATATATTGTTTGTCTCTTCAACTGATAAGCTTTCCCAAAATGACTGGCATAAACAAATTTCAAGGAATGCCAGCACCAAAGTGAAAAGGCAATAAATTATATTACTATTTTAGATACAGTAACCTAGTTGTACTCCAAAATGGAGTATTCCAATTCCCCCCCCCCCTTTCCTTCTACATCCAATTAATTTGATCCTGTTATATTCTTCTGATGTACAAATCTGGCTTCTCAAACCCTTCCCCCTTTTTTTGTAATTTTGTTGGTTTTCAAAAACAGGTACAAAGTGATTATTTTCCTTCAGTAACTTTTAAATTGAAAGGAGCCATTGGCTTGTGCAACTTATGTGATATACTCAGGGGTGGGTTCTACTTACCTTTACTACCGGTTCGCAACTGGATCGTGTGAGCACACTTGCTTCACTCACGCGGGTGCCGTACTACTGCATGCACAGATCACTGATGACAACATCTGGGGAGCCTCCCCATCTGAGTGGGGGCCACCCGCCGGTTTTACTACCGGTTCTTGCAAACTGGTCTAAACTGAGGGCAACCCACCATTGGATATACTCCAGTGCTAAAACTATACTTTTTACACATCATATTTTTTTAAAAAAGAAATCTATAAATAATAAAATCCTGGTAGACTTCTAAATTTAATTTTTATTTCTAAAGTCTACCTTTTTCCCCCTTCATTTCATCTGCTTTCCAAACTCTTCTTTTTTTTTTTCCTGAATGAAGAAAATCAGGCTGTCAAAATATAGCCATATCAGGAAGCTGCAGTGTCTAAACATTGCCTGAAGCCAAAGAAACAAAGAACTTATTCATCTTTGATTTATAATTTATAAAATGATAGAACAAAAGAAAATAGAAAAATCAAGGTAATAACAAATGGATGATTAGACATCTTAGATACAAAGCCATTTTTCGATCAACTGTTGAAAAATAAGATCCTCATTCTTTCTTTTTGCCAGATTTTTTTTGGCAATGTACCTCAAACCTGAACAGAAATTTTAATTAATTCCTTGCCTAATGCTATTTATTATGCTGTGCAAATATTTATATTTTTTTCAGAGAATTAGAAAAAAGATACATGATTAAATGTCCACTTTACCATATTGATGGGTTTAACCACACTTACTGCTATGTTACAGAACACTTTATTCTATTGAATCAATTCTTTAAAAAAAAATCCTCTTTTATATCTATAAACAGAACAGAACAGAGTAACAGAGTTGGAAGGGACCTTGAAGGACTTATAGTCCAACCCTCTGCTTAGGTAGGAAACTCTACACCACTTCAGACAAATGGTTATCCAATATCTTCCTAAAAACTTCCAGTGTTGGAGCATTCACAACTTCTGGAGGCAAGTTGTTCCACTGATTAATTGTTCTGTCAGGAAATTTCTCCTTAGTTCTAGGTTGCTTCTCTCCTTGATTAGTTTCCACTCATTGCTTCTTGTCCTGTAGAATTGAATTAAAAAATTCAATTCTACTTACACTTTATTGAATAGCCACAGAGAGTTTTGAGAATTTCTTTTAGCTTATCTTGACTAGAAGCCACTTATAGTCATATCCTTCAGGAATTTATCTAATCCTCCTTTAAAGCTACTCAACATGGTATTAATTTATAGCAGCAAATTCTACAATATATGATTTCATTCCTCAACTTAAGATCAAGTACAATATTTTGGCTAGTAGGTTGACAGCAGTCACCACAGGTAAACTACTTTCGGTTTATCAACTTGTTGCATGCAATGGTTTGATTGAAACCCAGTTTTATATGTATAATAAATTGAAATTTTAATGAAATAAAAAGAAATGAGGCACATGGCAACTATCACCATTCCTAAAGTAACCAGATGCTCAAAAGAGAAGGATGCAAACTAGCCTTAGGGAACGGATTATATGATTGAGAATTGCTAGCAGTTAGTCTGAAAATGATTTTTTTTCAACAGCAATTAGAGGAAACAATGAATTTTATATATGTTGAAAAACCTATTGTTTAAGTAAAGGCCCTGTTGTAGGGGAAAGATTTTCAAATGAGGAAAGGTACAAGGCCAAGATGCCAACTTTCTCTCTTATTATTTACCATTGCCCTAGAAATATTGGCAGAAAAAAGTTCAAACACCCATCCTCAAAATTCACAGAACGGAATATAAGCTTAAATGTTCCTTGATGGTAAAATATTAGCCATTATTAAAACACAACATTTAATAAGATCATTCATAAAAAATGATCTAAGGCTTTGGAGAATCCTCTTGGTATAAATATGGTGTTCAAAAAAATGAGAATAATTACAAAATAATTAATCAAGGAGAAGATTTCCTGCTGAAGGACTCAGTCTGCCACATAATACTGGCAGATTTAATGAAATAACTGGGTTGTGTCTGATAGGCAACAATTAAGAAATATATTTAAACAATTATACTTCCAATTATGGAAAAAATAGAGAGACTTCGAAAAATGAAAAATGTAAACCTTTCTTTGTTAAGATAATTACAGTTATTAAAATGAATGTATTACTCAAAATAAACTTCTTGTTTGAATAGGCATCAATTTGAACCCCAGAAAGAAAGAAAAAACTTTACAAGAATGGCAAAAACAATGTTTAAAAATTATATGGAAAAAAACTCCACATTTTCAAGACTCAAAACATTAAATTGATCTAGTTTTTCTGTACATTATATGACAAAACAACCTAACTGTCATGGCAAACAGCATCAATAAAATTCCCAAATTGCTGAACATTAGTAATGTAAGGAGATGGCTAAACTAATGGGTTGATTGATATTTATGATACAGACACATGAAAAAGGGCAGAAAAATAAAATGACTTATTAAAAGACAAAGTCTGATGAAAGTATGAAGCTTTTATCAAGTCCAGCAATTTCAATATTAATTTCTCCCTTTAATGTTTTTCTGCTGGAGATAATGCTATATAAAAGTGCAATTTTTTATTCTTTAATTTTATACGCTGGAGATAACAGTATATAAAAGTGCAATTTCCACTGCATCTCTATTCCATTCAGATTCCGATACATTGACCATACCAATGTTGAAATACCTACAAATTGTTAGAAGAATAAAAACAGACCACAAAACAAATCTTCTTAGGAGGGTCAAGGCATGAAAGTGATTTGATCATAAAGTAGAAATGTTCAGAGTAGAATACATTTGCTCTTAAACCCAAATTTTCCATAATTTGATTTTATAAAACCCCTTCCACTACATCTACTTTCATGCATATTTAACATCATTAATGTAATTATAATATAGTGCAAAGTGGAGATTGCTAAATTGCCGCCTGGGGACCACATCAAGTCCTTGGTTAACTATCTCAGCAATTTAGAAAGCCAAGAGGTGACCTTGGCTACCTTTTCCAGACTATTTTGGTTCTGGTCCCTATGGAAACAGTAAAGAAGAGGCCATCTTCCAAATAATGAGTAGGAGTTAAAAGAGACCATTTAAAAAAAATGTATTCAGAAAATCTATGAAGTCAAACCCCCTTCTCTCTATTCCCAATATATACAGTAGGTGGCATTTGCTGGGTTGGCCCATAAATCTGTTTCAAGATTACAGTTCTCAGTATAATTACTGGAAATAAATGCAACAAGCTACACCTTTAGGGAAATATTTCTTATCTTCAAAACAGCAGCCGATATGACCACAAGACTTGTTTTCTTTCCAACAGTATCAGCATGTTGTCCCACAGAGATGCATCTCTAAAGCAATTGAGCATTTTGGCTGGATGCAAAAAAAAAAAAAAAAGGAATAAAATATAGGAAAAAAACCCTGAGATGGTAGTTCCCCTCTTTAACTTTAAAGAGTTTAATATAGCATCAAATTATATTGCTTGATATAATGCTAGTAAGACCTACTGTAATGAATCTAATGTTCCTTTGGTAAATATGAAATGTAGTGTAACATTTACACCAAAAACTATGCTTTATCTTGCCTTTTAATATGGAACTGTCTTTTTCTAGTTTATGAATCTCATCCTTTGACATCAAGTAACAATTATGGCATCTGAGCAGATTAAAAGCTCAAGCCTTTTCAATGTGAATAATTAAAAAACTTGTATTCTTCCTCTTCATTGTAATATAAAAGAACTAGTGACAGCACAAATTGTATTAAAATTGAACATTTTATGAGTAACTTACCAGCACTGGGGGGGGGGGGGGACAGGAAATAGTATGTTTATTTTCTCATTCATCTCTATGATCTGTAAATGTAGAATGTTTCATTCAATACATCACAGGTGGGGAAAGTTGCTTTGATTTTATGAATTAATCCTGCAATCATATTGTTTTCCCAGTGCAGGAAAGGATTACTTATTTATTGCTTGCTTGTTTATCAAATTTATATACTGCCCATCTCACTATGTGAGTGACTCTGCACAATTTACAAGTAAAATCCATAACATCATATAGCAGTGATGGCTAACCTTTTTGCCGTTGCGTGCCAAAAGTGGGGGGAATGTGGGGGGGGGTGTCACGTGCGCATGTGTCCACACCCATAATTCAATGTGCCTGTCCCCCTATGCATGCATGTGAGCAACACCCACCTACCCCCCCTCCCGTGCGTGCCCCTTGCTTTTGGCAGGTGATAGAACAGTATGCTCTCCCCAGGCACCAAAGGCTTTCTTGGAGCATGGGAAGGGCGAAAATGGCATTTCCCACTCCCCTGAAGGCCCTCCAGAGGCCGGAAATAGCCCATTTCCCAACTTCTGGGCATGCCAAAGGTTTGCCATCACAGTCCTATAGAAAGAAAGAAAGTTCAAAAATGGAGAGTGGTCTCAAGCCACCAAACACTGCCATTATTGGATCCTAATGCTGGTTGACAGAGCCCGGTCTTAACGTTCTTTCATAAGGCCAGAAGAGTGGAACCTAGTCTCACCACAGGGGACAAGATGTTCCATTGGGCGGGGGAAGGGCAGAGAAAGTTTTCCTTCTGGAAACCACCATCCAAAATCCTTTCACCAATGGGGTCCACAATACACTGATTGAATAAGTCAAAAGTGGACAATGTAAGACAATGTCAAAGTCACCAGGGCGTGAACTGATGACAGAGGGACAAAGATAAATCCACCATTAGATCACATTGCCATCACATTGCTCCAACAATAAAAGTGTGGTTTTGGAAAGCAATACTAATACTTCAAATGCTGTCTCTCTGTTAATACAACCTAGGAATGTATTGGCTTTTTTTTATTGCTGCCACAAACTGCTGGTTCATTTTTAAGTGATTGTCCACTTGGACTCCAAGATCCCTTCACAGTTACTGGCATTGAGCCAAGTTTGACCTAGTCTGTACCTGTACAATTGATTTTTCTTGCCCAAGTGTAATACCTTATTTTGTCTACACTGAATTTCATTTTGTTAGATAGGATCCAGTGTTCAAGTCTGTCGAGATTAGTGGTGGGTTTTACTGGTTCACCCTGGTTCAGGCAAACCTGTAGCGGCAGTGGCAGGCTCTGTCCACCCACTCAGACATCATCACGAACGCTCTGCGCATGCACAGAAGTTTCTGCGCATGCGCAGAAGTGCCACACATGAGCAAAGCAAGCACATGCATGTGCGCGCTCACAATTCCGAACTGGTAGCGAAGGTAAGTGAAACCCACTGCTGGTCAAGATCCATCTGGATCCTGAGCCTATCTCCTGGGGTACCGGCTATGCCTGCCAGCTAAGTTCTCCTTATATTCCCTCAAGAATATAAGAACACTAGATGATGATAGATGATAGATAGATAGATAGATAGATAGATAGATAGATAGATAGATAGATGGATGGATGGATGGATGGATGGATGGATGGATGGATGATAGATAGATAGATAGATAGATAGATAGATAGATAGATGATAGGTAGGTAGGTAGGTAGGTAGGCAGGCAGGCAGGCAGGCAGGCAGACAGACAGACAGACATAGATGGATGGATGATAGACAGGCAGACAGAGACTCTAGATATAGATATAGGTTATAAATATAGATATAGATATAGGTAGAGTATAAGAATGTAAGAAGAATAAGAAAAGGATGTTAAGAAATCCTTTGCCTTTGATCCTTTGATTTGATAAGAAAGTGTTATCACTAAAAAGAATGTATCAGAACAGGCTTGATTTTATCAAACATATAGAAGCCAAAAGAGACAGTAAAAATGTTCTGTTTGAAACCTCTGTGAACTCAAACCAAGTTTGTTCACAGGAATCAAGAATAACTCTGAGATTTCAGACAAGGGATTATTTGAGAGAATGCAGTTAACTGATGACCTAAGTCTTCACAAGCCATCAAATGTTAGAGAATAGAGACAGTGAAAAACACGGTGACTCTTTTTCACATGAAATAAGATGTAGCAACAATCACTATTTTTAAAAAAGTAGAAAGAAGAATGGAAAAATGCCCATGACAAGCAATCTAGATACCCTAGAAATATCGAATAAAAAGCAAGCCTGTTTTTTCTTCTGTCTTTATAAGATGTAGGAAAATCAACAATATAAAAGATATTGATCCAGCCAGTGGTGGGCTGCAAATTTTTTAACAATCGGTTCTCTGCCCTAAAGACTGGCTGGATGGACATGGCGGGGGGGGGGATCATGTGACTTAGTGGGTGTGGCCCACTCTATGTCACTTGTGTGGTTGGTACCTGTATGGGAGAGGCAGGGTTGGGGCGGGAATCCAGGGGTCTCCAATGCGGGTAAGAGAAGCCTGGTGAGCCAGACCCAGATGTGTCCCAGGTCCCCTCGTCCCAGAAGCAGAAACCTCACACTTTCCACTCTCTGCTAACCCCCTTCTTTGCACAGTATCGCTTAGCAGCGGAGACGGAGAGGAAGAAGGGGGTAGCGACGGCTGCTAGCATTTCAGGAGAGAGTGCCACACAGAAATGGGAGCACGCAGAAATGCTGTCCCCTTCTCCCTCTCTGTCTCCATTGCTGGGCAATCCCGTGAGAAGAAGGGGCTAGCAGAGAGGGGAAGAGGGCGAGGTTGCTACTTCTGGGACGAGGGAACCCGGGACACGTCTGGGTCTGGATCACCTGGCTTCTCTTCCTCTTGCAGCTTTTTTGGGCCATTTTCAGGCTGTTTTTTGGGCCATTTTTAGGCTGATTTTCGGGCTGATTTTGACCTGGAAAATGGCCTGACAAATGGTCTGTATTTTGGCTGTTTTTCAGGCCAGTTTTGGGGGGCCTTTTCAAACCATTTTTCAATCCAAAAACAGCCTGAATATAGCCCAAAAACCAGCCCAAAAATGGCCCAAAAAACATCCTGTTTTTTGGGCAGTTTTTGGCCTTTTTCAGGATATTTTTCAGTCCAAAAACAGCCCAAAAACAGCCAAAAAAATGACCTAAAATGGCCCCCAAATGCCCCAAAACAGACCAAAAATGGCCTGAAAACAGCCCCCCCCAAAAAACAACCTGAAAATGACTCGAAAAACAGGGAGGGGCAGGGCCAGCCAATGGTCTGATTTTCCAGTTCTCCGAACCACACAAAATCGGAACAACTGGTTGGGGCGAATCGGTCTAAATCGGCAACAGCCTACCTCTGGATCCAGTCAGGAGGAACACAGCATAGGAGTCTTCACTCTTGCATGTTGCACATAAATGATTTTGGAGACAAATTTTTAATGTAGCGCCACTTCAAAAGGGTCACTAAAGTCCAGATTAGTTACATTAGATTATTTGTTTGCAACCAAATCTCCACTAAGAATTAATTTCCAAATTAAAGATCTAAATGTTAATTTCAGTATAGTTGTAGTGTTCATTTTGGGAGAGAGGTTTATTAAATGCAGTTTATTGAAGGTGGAAACTATTCCATACTGTCCTGGTTGGAATTTGGATTATATAGAAATTTTCCATGTGTACATGCTAAAAGGAACCCAGTTTGTTTTAATATAGACAGAATACAGATGAATGGATGTAGATATATATGTATATGGGACAGGCAATTACTTCATGGAGCTATAAGCCCAACTAGAACTAATGAAAGTAATAGGCAGAACTAAGTGGAATCTGGATATTCAATGGATATCGGGTAATAGCATGATGAATTCTATCCAGTATACTAACCTTGGAAGGGTGCCTATTCCCTTAATGAATGAAACTAGGAAGGAATTTAAATGATGAAGGGATATGACAACTGTTTTATTAATGCACATCTCAGACATTGTTCAAGAAACATGGTAAAATATAAAATGGAATTCATTTGAAAAGGTTCAGTGAGGCTATAACGTAAGAAAAACATGTCTTCCCAAAACTAAAGAGGGTTTTGGCTATTTCCTATAACACATCAGGGTGCCAAACTGATAACGGGTTCTATAGATGTTTCTCTTCCTGTTGCTGAATTTCAAGATCACCAGCATTCCTAAGATCTTTATTTGAAAATATTAGAGCTATTAGGATTTGAATATTATTATAGTAAGGAATGATACTGATGGAATTGTCAACTGTCCGACTAGTGAACCCAAAATAAGGAAACACTGTCTGGAGCTTTGAAATCCCAAAAGTAAAACTTTATTGGATACACCATCTTGGTACTAAAGACTCAAAACCAGCTGTGGTTTTCCCACACAAATGCTTGCTTAGTTAAACAATAGCTTCCCTTTATCACATTATGGAAAAATATGACAAACCCCTTAAAACTATTATAAATGTAATTTATGAGTCACTGAGTAAAGGTAATTGTGTTTTTCTTGAAAAAGTCCTAGCAATCGTTTTATGTATATTTATTTTTTTAAGTATGTGGGATTTGGGGGATATAATTTTATTTGATGTTGACATCTTTATTTGATGTTGACATCTTCCACTCCAAAGTCCCTGGGAAGCGGCATACAAGTTAAATAAATAAATACATTTTTGAGCTTAGTCCTATAGGTACACATACTGTAGTAATGAATTTTATTTTACAATCATAGAATGATAGAATAATTCTATATTGTAGATAAAACTATTTTATAGTTTTATGATTAACTTTGTACTTTGCTTATTTTATGTTAGTCAAAGACCAAAATAAAATTGAATGATTAGATGATGCTAACAGAATGTTGATAGAAGGACATGCCAAAACTTTCAAAGTTATTTTAAATGTAACCTGGGAATTATCCCTTAAACTATTTTTTCTTTGGAGCACAAGCAATAAAACTATGGTCTGAGAAACTACAAGTGATCATTGACTGAATGAAATGGTGACATATTTTGGTAAACACATGGCAGACATATCCAAAGATATACATTCATATTGCACAGAATGTGACGTACATATGGAAACCTATGACTAGTTTTTTCTCCTAACTATTTGTATAAGGATTATTCTTTATATTATTGATGTTGTCTTGTATTCTTGTATGGACTGCACCAGTAGAGGCTAAACCAATTTTGTTGTATAAATGATGTACAATGACAATAAAGGCTTTGAATAAATAAAGGCACTGTCAGGGTTACAAGTAATAGCCCAGATGAAATCAAAACTCCAAGGCCAGAGGCTTTCTCAAAATATAGTTTTATTAGGCATGTCATATTTGCACAGCTGGTGCAAATATGACATGCCCCACCCAACTCAAAATCCAAAGTTCTCCCCCCCCCCATTACACACAACCATCACATGCCCTCAATCAGGTCACAGTCCCACACCTGGATGATTCCCCTCCGCGCACCTGCCAGATGCTGGTGAGAGTGTCCTTGGCTCCCAGAGAAATAAGGTTATTTTGGCTACATATTTCCCCAGCTATCTCTACTCCCCTCTCCCTTTCCCACAGCTCTACCCCACAGCCTTGCTATGGCAAACCTGAAGACATTCAAAGATGGCTCAAGGGTTGACAGGCACCATTTCTTAACTTCCTTTTGCAGTATGCCCTGGCTTGATTTTGTATATAGATCAAGAGGCAACTTTCAAAAGGATAAAAGACTAGTATCTAATGTCCTGGCAGAGGTGGACTCTCTGTGGGGGTTTGCAGTGGTTCAGGAGAAACTCTTGCTAAGATTCTATGCAAGTTCGGAGAACCCCCAAATGCCACTTCTGGCCCCACCCACCCCACCCTCCCAGGAATCCCCACATGGGTCATTTTGGCTGCAGGTAAGTGCAGGGTAGACGTGGAGGTTTGGGGAGGGCAAAAAATGGGCCTACCAGAAGGAAGGCCAGAAATGGGCCTGTTTCTAGCCTCCAGAGGGCTTCCGGAGCCTGGGGAGGCCGTTTTCGCCCTCCCGGAGACTCAAAGAAAGCCTCCAGGCCCAGGGAGGGCCCCCTCCATGGTGCAGGAGACTGACTAGGCCACACCCACCATCTCCACGCCCACCCAGCAACTGGACAGAGTAACCTTGCTAAAATTTTTGAAGCCCATCCCTGTGTACTGGTGTTGCTAATTTATCACACTAATAAGCTAATATTAGTTACTATTAAAGATGCTTGGACCATTCTAAAATGTTTCCAGGTACATCTCCACTCTGTTGGAAATGTAAAGAGCATAAAGGGACATACTATCATATGGTGGTCATGTCCCAAAGCTAAAAAATTCTGGATCAATAATAACTCAACTGGAACAAATAATAACTCAAAAGGTTCCATTAAAACCAGAAACTTACTTATTAGGAATACCTACAAGCAAATATGAAAAAGAAATAATATATTTAATAACACACATTTTAACTGCAGCAAGAATAATATACGCATAAAACTGGAAACAAGAAGAGGTACCAACTCAAGAGAAATTAATATCCAAAATTATGGAATGCGCGGAGATGGATAGACTCCCCAAGGAGATCCAAGGAAAGGAAGAATCTGAATATTATCTGGTCTGGCAAAAGTGGTATAAATGGTTAGAGGAAAGTAAAAAAAAAAAAAAGAGAGAGAAGAAGAAAGAAAGAAAAATTAAAGAAAAGAAAAGATCAATAGAGTAAAATAAATTTTACATCAAATAAAATTTAAAGAAGAGACACCAGATATCAATAAAATAATATCATTATATAAGGTGAGAGAAATAATGTATACTGAAGAATATAGGATATAGATATTGTAAAAATTCAGATATTATAAATAGATGTCATTAAGATGATGCCTGTTGTATGTTGTTTTACTTGTATTTATAAATGTATTTTGTGGTTTCTTAAATTAATAAAAAATTTTTTAAAAAGATGCTTGGACCAGGATTGTTGCTTTGGTAAGAGTTCAGGTAGGCACAAGTTGCCTTTTTTCCCTAGAATAATAAAGAAAATAATATGCAAGAAAAACTGCCTCACCATAGGTGACCTATATGCATGTAAATACCAACATTTCTTAAATAATAACCATTTCACTATATGCCTAGAGTTGTTTTCACAGTGCACAGTACAAACTAGATTTTCAGGGTTGAAATTCTTATCAGGTCATGATAAGAATATGCAAGAGATTTTTAAACTTTTATGCTTACCACATTAACACTTGCTCTCTCTCCAAGCAAACTGGAAAGCTGAAGAAGCAATGTTAAGGTTTGAGGCATAGTAACCCACATTCTGCTCTTTTAAACTACAGATCAACCACTAATTGCCATTCCTCATGAAATTTTTAATGTGATGGCAATTTTAGATGATTGAAAGAAATTTTAATATCAAGAGATATAATATGGAAAATATCAAGTGTACAGACCAGACCATACAGACAAAAGTGCTTGTGATCATTTTTTAAATAAGTGACATAATTTGGGTATGAAGCTTTCTCAACTTGTATGAGAAAGGGTTCCCACTATTCTTGAAAATGGGTTTAAATGTTCAATGCTAGAGCTTCTTAAAGAAAACTCCGACAACACTTGAAAATTACTATAATCATATTTGATCAAACTAGAAGGCAAATGCTTTTCTGAAATTGTAGATAATTTGTCACCATCCATGAGAGTGAACATTCTTTGGACAGCAAGATAAGCATGGAGAATTCTAATCAGCCTATAGACTGACAAAAACACAAATTTCCCAAATTACGCCCATTTGTGTCTACTGTTCTAGAAGGCTTTGATTTATTATTTATTTTGTTGTTTGTTTGTTTGTACTGCATTATGTAGAATTTTGAAGGGAGGAAACCATTGTCTCAGTTAGGCCCTGAAGCTGCTTGACAACAGGTTTAATATAAACTTTAATACAACTTTATTGATATTTTATGGTCAGATTGACTAGCCAGCAAACTTGCTGCAGTATTTTTAATCATTTTCAACTTTCCGGTCATGTCCAAGTATCCACGTTATAATAATCCAATTAGGTAGTGATTGATTCATGAATTACTGTACATCTGTCTAAGATTGATCCAGGCTTATAAATATTCTAAATTCATAATTAAAATATGCACATAAAAACCTCTGGAAGAGAAATGTCTGTGATAGTTCTTAGTGGTACAATGCTTATTGCTTTCAGTAGAGTAGGATGTATAGGTAAAATATGATTGCAAAAATAAGTAACAAAAATGGGATTTTTTTTTTTATTTAAAGAAACAAGAGTTTACAAGGACATATTGGTTAATATTCTAGACCAAAGGTGGGTAATTAATTTTCCTTAAGGGGTCACATAAGAAATTGGGACTGTTGTGAAAAGTCAACGCAGAGGCTGTTCCCCACCACCACTGATGCCCCTCTGCCCCCCCCCACTGCTGACATCATCAACACCGCAGGCCAGACAGGCACAGCCAAAGGATATGTATCTCGCATGTGCCCGCACATGCGCCCACCCTCATGTACCCCGCACGTTCCCCCACATGCGCCCCACACACGCATTGCAGAGAACCAAAGACTAGCTACCCAGCGGAAGGTGCGCGAGCATGCACGGCAGACCTGAACTGGGGCGACGGCTTGCGTGCCCACAGAGAAGGCGCTGCGTGATACCTCTGGCATGTGTGCCATAGGTTCACCATCATGGGGCTAGTCTATTGCTACCTTACTGCGTTATATAGAAAATTATAACTCTAATTGTGTTTTTTTAACGATGTCTTTAAATTACTCCATATCAACAAACCAGTGATATATCCATACAAATCATTATTTAGCAGACTGTTGTGACACAATATAATCTGAAACAAAATGAATCGTAAGTAGAGTTCTTCAAACTTGCAAAAATATTTGTTATTATTTTGGGGGGGGGGGTTAGATCATCTTCTTTAATACGGACTATCTCTGGGGCTGGCCTCTCAGAGCTGCTAAATCAGAGGAAGAAAACCAATTACAATAACAACATTATATCTTACCACTTTGTGGCTGATTAATTGGCACTTCAAAGTAGCAGAAATTGGACACATTTCTGATTAGCTCATTAATAAGGATAACAGACAATGTATACAGTACGTTCTATGATTGGAATGCCTATGTTCATTTGGTTTCTCACAACACAGGCATGCTGCACCTTCACATACTCCAAAAGAAACTCTAATTTAGTATACTACTCTAGCTGCACATTTTGCATCCTTGCTAAGAAACAGCTATGCTCATAAGAGAAAAAATGATGCAAATTATCGTACGAGCTAAAGGGAAAAAACATCTTCCTCATACATCCATCTCCCTGCACAAAAGAAAATGAATCTAAATGCATAACTATTAGGGGCTTTTTTTTTTTTACTTCTACTTCTTCACACATTTAATGCTGTTCCACCAGGGAGATAAATTGAAAAGCCATAAGAGAGAAATCATATCGTGTAATTGTCTGACACAAAACCCTGAGTTCTGTGGTATGTGGCCATGGGAGACAGTGCAAAGGGATACTGACTGGCCAATGGTCAGATAAGCAAGAACACAGCTCAAACTGGATAGTGACTTAGTCCAAGAGGCTGAGAAAGGACCTTAGTTTATTGGATTGTAAAGGGGTTGGTTCTCCTTTACAGCTCAATTCGCTGTTTATTTATTTGATTTCTGTAACTTCTTAACAAGGGACTGGATTGTACTTTCAGACTTGCAAAATCGAGTTAATGTAGCTTTAAAGTAAAGCTACATTAACTTGTTTATCTGTTAAGCTACATTAACATGTTTCCTGTCTGGTCTACCTGGTAAGGATAACATCCAGAGGTGGTATTCAGCTGGTTCGAACCGGTTTCGCAAACCGGTAGCGGCCACTGCGACTGCATGTGGTGGTGGGCCTGCCCCCCCCGGCCCGCCCCCCGGCCTGCGCCCTGCCTGGACGTAATGCCACATTTTCAAAGCCGGGTGCATGCGCAGAAGGCCAGGAGAATGTGTGGAAGGTGCATGCGTGTCAGCAAAGCAAGTGTGTGCACGTGGGGCGAACAATATGTGGAACCCACTGCTGATAACATCAACCTTGCAACTCTCCTACTCTCTTCCAAGGAGAGGAATTTTAGGAATGTCGTCTCACCTTCATAGAACTTTGCAATCTCCCAAGCATTTAGCAGAAAAGTTATTGCAACACCAGCAGCAAATAGATGCACAAATGACCAATCTACAGAGTGCCATGCTAAAACTGACTTCATGTTGGGGCAGGATCCATGGCAACACAACAAATACAGCTCAGAAATGCTCCTGCATTTCTATGAGGGCTTACCAGAGAGCCCTATTAAGCAGGTATATACAAAAGTATGAAGGCTATTGCTTAACGCATTCTAAGCCGCCCTGAGTCTCCAGAGAAGGGCGGCATATAAATTGAACTAATAAAAAAATTTGTGGACAGGTCAAATGTCAGCCAACAGCATTCTTAAATACTCCTATTATTATATTACTTTGGATTGCAGGCAAAAAGTGGAATTTTCTGTTTCTGTAGACTTTTTTTTAAAAAAAAAAAGATTTATATGCTGCCCTTCTCCGGAGACTCAAGGCGTCTTACAATGCATTAAGCAACAGCCTTCATACTTTTCGTATTTTTTTATACAAAGTCAGCTTATTGCCCCCACAAACGGGGTCCTCAGTTTACCTACCTTAGAAAGGATGGAAGGCTGAGTCAACCTTGAGCCTCGAACTTGCACAATTGCAGACAACTGGGTGTTAATAACAGGCTATCTAGCCTGTTGAGCTATCTGAGGCTCTTATCTTGGGGGGCAATCACTAATTTAATAGATGTAGAAGCAGTACCCAAGCTAAAGTTGCCTTCTCAAGTTCTAAAAAGGTCAGTGATAGTCAAGATGATTAACAGACAGTCACTGAAAGCAAGGCTGACTTGGCAGTAGATGGTTGCTTTGTAGCTGACCATCAAAGATCAAGCAGCGTTCATAAGGCTCTATGTATTGCGTCCTTGCGAGTACCTATAATCTTACCATTAGAGTGGATTCATTTGCAGAATCGAAAGGTAAATTGGGCACACAGGACACTCTTTATTCCTCTCCCCTAAATGCCAGCAGCACTGTTACAAGGTGAGGCAGAATTTACTACTGCTAGAACCTAATCAATACTGGTCCAAGCCACTGCATTGGTTGCCAGAGCAGATGCAACTCCAGCTGCAGCCTTCTGATGATGACTAATAGCTTTCATAAGAAATATTATTGTGATTCAAACAAATTTTCTGCATTCCTTGTGCACTGTAAACTATACATTTGCCTGAGAACTGAGTTCATAATTAGCCTAATGACAAAGAAGCTGGGTCATGGGTGTGCGCGTACGAGGGGTGGGTTCTACAATTTTTTACTACCGTTCTGTGGGCGTGGTTTATTTTGTAGGCATGGCTTGGTGGGGGGGGGGGTAATGTGACTGGGTGGGTGTGGCCAACCTTTTTTTTTTTACTTTTAAAAGCATTTTTTCTAAACCTCTTCAGCCAAAGAGGTTGTAGAAAAGAAATGCTTTTGAAATTTTAAGTCTTCTGGAGTCTTCTCCAGAGACTCAGGGCGGCTTACAATGCGTTAAGCAATAGCCTTCATACTTCTGTATATTTTATACAAAGTCAGCTTATTGCCCCCACAAACTGGGTCCTCATTTGACCTACCTTAGAAAGGATGGAAGGCTGAGTCAACCTTGAGCCTGGTGAGATTCGAACTTGCAATAATTACAGATAGCTGAATGTTAATAACAGGCTTTTAGTCTGTTGAGCTATCCAGGCTCTTATTACCAGTTCTCTGAACTACTATGAATTTTTACTACTGGTTCTTGTGAACCAGTGCAAACCGGGAGCAACCCACCACTGGCACACGCACGCCCGTGCACGCTCACACACACACACACACACACACACACAGATACTTCTGATTCAGAACAGACTAGGCTTGGCTCATTGAAGGCCAACTTTTAGGATCTGGCCACATCAGTGTTCTGGACAAGCCAACTGTTAAACATATAGTGGTAACACTGTACTGCAAACTTGGGCATTCAAAACTTTTGCCAGACCAGTCCTCGAATAAGCTCGTCTGCCTGGAATCCACACTGTATATCAGACATTAATACAACTGAACAGGTCCAGAGGCATTTCCCAAGAAGAGTACTTCACTCCTCTGCTTGCAATAGAATACCTTATCCCACCAGTCTCGAAATTTTGGGCTTGGACAAACTGGAACTACGCTGCCTACAGACTGACCTAAGCATAGTACACAAAATTGTCTGCCTGTCAATGATTACTTTAGCTTCAACCTCAACAATATGTGGGCAAACAATAGATACAAACTCAAAGTAAACCTCTCTAAATTCAATTGCAGAAAATACAACTTCAGCAACAGAGTGATCAATGCCTGGAATGCGCTACCTGACTCCGTTGTTACATCCTCAAACCCCCACAACTTCAACCTTAAACTATGTACTGTAGACCTCACCCCATTCCTAAGAGGTCCGTAAAGGGGGCATGCATAAGCGCACCAACATGCCTACTGTTCCTGTTCTACTGTCCCATTTATTTGTGTTCGTTTCCTGTGCTCATGTCCATGTTTATACTTAATACTTGTTATCTCGTACATGTTTGACAAACTAAATAAATAAAATAAATAAAATCTATCTAAAACATATCAATTGTTCAGTTCAGGAATATAATATTGAGTTGTAGCTATTAACTCGAGATAGGCGGAGGATTTCTCCACTGGCAATAACCTGTCCCCTCCTCCTATTCAGCGGCTCATTAAGCATGCATTAAGTTTTAAATCCTAGGTTAACACCTGCTTTCTCATCAGGATCTTCAACCTAGGAGGTAACATTGCAAAACTAGGGCGTTCAATGACATATTACTTATTTGTGCATATATAAGTTATAAGATGATTTGGATCACTGAATGAATTGGAGGTCATTGATCTTATAAACAAGCAGTATTCCAAACTGCAACACTTCACAGTCACACTTCTATAAAGAATATAAATTTCCTCCCTCAGCATTAACACCCAGATGACATGCTGATTCATTACCTATATAAATAGCCAGAGGTTTGGTAGCATATTTAGATGTGATCTTTGACAATTGTAGTTAGATCTTGGGGCTTTTTTCTTGGTGGTTTATGATTAATAAATCAAAATGAAACTACATGAATTGTGACAATGAATTACTTCATAATGTCTAAACACTATTATTGCCCCAAGAACACCATTAATCAGAACTGGAGATGTTTCTCTAGTCTTAACTCAATTATATGTCTTTGTTTGATTTTAAACTACCCCCATTCACCTCTGTGATATCATCACCTCATTGCCTAAATTTTGAAGTAGCAGCCACTCCCACAAGGAATTTGAAAAAAATATATATATAATTTTGAGACATGAACAGTTTGTTAGCCCTGCAGCAAGGCATGTGAAACTAAGTGTGCTGCATGCCATAAATTCCTATATTGATGAATTTTGAAGAGGAATGCATATACACTGTTAAAATAGATTTTTACTGTAACAGAGTAAAAATTCATGCATGTCACACAAAGAAATATGTCTTTAGTGATTTTAGTTAACCTGAAAGAAAGAAAGAAAGAAAGAAAAAAAAACATCCAAGCCCTAGATAACAATAAATCTTTCTTCTGATTTAGTTACAGTTAGTTACGCCAGTTTCAGATCAAATTTCAACAGATAATTTCTGGGTCCTTATTTAATCATGAAATGGGAAATAATGCCTCTGGTCCTCATTAGCTTGCCTCCCTCGACTAAAGAATCACACACCCCTTATCCAAGATTAGAGGATTTCTTCTAGGTATGAGGATCAGGTTAATCACAAGGCCGCATACAGCACTTTCCACTCGTACTGATTGATTGACAATTAGGCAATGCATGTCTTCATTACATGCAAATAGTGTAAAGCTGCTTTTCCATAATTGGGTTCTTTACCAATGTATTATCTTACACACTCCATTGTTCCGGCATGCATGTTTATTAGCAGAGTCACATATCTAAAGAACATTAGGTTGAGAAAATCTACTTGGGAAAGATTAGTACAGTTGCAAAGCCCCCGTTTTGCTTTCCATCACCAAAAACATTTTCCCTTAAACATTGAAGATATTCAGATTTCAAGAAGTATCTGGATATGACAATGGCAACTGTTAACGGAGGTCTCAGTGGGTGCAGAATTCCCTGTTCATCACAGAAAGAAAAGAAGATAAAAGTCATCCATCAGTGGGCAAGTTTGGAGATTGGACTGGAAGGAGAGAGATTCAATGAACAATAGGAACCTACATTCCTCAGTCTACATTCCAAACTGAAACAGTCCTATTATCCAGGATTGCCTGGATAATAAATTGTCACCATTCTTACCTGTGAGGACTCCATTCCCTGCTTTATTGCCAGAAAGTTTTTAAGCTAAAGTTAGCTTGGAGAATCAAATCAGATAAAACAGAAAGATACAATTTTTTTCATGGTATGTATTTTTTCCTGCACACCATTGTGTATGTGCTGCATGTGCCAACATGACCAAAACACCATTGTATTTAACCTTATGCTATTCTGTTTGCAAATGTCATATTTCTAAGATCTAGCTCCAATTTGCTCGTCGGAAATTTAAACAAATTGTACCAAAGATACTTCAAATAATTGCAGTGAGACAATAAATGATGCTAAATCATTTGAACCAGGCCTGCTGGCTCTTCATTGCCTTGTTCACCACTTCATCCTTTTTTTTTTTCGTGATCCATTTCATTTTTTAAAAAAGTTTTTTATATTTTTTTTTATTTTTGCGTGAACAGTATAGCACCTGGGCACCATACATTCCAATACAAATGAAACTGATCAGATTAAACATTATTATTACATTCAATCAATTTATGTATTTCTAATAATACACATCTATATTAGATTACAGTCTATCATTATTCAATTATTCCACCTATTTCTCATTACTTTCGTTTTATAAAATAAAAATGTATACATTAATATTCCCTTTATTTCTATCACTTATTCTAGCTTTTAATCATGTCACCCTTTATTAAGAAGCTTTTTCTTTCTTTCCTAACTTCTAATCATGTCACCTGCCTAAAAAAAGAAAAGAAAAAAAAAGAATAGGGAGGCAGATAGAGGGAAAAGCAACTCAGAGCAGCAACAGAAAAGAGGAACCATCCATCATCTCTTTCCCGCTTCATACTTTAATTGCTATGCTTTAAAAGAAAGAGAGGAAAAAGGAAAAGTAAATCAGAATAACAATAAAGAAAAAAATCATCTAGTCATCGTCTCTTGCCCGCTTCAATACTTCAATTGCTATGCTTTTTTTTTACTAGCTTCCCACATTCCTCTCTTAAGTCTCCATCTATGTCTGTTTCCAATCTAAACGTCCAATCTAAGTGTTCCTCCCACCTCTACTCTTTTCTACTGGCTACTTTCTAAAATTTCTACCAAGGCCCCTGCCTCCATTTCAAACAAATCTTCCAACTCTCTTAATATGTCTTCCCCCTGGTTTAATTCATCAATCAGGATTATTTTCATTGTTATGAAACAATGAGACATTTTATTTTTTTAAAAAATGTAGCACAGCCTCTGAAAATATCTAAAGTTTTACAAAAAATATCTAAAGTTTTACAAAAACAATATATGAATAAGAAAAGAAAGTTCTCTCTAGAAAATCAGAATGTATTTTTGTTCTTACTTCTATTGCAGGGGTCCCCAACCCCTGGTCCATGGACCGGCACTGGGCCACAGCATGCCAGAAACTGGACCATGCAAGCAAGCAAAACCCCATCCTTGGGTGAAACCACACCCCTTCCAGTCCATGGAACAACCACTCTCCATAGAACTAGTCCCTGGTGCCCAAAAGGTTGGGTGCTGCTGATCTAGAGAACTCCTCCTCCTCCTCCTCTTTCTCCTCCTCCTCCTCCTCCTCCTCCTCCTCCTTCTCCTTCTCCTCCTCCTCTATTCAATATTGGCCTAATAATAAGGAAGCTAAATCTTAGATATTTTGAAAATATAATGAGAAAGCAAGAATAACTGAAGAAAATCTGTTTCTTAGAAAAACTAAAAGTAATTTAAAAAGAATCCAGGAGAACATAAGGTGGTAAAATCTGATAAGTAAGGAGCTTATAAGAAGTCAATGAAGCAATTATGGACAGACAATCCTGGTGAAATGATCTTCTTTGAGCCATGAAGTATCAGAAGCAAGTAAACAACTCAATGGTAACTTCTTACTCTTTTACTTATCATTACAGAGCCTTTTGTTTCTGTTAAAGATAAAGGTTTCCCTCGCACATATGTGCTAGTCATTCCCAACTCTAGGGGGCTGTGCTCATCTCTGTTTCAAAGCTGAAGAACCAGTGCTGTCCAAAGACGTCTCCATGGTCATGTGGCTGGCATGACTAAATGCCAAAGGAATGTAGAACGCTGTTACCTTCCCATCAAAGGTGGTCCCTATTTTTTTACTTGCATTTTTTATGTGCTTTCGAACTGCTAGGTTGGCAGAAGCTGGGAGAAGTAACGAGAGCTCACCCCGTTACACAGCACTAGGGATTCGAACCACTGAACTGCCAACCTTTCGATCGACAAGCTCAGCATCTTAGTCACTGATCTACCGCATCCCCTTTTGTTTCTGTTAGAAAGTTATAAATTCAATAATACTGAGATCAATAGAATATTATATTGATCTGAGATCAATAGAGTATTGGGGCTTATGGGGAACATGAAATTTTAAGTGGCATGACACTGATTACATATGGCCACCATTCCTCACTATTATTTTTCAGTTCCACAATTATTCCTTAGTTCTTGCTTATATCACATGAATAAAAATAACTATACAAAACTCAGTTCTGCAGGTTTGCTGAAATTATTTAGGTCATTAGTTTCAAACAAAGGGGGGAAAGTTACATTGCAAGTCATTAATCATGAATGCTAATGCATATTGTTCACATTTACTTTCCAGGTAAAGGAGAGTCAAATCTGCATAACAAAGCAAAAATAGACAGGGGTGTTAAAATACCCAGTCATCAAATGAAGGTTAGGGAAGAAACAAAGAATATGATGCTATTTCTGTAAGTATATGGCAGAAGAAAAGGGATTAGTAACAAACAAGTGCCATGAAAGAGCCCATTCCACCTAAATCAGAATGTGAGAAATTTTGTAAATTTATATATTCATTCTTACTTTTCGTAGGTTTAATGTGTGTTTTTCCTTTAAGCCAGGTTTTTCTTACATAGCCAAGATTTAACTGGAACCACAATTGAGCAAAATTACATTGACTACATACTGGGTTCTTTCTCCATCTTTTTCACTCTGGCAGCAAACAGAATCTTGTGCTGCATTCTCCCAGATAATTTACTCTCTGGAAAGAAATACTGTGTGGGTAAGACACCCCTAACACTCCTCAGGGTGTGTTCCTGTTAAGATGCAGCCTGTTGTGCCTTAAAATGGCTTCAACTGTACAGCACAATGGACTTGCCATGCTAATGGTAATGGTAATGGTAATGGTAATGGTAATGGTAATGGTAATGGTAATGGTAATGGTAAGAGCCTGGTGGTGCAGCAGACAAAAGCCTGTTATTAACATTCAGCTGCCTACAATTACTGTAAGTTCGAATCTCACCAGGCTCAAGGTTGACTCAGCCTTCCATCCTTTCTAAGGTAGGTCAAATGAGGACCTAGATTGTGGGGGCAATAAAATGACTTTGTATAAATATACAAAAGTATGAAGGCTATTGCTTAACGCATTGTAAGCCTCCCTGAGTCTCCAGAGAAGGGCGGCATATAAATCAAGTTTTTTTAAAAAATGGATTCACCGTATTCCACAAGGGGGCTCCCTCTGGTAAGGGGGAAAATCCAATGTTAGAAATTATGTTTGGTCCAGATATTTTCAACAAGGCTTTGATTATTCATGAGGATCTGATGGCCCTGATAAAACATTACTGCAACTCAGCCTGCCTGCAATACTACGAGACCGATACAATGTACTTCATGAAGATTACATATAAGAAAAGAACTACAACATCGAACACCTTAGTGCATAAATCGCAGACAAGAATGATCATGGATCAGCAAAACAACAAGGTGGTATCTTTTTACTTGATGCTTCTGGGAGCACAGGGAAAACATTTTTAGTTAATTTAATTCTAGCCGAAATCAGGACTCAGTGTGAACTTGCTCTTCCTGTCTAGTACAGAATTGGGATAAATAAATACCCTGGCAATGCCGGGTTATCAGCTAGTTACTGTACATATAAAATTAAAGTTTATATTTACTTACTAAGTATATTGAAAATACATATTACATTCTATATTTGGATTGGTTAGAGTACAGTTACAGTTGGACTTTATTATTTGCTGTCAATACCAGCTTTCCCCAAAATGTGCCCTCTATATGGTTAGACTTTGAGTCCCAGAATTCTCTGCTGGTATGACTATCAGTAATCAGATAAACCAGAATTTTGGAATTTGTACATTGACAAAATTGGAGTACAGAGATTGTGGGAATGTTGCTGTGTGCAATCACATCAGAAATTTGTCACTGTACGTAGAAACAGTCCTTAATTATGTACCGACAGAAGAAAAAAATTGTAACTCATGGTTGAATTGTGTTGCCCTTGGTGCCCTCTGAGCTTGGTGGCTTTCTCCTTTCTAGCACTAACATTATCTAGTTTGGTAAAGGAAACGTTTGCAAGAAAACCACCAAGCTCAGAAACCAGGAAGGTAAAATATAATATAATTATATTTCCAGGGTACAGAAATTTCTGATATTTGTCTTTAAACAGAGCTGGAAAAATATCTGTAGATTCTCTTGTCCCCAGCATTTGTTTAAATGTATTTGTTAGAGCTGTCTTCAAATGGCATTTTTTTAGCCTCACCTCCTACTCAACGAAGCAATCTAATACAATTATGTAATTATTGCTTTTCAAAAGCAATGAAATACTTCATTATATATAATTTTCTACGAAAAATCTATCCATGGTGTAATAGCAAGAAAATGCCATGACCTTCAAATGCTGTTATATTTTAGTTCATAAATACTCAATACAATAAAAAAAAATCCTAAGTGGCAAATTACATGATGTAATTTAATGTAGCAGCAACTTACATTAATTGTTACCAATTATACGGTAAATACTTTAACATTAAGTAATCACTACAAATGTCAGATAAGTATGTTTAATGCTTGTGTAGCAAGTCCAAATATGCACTGTGTGGAGGCAGTAAATCAGAAAAGAGAATGGCCTGTGGTCGCTCAATCAAAACTCCATTAATAGAATCTCTAGGTAATATTTTTTTTGCTGCCGACGCTGCGTTCATGAGGACATCAAGAAAGAATGGGTGCTGATCTAATCCAGAAAAATATGATTGCTTATGGAACGTTGCAAACTTTTGCAATTGCCCAGTGCCATAATAATCTTTCAGAATCTCTGAAAAGAATCAAGCTGGAAGGGACCTTGGAAGTCTTCTAATCCAACTCCCTGCTCAAGCAGGAGACCCTACCCTTTTGGACAAGTATCTTCTTAAAAACCTCCAGTGATGAAGCACCCACAACTTCTGAAGCCATGACACTGGTTACGAGCTGAGGTGGCGCAGTGGTTAGAGTGCTGTACTGTATCAACTGACCGCTAGTTCAGCAGATCAAATCTCACCGGCTCAAGGTTGACTCAGCCTTCCATCCTTCCGAGGTGGGTAAAATGAGGACCCAGATTGTTTGGGGGCAATATGCTATTTAGTATACTGTCGATTGTTGTAAGCCACCCAGAGTCCTCGGAGAGTGGGCGGCATAGAAAAACGATTAATAATAAAATAAATAATTGTTCTCATGGCTAGGAAATTTTTCCTTAATTCCAGGTTTCTTCTCTCCTTGATTAGTTTCCACCCATTGTTTCTTGTTTTGTCCTCTGGTACCTTAGAAAATAAGCTGACCCCCTCCTCTCTGTGGCAGCCTCTCAAATACTGGACTACTACTTAGTCCTTCTTTTCTTTAGACTAGTCATACCCAAATCAGAGATGGGTTTCACATAATTTTACCACCGTCCCACGTCCCAAAAATGTGAGAGTGCGGTGTCATCATGTGTGCGGCTTGCATACATGCATGGAGCTTAGAAAACATGGCTAAATAGGATGGCATAGCGCTGGGGGGCGGGGGTGGGCCCACTCCCCACCTCCAGCATAGGTCGCCACTACCGGTTCCTCCAAACTGGTATGAACCAGCTAAATACCACCATGGACCCAAATCCTGCAACCATTCTTCATATGTTTTAGTCTCCAGGCCTTTAATCATCTTTATTTATGCTGCACTAAACTGGAATTTAGAAGTTCAATTCCAGTATTCAGAAGATCATAAGAAAACAAAGCTCCTATTCAAAGACAATAATCATGGAGTTGATGATGCACGTATGTTTTATGCATATGCATATTCACATTGGATTAATGCAGTGATGGATTCAATTTTTTTAACAACCGGTTCTGTGGGCGTGGTTTAGTTGGGGGTGTTGCTTGGTGGTCATGTGACTGATGGGCATGGCTAGCTGGTCATGTGACTGGGTGGACATGGCTAGCTGGTCATGTGACTGGGTGGGCGTGGCTATGTGCATAGGGACTACTCAGAGGGCTGAAAAAAGTCATTTCTGACTGGTCCTCGCACTTATGACCATCCTCACATTTATGCCCATTGCAGCATTCTTAACAACCGTGTCACTCATTTCACAACTGCTTCTCTTCACCATGGTGATAAGATAGGGCAAAAATGTAAAATGTGAGGACAGTCGTAAGTTCAAGGACTGGTCAAAAGTGCGAGGACCAGTCAAAAATAACTTTTTCAGCCCTCTGAGTAATCCATATGCATAAAAGGATACAGCAATAGAGAAGGATGAAGGAAGGGAAATTAGAGTAGGAGTGAGGGTAAGAGAGGGAAGAAGAGAGGAAGAGAAGGAGAAAGGAAGAGGAAGTAGGGAGGAGAAGAAGGGGGAAGAGAAAGTAAGAAGGAAAGAAAAGAGAGAGATGGTAGGTTTGAGGAGAAAGATTGCTGTACAATAAAAAAGATGAAAGGGAAGAAAGCCAACCCCAAACAAATATAAAGATATTAAGATAAAGAATGAATTGTTAAACTTTAAAGAATAAAAAAGAAACAAATATGAATAAATAGCAATAATTAGAAACACACATACAAACATACAATGTATTTTCCTTGAACAGAGTATTTGCCCGGTTCACAAATTTAAACAGTGTTTAGTCATTTCAATTAAATTTACAATTTCTAGATTTCCTTTTTGCCATATTTATTCCTCATCTTTTTTTTAAAAAAAACAATATTACCCTTCATCCTCATCTCTAATCTTAATCAAATTCATTTTTCCCTTCTATTCTATATTATACCCCTTCCCATTGTCATCTATTTTTATATCCATCCTCACATTGGTTAATTATGTAATTATGTAGTACAGTTGTTTAATACAAATTCAACATTTTAATATAAATCAATTAGTTATATAACTATCTTTTTTGTATATTAATCAATATGAACATGAATATTCCAATTATTTCCATGCAATCCAATTTCTTACAAATCAATTAATTATATTTACCAATAATAATAAAGCAAATAATTTCCCCCATATATTTCTCCAAACCACAACTTAACCATTTCTGCTTTCAACACAATATACAATTAATAGTATCTCAATTATTACAATTCCCTAGTTAAATAGAGCTTTTTTTCTGTTGTGTTTTAAAATCTTGAACTCTCCTCTTTGCCCTAAATTTCCCATTGTTTGCAGTTTTGCACCTACCTTTTTTGGTGAGGAAAAAGAAAAAGAAATCTCTCTCTGCCTCATTTTGTCACGTTGCAGCAAAGACCCTGCTTTACTTTCAGTTTTGTTTTTTCAGTATAGCTAGGGGAAAAAAATCTGCTCCAGCACTCTTTGCAGCTAGTAAGAGAGCCCTCCACAAAACAGCTGAATGCAAATCAGCTGAGGGTCAGGAGGCCGATCTAATCAACTTGTGCTAATTAACCTAAGCTGAAGCTCAAAGGGGCTGTTTTTTCTTGCTGTTCGCTTGCAAGGAGGTAAGTGCTGCGAGGCACAGGCGAAAGGGTGGGGTCACCCTCCTTGCCACTTAGCCCCCCCTGTTGCCCCCTTTTGCCTCTAGCGCCCCCCTGCCACCCCCCTTGCCTCTTACCGCCCTCCTAAGGCATCCCACTGCCCCCCAGGGGGCTGTACCGCCCACTTTGGCAATCACTTGCTTAACTACTTAACTACTTAACAACCGGTTTTACCAATGTAGAATCCCACCACTGGGTCTACCCATTTATTTTTGCAGGCGTCAGTCTATTCATTTGTTTTCTTTTAACACTGATCAGCTGTAGGGCAGCCCTTTGAAGTCCCGCGGCAGCTGCGAGGCCAATAAAATTATTAAAAAACTCTGAACCGTTTGTTAAATTGCTGACTCGCCCACCCCTCATCCACCACTATTTATTGGCAATAAATAGTGGTGTGAAGGGGTGGGGCAAGGAGCGGGGCAAGCCAGCAATTTAACGAACGGTTTGGCTGAACCGCCTAGAACCGGCAGAATCCCACCACTGGATTAATGTGCACATCCTATAATTCAGTAGTGAAATCTAAAATTTGTTACTACTGGTTCTGTGGGCGTGTCTTGGTGGTGGTGGTGGTGGTAATGTGACTGGGTGGGCATGGCCAATTTTTTTTCTTTTAAAATCATTTTTTCTACAACCTCTTTGGTGAAGAGGTTGTAAAAAATTGCTTTCAAAAAGCTCTGATGATCCTAGCTGAATTGCCTGATCGGCAGAGGCTTTTTTTCTTTTAAAAGTCTCTGCCAATCAGGCAACTCAGCTTGGATCGTCAGAGGCATTTAAAAGGAAAAAAACCTCTGCCAATCAGGCAACTCAGCTGGGATCATCAGCTGATGATCCTTTTGACGATCCCAGCTGAGCCATGCAATCATCAGAGACTCTTTTTTTTTTACTTTTAAAAGCATTTTTTCGGACAAAGATGTAGAAAAAATGCTTTTAAAAATTAAAAGAAAAAGCCTCTGATGATTGTGCAGCTCAGCTGGGCATGGGGGGGTGGGAACAGGGATTTTTGCTACCGGTTCTCCGAACCACCCACCTCCATCACTACTGGATCGGGCGATTCGGTCCAAACCGGGAGCATTTCACCCCTGCTACAATTCTCTTGAAAGTCAGGTCAATGCAATTCCAAATATGAAACAATTTTATGTATGTTCAACCCACATTAATGATCTCGTACCATGTCAGAAATTAAATGCAATCTAAAGTCTTTAGTATAATATGCTGCAAATTTAAATCACCCTTTTTTTTCCTATCAAACTTCAAGATTTTCTGAAATGTTGGCAGAAACCTTAATAGGAGAATCAAATCATTCCTTTGGATAAGTTCAGTTATCCTCAAAAAGCCCTCTCTGGACCCGGCTGTTTTGGCCAATTACCGTCCAGTCTCCAACCTTCGCTTTGTTGCGAAGGTTGTTGAGAGTGTGGTTGCATGGCAGCTTCCCCAGTTCCTGGATGAAGCTGTCTATCTAGATCCGCTCCAGTCCGGCTTCCGGCCTGGGCACAACACGGAAACGGCATTGGTCGCGTTGGTGGATGATCTCTGGAGGGCACGGGATAGGGGATGTTCCTCTATCCTGGTCCTATTAGATCTCTCAGCGGCTTTTGATACCATCGACCATGGTATCATGTTGCGCCGGTTGGAGGGATTGGGGGTGGGGGGCACCGTTCTACGGTGGTTCTCCTCCTATCTCTCTGACCGGTCGCAATCTGTGTTGACAGGGGGGCAGCGGTCGACTCCGAGGCGCCTTGTTTGTGGGGTGCCGCAGGGGTCGGTCCTCTCGCCCCTTCTGTTCAACATTTATGTAAAGCCGCTGGGTGAGATCATCCGTGGCTTTGGTGTGGAGTTCCATCAGTACGCTGACGACACCCAGCTGTACATCTCCACCCCAGGCCACCCCAACGATGCCGTCGAAGTGATGTCCCGGTATCTGGAAGCTGTGCGGGTCTGGATGGGGAGAAACAGGCTCCGACTAAACCCCTCCAAGACTGAGTGGCTGTGGCTGCCGGCATCCCGATATAGCCAGCTGACGCCATCGCTGACTATTGGGGGCGAGACATTGGCCCCCACGGAGAGGGCTCGCAACTTGGGCGTTCTCCTGGACGCACGGCTGTCTTTAGAAGAACACATGACGGCTGTGGCCAGGGGGGCTTTTTATCAGGTTCGCCTGATACGCCAGTTGCGTCCCTTTCTAGATCGGGACTCCCTACGCACAGTCACCCATGCTCTCGTGACTTCCCGCTTGGACTACTGCAACGCTCTCTACATGGGGCTCCCCTTGAGGTGCACCCGGAGGCTCCAACTGGTCCAGAATGCGGCCGCATGGGGAATTATGGGAGCGACGTGGCGCTCCCACGTGACACCTCTCCTGCGCGAGCTGCACTGGCTCCCGGTGGTCTTCCGGGTGCGCTTCAAGGTGTTGGTGACCACCTTTAAAGCGCTCCATGGCTTAGGACCTGGGTACTTGCGGGACGGCCTTCTGCCGCCAATAGCCTCCCACCGGCCAGTACGCTCGCACAGAGAGGGCCTCCTCCGGGTGCCGTCGGCCAGACAGTGTCGGCTGGTGACCCCCAGGGGGAGAGCCTTCTCTGTGGCGGCGCCCGTCCTCTGGAATGACCTACCCCCGGAGATACGCAGGATTCCAGATCTCCGGACCTTTCGTCGGGCCCTTAAAACCCATTTATTCCATCTAGCTGGGCTAGCCTGAGCCCATCCTCCGTTTTTTAATTTGAATTTGATTTTAAATTGGGTTGTTTTAATTCTTGGCCAAATAATATTTAATAATTTTTAATTGTTTTTAACTTTTGTGTACCATGTTTTATTCTGGCTGTTCACTGCCCTGAGTCCGCAAGGAGAAGGGCGGTTTATAAATTGAAATAATAAATAAATAAATAAATAAAATAAATATGTGTAATCAGCAACCAAGTAGGGATCCTCTTGTGATAAGAGTTCACCTGCCTATCTTTGCTTTATTTGCACAGAATCTTCTTTTCAGATATTTTAAGAAACAAGTAGAAGTCAACAAACAAGCAATTGTCAGGAGCACTATTAGAACAATAGGTTACAGTAAGAATGGACAAAACCTGTGGTTTTTCAGGCATTGTTGAAAAACAAACCCCACCACCACCTACCATAAGTGCTGTTGCTGTTGCTTTATTCACAACATGTCTAATTTTATAAACCAATCATTTTCAAGAGCCTGGGTATCGTTCAATTCCTACAATTGCCCAGTTTGAGAATGATTGAGAATTCAGAGAAATGAAGTCTATATATTTGGAGAGAACCCAGGTAAGAGAAAGCTAACAGAAGAAATTAAATATTGATAGCCTACCTCAAAAGAGAATCACCAAGGTATCATACCTAAATAACTTTAGGGAATTTGCAGTGGGAACAAACATGGGAACAAAAGCTACTGCCTTTGTGTCTGGCTTGTGGGCTTCCCAGAATAAACTGGGAAGTTTAAAGAAAACAGAAACTGGCCAATATAGAACAGTAATTTGCAAGATAATGTTTATACGAACGAAGATTAGCAAAGCAAACTGAGTAAAAGAAGAAGGTATTACTATCAACTGTTTTCAATGTATTCATCTTGTTTCTACAACATTTTATAATTCCCAGATCTACAAAAGGTTGTAGATTTTCAAATGCCCAGAGGATATTTATCTGGGCATTTGAAAATCTACAACCTTTTGATAGACTGATGATGAACAATTTGGTCTGGTCAAGAAAAAGGAACAGCTAGAACTTCAAGAATATCTTTAATGGTTAATTTTGCATTATTATACTGTGTTTCCCTGAAAATAAGGCCCTGTCTTATATTTTCTGAACCCTGAAACAAACACTTGGCCTTATTTTCAGGGAGGTCTTATTATTTTGGGGCACGTGGAGCAAGGTGGGGATTCCTTTTGCCATCTTACCTGATTTCCAGCTCTGTCTCCCTAACCCTAACCAGAGGAAATGGCGGGGACCAGCTGCGCATGCGGTTAAATATTTTTGGGGAGGGCTTATTTTCAGGGGAGGAGCTTATTTTAGCACATGCGCTCAAAAGCCTAATTGCGCTTATTATCCGGGGAGGTCTTATTTTCGGGGAAACAGTTAGCATAACCTTGAAATCATCTCAGGGTTTATCCTTCTACTGTCACTTATAACCAAAATAATCACCTTCATTCTCATGCTTTTTCTCTCACACACAACTGAATAACCTTTTCTGAAACTCCTTTTTCCTTTCTTAACAGTTGGCTTTTCCTCTTTCCAGAGTCAGATATCCATTCTATCACATTTGCAGATAATGTTCTGCTCAGTTTTTCTGACTAAGAACTAAGTCACTCTATGTTGTGGCCTAGGTTCACTTAGTCATTACAGGACACAATTAGTCTCAAACAAAACTATTTTATTATAACAGTTGAGAATTACTTCATCCCCATCTTAGTCCAAATTAATTTAAAAACAAGTCCTTTAGAAAAAGTCCTTTGGGCTTATCACAAACCTTTATCTTCTTTGGAACCCTGCCAAAGGCCTTCCTCAGCAAAGCCCCACAAAGTTCAGAAACAAGAGACATCGACTGGAAAACAGATTTAGCAATGTTGCTTTCCTTCAAAGAGCCCAAGAGCCTTTGCTGCTCTTTTAAGCCTTATGATTGGCCCCTCCCGGCCTTACTCCTGAGTTGTTCTTTTTGCTTTAGCTGTTCTTGTCTTCGGGCAGCTCTGTGCATGCATGCACTGGAACAGGCTCCTCCTGTTCCTCTGCCTCTCTGCTGTATGACTCTGGAGGATCCCAGATGGCCCTGGCCCCATCTCTGCCTCTGATGCAGAGCCCCCCTCAGGGCCTTCCCAAGAGTTCAGGACTGGTCCATGGTCCTCCCCAGCCTCCTCACTGTCCGACTCCACTGTTAGCTCTGCAGGCTGATGGCGGACCACAGCACTCTGATTGATATAGTCAGATCTCATTCTACTGTTGCAATGACAGTAGAGAGATAGGTACTGTATGTTTTTCACTCCTACTGGCATGATATAGGCTTAGACTTCAAGTCTTACCCCATTGTATCGCATTCACTTTTCTTTCTTTTTGACAGCATTTTTCTAGGTGTGTCTTAAATTATTTCATCTCCCAGGAGAACTTGTAAACCAAGAGGATTCTTTGGATTATTGACCAAAGAAAGTTCAGTAAGGAATAACCCTGTCAAGTGCTGTAGTCTATCTCTTATTCTAAAAGTAATCCTAACAGAACTGTCCACCTAGGGCTTCAGGAACCTTTCCCAGTACTCTTTGGAAACCAAGGAGATTCATGAGGCACTTGGGTTAGACTGATCAAATATATCCCTCCATTCCACAAGGTGTCTTTACTAAATCCTTAGGCAAATTGAAACTCTCCAGAATAAAATATTGAATAGATTCCAGTATCAGCCTAATGACAGAATTAATGATGGCTAAAAATATAGTGGGCCAACAATAATAGAGCCTGGAAGGCCATTGGGTGGAAAAAATGCCATAATTTTGATCAATAGATAAAAGATTACATGATACTAGAAGATGGAGCTCAAATAAATTGTGGGTAGGGCTAGAGGTATAAGAGAACATGTGAGATATCCATTTGTTTCCTGCTTATCATTTCCTTTCTGTCTTTCTGGTTCTCTCTCTCTCTCTCTCTCTCACACACACACACACACACACACACACACACACATTTCTCTGACACACTTTTCAATTTTGATACACAGCAGGAGTGAATATCGCTCTTACCAGAAATCCGTATTGCTGCAGAGAGTTTTGAGATGAAGGGCAAAGGCCAGATGAAATTATGGCAAGGGTCACAGATTATTCACATCACAGAGCAGCTTTAAATGTCAGAATGCTTATGTAAAAATTGGATGATTCATAAAGTTATATATCTTTATTGTTCTCAGCCTAGTGATCTTACATAGAAGCTTTGTTAAGAAGTTCTAGACATCAGAAAAATGGCATGTAGAAGATAACTGGAAGTTGAGACAATTAAATAAGCAGCCTTGAATTAATAAAATTTGGAAGACAATTATCTTCAAACATAGTCCACTTTGGTATTTAACAAAAAGTCCCTAATTTTAAAGACATTATGCACTTTGGATTCCATTTTATTTTTTCTTGTAACTCTTTTAAAAATCAAAATTTTATTCAGCTCAGATTTCCCTGTCTTAATATCAAAAGAGAGATGAAAGGTACACATGCTGTTATAGGCTACACAAAAGATTTATTTATTTTTTTAAATTCTCATTTCTGATCTGTGTCTTCCTCAGTAGTGGGTCCTCTACCAGAAGCCTGGGAGTTTAAGCAGTGGTGAATGTAAAATTTGTTACTACCGGTTCTGTGGGTGTGGCTTGGTGGTGGCGGGTAATATGACTGAATGGGCGTGGCCAACTTTTTTTTTAACTTTTAAAACCATTTTTTCTACAACCTATTCAGCTGAAGAGGTTGTAGAAAATGCTTTCAAAAGCCTCTGATGATCCCAGCTGAGCTGCGCAATCATCAGAGGCTTTTTTTTTTTTTTACTTTTAAAAGCATTTTTTTCGGCCAAAGAGGTTGTAGAAAAAATGCTTTTAAAAATAAAAATAAAAAGCCTCTGATGATTGAGCAGCTCAGCTGGGCATGGCGGGGGGGGGGGGGAGGTTCCGGGATTTTTGCTACCAGTTCTCCGAACCACTCACTTCCATCACTACCGAATTGGGCAATCTGGTCCGAACTGGGAGCATTTCACCCCTGAGTTTAAGTCTTCTGCTGATCCTAACATCAATGTCTTCTGGACATTGCTCAGTTTTGTTCCTGGGATCTGCTGGAGCCACTCTCCCAGTTAGGAGTTTCCAGTGTTCCAGTTTCCAGTGTTCCTACCATCACTGGGACAACTTTGGCTTTTACTTTCTACATTTTCTCCATGTCCTCCTTCGGGCCCTGCTTCTTCTCCAGATGATTAGGGGAGCAGAGGCTAAAACATATGAAGAACAGTTGCTGGAACTGGGTATGTCTAATTTAATGAAAAGAAGGACAAGGGGAGACATGATAGTAGTGTTCCAATATCTCAGGGGCTGCCACAAAGAAGAGGGAGTCAAACTATTCTTCAAAGCACCTGAGGGTAGAACAAGGAGAAATGGGTGGAAACTAATTAAGGAGAGAAGCAACCTAGAATTAAGGAGAAATTTCCTGACAGTTAGAACAACTAATCAGTGGAACAACTTGCCTGCAGAAGTTGTGAATATTCCAACACTGAACGTTTTTAAGAAGATTTTGGATAACCATTGTCTGAAGTGGTGTAGGGTTTCCTGCCTAAGCAGGGAGTTGGACTAGAAGACCTCCAAGGTCCCTTCCAACTCTATTCTATTGTTCTGTTCTGTTCTGTTCTGTTCTGTTCTGTTCTGTTCTGTTCTATCTTATCTTAGTTGTGTTCCTATACATAATGCCAGCAACTTGATTATACCATTCAATGTATTCTGTTCCAGTGTGCAGCATGAGTACACATAAACTCAGAGGCTCATGCACAACCTTTATATACTATATCTTATACACACCATCTTTAATTAGATAGTAAGCTTTTTCTTAAACTGCTTTATTTTAGCCCTCCTGAAGAATAACAACTATGTCTATTTTTTTTAAAGTACTGGAATTCTGTTTGATGCTGCTATCTTCTTTTCCACTATTATTTAGCAGATAAAGCAAAATTCTACAGTAAAATTGATATTTTGGAATTAAATGTAAGAATAATATAATAGTAATATGATTGGTTATATTTGCATAGTTGGATTTGCTGTATCTTGTTTTAATTTAAGAGCCTTGGTGGTGCAGTGGACTAAAGTGCTGTTAAATAGCACTTAGCTGCACTTAACTCACAATTACTACGAGTTCAAATCTCACCAGGTTCAAGGTTGACTCAGTCTTCCATCCTTCTGAGGTAGGTAAAATGAGGACCTGGATTGTGGGGGCAATAAGCTGACTTTGTATAAAAAAGAACACCGCTTAGGGGAGCCCGAAAGCCCTACTAAGCAGGTATATACAAAAGTATGAAGGCTACTGCTTAACTCATTGTAAGCCTCCCTGAGTCTCCGGAGAAGGGCGGCATATAAATCAAACTAATAAATAAATAAATAGATAAATAAATAAATAAATCTGATCACTGACCATAATAAAGTTTGCATTCTATACGACACATATGATATGTGATATTTTTGCCCCAAATAAAATCTGGTTTGCCTAGAAACTGAATCTACTGAGCACATTTCAAAGGTAGTTCCTTTGTTAAACTCTCTATAGTAAACTACATGTATAATGTGGAGACAGGTACATATCTCTTCTTGAAACAAACAATGCGTCAGGGTTCCATCCCCAATGAAAGAAGACTCCGAGGCTTAAGTTTCTTCAAAGTTCCATTTTATTAGAGATGTCAAACTGGCACATCTGGGAAAACCCAAATCTGAAAGCTTCCAGATTTTCTCCACCCAAAGGAAAGTTCAAGTCCCTGCCCAACACTCACATGTCCATCACATCAGAGGTGGGTTTCAGCAGGTTCTGACCAGTTCTGGATAACCAGTAGCGGAAATTTTGAGTAATTTGGAGAACCGGTAAATGCCACCTCTGACTGGCCCCACCCCCATCTATTCTCTGCCTCCTGAGTCCCAACTGATCGGGAGGAAATGGGGATTTTGCAGTAACCTTCCCCTGGAGTGGAAACAGAATGGAGATTTTACAGTATCCTTCCCCTGCCATGCCCACCAAGCCATGCCACACACATCAAGCCACACCCACAGAACTGGTAGTAAAAAATTTTGAAACCCACCATTGCATCACTTAGTCCAATCAAAGCACCATCCCAACTGGGGATGCCTCCCAGTTCCAGCCATCCAGGTGTAGGGCAAGATGTCCTTGACTTTCTGAGAAAGGAATGTTATTATGACTATATATATATATATCACCCTGGCTGCATACAATCCCCCCTCCCCCCAGTTTCCCACAGTAGTAAATGTGGCAGGGCTGAAGATCCAATGAAAAAAATGGCTTCCAGGTCTGACACAAAGGCTGGTGAATCAGTTAAAAGATTTGAAAGGTGCTTAAAGCCATAATTGGACTCTGATAATTAAGATAATTTCTGAGAGTCTTACACAGGTGTATTATGCATAGGAACTTCATAAATAGTAAAAGACATTATCTGTCTGATTTAATAAGTTGCCACGTGTACCTACAAGAAAAAGAAAACAACCTCTCACATTTACATTTCAAACAAACCAGAAATGAGAGAATAACTAAGCACACCAAGTGTATTCGGAGGAATCCCACATCAGTCTCATGCAAAACGAAAACAGAAGAAATTTCCCTGGACTCAAACTTCAGACTTCACAAGTAGTATCTGAATATTGCATGGGGATTCCAGGAATAGATATATTTAAAATGCTGCAGCCAATAGGTATACTTGAAACATTGAGAGCACAAAATGGTCAGACCCTAAAGAATATCAGTCACCTAATGAACAGACAAACATTCTGAAGCATATATTGAAAATTTAAAGCAAAGTACCAATATATTCAAGACCACTGGCTAAATGTATTTTGTAGATGTGATAGCCACCTCCTGAACTTTACAATATTCATTTTGAATGAAAATGCCCTTTTATTGTTATATGCTTTAGGAGCTGTACTTGTCATTTTTAATTGTAGTTGTGGGACTTTTTTTCTTGCCCTTCTCTTCCATTTTTCTCATTAACAAATACATATTGTAACCTACACTTTTCTCCTTTTTCCCCATTTACATTTATATGAAAAATGTTTCAACCATTTAAAATGTAGCTTTAACCAAAATGTAGAACATTCTAAAATTGACCAAGGAAAGTTATCTCAGCAGGAATCATGTCAGAGCGTATGCCTGTGTACTGGTTTGAATGTAGACATTTCTGGAAACATTGTTCTCTTTCTGTTTTCTTTTAATAAGAAGAAAATGTCAACCAAGGGAGAAGGGAAATTGTCTGGAAAAAGGCCGGAAATCATCTTCAACTTTAATGAAAACAATGCCTTGCAGACATGTACTTCATTTTTACATTAGTTTTATTAAATTTATTGTTTGCTTTGTGGCCAACTCTGGCAAAGTATACATTTTTTCCTTTTATTTTTTTAATTGGAGCACAGCAGAGTCTGTCCCTCAGGTTGAAAACATCAAATAGCCACTCTCTTCCTATAACACGGATTTCAATTTAGTGTCAGTCTATCATATGCATAAATAATCAAGATATGGACTTTGTAAGCAGGCTATATGGACAAGAGATGCTATGCCACACCTAGCCAATAACTTTTTAAAAAAAAAAAAACATTATCTTGAAATATTGCTCCAATCTATTTTTCCTTTGGCTTTTCTTCCCCGAACCCACAACTCCTTTCTTCCTTTTGTTATTCCTGCAGGAAAGTTAAACAAATTCTAATAGGTCTTTTGAATCACTTCAGTCCCAGCACGTTCTGTGGCTGGACTGGGAAGAGATAGTTCCCTATATTGAGCGTCCTTACCATCCAACATCTGAATTGGACACTTTAGATCAGGGGTCTTCAAGTTGCCCAGGTTGGAGACCCCTGCTTTAGATTATAACTTCAGTTTAGTTAGTTTGCATGTTTATTCTTTTAGCATGGAAATATTAATCTTTCAATTGCTTGGAAGATAGATGAATATTCCCATGACAAAGAATTCACAGGGTTTGTGGCATCAACCCTCAAATTTCTCCAGCTGGTGAAGGTGGTTCTGTTCAGTTCAGACTTCAGGAATAGACTTCAGGAATATGCTTCCAGCTTTATGTCAGCTTCAGTTAAGCGGTGACCTTTATTAGTCATGAATTAAAGTCTAATCAGGAAGCATCAACTAGCAAAGATTCAGGTTTTGCAATATCATCCATTGTCTGTTTTGATCTTTGTTTCACCAAGCTCTTTACTGCTGAAGAAAAATACAGAAGGTATTTTCATGTCCCTTTTTCCCCAGCCCATATCTCATATATATATTTCCTTCTTTGTTTCTCTTTGTTTCTTCTCTTTGACTGAAAATTTTCTTTTTTCATCACCCACACCCACCCACACACCAAGATAGAATGAGAGGGGGGAGGGATATTAGAGCTGCAGCATGCTGGCTAAGAAGATTGTGACACTAAAGTTAAATTGTGAAGTTGAAGAGAACTGACAAGGAACTTTTTAAATGCCTCCCTTTCTAATTATTTTTTTTTATTGAAAAAGTTTTACAATACAATTTTAATACCCCTTGCCCCCCCACTCCCCCCACCCAGCTACCACCCCCTCCCTTTTCCCCCCTAACCCTCCCCCTTCCCCCCCTGACTTCCATTATTAACCAATCATATATGTCAATCATCTTCAAACAACAAAAAAAGAATCTAGGTGAGATCCAGCTAAAAATATAACAAATCTAACCTTAAATAATAAAAATATTAATCTAAACTTCTGACATCTTTTACCCCCCCTAATTCAAATATATATAATATAACCATAAATCATTTATAAAAACTCATGGCAGTCTAACAAATATTACAAATATGTCAAATATATTAAAAAAAAATTTAACTTTGAGAATCATTAGTTTTTAAAGTAAAATATCATATAAATATTTAACATAAAATATAATTCCCAGTATTCAATCTTAGTCAAATAATACATCATAAATTTCTTTTTAAAATTAGATAATATAAGGCTAATCAGATATATAAACTTATTTTTAACATTTATAATATATCTAATTATTAAATGGAAGAAAGGCAAGCTGCTTAATAAATGATTTAAAGCTAGACATTCACAAAGAAGACATCTGGAGAAATATCGCATATAACCTCCTTTTACAGAATGGCTTATCAGCCCCCCCCCCCCAAAAAAAAACCCACCTGATGAGTTTCTAGCATTAATTGCTGAACACAGCCAGCCAACTTTGGCACCAAGCCTTTAGTATTTTACTCCAGGGCTCCATCTTGTGCCCTTAATTCAAGATCAGAGTGTCTTAGAAAATATTATAGGTTGCCTCTTTAAGATTGAACAGCTCTCTGCCTTTTAATTTGGCAATTTATTGGCAAAAAGGAGAAGCCAGACAATATGATTCTGAGTGATCAAAGTTTAAACCCAAAGTTTAAAAAACAAATTGCAATAAACTTTATATAGGTGCAGTTGTTATATATGTATTGGAATAAAAGGTAAAGGTCCCCCTCGCTCATATGAGCTAGTCATTTCCAACTCTAGGGGGCAGAGCTCATCACCATTTCAAAACCAAAGAACCAGCGCTGTCCGAAGACGTCTCTTGGTCATGACTAAACACCAAACACCAAAGGTACACAGAATGCTGTTATCTTCCCACCAAAGGTGGTCCCTATTTTTCTACTTGCATTTTTATGTGCTTTCAAACTGCTAGGTTTAGAAGCTGGGACAAGTAACAGGAGCTCACCCCATTATGCGGCACTAGGGATTCAAACCGCTAAACTGCCGACCTTTTGATCCACAAGCTCAGCGTCTTAGCCACTGAGACACCGCGTCCCTCTTATTGTATTGGAATTATATTGGAATTATATTGGAATAGCATCGAATAATTCAGGTGCTTTTCCCCCCTTTTTTGCCTTAGTTTAGTTTGTTTCATTTTGTGTATATATATCCTTTCTGAGCAGTATTCAGAGATTTTAGATTTTTTTAAAAAAACTTGTTTATGATTATTTAAAAAAGCAATAAAATTGTGTGTGTGTGAGAGAGAGAGGGAGTTATTTAAAAAGAGTGCTTTAAAAAAATAGAGCCATTGTTATGTCAGGAAAATGGAGCGCTTTGACTATCACCTCCCCAAAAATTAGGTTTATTTTGTGTAAGATGGTATCTGGTGACCAGATGGAGAAGGAATAATCCAGTGGCAGGCTTTTTTGATCAACTGAAGAAGAGCAGGTTTCTTTTCCTGACCCTACTATGTGCCTAGGATCATCATTAAGGCGTCTAGATTGTCCACAGAGTAACTTTTGTGACAGAATCAAAAGGTGGAGAAAGATACCACTTTTAAACAGAAACAGCTGCAACCAGTGAGGTGTCTATGAAACTGAAGAAACATCACATCCCTTGAAAATGGTTAGTAAACTATCTTTATGCCATTAAAAACAGGACATAAGACAAATCCTTAAGAGCAATGTTATCAATTGAACCAGCAGTTTGAATTAGATTGGGGCTGATTCACAGGCCAATACTGCTCAGCCAAATAAGGTTGGAACCACTACCACATGTTGATTCAAATACCTCAGAAGGATGTTATCAGAAATTGCTGAAAGATCCAGAAGAACAAAGAAGGTTTCACTCTTATTTTCATGTTTTAAAGTAAATAATCATCCAATAAGTATCTGAATAAAGGCCAGTTATATCTAAATGTACTTGTAGGAAAAGAGTTTAAGAAGAAACATATTGAAGTGAGAAAAATAAGGAAGGGTCTTTACCGCAATTGCTACCACTCTAGCTTTTGAAGCTAAGAATATGAAGATCTCATTGTCTAAAGAAATAAGAATGTCCTCTTTCCAAAACCTCCCTCCTTGATCTAACTATACCTTATACCAGGGTTGAAATGCTACCGGTTCGCACCGGTTCGAGCAAACCAGTAGTAAAAAAAAAATGCTACTGATTCATCCAAACTGGTATTTCTGACAATCAGCTGTGCCGTGCGATTTACATTCGCTAAAAAAGCAGGAAATCCTGCTTTCTAGCAAATCTAAATCATGCAGCGCAGCTGATCCCCCTTGCTGTTCTACTTACCTTCTTAAGCTTCCTTTTTCTGTGTGAAGTGTGCATTTGGTGCGCATTGCACATGCTCGGGCAGTGAACCAATGGCAAACTTCAGAGAATTTCACCACTGCCTTACACTGGTTTTTTTCTTATAGAAAAGCAGCCAAGGGTTTAATCCACAATCACAAATATATCTTTCCCTGCTGTAGAAATACATTTCCTTTTTTTTTTTTTTTAGTTTTCAACTGGCATTTTAACTGACTTGTTTCAGTTGGAATTTATATTATGATATCATTCACAATCAATTATTCTTCCTAATTAAATTAAAGGCATATTTGCATTTACAGTATGAGAACAAACTCAGCATAGTTCTTAAGTTACAGGGATCTTGCTATGAAATATTAGATGCATATAACAAAATGTATCAAATAAACAACAATTATTTACTTTGCAAAAATGATTGGAGTCCAGTAAGGAAAGGTGTGTGAAAGATGATTTCCACTAGAACCTAGATGATTTCTGCCTTGTGAATCTGTTATTTCCCTTGCATCTTGTAGATAGCTTTATACTGTAAGTAAATTATATTTAAGCTACTTCAACCTGAAAAGAAAAATAAGGTAAATGATTGCGTATATCAGGGAATCGTGTGAATGATTAGATAATGCTTTTATAAAGATCATTCTGTGAGGGCTAATGACTTATGAATGAAGGTTAATGCAATGTGTCTAGTGCTTGGCATATCAAATGATTCTGGATGGGAAAATTGTATTACAGTTACCAGCCTAACAACTGCTTCCAGTTTTATTATTTCATCAACCTTCCCTTTATAAGAATGCGCTTGTGCATTCTGAAAAAGCATCTTCTCTGGCTAATTAATTACTCAAATATTTCATACTTTTATTTTAATTCATTTTGACCTCCTACCCCCAGCTACTGGCTAAATAAGATGTTTGGGCTATCACCTTTATTTAAATTATTGACAGCTACAATGTCTTATACACTTAGTTGAGATTAATTTTGTGACCTTTATTCGGGAAATAGTTTTCTGCAACTGAAAATATCCAATATCTCATCGCTACACAAAACAATTAACAGGGTTTTTTTAAAAAAAAAAACAGAAAGGAAAAGAAAAGAAGAAATCTTAAAATTCTACCTTGGTTTAACTGGAGTGACTATTTCTTTAAAAAAAAGAATCCATCATGCTGAGCCTTGAGCAAAGCTCTCTGACGTAGACCCAAAATGTGTCAGGTTGAATTAGTTATTTTAGTTTCGTTGCTTATGTAAGGGTGTATGAGAATGTACTTTTGGGAAACAGTACAAACCAGCATCAAACTTCAGTTTCCTCACAGAAACTTTTATCTTTTTTAGAAAAATGAGCTAACCTATTTTCTACTTAACACTTATTACCAAGTGTATGCTATTTTATATTATACCTATATTATCATTTTATTTTATTTTATTTTATTTATTTGTCAAGCATATATAAGATAACAGGTAAAAGTATAAACATAATTTGAATACATGAAAAGAATAAGTAAAAAGGAATATTAGTACAGGGACGGTAGGCACGCTGGTGCACTTATGCACGCTTATACTTATTTTCTTCTTAACACTTATTACCAAGCGTATGCTATTTTATATTATACCTATATTATCATCTATGCCAATGCTATTTTAATCTATTGCTTTAGCATTGGCTTGGTAGTTTCTCAGTCTGTTACAATCCATCTAGTGGTGATTTTTAATTTACCAAGACGTAGGCTGTGGTCAACTTTGTCAAATGCCTTAATACAATCCAAATATACTATGTCCATTTTGCTGGTCCACTCATTTAGTCACTTTGTTGAAGAATGAAATAAGATTTCTTTGGCCTAATCTGTTTTTGACAAACCTGTGTTGGCTTCTGATTATAACTTTGTTTAATTGTCTTTTCCAGGATCTTCCCAGATATTAATGTTAGGTTGATTGATCTGTAGTTTCTTGGATACATTATTTCTCTTTTTTGAACTCTGGGATGTCATCCATCAGGTCCCAGTGATTTGAACTCATCTAGATTGGACAGATGGGAATTGGTGCAATAGTACCAATATGTCAAGTTTGGAAAGGCAGCTGTATCCCAAGCTACAGAAACTGTTTCTTCTCTTCCCTTCCCTTCCCTTCCCTTCCCTTCCCTTCCCTTCCCTTCCCTTCCCTTCCCTTCTCTTCTCTCATCTCTCATCTCTCATCTCTCATCTCTCATCTCTATTTCTCTTTATGGCTGTTGTCATAATTCAAAAGTTCATGCTAACTTTTGCACATTTTCTGGTGTTTTATATTTTTAAAGGAGAAAATCTCTCTCAAGAATACCTTCCAGCTGCAGTTTAGAATATTGTTGAAATGTTGTATATAATTTATGCACATTTTAATTTTAATCAATTCACAGTTGAATCCCTCTTTGGCAAAATTCTGCAGCTCCTTCTTGCTTTTTACACAAGACAGTCCCTTTGAAGGTACCATACTTGACTGCAGATCAAACTGAAAGGCAATGCTGCATATATTACCTTAAAGTTTTTTTTTACCAGAAGCCAGGTGGTCAGGCATATGTTCTGAGTTCCCACTTCAGGATTTTTTTTAGTATATTGGTGACCAAGCATTATAAAAGTATATTAGGTACTCTCCAATCAGTCCAAAAGCAATTCAGTTGCTATTCATTGAACCAAAATTTAACATGCAGATTTGGTCTCTAAAGGTAAAGGTAAAGCTTCCCTTCGCATATAAGTGCTAGTCGTTCTTGACTCTAAGAGGCAGTGCTCATCTCCATTTCAAAGCCAAAGAACCAGCACTGTCCAAAGACATCTCTGTGGTCATGTGGCTAGCATGTCTAAATGCCAAAGGTGCACAGAACGCTGTTACCTTCCCACCTATTTTTCTCCATGGCTAAGACGCTGAGCTTGTCGATCGAAAGCTTGGCAGTTCAGCATTTCGAATCCCTAGTGCTGTGTAATGAGGTCAGTTCCCGTTACTTGTCCCAGCTTCTGCCAACCTAGCAGTTTGAAATCACGTAAAAAATGCAAGTAGAAAAATAGGGACTTTTGGTGGGACGGTAACAGCGTTCTGTGCGCCTTTGGCATTTAGTCATGCTGGCCACATGACCACGGAGACGTCTTCAGACAGCGCTGGCTCTTCAGCTTTGAAATGGAGATGAGCATCGCCCCCTAGAGTCGGGAAAGACTAGCACATATGTGCAAGGAGAATCTTCACTATTAAGACAAAAGCCTCATATTTGTAGAGTACAGTCATTGCCTAAACATATCCAACGTAAATGATAGAAACTATCATTTAAAATATATTTCTGAAAGATACCACCCCTATTAAATTCAGTGTGCCTTACATCACATTGATCACATTCAGTGGCACACTCTTGTCCTGTGATTATAATCACAGGAATGATTATTAAATTGGGGTGAGAGCTGGAGGTCTGTTATCTCACAGTCCATTGGAGTAAATAGAAAGAACAAAAGAATATAATATCTTTCAGGTGTCAATTTAAAATGCAGGTCAATCACAGACAAGATTATGCCACTGAATGTGATCAATGTGATGTAAGACACACTGAATTTAACAGTGGTATACTTCAGAAATATATTTTAAATGATAGTTTCTATCATTTACATTGGATATGTTTAGGCAGTGACTGTACTCCAAAAATATGATATTTTTATTATATGAGTAACTAGAAATTACTATTTTTATTACTATCTTGTTGGTGCAGAACACACAGAAGTTGCAGTCAAGCATCTGAGAAGAATAAGAAAAAAGATTGAAATTTTGAGTGCTCTGTTATAAATCAAAGGGCACTGCATAGCTATTTGATTTTTCCTTTCTGATTTTATCTGATTAAAAAAAATTGGTTAGAAGAAACATGAAAGAATTCTGAATGGAAGTCAGGAATATCTGACTTGCTTGTCAAAACCAATTATAAAGGCAAGGAGACTGCATAAATAATACTTATATCTGAAAGTATATCTGCTAAGTCATAAATCCTTCCTATTATAACATAAAGTATAGTTATATGAACACTACCCAATCGTAACCAAAAAGGATTAGGAACAACTGCAGAATCTTTCTCTTTTGAGGAAATTTGCTTACAGATCATTTGCTTACAGAAATAGATGCCTAAAATCTAAGATATAATTGTTAATCCAATTATTATTTTGTTAATTGGAAGTACATCCAACTTCATCCTGTTAGGATTGCCTCACAGATAAAGTGTATGTAAAAATACAGAAAGCATTCAGCATTTCCATAAGCTTAAAAAAATAGAAGTGTGAGGAAGTTGTCCTCATTCTGTCTTTTGCTAACCTCAGATATGTCGTTGCCTGAAGGTTCTGCATTTAGACTCAGATAAAATTAATGCAGAACATTGTTACCATATGTACCGACAGGATTTTCATTGTAGTATCAAGTAATTCACCTCTCTCTTGAATTATCTGACTTTAGGGGATGAGCAAAATATATTTTCTGGTGCAAATGAATGGAATTAGGCATTTTTTTATCTGTCGAATAAAATTTCAATTTAGTGCCATGTGTTTATACATTAGAATTTTCCTATAGATCCTTATAAGAAAAAATTTGGGAATATCTTGGCAGGTCAATAGGATAAATTTCTAGACTTTTATTCTGTCTCAGAAAATATCCAGATGCTTCCAATGTTGGCTGGAGAATTCTGGGAGTTGAACTCTACACAGTTTAAACTTGCTGAGTTTGTAGTCCCTCTTCAAATAGCCCACAGTTGTAATTGTTGTATATTTAGACTCAGTGTCTAAATATTTTTTTTTAAAAAAATGTTGAGACTTAGTCAACCTATGAGGTTTAAAAAATGAATTCAATTGTCATCCACTCTTAAGTTCTGATAAAGCTTTCTATGGATTTTTGATTAAAAATATGAATTTGTAACAAGCCGTTTAAGGTAAAACCTTAAGCAATACAATTTTAGAACGTCCTGTAATACAAATAAATTCTTGGCCAGTTAGAAAGATTCTAAGACCACATACATATTTAAGAAAAAAAGTTCATTTTATTAAAAAAATATTTCTCTTTAATCTGCAAGGAGAGACCTGGAACTCCTTGTGAAGGTGACTGCATGAGCCAGGCACTCATTGGAATCAGAGCTGGTATTCAGCAGGTTCTGACCAGTTCTAGAAAACTGGCAGCAGAAATTTTGAATAGTTCTGAGAACCGGTAAATATCACCTCTGACTGGCTCCCTCCGATCTATTCTTTGCCTCCCGAGTCCCAGCTGATCGGGAGGAATGGAGATTTTACAGTATCCTTCCCCTGCCACGCCCACCAAGCCATGCCACACCCACCAAGCCACGCCCACAAAACTGGTAGTAAAAATTTTTAATCCCACCACTGATTGGAATCTCATCACCCTATGTATGCAATTCATTTTTTATTTATTTTTTATTAGATAGACCAAACATGACCCACACTTGTTTTACCATTACTATTTACAATTCAGTATCACCTAGCTCACACATAGCCATATCCTGCTATGAACATTATTGTTTGCTCCAAAGATGTTTAATTTTCTCACTTCCATTATCTCTAGAATTGGTTATTTCATTCTCCCAATAATAGAATTTAAAGTGAACACAGGATAATCTTTTAACAGTAAATAACTTGGCTAAGATCATTCCCTCATTTTTGCATTATAAAGTCTTCCCTATGCTACAGAATAAAAACTTGCTAATCTGATAACTCAATCCTTTTAATTCCTAACCAAACATCCATCCCTTGTAACATAACATGCCAAGAGCAAACTATTTGCACAGGTAATGATTACATCCTGATTTAGAACTACACCACATTCTGTCTTTAAAACAAAAATGTTAGAACTGTTTGTAAGTCAGAATTTAACTATAGAGTATGTAGAGTATACGATTTAATCAGTATGTGACCAAATCAGTATATTTTAAAAAATGTCGAGAGTTTGGAAAGCGTGCAGAAAAGAGCAACAAAAATAATTAGGGAACTGGAGGCTAAAAAATATGAAGAACAGTTGCAGGAATTGGGTATGTCTAGCTTAATGAAAAGAAGGACTAGGGGAGACATGATAGCAGTGTTCCAATATTTGAGGTGCTACCACAAGGAAGAAGTGGTCAACCTATTCTTCAAAGCACATGAAGACAGGTCTAGAAGCAATGTATAGAAACTAATCAAGGAGACAACCAACCTAGAACTAAGGAGAACTTTCCTGACAGTTAGAACAATTAATTAGTGGAATAAGTTGCCTCCAGAAGCTGTGTGTACTCCAACACTGGAGATTTTTAAGAAGAGATTGGACAACCATTTGTCTGAAATAGTACAGGGTTTCCTGCTTGAGGAGGAGATTGGCCTTCCAACTCTGTTATTTTGTAATTATGTTATGTTAATTAAATCCTACAATCTATGTTTGATTCCCACAATACAATATTTAATTCTAACAATTGTATTATCTTTCCATTTTCATGTTGTTTTATAGCACTTATCTTTTCCTGATCACTAGGAATGATGTTCATTTTATATGCTGGCAGTAGTTATGCCACAGTATTAGACCTATGTGGAAAAGATAATGAAAATTTGCAGAATATATCATAAAATTGGATCACTGGTGTTTTGCTAAGTAATTTGTAGCTGAAAGGAAAGCAGAATGAATATAAAGCTTAGCAATATTATTGACCTAGAGATTGTGACAAAATAGAAATGTCAGAGATATAACAAAATATAAATTATAAGCAAAGTATAGAATTATGATTAATAGCGATGGATTTGTATGTACTTTCCGCAAGGCCCTGAAGACTTTTCTATTCCAGCAAGCCAGGCTGGCTTAATGAAGATTTTAATGGGTTAATTTTATGAGGGGTTTTAAATTTGGGGAAGCCAAAATTGATTTAATTATGTTTTAAATTATTTTAACTTTCATATTGCTTGTATTTTAATTTTTGGCTGTTCACCGCCCTGAGTCCGTCAGGAGAAGGGCGGTATACAAATTTAATAAATGAAATGAAATGAAATGAAATGTAATAGTTTTAAAAGAAAGTGAATTAATTTCAGGGGGCAATTAAAGCTACAGTTCTCAGCCAATGCTACAGAAATCAAAAGTGGAATAGCTGAATATTTCAGTGACAAATAAGTGACTAAACTTTAACACAGTTTTAAAATATCATGGAAATATTAAATAAGCTCGCAAGATGGCTGTAAACTCATATATGTTTGTCTATTGATTGCTTATTTCTGCTTTGGTGGATGATAGATTTTATCATAAAAATCGTAAAATTATTGTAAAATTTTAGACTTCAGATTTTGAAGGAAAAGAAAAAAAGGCATTTCTAAAAATAATTACGCATTTATGACTTCCTTATGTTCACCAAATTCACCTTTTATTTTTATGAAACTTAATTATAAATGATATAAACTGTATTTTAATTTAAAAAATGAAGAAAAACAAAATATCTAGTAGAAAATGAACACGTTTTGGTCAGCTAAAATGGCGTTTGTCTTTTTCTTCATTCACAAGGTTCAAGAGCTTATTTTTATTGGCAAAAAGGAGAAAAATATTTTAATTCCACATAATATTTCAGAAGAAAAAATAAGCTTGCAAATTACAAAATATTGTTAAGGGAAGGATCATACTTTTTTCACAAAATGATGGATTGTTTATTTTCTGGCCATTCTAGATATTCTGACCAAGCTGCTGTCTGAAATACTCGATTGCCAACCAAGATCCATGGAACCAAGCTAAACGAATACCTGGTCAGACTTTATATAAACCAGGTTTCCCTACTCCTAGGTACCCTCAAAATCTGAACTCAATTAATTGAGCAAACAACATTGCAAACTGCACAATAAAATCTGGAATTTGTGAAGGATACATTCTTCAGGAAATAGGCTTACCCCCCCAAAAAGGAGTATTTTCTGGTTGTTGTTTTTTTTAATTCCTATAGCTTGTTAACAGTAGGTTCAAAAATGTCTATGCATAATATTGAGACTGTTCATATTTTAGAACAGTGATTCTCAACCCCAGTGGTCAGTTTGGACTGCACCTTGATGTCAAAAAAGCAAGGATAATGACAATGTCAGGGAACAGACAGGTCAGAGTGCAAATCGACAATGAGGCCATCAAAACAGTAAAGGAATTAATCTCCCTGGGATCTAAAACCAACCAAAGTGATGACTGAAGCCTTGAGGTCAGAAGGAATGTAGCACTTGGAAAAAATGCAATCTCTGGCATGAATAATATCTGAAAGAATAATGACATCAGCCTCACAAAGAAATGCAGATTAGTTAATGCAATAATTTTTTCCAATTGCTACTTACGGCTGCAAAACCTAGACTCCGAAAAAGGCAGATGGAAGAAGGGTGGATGCCTTTGAACTGTGGTACTGGAGACGACTATTAGGCATCACATGGACTTCAAAAATAACGAAGAAGTCATAGACCAAACCCATCAAAAATATCATTTGAAGCCAAGATTGCCAAACAGAGGCTGTCATATTTTGGTCTTGTTATGAGAGCTGAGTCACTCTTAAAATTGATTGTGCTGGAAGTAAACAGTGAAAAAAGAAGAGGGGGCCACTACTATGTTTTGGCTGGACACTATAAAGGATGACACCAGGATGACTGTGGCAGATCTGAAGGAGGTAGTGTTAGACAGAAGGGCATGGAAAGTGCTAATTCCTAGAGTGGCTGAGGGTTGGACACAACTGAATGGCTGACGATGACGAAAAGATAATGTGATTACATTACATGATTGTAATGTAAGACAGAAATAATTGGAATGGAGCAGGTATTGCTCCACTAAGCACTGCTCTTGTAATATTAGAAGTATTATTTTATATTCAGAAAATTAAAGTGCTGCTTGTTGCCGTTGATGGGATTTGCTTAATCTTGATATTAATGAGGTAGCTAATAATTCCTTGTGTGTCCAATCACACTTGGCCAGTAAAAAATTATATTCTATTCTAATAGTTAAACTCTTGATTTGTAACCAATATCACGGTTACATTTTATTTGCTTAGCCTTTGCCTAATCCCAGCCCCAGCAATCTAATTCTATTCATACATCTATGCTCAGATTGTTTTCCAATGTAAGATAAATAAGTTTTAAATTACTCTTTCAAAAACAACAACATCATTCTGTGCTGAAGACTTAATGGCACTAAGCTTAGGGCAGATACTTTGAGACTTTCCAGAGTTCTGGATCAATAGATTTTCTCAACGTATCAGTGGTAAAGAACTGTGGGAGTGGTAGTCAAAAACATTTGGTAGACACATTGGAGGTTTTTAAGAAGAGATTGGACAACCATTTGTCTGAAATGGTATAGAGTTTCTTGCCTGAGCAGGAAGATTGGACTAGAACAGAGCCCCCCAACCTTTTGGGCACCAGGGACTGGTTCCATGGAGAAAGGTTCTTCTGCGGACCAAAGGGGGCGTGGTTTTGCTTACTGCCTGCATCCCACGGACGGGGCTTCGCTTGTTTGAATATACCAGTTATTGGTTTGCCACAGCCCATTGCTGGTCCATAGACTGGGGATTGGGGACCTCTGGACTAGAAGACCGCCAAGGTGCCTTCCAACTCTGTTATTCTTTTATTATATTAACTCTAGATCTAGATAATATTTTATTTTTATTAGGACTGTTATGGTCTGATTGAATTTGATATATGATTAAAGGAAAATAATAAGTTCTAAGCATTCAAAATCTTAGAACCAATCTTCTGTTTCTTCCACATCGGCTAATGACTATCTTCCAAACCACCTTGCCTTTAGTTAACTAGATATTTGGGGCAGGGGTGAAATCCATTTTTTTTTTCTCTACAAGTTTGTGGGCGTGGCTTGGTGGGCGTGGCAGGAGAAGGATACTGCAAAATCTCCATTCCCTCCCCTCCTGGGAGAAGGATATTGCAAAATCTTCATTCCCACCCCACTCTGAGGCTGCCAGAAGTGGTATTTGCCGGATCTCTGAACTAGTCAAAATTTCCGCTACCAGTTCTGCAGAACCTATTAGAACCTGCTGGATTTCACCCCTGATTTGGGAGTAATATCTTGCCCTCGAAGTGAATTTCACCAAAGATTTCTCTCTTCTTTTCTTTGCTTTTCTACTTTAGCAAATACTATTAATAAATAATAAATACTAATGCTAAATACTAATTTATTTCATTATTTCTCAACATATGAATGATAAAGAACTGTGGGTTTGTTAGAAAAAAAACGTTTAGTAAATGTAATTTTAACCATCTTTGCTTCTTTTTAAATTTTCAGCATGAAATTTGTTTGCACGTTTCCACACCAATTTATATTATTTAAAAAGTTGATACGCTGCAAATATTTTTGCATGCATTTCTTTTGTATGCATTATTTGTGCTGATCTATGCACTTTTGTGAACACTTTCCCTGATAACATTTTTTTAAAAAAAAAATCTCTATGTTGCCCTGTTTCCTATAAGTGCAGTTTGTGTGCAGTTTCCTTAATGTATACAAATGGGTATTTTGGCAAAGCGTATGAGACAATGGAGAGAAGTTTGATAAACACTTTCAAATAAGTTGGGTAAAGGCATCTGAATGCAAACATTTGCAATTGTGGTTTCCTTCGACATTGAGCTCTGAGTAAAACATTGTGCTTTCTTTCTGGCCAGCAAATGTTAGTAAAGTGGCCTTTAGATGGGTTGACTTCAATAGAACAACATTATTAGTATCTTCATAGCATACAGAACAGTAGTGGTTTGCAAAATCCATCACTACTGGTTTGCTCATGCACATGCGCTCACACACAATGCTTCTGCCCATGTGCAGAAGCATCCGGCATGGGTGGGCAGAGCCTCCCGCCACCGCTGCCAGTTCACCTATCCGGGTAGAACCAATAGCAACCCATCACTGATACAAAATATTATTCTAATGAGTATTGCTGAATCTATTTTTACCCTTTATTTAGTATGGCATTATAGCTGTTCATATATGTTTTTAGCTTTCTATGTTTTAAATGCACATTTTCAACATACAATAGATAATCAGAATGTCCTACATCAACTGTTTCTTTAAAAGGAAAAGTTTTTACAAAAGTTATTCTTAGCATATGCTACAATGGTGGCCAAAATTGTGGAAACATTTTGGGGAAAAGTGTATTTTCTAAAACTAGCTAATAACACCACTTTTTTTTGGATAGTGCCATAAAATTATATATCAATGGAAAGATAATTTAATTAAGAATGCAATGCAATAAATTTTATGAAGGATTTGCTATTAGAATAGCAGTTACAGTATAAAGAAGAAATGTGAAATACGTAGAAAAATGAGTTATAAAAAAATTATCGGCATAGAAATAAAAAAAGATGTACAAAAATTATCATGTCAGTTAATATTTAGTTGGATAACCTTTACCATAAATCACAGTCTTACAACGTCTTCCCATGGAGTGAACCAAGTCTTTTAGTTCTGCAGCTGTTATAATGTGAAACCAAATTGAATGATGGCTTCTATTAACTGGGTTTTAATGCTGGGTCGCTTCTGACTAACAAGTTTCTTTAGTCGGCTCCATAGATTTTCAATTGGGTTAAGGTCTGGGCTATTCCCAGGCCATTCCAGCAGTGGAATAGGATTATCTTGAAACTCCCCCCCCCAAAAAAGTGGTGTTATTAGCCACCAAACTTCAAAAATACACTTTTCCCAAAAGATTTCCACAATTTTGGTCACTTCTGTAGTATCCTTGAGAAAATGGAAGAAAACAATTGTACAGCATAGCGCAGCGACAACATAAAAGGTTTGATTAGTGCATCAATTGTAGTATACCTTTCTTGTTTATTCTCATTCTGTTTAAGGAGTTTCCTTTTATCCAAGCAGTTCTGAACACAGAAAATAATAGACTAAAGCTTAATACACATTTTTGACTTTGCAGACAATTTCTGTACTTACTCAAAGCAACAGTTCAAGTATAAAGAAAGCCATGGTGGCAGGTTTAGAGAAGATTCATGCTGTTACATGGAAAATAAGCTTTAAAAAAGTTAACCTTTGTCTTTTTAATCTTACAGTCAGGGATTTTAGAGAAAAGATAAAGCACTGTAGGAGTCCTAGACAATTCATGACCCATTGGAACATTTTTCAGAGATATTTCCTTATCTAAACAGAGAAACAGAATGAACCTAGGAAGTAAAGAGCTGTAGTGGTGCAGTGGTTAGAATCCAGTATTGCAGGATAACTCTGCTCACATTGCCAGCAGTTTGATTCCTTTGATCCTGACTGGCTCAAGGTTGACTTCCATTCTTCCGAGGTCGGTAACATGAGGACAGATTGTTGGGGGTGATATGCTGACTCTATAAACAGCTTAGAGAGGGCTTTAAAGCACTGTGAAGTGATATGTAGGTCTAAGTGCTATTGCTAGAAAAGGCAACAGGAGTGGGAGCGACGACTAACTTCCTACTGGATTCCCTGTTGACGTTGTTTGTGGGAAGCTGGCAGGAAGTGTCAAAAATCACTCCTCCTTAGCTGACCTGCAGAATTGCCTACCACTTTGCTGGTAGACAGAGAACAATTTTTGTCACCCATGACAAAATCGGCACCCACTCCTCATCCTGGCATGTTCCCAGCATGTTCCTCACAGGAAGGAAGAAGGCTCACATGTCGACTGCTAACAAACCCCTTGAGAGCCCTGTGTCACCAACAGCCACACCCCAGGCCTTCCCTCACAGCCTTCCCTCCCTACCATCATTCAATTGCCAATTGCCACAAACCTTGCTGTCCTTGCTGTCAACAAATCAACACAAAGCCAAAAGGGAGGCAGAAAAGTGGGCAGGGATATGCTTCTCCCATCTTTGCCCACGGGTTTCTGGGAAGTGAAATCAGAAGGTGCAATGGTACTAAAGTGACCACAATGTTGTCAAATTTTTATTTCTATAGGAGTCATGGGTCCTAGTTTTGAAAGCCTTCTGTGTACAAGCCATATGAGGCACCTTAGTTCAAGAAATGTTGCCCTATGGACTGTTTCACCCAGTTAAACGTAAGAGTTTTATACAAATGCACATAAGAGTTTTAGTAGTGTTTAAATTTCATTGAACATAAGAAAAGTAAAACAGATGTGCGGAGAAAAAACAAGTGATATGGGAACTAAAAGTTAACTGGTGTTCCATTCAAAATAGTGGTGGGTTTCTACTGGTTCTCCTGGTAGCGGTAGTGGTAGCGGCAGCGGCAGGAGGCTCCGCCCACCTGCCCACCCACCCGAACATCATCACAGATGCTCTGTGCATGCGCAGAAGGTTCTGCACATGTGCAGAAGCACCACACGCAAGTGAAGCAAGCATACGCATGCACGCGCTCAGTTCCGAAGCGGTAGCAAAAGTAAGTGAAACCCACTACTGATTCAAAAAACATTTATATGAGCAAAAAGTTCATAAACTTCAGACTGCATATAATGGTGGTATATGTGTATATTTCTATAAACTTTAAAAACATATAGTGTCATAATAACATATCCCTTAAGGCAAATTTTATATCCGGCGACTTAATGGGTATGTCATGTAGTTTTCATGGCAATAACATGGGGGTGACTTGTCACTTTCTTCTTTCAGAATTATTTTCATCTTCCCAATTTAGTCTCCAGCTTTTGTTAGTAGTATTTGTTGGTGCTCTCTTGTCCAACTGGTAACTAGGTCCTATTATGATAGTTGCTCAAGATCATTAATGTCATTGTCAGCTAGGAAAAAAATGTATTGCCAGCAGACAATGCTAAAGAATTTCTCTCTAGCCTTCAATATTTTCTACAGAAAAAAGTTTGTATCTAAAAGAAGAATTCAATTATATAAACCATATCTGAGATTGAAAAGGACAGAGCCGATAAATATGAACTATTGTTAATGTCAACAGGAATCATTTGTGTTAGATCGGCGCAGGAAAGAAGAAGTGACCAGCAGGGTTCAAGTAACAAGTTTTAATAACAAGAACTGAACAGACTGTGCGCTGCCGGAGCTCTCCTTATATACACTCCGGCAGACGCACCGCCCACTGACAGGGATTCAAAACTCCCGCCGAAAGGATCTTCAGCCAATCCCAGGCGGATGCCCTTATAAGGACATAACACTCCTCCCCCCTAGTTCTTAGTCAGTCGATCAGGGAAATAGTCACTAAGATAAACAGGACGTCTACGTGCCCGCGTAGACCTGCGCAGTTCACAGTCAAGATGGACACTCTCCCGGACGGAGGGTGTCTGCTCTGCTCGGGGCTTCTTTCCCGGTGCCGGGCTGGATCTGGCCGTCGAGGACGCGGGCACTGTGTCCGAACCTCCGGCCGGGTCACGGACCTCCGCCTGCGGGCGATGCTGGTCTGCCTCGTTCCTGCACGGATCGTGGAGCCGCCGGTGTGGATCCCTGCTCTTGACCGGTCCGGAACTCCTGAGCCACGGTAGGTCCCTGGGTCTCCCTCGGGTTCCCTCTGGGCTGGGGTCGCGCCGGTCTGGGTCAGGGTGCGAGTCCAGTGGTGGTGGTTGGGTTAAGCCCCCGGGTTCTCCGGTCGAGTCCGGCTTACTCCCGGGGCGGCAGGCGGACGGAATTGGTGACTGGTCGGCTCTGTCGGGGTGGCGTAGGCCTACCTTGCAGGGGTGGTGTAGGCCCTCTCTGCGCGGTTGGTCTGGTGGTGGTGCCGAAGGTTCCCTCTGGCCGCTGGGCTGCTCGACCTGGTCGGGTTGGTGTTGGCCTGCCCTGCCGGGGTGGTGGAGGCCTTCCTTGCAGGGTTGGCTTTCTGCGCGGTTGGCGGGTTGTTGTAGGGCCTCCTGGAATGTTGGCTGGAGGTCCCCATCTCTGGGCTGCCGGTTGCCCACTTCGCAGGGTTGACGTTGGCTTCCCCTGCTGGGTTGTCCCCGGTCTACTTGCCTTGCCGGATCTGGTATTAGGTTGGGTGCCGGGGTGTTTGTTCTTCCCTCGGGTCGCCGGTCTCCCTCGTCTGGGTGGTTTAGGCCTACTTCGCCAGGGTGGTTTTGGCCTGCCTCGTCGGGGTGGTTTAGGCCTACTGCGGCGGGGTGGTTTAGGCCTACCTCGTCGGGGTGGTCTAGGCCCACTGCGCCGGGGTGGTTTAGGCCTACTGCGCCGGGGTGGTTTAGGCCTACCTCGTCGGGGTGGTTTAGGCCTACTGCGCCGGGGTGGTTTAGGCCTACCTCGTCGGGGTGGTTTTCGCTCACTTCCCTCCACCTTTTGCGGAGCTGGTCGAGATGACGTCTCACGATCTGTCCATCGTCCAGCTCAACGCGGTAGGATTTGGGACCGGTTGTGCTGTGTACTGTAGCTTTAAGCCATTTAGGCGAGCCGTGGAAATTAAGAGCGAATACGGCATCACCGACGGAAAACTGGCAAAGTTGGCGACTGGCGGATGCGGGCACCTCAGAGGAGTATTGCGGGTGCAGTCTGTCCAGGGGTGACCGGAGCCTCCTGCCCATTAAAAGTTCGGCGGGGCATTTTCGGGTGGCAGAGTGAGGCGTGATATGCTGGGTAAGCAAAAAAGTGTCAATGCGCTCCTGCCAGTCCCCCGGGCCCATCTTGGCGAGCGACTCCTTCGTGAGGCGCACCATCCGTTCAGCCTGCCCATTTCCAGCCGGTCTGTAAGGGGCAGAAAGGGCATGGCGAATGCCCAAGCCAGCCAGGAAAGCTTCCATGGGCACGGACGTAAGTTGGGGCCCGTTGTCTGAGACCAGAACGTCGGGGAGTCCATGGGTCGCGAAGAGGCGCCGGAGGGCACGGATGGTAGCTTCCGTTGTGGTGGATGCCATGGGGACGACTTCCAACCACTTGGAGTAGGCATCAACCACGATGAGGAGGTGGTGCCCATGAATGGGGCCAGCAAAGTCTATGTGAATGCGCGACCAGGGGGAGCTCGGAGTCTCCCAGGGCATCGGGTCAGATTGAGGCGGGGCGGCTCTGACTTCTTGGCACGGGCTACACCTGGCGACCCAATGTTCAATGTCTTTGTCCAGTGTCGGCCACCAGACGTAGCTCCGTGCCAGGGCTTTCATCCGGACTATGCCCGGGTGTCCTTTGTGCAGCGCAGGAAGAGTCCTTCGTTGAAGAGTGCTGGGAATCAGCACCCTATCTCCCCATAGTAAACAGCCGCGCATGGTGGACAGCTCCCCTTGCTTGCGGCTGAACGGGATGAAGTCGTCGCTGTCAATTCGAGTCGGCCAGCCTCTCAGGACCCAGGAGTGGACTTGCCGGAGGATGGGGTCAGCTCGCGTGTGCGTCGCTACGTCGGCAGATGTCACCGGACAGTTGCTGTCGTTGTCAATATGCAGCAGCTCGAGCGTGGGGGCCGGGTCTTCCACGGATTCGGCGGATGGGCACCTGCTCAACGCGTCGGCGTTCGCGATGGCTTTACCAGGCTGGTGGACGAGGCTGTAGGAGTAGCCGACGAGGAAAATGGACCAGCGCGTCATCCGGGGGGACATGAAGGCTGGGGTCTGCTTGTCCCCTGCTAGTAGGCCGAGGAGAGGCTTGTGATCGGTGACAATGGTGAATTGCCGTCCATACAGGTATTCGTGGAAGCGCTTCACCCCTGCAACAATAGCCAACGCTTCTTTGTCCAGTTGGCTGTAGTTGCGCTCAGCACTAGACATAGTCTTAGAGAAAAATGCGATGGGGGCTTCACGACCGGTAGGCAGTTCATGGCTGAGCACAGCGCCAACTCCGTACGGGGAAGCGTCACAGGTCAGTCTGAGGGGCAGTGTCTCATTGTATTGAATGAGCACACTGTCAGAGGTCAGAAGTTGCTTAACGGCTCTGAATGCAGACTCTTCCTCACGTCCCCACCTCCAGGAAACCGCCTTCGCCAGCAAGCGATGGAGCGGCTCAGCAACAGTGGCTTTCTGCTGGAGGAAAATAGCGTAGAAGTTAAGCAATCCAAGGAAAGCCTGAAGCTCCGCTTTGTTTTTGGGGCTGGGAGCTTCATGGATAGCTTTAACTTTTGATTTGGTGGGGTGGATGCCAGAACTATCTATCAGATAGCCCAGGAACTCGACTTCCTGTACCCCAATGATGCACTTGTCCCTCCGGACTCTCAAGCCCTTCTCCCTGAAATGCTGGAGAACTAGCCTCAGCCGGTCCAGGAGTTGAGCCTTTGAGTCCCCAGAGACCAGTACATCATCGAAATAAGGCACCACCCCTGGAACGCCTTGGAGAAGGCGTTCCATCATGGATTGGAAAATGCCAGGGGCTGCACTGACTCCAAACTGGAGACGGTTGCACTTAAACGCGCCTCTATGGGTGACAATAGTCTGTGCCTCCGCCGTTTCCTGATCTACTGGCAGTTGCTGGTAAGCCTGGGCCAGGTCCAGTTTTGCAAAAATTTTGCCCTTGCCGAGTGAGTGCAGCAAATGTTGCACTACTGGCACGGGGTATGCGCTCTGCGGCAACGCCTTATTGATGGTCACTTTGTAGTCGGCGCAGATGCGCACAGATCCATCCTGCTTCATGGGAGTCACAATGGGAGTTTCCCATGAAGCATGATCGATGGGTTCCAGGATACCTTGGGCAATCAGCTTATCTAGCTGAGCGTCTACTTTAGCCCGCAAGGCAAATGGAACCCGGCGGGGCTTGAGCCGAATTGGGGTTACCCCCTTGTCCAGATTAAAGGAGATGGGTTTCCCTGAAAAGGTCCCTAACTTACCATCGAAGACTTCTTGGAACTCTCCGATGAGTGAGTCGAGTTCGCCTGAGCTAATCTGGTGGATGCCTCCAATAGAAAGCCCCAGCGGCTGGAACCACTCCACGCCCAGCAGGGTCGGGCGGCTATGCTCCACGACGGTTATGGGAAGCTGGCCCTGGAACTGCTTGAAGGCGATCCGGAGGTTGGTCCGCCCGATGACGCCGATGGGGTTGCCGCCGAAGTCCACCAGCTTGGAGTGCAGAGGTTCAAGTTGGCGCTTGGAGAGATTCGGCTTCAGTCTCTTGACCTGGTGCCAGTCGATGATCGAATAGACGGAGCCTGAGTCGACTTCCATCGTGCACGGCAAGCCTTCTGCCAACAGTGTCACGTGGAATTTTGTGGCACTGTTGGTGCTGGTGAGGGCGATCGTTGTCTGGTTCACAGCGCTGCCATGATAACTGTTGCGGTCGTCGCGATTTTGCTGGATTGAGGACCGTTTGGATGACCTCTGGGAGTCGCGACGACTTTCTGGATTCTGGGGTTTGATCGATTCAGGAACCGGATCAGAGGCTCTGCATGCCTCCGCGATGTGCCCCCTCTTAAGACAGCGTCTGCAGGTGGCATCCCGCCAGCGACAGGATTGGCGGGGATGGTGTCCCTTGCAACTGCCGCACTGAGCGGCGCGGCGGCCATCGTTTTGAATTTCCCGCCTGGGTGGGCGGGAAACTTTCAAAACGGTCGATTCTCCCTCTGAATCTGTTGGAGTGGTCGAGTCGTCGGATGATTCCGATGACGGTTTGCGGATCTTATGGATCCCTCAGGACTGGAGCATGGCAGCAGCGGCGGTCTCGGATGTTTCAGCAGCCGTAGCCTCCTCAAGAACGTCCTTCAGGGACAGTCTTTTTCTGCTCAGGAACTTCTTTTGGAGGTTGGCATCTCTCATCCCGAAGACGATCCCGTCGCGTAAGGCATTGTCAACGTTCTCAAATTCGCAGTTTGAAGTGATTTGACGCAATGCCGCCACAAAGTCTTTAAGCGATTCGCCTTCCTTCTGATTACGTTGGCGGAATGTAAAGCGATTCGATATGGGGGTGCCCGTTGGTGCATAGTGGTCTTGCAGGGCAGTCTGCAGATCCACCCAGGACATGACTTCAATGTCCCTGGGTGCGACGAGGTTGACGGCGAGTTCCAAAACGTCGGAACCGCAGTGAGCGAGGAAGAGAGCCCTCTTCCTCTCGTCGTCTAGGCTGTTGTAGCCGTTTCCCCGGAGGAATTGGCGGAAACGTATCATATACGAACTCCACTTCTCCCGGCTGGGGTTGAAGGGAGCCAGCGAGGCGAACGGCGCTTGCGGCGTTGCCATTTCTCAGACCGCTTCGAGTGACTTCAGCTCGTTATGGCGATCGTGCCACGCGGAGGTTCTTCTCTAGACCTTCGTCGCCAGTGTTAGATCGGCGCAGGAAAGAAGAAGTGACCAGCAGGGTTCAAGTAACAAGTTTTAATAACAAGAACTGAACAGACTGTGCGCTGCCGGAGCTCTCCTTATATACACTCCGGCAGACGCACCGCCCACTGACAGGGATTCAAAACTCCCGCCGAAAGGATCTTCAGCCAATCCCAGGCGGATGCCCTTATAAGGACATAACAATTTGTGTCTTGCATTTTTCATAATTACATGTCTTAAAAGTGTTGCCATGTAATAAACATAGGTTCCTTGGAAACAGGTTGTCTGCTAGCAGCAGAAGTGACCTCTTCCAATGAAACCAATGAACCAGTTAGATAATTTATTTATCACAAGTAGAAGAGTGATTTAAAAGTGAAGAAACAGTATACATAATGTTATAGTTCTGGTAGCTTATCTCTTTGGCAAATCAAAAAAAAATGTTAATAAGACTAATTATGTTAACATTACATGATTAGTAGTGTTAATATTAACACAATTAATACTATATGAACACATTTCAATTATAGCTTTGGATTTATACATGAACATTTGTTAAATTAGCATAATTTTAACATTGCTTCTAATCTGCATTAGAAACCATGATCTGAAGGTAAAGTAGTACATGGCTTGTTCCTGTACCTGTTAATAGCGGTGTTCCCCAAGGCAGTGTTTTAGGTCCAACACTCTTCATACTTTACATAAATGATCTTTGCGATCATATTAAAAGCAACTGTGTTCTCTTCGCTGATGATATTAAACTATTCAACACCACCGACAATGCAACTACTCTTCAAAAAGACCTTGACTGTGTGTCAAATTGGTCTAACAATTCTTCTGTATAGAAGATCCATTGGAGACACAAATAAAATTAATGGAGGAAATTGAGAAATTTGGTAAGGTGGCAGGGCTAAAAATTAACAAAAATAAAACCAAAATTCTAACTAAAAACTTGAATAAAAAACAAACAGAAAAATTAGAACAACAATCGGGACTACAAATAGTAAAAAAAGTAAAATACTTAGGCATAAATTTGACAACTAGAAATATAGCAATTAAAGATAATAATTATGGAGAACTAATACAACAAATCAAAAAAGACCTAGGTAGATGGGGGAATTTTAAACTATCACTATTAGGACGAATAGCGGCGATAAAGATGAACATACTTCCAAGGATCCTCTATCTGTTCCAAACTATCCCAATAAGACTAGAAAAATTTTTTTTTTTACAAATCTGAATAAACTAACAGCAAAATTTATATGGGAAGGAAAAAAATCGAGGATAAATTTAAAAACACTACAAAACAATAGATTAAGAGGGGGTTTTGGCCTACCGGCCTGGGAACTATATTACAGAGCCGCTAGCATAATGTGGATCAAGGATTGGGTTAACTTAGACAATCAAAGGATACTGAAATTAGAAGGACACGACTTATTAAAAGGTTGGCATGCTTACCTATGGAATACAGGAAACAAAACATACAAACATTTTAAAAATCACATAATAAGAAATTCTTTAATTATAACATGGTTGGAAATAAAACGTAAACACTACACAAAAATCCCAGGATGGCTATCTACACTCGAGGCAACAACACATCCGAATATAATGTACCCCAACACAGTAACCACGCAGAAAATAATAAGATACAGAGACATTTTAGATAATGACGGGAAACTCAAATCCCGAGAAGAACTCAGAGATTTAGACATAAAAATTGATTGGTGGCCATACTTGTTGATACAAAACAGATATAAAAAAGACAGGGAGGATGGAGGAGTTGAAATAAAGCCCAATCAACTTGACAAACTATTAGAAACAAAAGAAGGAAAATTAGTCTCAAAGATTTATAAATACTTACTTGAATTTGACCAAGCAGAAAATATAGTCAAGGGCCAAATGATAGCCTGGGCCAGGAATATTGGAAGGAGTATAAAATTAGAAGAATGGGAAACTATTTGGACAAATAATTGTAAAATAACTAAAGCAGTAACATTTAAAGAAAATCATTATAAGATGTGGTATAGATGGCACCTGGCTCCAACTAGGTTAGCGAAAATGTACCCAAACTGTAGCCCGATTTGTTGGAAATGTAGACAAACCCCAGGAACATTTTATCACCTTTGGTGGTCATGCCCAAAAATAAAAAAATTCTGGACAAAGATTCGAAAATGGATAATAGAAATAACAGAAGAAAATTTAGACTTAAAGCCCGAAATTTTTCTACTAGGTATATTTAAAAAAGAAATTAAAAAAGAAATAAAATATATCATATTACATATAATTACAGCAGCAAGAATAACCCTAGCCCAGTATTGGAAATTAGGAGAGTTGCCAACAGAAGAACAAATAATCCAAAAAATATATTGGTGCGCAGAGATGAATAGACTAACTCTTAAATTAAAAAACAAGGAAGACTCATGCTACTATCAAATTTGGAATAGATGGCATACATGGATTGGAAAACAAGGGGGAAAAAAATAGATGATAAATACATCGAGAGATTAAAATTAATAAAACTACACCGTCAATATAAAAACACCATTGTAAATGGAAATAAATGTTTATATATGATTATATATTGAATTGCTATAGATAGAAAGCTTTTGCATAGTAAATAATAGAACAAAAATAACACTGAAATGTACTTTGATTTTAGTTTTAAGACTGTTTTTACGACTTTTGACTTTGTTGTTTTTTATCTGTTTATATTCAAATAAAGTTGTTTTTAAAACTCAAAAAAAAAAAACAAATTGGTCTAACAAGTGGCAACTTCAAATCTCAACCAACAAATGCTCTGTCTTGCACATTAGCAAAAAAAAGTCAGAACATTAAATACAAGCTAGATGAACATGACCTTGTACATGACTCTCACCCTGTCAAGGACCTTGGGGTACTCATTTCTAAAGATCTAAGTGCCAAAGCCCACTGTAACAACATTGCCAAAAAGGCATTAAGAATTGTTAACCTAATCTTGCTGAGCTTCTTCTCTGGTAATATTGTACTACTAACTAGAGCCATCATGTGCCAAAAATGGGGGGAGCACTGGGGGTCGAGCGTGCACATGCCAACACCCATAATTCAATGTTCCCCACCCCCCTGTGCATGCACGTGCAATCCCCCACACTCCCCCCACTTTTGGCATGTGTTGGCACAGTGGGTCCAATAGGCCTGTTTTTTGCCCTCCCGAGGCTCCAGAGGCTTTCTAGGAGCCTAGGGAGGGCAAAAACGGCCTTCCCCACCTCCCCAGAGGCCAGAAACTGCCTGTTTTCCAATTTCCGGTGGGGCCAAAAGACCCGAAAATCAGCTGGCTGACGTACACATGCATGTTGGAGCTCAGCTAAGACAATGCTCGCGTGCCCACAGATATGACTCCATAGGTTTGCCATCACGGAACTAGAGCATACAAAACATTTGCTAGGCCAATTCTTGAATACAGTTCATCTGTCTGGAACCTGCACTGTATATCAGACATAAATACAATTGAGAGAGTCCAGAGATATCCTCCATTCCTCTACCCACAATAAAATTCCTTTTTACTCTTACTTTTTTCATGTATTCAGATTATGTTTATACTTTTACATGTTATCTTATATATGCTTGACAAATAAATAATTAAATAAAATATCTGCCTTATTCCACTGGAAAAGTATTTTTAATCATGTACTGAATATTATCAGTTGAAATAATTCAGACTTAAAAAGCTTACATTTGGTTAGGCCCCGCTTAGACTTCTGTGAGTGAACTTACATCCAAGTATGTGAACAAGCAATCTCAGAACGAAAGATGGTTTCAGTACGGAACTGAAAACACCTTTCATCAAATTTTCCAGTAGTGATTACCGATGCAGGGGAAAGAGAGTATAAACGATACAATAAAGAAAATTATTTATGTTGTTATATAAATGATACAGCTGAGCTCTGACATCATATATATTGCACAGAAACAACTGTCTGTTGCTCATCATAGTTTACATTTCCCAGCTGGGCTCTTTCCTTAGGGATTATCAATCCATTTACTATAGTAAATGCTGGAATCCTGATTACTATCTAAAGTTCCTTATGCTTGTTATATTCACAATAGTGATCTGAGTCTACTGTGAAAATACCATCTGGAATCCTGGCAAGGAATACTGAATTACAAACACCAGCCTTCCTTCCTTCCCTCCTTCCTTCCTTCCTTCCTTTTTCTTTCTTTTTTGTGAAACATCAGATATGACGTGTTGCCTTTTATTATCCAAATAATCTTGGTTTTTTTTATTTCACATTGTTGTGCACCATGATGATAATATTGTGAACAGATGATAACAATAATGTTGCACATACTGGCAATAGACCACAATCATGATATAAAAATAAATTTCATTGATTATTTTCATTGACTTGAAGATCAAACCATCCAATACTATGCTATTTTCCCAAGATCAAAGGGAAACCGAATTGCAAAGTGAAGACTATAGAAAATTCAGTAAAACTATAGCTTTAATCTTTAAAGTAATGTTTCTAGAATAGATCTACTGATTGATTCAAAGCCTATTTCATTGAATAGGAGAAAGCTAAAAAGTTGAAAAAGCAAACTGACTTTCCAGAAAAATAGCAAAAAGCAAATCAGCAATTTGAGCAGCATAAACAATGGCCCCATTTGCAATGTAGCATGATTTCCATAAACTAAGGTGACCAATCATCCTCCTTTAGGGAGGACAGTCCTTCTTTTGTAAGTTCTGTCCTCTCTCAAAAAGTGTCCTCCTACATGTCCTCCTTTTCGATATTTGAAAACTAATCTGTAAATCTCCATATTCGATCAATGCAAGCCGATCCATTGCATGTGATGTGACGAATTTGTATTTGACGTGACGATTCGCCAAGGCTCGGTACAGTGTGGCGAGATGCGATTATGAGACATATGCGCTCTGCACAGGAGAATTGTTTTGAGAGAGTGTGCCACACGCAAGAGTGTGCCACGCACAAGTGGCTGTTTACTTCTTACTGAAACACGACACTACACACACACACACGTCCTCCTTCTGATTGTAAAAAAGTTGGTCACCTTACATAAATTGACATTCACATAAGCAAGAGCTGAAAGGTTTTGCCTCAGGTTTGGTACCTCACATTTCTTTTTGGATTATTGTTAAACAATAACAAAAAAAGGAAAGCTACCACCTTTGATTGATTTCCAATAAATAAGGATCTAGTTTGCTTTGCAAAAAAATAATAGAATACATAAGAATCAAAAGTCATTGATTTCATTCAATTTGATTTCATTTCTCTTTTATATATGGAAAAAGTGACAGGTGCAATTCCGTAAAGACAAGAGCAGACTTCTTTATTTAATAATTTGTACTTCTATTTCCCTTTCCTCTGCCAAAAATGGAAATTAACCCTATTCATTAGGGTTAAATAGGGATTAAGCAGTGAATCCAGTTCTCTATTCAATTCTTTCATCGTAATAACAGTGGCCAGCTCAATAATCAAATTATTTTTAAGAGAAACAAATATAAATAGTGGGAGTAGAACATTTCCATTTTCAGGTACAAACAAATGAGCTGCTGAGTGTGAAGAGGCCACATTTTATCCCAAGAAGTGATTTTTTTTTCTTTTTGCCAAATGTGATACTGCTTGCCTTACTGAGATCCAGAAATTGTAAGACTGATGTCACTGAAGAATTTTACATCATATGAAGTCCTCCAGCATTTATTCTGAAAACAAATGACGATTTTTTTTTAAAAAAAATGCAGCTTTACTTTTCTCTTTAAAAGTTCAGGTAGACACTTTCCCTTAGGAAACAATTTCAGAGAATTTTCTTCACACGAAATTTCATGAAAACAAAATACCCCTTCAAAGCTTTGCATGCCGCAAGGAGTTATTTAAAATAATATTTTTGAAATTTACTTTCTTTTTTGAATTTAGAAAGTAGTTATTTTGCATTGATTTGAAATTGGTAATCCCTAGCATAGAACAAGATTTTTTAAAATAATAATCGATAAATGAAAGATATAACTTTAGGCTGTCTATTGAAGAGGCTTACCAAATAATAAGAACCTATCAGAACCTGCTGAATTTCACCCCTGCAACAGAGGCCATGTTATGAACAATGTCTATGGTCTATCCAACCTGTTAGATGGCACTGAATTATATTCCATAGTGTTTCCAAGGCTATTAGATAGAAATTGAAAAAGTTTGTAACCTAAGTAGGGTAATCAGATCATATTCCACAGATCCCTATCTCAGTCTGTTTAATCATCAACTATAAAGGTTTTGCTTCCAATTATATGTAGCATTTCATTAACAAGCTTTGGTAAATTTCTGATGTGATCATGCAGAAATTCTTGTTTTAGAAAGCATGGCAGTAATTGAATGCTATGGAAATTAATGTTTCTTTTTGTTGAAAACCAAGACTGCTCATAGGGAGAGGAAAAGAGCAAGTTTGTAAAAACAATTAAATGAACATTTGGGAGGAGAGCAGGAGAAAGCTATTAATTCACCAACAGATTTCTTTGAACACTGTATCAACACTGATTTATAATTATTTTGTTGCCACTTTTTATTTCATCTTTAATTATACTGTCAGGGGACACTTCTCCTGCTGTTCAGCTATGGACAGGATAAGATGCCTGCCTTTTGTTTTATATTCAACACATGCCATTCCTCTACTTTATGCCCACAATAGATAAACTTGTTCTTAATTCCACTTCAGTCCCAAATGTAAAATTAGTTTAAGTGGGCCTCAGCTATTGAAATTACAAAATTGTGTTGGACAACATCTGGAGTGGATTTAAAGCTGGAAATGGGGACCCCATACTAATAGCAATCAAAATCAGCAGGCAAATCAGAAAGCCAGATGTTAGGCTGAAGTCAAACCAGTTTAGAAATAAAATCATTTAGGTATTTTATCCTCTTGACGTGTTTGTTAGTTAGCTTGGTGTTGGGTTTTTTTTTTTAGAAATCTTCTTTCCCACTACCTGCTAAAATGGTACTTTGAATTTCTGTTTAATGCAATACATTGTGGTTTTTAATATTAAAAATATTTAATATTTAAATTTTCTCTAAATTTTCTCTAAATTGATAGAAAAAGGTTTAAAGGTTTAAAGACCACTGCACTGGCTCCCAGTGGTCTTCCGGGTGCGATTCAAGGTGTTGGTTACCACCTTTAAAGCGCTCCATGGCATCGAACCGGGTTACCTTCAAGACCATCTCCTGCCACCAATAGCCTCCCACCGGCCAGTCTGCTCCCACAGAGAGGGTCTCCTCAGGGTGCTATCGGCCAAATTATGTCAGCTGGCGACACCCAGGGGGAAGGCCTTCTCTGTAAGAGCTCCTACTCTCTGGAATGAACTGCCCCCAGAATTACATAAAATCACTGACCTCCGTGTATTCCGCTGTGCCCTCAAAACCTTTTTGTTCCGCCAGGCCGGGCTATCGATGTGAAGATTTTTAAATTGGTTTTAATCTGGGATTTTTAAATTTGGGGTTTTATATTGAGCCAAATTATTTAATATTTTTAATTTTAACATTGTTATTTGTCTTGTGCTTTTAATTAGGCTGTGCACAGCGCTGAGTCCTTCGGGAGAGGGGTGGTATAGAAATAAAATTATTATTATTATTATTATTATTATTATTATTATTATTATTATTATTAAAATAGTAAATGCTTCTAGCATTCAAAATGTCAGAAACCTGAACCTTGCTAGCAGTAATATATAAAATTGCTGGATGTTATGTTTATGGGCCCTCCCATCTGTATATATGATTTATTGTCTAAATGTTCAAAAACAACGTTTAATTAAAAAAAAATAGCATGATTGTGTTCAGTCTTCTTAAGTAAGGAACCTGGTACCCCTAACTATTAAAAGTAAAATCATATACAAGTGTTCATTTATTATTTCCAATCTGTTGATTGTGTATTTTTTTCTGGATATGTAATCTTCTTTGTAAAACATAAAAGAAAGAGGAAAATGTTTTGTAGTTTCTTTATTAGCACTAATTTTTAGATAAGGAAAGTGGGTCTCACAAATGTTTCAAGGATATGTAAGTTAAGTAATGTCAGTTAAGTCCCAAAATACCTTGTTTATACATTTTTTTTTAAAAAAAAAGTCAGGCAATGGAGCAGAACATTATAGCGGTATCGTTTTGAATTGCTGTTTCATTGGAACTGAATCAGGAAAATATTTATTTTCCAGTTGTTCTCATCCAAGCATGAATGAACTTGTCAGAATATTTTTCTGCTCTATCTCCATTCAAACTGGAGATAGAGCAGAAGAATGTTTATGTGCCAAATAATTTTATTTTGCCCTCACAAGATCTTTGAACTAAAATTGTTTAACATTTGGTACTGTACAAAACTAAGATCAGGCATTTTATTTATTTTTTTTATTTCCAGTAGGAATTTCTAGCAAGTTAAACTGCACCAGAAGAAGTCACTTGACAAAAAGGTTTTAGGAATTGTAATTAGAACTGTGGAAAACCTACAAGCTACACTGATTTATCTCTTAAACCAGGGGTGTCAAACTCATGTCGTCATGGTGTTGTCACATGATCTATTGCAGCTTTTTTCCCCTTCGCTAAACTGGGCATGGATGTGGCCAGCACATCATGCATCCAGCCACAGGCCACAAGTTTGACATCCCTGCCTTAAACTGCCAAATATTCCAGATGTCAAGAAATTCTTTTAGTATTTACATGTGTAAATACTAGAATTTACACAGTAGAATTACAATGCTAATTTTATTTTTAAAACAGTTGTTTCAGGACACTTTAAAGAATATTTCATTTTCTAAGAGTTATTTCGCATGGCGAGACTAGAAAATTTCACTAGTGAGTTTTAAGTAGGTAGATCTTCAGTTTCAAAAACGTGAATTTCCTTTGGATTTTTTTTGCCTTACATTTATTGCTTTCTACTTGCCTTTTTGCAGATATGAATATGTCAAGCAAACCAGCACATTGGCTCTGCTCCCTCAATGCATTTAACTCAGGTCAGATCTCCCTATCAAATATTATAGCAGCAGACATTCACAATATCTGGATCAAAAAATCGTTAGCAGATAGAGAATCAACATTCATTTTCTCCAAGAAGTGCCAAAGAGCAGTTCTTGGGAAAACCACATAACACCAGTAACTCCTTCTCTATATGTGGCTTAGCCACTACAGTCAATTAGAAGGGAATGGTACGTTCTATACTGCCAATGAGTTTTATAATATAGAGTTTGCTTTCACAGTTTCTCTCCCTTTCTGGCTTTTTTTCTTTGAAGTTTTTTTTCTTTTTTGTGCTTTATACAAAACACATGGACGACTGTGTTAAATGTGTACATAATTGCATTCATTTCAAGTTAAATTTGAAGTAGAGTACTAAACAACTTTCTCAATTTATATTAATTTTTCTAAATTCTTACTCCAAGTGCGTTCAAAGCTCTTTATGTTTAAGTATGTTAAAATATGCTGGCAATTTTTAAAGATGCTTAAAGATGAAATAAATAAAGATGAAATAAATCTTCTTCTACACTATTAAGTCTCTTTTATAATGCTCAGTGATCTTTCAGATGCTTTGCTTGAACTTTCAAGCAGTATCACCTTAAATATATAAAAGCCTAAACAGCTAATTATTGTCTCTCTTTATGTAGCAGTAAAACTAAAATGAAATTTCCCACTGAGTGTCCTGGATAGAGAAGGGATTTCAGAAATGCATTTGAAACCACTTCTGCTTTTCAGCAAATTCAAAAACTACTTAGTTGTCAGTAGAGACTGACAGACCTCCTTCACTGAAAGGCAAGAATAAAGCTTTTACAAAAGGAAGTTACGTGAGGCAAATCAAACAGAATTGTTTATTACAATCATAAATTCAGATACAGTAAAATTTCAAATAATAGAACCTTTCTCAGCCTTTTAGCTAAGATCAAATCTCATATGTGATGCAAAGAATTTGCCATATATATTAATGTACAGGCTGGAAAATCCTATAATTGCACTTCTGTAACTGTCTGGTTTGGTTCTGCTTCCCAACAAGACAGACACAAACTTCAGAGGATAATTAGAACTGCATAAAAAACAATTGCTATCAAACCTGCCTTCCATTGAGGACCTGTATACTGCACGAGTCAAAAAGAAGGCTGTGAAAATATTTACAGACCCCTTGCATCCTGGACATAAATTGTTTCAGCTCCTACTCTTCTATTCTAACTGGAGGCCATCCAGCGCAGATTCATATATCATACTAGAAAGGAGCAGTTAATTCTAAACCACGATTTTTATGCAGCCCTAGTTCAATGAAATCACAATCTACTAGTTTCTAGGCTTTTTTTCTGGCAGCCAGCAAACTCTGACTGCCAGAAAAGAAAAAAAGCCTAGAAACTAGTGGATTGTGATTTCACTGAACTAGGGCTGCATAAAAATCGTGGTTTACATAGGAAGAACCTGGCTAAAGAGAAATACATATATATATTAATGTATATCTTTATAAGATATACATTTTAAGAGCCTGGTGGTGCAGTGGACTAAGTGCTGTTAAAGTAGCATTTAAGTTGCCAGCTGGAGATGAGCACTGCCCCCTAGTATATTGTTGCATAATAAGTAAGGGTAAAGGTTCTCCTTGCATATATGTGCTAGTCATTCCTGACTCTAGGGGGCGGTGCTCATCTCTGTTTCAAAGCCGAAGAACCAGCGCTGTCTGAAGCCGTCTCTGTGGTCATGTGGCTAGCATGACTAAATGCCAAAGGTGCACGGAATGCTGTTACCTTCCCACCAAAGGTGGTCCCTATTTTTCTACTTCCATTTTTTATGTGTTTTCAAATTGTTAGGTTGGCAGAAACTGGGATAAGTAACGGGAACTCACCTCATTATATGGCACTAGGGATTCGAACCGCTGAACTGCCAACCTTTCGATCAACAAGCTCAGCGTCTTAACCACTGAGCCACTGCGTCCCCCTCATTGTTGCATAATATTACCCTCAAATTAGCATTTTACCCTGCTTTCTTTTCTGAACGTCACACACATATCCTCATTCCAAGTGCTACAAGTGCTATTTTAATTATGCCATTTACATTCATCAGTCTTTGTCTGTCATTCACCACTGCTTTTATCACTCTCATGGGAACATTTTGTAGATTTTAATTTCTCTTCCTTCCCTTCCCCCACTATCTTTGTCAGTCCTGTTAAATATTTGTCACGAAAGCAAAAAAGATGCAGATAATTCTTTTCTCTATTTCCAAACACCCACTGATAATGTTGATTTCTTTTTATTTGTTTTGGTGCTTCTGCTCTCCTGTCTCATTCCCTTTAAATGCACGCCCATGATTTCTTCCCTTTCAATTCTTATTTTCAATTCCATTACGCCTCTCTTGCACTATTGCAGAAGTCTGAATCACAGCATTTAGCAAGGTCTCCTTGGCAGCTTTGCCCTTTGTCTCCCTAAAGTGTATTATTTCTGCTTTTCTTAAGATTGATAAAAGTTGCATTGTCTCCTTGATCTTTCCAGGTTCAATGTTACATTTCATTAAATAGCACTTCTTGTAATTGCAAATTGATATCACTGTGCTAAGATTTTCTTTTTCTGTTCCAGGCAATTGTTCAATAGTTTTGTCTGAGTATTTTCATTTAAGTCAAGATAAAGACTCAAGTATCTTATGACCATAAATTCTCTCTTTAATTAAAACAGGAATTAATGTAAAAATTCTCTGTATGCATGAAGCTAACAAATTTAATCAAAACAAATATTTCCAGATATATTTGATTCAACAAAAAAAGAAGGAAAGGATATTATCATGTGGATTAATGTTAATATTTGCAAGTTTACAAGATCGCCTTCTGCCACCGATAGCCTCCCACCAGCCAGTACGTTCTCACAGAGAGGGACTCCTCAGGCTGCCGTTGGTCAAATTATATCAACTGGCGACCCCCAGGGAGAGAGCCTTATCTGACGGGGCCCCCACCCTATGGAATGAATTGCCCCGAGCGATACATAGGATCCTCGACCTCCGTACTTTTCGCCTTGCCCTTAAAACTCTACTATTCCAACAGGCTAAGCTGACAAAATAAGTGAAATTTTAATTGGGTATTTTAATTTTGGGTTTTTTTAAAAAAAGTTAGGGCCAAATTATTTAATTCGTTTTGAACTTTTTTAAATTTATGGTATATGTTGTTTTATTCTGGCTGTACACCACCCTGAGTCCTATGGGAGAAGGGCAGTATAAAAATTTAATTAAATAAATAAATAAAAAATAAAGTACAAGTAGCTCACACATTGTAGGGGAACAGGAGGCTGAGCTGGGGGCAGGAGTTAAATGAATCATCAGTTTAGAGTCGCTGAGTGACCACGTTGGGTGTGATCATGTGGCCAGCATGATTCTATGCCGAGTCACATGGAACACTGTTACCTTCCCACTGAAGTGGCTACTCACTACTCACATGCTTTTGAACTTCTATGTAGTCAGGAGCTGGAGAAGGAATGAGGACAGAAATGCTGGGCTTGTCAGTTGGAAAGTCTTGGGTGTTGAACCGTGTCTCACAATTTTCTAGCCAACAAGTCCAGTGTCTTAACCTCTGAGCTATCGCATCCTCCATTGACCTTTATCTGGTACCAATTTTGTATTTAACTTTAGTTGACCAGACTCTTATGTGTATGCATAGTAAATCTATGCCGAAACTTTATAAATGATCCTGATTTTTTGCTCCTGACACATATTTCTTAAAAGAAATTGGGGGGGGGGGAATCACACTTATACCTCTTCATATTAAATATGAATTAATCTGCTGATCTGAGACTGTGAGTTTTAGTCCCATTTTAGGCATGAAAGCCAGCTGAGTTTCTCTCTCTTAGCCAAACCTGTTGTGAGGAAAATAGGAGGAGGAAAGATAGGATAAAAATCAAATAAATAAATAACAGTAATATTATTGATTCAATTCCAAAATAGTGAAATTATAGTAAAATCCTGGGTAAGTTTCAAAATTATAGTTCATTGTAATGGATTAACATAGAACCAACCAATAAGAGATCTGAGACACCATTAAAAGCCAAGAATTTTTCAATAAATCTGAATACTATCCAATTAGACAAGTCTGCCAATAAGAACATTATGTCAAAAAGCAGAGCTGCATAGTATGAGGGAATGGCTGGAGTGGGAAAAATCATGAGGAAGCCAACCAAAGCTCAGGGAGACTATATACCGTGTTTCCCCGAAAATAAGACCCTGTCTTAAATTTTTTTGAACCCTGAAATAAGCACTTGTCCTTATTTTCAGAGAGGTCTTATTATTTTGGGTTGCATGGAGGAAACCAGAGGAAATGGCAGGGAATGACTGCACATGCATTTAAATATTTTTGGGAAGGGCTTATTTTCAGGGGAAGACTTATTTTAGTGCATGCGTTCAAAAGCCCAATTGGGCTTATTATCAGGGGATTCTTATTTTAGGGGAAACGGGGTAGCAAGGAATATATAGCAGCCAAATGAAAAGCAGAAACCATTTTTAGAAAAGGAACAATTATTAAATTTGATACAAAAGCAGTCAGGGTTTTTTTCCCCCCAAAGTTAAGTAACTTTAGTGAAATTCAAGGGCATTAAGCATGAAATTATCATATTTGGCTTAGTTATGGCTGAAGAATGTAGATTGTTCAATCTTTCATTAACAATCATCTCTCCACTTGTTTGCAGCATTCTTAACATCCCATATTTCAGATAAATCTCAAATAAAACTTGTTTGTAGTTTCACTTGTTCAGAAGCAAATACTCACTGAGCGGCAACAATGTGACAGCCAACTCAAAACAATTGTGAGCTCAAAACCATATCCAAAATAAATTATAGAAGTCCTAGAGCACCATGAGAATAAGGTAGGAAAACAGAAGCCTCTTTTACAGTGAGAGAAAACTTTGGGGAAATTAAAAGACACATTGTAGAATTATATTAATATTTATATGCCTGATATTTATGTAGTTGAATATAATAATGAGTAGGACAACAAATATATTTCAAGAAAGCTTGCTCATAGAGTATCTTGAGTCAAAATACAATATGGAATTATGATCAGAAAACACAAAATATTTCATTAGTCAATATCTTTTGGTGTGAATGAAGAACTGCAGCTAAGAAGCCTGTATATGACTTGATAGCTGCTTGAATGTTTCAATTTTGGAACTTTGGTAGACAAAAAGTCATATCTTATCCCTTCATATGTATATATATTGAATGTTTGTAGTTTGACTTTGAACATAACAGATTAATTGATTGAATATGTGTCATTCAGTCATTATTGACCCTTGGCTACCATGTTAGGTTTCCTCCATGATTATTTCTCTCTGGTCTTTCAGGATTTTCACACGTGCCATATTTTTCGGAGTATAAGACACACTCCCACCCCACGCCCCCCCCCCCAAAAAAAGAGGCTGAAAATTTGGGTGTGTTTTATACTCCGAATGTATCTTTTTCAAAGCTTTTTTTCAGCCCTAACGGGATGCTAGCGAGTGAAGCGATCTTCCACACTTATCCACTTTTCTCATTGCTTCTCTCTCTGATGATCAGCTGTGCTTTAGAAACTGTTTTTTATCCCCAACCAGGAGATAAAAAGGGTGCGTGTGCACTCAAAACCAATGAACTAATGTGCTGAAGCTGACTAAGGATGCTAGCCAGATGAATACCTGGTAGGCAGAATTTTTTCCCCCTATTTTCCTCCCCAAAAACTAAGGTGTGATTTATACTCCAGTGCGTCTTATACTGCAAAAAATACTACTGTAACTGAGATTATCCATCTTGCTGATAGTCATCTTCTTTGTCTCTTTACCTCCATCTTTCTCAGCAGTAGAGTCTTTTCTAGAGATATTGATAGAGTTATTGCACGAAGTGTCTGAAGTAGGATAATAACAAAACAGAGCTCTTGATGCAGAGTTTGTCTCCCAGTTGATGGCAGGATAGTTAAAGTCCTCCATTACTATTGCTACTCCAATTAACTATATACATTTGTTACTTGATTAGCAAAAAGTTCATCTATTTCTTCTGCTTGGTTGGTTGGCCTGTAGCATACACCTATGGCAATGTCATTCTTTTTTTCCTTTTATATTGATCCATATGCATTCTAGGAGGCTTTCATTCTGGTTTTATGCATTTCTGTAAAGATGTAGGGGCCTCTTACACATAATGCAACTCCACTTCCTTTTTTATTTGACCTGCTTCTTTTGAACAGTTTGTATCCTTCCACCAGTACATTTCAGTTGTGAGTTTCATCCCACCAAGTTTCAGCAATGGCAAATATATCATACTTACGCTCATGTACTAGTACTTCAAGTTCACTTGTTGAGCAATTGTGTATAGGCATTTGAGTCCTTTATGTCTGACTCTGGATATGCTTCCTATATCTCCTATTTTATATCTGAGTTTCTTCCTTTCCATCATTCTCTATGTCATCATTTGATTGGTTGTCTTGCGGTTTATGCTTGAGAATAGCTCATAAAGAGCCTAAGGATTGGTCACCTTCTCCCTTAAATTTTAGTTTAAACTTCTGCAAAGTTGAACCAGTCATTTTCTGAATACATTTTCCCTGGTTTTTGTAAGGTGCAGTCCATCCCTTGCCAGAAGTCCTTCATCTAGGTAATGCAGACCATGGTCTAGGAGTCTGAAGTTCTCTTGGTGGCACCAATTCCTAAGTTCAGGTATAAAATTCTTTGTTCCTTAAGTGGGTCCGCTTGTGATACCTTTTTCTTCAAAAATTCAAGCTTGTACATGTTTGCATGTGCACATGCACACACACACACACTCATACAGTAAATTATTATTATTATTATTATTATTATTATTATTATTATTATTATTATTATTACTCAGAACATCGTATATCTTTAAGAAGGTACTTAGTTGATACCTAGGACACTGGCAGCAACCCGTATCAACCATTAGCACCAGTCAATGGTATTTGTGATGCATTTTTGAATGTTCAGTTGACCGAGTTTCATGTTTAATTAATAAAGTAAATAATAATAACAACAACAACAACAACATCATACAATAATAATACATCAGCAAATTGCAGCTTCCTGCAATAACACCAGCGGAACTGCAAAAAACTGTGCTACCTGAACATCGTACATCTTAAGAAGGTATTTGGTTGATACCTAGGATGCTTGCAGCAACCTGTATCAACCATTAGCACCATTCGATGGTATTTGTGATGCATTTTTGAATGTTCAGTTGACTGAGTTTCATGTTTAATAAATAAAGTAATAATAATAATAATAATAATAATAATAATAATAATAATAATGCCATGAAAGCAAAGATACAAAATTCCACGGAGAATCCAAACAGCCGACTTTGCAATGACAAAGTTGAAACCTCTGTCACACTTAATATGTGAGTGAAGCAAAATCTCGCAAACTGATTACAAAGTTAGACTTGATCGAGTTGCTAAATTAGTCCACAGGTCATTATGTAAAAAAATGACATACCTGTATCCAAAAAGTCATGGGAGCACAAAGTGGAAAAAGTTATCAAAAATGAGACAGTGAAGATCTTATGGGACTTTCGAATACAGACAGATTGTCATTTGGAACATAACACGCCAAATATCACGGTTTTCGAGGGCCGAAGTGTATTGTGTATTGATATTGCTGTACCAGGAGACACCAGAGTCGAAGCAAAAGAACTGGAAAAAATCCCAAAATATCACAACCTGGCCATTGAAACTACACAGCTATAGCTGAAACATGTAACAGTGATACCCATTGTCATTAGGGCACCATGTCTAAGAATTTTATAAAACACATCAAGAAATTGGAGCTTCCTGCAATAACACCAGTAGAACTGCGAAAAACCGCTACTCGGAACATCATATATTTTAAGAGGATACTTGGTTGATACCTAGGATGCTGGGAGGTATCAACCATTAGCATCAGTCAATCGTATTTGTGACACATTTTTAAATGTTCAGTTGACTGAGTTTCATGTTTGATGAATAAAAGATAACAACAACAACAACAATAATAATGGATGATACCTAGGATGCTGACAATAACCCGTATCAATCATTAGCACCAGTCAATGGTATTTGTGATGCATTTTTGAATGTTCATTGACCGAGTTTCATGTTTAATGAATAAAGTAAATGATAATGATAATGATAATACATCCAAGAATTTTATAAGATACGTCAAGAAATTGCAGCTTCCTGCAAATAACACCAGCAGAATTGCAAAAAACTGCGCTACTTGGAACATCATATATTTTAAGAAGATACTTGGTTGATGCCTAGGACGCTGGCAACAACTCGTATCAACCATTAGCACCAGTCAATCATATTTGTGACACATTTTTAAATGTTCAGTTGACTGAGTTCCAATTCATTATTCATTAAACATTATTCATGTTTAATGAATAAAAGAGATAATAATAATAATAATAATAATAATAATAATAATAATAATAATAATAATACGTCCAAGAATTTTATAAGATACATCAATAAATTGCAACTTCCTGCAATAACACCAGCGGAACTGCAAAAAACTGCGCTACTTGGAACATCGTATATCTTAAGAAGGTACTTGGTTGATAGCTAGGATGCTGACAGCAGCCAGTATCAACCATTAGCACCAGTCAATAGTATTTGTGATGCATTTTTGAATGTTTGGTTGACTAAATTTCATGTTTAATGAATAAACTATGTAATAATAATAAGTAATATATATCAGTAGAAAGTATTTGGTATAAAAGCTTTCAGTAAGTTTCCAGGGCTAATTCTGAAGAATAATTCAGAAATATCCTATACTGTATCTAATATTTTACATACATTCATATGTATGTACATATTGTGTACATACAATTGTGTATGTACATACACAATTCACAGTAAATGTATCAAATATACATATATTATTTGCTAGATATTTTCAGCATAAGTCTCCTGTTAAATATTAAACATATTTATGTAATAATTTATACTTTTTAAAAAATGCATTATGACCATGACTACATTCACTGGCATGTCAAAATGAGAGAAAATCATTAAAGTTTTCAGTATTACTGATTTTTAATTAGCAATCCAAAACTTGAATCCTTTTTTTTAAATACTTTTCTAAATCCCAGGGGCAACATCTATTATCCCAAATTGATTTTTCATGGTAAAGCTAAATTGAGCATCACAAATGCATTGTACACTAATTTAGCTCAATTTGATAAGCATTTTTGATCAGCATATTTTAAATGTTTTAAATGAGAGGGATCTCAAAGGGTCATTTATTTTTATTTTTTATTTATTTAATCGAATTTGTATACCGCCCTACTCCCAGAAGGGACTCAGGGCGGTGAACAGCCAAATAAAATACAATGACATACAAAAGTTAAAAATATTTAAAATAAATTAAATAATTAGGCTGAAACAATTTAAAATCCAATTATATAAAACAATTAAGAAACCCATCTTAAAACCCATTTATAAAGGGAGGTTTAAGCCAGACCAGCCTGATGAAATAGGAATGTTTTTAGGGCGTGGCGGAAGGTACGTAGGTCCTGTATCCTTCTTATCTCAGGGGGGAGCTCGTTCCAGATGGCAGGTGCCCCCACAGAGAAGGCTCTCCCCCTGGGGGCCACCCTGGCTGACAGCACCCTGAGGAGCCCCTCTCTGTGGGAACGGACTGGAAAGTGAGAGGCTATTGGTGGCAGAAGGCGGTCCCGAAGATACCCTGGTCCTAAGCCATGGAGCACTTTGAAGATAGTAACCAAAACCTTGAAACGCACCCAGAAGACCACTGGGAGCCAGTGGAGCTCGCACAGGAGAGCAGTCACATGGGAGCGCCACGTTGCACCCATCACCACCCGCGCGGCCGCATTCTGGACCAGTTGGAGCCTCCGGGTGCTCCTCAAGGGGAGCCCCATGTAGAGAGCATTACAGTAGTCCAGGCATGAGGTGACGAGGGCGTGAGTGACCGTACGTAACGAATCCCGATCCAGAAAGGGACGCAACTGGCGGATCAGGCGAACCTGATAAAAAAGAACTAAAGAACTAATTGTTATGAAGACAATTAGTTCTTTAGCCCAAAGACTATGCATTGGTCTAATTCGAATTTGCTTCTTGTTGCAATAGATTGAAATAATAGTCATTTTCAGAATGCAATCATACTGAAAAATAACACCAACAATATCTAATTGACTTTTTTGATGTATTTTAGGTTCAGATTTATTGATGGTTGTTTTTACATAATATTTATTTTGTGGGCATGTCCTCTTGAGTAAAGACTATTCAAGCAGCCATATCCACACAGATTAACCTGAAATAGACACATAAACCAGGGGTGAAATCCAGCAGGTTCTGAAAGGTTCTGGAGAACCGGTAGTGGAAATTTTGAGTAGTTTGGAGAACTGGCAAATACCACCTCTGGCTAGCCCCAGAGCGGGGTGGGAATGGAGATTTTGCAATATCCTTCCCCTGCCATGCCCACCAAGCCACACCCACCAAGTCACTCCATGCCCAGCAAGTCATGCCCACAGAACCGGTAGTAAAAAAAATTGGATTTCATCACTGACATAAATCTCCCCCCCCCCAAATTTAAACTAACAATAGCACAGTATATTGTATAGATATCCACTATATTATTAAAATAATACATAATATATAATATTATTTAGGTTTTTTTATTTAGGGTTTTTTTCTAATATCATTCATAGTATCCAAAGCTCATTTCATCGTTTTGTTGTTCTTACATAAGTGAGGCTTTATTTACCCTACAAGAAGCTCCAAGTCTGTTCAAACAAATAAAAGGACATAATCTCGTTTCTAAAAAAAGAAAAAAAAGAGCCATCAGTTGTCAGAAACTAGTAAAAAAACATTTCACCTTCCCATGTAGTATAATGCTGACATGCAAGACAGTTTTCCAGTAAAACAAGCCAGAGGGGATTATACCTCAAAACCACTAATTTTATTTGTTGCTTTTCCTTATCTGCCTTGGACACCGAAACATCTCGGATGTCTCCTTAAACACTCCCCAGTTTATCTGAGTTAGTTGCCAAGGAGTTATGTGTCATATCAGTAGTTCTCAATCATCTTTGAAACTTTCTGGAGTCAAAAATGCCTGAGTAAGAAAGATGTTTCAGAATGTCTTTTGTCCTTTTTTGTTCAGTGGGACTCTGCACTGAGATAGATAAGATCTTTAAACGAAATAGTTTAGCTGTGCTGAAGAATAAGTCTGGAGGTAGGAAGATTCCAGCTACTTCATGTGATTAATCACAACTGTCTTAATAAAGGACAAATTTAAACTGGATAATGGTAGTTTTCAAGTGTCTTTGTAACAGAATGAGCTTTTGTCTTAAATAAGATTATAAAAATGTGTTTTAAAACAAAAAAAGTCTACTTGAATTGCTTAAGGATAAGTTATAAAAACACTTTCTGCATATGTTAGACATAATGCATTTTCAAAAGCAAAAGCAAATTGGATTGTTATTTTCTGGTACTACTAAGATTTCACACATTATCATACTCGTCAGAAGCCGGAACCATAAAGAATCCTGTCTGGAAAAATATTATTCTTCCATTATTCCTAATTTGATAGCCACAAATTTATAATATCAAATACATTTCACACTGCAGTCATCTCTATTTCTTGATCCTTGAGTCTTTAAGTGGTAGGTGACACTTCAAAATGTTAGGCCAACGAAATGTTTTCTGCCTATACAAGACTCGCTACGTTAACATTTTCTGGTATATCAGCAGCAACTATGGTCATAGGTTTGGTCTGCCAATTCTTACTAAGCTCTTTTGTTTGCAGTATAGACACTCACTTCATATGGGTACTGGGTGCTGAGCGCTGCACTTCATGGTCACAGTGATTTGTGCTGCTGGATTGACATATCATTTGACTTCTATAGGTAGCCCATGATATGCCTGGCTGATGCTTTCTGATATGTAAATCTGACCTAACATGGGCTCTGTATTAATTTTACTTAATTGCAGTCATCAACCAACACACTTGTTATTAACAAGCACTCACTGCTTTTAAATAGCACAAGACCTCTTTCAACACACAAATTCAGCAGTCTTAACATAAAATCTTTTTTTAAACAAAATGAACAAGATGAGCTGTGTGCACAGAACGTTGATTTCACTGAGAAAGACCATGGTTCTAAGAATGTAGATTATAGAGTATAGACATCTTCACAACTGTCAGGAAATAATTCAGTGGATGTTCTTCATGTGTGTTTTCCCACTTGGTCCCATGCCATTTCACTGCTCCATTCACCTGTCAACCTGGATGGATAGGGATTGACACATGTCCAGTGGTGGGTTGTCCCTGGTTCAGACCAGTTCTATAAAACTGGTAGTAAAACCGGAGGAAGACTCTGCCCACCTACCCCAATGTCATCAGAACGCTTCTGCGCATGTGCAGAAAAATGTGCGAACTGGTAGTAAAGGTAAGTAAAACCCACCTCTGCACATGTGTACTACTCTCCTGACTAATACACAATCAGAACTAACTCAGATAACAACCCATATCAGACAGCAGTCAATCCAGTGGCAAAGTTGAACAACAGTTAAGATCATGTATTTCATTTTCAGGTAATTGTTAAACTTTCCACATAGTGTAAGAGCTTTAATTAATGACTTCTGGTGGAAGAAAAACAAAGAGGTTTCTGATACCCAGGCTTCCATCCTCTTCAACATTAAGAAAAGTAGTTGGTGGTTGCTTTTCCCCCACTTGTCAGGGAATGCTGGTCAGAGTTGGTATTCAGGAGGTTCTGACCAGTTCCAGAGAACTGATAGCAGAAATTTTGAGTAGAACCGGCAAATACCACCTCAACCTGGCCCTGCCCCCATCTATTCTCTGCCTCCCGAATCCCAACTGATCGGGAGGAAATGGAGATTTTGTAGTAATGTTCCCCTGGAGTGAGGTGGGAATGGAGATTTACAGTATCCTTCCCCTGCCACACCAACCAAGTCACACCCACAGAACTGGTATTAAAAAAAATTGAATCCCATCACTGATGCTGGTCAAGGAAAAATCACTATGCTTAACTTATCCTATATTAAAACTGTAAGGATAAGGAAAGCACCACTCTTCCATATTTTTTTACAGAGGCAGAATAGAAATTGGCTGTTAGGACAGAAGAAATTATGTTACTCGACTTTTGTGAAGTCTTAAAGATAAGGAGAAAATCATATTAATATGGCTTGCAAAAGAAAGCTGACATTTGCAACTTGGAGAGATGACTGCACCTTTGAATTGAACAGAAAGCTGATAGTGAAACAAAAACACATTTACTGCCTTTATAGACTCATGTACAATTTTAAATAATAGAACGTTATGTATAATGGAAATCCAATAAGCAAACTCTAAAAAACACTGTTTTTGCATAAACCTGAGGATTCCAATCTGAAAATGGCAGATTCCCTGCATGCAATTCTACCTCTGCAAAAGCCTGAAAACAGAGCATCATATGACAGTATCCAGAGAGAGGTTTTTTTTTCCCATTGCAGAGCTATGCTAGCACAAACACAAGGCGCTATGACAGCTGCCAGAATAAATTGCAGATATCTATTAGTAAGCAGTTCCAGTCTGTTTCAAGATGAGAACAAGTGCTGCCTGTATTTCATTCTCTGTGTCAGTAATTTCGTTTAGTTGTTCCCATATTGTACAATAGCTACAATACCTTCTCTTCTGTATAATACGAAAAAACACAAATGTCGTGAAGATAGCTGACATGACAAATGTCAACATATATCTAACATGGTGTCACGCAGCATGACAAATCTTAAGACATATGGAAATTAGTTATCTTTCTGATATTTCATTTATGCAGGCATCTTATTATTCTTCTGTAGATCTATAGCACTTGATCAAATTTGAGTCCCTAGTGCCGTGTAACGGGGTGAGCTCCTGTTACTTGTCCCAGCTTCTGCCAACCTAGCAGTTTGAGAGCATGTAAAAAATGCAAGTAGAAAAATAGGGACCGCCTTTGATGGGAAGGTAACAGCATTCCATGCACCTTTGGCGTTTAGTCATGCCAGCCACATGACCACGGAGATGTCTTCGGACAGCGCTGGCTCTTCAGCTTTGAAATGGGGATGAGCACCAGCCCCTAGAATCAAGACTGACTAGCACATATGTGCGAGGGGAATCTTTACCTTTTATATGAGTTATAAGAAGAGAGGGGTAGATTGATTGGACAGGAATGATATTCATTAAACTCTTGGTTCATAAGTTCTGTTGTTTAGATAGAGCCGTGGTGGTGCAATGGTTAGAATGCAGTATTGCAGACTAATTCTGCTGACTGCCTAGAGTTCGATCCTGATTGGCTCAAGGTTGACTCAGCCTTCCATCCTTCTGAGTTCAGTAAAATAAGGACCCAGCTTGTTACTGACTCTCTAAACTGTTTAGAGAGGGCTGTAAAGCACTATGAAGCGATATCTGAGTGATATTGCAATTGCTTCTTAGCTGAGTATAGGCGTCCTTTATAATGGTGGGGATAAGGCATAGGAGGTCTCTGGGGAAATGATAGTGTCAGGGTATACAGCTCATCTGTCTGGAACCCGCACTGCATATTGGACATAAATACAATTGAGAGAGTCCAGAGGTATTTTACGAGAAGAGTCCTCCATTTCTCTAACCTCAATAAAATACCTTATGCCACCAGACTCCAAATTTTGGGCTTAGACAACTTAGAACTACACCGACTTCAGTCTGACCTAAGCATAGTACATAAAATTATCTGCCACAATGTCTTTCCTGTCAACTTCAACTTCAACTTCAACTTCAACCACAACCATACACGAGCAAATAATAGATACAAACTCAAGGTAAACTGCTCCAAACTCAATTGCAGAAAATATGACTTCAGTAACAGAGTGGTCAATGACTGGAATGCATTACCTGACTCTGTAGTTTCTTTCCTAACCCTCAAAATTTTAACCTTAAACTGTCTACTGTTGGCCTCACCCCATTCCTAAGAGGTCTGAAAGGGGAGTGCATAAGTGCACCAGTGTGCCTACCATCCCTGTCCTAATATTCCTTTTTACTTATTGTTTTCAGGTATTCAATTTATGTTTATACTTTTACCTGTAATCTTATATGTGCTTGGCAAATAAACTTATGATTATGATTATAGGGTACCATAGAGACAAGCAGAGTGTGGTTTACAGTAATGGGAAGCACTGGGCAGGGCATAGCAGCCCCACAGTTTTTTCCATAGGTCCAGAGTTTGGATTGTTAAGTGCCTTAGTCTCAGCTTGCTGGTGGTGAATGTGAGGGCATTCGGAATAGAATCACATTTATCCATGATTTAATGACAGGTTAGTGTGTATCCCTGACATACATAATTCAAAACTATGTGAGGGAAGTTGAATATATCATCCTGTCCAAAACCTTCCGTTCAGAGTTTCAGATGAGTGCAATAGTTGGGAGGAAGTATGAAGATCCTATGCAAAATTTTGATTGTGATGAAGCACCCTATTTCATAAGTCCCTTGATATAAATGCTTGTATTTTAAATTGGACTGTAGGGACAAATCAGAGACACGTGTAAATGTAGGATTCTATCTACTCTGTTCCCAGTTACCTTATGCAATATTTTCTTCAAGTAAAATCAATGCAACTTGTGTGATCAGTTCCAGAGTTGTTTTGGGGAATTCTTCTTCATGGAAAAAGAGAAGTGGGAGCCATTCTTTGTTGTATGGCTCAGCTTATCCACAGAAGTCTAGTCTGTCCTCAAAAGTCCATTGTTCAGTTTGGTTTCCCAAGAGAAGGAAAGAGGAAAAAATCTGTCTGGTTTGTTTTTCATTTTGATATGTACTTATGTTTTTGTTTTTGTTGTATTTTAATTAATAAGTTTAGGAAAACCATTTGGAAGTTTTAAGATTGAGTTTTGTTATGGTTTTTGGTGGATTACGAATGTTCCTAAATTCTTGACTTGGGAAGGCTATACATTTTGTACAAATAAATAAATCTATATACATATGTATATTTCTAGATATTATTTTCTTTTTTTCAGATTCTGAAAATCAGATGGAACTCTTTTTGGTGCAGGAGCACACTTAATGAGGCTGCAAGCCACATTATGTGCATGGATTTCTGACTGGACTGCCATCTATCAAAAATGGTGTAGGGATGGTCTCCTGTTTGGTTGGACTAGATGACCTACAAGGTCCCTTCCAACTCTGTTAATCTGTTAAAATGTGTGGTGATGATGCAAAGATATAGATTCAAAGATTAAAGATCACTAAAAGCAATCAGATTCAGATGAAACTAGAATTGTGTTTTGCTTTGCTTTGTTTCTGTTTTGGCAGAATGGAGTAAATTTCTTCCTTTTAAAACTCTAACCCTGTTTAGAGATTATCCAGTTGACATTAATGATCTTATTTCATATTAGGATCCTTGGAATATTTTTTCCCAGTGCCACTAAGAATGAGCTCTGCCTTGCTATTTCATAGGGGAAGGTAGAATTCAATAAATTTAAATTCCATAAGGAGCCTGGATAGCTCTGCAGACTAAGCACCCTAGGGCCAGGATATTTACAAGACCGCCTTCTGCTACCGATTACCTCCCACCAGCCAATTCTGGGCCTCCTCAGGGTGCCGTTGGTCAAGAAATGTCAGCTGGTGGCCCCCAGGGGGAGACCCTTCTCTGTGGGAGCACCTGCCCTCTGGAACGAGCTACGTCCCGAAATATGACTAATCCCGGATCTCCGCACTTTCCGTAAGGCCCTGAAGACGTTTTTATTTCAGCAAGCCAGCCTAGCCTAAATGGTTTTTTTATGGGTTAGTTTTTAATTTGTATAGCCCTGGGGTTTTAAATTGGGAGGCCGATTAATTTAATTTATTTTTAGTTATTTTAACTTTTATATTGTATGCTATTTTAAATTTCAGCTGTTCACCACCCTGAATCCCTTGGGGGAGAAGGGCGGAATATAAATTTAATTAAATAAATAAATAAATAAATAACATCCAGCTGTCTGCAATTACTTCATGTTCAAATCTCACCAGGCTCAAGGTTGATTCAGCCTTCCATCCTTTCTAAGGCAGGTAAATTGAGGACCCAGTTTGTGAGGGCAATAAACTGACTCTGTATAAATATACAAAAGTATGAAGGCTATTGCTTAATGCATTGTAAGCCGCCCTGAGTCTTCGGAGAAGGGCGGCATATAAATCAAATAAAAAAAATTACTTATGAGAGCTTCTTCAAATAAATGACATTATATTGTCCCCTTTTCTCCAAAATACAAATGGAAGGCACTCATACTTTAAGAGTAATGTATATACAAATAAAGATGGGCTTTCATTTTTAGAAAAACTAAAAAGAATATATATGCAAAAACTATTAAGACCACTTACCTTGACTATCTGTGTTGGAACAACGTGAAAAGAAAAATTACTTTAAGCAGATGAAAAAGTAATTTATAGAAAAGAAATGGGTACAGAACCCTTAGCCAGGCATTTAATTTCATAATAAACAAACATAATCTCCCTTTCTGAAGCATGTGAAATATTTAGCCTTCAGATATTTTTCACAAAGTATGTTGACTTGAGTTAAAATGCACTTTTCACATTTATTTACATAACCACTTTGTCAAATAGTTTATCCTAAGAAATGCAATAAAACTGTCCAGTATATTTTTATGGCTAAAAGCTGTAGGTCTCTTTGATTTTTAGATTCCCAATACCAGGGATTTAAAAGCACTGACAAAATGAAAATGGTATAAATTTTTCTCTTTCAAAACTTTCACCTGCATTTGTAAAATCTAAATGTAGATCATTTTTCCAAATCTGGAGTTTCCAAATCTATTGGGAATACATAGTTTTTAAATTTTCCTATAAGCATTATCCAATTGCAGTTTCAAGGATATCTAACACAATAATGTAATTGCATATAGGACATCAAAGGAGATTATCAGGAACAAAATTATTCAGGTATAAATTCAAAAATATCAAATCTTACAAGTTTTCTAAGAATGTTGAAGGTCCTTCAAGATATAGTGGAGCCATGAGATCTGGTGAATTAATGAAATGGTTCTATTATTATTGACATCCCTTTGTCCATTATTTATCTATTTTAGTTGAATTTTATGGTTTTTAATATTTTAATTGTAATAATAATTGCCGTTATTTATGTATTATTGTTTTTTTTAACTTTGTTGAGTGTTGCCCAAAGCCACTTATTTTGTGAGATGGATAGCTATATAAATTTGATAGATAGATAGATGATAGATAGATAGATAAATTTCTTCTTTTTCTACTTTTTCATATGGCTCTGTCTTTCCTGCCTTCAAGCAATCTCTAAAAACCTGATTATTTCCTCAGGTCTTGGATCCAAATGTTTCATGCAGATCCATTTTAGTTGAAAGGTATCGGGTATGGAAATATATTATGTTGTTCTTTTTCATAATTTCTGTGTTCTTGTATAAGATTGTATGTTCTTTTTACATATAACATGATTGTATTTTTTGATCTTACAAAGCCTCCCTGAGTCATTTTGAAACTGTGTAGCCTAAAATTAAAGTAAAACAGTCTAAATAATCAACACCATAGGAAGGGTAAAACTACCTTTAATGAGATTGGCTATAATAGAATGTTGCAAATCTGATTGGGCTATATCTCATCCTCTGTCATATAAATCAGTGAATTATTAATTTGTTTTGTTTATTAAAATTATTCACTATACATCTGACCATTAAGAGCAAGAAATAGGGAGTCATCTGCCTCAGCCACTTCTGAACCTTATCTCATTGTTCAGACTTTAAAGTGTCTCACTCTCTTTTGCCTAAATAACTCTTTCTGCATACTCTTTCTTTTGCCTAAATAACTCTTTCTGTCAATGTCACCTTTCTTAAAGTAAAGGTAAAGATTCCCCTCGCACATATGTGCTAGTTGTATCTGACTCTAGGGGCGATGCTCATCTCCGTTTCAAAGCTGAAGAGCCAGCACTGTCTGAAGACATCTCCGTGGTCATGTGGCTGGCATGACTAAAGGCCAAAGGTGCATGGGACACTGTTACCTTCCCACCAAAGATGGTCCCTATTTTTCTACTTGCATTTTTTATGTGCTTTCAAACTGCTAGGTTGGCAGAAGTCTTAGCCACTGAGCCACCGCGTCTGCCTTGTCACCTTTCTTACTGATCAATAAATTAAAAAATCATTATGGTATTGTTTCAAAGAAGGGAGATGAGCATAAGTAAAAAAATTTTGTTCATATCTAAAACAAAAACAACTGTGAAGGAAAGGTGAAGGGGACACAACATGAAATATGCATTGTGGCATTGCAGTGCAAATTTTGCCCCTCAGGTAATTGCATGGAATGTCACAAGTGTGAGGAAGTAGCATTTTCATCATGTCATCAAAATGCATATTTCATTACAGTTAGGAATTCATGTCTATGAAAAAAATAACCAATTTCAAACAATTGGAATGTCTTTTTCTACAAACATTATTTTATCTTTTATACCAAAATCTCATTAGAGTAAGGTTGGGGGCAAGCCAGGAAAAAAAATAATATTGTAAAAGGATTTAACTACCGATTTTGTTCAGAATTTTGTGTATTTCATTGCTATGTATCTTCACTGTGGCAGTCAAACTACCATCAAGAACAGCTTACTTAATAGACTTTCTCCTTGAAAACATCTGTACCAGAATCAACATTTTAAATAGGAAAGTTTAAAATGTAATTAAAGAAACATGCATTGCAGACATGTAGGTAACAATTAACCTATTTTTTTAAAAAAAATTCACAGTAATTAATGTAACATTCACATAAACCAGAGGAAAATACATACAACAGAATCCTACCAAGACCAAGTAGTTGTAGATATATAGACCACCTACTTCTAGGCATATACCATCTTTGGTCTTGGGTAGGGTAGCATGTCTATCTTTCAAGGTTGATATATAATCTGGGGGTCTTCTTGGACTCACAGTTCCTGCTTGAAGAACAGGTGTCAGTCGTGGTCAAGAAGACAAATTGTACAGCTCCATCAGGTGTACCCGTTGCACCCTTCCTAGATGAGGGACCTTATAGATGGTCACTCAAGTTCTAGTTTATTTTATTTATTTTATTTAGTTTGTCAAGCATGTACGAGATAATAGGTACAAATAAATGGGGGCAATAGATCAGGAACAACAGAGTCAGGTAGTGCATTCCAGGCATTGACCACTCTGTTGCTGAATTCATATTTTCTGCAATCGAGTTTGGACCGGTTGAGTTTGTATCTATTGTTTGCCTGTGTATTATTGTGGTTGAAGCTGAAGTAGTCATTGACAGGTAGGACATTGTTGCAGACAATTTTATGTACTATGCTTATGTCAGACCATAGTCAGCATAGTTCTAGGCTGTCCAGGCCCAAAATTTCAAGCCTGGTGGCATACTAATATTTTAAATTTTGTATTGGAGTGCTTTTATTCTTGGCTGTACACCGCCCTGAGTCCACTAGGAGAAGGGCGGTATATAAATTTAATAAATAATAATTTAATAATAATAATAATAAGGTATACTATTGTGAGAAGAGAAGTGGTGTACTCTTTTCATGAAATATCTCTGGATTCGTTCAATTGTATTAATGTCCGATATACAGTGCAGATTCCAGATGAGCTGTATTCAAAAATTGGTCTGGCAAAGTTTTTGTATACCCTAGTTTGCAATACAATGTTACCAGAGAAGAAACTTCATAAAATTAAAGTTACTTTGTGCCTTGACTACTGAAATGCACTGGTGCTGTTCATGAACACCACTAAGAAGCTTTAACTGCTCCAGAATGCAATAGTGCAAGCAATAATCGATATGTCTTGGTTTGCCCATATAACACAATTGCTTTTGGAACTGCACCAGGTGTCAGTTTTCTTTCAGGTGCTATTCAATGCTAGTCGTTACCTATAAAATCTTATATGACATAGGACCTGGTTAGTTCAGGGGGTGCCAAGCCAATTGGATCCTGAAGTTTGTATGCTGAGTTAATTTGATTAAACAATAGTATCAGGGGTGCTATTCAGCAGGTTCTGACAGGTTCTGGAGAACCGATAGTGGAAATTTTGAGTAGTTTGGAGATCGGCAAATGCCACTTCTGGCTGGCCCCAGAGTGGGGTCAGAATGAAGATTTTGCAATATCCTTCCCTCAGGAGTGAGGAGGAAATGGGGATTTTGCAGTATCCTTCCCCTTCAACGCCCACCAAGCCACGCCCACCAAGCCACACAACACCCACCAAGCCACGCCCACAGAACCGGTAATAAAAAAAATTGAATTCCACCACTGAATAGTATCAATCAGGACCTCAGAAGCATCCCTTTTCTGTAGCAATACCTGTCCTCTGGAATGAAGTTCCCCATAAAATGTAGATGGGTCCATGCTCTGCTGTACTTTAGAAGAGCTTTGAAAATCTAGCTTTTTTTTTTTTAATTAGATTTATATGCCACCCTTCTCTGGAGACTCTGGGCAGCTTACAATGCATTAAGCAATAGCCTTCATACTTTTGTATATTTTATACAAAGTCAGCTTATTGCCCCCACAAACTGGGTCCTCAATTTACCTACCTTAGAAAGGATGGAAGGCTGAGTCAACCTTGAGCCTGGGGAGATTCGAACTTGCAATAATTGCAGATAGCTGAATGTTAATAACAGGCTTTTAGTTGGTTGAACTATCCAGGCTCTTTTTTTTCAGCCAGGTCCTTTCCTTTGGCAAAGGAAAGTGGGAAGTCTTGCTTCATTCCATCTGTGGTGCTTGCCATTGTTTTTTTACTTTTATCTTTTATTAATTTAATAGTAATTTCTTTGATTGTTATTGATTCAGATGGCATGTTCAATAAAATTTTGTCATTATCAGCATTTTCTTATAATATAATGCTAATATAGCATTTCCATATTCTTGTAATATGGAATTGATTTCGTACTGAATCACATAAGCAAGTTATTATGAAAAAAAAAGTGATTTGGTTTCAAATTAACTATTGAATGAACTCAACCAGTAAGTTTTGCAAATCACAGGTAATGGGTTAATATAATGTATGAACCAAGCCCATAAATGCTTCTTAAATAAATTAAGAGTCCACCAAACCATAGTCTGGTCTTATAAATGAATCCAGCCAGTTATTCAGAGTGAATGTAATTAAAAATGATAACACATAGTTGATGTAGTTGGCATAGTTTGAATCCAAAAGAAATGAATTTAGGTATTGATACAGCTTTATGGAAAGTTCTTGTGCATCATTTCATAGCAGTCACACTGAACACAATATTACTACCTGTACTACATGAACTGTAGTTTATGGTTGTAGCAGGGGTGTCAAACTCAAGGCCCGTAGGTTGTATTTAGTCAATGAGCTATTAGATTCGGCCCACGGGGCCGCCCTGGAAACAGTGAAGGACTGGCCTGTGGTGCCTCTGCCAGCGAAAATGGAGCTTAGGAGGGTGGTCCTTCACAAGTTTCATTTTCACTGGCAGAGGGTTGAAGGAGGCCACACAACTGAAAATGGAGCTCACTTTTCACTGGCAGAGCATTGCAGAAGACCATCACAGCTGACACGAGTAATGGTGAGCTGGCCATGGCCCCCTTGACCGCCCAAGGTCAAACACAACCCTGATGTGGCCCTCAATGAAATCGAGATTGACACCCTGAGTTATATTGTAACTATAGTTATAATTTTTTGGGACATGGTGGCTCAGTGGCTGAGACACTGAGCTTGTCGATCAAAAGGTCAGCAGTTCAGCGGTTCGAATCCCTAGTGTCGCATAATGGGGGGAGCTCCTGTTACTTGTCCCAGCTTTTGCCAACCTAGCAGTTCAAAAGCACGTAAAAATACAAGTAGAAAAATAGGGACCACCTTTGGTGGGAAGATAACAGCGTTCCATGTGCCTTTGGCATTTAGTCATGCTGGCCACATGACCACGGAGACATCTTCAGACAGCACTGGCTCTTCAGCTTGGAAACGGAGATGAGTACTGCCCCCTAGAGTCAGGAATGACTAATACGTATGTGCGAGGGGAACTTTTACCTTTACCTTATAAATAGGTATAGTTTAACTATAGATCAGATTCTTATATTACTAATTACTTTATGCAAATTGAGAAATTGTGGCAATCCAATTAATAAATGTTAATCCTATTACTTCCATCATTTTATTGATCTAAAATTTTCCTATCAAATGCTTGCAAAGGAAGTAAAATGACCCTCCTCGTGGATTGGTCTCCTCAAATGGGATAAAGTCCAGATCAGCCAAAATCTGCTGGAGTAAGAAATGTGGATTCATTTTCTATTTAGTTTTTCCAAAAGAAATTACTCTATTTTGTAAAAAATATAAAGATTACACCTTTATATATACAATATATTTCCCCCCTCCCTTCCATTACAGCATTCTTTTATTTTTGCTCCTTTTTTTCCTTCTTCTAACTAAAGAGCTCTCAATAGATAAGGCAAGAGTGTTCTGAAAGCCAGCTTACCCTTCTCCAATTGCTGAATTTCATGTATTTCATTCTGCAAAAAACAGTGTTCGCAGAAAGTCCTTCCTTTCCATTAGATTGTTACATTGGTAATCCAAATTAACAAACATTCTTTCAATGGAGCATGTTGTGATCATATAGGCAACATCATGGCAGGTGGACATATGAAAAATAAAAGGTTCTTCTATGCTTTGATGGCTATATTGGCATAGACACTGCAAAAGTAGTGTGGCTTTTATTGGACTTAGCTCTGTTTGTTTTCTCATGCTAGAGGAAACTGTCAATTTTTAGAATAAAGCAAGTATCTTATAGGCTCTTGTAACAAAAGCAGCATCTACATTTTTACTACCCAAAAACAAGCTAACCCCCGTTAGCTTGTTTTTGGGTAGTGTTCAAATTATATTTTAAGAATTCCTACCATCAAAACATTTAGATTAGAAAATTAGGTTTTGTTGCTTGTTTACCATATTTTTCGGAGTATAAGACACACCCAAAAAGAGGGTGAAAATCTGGGTTTGTCTTATACTCTGACTGTAACCCCGCCCAGCTTCTCAAACAGAGGTTTTAGAGGCTGACAAAAGCATCAGAAACGAAGCTTCAGAAAAGAAGCCCCCAAACAGAGCTTCAGTGACTTTTTTTTCTGAAGCTCTGTTTCGGAGGCTTTCAGAGGCAGGAAAATTTTTTTTTTCTGAAACAGAGGTTCAGAACTTTCAGAGGCAGAAAAAAAGCAAAAAAAAAAAAAAAAAAGCAAGGCACAGAGCTCACAAACAAAGAATCTGTTGCTAAAATTCATCTCTGGGAACAGCTGATTGGGGTATTCCGGAATGCCGATCCACCTGCCAATCAGCTTTTTCCTTATTTTCCACCCCAAAAACTAAGATGCGTCTTATATTCCAGTGCATCTTACACTCTGAAAAATATGGTAATTTCATCTATAAAGTTTCAAAAATGCCTTTCCCCACTCATCTGAAAATGTTAAGAATACACACCTACAAAATTATATTTTTTAAAAAATAAAAACCTTTTTAATATATGTTCAATACTATCCAGATTTGTATTCATTTTCAGAAGTGCAACTTAGGGTCAAGTAGACACAATAATAAATGATTTACAAGGGATTTTAAGTTGCACACTTGCTCTGTCAACTGAAATTCAATCTCCCCACAAAGAGATACAATTCCATCTTCCTGATGGTTGTTAAAAATGGCAGGTGAAATGTCTTCAAGCAGCTTCATCTGGCTCTCCAGAGAACCTAAGTCAAATTCAAGGTACATACAGCAAAAAGTGTTGTGTGTATGCAAAACTGGAATTGACAGGTTGAAACGAAGTCTCCATAGACTCAGAGTGAATCAACTGAAATCAGTCAAATCCCATTAAACCACCATAGTTCATTTACTCTTGTGGTATAATGACAGAACATTAACTGTTTTTCCCTATTCATATCAATAATTCAGCTAATTTGATGAAAGCAATCACTGTGATACAGTATTTGTTTCTCTGTGATAATTACTGCTTGGGACATGCTTAAAGACCTAAGGTTTAATTATAAAATTCAAAGGCAAATTGTAAAGATAGGCAATTAAGCAGGTAGAATATAAAAAAATGAGAAATAGATTTCCTTCTCTATGATTAATTGTATTCAGCTATTAAGCAGGTTTTTTGTTCTGCGGGTCTGCATAGAAAATGAAATCTGGAAAGTAATTGTTGAGCTATGTTATTAGCAGCTGTATCTATTATTTAGGCTGTCCATCTGTACAATGATGAGTATAATATTCATTGAGCTCAGATTTATTTCCTAATATAAATGGGAATGATGCAAATCAGTAAAGCTGATATTTTGTACAATACATGATTGGATAGTTAATTCTTAATTATAGAAAACCAAATTGTGGATGAAGGTAAATATTTCAGGAATGCTCTAAATAGGATAGAAATTGTTCCTTTCCTTGATAGATTACACTCATAATTACAGGTTTTATGCAGTGATAGGATTCAGCCAGTTCAGGCAAACTGGTTGTTAAATTCCCACCCACTCACCCCCGGGCTATCAAAGTGGATTCTGGGTACTGTGCTGTACTGCAATGGAGAAAAGGGGTAACAGAGCAGCCAGCACAAGGGAAGGAGAATGCCGCTTTCCCTCTTTCTTCTCCTTCCTCCTCCTCCTTCCCTTGTGCCAGCAGCTCCATTGCCTGTTTCTCTATTGCAGCACAGAACCCAGGATGCATTTTGATAGCAGGGGGAAGATAATTTAACAACTGGTTCACCAGGTTGGCCATCATGGGAGGCTCACTAATTACAAGTCAACATGCTCAGCTTTAAGACCTCAATTTGTTGAAATGACTGGCTCAGCTGCTGCCTGAAACCGACAAGTTTCACAATGAAGCCTTCTGTTGTCAGGCATATGAAATTTGGTCATAAACGCATATTGGTCAGAAAATGAATATTTAAATTATTACTGGTTTGTTACATAGTCAGCCAGATATTTAGATTCAGCATTTTTATCAATTTGTATTATTATTATTACAACCATAGTATTTCAAATAGTCACTAAAAGAAATAGTCTCCAAATGAGGAGTGACTATATCTGTGTGTGTGTGTGTGTGTGTGTGTGTGTGCTCAGTTCTTTATTAACTTAAATAATCCTGTGATAAATTATAATTGGATTTACACTGTAAATGATATTAGCTAACACGGCAATGATTTCATATTAGTAGGTATTCACTGCATATGATTGAGGCCCCATTGAAATTTGAGACAAATATGGAGGGCTTCCGGTTTGGCTTCGCGGCGAGACGGTTTGGCTTCGCGGCGAGACAGTTTGGCATCTGACGAGCCCCGCAAAAACCCTGGCTGACGAACCACCACCGATGGATTTTTGGACCAGAACCATCCTGCAGAATGGGGAAGAAAGAGAGGCACCTTGGACAACCAAGAGGAACAGGCAAGTTCCTTGGAGGTCGGAGGGAACTCTCTATGACTCGGCGGTGGGGTACAGCAACCATGGCGACTGCCACAAAGCTGGGACAACTGGATCAAGTACTGAGCAGGAGGAAAGTGGAACAGAACAGAGTTTTTTGAAGCCGGGTGAGTGACCGCCAACCCAGGCTTGTAATAACATCAAGGTAAACATCTTTTAACTACAAGACCCCTAGCATTAAAATAGCGGCTACGGAGCACGGGGGCAAAGAAGATTTTGAAACGTAACTTTAAAGAGACAAAAAAAACTATAGAAAATTGACTTTTGAATAAAACTAATTGGAAACGTTAAACATTGAGACATGGATGTGAGGATTGGAAGAGTTTAAATTTGGACTGGACTTTAAAAAAAGATTTGATACTTTTAAAACTAAAAACAAAAAGAGAAGCCAAATAAGATTGTTATGTAACTGAAACAAGATGGATACTTGTTAAACAATTGGAAATTGTGGATTGCAGAGAGACACCTTCTGGAGTAAAAAGGAACATTGCAACTTGGTTTTTGTTTTGGAAAATCGTGAACTTTACAGATAACAACCGTAAGAATTTGTGGAGGATGATTTCTTTGTCTGCAGGCAGCTTGACTTTGGGAGGTGGGGGAAGAAAAGAGGAACCACAACGAACTCTTATAATTGGGATAGCATCAACTTAAAAAGAATAAAATGGTGCAGATTAGAGAAGGAACAAATAGAATAGAAATAAGAAAAATAATTAAAATGCCACATGGAGGACAAAATTTGAGGACATTGGAGCTGAAATGAAGTATACGCAAACAGAGAAGAAAATGAAGAAACAAGACATAACAGCTGGAAATAAAGAAGGCAAAGACAATGTGATTAAATATGAATAAATAATGCACAGGTGGATAGTAATAATAAAAAGGAGGTTTTTAGAAACTATATTGTGAAAAACAATAGTTATAAAGATGATTACACTGGGATTAACAGTGAAAGAATTGGGGAATATGGGGTAAGATAGAAAAGTCCAGGACTTTGATTTATAAAATAACTATATTGAAATTAATAATGGTTAACAGAAATATGAGAAGAATATGTTACAGATCTTTAAAATTGAAATATGGATGGAAGCTATAATATATGAGAAATAGACTATCTTAAAAGAAAATATATCAATGGACATAATGAATCAATTTTTATTAAGATGTTACATGATATTACTTGAGAATAATTGATGACTATAAAAAATGGGATAGTGTTTAAATACCTATAACAATTGCAATAATTTGAATATTTTCGATAACTTTAATATTTTAATATTTTCAATATTTTTGATAATATATCTATCTAAGCAAAAAAGAAAAGAAGATTGAAATAATAGGACTATGAATTACAAATAAGAATTACTCAAACTGGTTTTTATACAAATGGTATGGTTAAAGAGATAGAATTGTGGGGAATAATTGAAAAATTGTATAATAATTTTATTTGAATTAAGAACTATGTTTCAATGTTAAATTGCTATATTTTTGGGATTAGAGATAGGATCTAAATTTGGTGAAGTAATAAGGAAATAAAGATTTATTGAGCATTATACAAAGTAAAAAATGTGGGGAAGTTTTAGAAAGGGAAATAAGATTTTGAAACATAAACATGTTTGACCTGTATTTTTAATAGTGAGGATTTAGGATAAGAATTGTGAAATGTATTATGAGGTATTAATTGAATTGAGATTTAAAATGGATTAATAGAAGAGTAATTGTTTTGATTAAATAAATAAGAGTAAACTTTTTATAAGATGGTAATAGGGGAGATAGATGATTTAAGATTAAGTATTGTTAATAGTGAGGATTTAGGGTAAGAATTGTGAAATGTATACATATTAACTGAATTAAGATTTAAGGGGGGTTAATAGATGGGTAATTGTTTTGATTAAGTAAATTTGACTTAATTTTTTTAAGATGGTATTAGTTGAGATAGGTGAGTTAAGATTAAGAAATAAGTGTTATGGCAAAATAGAATATACAAAATTTTGTTAAAGATGGGGGGGGGGGGGAAACCTGTATAAATTGATGACTGGATCAGGGCTGTGTTCCGAAAAGATGTAATTTGTGTGTTGGAAAAAATAAAAATAAAAAAAAACTTTTTGCAAAAAAAAAAAAAATATTGAGAGAAATATGCAGGCCTTTGGAAGAAATCTGTGTAATCTAAACAAATCTTACTGATTTCACTGCATAGGTAATACTGAAAGCATGAGACAGTTACTACCAGTATGCATTGGTAAAACACCTCTGACTTTGGTAAATTATATGTTCCATAACACATACAGCTAGTCCTTGACCTTCAACAGTTTGTTTAGTGACCATTTGAACTTACAAAAGTACTGGAAAAAGTGACTTATGACTGTTTTCCACACTTATAAAAATTGCAACATCCCATACAATCAAAATTCATATGCTTAGCAACCATATGCTTGGTTTCAGATTTATTTATTATTAGATTTGTCTACAGCCCTTCTCCAGAAGGACTCAGGGCAGTGTACAGCCATGATAAAACACCAAGTCATACAAAAATTAAAACCAATTAAAAGAATTAAACAATTGGCCTAATCCACTTAAAACCCCCCAATTTAAAATCCCATCTAAGTTCTTATTCAGCCAGGCCAGCCTGTTGAAATAGCAGGGTCTTTAGGACCCTGCGGAAGGTACAGAGGTTGGGAATCATACGTATCCCAGGGGGTAGTGTATTCCAGAGGATGGGTGCCCCCACAGAGAAGGCTCTCCCCCTGGGGGTTGCCAGCCTACATTTTTTGGCTGATGGTACCCTAAGGAGCCCCCCTCTGTGGGAGCGCATTGGTCGGTGGGAGGCTATTGGTGGCAGAAGGCGGTCCCTGACTCATATTTATGATTGTTGCAGTTTTCTGAGATTATCTGATTACCTTTTTGTGACCTTCTGACAAGCAAAATCGATGGGAAAGCCTGATTTACTTAACAACTTTACAATTTCTATGACTTAACAACTCTGGCAAGAAAGGTAGTAAAATGGGTAAAAAGCTCATTTAACAAATGTCTCACTTATCCGTAGAAATTTCGGTTGTGGTAATGTTTTCAAGATTATACAAGTGCTTCTTTTCTTCCAGCTCTGACATCTCTTGGAAAATACATCATGCACAACATTAAAGGTCATAAATGAGTGGCAGAAATGAGACTTCTATTATAGCAACACATTTAAAGGTAAAAAAATCCCTGTCCAACTCTTCAGAGAATCACTGCTACTTCCAGTAGAAAACCTTTCTGACTAAATAGACAAAGTCTGTCAAACCAAAGAATATTATTTAGGAAGGCCCTGGATCAAAGTTCATATGAGCCATCATTCACGAACATAGTGCTGCTGTTTTAGACTTATTGTATGAGAACATATGAGAACATATCCATCAGGTTTATTAGGAAATTTAATATTTTGAATCAGAGGTGGTATTCAGCAGGTTCTGATCAGTTCGGGAGAACCGGTAGCGGAAATTTTCAGTAGTTCAGAGAACCGGTAAATACCATCTCTTACTGGCCCCGCCCCCATCTATTCTCTGCCTCCCGAGTCCCAGCTGATCAGGAGGAAATGGGGATTTTGCAGTAACCTTCCCTTGGAGTGGGGAAGGAATGGAGATTTTACAGTATCCTTCCCCTGTCATGCCCACCAAGCCACAGCAACCAAGCCATGCCATGGCCACCAAGCCACTCCCACAGAACCGGTAGTAAAAAAAATTTGAAACCCACCACTGTTTGGAATATAATTGTAGCTTTTCCTCCAAAAGGGCTGCTGGCAATTGGGTCTTTCTATCCTTCCCCCCAGTGACCAGCCCGACGTGACTCAGGCACAACAACACACCTTGGAAGGAGTTATCGGCTTTAAATTAAACATAATGGCTGTTAAGATAAAAAAAATACGTTAAACAACACAGTAACATAAAACATTAAATCTTATGGTGAGCAGTGTTGCTGAAAGTAAAAATGTCCCAAAGACTGTCTTTTTTGGCCAGTGACAGTCCTATCGAGTCCACCTCTCATGGCTGTCAGGATGTAGTCTCTAGGCTTGTTTCTTTGGGGTGGCAATCTCTCTCTCTTTCCGAAGGAATGCAGTCTCTTTTCCTTGTAGCAGCTTTGTTCTGTTCACTCCTTTTTTCCCCTCAGATGCTTAAATCTGTTGTTCTTCTCCCAGCGTTCAGACTTAACTACCCATGCTAGGGGTTTATGACAACTCACCATAGCCAACCTCGCCAGAGCCAAATTGGCACAGGAGAACTCGCCATGGCCAATTCGATGCAGGACAACTCACTGTGGGACAACAGTTATACTAGTATTGAAGAAATAATCCAATAGAATCATTAAAGAAAGGATGCCCAAATAGAGGGACAAAATAAACGTGAATAACAAAAATTAAAATAATTTTTTAATTATTTTGAATAATTAAATTGAATTTATTTATTTATTATTTGTCAAGCACATATAAGATAACCGATATAAGTATAAACATGATAATGAATACAGGAAATGGATACGAATAAATGGGGACAATAGGACAGTAGGACAGGGACGAATTAGTAGGGATTGTTGAATTATCCCACAGCGAGTTGTCCCATCACAAGTTGGCTGTGCAGAGTTGTCAAATTCCTGATAGAGACTACCTTTCTCAGCAAATCCTCTCCAGGGCCTCTTTCTGACCCAATTCCAGGGGCAAGGCCCAGTGGTAAGTTCCAAATTTTTTTACTATTGGTTCTGTGAGCGTGGCTTAGTGGGCATGGCATGGCTTGGTGGGCGTGGCTTGGTGGGCGTGGCAGGGGAAGGATACTGTAAAAACTCCATTCCATCCCCAATCCAGGGAAAGTTACTGCAAAATCCCCATTTCCTCCCTATCAGCTGGGCCTTGGGAGGCAGAGAATAGATGGGGGCGGGCTAGTCAGAGGTGGTATTTAGCGATTCTTCAAACTACTCAAAATTTCTGCTACCGGTTCTCTCTCTGGCAAGGCCCCAACCAGCCAACCAACCAGGGAATGCTCCTATTGCAGCAGGTTACACCATACAGGGAAATGATTTTACGAAAAACATGAGTATATGTATGTATAAAACAAATTTACCTGGCAGCCCAACTCACAGGTGACTCCTGGAGGCCTACAACATTAAAACTCACAACATAAAAACTTATTTTAAAAAACCAACAACCCTCCTCCTCAGGCAGCAGAAATACAATCAAATTAATCACTTTGATTAGCGCCATCTCCATTCAGGGTTTCCAAGCTGGCTGATAAAACCATGGGGTTTTTTTAGGATATTTTGGAAAAGAAACAGGAAAAAGACCAACTATACCTCAGGGGAAATGGTGTTCTATAGAGAGGGCACATAGATTTGTTTATTTGTTATATATTTATCCTGCCTGTAGTACTATATTTGTAACTGAAGGTGGCAAACATAAACAATACTCTTTTATCCTCTATTTAGCCACAATAACCCTTTAAAGTGAGTTGTGCTGAGAGAGAGAAAGGATGTGGCCCAAAGTTACCCAAACAGCTCTTGTGCCTAAGGCAGGATTGGAATTCACAGTCTAGTGGTGTTTAGGGCAGCACCTTTCACCACTATACCAAGTGATTCTCTGTATATAGAAATCACAAAGAAAAGAAAACATCCAAAGGGCTGCCAGTTCGGCGGGATGTTTTGGAGCTATACAACACGTAGTTTTTTTTTCTTTTTCCAAATGAATACAAGCAGTTTCCCATGGGTAACATTCAGCAGAAAGATGGCTTCCCCCATCATTGTAAAATGTTCCCCAGGAGGAGCCACTTGTTTTTCAGAGGATACAAAAGAATATAATAAAAACAACTGGTAAAAAGCAGTCAGTTGTAAGTGGAGAGTCACAATGCCCTTTAGAAAATATTTTAAAAGGAACTGCTTCATTTCTCTTTAAACTGCTTTAAAAATAGATTACGGTAAAATAATTGCAGGCACAACCATTTTCTCAGGAAGGATCGCTTTGGAGAGAGGGTTACAGTCTAATGTGTCGCACCCACCCACCCATAGATACACACATCTTTCTTTTCAGACCATCTATGAAGCAGTTTCAGAGTATCATTCATTTACTTTCCATTCCGGCAGGTATTCTTGAAACCCACTGCAAAGCTTTTTATTTTAAAACTGTCTGAGGCACAGCATTTTGATGTTACCATCTGTCTGAGTGACAAATTTCACTTAAACAGCTTTATTGAGTCTATACAAAACCGTTTTAGAAATCTTAGCAAAGAACTTAACTTTTAGTTCCAGAAGATATCTGAAAGGTTATTAGGCCAAAGAACAGTCAAGATTATAGATTAGTGAGAAGTTATGGTAAAATATATCGTGATGACCCCTTATGGTGGCATTCATATTTATTTTAAGAACTAGCAAAAATGCCATCTATATTTTAGCCTCATGATATGAACCACAGGAGAGAAAATATTAGAAAAGGGAGAGAGAGAGAGAGAGAGAAAACTGTTCAGATCCAGATGAGCAAAAGGTCTTTTACTGCCCTCACCTGGAGTAAATGAAACTAGCAAAATAAAGTTAGATTTTTTTAAAAAATGCCAATTCTCAGGTTTGAAAAAGATATGAAACAAGAACATATACCATACACACACACACACACACACACACACACAGATATAGATAGATATAGATATAGATATAGATATAGATATAGATATAGATATAGATATAGATATAGATATAGATATAGATATAGATATAGATATATAGATATAGATAATGTATCATGAGAACGGTAGGTTAGAAGAGATGACAGTTGTGATCAAACTTGAAGGCGAAAATGCTAACAGTCTGATATATGCAGATGTCACTTTTGTTGACTAAAAGTGAAGAACAGAGTGCTCATTATGAAAGTACAAAGTGAACCTGATAAATATTAATTAACAGTGAATCTACTGATAAAGTACTATGTTTCCCCCCAAATAAGACCGGGTCTTATATTAATTTTTGCTCCAAAAGACGTATTATCCATTTAGATAGACTTATTTTCCATTTAGGTCTTATTTTGGGAGAAATATAGTACTAAACGCCTCCGCCTGCTGACGATTTTAACTGGAGCTTATTTGGGGGGTAGGGATTATATTGCGAACATCCTGAAAAATCATGCTAAGGCTTATTTTCCGGTTGGGTCTTATTTTCAGGAAGACAGGATAATAAATGTGGTAAACAGTTTTCTTTGTGCTCAGGAATGTACAAAATTAGAAAGTTGGCTGGGGAAATAAGAAGAGACTAAACTCTGGTGGGGGGGAGACAAACATAAATAAAATTATGAACGCTAGGGATTTTTCTATGGTATGAAATAAAACAATACTTAAAGCAGTGATTTACCTGGTGATAAAAAAAATTGGTTGTAAGATACTGTGAAAAAGAGAAATAAAGATTATTAACCTGAAATTATGGCTCCAGACATGTTAATAAGGACTGTCATAGATCAGAAATGTCATGGATCAGGGGTTTCAGTAAAAATTAACTGCTTCTTTAGACAATGATCAGCAAGTAGAAATTGCCATAATTTAGCCGTGCAGTATTAATTGTTGATGGATTAGGGGGAAAAAACTGCAATTGCTGACAGTTACAGAAAAGGAAAACAATTAATAAATCAATGAATGGGATCAAAGCAATTACAGGAGTGCCTTGGAAGAGTTAAATATCATTTCTAAAGATCAGTTGACATAGCAAGCATTTGTCCATACAGTCATCAAGTTTTCTATCTAATTGGAAGGATATATAAATCGACAATATATGTTTGTGTGAACCACAAAGAACTGTTGTGGACAAAATATGCATTTTGCACGCACACAAGTTCCTGAGTTCAATCCACAAATAAGATTGGGGAGAAATTCTCTAACTCCTGAGAATCACTGAGTGAAAACTCACTAGGCAGGGATGACTAGAACTATGTTCAACATATCTAGAAGGCATTGGGCTAACACAGACTTGCATAGGCAATATGATAATACAAGAAAATCAAGAGAAAAAGATTACAAATATAAATAATTCAAGATAAGGCCTTCCATTAAGCAAACAATATTAACACTGTGTTGAAAACTAACTTTAATATAAGCAAAGATCTGAACTAGGGGTCTCCAATCTTGGCAAGTTTAAGACTTGCGGACTTCAACTCCCAGAATTCCTCAGCCAGCAAACCTTTCTCCGAAATCCGCAAGTCTTAAACTTGCCAAGATTGGAGACCCCTGATCTAGACATTACCCTTACACAACGTGATGAAACAGAATTTCTACTATCCTTAATAAATTGAATTTTTAATGCATAAAGGCCAAAGTTGCTCACCCCTGTGTTATATAGAATTATGGAAATGTAATTCAAGATAAATGTACACATACTCCTTCCCACATGAGAGGATTAATTTTTAAAACTCAATGCCAAAGCTCAAAGATTCTTGACTAGTCTATAAACCCTGGGTTTTAATTCAAGGATTATGTAGTGATAACAACACATTTCTCAAATATCCGTGAAGCTTTTCATTAAGATAATGGGCAGTAGTTTTGTCTCACATTTACAGACTGGCCATGCGAATGTTATTAGCAAACCAGAAGGAATTTCATCTTACCTATCAAATGTGTCTTTAGCTATAATCTAATCCACTTCTTTGGGTAAAAGCCCACTGCTTAAAGCCATGTTTTTTAAAACTTGGCAACTTTAAGATGTTTGGACTTCAACTCTCAGAATTCCCATTCTGAGCGTTGAACTCCACACATCTTAAACTTGTCAAATTTGAAAAGCATTGGCTTAAAGAGTCTTGGCCATGAAAATAAATTTTCAGTTAGATTTTGTCCATACTATCCTGAGAAATTACTGTTATGAACTTTTCCTTCATTTTTGATTACAAAATTATATTGTGCGTGTCATTTGACTTGCTCATACTGTACATCCCTTTCCAACATTATTGCCCTCTCCTATTCATCAAACCGATCAGTCCTAGAGGAGATCAATGCTAATTGCTCTTTAAAAGGCTAGATCCTGAAGATGAAACTCAAATACTTTGGCCACCTAATGAGAAAGAAGGACTCACTGGAGAAGAGCCTAATACTGGGAACGATTGAGGGCAAAAGAAGAAGGGGATGACAGAGAACGAGGTGGCTGGATAGTCACTGAAGTAGTAGGCATGAGCTTAAATGGACTCCAGAGGATGGTAGAGGACAGGAAGGCCTGGAGGAACATTGTCCATGAGGTTGTGATGGGTTGGACACAACTTTGCAACTAACAAGAAGATCCCACAATATATTTTTCCTAAATTAACCAGAATGTTGTGTAATGAGAATAAAGAATGAGCTTTCAGCCTTGCTTCTCATTTACTCATGGTATTCCTTCTTAGACACCCTCTCTCCTGGGTTCAAATGATTTTACATACTCTTAAAATCATCTTGTTGAAGGTGAACATTCACTTTTTCAGAGCTTAAAAATTATATAGTCTAAGGCAACTGATTAATCTTTCAACAATTCTCCCAGATTGCTCCAAAAATGAAAGTGGGAATATACTGCAGTTTATTTTCAGATCACACGTTTGAGAAAAAATTGAAAATTCTGGGCTATCGGAAGATTTGAGTTTTGACTTCTTCAAAGTTCAAGACTCCAGTTCTTTCACTTAACTGAGGATGTGAATCATTTCAAGAGCGACACAGTGAAGTAAATGGAAGCTTTGGGAGAGGGGACTGTTTATTTGAGGCAAAATAAAACAAAACAAGCTTTGGTGGCACAGCAGACTAAAGTGCTGTTAATTAGCACCAGCTGCCTGAAATTACTGCAAGTTTGAATCTCACCAGGCTCACAATTGCCTCAGCCTTCCATCCTTCTGAGGTCGATAAAATGAGGACCCGGATTGTGGGGGCAATAAACCCCCCCAAGCGGTGTTCTCTGTATAAGCCCTACTAAGCAGGTATATACGAAAGTATGAAGGCTATTGCTTAATGCATTGTAAGCTGCCCTGAGCCTCCGGAGAAGGGCGGCATATAAATTGAATGAATGAATGAATTAATTTGGATGTCTTACAAAGTTGTGCAGAATTGAGCTCAACTGGAAGAATGTTTGTTACTCTTATTCATATAGACAAGAAAGGGTGCATGAATAATAAATCATTTCTAGAAGAAAAAATCCAGTATCAGGACAGGGCTGGATACAGCTTATTTTTCTATTGGGGTTTTTAAAGACAGTGTGTATGGAAACTATCTAGACTGGCAATTTTTTCAAGCAAACAAATCCCAATTCCCAGTTGTATGGTTGTGAAAGTTGGACCATAAGAAAGGCTGAGTGCCAAGAATTGAGGCCTTTGAACTGTGGTTCTGGAGAAGACTCCTGCAAGTCCCATGGACTGCAAGGCAAACAAACCAGTCAGTCCTAGAGGAGATCAACCCTGACTGCTCTTTAGAAGGCCAGATCCTGAAGATGAAACTCAAATACTTTGGCCACTTAATGAGAAGGAAAGACTCACTGGAGAAGAGCCTAATGCTGGGAAAGATTGAAGGCAAAAGAAGAAGGGGATGATAGAGAACAAGGTGGCTGGATGGAGTCACTGAAGCAGTAAGCGTGAGCCGGGGTGAAATGCTCCCGGTTTGGACCGGATCACCCGATCCGGTAGCGAGCGTGATGGGTGGTTCAGAGAACCAGTAGCGATCCTGGCACAAGGCTCTGCCCACCTGACCGGTTGCCATTACTTCCTGGTCTTAATCAGAAAGTAATGTGTTTTGTACCCTCTGCTCATGCAGGGGTACATGCCAGAACTGATAGTTAAAAATGCTTTAATTTTTTTTTTAAAAAGTGCCAATATCGCTCAGTTGATCGTCGGAACTTTTTTTTTACGTTTTAGGCATTTTTTTACTACCAGCTGGAGTGAATAAGTAGAAAAAAAATGCTATAAAAAAGTAAAAACAAGGTTTCGACAATCACAGCTGTGGTGCACAATCATCGGAACCTTTTTTTTTATGGGGGTGGGGTGGAGGGTGCATTTTGCTCCCAGCAGGCTTCCCGGAAGTCTGCTAGGCCAAAAACGGGGGGGGAGGGGTGTAGGCCAAAAACAGGAGGTGGGGGTGCATTTTTGAAAGAGAGAGAGAGAGAGGGAGGGAGGGAGGGAGGGAGGGAAGGAAGGAAGGAAGGAAGGAAGGAAGGAAGGAAGGAAGGAAGGAAAAGGAGAGGAAGGAAGGAAGGACTACAAACCTGGCATTAGATGGCAGTTTCAGAGGATAATCAAGGGCTGGAAGGGACCTGGAGGTCATTTAGTCCAGCCCTGCTCCAGCAGGACATTCTTAGTGAGTTTGTCTTTTGATTCCCCCAGTCACATGGTTACATAGCCACGCCCACCCAGTCACATGGCCCCCACCACCAAGCCACACCCACCAAGCCGCGCCCACAGAACTGGTAAGAAAGAAATTTAGATTTCACCACTGGTGTGAGCTTAAATAGACTCCAGAGGATGATAGAGGACAGGAAGGCCTAGAGGAATGTTGTCCATGGGGTCACGATGGGTCGGACACGACTTCGCAACAACTGATAATAAGCCCAATCGGACTTTTCACTAAATGGCAATAAGGCCAAGTGCTTATTTCAGGGTTCAAAAAAAATACAATACAGGGTCTTATTTTTGGGGAAACACGGTACATGTATGTCATTTGCCACTCAGAATGATTGTGCTTATATCAACATTCTTTCTCGCTTGTAATCCAATGCCTAAAATTACTTAACTGCTTCATTGCACTTCTGCTTAGTTTTTGGCTATTGAAACTAAAAATAAAATGTTTAGCAAATTCAGGGTTAATGGTTTGTTTGCCAAACATTTTACAAATAGACTTACATCTAACTGTATTTGGAGTATCTCAATTTCTCACAGATAATCTGGCCAGCAGGGGGCACTGTTGCACTTGTTATACACATGTATAGCCATCATGCTTTTTTCTCTTTCAAGATAAACATTTTGCAGAGCCAGAAAAGGAGCAAGAAAGAACTTAAAGGTGCACAATAAAGAGTTAAAATAACTTTAATAGCATTCTGCTTTTCTGTCCTAACAATCACTGCTTCCACCATGGCTGTACAGCATCCATATTTTTGTTGCTTTCACTTCTTGTCTTTCTGAAGTTCTCCCCTCTGTCCTATCACTTGATCTTTCTCTTTTTCTCAGTTCATCCACTCTTCCTCATATATGTATTTTGTCATTTGATCCTCACTCATTTTCTTAATTAGCAAATCAGCTCTGTGCTTCTTTGGTACTAGTCACTGAATCCACTTTCTTTTGTTCATTCATACTTAAACCTGCATCTTCTTACTTTGCCACAGATGATAAGTAACACATCATCTCTGCATTCATTTGGAAATGATCCATTTTGACAATTATTTTCATCTCTATTTTTGGTTCCTAGCAGAAGTGGACTTCAAAAATTTTAGCAAGGGGTTCTCTGCCCGGTTACTGGGAGGGCGTGGCCTAGTCAGCCTCCTGCACCATGGGGGAGGGACATTTTTGCCCTCCCCGGGTTCCAGAGGCTTTCCTCGAGCCTCCAGGAGGGTGAAAACAGCCTCCCCAGGCTCCGGAGGCCCTCTGGAGGCTGGAAATGGGGCCCTTCCCGAACTTCTGGTAGGCCCATTTTTCACCCTCCCCGAGTCTCCATGTGTGCCCTGTACTTACCTGCATCTAAAACGGGTCACGTGGGGACTCCTGGGAGGGGTGGGGTGGGCAGGGCCAGCCAGAAGTGGATTTTGGGGGTTCTCCACAGAATCTTAGCTAGAGGTTCTCCCGAACCCCTGCGAACCTCCAGCAGCCCACCCCTTGTTCGTAGTGTCCTTGTTTGCCTCTACTGCATCAATAATCGCCCACAAACTATTCAATTTGTTCTAGTCTATCTTCCCGTAATTACAATGCATTCTACAAATATTTGAGCTGATTATTTACTTTCCCCTTGCACATTGGCAGGTCTGCTCTTTGTTAACAAATGTTCAGTGTTCTTCTTCTCAAGGTAAAGTATACACTGCAATCTGTTTGAAATAAAGAACTTTTTTTTAAAAAAAATAACCTTTTGTAAATATACCAAAGTTTCCCCAATAACTGTTCAATGGCAATGTGATCCAAATTCACCAGGAAATAAACCGCATTAGCCTCAACTTAATTTCAAAGTATAAAATTATAGGAACTACAAAAATTGTCTGTAGATTGCCTACCTCATGCAGATGTGGTTCTCTCTCTCCCCCCCGCCCACCCATTATCTCTGTCCTTCAGGTATTGTCATTTCCTCTGCCTCTACACCCTCATATTTTCACTGTAGCTGAAATAGATCTTTTTATTCATAATGTCAAGCCTGGCCTATAAAATAGCAACAACTGAACTAATAAAACGAAGCAAAACAAATAAAATAAAATGGTGGGAGAACAGCTTAAATAATATATTACTGAATCAAAGATGCTTTAAAAATTGAGAAAAACCTTCATCACAAATACAGTAGATGGATTTACATATCATATGTGGCTTGTATGTTGTGATGCACAGTCAGCTAGAGTAAGTAGTAAATTGTAACCTATTTCACAGTACATTATGAAAAGCTAGCAATTATAGAATAGAATAGAATAGAATAGAATAGAATAGAATAGAATAGAATAGAATAGAATAGAATAGAATAGAATAGAATAGAATAGAATTCTTTATTGGCCAAGTGTGATTGGACACACAAGGAATTTGTCTTGGTGTGTATGCTCTCAGTGTGCATAAAAGAAAAGATATGTTCATCAAGAATCATAAGATACAACACTTAATGATAGTCATAGGGTACAAATAAGCAATGAGGAAACAATATCAATATAAATCGTAAGGATACAAGCAACAAAGTTACAGTCATACTGTCATAAGTGGGAGGAGATGGGTGATAGGAACGGTCAGAAGACCAATAGCAATAGTAACGTAGCCTAATGTGACTAGTTTGACAGTGTTGAGGGAAATATTTGTTTAGCAGAGTGATGGCATTCAGGAAAAAACTGTTCTTGTGTCTAGTTGTCTTGGTGTGCAGGGCTCTATAGCGTCCTTGAAGTGTAAAGCATGGTATTGAAAGAGTACAGGAATTTTTGGGGGGGGGGGGGGAATGGGAAGATAAAGGAGTATTAGGTGTTCACCGTATTTAATTATTTATAAAAATAATAAAGGTAGGAGAAACATAAGTTTAAAAAAATTTAAAAAATGATTCTTAAAAAAAATCCTTTTTTCCTACACCATTTTCCATTTGATGTATTTTCTAGTTGGGACTGATTTCAGAAGAAACAAAAGGGCTATCAAAGATGATCTTACTATGGTACACAGGCTGTATAGATCGGATTTATATCCGAACTTTTAAAAATACCCTGGAAAATAATATAACAGTTTTCAAAAATATGTTTCTTGATCTTTGAAACAGTGCAGAGAGAGAGTTCTAGTTCTCCCTCTCAAATTTCTATCCTATTAGGTCATGCTTGAAAAATATAATAATTTAAATGTGATAATACCCATGACCTTGGGTGTGCTGCACCAGTCCTAAGTGTGAGAACCAGTCATAAATCACTTTTTCAATGCAGTTGTAACTGTGAACAGTCTACTTGTACCATGCTGATGCATGACAGCATCCTAGATTCTTGGGAAGAACTGGTGTTTATGGAGGCCTATAACAGCTAAGAGAGTTAGAGAGTTGGTCTCTGATAGAAAACCACTTGAAGAAACTAGAAGCATTTGAAATGTGGATTTAAAGATGGCTGTTACGTATAAGCTGAGTTAACAAAATCACAAATGAGGAGGTGATAAGCCGCCTGGGAAAGCAAAGGGAAATCATCGAAGCCATTAAAAAGCGAAAGTTAGAATATTTTGGACATGTGATGTGACACCCAGAAAAATACAGCATCCTTCACTGAATCCTCCAGGGAAAGATTGAAGGCAAATGAGGTCCAAGCAGAAGAAGAACATCATGGCTTCAAAACCTAAGGGACTGGTTTGGACAAAACTCAGCACAACTTTTTCATGTGGCTGTTTGACAAAAATAGGATTGCCAACGTGATCGCCAACATCCAATGATGGATATGGCACAAGAAGAAGAAGAACAGCTTAGGAATTGGAAGCTGTGACTTTACATTTTTTCATATATATAATAATATATAAAACTTGCAAAATAAATGCTTGCAGTTCTTTGCATGTATGCACATCCTCAGTGCATCGTGTCTTGGTTGCCAAAATCATCCTTGGATTCCATTCTAAATCTAAATCCTGTAATGAGTGTGGACTATAAAATTGATAGTAATGTTGAACTTAAATGTTCTACAAATATCCTGAACTCTTTCCCAAGTTTCTTTGAAAATGTGTGACAAACAGACAGCTGACATCTCATTGTTTTTGTTAACTTAAAATGTTCACCTCACCAAGAACATTTTGTGTCACAGGAATTGAATCAAACTAGTATTTGCATAACAAATATAATTTAGAAAGTTTGAACAAACCTCATACCAGTTTTACACTTCTTATCAGCTTGAAAGGGACATGGTAATCTACTCCTAATCTTCTTTGTATCTTCACATGTATAATCATTTAGAAGTTCTTGAGAAATCAGTAAGCAAGCTACAAGAGAGGTTGGAATTGCTCAATTGGGATATACTAGGATTCATTTTGGCCTCTAAAAATGCATTACAAAATATTTTATGATTGTTTTGTTTCTGGAAAAACATTTCTAAGGACACAGTTTGCAAAAGCAAAAACAAATCGGGAAGAATATCTTATCTCCTTTACTTTTCTGATATATTATGACGTATTCTTTTCTTAGGCTTGAAAAATAATCATTTTATTGTGTTTTTATTCTTTTAGCTAGTAATCCGTCAGACTTGTTTCCTAGTTCATTAATTTATATCATTAATTTGTTGAACTATCAACTATAAAAGTCCCTTGATAATTTTCTGGGCACATTATAAATAATGTGAATAAATACACAGTCCTCATTTTCTGGGATAAATTTAACAATCCATATCTATACAATAATGAAAAAAAGGGCTGTTTATTTGGTATTCCAGTATGATTCTATGCACATTTATCCAAAATTTATGTTGCTAAGTGAGCCGATTATTAAATGAATTTTGCCCCTTTTTATGACCGTTCTTTCCACAGTTGTTAAGCCAATCACTGCAGTTGTTAAGTTAGTTATGCATTTGTAAAGTACCTTCGGCTTTCCCATTGACTTAGCTCAGTGTTTCTCAACCTTGGTAGCTTGAAGATGGATGGACTTCAACTCCCAGAATCCCCCAGCCAGCTGGCTGAAGGATTCTGGGACTTGAAGTCCACTCATCTTCAAGCTACCAAGGTTGAGAAACACTGATTTAGCTTGTCAGAAGGCGCAAAAGGTGATCACATGACCCCGGGACAGAGATGGGTTTCAGCAGGTTCTGACCAGTTCTGGAGAACCGGTAGCAGAAATTTTGAGTAGTTCGGAGAACCGGTAGAAAAATTCTGGCTGGCCCCGCCCCCATCTATTCTCTGCCTCCCAAGTCCCAGCTGATCGGGAGGGAATGGGGATTTTGCAGTAACCTTCCCCTGGAGTGGGGTGGGAATGGAGATTTTGCAATATTCTTCCCCAGCCACACCCACCAAGCTACACCCACAGAACCAGTAGTAAAAAAATTTGAAACCCACCACTGCCCTGGTACACTGCAAATTCATAAATGTGAGTCAGTTGCCAAGCTTCTGATGTTTGATCATGTGATCGTGGCAATGATCGGTGGAAAATTATCACTTTTTTCAGTGTCTCTGTGACTTTGAAGAGTCACTAAATGGACTTTTGTAAGTCAAGGACTACCTGTTTTAAAGCAGCAGGGCCGGGAAAAAAGCATCAGTGATGAGATATTGGAGAACAGAGCTGTCTATGCCAACCCTTTGAATTTCTACATCAAATGTGATTTGGAAAACTCCCATTTTCAATGTTGAAATAAGATTAATATTCTAGTGCAATTAATTTCTGCCTATGGATTAATACGACAGACACTATAACCTTCATGAACTGCTTTCTTTATCCCAGATTAGAAGTCACTCAAGAAAAGTTTCAGGGGAAAATATTAATATATTTCTGTTGGGAGATTATACAGTTGCGGAAAATAGGGTTAATAAATATCCGTGGTTTATAAGAAAATGAGAAATTAATGTCTGATTTCTGGTGTAATTTTCACTTTCATTTTTATTACAGGCCACCCTCTGATTTCAAGTTGCAAATTCTAAATTACAATTGTTACAATCTTATCTGGAGCTCATTTGCATCTTGAGGAATTAAAAATTGATAACTAATCATAAAATTTGATGAGGCTAAAAACCCTGCATGAGTTCTCAAATTTTAACTCTTGGTTTTAGTTTCTAAATTATTATGAGCTGCTGCCTTAACTGAGGGCAAAATATGGGGGGGAAATCATTTTTTGTACACTTCACTAAGCTGTAGGACACCTTTGACACAAAGTTTACATTTCTATTATGTTATTTACGGTCATTTTTACCCATGAGGTAGAAAAGCTAAGACTAATAGCAGCAATTTTTCTGCTGCAGCACTTTACTTAATCAATCAATCAATCAATCAGAATAGATCTGGAAGGAACATTGGAAGTATTCTAATCCAATGCTCTGCTCAAGCAGAAGACCATATATCATTTCAGATAAGTGGCTGTCCAATTTTTTTCATAAAAACCTCCAGTGATGAAGCATCCATAACCTCTGGTGGCAAGCAGTTCCACTGGTTAACTCTCCTCACTGTGAGGAAGTTTCTCCTTAATTCCAGGTTGCTTCTCTCCTTGATTACTTTCCATCCATTGTTTCTTGTGTTGCCCTCAGATACTTTGAAAAATAGGTTGACTCCCTCTTCTTTGTGGCGTCCCTTATGGAATTTATGAAACTTCTTCCCTCTAGAAATTAAGCTGGCTACTTCCCGAATGCTTTTAAAGCCTGAACATTCCCAAGGGAGAATTATTGTAATTGGTTCTAACCAGGTGTCCTTTTTTATTATTAGGTGCTGTAATTATTATAATTAAATGTTGTATTTTAATGTGGGCACTTTCCCTGATTTTTAGTATATTGTAACCAGTGGTGGGATTCATATAATTTAACAACCAGTTCTCTGCCCTAATGATTTCTTCCAACAACCAGTTCACCAAACTGCTCAGAAAGTTAACAACCGGTTCTCCTGAAGTGGTGCGAACTGGCTGAATCCCACCACTGATTTGCGAAGATTTGCCAATGTACAAATACATAAACAAATTAATAAGTAAAATACATCTGGTGCTAGCCCTTAACTATGGTAGGGGATTTTTTTTTAATAAGAGATATCTTACTATAAATTTTACATTTTACATTGCTTAATGCATTCTAAGCCGCTCTGAGTCTTCGGAGAAGGGCGACATATAAATCTAGTTTTAAAAAAATGTATATCAGAATTTTCATTCACTAAAAAGCTAGGATCTGCTGGTCAATGGGAAACCTGAGTTAACACCAATATAATAAGCAATTTAAATGATTCTAACCGTAGGATAAAAATCAGTGAAAGCAATAGAATCACTTCTTTTTTACATAAACTAATCCTGCCTCCTAAATTATCTTTTGCTATAATTCTGCTGCCCTTAATGTGATAAAAACTATTTACCAATTTGAGCTCCCTTTGTACCCTGATCAATAGGGTGCAGAAGTATTGTTTGTCCTATGACTTAACCCAAAACTGATATTTTTAAACTAATGGTCAGGGCAAGAGCAGGGGAGGTAGAAGAAATTAGAGGCCATGTAGACAAAGAAAAGAGTTATGTTTTTCCTTCAATGCTAATTAAAATGGAACAAAACTGCTGCCTTGTATTGCACTCAGAAACTTTTAATATTGCTATGGCTTGAAGACTCCCCCACCCCATGAGTCATGTTTACCAAAATTTAGCTTTTCCCCTAAGAGCAAAGGGGGAATTGTGAGAACCAGCTGCTCTTGAAATTCTTATCTTTTGTATTCAGGTCCTTCAAACAAGCAAGTCAGCCTTATTGCAAATGATTACTGGAAGAAATTGCTTCATAGGGCAAGTTATCCTTCCACAGGTTTTTCTGGCAGAGGTAAGTCAAAATCATCTAGGGTTTAAAAATGCAATGAATGGGTGGCAGCAAATTCTGGAAACACTCCCACTAGGGCCGGAAGAGGCTGTCCTCTTTATGTGTCAGCTCCGCCTATTTTCACCCACTAAATGCCACATGATCTCTTAAGCTGCCCTACACAGTTTAGAGAACAAGTTCAGTTCTCTGAAGTCCACAAACTCACATTGATTAAGCATTGCCTCTCCTGGCGGTTCTGGAAGCTACAGACAATATGCTGCCAAAATTTCACAAGTGGCTGCCTCTTCTATTTTTCTCCTTTTCAACTTGTACTGCAGTAAGTTTACCTGGGCAGGGTATGGACCTTTGTATAATATGTAGTCGTCAAAGTATCATAATGACTGAAATGCCATCCTGATTTTGTGTGTGTGTGTTTTCTTTTATTCAGTTTTTTGCCACGCGTGACAACTGCTGCATCTTGGATGAACGATTCGTAAGTCAATAATCTGGGTTGTTTTTGTAGTCCTTTCTAATCAGGTTGTTACTGTAGATTATTAGCTGTAAACATGAAGTGCTTACTAAAGTCCAGGACTCTTTTTAGATTAACAACTGACAATCAATATAGAGTTATTAGTCATCTTGTTTATGTTTAGACTTCTATTTGTCGCAAATCCCTTTATTGTACCACATCATCTCATGTGTATAGGAAAAAAAGCTCTAACGTCGGGCTATAGTCGATATGATTTTAAAAATTTTCTCTTTTCCTGTAGGGCAGCTTTTGTCCTACAACATGTGGCGTTGCAGATTTCATAACCAGGTATCATTCGGACGTTGATCGAGATCTTCTGATCCTTGAACGATTGTTGGGGGAGATCTCTAATTCTTCAGGAGTAACTGACAGCTTGATACGCCAGATCCGACAAGAGCACATCTCACAACCAGCAGCTCAGTCAAGTGAGAATCAAAGGCTACCGTAAATAGTTTTACTATTTCAATGATTTAGTTTGGTATCCTTAATGTTTTACACATCTCCTGCTTTTTTTCCCCTATAGATGTGATTCCAGGTTATACACAGAAGTCCAGACAAATCATTGATGAAATTTTGAGATATGAAAACATCATTGTGGGCCATGAAAATACTATACAGTAGGTTTAATTATTTTTTTTTCAGTGTTGAGAATGCAAAAGAACACTGTGAATTGAATTAAAGGGTTTGCATCTATTTTCTTCTAGCATAATTTCTGCTGAATGAGGACCAAATCTTTCTTCCTTTCATGTTGTCCACATTGAATTAGTTGTCAAATTTAAAATCAGGCATCAAGGAAAGTTAAACTGTTTATATTGTAGTTTATACCACAGTATGTATCTTATTGGAGAGGTAAATATGAGTAAAGCCAGACTACACCGAACAGTTCTTGTTCATCTAAAATAAGCACAGAATTTGTACACTATTGAATTGCTTTGTATTTTAACTAATGCAGAATTACCTATTTTTAAAAGAACCTTTATATTTTACAAAGGATAAAGAATAGCAAAAATGCTGAGAGAATGTTTGTTTGTTATCTCACTATATACGTGACTTACTTATCCAAAATATCTTATCTATATAACACTCCTTTGGGGAAGGGAAGGAATAGACTTGGCATTCTCCAGAATTTTAGCTCCCAATATTCTATTTTGTTGGTTACAATGGCTGGGATCTTTAAAGTTATCGATTTTTAATAGATTTTAGGCTCCCCATATCAGCTCAAGACAGAATGATCTATCCATTTTAGACCCTTTCTAGTTTCCTTAGTTTGAATTATATGTTTATATTTGCACTTTTTTTCATTTTGGATCTTGGGAAGAAAAATAGTATACAAATAGAAGAAGAATATTACAGAGCCCCATGTAAGGATATATACGGAGGTTGGTCTGCAAATTGATAGTCCCATTCAAGCATTCTCTTATTAAACACTGAATAGATAAAGAGGAAAGGAAATTTTAGAATCCCTCAATGGATAGATCATATAGGGCCGTGATGGTGAACCTATGGCACGTGTGCCACAGGTGACACGCAGAGTCCTCTCTGCAGGCATGCCAACTGTTGCCCCAGCCCAGCTCCACCACACACCCACACATGCCTCCCACCAGCCAGCTGGTCTTCGGGTCTCTGCCACGCATACACGGGGGGAGGGGCCTTCCCCAATCTCTGTAGTTTCTTCCCCCAGCGCATCATACCTTTCTCTTCCATTTCTGCCACCCTTGCCTGCCCCAATCTCCGCAGGTGCCACCCTGCGCAAATGCCGCTCCGTGGCAGAAATGCAGGAGAAAGGCATGCTGAGGGGAGAAACTGAGGAGATCATGGAAGGCACAGGCAGCAAAAATGCGGGAGAACCAACCTGGAAGCTAAAATGGGGGTCAGGACTGTGGCACATGCGTGGGGGGCACATGTACAGAGAACACACATGCATGCGTGGGGGCGGGGCACATATGTGGGGGTGCTCACATTGAATTTTGGGAGTTGTAGCACACATGTGCGCATTTGTGTGCTGGCGCATGTGCTTTAAGCACTCGGCACCAAAAAAGTTAACCATTTATGATATAGGGCAATGCATACTCATATTTTCCCTTTCATTTATTTCATTCCTCACTGCTTTCTTTCATAGAAGAAAAGGCCATTATATATGAGTTTCAAGTGCTTCTAACCAGTATGATAAAACTATATTATACTTTTTAAACTCCAGGCAATTGACAGACATACTGATATTAAACAATAACAAGATTCAGTTACTAAAGCAGAAAACTGCTCAGCTCGAGGCACAATGTCAACAGCCGTGTAAAGACACTGTCCAGATACAAGAATTAACTGGAAGGGGTAAGAGTAACAAGCTGTTATATTAATTTACTAACATTAAAGTCTGTTTTCCTCTGAAAAACTGTTTACCAAGCCAAAAGTACATTTTTATCCATTATAATCTAATCTGCAACTGATTTTAAAAAGCATTTCTTTAGCATATTATAAATTAACAGAAATAATTAGTTGACTTCTCTGTTTTAGGTTAAATTTATTTTTTGAAAAGATATTATTAGGTAGCAATTAGACATAGAGGCAACATCTTAACAAAACAAATTTGAAAGGTGCTCTATCTATTTTTTAAATGAAAGAAATAAATTGATTTCAGTGGATATTAACAGACTTAAGCTGTAGATGTTACTGCTTTAATTATATTTTGATCTCAGTTGTAAGAACACTTATAGATCAATTCATTTAGTGTTAGTTACATTCTTCTTTTTTATAGTCAAATATCCTTAGAATTAGAATTTGGGATATTATGATCTAATGTATTATGTTAAATTAATGGCATTTAAAATTATTGTCATATGGAAGCAAAGCACAAATAAGCCACTAAAAACTGTATGCAAAAGCATTTTAACTGTGGCTTCAGAAGTTGTGTAAAGCATGTTGGCATAAGGATAATGCACAAATATTCTATGCAGAAATAGTTTATCATGACTGCATAGATATCATACTATGCTTCACTAAAAGTTGCCTTTAAGTTATAATAAGATGTAAACGGGAGAAATATTAATTCTACTTAATTCATTTAATTTTGAACTACTCACTTGCTGGTTTTGGAAACACCAATTTCTTAATTATTAAGTATGACCTTCCAATATGTCACTCAAAGGTTGATTAGGGCCAAAAGAAGTTGGTCCTTTTTCCCCTAGATGGATTCTTATCAACAGCCCAGAGTAGAGTTAAAAGAGAGATAAGCCTAGAATCTTTACATAACTACAAGTGAACTAAGTCCAATTCCCTTCCCCTTGAATTTCATTCATCCTAACTCCTAGTAGGTGCTAACTGTTAGTTGAGAATATTCCTGTGCATAGGCATGAGTAGCAATCAATCAGTTTAACCGGACCTTCAATATGGACTTGATCTTTTGTGTCTCACAAATATATGTTAATGCTTTTTTTTAAAGTATCTTAGGCAATGGCCTAGGCTAGGACACTTTTTTTTCCAGTTCCAGGTTTGTTAGCTTGCTATGGAAGTCAAGGAGATGCCACTTTCAAATGAAACATTAAAGTTGAAAAACAGATATATGTTCATATCTGTTGAAACGAAATAGGAACTAGCTTTATAATAATGAAGTATCGAACAAAAGTGTACTTTCTAATTCTGCTCGTGTTGCTTTATTTATTTCCCTATCTGCTTTTGTGTAGGACCACCAATAATTCTTGAATGGGCTTCTTGTAGACTTATTTAGGCAATGAGGATTAATGGAAGCATTTGCAGACATTTTCTAAACATGGCTTTATTGATCTACATTGGCTAGTTTCACATAACGTGCTTTATCGCAAAATACAGTTGCTATATCCATAACATGCTAAGGTGCAGAAATAAACCAAATTATAGTTTCTTCCTTCTTCCAGTATGCTAAGGAAAAGATTGGTCCCCATTGTTTTAAGTTAATTTCTGTACTGATTGAACCTTAGTTATTTTCTGAGTCGGTCTGTGTGAGGAATCTCAGAGTCCTAATAGACAGTCTTTTAAATACAAGCCAGCAGTGTGCAGCAGTAACCAAAAAAGCCAATGCAATCCTAGGATGTATTAACAAAAAAGGTAGAATCAGGATCACATGAAGTACTAGTACCATTTTACAAAACCTTAGTAAGACCACACCTGGAATATTGCATCCAGTCTGGGTCATCAAACTATTAAAATATATTGAGACGTTGGAAAAAGTGCAGAGAGAAGAGCAACAAGGATGATTAGAGGCCTGAAGATTAAGCATGATGAACAGTTGCAGGAACTGGATATGTCTAGTCTAGCGAAAAGAAGGACCAGAGGAGACATGATAGCACTGTCCCAATATTTGAATGGCTGCCACAAAAAAGAAGAGATCAACCTCTTTTCCAAAGCACCAGAAAACAAGACAAGAAACAATGGATGGAAACTAATTAAAGAGAGATCCAACTTAGAACTTTCTTGACAGTGAGAACAATCAACTAGAGGAATAGCTTGCTTTCAGAAGTTGTGGGTGTCCTATATCACTGGAGGCTTTTAAGAAGAGACTGGACAGCTACATCTCTGGAATGATATAGGGTCTCAGCCTGAGCAAGGGGTTGGACTAGACCTCCAAGGCCTATTCCAACTCTGATATTCTGCTCTGCTCTGCTCCTAGTTTCATTTGAATAACCTTTGTGGCAACAAGTCCAGATGCTTAGAAACTTGATTATATGTTTCAATTTCCATCAGACAAAATCATGTTCAGTACCAAATAAATTCCAATACCAATAACAACAGTGAGGCTTTGGTTCAGATACAAGCCTGAACAATGTATTTTTTATATTATGTGGTCTAGAAATCATTTATTCCACAGCAATTCAGTATGTATAGTTGAGGATAACTAGTGGAATAGACCTTCCATTGCAACAGGAATGCTTGGAGTCCAATCTTTTCTTCCTTACAGGATAGATGTGAGATTAAAGGGATTTTTTTTAAAAAAAGTATTGTGTTGTGAGTTCTTTTAGCAAGACAGAATGAGAACACAATAAACCATCATTTAAAATAAAGAGGGTTTTTTTAGAATTAATTAAAAATGAATATGCTGGATTGCAGTTATTACAAGCCATTTCTCTCTTACATATTAATTACAGATTGTCAAGACATTGCTAATAAAGGTGCACGGCAAAGTGGACTGTACTTCATAAAACCGCTGAAAGCCAAGCAACAGTTCCTGGTGTACTGTGAAATCGACACGCTAGGCAATGGGTGGACAGTTATACAGAGGGTAAGCATATCATAGAAAAAAAGAAATACAGCAAAGGAGTGTTTGTTGTTGTTAATTGCGAAGTCATGTCTGACCCATCGCGACCCCATGGACAACGTTCCTCCAGGCCTTCCTGTCCTCTACCATCCTCTGGAGTCCATTTAAGCTCACACCTACAGCTTCAGTGACTCCATCCAACCACCTCGTTCTCTGTCCTCTCCTTCTTTTGCTCTCAATCTTTGCCAGCATTAGGCTCTTCTCCAGTGAGTCCTTCCTTCTCATTAGGTGGCCAAAGTATTTGAGTTTCCTCTTCAGGATCTGGCCTTCTAAAGATCAGTAAGGGCTGATCTCCTCTAGGACTGTTCAGTTTGGTCACCTTACAGTCCAAGGGACTCGCAGAAGTCTTCTCCAGCACCATAGTTCAAAGGCCTCAATTCTTCGGCGCTCTGCCTTTCTTATGGTTCAACTTTCACAGCCATACATTGCAACTGGGACTATATGCACTTTTGCTGGCAGGGCAAAGTCTCTGCTTTTTAGTATGCTGTCTAGATATGCCATAGCTTTCGTCCCCAGGAGCAAGCATCTTTTAATTTCTTGGCTGCAGTCCCCATCTGCGGTGATCTTGGAGCCCAGGCAAATAAAATTTGTCAATACCCCCGTTTCTTCCCCATCTATTTGCCAGGAATTGAGAGGATGCCATGATTTTAGTTTTCTTAATGTTAAGTTTCAAGCCAACCTTTGCACTCTCCTTCTTCACCCACATCAAGAGGCCCAACAATATATAATTTCTATCCATCTTCTATTTTATTTACAGAGGCTTGATGGCAGTGAAGACTTTAATAAAAACTGGATTCAATATAAGGAAGGATTTGGACATCTGTCACCCAATGACAATACAGAATTCTGGTTGGGAAATGAAAAGATTCATTTAATAACTACTCAGACTACAGTTCCATATGCCTTGAGAATAGAGCTGGAGGACTGGAGTAACCAAAAAAGGTATAGATTTCTTTATCAACTCAAGGCTAACAAAATGGGGATTGGCAAATTGCTATTTTAGCTACCTGCACTTTACATGTGCGGGCACATAAGTGGTACAATAAGATCACTGCAACTAGTTGTAATGCTGCCAGGGTGGCATGATGGTTAGAATGCAGTACTGCAGGCTATGTCTGCTGACTGCCAGCTGCCAGCACTTCGGAAGTTCGATTCTCACCGGTTCAATGTTGACTCAGCCTTCCATTCTTCTGAGGTGGGTAAAATGAGGATCCAAATTGTTGAAAGCAATATGCTGACTCCGTAAACTGCTTAGAGAGGGCTGTAAAGCACTATGAAGCGGTATATAAGTTTAAGTGCTATTGCTATTCTACAAGCTAAATGTACTGTATTTCAAACCCATTGAAATGAGTGGAATTTAAATTGGTTTTAGCCAACGTATACATTAGCATTATAAAGCATTATAATATTACCTAGGGTTAGTTTGTTTATCTGTTTCAAATAAATCGCTGTTTGTTTCAGCAGTGTCTGCAGAAGGAATGATCATAGTTTCTCCATTATTTGCTTGTCTATGTAGATCCTGTGTATTTGTATAACTCCTCAAATTAAGTATTTTAATAATCTTTCAGGAATGAATGCCCTTGAAATATTAGCATCACGTCATCCAACTGAATGGCCAAGAAATTAAAGGCCACTAGAAGTTAATAGTGATTTTCTTTCTCTCCCCTCCCCCCCTCCACAGATATGCAGATTATGCCCATTTCAAATTGGGAAATGAAGCTGACAAATACCGTATGATCTATGCCTATTTTGCTGGGGGCGAAGCTGGGGATGCCTTCGACGGGTTTGATTTTGGAGATGATCCCAGTGACAAATTTTTTACTTCTCACAACGGCATACAGTTTAGCACGCATGACAACGATAATGATAAATATGAAGGCAACTGTGCTCAACAAGATGGATCTGGGTGGTGGATGAACAAATGTCATGCAGCTCATCTGAATGGCAAATATTATCAAGGTAATGTTTGGAACTTCCCATACGCACAGTGTGGTCTCTGGATGAGACATTTTTTAACTTATAGCCTTTCTTCATACCATTTTTGCCTTTTTTTTAAATTCACAAAATATCCTTAAGGAGGGAAAGTGGAAGTTAGTTGAACAATGTCTTTTCCATATCAACCATCTCAAGTATTTTAAGCAAGTATTAATTCAAGTCTTCCTTCCCTGCAACGTAATTTTTGGGTTATTAGACCTAAATAAACATACCTATTAAAAGACTCCCTGGAGAAGAGCCTAATGCTGGGAAAGATTGAAGGCAAAAGAAGAAAGGGACGACAGAGAATGAGGCGGCTGGATGGAGTCATTGAAGCAGTAGGCGTGAGCTTCAATGGACTCCAGAGGATGGTAGAGGACAGGAAGGCCTGGAGAAACGTTGTCCATGGGGTCGGACACGACTTCGCAACTAACAACATTAAGAGATCAATCTGATTTAATCCTATGGAATTTCTAAATAAGCATAAAAATATAAGGAGCGGATTGAATATGCCTTTGCTGGTTTGGCTCTCAAGAGCAGCCACATTGCCATCAAGGTTAATAGCCATTGATCCCTATGACTTTCATGAACTGATGCAGGTTTTTTTTTTTTTTGAAACCCAGCCAAACTGGTGGACAGCACATTTAATGATAGCAAATTCCAGTTTTGGATTATAATTCATGCAGAAATGTTATACACTATGTCTATAGCAGCTTAATACCATTGAACTTGATCATAGAGTAAATGAAATTACCGTATATTTCGGAGTATAAGACACACTCCCTCCCCCCAGAACAGGGTGAAAATTTGGGTACATCTTATACACCTAATGTAGCCCCGCCCACCCGCTGGCCCCTACCCTTTGTCCTCTGCCTCCCTGCAATTTATCTCCTTGCAGCAAAAAGCAAACAGCCCGTTTCAGCTTCAGCACAGCCTGATTAGCACAAGCAGTTGATTGTTGGTTGGATCGGCCTCCCGACCCTCAGCTGTTTCAGGCTGCAGGTATTGCCATTGCCTATTGCCGCATGGGCCTCCGCTGTTTGCTGCAAGGAGGCAATTGCTGGGAGATTTTTTTTTCTTGTGCTAATCAGGTTGTGCTGAAAATGAAAATGAAACTAAAGCAGGCTGTTTGCTGTTTGCTGCAATGAGGCAAATTGCTGGGAGGCCGAGGCAGATTTTTTTTCCTTGTTTTCCTCCCCAAAAAAGGTGCATCTTATAGTCAGGAGCATCTTATACTTCGAAAAATAGGGTACATAATGCTCACCTTAAAATTAATATATATTAGTTTTATGAATTAATAACATTAAAATACTTACATAGGTATCTCAAAGCTATGTAAAAGTATTTCCTGGCTCATTTACATTTTACTTTTCCTCCCCACATTATAGGAGGTGTTTATAGCGAAAAAGATGTAGGTCCAGATGGCTATGACAACGGCATTATCTGGGCAACTTGGCATAGTCGGTGGTACTCCCTGAAGAAAACAGTTATGAAAGTCATTCCTTTCAGCAGACTTGCAATTGTGACAGGGCAGCAAAGTGGAGGAGTAAAAGATGTTGATCTTGGACACCGTGGAGACATTTAGAAAGACAACTGCCTATGTAAAGGCAACAATGACCATAAACACTATTTGTTCTTGTAGCCTATGTAAAATGTCAGAGCTATTGAATTTTGAGCATATTGTTTACAATAAAACGGCAGGTTCATGACCAAAAGTGGGGTTTTTTTAAAGAACAAAAACCATCTTAAGTTTTCTAATAAACATATGACAAATACTGATCATTTACATTCTGGCGGTGTCTACTGCTTTAATTGACTTTATAAGAATTGCTATAGATTATTGTGATTGGTTTAACACTCAGTCATATTTAGAGGACATCAGTTTAAACCTATAACCTTTATGTATGTCATGAATAATTTAAATCTCAGTGATATCATTGCTTGGTTCCCACCAGGGGTAGGTTCTACTTACCTTTACTATCTGTTCGCTTCACTCACGCATGCGCCTTGCTTCTGCACATGCGGAGATCGCCGATGATGACATCTGGGGCAGTGGGTGGGGCCTCCCACTGGTTTTACTACCGGTTCTTGCAAACCAGTCCAAACCAGGGGCAACCCACCACTGGTTCCCACAATGAGCTAAGCCACACCATACTTAGTCATGTTCAGCAACAATTGGACATATGTTGGGTGGATTTATAGGCTATGAACCATTGGTTAACAAACTAGAACAGTAAATGCACAACAGCCAAAGCCAAATAAACTAGTTTATGACTTAGACTAAAATATGCACCCAGTCATTTAAACTTCTAATAACTTTTGTCTCATCCCAGTCAAATCATGAGGAAAATGAGTTCTGCTGATAATCTGGCTTCATTAAGTGTAACTTCTTGTAAACGTTTAAATTAGGAATGTGGTTACTGTCTACTGAGGATGACAGATAAATGAACAAAGATCTTCATGGAATCCTATTTACAGACATTAAAAATCCAATATTTTTCAAATACCAGTGTTGGTTTTCATTTTTACTGCAAGTTAGAGATGCTTTAAAAAATAAGATGGAAGTGAAGCTGAACTCAGTTCAGACAGTAATTTTCTCTGTTACTGGAGTAAAAGACATTCATCATCCATTTCTTGCACACATGTGTACAGTTGAGTAGTCTGTACATTAAATTTTGGAATAGTGAATAGCTGAATGGTGTAGTTGACATGTCAAAAATCTGAATCCTGATTTTTTTCTGCATTGTGTCTCGCAGTATTTAGGTTATTGTGATTTCCATGTGTGAATAAATTTCCTACGCATGCAGAACTGTGCTATATATACACAATCATTTCTAATTACTTTGCAGTGTGTCTTATATGAATCAGTTTTAATGTGTTGCTAATGTCTTCTCAGCTGCCATAAAAAAAACATAGCAATATTAGTTTTGCTTATTCTATCAAAGATGGACAACTCAATGTAAAATGCAAATTGATGTGAATAAAAATACCAAACATCTTAATCTGATCAAATGTAATTCTTTTTCTTACCATACTAAAAATATCCATGTGGCAAGAAATATCACATGCATTCAAATTAAAAAGCAGGTTAATTTGTTCTTTTCAAAAATACTTCCTATGTCTTATATTGGAACTTCGCTAGGTGACCCATATTTTTAAAAATGACTAATAAAACAGCTGCACATTTTACAGCAGCTTCTAACCTTACATTAATTCTCACCAGGATTCTCTTTCATCCTGGTGAGTTTTGTGCAAAACCAGTGGTGGGTTGCTCCCAGTTCACGCCAGTTCAAACAAACTGGTAGCGGCGGCGGCAGGAAGCTCCGCCCACCCACCCTACTGTGACAACACTACTGTAGACGACACTACTGTGACGACACATTAGTGTGGTCATCAAAAATGATACTACTGGTGCAAAACCATTTGGTATCCACTGTTGCAGGCAGCTCTCTGTGTGTGGCTAAACTGACAGCTTCCTCATGACTTGTAGAAGATAGTTCCACTAGGATTGTCATCAAAGGCAAATCATAGAATCCATTATATTCAATATTTTACTATATGATCAGTGGACATTAGCACCCTTCACTAGGTTTTTAATTTTAATATTTATATTTTGTATTCTGTATTAAAAATCAAATTATACATACATACATACATACACATACATACATACACATACATACATACGCATACATATACATACATACACATACATACATACATATATACATATTTGATTAAATATTAAACAGAGAGAGATGCAACCCCCTCCCTCCAGTTAACTCATTGTTTCAGAAGCATTGGTATCAATTTAGATCACCAAGGTGTTGCCAAGTAAGGTAAAATTCAGTGGTGATACTCAGCTTTGGTTCCCTTTTTAAAGGGCTTTTATCTGTGATGCAATTAACAGGAATAAAAAACAGTTTTCAAAACTTCATTTGCAAATAAATTTATTTTAAAACTCTCTGCGAAAACATAGAGTGGATTAACATGTTTGTGCTAAACGATCATATAGATTATTTTATTTGTTTATATCTCCTATGAACCGAATGTACGTTGCTGATTCTATTATCAAATTTGTATGCTAGTATGCCACGTAAGCACATAACCTCAAAGTACATATCGCTATCGCAATACAAAATCAAAACTTAAAAATAATAAAAAAACACACAGATTGAAAAACAGTCATCCTATTAGATATAAAATACAGTATGTCATCCAAAGCCGTGATAAATCAACAAACCACTTAATTTTTGGATACTGAACAGAAGAAGACTGTTTTAACTGTTTTCCTAAAACTTAGAAGAACTTAGAAGAATTGGAACTTCTGGGGCAAATTCATATATAATTAGGGGACAGCAAGACAACATATTTGGTCTATATTTGGTCTTCTAACCTTCTGCATTTCCCACAACTTATAGAAAAGGAATTCCTCCAAGAAAGACTTCACCAATGAGTAGATGTTATTAAAGGGAAACAATCCCAAAGGAAAATGAAGCCATACCAAAGAGGATTTTTAGTTACCAACAGTACTTTGAAGTGAATTTTGAAAACTGTTGGCAAGCAATGTAACCTCACCACAGGTATTATAGTATGAATTCAGTTTCCATCAGCCAGCAAGTGTTGATTGAAATCTGTCCCAGCTGCAGTTTCGAGATAGTTTTCAAAGACAGCACTGAGTAGCGCAAATTGCAATAGTCTAATTTCAAGGAGCTGCTTAACTTCGAGTCAATTTCAAAAATATTTTCTGATCTAAAAAGGACTGCAACTTGTGATCAAGGTTTCAGATGACTCCAAATATTCAGGATAATGAAATTATCTATCTATCTATCTATCTATCTATCTATCTATCTATCTATCTATCTATCTATCTATCTATCTATCTATCTCACAAAAATTAAGGGGAATGAAAAATAAACTGGCAAATTAGATTCCATGTATGAAGTAATTTGATTTGATTTAATTTGATGTATTAGATTTATATACCGCCCTTCTCCTTACGGACTCAGGACGGTGTACATAAATGTACATAATGTACATTTATGATCTAAAATTATAAATATTAAAAGTATTATACTAATAGGCCACTTTAAAGCCAACATGTGTTAAATGATTGTTCTACAGTGTCCTTGGTTATGATATGATATGAAAGGAAAGGAACATACCATATGCCTTTTTAAAAAATAGGGATAGGACTAATCTATGGTATGGTACTATTCCATACCATATGTTATGGTAAATATTGGCTTTCAGCTTCATCTTAAGTCTTTGTGCTTGTTGCATAAGTGGATATATAAGGAACCAATTTAGTTGCTGTTTTCCTAACCCTGCTTTTAATGAATCACTTTTCAGCAGTATATTACACCTATCATTAATGGCAGCAGATAATAGTATCTTGTTTATTAAATCCCAAACAATGGCACTCTCTGAATCCCTTAAACATCAAGTGTCTGATATATAGTAGAATAATCTTTGCCATCAAAGAAATGAACAAAAGCTTGGAGCAGAAGAAGTCATCAAAGCATAGATTAGACCTGACCCTAACCAGCTGGACATCTATTGCCAATATTAGCACTGATACTACAAAGCTAGGTAGACTAACTTCATGGGGTTCAAACTGTCCTTTCAGAAATGAAAGCTAGCTAGAAATGAAAGCTGGCTAGGTGGCTCAGTGGCTAAGACACTGAGCTTGTCAATCAGAAAGGTCAGCAGTTCGGCAGCTGGAATCCCTAGTATAGGTCTCCTCATGAGCAGGGGGTTGGACTAGATGACCTCCAAGGTCCCTTCCAACTCTGTTCCTGTTATAAATTTTAAAAGGTAAAGGTTTCTCCTACCGGTTGTGCCTGACTCTAGAAGGCGGTGTTCATTTCTGATTCACAGCCGAGGGAGCCAGTGTTGTCCAAAGGCACTTCTGTGGTTATGTGTTAGTTTCCCACCAAAGTGGTACCTATTTATCTACTTGCATGTGCTTTCGAACTGCTATGTTGGCAGGAGTTAAGCAAGTAATGGGAGCTCACCCTCTCACATGTTACTTAGGTCCTCAACTACCAACCTTTAATATGTGTCCAGTTAATAATTCCAGCAGCGTATCATATCACAGGTATGACCCAGATTTTGATGACTTTAATGGTGTTTTCTCCGTTTATCTTTAGCACTTTTCTCACTACTTGGATGTATTTTTTGCTTATCTTGCCTGTGCTTGATCTAAAATGCCCAGATATCAGTAGGCTTTATCCTGATGACTTCTGATGGTCTGGCCATTCGGCATTTCGATTCCCATTATTGTTTCTGCTACTGTAGCACATTAAATTGGAGTAAACTCACAAGTAGTAATGGAATTGAAATTGAATTGTCTGTTTATTATGTGTGGGTAATCTACAGTTAGATTCAGGAAACTTAATGCTTCAAGTCCTAACCAAAGACCTAAGAATTATAAAGGTAATTTAGGAGAATACAGGCAGCCAATCAAACTGATATTTGTAAAATTGATGTCTTCAGGTCTGATACATTCAGTATTTCCAGATATCAAAGAAATTATTTAGGTATTGCTCTGAGGGACCCAAACACAATTAGTATAACATTTTTTTTCCAATTTCAATTTCAATCAGAATAGAGCTGGAAAGGACATCGGAAGTCTTCTCTTCTGTTGTCTAAAAAAAAGTCTAACAACATATTTCTTGTTCCGTAAGCTTTTAACTTCAATTTGCAAATCCCAATATTTCATTCCCCACCCCCCAAATATTTTTCCTCAATTCTAACATCGCCCAGTATAGCAATGAACCAGACTTTCTCATTTTCAGTAACTGTTATATCAGGCCTGTTTTGCTTGATATGTGAGCAAGATCTTTGGATCTTGAAGTCTCACAAGACCTTAACCTGCACATTTTCCAAAACCTTCTTAAACTTTGTAGTCCCAGTAGCTTTTACTGTATCCAAAGCCAAACCTCTGGCAATGTTTCTAATGAATAATTCTAGTAACTCAGTCACGAGGCTGCTTCTAGACAGTTTTTAAAATTTTGCTCCATCCGCTGATAAACTAGCCAATTGTTTAATCCTTTTCACTGCAAAGGTAACATTTGCTGTTGCTACATGTTGAATTTTTGCTTTCTGGCAAAGCTTGTTCTTCAGCTGCTAAAATACAGTTTTCAATTTCTATCTTTAACACTCCTGGCTTTAGCTAAGTCCATCCGTTTTGTTTTTTTTGTTTTATCAGCTTTTTCTTCTATTCTTTTCAAGACTTCTTCAAGTATTGACCATGCATTGGCTTGTTCTTCCAAATAACAAATCAATTTTCATTGGGTTCTTTTTTATATACAGCCTTCACTTTGTGTCCTGTCCTGCTCCACACATGCAGACACCCCAAGGGTTGAAGGCTTTATTGGAGTTTTGTCAAATCCAAATATTATTCTCCCTGATTCACCTCCATACAGGAACTAGTGCAAAATCCAATGAGTCCAATTCTTCTGCCAAGAAACACTGAGCAAGTCCATAAAGTCCCCTCACCAGGTTCAGAGTCCAATTCAGTTGATTCTGTAATAAATTGGAAGCTTCAAAAATGTCCAAATATTTGTAGTCTTCTTCTGGTGTTACTGCCTTTATCAGATCTCCATTGTTAAGCTGTATTGGAATTGAAATTAAAATTTCTAATTATAATCATTATCATTATTGGAGTCCCATCTCAATTTCCTCCTACTGCTCCATACTGCTGATTCTTTTTTAAATTTTTAGTTATTAAAATATCCTGTTATGAGTTGCAGTTATGACCCCTGGGCCACGTCCACTACTGGGCCTTGAACCTTTCAGAACGAATCTGCAGAAGTGGTGGATGAGTGTGTGTGCATGCATGTGTATCCCATTTGTGTGCATCCCCACTCGCACAAGCAGAGGGCAAGCACATGCACACATGCTCCATTTGCATGAGTGGCAGGTGCATCAGTGGTGGGTTCCTCCCAGTTTGGCCCAGTTCTCCCAAGCCAGTAGTGATGAAGATATGACATCACCAAATCGGTTCTGCCCCCCGCCCCTCCGTGCCCCCCCCACCCCCCACGTTATTCTTACCTTTTATTTGGCCCCACTCCCAATCTATTGCTGACTCCTGAGTCCCAGCTGATGGCTAGAGGGAAAAAAACTGTTTAAACTCTTGCTGTGGGGCTTCAAAGGGCCGCCCTACAGCTGATCAGTGTTAAAAGAAAACAAATGAGTAGACCAGTGCCTGCAAAAATACATGAGTAGATCAGTGCATGCAAAAATAAATGGGTAGACCAGTTCCTGCAAAAATACATGAGTAGATCAGTGCCTGCAAAAATACACGAGTAGATCAGTGTCTGCAAAAATAAATGGGTAGACCAGTGCCTGCAAAAATACATGAGTAGACCAGTGCCTGCAAAAATACATGAGTAGACCAGTGCCTGCAAAAAATAAATGGGTAGATTGGTACAGCTCTGCAAGCAGTTAAAAGCCTGGGAGACCAGTACCTCTGCTAAATCCTAAAGAATTGTCACATGACCATCAAGCCACGCCCACAAAATAAGCCACGCCCACAGAGCCGGTAGTAAAAAAAATTAGAACCCGCCCCTGAGTGCATATGCCCACTCCATGTGTATGTGCTTTCCTGCCACTTGCATGGAACCGTCCCCTTTCTCTCCCGCTGGTCCGCAAAGCCAAAAAAGTTGGAGGACTCTGCTATAGTCATGCCATGGTGCTTGTTCCATCCCACAGGCATACTACTTTGGAGCAAGTCAACATTCTGTATCTTGTCCCATTCTTTTTAACACATATACAAAAATGTTCCTGAAATAAATTAACACGAGCTCAAATGGCAACAATCCGTAGGTAACGTACAGCATTAGCTTTTGTTTCCGTCATTTAATCCAAACAAAGCTATGGAAACCTTGAGCATGGTTGGGAGTAATTTTGGGATGCAAGGCACAAATGAAATTTAATCCAGACAAGTACTGTAGGTAGGAAAATGTCTGTGGAGATTCTCAATCATCCAGGTCATAGTTGTCCCAAAGGTGCTTTTTAAAAGGCAACTGTACATTCTTCGTTTTTTCTTTGAAAATGATTTGCTTCTTATTCAAGAAGCTTCTTAGGTTCTAACTGAATGGTGGGGAATGGAAGAATATATATTCTTTGTAGTCATCTGGTCATTAGCACTCTGAAGGTCACTTATTAACTCTCAGAGAGTCTTGGGAGTTTATCTGTATCCTCAGGATCATCTGAATCAGAATACAAATGGGTGTGGAACTGCTGAAAGTACTGTATTGTAGACAGGAGATAGGTGGTGTCGTATCCCTGCTCTCTGTTGAAAGAGGGCAGCTCAGTTTTAACATAGATGACCTCTTTTACCCTTCTTTCAAACCAGTGGTCCTCTTCATCCAAAATGTAGACTTTGCTGTCTTCAACAGAGTGACCTTTGCCTTTTAAATGCAGATAGACTGCTGAATCTTGTCCTGCTGGGTTTGTTCTCCTATGTTGAGTCATGTGTTTTTGAAGTGGTTGTTTTGTTTCTCCAATGTACAGATCTTAACTCCACATATCTCACTGAAAAGTACTGGATATATCACATTGTTCAGTTTGTGTCCAGGTGTTTTATCCTTGGAGGGGACAAACATCTGCCTTAGTCTATTCTTGGGTTGGAAGTATGCATGCATGTTGTGTCGGTTGAAAATCCTCTTGAGCTTTTCAGATATTCCAGCAATGTGGCTTCAACAACTCTCAGAGAGCTAACTACTGACCTTTAGAGTATGAAAGGCCAACCTTCAGATGACTGCAACAATTGTAAATCCTTCCATTACTCACCATTCAGTCAGAACTGAAGAAGCTTCTTGACAGAGAAGCGCAATGTTTTCAAAGAAAAAAACAAAGAAAACCCAGCTGCCTTTTGAAAACCACCTTTTGGATAAGTAGGAAAGTATGTCAATATGAATAGAAATGGAAAACAATCCTTTCTATGTATCAAACTTAACATGGGAAATATGAAAACATGTTTCTGGTTCTTGCAAAAAATTTACTTAGTTAACTCAGATGTAGTTAGATTTGTAGTTAGATGTAGTTAGAGGGACACGGTGGCTCAGTGGTTAAAACGCTGAGCTTGTTGATCAAAAGGTCAACAGTTCAGCGGTTTGAATCCCTAGAGCCGCATAACAGGTGAGCTCCCATTACTTGTCCCAGCTTCTGCCAACCTAGCAGTTCGAAAGCATGTAAAAAATGCAAGTAGAAAAATAGAGACCACCTTTGGTGGGAAGGTAATAGTGTTCTGTGCACCTTTGGTGTTTACTCATGGTGGCCACATGACCACGGAGAAGTCTTTGGATGGTGCTGGCTCTTTGGCTTAGAAACAGAGATGAACACTGCCCTCTAGAGTCAGGAACGACTAGCACATATGTGCGAGGTGAGCCTTTATCTTTACCTTTTAATTAGATTTGACTGCATCTTAGCCAGCCTCTGGAAGGGATATATAACTCCCCCCCCCCCAAGATATATAACTTTTTTTTTCATTTCATGTTAAATTCATCCATTCTGAGATGGCATTCAAGAGATCCCCTTCAAAAAAGGGTCTATTTGTGTGTTTTCATCTCCTCCATCATAGTCCCATAGGGACTTACAGGGATGGAAGGGAGAGGGGGATAAGAAGTCAGGCAGACAGACAAAAGGTGTGGCGTAGATACATATTTTTTCCTTCCAGAGATGTCTTAAATCTAGATCTAGATATTACAATGAGGTATAAAAGATTGAGAACAAATTATCTTCTGCAACGTACTCCTGTAATGCAAAAAATAGCATCTGTTTGACAATACATTTGCTTTGTGCTTAATGTTGGATTCCTCTCTACAATTTACCTTGAAATGACTCACTTCAACCTTTAGACAATCTCAGTTCCAGGAATATGGTTGGAGCAACCATGACTTGCCTTCCATGTTTGCTAGCATTGAGCAATTAGAGTAGACTGTCCAAAAAAAAAAAAAATTGAAGAGCTTGTGCAAGACCTGCTGGGTTGTCAAACTCAGAGATTGCAATATGCCTGTGTAAACAGAAGGAAATTAATCATTAATGAAGGAAGGGGAGGAGGATTGACAAGACAAAGATAGAAATATAACCAAAAATGCCTAAGTGAAGGCTATTCATTTGTGCCAGATCCATACCTTTCTGAAGATGTTTCAGCTAAGAATTCTCTGTGCACTGCTGTCCTTCAGCATCGCCTTGGTATGAATATATTTTATCTAGTTTTTTTTTTCTTTACTGGTTGTATTGATTTGTGTTCTTTTTATTGCTTGCCTATTTAAGCAGCTACATATTTCATCCCTTCACTATCAAATACACTGTAATATGATCAAGAACAACAGCTTTTCCACTTCATATATTCTCTTAGGGGTGGTATAATTCTTGGACCAACTTGAAAGTTTGTTGATAAAAAATTGTATTTACCTTTGTGTGCACATGCGTAAAAATCTCACTGCCACATTTAACTCCTATTTATGTTCAATGACTTGCATGGAATAAGTAATTCAATCTCTGGAGAGTTGACGGGTACCCAGAAGATGTAGCTCATATCCTGATGTGTCTTTGTGATTTTAAATGCTCACAAATGCTGTTTATCATCTTGCTTGCTTAGAAACTGTGGGTGCTTTATAAATATTTGGTTAAAAATACAGTATACATTATTCATATGCATCTCCCTTATATTGTTATACAAAATCTACTGTAGATGACATGTTTGAACATGTTATCTATAATATTAAATAAAGAAAAAATCTTTTTACGTGCTAACGTAAACTAACTGATAAGCTAACTTATCTGAAGTCACGCTCACACAGGGGTACTTAACTACAAATGCATTACCGTAAAACTAATATTGTAAAATTATATATGGCTACTTAGAAGTCCCGTTGATTTCAAAGATTTCTGACATAGTCTAAACAAAAAATCTGGGACAATGGAACTCGGGTAATCAGCATTTTACAGTCATTTTAATAGCTGCTGTTTAAGTTCAGCTCGCGTGATAAAAAGGCAGTCCAAGAGATATAGCATTGTTAGCTATCTCTCTTGCAGTGATTCATTGATTACTTTGTAATCCCTGGTAACGTTTTAACAAGGATAGAGTATGGCTGATTTTAATCTTTTATTTCAGGTTTAATTATTTGTTATCAATAATCCAATAATCCTATTCATAGGACATGATCTTCATTTACATCAGAAACAACATAATTCTAGGAACAGCCCCAGTGGAGAGTAATTTGTGACATCATGATTTGTATTATAAATTATTTTTACAAGACTTTTTAAAAATCTTTTGGTTTGAATTAGAGATTATTTTGTATTTGAAATAAACTACACACAGCTTATACACGCTATTCAAAATGTACATGAACTTATCAGAATTATCACAGTATGTGCATTTTGATGTAGTCAGCATCTAAATTGAGAAAGCTGTATTTCATTTCACGTTCTATTTTTCCATTTTTTTCTATAATAGTTAATATTAAGGAAGAATTTCTCCGTATATCAATCCATTCACTTCACAATTGAAAGTCCCATGACAGAAATTAAAATATGTGTCCTAATTAAATGGAGAGTCCAGTTGAGCTATCTAACATACTTGTATTGCAATCTGTATGGCAATTGCTAATTTCAATAACCAATTCATAATATTTAATGTATTTTGTAATATGTTAATTTACCACTAAGAACACTATGGCCTGAACCCAACAGGCGAGCTACATTGAAATCCTATTGAAATCAATGGGATTTAAATTAAACCTGATTAGGTTATACTGTTTGCTTCCATGGGCCCTAATCAAGCAATTCTAATGTAATGTCATCTCTTTATAGGAAAAGGGGATTTTTTTTCCTGAGTAGTGAAATTAATCACTCAATCCATATTTATAAAACTAGGAATTAGACACCTATTGTCAGAGATGAAGTTCTCTTCGAGACTTAACAGATTTTGTTTCTTTGAACGATTGTTACCTATTTATTAAAAAAAAGAATAGTCTAAATATCTAAATTTAGTTGATGATTATTTTTTAGCAAATACTAAGGATTATCAATTTAAAAGGTACAAATTATTTATTAAAGGAATTATTTTATTACTGGGTGAGTTTTCAGCCTTTAATTTCAGCCTTAATTTGGTCTCCTTTTTTTACCCTCCTTTACTTATTTCACCACAGGGGACAAGTGATGAATCTTCCCCTCCAGCACCTGGAGATGTGATGCGTGGTACCAGAATTGTAGAACAAAAAGCTCAATCGGACTGCAAATCTGATAAGGATTGGCCAATATGTGTTGATGAGGACTGGGTAAGCCAAAAGAAAACAAAAAGCCAATGGCAGACAAATCATATTGTTTCTCATACAAAACAGCTATTTCTCCTCATTGGTGTGTGTGTGTGTGTGTGTGTGTGTGTGTGTGTGTGTGTGTGTGTGTCAGCTCCTGTAGAAAGCTCCTGGTTGAAAAATGTTATTCTAAGTTATCCAAACTAATCAATAGAATAGAATAGAATAGAATAGAATAGAATAGAATAGAATAGAATAGAATAGAATAGAATAGAATAGAATAGAATAGAATAGAATAGAATAGAACGAATTGAATTGAATTCTTTATTGGCCAAGTGTGATTGGATACACAAGGAATTTGTCTTTAGTACATATGCTGTCAGTATACATAAAAAGACAAGATACACTCGTCAAGAATCACAGAGCACAACACCCAGTGATAGTCATACAGTACAATAAGCAATCAAATCATACTAGGAAACAATCAATATCAATATAAATTGCAAGGATATAAGCAACAAGTTACAGTCATGCAGTCACAAGTGGGAGGAGATGGGTGACAAGAACGATGAGAAGACCAATAGCAATAGTAATAGTAATGCAGCCTTACTGAATAGTTTGACAGTGTTGAGGGAATTAGTTGTTTAGCAGAGTGATGGCATTCGGGAAAAAACTGTTCCTGTATCTAGTTGTTCTGGTGTGCAGGGCTCTATAGCATCATTTTGAGGGTAGGAGTTGAAACAATTTGTGTCCAGGATGCAAAGGTTATGTAAATATTTTCACAGCCCATATTTTCTTTTTGACCCATGCAAAACAAAGCATTAAAGAAACATTTTTTAGAAATGGCTTGATTAGGAATAATTCAGGCCAAAGTTCATGCCACAGTTCTGCTCAGTTTCCTAAGAGTTGCAGCACAGTTAACCTGGTCACTGGCTGATAAGTGCTTTGTGAGAACTAACAGAGAAGCAAATAAGTAATTTAATTACTCCAGAAGAAAAACTGGAGTAAACTGGAGTATAATACAATACCTTCTTTGCCATAAAAGGAAAGAAAGGAATGGAATTTAATACGTTTATTTATTTATGTAGCCATCTATCATGGATTTTTTTTAACTGCAGGTCATCCTCGATTTACAGCAATTCGCTTAGTGACCGTTTGAAGTTACAGTGTCATTGTAAAAAGTGACCTATGACCATTTTTCACACTTATGACTGTTGCAGCATCCCCCTGGTCACGTGATTTGCATCTGGATGCGTGACAAGTGACTCACATTTATGACGGTTATGCAGTGTCCTGGAGTCATATGATCTCCTTTTGCGAAGTTCTGACGAGCAAAGTCAATGGGGATTCACTTAACAACCGTATTACTAATTTAAGAATTGCAGTGATTCACTTAACAACTGTTGCAAAAAAGATCGTAAAATGGGGCAAAACTCACTTAACAAATGTCTCCCTTAGCAACATAAATTTTTTGACTCTATTCTGGTTATATGTCAAGGACTACCTGTAATTGTTTTCCTCTCCAGAGTAGAAAAAATAACTAACCAGAAAGTAGTTGTTGTTTTTTTGCACAACTTCAAAAAATGATCATCACATAACAAACATAGTCATATTGATTTGTGCATTTCCACACAAATATTAATTTATGAATTGAGAGGGGATAATGGAGCCATTGCTATTGAACAAAAAGTTAATTAATACAAAGAAGTACTTTTGAGTAAATATGCATAAAATATACAAATGTTACAAAGTATAGGTAGTCCTCAGGTTATGAACACAACTGGAACCAGAATTTAGGTTGCTAAATAATGTGGTTTTTAACCACAGTTTGGTAAGCCATAGTAAACCACAATGATTGAGTAGACATGTCAGTCTAAAGCTGGATTCATTTAATGACCATGACACAGGACTCACTTAACCACATTATTTAGCAACCTAAATTCTGGTTCCAGTTGTGTTCATAACCTGAGGACTACCTATACTTTGTAACATTTATCAATTGTAAAAATTTGTCAATTATTTGTCAATTACTTTATGTATCCTTTTATTTTGTTTCTGTTATTTAGGGCATTAGATGTCCCTCAGGTTGCAGGATTCAAGGTCTGATAGATGAAACAAACGATGACTTTCAAAACAGGATAGAAAAGGTTAAGAAGGCGCTTTTGGATAGCCAAAATAGTTACAAGTCATCTAATAATTTGAAACAAGAAATTTTTAACTATCTGGAAAGATATCTGCCCAGTGAACAAGGTGAGTTTAATCCCAGTTTTATGAATATTTTAAAAATGCTCATAAAATTTGCCACCATACTATAAAAAGATGTTAACCTTAACATTGAAGGAGTGCAGAGAAGAGCAACCAAAATGATTAGGAGACTGGAGGCTAAAACATTCATGAACGATTGCAGGAACTGGGCATGGCTAGTCTAGTGAAGAGAAGGACCAAGGGAGACATGATAGCAGCCATCCAAAATTTGAGGGGCTGCCACAGAGAGGAGGGGGTCAAGCTATTTTCCAAAGCACCTGAAGGCCAGACAAGGAATACTAGATGGAAACTGAACCAGGAGATATTCAACCTGGAAATAAGGAGAAATTTTCTGACAGTGAGACCAGTCAACCAATGGAATAGTTTGCCTTCAGAAGTTGTGGGAGCATCATCACTGGAGGCTTTCAAGAAGAGATTGGACTGTCAGAAATGGTGTAGGTTCTCCTGCTTGGACAGGGAATTGGACTAGATGACTTACAAGGTCCCTTTCAACACTTTTAATCTGTATTTCTGTAATTTAAATGTATATGAAATTCTTGGAATTCTCTATCCTCATGTATCTGGAGAGCAGACTGGAAAAGCTGGCATAAAATAGTTGAGTTTAAATACTGTTAGCTATTTCTTTTTTTAAAAAAAACATACTTGTTTTACCTCAGAATTAAAACTATTTGACATACATTGCTTAAATGCATTGTAAGCCGCCCTGAGTCTCCGGAGAAGGGCAGCATATAAATTGAATGAATGAATGAATGAATGAATGAATGAATGAATGAATGAATGAATAAATAAATAAATAAATAAATAAATAAATAAATAAATAAATAAATAAATAGCAGTATTAACAAATTCTGGGCTGTTTCAGTTATTTTCCAGATCACAAAAAATGTTTTTACCAATTACTTAACCAAATCTTAGAAAAGTATTTCTTCCAGTGCATTATTTTTTCACTTTTCCTTCTGAAAATTATTTGCCATGCTTTCAGACCAATACATTTATTTTCCAATGCCATCTCTGGAACACCTGGGTTAGTATTAAGAAGAAAGACAAGAAATCGTGTTCCAGATTAGACATGCTTAATACGTTTCTAAGCTACCCATTCATTATTTGATAGGCTGCATCTAAAACAGATACACAAACAATGGTATACTCCAATATTACAAATAACGATGTAGCCCAATATTAATTGAAACCAAAGTGAGTGGGAGACAATGCTTTGGGATGATAGGCTGAGAAAAAAGCCACAAGAAATGGATGAACTCTTGAAGGAAACATAGTAGAGAGATTCCAATCTTAGTCCATAGCTACACTTCATTAAAAAAAAAAAAAAAACCTAGAAGGGAAAGGAAAGGACATTAAGGAGGAATTGTAGATATAGTATTCTATCTCTGAATCTCTATCCAGTCTTATAAACACATATAGAGTAGTACCAGGAATGAAATTCACTTCCATTCCCTACCTGTTTGCACATGTGCAAAGCCTTCTGCACATACGCAGAGGCTTAAAAACATTACAAAAAAGAAACATCATGATGTCCACGCGAGTGGGCAGAGCCTCCCGCAGCCTCTGATACCGGTTTGCCCAAGCCGGATATAAACAGCTGAATTTGACATCTGAGTAGTACTAACAGTTATACAGATGGTTCCATCTAACCATAAGACATCAAACTCTGAAGGCTGTGTAGTTTTGGTTAATGCTTTTTTTTTTTTAGATCACTTACACTGTATAAAGGGCTGCGGCTATGCTAACTTCTTTTATTTCAGAATTAGATAAGAACTATGGACAAATATCTGATGATCTAAGAAGGAGGTTGGTGACACTGAAACAGAGAGTTGCTGATAAAGTAGAAAGGATTAAAACCTTGCAGAACTCAATCCAGAATCAAGTTGGAGAGTTGAAACGCTTAGAGGTGAGCTGCCTTGTTGTTTTTTAAAAGATGTATCTTTTTAAAATGCTGGAGCAAATGTCTCCAATGCTTCTTTTTATCAGTTATATGCAGGGGTGGGCTTCAAAAATTTTAGCAAGGAGTACTCTGCCTGGTTTCTGGGTGGGCGTGGCCATGGTGGGTGTGGCCTAGTTGGCCTCCTGTACAATGGCTTTCCTCAAGCCTCCGGGAAGGCAAAAATAGCCTCCCCAGGCTCCGGAGGCCCTCTGGAAGCCAGAAACAGGCCCATTAAAATGAGGTAAAATGAGGACCCGGATTGTGGGGGCAATAAGCTGACTTTGTATAAAAAAGAACACCACTTGGGGGAAGGGGGCAAAAGCCCTACTAAGCAGGTATATACAAAAGTATGAAGGCTATTGCTTAACGCATTGTAAGCCGCCCTGAGTCTCCGGAGAAGGCATATAAATTGAACTAAAAATAAATAAATTTCCCAAACTTCTGGTAGGGCTGTTTTTCGCCCTCTCCAAGCCTCTGTGCGCATCCTGCACTTACCTGCATCCAAAACATAACATGGGGACTCCTGGGTGGGGCATGGCAGGGTGGGTGGGGCCAGCCAGGAGTGGGATTTGGGGCTTCTATGAACTGCACAGAATCTTAGCTAGAGGTTCTCCCGAACCCTTGCAAACCCCCAGCAGCCCACCCCTGGTTATATGTTTCAATGAATGAGGCAGTTTCAGAACCATTGTGGGATTAGAAAATGATTTTTTGTATGATTGATATTCTCCCTTTCTTCCTTCCTTCCTGTTTCACAAAAGCAACATTTTACTATGTTATTTTACTATATAAAATAATCTGTTGGTAGGTAAGACCAAAAATGTGAATCAGCAATAACACGGATGAGCTATATTCCTTTTTAAATTTTGTAGCAGACTGCTAGGGAAAGGATATTTAATATCTGCAATTTGTTTTCAGAGGACTTTTCAAATTATACAGGGTCATATGAAATGAAGCCACATATAACTCAGTGGCTGCAGATGGCCCATCTACGTTTAGGGTAGAATTTGGCCTCCCTTCAAGTAACAATGGAGCTATGATCAGCAATGGCTTGACAAGAGTTCCTTATTTTTAATGTTATGGTACAGCAACTAGGCAGTGGTGGAATTCAAATTCTTTTACTACTGGTTCCATGGGCATTGGCTTGGTGGGCGTGGTTTGGCTTGGTGGGCGTGGCAGGGGAAGGATATTGCAAAATCCCCATTCCCTCCCCACTCCTAGGGGAAGGATATTGCAAAATCTCCATTCTCACCCCACTCTGGGGCCAGCCAGAAATGGTATTTGCTGGTTCTCCGAACTACTCAAAATTTCCACTAGCGGTTCTCCAGAACCTGTCAGAACCTGTTGAATAGCACCTCTGCAACTAGGGTTATAACTCGGAGAAATTTAGGAATGAATGTCTACTTACAAATTTCTACATTTTTTCCCTTCAAATCCTTATGGCCTAGGTGGACATTGATATAAAGATACGTGCCTGCAAAGGATCATGTGCTCGTGTTTTCAACTACAATCTGGACACTGAGAGTTATGGAAACATACAGAAGCAGCTCGTACAAGTTAATTCCATGAAACTGGTATCAGAAGAAGAAGCTCTTCCCCTCAAGTCCCTGAAAATAACACAAGTGAAGGATTCTACTGCTCCCAGTCACTATAAATCTGGTCCTCTGACTGAACAGGAAGCAAGCATACTTGACAGTATAAAGGTGTTTAAGGTAGTATTGGAAGATTCTAAAGGATCCTTAGCAGACACTAAATATGCTGCTCCTGGAACAGGAGAGGTTGGAAAATCATCTATAAACAAAGCAATAATAAGACCTTCTACTGAAATTCATACCAGCCGTACATGTATCAAATCCATCACTACAAAAGTCATTCGTGGGCCTGACGGTTTACGAGAAGAGACCATTGAAGAATTTAAAACTCCTGATGGTGCCGATTGTTCTAATTTGCAAGGTTTCATTAAAGAAGCTATCAGTAGTGGAGGTGGCGGAAGTGGCTCTCATGACTTTGTCCCCCAACATCCAGATGCTGATTCCGGAACCCTAACATTCAGCCACAAAAGAATACAGGAAGGGGACACTTTTTCAGAAATAGGGGAGGGAGAATTTGATGACTTCTCAAGTTTTGACCATTTCTCCCATGGAGGCAGCAAGACAATCATAGAGACCAAGTCAAGAAGAGTCATTGAAACAGAAGGCGTACAACATGATGAAAATATAGAGCATGCGAAAGGCAACATCGGGACAGGTATCCATCCAGTTCATGGAAAATAATTGTGGAGGGAGCAAAAATGAAGTTTGCAACCAAACTGACACAAATACTGCAATCCATGACATTGTTCAGTTAATGAAAGCTATGTGTCTGTTTGTTGCCATTTAACAAAGGTGGGGTACATTGAGTTTTGACCATGAGTCATTGGTTAGCAAGGCAGTTCCATACAGAATGCCAGAGGTAATAAATTTAAATATGTAGTGTACTTTTCGGGTGGGGGACGATGTAAGATGTCTTTCCATGTAGCACAACACTGAGTGTAGACAGTTGACTTCAGCAATATTACTGTTGGATACCTGTGAGCTTGTAATAAAACTTAACTGAAAACTTCTGTCAACTTGATCAACTTTGTTTTTTTAGACTGTGAGGATATCCACCAAAAACACACTTCTGGTGCCCAAAGTGGCATTTTCAGAATCACGCCAGCAGGATCCGCTAAGGTTTTTTCAGTTTATTGCGACCAAGAGACTACTTTGGGAGGATGGCTTCTGATCCAACAGAGATTGGATGGGTCATTGAATTTTAACCGGACCTGGGAAGACTACAAGAAAGGTTTCGGCAGCTTGGATGTCAAAGGGAGGGGAGAATTCTGGTTGGGCAATGAAAATCTCCATATCCTGACTCAGAAAGATACTGTCCTTCGGGTTGAACTAGAAGATTGGGAGGGCGATAAAGTTTATGCAGAATATAATATACACATAGGTTCTGAATCAGAAGGTTATAGACTCAGAGTCTCCAATTACAAGGGGACAGCAGGGGATGCCCTAATCAGAGGTTCAGAGGAAGATGGTGCTGAATATACAGCTCACACTAACATGAAATTTAGTACTTATGACCAAGACAGTGATCAGTGGGAGGATAATTGCGCTGAGGTGTATGGAGGTGGCTGGTGGTATAACAACTGCCAAGCTGCTAATCTCAATGGTATTTACTACTCAGGGGGTCAGTATGATCCAAGGAACAATGCTCCTTATGAGATTGAAAATGGGGTGATTTGGTTACCCTTTCGGCCATCAGATTACTCTCTCAAAGTTGTGAGAATGAAAATTCGGCCAGTGGAAACAGACTAGATACCCGTCCTAAAATTTAATCTAACTTCCAAAACAATATATACCTCAAACTTATGTGTGTCTGTGTGTGTGTTTGTTTCTTTACTATCTGAATGCAACTGAGTGATACCTACTTATTAAACAAAATAAACAGATTCACTCTAATAATTTTTTCTGGTGTATTTAACTTATTTTGCAAAATAAAAAGGAAGTCTCTCTATATGTTGTAACTGTGTGAAGAACTACAATGAAACCAGATTTTAAACCATTTCAGTGGAAAAATATTGACAGTGCAAAGAATGACCTTTATAGTTATATGCAGTATATGGCAGAAAACTAAGGTGAAAGTGGAAAGAAATAGATTTGTACTTTTATGATTGAATAAATAGGATAGATAAATAGGATAAGGGATGTGGTGACTCAGTGGCTAAGATACTGAGCTTGTCGATTGAAAGGTTGGCAGTTCAGCGGTTTGGATCCTTAGTGCCGTGTAACAGGGTAAGCTCCTGTTACTTGTCCCAGCTTCTACCAACCTAGCAGTTCGAAAGCATGTAAAAAATGCAAGTAGAAAAATAGGGACCACTTTGATGGGAAGGTAACAATGTTCTGTGCGCCTTTGGCATTTAGTCATGCCGGCCACATGACCACAAAGATGTCTTCAGACAGCGCTGGCTCTTCGGCTTTGAAACAGAGATGAGCACTGCCCCTAAAGTCAGGAATGACTAGCACATATGTGCGAGGGGAACCTTTACCTTTGTAAGTAGGATGAGATCCTGATTTGTAAAATGAAGAAGCAAAACCTTCTTAGAAAGGAATTATTGTTAACACAAAATTTTGAAATGTGGCACAGGAACATTTATTATCAGTGTGATGAAACAATATTACAGGGAAGCCTACAGTTACATAGGAAATCGACCACAAGCCTACCTCACACTATAATAGTTAAATATTCACTAAGGAAATATAATAATCTTCAACACTGAAAAAAAATAATTATGACTTCCATTAGATTCTCAAATAACTGCACAAGAAGCCTATAGGATGTCCAAGCATCGTTCAGAAAAAAAAAACAATTTTGGAGTTCTCAAGGACCCATTGGGAAACATATGAGCCCTCCTTGTTCAACTTCATACTGACTCGAACACCATATTTAATGCAGTTGTACTGTGGTGGGCAATTATTCATCATCTAATATAATTGCATGGGAACATATTCACCTTTTGAGGCCATAACCACTTATCACTGTTCCCTCATCACATGCTTACTTGACCCTTATCTGTCTTGATTTATTTGAGCTAGCTAAGAAAGGCTGACTGAATGCATTCAGAGAATGGTGATGGAATGGTCTTGTAATTTCACTTGTCCTCATCTGAATAATCATTTCCTTGATCTAAAGCAGAGGTCTTCAAACTTGGCAACTTTAAGACTTGTGGATTTCAACTCCCAGAATTCTCCAGCCAGCTATGCTGACTTGCCTGATCGGCAGAGGCTTTTTTTTTTAAAGCCTCTGATGATCCCAGCTGAGCCACGCGATCATCAGAGGTTTTTTTTTTTACTTTTAAAACAATCAAAAGAGGTTGTAGAAAAAATGCTATTAAATTTTTTTTTAAAAAAGCCTCTTATGATTGTGCGGCTCAGCTGGGAAAGGGGGGGGGGGGCAGGGAATTTTGCTACTGGTTCTCCTAACCATCCGCCTCCATCGCTACTGGATCACGTGATCCGGTCTGAACCGGGAGCATTTCACCCCTGGATCACATGATCCCAGGATCCTGCAACCATCATAAATATGAGTCAGTTACCAACTGCCTGAATTTTGTTCATGTGACCATGGAGATGCTGCAACAGTCATAAGTGTGAAAAATGGTCATGTCACCATTTCTAACTTTGAAGGTCACTAAATGAACTGTTATAAGTCAAGAACTACCTGTACTAACTTAATAACTGCCATGATACACTTAGAATCATGGCAGGAAAGATCATAGAATAGAGCAAAACCAGTCATAGAATAGGGATTCAGCCAGTTCACCCACTTCGGGAGAACCGGTTGTTAACTTCTTGAGCAATTTGTCAAACTGGTTGTTGGAAGAAATCATTAGGGCAGAGAACCAGTTGTTAAATTATTTGAATCCCACCATATTTAACAAATGTCTCAGGACATTAGGAAAAGAAACTTTGGGCTCAATTGTGGTCATAAGTCAAGGACTACCTGTAATATCAGATCACTATGCCTCTGACCACTGGCAGCTATGAATCACAGCTTTTGTTGCCACTTCTATTTAATATCTACTATACTCAAGGCTGGTATTACTATTGGTAGTAGTAATGATCATGAATTGATGTTCTATCCAGCTGCAAATTGCTAACTGAAATGGCCTACAAAGAACAAAATGGCCTACAAAGAACAAATAGCAACAAAACTAGTCAGTCAACCCCTAGAGGATGAATTAGAATTCAGGTTGAACTAAGGAAGCTCCAACATTTGTGCTTATTAATGTCTAATGAAGAAAGGACTGGGAACTAGGCCTCAGGCTTTGGCTTTAATATACAGGCAGGCTTAACTGGGTGGATTACAGATGACACCAGTCACCAGAGTCTGGCCTTTGTTGAGGTCTGCTGTTTTTCCTTAGAGTCTCCTGGGTCTTCCCTTCTTTCATTTCCCTGCTCTAGAGTATACACTGAATCTGGAATCATGAAGAATAGTAGTATAGAGGAGATGAAACATTTAGGGCTTTTCCCCCAAGTACAAATCCTAGATCAAATGGAAATATATTGTGGGGGTCATTGTTGTTAGTTGCGAAGTCATGTCTGACTCATCATGACCACTCCATGGGCAACATTCCTCCAGGCCTTTCTGTCCTCTACCATCCTCTGGAGTCCATTTAAGCTCACACCTACTGCTTCAATGACCCCATCCAGCCACCTCATTCTGTCATCCTGTTCTTCTTTTGCCTCAACCTTTCCCAGCATTAGGCTCTTCTCCAGTGAGTCCTTCCTTCTCATTAGATGGCCAAAGTATTTGTGTTTCATCTTCAGGATCTGGTCTTCTAAAGAGCAGTCAGGGTTGATCTCCTCTAGGACTGAACAGTTTGATCGCCTTGCAGTCCAAGGGACTTGCAGGAGTTTTCTCCGGCACCATATTTCAAAGGCATCAGTCCTTATGAAAAGATGCCATTTATCTCTCATGTTCAAGGACATCCATCTTTAGGAATTGTTCTATCCAATCCTTTACAAGTCAAGGATTAGCTATGTTCACACATATCTATAATATGTTTTATTTTGGCTTAGGGTATTGTGTGATTTCAATCAATTGTGGCTTTCTCAGCAAATCATGTTTAAATAAACCATGGCTTCTGCAATGTATGAATCCAGTCCAAAGTTAATACTAAAGTTAATACTAAGGTCCATGTCAAATATTAGGGCAGACATGTGATATACACATGAAAAAGACAAGCCAGAAACTCAAAGGTTAGTTTACAAAACCCTGTTGCTTAATATTTGCAGAAGAGTAAACTTCAGAGATTAGTTCAGTTAATCAGTTAAAACAATTATAAATTTGGTTAAGACATGTTTTTGCATGGCAGCAATTATGGGCAAACGCTAATCTATACATTTGCTTTCAAATACTAATTGCACAATTATAAACTGGGTTGTCATATCATAACAACTCTATCATTTCTGCCAGGTTAAGGTCAAAATCCAGATTTTGCATGCCGTTTCAAGGGTTTCCCAAAATGAGTAGGGACAAAGCAACTTTCAGAAGTCTTAAAGATTGAAAAGGGTCCCTTGAACACCGACAAGCTTTGTGGTTCCCATTTTGCCCATTAGACTGTCTCTTCAAAAATGCCAGACAGAGAACTAAAAGGCTGGCCTATCTAATCAGGGAATCACAATAGAGATGATGGCATAGTAGCTAACCAATAGCTTCCAACTGATCATAATCAACCGTTTTGAGGTGGACACAGGAACGACCATCATTCCAGCATTTACCACTGATAGTGCACCATTAACATCTACCATCAATAGACAACCTCTTCTACTGCAGATCTCTGATGTGAGACGCACTTTCCAGAATGTTAATATCCAGAAGGCAGCTGGGCCTGATGGAATTCTGGGATGAGTTGTCAAGGACTGCGCTGCAGAGCTAGCTGGAATGTTCACGGATATTTTCAATCTATCCCTGTAGCAGTGCTCTATCCCTACCTGCCTGAAGACATCCATTACAGTGCCAGTTCCTAAGCAGCCAGTAGTGGTATCCTTTAATGATTATAAACCAGTAGCTTTAACATCTATTGTCATGAAATGTTTTGAGAGGCTGATATTGAACTACATTAAGGCTAGTCTTCCATCTACTTTGGACCCATACCAATTTGCACATAGGGATAATAGATCAAATGACGATGCTATGTCTCTTGTTGTCCATACTGTATTGAATCATTTGGAACAACAGGGAACATATGCGAGGCTGTTATTTGTGGATTATAGCTCTGCCTTTAACACCATTTTACCCAACAGGTTGTTTTTTAAAATGTCCAATTTGGATATAAATCAGAGGATTTGTTTGTGGATAAGGGATTTTCTGATAGATAGGCCACAGTCAGTAAGGATGGAATCTCACCATTCCTCTACTCTGATACTAAGCACAGGAGCCCCTCAGGGTTGTGTGCTAAGCCCTTTCCTTTATTCCTTGTACACACATGACTGCACCCCATTGTATAACACCAATGCAATTATTAAATTTGTGGATGACACAACAGTGGTGGGGCTCATTAATAAGAACAATGAGTCTGCTTACAGGAAGGAAGTACAAGGCCTGGCATTGTGGTGTAATGAAAATAATCTCACACTTAACACCACAAAAACTAAAGAACTTATAATTGACTTTAGGAGGAAGAGAGGTGTACATTTACCATTGCACATAAATGGTGAGGAGATGGAAAGGGTGGGTAGTTTTAAATTTCTTGGCATTTATTATCTTGAAGGACCTCTCATGGACTATGAATGCTAACATGCTTGTGAAGAAGGCATAGAAGAGGCTATACTTCCTGAGAATGTTCAGGAAGATAAATCTATCTCAGCATCTACTTCTGTCCTACTATCACAGCACCATTGAGAGTGTCCTGACATATGGCATTCTTGCATGGTGTGGGAGCAGCTCTGTAGCAGACAAAAAAGCTCTACACAGAATCATTAAAACTGCCCAGAATATCATCAGAGTCCAGCTACCAGCCCTGGACGACATCTTCGAATCTCGCTGTTTGAGAAAGTTGCATAATATTCTCAGAGACTTTTCCCATCCTACTTACAATCTTTGTGGACTGTTGCCTTCTGGCAGAAGATACAGAACAATTAAAACTCGGACCACACGTCTTCTGAATAGACATGTGGTCTATTATCCCAGAGTTATAATTGCACTCAACAATGAACTAAAGGGTCACCATCAGTGAGCTACTGGACAGTATTACTTGGTCTGTTGTGTGGATGTTTCGGTGGTTTAGAGGTGGAGAATTGTGGTAGGTGGAGTGTGTTTGGGGATTGTTATGTGTGTTGGACCTGGTCTTTGGGTGTTAAGTGAATTTCGTTGTATGGGTATACTGTGTATACACATACAATGACAATGAAGTTATTTATTTATTTTATTTATTTAATGTTCATTTAGAACCTTTGCATAGCTAGCTTTCAAACACTTAAAGGAGACTTGGATTTCTGCTAACATCTAACATCCACTAATGACAAATTCTTGTTCACATTTCTGCATTCCTGCTCCTCTTTCTGTTTCTAAACAGTACACAGAGGCATATTTTGTTCCTAAACTAATTTATTTAGGCACAAGATTGGATGAATTGAGACAAATAAAGGTAAAGGGGTGAAGTTATAAATTACAAGGGCTGACAAAATAAAAACAAATTGGTTCACAGGTCCAAATGATATTCTCTCAAAAATCTTTCAAGAATTTAAATATGAATAGCTGATCTTTTTTACAAAAAATACCTTTTGCACCTGCTTTAAAAATTGGAAAATATCCAATATGGCTCTGATTTTTAAAAGGGTTGCTAAAGAAATAATAAGCGAGCTAGCTCAACCTCTGTTATAGAAAAAATGGTTGTTAATAAATATAAGTACAAATATCGAAGAACAAGCTTTCTTCAAAGAAAACTACATAGTTTTTCCAAAGATAAAGCTGTCTCGCTTTCTAGATTTTTTTTTTGAGGATTTCAACAAATACTCACACAAGAGCATTTCAACGTATACTGTATGCATGAACTTTTTAAGTAGCCTTTGACAAAAACTTTTACAAAGACCCCCAAACAAACTCGGATGTGGAATAGTATATTAGTTAAGTGACTGAACTTTGACAAAACCCAGCTTCTGGTTCATTTGAGCCACAGAAACTCACTGATTAGATCTGAATGTTGTCCAATCCCATGGAATGGAAGAGATTAACAAAGGTAGGGAAATGAAGGGTAGTTTTAATTATGAATGAAAGGGCTAAAATGTATGCTAAAAAGCATGAATTGGTGTCTATATAGTTGGCTACAGTATATACATAAGGAAATAGGAATCCATAGATGGGGATAACTGTATGTTACATTCCAGTGAGGGATGATAATGAGAAATGGAAGAAATCTTGGAAAACTATTGAATATGAATGAACAGAACAATTATTCTTGTGAGAGATGCAATGAATGGGTGAAAACAAGATGAATAAGGACCAAAACTGGGGAAAAATGGTTTGTGTTCTAAAAATGTGAAGGGAGATAAACAGACATCCAGAAGACTGAATAGATTTTTTTTAAAAAAAATGAAAAGATTTGTGATGAATCTGAAACGATCAAATAGTTCAAGGATCTATACGAAAATGAGAGTGATGTTTTGAAGAGTGGAATTGAAAATAATGTAATTATTTTCAATTGTAAAAAGGGATGAATGGAAAATAATAAATGCTATGGGAATGGTAAGACTTCAGGTGAAATATCCAAAGAAATAGTAACTGGAAACATGTTAAAAATATGAATGTGCTTTGTTTGAGGAAGGTGGGCATGACTGTATCTATGCCTCATGATTGGAAGAATGTTAATTACTGTTCTTCTATATAAAAGGAATAGTAGCAAGGTGGAATGCCAAAAACAAAAAACACTACAAAAAATAACAACAAGTGATTTAAACTATCATTTCCCCTAAAATAAGACATCCTCTGATAATAAGCCCAATCGGGCTTTTAAATGCATGGCAATAAGGCCAAGAGCTTATTTCAGGGTTAAAAAAAATATAAGACAGGGTCTTATTTTCGGGGAAACACAGTATTACATGTGGCTGGGAAAAAGTTTGGTAGAATTCCAATTGAAAGAGCACTCTATGTAACACCGAGCAATACTTTGTGAAAGTAGCTATGGCTAAATATATTTGTAGCTGTTTTTTTTTAATTTTTATTTCAAGATTTTAATGAATTTGTGTTAGTGTTTCTTGTTTTTCCACAACACTCAATGGAAATAGTGTGATGGGTATGTATGTGTGAGAGATGCAGATGAACAGTGGAAAGGGTATACCCTTTAAGCCAGACCTGTGCATTCTCCAAATGTAGTACATTTGTAGTACATCCCCCATGTAGTACAAACTGACTACATGGGGGATGTACTGACTGACTGACTGACTGACTGACCGACCGACCGACTGACTGACTGACCAACTGACTGACTGACTGACTTACTTTATTTATTTAAGCATGTATTAGATAACAGTTATAAATATAAACATGATTATGAATATATGAAATGGATATGAATAAAAGGGAACATTAGGACAGGGATGGTAGGCACGTAGGTGCGCTTATACAAGCCCCTTACAGACCTCTTAGGAATGGGGTGAGGTCAACAATAGCCAGTCTAAGGTTAAAGTTATGGGGGTTTGGGGATGTAACAACAGTTAGGTAGTGCATTCCAGGCATTGAGGATTCTGTTGCTGTTGTATTTTCTGCAATCGAATATGGAGCACTTTACCTTAAGTTTGTATCTATTGTGTGCTCGTGTGTTGTTGTGGTTGAAGCTGAAGTAGCCATTGACAGGTAGGACATTGTAGCAGATAATTTTATGTACTACACTTAAGTCAGACCGAGGCAATGTAGGTTCTAAATTCTCTAAGCTCAAAATTTCAAGTCTGGTTGCTTGATGGTGGCCATCTAGACTAGATGGAACAATGTCCTGACCAAGACAGTTTTATGTTCTTACTGTTGGAACCAAGAGGCTGCTCATCATTTCAATTTACCTCCTCTGAGGAAATGCCATGGTAGCATTTTTTTGGAACATTGGAGAAAATGACAGAAAGCTGTCACGGGATCAAAGAGGCAACCAAGTCAACACTAAGTTACCAGATAATAGAGTTTAGTTAATACTAAGCTCTATTATCTGGTAAGTACCAACCTAATGCTAGAGAATGAAGCTATACTTCTACAGAATAATCTCACTCATGATAGTAGGACTTTCTTGGAAGCAAACATACTTTCTTTGTAAAACCATTATAATCTCCAGGATATGAATCTATGAATTTATCTCATACCTTGTCTAAACATAGCTCCACGTCTTTATACTGCTACCTCAGAGAGACATCAGCTCTCTAATAACCTCATCAGAGATCTTTCATAATTCTGTCTGGTTTAACTAGGGATGTCAGAAACTAACCTGGAATTAAGCATGTTGTTTTCTCTTGATTTTTCTTGAAGACCTGGCCCTGTCAGTTGGAGGTCCTTTGGGGAATATCACTGGAGGTGGTTGATCGACTAATAATAGTTCCCACTTCCCACCATGTGTGTGCATATGTGTGTGTAAAATGTTGTAAGCCACCCAAAGTTGCCTGGTGGCAAGATCGGCAGCAAATAAATTTATGCATTAGGGGATGTGATGGCTCAGTGGCTAAGATGCTGAGTTTGTTGATCAGAAAGGTCAGCAGTTCAGCGGTTCGAATCCCTAGCGCCACATAACGGAGCGAGCTCCCATAACTCGTCCCAACTTCTATCAACCTAGCAGTTCGAAAGCATGTAAAAATGCAACTAGAAAAATAGGGACCACCTTTGGTGGGAAGGAAACAGCATTCCGTGCACTTTTGGCATTTAGTCATGTCAGCCATATGACCACAGAATTGTTGCTACATAGTGCTGTCTCTTCGGCTTAGAAACAGAGATGAGCACTGCCCCCTAGAGTTGGGAATGACTAGCATGTATGTGTGAGGGGAATCTTTACCCTTACCTTTAACCTGTGCATTACAAATATATTGAAAATGAAATTCCCAACCTTAATATTCCTCTAATATTCTTTGCAGGGATTGAAAAATTATGGTATAAATCCAGAAGTGTTTTAGTCTCCAATGATTAAAATAAATCAGAAACATACTAAGAGCTATGAGAACAATGTAAAACAAAAGGTACGATGATATTGTTTGAAACAGATGGTATAATCATGTTTGCATACTAAGAAGGAAGCTAAAGGACAAAGCATCCTATCCATAGAATGTGGCTTCTTTTATTAAGCATTTTCAACAAAATGTGTGACAAGAACTCACTTCTTATGAATCTACTTTTTGGTGAGTAAGCTAATGGGCAGACATTAGGATAAAATATTTATTTAGCAAAACGTAGGTTTCAGCACGGCCCCTTTGTACATCACAAATAACATTGTTTTAATCCGTTGGTTGGTAGATGCATTTCCAGCATAGTCTTTCCATTTTCATCAAAATGCTTTTAAACAAATCGCCAAGGAAGAATTGTTTTATTGTTCTTCACTGCTTTTAGGCAGTGAAGTAAAAGTTGAGGATCAAGAAACAGATGTGAACATTTGCAATTATTTACTTAAATATTCATTGTTACTAGGACTGAGAAATTGGTCTCAGTTTCAGGCTAGCTTCTTTGAGTGAATACCAGGATCCTTTCCAATTCATCCATACAACTCCATCATCTGTTCCATGTTTTGCCATTTCTGGGGTGTAGTGTCCACCCCAGTAGTATCTGCCATTTGGATTGGCTGAATGACAACGATTATACCACCAGCCGCCACCATCTTCTTTAGAGCATTGCTTTTTGGGATCTGGATGTATCCTGTGAATTAATTACACATAACATTTAAAAGAATAGATACCAATAAATGAAATGTAAATATATACCATGAATCTTCCCTTATCTTACTATGTGTAGATATCCACTACTGTGACATATAACAAAAATAATAGAAACCTTCCAGTTTTGGCTTCTTTGATTTTAGTTGTTGCACTTTTAAATATCTATATTTCCCAATAAAGTGCATTCATTTAGTATTTACTATAGCTGAAACTTTCTTAAATCCCAAACAAAACAATATGAAGTATTGCTTTAATATAGTTTTTATATATAAGATAGCACATCAAAAACAGCTGGATTTTACTTAGATAAAGTTACTTACTACTTACTAGTAATCTTCTCATCGTTCCTATCACCCATCTCCTCCCACTTATGACTGTATGACTGTAACTTTGTTGCTTGTAACCTTACGATTTATACTGATTGTTTCCTAGTATGATTTGATTGCTTATTTGTATCCTACGGCTATCATTAAGTGTTGTACCTTATGATTCTTGATGAATGTATCTTGTCTTTTTATGTACACTTAGAGTATATGCACCAAAGATAAATTCCTTGTGTGTCCAATCACACTTGGCCAATAAAGAATTCTACCTATTTTTCTTTCTTTCTTTCTTTCTTTCTTTCTTTTCTTTCTTTCTTTCTTTCTTTCTTTCTTTCTTTCTTTCTTTCATCTATCTATCTATCTATCTATCTATCTATCTATCATCTATCTATCTATCTATCTATCTATCTATCTATCTATCTATCTATCTATCTATCTTCTATCTATCTTTCTCTATCTATTTGTTTTAATCAATTTAACTACTCTAGAAGATCAACTGTCCAAAAATGGAATATCAGATACTCATAATTTTACTTTTTGGCTATTCTTTATCATCTTTTCCAGACAGTCTGTACAGCTCTAATGAAGAGTTAAAATGGTTATGGTATTGAACTAAGATAAAAGAGACTGAGATTCAAGTCCATCTCAATCATGGAAACTCACTAGATCAGAGATCTTCAAACTTGGCAGCTTTAAGACTTGTGAACTTCAACTCCCAGAATTCTATGCTGGCTGGAGAATTCTGGGAGCTGAAGTCCACACATCTTAAATTCGCCAAGTTTGAAGATCTCTGCACTAGATGATTTTCAGCCTGTCACTTTTTCACAACCTAATTTGTTCCATAATTTTCTCCCCATGTGCTGGGGTGAAAAGTGGAAGAAAAAAAATACTACAGTAGTCATCCAATCTTGAGTTCCCAGAGAAAATGTGGGATTAAAAATTGGACAAATGATACGAATTTCTGTAATGAATTTCACGGAGTTCAACCGAGCTCATTCACAAAGAACTGTAGGAAAAAATTACCAAAAAAGTCCTCTGTGGGAGAATGATTGGCAAATATATTTCAAAGACTTTTTTGAGGAAGTGCTATATAAAAGAAACCAAATAAAAAAGCATATACTTACCATCCATCATTGTCTCTGTCAAAAGTGCTGAAGAACATGCCATTATGGATTGTCATTGTTCTGTTTTCACCAAATAGCTGCGAAGCTCCTTCTAAAAGTGCATTTCCAGCTGTGCCCCTGTAGTTACTAATGGAGAGCTGGTATTTGCTGTTTTCATTCTGAATGCTGAAGCCTCCATAGTGAGCTTTAACTTTAGTGCCATCCCAATCTTTCAGTTCAATTAAAAGTTCAGTTGGCCCCAATTTGCTAATCTGGTTGATTTTGTCGTTTCCAAGCCAATATTCACCTATGACACAAAATAAATCCCCTGAAGCTCTCTTCATCAAATTTTAAGCAGTGTCTTCAACTTGTCATAAAGCTATACCATAATAACTGAATCAAACTCATTCTGGATGTATGAAAATATGAAGATTGAAATAGATTGGGAATGGATTTATCATACTTAACTCAAAAACAAGTTCAGCTGGACTTTTGGGAGAAGATAGATCAACTTTAAGAATAGAATGGCGTGCACTGTATTTTGCATGCAGCCAAAAGCAGAAGCAGCAGAAATCTTTCTTTCTCTCCCTCAAAATCTGCCTCTGCGGCTTCCAAACCCCAGCCAGGGCAGCAGCTGCTCTGGGAGTGTGCTTCCCACTCTATGGTGACAGCTGGAGCTGGAGCCTGCAGGGAGAGTTGGCCCAGGCCGTGGCTTCTACGCGGGTGCTGGTGGTGGGCACCGGCAGCATTGGCTATGAGCTCCTCAAGGACCTGGTGCTCACCAGCTTTGCCCACATCGACGTGGTGAGGCCTGGGAGGTGTGCGAGTGGGGGGTAGGGACAGGCACTTGCACAGCTTGGTGCCTTTGGGCCACTTGGTTCTACACAAACACACAGTGGAAGAGGAGGGGCTTAATGGTGGCACACAAAGGAAGCCTCTCTATGGCAGACTCCTGGCTGTGAGTGCGTAGGCCACCCAGGGGCTCCTGCCGAAATAATAAGAACCCCCGATAATAAGTCAAAGCCCTTATTTCAGACCCTGTCTTATTTTTGGGGAAACACAGCATGTATTGGTACACACTGCTGGAAAACAGATTCTTACCTGGGGTGTCACAGTAGTTCTTTCCACCACTGGAAGCAATATTTCCAAATCCTTTTTTATATGAGTCCCATTTTCTTCCAAAGTTAACACTCCCATCTTGGCGGTTTTGAATTAGAAGCCAACCTGTTCAAAATGAGAACAATTATAATCACTATTATATAGTCCACTTTCTTGAAATATTATCATAAAGCTTCATAACTGGAGGATGGGGAGGGGACAAGATGCTCTTTGTAGAGTTCCCACTCAGAATGGAATCCCCTTTGTTATCACTGTTACGCTTAGTCAATCATGTGCCCTCCTCTTCTATGTTCAGTCTATTGCCTAGAAAAAAAGATCCCAGCATTTGGAAGTGGATCTTCTTGTTTTTTGCTCTTATCATTGTATACATACAGTTCTTGAAGTAGCAAGTGAATATTATAAAGCTAGCAGATCCATCATTTGAAACCATTTTGATTAAGGATACTAGCTTAATAATTACCTCCATCGTCTGTGGTCATATCACAATACACTTTGAATGGTTTAAAGAAAGGATCAGGCTGAACAAGGTACAACTCAGATGTTTCACCTCCTTTTCTATATATATCTTCACACTCTGCAAACAGAAAAAGCCATTATCTATACAGTTTAATGAGCAACAAAAATGTGCTGAACAGAGGAATAAGTAAACTACAGAAATCTACAACATAATTAAAACTGCACGGGAAGGCTTGAAGATTTTATCAGCAGTAAACACCTATCATAGAATTTTCAAGTATTTGCTTGCTTTTGGGATCTCTGCTTTACCAAAGACTAAATGCATTTTTAGAAATGCTGATTTGGAAATTCTTTCACCCATCCCATTGTAAGGATTGAATTTGGCCATGCAGAAGCCATTAGCGTTGAGGTAAAAAATAACTATTATATAATCATGGAACTCTCAAAGCCAAGGGAAGAATAACCAAATAAGGGTGGGAACAAAAGGTATAGGATAGGGGTGCTCAATCTACGGCCTGCCGAAGCCATTAATCTGGCCTGCGTGGGACCATGATGCTGCCCCACCCACATCACCCAACCTACCCACAGTCCCGTTTTTGTCATCCCCGGCCTCCAGAGAGAGAGAGAAAGAGAGAGGGAGAGAAAGAAACACACACACACAAACAAAAGTCCCTCACACCTCCCCCCTCCAAAGGCAGCCACATCCCTTCACTAACCTGCTTTCCAACCCCAGGAGCATAACAAATTAAAGTGTAATTTGTGTGTATTGTTTAATGGACTGCTAAATTGGCCACGCCCACCCAGTCACATGTCCATCTAGTCATGCCCGCCCAGCTGGTCCGGCTCCCCCAAAGTCTGAGGGACTGTGAATTGGCCCCCTTTTTAAAAAGTTTGAGGACCCCTGGTCTAGGATGTAAACTTTGAGGCTGATTGATCTTTTAGCTCTCTTTCACATTAGACAAATCTTCTGTGTATAAAATGACTTCTTTCTTATCCAAACTAATGGACCTTATCAAGCCATGTCGTATCTATGATTCTTCTGCTATTTTTTTTTAATATGGCAATGAGTTTATAGAGTCAAGCTTTTCTGTTGTGTTGTTGGAAAGTCTAACTTCAAACAATACCTGAACGCAAGCTTTCCTGACACAGTACCTGTGCAGATAAGCCCATGAAATACAAAGGATAAAGAGATACTTTTAAAATGTGTGCTATTAACTTAAAGTCCAAGAATTAGTTCTCACATATATTCCTCTAGATGGTTAAGAAATAAGAGGAAAGAAAGCATCAACAGCCAGGTTGCTGCAGGCTAGAAAGGGTAACTTATGAAGCTATACATGCAGCATTTCTTGACCTAATTTCAAATTTCAAAGGAAAGAAAGAAGGAAGCTATCAAAGAATAAAGGTAGCCCATCCACACATAACTCTAGTTTCATATATCACAGGTCTCACATCTAACCATACTGGCATGTAATCCTCAAAGATTTTCAGTTACACCTCAGAACTGTCAATAGCCAATTACAAGGGCCATGAGAGATAGCATGAGAATCTCTCTCATTTCTACCCTGTTTCCCCCCAAATAAGACATCTCCTGATAATAAACCCTATCAGGCTTTTGAGCACATGGCGATAAGGCCAAGCACTTATTTCAGGGTTCAAAAAAATATAAGACGGGGTCTTATTTTCGGGGAAACACGGTAAGAGCAAAGCAAGTGGGAGAAATGAAACATTACCTTTGCCACTCACAACTGGGACATTGCAAGAAACTGTACAAGAGGTTTGGCATTCAGACAACTGTGCCGTAATAGCATTTTCTAGTTTTTGTAACTTTTTGTTCAAGGTATCCACAACTGAACGAAGAAGTCGTAAATTGGATGGAATACTGTTATCTAATTTCTCTTTGATGAAAGTGTAGTGTTCCTCAAGTTCTCTGTTATATTGGGAAATTAAATTCTGATTATCTGGAGATAAAAAGAAATGAAGAGGTGGCAAGCTTTTTTAAAAGAACAACAAAATACATTTAACAAGATATTAACACTTTCCATTTCCTTCTAATTCCTGTATTATGCTTATTTCTAGACTCTAAAACTCCAAGATAAAAGAACTCAGGTTTTCCAATCTATGTAAATTTCTATGAACAGGTGGCACTATATGCAACATAAATAATTACATTTTTGCCGTTTTATAAATTGCTGTTTTATAAACCAAAGTCAAAACTTTATTCCCCTTTTCCTCTTAGATAAAGATCATAGGTGATTGAGAGACATATCTGCTTACTGGATCCAGTACTTGACTGGTATTATTATATTAATTTAAGTAGTTTCCATTCTTGGGTTCCTAGATTATTCTAGGTGTCATCATTCTCAGGAAGAATGGTTAATGGTCAAAAATAAAAGAAAATGTTTTTCAAAAGTATTTAAAGCCCAGGGTTGGGAATCACTAATTACTCAGATTAGGAACCAACTGATGTGACAAATTTGGCATACTGATCCGCATGGCAAATTTCACAAGCAGATTTTGCAACCAAAGATAAGATTTAGACTATCTAAAAGATTGCAAGTTAAAGTATGGACAGGAATGCAACAGCTCCAATTTTGTTAGTTTAGCAGAACTCCCTTTTAAATAAATACAAGATTATACTAGAAAACTGTTATTTATGTTACCTAATGTATAACTATAAAGAAAATGCAACACTGATTAAAATTATTTTTTACATATATTATAGCAAACACATAGAAGCTAGAAAAACCATATAAGCTTTATTTAGTAAGTATAAATCACTTGTACATTTTTGGCTTAGATCATGTGTCTATGGAGATTTTCAGTCATGGTTGTCCAAAAAATGCTTTTTCAAGCATCTTGAACTTTCTTGGGTTTTTTTTTTTTTTTTGAAGACATTTCACTTCAAATCCAAGAAGCTTCTTCAGTTCTGTATATCCTGGATAGCTCAGCAGACTAATGCATTGTGATTAACTCCAGCTGTCTGCAATTACTGTAAGTTCGAATCTCACCAGGCTCGATATATAGTCAGCATATTGCCCCCAACAATCTGGATCCTCATTTTACCATCCTCAGAGGGATGGAAGGGCTGAGTCAACTTTGAACCTGGTGAGATTCAAACTTCCTAATTACAGGGAGTTGACAGTCAGCAGAAGTAGCTGCAGTACTGCATTCTAACCACTGCGCCACCATGGCTCTTGGTGCACCTTTGAGGCTTAAATCACGTGATTTAAGCATACTTAATTCAAGTGTACTTATTTTGTAGAATGTATTTGCCTTTTCATATTGTTTGCTGCCCCTCATCTTTTTTTGAAACAAAACTTCCATAATGAAAACAAGGCAGTTTTGCCTACATACTAATTTACTCACTGACAGCTCACCCGTATATTGTTTCTGCCTTTTGGCTAAACGTTCATCCAATAAATGAGCATAGCTATTGATAGTTGAAGAGGACTGGTGTAGATTGTTTGCTTTGTCTATTAGATCCTTAATAGTTGGCTTCACTGTGTTTTCTTGCTTCAATAGTTCAGTTCTCAGTTCACAACCTGTTGGACATAATACACCCTTAAAAAGAACAACAAATTCAGTAGGTTAATTCAGAATTAGAAACGATAAAATAACCTTTAAAAAGCACAAACAATAACTGTTGGGATAGTTCTCTTTATTATCAAAACTACATTAAACAAGATGATTGACAGAGCTTAATTCTTTTCTATTTTGCTATGAGCCTTATAAAAATCTCTCTTCTTAACAACATCTCACACCAATACAAGTAATATTTTCCAAGTAATAATCCTTTATGAGATGAAGAGTATTTTTTCTGGATCCTATGGATCTAGTGAGACTAAGAGCGCTATTCATGGGGATTTGCAGAAATATGGAAGCGTTTTCCTCATGGTGCCAACAAAGGTACCTGGAAGGAGCCCTAAAAGCAAGGTTGGGATTCAGCTGGTTTAGACAAGTTCGGGTGAACTGGATGTTAATTTTAATCTGTTACTTAATACTTACTTTTTAATCTGTTAATTTTAATCGCTGTTACAAGGACTGGCTGACCCAGCTCACCTCGCCCCTGCCAGGAGTCTCCACACGGGCTGTTTTGGATGCGAGGTAAGTGCAGGGCCCGTGCGGAGGCTCTGGGAGGGTACAAAATGGGCCTACCAGAAGTACCAGAAGTCTGAAAATGGCCCATTTTCGGCCTCCAGAGGGCCTCCGATGCCCAGGGAAGGCTGTTTTTGCCATCCTGGCGGCTCGAGGAAAGCCTCTGGAGCCTGGGGAGGGTGAAAATGCCCTCCCCCACCATGGTGCAGGAGGCTGAATAGGCCACACCCACATGAAGGAAGCCTGTGTAGCGTAGAGGGCTAATGCCTCCTACTAAAGGCAGCAATTAACACCAGCTGTCTGTAATTTCTCTGAGTTCAATCCTAGCCAGGCTCAAGGTCGACTCAGCCTTCCATCCTTTCTAAGGTGGGTAAATTGAGGACCCAGTTTGTGGGGGCAATAAGCTGACTTTGTATAAATATAAATATACAAAAGTATGAAGGCTATTGCTTAACGCATTGTAAGCCGCCCTGAGTCTCCGGAGAAGGGTGGCATATAAATCAAATTAAAAAAAAATTAAAAAAATTAAAAAATGACCACGCCCACCCAGCAACTGGGCAGCAAACCGCTTGCTTAAAGTTTTCAATCCCAACCCTGCCTAAAAGGCTTAAAAAAATAAATGAATCAAACTCAAGATATCTAATCCTGCCCATTCCTTCTTCAAGCAGAGTTTCAGGGAATGAGCCCAACGATACTCTGAACTTGGTGCCTTATGGAGTCCTATGAGAAAGAACATGTTGACATCTCTGCCACTGATTTAAATAGGCAAATAATGAAAGGGAAGAAATACTCAAACAATTATAATTGTAATGGTCTAATTTGTCTGGTTTAAAACAATCTTCTAGGAATCAATGTTTTTGTGTGTGTGTATGCGTGTATTCTATTTGAAACAGTTTATTGTCCACAACAAATGGCCACATAATAAATGGACTTGCATATAAACATTCCATTGAAGTAAATGTGCAATAAATCTGAAAAGGAAGCATTAAGGAAAGCAATATATTATTTAGTCTTAAAATATTCTAGCCCAACTCTACCTCAGGACAATTAATACCTACCAGTTCCTCTGCCAAGTGTTTGCAACCTCCACTATCAGGGTAAACAATTGGGCCTGGCTTTGCACCAGTAACAGGTTTTTTGGTTGGACGAGCTCTATATCTCACGCCACCAACAGGAGGAAGAGGAGCTGGCCTGAGAGTTGGAAGTGGCTCCCGTTTCTTGTCCAAAGGTCTGTGACCTCGTGCATCCACAGTTTCACCTTTACTTTCAATCTATTTAGCATCAAGGAAAAATATTGTTATAAATTGCAAAATACACAGACAATCAAATTCTCAAAAAAAAAAAAATGATGCGAACTCATGTGGGGGAAAAAGTGCCATGCTTTTTTGGAATATTTCTGTGTAATGTATTTTTCTTGGTTACTTACTTTGTTAAATTTCTATCCTGAGTTTCCTTGGGACATCAAGTTGACACCAAGCCCTCCAGGTCCTAGTCCAATACCTTAGTTATTATACCATGCATGCTCTTGGTGGTTTAATGTTTTATAATAAGTCTGTAAGTTTTCTTTCATGGAAACTAATTGCTCAAATTAAATAATAATGAACTTATAAACTGCATGGAGATGATTAGCAACAATACCTAACTAACATTTTAATTTTTTGACTATATGATTAACATGGCTAGGTTCCTACATTGCACTATGGCACAATATCATTGGTTTGGTTTTAGTTTAGGATGCAGTATTAATCCAACCACAATTCTGTGGATTGTTAGCCAGGGTTTATATGACTTATGTTTTCGTACAAATGCAGCTTATTCAACAATATTTTTAAAAATCATAATTTGGGGAACTATGCAAACCACATTGATTAAGTAAGATAGATATGCATTATTTCCATTAGGCTTAGCTCATTCCATCCACAGGAGGGGAGGAAAAGGTACGAACAAGTAATTATCCATCATTCCATAGAATAATGCCATCTCTTCTTTCAAATAACTGTTGTCTTCTATTATTATAGTATACACAACCTCTTCTTGTTGTGCCCTATCTGTCATGAGATTTATTCTCCAAAATAGGATTCAGCCTAGACATGTTTCTGTATTTATTTGTTTGTTTACTTAATTCAGTTTAGACAATGTCCAACTCCAACTGACTCTGGGTAGCTCAAAAATACTAACATAAAGACCAATACAAACCAAAACTCAAATGTGATTTGGCCACAATATATAGACCAGAAAAGGAGTAATAGGCACACTCAATCAAGGAGCCCCATTCATTTCACCCCATGGCCTGAGAGAACAACTATGTTTTGAAGGCTTTATGGAACATCATCAGGGTGAAAGCCATGCAGAAGGGACCTCATTTCAAACGTTAGTTTATTGAAGAAAGCAACAAGCAACACACATCTCTAAAATGTGTCTGTGGGCAGGACTTATATTTGGGGCATCTGATCAATATTGGGGCAACTGTTCAATATAATGCACAATAAAAGTTGATCTGAAACCACATGGAGGAGAAGCAGTATAAGTATAAGTATATGATTAGAAGAGGAAAAGCAGCAGAGAGAAAAACTTGACCTCCTTCTGCTTAGTACTCTCAAATATTGTATTACCCCCCCTTCATATATATTTGTTGGGAAAGAGAGGGTGCTAGATAGCTTTAAAAAAAAAGAACGGAAGAAAAAACTGGAAGACCACTAACAGTCATTCAGATTTCTGCACTCCAGTTATGAAAGTCTACCTTAACTGAAGAAATGGCCTAAGAATAAATCACCAAGACTAGACAAATGAAATTTTAAAAAATCCACATACGCAGAAAGGAAAAAGAATCAAAGCCAAAGAATATAAAAATCAGTTTAAAGTAGCTAGGAAAAGTTTCATGACATGAAGATCTTATGGGATATATCCACTTCAGGAACAACACAGTTGTGTGGATGTGGGTTATGGATCTGGATATAATAATAACAGAGTTGAAAGGGACCTTGGAGGTCATGTAGTCCAACCCCCTGCTCACACAGGAGACCTATACTAGGGATTCAAACGGCTGAACTGCCAACCTTTCTGATTGACAAGCTCAGCATCTTAGCCACTGAGCCACCCAGCCAGGACTTCTACAAAATCATAAATTCAAAAATCATGGAAGAGCTTGGTATTATCTCCAAAATATTCCTCACACAACATTTTATACAACCAAAGATAAATTTGGAGGGAGGGGGGATGGAAAGCAGTTAAAATATTTTGAACATTAAAATAAAAGACAGTGACTGAAGAACTTAAGGCCTTATGGCTACAAATATGAAGAGAAACAGGCTTTCTTAGATTACATACATGTATATATATTAGCTATATGGATTATCACTGATTAGTATGTTAATCATATATTTTGTATAACATTTTGCTGATAAATAAGTAATCTAATACCATATTTCATTCCACAAAGTTCTAAAATTTCATTTACAAATATCTATTAAGCATAATAAAATATTCAATATTGTTTTTAGACTAATACAGAATATTTTTTAATCTCTGAAAAGTTCAATGATTACCTGCTCAGACAATAGGCTTTTGTTTAACATATCTTCAGTGTGCATTATCAAGACAAATGATTCTAAACTCCACCCACTTAACTATAGGAATGAATACTTTCACATTCTTTTTTCTTATATTCTTCTTAAAACCATAACCACTAAAGATACTATAAATGATGCCGAAGTAATGTCTATAAAATCAACTGGTTCCCATTATATCTACGAGATTTCATTCCTAGTAACAATAAAATTTAACAATTTTAAATTATATATTTGTTGGGAAAGAGAGGGTCAATTGTTCAATTAACAATTGAAATTTTTCAGACAAGTTTAACTTTTCTGTATATAGATTTTTCTGCATTAAGGCATTTGATAGGACACTATTAACACATTACCAGAATGCTGTCTACCAATGCTGTCTACCAAAGCATAAACTAGTATATGCTTATATATTTTAACTTTATTTTTTTTAAAAAAAATATTCTTACCGGTGGTGCATCAGTTACCTATATAAAGAAAAAAAAGGAGAAAATGAAGACAGAGAAACACTGAAAATATGTACTCAGATGGGCAAAAGTGCAGCACATTTTTCTTAGATTAGGTTGAAAACTAAACTTTTGTTTGTACAAATCAGAAATATGTTTTAATCTAAATGAAATAGAAAACATGCTACCATATAAAAGAAGTGATATTCTAACCTCATCGTCATCATAGTCTGCAGTTTCATCAGATTTAACTAGAGCAACAGAAAGAAGAAAGAGCAATAGCAGTTTCATGATACTGAGTTGGTTGAACATCTTTGCAGTATTTCCCTCGAATTAGGGAAAGCAAATCCAAGCTCCTATATAAGTGAGTCACCATGAGGGGTACTAAATGATTCCTGATAGGTCCAACTGTCGTTTCAATTGTTAATAGTTAACATTGTGCTTGGACAAGTCACTAATTGAGCAATATTTTTTGCTATGCACAAGCTTAAGCACAGAAACAACGAGTTTTTAAAATTCTGTTCTGCTCATTTACGGAAATCAAATGGCGGTGATGCAAAAATGATGAGTATTCAGTGGGGCTTTAGCACAATCCATTTCTTTGAATTTGGTTTATATCTTTGACCAATAGTAATTTCAGTTATTGTAGTTTAGAGATGTTTCCTTATAGTACGATTTGTACTGTCAAATCTGTTGCCCCCGGTTCACACTGCTTCTATAGAACCGGTAGTAAAACCGGCGGGAGGCTCCGCCCACTGACCCTGACATCATCAAAACGCTCTGTGCATGTGCAGAAGAGCGTGCGCGCGAGCAAAGAGAGCGCGCGCGCAGCCCCTTTGTAAACCAGTAGTAAAGGTAATTACCCACCCCTGTGTCAAATGACATTTCAGCCTGAACCACATCACCACTTTGTAAAAACATAATTTGCTTGTCAATTACAAGCCTTATTGTACAATTGAGCTTTAAGGCTTGCATAAAGAAAAACAATTGTAAATGTAAATTTGTTCCCTGCATAAAAAAACATGGTTTCAGAGAAACTTATGTTATGTTTGGGAATTCACACTGTATTTTGTCCTGATTAAATCAAATAATCAAATCCTACGGTTATTGACAAAATGGGATACCACTTTTTTTTAGCTGGACAAAAGAAATGGTAACCCTTATAGGGAAAGTGATAAAAAAAACCAAACAGAACTCATGTTTGCATCAGGAATTAGCAGGGGTGAAATTTAGCAGGTTCTGACAGGTTCTGGAGAACTAGTAGCAGAAATTTTGAGTAGTTCAGAGAACTGGCAAATACCACCTCTGGCTGGCCCCAGTGTGGTGAGAATGGAGATTTTGCAGTATCCTTCCCCTGCCACACCCACCAAGCCACGCCTACAGAACCGGTAGGGGAAAATTTTGAATTTCACTCCTGGGAATTGGGATGAAAGAACATAAGATCTGGATTTATGATATGGTATCACTGTATGTTATTTTCTAACATAAACTCAGTTTTCTGCAGATGCTTGTCAATAGCCATCTCGACTTTGAGAAAAGTTCCCAAGTCTATATTATAGAGCAATAATCTTTATTAGGCCAGCTGAAGCTAAAAGAAGTGGTAGGGCCACATTATATGATACTGAATTTCTCCTACTGATCAAAATACTGCTGTAGGTATTCTGTGGTAGCTTGATTTTTGAGAAAATAAAATTTTGACTGATATATTATTTTATCATTTATTGTAGTGTTACCTGCTCAATTATTGATTAAGTTGGGTGACTACATAAATTATGAAAAGAAGATTCTGCAACTAAAAGACCTGAAAATCATCTACCAGTCCATAAATTAATAGATGTTGAGGTTGGAAAGGAAGTCTGGAAACTGCCAGTATATGTAAACATGTTATTTATGTTATATGTTATAGTCTGCCTTACACTGAGGAACTTAAGGAGACATATACACTATTGTTGTTGTTGTTGTTAGTTGCAAAGTAGTGTCCAAGCCATTGCAACCCCGTGAGCAACATTCCTCCTCTACCATCCCCCGGAGTCCATTCAAACTCACACCGACTGCTTCAGTGACTTCATCCAGTTATCTCATTCTCTGTCGTCCCCTTCTTCTTTTGCTCTCAATCTTTCCCAGCAGTAGGCTCTTCTCCAGTGAGTCCTACCTTCTCATTAGATGGCCAAAGTATTTGAGTTATATATACTGTACATGGTTCTTTCTTCCTAATTTCCCCACATCTCCATGAAACAGATTGTGCTGAGAAATATGATTTGATTCAAGACAACCAATGAACTTATGTGATTGATGGAGGACTAAAACCTGGTTCTCCCCATTCTTAGCGCAACATCTTAACCATTTTTGGTATATTTGTCATAAAATCTTTGGAGCGCAACCTAATTAGCACCCCAAGATTTAAACATATGTAAAATGAAATATAAGAATGCCACATTTGATGTTTTTTGCAGGAGCCATCCCTAAATATATTGATTGATCTGTTAATGTATAGATACTTTGACCTGTTGATGTTCTAGTGTTATAACAGGAAAATGTGGAATAGAGCATCCAACAATGACTCACAAAATCAGCAAAGTAAAATAGACAATTATTTAAGTAGGACACTGTGCACCAAAGTTAACATTACAAAATTGTTTCCCCAAGCTAGGCCACAAATAATACCTTGCAGCATTTAGGGGAAATTATTTGACTATCTTTATTATCCTGTTGACCAATGTTACACAATACTTGCCACCATGATTTGCCTGTGTAATCTGTTTGCCTGATTTGAACTGCAGTAGCATGTAGAGAAATATCTGATATTGCAATTCAAATTAGGCAAAGATTACACAGGAGAATCAATGTTTCTTTGAACTAATATGACTAAGCATATAGCATATTGTCTTGCCTGAGCTTTTTATGAGAATGGAGTATATAAATAAGCTGCATTGCTAAAGCTAGATGGAGAACACTGTTTTCCATGTAAACAGAAGTGAAGGTAAAGATGTTGGTAGGCGTTTTGTTCTTCCTTGGTTTTTTCTTTCATTTACTAAGTTATTTATTTAGCCAGTGGAGTACAGAGATGCTAACTTGCATTGTTTGCCTTACTGGGCTTATTCAAACAGTGGTGAAATATCCTGCTGTGTCTATCATATGAGTCAAGGCTACCTCTCAGTGACACTCATATCAGACTACTTTTGCACATAGCACTGGGAACAGAGACTTTTGACCAAATATAAGCAATGTTGAAGCCAACCAGTCCCTCTGGTTGTTTATTTAAGTGTTTTTTCACAAGGAGTGTTGCAAGTTTATTCTGACTTTTAAAGCAGCAAACATAGTCTATCTCTAATATCTCACATTGTAATCTGAAGGCAAGCAAGAAGTTGAAGCAGTAACTTCTTGTAAATGAGAATCTAATGTAATCACAGTATAAAGAAAACAACCAAAACATTTTGGGAAGACTAATGTATAGTTTCCAGTTTTCAGCTGCCCCAGCTGCGTAAATATGGTAGCAACACATAGTACAGCAATATACATTTTTAAATACAATTTGTTTGAAAAAAAGACAGCTATTTTTATATGTATAAATGTATTTTATATGTATTAAATGTATTAAAAATATGTATTATTTATATGTATTTATATGCATTACTTATAATACACACACACACACACACATATAAATCAACAGCTAATTTTTAAAAAAGCATTGGAATTATCAGATTAGCTCTTAGTCACCTAGCTATTAAATACTTAATATCAGTGTATTTACTGAAAATTATTCCAAGGAAAATCTTAAAATCCACTATGCAGAAATTATTAGATATGTAATTTTTTTTGAAACTGTTGACGATCAACCTAGTTTCTTTAGCATTTTGTATGTCATTGCATATTTTGGTTATTGGCATATCTTGCAGAAATTGAGATTATTATAAAATGAATGCAATAGCATCATGGTGCAAATCCTACCCTTATATATTGGCAATTTTGCCCATTTTGCCCATTGCATCTTACAAATTTTCTTCTCACAGATCAGTGGTGGTTGTCCCCGATTCGGACCGGTTCTATAAAACCAGTAGTAAAACCGGCGGGAGGCTCCACCCACTGACCCTGACATCATCAGAAGCGATCTGCACATGCACAGAAGCAAGGCGAGTGTGCGTGATCCCGTTGCGAACCGGTAGTAAAAGGTAAGTAGAATCCACCCCTGCCACAGATGCCAATTATTTGCAGATGATAATTTCAGCAACAAAAACATGATACTCCTTTATTAGGAAACAAGCATCTTTAAACTCAAATTCAACAAATCTTGAGATTTAAATTTTATAGGCTTATAGTCTTAATTGTTCTAAAGCTAATAGCCTCTATAAGTATTGAACTGCAACCCACAACCAATCTAAATCTTTCATCAGTTTGGATTTTGGCTTTCTTTCTTTCTTTTTTCATTGTGGAGGGAGAAGGCCCATCTTTTGATATTGATCATTGCTTTATGGTACTTTGCTGTGAAACAAGCTAAACTACACTCTCTTCTGTTCAGAATCTGTAATAGCACTTTCTGCCCCAAAATATAACATGAAGCCAGTTTTACAAAGTTGTATACAACTCTGAAATACTATGCAAACTTCAAAATGCTATAAATATATATTTTTGTTATCTTTTGAATATCTGGATTGCATAAGAGACTGCCTTTTTTTTAAAAAAACACACTCCATTAAACCTTCCTTTTTTTAAAAAAAGGGGGTTGTCCCCCCCCTTTTTTTTTTTTTAAAAAAAGGAAGGTTTCTGCCTCAAGTGCTTTTCATTTTCCACAGGTTACTTCAGTATTTTTATGCAAAGTCTGGTTGTCCTTAATAGGTGTTGTAGTTACTTCAATTCTATAATTCCTCTTAATTCTCTTTTCTCCAAGCCTGGATGCAGTCTGGCCTAAAGATAACCCAGACTTTCTTTAAGGACCAATTATTTTAGGAATGCTCTAAGCCAGGGGTCCTCAAACTTGGCCGCTTGTGGACTTCAACTCCCAGAATTCCCCAGCCAGCATAGTATAGCTGGCTGGAGAATTCTGGGAGTTGAAGTCCACAAAGTCTTAAAGCTACCAAGTTTGAAGATCTCTGCTCTAAGCAAACCTTGTTACTGATGCAAATTAGAGCTTATCAGGGTATCACAGATCCCACCAACGTATTTTTTCTGCTTAAAGACTGGAGGAATGGCTGCAAAGAAGAGCTTGGTAGATCTTCATTACTATATTTTATATATAGTGATATATATATAGTCTGCAAGGGGCATGCATAAGTGCACCAACGTGCCTACCGTCCCTAACCTACTGTCCCCATTTATTCGTATCCTTATCCTGGATTCATAATCATGTTTATACTTATATCTGTAATCTTATACATGTTTGACAACTAAATAAAATAAAAACAAAATTTAACCTACAGAAGTATGCTAGTTTTCCATTTCTTTAATAGCACCGAAACTAGTTTTGACAAACCCTTCCTTTTGGGTTTGAAAGAAAACTTAAATTTAGAATTTTCTGGTTCACAAAGAGTCTTCCAAACTGTTGATTTTTGAACCAAATCCGGAACTTGGGAGAGACGGAGCAGAACGAAAGTTGGCAGTTCGAATCCCTACTATAGGTCTCGTGCGTGAGCGAGCGGGCGGGGGGGGGGGGTGGACTAGATGACCTCCAATGTCGCTTTTAACTCTGTTACGTTGGGATCTTGCGATCCACCTTTCTCAGTTTTGTAAAAGTCGATCAACCGGATTTCAAGAGGGCTAAAAGCTTGCACTCCTCCTCCACGAAGGGACCTTGGGAGTAGTAGATCTCACACATTTGAACTGTTAACATACGAAACTTATCGTATATTATTTTTTAATTATTTTTTTTTATTGAACATCGTATATTATTTATTTATAGCTCTTCCAAGGCTGCTCATGCTGGTAAGAAGATTCCTCCTCCCCCTCTACCCTCCCCACCCCGGTTGAAATTCTGACCCCAACTTCGCATCTGTTGCTCCGCCGCCCCCCCCCCGCGCCCCGCTCCTCCATCACGAGTCTATTTGCGCCGCCAATCAAGACGGTGAGCTTTTGCGCATGCTCCAGGGTGCGAGCAGGAAACGTCACTTCCGTCGCGCCGGTGACCGTTGCCGGAAGCGCCTGTTGGTAACAGACCTGACTGTGGTGTAGTAGTTTCCGTTGAGGGGCGGAATCCGTTGCCGAAAACGAGCGGCTTTACGGCGGCCGGCTGCCATCATGGTGGAGGTAAGAAAGGAAGAGCGCTTTCCCTTTCGACCCTTTGGACTCGTCCAGGTCTTTATTCGAAAGGAAATGAGTGACGGGCCCCTCGGTCTTTCCCGCTGGGGCTGTGTTCGCCTTAGCCCAAAAGTGGGCAACTGTGGTCCTTTTACAACCTGTGGACTTCAACTCCCAGAATTCCTGAGACAGCCAAGCTGGCTCAGGAATTCTGGGAATTGAAGTCCACAGGTCCTAAAGGGGCCATATTTGCCCACCCCTGCCTTAGCCCTCCAAAGTAGGGGTCTCCAACCTTGGCCAACATAAGCCTGAGGACTTCAACTTCCAGAATTCCCTAGCCAGCAAAGCTTTGAGATATTGGCAGATAAATAAATAGCTGGACCTTTACTTGCATATAAATTGTACAATGGTAAGGGGGAGATTTCTTGTGACATGTTGATCTTTAGAGCAAGAAGAAATGGCTGCTTTTTGGTTTTATCCCATAAAAAGTAAAACATAGTGATTCTTTTATTGAGTGATTACTGTAGTGGTTCCTTCTGACCTGAAGGTTACATTCCTCCTATTCTGTTGAGCTTTGAAGGAGGTAGGAAAAGTTTTATGTGCTTTCTTTTTCAAATCCCAGTGAGATCAGTTGTTCATTTTATTTGCTCATTGACGCATAAAGAGAAATTTTGGTTATCTTCCCATAGTAACTGAATCCGAGACCAGAGGTTTAGTCTTCTGAATTTTTGGAGTCTGGCTGGAGCCCATCCTCAAGGAATTTCTCTCTAACAACAATGTGTGCTTTTTTTTTCTTTTTTAGGAAGTGCAGAAGCACTCGGTCCACACTCTCGTATTCAGGTCTTTAAAGAGGACCCATGATATGTTTGTGGCTGACAATGCAAAGCCTGTATTATTAGATGAAAGGAGGTAAGAAATAGAACTAGGCATGAAGTGAAAAATAGGGTTGGTTTTGAACCCAGAATAAACACATTATGCTTTAAAAGTTCTGCCAAATGGTGTCATACAGGTTGTGGTTCAGCAGAATCAAATTCAAAACTTTTTGGTTGTTCTAGGTTTCAGCTGAAACAAAATTTGGGATTTTTTAATATAATGAATAGGGAAGACTAGTATGCATCTCTCTTACATCCCCCATGTGGTTTGTACAATGATCTTCTGAGTACTTTCCTTTCCCTACCTGCCTACTATTAGTGACTTCAAATGCAGCATATCTAACTGACTTGGCCTCCTCCATCTATCCAATGTCCCCCCCCCCCCCCCAAAAAAAAAAATTTCCTTATGCCATATTTGAAGCCAAAGCAGTCAGCAGATAGGAAAGGAAAGCTGTCTGAAGACCGAGTGGGACAGTAGCAGCTAGCTTGTCCCCTTTCCCCCACCCCTGCTGATCTTTCCAATGCTTCCCTTTCCTTGCCTCACTTTAGCTTCTACCACTGGCATTGTTCATAGCTTGTATCATGAAGTCTTGAATCAGTCCAGTATTCAGAGCTATATACCGTGGAAAAATGGTATGATTCCCCTTAATTAATGCAGTTAAATAAACTTCAAGTTATTGTATGTTAAATAATCCAAATTGATTTTTGTATTTCATTCAAATTCAGAAAATACAGGAAAGTTGTATTTTAAAAAAATTGTATACCAGCTCATGGCATAAGTATGTTTACATCAGACTTTTACTACCTGAACCTTTGAATATATCAATCTCTACTATGGTATAATGTTATTATAGTAAAACGTACGTAAAAAAATAAAGATGTAATAAAGTATGTTTTTGTGCAGCCACAAAGTTAAGATGGCAATTAAACTCCGTACAGAGTATGGATCTGTGCTACATATGCCTGTATTGAAAGAATGTGTTCGAGAGAAGGGTTCCCATGGTGTAGAGTCCTATGGACACAAGCAGTATCTCCAAAATCCAGGTAGGTGACAGTTACATGTGTGCAAGTGTGTAGGTGTTGGATACAGATATGGCTTTAATAATCCTGAAGCCTTGTTCAAGAAACACCTTTCGTAACCATATGGTCACTATCAGATGATAGTAGCTGTAGAGATGCTTAGGATTGTTTATTGGATTTGTGTCCCACTTTTAAAGAGAGTGTTGCCTGCTGGCTGAAGAACAGTGAATTGTAACTGTCTGAAGGCTTGTCATTGACTTGAGTCATTGATTTAAGGCAGAGATAATTAAATATAGATCAGAATGTAATAATAGATGTCTAGATATTTTTAAATACATTGGCAGAGTATCTGACTACCAGCTATGTAGAAAATTTCAAACCCCAAGTTAAATAAATGTAAAAGAAAACTGAGATAATTTCTATTTTCAGGACATGAGTTTGGTTCCATTACTAATCACAAGTGGCTAGGATGAATTTTTGTGGATAGAGAGAATTCATGAATTCTTAACTTGTGTCCATTTGTTCAAACAATTATTTTTCTTCTGAATTCAGTCAGTGATCTTGAAATTATAATCAAAATAAAGTAGATCCTATAGGGTGAAGTACACATGTACCTGATTAAAAGAAAAAAGTATCATTTCAAATATGAAGACTTCTTGAATCTCCAGATATTGTTCAGAATATGTTTAACCTCTTTGCTAAATTCCTCCTGAGCTTTTCAGATATTCAAATACGTTTTTACTACATATACACATTCATATGCATAAAATATATGCATGATTTTGTACATTAATTGTTGAGTAGAAATTCAAATGATGATTGCAGTTTAAAATCATGATAGGAATTGTATAAACATTAAATGATTGTTTTTACTCTTCTATAAATAACTTAATACATCTCTTAATGTTTAGGAGATGATAATGATTATTTGATAACAGGAACACATCCGTATCCTCCTGGACCTGGTGAGTAAGCATACTGCCAAATACAATTATATTTAGGTTGAATTCTGTGATATTCTAGAACAGGATCTTTGGGTCTTCCCTCAACTTTGTCTTCTTCAGGCTAAACACACCCAGGTTTTGAAGTATTTCTAGGATTGAGCCTGTAAGCTACTCACCACCTTGCTGTTCTTCTCTGTATTCTTTTTAGCTGCTCAGCAACCTCATGGAAGAATTCACCCATTCTTAGACATTAAAACAAACAAACAGAATTGCTTCCTGCTTGAAATATTTTGAATTACGACAGTTAGCAGGATGTCAGATATTTTTCAAACTTTTAAACTAGGAATATATTATTTTTGTTTGCTTATCTATTCAGCTTCCCAGTAGGTATATATTGTTAAATTATCTTGAATGTTCTATCTCTTTTTATATAGCTTCAAAAAAATCTTATTCAAATTCATGTGTTATATACCGTATTTTTTGGACTATAAGAGACACTGGAATATAAGACGCACCTTATTTTTGGGAGAGGAAAATAAGAAAAAAGTTGATTGGGGGTGAATCGGCCTTCTGGAATACATCCAATCAGCTGTTCGCAGAAGTGAACTTTAGCAACAGGTTCCTTGGTTGTGAGCTCTGTGCCTTGCTTTTTTTCCCAGCCTCTCAAACCTCAGTTTGAGAGGCTTTTTTCCAGCCTCTCAAATGGAGGTTTCAGAGACTTTTTTCAGCCTCTCAAACGGAAATTTCAGAGGCTTTTTTCAGCCTCTGAAACCTCTGTTTCAGAGGCTAAATGGGGCTACATTCGGTGTATAAGATGCACCCAAATTTTCACCCTCTTTTGGGGGTGGAAGGAAGGTGCGTCTTGTACTCTAAAAAATATGGTACATTATCACAACGTTCTTTAATCCAATTTTATTTTTTAATCTCTGCTTCCGCTCACTGAATTTCCAAACTCCTACATGGAATTAATGTTTTAACTTCTTGTAAAATTATTGTGAAACTGGTCTTTTTTTAAATTAAAAAAAGTCTGATTATTTTTGCTGAGTTCTATGAAACTAAGCAGTTGAAATATCTGTGTGACAGCATTAGCCCTATATCCAGAGACTACAATGAATTAAAAGTGTTCAAAATTAAAAAGCAGTCTATTAAAAAGAATAATACTTGAAATGGGCAATCTTTCAATCTTTCATGTCGGTTACCAGTTAAAAACTTCACATAGAATTCCCTTGATTTCCGTGATTCCATAATTGCTTGAAGAAGTGATCATTGTTCCTTTATGTATTGCAAAATGAAAAATGGTACTGTATTAAATATATAATTTGTAACATAAATAAGCATTTAGTTGTTAATTTTATTCTTGATTATATTCTTTCTTTTTCTTTTTCTTTTTTTTTAAAAAAAGGAGTTGCTCTGACTGCAGACACTAAAATCCAAAGGATGCCTAGTGAATCAGCATCTCAATCATTAGCTGTGGCACTGCCTTCTTCTCAGTCCAAGTAATTATATTTTATTTATTAATCAGCTAAGAAAGCAAAATGCAAAACACAGTGACATCAAGAGGTATTTGTTTACTCACGATGGTGTGCTCCATTTGATTATGTCCTTTGTAATTAGCAGGGGTTGGACTAAAGATCTCTAAGATCCCTTCCAACTCTGTTATTCTATTCTATTCTAATTGTTCAGCAAGGCATTGTTTACTGTTGATAATTTAAGGGAAAAAAGTAGAATAGGAACTTACATCAAACAGCAAAACAGAAGCAGTACGTAAATAGATATATTTTCTGTTTCTGATGGCTTTTGTGTGGCATAAAGGATCTTTTGAGGAAAGCTCCGTTCAATAAGTGTCAAGATTTCTGTATGAGCCAGGACACAATCCATGAATAATACAATCCTAACAGGCTTTTGCTCGGTAATCATTTCATTTTAATTATTTAATAGGACATACATTCAAGTATGCCTGTGTGGGATTGCTGTTAAGTAGGCAATCCTAAAAATATAAAGAAATAAATTGCAGCATAAATAAATAAATAAACTTCAGCTCTTCACTACATTATTGCTACATTAATACCGACCTTAAAAAGGAAGAGCCAGGACAGGACAGATCTGTCTGATCAAGTATTCTTTTCCACAATGGCCAGCCAGGAAGGCATGCAAGTAAGATGGGGGCAATTTGATAACTTAGTCTTCTATGCTGTCTTATTCTAATGTCTCTGGCAAAATACACTATAGTTACAACAATTTCCTGTTTTAAAAAATCCAAAATAATCTATCACAGGATCAGATAAATCAGTTACTCAGTCACAGTACAATATAACTTTATTCCTTGAAGACTTTAGAGAAGAGCAAAGGTTTATTTTAATACCCTTTCTGAATATTATTAAAGAAGGAGCCATACGGCTATTCTAGGAGGAAGCCGTATCCAGAAGACTGTCCTTTCTGTTAATTCTTGATCGTGTCAGGGTTCCAAGTAACATCCCCAATGAAATCAAACTCCGAGGCTTGAAGTTCCTCAAAGCTAATTTTTATTAGAGATGTCATATTGGTACATCTGAGAAAACCCGAATCAGAAAGTTTCTGGGTTTTCCTTACCTAAAAAAAAGTTCAAGTCCTTGCCCTTCACCCACATGTCCACCACATGAACCAATCAGGTACCCTCCAGAACAGAAGATACCTCCTCATTCTTCCCAGCACAGCTGCAGGGCACAAGGACCTTGACTTTCTAGGGAGAATTTTATTTTGACTACATATCATCTTCACTCTATACAATGCCCCCTCCCATTTCCCCACAGTAGAATTTGGGGCAGGCCTGAAGCCTCAAAGGTAGAAAGATGGCTTCCAGGTCTGACAGATAGACAGATTCCAGTCAGAGTAAATGGTCTTATCAATGGGGCAGCAATAGCATCTTTTTATTCTTATCTCCAGCAATCCTTTTCGACGTACACTCTTCCATTAGCCACAGAGTTTATAAACCATACTTGCCTCAATGAATGTGCATGTATGACATGTTTCTTCCTTTGGTATTATGATAAGCACTGATATAAAGTGAAAATTAGTAAAGTCTGAGGCTCATGAAATATTATGGAATCTAATAGTTATGATTAAAATGTTGCTACTTATCACCAGTTTAGCTGGATTTTGATCTGAACATATTTGTTTGTTCTGCACTAGCATGATGATATTCCACAGATTTTCTCGAATAGGTGTATTATCAGTTATATGCAGAATCAGGAGTCTATTCATTCTGGAGGTAATAAACCCTCATCATTTTTTCTCATTTCAGAATAGAATCAAATAGAACTGCTGCTAGCGTAGGTGATATATATAGACATGCTGGGATTTCTGAGCGTTCACAGCCTCCAGGTTTGACTATGGTAAGCTTCACTACTCGTGTAAAAACCAGATTATATTTAGTCTTCTAATGAGCTCGAAAGAACATAGAATTTTTGTGACAGAATTATAGGCCCATGTGAAAGTAGTTCAATGAAGAAAAATATATGATGTCATGTTTTTTCAATTTATAGGCTATGATGGAAGCTGGTGGAAATAAAAATTCTGCATTGATGGCAAAAAAGGCTCCAACTATGCCAAAACCACAGTGGCATCCACCATGGAAGCTATACAGAGTAAGTAGTAAATATATTAGAAGTATTTATTGCCAGATAAATAGTTTGTTAAATATTGAACTAGTTTAGATGGGAGTTACAAAACCATATGCTGAGGTTATTAGAAGAATAAGCCTATTCTGATCTTGAGTTCAGTTACCAGCAGTCATACTTCAGTATGTTTCAGGTAAATTGGAAACATCTATTAAAAAATTAACTGCATTCTGATTAAAATTTATTGACTGAATCAAGGTCATATAACATTTTTATCCTGTCTTGTTCCAGTAAATCATAACTGAATTACAATTTCTGTGAGTTACTTAAAATTTGAAATGATGTTTCTAATCACTACAAAGTAGCAGAAAAGATAGCAAAAACAGCTTGATATAGAATCTAATTCCAACTAATTTTAGTTCAGATAGCTTGGTCTTGCATGAAATACAATTGGCGGAACTGTCAGAGTGAATGGAACTAATTTTTTTAAGCTCTCATTCTTCAGAACTTCATGGAAACATACTGTATGTAGAGCCCCTTAGAAGCATCTAGCTCATTACAGACATGTACACAGTATATGACTTATTTATTGCCTCCCACATTAGTTAACTAGTTACTTTTACAAAATGGTGTGACAACTATAGTAGGCAAGGCAACACATTCTTAAATACAGTTCAAACAAGATTAACACAAGTTCACTTTAAAATTGAAGAAAGATACGGACAATTTACCTTTATACCATCAAGGAGGAAACTTAAAAAGTTGAAAATGATGCAACTTGGGTGGGGGGGGGAAACACAGCTCCAAACTGAAGTTTAACTAATATAATACTGACCCTTTTAATCTAACTCTATGGATTATTTAGACAAAAAGTGTTGCAAAGGAATTTGCCCTAGAAGGCAGGAACAAAAATAATTTTATTTCAAATAAAATTTGAAATTAACATACTCTACAAATTCATGATCATGGATGGATCTGCTGTGGTGGTGCCGTGCGGTGGCTCAGTAGTTAGAATGCAGTATTGCAGGAATTTGATCCTGATTGGCTCCTGATTGGATGAAAGGATGAGAATTGACTCATCCTTTCATCCTTCTAAGGTTGATAAAATGAGGATCCAGATTGTTGGGAAAATATGCTGACATTATAAACTGCCCAGAGAGTGCTGTAAAAAGTGATATATAAGTCTTATTGCTATTGCTATTTGCACATAACGATGCAGAACTGTGTGCAGAACTGGGCAACCTGCATCCTTTTGAGTTTTGCAATTTCCTTTGAACCCTTTAATCATTATTCATTGAAAATTATCAACATTACAGTTACTGGTAAATTTGAAGCCAAATGACCAAAAGACTTTTTGTTATGTAACTGCTTTAAGCTGTCCGGGTTGATATGTCAGTTTTGGAAGACATTTCCAAAACATTCCATATTTTATCTGAATTGATAAATTATCCTGTAACTTTTGCAGGTTATCAGTGGGCATTTGGGATGGGTGAGATGTATTGCAGTTGAACCAGGGAATCAGTGGTTTGTTACTGGCTCTGCTGACAGGACTATAAAGGTGAGATATTGACTTAATTGTGATCCAGTACTTTTTTATTATTATTATTTCACTAATATACTTCATAATAGTGCTTTAGTAATATCCACTTCACTATATTTATTATCTTCTATCTTTGCCGATAGGCCAAATTGTTTAAGTGTATTAGGACTCCCAAATTGGGATTGGTATAGTAAACTATTGTTTCAGTCTTTCTGCCATCCTGAAGGAATGTATTTTGTATTCCAGTAAGATCTTTGAGATGTTGCTCAGTTAGAATAACAGACGTTTGTGTGTTTTATTTCAAAGCACACCAAAGATGTATTTTTCTCATTACAGATTTGGGATCTTGCAAGTGGCAAATTAAAACTGTCTTTAACAGGACATATTAGTACAGTTCGAGGTGTAATAGTCAGTGGAAGAAGTCCTTATCTTTTCTCATGTGGGGAAGATAAACAGGTGAAATGTTGGGATCTTGAATATAATAAGGTAACTAAATAAACTGGAAACAGTTGAAATCTTTCAGCAATGTAATGATGATAGAACATTCACTACTGATGGTAATATGTTTACATCCAGGTTATTAGGCATTACCATGGCCATCTAAGTGCTGTGTATGGTTTGGATTTGCATCCAACAATAGATGTGCTTGTAACTTGTAGCAGAGATTCAACAGCACGTGTAAGTAAAGCAGAAATGTTTATATATATATATTTTAAAAAAGCTTGTTTCTCCCTGGGGAAACTAATGTGATTTTTTTTGGTCATTAGCTATTTATACTCCCTTTTAAAAATCTTCAGATTCTATTAATTCCAGTCAATCAAATAAGAATGATATTTAAATATGGAAAGTAAATTATCTGATGCATTTGTAACCCCAGCATCCCAGGATTATGCCACTTTAATACTTTTGCAAAATAACCAAAATTGGGGAGTGCTGTTTAATACTTTTTTGTTTTAAGGATTGGAAGTAGAAGTAAGAGAGGTCTCTGGGACTGCAAAGTGTTGTAATCCATGCTTTATTCCTCAAAAATAAGCTGAGCAGTTTCAGTTCTGCTCCTTACAATAACAAACCATGCCAGTGGCAGGAATGCTTGTGTGTTTCTGTTATTTTCCTATATAAATACTGTTCTTACTGTATGTTGGAGTTCATAAGTGATACTAAGGTCAGCAGGATCCTGAGTGATAAGCTCATAATTATATACAAATGGTAACGCTTGTTTGATAAAGATTGTTTATAACTTTTGCATTGTTGTACTTAATTGTTCAAATTTATGATCTTATTAGATCTGGGATGTAAGAACAAAAGCTAGTGTGCATACATTGTCAGGACACACGAATGCTGTGGCAACAGTGAAATGCCAAGCAGCAGAGCCACAGATTATCACAGGTATGATTAATGCTGCTTGTTAGAGTGGAACATAATTCAGTAAGTTGGTCTTGTAGCCAATTTGCACGGAGTTGCTTATGGTTGATTAAAATGCTTCCATTTGTTGCATTTTAGTTGACCATTCGTAGTTTTCAAATATGTAAATGTTTTCAATAATTCTACATATATAGCTAAGAACCTCTTGGTATAAACAAGTATAAATACCCAGAATTCCTTTAAAAATATATATTAAAAGCATGAGAATCTTGAATGCTTTTCAGAGTTGTTATTGGATTGTGGCTAGTCCTTATTCAGGCAAATATATTTAAGTTTTGAAAAACTGTCTTGCAAAGGAAGAGAAGGTCTTTCAGAAAATCATCTCTTTACTGCTTTGGCCATATGAATAAGGCCCACAAATGAACTAGAATATGTATCTGCAGCAGTTCAATATGTGACTCCTGGGACTTTCCCTGGGGTTATGGTAGAACAGAGGGGGTACTGTTCTGCCAAGGTCATAATTGTTATCGACATGCTGAATAATTTCTGTATTGCTGGAGCATGTAGTGGAGTGCCAGAAATAATACCAGTATCTCTACCACTTTTTTATTTTAATAAGACTCAAAGCAGCAGGAAGATTTTCAAGTGCAGGAGAAACAGAAACATTAAGGAAAAACAAAATGTAGTCTTAAGTATTTATCTATGTTACTTTTTAAATTCATTTCTTCACTGCAGGAAGTCATGATACCACCATACGTCTCTGGGACTTGGTAGCAGGAAAAACACGAGTCACTTTAACAAATCACAAGAAATCTGTAAGAGCAGTTGTCTTGCATCCAAGACAGTAAGATTTTCCATGTTTTTTTTAAAAAAAAAAGGCTTTTAAAAAGTAAATAAACTTTTTTAGTATAGATAAATCAGATTACCAGTCATGAACTCTATACTGTGCTGCCTATTTAAGGCAATAATATGTTTAATTTTTCCAGTAGTTGTAACTATTAGAGCAATGTATTATTGCAATGTCACACAACCTTCTGAGCTTTTGATCATTGATTGAAATTTTCCTTCATCAAGGCTAGAGGGTTTTGTGCAAAAGTTGGTTCTGCATACAGCATAACAAGATCAAAGTATATAAGATTAAAGCTGCAATCTTGTATACACTTACTTAGATTGTGTTTCACTATAATTAGTGAGGAAGAGTTTGGTGTTTATTCTTAGATTTAAATAGTTCATTTCTTTACACTGATGAAGGCAGTATGCCTTCTGGCATTGTTCACCTTTTACATCTCAATAAGAGACTGAGAGTGCTTAGATTTGCAAATTAAGCCATAGTGTGATTGCTTTCATTTAGACTTTACACCAATTTACTGTGGCTTCTAAAATTATTAGAAAATACATTCTAATATTCTGCTTACCAAATAGAACTATTTACTTGAGAAAAATGAATATTGGAAAATACCTTCTAATATTCTACTGACCAAATAGAGCTATGATGGATTATTCCCAAATAGTAAATCTTTGATTTTATTATCTTTAGTTGAGTAAAGTACCAGGGGGCACACTGGCTCAGTGGTTAAAGATGCTGAGCTTGTCAGTTGGAAAGTTGACAGCCTGGGTTCGAGACCCAAGTGCTGTGCAACTGGGTGAGCTCCCATTCCTGCCTCAGATCCTGCCCACCTAGCAGTTCAAAAGCATGCAAATGTGAGTAGATTAATAGGTACCACTTTGGTGGGAAGGTATCTATTCTGTGTGCCTTTGGCTTATAGCCAGGCTGGCAACATGACAATGGAAGATGTCTTCAGACAATGCTGGCTCCATCAGCTAGGAAATGGAGATGTGCACCATTCCCTAGAGTAGGACTGGATAGGGGAAACCTAGTTAAGTAATATAAAGATAAAGTGGACAAAATCTATCTGTATGCTATATCTTTCTGTGTATGATATAAAAACCTATCATTTTATACTGAATAAAATAAACATGCATACATTTTCCTTCCTGTTTTATGTTTGTGTAACTTCCCATTCATATTTAACAATATTTGGCTTTAACAGTCATCCTACTCCTCATTAATCAGTTACTTTGTTTTGAAGCAAGTGGTTCTACAGTGCTTAAATTACTGAGTGAAGAACGTAGGCTTTCTAGTTGCTGCTGAATTTCAAGTTCCATATAGTTTACTACTAATAATGTGGATTGAGATCACTGGAAGTTGTAATTCAAAAATACCTGGAAAGCCATGTTTCTTTGCCACCAAAAATAATTCAGAGGAAATAATTTAACATTGAAACTGTAATAAACCCTGGTAACTTTAACAATCAATAATTAAATACTGATTAATTAGACATCCAGTAATTTTTAAGATCTTAATATACATTTTCTTACAGGTACACATTTGCATCTGGATCTCCAGATAATATAAAACAGTGGAAATTCCCTGATGGAAATTTCATCCAAAATCTTTCTGGCCATAGCGCTATTATCAATACGTTGGCTGTGAACTCAGATGGAGTACTGGTTTCTGGAGGTAAATTAAAATTTGCATATGATTTGAAAACAAATTCTAATTTGCTATTATGCACTGTAAGATTCATGATACAGCACTGTCATTTCTATTCTAAAGCTCTGATTATTTAGAACTTATTAGCAAACTTAATGATTAGCATGAACATCAATGTTGGAAGGATTTAATGTAGGTTTCCAATTTATTTTGACCCTTAATTTTTGGAACGCTAACCTGTGTTTATCCATAGGCTGTCAGACTACTGTACCCATCATGTCTAACCAGCAGCTGTGCTGTGACATTGAGAATCCACAAGTTTCCCATTTCTAGTTTAAAATGTCCTTGCCCAAATTTTAACATCTCTCCTGAAAGATTTTCCTGCACAAAGGCAAAAGTGGATAGATTTACTTCAAATTTTGGTACTTGCTACAATCTGATGTGGGCAAGGAGCTGAACCTGCCCAAAGCTAACAGTTGTGCTGTCCACCAGGGCTACTGCATCATGTCAGTTTTTCAATTTTTTCCTCCTAAAGACAGCAATACGCACTTATTTCAACAAATGTTTGCAGGGTAGTAATTCCATTTTTCAGCATCAGGCACTGCAAACTGCTTTAAAAATAGATTTGAGCGTTTTACATTTGGTTCTTTTGGGACTAGTTAATTAAAATAATTGCAAGTACTAAACTCCCAATGCTTAGTTATATTTTAATTTTAAAATTATTTTTGTATTTAAAGGAATATATATCTATCCTATAGCCATGTTCTTGGGAAAGCTTTCAGTGAAAGCTAATTCAAGCTCATTTAAATATATATACCAGGAGAAATGGTAAAGCAAGTTTAGCCTAAAACATCACAGATAATATGAAGAGTTTCTACCTGGTGCCAGTATATTCACACAGAAATTCTGGGAAGTTTTTTTCCTGGGCTTTCTAGTCCTCAGGTACGTTTGCTATGTTTAACTATAGTTCCCATTAGGTATATAATCCAATACTTACAAATGGCCAAGCCTAGGAGACTACCTGCAATATATATTAACTGCCGATAGCAAGCATTATTTCCAGTATCAGTACAAGTTATAGGAAAATAGAATACTATATCTTGGTAGAGCACTTGTAATGTTTAAATTTTTCTAGAAGTCATTCCTAGTGAAATCAGAGGGGCACAGAGATGTATTGTTAATCTTACTACGTAGAAATGAATTGTGTGGATGCAAACAGATCTGGATTATGGTGGATGTAGTCAGTCTTCAGAATAACTATGCTTTATACTTGAATTGTAACTTTGAATGAATATGCCAGTGTTTTATTTTCAGCTGACAATGGCACAATGCAGCTTTGGGATTGGAGAACTGGGTACAACTTCCAAAGGGTGCATGCAGCTGTACAGCCTGGCTCTTTGGACAGTGAGTCTGGAATATTTTCTTGTGCATTTGACCAATCTGAAAGCAGACTTCTTACAGCTGAAGCTGACAAAACTATAAAAGTCTACAAAGAAGATGATTCTGCGGTATGTGGGATATTTTTTGATACCATTTTACAGCATAAAACTAGGTTAAAGTTACACTTAGTGCACATATTCTGAAATCAATCTCAAAAGCATATTTAAGGTTAAACTGTTTTAAATAAGGCTCACAAACAACATTTTACACAACTGGAAACATTATTTTTTAAAAATAGGGTTTATAAGTTGAGTTCAGTTGCTTGATAGAAACTTTCCAGTAACAGAATAAAATAAATGCTTTTGCATTCTGTTCTTCAGTTTCAGTAAAGTAACTTTGAGAACATTATGTGATCAGATATTTATTCAGTTTGGCTAACAAAATATGTATTTATGATTGCATTTTAAAAACAGTGAATTACACTTTATAGAACAATTTTACATATATCTACTCATAAGAAAGTTCAACTTAGTTTTTTGGAATTTATTTCCAAGTAAATTTATGATATTTCAACCTGTTTTCACATTTAATATGGCAGCATGTTGTGATGTATAAAGAAAGATATATGAAAACAAACCAATTGGTTGAATTCTGGTAGTTCACAAATGACAAGAAATCACTCTTAGACTATTTAGCAAAATATCTGATTAATGAAAATAGTAAAATGGAGCACATACTTTCAAAAACAATTGTTATTCTTATGTTTCTTAATTGATGCTGTGGTTTATTTGAAGGATTTCAATTGGACTTTTAAAATTCTTCCCCAAACTGTTAATCATAGATAACTTGAGATGAAATAGGAAATAAACCCATATGTGTTTTTTGTGTTTCCATACCAATAGTGTCTTTCTCTTCCCATTAAAATTTAAAAAGAAATGGAGAATATTGATACAGTTCCTCCTCAGCTAGGGATTGATTGGAAAGTTAGTATGAATGAGTGTTCTAAATAAGAAACGCCAAAGTAGTCTAAATTGACATATCATTTGGGATTGTATTCAGAAATTCCCTAGAGCCAATTTTAGGAAATATGTAACTATAGCATATGCAAAATTAGAATTGGGCTAGAACTCTTTTTTTTTTCTCCTTTAATCTCTCCAGACTGAAGAAACTCATCCTGTTAGCTGGAAACCTGAAATCATCAAGAGAAAACGGTTTTAATGAGACCAAATTTCCATTGATGTGCCATAATCCCAATCCTTTGTTACATAGCCGAAACACTTTACATTTTGTATTGCTTTCTTCTCCGAGTTTATCTTTATCTCAACCTAGAAAAATCAGCTGCAGCTATTATACATGTCTGAAGAAATCAGAGTACATTACATAATAGAGTGCTGTAAACCATTAAATGTTTGCATGTCTTTCTGTGTGGATGGAAGGTAATGCTCTTTTCTTTCTGCCTTCTTCCTTGATGAAGAAGTAATGTTTTGAAATTTTGATGATTATTTTTTTAAAAACAACCTTATATACTACTCTGTCTTAGAACCCCCGAATGGTAAAATTGTCAAGGGAAAACAAAAGCCATTGTAATAATGATTCATTTCCTTAATACAATGTGCTGCTTGTCAAGATGTAATCCAGTACATTTCATTTCATTTCCCCTAAAGTAGAAGATTTAACTGCAGTCTCATATGTTGAATGTGCATCATTCTGCTTGAGTCACGGTTCTATTTTTGCCTATCCCATGTTGGAATTATCATTAAAATTTTATTGAAACAACCTTTTAAAAATAATACGATGTTTGTCTCTTCCATTTTTACATTCTTGTTTATAAAAGCTTGAAAACAAAGTGAAGGTAATACTTTGGAGAGGATATACAATATATTTCAGAAATAGGTACACTTTTCAGCTGAAATAAAATATCCTTGTATATGGGTGGGCTTTGCTTTAAATGTAGTGGCAAAGTGTTCCTTGTTTTGTTTTGCAGCTCTTCATACAACATTGAATTTTGCTTCTGAGTAGCATGTCCTCCCTAGCTTTTCGAAAAGTGAGAGGAAGTCCGTTAGGAAGGACTGAAAAAATCACTGCACATCTTTTTCTGTTTTGGATTTTGCTTACTGCTTCAAGGGTGTGTCTAATATAGATTGACATCTGTAGCTTTTTCTCCCCTCCATGTGAGTTGTAACAAAGACAAGTTAGATATAAATGATATAATGTGTTCACTTAAACTTTCTTAAAAATGTTCAAAGTATGTATTATTTGTATGCTTGTATTCATTCACATGTGATGTCAGTAGCATGCTTGATTTGTAAGGTACTGTTATTAGTGTAATTTCCATATAACACCTGAGGCTGTTAATGAGTAGGTTTTGATAAAAAATATGCAATTGTTGTAGAAAGCTTTTGTTACAAAGATCATGTATGTTGCAAGTGTGTAATGATACATTTTTAAGTACCTTAAAAAATTGGAATAGTTATCACTTTTCCTTATACTCGGACTCAGGTTGGAGTCATTGTGAAGCTGTGATCCATTGCTTATATTTATACCAAGGTGATCAATTATATTTAATACCAGGTAGAACTACTTGGGATTTTATGGTGCAAGTCTTCATTAAATGAAATGACTGCATTGCATCAGTATTTTTAAACATCAGCTACAGATGATAAACCTAAGTTAAGCATATCACAAGTATGTGATTTCCTTGTGTTGATAACTATTTTATTTCTCAGAGAATTCTGGGAGAAAAGAACTAAATGTTTCACTTGTGCAATTGCAATTTGAGAAGAATCTCCAATAGAAACTTGCTTTTGGTACATATATTTGCAGAAGAACTTTAAAAGCTATTTCCCTTATGTTTGATTCCTTGGGTCACATTCAAAGTGTTTCCATTTAAAAGCAATTGCTTAATATGTTGAGTACCTGATATTAACATTTTAATTGAAAACAGGGATATTCTGTTTGGAAAGACTTCATAACATTTGCTACTTGGCCAGGGTGCTCTGAAGCTTTGTCAAGTAAATCAGCATATTCTAGCGTTTCAGAAAGTAACCATGGTTCTTTTTTTTTTTAATTGTGTGACAGACCAATGAGCTGGAGCTAATCTCAGGAACGATGCCCAGATCTTTATTCTATATCAATGGAAGCTTTCAATGTGATCCTTCGAGCGTAATCTTCAAGGAGCTCCAGGGACAGTTACTCAGGCCAAATTCTAAACAGCCTCTTAAGTACTATCTTATTCTCCAGGAGTCTTACATAGGATGGTTAAATGGGCAGGTATATAGAGTACTCCCTCCCCCCCCAAAAAAACCCAAAAATAGCTTCCAAAAGGGTAAGCTAAAAAGCTAATTGCTGAAAGGATTTCATACACCAACCTACTTGGATTTTACATAACCTTTGTTGAAGACGTTTTAGAAATCATTGGTTAATTGCTAATAGATTTTTCCAAGATACTAAAACAATCCAGAGAAAACTAGGAACTGGGTATAAGCTCTACAATGGTTACTTCAGTTGATACGAGAATACTCATCTTTATCTTAAGAAATACCAGAACTATTATAAATGTTGATTTGCACAATTGCAGGTGTAAGTAAAATAGTGATCATAAAAATAATGTTATGACTAAATTACTTTTAGATATCATTTCTGGATGATAATCATGGAACCACATTGATGGAAAATATCCTATATTTACAATATTGAGATGTACTCAGTCAGTCTATACTGAGATGGACAAAAAATCTTGCACTCTAAATTCTCCTTGGCGCTTAAGGATAAAACTGCTATTTGGACAATTTATCAGGGATATATTAAGTACTAGTAATGTTTGATTTCATATCAATTTTAAAAGCACAAAATGATCTTTTCACATTTATTTAAAGGAAAAAATACAGTTTCTGTTATGCGTTTCATTTATTCTGCCTTTATCATTATTGCCATTGGTAAAAGCAACAAGAGCTGCTCATGTTGGACTGAGTCAACAACTGCACAAAAGTCAGTTAAAGGGGACTTATTTATTTCCTTGGCTGCGGTAAGACTCTTAACAGTAGTCAAATTTATTTAGATTTGTGCATAAAAAAGTGTTTTTAAAACAATATCTCTTCCACGTCAGTGCAGGTAATTGGTAAGTGTACCACTGAAATGCTGGTGAGGTATGTTCCCCCCAAAAGAAACAAGGACTAAATGTACTTGACAGGAAATTCCATTCTATGAAATTTATTTCCAAGTAACGTGTATATTACTCTGCTATAATAAGAAACAATAGCAACTAAAATTAATGAGTGGATCTGTATTGCAGTGAATAGCATCTTTTAGATAAGAAATATTAGCCGTGATTATTATTTTTCAGATTATGAGTTCTAAGTTGATTCATAAAGGTGGATCTCTCAAATCAGGAAGTTTAGATCATGTTGAATTGAAAGAGATTGTAGCATACCTCAGAGTGTGATTAGAATTCAAACAGTGTTTTCATATTCAGTGGAATGATCTGTTCCGAATTTGTAGAAATACCAATTTTTGTCATCTGGTTGTTTTTGTTTCCAAAGTGTAAATAAATAGAAATGTAGGCTCTTGTAATTTAATTGCATTGTTTTTATTTTTAAGGAAATTAAAATAGAATAAGGTTCTTGTATGTGTGCCAGCATGCAATATAAATGTAGAATAAAGTTGCTACTATTTGTGAAAGAATGGACACACAGTATTTTTATTAAACCCTAAATATTGGTCATGTTTGCAATTTCTGACAATAAATTTTTAATTAGAGTAGTACTTTGTTCCGATTAAGAATTTGCTCCAAATAATTAACATTATTTGGGCTTTCGCATAGTATATTGAAATTTTGGGGGTATTCATATTAGACAAAATGATGCTCAATATTGCTCCTGCTAAAGTTTAAAATATTAGATCTCTTAGTTCTGCATAATAAAAGGCAATTTCTCTGAACAGTCCATTCTGTGGAAAACTTATGCTGCTCATTTATTTATTAAATTCGTATGTCAGTCGTTTACTATTGAGTGACTGGGTGGCTTACACTATAAAAACAAGAATTTAAAACATTAAAATTAACAAGTTGGGTAAAACTAAGTAAGCATTACATGAACAGAATGCAGATGGAATTTTCCTAGTCCACTAGCCACCTCTGGGGTAGAATGCCCTCAAAGGAGCCTTATCATATGGAGTATGTTCTATTTATAGTAGATGTACGTTATAGTGCTAATTATTCTTTTAACTAATTAGTATTTTGTATAGACCCCTGTTCTTTGATAGTGTTATTTTACAAACTATCCTCAAATCCAAATCACCATATTTCAGGAACAAATGTACATCTAGACACATACGCAAAACAAAAAATGAATAAACACACCAGTTAAATCCTTTTTAAAAAAAACAATATATAAATAAAAATGTAAAATAGCAATCAAACACTGCAAAACAAACTCAGAAGGAGTCTCATTCAACTGACACTAAATACCTGGATGAAGGATTTAAGGACTTTCATACAGACAACTTGGGTCCTGTTGCATGTGTGGCAGGGAAGGGGGAGGGTCACTCCAGAGAGTAAGGAAATTAATTAAGTTAAACAATTAAACATGAACATAAATGTCAAGAATAGTAATTGGGTCAGAAAAAATATTTATCTCTACATTTGTCAAGCACAAGCAACTAGAACCACTTGTAGATGGCCCCCAAAAATATTTTATTATTGATCACCTATATATCTCCTAGAATAGCCTCTGGTGAGATAGGCAGCAAATAAATTTTACAAATATATATTTTGCAAGAATTTTGCCAGATATATACCTAAGGGTTTGATCTCAGACATTTTCTCTAGCTGGAATATCTCTTAACTTTCCATTGTAGGGGACCCTCCCCTTCAACCGGTGATTTCACCACAACATTCTTCCTAGCATATTCCAGCAAGTGCATGGTTCACTTTTCAGATCATTGAGTGCCACTTTGCACAGTCAGCTGCGTCTCCAGGACATAGGCCTACGGCTTGCATATCTTTGTTGATGGTGTCTTGCCATCTCTGTTTTAGGCACCCGCAAGGTGACTTCTAGTTGCCATTGACTTCTAGTTGGTAGGCAGTCTTGGCAATGGTGGAAGGTGCTGCTCTCAGGACATGTCCATACCAGAACAGCTGGCCTTCTCTCATCTTCTCTATAATTGGTGCTACACCAAAATGTTGAATGGTGTCGTTTGTGATGTGGTCAAGAAGGGAGATGCCCAATATCCAATGGAGCATTCGCATTTCCATGGCAGGGTCCCACCACAATATTATACTATATAAATTAATTCATGATATAGACACGATCTGATAAAATAGTAAGGATTACTAATGGCCTATTGAAACAGGAATGGCTTGCCCCACATCTGAGTCTGATCTGCATGGAGATTCTTTATAGTCTTGCAGTCTACATGATCCCATGCACAAATAATTTCTAATAAGATGTGATGGTATCTGATGCTGAAAGCAAAACTGACCCTATGATGAAACGCATTAGGAGTGCTACCCGCTTCTTTACGAAGAGGTTACTTTAGAGTAACATTTGTTTCTGAGCTGCAAACATACATTTCTGATCAGTTTTAAATTGTCAGTCTAGTAGGCGCTCTGTGGTTCTGTTCATGAAACTTGTATTGAAACAGTTTTATATGGTCTTTATATGGAACAGCATATTTTTCCAATGTTCTTTTACAGGGGAAAACACAAGGCAATTATAATTCATCTGTTTAAGAAGTTTAGGCATTTGAAAATAAAGACTAGCAGAATACTTTTCGTTTAGTTATTTGCAACACAAGGTATTTCTTTCAAAATTCAGATTTTGCTAGAATATGTCTAGGTCCGTGATGGCGAACCTATGGAGTGGTGGAGCTGAGCTGGGGCGACGCACATAAGCCGTCGCCCCAGCTCAGCTCCACCACTCATGAGCATGCACCTCCCACTGGCCAGATGGTTTTGGGGTCTCTGCCACACATGCGTGGGGGGTGGGGCGCATACGGGAGATGTACATGCATATGTGGGGGTGGGGCACATGGGCGTGCACATGCACAGGGGGGTCACACGCATTGAATTATGGCTGTGTGCGTGTGCATGCCCTTTCAGTACTCGGTGCCAAAATGGTTAGCCATCACTGGTCTAGGTTATGGCAAAAATGACTCAATTCTCCAAGGGACATTGTCTCATTAGAAATGATGAAATGACTAGACTTATGCTTTAGAGGTCACAGCTAGCTTTCTGTCCTGAGAAAAAAACAATTTTTTTCCAAGGTTTTGTAGGAAGGCTGTTGAGCAGGGTTTCACGAGTCTCATATGCAGAAGAAATATACAGTCCAAACTATGACTGTATAAGTCTGCATTTATATGTTTCTTTGGAAGTATGTCTTCTTGAATTAAACTGAGTTTAAATATGAACAGATACATAAAAGACATATAGTTTATATATGGTGCTATTGAGATGAGGATGAGAATTTAAATGTTGATGTGACCGACTCCAGGGACTCCACACGGCACACAATTAAAAAACAAAAATATAAAGAGAAAATCTGATGCATTTGAACAATTAAATTCCATATAATTTTTAACTATTATTTCTATCTTGGTTTTAACTACTTCGTGCCAGAATTCAATATTTATATGTTTTATGGTTTTTATGTATTAATTTGGTCTATTGTTTAAGGCACCAGGCTGGAAAACGGGAGATGGTGAGTTTAAGTCCCACTTTAGCTGTGAAAGCCAGTTGGATGACTTTGGACCAATCACTCACTCTCAGCCCAACCCACTTCACAGGAATGTTGGGGGGAAAGTGGGGGAGAGGAGGAAATTGTATCAGATATGTTCTCCGCCTTGAGCTATTTGCAAAAATAATAAAGGTAGGATGGAAACAAACAAAAACATTGTTGCATACTTAGGCCCCTAAGGCCTGGGAGGCAGGCAAGTTTTTAAAATTTCTGGAACTTCATAAGGTAAAAATCAAAAATCATTCCAGAGAGTAGCATCAGAGAAAACACACTTCTTGTGTTGCAAAATATGGCATTGTTCTATTAAAGGGACCCCGGAAGTGGCAATATTGAATGTGTTATTAAATTCCTTTGAGTCCTTGTCCCAAGAGGACACTTCCAATGATTGTTTTAGAGCCTGACTTTCCACTGGCTAACCTAACTGGGGTTGGTAGAATTTGTTTAATATTTCTGGAAGGCACTGAGCTTGTCAATCAGAAAGGTCGTCAGTTCGGCGGTTCGAATCCCTAGTACAGGTCTTCTGCATGAGTAGGGGGTTGGATTACATGACCTCCAAGGTCCCTTCCAACTCTGGTCTTTGAGGTCCCCCTGCAACTCAGACTAACCCGAGCACAACCAAGCCCCACCCAAACAGAACACACCCCCAGCCAATCAAAGCACACCCATCCCCCCCCATCCAATCAGAGCACAGCCAAGCCCCCAATCAATAAAAGCACACCTCCACCCAATCAGAACCCAGCCAAGCTCCCACCCAATCAGTTCACACCCCCAGTAGCAGTTAAAAGGAAGAAACAGCTGCAATCACACATTGCTCCTAGAAGCACGAAGCCGAAAACACCAGCCTGAAGATGACAAATGAGACTTTGTCGAAATGTCGCCAAGACACTTCCAATTTTACACGGGAGAAAACCCAAATAACCAAAGACCTACATACAAACACCTGCGAAAACCTCAGAAAACGTGTGTGTGTGTGTGTGTGCAACAGAGTTGGAAGGGATCTGGGAGGTCATGTAGTCCAACCCCCTGATCACACAGGAGACCTGTACTAGGGATTTCAACCGCCGAACTGCCGACCTTTCTGATTGACAAGCTCAGTGTCTTAGAAGTAGGTGCTTACCATATTTACTTGAAAGAGACTAATATTGTCTGTGGGATATGGAAGCTAAACATAACATGAGGTTTACAGCTTGGCACTCCCAAGAAATTCCTATTTTTCATCATGTTTTAGTGGAACTATATTGTCACTGGATTTATTTTTTTTAAAAAGCGTATTTGCTCATCTGAGTGTAAACAGATCTAAAATGTGAGCAGGGTGCAGTGTTTAGCAATTCAAGTTATTTTATGCTCATTTTTTTAAAAAATGGAAATCTCTGGAGTTGCTTTTCCCCCTTCTTTTGACAGAAAATAGAGATGTGTTTTTCCTAGTGAAATAAATACATAACAACCTGGATTTCCAATTATACCGTAAAATAGCAGGCTGTTCTAGCCTGCATATTCTGTTTTTTTCCTCCTGATACTAACAGACGATTGTTATGGTGCAAACTTTCTCTAAGGATGCTCTGCTCCTCAGCCCTTATATTAGTGGATGGCAAAAGGAGACGCGGTGGCTCAGTGGCTAAGATGCTGAGCTTGTCGATTGTAAGGTTGGCAGTTCAGCGGTTCGAATCCCTAGTGCTGTATAACGGGGTGAGCTCCTGTTACTTGTCCCAGCTTCTGCCAACCTAGCAATTCGAAAGCATGTAAAAAAATGCAAGTAGAAAAATAGGGACCACCTTTGGTGGGAAGGTAACAGCATTCCATGTGCCTTTGGCATCTAGTCATGCCAGCCACATGAGTATGGAGACGTCTTCGGGCAGCACTGGCTCTTCGGCTTTGAAATGGAGATAGGCACCGCCCCCTAGAGTCAGGAACAACTAGCACATATGTGTGAGGGGAACCTTTACCTTTGAAGGGGTCTCTATGCAGGTAGTCATGATGGTATTTCAGCATCTTTGCCTTTGTAATACCACTGATATAAAACAGGATGGAGCATGGATTAAGAGAACAAATACATTAACTTCATTTCAGGAATTTGGAACTATTTCCTTTCTAACTGATACCTCAGCCAGTTAGATTTAGTTTACTGTACAAAATATTGTACACTGAAGTAAAAACAAGGATAGAGAAAGCTTGAACTGCATTCTTCAAACTGAAAAAGGTCTTTTCCAGTCATGACATAAGCCTAAGATTGAAAATCAGGCTAATCAGATGTTACATCTTTTGTATCCTACTCTACAGAGTGGAAAGTTGGTCTCTGACAGAAAGCCACTTGAAGAGACTAGAAGCATTTGAAATGTGGATTTACAGGCGGCTGTTACATATAAGTTGGGTTGACTAAATCAGAAATGAGGTGATAAGCTGCCTGGGAAAGCCAAGGGAAATCATCAAAAAGTAAAAGTTAGAATATTTTGGACATGCGATGCAACACGCAGAAAAATACGGCATATTTTATTTAATCTTCCAAGGAAAGATTGAAGACAAATGAGGTCCAGGCAGAAGAAGAACATCATGGCTTCAAACCAGGGTCTGGTTTGGACAAAACTCAACAGCACTTTTTCATGCGGCTGTTGATAAAAATAGGATTGCTAACATGATCGTCAATGTCCGATGATGGATGTAGCACAAGAAGAAGTACAAAGTATTGATTGTCATGCTCCAAACAATAAAATCTCTCCTATCAGTTTTATATATCACAAAAAAATAGGAAAAAAATTAGAAGTATAAGTACAAAAGTAAATAATAGCTCAAGATAATAATAGCCCCATTTGTAATTTTGAAGAATTATTTGGTCTCTGATGGAAATGTTGCTCATTTTGTGTATCTGGAATAAGAATTATTTTTGCCTCCAAGTTTAATTAAAGATAACAATGAAATGCAAGTACATTTGCATACAATAACATCTTTAGCAAGCACACAAAATTCCTTTGCATTAGAAAAACAAATAAGCATTTTGATCCTAAACACATTTCTTTGAAAGCTAATCCCATTATACATGCCAGAATTCTTCTAAGTAAGAATGATTTAGCCAGCATCTCCAATCACAGCAAATTCCATTAGCCTCTGCTTGCAGAATACACCTGCAATTAGAAAGGAATGGCTGTCATTAAAGCTCAATCAACTTCAAAGTAGTTTGAATACTTATTTTAATGCAAATGTTGATGGTAAATAGTCTTCTGACTTGGACATTTGAAAGTTTTATGCTAAACTGGTTATCTACTAGTATTTGACTCAATATGGAATGATAATTACACGGTATTTACCTTTCTTTTTTTCATATCCAGTATATGGTTGTGATAGATTGTGAACAAAATGCTAAATAACCAAAGTTTTGGCATCACCACAATTGGCTTTTATGTAAACCATGAAGGAGATTGGAGCTGAGATTTGTCTTAAATTGGCAACACATTCAGCATTATTTTAAGACTTGGGGAATGAGCTAAAAGCTATTTTAAAAGCAAGTAATAGTTCCAATTTCCTGAAAATAAGTTAATGTGATGGAATATTTGTTCTCTTAATCTACTAAGCTTTGAAAGAGAAAGAAAAAAAAAACCCTTATTTTAATCAACTACAGATTTGCAAGCACTTTTCATATTTTTTTTTAAAAAGAAAACATCTGCCCTATTATCTTAATGCTCTTTACATTCTTTTCTATTTTTTTGGTCAAAACTGAGATTTATGTGATCCAAGAACAAGCAGCTAAGATAGCACCACAACAAAGGTTGGGTTAATTTAAAACTTTGCTTCCATCTTTCTTTTGCTGATTTCCCAAGAACTTTTTTTTTAAAGGCATAGTACTTGGAAGACCTGGGTTATGTCACAAAATACATTTCCCTAAATTAATATAATACAGTCCACATAGTGAAAATGTATTTTCCAACACATTAAAAAAAACAAAATCTTTACACACATGTGGAGAGTACCAAATTCTCATACAGGACAAAGTATGGTATGACACTATTGTTATACTGATATTGTTATACTGATATACATAGATATTGTTATATTGATATACATATATTGTTATATTGAGTACTACTGATTATCTAAAAGGAGTTACTTCTGACAATCAAATTGCACACTTTTCAAATTAGAATGGGGGAAGGGGAAAGGGGAACTACAAGATTATTTATTCTTGATCTGATCCTAATCCATAAAATTTGGCAGACGAAATGAATGTAATGGAAACGGTGAGAAAATGCAGCCATGTAATTTTGAAATTCTTAATATTAAGTGAAATTAAAGCTGAATATTGTCAAACAATATATCTTGGACTTCCAAGAATGCTGGCGATCAAATTGGTTGGCAATTCCTAAAAAAGGATACTGGTAGTCCTTATTATATGACTGTAATGGGCAGGCTCAATGAGACGGCCTTGCTTAACAACTCCAGTCCCACCTCCTGCTCTCTGTTATGCAGCTGTTAAACGAAGGTGTGTGGGTTGTTAATCAGAGCACAGGATGCCTCAGAGAGGGAAGAAGCCTTTGGAGGCCTAGCACAGGGCCAGGGCCATGGTCCTGTCACACACATCCAAAACACCCCATTCTCTGCTTCCTGCCCTTTGGGTCCCCTCAGAACCTTTCCCTTTCTCTCTGGGTCTTGCAGCCATTTCCCTCTGCCCCCAGGTCCCTGCAGTTCTTTCCCTCACCCAACAACTCCTTGCAGGTCTTTCCCCACTCCCAGTAGGTCCTTGAAAGCTATTCTCTGCCCCATGGAGTTCCCACAGCCCTGCAGGGCCCCCTAGCTTTCCACAGTGCTGTGCAGATTGCATTAACAAAGCCTAAGGCCTGCTGGGACATGGTGGGACATGGGACATGGTGAAAGGCATGTGGGGGGAATAGGTGTGTGTGTGTGCTGAAGCATTCCTGCTATCAGTTGTAAGTCAAACTGTGGGGGGCACCGCAGTGGTCATAACTTAGTGAAGTGTGCAAACCAGAGCCTGCATTTCCTGTGTCAGATGAAGAGAGTACATCTTCTGTCCTGGACACTTGTTGTTGTTACAGAGACACAATTGAGAGTGTTTTAACAAACTGTATCCCTGTTTGGTTTGGTGGCCTCAGATAGAAAGACCATACAGACAGTGGTGAGGACAGTGAAGATTATAGGAAGCTTGCTTCCCATTATTCAGGATACTGCTTATAAGCGCTATATGCTTAGAGCTCAAAGCATTGTTAGAGACCCCACACATCCACTTTACGGTCTGTTTCTGTTGCTCCTCTAGCAGGATTACTAGATTCTGTAACAGCTTTGTTCCTTATGCAAACCGTCTGGTACACTCACAAGATTAGTTTTTCTTGCCATGTACACGTATACATCCAAACTAGACTTCTTGTTTCTCTATGTCATATAATATATGTGGGTATATAAATAATTTTGCATTCATTTATTTTGTCGTTTATGTAGTATATATTGGAAGTAGTGACCCTTTGAGAGTGGTATGCAACAAAATGTCATTTTAATGTATGCTGATTAGTGTACATTCAAAATGACAATAGTTATTCTAAGTCTAAATCTAGAATATATATAGGCAGAGGGTGTGGAAGGTTACAATAGAAAAATACAGGCAGTGTATTTCCTTTCCTTTCTTTTTCTCTTTTCTTTTCCTTAACTTTTGATTTTGGACTTTGTTCCCTGACAAACTATTCAAAAGTAAAATGTGCCTCTCGGATTTAAAAAAAAAAAAAATCTGTACACCCTCAGTCTAAAATCAGATCCTGCAGAATGTCACATCATTTGCAGTGTTCACTCTAAGATGGAGCACTTATCTGCAGCTGTTTTTAAGAAACCTAGTCTGGACATAGTGACTCATCCTCAGATAATATTCATGGGATTATGGTATGATTTATGCAAATCTGATTTTCTTTAAAAAGATCCAGATGGTTCTAATTGCTACTGGGGTGCAAATTTTCCCGTAGATTTAAAAGACAGCTACTTGTACCATAAATTGCTTTGGAGTTGGAGTCAAATGACTGATCTGCAAAATTCTAAATCTAACCAGACTACCTCCGGTATCAGAAGAGAGGTGTGTGTGTGTGTGAGAAGAGGGGGAAAGAGAGAGAAAGAGAGGGAGGGAGGGAGAGAGAAGCAGGGTCTTTCTGTGAAGAATATCTCAACTCTAAATTCCCTTCCAGGGACATGGTGGCTCAGTGGCTAAGACTCTGAGCTTGTTGATCAAAAGTTCGGTAGTTCAGCGGTTTGAATCCCTAGTGCCGCATAACGGGGTGAGCTCCCGTTACTTGGCCCAGCATCTGCCAATTTAGCAGTTCGAAAGCAGGTAAAAAATGCAAGTAGAAAAATAGGGACCACCTTTGGTGGGAAGGTAACAGTATTCTGTGCGCCTTTAGCATTTAGTCATGCAGGCCACATGACCACAGAGACGTCTTCTGATAGCGCTGGCTCTTTGGCTTTGAAACAGAGATGAGCACTGTCCCCTAGAGTCAGGAACTATTAGCATATATGTGTGAGGGGAACCTTTACCTTTACACTCTCTTCCTTTCACCCTTCTCCAACTATCCTCACTGGTTAAGACAACAGAAAAAAGAAAAACTTTAAAAAAACCTCACTGCTTTTTGTTGTTCGATTGAAGTGCAGTTGCTTTTTCTTTTTACCTAACAATTGTTAGCAACATGATTTCCATTAAATTGAAAATGTGTATAATAAGAATTACCACCATCCCCAATTCTGATTTCATGTTGTATTCCCTATTTGCATGATCCAAGGAAAAAGCAGAGCTAATTTAAAGTATTACAGATAAGTCCCAAACGCTTTGAAGATCTTTCTGGAATCAAAACCAAAGCACTGAACATTACGTATGATTTAAGAGTTTAGTTCTGGAACTGAAATGTACCAATATCTATAACTTTTGCCTTATGCTTTGCTTAAAAGAGTCAAACTAAGATGGATTTAGAAAATAGAGTTTTTAAAAAAATCATTATTCATACTGAGTCAAGTTAGGGAGAAATCTTGCTTAGTAGGAACATAGGCATATCATTTCCAGTTTTAATCCCTGAATGTTCTAGACAAGTATAGAAGAAGTATATTTCCCAAACCCCAGAAAGCTACTCTGTGCAATCAGATGTAGTTCTGCTCTGATACGGTATATAATTTTTTGGTTCTGGCCTGATAAAAGAATTAGGGAAGGATATTTCAAGTGCAAGTCATTAAAAATTCTGCTTTTAACAAGACAGCACAGCAAAACAAAACTAGGGGATTTAACTTAACATACTATTATGGTTTGTATAAAGACTTCCTCACAGTGCTCTATTACATCCACTAAGTTTGGCAGAATATTGAACTTAACTGTTGAGAGAAAGATGATATGAAAGAAAGATATGATGAAAGTTGTCTACAGAAGAAAGTATGCATTCTCTCCTAGTTAACATTGCCCAATATGTAGCCTTATTTGTACTTAACTGGATTAAGTATTCTAGTTCTATACTAGAAATAAACCTACATGATTGCTGGGGATCATTTTTTCTATGGGAGATAAACCATCACTTCTGATCCCAGCCTTGGTGGGACTAGAAACTCTAAGGACCCTTCCAGCTCTGTGATTCTCTGTTCTGTTTTTTTGCTCTTTTATTCAGATAATATTTTTTACCTTATTGTACTAATATTTATATACACACACATATTAGATAGGGGAGAGAGATCTTTTGGAACTTTTGTTTTTTTAAACATACTTTTAGCTTAGCATTTCTTCATTTTGTTATCGAATTTCAGTTCTTCGAATTAGGTCCTGGGGTGTAAATGTAGGACTACGGAGGCATATATTGCATGGCTAATAAACTGCCATCATTGATACTACAGCATCTATCCCAGAATTAGCAAAATATTTTGAATTTCCCACCCTGGATTCCAAAATCAAGTATAATACTTCTTAAAAGGTAACCTTATATTCTAATTTGGGTTGTACTCCTGGTGATTTCATGGAGGTGTCCTTCAACAAAATAATAATAGTATTGTAGGAGTAAGAGTTTGAGCCAGGGGTGAAATCCAGCAGGTTCTGACAAGTTCTGGAGAACCGGTAGTGGAAATTTGGAGTAGTTCAGAGAACTGGCAAATACCACCTCTGGCTGGTACCCGAGTGGGGAGGGGATGGAGATTTTGCAGTATCCTTCCCCTGCCATGCCCACCAAGCCATGCCCACAGAACAGGTAGTAAAAAAATTTGGATTTCTCCACTGGTTTGACCTATATATTGGAAGGCACAAGGCTGACTCTTCTGCTGTGAAGTGATCTTATGTAAGACTTCAGTCTAGAATAGAAGATGTAATAGTTCTTATTTGTTATAAGAGTAATTGTTATAAGAGTAAAATCAGATAAAACAAACAAAACACTTCAAAGTCCTGAAAGCATTATAAAAATGTTTATTGTTACTGTGAATTATCTATTTAGTAAGTACTAGACATACATTATCAAACATGTACAGGTTATCGTAGCTTTCTATAAAACATATATACATCCCCTCTTTGTCATTCTTTCTAATTATGATATTCATACTGTTAGTTCTAGTTCCTCATTTAGCTTTTACATATCATCACTCAAAACCATCGAGACTTCCATGTTTTGCAAAGATAAAGTAAAAAAGAAAAAATGGAACAGAAAGACCTACTAAGATGAGAAGGAGAGCATCTCAAAATTAATTCAGCAAGGACTACTGAGGGTTGGCTTCAAATAGTTTAAAGTGATGAAAAGAAAAGATATAAATCAGAGATTAGAATCCTGAACAATAGTATTCCACCATATAAATTGCAGGACCGGATTGTTAATGTTAGAGAAAGTATGCTTTAGCACGCTGTGCTGTATAACTTTCTTTGAAAGGTGGGAGGCCAAGAAGAATTAAAAATGAATTAAAATAAAATCTTAATCTTGTTTCAAAGTTAGCTGGGTACTTAGTGCCCAGCAAGGGTGCTATAGGCTGGTTAATTGGGGCTAAGTCCCATGCTACCCACTTGCCCACTCCCCATCATCACATGGGGTAGTAGGGGTGTGTTAGCATCTCAGAGGTGCCTGGGTAAGGCTGCTGCAGCATCATTAGAAACAAGCAGTCAGGTCGGAGAGAGGCAAGGGAGATGTCCTGCCCACTGGCGCCTGGCCGCTTAGCCAGAGTTTTATGGATGAATGCAGTCTGCCTGCACTCAGTCTAGGCTACAAGGAGGAAAGAGAAAGTGTGGAAGAGGAAAGGACTAAGGAGAAGTGCTGGTCTCTCTGACTTGGCTGAGCTACAAGCGATCCTATGGGCAGAGTGTTTAAGGCACGTTTCCTCGCTCCGTAGCGGAGGAAAAGAGGTCGAGGGGAGCATGGAACTCAGGTGTCTCGCCTTGAAGACGAGGAAGAGACGGAGGAAGCTGAGGGGGCGACCGGCCCTTAAGTCCTGGATCGCCGGGAGGTGGCCGATCTCACTGTGGCTCTGCCTATGCATCGCGGGGGAGTGTTCAGCCCAGGTGTACAACCTCAGCTTGAGAGTGGAGGAAGAGCTGCCAGCAGACACTCTGGTAGGGGACATCAGCGCAGGGCTGCCCCCTGGGGAAGCCCACCCCGGTGGGTTTTTCTTATCGGAAGGCAGCGGGGAGTCCGCCCTGTTCGTGGATTTCCACGTGTACACCGACACCGGCCTCATCCTGACCGCCAGGCCCCTGGACCGCGAGCGGACGGCGCGCTACAGCTTCGCGGCGGCCACGCCGAGGGGGGCGATCGTGCAGGTGGAAATCGCCGTCGCCGACGTGAACGACCACGCTCCCCGCTTCCCTCGGGATTTGGCACGTCTCGGCGTCTCCGAGCTCAGCCCGCCCGGCAGCGCTTTCCGTTTGCCCGCTGCGCGCGATCCCGACGAGGGAAGCTTCGGCATCCAGAGCTACTCCTTGCTGCCGTGGGATCAGGACGGCTCGGCGGAGGAGGGAGCTCCGTTTTTCCAGGTGCGCTACGGCGCTCCCTCTGACCCTCTGGATCTGCTCTTGCTGAGACGGCTGGATCGGGAGCAGGCGGCTACCCATCGGTTGCTGGTCGAGGCTTGGGACGGCGGCAGCCCTCGCCGGAGCGGACGCCTCGGGGTAGAGATCCAAGTGCTGGATGAAAACGACAACGCTCCCGCTTTCGGGCAACGCGAGTATCGCGCCCGCCTACGGGAAGACGCGCCGGCGGGAACGTCCGTGTGTCGGGTTTGCGCCACCGACCCGGATCTGGGTGTCAACGGGGAGGTGCGTTACTCTCTCAGCCGCCGCCAGGGAGACTCCTCCGCGGCGACTTACTTCGAGGTGGGCGAGCGCAGCGGGTTGCTCCGTTTGCGCCGGCCGCTGGATCGCGAGCTGCGCGCTAGCCACCGCCTGGCCGTGGAAGCTCGCGACGGCGGCGCCCAGCCCGAAATGGCCACCGCCTGGGTCTCCGTGGAAGTCCTCGACGTGAACGACAACCCGCCGGTCATTCGGTTGCTCTACCTCACCGAGGCCGGCGCCAGAATCTCCGAAGGGGCGCGGTCGGGGGACTACGTAGCCCGCGTGTCGGTCTCCGACGCCGACGAACAGCCGGGCGGAGGCGGCGTGGTGCTGAGCCTGGAAGGCGGCGAAGGCGCCTTTTCGCTGCGGCGCTCTGGCGACGGCGGCGTCTATTTCCTGTGCGTGGACGGTCCCTTAGACCGGGAGACCCGTCAGGCTTACGAGCTCCGCTTGACGGCCGTCGACGCCGGCGTCCCGCCGCTCTCCTCCCGCCACGTGCTGGCCCTCCGCGTGGCCGACCGAAACGACCAGGCTCCCGCCTTCACCCAGCCTCGCTACCGAGCCACCGTCTCCGAAGCCGCCTCGCCCGGCGCGGTGGTTTTGCGCCTCAGCGCTTCGGATGCCGACGAGCCGGGCTCTCGCAACAGCCAGGTGCGCTACGCCTTGGTTCCCTCTCAGCCTCACGGCGCGCTTTTCCACCTCGACCCGCTCAGCGGCGTCCTGAGTCTCCGAGCCGCGCTGGATCGCGAGCGGGAAGCGCTGGTGCAGCTGTGGGTGCTGGCCCGGGACTTGGGCGCGCCGCCCCTGTCGGCGTCTTGCCTGGTGAGCGTCGCCGTCGCGGATGCCAACGACAACGAACCCGTCTTCAAACGCCAAGTCTACAACGTGAGCTTGGCTGAACACTCCGAGGTCGGCTACTGCCTCTTGCAGGTAACTGGCCGGGTGAGGAGGAGCAACCTCTTGTAGGTAGAGCACAAGGAGGGACCTCAGTTCTGAAATCCAATTTTTTTTACTACCGGTTCTGTGGGCGTGGCTTGGTGGGCGTCGTGTGGCTTGGTGGGCGTGGCAAGGGAAGGTTACTGCAAAATCTCCATTCCCTCCCCGCTCCTGGGGGAAGGATATTGCAAAATCTCCATTCCCACCCAACTCTGGGGCCAGCCAGAGGTGGTATTTGCTGGTTCTCCGAACTGCTCAAAATTTCCGCTACCGGTTCTCCAGAACCTGTCAGAACCTGCTGGATTTCACCACTAGGTGACCCCCAAACGAGCTAGTGTTTTCTGGGTTGGAGGACCAGCAAAAAAGCTGGTGAATTTTGCCAGCTAAAACGAGCTGGTATTTTAAAATATTCTTCTTTATTGGTTTAAAATATTCCCTTCACTAGCATAATCAAAAAATAGCAGAAGCTTTATCAAAATACAGGTGCTAAACTAATCCAGGTGTCTATAGTTGCCTCAATAGATTGGCTGCCACTGGTTTGAAAAGTTTCTTCTCTTTGATTTGTTAAGAAACACGTGTTGGTATCCTAGGTTAGAATGGAGTTTTTTAAATTATACTTTCATAGGTTTCCCAGATATTTCGGACAGGCAGGCTTTGTATCTGCACAGTTGTGACATTTTCTGTCTGATTCAGAGCCAGGAAATGTAGTTGGGTTAGTCGGAACATTTTTTCCACAATATAAATGATATCAAACTGAAATGTTAAATGATCTCATTTAGCAGCTTCATATAAGGAGCCCTTGTGGTCAGAATGCAGTATTGCAGGCTAACTTTGCCCATTGCCAGGAGTTTGATCCTGACAAGCCTAAGGTTGACTGACTGAGCCTTCCAACCTTCTGAGGTCAGTAAAATGAGGAGCCAAATTGTTGGGAGCAATATGCTGATTCTGTAAACTGCTCAGAGTGCTGTAAAGCACTGTGGATAGGTATATATGTCTAAGTACTATTTTTATAACTTTTATAACAAGTTAAAAAGGGTGGAATCCCCTAACATTAGTAACCACCAAGGCAGTCTCTTTTTTCACAATAATAATTGGACGAGACTGCCCCCTGAAGGAGGAATGGACTCACTGCAATACAGCACTTCCATTCCTTAATCCAGAGTTCTTCAAACTTGGCAGCTGGCTGGAGAATTCTGGGAGTTGAAGTCCACAAGTCTTAAACTGCCAAGTTTGAAGACCTCTGCCTTAATCCCATAAGGTAGCCCATAGTATTAAACCTTTGAGAGATCCAAAAGAACCAGGAGAGAGACACGACTCCTCTCCAAATCTCTACAGAAGTCATGTATATGAGCAGCCAATGCCTTCTCAATGCTGAATCCTGCCTGAAAAGGATCCAAGTAATCCAAGGTGCTCTGTAATTATCTGCCGCTGCTGCTTCAGCAACCTTTCTTAAAAACAGAGAGGTGGAAAGTGGCTAATGGTTATCTAAATTTAGATTGTTGGATCTAGGGAAGATCTCTTCAGGAAGAGTCATACCATAAATCTCTTTCAAACTTCTTCCCATAAAAAGGCAATGATAGTCTCCTAAATTCAGAGGGTGTTAGTGAGCCCAACACCACATGAAAATTGAGCTGGGGATGGGTGAAGTGTGCAGATGGCAGACGTTTGTTCTACAAGCTTGTTCCCTAAAGGCCAAGTTATTTAATTTGGAGAAGCTGAAACAAGCAGAATAGTTCAGAGCACTTTTTCCAAAATTCCTCTAGTGGTGCAGAAAATAATAATCTCATGGAAGCCGTCACTCTGAGAAAAAGAGAAATGATCCCTTAGAAGATATCTTTCCTAGACAGGTGTACAGATATTATGAAAATATATGCCTCATTGAGTGCTAATTATGTGAATATGATCTGACTGCAACATCTGTCATTCCATTGGTCACTACAGTTGATTTATTTATTTTTATTGATTGATTGATTGATTGATTGATTGATTCAATTTATATGCCACCCTTCTCCGGAGACTCAGGATTGAACTGATATGGCTGGTTAGATGGTATACCACTTCTGAAATGTTACCAAGAAATCTGCAAGGACTTGCTCAGACATTCGACAGGAGTCAGTACGTATTCAAAGGCATGCGCACGCACACGAGCACCCACAAATTATCACAGCATACAGTGGACCCACAATTCTGAAATATTTTTAGCTGTGAAAAAAGCATTACAGGTAGTCCTTGACTTACGACACAACTGAGTCCAAATTTCTGTTTGCTAAGCAAGGCAATTTTTGGGCAAGTGTTGCCCCATTTTTATGACCTTTTTGCCACAGTTAAGCGAAGTGTAGTTAAGCAACAACACTTACACACGGTTGTTAAGTGAACCTAGCTTGTCCCATTGACTTTGCTTATTGGAAGTCAGTTGGGGTGGTTACAAATGATGACCACATGGCCCCTGGACACTCCACATGTTATAAATACATGCCTGTTGGCACCTGTTGCTGAGCACCCAAATTTTGATCATCATTTTTCTTTTGCTCTTTCTTACATTTCCTATTCATATACATTAAGACATCTTCCAAATGATTTTTAAAAAATGACCTCTCTTTGTCAGACACATCTATGCATCCATACACAGTGAAGTAATGGAAAGATAAACCATGGAAGGAAGGTGAGGAAAGAAGACAGGGAGAATAAAAGGTAGCACTTCTTCCTCTCCCTCTTTATCTGAGTTGTGCAGTTTTGGTTGTTTGTCAAGCAATATCTGTACTTTTTCACATGAAATGTAGCTGATTGCTAAAGAAAGCTCAACTACTCCCTTTCTCTCTCTGACATTCTAGCACTATGGAGAAGGAGGGAAAGGATATCATAAGAAGACAGGGGAAGAGGAAAAGGCAGTAGAGCAGGAATGTCAAATTTATCCGCATGGTGCTTATATCTGGCCTGTGAGGTCACCCTGGAAACAGTAAAGGGCCGGCCCGTGGTGTCTCTGCCAGTGAAAACAGAGCTCAGGAGGGCAGCCCTCCCGCGTTTCATTTTTGCTGGCAGAGGGTTGCAGGAGGGCGTTGCAGCCGAAAATGGAGCTTGGGAGCCCGTTTTTGCTGGCAGAGCGCTCGGGCCACCACAGGTGTCGACACAAGTGACATCGAGCTGGTCACGCCCACCCTGGCCACGCCCCCTCAGCCACCCGAGGTCAAACACAACCCTGATGTAACCCTCAATGAAATCGAGTTTGACACTCCTGCAGTAGAGTGTCACATTTTGTTCCAGGATGCTGAATTTGTTCAGAAAAGAAAACATTGCTTTCTGTGTCTCTTCTGTTTGTAAAACGGATAATATTCACATGCATACATATGTACCCACACATTCACATTCTCAAGAACTAGCACTCAATTAAAGCTGTGTTTATAGGGAATCTGTTAAACCTCCAATAAATGCTTCATAAAGCACCAGTCAGGTACTATGTTGACAATTGCCTCTTTCATTCATCCAAGACAATAAAGTTTTAGTGTTCTGGTCACAGAAAGGAAGCGATAGGTTGGCAGCTGTTGAAAGTTGTCAACAGATGTTGGCAGATCTCAGTCCTGGCAGCATCAGCACCAACATGGTAGCATGGTAGATTGTTCATTATGGCGGGAGTTGTGTCAGGACAAAAGAATGATGCTAATTGGAATAGCTAAAGACAAATTTAAACTGTCCTCACTGTGAGCTGGGCCTGGGATGAAGGCAATATTGTATGTCTTTAAAAATGTCTAGTAGGGCATTTTATGTATTTAATTAGATACGTAAGGATTGGACTGAGTTTATTGGCTTTCACTCTCAAGAAAATAATTTTAGGACTTCTGGTCCAGTCTAGTAATTATAAAATTCAATAACGTATTATTCTATGTTCAAGAAGTAGAATGAGAATGGGGTAGCACATTAATATCATTGTTTCTTTTGAGTGGAAGACAGTTTCCCCACCCACTGTTTTATGACTAGGGCCAAATAAATGCAAGCCACAATGATTTCTGAGGTAGAAATGGCGAACTGAAGACAGTTCTGCTAAAAGCGTATCTACTGGCTGTGATGGAATGAAGAACAAATGAGTAATATGGTCTTCTGTAGCTCCCCTCCAGGCAAGGAGAGGACATGATATCACCCTCAAATGTTCTAGACATTTGTTCCACACAAGGAGATTGTATTATAGTGGTCTCTGTGAGGTTTAGAACTCCGTGAGGTTTAGAACTCTGGGAGATAATGGTATAGCCACCTTGCCATACTTGAACAAAACATGATGGATTCATTTTGATCCAATAACCCTCTTTGGTATCCCTGGGGAACCATGGCCCTTTTATGACTTGTGGACTTCAACTCTCAGAATTCCTGAACAATTCCTGTTTCTGGCTCTCAATGTCTGCTGAATGACTGTTTACTTTTAATTCATGTTTATTGCACTTGGCACTTTCTTAATATTATTTAAACCCTAATCAAAAACATTTGTGTCTTCCCCTTTGTTTATCTACAGTATTGAACAATTTTATTCTCAGAGTTTGGGGCTCCATAACCTGTTTAAGTGGAGTGTTCCTGTTTTAGTGTATTGGCTTAATTTATACATCTTGGCAAAAGAAAAAAAATGATAATGAACCCGTTGGGTTAAGTTAGTATATAAATGGAATTTAAGATATGTACCAGTACTTGGATTCAGTGCACTAATATACCATCCCGGCTAGCAGCTGCTCAAGAGGTCTTTGGTGTTGATGATAACTCTAAATGAATGGTTGTGTGACATTGGGATGTTAAGTGCCATTGTGCTACTGATTTATGATTAATGGGCCAGTGAGAGGTGGGATATAGATTCAAAATAGTGTCTATGTTGGTTCTTATATTCTATGAGCTATTATGTAGTCAAATCAGCATATACCTATATTAGCTTTTGTCCGAGCTACATTAGACCAATATGGTAGATGTCAAAAGTCTTTTTGTTCTTTGTGCTATAGAAAAATTGATGAAGTCTCCAATTCTCATCTATAGGGAAACTTGTAGTAATTTATAAAACTATTTTTCTGTTTTACACAGGTAGATCACAGGTAGATTCTTCCAGTGAGTATAACTCAACATATTACATTCAGTAGCATCTCTATGATATGACAGAACTCAACTGACTTGCATGACTTGATATGACATTTTATCCTTTTATAATAACCAGTCTCATTTATTTCCAATCTTGCTGTTTGGATTGGGGAAATCATGGACCCACAGCTTCATATCTTTCTCAGAGTCTTACTTTATATCTCAGTCCATGTCAGCTTCCTTATTAGCCTTTCCTTACTGCAACTTAGGGAGAGAAAAAAGGTATGAATACAATTTTATTTTTAAAAAAATGCAGCCTTAATTCAGAAATTTACCTGAAAATTCGGATTTACCACAATTTATATTTAATGAAGAGTTTTCTCACACAATCCCACGGAGCCAAATAATGTACTTGGCCTAAAGGGCACTTTTTCATTCAGGCATTTCATTTGAATAAGTATCTTCACAACCTCAGCAAGTGTGTTTTATGTATGAGAATTTTTTGCTTTCCATGCTGAAACAAGTATTTTTAAGTTAAAGCAGCTGCCGGTTTAGTAAGCCTGGGGAAAGAACAAATTAAGCCCAGCTTTTTCAAAGTAAATAAATTTCAGTAAAAAGAGAAATTGCGAAATAACCATGACACTAAATAATAAACAGAAATTTTTGATTGCTTGAACAGCTAGTGCTATGTATAGAAACAACAAATACAACTTTATAAATGTAACTAATAAAAGCAAAAGTTCAAAATCTCTAGCAAGTCAAAAGAGGTAAGAAGTTCCCTTTATCTTAAAAACTAATTGTGGAAAACCAGAACATGACACCAAAGCAAATATTTAACTGTAAACTGAATCCTTGGTTTCCTAGAATGCTTGATGTAATCTGGATAGAAGCCAATCGCTGCTGGAAAGTGTATGGTGTCTTCCCCAATCTGATCCTCTATAAATATATTGGGATTGCCAGTTGAGGTTGTTGTTAGCATATGGCATTATTTCATTAGCCAGGAAACTATAATGCAATTTCAGAGCAGTAGCTTGGCTGCTTGTTTACCAGCTCAGTCAGGTACATGCTTGCACAATTCACAAGGGAGCAAGCTGGCTTCACACCAGAAAGAAAGATAAGCAGGTCTTCCTGCAGCATCATTCAAGGCCTCCTCCCTGCCCTGAGCCATCTCAAAAACAGGCACCGCAACTGGGAAGGTTCAGAGGGTAGGAATCTGACTGCCTGCACAGAGCACCAGCTTGTCTCTCCTCCCCCCGCCCCCATTCTTCAAGTGTACCTCTTTTATCTACTTGCATAGAAAATGCTTTCAAACTGTTAGGTGGACAGAAGCTGAGGCGAGTGATGGGAGCTCATCCCGACATACAGTGCTAGGACTCGAACCGCTGATTCAGAAGCCATCTCCAGCGTTATTAAACCATTGAACTATCGTGCCTCAAGATTTACCAGTAAGCATAGCCAAAGGCTCATGCACTGTAAATGTAAAACACTAATAATCTTTTGTAAGTGCTCTGTTTATTTTGCTTATACAGTTTGGCTTGGATTAGGGTTAGAACTCTGTGACCTGCAGAATCTCTGTATGGAATAATGGCATGAGAATGTATGGGCTTACGCTAGCCTCCCATTACATCCACAGACTAGATTATGAAGGGAAAAAACAAATCCAGAAGAAGACAGTAGCGCACCTCTTTCATAGCTGTGCCCAGAAAATTGCAAAGAGGGACGCTCAGCCCATGGGAATCTTACATTTTTGCTGGTTAAATAAAAATTGGACTTGTTTTTCCTCTTGTTTGAAAGCTGCAATATGCTGGGAAAAAGTAATGCTATGCTTACTATATACTATCAACATTTTATAAGGTTGAAGATGACTAGATAGTATAGTCCTTATTATTGAGATTAGAGAATTGATTTAGTTTTGTTTCATCATATAAAGAAAATCAAAACAAACCTTTGTTTATGGTTACAGCTTGAATACCGCAATCATGGAGCACACTAGATTTAAATGACAGATGTTAAGTAAATAGTAATAAGTCAATTTTGTATGCTATGTAAATTCTTTGGGCATTTAAGCACTGCTATTCTGTCATTTGTAATCCTGTATGATATTCTGATTTTTAAACAGGGCTAATGATGTTATATTCTCTTTTTTCCACAGATTTCAAAATACATGTAGTGTTTATGGAGTTTGACAGGTGCGGATTTTGAAACCCTTAATTTTCTTCCTAACTATAGCAGCTCCCAGTGCAACTAAATTCAAAGTACACTTTTTAAAAGTATTTCCCTCTAAGAATTGTGTTTGTTTGGAACAGGGGTTCTGGAGACTCCTGGGATACACAAGACCCTTTCAGGAGGATCCACAAAGTAATAAATAAATAAATAAATATTTAAAAAATTAAATATAAATAAATATTTAAAAAATAAATAAATAAATATTTTAAAAATTTTTATGAATGTAAATGTGTCCTGAGGCCAACATGCTTGAGAAGCACTGATTTAGAAGAGTGCTTTTTTGCAAGACTTTCTTTTTTAAAATGCCTTTGTCTGTTCTGCTTTGATAAATATTTCCTCCTTATGGGACAAACAAAGCAGTTTTTAAAATAAAGCATACTTTTCTTATACTTACCATATTTTTTGGAGTATAAGACCCACCTTAGTTTTTGGGGAGGAAATAGGAAAAAAAAAATCTGCCTACCAGGTATTCATCTGGCTAGCGTCCTTAGCCAGGTCAGCTTCAGCACATTAGTTCACCCCCAGCTGGGGCTTAAAAACAGCTTCTAAAACACAGCTGATTGTTGGAGGGAACAGCAATGAGAAAAGCAGGCAAAGCACAGAAGATTGCTAGTGCCTTGTTAGAGCTGAAAAAAAACTTCAAAAGCACAGCTGATCGACAGAGGGAGCTCCAGTGAAGCTCAGAAGGGATAAGAGAAGGCAGTAGGTGTTCAGGGTAGCCATTTTGGGCACCGTGTGTTGCGTTTTAAGCCTCCAAACATGTCACATTTTCAGGCAGCAAAAAGTGGGGATGTGCCTTGGCGATTCCTGCAGCCTTGAAGGGCTCTCAAACAGAGTGTTTGGAGGCTGAAAACATGACGTGCGGAGCCCAAAAATACAAGCCATTGTCTGTGGCAATCTCTGCAGGCAGGAAGAGGTCGCACAGAGACCAAAGCATGTGGGCCGGCAGGTGGGCAGAGCTACATTTGGAATATTAGACACACCCAAACTTTCAGCCTCTTTTAGGGTCGGGGGAGTGTGTCTTATGCTTCAAAAAATGCAGTAAATTCTATTTGATGTAATCTAGACACTTTACCTAAATGTCTACATATTCAGAATTGTCTCTTTGAAGTCTCAATTATAGTAAGCAGGAAACCATTAACTGCTTTAAGTATGTTCTATTAACAGAATAAGCAAATGCACAATTTTTTCTTTCTGATTGATGTGTCTGTCTCCCACATTGACTCCCAAGCAGTAGTTTTCTTCCACTTTATGCAGGGGCCGTCACGCTTAAGTCTGCTCCATTTCCAATCATGGGAATACATCTGGGAAAAAAGTGAAAGGAAGGGCAGTCATTTAAACCTCCTAGACATGCTTGCGACAAACAACTTAGGCATGCTTTATTGTTTTTACAACTCCCACCCATCTAATGCATATGGTTTAATGTAATGTTCAAAGTACTGGATGTATATTTCCACATAGAGAAAATATTTAAAGCTGTTATACATTGAATTAGTTTTTATTCTATGTTCCATATTTCTGTTGCTTTGAAAGTGCAGAAATAGCATTTTATATCCTGTGGCAAATGACCCTAAATAGCTTTGTTCAGCATTATAGAAATTTAAATTAAGAATTGTAGAGGTTTTTGATAGTGAAAACATAGATAAATGCTGAAAAACCTGTGTTTGTGTATGTCAGTATATAGTTTGAATCTAACTATAATCTTAGCTCTTCCCTTTTTTGAATTGGAAAGATTAGAAGGAATTATAAATAACTGACGCAGTCTTTCGGCAGCGGCCACTCTGGGAGTGCTCTTCCGGCTCTATGGTTCCAACTCCATGCAGCTGCCCCGGCTCCTGGAAGACTCAACAGCAGGTGGCTGACCTGACCGGCTTCTTCTCCGCTTCCAGTGGGGGTTTGCAAGCCGCAGAGGAAGCCATCCTCAGTGCTTGGATGGCGGTGGTGGCAGCATGGTCTCCCCAGGCAGGGCTGCAGCTCACTTCGCCCTTCGCCACCTCTCTGGTCCGGCTGCCAGAAGACTCTCTGCCCTGGCTCCCGGAAAACTTGGCAGCAGGTGGCTGGCCCGACTGGTGTCTTCTCCGCTTCCAGTGGCTTCCAGCCGGGTGCTTACTGGCTTCGCCCACATCAACATGGTGAGGCCTGGGAGGCGTGCAAGCAGGGGAGGGAACAGATACTCGCATTGCTTGGCACCTTTGGGCCACTCTCATTCTCCTCCTGCAGGAGGGGTGGGGCTTGATGGTGGGAGGCCGGACCTCCCGATAATAAGGCCAAGCCCTTATTTCAGGGTTCAAAAGAAAATAAGACCCTGTCTTATTTTTGGAGAATCACAGTCTTACTGTGGAACTGACATGTTTTGTTGAGTCTGATGCATTATCTGCTCGTAGCAAAGATTATCTTCTACATAAAAGATAATTTCCTATACGAAATGATAACAGTGAAGAGGTGTTTTTCATAATGATACAAGACTTTAAAAATGAAGATCAGTAATTTGAATTGTGCCCCCAAATAGGCTTGTTATATGGTCGGAAAACCTGGTGCCAATCAACATTTGGGTCACTGCATTTGCTACTGATATTGCTGGCTATTAATTTGCCTGCTTCTTCATATCCTAAAGCAGGGGTATCAAACTGGAGGCCCGTGGACTGTATAAGACCTACAGGGTGCTTAGATCTAGCCTGCGGGGCCAGTCTGGAAATAGCAAATGACCGGCCCTCAATGCCTCTGGTAGCAAAAATGGGGCGGAGGTGAGGGGTGCCCACCACAACTGCTTTTAGCATCCAGAGTCCTTCAGAAGGCCTTTCAGGCCCAAAATGAAGCTTCCGGAGTGGTCCAGGAGGCCTTCTAGACCCAAAGCACAGCCTCCGGAGTGGTCCCGGAGGCCTTTCAGGCCCAATATGGGGCCTCTGGAGTGGTCTGGGAGGCCTTCTATTACTGCAAAAAGCAGTCCTTGATTCAGAAAGTTTTAAAAGGGAGGAAAAGTAAAATATACTTTTCAGGCTTGCAGGAATCTGCTACTATAGCCTGTGTCAAAAATTTATAGTTCTAGTCTTCCTATGGAATCAGTTTCTTGATCTGGTCTCTCTCTAATAAAGTGATCAAGTAGATCAAGTAAATATGAAAAAAACAAAATCACATTTCTATTTTTATAAGTTTATAAAACCATGTCTGAAAGTGCGGTCCTGTGTCACGCCCACGATGGATATGCCCCCCCATCGGTCCTCCAAGGTCAAATCCGATCCTGATGTGGCCCTCAATGAAATTGAGTTTGACACCCCTGTTCTAAAGGAAGGAGACCATCTTGTGAAAAACTATCAAAATGTAATTAATCAAGGACATTACCTCTTGTACCTACCCCTAAAATTGTCAGTAAATGACAGGAATAATCAATCCTATGGGGGTGAAAATTAACTTCAGCCAAAGAAGTTAATTTTCAATGCAAAGAAGATGAACCAGATTTTCAGCTCAATCTTAATTGACCCCATTTCACAGCAGAGAGTAACATTAGAGACAGGGTGGTATTTGTAGGATATTTCTTAAGAATTTGGATTTGGAATAATTATTATAATGGCTGTAAATAGCTTTAGGGCAAATGGAATAAAGAAAGCAACTCCTGTTCTGTAAAAAGTTTCAGTTCCTGCAGCTGATCTTTGGGCATTATGAGCTATATAATCCAGATGTGCGTTTTTTCCCACCTGAAGCTGGAAGACAATTCTAAGATATCTGAAAACTTTAACTTGTTTGATTTTGTGCCCATTTAATTGCCATGTGTGGATTCTGGAACACTAAAGAAATACCAATGTTTTTGGGTTTTCATAATTTTTTTGTTAAATCATCATCTGTGCTATAAGTGGCAAATAATCTTATTTGCATGTTTTAAGCCGAGTGGCGTTCGGAAGAGAAGGACTGCACATAAAGTATCATTGGGATATGTCCATGTGCTAGCTTTGAGGGTAGTGGGGGAAATCAAGAGTTTTTGACAGTCCTTTTAATTTAGTTATTTTGCCTGTTTAGTAATAACCGGGATAAAATATAGTTAATATATTATAACAGGAACCTAATAACAGGGCTGGAACCTTGGAAGTCTCTTAATTCAACCCCCTGCTCAAGCAGGAAACCCCATAGCATTCTGGAGAAATGGCTATCCAAACTCTTCTTAAATACTTGCAGTGATGGAGCACCCATAACTTCTGGAGGCAAGCCATTTCACTGATAAATTGTTCTCACTATCAGGAAGTTTCTCCTCAGTCCTAGGTTGGATCTTTCCTTGACAAGTCCATTTGTTACTTCTTGCCCTGCCCACAAGTGCTTTGGAGAATAGGTTGATCCCCTCTTCACTATGACAGATCCTAAAATATTGGAAGACTGCTATCATTTCACACCTAGTCCTTTACTTCATTAGACTTAGACATACTCAGTTCCTGCAATTGTTCATGGTATGTTTTAGCCTCCAGCCCCTGATCATCTTAGTTGCTCTTCTCTGTGCTCTTTCTGGAGTCTCAGTTGCAATTTTTCTAGAACGCTTCAGAAATACTTGTTAATACTGGGTATTAATAAGAATGAGAATCAGGAGTTCTGGTGATTGAATTTTTCTGACACTTAAACTGTCTTCTGCATATGTAGGTGTTATTGAATATTGGTTCAATATTCAATGGAACCACAGAAATATTGGTTCAAACGATCACCCTGTAATGCAGCAGCAGAATACATTATTGAAACATATTGTATGCCAGCATTACCAGAGAATAGACTCATTTCACTATTCTTTTCTGAAAACTGTACTTAGAAATATGCCTCTCTGCAGCCATACTTCATTCTTTTATATAGATTTAAGATCAAATCTCTTGCAGAATTCCACATGGCCTAAACCTTTTTGGGGTCTTCCTTTCCACACTCACATGGAACTGTCTCTGATCTTGACATGTGAAAAATTACACTGCATATTACCTTGCCATTTCTTTGGGAATGCAGCCCATTGCCAGTTTCATGTGCTGTTTCGTGTAACTATCAGTCATAGTCTATACTTTAATATAGTGGCTTTGATAAAAGCTTTAGCTTCAAAGAGACCAGGACAAGTAACTCTAAGTAACTTTGCCTTAGTATATAACTAGTAGGCAAGCTTTAAAGCATGAAAACAAATCTATTTGTGGACTGGAATAAAACCTCCAAAACTTTAACCTACAACTGTCTACTGTTGACCTCACCCCATTCCTAAGAGGTCTGTAAGGGGTGTGCATAAGAGCACCAGCATGCCTACTGTCCCTGTCCTAATGTTCCCTTTAATTATATTCATTTTATGTATTCAATTCATGCTTATACTTATATATATTATCTAATATGTACTTGATAAATAAATAAATAAATAAAAATAACAAGTAAAAATATCAGACGTTCTGTGTAGCTTCATTGACACTGAGCATATTGGTGAACACTGAAATTCGGTATCTTAAGAAATAAGTTCTAATGGCCAATGGGTATAAACAAGTCAAGTGTAAATATATCTGTTGGAAGTCTGAGAACAACATATTCCATTTTTAATGGTGTGAGAGCAAATAACATAGAAATGTAGAGACAGAAAACTGATGATTATTTTTCAATTCAATGTATGATCTACAGTGCACATGGAAAAAATGAGGGTGGATAAAATTATACCACTAAAAATTCCAGAGAAGAATTAATTTATCCTCTAATAGATTCTTTATTCATATTGTTTGATTTTACACAAGTAATTCCTTTCAAAGCTTTGTTTGAAATTTTTTTTCTAATGGTTCAAAACCAAAAATTGTTTATGCAAAACAGTATATGTTTGGCCAGTATTTTTTATTGTTTCGTTTGATGATTTTTGAGTTAAGATTCATAGATCTGGGGATAATACTTTTCATGTGTTTTCTTCATAAATATGCCTTTGAAGTTCCAGACCTTTGTACAGTTTTTGCATCATTACAGCTTCATAATGGTTTTATGCTGCTACTAGACTGCTGAAGTATTCTGTTTTCATTTAAAAAGTCAAAAATGAAAGAACAGCATACATTTCCCAAATTAAATCTGTACTGTAAATCTGTATGTCATTAATTTGGTGTTATAAACAATCTTCATTTTACAGTGGAAGAAAAAAGCATTAACAGCAAGCCATGATGTCACAAAAATGACAACAAGCATATGGTGATGGCCTGATGCAAATCCTGCCTTTATATATTTGTTCCAATATCTGATACAAATGCATAAATTGCTGAATTTGGTTCATGGTGCATGTTTTGTCGCTTTCCCTCTTTCCCCTCTTGGTTTCCATGTATCTGATTAATATTTCCAGAGTCTTTATCTGTTAATTTCAGCAATAATTTATTTTGAAGTATTGTTAGAGTGATGCATATAAACATAGCTCAGCCTGTGTAAGGCCAGGGGTGGCAAATGTCTACATGTCTCAAATAGCAGACTTGAATATGTGAGGATAACCTCACATATATATTATATATTTGCAAATTCAGCATCTAGTTTAACAATTTTTATATGGAATATGGTGTGTGGAACCGATCGTATTAAAACAAGCCATCTGAGTCTGGATTTACTTCCCAGTTGCCTCATGAAATATTGCTGAATTGGCACATTCAAGGAATTTACTGGGCAATGTGTTCTTCCTATAGCAAAAATAATGGAATGGATATTGATATTATAAGAATCTTTTGATTACATTGATTTAATTTTATTTAATTTACTTAATTTGTTTATTTATTGGAAGGCTCCCAATTCCACCTGACTCTGAACTCTTCCCAACAATAAAGTGACATAAAAATACCAAAATACAAAACAAGTTACCAATTACAACTATAAAAAGAATTAACTATAAAATGATCACAAGTTAGCAATCCAGCAACAAAATAAATATAAAATATCATGTTGCTGGCTAATACACGATTTGCAGCTTGTATAGCAAGAAAGCTGAACACAAGAAGCGTAAGACAAATTTCTCCTCTCAATGAGCCAAAGTGGTACAGAGGAAATGCTGTAGCATCTCCTCACAAAGAGATTCAGTTTTGGGGGCAGAATGCACAGTTCCCCACAACTCCCTACACCCTCTGGAAGACTCACCCCACATCAGAAAAGATTAACCAGACTAAAATTAGATGCTTAGATTTACTTTAGATAACTATTTCCTTATATTCTATCATTAAAGGAGATTCTATTGTTAAGGGAGGGAAAAAAAGGATGTGAGCATATAATAAAGAATATGCACAGAGGTGGTATTCAGTAAGTTCTGACCAGTTCTGGAGAACCGGTAGTGGAAATTTTGAGTAGTTTGGAGAACCAGTAAATAGCACTTCTGATTGGCCCCATCCCCATCTACTCTCTGCCTCCTGAGTCAGCTGATCGGAAGGAAATGGGGATTTTGCAGTAACCTTCTGGAGTGGGGAGGGAATGGAGATTTTACAGTATCCTTCCCCTGCCACTTGCATCAAGCCACGCCCACCAAGCCATGTCACACCCACCAAGCCATGCTTGCAGAATTGGTAGTAAAAATTTTTGAATCCCACCACTGAATACGCATAGAAAGATATACAATATGCAAGCTGTTTGTCTCATTAAGCCATTTGGCAATGAAATATGAGCCACAGGGAAAGAAATACAGGCTTCTGAATTTTGATCATATGACCATGGGGGTGGTAAGTGTGAAAACAGTCATGTCACTTTTTTCAGTGCCTTTCTAACTTCAAACAGTCACTAAACAAATTGTTGTAAGATGAGGACCACCTGTACCTGTTCATCTATTAAAATCAGAAGGGAAGCTTGTGAGTTCGTGGCTCGTGTTTGTTATAGGCAAATGATGTGCTATTCAGGAAAACAGGAAGACCTGGCAATTTCTCTTCCTGCTGTTGACTTAAAAAGTGGGTCAACCAGACAGTAGATCACAGAGATCTCACCTACTCTATCATTAAAGCAGAGTGAAAAACAATAAAAATAGCCACAATTAAAGACAAAAAATGACCTAAAAATAGCAATAGAGGAACTCATAAATATACAAAGTAGCCATGAAACAGGCTCCCCCCTGCTACCAGGGTCCCAAATTGGCAAAGTTGGGTTTTTAGTACCCTGCAAAAAGCCACAGGTTTGGGCAAGTAGGTTTGAGATGTAGAGTATGGCTCTCCTGACAGATCTAACACCATTGATGGATACCACCGGGGAGAGATGTCAGAGTTTGTTGCAGCACACACAATCAGACAATCCAGCAGGATTCAAAACTACTTTATATATATAATAACACATAAGGCAAATATACAATACCCATGCTGCTTTTTCTAACATGGTAGAGAGAAGAGATTGTAAGTAGGTACAAAAATAGGCCGAGGACAGCAGAGACAAGACTTCTCCTATACACAGAACAGTTGGGCTAAGCCATGCCCAGGGTCCTAGATGTCTCTTGTGGCGCACACAGCAATACTATGTTTCAGTTACCAAACAGTTCCCATTGGTTGACCTTGTTGCCATGCTTATTCCAGTTCATGAATATATCTGCACTGACAAGAGTTGGTCCTGTAAGTAACCTGATCCCAGGCAATGAAGTAATCAATTGTGTCTAGAGGCAAACTGGGAACCAATGCAATTCACAGAGCAGAAGTGTCATGTGCTGAATGACTATCACTCATGGTCACCTGCATGATTGCTTTTTCTGGCAGCTGAAGCTTTTGAATACTTATAGCAGAATTGTTTCTACATTTCCAAATGAATACTTATTGTTAGTCCAGCTACTATTCAGCATAGTGCCATAATGCATATATGGAGTGTGGTTTTCTGAATAGCAGGCAGCACATCATACAACATTTGAAGCATTTCTTCCAGAGGGTTGAAATGTTCCAAACCTTTTTATCTCATGATTATCACTTCAGGGTTATTTAATATAAATATCATGTCTCTAGATTGTTAGCACTGCATTGGGAATAGAAGAGCGTTTGTCAAAATAGGCAAGAATACAATTGAAGCATCATAACTGAAACATTGCCTCTTACATGTTGATAATGTACAAAATGGTTGGGGCTTTATTTGCCATGCTGCGATCATATTGCCTTTTTAACCCCACACCGCACTGTACACATTGCTAGTTGTCAGTAAAAGAAGTACATTAAAAAGGCACTCTTAAAAATCTTTTCTCCCAGATATTTTCTTGTGAATTTTGTAATTATATCTTTTTATTTTAAAGAGGAATTTTAACAACTTGAGTCAGTAAGGCAAATTCAATTCCAATTAATATAAATTGCCTTGAATAGACAGTATCAGCAGTGGTGAAATTCAATTTTTTTTACTACCGGTTCTGTGGGCGTGCCTTGGTTGGTGTGGCTTGGTGGGCATGGCAGGGGAAGGATACTGCCAAATCTCCATTCCTCCCCCCCCCCCCACTCCCGGGGAAGGATACTGCCAATCTCCATTCCCACCCCACTCTGGGACCAGCCAGAGGTATTTGCTGGTTCTCCAAACTATTCAAAATTTACACTACTGGTTCTCCAGAACCTGTCAGAACCTGCTGGATTTCACCCCTGGGTATCAGTACTATCTCTGTTCAAGAATCTAGTCAACTAACAGTCAAAGCTAAATTGACACTTGATAAGGATCAACGGAATTTATGGAGGCTGGACTTAGTCTCTTGTGTCAACGCAAAGATTCCCAACAGATTATATGTTTAACCATGCTTTCTAGCTCCTGTTCTTCTTTTATGGATGTATGAGAATTTAGTTTATTCATTTTCTTGGTTAAGAAGACCTGCTGTATATGAAAATGAAGTTATTGTCTCTTACCTACCACTATAGAAAGTGTGTGATGTTTAGTGAGGTCAAATCTAGGTAAAGCTTATTATGAAGAGACGTAAGGAAAATAAATCTATATGGTTACAAGATGTTTGGAAGAAATACTATACTTTGCAAACTGCATTGTTTCAGCTTACATAAATGAGACAAACTGTAACGTTGGCTTGGATTTACATTTTCCATATACTCTTAAAAGAAAACGATCAAGTGAAACAGCCCATGCTTTATGACACTCTTGATTTCTTAGAATAATTATCATATACAGACTGCATGTTTTCAGCTCATATGTTTTTATTGCATATTTTTAAGCACTGTTTTAAGGATGTTAATGTTGTTATTAAAATTAATAGTGTCAGGTTCGATTTATAGAACAAAATATTATTTTCAATTTATAAATATTATTTAATTTGACTATTAACCTGTCTTAATTTACAAAGTATCATTCATAAAGAATTTTAAATTGCTTGAGGTATTTCATTTCTTAAGGTTTTTTAAAAAAATAAATTCTAAATAAGTATTTTTTTACCCAATCTTGAACTGAGCATCTACAATCTAAAGTAATGTTAATATTTCAAAGGATGGCTGGAAAGACACAACTGACAAGCCATTAAAGATCTAAAGTATAATTCATATAGAATATTAACATTCTATCAGCCCTAACATAAAAATAGTTTATGTTTCATTGTAAAATTATAAACATTTCAAAGCCATGTTAACACAAATATAATTGAGACTTTGCTTCTAAAATGTTGGAAGCTGAAAACCTTCCTGTCATCTCTGCTAATCACACAACAAAACTGCTGACTGCATTGGCAACCTCAAAATAAACAATAAAATTGTTGTTAGTTGCGAAGTCGTGTCCAACCCATCATGATCATGATAACATAAGGGAAATATCACAACACTGCACCGTGATGCCAGACCCCTCATAAAAATCCACACCTAGGAAAATATCTACACAATTAAGACCAACACATTCCACAGGCTATAAATGATCTTCCTCTCTGGACTTCACATGCTCCAGAACAGGAACACCTCAATTTGCACATACTTCACTCAAAGTCCATTAGTTCACGATTAAAATCTATTATAAGTACTATCACTCTCAGCATTCTAACATTGTAGCCTACCTTTGATTCAGTGGTGTAATCCAATTTTTTTTACTAGTGGTTCTGTGGGCATGACTTGGTGGGTGTGGCAGGGGAAGGAAACTGCAAAATCTCCATTCCCACCCCATTCCAGGGGAAGAATACTGCAAAATCCCCATTCCCTCCCCACTTCTGGGGGAAGGATATTGCAAAATCTTCATTCCCACCCCATCCTGGGGCCAGCGAGGGGTGGTTTGCTGGTTCTCCGAACTGCTCAAAATTTCCGCTACTAGTTCTCCAGAACCTGTCAGAACCTGCTGGATTTCACCCCTACTTTGGCTGGTATACTCCATGTAACGCTGTTGAATAAAACTACCTTTCTTTGCAAGCAGCTATCCAGCATGTTTATTTGCATCTCTATCTTACAACAAAATCATTATATTATATATTATTATATATATACTCTCTCTATATATTATAGAGTTGATATCACAACATTATATTCCAGAACTATTTCAACTTCACACAGCTTTAAAGGTAATCGCCCCTTATGAATTATGACAGATTTACAGTAACAAAAATTCCTTAATCCATATTCCACACCAAAAATAGACTAATTTTTTTTTAAAAAATCTAAGCGCACTATGCAGGCAGAGAGCAGAAAGTGGCATATTTTTGTCAATTTCTCTGCTTGCTAGTATTCGTTGCCCGGTTCACTGAAGTGGAGATGTGTAGCTGTCCTGCCAGCATTGTTAAAAGATTTGCTATGGGACTAAACTTGAGATACTAAGTGGAAAGATTAATTAAGTGTTCCTTGCATGAATTAACTGCCCTAATTTAAACTCTGCAGCTTTCTAGTGTTTCCAGATGAAATCTAGTTTTGGATTAATTTCTATTTCATGGAGCTGAGCAGCAAATAAAAGCTCCATAGCCAAAGAAAAGATAAAATGGGGCCAAAGAGATACAGACTAATCTTGGAGAAATACAGATATCTCCTGCTTAAGTAATGTTTTGGATGTGTTAACAGGTATGTAAGAATTAATGTAATTTTATTTTCTTTATACTATTGCAGGTCAAAGCAACAGATCAAGATTCAGGCCATTTTGGATATATTGAATATTTTCTTTATAATGGGTTCCATAGCTATGAAAAATCGGAAGCATTTCAGATTGATGTAAACACTGGCTGTATATATGTGTCTCAGGATATTGACAGGGAAGATGATCCATCTTCCTATGATTTTTTAGTAAAAGCCATTGATGGGGTAAGTTTCACTCTTTAAAAATGTCATCCTTACAGCTACAGAAAGGCAATTTAAATAATGCAATCATAGGAAACCAATGAAGGGAAAAAAATTGAAAGGCTCATTAAAGGATAATGCTGATAGCTGATTAAACCTCCCATCTATCTATTGAATATGTACGGTACTTCAGATACACTGATATTCCTCATCTCACAACCTATTGAATATAAGGATCAGTGGGCCATAGTTAGAGAGAAAGGAATTTGCTCCGTGTTCCCTTACATTCTTCCTACTCTTTGTTTATGAGTTCATTAAACTCAAATGCTCTTTATTCCTGCCTTTCTTCCCTAGAAAAGTATATGAGGCCATATATTCTTTGTAAATAAACCTTTTAATTAAAGTTACAAAATATGCTTGACTAATCCTTGCTCAGATTAGATTCTGCTTTTTCTTTTAGATTCTGCTTTAAAATCACTTCAACAAATTTCCCACTCAGAATGTAAAAACAATGAACACAAACTCTAAATAAGTTTCTGATAATGTTATTTTATACAGCAGATTTTTCCTTTGATAGTGGTGTTTGGTTCTTGCCTCATTAAACTCTATAGAGCAAAATCAATACAGGAAGAAAAACTGAAAACATAAATCCTCCACAATTACAATAGCAGCACTGATAATTGCTCATCTCACTGATAATAGTAATTAGTCTTATTGTTGAAGACTTTCTTGAAAAATATACTTGATACCACTTTTGAAAACTATAAGGAGGAGGAATGATCTGTTCCAGAATAAAGAAATGCATTGCTTTCAGCCTCCTGCTCCTTTAATATTAGGTGGAGAAGAGTGTGTGAAACCCACAAATGAAACACTGGGATTCAGAAGTGTCTTGGATGAGAAGCAAAACATCTTCAAAGAAAAAACCAGAAAATCCAGTTGCCTCATGAAAAAGCACCTTGGCTCTGGGATTAAATTCATTGGGCCAGCAGATTCTACCTAGAGCAAGGGACATCAGAGATACAGATCAATAGTACCACAAAGGATTCAGAGACTATAGCAGTGCTGAGGCTTATGAAGTGGTTGGCTGGAAGTACCAGATCTCTTCACACTCTAGTCCTTCCTCTTGCTTTGAGATGACAGCTTGATGGTGCCTCATTTGGCATCTGTTCTCTAACACCAGTGTGGTGAGAGAAATAGGGATGTCACCTGTACTGATTTTCTGGTGATTAAAATATTAAACTGTAAAAATTCAAATAATGTCATGATGCCATTTTCTGGCTGCCTAGCATAGAGGCATGGTGAGTAAAGAATGTAGTCCTTCCCTTCCTAAGAAAAATCTTAGAAAATAAGTAAAATAAAACTTTATTTAAAAGTATAAGCTATAATGCCCTCTTTGTAACTTTAAACATTGAAATTCTGAAAGAAAATAATTACTGAGATGTACATATCACACTAATAATGGCAACCTGCAAATTAATTAAGAAAGAAAAAATCACAATAAAATAAAATATTCCAGATAAGAGATAGATAGATACAGGTAATCCACAAATTATGATAGTAATTGGGATTGGAATTTCTGATCATGGTCATTGCTTGAGGGACAAACAAAATAGCTCAAAGATTTTGGCTTCAAATGCATACACTGATTCAGAAGATTTTAAATATTAATTATTAACTGAAATCAGAAGTATTCCTCTTGGGACTAATCGATAAGCAATTGGAAAAAATAATGGAACTTTTTTTATATATATGATAACTGCAGGAAAACATTGTATGGAAAAAGATTGAAAGACTTAGCCATATCTATAAGAGATGATAGAATTTGCTAAAACAACCCCATACTTATGTAGAATAGAAAACATAAACATTGGACCACAAAGTATTAGTTTTCCTAGAAATAATAAGAGCTTGGTGAATGGGTGGAGAAAATGCTGCCAATTCATTTCTTTTTTCATTGCCTATGTTGTTCCAGGTTCCAGGTAGCTCAGAGCTTGCTGCTTGGACAATGTGTTTTGCAGTCTTTAACTAGCCAGTTGGAAGTGAACTCTGACCAGGACATAGTTTCCCTTCATTTTATTTGCATTCTGAGGTGGGCAGAAGTGCATATAATTGTGCAAATGAATTCAGAATGGCTTAGAGGAATTGGAGAATAGAAACAATGCCATGAAGGAATACCTGAAGTTTCCTATAGAAAAGAATTATTTGGCATCTTTTCTATACCATTGGATCAAGTTATTCCTGCCTCTAAGCCTGTGGTACCATTTTCTGAAGCTGTATTGTGGAAGCGCCATAAGTATTGATGTTGACTGTGATGGGCTTATTGTTTTAAAGCATCTTAAAGTAAGCTAGTATATTATTTTCTCATAGCTGTCATACATTGCTATCCAGAGGTCTTTTAAGCAGGGGTGAAATGCTCTTGGTTCGGTCCGGTTCACCTGAACTGGTAGTAAAAAAAGGCTACTGGTTCACCAAATTGGTAGTAAAAAATGTAAAAAAAAAAAATAGTTCCAACAATCAGGTGAGTGATGGGCGATCGTGAGAAGTTTTTAAAAAAAACTTTTTTAGCAGTTTTTTACTGCTGGTTCTCCGGAACCGGTAGTTAAAAATGTTTTAAAATGTTTTTAAAAAGTTCTGAAGATTGCATGTTGCTCAGCTGATTGTCAGAACTTTTTTTTTTACACTTTTTAGGCAATTTTTTTTTAGTACCGGTTCTCACAGCTGTGCCGCGCGACCGTCAGAGCCTTTTTTTAACTTTCAAAAGCATTATTTTTACAACCTATTCCGGCAAATGGGTTGTTAAAAATACTTTTAAAAGGTTAAAAAAAAAGAAAGGCTCCAAAGATCACGCGCCACATCTGATCACACACACCCCTGTGCTGTTCTACTTACTCCATGTCTCTCTTGGCGTGTGGTGTGCACTGCGCAGCCAGCGAACCAGTAATAAACTGGTTCAGATTTCACCACTGCTTTTTTATTTATTGAAAAGTTTTTTAAAAATACAATAGAAAAAACATTCCCCCACCCCTTTCCCTTCCCCCTTCCTCCCTTCCCCGAGCAAAATACAGGGTATTAAAAAAGAAAAAAAATCATGATCTAAATTAATCTAACTATCCCCAAATCAGCAAATCCCCCCCCCCGAAACCTTAACTCCAATATAGTTAACACAACATCTGTGTACTTTCATTCATACGCAATTTGATGTCTTCTCATTTGATACTTGTTCTGAATATAGTTGATCCATTTTCTCCACTCCAAAATATATTTTTCTTGCGTATGATCTTTCAGATATGCTGAGATTTTTGCAGATTTCACCACTGCTTTTAAGATACCTTAGGTTAACTGATCTCTAGCAATTTGAAAGGTGTTTGTTTGTTATATTTGAAATTGGCTTACAAATTGTTTTGATTTTGGATTTAACAGGGTGGACTAAGCGCCCAAGCTTTTGTTCACATAGTAATTGAAGATATAAATGACAATCTTCCTATCTTCAACCCTGTAATTTATGTGATAAACATCAGCATTCATACACAGCCAGGAACAGAAATAACTAAACTTCTTGCTACAGATAAAGATTCTGGGAGATATGGAGCTGTGACATATAAACTGGTTCCGGGATATTTTTCTTCCCTTTTCAAAGTGGACCCATCTACAGGTATGATAGGAATCATATATAATGTAATATAATTATGATTGCATGTTATTGTGGGAACTTGAATTTAAAAAATAAACAAATACTGTATTTTTTGGACTATAAGACACACCTGTGTATAAGACGCACCAAGATTTCAAGAGGTAAGTAAGGGAAAAAATGTTTTTTCCCTCCCTGGTACCCAGGAACATTCTTCAGGCCTCCCAAACCCTCTGTGCACCCTGTTTTTGTGAAAAACGGGCCCATTTTTTGCAAAAATGGATTGAGCAGAATGGGGCTTCGGGAGGCCAAAAATTCGGTGTATAAGACATACCAACATTTCCACCCTCTTAGGGGGGGAAAGGGTGTGTCTTATACTCCGAAAAATACGATAAGTACTTGCAACATTTGATTTTGGATTGACACTTAAATAATTTGTTTGTTTTTAAACTACTGATACAATTGTTTATACTGCTGGAGCATCCGATGCAGAATTTTACTGAAGCAGAATAGGCATAGGCTTGGATGGGAAAATGCCTAGAAATTCAACCTACTCTTTGTTGAATTATCTCTTAGAATAAAAGGGAGATACAATTATAAGAAACTTTGTAGCTCACATTTTTAAAATAGGCCAAATAAGAAGATGTCTTTTTAAAGTATTAGGATAAAGAAATATCCTTTTGAATGAGTAATTTTTAGGATTTAACTTTATATCAACTGGATATAAAGCATAAAAAGATTCACTGTGATTTTAACTTCACAGAAATAGGTGCCTTGAAATCTTCTGCGACCCGTCTTCTAACATAATTCTTGGGTATCCTTTAAGAAAGTGATTATCATTTGTAGCCACCTACATTGACCCCAGCAAAAACAAACTTAGCACAATACTAGGAAAATGAAACTTTGCTAGAGACTAATTCAGGGATTCAAATTCGAAGCTAACCACCCCTCCCCACCTTAAAGGATGCAAGAGGAACAAAAGATACAGGACATCCTATAACAGTGATAGCTAAACTTTTTGCTGTTGCGTGCCAAAAGCAGGGGGAGTGCAGGGGGTCACGCGCCTGTTTGCCCACACCCTTAATTCAATGCCCCCCGCGCATGCACACGTGACCCCCTCCGCACTCCCTCTGCTTTTGGCATGCAATGGCAAAAAGGTTACCCAGTAGACCCGTTTTTTACTCTCCCCAGGCTCCAGAGGCTTTCTTGGAGCCTGGAGAGAGTGAAAACGGCCTTCCCAACCCACCTACCCAAGAGGTCCTCTGGAGGCTGGAAATGGCCCATTTCCCAACTTTAGGTTGGCCCGGAAGGCCTGAAAACCAGCTGACCAGCACGCGCATGTGCGTTGGACCTGAGCTAGGGCAATCCTTGTGTGCCCACAGATATGGCTCCACGTGCCACCTCTGGCACGCGTGCCAGAGGTTCGCCATCACAGTCCTATAAAATCCCCTATCTATTTGATCAGAGGATACAGACTAGGCTGAATCCCAGGTAACATGGCAAGAAAATGCCTTCATCATTACCCTAGGTCCAGCCCAGGTCCAGTGAAGACTCATTAAATGTGAGTGACTTTGCTGACAAAACATTGCGCTAATTGTCAGTACAGCTAAGAGGGAATCTTGCAATTAGCAGGTAACTGGCCATCCTAAACAGGGCCACTCAACGACAAACCTAACAATCTGTTAATGTAGTAGGGGATGAAAATATGAAAATGCTTCACTTTGAAATATGAAAATGCTCCACTTTGAAATAGACCCAAATATACTCAAATCAGATTTGATCTTTAGCTTTCTCAACTGGTATTCTAGGGATCACTTCTGCTGAGCTGTCCTGGAGAATCTCAGTACCACCCAGTTTGTCCAATAGAGAGAGGCAATTACTCCAGAGTAAAAACAAGGCTAACATGTTTATCTATGTGGCTTAGGTCCATAGAGGATAAACTCAGTGAAGCCATAAACTCCTGGGCCCTATTTGACATAATCCTTATCATATGGAAGAACATGTCAGTAAGTATAGCTCAGGAGTGCTTACAGTCCTTTTGCAGGTGTCATTAATTTTGTAAGACATGTGTACATTTGTACTACTTAAAAGCCATATAAAAATAATAAATTGCAATATCCACTTCTTTAGTATGTAGGCTGTGAAAGTTGGACCATAAGAAAGGCTAAGCGCCAAAGAATTGAGGTCTTTGAGCTATGGTGCTGGAGAAGACTCCTGCGAGTCCCTTGGACTGCAAGGCGATCAAATCGGTCAGTCCTAAAGGAAATCAACCCTGACTGCTCTTTAGAAGGCCAGATCCTGAAGAGGAAACTCAAATGCTGCCTAATGAGAAGGAAGGACTCACTGGAGAAAAGCCTAATGCTGGGAAAAATTGAGGGCAAAAGAAGAAAGGGACGACAGAGAATGAGGTGGCTGGATGGAGTCACTAAAGCAGTAGGTGTGAGCTTAAATGGACTCCAGAGAATGGTAGAGGACAGGAAGGCCTGGAGGAATGTTGTCCATGGGGTCGTGATGGGTCGGACACGACTTCACAACTAACAACAACAAAAATATAACAGATTCAGATCCTTTAGACTTAGTTTTAGCAAAACTTTTGTATTTAAATGTTCTACAATTAATATATCAGTTCATTATTTTATCTTTTTTCCCTCAGGAACTGTTTATTTGATATCATCCCTGACTAATGCAGATTGTTCCAGTGTGGTGCTGACTGTTTCTGCTCAGGATGGTGGGGGTCTTAGGTCTGATGTTGATGCGGATGTAACTGTGGGGATCTTTCAAACTGCTGTAGCTCCTGCTGTCTTTGAGCACTCATCTTACAGCTTTTCCATCACTGAAGATGCCCCTGAAGGAAGTTCTGTTGGAACAGTGAAAGCAAGAAAGCCTTTGAGTAAGTGTCCCTTGAGATCCATTCCAGCACATTCCAAAACTCTGCTGATTGTTTACAGGTTATCAGTACAGGATGCCAATGTTCTTTTTAGTACATTAGATACGCAGAAATGCAAAAAAAAAATAGTGCTAAGCTTGGAATCAGTACCACCACCTGCTGAGGTGGGTAGTTGTATATATTAAATAAATAAATACATACTAATAATAGAATTTCATAATGATTTTTCTGAATATATGTTTTCATGGAATGTTTCCTTGAGAAGTGACATTAAAAATCATCTAAATAATGTTAAAAGACTTTTAAAACAATTGAGAGACTTTGAAACATATAGAACATTATTTATTTACAACTTTCTTTATGGAAAAGAAAATGTTCTACCATATCCTTCATCCTAAATGTATCTCTAATCACATCCATACTCAATCATCATTGTCTTTTAACGACCCCATAATCCCTTGCGGGGTGGAGTCTGGGCAATGGAATGGAGCTAGCAGAATGTTTAATGGCTGGATGCCCTTCCTGTCACCAATGTGGAGTTTTGTTCAGCAGACATAATCTCATTGTGTCCAGAGAGAAATATCTGCCTCTACCTAGGATTGAACTCACAGCCTCTTGATTGTGAGGTAAGAGCTCCACTTCTAGGCCACCACACCATTCTCACATCCATACTCAATATATGTTACATTTCCATGAACGTAATGCAAGAAACTTTTATGCTTCCTGCCACATTCCTACTTTCTCATCATGCTACTTATAATATATTGAGCATGTATATGTAGTAGCATAGGTATTCTGCCCCAGCTCCGGATTCCCAAGGATTGTAACACACACCAACGGTCTTTATCAAAGTTATAACGTACCAAGAATAAACAAAGTCCGGCAAAGATTGGCAACCAGCCCAGAAGGCAAGATACGATAAGACACTCACTCTTCAAAAATGCTCTTTAATAATTACACATCGTTTCCAGCAAGAAATTACTAACTGCGTGCAACTTAAATAGGCTAAGGGAGTGGCCAATTATCCTCAAACCTTACTCTTGAGGAAACCTCCTCTTCCTGTGTAGCCATTCCTGCCTTTTGGCAGCCCTGCTTGAGCATTGAGGAGAGGCTCTTCCACTTCGCTCTCTCCACTTGAAGGCGCCTCTGGAGGTTCTGAAGGCCCAGACTGAGTCTCTGCCTCTGGCACCACATCCTCTTCAATCTCCTCGCTGTTCGATGCGAGCGCCAGCTGTGCAGGCTGCTGGCGCAACCCCTCACCAGCCTCCTTGTCGGGATCAGCCACAATCCATGCAAGCCGCTAGCGGGCCACAACAATAGACGGTGAAGTTTAGATTACTTATCCTGCCTTTAAGTAACTCAAAGTAGTGACTATATCTAATATTCCTTATTGTAATTATTTTCCTCACAACAACAGCCTGTGAGATGAATTGGGCTGAGAGAGGGTAAATTAGCCCAAAGTCACCCAGCAGGCTAAGACAGGACAAAACTCCCAGTTTCCTGCTTTCTAGCCTTGTGCCTTAGCTACTAGATCTTAATAAAATTTTCGAAGACATTTGTTTGATTAGGTCCCCTTTGCTTGTGGGCCTTACGTATTAATTCCTTGTTGTATAGCGGAGTCAGGCTTGAATTAACCTCATATCATTTATAAGATCTGACTGCATAAGAACTTTGATGGGTGTCTATACAGTAGAATCATTCAACTTAACTGGATGTAGTTAGCAGAGATTTTAAGTAAATTCACATAGGTAGTCTTTGGCTTCCGTTTGTTCAAGGTTATGGTGGTATGGAAAAAAATAGATTTTTAACTAAAAGTCCTAGAAGTTCCAGCCATTGCAGCATCCTCAGAGTCATCTGATCATGATATGGGTTCTCAGGTGTCCAGATTGCAATTATGATGTCACCTCAAGCCACATCATGTGATGACCACTTGCAACCTTCTCTGCTGGCTTCTCACAGACAAAGTAAATGGGAAAGCGCATAGGAAAGGTCATAAGTCACCCCGGTATGTTGTTCCTGCCATTCATTCATTCATTCATTCAAGCATGTACTTTATGACAGATACAAATGTAAACATAATTATAAATACATGAAAGGGATACGAATAAAAGAAAACATTAGGACAGGACGGTAGGCACACAGGTGCGCTTATGCACGCCCCTTACAGACCTCTTAAGAATAGGATGAGGTCAACAATAGACAGTCTAAGGTTAAAATTTTGGGGATTTGGGGAAGAAATCACAAAGTCAGGTAGTGCATTCCAGGTATTGACAACTCTTATTGAAGTCGTATTTTCTGCCGTCTAGTTTGGATCAGTTTACCATGAGTTTGTACCTATTGTGTGCTCTTGTATTGTTTTGGTTGAAGCTGAAGTATTCATTGGCTGGTAGGACATTGTAGCAGATGATTTTATGTACTGTACTTAGGTCAGACCGAAGACGGCAAAGTTCTAAATTATCTAAGCCCAAAATTTCGAGTCTGGTGGCATAAGGTATTTTGTTGCAAGCAGAGGACTCTTTTTGTGAAATATCTCTGAACCTCGTTCGATTGTATGTAATGTCTGATATGCAGTGCGGGTTCCAGACAGATGAGCTGTATTCAAGAATTGGTCTGGAAAAAATTTTGTATGCCCTAGTTTGCAGTTCAATATTACTGGAGAAGAAACTAGGCAAGATTAGGTTAACAACTCTTAACGCTTTTTAGCAATGCTGTTACAGTGAGCTCTGGCACTTAGATCATTTGAGATGAGTACCCCAAGGTCTTTGACAGAGTGAGGGTCGTCTATTAGGTCGAATCCATCCAGCTTGTATTTTTTGTTCTGATTTTTTTTTTTTTTGTCAGTGTGTAAGACAGAGCATTTGTTGGCTGAGATTTGGAGTTGCCAGTACGAGATCCTAAAGATTTTTCACTTTTCTCACCCTTAATAGCAAATGTGCCCTTCTACGGCCTCCACTGACCTGCCCATATGTTCTGATGACCCAAAGAATCTCCACACCCTTCTGCAGCAGCAGCATATCAACCCCAAATTCCTTACCTGCAACTCCTGTCATTTCCCATTTAATGATCTGTGTGTCCTAAAGTTATAACAGCAATTGGCACTGCTGGAATTGTGTTACTAAGCAATGCAGTCACATGATTCATGTTTTACAACCGGATCACATGGCAATCCTGGTCACAATTTTGTGTGTGTCTGTGTACTGTGTGTGTATTTATAATCTAAAGGGATAGAAATACCCTGTTTTCCCAAAAATAAGACATCCCCTGATAATAAGCCCAATCAGGCTTTTGAGCAAATGGCAATAAGGCCAAGTGCTTATTTCAGGGTTCAAAAAAATATAAGACAGGGTCTTATTTTCGGGAAAACATGGTACAGCTCTTACAAATATTCTATAGAATCTTGTTTTCTCTCTATTTTTCTCCATGCTTTAGATTCAGCGAAAGCAAAAACAAATAGGAAGTATCTAAAAGCAGGCTTAAAATATAGTTTATTTAATATTGTAGCATGGAATTTTTCAAGCAAACTGGAATGCATTTCCATGAAATGAAACCTCTACACTATTAAACTTCTCTGTTTGATTCCTTTTTGCAGATTTCTTGGATACCATTTCTTATAGAATTTCCTCTGGCAATTCCCATGGAATTTTTACTATTGATTCTCACAGTGGAATCATACACACCAAAAAACAACTTGACCATGAAACTCATGATCATATACTTCTTACAGTGCAGTCACAATTGGGAAGCTCTTCCATCTTCAGCAGTGCCCAGGTCAACATAACTCTGATTGATATCAATGATAACCATCCAGTATTTATGATAGAATACGATCAAATATATCTATCTCAAAGCATGCTACCTGGAACAGCTCTTTATATTGCTCATGCAGAAGATAAAGACAGTGGACTCAATGGGCTCATCCGTTATACCATTGTAAGCAGTCAGTCAAATATTTTTACTATTGATCCAACTCTTGGGATTCTTTACCTTACTAGAGATCTGAGTGGTCATAAGCAGCATGAGCATGCAGTGATACACATCATAGCAGAAGATCATGGAAATCCTTCTCTGAGCTCTGAGTTGATTTTGGGAGTGCTAATTGACAAACCAAAGAGAAGTCCTGTGTTGACTTTTGAAAAGTTGTTATATCAAGTGGAAGTTAATGAAAGATCCTGTTTAGGTGCCAGAATCCTGCAAATAAGGGCTTGGAAGCTAAATTCCCATCACATTTCTGCAACTCTTACATACTCTTTGGAACATAACATAGATTCTGTTTCTTTTAAAATTGATCCAAAAACAGGTGTGGTTTACTTACGTAATCCTTTAGACTATGAACATTTGCAAACTCATACTTTTAGAGCTTTTGTTACTAGTTCAATGGATAAGTCAGTACAAAACGCAAGCACATTAATAATAATCAGTGTAATTGATGAAAATGATAACACTCCTATGTTTCTTCACGATGTCTATTTTATTGAAGTTGAGGAAAGAGCATTACCCCAAGGTGTGATTGGCACAATTAAAGCAATTGACAAGGACTCTGGAAGAAACGGGCAGCTCTCCTACTTCTTCTTATCAAATGACAATTATTTCAGAATCAATTCCAATACAGGTAATGCATTTTACAATTTTCCCTATCTTCAGGTGGGATGTGTTAGTTTTCTAGTAATATATGCATTCATTGAATTAGTTTAATTATTTAATTTATTTGTCAATTAACAAACTGCATCTCATTTAGTAAAACTGGACATCATCGATGCAAAGAAAAAAATAACACTAAAAAATAGAATGCAGTCTTCTTTACTTAACAAATAAAAAAAGTTTTTGATACTCCCAAGAATCATAAAGTTAAAAAAAATAAACCATCAGCAAAAATGCTGAGTAGTCTGTGCTTCTTACATATATTCTACTGATTTGAGGAATAAACTTCTAGGACAAAAGTCAGTCAGATTCTCTCAGTATGTGCCATCAATGGATACTATTTACAAATGCACCCCTCAATCTGAGTTTTCTCTGTATTCTGCTGCCCCAGTTTCTCAGGGATGCCCTACTGCTTTAAAACTATACAATTGTCTATTTCTATCCTTGCTGACATATTTGTCCTTTTCTTCTAACTTTTTCTTCCATTTGGAGAATTTAATTCAAACTTCATAGCATGGCTTTATGCATGATTTAGAGATATTTGTACAAAATGCTTAATAATAGCATGTCACAGATGTAAATAATCTACTGGTATATTTTTAAAGAGAATGAGAGAGCTGATACAGAATAAAATTCAAGAAAATTTTATCCAGAACGAATATGGAATGGAAATTACACATAACTTGCCAGATTTATTGCCAGAACAGTTGTTTCTACATGTAAATAATACATTCCATAAAACCTGTCCTTTTATCAACTGAAAAAACAAATAAAGCAGCAGTGCTGATACAGATATAAAGAAATAATTTGGAAATCATGGAGTATAACCACTGTTGTATTGTTCTATTATGAGGCAATTCATTTTTAAAAGTTCCCAGATAACTCATATTTAGTTGTTGCAAGGCTTCAGAATATCTGCAGTTCTGAACAAAGTGAAGAAATGTTCCTTAGTCTCTCAAAAGCATTTGTACTGAGAATCCCTAATATAAAAAGATTTTAGCGAGTTTCCTTAACAACTAAAATAACTTCATCCCTTTTGTTTTGCTGGTCTGGGAATCATAATATTATCCGTGTCAATCCTGAAGCTGACCTGACGGAGGCCATTTTGAGGCTTCAGTGCTGCCACACTGGAGCTGGGAGGGATGAATAAAGATAGTTGGGATTTGTAGCCAAAACAAAATTCTTTCTCCTGGGAACCAAGGACATTCCCATAGGTGGTCGGAGAGGGGAGGAATGAAGTTAAAAGACAACTGGACAACACCTTGATTGGACTATATGACTGATTGTTTAGGGAAGAGAGAAAATGTTTACCTAATTAGGTGAAAACCGTAGGAATATTCAGAGTCGGTTTTCACCAGCCTGTGCCAATATGATATATCATATATTTAGAATAAAACTATTCTTTGAGGAATCTACTAGCCTTGGAGTTATGTTTGCTATGGGTATATTATTTGGAACCCTGACAATCTAATTGCTTCTGGTTGATAGCATCTGGTTTTTGTGTGAAGTCCAAGTCATTTACTGCACAATGACAGTAGATGCACAAGTAATGCTGAATGACTGCTCTTGCTAGCCTCTGGGTAATGGATCAAGTGACAGAAGCAGCAAATGGTACCTTGTGCTATTTATTAAGGCAAAATGCATCCCACAATACTCTTTCTTTTCATTGTTCCTTTTCACCAGGGGAAATTATAAACTGGGTGGCATTAGACTATGAGCAGCAAGTTCAGCACCATTTGATTGCTCTGGTAACAGACCATGGGGTCCCTCAACTTAATGCTACCATATCTGTCTATATCTCAGTTATGGACCTCAATGACAACCGTCCGTGCTTCTCTCAGGATCTGCTACATTTCAAGGTTTGCAAAATATGCAGAGTCTGTTACTGTGCAGGTTTGAGAAAGGGCTTTGGGGACATTTTATACATTTTATTACAGTGAGAGGGAATATGGAGGATATTAATTTTAAATTTGAATGTGAATTCGACCCAGTGTATGTTCAATTTGCATTACAGGCAAGTAAAAAAAAATGTATGAAGAAAAATTGGTTTTGGTCACCATCTTGTGGTCAAACATTTGAATTAGAATTTGGGCATCCTGTTACAAAATGTGAAAGAATTTGATCTGAGTTCCTGATGATTAACATGAATTTCTTGTGGCAACCATACTGGTTTATCATTACGTTTGTCAGATAATGTTCCCAATTTCAAATATTAATAAAATCTAAGTCAGGTTAGCTTTTTGGAATCATAATTGGTTAAATACTACTACCTGCTATGGCATATATTTTTTTAAAGTCAAACCTGTTTAGGTATTACAGAAAAATCAATGAAGTAGATGCTATGACAACGCTATGACATGTCTTCTAAATGTATAAATATAGTATGTATTTATGTGTATATGCTCAGCTAGTCAGTGAGATGAGGTATTTTTAATATATGAGCTTAGTTATGCTCTGACTGGAAAATAGAGCCCCAAAACAACCTCAACAAATTACAACTTACCTATGGCCAGAGATAGAAGTAAGCATCCTGCAATCAGTCAATAAATTTAACTATTATTAATATTTTGAGAAGGAGGCTGAAAATCATGCTGATCCAGCCACTCAGAAAAGGGACAAATAGATAACAGAAAAATATCTGAATATATGACATAAACCAGCCCATTTGTGAATATATTTGTGAAAATTGTCTCCAAACCATAAGTCATGATTTTGTTTTGGGACACAAATTATTTGAATTCCTTGTAAATTTGAAACATTTAGTTTTAACTAAATTGTTTGATTTTAGGTTTTAGAAAGGCAACCAGCAGGAACACGAGTGGCCAGTATATTTGCCAAAGATCTTGATTCTGGAAACAATGGAATAGTGCTGTATTTGTTATCCTCAGGTAATATTATTTATGAAGTAAAAATAGTATGGCTGCATCTGGTCATTGTCACCCATTTAGCACCACCCATGTGTAACTTAAGGAATGCTATGGACTCAGGTGACTATTGCCTTTTTTACTTTTTACTGAGGTACTGGGATTCTATGTTTTGGAGGGTAGCTGAGCCTGCTGGGGGCATCCCATAGAGATAATACCTACCCCATAGGGACAGGAACAAGAACATTGTCAGAGGTCATCTAGTCCAACCCCCTGCTTTAGAAGGAGACCATGTACCATTTCAGACAAATGACTATCCAATCTCTTCTTAAAAGCCTCCATTGATGAAGCACCCACAACTTCTGAAGGCAAGCTGTTCCCCTGGTAGATTGTTCTCACGGTTAGGAGAATTTCTCCTTAGTTCTAGGTTGCTTCTCTCCTTGGTCTGTTTTTCTCTGACTTCCATATTTCTTGGAATTATTTAGGAAATGGGAGAATCTAGACTTCATGAATTGTCATGGCTTATTGTGGGAGAATAAGATCCAGAACACAGATGTCACATATTCTGTTTGTCATAATAATATATTAATATATTATTAATATTTATTTATCTTAATTGTGACAAACTGGATGGGTGACATCTGTGTTTTGGATCATATTTTCCCAATTAAGCCATGACAATCTATTCAATGTTTATCTTTAAACTCTGGTAGGTTTATGATATGTTATAAAATAGTATAGCTATTGTGTTCACAGTTGATACAAAATGTGCTCTGCTGCTCGAGGGTATCAACCATGTGGAATTTTTTTTTTATTCTTTTCTGATATATATTAGGACATGCTTTCAAAGCTATTTCCTTACCAGATTCCTCAATGTCTTCAATAGTGACAGAGCATCTAATATACTGCTCTCACTATAAAACCTGGTGTATATTCAAAGATGTACCTGCCTTGAAAATGATCCATGTTGAACCATTAACACACTCAAACATCAGCACAGGAAATGTTTTATGACATTTATAAAATTTGCCAAATTTTAATTCCGTGGGCATACTTGGATACTGTGTTTTGTACGTAGCCTGTAGGTTAGCCTATTTGACTATGGTTGTACTTTGGTTCAAAATGTTTTGCTCCATGGTATACCATTTCGTCCAGTTACAGGAGTTTCAGTAGTACCTTGTTTCCCCGAAAATAAGATCCTGTCTTATATTTTTTTGAACCCCGAAATAAACACTTGGCCTTATTTTCGGGGAGGTCTTATTATTTTGGGGCAGGTGGAGGAAACCAGAGGAAATGGCGGGTACCAGCTGTGCATGCATTTAAATATTTTCGGGGAGGGCTTATTTTCAGGGGGGGGGCTTACTTTAGCACATGCGCTCAAAAGTCCAGTTGGGCTTATTATCAGAGGATGTCTTATTTTAGAGGAAACAGGGTATATAGATTACCCTCTTAGAGCAACTTGCCATACTATATAGAGTTTACCAGAAAATATCCTTATTCTCAGGTATAATATTTGAAGGGAAGCATAGAAAGTGACACTGTTAAGATAGAGAAAAAGGTCTCCTTGACTTGAGGCAGTGCAATCTTGGAGGATTTGGAGCCAAATATGGATTATAAATTTGAATTGCTCATCATTGGTGTAAATGACCTTCATTGCATATTGATTGGGTATATCCTTATCTCTTGTAACATGGAGGGATGAGGGGTTAAAATTGTACCCTAAGAAATCAGATTGCTTTTTAAAAACTGCTAGAGATTTCTGTAAACTTATAAAGGATATTAGTTTAAATTTTTATTCCTTGAATTGGAAGTTGATTTCTATTTAAGTGAACCTTTATAAGACTGCAAGGCAGAGAGAAAAAACATGCACATTTAGGGAAACATGGTTATATTCTTCTTGCCATGTGAGTGAATTTTGCACAATTCAAAATTTTGAATTCTCAGCTGTCCACTCAGTACTTAATATTGTTTAAGGTTCTTCTAAATAACACTTTCCTAACATGCTCATGTATCTCTTTCAGAAGAAAGTTTAGGTCACTTTCAGATTGACAGCAGTAGCGGTGAGTTAAGAACTACCAAAGTTCTTTTATACAATTGGCATTCATACTATCGAATGGTAATCAAGGCAATTGACAAGGGAGATCCTTCTCTTCAAGGGGAAACAGTTGTCAATATTGAGGTATTGACTTAAGCATACAGTGTTTTTTGAGAAGTAGTACTTTTGAATAAGAAATGACACAGTTAAACAAATCAACTAAAAGAGACCGAAATAATGATATTTTGGACATGTGGATACCCTGTCCAGAGTACAATACTTTCAATATTTCTTTGTTGTTTCATTTGTAGATCCTTTATTTATTTTAAAATATGGGTGCTACAGAATTTGGCATGAATATTTCCTTCATTAAAGGAAATATATCTCTTTAAACAGTGATGGAATTCAAATTTTTTTACTACTGATTCTGTGGGCATGATGTGGCTCAGTGGGCATGGCTTGGTGGGCGTGGCAGGGGAAGGATACTGCAAAATCTCCATTCCCACCCCACTCTGGGGCCAGCCAGAGGTGGTATTTGCCGGTACTCCAAACTACTAAAAATTTCTGCTACCGGTTCTCCAGAATCTGTCAGAACCTGCTGAAAAGCACCTCTGCCTTTAAATAATACAATTACAAAGTACATATGGAAAAATTAAAAATATATCTTTATTTTTAATAAAGATATATTTTTAGAAGCAGAAAAATAATGATGTACATCTTTGTTTCAATACCTTTCACTGATGTGGGGAGGGGGGCGCACATTCCCAAAGATTCATCAATCTTGAGCAAAGAAATGCTGAACCTGGACAAAAATTAAATTTGGTTTAATTTATATTTAAGATCAAAGTACGCACATTTATCTGATATTATTATTATCTTATATATTATTATCTACCTATCTTTTACAATAATTTTTCTTCTTCTGTCATATGTATTTAGAATTCTTTGGCCAATTTGGAAGGTTCTGGTGTTTTTTATGAAAGGCTTTAGAAGTAATGTACTAATACCATGGATGGTATATCATCAATTTATAGAATGGTTCCTGCTAACATCTTTGCACTCAGATCTTGTTGAATGTGAAAAGTTAATTGTGGTTTAGTCAAAATTTAGGTATTTTTATACATTTCTTAGGTTGATCCTTTAATAACCTTTGGGTGTGTTTAGTATGGTTTTAAGTACTTGAGTGTTTCATTGGAATTTTTGTTGTCCATTACAGCACGTTCAGTTATAACCAACCAAATGAAACTATATCAATATAACCCATCACAAAGGTGTGATTTTATTTAATGTATGCAATAGATGATGTGATCTGATGCATTTTAAGCCACCAATTGTATTTCTTAATAGTACAAAATTTGACACATTCTGTTGTTCAATATAAAAAGCATTGTTCTCTCTTGAACACAAAAAACACTGCATTTTAAAGTATGAATAATCTAATTGTCGTAATATTTAATTTTGACTTCCTAACAAAAATATATTGTATCATCTAATGAAATAACATTTGTGGCTTAAACACAACAGAGGAAGTCATGCCGAACATTGTATCGGATGAAGACGATTGTTTTTAATAGTTCATGAAGAAGTGTGGATAGTTCTGTTGATCTAACCTTCTTACCCTGAAAAATTCCATAATATCCAGGCTGTCAATAAAAAGATTGTTTCATTTAGCTTTAAGAGACACCTGATTTTCTCTTGATTATGCAGTTAGTAAAATATTATTTCTGGAATTATTTCTGAGTTACTACAGAAGTAGTAGCAGAGTAACATCTGCCACAGTATGAAGGATCATTTGCAAAATTAATCAATAGATGAAATCATTGATTATACATCATGGGTTCTATGCTAATGAACACAACAGTGCTTTAAAATATTAGAAAATGAGGCCATGCTAACCATCATGATGATATATATAGGGGTGTCAAATTCATGGTTTCACGATGTCATCACGTGATGTATTTTTTCCCCTTTGCTAAACCAGGTGTAGGTGTGGCCAGCATGTGATGCATGCTGCCCGCAAGCTGAGAGTTTGACTATATCATAATATAATTTCTGAGAATGAGCTGAAGGGTGTTGTAATGTTATGCTTGTTAGCTTCTAAGGGGAATATTTTCAGATGTACAGGCTAATTTAGGTCTAACTCAACAATAGAGGTTTTATGAAACAAATGGAAAGTTCAAGATGACCTTGTTCAAATTTTCAAGACATATCGACCTTAACTGAAATTAATATTATCAGTCAATGAATGATTAATCATTCCCATTTCGGAGAAAAATGTTACAAAATGCCATTAATAAACAAATACATTCCTTTTTTTTGCCTAGGTAATACCTCTTGACAAAGGAATTTCTTATTCTTCTCAATACATCAGACATTTTGCCATACCAGAAGATTTTAGACCTGGTCAGGTCATGGGCTCTTTAAAACTCCCTGATCAGCATTTATATCCCAACAGAAAACAGCATTTCATTATCCCTGAAGAAGATTCTGATATTCCATTTGAAATTGATAATGCTACAGGCGATCTCTTTCTTTCTAAAGCACTTGATTATGAAGCAATATCTCACTACTTCTTCAGAGTTGTTGTAACTGACTGTCTAAACAGTTCTCCACAGAATGAGACTATTTTCCTCAATATTGATGTTGAAGATCAAAATGACTACTCACCTTCTTTCCAAAATAACTTTATTGTAATTGGGATAGAGGAAAATGTGCCCATTGGTATTTTGGTGTATATGTTTAGCGCAAGAGATGGAGACGGTAGTTTTTTAAACAGAAATCTTCAGTATTCAATGCATAGTAATTACGTGACAGAAAATCCATTTTTCATCCATCCTATTTATGGTACCTTAATTACAGCAGTATCTCTTGATCGAGAAATAACTCCATTTTTTGTCCTGACAGTATTGGCTTCAAATCAGGCTGTAAGCCTGACTGGGCATAACCAATGTTCACTGACAGCAAAAATTGTCATTTTAGATGTCAATGATAACAGTCCTAGCTTTGTTTCATCTCCTGTTTCCTACATTAGAGAGGATGCAGAGGTAGGCTCAATAGCACATCACATAATAGCACATGATCCAGACCAAGGAATGAATGGACAAGTCACATATCTTCTCTCAAGCAATGAAGACCATGCCTTTTTGATAGATAAAGCTACTGGTAAGTTAAAAGGGATAAGTTGATTCCACTGATGTTACCCTGGAGATAATACTAATTGCATCCTTATTGATTTCCAATGTTTTAATTTATCATAGAGTCTAAGTCTATGGGAAAATAGCTCATAGCTACCTATAGGATATGAAAAGTTCAATACTTTTAAATTGATTTTTAACTGTTTTCTTAAAGTGCATCTCAATTTATTGACACAGTGTTAAGGAAAAAAATGCTAGAAGCGAACAGGCAAACAATTTATTTGATTAGTAACTATACCAGAATCAGCATACTCAAGGCACATTTTAAAATCATACCTCTTAATGACCTTTATACAACCAAACAAATAGTTAAGAAGAACATCAAGGGAGATACTAAAGATTTGCAGAAACAGGGAATGGCACTTAATGGAATTAGTCACAGATGATTTTATCTAAGAAACTTATATTAAGTCATTTTTGCCAAGACATAAAAACCCTGAAAACCTCTTAAAATCAGTATTTTTCTATCCAATAAACATAAAAATAAATATTACAAGATAGCTATGTAATGGAAAAGATTTAAATATATATTAGACCAAAAACTTTCAGTTGAAGACTTTTCTGAACAGCTTTTTTTATAGTGAAGCATCTGAAAGAAAACATTGGAAAGTTGATGATGAAACTTTGCTCCTATTAACCATTTATCTTGCAATTGGGGTTTGAAAAAAAGACTTCAGATACTGATTGTATCTTGCAGGGAGAATCATACAGAAGAGTGTCCTTAAGGCATGCAGATGCCAAACAGTGTAAGATTTACAAGAGCCTGGTGGTGCAGTGGACTAAGTGCTGTTAAAGTAGCACTTAGTCGCCAGCTGCCTGCAATTATTGCAAGTTCAAATCTCACCAGGCTCAAGGTTGACTCAGCCTTCCATCCTCTTGAGGTAGGTGAAATGAGGACCCGGATTGTGGGGACAATAAGCTGACTTTGTATAAAAAAAAGAACACCGCTTGGGGGGGGGGGGCAAAAGCCCTATTAAGCAGGTATATACAAAAGTATGAAGGCTATTGCATATTGCTTACATATTGTAAGCCGCCCTGAGTCTCCGGAGAAGGGTGGCATATAAATCTAACTAATAAACAAACAAAAAACAAATAAATAATATCAATATCAACATCTCCAGAATTGTATGAGTATAAAGTATGTTCCTATAAAAGGAATATTTGATAATAGAGATAATTATTTGAATCAATCTTGTAAATGGCATTATAAGAGACTTTCATAATCACCATTAACCAAAGAACAGAACATTCATAACAAAATGCTGAAATTCCAAGCATGATTTAGAAAACTATTTTGGAGAGATGTGTGTTCCTAATAAGTTCCTTTCCTTTGAGGTTCTAGTACTCATAGCCTCTGTTATGATAAGATGTACAATAATTTTCTAGTTCTTTGCACCCCAAGCAATAGATAGGTTTCTGAGTATTGGTTAAAACAAACCATAGATTGGCATGGTGTCTGAACTCTCATGCTGTGCATCCTCATAGTGCCTTATGGGAACAGCAACTGAATGAGATGGCATTAATATCTTTTCTTATCTTCCTTTAGGAGTGCTAACAACAGTCTTTGCTTTGGACCGTGAAAATCAAGAATATTATAACCTGAAGGTTGTTGCTCTCGATAATGGCAATCCAGCTCTATCTGCCACTCAGAACCTGATAGTAATTGTTCTTGATGTAAATGATGAAGCACCCATATTTACCAAAGCTATATATGAAGCTTCAGTCTGGGAAAATAGAGCCCCAGGAGTGCTTGCCATTAAAGTTGAAGCAATAGATAAAGATTCAGGTAATTTTCGCATTTTTAAAAATGGTTAACAGTCTTACATCTTTTCATTTTTTTCCCAATTGAAATGAATTCCATTTCTTTTTTTTAATAAATATTTTATTGATTTTCAAAATTAAAATACAAAAAGAAGAAAGTTTGTGCATAACTGTGATCATTTACACATTACTATATTTCACTTATATTCTATACATTCTAACTAAATTCAATCCTACTTTATCTAATTTTTTTTCTATTCGCAATCCATTTATACCACTTCTCCCACATTATATAATATTCCAAATCCATCAATCCTTTCAGCGCAAGGGTCATCTTGTCCATTCCAGTGCAGTCCAAGACTTTCTTAATTATTAAGTCTTCCGAGGGTATATTTGTGTTTCTCCAGCACTGTGCAAAGTAGTCTTGCTGCCGTTATTATATGTAGAATAATATACGTTATTCATGACCAACCTTTCTTTAGGTGGACTACAAGTTGTTATTTTGTCAAACAAAAGAAAAAAGAAATGAATTCCATTTCTATTATATATGCAAGAGTAGGCATAGATTTTATCTCCACTAAAGGATCCAAATTTGTATATACAGGGATGGGATTCTACCGATTTGTACCGGTTTGAGTGAGCCGGTAGCTCCGATGATCAGCTCCGATGGGAGCGAATTGGTTCGCCCCGATGATCAGATGGACCCACCCGCCTGCACGTGCTATTTTCCTACCTTTACCTTCTCAGCTGATTCACATGGCAGATTGCCATGCGAATCAGCTATGTTACTCCTCCGAAGAAACCAAGAAGTGAAGATTTCTTCAAACTGTGCACACGTGTGCAGCAAATCGCGCAATCACCAAACCGATTGTTAAACCAGGAGGTTCCCACCACTGTGTCTATAGAAAAGTAACTTTTTTATTTCATTGCTATTACAGTATCTATTGTTCATCCATAACATAAAATGTTAATGTATGTAAATATGTTTCTCGAAGAACCTAAAGATATTGAATAAAAATGTCTAGTTTTTCCTTCTCTTAGATTCCTCACTTCCAGATCCTGAGCTCTGTAGGTAACCATTAGCACCTTGAAGTGCCTTAGAACACCGAAAACCAGTGTAGCTCAAATAGTATATGATAGTGACAGTGCAGGTTACAATAGCAATTGGGTCTGGAATTTCACATTACATCATCATTTAGCAATGGCAATCCCAGCAATCCCCTTTGCCATAATTAAGTGACGATTGTGAGTCATTAAGTAAGAATCTCACATGATTGCTACCTGTGACTTTCTGCTGGCTTCCAACAAGCAAAGTCAATGGGAAAGCAAGTCCTGGTCACGACCAACCTTTCTTTAGGTGGACCACAAGTAGGCTGCTGGGGAGGGTGAGTGGGTAGTGCTTGTGGGAGTGAGTTGCGAGCTTCCTTGCCGGCTTCCCCATTAATTTTGGTAAGCTGGCAGGAAAGGTCACGGGGTGGTTGCCAAAATGCCTGAATTATGAGCATATGATCACGGCTTCAGCAGTACGAACTAGTTGAAAGCTCTCGCTATGAGATATATGCTATTTTAAAAGTTATAGATTAATCAGAATACATTAAAAGTTATTACACAGATGCATTCATTCCATCTGTCCAGAATGGGGCAGTATAATACCACTTTTAATTACTGTTTTTATTGAAGAAGAAAAGAAATCATGGACAATTTCAATTCATAAAGCTTTTTATTTAATTTTTAAAATCAGATGCTATATTAAATGCAGAAGGAAGAGGATATCGATGTCATTTTTTTCTAAATGAAAATAATTCTACACTCAAATTACAGCTCTTGAATTTACATATGCACACATCTGATTTGCTTTTCAAATTCCCAGATATAGATGGAAGGAGGGAGGGTGGGAGGGAGAGGGAGAGACAGACAGACAGACAGACAAAACATAAAAATCCAAGCACTAGAACTACACTACAAACTGAAATTCACTACAAAATGAAATGTGTGCAGAGTTCCCTGACTTTAAGAATTAGAAAAATTAGTGTAGCAAATTTTACATTCATGCTTCTCTTAACTATAATATATGTTGGTAGCTATAATATATGTTATACTTGCCAATTTATTTTACTGAATTTCAGTCAACTGTGTTGATGTATTAAAGGTCAGTTGTCATTACAAATCTTATTCTAGAAAGCATGTTCTAGAAGTTATGAGGCACCTTGGAAGTCTTCTAATCCAACCCCTTGTTCAAGCATAAGACCATACATATATTCTCACCTCTCATCTGAGGACATACCTAACCTCTCTAATTCCCAGAAAGTAAGAAAAACATAATATTGGAATTTATTGTTTATTGTTTCCCATTAGTAGTACCCAATAATAGCTTGTAACAAGATAAAAAGAATGTGGAATATTGTAGCTGAAACAACCTTAAAAGCTATATATCTTAATTTTTCTTAACAAAATTAAAATTAAAAATGAGATTTCACAGTCTTTTTTTTATAATCCTGCTTTCTGTTCTATCCAGCAAGTTGAACCCAAAACTGAAGAGAAACTGTGCTGTTCTTATAAAATGGTCTAAGCCTGTGATGGCAAATCTATGGCATATGTGCCAGAGGTGGCACGCAGTGCCCTGTCTGATGTGCATGCGCAGGCACCTCCTGCCGGCCAGCTGGTCTTCGGGTCTCTGCCACGCATGCGTGGAGGTGGGGCACATGCAGGGGGCACATGTGCATGGGGACTGGGCATGTGCGAGGGGCCAGGTGCGCATGTGGGGGCTGCGTGCAGAAGGCGTGTGCACATGCATGGGGCGGGACGCATGCAGGGAACTTCACACACATGCATGGTGCATGTGTGTGGGGGCAAGACACATGCATGGGGGCCGCACACATTGCATTTTGGTGGTTTGGGTGCACATGCATGTACTTGCACACACGCGTGCACACTTTGGGCCCTCAGTTTGGAAAAGCCATCACTGGTCTAGGCTTCTAGCATGAGAAATTGTAAAGTGGGCCTAAAGTATACATAAATAAAAGCCAGATTTGAACTTTAGAAAGGATTTTTAAGTTCAGTGTAAAAAAGACGCTTTTCACAGGACAGTCTTTACAGATATTAAAGAATCTGATTTTTCATAAGCAGAGAACACAATTGCATCGACTTGAGTTTAGTTTCCAAGTCAACCACTGTTGTTCAAGGAAACATAGCTTTTCTCCCCTTGATTGCTATCTCAGTCCTTTCTTTGTTCCAAAATTTGCAAAGAAAATCCTGTCTCTGCCTTTTTCATTCCTTCTGCAAAAAGTAACAGAATTTTTACATAAAACATTGTCCTCACACGTATTTTGCAGAGAAGTAACATTAAAAAGAGAAACTGATTGACCACTCTGGGGGTAAATTCTTATCTATCCAACAGACGATTCAAAGGGCCAGGACACGGAGGCAGCAAACATGTTGTAGACGGCCAACTTTCTACTCATGAAATCTCCCCCACGTCGCAAACAGTCCACAACCATAGTTGGAGAGAGAGAGAGAGAAAGTCTCCTTGCATAACTCAGAGGAAGCACTGAATTAGAAGTAAACCAGGGATATCCTAGGTTTTTTTTCCCAAGAATCAAATGGGATTCCCCACCCCTGTTTCTGAGTATAATATAGATGTCAGTCTGCATGCAGTATAAATTTCTGTATATTCTTGAATTCAATCTATAACTTCAGGCATAATTTAAGAACCTCATAAACCGGCTCCATAGTTCTACTGTGGCAACAATAGAGGTATGAGCATATTGCTGGTTTTTTTTTAATGGTAGATTCTTATTTTAGCCAATATTCTGGTAAAACACTGCTGCATCCTGATTAAGACATTCGACTGTTCTCTATGAGCAGCAGTCTATTTGTTGTATGAATCTCTTAATATGAAAAGTATTGCGCCACAGAAGTAATTTGGCTCCAAGGGCAACAGAATTACTTTTTCCTCCATGGACATTTTGATTGTGACTTGCAAAACATCCTGAAATTTGCTCAGAAAAAGAAAATGTCTGTCTCTCATCGTATTTATTCCAGGAATTAATTTTCCTTAGATCTGGCTCTATAACAGGTTTGATAATAAAACCACCATTGTTATTATAGTTGGTTGCACTGTCAGCCAGATGTTTAGACTGGAATTTGCATTTTTGTCCACCTATCGAGTCCTTTCAAGGACCTGGGATAGCCAGATGTTGTTTAATAATATTCAAGTCATAACAGAATGTAAGCTATTCCAAGTAAGGCTGCCTTTTGTAATTGACCTATGGTGATTTTTTAAACGTCAGTAGTGTTCAATTGGTGCTCTGGATGTTTTGGAATTGCACACAAGATGCCCAATATTATTGCTGCTATCTTCGTTTCCTTTGTCATAATCGTTCTTCTATTTGCAGATTTTTGTATTTTATGCTTTTCTGTTCTAGTCTGCTGTTTCCAGGTTTTGCAGTTTCCACCATCCAGATTTATTTTGTCTTTTCTTATCAAAATTGTTAAGTCTGGGATGTTGGGTGTCAGTTTGAAATTTAAAGTCCCAGAGCATTTTAGCTTCCTCATTTTTTATTACTTTGTCTATTTTATCCCACCAATTCTTGCTTGTAGGCAAATTCTTGCATGGGGCAAGAGAGAAAGCTTTCTGATAGTTAGGTGTTTCTAGTTGTGTGAAGCAGCTGGCTGCAGTAACGGTGTGGACAATTTGTAGTGGTGATAGGCAGGTTGGAGTTTTCCCTAGGTCTGCTTGCCTTTCTGTGTCCTTTTAACCTTTGCTTCAGGGATTGTTTTTCCCGATTCATATTCCATCTTAAGAAATGTGGAGGGCGGGTAGCCTAAATTTGAAAGATAATTCCGCAGCCTTGATCCATGTGGATTGGAAGTTATCCCGAGGATTAGTGGTGCTAAGCCTTGGGGAAAGAAGTCTGAGCTTTAACCAAAGGTTTATAGAAGCTAGAGGCACTCTGGACTCAACTTTAATCATGCCTGTCTCCAGTCGTAGGTGTAAGTTTAATAAACAGCGTGGTATCTGGAGAGCTATGAATTTAGACTGTACATTTTCCAGAGAGGGGAAACACAAACCTGAGGGCCCAACCAAAGTCCCATGAAGGAACTGGCTAGAGACTTAGTCTGAAAAAGTTCAGTTGGAACATAATATCTTTCCTTGATTTGGAAAAAAATAAGGATAGCATTGGAAGATCTTTGTCTAGTGGCAAACACATATTCACAGTGGGCTTGCCTTGAGCCAGTGGCATGCATGATTACTCCTAAATACTAAAAGACAGTCACTTACCGGTATTCTATTTTATGGCCATTAGTGCTCCATAAATGGAGTTTCAGCCTTTTGGCAAAAGCCATAATTTTGGTTTTCTGACACTAGCTAGAATGGAATGGAATAGAATGGATTTTTTTATTGGCCAAGTGTGATTGGACATACAAGGAATTTGTCTTGGTGCATACACTCTCAGTGTACATAAAAGAAAATATACATTCATCAAGAATCATAAGGTACAACAGTTAATGATAGTCATAGGGAACAAATAAACAATCAAATTGTATTAGAAAACAGTCAATATAAATCATAAGGATACCAGTAACCTGGTATTACAAGGAGATGGGTGGTGGGAACGATGAGAAGATTAATAGTAGAGCAGACTTAATAACTAGTTTGATAGTGTTGAGGGAATTATTTGTTTAGCAGAGTGGATGGATACTTACTTGAAGATGACTCTTTTCTATGTAGACTATATGGATCTTGATATTGCCTTATTTCTTGGGATACTAACAAAATACTTATTGGAACTGTTCTCTCAGCTTTCATGATATTTCCCCCATTAATTGGACCAGAATTCCCCAGTTCAGACACAGAAACAATAGAAAATGTCTAAGAACACCTTGTGTAGCATTTATAAAGTTGTAAAAACAAGAATGCAAGTCAGAAATCATTTAAGAGGAAGCAGGATTTTGTACAGATATCAGAATAGAGTGTTCTGATTAGCTGTTTAAAAATTTAAAATTTTAACATTTTTTCCAGGGCAAGAGACCAAGTAAATTGAAATGTTGAATAGCTGAAGGTAAAATAATCTATAATAACCTGACATATACACTTGTCTGTAATAAAGGACTATAGTTATTGTTACAGCATTATTTTGCTGTAAACATTATGAAAAAGATTCTATGCTTTCTTCAGCACTGAAACCACAAGAAATATGGAAGTAATTTCATATAAAAGTATAAAAGGCAAAAATGGGAAGTAAGTTTCCCATTACAGACAGAAGGCATACAGCTGTTCTAAAAAATAAAGAGCTGTTAAATTTCATGAGTAACATTTTCTTTTGTTACACTCAGATATGGCAAAGTTCTGTCACGACAACGGACTAATATGGAACATTATATGTTTAATATCACAGCTCCATGCTTAAGGGTCATGCATAAAAATCAGGAATATGGTATTCTCAAAGAATAAAGCTCACAATCGGTAAATGATGGATCAGGTCATTCTTGATAGTGGATAAATAAGTTGTAATTAAATGGACTGAAGGATTACACCTACAAATGCATTACAAGAAAATAAGTTTCACTGTACAAAATCCTTAGGATTATCAAAATATACTCACAGAATCAATTTCCAACATACCACAGGAAAGTTAAACTTTATAGTGTGAATAATTTATTCACCTATCTAACCATGGTATAATGCTTATATGTTTAAATGGTTGCTATTCTTCATATGGAGAGTGCAAAATTTTATTTATTAAATATTTCTAAAACTAATAAAGTAATATAGAATAAGGAAGAAAAAAGAAATAAAGATGGGTAAAATGCAAGAAAGAAAAAATTAATAGAAAAAAGGAAAAAGAAATACTAACATGTCATTTTCAATATTCTCTACAGCAGTTATAATTGCAATTATAAATTTACCTTTTTCTATAAATTACATTGTGACTCTATTCTTTCTAAAATCTATCTTATATCTACCATAATCATCAAACCCATAAACTGAGTTAATCTTTTTCTGTTTTATGCAAAATATCAATAAGGGATTTCCAGTCAGCAATAAGCATAAATGTTGTCTTTTCTCTGATCAATCAGATCAATTTGGCTGTTCAAACAAGTCAGTTTGGCCATGTGATAAATTAAGAATTCCCAGTATTAATGTAAAATCTTTAACTAGTAAGGATTTGCTAATTACCAAAATAACGCTAAAAAACCCAATAACCAACATTTATTTTTTAGCTATTGATCTTTTAAACATTTTATTTTGGGGGGTTCTGTCTTACAGAACTACAGGGTTAACTGTATCTGACCAATCGGAATATTTTCTCTTTTATTTAATAATAGAGTACTTTAATACTTGCAAATGCCACATAATGTTCAAATTAAAAAGTCATGCTACATTCTTTTCAACCCTTCAAAGATCTAAAAGAAGTCTCTAAATGTTCACATTTAATATATCCTTATCCTTCAACATCTTTACTTAAAATTGATTTTTAAATAAAATAGTGCAGAACAAATGTATAGAAAAAATAAATCTCTATCACCTCTATAATAAATGAATATGCCATGAAACTGTTTGAAAGCTATTATTAATATTATAATGGTACATTTAAAATGGACTGATTTTTATGTGTGTGTGTGTTTGTATACGCATTTTAAGGAATCAATTCCCTACTTAAATATGACATATTGCCAGGACCTGCATATGAGAATTTTCAAATAAATTCAAGTACTGGAGAAATTAGAACAACCATCTCATTTGACAGGGAAATTCGAGAGGTTCTTCATATTAAAGGTAAGGCATTTGAGATACTATGCATACAATGACCCAGGGATTACACCTAGTTTTTAACTGACTATTTCCCTTTAAATTTAGTTTGTCTGAAATGTACAAGGAAGGCCTTTGATTTGTATCACTTGTGTCCTATATATGTGAACATATTTGAATGAAACAAAGCAATGTTGCATTGATCTTTTAGGGAGAATGGTTTGCAATCTGATCTCATCAATCTGTTACTATAAATCAGTTTTCAAATATGCTTGTTTTCAAATACAGTGCTTGTTCAAGATGGGGGCACTCCCTCTTTATCCAGTACAGCATCAATTATCTTTAGGGTACTAGATGAAAATGATCATACTCCTAAGATCATCTTTCCAGTTTCTGATATCCAAATATTGGAGAACCAACTGCCTTCAACAATAACAACTCTCCTGACTGTGGATGATGATATAGCTAATAATGGAATTGTGCAATATCAAATAATTGGTAAGGTATCAAATAATTGGTAAGGAAAAATTTAATAATGTATATTTACAAGCAAAAGTTGAAATTTAGCATCTGCTGACCTTATTCAACTACTCTTAAAATGTGATCATTGTAATATTTGCATTTTTGTACATTTAACTTGTGTTAATATAATGTATTTATTTTAATACATTATTATTTAAAGACTCTTTAAATTCTACAATAGAGGAAATATATAAGGCCTTTCAAAAAAGTCTAGCTGCCTCATTAAAAATCTTATTTTTTTTCCTTAGAAAGTATCAGTCAATCTTAAATTCACGATGCAAATTTAAGAATCAACAGTTAATTTCTAAAATTTGGGGGTAAAATGCTTTCTGGTATTTGGGATTTTTGTCAGTATCACAGCTCTTACATAGAATTTATATGTAAATACATAACAGGGTATAGAAAGTTTTTCTTGTTTTGTTTTTTTTACTGACATATTCATTTTGTATCATTTTGAAGGTGGTAACACCGGAGGATACTTTGCTTTGCACAAAACCACAGGAGACCTTTTCACTACTTGTAGTTTGGACAGAGAGATAGTCAACAATTTTACCTTGGTCATAGAGTGTTTTGATCTAGGCAATCCAGCAAGAAGTTCTGTTATGGAACTACAAATCAGAGTCCTGGATGAAAATGACAACAGTCCTTCATTTACAAGAAATCATTATCAAGCAATTATAAGTGAAGATATTGAAGAAAAGTCACCAATTCTTGAACTGTTTGCTGTAGATGCAGATGAAGGTCCAAATGGAAAGGTTGTGTACACTCTAATGGATGAAACTCTTGGATTGTTTACTATTAACAGAACTAGCGGTGTTGTCATTACTAATAAACCAATGGACCGAGAGAGACAATCTCAATATATATTTATAGGTATAGCGACAGATTCTGATGTCCGGCAACCAAGAAGTGCCAGTGTTACTATAATAGTACAGATTGAAGATATAAATGACAATAATCCTTTTTTCTTAGAGAATCCTCTTAAAGTTCAAGTGTCTTCTCAAACACCTGTAAACCAGGCAATAGCTACTGTGCAATCCAGGGACTTAGATTTAGGTCTGAATGGAACTGTGAAGTTTCAGTTTGTGACACCAGCCGCAATGTTTGAGATGGATTCAAATACAGGTGAAATATTTCTTAAGGAACCTGTATCTTATGATGGCTTATTCACCCACCTCCTGATAGTAGCATGTGATCAAGGGATCCTAGCTAGAACTGCTACAGCCGTTGTGATCATCTCTTCTAAAGCTCACACGGAAACAATTTCTTTCAGTCACACTCAGTATGAAGCAGTGGTTCCTGAAAACAGTGAAATGGGTGAGTACCCAATCATATTGTGTCTTCTGTAATGTTATGTATATCAGTAGTGGGTTTCAATTTCATTTGCTACCTGTTCGTTGGTGGACGCTACCAGTTCGCCCAATCCGGGGCAAAACGGTAGCAACCCATCCCTGATGTATATATGTATGAATATATGTGTGTTAATAGGCATCCTAGGACAGAAAGGGCTTACAGAAAAAGCAAAAATAAGCTACAGTTTGAAGTTTGAACCCATATTAAAATATGTTCTCTACCTACTGATTCATGTCAGATTGCCTTATTTTTTCATTTTCAAAGTCTTTAGCTCTCCTTTAGATTATCATGATTTTGTGTCTCTAGTATACATTGTTCAGTTGCCATCACAACTAGCTCTAAGCTGCAACAGACAGTAAGGCATTTTTACTTCCTGTTTTAAAGACAATTATTTGGTTTTAATGTTTTGAAAATTGCAATGTACAATTTTAGCTCTCTCTGGGCACAATGAGGTTATATCTGCTGAATATAACTCCGCATTGGTGTTGGAAGGGCATCCGGCCAGTAAACACTCAATTCCATTCAGCTGCCAAGACTCCATCCCACAAGGGATTATTGGTCATTAAATGAAGATGAATGTATACAATTTTAGCTGCATAAGATTCATTTCTCTGTAAAGCTGTAAAAAGAGTCTTGTATATAACTGTTATATGTCTTGTATTGTTTATAAATACACTATATATATATATATATATATATATATATATATATATATATATATATATATATATATATATATATATATATATATATTTTCATTCCTCTGTATTGACTTTATAGTTTCTTCTTTTGGAGATACAGCTCAGTAAACTACAGTTCTTAATGTTTCATGTTTTGCAGAAGTCAAAGGAGTGTGTGGGTTGCTTAATTTGAGCCTACATAGGAAGTCCTCATTTAGTAATCACAATTAGGAGCGACCATTTAATCATTAAGCGGAGTGGTCACTAAATGAAACCATTACCATGTGTTCTTGTTTTAGCTTTTGTTTGCTTTACAGATCTGTGAAGGTTGTAAATGCGAGGATTGGTCACAATGTTACTTTTTCATCACCGTCATAACCACAATCAGTTTCTGTACTGATTGTATAGTCCTTGTTTCTGTACTGTACTGTACTGTACTGTATAGTCCTTGTTTAGCAGTCGCTAAACAAGGACTATAGTATGAGTAAAGCTGTAAGCTGCTTTTCCAGGCTTAATATTAGCAACATATTCAAATGGAAGGTGTTCCTTTCCCTTTTTTTATTAGATATGCATACAGTTATTAGAATTCAATTGGTTAATCTGATATTGAAACGGTCTGTTACAAATAAGACCTTGTAAGGGGTGTATTTTATGGAAATTCCCTAAGGGAATACAATATGAGAATAAAAACAGTATGCTGTTAACTAGTAATAAACATAAATAAAAATACATTTGGACAGTTTTGATTAAAGCAAACTTAGGGAATCAAGAGTAAATTCACAGACGATACATGGAAAACCCCATTATTTTAGTGGGACAGTGGTTAGAGTGCAGTATTGCAGGCTACTTCTGCTGACTGCCAGCTGCCTGTAGTTCGAATCTCACCAACTCAAGGTTGACTCAGCCTTCCATTCTTCCGAGGTCGGTAAAATGAGGTCCCAGATTGTTGGGGACAATTGTTCTGACCTAGGCTTCCTGAGTCAGTAACACGAGTATTCCCCAAAACCTCTTTTATCGCAACAGCTGTGAATTCTGTTTATTCACAGATGAGTCCAAAATAGTTGTAAAGAGTCCTTCGGAATAAGGCTGATAATCAGCCACCTTTATCTCCCTTAACATGCTGCCAAAGACCTAATTTGCAAGGTGACACGGAGTCCAGAATCAAACAGAGCTTCAAACTTTAAACTGAACAGAATTAACAACGTTGCTTCCTGCAAAGGCCCACATGCCTATGCTCCTCTTTTAAGTCTTATGGGAGGGGCCAATCATCTCCAAGCCCTACTCCCAAGTCGTCCCTTTTGTTTTAACTGTTCTTGCCTTCTGGCAGCTCTGTGCATGCACGCACTGGGAACAGGCTGCCCTGTTCCTCTGCCTCGCTGAGGTCCGACTCTGGAGGCTCCGGAGGCAGCACATACCTCCCAGATCACTCTTGATTCAGAGCCCTCGTCCAAGCCTTCCCCAGACTCCAGGACTGGCCCATGGCCCTCCCCAGCCTCCTCACTGTCCGACTCTGCTGCCAGCTCCGCAGGTTGCCAGCGGACCACAACAACTATAATAGTTTATAATAGAATAGATTGCTAATGTAGCTTAGAAAAAAATCTGCCAGGGTAGTTAATGCAATTGCAGGCAACAATAAAAACACAATCTGTCCCAGCTCCTAGACTATTGTAGCTTTGCTTGTATTTACAGAATGATACTGTAAAAAAATTGACTAAGGGAAATGTATGTACAATTTGTATTCAGGCAAACCTGAATATATCATAACTGATTAATATCAGTTGCCATATTACAAATTTGTTTTCATAATTGAGTAAAATTCTCCAGTTCTTTATCTTGATAACATTTTAATAAATGCCTATTGTGGCACATGTTTCTAAAGCTTAGTTAGAGCTAAGTATGGTTATTTGGTTAGGATTAGCTCTTTTTTATTATTTGTCCAATTTAAACTACTAACAGAATGCTTGTTTGTTTCGTGTATTTTTTGTATCGGTTCTCTTCTAAATTAGGTAGACGGAATGATAAAATATCATTCCGTTAATATGATAAAATAATATTTTTTCCTGTTATATACCTGTAAACAGTAAATATATTTCACAAGTTATCAGTTTAACTTGTTACTTTAACATCTTTTAGAATAAATTTAATATTGGCTTTCACAGGTACTTCTGTTTTTACTGTTGCTGCTCATGACCAAAGTTTGATGGAAAACAATGTAAAATATACAATCATCAGTGAACATGAGGATATTTTCTATATTCATCCCATCACAGGTAAATTAGCCTATTATTCTTCATTTGTTCTAAAATCATTTGAGCCTTTAGGAAAATATTTTCCACAGTGGAGTTATGATTGTATTTGTATAAACATCATACAAGGTGTTAGTGGTTATTTATTTAAATTCCAGTAAAAAATGGGTTTAGTTCTTTAATCTTAAAAAAAGATGTGCACTTAAAATAAAATTTTAAATAGGGTTTCTTTCCTTAAAATTCATCTGAATTGAGAATATGATTTATCCTTCTATAGTGATGTCAATAGCAAAGGTCAGCAATATATATATCTTTATCTTAGATACCTAAAAAAGCCCAAATATTTCATTCAAAATTCCCTAAACCAATTTCTGACTTCATGCACTAATAAGACCCAAGTTACGCAATGTTTTCAAAGTAACTGTTGCTATTCTTAAAGCAAACAAGGAATTTCTAAAAAAAAGATTATAAGATGGTCACAATTATTAATTTCATGCTGGTGATTTCATGCTAGTCCATAACCTTAGAAAATCAAAAATAATGAAATCTTGAATCTACAAATGTTGGAGTAGATTTGGGAAGCTATGAGTCATCCTCCCAAGGACTTCCTCCCTCTTCCTTTCACAGGCAATGTATGTGTTCCTCCTTCTCATTTGGTTGCACAGGTATTCACTCCATGTTGCTTTTCTGAAAGTTGGAGTTTTTTTGACATGAAGAGCAGATTCAGGAGGAGTTGGAAGGAGACCTGCACTCACACTACTAGGTTCACAGTAACGTTTCAGCTCTTTTATAATCTCAGTGAAGGAACATCTCAGTTGTGGTACCAAGACGAGTACTGCCAATATACTTCAACAACTCACTTGATAGATTGCTCCATGAAGATAGTGAAAGGGCCTCCTCATGCAACACAGAAGCCCACATGGGACAAGTTGAATGAATAGTAGAGTGAGTTACTATACATGGAACCTTGCAGCTGAGTCTGTCCAGCAAGATTTGTCTTGAGGATGAAAGGAAGAAGGAACAAATGCAAATACATTTCATGGTCAACTTATCCCAAATGCTAAAATAAAATCCTAATCAAGTAAAATCTTGTTCGGTGTTAATAATTTTTTAAAATATCTATTACATATAAAAATTTTGGATATATTTATTTATTTATTTATTATATTTCTATACCGCCTTTCTCCCGCAGGACTCAAGGCAGTGTACAGTCAAGAAAAAATAAAAGATACATAAACATCATAAAATTGATAATTAAAATTATAGCATAGTTTAGCCCAAATTAAATAAAACCCAGAATTATATAATATTTTAATCATTCCCAGTTAACATGCTTAGCCCCACCTGATTGAACATCAGGGTCTTGAGGGCACAGCGGAAAGCACGGAGATTAGGGATGTTTCTTATATCAGGGGGCAGTTCATTCCAAAGGTTTGGAGCCCTTACAGAGAAGGCCCTCCCCCTGGGAGTCGCCAGACAGCACAATTTGATTGAGGGTACCCTGAGTAGTCCCTCACTGTGAGAACGAACTGGTCGGTGGGAGGCTATTGGTAGCAAAAGAAGGTCTCATAAGTACCCAGGCCCTAAGCCATGGAGCGCTTATAAATCTATGAGTATTCAGACTGCCACTTTTCAGATTGAATTGATACAATTCAAGGCCTTTTCAACATCATTATATTACTCCATTTTACAAATAGCATACACATGCTAATTCTCTGAATATATAAGTATATTTTAGCGCTGAGTGATTTTGGAATTCAAATGGAAGGGAGTTCCAAAATTATGGATGAGATTCACAGGGTATCACTTTTGCTGGTGGTGTTATGGAATCTCCATTGAAGGCCTATCTGTCTGTAGTTTTATACTGTATGTGTTTAGAGTGCAGATTATGTACATTACTTCTTCATTCAAAGTTAGGTTTGTTTATTAGTTCTCCAGTTAGCCCGTTAATTGTACTGATGAGAAATACTTTTTCCAATAATGTGTTTTTTTAAAAAAATCAAAGATTTTATTTATTCTGTTATGGGTACAGCGATTGTGAACTTAATATCAATTTTATTTACTAAATTAAACAAAGTAAAAATGGATTTTTCCATCAGATTTAATATTTAATATGAACATTTTACACAGGTTGATCAGAAAAAGGAATGTAAACCTTTTCTATATTTGTGAGAATTGATTTGTATTTTGTATTAAAAGTATATTTTGTATTCCCCAAATGCTGAAGTCAAACAGAAAATGACCTGAAACATAAAACTATGTTTTAAAGATTTTAAGATGAAACAGGCTAGATTTTATGAGAAAAGTTGCTATATACTAAATGAATACCAGCTGACTGCTGAAAACATAATTTCCTCCTGGCTGTGGAAAAAGAGATCTACTGCTTAGTTAAACCTCAAGTATGTTTTTAATAATCGATTATTTTATTAACATGACTGTCTTATTTAATCTAAATCAAGTTCACATTTGGGAACATTTATAAAAGATGTTTTCAACAACTCCTCAGCTAATAGAATAGAGTAAAAACAAAACAAAACAAAGTAAAATAGTTTATATACTGCCTGACTTTTTGTTGGCAGAGTAATCAGGATATATTTCATATCCACCCAAGGTTTCATTTCTGTGGGGATGATTTGCTTAAATTATTTTGAGGCATGATTTACTTGTATCATCATGCTGTGCAATACAGCTTTGAATAGGGTACAATACTAGGAAACTGGCATGGGCCCAATAGGAACATAACTGAATAATTGTTAACTAGAATACTTGATGATTAGGAAATAGTGCATGCTGTTATTGCTGCTACAGCATCCAGCCTGTCATGAAGAAATGTCACCATGTAAGGGAATTCTGGAGGCAAGTAACTAAGATGACCACAGAAGCCTATTTATTTATTTATTTATTTATTATATTTCTATACCGCCTTTCTCCCGCAGGACTCAAGGCAGTGTACAGTCAAGAAAAAATAAAAGATACATAAACATCATAAAATTGATAATTAAAGTTATAGCATAGTTTAACCCAAATAAATAAAACCCAGAATTATATAATATTTTAATCATTCCCAGTTAACGTGCTTAGCCCTGCCTGATTGAACATCAGGGTCTTGAGGGCACAGCGGAAAGCACAGAGATTAGGGATGTTTCGTATATCAGGGGGCAGTTCATTCCAAAGGGTTGGAGCCCTTACAGAGAAGGCCCTCCCCCTGGGAGTCGCCAGTTGGCACAATTTGACTGACGGTACCCTGAGTAGTCCCTCCCTGTGAGAACGAACTGGTCGGTGGGAGGCTATTGGTGGTAAAAGACAGTCTCGTAAGTACCCAGCCCTAAGCCATGGAACGCTTTAAAGGTGATAACTAACACCTTGAATCGCACCTGGAAGACCACCGGGAGCCAGTGCAGCTCGCGTAGGAGAGGTGTTACATGGGCGCAATGAGATGCACCCATAAACACCTGCGCGGCTACATTCTGGACCAGATGGAGCCTCCGGGTGCTTTTCAAGGGGAGCCCCATGTAGAGCGCATTGCTGTAGTCCATACTGCAATATAATATAATAATATAATATAATATATTATAATATAATATAGCCTATAGTCTATCCTAAGTATCTGTCAGTGACATATGAATTTTCTTGAAATTGCAGCTGGCTATATGAGCTTGTGTTGGCCATTAGTGCTCTCTAAAGGCGATGAAATCTCTGCAGTTCTGCTTCTTTCAGTTTAAATAAAATGGCCCACATTTTCTTTGTAGTATAGCATTGAATCACCTGTCCCAGTTTTTTTTCCCCTTGTGTCCACTTTTGATTTTGCAAAGTTTATTTTGCGACAGGGGTGAAATCCAGCAGGTTCTGACAGATTCTGGAGAACCGGTAGCAGAAATTTTCAGCAATTTGGAGAACCGGCAGTGGAAATTTTGAGTTCGGAGAACCGTGAAATACCACTTCTGGCTGGGCCCAGAGTGGGGTGGGAATAGGGATTTTGCAATATCCTTCCCACCAAGCCACACCCACCAATCCACGCCCACAGAACCGGTAGTAAAATAATCTGGATTTCACCACTGTCTTGTGATTCACAAGGAAGATACATACGGTGACTTTAAACCACAGATTAATTCACTTAAAGGCATAGTTTTTATCCCAGAGCTATAATTGCACTCAACAATGAAGTAAAGGGCCACAATCAGTGAGCTGTTGGACAGCATTACTTGGTCTGTTGTGTAGATGTTTGGGTGGTTTAGGGGTGGGGAATTTGTGGTGGGTGGGTGGGGTGTTTGGAGATTGTTATGTGTGTTCGACCTGGTCTTCGGGTGTTAAGTGAATTTCATTGTATAGGTATACTGTGTTGTACAATGACAAAGTAATAGTAGTAGTAGTAGTTCTTATTATTATTATTTACTTTATTCATTAAACATGAAACTCAGTCAACAGAACATGCAAAAATGCATCACAAATACTATTGACTGGTGCTAATGGTTGATATGGGTTGCTGCCAGCATCCTAGGTATCAACCAGGTACCTTCTTAAGATGTACGATGTTCCAAGTAGCGCAGTTTTTTGCAGTTACGCTGGTGTTATTGCAGGAAGCTGCAATTTGATGATGATGATGATTGACAAATGTAAAGATGGGATATACAGCTATGCTCTTTAAAAGTCTTTTTGGTCCAAAGAATTTGTGCCATTTTTTGATCTTGGAGCTTACTGGTTTCTATATCTATTTTCTTGAAATCTGTTATTCTCTCTATCTTTCATTATAGGGAAAGCTAACCTTTTTTGTATAGCCAACTTACACTTTTTCTATGATCCACACACAGAGGGCCTCTTTTCTGGCAGTTTCTTGTAATTAAGTATTTTCAAGGCTAATACCCACATTAATCTATCAAATTACATCCCACCAGATGGGGAAAGTGAGGCTCAACCCTTTCAAAGATAATCTTATTGACCCGGAAAATTGGAAGAAACTGCTTCACCATTCCAAGCTGTGTGCCTCTCTAAGTTCTCTGGAATTGAGATTTGGTATTTATTTCAATTATATTGGTTTAAAAGACATACATGCTTCAATTCAATTGCAAAGATGCACACATTTCTATTTATATAAAATTGAATATATACTTTTTAATTTTGCTATTAAGACTCTGGTTTTCTAAAGAAACCTGCTTTATATTTTTTCAGGCTGTAGGTAAGGGACCCCATAACCCAGCGGTCGGCAACCTTAAACACTCAAAGAGCCACAAAGGTCCTAACCGGAAGCCCCCATTCAATTCTGGAGCCAACAGGAAGTCTGGTTCCCCCACCATAGTCTCCTTCTAGCACGGCATCCTTTTTCCTCTGCTGACTGGAAGTCTGGTCCCCCACTATAGAGTCTCCTCCTAGCGCAGCATCCTATTTCTCTACCTGTCCTAACAGAAAGCCCTATCAATTGGCGAGCCGACCAGAAACAGAGAGCCGCAGCAGAGGGATGAAAGAGCCGCATGAGGCTCTAGAGCTGCGGGCTGCTGACCCCTGCCATGACCAAACTTTTGTGGTAAACAAACAAACAAAAAAGACAAAAATACTCTACATATCTTTGATTGCTCTCTTGTTTAACTTAAGTAAGAACAGATGGTATACCTCACTTTTATCCATTATTTTTTGTAAGAACCATTTTATTAAGATTTCAAGATTCTAGCTTGTTACCAAATTGCCAGAATAATTGTTCATTTTCACACCCTAATTTAGAAATTGTAATGAGAGAATCATTTTCATTGCACGTGTAACAGTCTGATGTAGATAACTTCTTTTGTCTCTAGGTGAAATTACAGTAAAACGTACTGAATTTCTTGACTATGAAATCAGAAAGGAAGCGCATTTTTCAGTTTTAGCTGAAAACGGCATGGCTTCAGCAGTGTGTGGTGTGACAGTATTCTTACAGGACATTAATGATAATGCACCTCAGTTTGAACAAAGCTATATCAGAGCATCAGTTTGGGAAGCCCAAGCCTATGATGCATATATTACACAGGTAAGAACATAATCAAAGGATTAGAGCATATACACAGTGTACCTAACTCAATTTTTGATATTTCTTGCTGCTGAGAGAAACTCCATTGTGACCCAATGTTCTACCTGCATAGATATAGCCTCCAGGCTGCCAAGTAGCCGAGCTAAATAACTTATTATGAAATGCAAAATGTGTATTCTCGGCAATCTAATGGGAGATAGCACCCTCTAACAAAGCTCTGGGCTATATGCCAGAAAATGTATTCTTTCCCCCCTTCTGAGGTCCTTTGTTTGCAGAGCACTGAGAAAATCATGATGTTTGCATGAACTGATGGATATGAAATTATGTTTCTAACACTATGACGATCTATACAAGCTGTGTAAACTATAAGACGTTCGAGAAAAAGTTTTTGCACGTGGCAGCTTCAGCTTTTGCTTTTCTCTCTGCCTGCTCTGTTTAAGGTGGGAGATAAAAGGTTGCCCAGTTTTGCTTTCTGATCAGAAATAAAACTGATTATCAGTTGCCTTGTGTTCAGAGTTTCATTGGATTTATCAGATTCTGAGCTACACTCAAAAACCTTACAATAAGGATACAAACATCACCCTGCTGTATCAGATCCCTGGCCCATCTTTTATCACAGTGGCCAACCAACTACTCAAGGTAGCCCACTAGTTTTCTACCAGATTGCCTTCAGAGGCAGACAGGAAGTGCTAATACCTTCCCTATAAGTTACCAAAAAAGTAGTACAGTAGTATATTGCATGTGAAGGCATTGCAAGAAGAAATACTACTGCAAAATCAAGAAAGAAAACTGCTGAACTTCTAATGGATATGTGATTCCTGTTTGAATGGAAACCTAGAACCAGAGTTTAGGAAGCTAGCCAAGAGCTTCCATGCACATTATTACCAGAGGTGGTATTCACCAGGTTCTGACAAGTTCTGGAGAACCGCTACGGAAATTTTGAGTAGTTCAGAGAACCGGTAAATACCACATCTGACTGGCCCCACCCCCATCTATTCTCTGCCTCCTGAGTCCCAGCTGATTGGGAGGAAATGGAGATTTTGCAGTAACCTTCCCCTGCCACACCCACCAAGCGATGCTACGCCCACCCACAGAACCGGTAGCAAAAAATTTTTGACTCCCACCACAGATTTGAAATTTTGTCTAAATTTGTCTTTTGAAAAGTTTAAAAGACAAATTTAGGATTTGGAACTCTCTACAAATACATCAGACTACTACACATATTATTTCAGTGGTTTCAAATATGATAAAAGTTGTCTATAAGTTCTGTTTTGTTGACATGTATTTCATAAGTTGTTGATGAAATGCATTTGAATTATATGCACATATCGTCACACATGACCAAAATATGACCAAAAACATATTCTGAAAAACAAAAAAATTAAGCTAACATCTAGCATCATAGGCCCTTTTCTGTTCTAGAATGGCAGACATCTGTCCTAGAGCCTTTACTGCCTCAAGATTAGCATGGATTTTGTACCCATACAGATCTATGCAACAGACTCTGACAGTGGACGAAATGGAGAAATTGAATATTCTATTTTATTTGGGAATGTAAATGAAGTATTTCTCATTGATTCAGCACGAGGAATTATATCAACAAATATGGCCCTGGATCGTGAAGACATTTCATTATATAGGTTTGTAATGATTATAAAATCTATATTATATCATGTTTGACATAAGCCTTGAAAATGTGTTACTTTTATTATTAGCAAATACAATATGGATATGTACTGTATATGGGTTATACACATGATTTTTTTTCTGAATCTGGACCCTAGCTACACCAAATGTGTTGTGTGTAGTTGTACGTTATGTGAATAATGAATGCTGTGTTGTTAGTTTTGTTACCTATGTCCTTCAGTGCTTATTGTCATACTCTATGGCAGAAATATGGTATATCAGTCTTACTTACTTTGTTACTTGTTAGGTATTTTGGGGAGCACACATTTTTATGTATTTGATAATATGATTTGTGGATCTTATTTTCTGACACAATCATAAGAAGTTGTCAAATCACATGGTGGTCAATCTAGCACAAGGGTGCCAAACCATTGTGCGCTGTGTTGGGATTTTATTTGTCCTTGAGGTGGGCATGGCCTGGTCATCACAGTCAATCAGGTGGGAGTGGCTGGGCCTAGAGTGGCAGGGGCCAGTCCACAACTTATCATGGGCTGGATTTGGCCCCCGGGCTGCATATTTTATACCTTTGATCTAGCACATTATTGCTTACATGATGGCAGAGCTCTCCATACTTCCACCTTGGAATCTTTCTTTTTTTTAAAAAAAAAAATCTTTATTTACATTTATAATTAAAAAAGAAGACAACACACCAAACAGATAACAGAACAAGACAACAAAACAAAAAACATAAGTGAATATAAACAATACCTTAGTAACCTAATATTTAGTAAAACCTGTACAATAAATTAATACTACATTCTGCGGGAGACAGAACAACCTATTTTAAATTTATAAATCAATCAGGTCTATCCGACCCCACTTTATATACTGTATGTAGTAAAATATTTTTAATATATACAACTTCTATTTATATTATTCTGATTCTTATTTTTGTTTTCTTTTCGATAGCCAAGAATACCATTTTTCCAAAGTGTTTGGTCTCTATCTTTCCATTTTTTTGTCAGTCTATCTGCTTCCGCAAGTCCAAAATCATCTTTATTATTGCTTCATCTGGTGGGATATTTTTGTCTTTCCAGAACTGACCAAATGTTATTCTTGCTGCAGTAATAATATGTAATACAAGGTACCACAAACCTTTTTTAATGTTTTCCGGTTTGGAGCCGAGGAGGTATGTCTCTGGTCGCAATTCAAACTCCTGATTTAAAATTTCTTTTAGCCATTTTTTAATTTTCTCCGAAAATTTAATTGCTTCTGGACACATCCACCATTGATGATAATAAGTACCACGTTCGAGTCCACATTTCCAACATTCAGCAGACTGTCCAGTGAACATTTTTGCCAATCTATCTGGCGGGAGATGCCATCTATATAGCATCTTATAGATATTTCACCTTGGAATCTTTCTCAACACTGACCTTTAAGAAACATAACCTAATGTGTGACATTTGCCACTTCCAAAGGCACTGGTGAAGATTCTTCATGTCGCCATTTCTTTCATCAGCACTCTTTGAGGTTTCATCTAAAATAGGTCAGCAGCATTTGAGGGATGTGCGTTCCTGATCTTCTGGAGAAATACAGTAGGCCATGATATAGTAGGCTACATTATGATATAGTGACATTATAGAAGCAGGTGAAGGTGAATTTACCAAACTCCTTTGGGAGAATACATGTGTACTGAATGAGTAAAGTGGAAAACTGCTCCTATTCATCCTCAGAATAAAAAACTCCAGTCCCAACTCCAGCTCATATTTTGGAGGACACTTTGGCTCTGTTTTCAGGGAGTTGGAGGATTTAAAAATGAAAATGAGAGCAGTGCGCCTCTCGGAGGCTTTGAGCTCCCATTCCACCCTTATTACATGGTTACACAGTCAGTCCGATAGTTAGACTGGAACTGACATTTGTGTCCTTCTCAAGGACCTAGATAGGCAGATATTGTTTAACCACCACACCTCCAGCTACTGCCACATCCATTATCCGGACATCTGTCTTTCTTATCAATCAGACTTAATAATTGTTGATAAGAAAGACAAAAAAGTATTTATTGTTGTTATTATTTCAAAACAAAATAAATGTAAAAAAGTTGCAGAGGGTGAAATATAGTCATTTTACCATCAAATTTGGGCAGCACAGTTTCAAGAAGATGGACGTACAAATGAGGCTGTTTCTGGTTACCTAATGCTAGTCTAAAACATATTTGTGCAGGTTTTTTTTTAAAAAAATTCTGATGTATCTAATTAAGTATGTCTGGAAACAATTTCCAAAGCTTTTTTTCTAAACATATTACTGAATGCACAATTAGAAATGATTTCATGTGCTCTAAAATAAATTGTTGCTTTTAAAATGCATTTCCTTGAACAAACTATAGCAAATCTTACGTCTGAATTTTTTAAAAAAAAACTTCTGAAACTACAATGATCTGTTGTTGAAAAATGCTGGAAAAGTAAAAACTTTAAAGTATGAATTTCAGAGGGAACTGTTGACAGAGACTATCTAGATGCCCTTGATTATATATTTTATCGTGTTTTTCAAACACTGAAATTTAAGAAATTGGTTAGTTTAGTATGTATTTCAACGTTTAGCTTACTTATAAATATTCTAGGCATAATATGAAATTATGGCTGTTTAGAAACTTAAATACAAGTTTGTAATTTAAGTAATATGTTCTGAGCATTTTTAAACCACAAACACCCAGTATAGAACCAATGTAGTAGATGAATGGCAATAGAATCCTAAGATCTCTGCCGTCCCTTTCTTCTTTTGCTCTCAATCGTTCCCAGCATTAGGCTCTTCTCCAGGAGTCCTTCCTTCTCAATAGATGGCCAAAGTATTTGAGTTTCATCTTCAGGATCTGGCCTTCTAAAGAGCAGTCAGGGTTGATCTGCTCTAGGACTGTTCAGTTTGATCACCTTGCAGGCCAAGGGACCCACAGGAGTCTTCTCCAGCATCATAGTTCAAAGGCCTCAATTCTTTGGCACTCAGCCTTTCTTATGGTCCAACTTTCACAGCCATACATTCTATTACAAGGGGGTGAGGTTTGTCCCAACAAATCGTGAACCTGTTCACATGCAAACGCACTGGGGCTGAAATAAAACTGACAGAGGAGTCTTGTAGAAAAATATACTTTACTAAAAAACATTAAAAGGACTATGTCTTTAAAAACACATAAATAACAAAACTTATCTACATTGACAGAAGCCAGCCCGTCTCCTTAAATTCCTCTCCACAATACCAAAACCAGTCCTCTTAACCCTTTCCCAGGGGGAAGGAAGAAACTAATAGAACACTAAGTGGTTTCAGAATCGGTACATCATCAAGGTGAAGGAAAGCGGCAGCATAGGCTTCTCAGCAGAAAGGATGAGAAAGGCCTGAGTCAAAACACCTGTAGAGTTGAAACGCTCCAGCTCTCCCTCTTGGTCGTGGCTTCAGCAACAGCTCCGAGACATCCACGGATGCTAGCTTGTAGGCATATGTTAGCTTGCATGCTCAGCTTAGCAAAGGCAAACTTTCTTCTTTCTGGCTTTCTAGCTCTGAGCTTCAGCTTTTAGCTCAGGCATTTAGTGACTTTGAATCAGCTCTGTTTGTTCCAGCTCATCGTTAGCTGGCCTTCTATCTGTGTCAGGCCCATGCGTTTGGCTCTCTCTGGGTGACCATTGGACCAGCATCTGGCCAGCATCTGGCCATCTTCTGGCAGGCAGCAAGCTCCTACTTATATAGGAAGTGAATAGGCAATTAACTAGGGCGGGGAAGGCTTGCTGTTAATTGCGAGGCAGAGACAGTCCTGCTTGAATCCTTACAGTTTGTAGCTAATCACATAGTCACAGCAATCCTGCAAACACTTCTGACACATTCAACTGGGAAAACCGTGGCCTTGACTATACGCACTTTTGTTAGCAGGGTGATGTCTCTGCTTTTTAGTATGCTGTTTAGAATTTCCATAGCTTTCCTCCCCAGGAGCAAGGGTCTTTTAATTTCTTGGCTGCAGTTCCCATCTGCGGTGATCTTGGGGCCCAGGAACATAAAATCTGTCACTACCTCCATTTCTTCCACATCTATTTGCCAGAAGACATATGAATAAAGGAAAACAAATGTTTGTCACTTTTTGAAAGGACGTTATTGTATCGGAGATGAAAGGCAATATAAATTTTCCATATTCCAAACATGTACAATATATTAATACATTCGAAGTGATAAAACTGCCGTATATCAATTTAAGACTGTTTACAGTATATAAAGCATATTCACTCCATTAAGTCATTGTGTCTATGCTTAGTCCCGTTCTTTTGTTCTAGCTTTTATTGAACTCTGTGGTTCTTTACGTATCAACATAAAAAGTGCTGTGCAAATGTTACCAATTAAAGTTATTTAGTCTTTTGAAGAATATTTTGCCTTAACTTAGAAATAATTGGTGTAAAGTAGTATGGTTAAGAGAGTTTTACTAATTTTGTGTAATGCTTTATTGCTTTAGGAAGTCAATGAGATGAATCAAAACTAAACTGACTATTTCAGTATCAAAGAAATCAATGAGGTAATTCAACTATGTTTTCATTAAAATCACATTTATTTCAGTGAGAACGAATTTAGACTTGATCCATCTCAATCTTTGAGTATATAATCTTTACGTGCATTATAAAGCAGTTGAAGTCCCACTGATCTCAATAGATGTTATTTTTGAGTAAGACACTACTTAATCCAATTGGATATTATTTATTTTATTTATTTATTTATTTTTATTTTTAATTAGATTTATATGTCACCCTTCTCTGGAGACTCAGGGCGGCTTACAATGCGTTCATACTTTTGTATATTTTTATACAAAGTCAGCTTATTGCTCCCACAAACTGGGTCCTCAATTTACCTACCTTAGAAAGGATGGAAGGCTGAGTCAACCTTGAGCCTCGAACTTGCAATAATTGCAGACAGCTGAATGTTAATAACAGGATATCTAGCCTGTTGAGCTATCTGAGGCTCTTATTATCTCAGGTGAATTTGTGTATGGCAGGAGTGTCAAACTGGTGGCCTGCAGGCCGGATGCACCACGCGCAGGCCATGCCCACCGAGCTTCACAAAGACAAAAAAGTCATGATACATCATGTGACGCGATCGTTTGTGTATGGAATGACCTCCTACTGAAACCAGTAGGATTTTCCAATGCAATTTATACTAACATAGGTAATTATTTTTTCTCTCACCATTGCATATGCTGTACCATTCCTCTTGGTCTATGCTCATATAGGTTCATATCACATTACTATTGCAGAAAAAATGCAGCAGGGAGCACTGTTTGCTGTCTTAAATTCCTGTATAAAAAGCAGTATATAAATCAAATATAAATCTTATTATATCTATATCTATATATCTATATCTATTGTATTTCCCGAAAATAAGACCCTGTCTTATATTTTTTTGAACCCTGAAATAAGCGCTTGGCCTTATTGCCATGCGCTCAAATCCCGACTGGGGTTATCATCAGGGGATGTCTTATTTTGGGGAAAACAGGGTATATCTATATCTATCTATCTATCTATCTATCTATCTATCTATCTATCTATCTATCTATCTAATGAGAGAGAGAAAAATAGTGCTACAAAACTAAAAATGTACATGATATATATATCTCTATCTATACCTACATCTATATATCTCAAATTTATGGTTTGTCATGAATGCAACTGCTTGAGGGCTCCTGGATTGGAGCTGAAAAGCAAAAGGGAAGCAGTATGCTCCCTCCCATATTGGGGTAGACCAGGGGCTTCAATAGAAAAACACTTTGTGTGTGTGTGTGTGTGTGTGTATACATATGCATATATTTGTTTGTTTTCTGAAGTTTCCATGGGTACTTGTAAGTAGGTCTTTTGTTATTTGGGTTTTGTCCTGCATAAAATTGGAAGTATCTTGGTGACGTTTCGATGAAGTCTCATTCGTCATCTTCAGGCTGGTGTCTTCGGCCTTGTGGTTCTAGGAGCAATGTGTGATGATGGTTGTTTCTTCTTTTCAACTGCCAGTGGGGGTATGATCTGATTGGGTGGGAGCACGGCTATGTTCTGATTGGGTGGAGGTGTGTTCTGATTGGGAGGGGGCTTGGCTGTGCTCTGATTGGCTAGGGTGTGTTCTGATAGGGTGGGGGCTTGGCTGTGCTCAGGTTGGTCTGAGTTGCAGGGGGATTTGAACTCATAACCTGCGTTGCTGTTGTTTGGCTCCACTTTCGTGATCATGCCACATCTTCATGGAGTGTGTCAGTTTGCTTCATGTATGGATTGGAGGGGTTTAAAGTGGTTAATGATGCAGCTGTGAAGCCAGACATACACGAGTGACAACATCCACGAGTGACAACATCTGGATCGAGGTTCTTAAAAAAGAATTATAAAGCAATAATTAATGCTACTGTTCTAATCAATTACTAACAATTAGTATTTCAATGTATAAATTAAGAAAATCCATTCAGTTGCTTATGTTTTTTTTTAAAAAAAAACACCAGTAGACAAATACAGGATTATCTTTCACAAATGATTTTATTATATTAACATTTTCACTGGAAAAAAAATGTGATAATTTTTCAGACACTTTGTAATAATTAGTGTATTCATTAACCTGTGTAATGCTTCTGGCAGCCAATAATCCCAGGTTTACTGATTCCATAATAGGTTGGTTGTACAAGCTGCTGACAAAGGAATTCCTGGACTATTTGCCATTTGCACGGTAGAAATAGAAGTTGTGGATATCAATGATAATGCCCCAATTCTGCAGCCATTTGATGTTATCCATCTCTCTGAAAGTAAGAATGATTCTCATTTTATGCTTGGATTAAACTTTAAACATGGGAATAGTTTTTCTTTCAATTTATATTCTTGCTCAAATAGCAAGTATCATTTCAGCAAATATTCTGTGAGATATTTCTAATACCTATGAATATTCTATTTTTGAACTATTTAAAATAAACACACAAAAAATAATGCAATATATTCCTTTAAATCCTCAAAGGACATTTTGTCTTAAAACACAGTAATCTGGAAATTAAGAATTGATTATTGTTTATTATTCCTGACATTTAGTTTTAATTTCTGTTTTACTTTTTTGGGGGGAAAACCCTACTGTGAAGCTAAGACTACCAACTTTAAGAGAATTTTAGAATACTCTTAATGTTGATGGAAGTAACAAAGTATGATGTCTTAAGTTAGTGGAGGAAAATTGAAATCTAACTCAAATAATGGTAGCTAATTTGACAGGTTTTAAAAGTAGACTATATAGGAAAGAGATGACAATATCAGTAGCTACTAAAATAAACAGCTCTCTACTTCTCTTGAATCATGAGCACTGATTGTTGGAAATCAACAGTAAAAAGGGATTTTTACTTTCTTCTCCAATTCTGTGACCTCCCAAATGCATCCCGTTGGCTTCAGTGTGACACAAAATATTGAATTAGAAGAGCTTTTGTCCAGAGGAGTTGTTCTTATAGTTATACGCCAATAAATAAAAATAATTTATCTAATATTCTGTGATGGGTATTGTAAAAATTAAAAATGGTTAGGTGTAAAAGTTAAGATTCCTATCTTGAAATAGTTGTGCGTGTGAATAACAAAGGTTTATGAAGGAGACTGTGGCACATATTGATCTTTGTGATCTCCAGAAGAGGATTAAAATTTGGTTAGGAGCAGGAAAACATCCCAGAAGAAGGTTGCTTAAGGAAAGTATATTGCTGTGGCCATGAAGTATCCAGAAGTCAAGCTACCAAATGCAACATAGAGGGAGTTGGAATATATAATTCCCAACTCTATGCTCAGATAATTGAGGATAGCCATATATTTGTATTGTGGTTGTTGCAAAATGTACAGAATGAAATGTAATATTATTGTTACTCATTTTAAAATTAAGTTTGAAATTTGCCTAATCTCTATATAACTATGATCATTTGTGATATAACACTTCCATTTTTTACTAAATAATAGAATCAATGGTTGGCTTACATTATTCAAACCATGCAAGAACTACTGTGATATAGTCTCATTTTTAAGCATGATTGTTGTAGGTACGCCAGTTGGATTCCTACTGATACAAGTAGTTGCAAATGATACAGACCTGGGCCCACCTCTTCACTACAGTTTTGCTGAAGGTTATAATCATGGAAAGAAATTTGCAATCGACCAATTGAAGGGAACAATTACATTGGTGAAGGCATTAGATTTTGAAATAAATACTCATTTGGAACTTATTATCAATGTTTCTGATTCTGTGCATCAAACCATAGAACAACTTCAGATTCTTATAGCTGATGTCAATGATAATCCTCCAGTATTTATTCAGGATGCCTATCAGGTAAGAAAAAGAAATGCCAGGATCAGTAATCTACTTTTTAAAACCAATTAATGGTCAATAATTGAAATGCTGTATATTTTATTTCCCTTTCTTTCAGGTGATTATACCTGAATGTAGGTACATAGATGACTCTGTCTTGACTGTGCATGCCACAGACAAAGATTCAGAGCACAATGGAAGGATAGTCTACAGAATGATTTCTGTCTCTGATACATTTTTTATTGATCCACAGAATGGTGAGCATGCATAAAACAACAACACAAATTGGGAAAATTCCTGTTCAAGATTCTGTTTGCTGAGAATGCTTAATAGGCGGTCTTTTCATGCATACCTTAAGTATAGCTAAATATATTACTCATGATTTTAATTAAGGATCTAGGTACTTCTTCTAAGTACTAGAAGAAAGGATCCAAGAAGTTGATAATATCATATAGTATATATTCTACCCAGTGGTAGGTTTCAAAATTTTTTACTACCAGTTCTGTGGGTGTGGCTGGGTGGGCGTGGCAGGGGAAGGATGCTGTAAAATCTCCATTCCTTCCCCACTCCAGGGGAAGGTTACTGCAAAATTCCCATTTCCTCCTGATCAGCTGAGATTTGGAAGGCAGAGAATAGATGGGGGCAGGGCCAGTCAGAATTTTTACTACCAGTTCTCCAAACTACTCAAAATTTCCACTACCGGTTCTCCAGAACTGGTCAGAACCTGCTGAAACCCACTTCTGATTCTACCCTGTTTTCCCCAAAATAAGGCATCCCCTGATAATAAGCCCAATTGGGCTTTTGAGCGCATGGTAATAAGGCCAAGTGGTTATTTCAGGGTTCAAAAAAAATATAAGACAGGGTCTTATTTTCGGGGAAACACAGAATATTTTGGATTGTATATTTACTCTTTGCCTGTCTAAATCTATTCATCTAATTTGAATGCTTTTATTTTTCTGTGGCTTAGAAATTTCACTAAATTAATACATTTTAAGAATATCAGAATTCCTTTAAATGCCTTTAAGTAGAAGAAATAACTACTAACATGTTATAATGATTTTCACAATAGTTACATATGTTTTTCATACCCTTGAATTTACATGAACTCCATTTAGTACATGCAATTTTTGGCTGTCTGGAATTGTCCTTTTATATTGTCCTTTTTTTATATCACATACAAAATTTTTAAATGATGATCTTTGTGCAATACAGAAAGTGGAAACTATAGTGTTAATACTAAAAGTTTTTGCACAACGTAATGCATGTTTTGTTTTATTTTAGGTTCACTATTTCTTGTTAAGCCACTGACCTATCAGTTCAGTAACCCAGAGATCCGTCTCCTTGTAGAAGCTATCGACCATGGAAAGCCACCTTTGACTGCTATGACTTCTGTTACAGTGCAGATACAAGCTATGAATACTTACATTCCTCTGTTTACAATGGCAATCTATAATTTTACTATAAGTGAAAATACTTCAGTTGGAGAGAACTTGTTTACATTTTCAGTTAATGACCAAGGTAGAAATCATCAAGGCACCAATGTTGTGTATTCCATCATTGGTGGCAATAACGATAGTAAATTCTATATGAAAAAGCTTTTATTTGGGCCAGAATATTCAGATCAAACTATTGGAAATCTTGTTTTGAGAAGCACCCTAGATCGAGAGAAATGTTCCTCTTATAAGCTGTTAATTCTTGCATCTGATCATAGAGCTGCTCATCTAAATTCCACTGCTACCGTGTCAATTACTATTTTAGATGTTAATGACAATCCACCTGTATTTACAAGTTTGGAATATCATGTTCGTGTCAGGGAAGATTTTCCAGTTGGTAATTACATTACTTCAGTGTCAGCGTATGATTATGATGCTGGAACTAATGCAGATATCACTTATAATATAGCCTCTGGAAATGATAACGGGCACTTCCAACTAGAAAGTAAAACTGGCTCAATACATCTCATCAGAGCTCTAGATTATGAGGATGCTACGGAATTCAATTTGACTGTTCAAGCTTCTGATGGAGGAATAGTTCTTAAAAACGTGGCTTTTGCTGTTGTTTTTATCAGTGTCCTTGATGCTAATGATTATGTCCCCGTATTTGTTTTTCCAAACCTCGAGTGTGGTATACCTGAAAATATGCCTGCTTTTTCCTCTGTTTGCACAATTTCTGCACTAGATTTTGATACTGGCCCTTGTGGTTATCTTTCCTACTCTATCCAGTCATCTTGCTTGTCTACTCATGGGAATGTTGGAGATCATAACCTGTTTATAATAGATTCTTTGTCTGGAAATATCCGCACCAAACAGGTGCTTGACTTTGAACGTCAGAGTAAGTACTGTTTCGTTGCACAGGCGAAAGATAAAAGCAATTCCACAGCTACTGTTACTGTTCAGATTAATGTTGAAGGATTGGATGAATTTGACCCTGTGTTCAACCAAGATGAATATTTCTTTTATTTTCCCGAGAAGAATGAAGCAGGGCAGTTGATTGGCGATGTAAAAGCATCAGACTGTGATGGTGGATTGGATGGTGTCATTTATTATACTTTGTTAGAACAATCTTCCTTCTTTTCGGTGAACTGTAGCAGTGGGTCTGTTTATTTGGCTAGATCTTTTCACAAAAAAAGAAGCAGCATGGAGAAGAAAGATGGCGCGTTTGAACTTCTAATAAAAGCTCATAGTCCAAAGCAGGACTCAAAATCCAGCACCTGCACAGTTCTGGTAAACATTTCTAATAGCCCTGAGAGCTATCACACACTGCCAGCAGCTAACCTGTCTGTTAACATTGCCATCTCTATTATAATACTTTTGTTTTTAGCCATCTGCCTTGCTGTGCTTATTGGTAGATATATACTAAAAGATACCCGCAGGTGTAGCCTGAAGAAAGAGTTGCCATGTCCCTCAGTTATAGATCTAAATATGCATAGACAAAAAACTTCATCTAAACATTTCCAAGAACCCCAAATCTATGGAACAACTATTCTTCCTTTAGGGAGCATAGCTGATTGGCTAAGTTTGATTGGCACTATGGATAAAAGAAATATTGATAGTGTTTGTGTACAATCCAACTCACATAGCCATGGATCAATGGAAGAGGAAATTGGAGAAAATGTGGAACTAAAAAAGGTCAATGAACATCCTTATAGGAAGGGTACTAGATCTGCTTTAAGTGACAGATGCTCATTTAAAACAGATTCAGGAATTCCAAGGAATTCTGATCAGTTTTCATGTCAGTCTGGAGAAAATAAGATGATGTCCATTTCTGAAAGCACAGAGGCCCTCCATTACTTCAGAGAATTACTCTGCAACAAAATGTTGTCCCATACACTTGCAAAAGTGACAGTTAAAGAAATTGAGATAATGACAGATCTCACAATGGAATGTATAGTAGACCCTGATAGCAAGGATCTTGTTACCCCAGTAGACTCTGTTAAAGATCTTGGAGAGAATTATAACTGGAATTGTTTGCTGAACTGGGAGCCCAGTTTTGAGCCTCTTGCTTCTGTGTTCAGTGACATTGCAGAATTGCAAGATGAAAGTATTGAAATGCATAATTTTCCTAAAGGGGACAAATCTTTCATTTTTCCTCCTCCTTTGCTTACTTCTACAGCTCAACCTGATTTAAAGTCATTTTTCTCACAACTGCCAACTTCATTGCCAGATGTATTTTAAAAATATCCCCATTCATCTGATATCCATCATTTGAAATCTCCTTCAGCACTTTTTTCACTTTTCACCAAAGAGCCAGGGTGGCACAGTAGGCTACAGTACTGTAGGATACTTCTGCTGACTGCTGGCTGCCTGCAATTTGGCAGTTCGAATCTCACCAAGCTCAAGGTTGACTCAGCCTTCCATCCTTCTGAGGTTGGTAAAATGAGGTCCCAGATTGTTGGGGGCAATATGCTGACTCTGTAAACTGTTTAGAGAGAGCTGTAAAGCACTGTGAAGCGGTATATAAGTTTTAATGCTATTGCTATTGCTATTCCCTATCTCTGCTGACAATGCAGACACCTACAACATCTCCAGTTGCCTCGTATCTTAATCTGAAGGGAATGAGTTCCAGTTGGTCAGCATGCGAACTTTCAACAGCAGAAGAAATTTAAGAACCTGTGCAGATAACTTATCATTGGTTTCAAATATAAAACAGACATTTGGCATTCTGATCATATGCTATAAAACACAGCATGCTATATCATAAAGCTGTAAATGTTTTATTTTCATAAATTAGAAATTATTTAGCCAAGCTTATTTCCATAAATAATTGTCCACAACATATACTATCAACTTGTCAGATTCTACCAGGAATAGTCCTATCTCTTTTCTCCTTTGAGATCCCTGTCTCGGGGAAATCCAGTGAAAATTACTTTTACATGATGTTCATTCTGAAACTCAAGATGGGTGTTGCTAAAGATGTGTTCATTCAGTGGAGTCATGGTACACTAGAATCAAACAGATCTCTCATGGTCTTGCCAATTGAACAGAGATTATACTAATTTTATGCCTAATCAGGGGTGGGTTGTACTTACCTTTAGTACTGGTTCGCAATGGGGCTGCGTGCTCATGCTCACTTCACATGCGCAGAAGCTTCCTGATGATGGGGTCAGTGAGCGAAGCCTCCCGCCAGTTTTACTACCAGTTCTTGTGAACCGGTCCGAACTGGGGGCAACCCACCACTGTGCCTAATCAAATTACTCTGAGTCAAGCATACTTCAGTTTAGGGGGGAAATGGTGCTCCAGTATATAATATTCAATCCGTATCAGCACTGGCTAGGACTGATGATGTTACCTAGTTTGGGTAATGAAATGTTCTGCAAGGAAACAAGCAAGCCCAGAGAGCACCAAGGACTCCATAGGTCAACCCTAAGCTACAAAAATTCTCTTTTATGAATTCATATAGATGTACATTTGCATATCCACATGATAGAGGTAGTATATTTATAGTGACAAAAACCTTCTTTTTACCAGTTTTACAGGGGTTTTCTTTTTTGCAATGAGAGATTGTCTCTGCATCTTCATCATAATCACTGTTCATGAAATTATGATAAGTTTGAATTGGTATTGGATGACAAAGAGGTCCTTGAAACGTTCACTTCTTCGGTGCATATCTAGAATAATCGTGGTGCAAAATATCACTGATTCTACGGACTCAGATTCTATGGACTGGTTGATAATTCTGAACAATTCGAAACACAAAATATATTGATTCTGTGATTCTGTGACTCCTGCAAAGGTAAGGATTAAAATATAGAGTATGCGGGAAAGTGTATTCAGAATGGGGGTTATTTTCCTGACTCGCTGCTCAGACAATCCTACTCATGGGTAACAACTCCTGTGATTGGATTTACTGAGTGCTCATCATAATTTTCTTGCTGCCTTAGTCCCGCCCCTTGGCTTTTGCTGTCAGTCTTTTTTACTCAGTGACTTGGAGCAGACTGAGTGCTTATCTCTAGATATTAAATTAAAGATTTAGTAGCGTTTCTTGCTTTTTTTAGTGAATTTTAAGTGATTATAGCAATTTAGACTGGGAAGCTTCAGTCTTTGTTTTTTTCGCTGCTGCGCCGCTGTTCCGCTCTGAAAAACAGCTGAGAGGCGCGGCTAGCGTTTTTTCTCTCTCAGCACTGTTTATTTTTTACTGAAAAGTGCTGCTGAGTTTCTGAGGGAGAAGGAGAGCTGCGCAACGAGGGATTTCGGTTGTGCTGTGGTTCGAGCTGCTGCTACGAGCCGGCAGGACTGAATTGAGCGCCATTTGACAGCTGAGAGGCGCGCTTCATAGCTTCGCCCAGCTGAGAGGCGCGTTGTTTTTCAAAAAATTTAAATAAATCAAACTAGTGCCGCGAGTGGAGGAGCTGGTTCCCTGGCGTGCTGGTATAACCGCCCCCACCTACACAGCTTCTCCAAAAAAATTTTATTTAGGGGGCTCCAGGGTTACTGCCTGTCAGTGGCATACTCTGATGTAAAAGACAGTTTATGGCAGTTAAACCTTCCCACCATTTTCAGAAGCCGTTTCAACGGCTGAGGCCGTAGAGCCTCAACTTGACAGTTGGTTAGCCGATTGCCTTAGTCAAGGTTTCCCGGCTTATGTAAATATTGTTTTCATAACAAATTAATAATTTATGTGCATAGTCGATACCTGTGGGATTTTCGGCTTGTGAAACCATTTTAATATTAACTGTTTTTCCTCCCTCAGACTGCAGTATATTAGAGCTGTCTCCCTGCTTTCTCCAGCTGGCAACCATTGATCTGCCAAAGGGAAGTGTAATATTAATTTGATATTTAATACAAGTTTAAATTGATTAATTAATTAATTAATTATTAATTAAATAAAATTTTTTTTATAAAACATCTAATTTCAACAAATCAATAATATATATATATATAGAATTCATTATGGCAGACTCTCCCCTGTCATCAGATATCGAGCAGGAGGTCTCTCCTGTTAGAAATCCTTCCCCTAAACCTGCGGGGAAAAGGAAGGCTAAAACCAAGGGTGTTTCCAAACCTGGTCCCAATTCTACTAGCCAACAAAGTGGACCTATGGATAAGAACGCCTTAAGGCGCCATAATGCATTGGAGAAACAATTCAATAAGGCTCAGGCAGCCAATCTAGTAACTGAGGCGCCTATGCCACAGGTGGAAGGATTGGCAGTACAGCCACATAGCCAATTTATTTCGCAACCTCAAGATCCTAACGTACCTTGGCCTCAAGGGGATATTATTCTCTTACCACAGGGTCAGACTGTTGGTTGTTTACAGAAAGAATCTATATTGCAGGGATCTGCCTCTCTGCCTGCTACTTCTGCAGTTCCTCAAGTTGTGCCACCCTTCGGGTCGGCCGCTTTTCAAGGTGTTGGGGTTCCTAATCCTATACCAAATTTGGATTTGCAGTCTATGTTTTCCCAAGCATTGGCTAGTATATTTCAGGCAGGTTTACACCAACAGGCCCTCCTGACAAATTCTGCAGGCCCATCCTGTTCCATTCCAACTGCTCCTAAGGTTCAACCTTTTTCTAATCAATCACAAATACACTCTCAAGTTTCATTACAAGACGAGGAAGTCCTCGATGAATTTGAACTGTTTGAAGATGAGGAGGAGCTGCAGGATAAACCTGCTTTTCCAGGCCGTTTCAGACCGGCCCTTTTTAAGTCTCTGTTACATAAGGCGAAGGTAGCAACTAACATGGGCAAAGTCCTTGACCCGACTTCTTCATCACGAGATCAACTTAATCCCAATGATTCATTGTTTAAGGTTCCTCAACAGGACATTGACTTTGTACCATGCCCGGACCTATTCTCCCAGGTGATTCAGCAGCCATGGGAACAGCCAGGGTCTATTGCTGGGCCGTCAAAACACGACAAGTCAATGTATTGTGCTTCACCTGAACTAGAGGCTATACTGCAATTACCTGCAGTGGATGAGCCCGTTTCTAGTCTCACCTCCTCTTCTGTGTTAGCTGGCGAGGTAGGAGATGGACTTAAGATGGAAGATAAAAGAGCAGAGATGTCCCACAGGAAAACTCATCAAGCTGCGGCTTGGGCCATACGGGCCGCTACATCCGCCTCCTATTTCAATAGGACTTCCCTTATTTGGCTACGCCAGCTATGTGATAGACTGCCAGCTGAGCAGGCTAGGATGCACCAGGATGTGACTAAACTTATCGTGGCTGCTGAGTATTCTGCGGACGCTTCTTTGAACGCAGCAAAATTTGCATCTAGAGCTCTGGTGTCAACTGTTGTCTCTCGCCGCCTCTTATGGCTCCGCCATTGGCGGGCTGACTTAAAATCTAAATGGAGGCTTACTACAGCTCCTTACAAGTCATCTGCACTTTTTGGACAGGCTTTAGAACCAGTCCTCATTGAAGGTAGAGACAAGCGGAAAGTACTTCCCACATCGTACAGAAGGCCAGACAGGCGTTACACTCCTTATGGGAGGCCACCCTTTCGTGCTAGCCCAGGACCCAGCAGTTGGAAGACTGACAGCAAAAGCCAAGGGGTGGGACTAAGGCAGCAAGAAAATTATGATGAGCACTCAGTAAATCCAATCACAGGAGTTGTTACCCATGAGTAGGATTGTCTTCGCAGCGAGCATAAAAAGGACGTTCACAGGTAGGACAATGTCCCTTTTGCCTTTCTTTGAGAGGAGTCTCCATTCAAGATCTTCTGAGATCATCTGTGAGGCATTCAGGGGTTATTCAGGTAACCCTTGCAACTGTAACTTGAGAATAGTCTAAAGAAGGGTGTCAAACTAGCAGCTTGTGGGCCGGATGCATCACATGCAGGCCACGCCACCCCAGCTGTCATGTGATGGCAACGTGTTGCCATGAGTTTGACACCCACGTTATAAAGAAATCTGCAGGGAGGCATTTGAGTGCAGCCAGGACTTCCCAGTTCTTGCTTACAGAATGGACTCCTGCTTATGGTTTTTGGCTTTATGGACCCCCCCCCCCCATGGCATCCTGCTGCACAAGCAGTTTGGGGCAGTGGTGGGTTGCTCCCGGTTCGGCTGAGCCAGTAGCGATGATGCTATTACATCACCGAACCGGTTCTCTTTCTTCGGGAGCTGGGCCCTCCCGAAGATGATAACATTATTCATTATTCATATATTCGTTATTTTTTATCATATGCATTATCACTATGCTCTTTTTTTTACTAGCATATATTGGAAAGGTTAAATTTTAAAATACATATAAATAATATCACAGTCTCATGCTCAAGGTTTTCTATTAATGCTTATATATGCAGTTTACATTGAGACTTAGTCAAAGATTCTATGTGAATACAGATTAGAAAATACAGAATGAGAATACAGAAAATCTCATTGAAGCATTTTGTTTAAGTTACATTAGTCAAGAGTTGACTTAATTCATGGCCTGTTTGTTTCTCACAATGCTATCTAATTACTAAAACTCTTGTGTTGCTATTATGCCACATAAGCAGCAGTAGCTTTAACAAGTTCCTACAATGGTAGACAAATAAGTCTACAGTAATAACAGTCTACAAGAAGGCTAAGCTTTGTGCTTTTGTTAACCCTTGTCTCTCTATTTCTGGCCTGGTACTATAATACAAAATGTATATTGTCCCCTAGTTCTTAATGAGCTGTGGATTTATGTTGACTTATCATTGCTATAGATGGAATCAATACATGGAATCCTCTTTAGAGTTTCGTTGACAAACTGCTGCCTTCCAGATGGCTTACACAAATCCCCATTAGCCTCAGCATGCAACACAGCATGTCATTGTCTAAGCTAAAGTATCTGGAGAGCACCAGGTTGTCTATCAACTTTAGGGAATATGGGTAAAACCTGACACAGCTAGGTTAAAAATTCAACATCAGTTTTGATTCGTTTTTCAGGCAACACTGAAAAATGTTATGGACTATAGTTGCCCAGAGTATGTTTAGACTCGTATAGACTGGTGACATAAAATATATATATTTATTTAGCTTTCTACTAACATACCAAAATAGCTGCTTTTACTGTTACCAACAAACCTTGTACCTTTTCCAATAATAGCTGTAAGCTGATTCCCTTTTGTAGACATACTTACACTATGCCATGCTTAAGATAATCAGGTTTAAGAAACGTTCAATTAAATATTTTGTTACATTTTTCTTTTTAATATATATATATTTACTAATCATCTGTCCAAAACTGTGAAATATATTAAGCAGATGTAGTTCTGTCTCGTGTGTAGCTGAACATTGAAAAGTGAATATATACAGCAAGAGACTGCTATAAATCATAAGACGGCTCTTTTCACCTGATTTTTTTATTTGTTGTGTAAACAATGTAATTCATTTATTTTATTGTAAATTTACTTTTCACTTGCTTCAAATAGTCTATTCTCTGAATGGTATGGAAAAGTAAATTAAGTCCCAAGTGTAAAATGTATAAAATAAGGTTGTTTTATTTTCATGGAACTTGAACTGATATAAGAATACCAAATCATTATTTTGATCTAATAAGGACAAAAAGCAATGTATAAAACAGAGTACAGACAAAATGGAAGCAAGAATCGATGCAAGGAAGGAAAGGTAGAAGTATAGTGAATGATGTTGGTATAAATTTAATAAATATTTGATTTTATTTTGATTACTATTCCCTACCTCTTGTCTATGCTATGTATTTTCAAATTTTAAATTAAATTTCATAATAAAAATACAAGTGAAAATAAAGATATACACCATTGTATGAAATTGATCATCTTGCAGAACAATAGCTTGACTGGTATATACATTATGTGTACAAAGAACTGAATTAATCAAGGAAATTTTGTACCACTCATAATTTTTCCAACACAAATTTCTCCTACTTCTCTTTTGAAGAATATTATGTCAAAATCATACTTGACAATAAGCTTTACTGAATATAGATGGATTCATTCCAAGTGAACATTTTGACTTTTGTTATATATCATACATAAAATAGCAATAGATGTGGAAGGGACAGAAAGTTTTAACCTCTGCTGCTCATGTGTACCACACAATAATAAAAACTGGACATAGCTATTTATGCACTGATGAAAATACCAGACAGCATTGATAACTTACCGGCCAACTTGACAGAGTCAGTCTGAGGCAAATTCTTCCTTAACTTTCAGATAACCAAATGAAGTTCTCTGGTAATTATATTATTGAGTTCTAATACAGATTTTTTTTAACACTGACACACATCTGTAGCGATAAGATCTTTCATAAAGCAGAAAAATCTATTAAATGCTCATATTTGGCTAGAACCTTTCCCCAAAGAAACTCAAGAATATAAAATGAAATATTCCTGTGGCTTGAAGCACCTCTGCCAGAATAAATAAGTTTATTGTAACAGCAGTTTCATTAAACCGACATACTGCACCTGGGAGAATCAAAGTATCTGTTAATATAATTGGCAAAACTAAACTGATTCCCTGCAATGCAGTGAATATGAAACAGAAAGGAATATTTATTTATTTATTTAATTGTTTTGTCAACTAGTACAAGAAAACAAGTATCAGTATAGACATAGACATGGGCACATGAAAAAATGGCACAAATAAATGGATATAAATGAGCAAAACATAGCCATAAACACATAAAATGAGTACATATAAATGGGGACAGTAGAACAGGGATGGTAGGCACACTGGTGTGCTTATGCATGCCCCCTTAGGGATCTCTTAATGTAAGAGGTCCCTATGAAACATGTAAAGTCCACGGTAGATAGTTTAAGGTAAAAGGTATGGCGGTTAGAGAAACTCACAACAGGATCAGGTAAAGTATTCCAGACATTTAGTACTCTTGCTGAAATCGTATTTTCTGCAATCAAGATTAGAATGGATTACATTTAGTGTGCATCTATTGATAGCCCTTGTGTTATTGCGGTTGAAGTTAAAGTAGTCATTAACAGGTAGGATGTTATGGTAGATAATCTTGTGTACTAGGTTTAGATCGTAACATAGACGGCGTAGTTCAAGGTTATCCAGGCCTAAAATTTCAAGTCTGGTGGTATAAGGAATTTTATTGCGAGCAGAGGAGTTCAGTACTCTTCTTGTAAAATACTTCTGGGCCCTCTTTAATGTATTAATGTCCATTAATATTAATGTATTAATATGTTGCACAAGGACAGATTCCAAGGATATAGAATCTATACAGTATGCATACCGTAGTATACATCTGACAGGGACATTTTCTTATAACTAAACCAAGAGAATCAAGGTTTATTTCTTGGAGGATATGGAAGATTGTGGGCCACTTAGAATCAGATCCTCAACAAAGCATGGTGATTGTAAAATAAAATATATTTTTTTAAACTACTACAAATAGATATATGTAATAGAGACATTATTATGTACTTACTTTAGGCTCTTTTGCGCCTAAATTTAAATATAATAATCAGAATATTAAAAACAAATCTGATTTTTCGTGATAATTGAGAGAATGAATGAAAACTAAGGTGACAAACACCATTGGTTTCTTGGCCTGTGAATGAAGTTTCAAGAGATGGGCTCTATTCTTGTGTATAGGGTTGTGCAGTACAAGTAACAGCCATACAGACATCTTCACACTTAGTCAACTTAAGCAAGTTTTACTTTCCAGATTTGTTGTCCAGTATTACTACGCAGAAAATATTTTCTTCATGCATAATTAGGAAATTACATCCTTTTCTTACTTCCAGTAATTTGATCCTTGCTTTTATAGATGTCAGACTTTGTTTATCTTGCTTCCAACTCCCCCATTTCCTTTTCTGTCTCTCTTCATCTGTCATTCAGCTGTCTTTTTTAGCTGATGCCGCAAAGGTAATTTTCCTCTTATTATTATAATCTTTAACTAAATCCCATGCACTCAGAGCAAAACTTATTTTTTCTGGAAAGCTTATCAGTTCTCGATAATATGAGTATTTCTTTCCTAAATTCCATTCATCAACATCTTTTCATTTGTATAATAATTTATTACTAATGTAAAGGCACATATGGAAATAATATACTTTAAATAAAAGTTTGAGTATATAACTGTCTACTACTATTTAAAGTTAAATTACATGTGATGACAAATCTACAAGAAAGGATTTGTTTTTAAAATTATTTTTCTTTTACTTTGAAGATTTCTTTGCTTTCACATCTACAGTTTTCTAAAGCATGGAATAAATTATAAAACACAATATATACAATGAAACACTACATTAAATCCTTCGAAATAAAAAAATACAAATAAATAGATCAATGCAAAAACAAACAAAAAAAACCCCAACCCATAAGTACAAGCTTAAATAAGTCATTTCAGGAATGCACAACACTTTGTGTTCCATTCACAAATGGTTCTGATGTTGCATGGAACATGTTTTTCTCTCCTGAGTCATAATATTTGCCAGATTCTGTCATGCCATAAACCATTTTTTGTTTTGGAAAACTTATTTGTAGCAAAAATATTACAGTATCCTTAGATTGTCTGGACCATCCCCACCCGCTGATCTCGCTGCTGTGATTTGGCGAGATTCGGCCATGAATGTGTGAATGGGTTTTAATTGTTTTTATGGTTTAAATTTTAATGTTTTATATATGGTTTTTTAATGCATTGTAAGCCGCCTTGAATCTTTGGAGAAAGGCGGCATACAAGTTGAACAAATAAATAAATCTTAGATTGTTTGGAATATTTCCAGATGAAAACTAGAACTTGAGTCTCCATGACCTGAACACCATTTTGTATTCAACTGAAGCACAAGCTGAATAAAATCTAGTAACAGAAAGAATAAATCAGAGTAAAAAAAGTTTTCAGGATCTACCGTATTTAAAATCCAATAGGCAGGGAATTTCACTGAAATGTAATTGTATTGTATTAGTAGTGTCAATTATAGTTGCTAAAACACTATATATGAGTGCAAATAGTATATCAATTTATTTAGCCCAACTCAAATAGGGCTGTAAATGTTAAAACCACTTTTTGATACCACTATACAATTGATAATGTTGGAATGATAAGAACCTCTGGGTAGCAACATTTTGTATTAATTTCAACTTGAGGTCTGTTTGCAGAATAATGTGGAACACAGTCAAACTATACATCAGCCAAACTATAGTTCAGCCAAACTATAATCTGTAATTTAAAAAAAGGTTAATTGACCCAGGAAATTACAGCTGGGCATCAGCCTAAATTGCTAGGCTAGTGATAAATTGTTTGATTAGGAATGGGAAGACCCATTTTGTTCACTTATCCAGAGTGACTGGAGCTCCCCAGGTGACAGTGAGTCCTCATTCTCATTCATACAATTTACCTCAGCAATTGTGGGGAAAAATAGAGATATTATGTGAGCCATCTTAAGTTTGTAAACAAGATATTTATTTTATTTATGTATTTATTAAGAAACTTGCTATGATATCTGTAGGAGGTTGGCATCCACCCCTTTCCTGGAAGAGTGAAATATTTTAGGAAATATTAAAAAGGCAGAATATTATGTTCCCCTGGTTGAGAAATGGAGAAGCATGTTTTCAAAGACAGAGCAGCTCCCACCTTCGTGTCCCCACCCTTTCATTAATGGGCCAGAGGCAGAAACTCAATCTTTGTCAATGGATCTCATCTGCAAGGCAATAGGCCCCATCTAGCAACCAAAACTCACCACATGTGACGATCAGCCAGCAAGGCTAGCTAAGACCCACACCCCCTGGGAGCCTGACAACCAATCAGGATACTCTTTCGGGGCCCCAGGAAATGCAAAGCCAGGGAGAGCATAAAAACCCGAGGATTTACTGTATCTGCCCCTTTTTTTCTGTTCAGGAACTCAAGCCATGTGATCCTGTCCACCATTAAACCATCTTTCCAAGCAGTCTACATGTTTCCAGTGTCTTTTTCCCCGCTTGGAGCAGAACCCAGAAGGATGTTTCTTCCTACAATTTCCAACTCATATGACTTCAGGTGGCTTACTGAAGGATATATATTAAATAATAAGTTATGAAAAATATTGTTGCTCATGCATTACATAACAACTTTCTTGGAACTTTCTAAATTTTGAATACATTTGGTTTGTGCTGTGACATCCCTTGTTTTAAAATTCTTCCTTCATACAGCCCACACATTATAATAAATCATAAATTCCTGATTTGTGTTTGTTGCAAATCTCACCAAATTCATTCAAATATTATGTCTTTTTGAAATTAATGAATCCAAGCCCTCATACTTCGTGTGTACGGATTACATTTATAAACTTGGGCTGCTGGTTTGAGTTCCAAGCTTGGCAATTTGGTTGCAAAGGTTTCATCACCATTAGAGGAGACAACACCAGTTCGTTTTGAATATCCCTTCAACATTTATTTATTTATTTATTGAATTTCTATACCGCCCTTCTCCCGAAGGACTCAAGGCGGTGAACAGAATAGGATTTCATATACATATAATAATTTTTTATTATAAACAGTAAGGAATAAATTGAGTAAATATTAATGTTTAGTGAGGATTGCTGGTTGGAATGTTAACAATTGGCCTGATCTGCATGATGCTACTTACTGATCTGTTTATTTTAATGAAATCCTGAAGACTAATTTATGGCTTTACAACCTAATATGATATTAAGTGGACTTGATTTATCTGTTTATTTCTTCTGGAGCTTTTTTTTGAGTTGTGAAAGTGATAAAGAAGCATTATTACATTTAATGTGGCGTGCTAAAAGTAAAAAGCTGCTCATGAGTCAGCTGTTTTTATCTCGCAATTCTTCCCTCTTGACAATTATATCTGCAACTTTCCTTAACCGCATCCAGACTGCTGCTGATTTGGATCCAGAGATGTATTGGGGGGAGATATATTCCAGGAATTGTGAACAACAGCTAGCAGAGGATATTGTGTAATGTATGTTGCAAAAAAAAAATGAGCAATGCTTTTTACATTGTAAAGTAGTTGTATAATACTTTGTGCACAGTACTATACTATACAACTACTTTACATTGTAAAGTCGTTGTATAATTGTGCAAAATCCTGTTTTTATATATATATATATATATATATATATATATATATATATATATATATATATATATGTATATATATGTATATATATATATATATATATATATATATATATATATATATATATATATATATATACAGGATAGAAATATCTAATAAATAATAATAATAATAAAGGTTGGACATGACTGTTCAGAATTACCAATGCTTATGCTCTTCAAAAAAAGAAGTCGGTAAACAGCATCATTCTCACTTACTAGAATCGGTCAAGAAAATGTAACATAATTTAGCTTACTTCTTTGTTATTAAGCAGCATAACAGTGCAGTTGAATAATGAAATTAATTTTCTTAGCTTCCTTACATAACTTGGAAATCGGACAGCTTTCTTTTAAGACACTGCAGGGTAGAGAGAATAACAAAATGACTATGTGTAAATTAATTTCACTTTACTATATGTGTAGGAACAAAGTATTGTGTATTCTCTGTGCCTACTGATGTGGTCCACCAGCAGCCTGCAGAGCTGGCAGCGGAGTCGGACGGCGTTGAGGCTGAGGAAGAACATGGGCCAGTCCTGGAGACTGGGTAAGGCCCGGATGAAGGCTCTGTGTCGGAGGCAGAGATGGGGCCAGGGCCATCAGGGAGTGATGCACGAACTTCGGAGTCTCCAATGGCTTACAGCAGAGAGGCAGAAGAACAGGAGGAGCCTGTTCCTAGTGCACGTATGAGAAGAGCTGCCAGAAGGCAGGAGCAGCTAAAGCAGAGAGGATGACTCGGGAGTAGCGCCAAGAGATGATTGGCCCCTCCCATAAGGCTTAAAAGACCAGCAACAGCTCTTGGCCTCTTTGCCGGAAAACAACTGTTTTTAATTTTTAATTAATTAAATTTAATTTATATTCCGCTCTTCTCTGGAGACTCAGGGTGGCTTACAATGCATTAAGCAATAGCCTTCATATTTTTGTATAGACCTGCTTAGTAGGGCTTTCACCCCCCGCCCCAAGCGGTGTTCCATTGAGAGATTTGGTTCGTGTTTGGATTTATTTATTTCTTGTCAGCGTCTTCTTTCCTGAACTGTTGCCAAGAAAAGTCTTTGGCAGTTTGCCTAATTATCCCAAGGTCAGAGATAAACTGAAGAATGGTGTTTTGAGAACTTTGCTTTCATTTAATTTGGAATAAGTTGAGAATGTGTTAATTCTCAGCTGTTTTAATAAAATCTTTGTTTTTTGGAACAGTTTTGTATTTAATACTAACTACGTGGGTCTGGGTCACAACACCTACTGCCCTGTTTTTAGATTACTGAACTGTTTTCCTTTGCTTACATTTCTTATATTTGGGGATCATACTGTTGGAATATAATGATATATAGTAAATATATATTATATAATAAATTTCCTGCCCCAATACGTATTTTTTTCACTCATAATTTTAAGTAGGTTGCTTCAATGTATATTCCCATGCTAGTCCAAAAAATGTGAGTGCAGTATTGTTTTAATTTACAGGGTTGTTTTTTTTAAAAAATGAAATTGATTTCTATGTGGATTTGTGTGATTGCTTCGTGACCTGATCTTCTTTCCAAGGTTACATTCTATCTATTTGTTTTTGCTATTTCCTTGAAAAAACTAGCTAAACTATTTTCCAGAGCAGCTTAGAAATCAGGCATAAGCCGGGATGGCATTCTACCGATTCAGACTGGTTCGGGCGAACCTATAGCTCCGATGATCAGCTGGGAGCAAAACAATTCGCTCTGACGATCAGGTGGGCCCACCTGCCCACCCCTGCACTTTATTGACCTATATCTTCTCAGCTGATTCACATGGCAGAGCAGATTGCCATGCCTCAGCTGTGTTACTCCTCAGCAGCAATGCGGAAGGTAAGTTTTTGTAAAACTGTGCACGCGCATGCAGTGTGTGTCAGGCATGTCTGCATGCAAAGAGCGCACAATCACCAAACCGGTTGTTAAACCAGCAGGATCCCACCGCCAAGCATAAGGTATGAAAGACATCACACATAAAGAAAATGAGGTAGCTTACTTAACTGGAACCTTTGATTCAAAGTTTGACAAATTATTATCATGAAATAGGTAGGGTCGTGGTCACAATTTAGTAAGAACTATACCAGCTGATAGTAAGGGGCAATTGAAACTGCCTACCTCTTTTTCCAGTTTAAAACCTGTTATGGCAACATCTAATATTTTGGATAATAGTGGCATAAGCAATTCATCAATGTGGTTAATACTGTGTCATTGTAATACATTTTATTTAACTGGAACTAGCAAGAGAGAGCTAGTCCTTATCCTACAGATCTTTTGAAACATCTGAGCAACCATTGACAGCTGATACCATTAGCTTCTCACCAGCCCCAACAAAGTGAATGCTTATTTTTCTGCCAAGCGAAGTCAATGAAGAAGCCAGATTCACTTAACAGCTGCGTTACTAATTTAATAACTGCAGTGAATCATTGAATAACTGTGGCAAGAAAGGTCAAAATATAAAACTCATTTAACAACTGTGTCACTTAGCAACAGAAATTTTGGGCTCAATCGTGGTCATAAGTTGAGGACTATTTGTATGGTACTTTCAGGTGAATGGATACATAGATGTGATAATTGGGCAATATGACTGTCTGGCTTTGCTTTGCTCTGCTTTATCTAATCTGGTAGTTTTCCAAATTCTTCGCACAAATCCCAAATAATAAAAATTATTTGGGATTGGGTATGTTGTTAGATTATACAGCGTACATCCTATCACTTTTGATAGCAAGAGTTGAAATCTTGGAAAATATTTTGACCTGCCAAATATACGTGTTTGGCATACAGCAGATAGATTGTTATATCTTGTAGAGATCTTGTTTTTGTTGTCGTTAGTTGCAAAGTCATGTCCAACCCATCGTGACCCCATGGACAATGTTCTGCCAGGCCTTCCTGTCCTCTACCATCCTCTGGAGTCCGTTTAAGCTCACGCCTACTGCTTCAGTGACTCCATCCAGCCACCTCGTTCTCTATTATCCCCTTCTTCTTTTGCCCTCAATCTTTCCCAGCATTAGGCTCTTCTCCAGTGAGTCCTTCCTTCCCAAGTATTTGAGTCTCATCTTCAAGATGAGACTTCTAAAGAGCAGTCCTTCTAAAGAGCAGTCAGGGTAGATCCCCTGTAGGACTGACTAGTTTGATCACCTTGCAGTCCAAGGATCTCACAGGAGAGATCTTAGGTTTGAGGAACTGTTCATTTCCCATTAAAAAAAAGTTGTTCTACCGGACTGTGATAATTATATGTGACCTGGAGAAGTAAGAGAGAAAAGAAGTGGTATTTGCCCTAAGTACTATATTGAGGGAAAATAAATAAATATCTTCAAGTCTCGCTCCATATTTTTTTTCCTTTAACCTTTAAGGTATTTCACAGTTCTTTATTAGCTTCTACAACTGGTTAAAATATTTATAAGAAATAAAATTTTGAACATTATGTAACTTCTTGATTGCCAGGGCTGATTCCAGGTTAATTCAGCTCTTTTCAAAAAAATTAAGTCTGGCCCTGTGTGTAGGTTTTTAGTCAATTATACAATGCGTTCCTAGCAGTAATTATTGACTAATAGAACAGAGAAGCATGTATATATAAAAAGGAGATTGTATATCCAGTTTTTCTTTCATCAGTGACTTCCTAAGACTAATTGCCAGAGGCAAGCAATTGATTCAGAAATGTGGATTTGATCTTAGTACAGAGAAGTGCTTGCATATCTTAAGTAAGCATCCCTAATATTAAGAAAATTGCTTTATTTACCAAAAGGATCCCACTTAGCCACACAGTTTTTTGCTACTCTGTTTTGTGCATCTTAATACAACAAAATGATTCCTGAGTGTTACTGGGAAAAAAATGAAGTTTTTGCAAAACATTTTACCCATCAAATTGAAACACTATGTTAGTTGTCTGTTTCTAATCTGTATTGTCCGTGAAACCAATGCATTGTATTATCTTGATTTTCATGCTCTTTGTCCCCATTACACGAAAGAGTCTGCCTCAATGGCAGATTATTTGCTCACATTGTTTATACGACTTCACATTTAGCAGGCCGTTGAATCTTTGTCAAGAAGCACATACTCAGAAATTCATTTCTGGCAAAGTTTCTTGTTGGCAGCAAACATGAGGATGCAAGTTCTAAGATTTCTATCCTGTTAACATCAATGTTTTGCGTGTATCAGTCTATCTTAAATCAGAGAAATATTTAATCTGTTTCTCTCTTTGTATTATTAGCTTATTCATACTAAGAAGAAAGTTGTAACCATATATTCTAATAATTGATATTCATAGCTACATACTATGTTTGTAGACCCTGTCTTATATGTTTTTGAACCCCAAAACAGGCATTTGGCCTTGTTTTCAGGGAGATCTTATTATTTTGGGGGGTGTGGAGCAATATGGGACTTGTCTTGCCATCTTACCTGATTTCCAGCTCTATCTCCCTAACCCTAACTAGAGGAAATGGCGGGGACTGGCTGCACATGTATTTAAATATTTTCAGGGAGGGCTTATTTTTGGGGAGGACTTATTTGGGGGGGGCTTATTTTAGTGCATGCACTCAAAAGCCCGACTGGGCTTATTATTGGGGAAACATGTTATTAAAGAATTGATTTCATGTTTCATAAATCAACATAAGTTTCATAAAATTAGATATCCAATGTTGCCACCCCAAAAAACACTTGCCCAAATCTTCAAAGCCATTTCTACAAAGGACTGCAGTCGACTTATCTGAGTCACTACTATATTTGCTTGTAGCATGGGGGAAGTCACTCCGTTGAGCCATAGCACAGTGTGCTGTTTTCTTCACAGTGAAGGGAGCATAGAAAGGCAAGTGGTGTGGATACAGGAATCAGTGGAAGTATCTGGCAATGAGAAAGAGGCTCACTTCCCAGCTCTCTGAAGGTCAAGCCATTTAATGAGTTTTGAATTTGGGTATTTAAACCAGAAGAAAATGCAGTTGGCCTCAAATCAGAAATTTGGGGGTTCAATGCTGTGTATAAAAGTGTCTCAGATAAATTTATACTTAGTTTTTAACTCAAAAAAATGGTCATTCTGTCTTCCACTACTGTACTTTCAAGAGCTGACCACACAGATAGTAGACCGTTCGTACATAAATCCAAATAAATTATATACAGATCGTGAAAACTTTCATTGCCAGTAAGAGTGGAGCAACTGAATTGTAAGTCGTAGATCACAAATATGCAGCCAAGGAGTTGGTGACAGAAAATCTAATAAAAAGTATAATGTGACTGGCGAATCAAATTATGGTACAGATGTGATGATGATGAATAATTCTTCTTTATATGAATCTCTGTCCTCCTTTTTGTCTACCATTTCTACTCCCAAGGTCTTCCAACCTCTTCTGAAGATTGCTGTACAATTTTTGTCACTGGCTTAGAACACAGAGAACAGAAGATCAATAGGAGACATGCCCATCTCAATGAAAGAAATGTAGCCAAGACATTTACACCAATATCATTTACTACACTCCGTATCTTTTCTCTTCTATTACAAACTTTTTTTTCATTACGTTCAAGCATATTTGTTATCCTTTAAAACAGACATAGTGGCTCTGGCTAAGACTCTGAGCTTGTCTCTCGAAAGGTCGGCAATTCAGTGGTTCAAATCCCTAGTGCCACGTAATGGGGTGAGCTCCCGTTACTTCTCCCAGCTTCTACCAACCTAGCAGTTCAAAAGCATGTAAAAAATGCAAGTAGAAAAATAGGGACCACTTTTGGTGGGAAGGTAACAGAGTTCCATGCGTCTTTAGCATTTAGTCATGCCAGCCACATGACCATGGAGATGTTGTTGGACAGTGCTGGCTCTTCGGCTTTGAAAGCACCGCCCCCTAGAATTGGGAATGACTTGCACATATGTGCAGTGCAAGACCCATCAGGAAAGATCGCTTATTACAGTTCATGGGACAGTGTATTTCTGTTGGCAGGTTTCATACAATTGAGAAGGCTTCTTGTATTTTTTCCCCATCATTCATTCTTAGGAAGAGCACCTGTAATGGAAGCTTGCTGAATTAATGGAGACTAATGTTACCCAATTTGGTTTCTTCCCAGATGTCTTGGCCATGTTGGCAGGAAATTCTGGGTATTGCATTCCCAGCACATCTGGAGGACATCAAGTTGGGAAAATTTGGTGTAAGCTCTTCATATAATTTGGAATTCTGCACATTCTTCCCAATCAACAGAAGAACCTACAGCACACTCCATTTTACATAATTTGCTTAAATATGTGGATTTTGTTTTTATTCAAAAGCTTATATTTTGATTAAGCAAAAAACAAATATTGATTGCACAAAAAAAATTAATATTAAGGATGAAAATATCTAAATCTCAAAATCATATGCAAGAATATATTATTACTGTCTACAGTTAAACAATTAGAATGAATAAGAGTAACTGAATCCAACCAATTGTTTGGAGTATTGCTGCATATTTTAAATATAAGCAAAGCAAACACATTAGAGCACCATATTGAGAGCCTGAAAAAAGCTTAGAATTGATCTTTTAAAACAATATAATTTGGAATGAAAAGTAAAGACATCAGCTAGATGTGGGATATCTCTGTCAAACACTAATGTCAAACACTGAAAATAATTTGTTTATGTAAGATAAAACATTAACTTGGTGTTTGCTGGTTTTAAAATTTACAAGCTGAATTTTAATAATTGAGACAATCTGGAATTAATGCAATTTTCTCTAATCAAAATGACTTTGCTGGAGTCTATCACAACTGATATCCTAATAGGGGAGGGCAGAGTTCAAGTAATAGAGTTTATTTGAGCAATTAGTTGGTAGAAAGTGAACTGTTTTAAATAAATTTTATGAAGAAGCTTTAGTTGGTTACTAAGATTCCCAAATTAGATTATTTTTTATGTATTATTGTATAGCTCAGCCCTTCTAACCTAGTGTCATTCAAATTACTTGGACTATTGAAAGCAAGGCCAATTTAAAAACTGGTAGGTATGCATAGGGCTGCATTTAAAGTATGCAGAATGAAATCCCTCACAAGTCTAATGATGTGTAACTCTGTCATGTACATTTAAGACAATGAATTTTTAAGAAAATGAAACTTTGCCCAATTAGGCAATTAATTAATTGACAATTAGAGAAACGATGCAAAGAATATATTGAAATATATTATTTCATTTTTTAAAAAATCAAAACAGAACCTATCACATTCATAGTGATCCCACATGTGATTGTGGATGGAAATAACTTTTTTCCCTCAATTCTAGAAAGCTTTATGTTACAGACTAGCATGGCGGGTGCTTCATCACTGGAGGATTTAAGAAGAAACTGGATAGCCACTTATTCGAAATGGTATAAGGCAGGGGTGTCAAACTCAATTTCATTGAGGGTCACATCAGGGTTGTGTTTGACCTCGGGGGCCTGGGATGGGTGTGGCCAGGATGGACATGTCCAATTGGACATCACTCTTGTCGGGGGCACCTGTGGCAGCCCGAGCGCTCTTCCAGAGAAAACGGGCTCCTGATCTCCATTTTCGGCAGTGACAGCCTCCTGCAACCCTTTGCCAGTGAAAATGGAGCTTGGGAGTGCCGTGTGCCATTTTTGCTGGCAGAAGTGCCATGGGCCAGTCTTTTGCTGTTTCTAAGGTGGCCCCACAGGCCAGATCTAAGCATCCCATGGGCCAGATCTGACCCCCGGGCCTTGAGTTTGATATCTGTGGTCTCCTGCTTGAGCAACCTCCAAGGTTCCTTCCAACACTATTTTTCTGTATTCTATAAACTGCATTACAACTTTTTTTAAAAAAATTACATTTTTACTGAAATGTATCTACCCAATATGGGTTAATTTAGTAGGCTTTAGTGATGCATGAGGTCCAGGCAGAAGAAGAACATCATGGCTTCAAAATCAAAAGTACTAGTTTGGACAAAACTCAGCAGCACATTTTCGTGCGGCTGTTGATAAAAATAGGATTGCCAAAATGATCGCCAACGTCCAATGATGGATATGGCACAAGAAGAAGAAGAAGTGACATATGAAAGTCTTGGAATAACTCGTTAGACATGAAAAGGGCCAATTTGTTTTCATTCAGATAGATCTGGACCTTAGGCCACTAGATTTTTAATGACCTCTCGGACAAATTGCATCAGAGCTTTCTTTAACATTCTTCATTTTCTCTGGCCTTCACTTACAAAGGAAGATGCAAGGGGGAAAAATGCATCCAAACAGAAGTAAGGGTTAATTATGGACTTGCCCTTGATACTTTCTCATATAAACAACCAAGACCCGTATTAGAATGAGAAGTTGCTTCAGGACATTCAAGGGATGGTCTTCCTCCATAGTTCCAAATCTAAATGATGAGGCTGATAAGAAAAGAAGCAAGTTCAGTTCGCTGGCATTTTGAGCTGCTGATTGCCAGTCCATAAGGAAGGTGCGGTACGGTCCACTTTGGTACCCTATTACATATCAGACTTTCTAAGGATTTGTTGTTTTACTGCAAGACATTGAGATGCAATTAGTTATCTAAGAAAAAAAATTCTACGTGGCAAATGAAGCAAGTACATAAGGAATTAATTACAGACTAAACAGAAATCTACTTTTTTCAAACTTCTTATACGTCTGTATCAATACTGTTTCATAAAGAATTATATATACTAAGTTATCCTGAAATTCCAATGTATATTACTGTAGGGGAAAAATAATTGGAGCCTGGGGCCATGTTGTTGCAATTAAATGCTTGGTAAATACGTTTAGAGGGGGAAGAATCAATCATGAATCCTAGCCTTCCATTGTTTGTTGGACAAAATAGCACAAACTCTTTGTTGTGATTGCCAACTGGCAGTTCCAAATCTGACAGGTACTTCCTAGACATGGAATCAGCAGAAGGTTTATACTTTATCTGCGTGACAATCATGAAATTCCCCTCAACTCTCCTTTATATACCAGAAAACACGTGTTAAATCCAAATCTCAACCAACTAGGGATTAAATAAAGAAAAATCAGTTTTGGGGGTGGGTGAGGGGAATTGAAAACTTACAAGAAATGTGGATCCTGGCTAGCAAAATTCATATTTTAAGAAATCTGTTGTCCCACAGAGTAAATCTTTTTAGCTAGAGATTGGTGTTAAAATTGTATGCTTTAATCTTCTTGTGCTTTATTCTTGGCTCTTATCCGTTCTGGTGTCTTTTTTAGCTATGCAAAAACTGGTGAGTTTATATCACTTGGATTCTCAGGGTAACAGAGGTTTCCCCAATAATAAAATAAAAGCCATCTAACGTTTTGCCTGGAATATTTTCCTGTCATTCTTTTTATCCTTCTGAGAAAATTTATTGGGAATGTTTTAATGCACTCTGTAATTCTTTGCCTTTAACCCCTGAATGTTTTGTACATGAATAAATGAAGTTTAATTATTTTATTTGTGTCAGATCATATCCCCAAAGAGAAGGGATTTGTCCCATGTTTTAAAAGCAATAAGATTTGAATTTATTTTTCCTATGCCTTCACTTCTCTGAATAAAGTGACCTTGAACACATATTGTTTCTTTTTATTAGAAATATTATCCAGTTCAAGAGGAATTCTTTCCTGGAGTATATTTTTTCTGCCAGTCATTTATTTTAAAAAAACCACTGCATTTCTCAAGAGTTTATATTGAGCATTAGATGAAATTGTATCATTTAGAGCAGATTCTTTTATTTATGACACTATGTGACATTTGCAATCAAAAAGGTCAATCCCATTTGAACTGTTAGCAGGTTATAGCATTTGCAACATTAAAAACAGCTGCCGTATTGGTGGGGATGGTGAATTTGCTTTTCACCTTGATTGAAATAGTACAGATTTTTAAAAATGCATTGGTTTATCTTGATGATCATAACTATTATGATGGTGATTAGAACTTTGATAATTCCCATTTTTGAGGGCTGAATTTATATTAATGTGATTGGAAAAAAACCTTAAGCAAATGCAAGGTATTCAAGCAATATGATGTGGGAGGATGATATTGGGTGACAAGAGGAAGGAGGGAGCAAAATGAAAGAATAACTTATGGGAACACATGATGTGGAGGTCTGGAGACAAACTCTTCTTTCTGCTTTTCATATCCCTGATGGCACAATGTCAAACCATTAGCTATTTCAGCCCATTAATATTGATGCTGACGTGAAGTATTTTTCAGTATTTGTGCCAGAGTTTTTCAAACCTTACCTGGTAATTCTGGAGTTTGAACATTAGACTTTCACAGGATGTATTCTAGCTTTGGCTCTCTTGGTCCTCTATATCTATAAATTCCCACAATCCATTGTATCTGGTGGGAGAATTGCCTTTAGTAACAGTGGATCAGATTAACATATACTATAATGGAAGTACTGTATCAAGTATTTACTGCAATGTATAGGCAACATGAGAATTATTGAGGAGATCGGATTCTTCACATACACAGAGCTGCATCCATAGCTGATATCAATAGAAGTATGATGAAGCCTCTTTCAGTCCAAATACAAATTTAATTATATAAACTGATTTCAAGGATATGTATATCTCCTTTTCATTTTCTAATCCTTTATCTTGGCAACCAGTTCTAAGTTTGCTTCTTACCGGACTTTTTCCCCTGTCCAACATCTGCTGTAAACCTTGGTTCCTTATAACTACAGGTTCAATAAATGCTTTTTATCCTTGAACACAAAGCTCAGCATAAGGCAACAGCTTTAAAGAGGTCTGCAGAGATTTGGTGAAGGTTATGTGTGCACATAAATCAGTTTTTCCATTTGAAAGAGGGAGATGATATCATGCTCTCGGCTATTTTCCCTGCTAAAATAAACTGGGCAGATGTAACAAAAATGAAAATTAAGCAACAAGAACAAAGGTGTTACCACAAATTTCCTGTTAGATGAGGAAGATTATTGGCATTTGGGTCCATATTTTTTTGTTGTTGTTCTGGATATGTCTGAATATGTTGCCAGAAAAGAAAAGAAAACTAGTCTCTTTACGGCTTAGTTCAGGCAACATTCTAAACTCCAACTAACAAAGCAGAGTTCCATTGTTCATACACTATGATATACTATGTCAAAAGAAATAAATCAGATGAAAATTTAATTGGAAGGCCTGATTCTTAAAGCTTGTTAAAATGAATGGCTTTGCTGATCCAGAAGGGGCCCTTAACATGTTTTAGTCAAACTGAAAAGTAATATCCATGGCTGCATACCTTCCTCAAAAAGTTATGCATGTGTGTTGACAAAGAATTGTTAAGCAGCTGGAAACATGAATAACCTTCTACCTTTGCAAACAGCCAAATATTTCAATATTTTAAACATGTAATTTTGCTTACTGTTTTAGCTCTAGAGTTATATCATTTAATGTTGTAGAAAGCAACTATATGTATGCTTAACAGATGTTAACAGGTTAACAGAGTTGGAAGGGACCTTGTAGGTCATTTAGTCCACCCCCGCCCTAAGCAGGAGACCCTACACTATTTCTGACAGATGGCAGTCAAGTCTCTTCTTGAAAGCTTCCAGTGATGAAGCTCCCACAACTTCTGAAGGCAACTTCTGTTCCATTGGTTGATTGTTCTCACTGTCAGAGTGAACTCCTTATTTCCAGGTTGAATCCCTCTTTGATCAGTTTCCATCCATTATTCCTTGTCTGGCCTTCAGGTGCCTTGGAAAATAGCTTGACCCCTTCCTCAAATATTGGAACACTGCTATCATGTCTTCCCTGGTCCTTCTCTTCACTAGACTAGCCATGCCCAGTTCCTGCAACCTTATGTTTTAGCCTCCAGTCCCCTCATTATCTTGGTTGCTCTTCATTTTCCCATTCAGGTGGGGAAAAACAGGCAAAGGCCAATGTCAAGAAGAACTTATTTGTAAGCAAAGGATTTGCAATCAAATGCTCTGATATTAGTAATGGAAACAGATGTTTCTGAACTATTGCAAAACAGACATTTATTTGTATCTTCTAAATAGGTAGTAAGCTCTGCCTTGAGTCGGAATGCAGTTAGAAAAAGGATCAAAAGCAAAAGGACACCCTTTCCTTCTTTAATAAATTCATTGATATATGAGGATTAAAGTATAGTTTTCAGGATTTTATAACCTAACTTCTTTTTCCATGCAATAAATATGAATAATGAGACTGTTAGTGAATTTTGCTACCTTGATTATGAGTTGCTTTTAGGGGCTGGACAGAGTTAAAGAGGAACACCAATATTAGTAGGAGAAGAGGTTTAACAGAAAGAATCCATCTCTCAGAAAAGCAGCTGAAAGTTAGGTAGGCTTTACTTTACACAACTTCTGTTGGGGAGGTTGCATATTTATTTATTTCATTTATTTATTTGTCAAACATACAGTATATAAGATAACAGGTAAAAGTATAAACATAATTTGAATACATGAAAAGAGTAAGAGTAAAAAGGAACATTAGGACAGGGATGGTAGGCACGCTAGTGCACTTATGCATGCCCCTTACAGACTTCTTAGGAATGGGGTGAGGTCAACAGTAGACAGTTTAAGGTTAAAGTTTTGGGGGTTTGGGGAAGAAACCACAGTCAGGTAGTGCATTCCAGGCATTGACCACTTTGTTATTGAAGTTATATTTTCTGCAATCAGGTTTGGGGCGGTTTACCTTGAGTTTGTATCTATTATTTGCTCATGTATTGTTGTGGTTGAAGCTGAAGTAGTCATTGACAGGTAACATTGTGGCAGATAATTTTATGTACTACACTTAGGTCAGACCGAAATCGGCGTAGTTCTAAGTTGTCTAAGCCCAAAATTTCAAGTTTAGTAGCATAAGGTATTTTACTGCAGGTGGACAAACAGAGGACTCTTCTCATAAAATATCTCTAGACACTCTCAATTGTATTTATGTCTGATATGCAGTGCGGGTTCCAGACAGATGAGCTGTATTCAAGAATTGGTCTAGCAAATGTTTTGTATGCTCTAGTTAGTAGTACAATATTACAGAGAAGAAGCTACGCAAGATTGGGTTAACAACTCTTAATGCCTTTTTTGCAATGTTGTTACAGTGGGCTCTGGCACTTAGATCTTTAGAAATGAGTACTCCAAGGTCCTTGGAGGACCTTGATAGAGATAGACAAGGTCATGTTTATCTAATTTGTATTTTATGTTTTGATTTTTTTTGCCAAGACAGAGCATTTGTTGGTTGAGATTTGAAGTTGCCATTTGTTAAATATGTTGTGTATATGTTTTATATGTTGTAAGTCTCACAACAGTTGGCAAAATGCTGCTTTGATGTCTGATAAAGCCTAAGGTTTGTCTCTCTGTGTGTGTTTGTGTGTGTGTGTGTGTGTATATGTTATGTGTATATATATATATATATATATATATATGTTATGTGTTTACAACAGAATTAACATGGGCTTCACTGTGAACTATGTGAATAATGGCCTAAACAGTACAAAGATTCTATGATGGAATCCAAAGTCTTTTATTCAAATAAACTGCTACAATTCTCATTATGTTATGGAACATCCCTGCATTCCAAGTTTTAAACCACAAAAAGCATCATCAAATTAAGGGTGGCTCCAGTGGTTTTGGAACTTGACCAACACATTTTATCTCATTAATAGATTCAAAGGAAAGGTACCATTTTTGTTAAAATATTTTTTCCCCTTAATGATAAAGGCAGTAATTGAATCTCAACAAAGGACCCCAAAGGAATCCGAACCTGCTGGAAGTCAAGTCAAATTTGTGCCCATAACATTGGGTTTAGTAGACTTGGCACTCACCCAGTTTCTGCCTTCTTTCTCCTAAAAAGCCCTCAACAACCTTGATAGCCTTTTTACTGATTTATTGTATTATTTACCAGCTGACATTTTCTTGGCTTTAAGTGAAAATTTGACACACAAATCCCACATGTCAAATGATATTGTAAAACAAGCATCCAAGTGTCAGCACGTAGACCAATAGTCTGGGGTCTAAAGAACAGAGTAAGGCATACCTTGATAGAATCTTTCATCTGCCTTCAGCCATCTGCAAATAATCTGATAACTAATTTTAAAGGCATCACATTGGTTCAGCCTATTGGTGCAGATGAAACAAAGGTTTATAGGCTTACTAAAGAGTAGATAAGGATTTTACACTGCAAATTATTTATTTTGGAAAGTAAAAATAAATCATGTCTAATATTTTGATGGGTTAATTGTAAACTATGACTTAATTGTAAACCTTGCCTACTGTGTGACCAAAGTAGAAACACTCATATTTCACAATTTTGAAAAGTTGTGCAGCTATTCCATTTATCTTTTCCTATTTCACTGTTCCTTTTTATTACCATTACTATTGGCATGGATTTATACTTAAATTTTGGTGTATGACTGTACTTTGTAGTAAAGGTTTCTGCTGCTGTTATCTTAAAATATTTATGGTCTAGTCTCTAGATAAAGAAGGTTAGTGATTTTTAATAGGAAAACGGTTGGAAAAAAGCAGATGAAGCATGAGAAACATAGAAAGTCTTTCCATGCAAAGGCAAAAAAAACTTCTTCCTATATCTTATGTCTAAAAACAAATCTTTGCATTTTTTTATCTTTGTATTTTTAAACCTCAATAAATACATATATAAGTATCCAATTCTTTTCAATGATTCAGTGATGGCTAACCTTTTCTGGACCAAATGCCCAAAGTGTGCGCGCATTTGCACACATATGTGCATTTATGCACATACTGTACATGCATGCACACACATGCATTCATGCATGCCCAAACCCCCCCAAATGCAATGCATGCATGGGCCCCGCACATGCGCTTCCTGCATGAATGTGCACCCCTGTGCATATGTCCCGCCCCCGCACATGTGCCCCCCACAAGCCCCCCGTGCATACGCATGCGGCCCCCCAAAGGCAGAGACCCGAAGACCAGCTGGCAAGCGGGAGCCATGCACACAAGTGCAGTGGAGCTGAAACTGGAGAGGGTGCCACGTGTCACCTCTGGCATGTGTGCCAAAGATTCGCTATCATGGGCCTAGGTTGTCTGTTAGACTTCATTCTGAAGACAATATAAGAAAAAACAGACAGGAAGTGAAGCAATGGATGAAAAGCTCAAAATGTTCGTTTTGATTCTGCTGCTACCATTCATTTTTATCAGAAACAAGGAAAGTGTCACGGGGAACTTAAGGATTCTTGTGATCCAACCACAGACAAACTCTAGCATGTAAAGACCTTCTTGAGAACTTTTTCTTTTCTTTGTCTTAAAGATACAAAACCTTAGCTTCTCCTTCCTTTATGCAAAGGCAATCATGTGAGTTATAGTTCAAGCAGATATCATTACACACAAGATGTCAGGTGACAAAGAAAAGCATAGGAGTGAGATAGTGGGATGGTGATCTTCAACAGTTTTCACCATGGGCCATGATATTCTTCCACATTGGCCTTACATTTATCCTTGTACCAGCGGTGAAATCCACCAGGTCTACCTGGTTCACTGAACTGGTAGCACCGGTGGCAGGAGGCTCCGCCCACCAGATATGTCATTACATCCCATTTTTTACCATTTGTGCATGCATAGAAGAGGCGTGTGTGTGTAGCACGTGTGCGCCCCTGTGCGCTCCCATTTCCGAACTGGTAGCGAAGGTAAGTGGATTTCACCATTGCCTTGTACTATCTTAAGGTTCAGGAAGCTTAATTTAAGAAAACCAGAATACCATTTAAGTGTCCAAATCGGGACACTTTAACAGTAGCTGGCTAAGTCCAGGCTGTAGGCTATTGTAGCCGACCAATAGACAATTCCTATTTGTCATTCTTCTTGCCTTCTTACTTAAACATACAAGTCTGCTCTTGGCCATCTCTGCCAGAGAGAGGCCTTCCTTCCTTCCTTCCTTCCTCCCCTCCCCTCCCCTCCCTTCCCTTCCCTTCCCTTCCCTTCCCTTCCCTTCCCTTCCCTTCCCTTTCTTTTTTGCTTTCTTTACATTTATCTCCTCTTCTCTGAAGCAATATTTGGGATGAACCATAGGCCTGCTCCTTTCTAGATAACTTAGCTTCAATTTGCTTTGTCCTGTCCTACAGATTGTGACTTAAACAATTTTAATTTGATTATCCCTCAATGCATTTTGTTTCTTGTCTGTACATTTGAATAACCATCCATTCTACTTCAAGTCTCCACCCACGTCTTGCAAATATGCATCATATTGAAAGTTCAGCACAAACTCAGGCAAGGAATTCTGTACACATTCAGAAGTCTTAATTTCTAGTCCAGGTTGTTTAAATCACAATCAATAGGATTCCTTACATCATCCAAAATAATAGCATTATTTCCACTTTATAAGCTTTTATTGGTAACTTTAAAAAACCAAAACACTCTTTTCTGAGCCATCTATATTGTTTAATGCACAACATATCCAATAAAGATACTGAAATGAAAACAAAATTAAACAAGTAATATTAAATCACCAACTATAAAATTGTTCCTGATATTCACTACTTTTGTGAACAATAATCTATTTTAAAACATTTAAAGGCAGAAAATAAGTATATTTTAGTTATATTGGCATAGTTTTATAGTTTTAACTCCAAGAAAAGAGTTTGTTGGCTACTGTCTTTTATTATTTTTGCCTTGAAGGTCTCATTGGACCTCAACCATCATCTCAACACCTTTTTTAAACAATATCAGCTTCATTGAGTTTTGGGGGTCTTAAGGGTGTTTATAAACTGCTTCAATGCATAGAAACATGTTAATGTACTCAAAAATATCTTTTTAAAATGTTCGGTTATATTCTTGGAAAAAGTTACTTAGTACTGAAAGTTGGATGATATTGTTTAAATTAAGAGTTGAAACAAATTTATTTACTTAAGCTCCATTCAAATTTCTCCTTTATGACAGTCGATATTTAATGTTCACCACCAAATGTTCAGCAAATACCAGCCATCTGTATTTGACAGCTGATTATATTTGATTTCAGTAGTTAATGTACAATGGCATTTTAAAATTGACAAATAAGAGATTTAGATTGCAGTTCTACATCTGTGCAGCTAGGGAGAGAATTTGCTCTCTGAAACTTCCAGTCTTAAATATATCAACATTCTCCCTGTAACCCTGAAACCTCTGAAGCTGTTTTGCTCTAATGTTAAGAGTTTTATGTTAGAAAGGGGATAAATCAAAATTCATAGATATATTGAATCTAATATTCTCACAGTCCCTGAAGCACAGTCTGAACCCAGCAAAGCAATTTACTAGGACTGCCTTCCACGTGGCTGAAACCCCCAAAGATTTTCTTCCATGGACTGGCAGATACCTTAGCTGTACCCCAGGGGTGTCAAACTCATGTCATCGTGGTGACGTCATGTGTCGTATCGGGACTTCCACCCCCTTTGCTAAACCGGGCATGTGACGCATTCGGCCCATGGGTTAGGAGTTTGACAGCCTTGCTGTTTTCACATTAGAAAACACTTGGTTGTGATTGATATAATACTGTAACTGATGCACCATATAGTGCAGTTTTGGTGAACCTTTTTGGCACAGAGTGCTCAAATGAGGGAGCGTGCGTGAACGAGTGCATGCCAAAAACTGGAAGAGCAGCCACCCAGTGTGCATGTGTACTCCGGGAAGATGATTTCTGGTGTCTGGCACATGCATTTGCATTGGCCGCCTTGTCTTCCAGATTCTGGCACGCATGTGAAGACTAGCTGGCACATGCGCATCGGGTGGCTGCTCTTCCAATTTCTGGCACTCCCGCGTGTGTGAAAACCAGCTGGCCAGTGCACTGGAACCTGGAAGAGCAACAGGCAATGGCTCACGTGCCGGTGAGATTTCTCTGAGTGCCACTTCCAGCACATGTGCCATAGGTTTGCCTTCATGGATATAATGACTGATACACTTAAGGCTTGCTATTTATCAGACCCTTCAGTCCACTTTGGTGTGCAGTTCTTCTTAATCTTTGAGTACAATCCACATGAACATAAAACAAACTTCATCAACATAAAATAACTAAAATGAAAATATTGGGTTAATCAGTACGTGCTCATTGTTACCATTCATTCATCACATCAAGCAATGTACATAAGGAGTCTCTCCTCCCATTTATACTACTGCTACCCTGTGAATTAGGTTGTGCTGAGAAAGAAGGACTTCCTTGGCTGAGATTGGACTTGAAATGAGTGCCCTGGAGCCAGTCCAAGTCATAAACTATGACACATACAGGCTTTGGGTTATTTTGTTAGACCAGTTTCCAGCCTTGGAGCTCCTTTTTCCATTTCTGTTAAGCTTTGTTTTGCTTTGAGTCCAGGACAACTTTGGAAACATAAGCTAACAACAACAACAACAAAGATTTCAGATTTCCTTGACACTAAATTTCTCAGGCCTTTATCCCATCAGGGACTAAACTGAGACTTCCAATTGAACGCATGCAGTCTTTTTAGATCTTCTCTTTTTTCCTTTTTAGAAATTAACCTTGAAATTTGTATCTCTCCCGCTCTGCTAAAATAGTTATGCCTCTGTTAAATGAAAATGAATCACAAAATACAATTAGCCTAGGCATCCTTATCCAGCTGCTCCATGTCCCAGTCATGTCATGTTATCCCTTGTTTTTAGCCAACCCCGCCCCCTCTTTCTTCATCCACTCCATTCTTGCAGTGGCTGAATAGAAAGTTAACAAGCCCAAAGGTGAAGATTCTTTCTAATAAAAAGAACTCAGAATTGTAAAACAAGCTCACCTTGTTTTAATTTTCCAGTGTGCCAGAGAAATATAAAGGAACTTGCCTTGCTCGTAAGAGTGTAAATCAGATTAGTCCACAAAGCTCTGTTACAGAGGTATCCAAGACATTGGCCAGATAGTCTATACATCTATTGTTTCCCCTGTCACCAAATGTATACTATTATGTAGTATAACTTTTATTGTGTCTAGACAGGACTAACCTTCTTCCTTCAGTACTAGAATTTTTTTTTGCCTGATTCTGTTTGATATAAACATTTATCAGGAAATATGACATTTCACATCCTCTGCCCTTATACAAGAGAAGAAAAGGCCAATGTGGAGAAATTTGGATTTGGATGAAATCTAAAGTTGCATCCAATTTTTTGAATTCAATTTGCAAAATTGAATAGCAGTAGTTAAGTCTGTTATCTGTAATTGTTTTAATTTCATGCTGATATACAAGTGTATCTGCTGTTGTTTCTTCTTTAAAAGAAAAATAGATATAAGAAATACTGCATGATATTAAATTTGGCTAAATTTAATACACTATTTTCTCACTTGCTATTTCATTCCTAGGTCTTCATGTAAAGATAATATAATATGCTCCATTGTTGAGCAATGGAGTTATCAGTTATTTCTTATATCCAATTTCAAAACCATAAGACAGTACAAGGATAAATGCAAGGCCATTACAAAAGAATAGCATGGCCCATGGTACTGAAAACTGTTCAAGATCACATCTCACTACCTCATTCCTGTGCCCAAAGTCTATTTCTGAACATAAGCAACATTAAGAGTATCCAAATACTTAGGTTTGACCTAAGTATAGCTTAGGTTTGACTTTTATCCAAAACAGCCAGTGTGACATAAGGCTACCACAGCTCAAGAAGCCAGGTATTCAGCAGGTTCTGACAGGTTCTGGAGAACCGGTAGCGGAAATTTTGAGTAGTTCAGAGAACCGGCAAATACCACCTCTGACTGGCCCCAGAGTGGGGTGGGAATGGAGATTTTGCAATATCCTTCCTCCAGGAGTGGGGTGGGAATGGAGATTTTGCAATATCCTTCCCCCAGGAGTGGGGAGGGAATGGGGATTTTGCATGGGAATGATCTTCGAAGACAGACGGAGGACCAGAGGTGGGATACAAATCTGAAAACATGGGATGGTTCTCAAGAGGAACAGCATTTGTAACAAAGAGAGCAGAATAAGTGAATATTTAAGAACAGCATTTCTAAAAGTAATGCTTTAAAATAATATATGTTTATTCATAAAAGTGAGGAGACTATATGTAATCTACTGACAAGCTAATCCAGAGCCAACAAATGTATAAACATTCTCCATAGTTTCTTTTCTTTTAAACAATGAACGGATCATTGGATGGAAATTGCTTAAAAGCAATACTTAACTTAAAATATTTGTTGCTAAAATAAATGTTTTGCTCTTTGTGCCAAATTTTATTTCAACAGGACAAGGCATTTGTCCCTAGCATCCTTTAGAAATATAATATAGTTAAATCTTAACAGAACAGAATAATAGAGGTGGAAGAAAACTTGGAGGTCTTCTAGTCCAACTCCCTCATCAAGCAGAAGACAATACATCATTTCATACAAATGGCTGTCTAATCTCTTTTAAAAAGCCTCCAGTGATGGAGCACCCACAACTTATGAAGGCAAGGCATTCTACTGGTCAATTGTTCTCACTGTTAGGACATTTCTCCTTAGTTCTAGGTTGCTTCTCTCCTGGGTTAGTTTCCAATCATTGTTTCTTGCCTTTCCTTCTGGTGGTTTGAAAAGTAGGTTGCCTTCTTCTGCTTTGTGGAAGTCCTCAAATATTGGAACACTGCTATCATGTTGCCCCTAGTCCTTCTTTTCACTAGACTAGACATACCCAATTTCTGCAACTGTCCTTCATATGTGGTAGCCTCCAGCCCTCTAATCAACTTAATTGCTCTTCTCTGCACTCTTTCCAGAGTGTCAACATCTTTTTTTATATAGCCGTGACCGAAACTTGATGCCGTATTCCAGGTGTGGTGTTACCAAGGCCCTATAAAACAGTACTAACACTTCATGTGATCTTGATTCTATCCCTCTGTTATTGCAGCCTAGGATTGCATTGGCTTTTTTTGGGAGCTGCAGCACAATGCTGCCTTGATTAAGTGATTATCCACTAGGACTCAAAGATTTCTCTCACAGTTATTACTATTGAGTCAAGTTTCACTTAATTTGTACCTGTACATTTGGTTTTTCTTGCTTAAATGTAAAACTTTATTTTTCGCTATATTGAATTTCATTTTGTTAGCTAGGCCCAGTGTTCAAGTCTATCAAGATCTATCTGGATCTTGAACTTATCTTCTGGGCTGTTGGCTATTTCTCTGCTTGGTGTTGTCCAAAATTTGATATTCTCCCATCTAAATAATTTATGGAGATATTGAAGAATACTGGATCTAAGACAGAGCCTTGGGGTACCCCACTGCTCACTTCCCTCCATATAGATGGAGTTCCATTAGCGGCTACACGTTGAGTATGGTTTATCAGCCAGTTACAAATCCATCTGGTGGTGATGCTGTCACATTTTTCTAGCTTACCAAGGACTAGATTTTGGTGTACTTTGTCAAATGCCTTACTGAAATCCAAGTATACTATATCCACAGCATTTCATTTGTATATTAATTTAGTCCCTTTGTCAAAGAATAAGATTTGTTTGGCATGGTCTGTTTTTGACAAACCTGTTAACTTCTGTTTGTTAATTTGCTTGCTCTTAGGTGTTCACAGATCTGTTGCTTGATTATCTTTTCCAGGATCTTCCCAGGTATTGATGTCAGGCTGATTGGTTTGCAGTGGATTCATTGTTTTCCCTTTTTTGAAGATGGGAACCACATCAGATCTTTTCCAGTCCTCTGGTAGATCCAGGTACTCCAGGATCTTTAAAATATATGGCTCAATGATTTTGAGATCATATCAGCCAGCTTCAAAACTCTGGTGATTTGAAGTCATCTAGAGTGGACAGGTGTTTTCTTACCATTTTCCTGGCTTTTTAAATTTGTATTCTTAGTCAATCTTTATTATTCTGTTTTTGGAAAATTGGGCTATTTTTTCCTTTCATGTGGAGACAGATAGAAAAAATGAATTAAGCAGCTCTGTTTTCTTGCCATCTTTCCCATTAGTGGACCAATTGTTTCCTATTATTATTGTTGTTGTTAATGATGATGATGATGACATTTCTTGCAAATCTTAGTTTATTTTGAGCCTTTGCTTTCCTGACTTCATCTTTGCAGATTCAGGCTCTATGCTGGTATTCTGTCTTAGTTATTGTCCCTCTTTCCATTTTTTATACTTATCCTTTTTGTCTTTCAGTTTATCAGAAAGTTCTTTATGCAACCATGCTGGTTTCTTTTTGGATTTCTTATTTTTATTTTTCATCGGTATTGTGGTAGACTGGCCTTTCATAATCACATTTTTCAGAGTTTCCCAACCTTCTTGAGTTGTTTTGCCTTTAAGATTTTCATGCATGGAATCCTTCCCAAGCTCTCTCTAAGTTTGTTGAAATCAGCTCTTTTAAAGTCTAAGACACTAGTTTGATTTTGTTCTATTGCTTGTGTCTGCATTATATTAAATTCCAATACAACGTGGCAGTGGTGAAATCCATTTTTTTTTTACTACCGGTTCTGTGGGCATGGCTTGGTGGGTGTGGTGTGACTTGGTGGGCGTGGCTTGGTGGGCATGGCAGGGGAAGGATACTGCAAAATCCTCATTCCGTCCCCACTCCTGGGGGAAGGATATTGCAAAATCTCCATTCCTACCCCACTCTGGGGCCAGCCAGGGGTGGATTTACCAGTTCTTCGAACTGCTCAAAATTTCTGCTACCGGTTCTCCAGAACCTGTCAGAACCTGCTGGATTTCACCCCTGCAATGTGGTCACTCTCTCCCAAAGTTATTGCAGGTTCAACCGCCCTTTATCATTTTATCTGTTAATAAGAACTCAGTCCAATATAACTGACTCTCTAGTTCCCTCCTCTACCTTTTGGATGACAAAGTTATCAGCTGGGCTTGTAAGGAAGCTGTTTAATCCCCCACTTGATGCAGAGTTTGTTTCCCAACTAATGTCAGGATAAGTGCTCCATTACTACTACTAGGTATGTTTCCTACATACATTAGTTAACTCATTATCAGAAACCAAAGAGGTGACATAGTTTGGAATCTTTGGTGTGCAAACCCTCCCCCCAGGAATTCATAGGGTACATTTAATATTTATGCCAATAAGTGATTGGTTATTGTCAGGCCCAAGGAAGAAGAAAGACATGAGTTATTTCGAAGTAGTTTCTTATTGCTGCCAATGATCAATTTGAAAAGTTTTGCACTAATGAGCTGAACAAAACAATAGTTGTCCAAAACTTTTTTTTAATGTTTTCAAGTCTTCTTTATAAAAGTGAGTGTAGAAATTTATATCTATTTTCATTTGCAACAAAATTAGATTGTGGAATGCATTACATAGCTAGATATTTAGATACAGATTCAGCATGCATAAAAATACCGGCCGAGGGGAAATGCACTACAAGCACGAAGGGATATGCAGGCATATTTTCCCTAAATCATTGAGATTGAGATATTCAGAAGTCTACAGCATCTGATATTCTGTCTTTTCTGAAGAAGCCGTTCTCAGTGTAGACTCAGAACGTAAAAGTATATGTTTGATATATTTAGTATATTTCAACCAGAGGTGGTATTCAACAGGTTCTGAACAGTTCTGGAGAACTGAAAGCAGAAATTTTGAGAACCAGTAAATACCATTTGGAGAAATTTGGAGAACCAGTAAATACCACCTCTGACTGGACCCACCCCCATCTATTCTCTGCCTCCCAAGTCCCAGCTAATCAGGAGGAAATGGGGATTTTGCAGTAACCTTCCCCTGGAATGGGCAGGAAATGGAGATTTTACAGTATCCTTCCCCTGCCATGCCCACCAAGCCATGCCACACCCGCCAAGCCATGTCCACAGAACCGGTAGTAAAAAATTTGAATCCCACCACTGATTTAAACTCTTTATTCTCATATAGGATTCAGTTAAATTTAAATTTAAGAGGTTTCTGAAGTGGAATGAAAACATAAAAGGGAATGTTACTTCAGAAGCTAAACTGGCCTATGCTTTAGCATACTGGCCTTTATGTTATAGGAAATTAATACAGCTGCAATGTTGGAAATCGTCTACACAGCAAACAATTATTTCTATCATTATAAAGAGTTTTGTTCTCTTTTCTAAATTGTGCTAGTTTATAACTTCACTAATTTGTGTCCTGTTATCTTGGAGGCAGGTGCTAGGAAGTGGCTGTTCTTTATAAATTTATAAAGCCATTTTTTTTCTGTTCTTCTCTAATTTCTCCACTTCTTATTTACAGCATGCAGTCTAATTCTAACTTGGTTAGGGGATCACTACAGGCAAGATTACAGAACTCGTGTGTTATTTTAATAGGATTGTTCTGTAAATGTGGATTTTTGAAACATTGGCATAAAGCAGAGTGTAAATCTGACAGAACGGCTGACTGAATAAAAAAAATCACGTTTTGTAACACTTATTCACTTATTCATTTATAAATAAATTTATTGCAAGCAAGGCAGCATACATTTGTACTAGATGTTACACCATAACAAAAAGTGAAACCAGCTGTTCTTGTTTTTCTTTAAAAAGAAATTTCCAGATAAAGATTAGTTTTCTAAAATGTTACATAAATCATGCATTGTAATTATTTACATAAAAGCAGATGTACAGATTTTCAACCAATATCATGATCTCGAAAATGAAAGAATGATTTTCTTTTTTCAAAATTATCCTCTTCCATATTCAAGACAGCTAGAATTTAAATAGATGCTTCCGGGATTGGCTTAACACACTAATAGTCCATAGAAAAGCTTTTCGAGCAAGGGCCTATGATTCTGCAGAAGCTTGAAGTTCTCAGGTAAGAAGTGAAAACTGGATTTCTTTGGCTTTCTTTGTTTTAAGTATAGCCAAGTGACATTGATATCATTTATTGATTTTATTTAAAAGAGGCACAAAATCACCCTTTAGCAAGCTTCCAGCACATTATTTTTTTAAACAAGATTTGCTCTAGTTGCCAATATACTACACTATGACCTTGTAGATGACCCTCACTCTGTCAAGGACCTTGGAATACTCATTTCTAAAGATCTAAGTGCCAGAACCCACTGTAACAACATTGCCAAAAAGGCATTAAGAGTTGTTAACCTAATCTTGCGTAGCTTTGTCTCTGGTAATATTGTACTACTAACTAGAGCATACAAAACATTTGCTAGACCAATTCTCGAATACAGCTCATCTGTCTGGAACCTGCACTGCATATCGGACATTGATACAATTGAACAAGTCCAGGGATATTTCACAGGAAGAGTCCTCCACTCCTTTGTTTGCAACAGAAAACCTTATGCCACCAGACTTGAAATTTTGGGATTAGACAATTTAGAACTATGCCGCCTTTGGTCTGACCTAAGCATAGTACATAATATTATCTGTCAATGACTACTACAGCTTCAACCACAATAATACATGAGCACACAATAGATGCAAACTTAAAGTAAACCGCTCCAAAATCAATTGCAGAAAATACAACTTCACAACAGAGTGGTCAACGCCTGGAATGCACTACCTGACTCTGGTTTCTTCCCCCAAACCCCAAAACTTTAATATTAGACTGTCTACTGTTGACCTCACCCCATTCCTAAGTGGTCTGTAAGGGGCGTGCATAACCCCCCCACATGCCTACTGTCCCTGTCCTAATGTTCCCCTTTTATTCGTCTCCATTTCATGTATTCATAATCATGTTTATACTTTTATCTCTTATCTTATATATGCTTGACAAATAAATAAAATAAATAATTAAATTAAATTAAATTAAATTAAATTAAATTAAATTAAAATAAAATAAAATAAAATAAATAAAATAAAATAAAATAAAATAAAATAAAATAAAATAATAAAATAAAATAAAATAAAATAAAATAAAATAAAATAATAAAATAAAATAAATAAATAAAATTAAAATAAAATAAAATAAAATAAAATAAAATAAAATAAAAACTACTGAGTCAGGCTCAGGTGTTGGTACTAATATGTAAAGCCTGAAATGTTTTAAAGCCAACTTAGCTGTCTCGTATATCCTGTTTCCATGCTGTGCCTTAGAAAATTGCTACCCTGTTTTCCCCAAAATAAGGCATCCCCTGATAATAAGCCCAATTGGGCTTTTGAGCACATGGTAATAAGGCCAAGCGCTTATTTCAGGGTTCAAAAAAATATAAGACAGGGTCTTATTTTTGGGAAAACACGGTACTTGGCCCCTAGACCAGAGCAACAGACTTTTCTGTAGTGGCTCCTGTCTTGTGGTATGACCTGCTCTCTGAGATACACCAGATTGCAAAGCTGTCTTGTTTTAAGCATTGTTGAAAGACATATTGTAGTGGTTTGAAAAGAACAAAAGCTTGGCTGGTTTTCAACTCCCTACAGCTGTAAAACATAAAACTCATGTGAGGATGCAGAAAAGGGGTTATAACTCTAAAGTCTCATGCCACAAGGAACAGTTCTTCTGCGTTTTCTCCCTACTGCTTCTTGTTCAATCTGAGATAGCAAATTCCTTAGAGACTTTTATTCTCAAAGAAGAAGACATTTTGGAGAATTTCTTTTAGGTGTAATGTGGTATTTTTTGCACATTTTTGCACATTTCAAAGGAACCAAGGGATGGGTGTGTAACATGGAAGGAATACATTATTGTGAAAGTTCCACTGCAGCTGCTAAAGAGGGGTTGCCCTTGATCAAATGTTGCTCTATTTTTTCCCTTTTTTTCTTGAAGAAACTCAAAGAAATCCTCCACCCAATCTTTCTTCTCGCAGATTTGCTGTAGAATTTTGAAAGGCTATTTGTATCCAGCTCAAACATTGAAAAGAGCAAGATAGAAGAATGTCAAATTTACAGTAGCTGGAACCTTAGATAAAACAGAAATTGATGCCTTGGGGGAAATGACTTGAGCAGACAGAGATAGTTTATTACCCCATGATCAGTTGGGACTCCAAGTGTAATGTTAAAGACTGGCTTCAGTGGAGTCTTAGAAAATTTTGAAGTAGAATAAGAAAGAAATCCCTCACAACACAGACAAGGTGGGACATACTACTGCCCGCCTTGCAATGTTTGGTAAGCCACTGTGTAATTTTTGTTAACAGAAATTATGTGAAAAATGTTCTACAGACATGCATACACTTATACCAGTCTGCAAAGAGTAATGTATATACATCTTTGGAACTTTCAGAATGGTTTACCAGAGGAACTTCTATCCACATGAGAGTGTGTGAATACGTATTGTTTGAGAAGGTAGAATATGGTCATTAAACCTCTTTCCAAAGGCAAATTTCAATGGGGAATTATTTTGGTGGAAGGGAGAGGAATTAAGTCTTTAATTCTATCCCAATCACCTTTGGTGCTTTTGCTATTCAAATTTCTACTCACTATCCATCCATTCCCACCTTCTCTCCTTTTGTTATAGAAATGCAATCTAGCAGGGGTGGGATCAGGGCCAGATTTAGATGAAAAGAGGCCCTAGGCTATTCCACTTATGAGGCCCTTTCACCTCCCATTTTTTTTGGTTCAGTGTTTTAGTGTTCACTGTTTTTAGAATAGTGTAATTTTAATTTTGCTAACAATTTGAATGTAGGCCCCTCTTGATCTTGAGGCCCTAGGTTGAAGCCTAGTTAGTCTATAGGAAAATCCGGCCCTGGATGGGATTCAGCTGATTCAGACCAATTCTGGAAAACTGGATGCTAAAAAACTATTTTTCTTTCTTCTCCATATTTTCCAGTAAAATTAATGGTGGAAGATTCAGGAGATATTATTCAATCTAAGCCAAAAAAGCCAATGCAATCCTAAATTGCATTAACAGAGGGATACAGTCAAGATCAAGTGAGGTACTAATACCACTCTATAAAGCCCTTGTAAGACCACACCTAGAATATTGCATCCAGTTTTGATCAGCATACTATAAAAAAGATGTGGAGACTCTAGAAAAAGTGCAGAGGAGAGCAACTAGGATGATTAGAGGACTGGAGACTAAAACGTATGAAGAACGGTTACAGGAAATGGGCATGGCTAGTCTAGTGAAGAGACATGATAGCAGTGTTCCAATATTTGAGGGGCTGCCACAGAGGGGCAATTTGAGAGGGTCAGCTATTTTCCAAAGCACGTGAAGGCCAGAGAAGGAATGATGGATGGACCAAGGAGAGATTTAACCTAGAAATGAGGAGGAACATTCTGACAGTGAGAACAATCAACTAATGGAAAAGCTTGCCTTCGGAAGTTATGGGAGCTTCATCACTTGAGATTTTCAAGAAAAGATTGGACTGCCATTTGTCAGAAAGTGTGTAGGGGGTTGGACTATATGACCTATAAGGTTCCTTCCAACTCTGTTAATCTGTTATTACTTCCTAAAATACATATTTAAACTATGGAATTTACTATTCTAAAATTGGACAATTTGAAAATAGATTTCATGATTCACAGTAAAAATATAAAAAAATTACTACTACCCACAATGGTTTTCTGTTATGTCTATACTAGCGCTTCACTACTCATATTCAACTGGTAGAGAATACAATTCAGAGAGTGTTATTGTACTCATATCCTGCTTACATGAGCACTTTATTGGCTATTATAGGGGAAGTATGCAGACTCTAAATACATCTTTGTTGCACCTGGCTCTTTTCCGAGTTTCTTATTTTAAAGGATTGGCATTTTAACTGCTGCTTTTAATTATTTTAAGTTAATTTAATGAAATAGAATTTAATAGTTATTATTATTTATACAATAACACTAAAAATATATATTTATTTCAACAGACCATGGAAGAACTTACTTGAAAACACGGAGTATAGTGATAACATATATTGAAATATATTCTGCCTGTTGTTTTCAGGGATTTTTCTGATGTGCAGTTCAAACACTGCTGAAAATTGGAAGTTAAGGCATTGGAAGGTAATAATTAGGGTTTAAAAAACATTCAGAGACAGCTGTATATTGGAAGGTAGACGGGTATTATAGGTATCACTGGTCTCCTTGCTTAATCTTTAAAAGATAAATATCCCCCCCCAAAGTTTACTTAATGGGGTGCAAAGTGAAAACCAAGATTACAGCTAGATTTCCCGTTGAGTGTAACTGCAATGTAGAATTTCCCTGACAAAGTTCTATGCAGTTTCTTCTCATTTTATTGTGTTTTTTAAATTCACTCTAATTGTTCCAAAACTAGACAAAATTAAACACTCCTGTCTGTGCCAGGATCCACTCTTATGTAAATATCATTTGTAGCATGAAAGGTCAATCTGAAAAATCACCAACGTGAACCTCAAAAAGGGCCTATTTACAATTGCTTCATAAACCACTGTGTCATTGGATTCTGTAGTCTCCGTAGACTTTTAGAGAACAATGTGAAAATTACTTTATTGAGCTTGATTATAATGCATATTTGGTATCACATTTGCACTGTATAATTTTTAAAGGATTCAATCCTAAAACTACATACAATTTAAGCAGGGGTCCTATACAGCAGGTTCTGACAGGTTCTGGAGAACTGGTAGCAGAAATTTTGAGTAGTTCAGAGAACCGGCAAATACCACCTTTGGCTGGCCCCAGAGTAGGGTGGGAATCGAGATTTTGCAATATCCTTCCCCCAGGAGTGGGGAGGGAATGGAGATTTTGCAGTATCCTTCCCCCGCCATGCCACCAAGCCACACCTACAACGCCACACCACACCCATCAAGCCACATCCACAGAACTGGTGGTAAAAAAATTTGAATTCACCACTGGATTTAAGTAATGTCCTTCTATAAGAACAAACACATATATACGAGCCCCAGGATAATGTTGCAAGATCCAATCTGGGTCGGTCACCGAGTCCAGAGCTTTCGGACTCATAATTCTAATTGTTAACCTCCAAATATCAATGGGACTTCTAGAGGCAACTTCTGGTTGATTGCTTCTGTCCTGGAAGCAACCAATCAGATGCTACTGAATGATCAGCTTAATGGATAAGGTAGTGAATACATGAATGAGAAATCAGTAAGAGGAAAAGAAGTGAAGAAGTGAGTGAAAACAGACTTGCTGAGTGATCAGATGAAGAGATCAAGTGGCAAGGTGAATGAGCATCCTACTAGGATTTTTCAAGTTATAGACCTTTCCATTCTGAGAGCATTAAGTTGCAATAATAATTATAACTTGGAACTGCATTCTAATTGATAGAATTAATCAAAAAGTCATATGTATTTGATAATTCATTGTGTATAATACATGAAATGATATTTATGAATATATTGGTGAGGTGGTAGAAGATTCAGAGCAAAATCTTCTCCCTATTTTAATTTGATTTTTTGAACTTTTTTCAAAACTCTGGTTTTGAAATAGTGATTTCTTTCCAATGATGTTAACTGGTTTACCAGTTTTAATGAAATACTATACTACATAATAAATCATACTATAATTAGTATGATTTATTATGGATGGATCATAACTGACACATACCCAGTTTGAAATCATAGCACAGTCTCAGCATTTTAGAATGAGTGCAAATGTCATATTGTAATCGAATAATCAGTAATGTATAAAGAAGGGACTGAGCTGAGGAAGATCATGTTATATTGTGGAACACACGATTATAATTTTAAAAAAAAATGTGAAGCTCTTTGTGTCTAAGGAAGGTGGGAAAACTTACCCAATTTGCATTATGGTGCATTTAACTAATTTCACTTTTCAACAACATGCTATCTGACATTAACCATTAGGATTTGCATTGCTCCACACTTTGTGATTTATTTTCCTAATTAAAATGTTAGAGAAAGCTGTACATATTGTATATATATATATATTGGGAGAAAGTATATTAAATGTGTTTGTGTGAAGATAATATTTTAAGAATGCATTATATTAAGGATGATTTCTTGTAATTTATTGGTCAGAGCTGTTTTACAAAGATTTAAATCGGGGGGGGGGGGATACTCACTTACCTTTGCTACCGGTTTGCAAAGGTGAGCGCACATGCGTGTGCCCTCGCTACACTCACATGTGCCTCCTCCACTCCTGCGCAGAAGGTCAAAAACGGGACGTGATGATGTCTGGGCGGGTGGGCCGAGCCTCCCGCAGCCGGCAGTACCAGATTGTGCGATTCAGATAGAACCGGCTGAATTTCACCACTGATTTAAATCAATTTCAACAGTTAATGGTCTGAGCTCAATGGCCTTGAATTCTGTAGACAGAAATACTTTCCATGCAGTTTTTAATTAAATATTACAAATATGATCAAACATGTCATTGTTACTGTTTTCATTCCAATCTTCATAGCAAATATATATTCCTCAAACTAATAATAATAGAAGCAGAGGCCAATGCCTTTAGGCCTTAGCTGTATTTAAAAGCTCTCTTGAGCTTCATAGCATAGGTTTTATTCCAGGAATGATTGCAGATATATATTGTACACTTCCTTCACTTTTGCCAGTCAAAATCCTAAAATATTATTTAGCTGGCTGAACATTTTGCAACATGACAGTTTACAGAGATGTTGCCAAGTCTTCGTCAGTCAGCAATCTTAACCAAAGTTCACTTTCCCATAAGTATAATCTACTAGTTTTTCTTCATTGTTTTAGGATTCACTACGTTGAAAATTCTTTGTCTGTATGGCCTTTCAGATTGATTCAGTCTGAGACTCAGAGGCCCATTTTATAAAAATGCATTGGGTTACAGATGTCCAAAAACTAAGGAGTGCCCTGTGTATATTTTATTGCACAGGATTCTGAACTATGGTACTATTACACATAGGGGTGGGCTGCTGGGGGTTCGCAGGGGTTCAGGAGAACCTCTAGCTAAGATTCTGTGTAGTTCGGAGAACTCCCAAATCCCACTCCTGGCTGGTCCCACCTACCCCGCCCCTCCCAGGAGTCCCCACGCAGCCTATTTTGGATGCAGGTAAGTGCAGGGACTCAGGGAGGGCCAAAAACGAGGCTGTTTCCAGCCTCCAGAGGGCCTCCGGAGCCTGGGGAGGTCATTTTCACCCTCCCGGAAGCTCGAGGAAAGCTTCCAGAGCCTGGGGGGTGGGCAAAAGCGCTTCCCTCCATGGTGCAGGAGGCCGACTAGGCCACACCCACCCACCAACCGGGCACAGAACCCCTTGCTAAAATTTTTGAAGCCCACCCCTGATTACACATGATTGCTATCATTGAAAGATATTCTCCAATTCAGACCTAGCTTGGATTGAAACAATAAAGGATTATGTTATGATGCACTTCCTTTCTGCTGTGACCCAATATTTTCTGGACAACCTACGTAAAATAACCTACCTGATTAAATGATAGATGATGTCTATTCATAAAAAAATGTTTTTAATAAACAACAGCAAAAACAAAAACCTTCAAGGTTTATAATTATTTGTGATTGATGCAGCAAATAGCATGGGTATACAGGTAATCCTCGACTTACAACAGTTTGTTTAGTGACCATTCAAAGTTACAACAGCACTTAAGAAAGTGACTTATGACCATTTTTTCACACTTACGATCATTGCAGCATCTCCAGGATCATGTGATCAAAATGTAGACGCTTGGCAACTGACTTATATTTATGATGGTTGCACTGTCCAAGATCATGTGATCACCTTTTGGGACTTTCTTACAAGCAAAGTCAATGGGGAAGCCAGATTAATTTAACAATTTACTTAACAACTGCAGCAGTGGTGGGTTCCTCCCGGTTCAGCCCGGTTTGGCCGAGCCAGTAGCAGTGACAATATGATGTCACCAAACCGGTTCTGCCCACCCGCCCCTCCCACCTCCCCCGCCCCCCATTTTATTCTTACCTTTTATTTGGCCCAACCCCCAATCTATTGCTGCCTCCTGAGTCCCAGCTGATAGGCTAGAAGGAAAAAAACTGTTTAAGCTCTTGCCTCAGGGCTTCAAAGGGCCTCCTACAGCTGATCAGTGTTAAAAGGCAGTGTGGTGGTAGACCGGTGCCTCCAAAAACAAATAAGTAGACCGGTGCCTGCAAAAATAAATGAGTAGACTGGTACAACTCTGCAAGCAGTTAAAAGCCTGGTAGACCAGTATCTCTGCTAAATCCTAAAGAATTGTCACATGACCATCAAGCCATGCCCACAAAATAAGCCACACCCACAGAACCGGTAGTAAAACATTTTAGAACCCACCCCTGAACTGCAGTGATTCACTTAACTATTGTGGCAAGAAAAATAGGGCAAAACTTACTTAACAAATGTTTCACTTAGCAATAGAAATGTTGGGCTCAATTATGGCCATTGTCAAGGACTACCTGTATTAAGTTATTGTGCAAAATAGAACAAAAGCAATAAAAGTTACATTAGAAATAGAAGAGTTATACAAAATGAAAACAAAGCAACTGGCAGCCTTATAAATTGAATAAATAAATACATAACAAATAGAGTAAGGAAAAGGTAAATGTTCAGATACTAGCTTTCTAAACCATCATAACTTAGGTTTGGCTGATTATGGATGAATGCTTGTTCTCCTTTGTTGTTGTTAGTTGCAAAGTTGTGTCTGACTCATCACGACCCCATGGATAACGTTCCTCCCGGCCAGTGGTGAGTTTCAAAAATTTTTACTACCGGTTCTGTGGATGTGGCTTGGTGGGCATGGCATGGCATGGTGGGGGTGGCTTCGTGGGCGTGGCAGGGAAAGGATACTGTAAAATCTCCATTCCCTCCCCAATCCAGGGGAAGGTTACTGCAAAATCCTCATTTCCTCCCAATCATCTGGGACTTGGGAGGCAGAGAATAGATGGGGATGGGGCCAATCAGAATTTTTACTACAGGTTCTCCAAACTACTCAAAATTTCCACTACCCATTTTTCCAAAACTGGTCAGAACCTCCTGAAATGCACCTCTGCCCCAGGCCTTCCTGTCCTCTACCATCCTCTGGAGTCCATTTAAGCTCACGCCGACTGCTTCAGTGTCTCCATCCAGCCACCTCATTCTCTGCTGTCCCCTTCTTCTTTTGCCCTCAATCTTTCCCAGCATTAGGCTCTTCTCCAATGAGTCCTTCCTTCTCATTAGGTGGCCAAAGTATTTGACTTTCATCTTCAGGATCTGGCCTTCTAAAGATCAGTCAGGGTTGATCTCCTCTAGGACTGACTGGTTTGATCACTTTGCAGTCCAAGGGATTCACACAAGTTAAATAAATAAATAAGAGAAACAAGAAGAAAACGTTGTTAAAAGCAGTCTTATAGAAATTCTTTCTGGCTTTTTATTTCTCCATTGTTAAAATTAGGTAAATATTCAGATTTTTTTTCTCTATATATATAAACCATAACCAATAAGATTAAATATAATAACATATACATTGCATTCAATATTTTAGCCATAGCATTTAGACTTGTGGACTTCAACTGCCAGAATTGTTAAAATCCACATCATAAAAAGGCAATCGTTCTCCATCCCTGATGTAAGCCAATGATAATTGATGAAACTTTATATTGATTTACACATCACATCAATAGATTTTAAGTTGACAACTTCTATTGAATTCAGTGTGATCTCTCAATTAATGACTATTGGATCCATGCCACAAATTACACATAAAGGCACATATGTTTTCTTCTTTTTTTCAGTGGTTCAAGAAAAGCCACATGAACAAAATTATCTTATATTATTAATTAGTATTGTTACAAAATTTGTAATTTGGGGCTGGCATGTATGCACATGTCTATATACAGTATGTGCCATGTATTTGTTGAATGGTTCTAATATGAAAGATGGTATATATGAGAATATTAGCTGTTAGCAGCATACATAACTCATTAAATAATTGTGACTTTGCCTTTGCCAGTGGAAGAGAATTAATAATTCAATAGTTTCCAGTGCTCTTGCCTAATTCCTGCTCATTTTGAAAATATTTTCATATTTTTTCTGTATAAAGTATTTCACAGTGTAGGACAGGTCTTTAAAATGTCCCTACCCCAATCTCTTATTCTCTGGGTGAAATGAAAAAGTAATGGTAAATTCTGTATTATTTCCAAATAAATAAAGAGTACTCCAAAATTGCAAAAATCATTTTTCCCCCTATTAATGCTCTTTATGCTGTTTGGACAATATCAAAGAGTCTCAAGGTTGACTCAGTCTCCCATCCTTCTGAGGTTGGTAAAATAACGATCCATATTGTTGAGGACAATATGCAAATAATGCTAACATTATAAACTGCCCATAGAATGTTATAAAGCATTATGGGACATTATATAAATTTAAATGCTACTGCTATTGCTCTTATTTTTCTGCAGATGTTACCTAGTCAGATAATAAAACATCAGTGCTAGGGGTTTGTTTCTTTCAAATAGATAGCCCTGCCAGTTTTTGTGGGGGTGTGGTTTCCTTCTTGCTAGTAGTCTATTGATTAGAGTATTGTTTTCAACTTGATTGTTTGTCTGGTGTTAATCCTTGCTTATCTGAGTGTTGGGTGCTGGAAGGGATGTGTTCTGGATTTTTTTGTTTCCTTTTTGTGGTTTATTTCTATATGTCTATTAATGGCTGATTTCAGGGGTTGGTTCTACTTACCTTTACTACCGGCTCACAACGGGAAGTGTTAGATCGGCGCAGGAAAGAAGAAGTGACCAGCAGAGTTCAAGTAACAACGTTTATTAACGAGAACTGAACTGGCGCTGCGCTTCCGGAGCTCTCCTTATATTTGCTCAGGCAGACGCACCGCCCACTGACAGGGATTCAAAATCTCCCGCCAAAGGATCTTCAGCCAATCCCAGGCGGATGTCCTTATAAGGACATAACACTCTTCCCCCCTAGTTCTTAGTCAGTCAATCAAGGTAGAAAGTCACTCAGGTACACAGGACGTCTATGTGCTCGCGTAGACCTGCGCAGTTCATACCCTGGTTGGGCGCTCTCCCGGACGGAGGGTGCTTTCTCAGCTCGGGGCTTCCTCCCTGGTGCCGGGCTGGATCTGGCCGTCGAGGATGCGGGTGATGTTCCCGAACCTCCGGCCGGGTCGAGGACCTCCGCCTGCGGGCGATGCTGGTCTGCTTCATTCCCGCTTGGATCTTGGTGTCGCCGGCATAGATCCCTGCTCTCGACCGGTCTGGAACTCCTGAGCCACGGTAGGTCCCTGGGTCTCCCTCGAGTTCCCTCTGGGTTGGAGTTGCGCTGGTCTGGTCTAGGGTGTGAGTCCGGCGGTGGTGGCTGGGTTAGCCCCCCGGGTTCTCCGGTTGAGTCCGATTCACTCCCGGGGCGGCAGGTGGTACGGGTTGGGAACGGGTCGGCTGTGTCGGGGTGGTGTAGGCCTTCCTTGCAGGGGTGGTGTAGGCCCTCTCTGCAAGGCTGGCGTAGTGGTGATGGTCGCCGCTTCCCGTCGTTGGGGTGTTCGCCCTGGTTTGGCTGGTGTAGGCCTACCCTGCAGGGGTGGTGGAGGCCTTCCTCGCAGGGTTGGTCTTCTGCGCGGTCGGGCTGTTGTTGCGGTGCCCTCTGGTGTGTTGGATGGAGGTCTCCTTCCCTGGAGTGTCGGTCGCCTACTTCGCAGGGTTGGTGTTGGCTTCCCCTGCTAGGTTGTCCCCGGTCTACTTGACTCCTGTTGTCAGGGTGTAGGTCTCGGTTCTCGGGATGCTGACTGCTATCCACCCCGCGGTGTTTTGGGGTTCCCTGTGGGCCTTGTCCCTGGTCTACTCGCCTTGCTGAATCTTTAGCTTGGTTAGGTGTTGGAGTGCCCGCTCCTCCTGTGTGTTGCCGGTCTCCCCTGTCTGGGTGGTTTAGGCCTACCTCATCTGGGTGGTTTAGGCCTACCTCGTCAGGGTGGTTTAGGCCTACCTCGTCTGTGTGGTTTAGGCCTACCTCGTCGGGGTGGTTTAGGCCTATCTCGTCTGGGTGGTTTAGGCCTACCTCGTCGGGGTGGTTTAGGCCTACCTCGTCTGGGTGGTCTCCGCCCGCTTCCCTCCACCTTTTGCGGAGTTGGTCAAGGTGACGTCTCACGATCTGTCCATTTTCCAGCTCAACTCGGTAGGATTTGGGACCAGTTGTGCTGTGTACTGTAGCTTTAAGCCATTTTGGCGAGCCGTGGTAATTGAGTGCGAAGACAGCATCGCCGATGGCAAACTGGCGGAGTTGGCGGCTGGCAGTGGCAGGCACCTCGGAATTGTATTGAGGGTGCAGTCTGTCCAGGGGTGACCAGAGTCTTCTGCCCATTAGAAGTTCGGCAGGGCACTTTCTTGTGGCAGAGTGAGGCGTGATGTGCTGGGTGAGCAGGAAGGTGTCGATGCGTTCCTGCCAATCTCCCGGGCCCATCTTGGCGAGTGACTCCTTGGTGAGCCTCATCATCCGTTCAGCCTGTCCATTTCCGGCTGGTCTGTAAGGGGCAGAGAGGGCATGGCGGATGCCCAAGCCTGTCAGGAAAGCTTCCATGGGCACGGACGTAAGTTGGGGCCCGTTGTCGGAAACCAAAACGTCCGGAAGCCCATGAGTCACGAAGAGACGCTGGAGTGCGCGGATTGTGGCTTCTGTTGTGGTGGATGCCATGGGGATGACCTCCAGCCATTTCGAGTAGGCATCGACCACGATGAGGAGGTGGCGCCCTTGGATAGGGCCCGCAAAGTCTATATGGATGCGGGACCAGGGAGAGCTAGGAGTCTCCCAAGGCGTCGGGTCAGACTGTGGCGGCGCTGCTCTGACTTCTTGGCACGGGCTACACCTGGTGACCCAGTGTTCAATGTCTCTGTCCAGTGTCGGCCACCAGACGTAGCTCCGTGCCAGGGCTTTCATCCGGACAATGCCCGGGTGTCCTTTATGTAGCGCTTCAAGAGTCTTTTGTTGGAGCGAGCTGGGAATCAGCACCCGATCTCCCCATAGTAAACAGCCGCTCATGGTGGACAGCTCCCCTTGCTTGCGGCTGAACGGGCTGAAGTCGTCGCTGTCAATTCACGCCGGCCATCCCCTCAGGACCCAGGAGTGGACTTGCCGGAGGATGGGGTCGTTCCTCGTGTGCGTAGCCACGTCGGCAGATGTTACAGGACAGCTGCTGTCGTTGTCAATGTGCAGCAGCTCAAGTGTGGGAGCCGGGTCTTCCACGGTGTCAGCAGATGGGCATCTGCTTAGCGCATCAGCGTTCACGATGGACTTCCCCGGCTGGTGGACAAGTCTATATGAGTAGCCGGCAAGGAAGATAGCCCAACGAGTCATTCGGGGTGACATGAAGGCCGGGGTCTGCTTGTCACCTGCGAGGAGGCCCAGGAGCGGCTTGTGATCGGTGACAATGGTGAAACGCCGTCCATAGAGGTATTCGTGGAAACGCTTCACCCCTGCGACCATTGCCAATGCCTCTTTGTCCAGTTGGCTGTAGTTACATTCAGCGCTGGACATAGTCTTTGAGAAATAGGTGATGGGGGCTTCACAGCCGGTAGGCAGTTCGTGGCTGAGGACAACGCCGACTCCGTATGGGGAAGCGTCACAGGTGAGCCTGATGGGCAGCGTCTCATTGTATTGAATGAGCACGCTGTCAGATGTCAACAGTTGTTTAACAGCTCTAAATGCAGACTCCTCCTCGCGGCCCCACCTCCAGGAAGCCGCCTTTGCCAGTAAGCGATGCAGCGGCTCAGCAATTGTGGCTTTCTGTTGGAGGAAAATTGCATAGAAGTTAAGCAATCCAAGGAAAGCCTGAAGCCGCTTTATTTTTGGGGCTGGGAGCTTCATGGATAGCTTTAACTTTTGATTTGGTGGGGTGGATGCCAGAACTATCTATGAGATAGCCCAGGAACTCAACTTCCTGTACCCCAATGATGCACTTGTCTCTTCGGACCCTCAAGCCCTTCTCCCTGAACCGCTGGAGAACAAGCCTCAGCCGGTCAAGGAGTTGTGCCTTTGAGTCCCCGGAGATCAGTACATCTTCGAAGTAAGGCACTACCCCTGGAACGCCTTGGAGAAGGCGTTCCATCATGGATTGGAAAATGCCTGGGGCTGCACTGACTCCAAACTGGAGACGGTTGCACTTAAATGCGCCTCTATGGGTGACAATTGTCTGAGCCTCCGCCGTTTGCTGATCAACTGGCAGTTGCTAGTAAGCCTGGGCCAGGTCCAGTTTTGCAAAAATTTTGCCCTTGCCGAGTGAGTGAAGCAAATGTTGCACTACCAGCACAGGGTATGCGCTCTGCGGCAACGCCTTGTTGATGGTCACTTTGTAGTCGGCGCAGATGCGCACAGATCCATCCTGCTTCATGGGGGTCACAATGGGAGTCTCCCATGAAGCATGATCGATGGGTTCCAGGATGCCTTGGGCAATCAGCTTATCTAGCTGAGCATCTACTTTAGCCCACAAGGCAAATGGAACCCGGCGGGGCTTGAGCCGAATTGGGGTTACCCCCTTGTCCAGATTAAAGGAGATGGGTTTCCCTGTAAAGGTCCCTAACTTACCATCGAAGACTTCTTGGAACTCTCCGATGAGTGAGTCGAGTTCGCCTGAGCTAATCTGGTGGATGCCTCCAATAGAAAGCCCCAACGGCTGGAACCACTCCACGCCTAGCAGGGTCGGGCGGCTATGCTCCACGACGGTGATTGGGAGCTGGCCTCGGAACTGTTTGAAGGTGATCTGGAGGCTGGTTCTTCCAATGACGCCGATGGGATTACCGCCAAAGTCCACCAGCTTGGAGTGAAGGGGTTCAAGTTGGCACTTGGTAAGTGCCGGCTTCAGTCTCTTTACTTGGTGCCAGTCAATGATGGAATAGATGGAGCCAGAGTCTACTTCCATCGTGCACGGCAAGCCTTCAGCCAACAGTGTCACATGGAATTTGGTGGCACTGTTGTTACTGGTCAGGGCGATTGTCGTTTGGTTCACCGCGCCACCCTGGGAAACGTTGCGATCGTCGCGGCTGTGCTGGAGTGAGGACCGTTTGGATGACCTCTGGGAGTCACGGCGATTTTCAGGATTACGGGGCCTGATCGACTCTGGAACCGGAGGGCGCGACGAGGTTGACGGCGAGCTCCAAGACGTCGGTGCCGCAGTGAGCTAGGAAGAGAGCCCTCTTCCTCTCGTCGTCTAAGTTGTTGTAGCCGTTTCCCCGGAGGAATTGGCGGAAATGGATCATATAGGAGCTCCATTTCTCCCGGCTGGGGTTGAATGGAGCCAGCGAGGCGAACGGCACTTGCGGCGTTGCCATCTCTCAGTCCGCGTCGAGTGACTTCAGCTCGTTATGGCGATCGTGCCACGCGGTGGTTCTTCTCTAGTCCTTCGTCGCCAGTGTTAGATCGGCGCAGGAAAGAAGAAGTGACCAGCAGAGTTCAAGTAACAACGTTTATTAACGAGAACTGAACTGGCGCTGCGCTGCCGGAGCTCTCCTTATATTTGCTCCAGCAGACGCACCGCCCACTGACAGGGATTCAAAATCCCCCACCGAAGGATCTTCTGCCAATCCCAGGCGGATGTCCTTATAAGGACATAACAGGAAGCTTCTGCACATGCACAGATCACCAATGACAACATCTGGGGCGATGGGCGGGGCCTCCTGCAGGATTTACTACCGGTTCTTGCAAACCGGTCTGAACCAGGAGCAACCCATTACTGGCTGTTTTGTCTGAATGCCAAGCTTCTAGGAATTTCCTAGTGTTTGTGGATTTAGCTTGGTCTAGGATGGTCACAATTTCCCAATAAAAATATGGTTGAGTCTGTCCACATATTGTAAGATTAAGGAATATTCTGAGTACACCCAACTAGTACTCATTCATAGACATGATCTTCTAGTTTTCTGCCTGTCTGTGCTACATAGTGGCTTTTACAGTTATTACACTGTATGTTGTGGGTTAGTTTTGTTTTTTCTTCCTCTTGAGCTACTGTATCTTTTGGTTCATTTAAGATGTTTTGGAGAACTTTAATTAGTTTGTCTGCTATGGTAATTCCATGTGGTTGTAATAGACTATTGGTTGTTTCTGAGATGTTTTTGATGTATGACAGCATTATCCTTTTCATAGTTTGTATTGGTTGTGCTGAAGTGAGCTGATTGGTCAGGCACTTTTTGATAGTTGTTGGAACATAGTTGTTTGATAGTTGTTGGAAGATAGTTGTTTCCTTATCCTGTTGTTCTCTATTGCTGAATGCATATTTATTAATTATGTGCTGTTTTTTTACAGATCTGAGTAGGAAAACAATACGGCAGATCTAGAAGCTGTACACATTTCTAGCTAATTCAGTGCTATATATTTTTTTAAAGAATTTAAATATTCATTGGTTTCAGGCCTTGCAGTTAACCAGGCAAAGACAATTTAATGGATGAATAAATGCACTAACTCTTCTTACCGCTCAGGTTGAGTTTGTTATTGTCTATGACCATGGAGTCATCTAAACAGTGTCTGAACATTTGTAAATGAAAATAATTCACTCCTATGTAGCAGGGAAAGGTTGGAACAAAATATGTAAATGCTTCCAGATAGCAATTTCAACTGTAAGAATCCTAATTAAAAAACTGAAGCTATATGAAATGATTGAAGTCAAGACAAAATCTGGCCGACCAAGTAAATTTCTGGCCAAACTGCCCCCAGTTGGTCTGTTTAACACAGAGATCATTGCAAATAACTTGTTGGAAACTTTCACTAACATTGGAGCTCAGAGAACACCAGTACTTATGCCATAATAATCCTCATGAGACAATTGCTAGAAAGAAAGCTTTGTCCAAACTTGCTACAAAAAAATCATTGTCAAATGCATATAAAAGTAAACCTGAAATGCTTTGTAAAGTAAAGTCTGAAATGCTTTGTTATAAAATTCTTTGGACTGATGAGACAAAAGTGGAATTATTCAATCACAACCGTATAAATTACATTTGAAGAAAAAGAGGGAGAGACTTCTTTAATCGTTCACCTTTTGTTGGAGAGAGACTGGCTAAGCCAATGGAGGGAATCAAATGGAGAATTAGTCTGAAAACCCTAGGTGGGTACAAGAGGGTAAAGTCTGATGCCTTGAATGCCATTGAACCTTATCTATTCTTACCCAGATGCCAACTGTTGGTCTGAGAAGATTCCTGTGTATAGGCCTAAGAAATAAAACAACTAATTGAACTCATCACATGTGGATTTGATTGTTCATGCCTGACATCTTTTTATCTTCTAAGTCACATTTCTGTCATTTGAATAGGTTAGTGATGCCTAACCTTTTCCGGACCGAGTTCCCAAAGCGTGTCCTTGCACCTGCAAATGTGTGCATGTGTATCCAAACCCCCCCCCCCAAATACAATGTCTGCATGCACCCCTGCACGTGTGTCCCCCTGCCTGCATGCCCCCACATGCATGCCCCCCACGCACACACTGTGCATGCGTGCATGGCCCCTCCTGCATGCATCCTGCACATGCACGCACACCCCTGCACTCCACACATGCACAGCGGAGACCCGAAAACCAGCTGGCTGGGGGGAGACATGCACTCATGCATGGCGGAGCTGAACTGGAGCGATGCCCGCAGAGAGGGTGCTGCGTGCCACCTCTGGCACGCATGCCATAACTTCACCATCATGGGAGTGGATAATAGATAGATAGATAGATAGATAATAGATAGATAGATAGATAGATAGATAGATAGATAGATAGATAGATAGATAGATAGATAGATAGATTTTACAGACATCTCAATAAAATTGCATAAGTACTTTGAAGGAAAATCAAGAAATACTTGTATATTTTAAGAAAATATTCAAAGGGATTATTACTATAACATAAAACTAGTTTGAAGTAGAATTATTCGTCCAATATATAATATTGGCTATATATACTGTGTTTCCCCAAAAATAAGACCCTGTCTTATATTTTTTTGAACCCTGAAATAAGCGCTTGGTCTTATTGCCATGTGCTCAAAAGCCCAATTGGGCTTATTATCAGGGGATGTCTTATTTGGGGGGGGGGGGATAGGGTATTAATCTATAACAAACTATTATCCTTGTCAAAATTATTCTCTCCCTGGAAATTTTAAAAGATTAAAAATGTATTTATTAAATTTTATATTAAAACCTGAAAAATGCATTTTAAAACATTAAAAATTGACATTTCTACCCAATTTCTCTTTTGCACACACACCCAAGTTATGTTACTTTAAGATTATTAAGATATTTTAGCTCTGGTACAGTGAATTTTATGTAATTGTTATGTAATTTATAAAGGTAATAAATGATTATAATAACTTTAATGTTTTAGAATGTACTTACGAGTTTTGAATTAATACTACGAAACATTATCTGCCAGATTGACCAGGAACAAACAAAATATAAATATATTTAATAGACAAAAATAACATTGATGTTCTTAACATTACTGATATGGAATATATAATTTATTTTCAGTTTGTTATCTTTCTGTATTCTCCATTATGTATCTAGTCTTCCTCAATTTTATTAACGGATTTATTATTGGTGTTCTCTGACCTATTTTTTCTTGATTATTCTTAATTATTTTTTCATTTTTAGTTTGTTTTCTATTTTCAGTAATATTATTGTGTACTTTAGCTTTCAACAATAATGAATAAGAAACTAATATATAGAAGAGAGGGAGAATTGGGGGGGGGGGAGAGATGATTAATCAGGATTACAGCTCTTTAGCAAAGAAATTGTACTATCAAACGCCATTTTTTCCAAAAGCTTTGGTCAACTGTTGCTTGACCATTTCCCATGTGTTTAATAGATCTTTTCTTCCATTCTATCAAAAATTAATATTTGCTAACAGTAATTTTTGCAGCAACTAAGCCTGTGATGCTCGGTTCTGCTTCTTTCTCTAAAGTTCAGAATCTGTTGACTCCCCACAATTTGGGCTTTCCACAATTATACCAAATCTGTTTTAGCCAGGGGTGGGATTCAGCCGGTATGGACTGGTTATGATTTTGCACAGTTTGGAGAACTGGTAAAATCGACCACTGGCTGAAACGCCCATCCGGCCCACCTTCACATGCGCACGCCCTCACGTGCGCACGCCCTCACATTTTCGGAAAACTGGTTGTTAAATGGGTTGAATCCCACCACTGGTTTTAGCAGTTTCATTCGGCCTGCCCAGGACCAATATTGCACGCACCAATAGTTCATCCCTAGTTGTTTATCTAGAGCAAATGTGGCTCTTTTACAACCTGTGGACTTCAACTCCCAGAATTCCTGAGCCAGCTTGGCTGGCTCAGGAATTCTGGGAGTTGAAGTCCACAGGTTGTAAAAGAGCCACATTTGCCCACCCCTGATCTAGAGCACAGCCTCAAAAAGAGCTCCAGGCCAAGAAGGCCCTGAAAGTCCTGGCTAGGCAGGACTAACTACTCCCACCAGGTTGGAAGCAGGAACTCATGACGCTTTCTTGAAGTATATTAAAGGCCGCTTCAAGTAATCCAGGACACAGTGAGTCACAGCAGCTGGATGTATGTATGTATGTATGTCAGCAGTATGTAACCTTTTCCAGTGCGTGTTAAATGATATATAGAACAAAGCTGTACAGATCTATTTCTCTTGGCCTCTTAATGGCACTATTAAAGCCAATCCATATAATCAGGTTGGTTTGGACCCACCGAAATGTCTTTCCTTTCAGTCCAAAATGGATGTTTTCCATTATTGCATTGTTTCTTTCTTTTTAAGATTCGCAAGTCTCATTTTCTACAAAACATCCTGAACCGTTCTTAGGCTCTTTCTTCTAGTCATAGTCATTATTCTTAATATGCACTTTACTACTTTTCATGTGGTATAATTTGAACATGTTATCCTTTCCCCGTAATTTCTCCTTCTCTTCTTTAAAGAGCTTTTTTTGTTTGTTTGTTTGTTTTTGTTCTCATAAAAGGGTTAGTTTGCAAGAAACGAAGTAAAGCAGGCAGCACATTTCAGAAATAAATTGCCATGTTCACTCTTACAACATACCCCTTGTGGTGGTGATTTATACAGATTATTATCTGCTTTAATATTTCCCCCACGAAAACACAAGATTACTCTTCTCCCTTTACAGTTGATTTTTGGGCAATCAGCTTTGATTTCCCTGGCTGGGCACAATTAGATTAATTTTTTTTCGTTGAGATTTGACTGATTCCATATTGTATTTACAGTCATTTATGAAAAAATATAACCCACAATGGATGAGAACAAACTTCAAGTACCCAAGATTTTGTGTAGGTTATAAAACAATTGAGAACAATTCCTTAAATTATTCTTCTTTAAGGGAGGAGGAGGAGGAAAAAAAATTATTCTGCATTTATAACAATTATTCAATAAACAATTCTATATATGATAGAAAGTTGAAGCCAATGTAAAATGTGCCACAAATTAAGAAATGATATGGAAAAATTATGCCTACATTAGGCCACTAATTCTGTAGAATAACTGGCTTCCATCTTTGATAGTATTCTTTCGCAGACTAAGATGAAGTCAAATTATCTAAGAATTGGCTTTGATACAGTCTAATATTTATGGACCCAAAAAATGGAACCTCAGTATATTCCAGCGTCTCTTGGCCTATGAAGGCATAGGATCAGAAACTTGTTTTCCGTTTATGTTCTCAAGAGATAATTTTTCTTCCTTCTGGCTGTTTATATAAAGAATAGCCTTTTTATTTTTTATTTTTTATTTTGTATTTTTATAGTGACAGGCTAAATGTCAAGAAACACATTCAATTTAACTATTACTTAATACTGACACTCATTCCCCTTTTATGTTAGGGTTTACAGTGTCACTTCCAACATGTAAGTATAAAAGTGTAATTATCACAATATATATTGTAATAATAATATATTGTAATAGTACAATATATAAGTATACAAAGTGTAATAATCAGATCACTTTGGTCTGGTTGGCAGATATGGTCAGTTACAAAGCAGCAGCTTTACTGTCATTTAAAAACCGTCTATAGTAAAATATTTTGATATTCTGTACTTCAGGATGAATGGCCAGATCAGGGATGGCTAACCTTTTATGTAACCGTGTGCAAGCCTGCGTGCCGGAAATGGCACATAAAATCATCCTGCCTTGATCGCGTGGCCCCACTGGCCTTCATGTGCGTGGGAGTACGAATACCTGGAAGACCAACGGTCCATCGCGCATGCATGAGCCGGCACCCAAACTTCCGGTTTCCAGTATGGATGCGTGCTGGATGAACAGCTGGCTATCACGCATGCGCATGATGGTCAGCTGGCCGTGTGTGACAGCCAGCTGACCGGCGCGTGTGTGTGCACAGGAATGCAGAAGAGGAGCCACTGAGGCCACACATTCCTCACAGGATGGTTCTGCGTGCCACTTCCGGCACACATTCCATAGGTTCGCCAACACGGGGCTAGATCATATAAAACCCAATGTGGTTGGTTTTATTTTAGTGAAGCATCATGTGCAGTTTCTGCCATTGTCATAGATGACTTAATGCCTATTTGCTTATAACTTACAGCGGCCTTCCCTAAGCTAAAGGATATGGTGGGATATTGAGCTTCCTAGGATTTTGGGTCAGCATATGTGCCAGCTTGGAAAACCTGACTGGCCTAAGATATTCTTGTAGGACACTATTTCCTTGTAGGAATGGCCATCAGATATTGTTTTTTTGAATGCAGTGGCTTAGTGGGTAAGACTGAGCTTGTTGATTCAGTTCAGAGGTTCGAATCTCTTGTGCCGCATAACGGGGTGACCTCCCGTTACTTGTCCCAGCTTTTGCCAACCTAGCAGTTCGAAAGCACGTAAAAAATGCAAGTAGAAAAATAGGGACCACCTTTGGTGGGAAGGTAACAGCATTCCATGCGCCTTTGGCATTTAGTCATGCCGCTCACATGACCAAGGAGACGTCTTTGGACAGCACTGGCTCTTCGGCTTTGAAACGGAGATGAGCACTGCCCCCTAGAGTCAGGAATGACTAGCATATATGTGCGAGGAGAACCTTTACCTTTACCTATGCCAGTTTGTGCTATTAACTTCTCTCCCAAGCTAGTGCTGCCTATTCAAGTAATCTAATTTAGAGGTCACAATTAGAACCTACAACTTGATTGCTAAGCGCAACAGTTGCTAGGCGAAACCTTGACTGTGCTTATGATCTTCTTTGCTTTGCAGACTTGCAAAGATTGTAAATTCAAGTATTGGTCACAATATTGACCAATAACTGTGAACAGTTGCTGTATGAAGCAGTCACTAAGCAATAATTACCTGTAATGTGTCCTTATTGCATCAACATAGTACATACTAAAAAGTATGTATGAGCTGCATCTTGCTTGTTAATCTGGAAGAGAGGATAAATAACAACAAAGTAGATTTTCTTAATAGATGATCAAGATATGAAAAGCTGATTAAGCCAAAAATAATCATGTATCTCAAATAGATGATGTTGTAAAAAGGACCACATCTTCTTTCATGCCAATATAACATTTAGATTCAAATGCTTGTAGCTCGGGGGTGGTTTCTATACCAACAGTATTTTTATTGATCCAGCAGACTTACTTCTATGTATTGTAGGGACTCTTAATCTAGTAGGAAATATGTCCTGGAAAGGGGAGTTATTGCATCTTCAGAAATAAATTGCTGCTTGTTAAAATTGTCAAATATTATCAGTGGTGGGTTGCTCCTCATTCAGACCAGTTTGCAAGAACCGGTAGTAAAACTGGGGGAAGGTCCTGTGCAGTGCCCCGGATGTCGTCATTGGCAATCTGTGCATGCGCTCCCATTGCGAACCGGTAGTAAAGGTAAGTAGAACCCATTGAAACCGGTAGTAAAGGTAAGTAGAACCCACCCCTGAGCCCATCCCAACTGCAGGAATTCTCCACATCTGTTTTCAATGATTCCAAAGAGAAGCTGTCAGAGTTTCAGTTACTGAAAAAGCCCTATAAAAAACTATAAATGATGCTCGTTCAGTTTTAAGTAAATATTTCTGCATTTAAAAATTATAGCGATTGTTCTTTAGCTTTAATTACTCCATTCTCTCTTCTTCCAGCACTGGAGTTCTGACTTAAAAGCTAGAGCAAAGTGATATTAGCCTCAGGCTTCTTGGCACTCTGAACAAAGTATGAAAAAGGCTTCCGTCCATCTCTCTCATCTTTTTGTCCATGTTGTAACATAACACTTATAGATCATTGCACTCTGATGATGATGATGATGATGTTATCCATTCAATTGTGCCTGACTCTTGGCGATTCTATGGGCCAGGTCATTCCACATCTTCTGATCTTGCACTAGTTCCTTGAGTTGTTGTTGCGTGCCGAAAGCGCCTGCGCTTGCAGTCATAATGCAATGCACGGGTGCCCCCCATGTGCCCCTCCCCCTGTGCATACGACCTCCTGTGTGACCCCGTGCCCCATTTTGGGCCTAGTAGGCCTCCCTGCAGTCTCCTGGGAGCAAAACTGGGCTGCAGGGAAGCCGCGCTCCACTCCCCTGTACCCCGTTTTGGGCCTAGTAGGCCTCCCTGAACTTATAACCCATAATGCAATGCGTGCGTGACCCCTCCTGTGCTTCCCGCCCCCAGGCATACATTTCCTGCATGTGCTCCGCCTCCTGCACATGCTTGGCAGAGCCTCGAAAATCAGTTGGCTGGCAGGAGGCATGTGCGCATGTGCAGTGGAAGTCAGCTGGGGTGACGGCTCACTGCCCCAAAGAGAGGTCTCTGCATGCCACTTGTGGCACACATGCCACAGGTTTGCAATCACGGTTCTAGGGTCTGGCTGGTGTCAGCTTTGATATTGTTCACCATTGTGTTCTTTTGTGACTTGGTTTCCTTCACTGCATTCTGTAAAAGACAGGATCTACAAAATCAAAGGCAGGCCATCAGGCCTAGTTTATCTTTATGCCTGAGACTACCACGTGGTTTTTGGCATGCCATTACTCAGAATTTACAGTTGAATTCTATTCTATTCTATTCAAGGAGACTGAACCTTATATTTATTTATTTTTTAATTTATTTTTTAAATTTTTGATTTATATGCCGCCCTTCTCCGGAGACTCAGGGCGGCTTACAATGCGTTAAGCAATAGCCTTCATACTTTTGCATATATTTATATTTATACAAAGTCAGCTTATTGCCCCCAACAAACTGGGTCCTCAATTTACCCACCTTATAAAGGATGGAAGGCTGAGTCGACCTTGAGCCTGCCTGGGATTGAACTCACAAGTAATTGCAGCAGCTGGATCTTAAATGCTGCCTTTGTAGGAGGCATTACTCCCCTATGCTACTCAGGCTCAAGGTCAATTGAAATTTATATTTCAATATCTTATCTTCAACTCTAACAACATGAAAAAGGGAGTCTCTTGGGCATCCTTTTGAGTCTTTGCAAGATAAGGTCATCTGGGAAGACATTGAATTCAGTCATCATATGTCATAAAAAATCTTTAGGCATCCTTATTTAGTTAATCAGCTTTGTCAATTGCTGAGCATAGTGATCGTACAAACACAAAGATTCTTATTTCACAAATCATATTTCTGTCATATTTCTGTCACCGGTTCTAGCAGCCCACCATCATGGTGATTTCTGCATATTATATATATTATAATTCGTTAAATTTATTTGTTACCTATCTTGCCGTGGAGCTACTCTAGGCAGCTATCATAAGTGCATAAACCATGTAATTGCAATTATACAAACTATCACAAGTACATGCCTAGAAGTGACAAAGAACAAATATTTGAAATAATTTTGTAATACACTATCAAAAAGGGTTTCTGGGATTGCCACTGCAAAGTAGAAAGGAAAAAAGTAAAATAATTAGTAATTATTACAACTATAGAAATCATTTACATGTGTAGTAATGTGCTGCTACCATGATTCTATGGTTCTGAAATTAGGACTGTAAGACAGATGTTTTATTTAGAATCTGGGATTATTATTATTAATTTTTTTTGAGAATGTTACAGTTGTGCCACTACACAAAATTGGCTCTTATAACTAATTTCTAAGAAAAGCATATTAAAAATAAAATGAAACAATTTTTTTCTAATAAATAAATGCAAATCGTGGGCAACTCAGATGATTCCTCCCCCACCAGCGTTGAAATGCACTTACTTTTGCTACCGGTTTGGAAATGTGAGTGTGCATGCCTCCTCTGCGCATACGCAGAGTGTCAAAAACGGGATGTAATGATGTACCAGCAGGTGGGCGGAGCCTCCTGTCACCGGCCCTACCGGCTCGTGCGAGCCAGATAGATCCAGCCAGATTTCATCGCTGTCCCCCATATGTGTTGTGTACCCCATATCATAATGAAAGCTTTTACCAGTTTCCTGTTTAAAAATTTTTTTCAGTAGTGTTAGAATATGGATAGGAACGAAGACAGGTAACAAGTCAATTATTAATATATAACTGCAAAATATATTTACAAAAATTCTAGTGATAGTATTTTGTGCTTATGTGTGTGTGTATACCATGCAAAAGTATACACAAAATGCAAATTATCAATTAGTTTTGTATTATAAAGTAAAGGAATCATTAAATTACAATATTGTGCATCTACTTTATACACACAATATTACATCTTAATTATTCTTTTACTTTATAACAAAACATTTAGTTGCTAATTGCTTTTTTCCTCACTCACACACAAATCTGCAGTCTGTAGATTTGTGTGTGAGTTAGCAATGCTACCAACTTATGACTGATTGAAACTCTATCAACTCTATTTCATGCCTTCTGAACTCACCTTTGCCAGTTCTTAAGCACCTGAGACACCTGGGCTTTTACAATTCAGACTTCCTCTGAACTGGAAAATTAATATGTTCATTAGCAATCTTACTGAACAGGTATATTTCCTATGAAAAATGTTGAGATTCCAAGTCATTCAAATCTTAAAAGATACAATCAGCACTTTCAATTTTACGTGGAAGGTAATTGGCATCGGGTAGGTTCTACTTACCTTTACTACCGGTTCGCAGAAGGGCTGCATGCAGGCACTGAAGCTTCTGCGCATGTGCAGAAACGTTTTGGTGACGTCAGGGTCGGTGGGCCTCCTGCCGGTTTTACTACCGGTTCTATAGAACCGGTGTGAACCAGAGGCAATCCACCACTGATTGGCATCCAACAGTTGTTTTTTTTTTTTTATTGAAAAAGTTTTACATTACATTTTATTGTAAAACCCCCTTCCCCCTCCCCCTCCCAACCCCCTACTTAACCCCCCCTCCCCCCTACCCCTCCCTCCCCCCCTTGACTTCCGCTATTTAACAAACATCAACCTTAACATATTTAACAATTTTTAAAGGTGAGATCCCTCTAAGGAAAAAAAAAAACAAAAAACAAAAAACTCTATAACCTTATTTTAAGACATTTTTAACCTTAAATAAAAAAAAACACTTAACCCTAAACAATCTATTTAAAAAATCTAGTAAAATGTTTTGAGCATCATACAGATACTAAAAATATATAACATTAACTATAATTCCCAACATTGAACTTGTAAATTCCACTACATAAAATATAATTAAAAATCAAATTCAATATATTCCATTCTTTGTATATCAAAAAAAAAAAAATACATTTCTCTTTAACATTTAGTCTAAATATCAAACTTATAAATTCAGTTACATAAAATATAATAATACATTTCTCTTTAAAAATAGAAATTTATCAAATTCAATACCTTTCTTTTAGATTACTTAAATATGTAAAATTTAAATTCAACTGAGCACTGATTGAAACTTCTTACTATGATATTTATTCTTCATATATTCTACCCATTTCCTCCACTCCTTAACAAAAACTTCATGGGTCCTATCCTTCAGGTATGCAGAAATTTTGGCCATCTCTACCAAATTAGACATCTTCAATATCCATTCCTCTATAGTAGGCACATTATCTTTCTTCCAGTATTGACCTATCAATAATCTAGCTGCAGTAATCATGTGTAAAATTAGTCTAGTATCAATTGCTGAACAGCCCTTAACTATCCCCAACAAAAAAAACTGAGGAGAAAACTCCAGCTTCTTCTTCAAGATATTCTGCATTACCCACCAAAGTTTAATCCAAAATGGTTTCAGTTTTCTGCATGTCCACCAAATATGGAAATATGTTGCATCCAAACAATCACACCTCCAACATCTAGGTTGAACATTTGGATACATACATGATAGCTTTTTGGGATCTAAATGCCATCTATAAAACATCTTATAAAAATTTTCCCTCAAGTTCTGTGCTTGTGTAAATTTAACATTCTGGACCCAAATCTTTTCCCATGTTTCCAACATTACTGGTTCTGCAAAAGTCTGTGCCCATTTTATCATACAGTCTTTAACTAATTCAGCCTCTGAATCTCTTTCTAACAATAAATTATACACTCGTTTAATATGCATCGGCCCTTTACATTTTATCTGAGTCACCAAATCTTCTTCGTGTAGCATCAATCCAATTTTCTGATCTTCTCTCCATCTTGCTTGAAGTTGAAAATACTGCAACCAGGTTAGATTGACTCCTTCTTCCAACAGGGTGTTCAAAGATTTCAAATACCATCTGCCCCCATCATTAAAAAGTATCTCTTTGTACAACAACCCCCCGAGTGACTTTATATTTGGCATAATATGCCCAAGATCCAACCACAAAGGTATTTTGTAATCCAATTGAAGCTGGTGCTTCTTCCAAACTCTCAGCCAGGCGTGTCTTAAGATATGCCTATTAAATACACTGTCTCTCTTGTCTTCATAGAGTAAGTATGCATGCCATCCAAATTGCAAATCATGGCCTTCTATGTTCAAAATTTCTCTTTTAGTTGTTCCAATCCAATCTCCAACTTGTGTCAACACTGCAGCTTCATAATATAAACGTAGATTTGGAACTTTAAGGCCACCTCTTTCTCGAGCATCTTGCATAATCTTAAGTTTAACTCTTGGTTTTTTCCCATTCCAAATAAATTTATTTAAACCTGCTTGCCATTCCATCAAGAACTCATCATTTTTAAGCACCGGAATCATTTGAAACAAAAACAGAAATCTAGGTAGAACGTTCATCTTAACCGCTGCTATTCTACCAAGCAAAGATAGTTGCAGCTTCTTCCATATATCAAGATCCTTTTGAATCTTATGCCAAAGTTCTTCATAATTATTTTGAAAAAGTTTTATATTAGATGCTGCAACTTGTACCCCTAGATATTTCACCTTTGTAGCTATTTCAAAGCCTGCCACCCTTTCAAGTTCATTCCTTTGTGGTTCCAACATATTTTTAACTATCATCTTAGTCTTTTTCTGGTTCAGGCTAAAACCTGAAACCAGACCATATTCCTCTATAATGGTTTTCATCTGGATGATTGATTCCAAAGGTCGTGTTAGGGTAACAATCAGATCATCTGCGAATGCCTTTGTTCTGTAGTCTCTTTGCCTTATAACTATTCCCTTCAGTTTGTCCGAGTCCCGTAGAGCATTCAACAGCACTTCCAGAGTCAAAATAAACAGTAATGGAGATAATGGACAGCCTTGTCTTGTTCCTTTCTGTATGTTGAAATTGGTAGTCAAACTGCCATTAATAATAATTTGTGCTGTCTGTTCTTGATAAATTGCTGAAATCGCTTGTATAAACTGTACCCCAAAGTCCATTTTATGCAATATCTTTTTTAGAAAGTCCCAGTTGACTCGATCAAAGGCTTTCTCCGCATCCAAAAAAACCAGCACTGCAGAGATCTGTTTCTTTTCCTCAAGATATTCCAACAAATCTATAAGTTGCCTGACGTTGTCCTTCATATGTCTACCTTCTATAAAACCTGCTTGGTCTTCATGAATCACATCTTGTATAACTGGCATCAATCTGTTGGCTAATACTTTAGCATAAATTTTATAATCCGTATTCAGGAGAGATATTGGTCTAAAATTTTCAGGTTTAACAGATTCTTCTTCTTTAGGTATCAGTGAAATGAAGGCCGTCTTCCACGAGGGGGGTATTTTACCCCCCTGCTGAATGTTACAAAACAAGTCCTTAAGATGCTCAACCAATTCCTCTTGCAAAGTCTTATAATATACTGCCGTCAAGCCATCTGTCCCAGGAGCTTTAGATAATTTCAATTGTTTTATTGCATATAAGATCTCTTCCGATGTTATAGGTCGGTCCAGTCTATCACTTTGTGTACTAGAAATTTTTGTAACTCTCTTCTTCTGCAAATATTCATCGATAAAGTCCTCTTTGATTTTATCAGCTTGGTACAATTTAGAATAATAAGTTAAAAAAGCTTGATGTACTAAATTTTGCTGATGCACTCGTTTCCCTTTGTACTCAATAGTATTTATCATACGAGAATTTTGTTGTTTCCTCAAAGTATAAGCCAACCATCTGCCAGGTTTATTAGCGTTACAAAAAGTATTATGTTTAGCAAATTGCAGATTAGTTGCTGTTTGATCCGCCATCAATATTTGAAATTGATCTTTCAGGAGTTTTATCTTTAATTGTACCTTTTCATCAGTCGGATTCTTAATAAGCAGTTGCTCTTTCTCCTTTATCTCTGTCTCCAAATCTATTCTTTTCTTCTGACGTGTTGATCTGTATCTAGAATTTATATAAATCAGTACACCCCTCATATAAGCCTTGGATGCATCCCATACTATTTCAATAGGGGTACCTTTGTTCAAGTTAGTGTCAAAAAATTCTTTAACATTTTTCTTAAGGTCCGTAATGTACTTTTCATATCTAAATAAATTTTCATTCATACGCCAAGATCTCCTTTCTCTCTTGCCCAAATTTATCTCCATCCACACTGGACTATGGTCCGTTAAAGTTCTAGGAAATATTTTTGTCTTAGTCACAATGGTAAGTAAATCAGTAGTAACCAACATAAAATCAATTCTCGAAAAAGATTTGTGTCTATCAGAAAAAAAAGTAAAGTCCAATTCCTTAGGATGATGAATTCTCCAAACATCCTTCAACTCTAATTCTTCTTTCAATGAGAAAAAAGTCGGTGGTAGCTTATTCCCTTTCTTAGCAGACGTCTTTTTATCAAACGTTGCATCAATCACCCCGTTCCAGTCACCCATAATCAAAAAAGACTTATAATTCCACTGCAATATTTTATCATTCAGCGTTTTATAAAAACTTTCCTGCTGCTGGTTCGGGGCGTAAATGCCAATTAAGAACGTCGTAGCATTCTGTACAGTTATTGCAACTGCAATATATCTCCCCTCCTCATCCGCTTCTATAAGTTTAGCTGGTATTCTTTTAGAAATATAAAAAACAAGTCCATTCCTTTTAGCCACACTAGAAGATATAAAATGTGATCCAATTTTTGAAATTAAGAATTTCTGGTCCTGGGTTCTAATATGGGTTTCCTGCAAGCAAACAACATCATTATTATATTGCTTCAAATAGTGAAATATTTTTCTTCTTTTCTGTGGTGAGTTCAAGCCATTCACATTCCATGATAAAATTCTAAGCGTCATTCTGAAAGTGGTCGAAGCCCTTTAAGCATTTCACGAAGACTCTCACCAACCGCCGACGTCTTCGGTCTTGCCCCTCCCACGGCTTCAGAGTATGATTTTTTCCCCTTTATTCCATTCTCATCCTGTGGTATCTTCCCCTGATATGTCTCCAATCTTTGCTTCTCCGCGGCTCGAGTTATACGTTGATCCTTAGGTTCTTGCATCAATAAATCCAGATCAGGCTCCACCTCTCTTGTAGCTCTAGTTTGCCTAGGTTTCACCTCAAAAAGTTCTATTAATGAATCCTCTGAAAAACCTCCTACCGCACCTAGAATGTCCTCCCTTGGAACTTCTTGATTAGCCTGTCCTTCTTTTAGCAAGGCCTCTCCTTGAATCCCCTCTTGAGGAACCTTCTCAACTGAAATATCTTCAATAGGTAAAAGTGTAGAAGAGCGGGGTGATATTGAAATTTTTTTCAAAACATTATTATAGAACTGTTCCGCCTTCTCCACAGAGTTGATGCGATATCTTACATCCTCATGTCGTAAAATGATACCAACAGGAACATCCCACCTAAATGGGATCTGACGCTTTTTCAACTCATTCACAAGAAAACCAAAATCTTTCCGATCTCTTAGCATCTTTGGTGGTAACTCTTTATAGACCCCAATTTGATTGCCATCATGTTGAACCGTAGTTTGGAAGGAACACTGCAAAATGTCATTTCTCAATTTCCTCTCAGTAAAGTAAATCACCACATCTCTTGGCAAATTCCTCTGTTTCGCAATACGTGAGTTGGCTCTATACTGCTTGTCAATTCTATTGTCAATCACAGCTGGTTCAACTTTTAAAATCTTCGCCAACACCTCCACACAGGTTGCCCTCAAGTTTTCTCTATTATTCTCCCTCAAGCCTCTTAATCTTATAGCAAACTCCATATTCCGAAATTGTAACATCGTGATCTCCTCTTCAAACCTCTGGTTCTGCACCCCCACCTTGAACATCTGTTCCTTTACTTCTTTTTTGTTGGCTTCCACTTCAAGATTTAAATCCTCCACTTTTTTCTCAATCACCAGTAGGGCATCAGTGAGAGCTGTAGCTACTTTGGTTACACTCTGATGTAATCCTTCAGTTTTTTCTTCCACCAGCTCCTTCACTTCCCCCACCACCATTTTCATTTCTTTCTGATTTTTACTCATCCTTTCCTCCAGTTTACTCATTTGACCAGAAAGCTCTCCCAAATATTTGTGTATAAATGCTTTCAAGTCTTCTGTCTCACTGTCCTGTGACTGTTTTGGCTGTTTTGAGGCTGACACTGACTTTTCCTTTGTCTGATGTGTGGGGGAATCCCCCCCCCCCCGCTCTCTTTGAAGCCATGCCTGAACAGAGTTTAAATCTTGGAAAAAAAGAAAAAAATCTTCCTCCTTTTCCTGACCTCCCCTGTTTTACAGAAAAGGAGTAAAATTCATTAACTTGCAATAGAAAAAAACTTGTAAAACTTGTAGATAAGCAGAATACAATTACAGGCAGGCACACTTTCACTTTCCTGTTGCACTTTCTTCTTTCCGCTTTCACTAACTCTGCTTTAATCAGCCGCCATTTTCAAGCACTTTTACACTCAGACAGCTTGCTTTCCAAAGTTAAAAAAGTCCATTTAAAAAGATTATACTTATCAAGAAGGATTCCAGATCTCACCAAACTAGTTGATAGTCATTTGGAAGTTAGCTTCGTTCGTTGGCGATTCCTCCCCGTCTTGTTCTGGCTTGCAGAAGTCCTGCGCCGCTCGGAGATCCAGCAGCTTGTAGAGGGAGCCCAAACAAGAAGCGCTTGCCAGGGCTCAAAGACTTCCCTGGCTGCACTTCTAGGGCTCAACCTGTCACTGCCCACTCTTGCTCCCCCTTATTACAAAAGGGGAGCTTTTCGAGCCGCTTTTTAGCGAAAAAAGCGGCTCTACAGGCGGCGGGGGCGGCGGCCAAACGAGCGAGCCGCCCTGCGACGAGGCGATCGCAAACCGGAAGTTTTTAAGGGTGCAAATCACGATAACCAAGCCCTTTACTAGCTGGATGATTACATTTTGCTGCAGCTTCCAGAAAAAGCAACTTTGCATCAGAATTGATTTACATATTAAACAATAACACCAAAAATGTAGAACAATGATTTTACAAGTGATTTACATCTTCTGACCACATAAATCAGATTTTTTTAAACTTGTAAACTATTTGGAAGAACCACTATTAGCGATTTAAATTGCTGGGAGAGATTATATTAAGTAGTTTGCCTGACCTCATTAGTAAATTCTGAAATGTGCTCTCACCTGAGGGTTCCCTCTTAAATGAGCAGCTCCCTCTGACATGTTGAAAAGCTTTAGCTCATTTTCATGTAACAATCACCCTAACTGAAAACATATGACGGACATCACAGCAAATAATAGCAAAGCCCTGAGAAAATCTAGCATCCACAATCTTCTCATTTGTCAGGAGAACCCTGATTCCTTCTTTTTCTATGTTTGATGTAGCTTGGTTGTATATATTTTGTAGCCCAGACAGTCACACTCTAAAATGCTCTCCTATAGCACAGGTGAATAATTAAAAAGTCCTTATAGATGCAGACTATTGTTCATAATGAGCTATAAGCAGGGACGGGATTCAAATATTTTAGCAACTGATTCTCTGCCCAGTTGCTGGCTGGGCATAGCATGGCCTATTCGGCCTTCTGCACCATGGCGGTGGTGGTGGTGTTTTCACCCTCCCTAGGCCCTGGAGGTTTTCCTTGAGTCTCTGGGAGGAGGAAAATGGCCTCCTCTGTGCCCCAGAGACCTCCGGAGGCCGGAAAAGGCCCATTTCTGGACTTCTGGAACCTCCAGGAGGCACATTTTTCGCCCTCCCAGAGCCTCTGCATGGGCACTGCACTTACCTGGCTGTTCTGGCCCCGCTCCCAGGAAATACACCCCCTCAAACAGTCAGAGTCTAATGAACTGGCAGGCAATCAAGTAAGCTGATAAAAAGCTTGGCAGCAATCCCCGCAGCTGCTTGCCAAAGCCTTTATTAATAGTTCAGTCAAATACACACTACCAAAATGTCCAGAGCTGAGACACAGGGCAGATTCGAAACCGGGATCCATGAATCTTTGTTTTGTCCGTCACAAAGATACAGGCTGCAATCCCTCTCTTTTATAGCCTGTGGGGTGTGGTCCACCAGCTAATCACAACCACGCCTTTTCCTCTGCTGGGCTCTCCTGTCTCTCCGACGCTGGCGAGGATCCAGCCAAAACTCACTCCCCTCATCAATGTCCTCCTGTGGCTGCGGGGATGAGCTTGGCTCTGGGCCTATCTCCTGCCCTTCGGTGTCCTCCGGAGGCATTGCCAGAGAGGAGGGTTCTGGAGAAGGAGGCCTTGCCAACTCCTCTCCCTCACTCTCAGAGTCCTCCCCTGCTGATGACGCAGGCTCAGGCAACGGAGCCACAACACTGGCAACCAAGTGAAGACTCCTGGGAGGGGCGGGTGGGCCCAGACTCCACCCCGCAAGGGATTATGGGGTTGTTAAAAGAAGATGATGATGATGAATCTAAGTAATCTGGTGAGCTCAAGGTGACTCCTTTCATCCCGTTTCTAGGCCACAAAGGCTGTTTGCTATATCCTCGGTTTACGAGATGTGGCTGAGGTTCTCCAAAACAAATTTCCCCACCTGCTGATTGCACTAGTCAAACAAATTTATTTATGCTTTGGAGCAAGCAAGACGGGGTCCAGCAGTGCCTTTCTGAATCCTGAACAAATCAACCTCTTGGGGTAAGGAATCTCCGCGGCCCAGTCTGGAGCCTTTCTCCACTTCTGCAAAGCTTAGCAGATGCCTACAGGTTTTCCCCAAGTCAATTTATGACCACCATGGAGCCCAAACTTTCTGTTCCTAAGTGAAACAGTCACGAAGTGAACTTTGTCCCGTTTTGCAACCTTTCTTGCCCCAGTAGTTAAGTGAATCATTGTATTGGTTAAGCTATTCCCATGGTTCTTAAGTGAATCTGGCTTCCCCATTGACTTTGCTTGTCAGAAGGTCGCAAAACGGGACTGTGTGATCCTGAGACACTGCGACCATCCTAAATCTGAGTCAGTTGCTGAGTGTCTGAATTCTGATCATGTGACTGTAGAGATGTTATAAAGGCCATAAGTGTGAAACACGATCATAATTCACTGTTTTCCGTGGTGTTGTAACTTTGAGCGGTCACTAAATGAACTGTTGGAAGTCATAGTAACCAAGCTCAGCCACAATTAACCCCAGATTGGCCCATAAACACATGGCTTGGTTTAATCATAGTTTTAATAGAATGCTTTTTGATCAGAGTAGATGCAAGCTCACATCACCATCATTCCATATGCTGCAATATTGACTAACTGTAAGACTCAATGCTAGTCAGTTGGATAATATTGGGTCAGTGTGCACCAAGCACAGTCAAAGGCCACTTTTGCCCCAAGTCCATGTTAGCCTGTGCAAACCACGATCTCTAATTCACAGGATGCTTTGCAAACGGATTCATCATTGCTTGTGTCTCCCCAGCCAGGAAATCTCTGTTGTGTAGTCACACACTCTTCAGAATGCGCAAACTTTTTCCCCTGAACATCTTTATTTTATGGCTGCCATTACCTCTTCCTGGGCCAGGTGTTTGTGGCTTCTGTTGTTAAGAAGTTAAGTTAAGGAGGAAAAAAAATGTGGGAAGAAAAATCTGGTCCAGAGGAGAAAGATGCTGGAAGTAAAATGGAGCCAGGCCCCTTGGAAATAAGGTCTCTGTTTATTTGATTCCCAGAAACTTCAGTGACAGCAGCAAATCTTTCTGGGGCGGCTGACCAAATGACTGGTTGAGTGGGTGGATTTTTAGAGGGTTTTGGGGTTTGGTGATTGAGGTGCTCCAGGGGGATTGTGCAATGTATTAAGCTTTGTGTCTTTGGCTATTCGAATGGTGGTGGGTAAATCCTCTTTGGTCCAAAAGGTCCTGTCCTGTCCTAAGAGTTTGGGTGGGTGGGTGGGGGATGTAAATTCTTAATCCCATCAGCTCCCATCCTGGGGGAGGTGTGGCTGAAGGCGTTTTATTTGTGAATAGGCTGACCTGGATTTCTGTAAATGGATACTGAATGGAATGCTCTAGTTTTCTCAATAGATGCCAAAGTTTCTCATTCATAAAACTTAACTGTTGAAGGGACTTGTCTGGAGTAGTTTCCTTGTAGTAGAGTGAAATGAATGATTAGATCGTAAGAAAGCCTCCTTTCTCTCTCTGTCTCTCTCTCTCTCTCTCTCTCTCTCCTGACTTCCTACAAATTCTAAATTATGCTTCTTGGTGATGCAGACCAAGGAAACCTGGAATTAACCAAACCAGCTTGAGCCCTAATAATCAACTTTATTACTTGAGAGGAAAGAAAAAAAATGAGGAGTTGATTTTGTTGTTGTTGTTTGTTTTGTGTAGTGTTTCATGGTCATTGCACAAGCCGCAAAGTGAAACCTGAAGATATCCAGAACACAAGCGGGAGGCAGACGCTGTCAGCGCAACACTTGGCTTTGAAGGGGGGGGGGGGGTGAATCATTGGCACTCACTCTTGTTCCTTGGTTTGATTTAGCACTTGTGTACAAGCTGTGAAAAATTTAATCACCTGTGCCGGCTACCAAGAGGAATATAACACTTTGGAGACATTGGGCTGCTTCAAAATGCTTTTGGCCTCTGAAAGTTTATTTGAAGGCATTTCCCACCTAGTCCAGTAAGAAATTGAAAGTCAAAAGTACTTTGCAACAAGTGGCAGTGGGTGAGAGAGAGAGGGGAGGGGAGAGAGAGAGGCAGGGTGAGAGAAGAAAAGAGGGAGAAAGAGGGAGGGTGAGAGGGAGAGGAAGAGAGAAGAGGAGGAGAGGGAGAGAGAGAAAGAGAGAGGGTGGGTGAGAGAGAGAAGGAGATGAATAGGAGAGGGGATGAGGGAGAAAGAGAGAGAGGCAGAAGCAATTACTCTAAATGGAGTAACTCATTCAATCTCTTTATCAATAATTTAGATAATGATTTCTCTAGCTTGGTGATTTTCTTCTCACCAACCAGCAGATCTTGTCTGATCTCTCCATATTTGACCTTTTAGGAATTTATTCATGTTCCAAAAAGATGAACTCGAGATTTTGGTTCAAGAGGCCCACAAATACGTCCGCTCTCCAGATAGGAGGGAGAAGACTATCGGGATGGTTTTCTTCTCAGAGGTGAGGAGACTTCGTGATGCACTTCAACATTCTGGAGGTCAAGGAAAGTTGCCCAGGGCTCATGAGGATTTTATGGTTAGAAAGTAAGTTGTAGGTGCTCCATCACTGGAGGTCTTGAAGAAGGGACTGGACAGCCATTTCTCTGAAATGGTAGAGAGTCTCCTGCTGGAGCGGGGGATTGGACTAGAAGACCTCCAAGGTCTTCTGTTATTCTGTTAATCAGTGGAATGCCTTGCCTCCAGAAGTTGTGGGAGGGAGGCAGGGAGGGAGGGAAGGAGGGAGGGAAAGACAGATGAAAGCAGGGAGGAGGGAGGGAAGGGGGAAGGAAGGAAGGAAAGGGAGGGAGAGAGGGAGGAAGGAATGAAAAAAGGAAGCAAGCAAGCAAGCAGAGGGAGTGAGGGAAAAAGACGTTGATTGTCAGAAAATTACAAGTATGAAAAGCGGTCACAAGTTGTTGTTTTCAGTGCTGTTGTAGCTTTGAACCATCACTAAACAAACTGTCATAAGCCAAGAACTCCATGTAATGTAATGTAATGTAATGTAATGTAATGTAATGTAATGTAATGTAATGTAAATAAAAGAAATTAAAAACAAAACAAGCCTGAGTGGCAGGCTTGACCAATCAATGAATAAAGCTGATCCCTCTTAATCTGGGCTAGGTTCTTTAGAGATCTAGCAGGTTGAGAGACACCATCCCATTGGGTCATTCCATAGGGGCTCCTGGCTTTGCTCCCCATGATATCAGGAATTTTACCAAGGGGGTTGTCAAGGGGACCCTCCATATCCCACCCCCATTATCTTGGGGAGTAAGAGGCCCCTTGGGTCATGACATGAGCTGTCCCCCATGACAACATAATGCTGTAATGTCATGGCCCCTGGGGGAAGCTATATAAAGGCAAAAGGGAGGAGGGAGGATCTGTGGTGAGTTCAGGAGAGGAGGTTGGAGGAGTGTTGAGTTGCGTTACATTGAGAGTTGAGTGAAGAGAGTGGAGTGGAGGAGGAGGAACCGAGGAGGAGGCGAGGAGGAGGAGGAGTGTATAAGATCGTTGTGGAGGAGGAGGAGCAGAGGAGGAGGCAAGGAGGAGGAGGAGTGTATAAGATTGTTGTAGAGGAGGAGCGGAGGAGGAGGAGGAGGAGGAGACGAGAGTGTACACTTGCAGAGTTTGGAATATTAGAATATCAGGTAAGACTGCCTTTTGATTCTTCAGAATGGGATGGGGTGGAGTGGAATAGAGTAGAGTAGAGTAAAGTAGAGTAGAGTAGAGTAGAGTAGAGTAGAGTAGAGTAGAGTAGAGTAGAGTAGAGTAGAGTAGAATAGAATAGAATTGAATTGAATTGAATTGAATTGAATTGAATTTTTTATTGGCCAAATGTGATTGGACACACAAGGTCTGGTGCATAAGCTTGCAGTGTACATACAAACAACAATCATTAATCAGAGTAGAGTAGAGTAGAGTAGAGTAGAGTAGAGTAGAGTAGAGTAGAGTAGAGTAGAGTAGAGTAGAATTGAATTGAATTGAATTGAATTGAATTGAATTGAATTGAATTGAATTTTTTATTGGCCAAATGTGATTGGACACACAAGGTCCAGTGCATAAGCTTGCAGTGTACATACAAACAACATTCATTAATCATAAGATACAAACAACAAGTGATGAATCATAAAATAGGAGAAGATAATAGGAAAGATGAGAAAGATGAGAAGGTTAGTGGCAATACTACATGGGTAAATATCTTTAGGCCTAAAACAGTGCTGTTGGAATTAGGAGTTCAGCAGAGAGAGAGGAGGTGGAAAAGCTGTCTTTGTGTCTAATTGCTTTGGCATCCAATGCCCTATAGCAGCCTCCAGAGGGGAGAAGTTGGAAGAGTTTATGTCCAGGATGTGAGAGGTCTGTAGCTATTTTCTCAGCCCTCTTTCTAACTCAGGAATTGTACAGATCCTCAATGGAAGCCAGGCTGGTGGCAATTGTTTTTTCTCTAGTTCTGTAGATGATGGATAGATGGGTGGGTGGGTGGGTGGGTAGGTGGATGGATGGAGATGGATGGATGGATGGATAGATATAAACTGATGATAGAAAGATGAGATATGATAAGATATGATAAACAGACACATAGATAGGATAGATGATTAGATTATAGATGAGAGAGAGGGAGAGAGAGAGAGAGAGAAGGATAGGAAGATAAACTGACAGACCAACTGACAGAAGATGGATGGGAGCACCAAGGACCCTTCCTTTCAACCTGGAGTTACACACATTCTCCTTTATTGATAGGATCTGCTTCCAGATCTTCAGGGCAGGATGAGCCACATCCTCAGGAAGTTTCTCAAGAAGATGGACAGCAATCAATGCAATCGGCTGCCTAAGATTGTAAAGTCTTCCCCAGCTCCAGTGGAGGTCAGGAGGAAGACCCAGTCCCCAGTGCTGGTGCTGCCTGATCTGTACGAGAGGGGAAGGGCTCCAAGGACGAACCTAGCCCAAGGGAGAAGACGTTCTGCTTTCCATCCAGGTATATGTGCTAGAGAATGGGTTATCTATGGAACCAGCCTCATCTTTTCCCATCAGCCCATCCCACACAATCAATCAGTCAGTCAGTCAATCAGCATAGAGCCAGAAGGGACTTTGGAGGTCTTCTAGTCCAACCCCTGCTCAAGAGAGAGATCCTATACCACACCAGACAAGTGAACATCCAGTCTCTTTTTAGAAGCCGCCACCGTTGGAGCCCTCACCACTTCTGGTGGCAAGCTGTTCCGCTGGTTGACTGTTCTCAGTGTTAGGAAGTTTCCCCTGAATTCCAGGTTGCTTCTCTCCTTGAGGAGCTTCCATCGGTAGTTTCTCCTCCTGCCTTCTGGTGCTTTGGAAAAGAAGTTGACCCCCCCCCCCTCCTTTGGGGAAGCCCCTCAAATACTGGAAGACTGCGATCCTGTCCTCCCTACTTCTTCTCTTCTCTAGACTGGCCACAGCCAGTTCCTGCAACTGTTCTTCATCAGGCAGGGAAGTGATGGTGCAGACCACCTCAGGCAAAGGATTCTGACTGGCGGAGTCTAGGAAGAGGGTTTTCTCTACCACTGCCACTGTATTAGGGAACGAGGGGAGGAAAGACCCCTCTCTCTTGGCCTTTTTCAAAGGGGGCGAAACCTGACTGTGCAGCCTTGTGCAGCAGACACAAAGGTCCACCCAATTCTGGGGCTGGCTGGTACCCCAAGAAACCCCCCCCCGCCTTATTCACCAATATTGAACGATCTTCAATATATATTATACGTATCTTATGTGTATCTTATCGTATACTACATTATATTATGTACCATATATAGCTGTGATGACGAAACTATAGCAGGCGTGCCACAGGTGGCACGTGAAGCCATATCTATGGGCACACAAGCATTGCACTAGCTCCGCCCAGCTGACTTCTGGACCTTTGGACCTACTGGAAGATGGGAAATGGCCCGTTTCCAGCCTCCGGAGGGCCTCTGGACGGGTGATGAAGGCCATTTTCACCCACCCCATGCTCCAAGAAAGCCTCTGGGGACTGGGGAGTACAAAAAACAGGCCCACCATTAAGCCTCTCTAGGAGTCTCTGGAGGCTGGGGACAGCAAAAAAGTCACTTCCTGTCCCACCTGCAGTTGGGAAATGGTCCCTTTCAGGCCTCCAGAGGGCCTCTGAGGGACTGGGAAAGGCTGTTCTCGCCCTCCCCAGATGCATAGAGGGGATCTGGAGCCAGTTAAGAAAGAAAAACAGGCCTTCCCCACTCACCCATTCCCAGCCACTCCAAAGGCAGGAAACTGTTTCCCTACTTCTGGTGGGCCCAGAAGGCCCGAAAATCAGCTGGCCAGTGCACAAATGTGTCCCAGAGCTGAGCTGGCATGCTCACTGATATGGCTACGTGTGTACCTTTGGCACGCATGCCATAGGTTCACCGATACGGATATATAGTATACCACCAGTACAGGGTCTCCTGCTTGAGCAGGGGGTTGGACTAGAAAACCTCCAAGGTCGCTTCCAACTTCTATTCTATTCTATTCTATTCTATTCTATTCTATTCTATTCTATTCTATTCTATTCTATTCTATTCTATTCTATTCTATTCTATTCAATCTGGGTGTCCTCCTAGATTCTCGGCTGTCCTTGAATGACCATCTGACGGACGTAACCGGCGGGGGGCCCTTCGCACAAGTACCTCACCCTCTCTCCTGACTTCCTACCAATTCTATATTATGCTTTTGGGTGAACTTGGTGAACTTGGAATTAATCAAACCACCTTGAACCCTAATAATCAACTTTATTACTTGAGAGGAAAGAAAAAAAAATGGGGAGATGATTTTGTTGTTGTTGTTGTTTGTTTTGTGTAGTGTTTCGTGGTTGTTGCACAAGCTGCAAAGTGAAACCTGAAGATATCCTGAACACCAGTGGGAGGGAGATGCTGTCAGCGCAACACTAGGCTTTGCAGGAGTGGGAGTGGCCGATGAGCTGAATCATTGGCACTCACTCTTGTTCCTTGGTTTGATTTAGCACTGCTGTACAAGCCGTGAAAAATTTAATCACCTGTGCCAGCTACCACGAGGAATACAAGATTTTGGAGAAGGTGGGATGCTCTTAACCCCTGAAAGATTATTTCAAAGAATCTCCCACCTAGTCCAGTAAGAAATTGAAAGTCAATTTCAACAAGTGGCAGTGGGTGAGAGAGAAGGGAGGGGAGAGGGAGTGATTTCTCTAGCTTGGTGATTTTCTTCTCACCAACCAGCGGATCTTGTCTGATCTCTCCATATTTGACCTTTTAGGAATTTATTCATGTTCCAAAAAGATGAACTCGAGATTCTGGTTCAAGAGGCCCACAAATACGTCTGCTTTCAGATATGAGGGAAAAGACTATTGGGATGGTTTTCTTCTCAGAGGTGAGGAGACTTCCTGATGCACCTCAACATTCTGGAGGTCAAGGAAAGTTGCCCAGGGCTCACGAGGACTTTATGGTTAGAAAGTAAGTTGTAGGTGCTCCATCACTGGAGGTCTTGAAGAAGGGACTGGACAGCCATTTCTCTGAAATGGTAGAGAGTCTCCTGCTGGAGCGGGGGATTGGACTAGAAGACCTCCAAGGTCTTCTGTTATTCTATTAATCAGTGGAATGCCTTGCCTCCAGAATTTGTGGGAGGGAGGGAGGGAAGGAGGGAGGGAGGGAGAGGAGGGAGGGAGGGAGGGAAGGAAGGACAGATGAAGGCAGGGAGGAGGGAGGGAAGGGGGAAGGAAGGAAGGAAAGGGAGGGAGAGAGGGAGGAAGGAAGGAATGAAAAAAGGAAGCAAACAAGCAAGCAGAGGGAGTGAAGGAAAAAGACGTTGCTAGTCAGAAAATTACAAGGGGATCACACAACCCCGGGACACTGCGACCGTCATAAATATGAACCAGCAAGTACCCAAATTTTGATCAAATGGCCGTGAGGATGCTACAATGGTCATAAATCAGAAAAATGGGTGGGTCCCTTTTGTCAGTGCCTTTGTGACTTTCAGCAGTCACTAAACGAGGACTGTATTTTCTTTCTCTCTCTCCTTAATGGCTGAATATGGCATCTCTTAGTAGAGACTCTCATGAAACTTCCCTTCCTTTGCATTGCTAATGCCCAGTATCTCTTCTCTTCTTCCTCAGCTGTTGTATCATCCAGAAGTGGGAAAGATCTTCATGACGAATGACATCCTAAATGTTCTAAATGAATGGATGATACAACCATACCCTCAGATTCAAAGATGTACCATCCGAGGTCTGGGTTACATTTTACAGCACCCCCTCAAGGTAAGGAGCCTAAAACATATGAAGAATGGTTACAGGAACTGGGCATGGCTAGTCTAGTGAAGAGAAGGACCAGAGGAGACATGATAGCCGTTTCTTCTCTGCCAGCAACTTCATATTTGGAGGGAGATTATAAGGAAATCTGAGGGCTGTTATAAGTAAGGTAAATCCTTTTCTGTCTCCAGCCAATGCCAACCAAAGGGAGAATAAGAGCTTGAATTTAAAAGATGGCAATATAGCTGAGCTGATCTAAAAAACCATCCAGCTTCTTCATTTCCAGATATTTCGTGAAGATCTTCCCTTGCAGAATTGAAGATCACAGGGAACGTCCACCTGGGATGCTGGCTGTTATGGTTATCTTTATTGATGCATCTTATCCAGATTTCCCATAATTACAACCAACCCCAAGAACAGACAAAGAACGGTTACAGGAATTGGGAATGTCTAGTCTAATGAAAAGAAGGACAAGGGGAGACATGATAGCACCTGTTCCAATATTTGAGGGGCTCCTTTAAAGATGAAAGGGTCAGATTGTTTTCCAAAACACCAAAAGGCAAGACAAGAAACAATGGATAGAAACTAACAAAGATGACAAGCAACGTGGAACTAAGGAGAAATGTCCTAATGAGGAGAGCAATCAGGCAATGGAACAATTTGCCTTCAAAAGTTGTGGGTGCTCCATCACTGGAAGTTTTCAAAAAGAGCCTGGAGAATCATTACCTGGAGTAGCATAGAGTCTCCTGCTCGAGCAGGGGTTGGACTAGGAGACCTCTAAGGTCCCTTCCAACTCTGTTATTCCATGTTCCATGTTCTAAGTGCACGTTTATGTGCTTGGAATGTGGCATATTATGGTATGTTTAACTGTGTAAGCTGAAATGTTTCCCTTCAGTTTGCTTTAGCTGGAGGCAAACCATATGATGAATAATTGGGGAACTAGGTAGTTCTACTGTAAAAAAAAGGGGGGGGTAGGATGACATGCGCCTTTTAATATTTGAGGGCTGCTCCAAAGAAAAAGGGGGTCCACCTATTCTCCAAAGCAGCAGAAGGCTAGAGAAGAAACCATGGATGGAAACCAATCAAGGAGAGAAGCAACCTGGAATGAAGAAGAAATTCCCTGATAGTGAGAACAATTAACCAGTGGAACGACTTGCCTCAAGAAGTTGTGAATGCTCCAACGTTGGAGATGTTCAAGAAGAGACTAGATAGCCAGTTCTCCAGAATAGCATAAGATCTCCTGCTTGAGCAACAGGTTGGACTAGAAGATCACTAAGTTCCTTTTCAAGCCTGTTATTTTATGTTCTGTGGCTTTCTATGTGTTTGTTATTGTTGCTCCTAGACTCAGAGAACTCCAGAGACTTTGTTTCATGGCTTGTTTCTTTCCCTGCTTCCTGCAGAAGAAGAATTTGAAGCCGCTTTTAATGCCTGTGATCAACTGCGCCAGTCAGCTCAACAAAACTGGGCTTAAAGAATCGCTGATGACCCTTCAATTAATGTTCCGACAGCTGGATGAGGAGAAATACGGATATAAGGCTGTGAAACTTCTTCGGGTGCTCTTAAAATATTTTCATGACGTAAGTCCCAAATCACAACAAACTAGTTTTCTCTCTGCCTCTCTCTCCTCTCTCTCTCTCTCTCTTTTTTTCTCTTTTCTCTTTTCTCTTTCTCTCTCTCTGTATCTCTCCCTCCCTCCCTCCCTCTCTCTCTCACATAAAGATGGCCTGGGTACCCTCTGCAGAATTCTAATTTTACAAAAAATGCTTTAAAATAGTTCAGCAACATTCACTCTAAATTCAACTAAGAATAGCTAAGTAAACAAGAGTATATTACTTCAAAATAAAGGAAGGATATATGGGCAGAAAGACAAGGCAAAAAAAAAGCAGTAATAATAATTACTCCAAATATAAATTGTTTACCCCTATTTGCAACTAGATTTATCTATTTATATATACTATCTTATAATATATCACTATTTTCAAGAGTCAGTTGAATGACTGAATGAATTTAGAGTTAAAACTGATATCGATAAGGTTGGAAGATAGAATTAATTATTAATTATTTTTACTAAAATAATATTATGATACTAAAATGGGAAGGAAGGCCTAAGGTAAGAGGAAGAAAGGCTTCGCTGGCTTAGGACTTCTGGGAGTTGCAGTCCACAAATCTTCATGTTGCTAACTTTGGAGACCCCTGACCTGGATGATTGACCATCTCCATGGACACTGAGCTGGGAATAGGTGACCTTGAGATTATCAAGTGATGGTTGTCCCAAAAGTGCTTTTCCCAAAAGGCAAGATAGGCTCAAGATCCAGATGGATCTCGACAGACTTGAAAACTGGGCCTATCTAACAAAAGGAAATTCAATGTAGAGAAAAGTAAAGTTTTACCCTTAGGCAAGAAAAACCCAAAATGCCCATATAGAGCAGGTGAAACCAGACTCCTTAATAGCAGTAACTGGGAGAGGGATCTTGGAGTCTTCGTCGACAACCATTAAATATGAATTAGCAGTGTGTGGCGGCAACCAAAAAAGCGAATGCACTCCTAAATTGCATTAAGAGAGGGATACAATCGAGATCACGTGAGGTACTAACACCACTCAATGAAGCCTTAGTAAGACCACACCTAGCGTACAACATCCAGCTTTAGTCACCAGCCTATAAAAAGGAATAACGGGTGAAAACTGATCAAGGAGAGATTCAATCTGGAAAGAAAGAGAAGTTTTCTGACAGGGACAACCATCAACCGATGGAACAGAGGTTGCCTTCGGAGGTTGTGGGAGGTTCATCACTGGGAGCTTTCAGGAAGAGACTGAACGGCCATCTGTCAAAAACGGTGTTGGGTCTGCTTGGGCAGGGTGTTGGACTAGATGACCTATAAAGTCCCTTCTGACTTTACACCAGTCGTATTCCGAGACTCTTATTCTGAGAGAAATCACTTGGAGTTAAGAACAATTAGTGGAACAGCTTGTCTCCAGAAGTTATGGGTGCTCCATCACTGGAAGCTTTTAAGAAAAGACTGGACAGCTACTTGTCTGAAATGCTCTATGCTTGAGCAAAGGGTTGGACTAGAAGACCTCCAGGGTCCCTTCCAGCTGTATTCAGATTATTTGATTGGTTGATTTGATTCATTGATTGAAATATTGGAAGACTGCTCTCATATCACCCCTAATCCTTCCTTTCACTAGACTAAAAAGACCCAATTCCTGAAACCAGCCTGTAAAGTCCCAAAGCGACTGTTCCAAGTAGAAACAAGTGGTGTGTTTTTCCCTTTAATCCAAGCAGTCGGTTTAGCCGTCTCAGCTAACTCCATCCACTTTTCCTTCTATGTGTCTAGGCGGCTGCACTCCGTACATGAAAGCAGATGTGGTCGCTTCGAAACAAATGGAAGAAGTTTACCTTGGTGAGTTGAAAAGTTTGTTTGCTGGAAGCGAGGACTTTTTCTCCAGAAGTTCTGGAGCTGATAAGGGTTGGAAATAATAGTTTGTTTTCTGGATTCGTTTCAGGTCTCCAGGATCTCCAAGGTGATGGTGAAGCCTCTGTGGCTCGGAGTGGAGCTGATTGTATGGAAAAAGTCATTCGGCAGTGCAGCCATCGCATCAACCTGAACCTTATCAGCAGTCAGCTGCTCTCCAAAGTTATCAGGAGCATATTCTCGGAGACCAAGGAATGACATCGCCCTCCCTAACCCTAACCCTAACCCTAACCCTAACCCTAACCCTAACCCTAACCCTAACCCTAACCCTTCTTTCCTCCCTCCCTCCTTCCCTCTCCAACCTACCTACCTTCCTTCCTTCCTTCCTTCCTTCCTTCCTTCCTTCCTTCCTTCCTTCCTTCCTTCCTTCCTTCCTTCCTTCTTAACTTCCTTCCTTCTCTCATTCCCATTTCCATCCTTTCTTCCTTCTTTCCTAACTTCCTATCTTTCTAACTTAACTCAATCCCATATCCATCCTTCTTTCCTCCCTTCTTTCCTAACTTTCTTTCTTCTCTCATTCCCATATTCATCCTATCTTCCTTCTTTCCTAACTTCCTAACTTACTTCCTTCTCTCATTCCCATAGCCATTCCTCCATCTCTCCATCCATCCATCTTTCAGAATAGAATAGAATAAGAGAGTTCGAAAGACCCTTGGAGGTCTTCTAGTCCAACCCTCTGATTACTCAGGAAACCCCACACCACTAAGTAGACAAATGGTTGTCCAACATCTTCTTTAAAACTTTCAGTGTTGAAGCATTCAAAACTTCTAGAGGCAAGTTGTTCCACGGATTGATTTTTCTAACTGTCAGAAAATTTCTCCTTAGTTCTAAGTTGCTTCTCTCCTTGATTAATATCCACCCATTGCTTCTTGTCCTCCCCTCAGGTGTTTTGTAGAATAGCTTCACTCCCTCTTGTTTATGGCAGCCCCTGAGATATTGGAACACAGCTATCATGTCTCCCCTAGACCTTCTTTTCATTAAACTAGACCTACCCAGTTCCTGCAATCCTTCTTTGTATGTTTTAGCCTCCACTCCTCTAATCATCTGTGTTGCTCTTCTCTGCACTCTTTCTAGAATCTCCACATCTTTTTTACATTGTGGCAACCAAAACTGGATGCAGTATTCCAAATGTGGCCTTATAAAGTGTTATTAACATCCCCCATGATCTTGATTCTATCCCGCTGTTTATGCAGCCTAGAATTGTATTGGCTTTTTTGTCAGCTGCTGCACTCTATTCTTTTTTCCTTTTTTGGAGATGGGAACTACATCAGCTCTTTTCCAGTCCTCTGCCAGTTCCCCGGTGCTCCAGGACCTTTGAATATAGTTCAGTACTTCTGAGATCTCATCTGTCAGTTCCTTCAGAACCTTGGGGTCTAATCCATCCGGTCCTGGTGATTTGAACTCATCTAGGGTAGACAGGTGTTCACTTACCATTTTCTTCCCTATTTTAACTTGTGTTCCTAATCGGTATTTTGTGGTGCCATTTTTGATAGGTTGGACTTTTTCCCCCTTTGTATAAAGACAGATGCAAAAAAATGAGTTAAGTAATTCTGTTATCTCCCTCTTGCTTGTCACTTTCTTGCCACTTTCTCCCAGCAATGGACCAATTGTTTCCTTGACTTTTTCTTGTTTTGAACACGTTGGAAGAAGCTTTTTTTTGTTATTTTGTTTTTCAAATTTGTCAGAGTGTTTTTTATGCAGCCATGCTGATTTCTTTTGAGAGCTGTTATTTTTCTTCTTCATTAGTATTGTGCTAGACTGGGCTTTTATCATCTCACTTTTCAAAATTTCCCAAGCTTCTTGAGTTGTTTTCTCCTTGAGGATACTCGTCCATGGAATCCTTCCCAAGCTGTCTCTAAGTTGATTGAAATTGGCTCTCTTAAAGTCAAAGGCTCTAGTTTGTCTTTGTTCTACTACTTGTGCTTGCATAATGTTGAATTCTAATATTGTATGATCACTTGCCCCCAAGGTTCCCGTAGCTTCAACACCTTCTATCATTTCATCTCTGTTAGTGAGAATTAAGTTCAATATGGGTGATCCCCTTGTTCCCTTCTCTACTTTTTGGGAAAGAAAGTTGTCTGCTAGGTTTGTTAGGAACCTGTTGGATCTTCCACTAGGTGCAGAGTTTGTCTCCCAGTTGATGTCAGGGTAGTTAAAATTCCCCATTACTGTTGTGATCTGCTTACTACATACCTTAGTTAGCTGACTAGCAAAATTCATCCATTTCTGCTGTTTGGTTAGATAGCCTATAGTATAGACCTATAGCAATGTTATGCTTTTTCCATTCATTCATTCATTCATTCATTCATTCATTCATTTTTCCTTCCTTCCTTCCTAACTTCCTTCCTTCTCATTCCCATATCCATCCTTCCTTCCTTCCTCCTTCCCTCCCCCTCCCTCCCCTTCCCCCTCCTTTGCTTCCTCCCTCCCTCCCTCCCTCCCTCCCTCCTTCCCTCCCTCCCTCCCTCCCTCAGGGCGATGTCCACAGCACTCCTTCCAGCTGTTTGGATTAGGCTAAAAAGCGGCTGAGACCCAGACCTCTTCATTCCAAAAGACAAGAGTTGGTACATAGAACGGCCTCTTGAACCAGAGACTCTTAATCCCAGTGTTCTCTTCATTTTACCAACCTGATGACAATAAAGACTATTATTATTATTGTTATTGTTATTGTTGTTAACTTTATTTATTAAACATGAAACTCAGTCAATTAAACATTCAAAAAAGCATCACAAATATCATTGACTAATGCTAATGATTGATACGGGTTGCTGCCAGGGTCCTAGGTATCAACCAAGTTACTTCTAAAGATGTACGATGTTCCAATTAGTGCAGTTTTTTGCAGCTGCACTAGTGTTATTGCAGGAAGCTGCAATTTGTTGATGTATCATATAAAATTCTTGCACCTGGTACCAAGTGCCCTGATGACAATGGTTATCACTGTTACATGTTTCATCCATAATCGCGTAGTTTCGATGGCCAGGTCGCAATATTTTGTGATTTTTCCCAGTTCTTTTTCTTCAACTCTGGCATCTCCTGGTACCTCAATGTCAACAAATTGTATGTTTTAGTTTTCGACAACTGTAGTATCTGGCATGTTACGTTCCAAATGACAATTTGTCTGTATTCGAAAGTCCCACAAGATCTTCACCTTCTCATTTTCTATAACTTTTTCCACTTTATGTTCCCATGACTTTTTGGATACAGGTAAGTCGTATTTTTTTACACAATGACCAGTGGATTAATTTAGCAACTCAGTTGTTTCTAGCTTTGAAATCAGTTTGTGCGATTTTGCTACATTCAGATATCAAATGTGAAACAGTTTCGACTTTGTTGTTTGTTTGGATTGTCGGCAGTTTGGATTGTCGGTGCATTTTTGTATTTTCGCTTTCGTGACATTAGTTTGTAGTGCTTGTTCTTCAGCAGCACGTATTAAAGTTTCCATTTCTTTCTTGATGGTTCCCATATTACGCCAATGACAATAAAGGGTATTATTATTATTATTACAGTTATTGTTGTTGTTACTGTTGTTGTTGTTATTCCCAGTGTTCTTGTCATCATTTTACCGACCTATGGGGGCCTGATGGGACGGAGGTCTTGCCTAAAAACAGGAGGTCCAGCCCAAAGTCCCACAAATACTGTAACATCCCTGGCTGAGGGTGGACCTGAGTCCAGATTTCTTTGTGCTCTAAGCAACATCTTTGGGCCACATAAACTTCCAAGGCCTGAAATAAAATATCACACATGAAAATAAATATTATTGTACAATGCAGGATCGACTGAGTTAACAGCCAGCCTTAAAGGGTGGAACCATTGAGCGTTTTGAAAGATACAAAGAATGAGAGCATCTGTTTGGGCAAACCATGAAAGCAGATTCCAAGATGTACCAGGCAGTGAAGTGAAGACGACTTTTTCTTTTTATAGAAATTTCGTATTTTTTTAAATATTAAACATAAAAATTCAATGTCTATATGAACAGTGTTGTCTGAGTACAGTTGTTTTTGACAAATATTTAAAATAATAATATTCGCAGCATTAATGATAAAAATTAATGATAATGTAATATAACATTAATGACAATCACATAATATTTACTAATCCATTTTAATAGTTAATCATTTCTTTATGCTTTTAAATTTCCCTCTCCTCTCCTCTCCTCTCCTCTCCTCTCCTCTCCTCTCCTCTCCTCTCCTCTCCTCTCCTCTCCCCTCCCCTCCCCTCCGTCCCCTCCCCTCCCCTCCCCTTCCCTTCCCTTCTCTTCATTCTTCCCTACCCTACCCGTTTCAATTCTAGTGGTTAAGTCAGTCGCAAGGCTGAGAAGTGAACCCAGCTTCCCCATCATCTTTGCTGGTCAGAAGGTCTCAAAACGGGACCACTTGTCCCTTTAACAGCACCGTCATCATAAGTACACGCCAGTTGCCAAGCATCTGAATGTCAGGCTCCGTTGTGGTTGGAAGACCAGTGAGCTCAGCCCCAGAGACGAGAGCGGCCCCCATTCTCCTGACCTTCCAGAGGAGCATGAAGACACAACTCTTCCAGCTGGTCTGGGGGGTCAAGGGGCCCCTGCAACCCGGGGGAGGGGGTTGGTGGACCGAAGGAGCTTCCTCTGCCTTTCAACTCTGCAATTAATTAACCCTTTTCACTTTTTTCAAAAAAACTTTCGTTTTTTTCAAAAAAACCTTTGCTTTCATCTGAAGCTTTTATATCATTATAGTGTCTTACTTAAGCTATTCGGGCACCGCAAGCGATGATGGGCAGTGCAGAAATTTGACCAAAAAATATAATATATACAGGTAGTCCTCGATGTACGACCACAACTGAGCCCGAAATTTTTATTGTTAAGCGAGACATTTATTAAGTGAGTTTTGCCCCATTTTATGACCTTTGTTGCCACAGTCATTAAGGGAATCACTGCAGGTCCTCCATTAGAAAGAGGGTTAAGTGAATCGGGTTTCCTCCACTGAATTTGCTTGTCGGAAGGTCGCAAAAGGGGAGCAGGTGACTCCTGGCACACTGCGACCGTCATAGATGTGAGTCCGTTACCAAACATCTGAATTTTGATTGTATGACCGTGGAGATGCCGCAACAGTCATAAGTATGAAAAGCGGTCACAAGTTGTTGTTTTCAGTGCCATTGTAGCTTTGAACCATCACTAAACGAGCTGTCGTAAGCCAAGAGCTCCTTGTCATGTCATGTCATGTAATGTAATCTAATGTAATGTAAATTAAAAAAATTAAAAACAAAACAAGCCTGAGTGGCAGGCTTAACCAATCAACGAATAAAGCTGATCCCTCTTAATCTGGGCTAGGTTCTTTGGAGATCTAGCAGGTTGAGAGACACCATCCCACTGGGTCATTCCATAGGTGGCCCCTGGCTTTGCTCCCCATGATATCAGGAATTTTACCAAGGGGGTTGTCAAGGGGACCCTCCATATCCCACCCCCATTATCTTGGATCATGACATGAGCTGTGCCCATGAGAACATAATGCTGTGATGTCATGGCCCCTGGGGGAAGTTATATGAAGGCAAAAGGGAGAAGGGAGGAGCTGTGGCGAGTTGAGGAGAGGAGGTTGGATGAGTGTTGAGTTGCGTTACGTTCTGCAGAATGGGATGGGGTGGAGTGGAATAGAATAGAGCAGAGCAGAGCAGAGCAGAGTAGAGTAGAGTAGAGTAGAATAGTGTCTAATTGCTTTCCCTACTTCTGGTGGGCCCAGAAGGCCCAAAAATCAGCAGCCCGGCTCTGCCCAGAGGGTGAGAGGGAGAGGAAGAGAGAGAAAAAGAGAGGTGGAGAGAGAAAGAGAGGAGGAGGAGCGGGAGAGAGGGGAGGAGAGGGATTGAAGGGGAGAGAGAGAAAGAGAGAGGATGGGTGAGAGAGGGAGGGAGATGAAGGGGAGAGAGGGAGAGGGAGAAAGGCAGAAAGGCACAAGCAGTTACTCTAAATGGAGTAACTCATTCAATATTGATAATTTAGATAATGATTTCTCTAGCTTGGTGATTTTCTTCTCACCAACCACAGATCTTGTCTGATCTCTCCATATTTGACCTTTTAGGAAATTATTCATGTTCCAAAAAGATGAACTCGAGATTCTGGTTCAAGAGGCCCACATATACGTCCGCTCTCCAGATATGAGGGAAAAGACTATCGGGATGGTTTTCTTCTCAGAGTGAGGAGACTTCGTGATGCACCTCAACATTCTGGAGGTCAAGGAAAGTTGCCCAGGGCTCACGAGGACTCTATGGTTAGAAAGTAAGTTGTAGGTGCTCCATCACTGGAGGCCTGGAAAAAGAAACTGGACAGCCATTTCTCTGAAATGGTAGAGGGTCTCCTGCTGGAGCAGGGGATTGGACAAGAAGACCTCCAAGGTCTTCTGTTATTCTGTTAATCAGTGGAATGCCTTGATTCCAGAAGTTGAGGGAGGGAGGGAGGGAGGGAGGGACAGATGAAGGCAGGGAGGAGGGAGGGAAGGGGGAAGGAAGGAAGGAAAGGGAGGGAGAGAGGGAGGAAGGAATGAAAAAAGGAAGGAAGCAAGCAAGCAGAGGGAGGGGGGGGAAAGACGTTGTTAGTCAGAAAATTACAAGGGGATCACACAACCCTGGGACACTGCGACCCTCATAAATATGAACCAACAAGTACCCAAATTTTGATCAAATGACCATGAGGATGCTACAATGGTCATAAATGAGAAAAATGGGTGGGTCCCTTTTGTCAGTGTCTTTGTGACTTTCAGCAGTCACTAAACGAGGACTGTATTTTCTTTTTTTCTCTCCTTAATGGCTGAATATGGCATCTCTTAGTAGAGACTCTCATGAAACTTCCCTTCCTTTGCACTGCTAATGCCCAGTATCTCTTCTCTTCTTCCTCAGCTGTTGTATCATCCAGAAGTGGGAAAGATCTTCATGACGAACAACATCCTCAATGTTCTAAATGAATGGAGATACAACCATACCCTCAGATTCAAAGATGCACCATCCGAGGTCTGGGTTACATTTTACAGCACCCCCTCAAGGTAAGGAGACTAAAACATATGAAGAACGGTTACAGGAACTGGGCATGGCTAGTCTAGTGAAGAGAAGGACCAGAAGAGACATGATAGCCGTTTCTTCTCTGCCAGCAACTTCATATTTGGAGGGAGATTATAAGAAAATCTGAGGGCTGTTGTAAGTAAGGGAAATCCTTTTCTGTCTCCAGCCAATGCCAACCAAAGGGAGAATAAGAGCTTGAATTTAAAAGATAGCAATATAGCTGAGCTGATCTAAAAAACCATCCAGCTTCTTCATTTCCAGGTATATCAGGAAGATCTCCCCTTGCAGAATTGAAGATCTTGGGGAACGTCCACCTGGGATGCTGGCTTTTATGGTTATCTTTATTGATGCATCTTATCCAGATTTCCCATAATTACAACCAACTCCAAAGGAATTGGGAATGTCTAATCTAATGAAAAGGAGGACTAGGGGAGACATGATAGCACCTGTTCCAATATTGGAGGGGCTCCTTTAAAGATGAGAGGGTCAGATTGTTTTCCAAAACACCAAAAGGCAAGACAAGAAACAATGGAAACTAACAAAGGCGACAAGCAACGTGGAACTAAGGAGAAATGTCCTAATGAAGAGAGCAATCAGGCAATGGAACAATTTGCCTTCAAAAGTTGTGGGTGCTCCATCACTGGAAGTTTTCAAAAAGAGCCTGGAGAATCATTACCTGGAGTAGCATAGAGTCTCCTGCTCGAGCAGGGGTTGGACTAGGAGACCTCTAAGGTCCCTTCCAACTCTGTTATTCCATGTTCCATGTTCTAAGTGCACATGTTTATGTGCTTGAAATGAGGCATATTATGGTATGTTTAACTGTGTAAGCTGAAATGTTTCCCTTCAGTTTGCTTTAGCTGGAGGCAAACCGTATGATGAATAATTGGGGAACTAGGTAGTTCTACCCTAACAAAAAAAAAAGGGGGGGGGTAGGATGACAAGCGCCTTTTAATATTTGAGGGCTGCTCCAAAGAAAAAGGGGTCCACCTATTCTCCAAAGCAGCAGAAGGCTAGAGAAGAAACCATGGATGGAAACCAATCAAGGAGAGAAGCAACCTGCAATGAAGAAGAAATTCCTTGATAGTGAGAACAATTAACCAGTGGAATGACTTGCCTCAAGAAGTTGTGAATGCTCCAACGTTGGAGATGTTCAAGAAGAGACTAGATAGCCATTTCTCCAGAATAGCATAAGATCTCCTGCTTGAGCAACAGGTTGGAGTAGAAGATCACTAAGTTCCTTTTCAAGCCTGTTATTTTATGTTCTGTGGCTTTCTATGTGTTTGTTATTGTTGCTCCTAGACTCAGAGAACTCCAGAGACTTTGTTTCATGGCTTGTTTCTTTCCCTGCTTCCTCCAGAAGAAGAATTTGAAGCCGCTTTTAATGCCTGTGATCAACCACACCAGTCAGCTCAACAAAACTGGGCTTAAAGAATCGCTGACGACCCTTCAATTAATGTTCCGACAGCTGGATGAGGAGAAATACGGATATAAGGCTGTGAAACTTCTTCCGGTGCTCTTAAAATATTTTCATGACGTAAGTCAACCAAATCACAACAAACTAGTTCTCTCTCTCTCTCTCTCTCTCTCTCTCTCTCTCTCTCTCTCTCTCTCTCTCTCTCCTCTTTTCTCTTTTCTCTTTTCTCTTTCTCTATCTCTGTGTCTCTCCCTCCCTCCCTCCCTCCCTCCCTCCCTCTCTCACATAAAGATGGCCTGGGTACCCTCTGCAGAATTCTAATTTTACAAAAAATGCTTTAAAATAGTTCAGCAACATTCACTCTAAATTCAATTAAGAATAGCTAAGTAAACAAGAGTATATTACTTCAAAATAGAGGAAGGATATATGGGCAGAAAGACAAGGCAAAAAATACAGTAATAATAATTACTCCAAATATAAATGGTTTACCCCTATTTGCAACTAGATTTATCTATTTATATACACTATCCTATACTATATCACTATTTTCAAGAGTCAATTGAATGACTGAATGAATTTAGAGTTAAAACTGATATCGATAAGGTTGGAAGATAGAATTAATTATTAATTATTTTTACTAAAATAATATTATGATACTAAAATGGGAAGGAAGGCCTAAGCTAAGAGGAAGTTGGACCATGAATCAAAAGGCTTCGCTGGCTTAGGACTTCTGGGAGTTGAAGTCCACAAATCTTCAAGTTCCCAAGGTTGGAGACCCCTGACCTGGATGATTGACCATCTCCATGGACACTGAGCTGGGAATAGGTGACCTTGAGAATATCAGGTGATGGTTGTCCCAAAAGGCATGGTGCAGTGGTGAAATCCAATTTTTTTTTACTACCGGTTCTGTGGGCATGGGTTGCTGGATGTGGCAGGGGAAGGCTACTGCAAAATCTCCATTCCCACTCCACTCGGGGGCCAGACCAAGGTGGTATTTGCTGGTGCTCGAGACTACTCAAAATTTCTGCTACTGGTTCTCCAGAACCTGTCAGAACCTGCTGGATTTCATCCCTGGCATGGTGGGCCCGGTAGGCCTGTTTTTCGCCCTCCTAAGGCTTCTGGAAAGCATCTGGAGCCTGGGGAGAGCGAAAAATGGGCCTTCCCCACCCCATCCTTCAGAGGCACTCCGGAGGCCGGAGACAGCCTGTTTCCCAACTTCTGGCTGGCTCATGTATGTGCACCGGACCTGACCTAGGGCAACGCTCACGTACCACAGATATAGGATCCATAAGTTTGCCATCACGACCCTATAGCATTTCAGACAAATGGTTGTCCAGTCTCTTCTTGAAAGCCTCCAGTGATGAAGCAGCCACAACTTCTGGAGGAAAGCCGCTCCACTGATTCATTCTTCTAACTGTCAAGAAATTTCTCCTCAGTTCCAGTTTGCTTCTCTCCTTGAACAGTTTCCATCCATGGTTTCTTGTCCCACCTTCAGGTGCTTTGCAGATTAGGTTGACCTCTCTCTTTTTCGTGGTGGCTTCTCAAATACAAATGAAAAAGCTAATGGAATCTTTGGGTGCATAAAGAGAGGCATAGAATCAAAATCAGGTGACATGTTCCCACCGCTTCATAAAGCCTTAGGAAGGCCACCCCCGGAACTCTGCATCCAGTTCTGGTTCCCCACATTACAAAAAAGATGTTGAGACTTTCGAAAAAGTGCAAAGAAGGGCAACCCGCATGGTTAAAGGCCTGGAGACCAAAATATATGAAGGATGGTTGCAGGATTTGGGTTTGGCTAGTCTAGAGAAAAGAAGAGCCAGTGGTGATGGTAGCAGTTTGCCAGTATCTGAGGATATGCAACAAAGAAGAAGGAATCAACTTATTTTCCAAAGCACCAAAAGGCAAGAGAAGAAGCAACGGATGGAAACTAATCAAGGAGAGAAATCACTTGGAGTTAAGAACAATTAGTGGAACAGCTTGTCTCCAGAAGTTATGGGTGCTCCATCACTGGAAGCTTTTAAGAAAAGACTGGACAGCTACTTGTCTGAAATGCTCTATGCTTGAGCAAGGGGTTGGACTAGAAGACCTCCAGGGTCCCTTCCAGCTGTATTCAGATTATTTGATTGGTTGATTTGATTCATTGATTGAAATATTGGAAGACTGCTCTCATATCACCCCTAGTCCTTCCTTTCACTAGACTAAAAGACCCAATTCCTGTAACCAGCCTGTTGTAAAGTCCCAAAGCGACTGTTCCAAGTAGAAACAAATGGTCTGTTTTTCCCTTTAATCCAAGCAGTCGGTTTAGCCGTCTCTGCTAATTCCATCCACTTTTCCTTTGATGTATCTAGGCAGCTGCACTCCGTACATGAAAGCAGATGTGGTCACTCCGAAACAAATCGAAGAAGTTTACCTTGGTGAGTTGAAACGTTTGTTCCCTGGAAACGAGGACTTTTTATCCAGAAGCTCTGGAGCTGATAACAGTTGGAAATAATAGTTTGTTTTCTGGATTCGTTTCAGGTCTCCGGGATCTCCAAGGTGATTGTGAAGCCTCTGTGGCTCGGAGTGCAGCTGACTGTATGGAAAAAGTCTTTCAGCAGTGCAGGCAATGCATCAACCTGAACCTTATCAGCAGTCAGCTGCTCTCCAAAGTCATCAGGAGCATATTCTCGGAGACCAAGAAATGACATCTCCCTCCCTAACCTTAACCTTAACCCTAACCCTAACCCTAACCCTAACCCTAACCCTAACCCTAACCCTAACCCTAACCCTAACCCTAACCCTAACCCTAACCCTAACCCTAACCCTAACCCTAACCCTTCCTTCCTCCCTCCCTCCCTCCCTCCCTCCCTCCCTCCCTCTCAAACCTCCTTTCCTTCCTTCCTTCCTTCCTTCCTTCCTTCCTTCCTTCCTTCCTTCCTTCCTTCCTTCCTTCTTAACTTCCTTCCTTCTCTCATTCCCAAATCCATCCATCCATCCTTCCATCCGAATTTCCTTCCTTCTCTCATTCTCATATTCATCCTTCCTTCCTTCTCTCCTAACTTCCTAACTTCCTAACTTATTTCCTTCTCTCATTCCCGTATCCCTCCCTCCCTCCCTCTCCATCAGAATAGAATAGAATAACAGAGTTCGAAAGACCCTTGGAGGTCTTCTAGTCCAACCCCCTGCTTACACAGGAAACCTTACACCACTAAGTAGACAAATGGTTATCCAACATCTTCTTTAAAACTTTCAGTGTTGGAGCATTCATAACTTCTGGAGGCAAGTTGTTCCATGGATTGATCTTTCTAACTGTCAGAAAATTTCTCCTTAGTTCTAAGTTGCTTCTCTCCTTGATTAGTATCCACCCATTGCTTCTTGTCCTATCCTCAGGTGCTTTGGAGAATAGCATCACTCCCTCTTGTTTATGGCAGCTCCTGAGGTATTGGAACACAGCTATCATGTCTCCCCTAGACCTTCTTTTCATTAAACTAGACATACCCAGTTCCTGCAATCTTTCTTCGTATGTTTTAGCCTCCACTCCTCTAATCATCTGTGCTGCTCTTCTCTGCACTCTTTCTAGAGTCTCCACATCTTTTATACATTGTGGCAACCAAAATTGGATGCAGTATTCCAGGTGTGGCCTCATAAAGTGCTATTAACATTCCCCATGATCTTGAGTGCGGTTGGTCAGCCAGTTACGAATCCATCTGGTGGTGATGCTGTCTAACCCACCTGTTTCTATTTTATCTAGTAGTAGGTTATGGTCTACTTTATCAAATGCCTTACAGAAGTCCAAGTAAATTATATTGACAGTATTCTCTGGTCCACTACTTTGGTCACTTTGTCAAAGAATGCAGTAAGATTAGTCTTTCATGATCCGTTTTTGACAAAACCATGTTGACTTTTGGTTATTACATTGTTTGCTAGTTGTTTAGCTCTCTCTAAATTTATTGAAATTGGCTCTCTTAAAGTCCAAGACTCTAGTTTGTCTTTGTTCTACTACTTGTGCTTGCATAATGTCGAATTCCAATATTGCATGATCACTTGCCCCCAAAGTTCCTGTAGCTTCAACACCTTCTATCATTTCATCTCTGTTAGTGAGAATTAAGTCCAATATGGGTGATCCCCTTCTTTCCTTTTCTACTTTTTGGGAAAGAAAGTTGTCTGCTAGGTTTGTTAGGAACCTGTTGGATCTTCCACTAGGTGCAGAGTTTGTCTCCCAGTTGATGTCAGGGTAGTTAAAATTCCCCATTACTGTTGTGATCTGCTTCCTACATACCTTAGTTAACTGACTAGCAAAATTCATCCATTTCCGCTGTTTGGTTATGTGGTCTATAGTATAGACCTATAGCAATGTCATGCTTTTCCCATTCATTCATTCATTCATTCATTTTCCTTCCTTCCTAACTTGCTTTCTTCTCATTCCCATATCTATCCTTCCTTCCTCTTTCCCTCCCCCTCCCTCCTCTCTCCCCCCTCCTTTGCTTCCTCCCTCCCCCCCTCCCCCCTTCCCTCCCTCCCTCAGGGCGATGTCCACAGCACTCCTTCCAGCTGTTTAGATTAGGCTAAAAAGCGGCTGAGACCCAGACCTCTTCACTCCAAAAGAGAAGAGTTGGTACATAAAACAGCCTCTTGAACCAGATCTCTTCAAATATAAATCCCCCCGAGTGACTTTATATAAAATCCAACCACAAAGGTATCTTGTAGACCTCTAGGTAGATCAATGAAATCTGGCTCCTGATGTCTCCGTTAAAAGAAAAACAGATGCAGCTCATACAAGCTGCACTCCCAGATGTTCCTTTAAAACTCTTTAAAATCCTGCCAACCTTTCCACCTCCTTCCTTCGGGTTTCCCAAATATTTTCATCTTCATTTTCATCATCTAGATAATTAGTTCCCATAAGTTATAATAGGGTAATCACAGATCCTCTGCATATATTGCAGTGATCTGTTAAACTTTCTCAAGATGTCAAATCCAAATCAGGATGAGTTTTGTAACAAGTTTTTAATCCATTATCATATAAGAATTAGATATAACGATGATTATCTTTCAAGACTATTTCAAATGATCCTTTCTGTAATAGATTCTATCTATTCAGAATTAATCCATTATCATATAAAAGTTAAAAATCAGAAATATCCTTTAAATTTTCAAAAAGCGTTTCCTTCATCAAACGCAGTTTCCGCTGCAGTTCACTTTCAGTGGTTTTCAGTTTATTTCCTCCATTAAGTTGTACTTTCTGTTGCTTATTCTCTTCATGCTTTTCCACTTGTGGAATACTGGGCCTCTGCTGTTTCGGTAATATTTGTTTTTCATCTCGAATTATCTCGAATTATATGTTTATCTTTCAATTCTTGCTTTGACAGTTCAAGGCCCGGTACCACTTCTCTTGAATCTCTGAGATACTTTGTTTTCAAACCTAGATATTCCATGATATGATCATCTAGAAAACCACCTAATGCTCCTTTATCTTCTGACACACTTTGATTATTTTGATTTTGTAATTCCATCTGCATACATTGTTCCCCAACCTCTGTTTCAGACTCTTTATCCTTCTTATCTTCTTCCATAGTTGACATCATAGAAGAAGATAAAAATATGGGGGTGCCCTTAAAAATGTTATTATAAAAATGTTCAGCCTTTTCAACGGTGTTTAAACAATATCTCACATCTTGATAACTCAAAATTACACCAACTGGTACATCCCATCTAAATGGTATCTTCCTTCTGTTCAGTTCCTTCACCAAAAATCCAAAATCTTTTCTGTATTTTAAAATCCTTGATGGTAACTCTTGGTAAATCCTAATTTGTAAACCTTCTACCTTTAAAGTAGCTGAATAAGACTTTTGTAGAATATCATTTCTTAATCTTCTATCAGTAAAATAGACAACCACATCTCTCGGTAGATTCCTTTGTCTAGACACATTTGAGTTGACCCTGTAGACTCTTTCAATACAAGCCAAAATTTGATCATCTTCCAAATTTAATAATGCTGCTAGGGCCTTAGCACAAAGTGTTCTTAGATTTTCTCTATTATTCTCTCTTATACTTCTTAATCTCAAAGCATACTCCATAGCTTTAAACTGAAGCATCATCACATCATTCTCAATTTCCTGATTTTTGGCATCAACTTCAACAAATTTTTCCTGTAAGTCTTTCATCTTGGAATCAAACTTTATACTGATTTCATCCACTTTCTTCCCCATTTCCACCACCACATTTGAAAGATCAGAAACTACTTTAGTAACAGTTTGGTTCAGTTGATCATATTTTCCCTGTGCCAGCTCCTCAAGATTCTTCTGTGAGTTTTTTATCTTTTCAACAACGCTTCCTAAAGACCTAGTTATAAAATCTTTTAAGTCCTCATTTGCAGTTCCCTGCAAGTGCGTTTGGGTCATTTCTGCTTTTTCCTTTGTCTGCATTGTAAGGGAGCCCCCCCCCCCAATTTTTGTTTAGGAGTCATACTTCTAAAAAAGTTCTAACTTTTCTCAAAAAGACAAAAAGGTCCTGTTTAAATCAATTTTGTTTCTTTTCCCTGCTAGGATGTTTCTTTTAAAATACTTCGGCGCTGGCTAAGCTCTAACTTTCACTTTCCACTCTCCATTTTCTCAAGCATTTTCCGAGCAAAGCCAGTCGCCATTTTCAAGAGAATTTCTCCAGTCTCTCTCTTTTTTTCCCCTAAAAATTAGCAAAAAAACAATACTTGCATTTTCTCTCTTTTAGTCAGTCCAAGTTTCACCGGCTTGTTTAAGTGTCATCTTGTGGTGTTGCTCATGATGTCTGGCTCCACTGCTGGAAGCAGCGGAGATCCCTCGCTGCACGGAGCTTCTTTGGGGGTGAATAGGGAGCCATCACCCTGAGCCCTCTCCAGGACAAGAAAAAAGTCCTGGGGACAATTCCAGGGGCTCTACCACACCCCAGTAGCTCTACCTGCTCTTCCGATCGAAAAGCGGGGTTTTCAAGCCGCCTGCCAGCTGTGAGGCAGCTCTTTTACGCGCGGCGAGGCCGGCGGTCATGGAGTGACCGCCGACAACGACGGAGGCATCACCGGAAGTCCCACAAGATCTTCACCTTCTCATTTTCTATAACTTTTTCCACTTTATGTTCCCATGACTTATTGGATACAGGTAACTCATATTTTTTTACATAATGACCAGTGGATTAATTTAGCAACTCAGTTGTGTCTAGTTTTGAAATCAGTTTGTGTGATTTTGCTACATTCAGATATTAAATGTGAAACAGTTTCGACTTTGTTGTTTGTTTGGATTGTTGGCAGTTTGGATTGTTGGTGCATTTTTGTATCTTTGCTTTTGTGACATTAGTTTGTAGTGCTTGTTCTTCAGCAGCAAGTATTAAACTTTCAATTTCTTTCTTGATGGTTCCCAATGACAATGACAATAAAGGCTGCTATTATTACTATTATTATTATTGTTGTTGTTGTTGTTGTTACAGTTATTGTTGTTGTTGTTCCCAGTGTTCTTGTCATCATCTTAACAACCTATGGGGGCCTGATGGGACAGAGGTCTTGCCTAAAAACAGGAGGTCCATCCCAAAGTCCCACAAATACTGTATCATCCCTGGCTGAGGGTGGACTTGAATCCAGATTTCTTTGCTTCTAAGCAACATCTTTGGGCCACATAAGCTTCCAAGGCCTGAATAAAAATATCACACATGAAAATAAATATTATTGTACAATGCAGGATCGACTGAGTTAACAGGCAGACTTAAAGGGTAGAACCATTGCACTCTTTGAAAGCCACAAAGAATGATAGCATCTGTTTGGGCAAAGTATGTGTCGAGCATCATGCAACACTCGACACATGAAATACAACCGACAACCACAAATGCCTACCAGAAGCAGGGGGGTGTCGGGTACGGGTGTGGGTGCTGGGATTGGTAGCAGCGAATAGGCAGTGAAGTGAAGATGACTTTTTCTTTTGATAGAAATTTCATATTTTTTAAAATATTAAACATAAAAATTCAATGTCTATATGAATAGTGTGTTGTCTGAGTACAGTTGTTTTTGAGAAATATTAAATGCTGTGATGTCATGGCCCCTGGGGGGAGTTATATAAAGGCAAAAGGAAGGAGGGAGGAGCTTTGGTGAGTTCAGGAGAGGAGGTTGGAGGAGTGTTGAGTTGTGTTACGTTGAAAGTTGAGTGTAGAATATTGGAGTGGAGGAGGAGGAGGAGTGGAGGAGGGCACATGGAGGAGCCTCTGGAGCCTGGGGACAACGAAAAACAGGCCCACCATGCTATTGTGTGCCAAAAGCGGGGGGAGCATGGGGGGGTCCTGGACGCATCATGGGGGAAAGGTGCATTGAATTATGGGTGTGGGCACGTGCACGTGACTCCCCTGCGCTCTCCCCGCTTTTGGCACACAGCAGCAAAAAGGTTAGCCATCACTGATGTATGGGGGTTAGACTAGAAGACCTCCAAGATCCCTTCCAAATTCTGTTCTATTCTATTCTATTTCTACCATTTTACAGTGCCTTGGTTAGATCCAGCCTTAGAACATGGGGCCAGCCAGTCCTTGCAACTACCAGTTCGGCAAACCAGATGTAAAATTAGCATCCAGTTTGCCCAAACTGGTCTGAACCGGCTGAATCCCACCTCTGGCTATAAGGCAGGGGTGTCAAACTCACGTCATCATGGGATGTATCTGGATTTTTTTCCCCCTTCTCTAAACTGAGCGTGGGCGTGGCCAGCATGTGATGCATCAGTCCGTGGGCCAGGAGTTTGACAGTCCTGCTATAAGGTGACTGCTTTGTAAGAGAAAAATAAAGCTTGTCACACTTTTTAAATGTTATAACTAGTAATATCATTGTCCTTATGTTTGTGAAATCATTTAAAAGACAAAGGGAGCAGTCACTAAAAAGCAACGATGAGGTAAACAAAATGTCAACAGACCACACATAAACCAGTAAAATAGGCCAAAAATAGTGATATTAAGCAACCTCTGATGTATGTAGCCTAACCCAGGAGCACAAATTTTCACCGATTTAGGCCTCATCCAGGACACACAACCATTTTCAATTATGTACATATGCCGGGTCTCAGGGTCACATCCAACATTCCAGTGGGTTTCTGTTTTAATGCAGAAGATTGGCACTTTGTTGCTATGCTTTTAAGGCCAAAACATAAATGATGTATAAGATCCACAATACGCTGTTCCAATGTATTTTTTTTTCTCCTTGGGATCACAAAGGAAAGTTTTATTTTTTTCTTTATTTGTGCATTTTGCTAGGCTTACTTGCCATTCCAATTATGAATTACTCTGGTGCAGGATTCAACAGGACCATCCTGAAACAAGAAAAGGGGTGAGAAAAAGGAAGATTATCCAGGGTCCAGAGAACAGAAGACAATAAGCTGGAGGACTTCTGACCAAGAAAATAAAAAGAACCATAAGATAACAAGTAAAGGCTAAGAAAGCAAAACCTCTTAAGGAGGCTCGGATTTAAAAAAAAATATAGAAGGGAAGAATATTTCCCCCCCAAACAGCATAATGTTACATATGTGATAGAACAGATCTTTGGGCTAAAGCTTATCCAAAATCTCAAAAGGCACAAGCTGTCCAGCAAAAAGTGGGGAAATCAGTGTCCAGGAATCAGAAAGCTCTTGGACATTGGCAGTGGAGAACTTTATATATCGTATTTTTCAGAATATAAGACGCACCTGTCTCCCCCTAAAAAATGGGTGAAAATTTAGGTGCATCTTATACACCGAATGTAGCCCTGCCTACCCACTGGTCTCACCCTTTGGCCTCTGCCTCTCAGCAGTTTACCTACTTGCAGCAAGCAGCAACAGCTCATTTCAGCTTCAATACAGCCTAATTAGCATAAGTTGATTGGATCGGCCTCCGAACTCTCAGCTGTTTTATGGGGGCCTCTGCTGCTTGCTGCAATGAGGTAAATTGCTGGGAGTAGATTTTTTTTTTTGTGCTAATCAAGCTATGCTGAAAACAAAAATGAAAGGAAAGCAGGCTATTTGCTGTTTGCTGCAACGAGGCAAAATTGTTGGGAGCCGAGGGAGAGGCAGATTTCTTTTTCTTGTTTCCTCATCAAAAATGATAGGTGTGTCTTATAGTCCGGAGCATCTTATACTCCAAAAAATATGGTATATTTCTCTTCATGCTTCCACACTATATGCTCTCTCTCTCTCTCCCTCTCTCTCTCTCTCTCTCTCTCTCTCTCTCTCTCTCTCTCTCTCTCTGTGTGTGTGTGTGTGTGTGTGTGTGTGTGTGTATACACAGTATATACTTTGGAAGCAGAAAGATAAAGAGAATGAGAAAAGAAAAAGCATTAGAAAGACAGTAAATGTAGGTGAAATGCAAATTACGTAATCCCTGAAGCCATGAGGTTCATGGTCTTTTATGAAGTGTTTGTGGACTAAGCTATGCCTGAACTAAAATCAACATTAATTGTTCAGATTTGTTGAAAATAGAAGCCATATGCTTATTCTTTCCTCTGTAGATTCTGGAATTACCCATGTCAGAATATCAGAATACTTCATGTTTCCTTATCATCTGTCAGAAACAGCCAGAGGTGCAAAATACCATGATGAGTTGACATAGGTGAATAGTATTACACAGTCCGTGGCTCCATTTGGTCTAGGTGGGGCCTCCGTTTGCCCCCTAAAAGATATTTCAGCCATTCCACAGTCATTATCTGAGACGTAGGGTTTCAAACAACACAAAACCATTCTCTTGACACATGCACATCTGTTCCTGTGAGTTCTGTTGGCAGTCATTTTCCTTCTGCGAGTAACAGAGTTTGCCGAACAAATTAAGAGAGAGTCACATAAAAATATAACATGTGTTCAATGGGTAAATCCAGCATCATAATTTAGCATAATACAGAGCTGCATGCAGCACATATCCTACTGGCCAAACAACCTTCAACACTGCACAAGGCCAATTGCTGCAAAAGAGGATTCCACCAGACTCTCCAAATCACCATTCAGATATCTTGATTCTCGGCATTAGCAGGATGTAAAACAGAGCAAAGGGCTTAAACAGATTCTTAACATAAGGGAGATTAATGTTCCAAATTTTAAATATAGATCTACAGGGATTTTACAGATTCTTTTGCAAATGTGCAATGCATATAAAATAACATTCCAAAAACTCTGTTTGGTTATACACAAGAAAGATTGTGAATACTCTATGTAGTTCTAGATGGGAGCAACACGTCATGCAGGAAAACTTCTTTTCTATGGAAAACATTAACCAGGTGTAGAAAACTTTGCCCCTTTTCTGTCTGAAGTCGACATTTCATGTTTGCTAAGGAGAAAAAGCAGTCATGCTGTGTTTGAGAAAATGGAAAATCTAAAGATCCTTTATTTTATTTTATTTATTTATTTACTTAGTTTGTCAAACATGTACGAGATAACGGGTATAAATATAAACATGAATATGAACACAGGAAATGGATATGAATAAAGTGGGACAGTAGGAAGGGATGGTAGGCACGCTGATGTGCTTATTCCTGTCCCTTACAGACCTCTTAAGAATGGGGTGAGGTCAACAGTAGATAGTGTAAGGTTAAAGTTATGGGGGTTTGGGGATGTAACAACAGAATTAGGTAGTGTATTCCAGGCATTGACCACTCTGTTGCTGAAGTCATATTTTCTGCAATCGAGTTTGGAGCAGTTTACCTTGAGTGTGTATCTATTGTGTGTTTGTGTATTATTGTGGTTGAAGTTGAAGTAGTCATTGACAGGTAGGACATTGTAGCAGATAATTTTGTGAGCCACACTTAGGTCAGACCGTAAGCAGTGAAGTTCTAAGTTGTCCAAGCCCAAAATTTCAAGCCTGGTGGAATAAGGTATTCTGTTGTGAGCAGAGGAGTGAGGTACTCTGTTAGCTTGGATCAGTTTGGGGCCCAATAATGTACGAAGACACACTGGATTATTTATCATGAACAGATCTTTATTTATTTATGTCTGCTTCATTACAGGTATCATCAGGAACAATGGTGGCAACAACAGGAGGAGACTTTAAATACCCAGGAGGCGGAGTTACAGGTAATGGGAGGGGGAGAAAGGAGGGGTTAGGTTTGTTTAAGCTGATTAACTCCTGGCTTGCCAGTATACAATGTTGAGTGTGCCCAGGGAGAACATTTACTTGTAACAAATCCCCCTCTAAATGCTTATCCCTGGGACTGACAGGCTCAATCTGATTAAGGTCCATGGGTAGAACACAGAGTCTAGAAGTAAGGTATGAATGCTGCTTAAGTGGTAATGGTTTTGTGAGTATGTCTGCTGTTTGATGCTCGGTGTCACAGTGCATAATGGTAACGAAACCGGATTTGCGGTGCAGCAGATGTGCGCACTCATCGTGGCTTCCCTATATTAACTTTTTCTTTGTTTTGGGTGCCTTCCTTGCCCTCAGTGTCTTCCTTAATGTTGGTCCTATCTATGTAAAGGAAGGGTAGTCCCCCTCTAATTGTGATTTTTCCTATGATTGTATTTCCTTTGGTCATGGTGATTCCCCCTTCCTTAATGCTAATTTCTATTCCTGCCTCCTTGCTGAGTTTCAAGGAGGCTAGTATGTTGTGGGGTATTTCTGGTACCAACAGCACTCCTTCTAGTTTTCCTAAGTTGGGGATTACATTGCCTTTCCCTGTCACTCTTACGTCATTTTGATTTGCCACTTTGATTAAGTAATTTTCCTCTGTGAAGGAAGAGAGAAGTTCCCTTTCACATGTGGTGTGATTGGTGGCCCCTGAGTCAATGAGCCACCAGGACCCTTTTTTGTTTGTCTTACTACTCTGTGTGGCCCCTCCTACTCTGCATAGAGATCCATCTCTGCTATCCCTTGAGTTGTCTCTGTTTTCTTTCCTCTCCCATGGCCTGGGGGAATCCCTTCATCTCATTCTGCTGTCATGGTGGCGCCTATCTGTGTGCTTGTCGCGTGGTTCATGTTTGTATCTATCCCTGTGCCCTTTGGTGCAATCCTGTTTGTAGTGACCTCTTCGCCCGCAATTATAGCACTCGGGGGAGTCGCGAGTGGTGTCAGTGAAGGCCACTCTTCGTGTTTGTCTATGTTCTCTGTGAGTCACCTGGTGTTCCTTTCTGTGATTGTCCTCTGCTATTAGTAGGTTAGATAGGCTGTCTATTGTCATGTGGCCTAGGCTAAGTATGTTGAGTTGTGTAAGGAATGTTCGCCAGGAAGGGTCTAGTGAATTAAGTATGATACTTTTCATGGTCTGCTCTGACACAATTTCTCCCCTTAGTTGCAATTCTGCCCTAGCTGCATTTAATTCCATTAAATGCTCCCCCATTGACACCCCTGGTTTGATCCTAGCTGAATAGAAGTCCTTGGAAATTTTTGTTGTGGTGGCTACACTGTCACTGTAAAAGTATCCAAATATTTTTTGAACAACATCATGTACAGTTAGGTCTTTCTCTATGCTATTATAAATGGTGGGTGATATGCTTGAGATAAGGAGGCAAAATGCCTTGTGGTGCATGCAGTCCAGTTCAAATGTCCATGGTCTATCAGGAGGGTCAGTTATAAAAAACATCATATTTTCTTTTAGAAATAAAACTTGGAGTTGCTGATACCACTCCATTAAGTTTGAGCCTTCCATTTTTAAAATAGGAACCCCATTTGGTAAGTTTCCTGTGTTATTTTGTGTGTTACTCACAGGTGGGTGTTGCTGTCCATGGTGCTTGACATGCTGGAAATAGCAGAGTGGCTCAGGAACGCTGGTAGGTAGTTTAAAAGTCCCTCCTTGCATTTTTTTTTCTTTCTTGATTCACAGGAGCATCTGCGCATGCGTGGCGTTCATTTCGGCTGGGACTTCGTCGAGGAAGGTTCTCTTCGTCTCCGCTCCGGCTTGGCTGTCTGTCCAGGATGGGTAGGCCTCTGCTCCGGCTCCAGATGTCCAGCGGCGGTCTGGGAAGGCTGTCCTCTCTGCTGGACGGCTCCTGGTCTCCCTCTGCGGCGGCGGCGGTGAGTATTCCCTCCATTCGGTTCTTTCCGGTAGGTGCGGCTTGGGAGTGGGGTGGCGTATCGCAACCGGGGGGCGCTGCGGCGTTGGTGGGTCCTCAGCGATGTCCGAGTCCCTTGGTGAATAGTTGAGGGGTCTTCTCTTTTCTCCTTTGGGTTTTTTAGCGTTTTTGGAAGCCCCTTTAAAATTTTCATTTTTGTCCCGAAGGCGGCGGTGACTGTTTTTATCGCTTCTTCCACCGCCTGATCACTAGGGATGTCCTCGGGGGGTGATTCCTCATTTTCTTCCGAGGAGTCACCATTATTTTGTAGTTTTTGGGGTTCGGGCATCTCATTGGTTGGTGGATTTGCATATTCAGATTTAGTTTTTTGGAGGTTGGCCATCTTTTTTGGCCACGTGTTCAAAGATGGCCGCCAATCCAGATTTTGCGCAGGAATTCCCCCCTCAGCCTTTGAAATATAACTGTTCTGAGGGGTTTTTCTTACCGGGCTTGTGTCTGGTTGTCTCGCTTGTCGTCTTTGGGTCTTTCTGGCCTCGTTCTGGCTTTGAATGAGGTAGCTGATGCTGGCCAGGAGATCTTCGTCCGTTGCAGGGGTTTCTAGCAGGTTCATCATTTCTCTCCTGAGTCTGCTGGTTTCTTTTTATTGGATTTTTTCTTCGTTTAGGTATTTTTGCCCCTGTTCATCATCCGATGAATAGTCTTCGGGGCTGTTTTCTTTTTCTTCTTCCGAAGTTATTGGTGTTGCCATGTCTTCAATTAGGTTTTGTTGTTTTTCCCGCCTTTTGGTCTCTGACCTCATCTGCGGTCTTTTTAGCATGTCTTCTGATTATTGGGTTGCCCAACCATCGACTGCTACCATTTTGTTAGCTTGGATCAGTTTGGGGCCCAATAATGTACGAAGACACACTGGATTATTTATCATGAACAGATCTCTATTTATTTATGTCTGCTTCATTACAGGTATCATCAGGAACAATGGTGGCAACAACAGGAGGAGACCTTAAATACCCAGGAGGCAGAGTTACAGGTAATGGGAGGGGGAGAAAGGAGGGGTTAGGTTTGTTTAAGCTGATTAACTCCTGGCTCGCCAGTATACAATGTTGAGTGTACCCAGGGAGAACATTTACTTGTAACATACTCTTCTTGTGAAATACCTCTGAACTTGCTCAATTGTATTAATATCTAATATACAGTGCAGATTCCAGGCAGATGAGCTGTATTCAAGAACTGGTCTAGCAAAGCTTTTGTATGCCCTAGTTTGCAGTACAATATTACTGGAGAAGAAGCTTTGCAAGATTAGGTTAACAACTCTTAATGACTTTTTGGCAATGCTGTTACAGTGAGCTCTGGTGCTTAGATCGTTTGAGATGAGTACTCCAAGGTCCTTGACAGAGTGAGGGTCATCTACAAGGTTGTATCCACCCAGCTTGTATTTGGTGTTCTGATTTTTTTTGCCTATGTGTAAAATGTGTAATTTTACAATGTATTTCTACAATGTGTAAGACAGAACATTTGTTGGTTAATTTTCCTGACACTCCCCTACTATCACTTGAAGACACCATAACTAATTCTTCTCCCATAAATATTTCCTCTACTAATGAGAGGAGAAGATGAAAGCCTGTAAAGGTAAGAACCAAAAGCAAAGAAGTTAAAAAGTTATCCCATAAAGAACTTCCATTTTGCTAATGAAACAGGGTTAATTAATCTAAGCTTTCTTCCGAAACCATATGATTGCTGAACAAGAAAAATAAGTTCAACTCCAGACACTTCAGATATCTGTTTGACTGGTTCAAAACAAATTTTAATCTATTCAATACACAACAATGTAACTATGACAGTTCTTAGGCATGTTTTTTTTCCCCCTGGCACTTTTTTCTGGATGTACACATTGTTTTCTCATCCAGAAAGGAGGAAGAAACACACTTGGGAGATCTACAGTAGTGGCCAAAATTGTAGAAACCTTTTGGGAAAAGTGTATTTTCTAAAACTAGCTAATAACATCACTTTTTTTGTAGTAGTACCATAAAATTATATATCAGTGGAAAGATGATTTAATCAAGAATGTAATGCAATAACTTTTATGAAGGATTTGCTATTAGAATAGCAGTTACAGTATAAAGAAGAAAAGTGAAATATGTAGAAAAAATGAGATATACAAAAATTATCATTACGTCAGTTAATACTTAGTTGGGTAACCTTTAGCAAGAATTACGGCCTTATAACGTCTTTCCATGGAGTGAACTAAGTCTTTTAGTTCTGCGGCTGTTATAATGTGAAACCAAAGTTGAATTATGGCTTCTATTAGTTGGGTTTTATTGCTGGGTCACTTCTGACTAACAGGTTTCTTTAGTAGGCTCCATAGATTTTCAATTGGGTTAAGGTCTGGGCTAGTCCCAGGCCATTCCAGCAGTGGGGTATGATTATCTTGAAACTCCAAAAAAAAATGGTGTTATTAGCCATCAGACCTCAAAAATACACTTTTCCCAAAAGTTTTCCACAGTTTTGGCCGCTACTGTAGAATATCATACAATGCTTCACACTATTCTTGATGATTAATAGTGCTATCTGTTCTTAAACTGTGTATTTGTCTGATCAACACTAGTGAGGTAAAGCTATTGTGCTGAAAGGGTTTTGACTGGAGAGCTGGAATGGTATATCTTAAAAATATGCCAGCAACAATAAAATTCAAATACCATAAGTTAAATTTTAAAGCTGATTCCTGGAGCTTAATGAAATTTTTAGAGAATTATTGCCTTTAATTTTTTCTTAAACAGAGATTCAAATCTTACCAAAAAGCCTGCACAAAATGAAAATAAGATATGGGAACACCAATATTGATATATCATAGTGTGTACTATGCAGCCATCACAGGGGAAGGGACTTCTCTCAATAAATCTTTTTTTCTGCAAGTTTTTTCTTTTTTTATTTATTTACAAACATATCACATCAATGCGTGAACAGTGTGGCACCTGAGTATCATACATTCTAATATAAATAAAACTAGTAAAATTAGTTATAGTTATTACATTCAATCAACTTATGTATTTCTAATAGTGATACACAATTATAGTAAGTTGCAATCTCATTGTTCGATAAATTCATGTTTTGTCTTATTTTTACTATACTTTTATTTTATTATATAATAGTGTCTACACTAACATTTCCCCCTTCTCTTATTTCTATCACTTCTTCTAACTTTTAATCATGTCACCTTTTACTGAAAAACATTTTCTTTTTATTCTACCTAGCTGCTAATCATGCCATCTAGCTTTAAAAAATAGGAAAAATAATACAGAGAGAAAAGGAAAAGCAAATCAGCAAAAACGACAAAGAAAAGAAATCATCTATCCATCATCTCTTGCCCGCTTCAATACTTTAGTTGCTATGCTTTTTTAAATTTGCCTCCCACATTCCTCTCTAGGATCTTTATCTCTATCTATAACTGCTTCTTGACTATTCAATCTAGGTATTTTTCCCACCTCTACCCTCTTCCACTGTCTAATTTCCAAGATTTCTACCTGGGTCCCTATCTCCCTTTCAAACATATCTTCCACATTTCCCTCCCTGGTTTAATTCATCAATTACTGTTATTTCCATTGTTGTTTCCTCCTTGTCTATAAATCTGTACTTCCGATTATTATGATGGGAGATCATATTATATTGAATAAAAACTTATTGAATAAATATTTATGGAAAAATATTACCATTGATATTAAGATCATGACCTGGTGCAAACCTGGTGCAAAGAAAAAGAGATCCTGGAAATAAGTGATTGAATTAAAATGAACTTTTTTGCTGTAATCAAGGTCCTGAAAAATAGTGCACCATCCAGCATGATTGCCTCAAGTAACAAATAATATACAGTCAATCCCAGACCCAAACTTCATAAAGAAAACAGCATGTAATGGAAAGTACAGTGTGATATGTATAATAAGAATTGTGTTCATTAACAGCACAAATCTATAGGCCACAATCCAAATATTGCAACATCAAGAATTATCTTGGGATCTTTAACTGCCCCTCCCCCCCAAAAAGAAAAAAAGTTGTAGATTTCTGACAGACATAGAAACAAACTAAGGAGAGATGTTAGTAAATCTTTGTATCTCAGTAAAAATTAAAGCAAAGGAAAACGTGATCCCATCAGTCAATACTCCAATTTGTACAAAGTCTTTCAGCATAGGATTTTGCAGTATTTATTCTCTAACATTGCTCATTGTAAGATCCACAATAGTGTAAAAGCCCTACAAAATGTATTATTTGTAAATTCGGACCAGATATGATGCTTGTTTAAAATATAATTTGCTGTTCCCAATTGAGCTCTAAATGGCATATTAGTTTATTCTTTTTGTAACTCTATGTCAAGAATCCTGAACTTGTTCCAGATGCATCAGCACCTGGCTTGAGAACCCCCAATTTATTAAAACCTCAGAAATCATGGTGAAGTAATCTTGGGACACTGCAGCTGGCTGTAGATGCAAGTTTCTGAAGCACACAATGCAATCAGGTTTCCTGAGAAGGGTGGCTGTTGTAACATCAAGGAGAGGAGAGCTTTTTAAAAGTCTGTTATAATTCTAATGGTCCCAAAATAACTGATCATAAGTACAGGACAACCTCTATCTTAAATAACTTCCTTACGAAGCCAAACCCTTTTGAACCATCTCTAATTTCTCACCCATTTGGATTTCACTGTGCTCCACTTACAGATATCTTTGTGTCTTGGCATCCAAAATCTTCAAAGCAGATGGCATACTATACCTGCTTTGCTAGAGGGAGTTGCAGCTGAACTCCTCTGAGTATTTAGAACAGCCTGAGAAATATGAATATCCCATTTTGTGAATAATGCAGCATGTAATGTAACAAAACCCAGTATTTAAAACAAGGTAATTGTAGAATTATATTTCCTTCAAGAGTCTTGAAGAATTTTTTACCATCTGACTTCTTGTAATTAATCTGTAATGAGGTTTTCCCTACAGAAATTAACAAGTGCTCATATAGCTCATACTTATTGGTGTCTGCAACAGCATAATCTTCATAAAGCAGTATAGATATAAATCTGTTAGGCAATTTCAAGGGATGGAATTCTTTTTTGCTTAAGGCATCTATTATTGCGATAATACAAATAATTAAAAAAAAAATACTTGGGGCCAAAATACACCCTTGTTTAATTCTCTTGCTGTAGGCAACCTAACCCTAACCCAGCTGTCGCTGCGATGTCCACAGGAAAAAAATTGGTTACAGAATTATAGCTGTCAACTTGTGCCAATTTTTTTTTTTTGAGATATCTATAACAATTTTTGGAAAATACATTTACTCACATATTATCAGCTCTCCACTCACGTAAATTAGGGAGTGACCCTAATGGTTTGAGAGCTTGTATTTTCATAACAGGGATGTTATTATTCCTTATTAATGTATTATTGTTGTGGTTCGCCAGCAGCCTGCGGAGTTGGCAGTGGAGTCAGACAGCGATGAGGCTGAGAAAGAACATGGGCCAGTCCTGGAAGCTGGGGAAGGCCCGGATGAGGGTTCTGCGTCGGAGGCAGAGATGGGGTCAGGGCCATCTGGGAGTGATGTGTGGACTCCGGAGTCTCCAGAGGCTGACAGCAGAGAGGCAGAGTAACAGGAGGAGCCTGTTCCTAGTGCACGTATGAGAAGAGCTGCCAAAAGGCAAGAGCAGCTAAAGCAAAGAGGATGACTTGAGAGTAGGGCCAAGAGATGATTGGCCCCTCCCATAAGGCTTAAAAGACCAGCAACGGCTCTTGGGCTCTTTGTTGGAAAACAACATTGATAGTCTTGCTGCACTTATCTTTTGGCGTCTTCTGCTTTTGAATTTTTGCCAAGAGAAGCCTTTGGCAGTTTGCCTAATTATACCAAGGTCGGTGATTAGACTGAAGAATTTGTGTTATGAAGAGTTTGCTTTAATTTAGTTTGGACTATGCTGATAATGGGTTTATTCTAGGCTGTCCTAATAAAGTCTGTTTATTTTGGAACTGTTTGTGTCAATTACTACCTACTTGGGCCTGGATCACAATAATTATTTTTAATATATTGTATGTCAATTGCTGGTCTATGACCATAATGAAGTTATATTCTATTCTAACCATAACCCAGCTATAGTGACATTCACTCTCAGACTTGTGTTTTTATAATATAACATATAATATAACAATTGTATATGCTTTGAGAAGAGAAGAAATGGAGTCAGAGGCCTGCCTGAGATTCACAAATAGGACAAAAGTTTCTAACTTAAATGACTGGGTATTTCTTAATCAATTCAATTTCAATCAATTAGATCAAGTCCTTGATCCTGCACAGAACGATCTTCCACAAATCTTCCTGATCCTTTGCTATGAGATTATCTTTTTCCAGCCTGCCTACAAAGTTCCAATAAAGATATCTAGCCATATAACTTATTAATTATATTAAGCAGTCTTAGTGGATGGTATGTGGCTAGATTGCTAGATTATCTCCACCTTCATTTCAGGTAAAGAATAATTATGGCTGTGCTATAATGTCTAGAAATGTGGCTGTCTTATACAATGTAAGAGAAAAACTGTAGCCCACAAAGTAGGTTCATATCAGTTCAAGGCAAATTAAATCCAGATTTGGAGCTTTGCTGAAGTTTTAATTCATTAGTTTACGTACTTCAGGAGCTGAAAGTGGAGTGGCCAGCAGATGCTCTTCCCCTAAATCTGTCTCAGAATCTTGTAAATCCTCCCTTCCCTATAAATCTTGAAAACAATTCCCCAGATTGTGGCTGGTCCCACAACCGAAGGCCAAAGTTTAGGAGAGTCTTTTGCGCGATTAAGTCTCATACATCACTTCTTTTGTTCATGAACAAAAATTTTGTAATGCTCCTTCTGAAAGAGAACCTTGTATGCATTAAGAGTTTTTTTGGTGGGGTTGGTGACTTTTTTTGCACCAATTAGGTACTTTGAGGCCTTTTAGAGAATGTAAATGTCAAAAGAGGGGATGTATAAAAATCATCTCCGATTTGGAACCTGACAAAAATGTGAGTTTTCTCAGTCTATCTTTATTTAAGATGTGAACAATTTCTTGTGTCAAACAAAAACATTCCCATCTTTACATTGGTGTTGATCCAATGATGCCGTTGAGTGATTTCTTGGAGAATAGTTTTGGCATTTTTTTAAAAAGAAGATCATTTGGTCCTAATCCTGAGTTAAAATCTGCTCTTCTGATGGCCGATTTTTATGTATAGTTTGTTCCCAAATCATACATGCAATCTTTTAAACCCGAATATTGACGTGGTGTCTTTATAAGGAAGTACGTATATATTTAATCAGGCAAAAGGGAACAGGGATATAACCTAACTGGCACTGATACGGCCACATTCTTAAATGTGTCGAGCTTAATGCAATATGCTTTCAATTTGATGGAAATTAATATAGCCAAACATCCTATTGGGAGCCCTCCAAACGGAGAAGCAACTGCATCCAACAAAATTGCATAATGTCCCTCCAGCTTTAGCTCCTCTCTCAGCCATGTTTCCTGAAATAAAATAAAATCAAAACTAAAATCAAATATTAGTCACACAGTGAATGAATTCTATGTCTCTAGACTTGGCTGGACATCCTGCTGTATTCTAGGAAAGCAACATAAGGTTATAGAAAAGAGGTAAATAAGATTTGTCTGTGTTCTGAAAGTCTAATCACCTTTTCTAGTGCTGATAATTTTCTCCTCTTGTTCTTGAAAAGCTCAACCTGTCCTTTCTTTACAAAAGTTAGAGTTGTTGGGAATAATGGTGGCCTCAAGGAGACAAACTAGTAAAGTCATGCTGGTAAACTGATTCGTCCCAAAAGGGAGGATAATAACCAGAGGTTGTTTTTCAATCTTGGTTTTCAAGCTCCCTTTCAAAATGTATTAGCTTGGCATGTAAGTAGAGCTGGTACTATTACTACCCTGTTTCCCCAAAAATAAGACATCCTCTGATAATAAGCTCAATCGGGCTTTTGACCGCATGGCAATAAGGCCAAGCGCTTATTTCAGGGTTCAAAAAAATATAAGGCAGGTTCTTATTTTCGGGGAAATACGATATTAATTTTACTTACTGTCAATTATTACTAATCTACCAACTAATCCTTTTTTCTTAGGAGCTAAGTAACTGAAAATGTGTAGTTGCTTTGATGGCTTTGCACACACATCCATCTCTTGTTCATCCCTTGGCTCTTCTCCCCCCACCCTCCTTCCTTTGCATGGTGCACAAATTATATTCTTTTAAAATGGTATGGAAATATTGTAATTAAAATTCAAATACTTGGGAGTTAATATTCAGGGACATCTGGCCAGCAGCTTTTTTTCCATTCTTCCTTGATCTGAAATAAGATACAAATATTGTGAGTGCTTATGATTATAATTCACAACGTTTACTGCACTTTTTGTTTAAGGATATGCTATTGTATGTTTTTTGCAGAAATATTTCCTACTGAATTAAAGAGCAATATGTACAGTATATCTAGTTACTTAGCAGTGCAACATTATGCATGTTACCCTTTGTAAAATACAAAGTAAGGCCAATTAGATCTAGATAGCAATAGCAATAGCATTTAGATTTATATACCTCCCTAGGGATGGTATTCACTTATCTTTGCTACTGGTTCACAAATGTGAGCATATGTGTGTGTGCAGAGCATCAAAAACATGGATAAATAGGATGTGATTACATCCGGGCAGGTGGGCAGAGCCACCCACAGTCGCTGTTATCAGTTCATCTGAACCGGATAGGACCGGCTGAATCAGTGATGGGTTGCCCCCAGTTCAGACCAGTTATATAGAACCGGTAGTAAAACAGGAGGGATGCTCCACCCACCGACCTTGACATCATCAGAATGCTTCTGTGCAAGCAAAGCGAGCACGCACGCATGGCCCCATTGCAAACCAGCAGTAAGTAGAACCCACCCCTGGGCTGAATACCACCACTGTACTGCCCCATAGTGTTTTACAATGTTAGCATATTGATGCCAACAATCTGGGTCTTCACTTTACCGATCTCAGAAAGATGGAAAGTTTAGTCCACTTTGAGCCCCATTGGGTCTGAACTCCAGGTTGTGGGCAGAGTTAGCCTGGAGTACTGCATTATAATCACTGTGCCTCCAGGGATCATGGTTAACTTATTCCAGGAGTACAGATTAAGTAAGTTTATTAGTTATATTTACACAATGGAGTTTCTCTAACATTAATTTCATTTTATATCAATATGACTGTGGAATCTTTTTTTTTTTTTTTTACAAAAAGGAAGCAATCAGAGAAAGTTGGCTCCAATTGACTGAGGCTGCAAAATTAAAAACTTCAAGCACATTTTGCTGTCATCCATTACAAAACCCAGGTACAAAATTTGATTCCCATGTAATAGCAGTTATGTGTGAAACCTACTTTCAGTTGTTATATCCCACAAAACAACATAATCAAGCATCTTATTAAAGGATACAATAACTTCTAAAATGCTTCCACAATGGTCCACTGTATCTAACAAGAATCAAACAACTAATTGTAGGACAGGAAAGCCCCTTATTCCTACTGAGGTCTTTAAAAGTATTATTTTTTTTTGTTCGCTTTCAAATACTCATAAGCAAAAATAAATAATAATACATGGATACCTCAATGTTAAGAATCAAGTTCAAGGTAGAAATCCTAATTGAATTACAAAATAATTAAATGCATTTTGCAATAGTCTATCAATACCACACTTCTGTTTAATTGTACAATTCAAGCAACCTTATGTTCATTAGACCATAACACCTCAGAATTACAGTTAATCCTGATATAAATAATTTTCCTTATTTTTAAAGGTTTAAAATTATTGTAGTGTTAATGACCATAAGAAAGGCTGAGCATCAAAGAATTGAGGCCTTTGAACTATGGTGCTAGAGAAGACTCCTGCAAGTCCCTTGGACCGCAAGGTGATCAAACCCTTCAGTCCTAGAGGAGATCAACCCTGACTACTCTTTAGAAGGCCAGATACTGAAGATGAAACTCAAATACTTTGGCCACTTAATGAGAAGGAAGCACTGGAGAGGAGCCTAATGCTGGGAATGATTGAAGTCAAAAGAAGAAGGGGACGACAGAGAACGAGGTGGCTGGATGGAGTCACTGAAACAGTTGGTGTGAGTTTAAATGGTGGCTGGGGGATAGTAGAAGACAGGAAGGCCTGGAGAAAAGTTGTCCATGGGGTTGCAACTAACAAGAAAATGTTAAGTAATTTCCAGTTTATAGTTTATCAGATAATATCTGTATTCTTTAATGTATTCTTTGCATTTTATAATACAAATTTAAACAATTAAAAAACAATATCGATTGCTGGGCCCAAAGAATAACAGGAGGTTGGTTGATAAATATGAAAAAAATGTTCCATACAAACACACACAAACCAGAAGACCAAGGCATGACCATCAAGGTTTAAAAAAGGCAGAAGAAAATCCCTGTTAATTAATGCCCCATCTCCTGAATGTAATCAGTAAAATCTGAGCTAAATATTTATATGAGAAATGTTATGATTGGATTGAAGACAGTGGTGTCCTTACAGTGGAGCAAACAGGATTTAGAACAGGAGGATGATTTGTCATAGGAAAAGCAGTGATATCATGACATCTCATGGGTCTAAAGATTCACTTTATGTGCCTTTTGTAGACTTCACATTTGTTTTTAGTTATTTCTTCATAGAGCTATTGTAGAAGAAACTACAGTCTATCAACATTGATAAACAATAGCTGCTGCTGAAGTGTAAACTTTATAGCAACACTAAAGTGAGGATCAGTCATAGCCCCAATGATATCTAATGGATTAAATCGGTATGGTGTTAGCAAAGATTTGTCCTTGAACCATCACTCTTTAATCTTTTTTTTTATTTGAAAAGTTTTACAAAAAGAAATTTTCCCCCCAGTATTCCCCCTACCCTTTCCCCCCACCCCTTCCCCCCTCCCTCCCCCCAGATTTCCCAGAGAAAAATACAGGGTATTTCAATTAACAATCATAAGCTAAATTAACCTATCTATCCTTAAACTACCAAATCCCCCCCTGAAACCTTAACTCCACTATAGATAACATAATATTTCTAAAATTTAACATTCATTCATAAGCTATTTGATATTTTCTTGTATGATACTTATTTTGAATATAATCAATCCATCTTCTCCATTCCGATATGTATCTTTCTTGTGTATAGTCCTTCAAATACGCTGATATTTTCGCTATTTCTGCTAGGTTCGCTACTTTCAATGTCCACTCTTCAATAGTACGCAAAAAATCTTTCTTCCAGTATTGCGCTACCAACATTAATCTTTATGTCTACTCAGCTGTAGAATATCTTTTAAAGCGTAATGTTTAAAGTAGCTGATAAATGTATTTTAGTTCTCACGTAAGGAATGCTGATAATGGTTATGCCTTCACAGCCTTAAAACCCTTTGCTCAATACTCTGAAGAAGATACAGTTTTAATTTTGTATACTAGATTTCTTTCTCTTTTTTTACTTTGACCATGTAGCCCATCGAGATTCTGCAAAAAAAGAAAAAGAAAAAAGAAAAAAAAAGGGGGGGGGGGAGGGGATAGGGTATAAATATATTGAAATAAATAAATAATAAATCAAGTGAAATATTTTTGCAATGTGTTAAATATCAGACTAAAAAGGGAAAGAACAGAAAACAGAAAAGGGGTTGCTTATGAAGAATCCACAATTCTTGTTGAGTGAACATGATGCTAAAGAATGCCTGGGCTACGTAATCTCAAACTGGAGGCTTCTGAATCCAAGCCAGTTTCTTTCTTTTCTCTGGAGAGGGAGAAAAAGCCAAATGATCTTGCGTCTAGCTTTATAAAACATCTGGTAGAACTATCAAGAGGGAGACACTTTAACAGAGCTGCTGGAACATTTTTATTAAATTTATTTAAACACATACACACCTATACAGTACTTACCTAAAATAATCGTAAAGGGGAGAAATTTATTCAGTTTTGTTAACGTTTTTATTGATTAACAATATTGTTTTTAGACCAAAGAGAAGGAAAGTTGTGAAATATTTGAACTCAAAAGATAATCTTTAAACTTTCACACATCTAAAGGAATGGGAAATAATGTGTGGAGACTTTACATTATCCCAATTAATATTAGAACAAGAAATCAAGACCAAAGTGCTCTAAGGCTCCTAAGATACTATAAAAGTACAATTGGATGGAGTTGCTTTTTTTACTGTTTGTATATTCAGGGATGGTTTTGCTGGAGATGCTAATGAGATTGCTTATACAATGTAAGCAGAGGTGAGTAGCAAGGGGTTCGCTGCCCAGTTGCAGGGTAGGCGTGGCCATGGTGGGCGTGGCCAAGTCGGCCTTCTGCACCATGGCAGGGGGGAGCATTTTTGCCCTCCCCAGGCTCCGGAGGCTTTCCTTGATCTTCCAGGAGGCTGAAAATGGCCTCCCCAGGCTCCAGAGGCCCTCTGGAGGCCGGAAACAGGCCCATTTCTGGCCTTCGCAAACTTGTTTTTCGCCCTCCTGGAGCCTCCGTGCGTGCCCTGCACTTACCTGTATCCAAAACAGGCAATGTGGGGACTCCTGGGAAGGGCAGGGTGAGGCCAGCCAGGAGTGGGATTTGAGGGTTCTCTGAACTGCACAGAGTCTTAGCTAGAGGTTCTTCCAAACTCCAGCAAACTCCCAGCAGCCTACCCCTGAATGTATGATTTAAAACACACCACTTCAATGTTTATCTGCCAATTGTTAGTTGAGCTACAGACAGAGCGAATTTGGCTTGAGATGCTGAAGAACCCTTATACCAGCATATCATATTAATGTTTATTTTCTTCCATACTATCCCATAATTAATTTTAAACAATTGGAAGGTGAAATGTTGAGCCTTAAATGTTAAAAGGTTTTGACTGTATATATATTTATAAAATGGTAGATATTATTTGTAATGGGGAGACATATAAGGACAAATAAATTGAGGTTTTTGATAATTAATTGATCAGTATCATAACAGAGATAATTTTTCAAATTCTTTTTAATAGACTTAAATAGACTGAATGTACTGGATTTGATGGAGTAAGAACCATTTCAGCTGTAAATAAGTTTAATAAGTAAACATTAAATTGTTTATGCAACTAAATTAAATAGAAGGGGAGGTAGTGGACTTCTTTATTTAGCATCCTTAAAAGTAGAAATTCCAAATATTTATAGGATATATCTATATGTATATCTATATCATCTGTCTGTCTATCTATTTATTTATTTATTTATTATTTCAATTTATAAACCGCCCTTCTCCTTGCGGACTCAGGGCAGTGAACAGCCAGAATAAAACATGGTATACAAAAGTTAAAAACAATTAAAAATTATTAAATATTATTCGGCCAAGAATTAAAACAACCCAATTTAAAATCAATGTCAAATTTAAAAACGGAGGATGGGATCAAGCTAGCCCAGCTAGATGGAACAAATGGGTTTTAAGGGCCCGACGAAAGGTCCGGAGATCTGGAATCCTGCATATCTCCGGGGGTAGGTCATTCCAGAGGGCAGGCGCTGCCACAGAGAAAGCTCTCCCCCTGGGGGTCGCCAGCCGACACTGTCTGGCCGATGGCACCTGGAGGAGGCCCTCTCTGTGTGAGCGTACTGGCCGGTGGGAGGCTATTGGCGGCAGAAGGCGGTCCCGCAAGTACCCAGGTCCTAAGCCATGGAGCACTTTAAAGTTGGTCACCAACACCTTGAAGTGCACCCGGAAGACCACCGGGAGCCAGTGCAGCTCGCGCAGGAGAGGAGTCACGTGGGAGCGCCACGTCGTTCCCATAATTCCCCGCACGGCCGCATTCTGGACCAGTTGGAGCCTCCGGGTGCACCCCAAGGGGAGCCCCATGTAGAGAGCGTTGCAGTAGTCCAGGCGGGAAGTCACGAGAGCATGGGTGACTGTGCGTAGGGAGTCCCGATCTAGAAAGGGACGCAACTGGCATATCAGGCGAACCTGATAAAAAGCCCCCCTGGCCACGGCCATCATGTGTTCTTCTAAAGACAGCCGTGCGTCCAGGAGGACGCCCAAGTTGCGAGCCCTCTCCGTGGGGGCCAATGTCTCACGCCCAATAGTCAGCGATGGCGTCAGCTGGCTATATCGGGACGCCGGCAGCCACAGCCACTCAGTCTTGGAGGGGTTTAGTCGGAGCCTGTTTCTCCCCATCCAGACCCGCACAGCTTCCAGACACCGGGACATCACTTCAACGGCATCATTGGGGTGGCCTGGGGTGGAGATGTACAGCTGGGTGTCGTCAGCGTACTGATGGAATTCCACCCCAAAGCCACGGATGATCTCACCCAGCGGCTTTACATAAATGTTGAACAGAAGGGGCGAGAGGACCGACCCCTGCGGCACCCCACAAACAAGGCGCCTCGGAGTCGACCGCTGCCCCCCTGTCAACACAGATTGCGACCGGTCAGGGAGATAGGAGGAGAACCACCGTAGAATGGTGCCCCCCACCCCCAACCCCTCCAACCGGCACAACATGATACCATGGTCGATGGTATCAAAAGCCACTGAGAGATCTAATAGGACCAGGATAGAGGAACAGCCCCTATCCCGTGGCCTCCAGAGATCATCCACCAACGCGACCAATGCCGTTTCCGTTCTGTGCCCAGGCCGGAAGCCAGACTGGAGCGGATCTAGATAGACAGCTTCATCCAGGAACCGGGGAAGCTGCCGTGCAACCACACTCTCAACAACCTTCGCAACAAAGCGAAGGTTGGAGACTGGACGGTATTTGGCCAAAACAGCCGGGTCCAGAGAGGGCTTTTTGAGGAGTGGTCTCACCACCGCTTCTTTCAAAGCGGCCGGCAGAACACCCTCACTCAAAGAAGCGTTAACAATCTTCTGGAGCCAGCCTCGTGTAACCTCCCAGGAGGCCAGCACCAACCAGGAGGGACACAGGTCCAATAAACATGTGGTCGCATTCAGCCGTCCCAGGATCCTGTCCATGTCCTCGGGAGCCACAGAGTCGAACTCCTCCCAAACCACACCCCCAAGACCTGCCTCGATTATCCCGTCCGGATCTACCCAGTCAGAGGCCAGACCTTCCCGGATCTGAGCGATTTTGTCATGCAGATACTGGACAAAGTCCTCAGCTCGACCCTGCAAGGGGTCATTCCAAGCTCCCGGTTGAAGGAGGGAGCGGGTCACCCTAAACAGGGCGGCTGGACGATTATCTGATGACGCGATAAGAGCGGAAAAGTAGCTAGACTTTGCCGCTTTTATCGCCACTAGGTAGGTCTTAATATGAGACCTCACCAGGGTTCGGTCAGATTCGGAACGGCTGGCCCTCCAACCGCTCTCCAGGTGTCTTTTCCGGCGCTTCATCTCCCTCAGCTCCTCAGTAAACCAAGGAGCTGGCTATCTATCTATCTATCTATCTATCTATCTATCTATCTATCTATCTATCTATCTATCTATCATCTATCTATCATCTAAATACTACCACCTACCTACCTACCAGGGGTGGGTTCTAATTACCATTACTAACAGTTCGCAACGGGATTGCATGCGCATGCTCACTTTGCTTGCATACCTTGCTTCTGCAGATGTGCAGATTGCCAATTATGACATCCAGAGAGGTGGGCGGGGCGTCCCGCCAGTTTTACTACAGTTCTTGTAAACCGGTCTGAACCCACCACTGCTACCTACCTACCTATCTCTGTTGGTTTGAGGTCTGAACTTGGCAATTTGGCTGCAAATGTTTCATCACCATTCGAGGAGACATCGTCAGTGCGTTTTGAGTTGTGCTCGTCTGTCAGAACACAGATATGTATATGTATACGTATATGCATATGCATATGTATGATCTATCATTGTCCAAAAATTGTGGTCAAATTTAAATTTTTCAAAATTATTTTTAGAAATAATGTCTAATATCTCCGTCAGGAGAAGGGCAGTATATAAATTTAATAAATTGAATTGAATTGAATTGAAATAGCCCCCTCCACATAAATCAAAGGGTTATAATATATTGAGAGAGCATATAGATAGGAAAAATTAATTACTTTGACAAAATATCTTATATTTAATAATTTTATGACTGAGATAGCCATTTTTGTTTTTTGGAATAAACCCAAATTCATCTACATATATAATATTACCAATAATTCATTTAAGACAGGGAATAGTTTGACATATAATTTATAGTCTAGTGATGAAATGGGTCTATTAGAAGTAACCTCCTGTGGATTCTGGCCTGGATTGAAAACAAATGTAATCCTAGAACTTCATGAAGATTTTGGAATATGTTGCACATTAATAAAAACTTTGGAATTAACCTTTACAGTATCTTTGGGATCCCATAGGGACTTTGTGATTTTTCCATTTTATAAACATTTAAACTCTCAATTATTATATAAAAATTAATACACTCTGCTCACAATTCTATCAGTTTCAATTCTGCTAAGTAATTATTAACCTTCCTGGGATGGTTAATGTATAGTACATTTAAAAATACCATAAATCCAGCATTAGGAGTCCCTACTGCATACTGTAATGACCTTGCCTTTAAAATTGTATACTATTTTTTTTCTTTTTTCTGTCTAATAGTGTTAATAGGCAAAAAAAAAAAAAAAAAAAGCCAACTGTCTCACTGCAGAAGAAATATGTATCCTGAACTACCTGTGGTACACTCTGGTCATGTAAAATAATGTATTTTCAAGATTAATGTCAAGAACATTTTGTTCATTTCCAGGGCTTCAAAGGGATGCTGGCAATTTCTTTTACATCCCAAAAAGGCCAAATAACATATTTTTACAGACTTCCTTTGGGCATCACTGCTTCCATAGGAAATTATAAATCATGTGCAACACCTAAATTTTTTTTAAAAAAAATAGTGAAAATAATTAACTGCAATGGTAATATATTGTAGAATGCTGCCAGTCGGAGATATAAAGTCACATTTTGGCTTTTCTTTTTAAAACAAGCAATATTTTGAGCCAAAACAATAGACATTTTGAGGTGATGCGTTAAATATCTAGATATGTTGAAACTTTCACTTATAATTGAGTGATATTCCATCTCAAAGTACAAAAATGCAAATAAGGAAAACTATGAACTGAATTAATTCTGACCAGATGTGCTATGGAGATTGGCAGTTCCACGAATATAATAAGATACTTTCTTGGCCAAACCAAAGTGTCCATCTAGTCCAGCATCTGGTTCTCAACACTGCACATCCAGATATTTCCAGAAAAAATTTCCCCCAAACCATGAGGACATAGCATATAGTACAAAACTAATACACATGCTTATCTAAAAGAGAATTTTCTTGAATTCAATAGGATTTCCTTCAGAGTAGGTACATATATAGAAGGGATGACCATACACACTTTTTTTTACATAATATAATGTAACTTAGGTTCTCAGTGAAAATGGCTGACTGACCAGTCCACAAAATTCTCTCTGGACCAAAGTTTTTTTCAATTTACAAACGAGGGAACTGAGTTCCCTAGGTTTATATAACTATGCTGGATTAGGGAGAGTCCCATACTCACTGCACAAGATCTTTCATACAGCCAGAGGTTGTATTCAGCCGGTTTGGACCGGTTCTAGCGTACCAGTAGTGGAGACCTGCGGGTAGCCTGGGTGGGCCTGCCCAACCGCCCGGGCACAATCCTGTCCTGTATTGCTGTGTTTTTGATGCCACAAGCATGTGTAGACGGCACGTGCAAGCGAATTGCCATGTTTTGTGATGCGGCACGCATGCGCAGATGACGCACACGCACATTTCTGGTGCTAGGCGAACCGGTTGATACAGTATGCAAATCCTACCTCTGCATACAGCAGTAATTTGCAAGAAGACTATGAAGTGGCACTTAGAATTAGCCTGGGGAGTTGTCCATAAACTGGGCGGCAGGGCTACAATTACTTTGTTGTTGAAAAAGCGGCTGTTTTGGAATTTAGTTTTCAAATGGACACGGAGTCATGCCTTTTGCTTTATTTATTTATTTATTTATTTATTTATTTATTTATTTATTTATTTATTTACATTTTTATACCGCTCTTCTCCCACAGGACTCAGGGCGGTGTACAGCCAGAGTAAAAACACCATACACCATGAATTTTAAAAAGTTTAAAAAGTATTAAATAATTTGGCCCAATTTTGTTAAAAACCCCAAAATTAAAATACCCAATTAAAAATTTCACTTATTCGTCAGTCCAGCCTGTTGGAATAGTAGAGTCTTAAGGCCACGGTGAAAGGTACGGAGGTCGGGGATCCTACGTATCTCCGGGGGCAGTTCATTCCATAGGGCGGGAGCCTCCACAGAAAAGGCTCTCCCCCTGGGGTTCCCCAGTCGACATAATTTGACCGACGGCACCCTAAGGAGTCCCTTTCTGTGAGAGCGTACTGGCCGGTGGGAGGCTATCGGTGGCAGAAGGCGATCTCGTAAGTACTCAGGTCCTAAGCCATGGAGCGCTTTAAAGGTGATAACCAACACCTTGAATCTCACCCGGAAGACCACTGGGAGCCAGTGCAGCTCATGCAAGAGAGATGTTACATGCGTGCATCGTGTCACCCCCATAATCACCCACGCGGCCGGGTGATAATGAAGGTCTGTGCAACTTTGGGGATATCATTGTTGTTGGACAAGGAGGAGAAGGAGAAGGAAGGTTGCCAGAGGTGAGCTAAAATGGTGATTATTATTTCTCAATTGGATGGAGAAACATAAGGATTTTAAAAGTTGTGGTTTTATTTTATCATTTTCATGAATTTGCAATCTTTATTTGACATTGGGAGTTATAATTTGCACTTTTGGATTGTTTTCTATGGGAGGCTAAAATCTTAGCGTTTTAATGGATTCTGATTGGTCAGGAGATACCAGCTGAGCTACATAAAAGCTCTGAAAAAAGATTTGTTCTTTGACCACAAGAGGGAGCGAAAGAACAGAAGATGAAGCAATGGCATCTAAGCCAAACAGTGATTGTAAGAATTATTTTGGAGGAGTATTTAAACAAAACAATTTATTTTAGAGATCAACTATATTCCAAAGATGTCACAAAATAGGAGCAAGAGGAACAAATTACTCAAGAAAAAAAAGATGAATAATTCCATAGATTCCACCCAGTGCAGAAAATTATCAAATCACTGAGGATTCTGCACAAGCAGTTGACAATACAAAGGACTTAAGTCTTAATGGTAATTTTGGAATATAAATCTGTCACCACAGTTCCCATTATAAAGATGGTTTAATTACTAATTAAACCCTCTGTACAATTGAAAGAAGAGTTGCAAGTAAATCTACAATTCTCAAGAGACCAGGTTTGGAATTCAAATGGAAATTGACAATGTTTACATATTATTTTAAAAATCATATTAGAGAATCTCTTGAGAAAAAGTTCCTATTTAGTTAATAGATATTCTGAAGAAGAAAAAGATGTTTTATAAGAAAATGCTGGAAGGAGTGAGTTAAATTTGATAGGTTAATTGGAATTAGGCTGGATTTTTTTATTGGTTTGACCCATGCAATTAAAAGAAAGTTGCAATATCTAGTTTTATGCTTATAAAATGGGTTTGAAAATGATTAGTTTTATATAGAGAGAGTGTGTGTATGTGTGTGTATTAGTTGAGTAATTCCCAAAATTTGTAAAATATTTTGAAAGTGAATTTTAAAATATATATATTAAAAGGAAGTTTAAAAAGATGTATCAGAATTGACTGGCTTCAGTTATAAAGATGAAATTTTTAAAGAAATATTTAAAGTCTTAAAATGAATATAAAAAAGTGTTCCTTTAAGGTTAAAAACAATTGAAAAAGTATAGCAATTTTTGTTAATATAAATTGTGAAAGTTTAGAAAGATTAATAGGTGTAAGTAGAAATATATTTATCACTTCCACAATAGGGAAAAAAGAAACAAATGGTTTCCTTTGGTTAAGATGGTGGTGTAAACTGTTTTAAACAAAGAAATTTTATTTGGTCTTGTTTCTATTGGGATATTGCTTGTGGTTTTTATACTTGAAATAGAAAAATAATATGTGTTGGAAAGAGTCAGAAGTCAACAGGTTTCTTTCTTCTTTTTTTTCATCCTGTCCTCCCCTCCCACTTCATTTTAATCTTTATTTTTATTGCATTTTATGCTATAGTAAACCTTAATAAAACTTTTTTTAAAAATAGTATAAAGTAACTTGTTATGACTACTTTTGGCAATCTATTGGCAATCGTTCATTGATGGATCCTAATGATTGATATTACTATCATATAATATTCAATGGTGTATAAATGGTATAATTGATGACTATGGAGGTAACAAAAAGTATTTTTTGCATAAGATCTTTAATTTTCATCCCCTGGTCACCATTAAACATCTGCTGCTCAGTAAAAGATCCTTTTGGAACAAAATACCATAAAATATAGTAGGAAGTTCTAGTAAGCTAACGGATGGATGGAAAACCAGAACTCGAGACTTGTATGAATAAAAGTAATTTCTATTTCTTATTGATTTATTTTTTCCTATTCACCGTGGCTTCTACACACAGAATTATTCAAAATTTCTCTTTCCTACATAAATACCTTACATATATGAAATCATCATATTTCACCACAATGCTACCACCAGTGGTGGGATTTAAAAGTTTTTACTACTGGTTCTGTGGGCGTGGCTTGGTGGGCATGCCATGGCTTGGTGGGCGTGGCAGGGGAAGGTTACCGTAAAATCCCCATTTCCTCTTGATCAGCTGGGACTCAGGAGTCAGAGAATAGATGGGGGGAGAGCCAGTCAGAGGTGGTATTTACCGGTTCTCCGAACTACTCAAAATTTTCACTACTGATTCTCCAGAACTGGTCAGAACCTGCTGAATACCTCCTCTGCTATCACTTTCAGGTAGTTAGATTGCTATTTTATATGTCACTGCCCTTTCAAGATAGAATGAATGGCAACAAGCAAAAAACAAAAAGAACTTCATATCTGACCCCAATATTTTCTCACCTATGTAAAGCCATTTCCTAATTTAATTTTATGGTAAAAATGTTTGGACATCTGAACTTATATTTTGCTTACGGACTTATAAATTCTAATTTCTTCAGCTGCACCTTTTAAGGTTTCATGCCACAATGCTCAATCTGTATACGTTTATTAAATACTCTTCTCCCTCTTTCTTCCCCTAGGAATATTGCTCTCAGCAATATCATCCACATTACTGGATTTCTAGCTAACATGATTCTTTCATATAGCCATGTCAGTCTTTAAAACTTACATGCCAATAGCTTCCCACTGAGATTGGGTTAGCTGTCTTGGCATCCTTTCTCTCAACATCTGCTACTTTTATAAAGCCAACAATATTTTTTTTTGCCAGAAACTATTCCTTCCAATTGATATAGTTCGGTCCTTTAACTGAAGTATTGTCTCAATAATTTCTTCCTTGTTCTGCCTTGCCCTTAATTGCTCTACCAATTGGGGAAGGGAGGAAAAGAGTGAACAATTGGCCAAGGTGGTGAAAATGCAGAGAGACTGATAGAGAAGACACAGGTGGAAGAGGCAACCTGCATCTTCCCTGCCAGATTCTCCTTTGACTTTCTCCCTGCAAGCTTCCCTCAGCAAAGATGGCAATTACAGTAGTGGCCAAAATTGTGGAAACCTTTTGGGAAAAGTGTATTTTATAAAACTAGCTAATAACAACTCTTTTTTGGGAGGGAATAGTACCATAAAATTATATATCAATGGAAAGATAATTGAATTAAGAATGTACTGCAAGAACTTTTATGAAGGATTTGCTATTAGAATAGCAGTTACAGTATAAAGAAGAAAAGTGGAATACGTAGAAAAAACGAGATATACAAAAACTATCATCACGTCAGTTAATACTTAGTTGGGTAACCTTCAGCATGAATTACGGCTTTACGATGTCTTCCCATAGAGTGAACCAAGTTTGCAGCTGCTATAATGTGAAACCAAGATTGAATGGTTACTTCTATTAATTTTATTGCTGGGTTTTATTGATGGGTTGCTTCTGACTAACAAGTTTCTTTAGTCGGCTCTGTAGATTTTCTTTTTTTTTTCTTTTTTTTCCAAAATTTTTATTAATATATTCTATGCACCAGTACACAAATGAAATATACAATCCTGCCACCATGATGTAATGTGAGTACATTGTCCATAAATATAAAGTCATTCCTTTATACATACATAGTTGCCATCATATATATACATCATCCTATATCTATTCTATCCCATCTTTTCTGGACTCAATCGTACCATAATTTCCAACTGTTATAAAATTATGAATCTTTTTTACCATTGATCAATCTAATTAATCTATTTGATTCCGCACACTCATTAATTTTATATATTATTTTCAAATCGGTCGGTAAGTATTGATTTTTCCACTCCTGCACATACGCTAATCTTGCTGCAGTCATAATGTGAATCAACAAGAACCATATACTTGATTTAACATTCAAAGGTTTTGCCCCGAACAGGAAAATCTTAGGCCTTAATTCCAAATTAATCTGTGTAATTTCCAAAATCCACTGCCGTATTTTTTTCCAGTATTTAACCGCCTGAGGGCAGGTCCACCATTGGTGAAAATAAGTTCCATTACTGTAACCGCATTTCCAACAGCAGGAAGATGTTCCGGGAAAGATTTTAGCTAGTCTTGCAGGGGGGAGATGCCAACGATAGACCATTTTATATATGTTTTCTTTGTAAGAAGAGGCCATGGTTAATTTCATATTTTTCAACCAAATCTGTTCCCATTGCTGGAAGTCAAGGGGATATCCAAAATTTTGCCCCCACACTATCATGTAATCCTTCACTACATCCTGTCCTATCCACAGAAACAATAAATATGCATAACATTTAGATAGTACCTCTTTCCCTCCTTCTAGTAAGATCTTGTCCAATTCTTGTCTTTTACGGTAAATTCCTTCGCTATATAAGTGTACTCCAGGTATTTTTCATACCTGGAGTACACTTGGGAATAAGACCACCAGTCTATCTTATATCCTTGAAGAGTTAATAATTCTCGTGACTTCGGATTACCCTGAACATCCAAAAAGACTTCATACGTCAAAGTTTTCTCCCCTTTATACAATGTCGGGTAGATCTGAGCTTCCTGAGCCAAAATCCAAAATGGAATTTTTAAATATACTCTTCTTCTAATCTTTTCCCAAGTGTACCCAAGAGTCCTACGTAAATAGGGATCATCAAAGTGTCTGGGATGGCTGGATGCTCCATAGATTTTCAATTGGGTGAAGGTCTGGACTATTCCCAGGCCATTCCAGAAATTGAATATGATTATCTTGAAACTCCAAAAAAGAAAGAAAGAAAGAAAGAAAGAAAGAAAGAAAGAAAGAAAGAAAGAAAGAAAGAAAAAGAAAGTGGTGTTATTAGCCATCAAACTTCAAAAAAACTCTTTTCCCAAAAGATTTCCATAATTTTGGCCACTACTGTATATTAGTTCCTTCTTCCTTTGTCATCAACTTGTGGTAAACTGTCAGGGAACATTGAAAACAACATTACATGATTGCAGCAATGCAGTCTGTTGAACATAGCACTCTTGAATATAGTGGGAGTATGGTGGCACTGAAGGAGCAACAACTTTCCCAAATTTTATTCACAAGGGGGTGGTGGTGGTGGTGGCATGGGATCTAGCATTCGATAAGTTAGCCCATTTATCTTGGTTCAATGATCGCTGTGTTATGTCTTCCATTTCCACCTAACTGAAGGTTACCAGCAATCAAACAAATCCAAGAGTTTTAGTAGTATATAGAATGTTTTTGGCCTACATAGCAATCAACATTCCAGTGATATCAAGAGCATGAGAATAAAATGGAAAAATATAGAGGAGCAAAAGAGAAAAGAAATGATCGATTTTTTCCATATCATCCTAAATCAATTTATTCCGGAAAAAAAGTATATGAATCTGTCATCCATGAACAGAAAGCGTTGCAGAATCACCCAGATGAGTCTAGGCATTCATAACATTGTAAAGAAAGCCAGCGATGGCGTTGCTTCCGAGAAATATTGAACACATAAAAATCAGAAATATTAATGAGGTAGTAAACTCCTAGAAACAATAAAGAGATTGCTATATTTCCTTACTGTAAGACATGCTGTAACACAGTATTTTTTTTTTTTTTGAGTTGGTTGGCCTTAACAAATGTAATAAATGAGCAATACATAAACGCATGCATACATACAGTATATTCTGTTGGGAAAAAATGTGATTGTGTGTTCTAGACCCTAAATTAACTTTAGATGACAGCCATTTGGATTCATGGAATGGCTAAATTTACGGCCTTGATCTCTATAATGCCAGTTCCAGTTCTTGTATGGACTAAGAGCTGGATTCATAACTAAATCCTTTATTTTTGTCATATTGCTTGCTCCTTACAACATCCTAAACTGACTACAAATGTAAATAATTTTGCTTAGCTCATATAAAGGGCATAAAAGGACATTCAACTTTCATTGAGATTTCATGAAGATTGTACCATAATCACAAATTATTATTTTCCTCATATTCTCGTTTAGAAAATGTTGACAACTGCATTTGCAATGGTCAAAATTCTAAGACCAACAGAAATATTTCTAAGATGCACCTTTCAATTTAAATGCTTCTCTCAATCAAAGTATTTCTGAACAAATAATCTAAGCATCTCTTAATAAATAAAGGTACTCTTAAGGAAGGGACATGGTGGCTCGGTGACTAAGACACTGAGCTTGTCAATCGAAAGGTAGGCAGTTCAGCTGTTGGAATCCCTAGTGCCGTATAATGGAGTGAGCTCCCGTTACTTGTCCCAGCTTCTGCCAACCTAGCAGTTTGAAAGCAGGTAAAAAAATGCAAGTAGAAAAAAAGGGACCACCTTTGGTGGGAAGGTAACAGCATTCCATGTGCCTTTGGCATTTAGTCATGCCAGCCACATGACCACGGAGATGTCCTCGGACAGCGCTGGCTCTTCGGCTTTGAAATGGAGACGAGCACTGCCCCCTAGAGTCAGGAACAACTAGCACATATATGTGAGGGGAACCTTTACCTTTACTCTTAAGGAATTCTAATTTGGTCCCTATAGGACGCTTGGTAATTGAGAGACAGGTATGTTTGTAATGGGAACACAATGATATTGCGTCATATACATTGATTTTCTTTAAAGACATTTTATGTCCAGTTGAAGTACATACCATACTTGTAAAACGTATTGTCCTTCTTCGTGGTAGCTGCCTAAAGGAGCCTTTATTGCTGATTGAACAAAGGAGCTTTATCTTCTTAGCCAAGCTTTGCAAAAACAAAATATTTATTATCTACTTTCCTTATTTAGGTAAGAGGGGTAACGGCAATGATTCTTAAGTGGGAGTTATGTTACTTGGTTGGTTTGCTTCATTGTAAAATTTACATCCCATATTTCTGCAGGGGTTTACATGAGGATTTCACTACATTTTAGTTTTAAATAAATTCAGGATGTTTGCTGGAATAGTAGAGTAACTCTTTTCCCAATAAATAATTTGAGGTATTTGAGGTATTATGTACGTTGGAGTTAAATACTGTAAAAGGCCTCCTACATCAGTGGTGGACCAATTCGCAAGAACCGGTAGTAAGATCGGCAGGAGGCCCCGCCCACCGCCCCGGATGTCATCATCAGTGATCTGCGTGATCCCGTTGCAAACCGGTAGTAAAGATAAGTAGAACCTACCCCTGTCCTACATGTTTTATTTGCAATCTAATGTGGTAAAAGAGAAAAGACCTTAATGGGGGCATTCAGGCAAATTTTGTAATTGGTCCCCACATAACATAACCTTTTTTCCACTAAAAGTTTTTTTTTAACCTTTATTTTTTGCATGCTTTAAAAGGTAAATGTTAGTATTATTCCACATATTGTGTTGCTACTTTAGTGGCCTTTTTATATTTTTCTCCTTTATTTTAATTGTTCTATTCTTTCCTGTAAACATCCTGGAAATATGAGTGAAGGGTGGATTAAAGAACAGGACTTTTCTTTTTAAAAAGTGCATCACCAATGTGTTTTTAATTACTTTAAGTTTTTCCTCTGTTTATCTCGCTTACCAGTATGTGTATTTCTGCTTATTCAAAGACTCCTCGGTGTACTTCGGTCTCTGTGAAGACAAAATATTATATAAGCATCTGTATGTTTGCAAGAATACATGCCTGAATTACAAAATGCTTAGCCATTTTATATTTATATAATCAGCTACATGTTGTGTTGAAAAAGTGAACCATGGCGGGGGACAGCTTGGGAACAGAATCTGAACCAAAAATTTTGTGAGAAAGTGGAAATATCAGCTTCCCTAACATGGATGTGTGCAATCTGGTTTCCTCCATATTACAAGCCTCATTGTTTTCCAACCAGTATAACCAATGGCGAAAAATTCTGGGAAATGAAATCAATTGAAAATAAGGTCTTATACTTACTCAAGAAAACCCAAAAGGACGAGGAGATCAACCCTGACTGCTCTTTAGAAGGCCAGATCCTGAAGATGAAACTCAAATACTTTGGCCACCTAATGAGAAGGAAGGACTCACTGAAGAGCCTAATGCTGGGAAAGATTGAGGGCAAAAGAAGAAAGGGATGACAGAGAATGAGGTGGCTGGATGGAGTCACTGAAGCAGTAGGTGTGATCCAGAGGATGGTTAGAGGACAGGAAGACCAGGAGGAATGTTGTCCATGGGATCGCAATGGGTCAGATACGACTTTGCAACTAACAACGAGGCTTAATAGCAGTAACTGTGAGAGGAATCTTGGGAGTCTTAGTGGACAACCAATTAAATATGAGCCAACAGTGTGCAGTGGCAATCAAAAAAGCCAATGCCATCCTAAGTTGCATTAACAGAGGGATTCAATGAAGATCACATGAGGTACTAATACCACTCTATAAAGCTTTAGTAAGACCACACCTAGAATACTGCATCCAGTTTTGGTCACCACACTATAACAAAGATGTTGAGGCTCTAGAAAGAGTGCAGAGAAGAGAAACAAAGATTAGGGGACTGGAGGCTAAAACATATGAGGAACGGTTGCAAGAACTGGGCACGGCTAGTCTAGTGAAGAGAAGGACCAGGGGAGACATGATAGCAATGTTCCAATATTTGTGGGCTGCCACAGAGAGGAGGGGGTCAAGCTATTTTCCAAAGCACCTGAAGGCCAGACAAGGAATAATGGATGGAAAGTGATTAAGGAGATATTCAACCTGGAAATAAGGATAAATTTTCTGACAGTGAGAGCAATCAGCTAATGGAACAGCTTGCCTTCAGTAGTTGTGGGAGGTTCATCACTGGAAGCTTTCAAGAGACTGGACTGCTATCTTTTAGAAATGGTGTAGGATTTCCTGCTTGGTCCCTTCCATCTCTGTTATTCTGTTCTGTTCTTTCAAGTATAAACAAATCCCTTTCATCTTAAAAAAAAAAAAGATAGAATTCAAAGAGGGGGTGCTGAGAATAGCTAATCTCAAGTATATAATCCTGGTGCTTCTTAATTTTATTTTTAGACAAATTCTATTTTTGTAAATGGTGGATCCAAGTGGATGAATCTGTATTTTATAAATTTACAATTAATAACGTAATTATTCTTTGGACTTTGAATAGTATGTTTTCATTAATTCAAAAAAGTAGCAAAATGCATTATTTCAAATACATATTAAAGACGGATATTATATTATATGTATAGTTAAAGATGGCCTATGCATGTAGTAAGCAGTGCACACAGAGCCATCCATTAAGAAAGTCAGACTTACCATTTAAAAATGGCATATCTCGAACACCAGAGGTGCAAAGATTTTAGAAGGTAGTATCAGACACATTAAAGATATTTAAAGATTGAAAACATTACTTTAGAATTTTATTAAATTTACTTACAGCTGCAAAGTATTTCCACTGTATAAAATGCTAAAGATTTCCATAATGCTATATTGGGTCTACAGATTTCGTGATGCTATTAATATTATTGGTTTATTTTAATAAAAAGCTACTCAAAGAAACTAACAGATTTATTGAAATATTTTTGTTTGCAATTTTTTTTCCAAGTTGAAAACCTAAAGCAGGGGTCTCCAACCTTGTCAGCTGGCTGGGGAATTCTGGGACTTTAAGTCCGCCAGGCTTAAAGTTGCCAAGGTTGGAGATCCCTGATTTAAGGGACAACTATTTTTCTGTTTCCATATTGTGACAATTTCTTCTCTTGTTTGCCTTATGGCCTCGGTTTTTCCTTATTTGATAATATAATTCAGCATATATTTGTAATATATAAGTTAAATATTTATAAATAAATATACAGTTTCAATATTTTAATATGTATAGCAAAATATTCCCACTTGCTAATATGTATAGCAAGTGGGAATATGCTTAAAATTGTATTTAAATGTGAATAAAATATATAAACTTACACAAAACACACACAGACACACACATAATTTCTTAACTTTTCATCTCCCTCATATTGGCCGAGAAGATAAATATTTCTCAACAAATTAAGTTTGTTATTTATGTTAACAGTAAGAGGAATGGAAATAAAAATGAACTATGTAAAAAAAAAAAAAAGAATTTGCAAATAAACCAGGGAAGTGACTAGCATATAAATTATGTAAAAGGGAAAAAAGAAAATAATATTGATGTTACAAGAGGGAGAAACTATATTAATGGATAGCACAGTCATACAAAAAGCATTTCATCAATATTCAAATTCGTATAAAGGAAGATTTTCTCTGTAGAGAAAAAAAGCTACAGAAACAAAATTTCTTCTTTCTTTTTTCTTGCTTTATATTAGTTTTATCTTTAAACTTTTAATACATTTTTTTTTTAATGTGGGAAGTAAAAAATGGCATTCACTGAAAGAAACCAATCTGTTTTCGTGTCAGGTTTTCCAATGTGAACTTTTTATTTATTCAAATGTATAAGTTACAAGATCTCCAAGGCCCGACTGAATAATATGAAGTCACTTAGCGTGAGAGCATGATGGAAATGAGTCAATCTTATGTGGGTCGGCATGTGGGGTTTTTTTTTTTTCAATTTTTTTTCTTTTCCCCATGTCCATAAATTACTACTCTTATAAACTTTTTATAAATTGTTACTGGCATTATAGGTTACCGCTTGATATTGTGTGCCATCAAATACATTTTATTTATTTAATTTTAATTTTCAATATTCTAAATACAATCTAATACAATAAATACAATATTCTAAATACAAGTATAAAACAAATGTCACTTGAGACAAATGTGTTGGAATTTGTATGACATTATATTTAAAATATTTTAGTTTTGTTTCAAGCAACATCAGTGCTTGATGACAACGTAAGACTGAGAAGCATGGAAGACATTGAGAAAACTAAAAGCAGTAATTCTGAAGTGTCAGCTTTATTTTTTTTCTCTCTATTTTTTTTTAAAAACAGTTTCACTCTTTATGAAGTAATTTTAAATGGAATAAACACAATCCAGTCAAAGTTAAACACTTCCACATCCCACTTATTTAAACAAAAGACACTTAGGCACATGTTTATTTCACTTAAATAAAGCACACAATTTTGTCTCTCAGGATTTCCAGATTCAGAACTGGAGTTTACAGGAAGATGTTTTCCACATATCCTAACTGCTAGCAGATCTGCTCCTGTTCACAGTTCCATCAGCTAAGCTTAGTCTTCCAAGATCTACTAGCCAATTCTCCGCCCCTTCAGTTTTCCATTTTTCTCTTCCAGCTCTTAACATTCTGTGGCTCCTGGCAATGGTGGAGCATACTTAAATCTTCTTTGGATTGGTTTTGAGGGACAGGATAATGCTGAATGCCTTAGGGTTCACCAAGCATGCTGATACGTCCCTATTATGGATCTAGTTTGATTCCAGTCCTGTCTTCACTCTACCACATTTAAGGGGTGATACCACTTCTTTAAGATTGGGTTGCTACAAAATTCATACTAAGCTTTAAAGGTTGATGGAAGTTCTTTCCTAACACAGTTCAACAGCTCTTAACTGAAATCCCTATAACCATGAGACATACAAGTTGTGTTCTGGTCCCTGCTAGACATTTAACAAACGATATGCTAAACATGGCTATTACATGTATCCATACTATGCAAATTAGTTATGGCCTTCAAACTAATCATATGTTTTTAATGCATCCTCTGCAAACTGTCTGGAAGACTTAGTTTGGAAGAAACTTATGAACTTCATTATAGAAAGCCATATTTATATTTTGGCAGGGAAATGGAAAGTCTTTATGTTTTAAGTATAAAGGTAAACTATAAAACTGGACGTAAGAGGAATAAATACAAGGAATGTATTTTTTTTTCTCTCGAATTAATTTTCTCTACAAGAAAGTCCTCTTGCTTTATGGATTCTCCAAAAGTATTTGGGGCAGAAATGAAATATGATTTCTCAACAGTTTCTTAATGATACGGTTAAACTTTCACAGCATGAGCTGGGTGCCTTATGGAAGCCTAGAACCAAGACTTTGTAACAATTGCTACATTCTACAGCCATGATGGCAAATCTATGGCAAGCGTGGCAGAGGCAGCACACAAAGCCCTCTCTGTGGGCACGTGTGCTGTTGCCAGCTGCTTTTCTGGGTTCTGTTGCACGTATGCACACCTGCTGGCTGCTCTCTTTTGGATTCTGGTGCACACATGAGCGCCAGCCAGCTGGTCTTCATGCAAAGATCAGCTGTCCAGCATGCACCGGTGTTGTGGCCCCATCCTCTGAGCCTATCCCATTGGAGGAAGGAAGCGCTGAGCAGGAGGAAGAGGAGCCAGCCAGATCTCCCAGCCCCCCCCCTCTGGCACCATCTCAGGTGCCAGCTGAAAGAGATCCAAGTAGTGGGGAAACAGGTGTCTCAGATGAGAGTGAGGGAGAGACGTCATTCCTGGACGCACGCCAAAGAAGGCGAGATAAACGATTACTGTAGCTGCGGCGTATGAGGAAATAGACCTGAGTCACTGGATTGGAGTCACAGGATCAATGAGTCACTGGACCACTGGACCACACCCACTGGACCACATCTATATAAGACAGGATGGTGGGTCAAGAAGTTTGTGACGAACAAAGCAAAACAAACATAGCAACCTCGTAGTCTTGGAAGCTAGATGAACGGCAAAGCTACGTAGGTGATTTTCTTGTTTGTGTAACCTAATAAAGTCCTTGGCAGACGGTGTGCATATCGCTGCCAAGGTTGAGATAAGAACTGTGGAGTGTGCCAAGTGATTCTTAACCCTTGGCTGGCTGTGTTTTTGTGGGTCTCTGAAGGGGGAGGACAGATCAACCGGAACCCAGAAGAGACTAGCTGGCCATTGCGCATATGCACAACAGAACCCAGAAGTCCAGCTGGCCGCCATGCGGATACGCACTGGCTAGCTGCTCTCTTCCAGGTTCTGATGCTCTGGCATGCATGCACGCGTTTGTTTCAGCACTCAGTGCCAAAAAGTTCTAGAGATTATTTTCCAGAAAGAAATTGAAAATCGATAATTGAATTATGCAGCTAAATGCAAGTTTCTCAGGTATGTTGTTTCAAAAGTAAGCAAATCTTAATTTTTTTAAAGTTTCTTTTCAGCTTATGGATTCAAACTGAATTATAATTATTTGTTTATCATGTGACTGTAATGAACACTGAGGATCCCTACAGGATTAAGTAAATTTTTGATGGAAAAAAGAACATGGACAAGACATGGCCAACTTAATATGTTGATGTTCCTAAAGACATTTGATTTTCATATAATTGATTATTAAGTTGGCATCTACTTTTTAAATGAAGCTCTATTAATTTTATACATTTGGAAATTTCAGCTAAATTCTATCCATTGAAATTGACAACATTTTAATATTTTATTCCCTTTTGAAAATGGAAATGCTTGCTTACAGAAAAGTCGATGAAATACAAAATGACTTCAGTGATCATAGTGGCAAAGTTTATTTTGAGAGACATGGATTGAATTGATGAAAGGAGAAAGGAGAAAAGGCTAAATAATTGTTGCTCCATGTGTTTATTTATTCATTTTTATGGCACTAAGCTTAAGGAATCAGGACACGGTGGCTCAGTGGCTAAGATGCTGAGCTTGTCAATTGAAAAGTTGGCAGTTCAGTGGTTCAAATTCCTAGTGCCACATAATGGGGTGAGCTCTTGTTACTTGTCTTAGCTCCTGCCAACCTACCGGTTTGAAAGCACATAAAAAATGCAAGTAGAAAAATAGGCAGCACCTTTGGTGGGAAGGTAACAGCATTCCATGCACCTTTGGCATTTAGTCATGCCAGCCACATGAACATGGAGATGTCTTTGGACAGCGCTGGCTCTTCAGCTTAGAAACAGAGATGAGCACCGCCGCCTAGAGTCGGTAACGACTAGCACATATGTACAAGGGGAACCTTTACCTTTACCTAAGTTTAAAGAAAAAACTTTATGGGACTAATAAAATTCCCAAGACAAGGAACATTGTGTTTTTTTTATTTAAGACTATAGAGAACAACGAATTTATATATAGTCTCTAAGTAACTAAATTCATGCTTCAAAAATTTGAATGCTGAATATAGATAGAATTGTCAAACTACATTTCAGACAATGTATTAAAACTATTTTGTCTTTTACAAAAAAATTTCTTTCAAAACTGTGGTATGAAATATTTTACATTGGTGTTGAAAATTACATAGATGGGAGATTTTATGTCTTTGTTATTGACTGGCACCAACATTTCTGATAGGCCTTGCTGATATACTAAAGTAATCTTAGCGAAAAGCAAGTTTGGCGCTTGTTGATTTATTTAATCCAACATGCATGGCTGGCTGGGGAATTCTGGGAGTGGAAGTCCACATATCTTAAAGGCGCCAAAGTTGAGAAACACTGATCTAAGTCAATCATGGATAACTACAATGAATCATGGTCTCAAATTTTTGATATATTATGCATGTCTCTAATATTGGTTTTGTATTCTTGTATGTTTTTTATCCTGGATAACTGTAATGAATCATGGTCTCAATTTTTTTGAGATATTATGCATGTCTCTAATATTGGTTTTGTATTCTTGTATGTTTTTTATTTCTTTATTTCTTTATTAGTTTTCTGTATTCTTTTTCTAAACTTTTTCTTAATAGGGGTTACTAATAAAGAGTTTTATACAAGGCTACCTTGTATGCCAGGAGTGGCCCTACTAACACATAGAAGGATTGCAGCCATCACACTTATTTAATTCTTTTCTTTTCTTTTCTTTTTAGCTTATGTGTTTTGAGTAAATAAATATGAAGTCTATATAAGGGGGAAAAGGTGCTGGCTAGAAGTCTTTTCTATATTATTAATCAAGAAATCAAGATGTGTTGCCTGAAGGCAGGGATGCAAAATAATACCTTCCAGTAATAGTATGTACAGCCTTTCCACCCATTTGCAGAGAAGAAAATTATTGCCAGAATCAAGTAAGTATCTCTGTCAATTAGTAGAACTAGCCCCAAGAATGCAGAAGAAGAAAACACTCAGTTGGAGATTCAGTTCTTGCCATATATATCTTTACTAATTTGGATATTAACTTTTATCAGTTTTTTTTAACTTCCTGGCACTTCCAGGTTTCTGGGTTTTCTTTTTAATTTTTTTCCCCTCATTTTCCAATTTGAACTGTTAGCAGATGGTACAATATGGAAGCTTGCCTTCTCTTCAGTAGAAGAAAAGTACTTGTGATACTTTTTATCTTAACTAGAAAATGCCTGTATGGTGATGCTCATTCAATATACTTTTAAAATGATTCAAACATTACTTCTGCAATAAAGGAACAACATTTGCATATAAAGGTTTATACCACAGACATACCTTTTATTGATTCAAAGGATCACCAAGGAGATTTTTAAAGTTTTTCATTAAAACAATGTGTAAGAATGTGGAGAACACAGATCCTTGAAATATTTTGTTGGCTAAGTTGTGCCCTTCCACAGCTGATCTTCATTTTCATAGACCTGCACAGGACAAATCCCTTATGTGTTTTACCCACACAATTTTTTTCCATGTGATTCTCTCACAAAGTTTCAGTGTATTTGGTTCCAACAGAGAATTCCATGGGAAGCTAAATATAAATGCTTTCTAGTTGGATTTATCTCTAGGGGCAAATTGAATTTCATAATTAACGCTAGAAAGCTTGAATTTTAAATAATATCTCTATAATATTTGTAAAAGCAAATATTGCAATGATATTTTTCCAAACAGTTTGGTGGGCAATCAGAATGGTTGGTTTATCAGAAACTAAAAAATATATTTATTTCATATTACATACATCTATGTGAGAAATATATTTCTGAATTCAACTCTTATAGGAACTCTTGAGTTTTAAAGAATGCGAGTTGAAAACTAACATGCCTTTATAATGAACATTGTACCCATATTTTAAATACATTTAATGAACCAGAATTTAAAACAACTTCTTATTTAGCACATGGCATACAATGTCAGGGAAATCTACACCTGCTAAATACAATGGAGACCTGACAGCCTGGATTACTAGTTCATTCTGTTTGGCACTTGCACATCAGTTCTTGGTATACTGCGTGGAACAGTGGTGGGATTCAAAATTTTTTACTACCGGGTCTGTGGGCATAGCTTGGTGAGCATGGCAGGGGAAGGATACTGTAAAATCTCCATTCCCTCCCCACTCCAGGAGAAGGTTACTGGAAGAATAGATGGGGCGGGGCCAGTCAGAGGTGGTATTTACTGGTTCTTGAACTACTCAAAATTTCTGCTACTGGTTCTCCAGAACTGGTCAGAACCTGCTGAAAACTACCTCTGGCATGGAGGCAACTTAATTAACACCAATTAATTGGGGAGCTCAGGTTGCTGGTTCTTGTGGATTCCTCCACTGATTTCTCCTCACCTCATGTTGCAATGCCTTGGGTCCAGTGCTGGCTTTCGTGCTCCACAAAAACAAACACAACTGGTCCGTCCCCCCAAAGTGGTACCCATTTATCTACTTGCAGTATTGCATGCTTTGGAACTGCTGGGAGTGAAGAAACTAAGCATTGAGCAATGGAAGCTCATTCCATTCAAGGAGTTGGGCTGATACCACCGGAGTGCAAATCATTTCTGGCTATCATTAAGATTCTGTGCCACCCTGTCCTCTTTTAAAGCAACTAATGTCATATAAGGGCACCAACATTATAACAACTATTACAAATTTCAGTAGGATGTTAAAAATAAATAGAAGATGAGAAAGATAGTTATAGTGCAAAGTATCTCTTTGCAATCAAAATAATATCTGTATTATTAACTATACTAACAAGCCAACAATTCCTACTCCACTGGTCAACAAACAAGTGTGTGACAATGAGCTGGTACAAAACCATCCCATTGACAGATATTAGTCCCAGAACATATACTGTTTATGTTCTGTGGTCTTCATTGGCTTCTTTTGCATTTTTGGCTTTACATTCAAGTGTTTTTGATCAATAAATCCTAATATGTTTTAGGAGCTAAGACTGCTTCTTCCAATTGCAATAGATCTGTGGTCCTAGTTTGTAGAATACATTCTCCCATAAAGTGGACTTTCTCATTCCTTTACGATGTTCCAGAAGTTATTAGCTGGGACTTGAGAGGCAGAGAATAGATGGGGGCGGGGCCAGTCAGAATATTTACTACCGGTTCTCCAAACTACTCAAAATTTCCAGTACCAGTTCTCCAGAACTGGTCAGAACCTGCTGAAACCCACCTCTGAATACAATCTCAAACTTTAGAAAGTTCTGGCGCCAAGGACTACTCCATAAAATTACTCAGTGTTGCTTCCCAAACACTTTATAGAAACAAATGAAAGCAAGAGTCACTTTGATCAAGCAAAAGTCACTTCAGTCCAGGATTCTGTTTTTTATAGAAGCCAACTGGATGTCTCAGAGACGTTCTGAGCCAAGAGGTGAATATATATCCATTTCTTGCTATTCTTCGCTCATAACTGTTATGTAGAGACATGCTTTCCTTCAGTGTCCAAATTCATGCATGTCTAATTTCCTTTTAAAATCCAAACTAGTGGCCATTACTTATGTGGATGCAATGACTTTCGAAAGTTAATTCAGTGCAGTAAGAAAAGAGGTTTTCTCTTGTCTGTCCTATATCTTAGTTTGTTGGGTGGCGTTTCTTCCCAATTCTATGAGAAAAAGAAGAAATGCTGTCCAGTTTCTTCATGCCATCCATGATTTTGTATACCTATTTTTCTGTTTCTTGATCATCTTTCTCTAAGCTTGCTTTATGAGCAGAAATAAAACAAACACCATGCTTGGTGGCACATCATGTTACTGAAAAGTTGTTACTAACTTTTACTTCTTAATAAGAGGACTGCAGTGTCTTATTGCTAAAATAACACAAGACCTGGGTGATGTATTGGATTATATCAGTGGTGGGATTCAAATAATTTAACAACCGGTTCTCTGCCCTAATGATTTCTTCCAATAACCAGTTCACCAAACTGCTCAGAAAGTTAACAACCGGTTTTCCCGAAGTGGTGCGAACTGGCTGAATCCCATCACTGGATTTCATTCTAAAAAGGTGCTTCAGAGCATGTGAATGTAACACCTGTCTGCAGCTCCTTAAAGCAGATGTTCGCATCCCATGGGTTCAAACCATTTTTGGGGGAATTGAATTGAATCTGAAACAGTCCTAACTTGCACTTACTTTACCAACATATTAGCACTAAAGGTAAATTAAATGGGAGCTATACAGTATGTCAGCTGCTTCTGAATCATAACAAACTCTGGGTAATAATATAACTGGTTTTCATTTCTTTTCTCCTCTCTTTTTAACATTACAAAAAATCAATTTGTGTTGTAAAATAGCTATCCATGTAAAGCTAGAGACTTTCCTTGTTTATTACAATTGAGTTTCAGTAGGATTGTTTTCAAGGAGATCTGGTTATTGTAAATTTGATGGTGTTTTTGCTACAGATCAAATTTTTTATTGTGTTCCAACTCTTGACAAAATAGTAGGATATGTTTTAGACAAAAAGGAAAAAAGGAATCTTAACATTTCACGCTCTCAACTAAACTAATTACTTGCAGATTCCATTTACTTTGATTGCAATCAAAGAAATTATTTACCAGAGCTATACAATGGTTGGCAAGATGGCCTTATGAGGTCAAGATAACACTTGCAGAGGTTGATTTGATCACCATTAAATAAAAGAACCTAACCAATTAAAATAATCCCTACTGTTCTACCCAAATTTTGAAAGGTTTACAGAAAACAGAATTGATAGCATTGTTTGCTTTTCTTTTTACAAAGCTTGGATTTTAAAATATAATGTGTGTGTGTTTATGTGTTGCCCCTTACAAAACATATATTTTGTTTACAAGGTAGGGGATTTATAAAAAGAAGAATAGCAGTGTATGATGTTTTTCTTCTTTTTTTAAAAAAAAAATTTGGACAAAATTAGGGTTGCTAGATTTCCATACACTAGGGCAGTGATGGCTAACTTTTTTGCCATCGCGTACCAAAAGCAGGGGGAGCACGAGAGGATCACTCTTCCGCAACTGTCGCTACTGGTTTGCCCGAACCAGCTGAATACCATCACTGTGGCACTTCCAATTGCTCATTCTTTTGACACTTGTGTGAACTCTATCAAAGATCATCTGATGATGCTCTGGATTTTGTAAATATAGACATACAAGACAAAGTGGAATTACACTGATTTTGTTGTTGTTGTTATGTCTCATATAAACTAAATCCTGCATTTCACAATTTAAATTCTAAATTTAGCAAAGACAAAAAAGAATGGGGTGTAAAGCAAGAATTATCAGAATTAGGTAAGATTTTATTAAGTAGGGAGGGTAAGACCATAAGTAAATTATATTGCTATTTATTTGAACAAGATATAATTGAGGAACAAGTTAAAAAAACGATGATAATTTGGACTAAATATTTGGGTCATAGTATTGATTTGGACAATTGGCAGACTCTATGGGAAAAAAATAAAAAATCACATTAGCAACTTCATATAAGGAAAATTTATATAAGATGTTTTATAGGTGGCACCTCCCCCCCCTCAAGATTAGCACGAATCAATAAGGGAAATTCTTTGGCATGTTGGAAGTGTGAGGTGGCTCCAGGGAAATTCTATCATATGTGGTGGGAATGTCCAAAGGCAAAAAAATATTGGAATCTGATAAAGAGTTGGTTGGAAGAAATTTTGTTAATAAACATAGAAGTTAAGCTGGAATTTTTCCTTTTGGGAATGACAGAGGGCAAATACAAGAAAGACATAAATTATCTATTACTGCATATACTTACAGTGGCACGTATAGCCTTTGTGCAGAAGTGAAAAGTGAAAGACACCCCAACTAAAGAGAAAATACTACTAAAAATTTTCAACTGTGCAGAAATGGATAGACTCACCTTGGAACTCAAGGATAAAAGCGAAACATTGTACTATAAAATCTGGGCAAAATTCTACGAATGGTTAAATAAAAGGAGGATAGCCGAGACAAATGTGCAGTGTTAGACTAGAATCATATTTGTTATTATAGAAAAATATGTATGTGAATTGTATAGATACAGTAGGTATATGTAGGTATAGATATGTATAATTGTATAGGAATAAGGTATAAATTATTATTATTATACTATGTTTAAATAACGTATAAGGTCTAAGGAATATATTATTATATTATCATTAGTATATTATGTATTAGTTTAAAGTTTTGGAAGATGTTTGGGACCAGTGATGTCATATCTATGTCCAATGTTTTTAATTTTGAACTACTAATAAAAAACTTAAAAAAAAAAAGAATTTCATGCCAGCCATCACAGAAGGATAGTCTTTTAATAATAATAATCAGGACTTGAAATGTTGCACTCTGTGGGATATATTTCTCAGCCAACAACTTCAGACCTATGGATTTCATTACAGTTTGATTATATGAATCTAATGTTGCAAGCATAAATTCCTTTTGGGGTACAACATGTTACTATTATTCTTCTAGATCCAAAAACCACAAACCAATCTGCTCCTCAACTTTCTTTCTTAGCTTCTTTCTCATTCAGTTTATTGACACTTTTTTTGGCTTTCCTTGAAATTGTTTAGCTTCCCTTTAGACTAATGTACACTCCACAGTCCATATTTGACTTTGGCCAACTGCTTAATCATTCTCTAAATTATGATAATTAATTATATCTTGCAATTATATTGAGCAAAGCTGTGATTTGTCTCACTTTCAGGATCAACTGCTTTATACATTTGCACCAGTTGTTTGACTGCACCACTGTAGATTGTCTCTGAAGACTCCTATATTACATGTAAAAGGTAAAGATAAAGGTTGCCCTCGCACATATATGCTAGTTGTTCCCGAATCTAGGAGGTGGTGCTCATCTCCGTTTTAAAGCCGAAGAGCAGGGGCTGTCCGAAGGCATCTCTGTGGTCATGTGGCTTGCATGACTAAATACCAAAAGCACACGGAACGCTGTTATCTTCCCACCAAAGATGGCCCCTATTTTTCTACTTGCATTTTTTATATGCTTTCGAACTGCTAGGTTGGCAGAAGCTGGGACAAGTAACAGGAGCTCACCCCATTACGTGGCACTAGGGATTCGAACCGCTGAATTGCCAACCTTTTGATCAACAACTCAGCATTTTAGCATTCTGAAGCATTTTTGATCATTTTCAAATGCATTCTTGGCATAGGAACACCTTTGGCCCATGACTGCTTTTATGAAAAAGGCTGGCAGTATATTTTTGTCCATATTTTCATGCTGGAAAAAAAAATAAGTCTCATTTCTTTATTTTTTTTTAATCATGGATGTCAAAACCAACAGTTTGAACTTGATGCTTCTTATACAAAATGCTTAAATTAATGTTCAAACCATTCTATGTCTTTTGGTCTTGCTTGCAGTTAAAGTATACCTTCAGGAAGACAAACAAAGATCTTGGGGGGGGGACCCAAAATATTCAGAAATTTTATTCTCTTTTACCTGGGGTCCATTAAAATAAACATAAAACTCACAACATTTGTCTATTTCATATTGCTTAAAAGTACCTACTTTATTTTTCTTTCCAAAGTACAGGTGGTCCTCAATTTACAACCACAATTGAGCCAAAAATTTATTCTGTTAAGTGAGAAATTTGTTAAGTGAGTTTTGCCCCATTTTACAACTTTTCTTACCACATTTGTTAAGTGAATCAGTGCAATTCTTAAATTCCTTAAGTTGTTCAGCAAATCTGGTTTCCCCATTGACTTTGCTTGTCAGAAGCTCACAAAAGGGGCTCACATAACTACGGGACACTGCAACCTTCATAAATATGAGTCGGTTGCAGTGGTGGGTTCGAACCAGCTTTACTACCAGTTCTGTTTGTGCACGTGCTTCGTGCACGATCACAAGCGCATTGGGAATCTGCCCAGTTGAAGGGCGGCAATCCACTCTGCAGCACCTATTAGCTGGGCTAAAAAAGAAGAAATAAAAGGTAGGAATAACACTGAGGCGGGCAGGAGGGCCCAGCTCCCCGACAGAGAGAATCGGTTTGTTGACGTCATATCATCACCGCTACTGGCTCGGCCAAACCTGGTGGCTCAGCAGACTAAAGCATTGTGATTAACACCAGCTGTCTGCAATTACTGTAAGTTCGAATCTCACCAGGCTCAAGGTTGATTCAGCCTTCCATCCTTTCTAAGGTAGGTAAAATGAGGACCCAGTTTGTGGGGGCAATAAACTGACTTTGAATAAAATATACAAAAGTATGAAGGCTATTGCTTAATGCATTGTAAGCCGCCCTGAGTCTTTGGAGAAGGGCGGCATATAAATCTAATTAAAAAAAAAAAAGGGCCGAACTGGAAGGAACCCACCACTGGTCAGTTGTCAAGCTTCCAAATGTAAATCAGGTGACCATGTGGATGCTGCAACAGTCATAAGTGTGAAAAATGGTCATACTCAGAACTCATTTTTTTCAGTGCCGTTGTATCTTCAAACAATCACTAAATGAACTGTTGAAGAAGGCTTTAATTCAAAATAGGTAAACTGATGATAAGGACAATGTATGTAAATCTGAGAAGTTGTGAAAAATGACATATTTCTCATGCAAAAATAAGATAAAACTGATTTTAATATTTATTTATTTATTTGTTTATTTATTTATTTATTTATTTATTTATTTATTTATTTATTATATTTCTATACCACCCTTCTCCCGTAGGACTCAGGGTGGTGTACAGCCAAGATAAAAACACAACAGGGGCAATTCATTCCAAAGGGCTGGAGCCTTCACAGAGAAGGCCCTCCCCCTGGGGGTCGCCAGTCAGCATAATTTGACTGACGGCATCCTGAGGAGTCCCTCTCTGTGAGAGCGAACCAGTCGGTGGGAGGCTATTGGTGGCAGAAGACGGTCTCGTAGATACCCAGGTCCTAAGCCATGGAGCACTTTAAAGGTAGTGACCAACACCTTGAACCCGGAAGATGACTGGGAGCTAGTGCAGCTCATGCAGGAGAGGTGTTACATGGGCGCAACAAGCTGCGCCCATAATCACCCGTGCAGCCGGATTCTGGACCAGTTGGAGCCTCCGGGTGCTCTTCAAGGGCAATATGCAGAGTATCATTTGCCAATTTGTTGGCATGAAGCCTACTCCATTCTAAATGCTCTTCCAAAACACCATAACTACCCTGTTTTCCCCCAAATAAGACCTCCCCTGATAATAAGCCCAATCGGGCTTTTGAGTGCATTGCAATAAGGCCAAACGCTTATTTCAAGGTTCAAAAAAAATATAAGACAGGGTCTTATTTTCAGGGAAACATGGTAGCTATGTCAAATGGAATGGTAATATCATTTGAAGGAAGGCAAAGCCTCATATTTTGTTATTAATTATCTAAAAGAATTGTTTCTATACAAATTATTTTGATCTTTTGTAACAGTACCTTTTTAAACAATATTAAAATGTTATCTGCCATCTTTAATCACAATTAAATATTTCCTTGATAAAATAACAGTATAACCAAGTACAAAATTTGGCCACCTTAAGGAGACATACTAGAAAAGTCAGCACATACTTATTTATTATATTACTCTGAAGTCATTTAGTCACTAAATCGAATTAGACATTTTAAGGTGTTTACTGTTTTTCACTGTCTTATTGTTTTTAATATTTTAATTGTAATATATGTTTTGAGTTGTGAACCTCCCAGAATCATTTGCTGAGATGGGCGGCTATAGAAATCAAATGAATTAATCAATCAAATAGAAGCTGATGTTTATCAATGAAAATTGTTCTAATTAATTAGAGGTGTTATAGTGAGATATTTACCTTCTAAATATATAGCTATTTAAATTCTGGAATAAACTAGGACTACAATCATTCTTTTATCTCATAACCTACTAACATGACATTACACAATCAATATTTATCTTTAAACTGGATGTTAACACAAAATTAAATATCTAGTATTTTTAATCTTAATGGGTTTGATTAGACATACTGGATGTTTCTCTGTGCTCTATTATCAGCTCCTTCTACCAATATTATGCAACAAAGAGTAACCATGCTTGAATCATCACTAAAGTCTAAAGGATATATAAACAAATTGGATGAGATGTTTGACATTTCTCATATTTCATAAAATACAGATTAAAACACAGACAAAACACTAAGCCAAGATTCCTTTTAGCTGTGGTTTCTTAAACAAAGCAAAGTGGTTCACACAAAATGCTAAGCCATAATTGGGAGATTGGGTACATTCATTTAAGCCCAAAGCTACCAAAACCCCAAAACAAACAAACAAGCCATTATAAAGTAAGCTACAGAATACTGAATTCCATGTATGCCAGAGTTCCAAACAAGATTTTGAAGATGACGCCCATTGATTCTCTTAAATAACTTTTAAAAATAAATAAATTAATTATATTTACTTACTGTATATAAATGAATATACCACATTTTTCAGACTATAAAACACACCTAGCTTTTGGGGAGGAAAACAAAAAAATTCTGCATCTGCATCCCAGCAATTTGCCTCCTTGCAGCAAACAGCAAACAGCCTAGTCAACTTCAGCACAGCCTGACTTAGCATGAGCAGCTGATTGGCAGTTGGATCTGTCTCCCGGAATACCACCTATCAGCTATTCCAGGCTGCAGGGATCACCACCACCCATCACCACCCATCGCCGCTGCTGCCCATTGCTGCCTCAGCATGCCCCATTTTTGGCCTCTGTGCATCCCGTTTTCGGCCCGTCCCAGGGGGTATGGATAGGTGACAGCAATCCCCCTCACTGGAACAGGCTGAAAGTGGGGCATGCAGAGGCCAAAAATGGGGCTCGCGGAGGCTGAAAATGGGGCATGCTGAGGTGGCGATAGGTGGCAGCAGCGATGGGTGGCGACAGCGGCAATGGGCGATGGTGATCCTCACAGTGTGGAACAGCTGGTGGGTGGTATTCCGGGAGGCAGATCCAACCGCCAATCAGCTGCTTGTGCTAAATCAGGCTATGCTGAAGCTGATCAGGCTGTTTGCTGTTTGCTGCAAGGAGACAAACTAATGGGAGGTAGAGATTGAAGGGTGGAGGCTGGCGGGTGGGCGGGGCTTCAGCAACATTCACTGTATAAGACACACAGACATTTCCACCCAGTTTGGGGGTGGGTAAGTGCATCTTATACACGAAAAATACAGCAAATAAGACCTACTGAAGAAAGTCTCACAATGCAACTGTTTGAAATAAAACATTTATATCACACATGGACTAAAAAAGTGTGGTACATGTGAAATAAATGTTTTGCTTCAGACAAAATTTAGTGTAGCTCCAGATTTTTCTAACAATTGTAAACGAATTGCGACGTTCAATGCAAAAATAAGATACAGTTCCTCAAAACCTGACTGAACAAATTATTTTATAATAAGCTATTTATTTTAATTACACTTGATTACAAATTAATTGCAATTTCTAAAACTGAGGTTAATTTCAGTTTATCCTTGCCCTACACATTAACTTTTGGGTTGCCCACCAGCATGTCCTGTAATGGTACAAAATGGTTTCTGCCCAGTGGTGAAATCCAAATTTTTTTACTACTGGTTCTGTGGGCATGACTTTATGGTGTGGTGTGGCTTGGTGGGCGTGGCTTGATGGGCATGGCAGGGGAAGGATACTGCAAAATCCCCATTCACCCCCCACTCCTGGGGGAAGGATATTGCAAAATCTCCATTCCCACCCACTCTGGTATTTGCCGGTTCTCCGAACAACTCAAAATTTCTGCAAGCAATTCTCTAAACCTGTCAGAACCTGCTGGCTTTCACCCTATTTCTACCGCAATGAAACTCTGTATTCTGGCTTTCTAGGTTTGGACAGATAATTTTAGTGATGGCAATTTGTGAAATACAAGGAAATCTGGTAAATGGAAGTTTAAAAAGACAGTCTCTCGTGAATTCAATAAAATGTAATTGCATGGGACAGAATTGTAAGCAACATCTGCTATACACAGATAAAAAATGCCAAATTATCATGCAAAATAAGTATTCCCCTGCATTCAAAATCTTTCATCAAGGAGCCATAATAGGTTGCTTAATCTCTTCATTTCCTGCTTCTTTCTACATACTTTAGATATTTTTTTTTTGAACTTTATACCAAAAAAAGGATAGGCAATAGTGTATGAAATTAAAACAAGAGAGAAAAAAGACAGCAAAAGTAGGTCTCAGGAATAGTATGTTATTTTTTCTGGGGTCTAATTTTCACTACGGTTTTTGTTTTGTCTATGTTCATTACAGTTACATTAATCATGCTTTCTGTCAGAAGTATTCAACCTTGTTAGAGAGTTTGGAGTTTAGCAAACAGGTTATTGTTCCATCGACTGCTAAGGCAGATGCTTAGTTAATAAATTACTGCTATGTTGCATGTTTCGTACAAAGGCAAACTGGTAAAGCTAAAACGAAAATAATCCCAACCCCAAACTGGATGGAAAGCAGAGGTTGGCTTGACCTCAGAAAACCAGCGTATTCCTACAAATCCACAGTTCTTTTGTTCTGAATTCTTTCCACAGTCCTCTGCTCTCATCCAGTTTCCAGGACACAAGATTTCCCAGCTCACAACATCTAGTAATCAGACCCAAGTATTTCTCCTAACTCTTAGCACTGTCTGCCTCTAACTTTAGTATTAGCACAACTGCACAAAGAATCTTCTACATTACTTCTTCCCCATATCACTCTTTACAACTCCATGCCCTAATTTTCCTACTTATGCCCCCCTCTTGTTGATCCACTTTCAGCCTTGTTCTAACTTTTCATTCTTTCCTTTAAGTTATGCCATAGACATTTAAGGAATTTCATTGAATACAGGAATGCCTCATTCTATGTCAGTCTATTGATGTTAAACCAGGGGTGTGCTGCTGGGGGTTCACAGGGGTTCGGGAGAACCTCTAGCTAAGATTCTGTGCAGTTTGGAGAACCCCCAAATCCCACTCCTGGCTGAATCCCACCCACCCCACCCTGATCCCAGGACTCCTGTTTTGGATGCAGGACACGTGTGGAGGCTTGGGGAGGGCAAAAAACAGGCCTACCAGAAGTTTGGGAAGTGCCTCTGGAGCCTGGGAAGGCCATTTTCACTCTCCAGGAGGCTTGAGTACAGCCTCCGGAGAATAGAATAGAATAGAATAATTTTATTTATATACCGCCCTTCTCCCGAAAGACTCGGGGCGGTGTACAGCCAGTTTAAAAACATAAATATACAAATATCATAATTAAAATTAATTAAAATCATTAAATAGTTTGGCCGAATTTTAAAACCCCAACATTTAAAACCCCAATTTAAAATCATTCAATTAGACAGGTGAGCCTGTCAGAACAGTAGGGTGTTAAGGGCACAGCGGAAGACCTGAAGGTCAGAGATTGTACGTATGTCCGGGGGCAGTTCATTCCAAAGGGCAGGAGCTATGACAGAGAAGGCTCTCCTCCTGGGTGTCGCCAGCCTGCATAACTTGGCCGACAGCAACTTGAGGAGTCCCTCTCTGTGGGAGTGGACTGGTCGGTGGGAGGCTATCGGTGGCAGAAGGCAGTCCCATAGATAGGAGCCTGGGGAGGACAAAAATGTCCCCCACTATGGTGCAGGAGTTGACTAGGCCACGCCCACCATGGTCACACCCACCCAGCAACCAGGCAGAGAACCCTTTTCTAACATTTTTGAAGCCCACCCCTGTGTTAAACCAAATTCAACCATATTAAAAAGGTACGTTCCTCTCATTCAGCTACGTTATAACAAAGATTGAACAAGTTTCCCCAAAAAATCTGACTTAGGTTTACTTATTTCCCTTGCATGAAGTTTTAAGGAAAAGAGAGAAAAACCTTATTCCTTATTCATTTCAACAAATTCATTTCAGAAAGAATAATTTTGAAATTGAACACGTTAGGACATTCTGAACATATGAAACTAACCAGTGGAAGATTAATTACTTTGTGTGAGAGATAAGAAAAGTTAAGATGGTTGGAAAAGGGGAAAAAAAGGATTCTGGAATTATGTGTTGAAATATACAGCTTTCTTACTTGCCAGACCACATTAACAAGAATTAGAAAAGGTCAAACATTTTTCTTCTTGCTGATTATCTGAATGGAGTTGTCCAGACAAAGATATAATCAAGAGCTTGCAGTTACATATAAATTCAACATAGTTCTACGCCATTGGTCTCAAAATGCTACATAAAAACGGCAAACTATTCTTGCCATATGTTTGTATTCCTTGCTCTCATTGATTGTTGCTCCCCCATCCTTCCACAAGATCATAATAAGAGGCAGATATGATTAAGTAAAGATGGACAAATGCGGAACTGCCAGAATAAACAATTAGAAGCCCTAGAATACAACAGAGGTTTGCTATCATGAGCACACATATGAAAAATACCACTAGCAATTTTGTAAAGACTAGAAAGATATATTCCCATAGCAGAACAAAGCATTCAATTCCTGGTTGGGAAATTAGATTTTTTTTTCATTGCTCAAATAAAATCAAATATTCATTACACCAAGACCAAAAAATTAAAAAGAATCAATAATAAAAATAAAGACAGTAGATAGGGAGCCAATTTGTGTTGTGTTTAAGGCACCAGGTTACAAACCAGGATACTATGGAGTTCTGCATTAGACACAAAGCCAGCTGAATGCCCTTGGACCAATCACTATTTGTCAGCCCTAGAAAGGAGGCAAAGGCAAACCATTTCTGAAAAACCATGACAAGAAACTATAGGGAATTATCCAGATAATGGCCAGGAGTTAACACTGAATCAAGGTGTGTGTGTGTGCATATACACACAGAGATAGCATAAAAGCATTAGATTTTGGAGATACTTCTTACACAGTACTTTAGTGAAGTGTGCAAACCACCATTTGCATTTCCTGCATCGGATGAGGAAAGCACATCTTTCTCCTTCTGTCCTGGCCACTTTTTACAGAGCGTTTTAACAAACTGCATCACTGTTTGGTTTGGTGGCAGCAGTGCCTCAGATAGAAAGTCCATACAGAGAGTGGTAAGGACAGTCGAGAAGATTATAGGAAGCTCACTTCCCATTATTTAGGATACTGTTTAAAAGTGCTATTTGTGCTTAGAACTCAGAGCGTTGTTAGAGACCCCACACATCCACTTCACGTTCTATTTCTGTTGCTCCCCACTAGGGGGAAGTTTCAAAGTATCTAGAGCAGGACTACTAGATTCTGTAACAGTTTTGTTTTTTATGTCATCCGACTTGTAATCTCGCAGGATTCCTTTTTTCTTGCCATGTATATGTGAACTAGACTGTGATGTTTCTCTGTGTCATATATGTTTGTGTACATGGGTATATGCATAATGGTTTTCTTTTTCATAACTTTTTCATAATGGTTATCAAGTTTCTAGGTGCTATGCTAGAACCTAGACTGAAGACTTAAAATGCACACCTAACATCAAGAACGTCATCAAAAAAGCACAACAAAGAATGTTCTTTCTGCACCAACTCAGAAAGCTCAAATTGCCCAAGGAGCTGCTGATTCAGTTCTACAGAGGAAGTAATGAGTTTGTCATCTGCACCTCTATAACTGTCTGGTTTGGCTCTGCAACCAATCAAGACAGACACAGACTTCAGAGAATAATTAGAATTGCAGAAAAAGTAACTGCTACCAACCTGCCTTCCATTGAGGACCTGTATACTGCACAAGTCAAAAAGAGGGCTGTGAAAATATCTGCAGACCCCTCACATCCTGGACATAAATTGTTTCAACTTCTACCCTCAAAACAATGCTATAGAGCACTGCACACCAGAATAACTAGATACAAAGACAGTTTCCCCCCCCTCCGAATGCCATCACTCTGCTAAACAACTAATTCCCACAACACTGTCAAACTATTTATTAAGACTGTATTACTATTATTCTTCTCATCCTTCCTATTAGGACCTGGCTAGGTAGCTCAGTGGCTAAGACGCTGAGCTTGTCAATCAGAAAGGTTGGCAATTCGGCAGTTCGAATCCCTAGTATAGGTCTCTTGCGTGAGCAGGGAGTTGGACTAGATGACCTCCAAGATCCCTTCCAACTCTGTTACTGTTGTTGCTGTTGTTATTACCTATCTCCTCCCACTTATAACTATAACCATGTTGCTTGTATTTTTACGATTTATATTGTTCTGTTTGTTTCCTAGTATGATCTGATTGCTTATGATTGTCACTAAGTGTTGCATCTTATGATTCTTGAATGTATTTTTTTTCTTTTTTTCCTTTCATGTACACTGAGAGCATATGCACCAAAGACAAATTCTTTGTGTGTACAATCACACTTGGCCAATAAAGAATTCTATGCTATGCTATGCTATGCTATGCTATGCTATGCTATGCTATGCTATGCTATGCTAAGAGCTGAATGCAAGGAAATTTCATTTTAATGTATGCTGATTAGGGTACATTTAAAGTGACAATAGTTTTTATTCTATTCTACTTAAGTAGTAGCAAAAATGTCTTACAATTGTGCAGAATTTTGCCACTATGTGACTATAAGCAATATTCCTGCCTTTATCTTTTAAATAAATATGGAAATGCAAACAAAGCAACCTGAACATTTCAGTAAAGTGCCTATAATATATTTAAAACTATTGTCATTGTTTATTTTTACAACATAAAAGTGCATGGCTAGTATTGCTCTCAATTCACCATGGAAAGTCCATTCCTTTAACAGATACTATACTATCTACCCTGTAAAACTGCTGAAGAGAGCATATAATATCTTGCTTTAACAAATCTTTTCTTGCATTGAATATTCTGGCTGTCCTTAACACTTACGCACTTATCTCTTTACTGTAAAATTGCAAGAAAAGTGCTGTAAAATGTAAGTGCAAGGCATTCTGCTAAGCCACAAACATTCTCTTCATGATACATACATTCCTCACACATGATTTGTCCTATCAATATGAAATTTGCTATGGAAGATAGTTTTGTGTAAGGAATACAAGCTGACCACATTTCAAAAGACACAGACAAAAACCAGCTGAGTTATAGCAGCTTAAACCTGTCTTCGAAATCTGCAAAAATCATCATCATCATAATACTATTTTTAAAAAAACAAAAGCAATTCATAATGATTCTTGCATTCTGCATTACTGGAAGTATTAGACTTATCTAGCTTAATAAGTTTAATACTTCCAGGAATTCAGAACTCAAGAGTCATGTCGTACACTTTTAACCTTGAACTAGTTTCTCATGTCTGCATTACACAGTATTTGGCGAAGAAAGGCTATCATGGCAAGAGTGCAGCGGAATTATAACAATCTGCAAATGATCCTTCAGAAACGGCAACTGATAATTGGCCTGAGCAATTAGGCCCTGCAGCAGTTTTTGAGCTGACATAGGAGTGCTTGGGTGCAGGAGTATAACATGCTGTCTAGTCTTTTGCTTTAATTTTCAAAACAGACTAGACTGCTGAACCTGTATTCAATTAACAGAAGATCATCTATCACTTTCATTTTTAAATTCTTCAGAACTAAAGTAATCCCTCTTCAAAAGTTTTAAAATGACTATTTAAATGGAGCCTCTTGGAAGCTCAGGACTTTTGTTTAACAATATATATGAATAAGAACATAAGTAGCACAATTCTAAGAAATACCTATCAGAATATTTTAAATTTAACATAGTCTACAGCTAGGTGGCACTTGATCCCAAAAGTCTAAGCCAGTTCAGATCTAGCTAATACTGGGATGGGAGATCACCATAAAATGGACTATACTGAGAAAACAACAACAACAACAACAACAGCAACAACAACAACAACAACAACAGAAGATTCCCATCAGTCACAACTGAAACATAATTTTATGTAAATTCACAGACTGACATACTGCTCCCTTAAATGCAATATTGGTTAGAGCTATCTAAAAATAAATTCCGAAATGGTCTATATAACTTTATATTCTTTTTTCTGTTTTCAAATGATGTTATTGATGGATTTCCAGAGAAGTAAAAATGCAGTGAAGATAACAATAAAACCACTTAATTATTTTTGCATATAAAAATTGCTTCTAAGGATATCAAATGTAATCTTTGATGTCAAATTCTACAGAAGAATGATGAAATCCTTAAATGTATAAACAACATGAAAAAGTCAGTTTCGTGAGTATTAATGAACTCTCCATGCTTAATCAACTAAAACTGCTCTAGTTTAAAGTTTATCCTAATTTTCTTCACTGGTGAAAATAGCTTAGTTTTCTGAAGAAACAGATATTTCTTGGATAATATATTGCATTAATTAACATTCCTCTGTATACAGTGGTATTTTTTTTAATTTGGTAAGCGGAAGTAGTTGTTCTATAGCTATATATTCTGGTAAATTAGCCTTATTAGTACATTGATTTATTAGACTTACCTATATGTTCAAAGTATATATAAATAAATCATATAAGGAACCTTATTCCTTATACGAATATATAGCTACAGAACTACTCCTTCCCCTTATAAAATAAAACAAATACCACTGGATACAGAGGAATGCTAATTCATGCAATATATTCCTCTGTAAATAGAGGAGATTAAAATATGCCTTAGAGAAAAAATGTGGAAACAGAATTGTAACTAGGATATTCTTTTATTAAGATTGGCATATGATATATTTTGTTTGGTAAAAAAACATTTTGTCCAGATGGGAAACTGGTACCAATATCTCAAGCTAAATAAATAAAGATTTAGAATTAACATCAAGTCCATATCTATTTAGATCATATTTTGTACATATTATACTCAATTTTATTTTAATTAATAAATACTGCTCATATGGTACAATTTCCTGTTGAGTTCAGAACTCTTGCCTATTCCAACTTGATGAAGTAATATTATATTGTAGAGCTTATCAAATATTTGGATTCTAGTCAATTAGTTGAAGGTTTTTAGCAATAGTAAAACTTCTTTGCAGAATGATTTGTTTAATTAAATCTGCAGTGATTTTATTTTCGTGAAGAGTCCACATTTGGAGTACAGAAATGGTATTATGAGTGCAGCAATAGCTTATCAAGATAAATGTTTCCTTCTTAAATTATTCTCTCTCTGTTCAAAATTGAGTCCTTCCCCTACCCCCACATCTCGATAACAAACTATTCATACATTTGGATCTAGTTTAACATTCATCTCAGTATTGTCAAGCGACAGAAATTTGTATAAATGTTTCCTAAAAGTTTATACTGGGACAAGAAGTATCTGAGTTCTTGCCAACTGAAAAACCATTTGCAACTCACAACTTTATGTTTGTAAAAGCTTAGCTTTTCTGATAACTAGTGTGTTTTTTTTTTTTGTGAAACAGAAAAGTATATAGAGGAATTATTTAAAAAAATATAATCTGTGCTTGCTTTGAGCTCTTATTTATTTATTTATTTATTTATTTATTTATTTATTTATTTATTTATCAAATTTGTATACCGCCCTACTCCCCAAAGGGACTCAGGACGGTGAACAGCCAATTAAAATACAATGTCATACAAAAGTTAAAAAATTTAAAATAAATTAAATAATTTGGCTGAAGCAAATTAAAATCCAATTATATAAGACATTTAAAAACCCAGTATAAAACCCATTATAAAGGGAGGTTTAAGCCAGACCAGCCTGATGAAATAGGAGCATTTTGAGAGCGTGGCGGAAGGTACCTAGGTCCTGTATTCTCTTTATCTCAGGGGGGAGCTGGTTCCAGATGGCCGGTGCTCCCACAGAGAAGGCTCTCCCCCTGGGGGCTGCCAGTCAACACTGTTTGGCTGATGGCACCCTGAGGAGCCCCTCTCTGTGGGAATGGACTGGTCAGTGAGAGGCTATTGGTGGCAGAAGGCAGTCCCGAAGATACCCTGGTCCTAAGCCATGGAGCGCTTTGAAGATAGTAACCAGAACCTTGAAGCGCACCCGGAAGACCACTGGGAGCCAGTGCATCTCGCGCAGGAGTGGATTCACATGGGAGCGCCACGTCGCTCCCATCACCACCCACGTGGCTGCATTCTGGACCAGTTGGAGCCTCCGGGTGTTCCTCAAGGGGAGCCCCATGTATAGAGCATTGCAGTAGTCCAGGCATGAGGTGACAAGGGCTCTGAACTCTTTGTCAGGCAATGAAAGAAAAAAATCCTAAGTGGAAGTAATTGGCAAATCCCATCTGTGAAATATATGCATGTCATGGGAATAATTTCCTCCTATAACTTTCTCATGGCTCAGACATTTTTTCTAGATCCACATCTAAAGGAAAAATCTGAAATCAAACCACAGCCTGTAGAAAGCAATATGTGATTCTAGAAACTTTAACTTTGTTCACCTTTGCTCAGTCTGTGGCATATTACAAGTTCTGGCATATGTACCAATATGGTATATAGCAGGGGTGGGCTTCAAAAATTTTAGCAAGAGGCTCTCTGCCCAATTGCTGGGTGGGCATGGCCATCCATGGTAGGTATGGCCTAGTCAGCCTCCTGCACCATGGCTGGGGAGGCATTTTTGCCCTCCCCGGGCTCTGGAGGTTTTCCTCAAGCCTCCGAGAGGGCGAAAACAGCCTCCCCATGCTCTGGAGGCCTTCTGCAGGCTGGAAACAGGCCTTCCCAAACTTCTGGTAGACCTTTTTTCACCTTCCTCGAGCCTCTGCATGTGCCCTGCACTTACCTGCATCCAAAATGGACCGTGTGGAGATTCCTGGGAGGGGTAGGGTGGGTGGCGCCAGCCAAGAGTGGGATTTTGGGGTTCTCCAAACTGCACAGAATCTTAGCTGGAGGTTCTCCCGAACCCCTGTGAACCCCCAGCAGCCCACCCCTGGTATCTAGTAATAAATAATATGCACAGCAGTGCCTCCTTGATCTAAATCAGTGATTTATGAGAGATTAATCCATTAATTTGCCCCCATATTAGAGCTATATAGAAAAGGACTGAAGATAAGGAATGCTAGGCTCTATTCTAGAATGCTAGAATACAGTTCCGTAGCTGTTTGAACAAAGCAGCAGAACCATTTGGACCATTATCACTTTCTACAACTGCTTAGAAATTCGCTGCTCTGAAGATCCAATTACTCTTGAAAAAACAAATATGTGCAGGAAGAGAAAGTGCCATATCAGGAATATTATATGTATAGGAACAGGAAAATAGCAAAGTTGCAATGAATATGAGAAACAAATGGCAGCCATATTGAAGTAGTAAACTAAAATGCCTCTCCAATCATTGTCTCTTCCTCCATCATTGTCTCTCAATCCTGTTCACCCTTTATCTATGAAGATAGTTTCTTCATCAGTAAAGGCTACAATAAGTCTGGATGTTGCTATTATACTTTCCTCTGAATTCTATTTTTTTTACTACTGGTTCTGTGGGCATGGCTTGATGGGCATGGTGTGGTCTTTTTCATGTAAAATAACTCAGGGCAAAGCTTTGAGTGGGAAGGAGGGTTACAGAGATAAAGATATAGTCTGATAATCAATTATACTTTGTCTGATATCCTTAACTGCCGATAATCTGGTATCATTTAACAATGTTTCCTTATTTCATTTGCTTTTCTTTTAACCCAGGAATTTCTGTTTTATTTATTCTTTTTTTATTTCCACTCTTAAACAAAGATTTTGTTGCTCTGGCCAACACATTTCACCTGGAGGAATGAGAAAAACTGGACAATGCTGGGTAAACATAAGTTTAATTCAGACTAATGATGATGTGAGCAAATTAGATTTATAAAAGACACAGAGATTGGTACCAATTGAAGCAAGGGTGATAGTTACCATAGCTACAAAGTTATAATTTGTCCCTAGATATTTAATCTACCATTCTAGACAGATTTGATTTAAGTCTCAGTGCCAAAATGTTCTGCCTCTTCAGAGCTTTCTGACAGTAGTGGAAAATATCCAAATAAAATAATTTCATTAACTTGAATTTCCTTATAAACTCTAGCATAGGGCCCTGAAATTACAGTACAGTACAGATAGATAGATGATAGCTATCATTTATAGCTAGATATCTAGATGCAGATGGCCATAGCAATCCTTTGAGTAGTATCCAATGTAGCATCAAATGATCAAGTCTATTAATCACCTTTTTAAACATTCCCCCATACTGCTGATCTTACATCACTTCAGGACAGTGGTGAAATCCAAATTTTTTTACTACCGGTTTTGTGGGCATGGCTTGGTGGGTGTGGTGTGGCTTGGTGGGCGTGGCTTGGTAGGCATGGCAGGGGAAGGATATTGCAAAATCTCCATCCCCTCCCCACTCTGGGGCCAGCCAGAGGTGGTACTTGCCGGCTCTCTGAACTGCTCAAAATTTCCGCTACCAGTTCTCCAGAACCTGTCAAAACCTGCTGGATTTAATCCCTGCTTCAGGGCATTTTAGGAAGTTCATTGAAGTTGTACTACACTAATCAGATATAGCATCCTAAATGTCTCCTGTTGCTTTTTTAAAAACCAAATTGATGAGAAATTCATTGTTTTTCATTATTTTTTGAAGAAGTGAGTTTCCCTAGGTGGTCTCATCATAGGACTCCGAGGTTTTGCACTTACCTTAATTGCGAAAGGACCAAAGAGAAGGGAATATCCTTGTTCAGGATTGACTTCCCATGCTTTCACATCCCTCCTAGGGGAGACCACTTGAAATGATGGCCAAGTTGTGTGTTGTTGTTGCTATTGTTTTTCAGATCAGGGAGTCTGACTAGCTAAAAAGGCTGCTGAGGATGATGAGCCTGTCACATTTCACAATGCAGTAAATTGAAAAACACCACAATACATACATACATACATACATACATACATACATACATACATACATACTTTTTTTTAAAAAAATAAAAGCATCTTGATAGTAAGACAGAAAAACAAATGCCTCCTTTATAGGAGAAAAAATAAATAAAAGCATGATGGATAAATCCACCTTTGCATTGTTTTTCTAATCTTTCTCATTCCCAATCTGGAGCAGCAGTACAAAATTCTTTTCTACTGCATAAGGTAAAGGTAAAGGTTCCCCTCGCACATATGTGCTAGTCATTCCTGACTCTAGGGGCGATGCTCATCTCCGTTTCTAAGCCAAAGAGCCAGCGCTATCTGAAGACATCTCCGTGGTCATGTGGCCGGCAACACCAAAGGCGCACGGAACACTGTTACCTTCCCACCAAAGGTGGTCCCTATTTTTCTACTTGCATTTTTTATGTGCTTTCGAACTGCTAGGTTGGCAGAAGCTGGGACAAGTAACGGGAGCTCACCCTATTATGTGGCACTAGGGATTCGAACCGCTGAACTGCCGACCTTTAAATTGACAAGCTCAGAATCTTAGCCACTGAACCGCTGCATCCCTTTCTACTGCATACTGACATCAAATATATGCTGTGAAGTCCAACAAAATGGGACCCCATATGTTTACAGGAGGAAAGAAATTGTAATTTTTTATTAGCCTTGTTGAAATAAGACAAAAGTATGTTTGATTGTTCTTTGACATTTACAATGTTAAGGTATACGGTTTAGAATTCTAGTAGAAATCAATATACTTCAATTTATAGTTATAAAAGTACCTCAACTCTAATTATACTAGTGATACATAACAAGCAAGGTGATGATTTATAGCAGTTTTATTAAGGTCTTCTTTTGTTAAATAAGACTATCTTGAAGAAAAGAAATTGCACGAAGTTTAACTTTGCAATGGCATTGACAATATTTTAATTGCTTACTTTGGGCTATTTTGTAACTTTTCTTTTCAATATCAAAGTGTATTATTAATGAAATAGAAAAATTAACAGTGAGTTTCACCTTTTATGAATGCAAGTTAATATGTTGATATTTAGTAATACTTATTTTATTTTAATGTATACTACTTCTTTATTTTGCTAAACTTTTAATTTTGTCTCATCAGTCAGATCTTAGTTTTGTTATTTTAGCCAAATTTATGAGCAGATGATATAGCCATAAAGTTATGCCTTTTTATTGTTGTACAACTTTTTCTAAATTACTTTTCTTCATTAGTTTATAATAAACACCCTCAGATTAATATATCATTGCTATGAAATTGATTAGCATGGCAGTTGGAGTTATAAGCATAATAAATGGTTTCATTTTACATTTTATTACACATTTCTCTCCAATTATTCTGTTTTTAACACTGCATCTGATACTACAGTATAACTCTATTGATTTAAAAAATCATATGATGTGTTTAAATCAAGTTTGGGAAAAAGGAAACACAGTAAAGGAGCTGTTATTAGGATTGCCTATAATTTCTTATGCACAATATGTAGAGTACTTCAAAATGGAAAACCAAAGTGTACTATTTCATTATGCTACCGTACTTTATATCTCAAATTGTAAGAAATCATTCATCTGCCCACAATTTTGAATTTTATTAGCTCCTGTCCAACTTGTTGCCCTTTAAAAACACTTCTAAATCAGATCTTAGATTTGCTGCAAGAAGAGGCATTAACTTAGCTTCTACCCTCAAAACGATGCTATAGGGCACTGCACGCCAGAACAACTAGACACAAGGACAGTTTTTCCCTAAATGCCATCACTCTGCTTAACAAGTAATTCCCACAACACTGTCAAATAATTTACTAAGACTGTATTACTATTATTCTTCTCTTCCTTACTACTATCTATCTCTTCCCACTTATTACTATAACCATGTTGTTTGTATCTTTCAATTTATATTGTTTTTATTTTTTTCCTAGTACGATTTGATAGCTTATTAGTAACCTTGACTGTCATTAAGTGTTGTATCTTTTTATTCTTGATGAATGTATTTTATTTTCCTTATGTACACTAAGTGCATATACATCAAAGACAAATTCCTTGTGTGTCCAATCACACTTGGCCAATAAAGAATTCTATTCTATTCTATTCTATTCTATTCTATTCTATTCTATTCTATTCTATTCTATTCTATTCTATTCTATTCTATTCTATTCTATTCTATTCTATCCTTTTTTTTAAAAAAACAACAAGTTTTATTAGAATTTTTCTTTCATCATACATCACTAAAATGGTACAATAGGGAAACCATTGCTAATAAGAATAGTGATTGTTATCCTAACTTGTTCAGCCACATGCACATCCCCTCCAACTCATTTAGGGTAATATCGATCCCTTTTTAAAGCAGTGCTGCTGGAAGATATGAGGTGTTGACATGTGAATGTAATGATGATAAATGATAAATAAGGAAGTACTGCAATAATTCTGTTATCAGGCAATAATTCTGTAGAGTCTATCACAAACCACTCAGTTTATCCTATTTTCATAAGATGGGAAACAATGACAAATTATACTGAACAGAAAACATAAATCACTATGATGTAATTCTGGCTCAAAGGATGTTTTATAAGTGATAATGATGAAAAAAATATTCCTTTACAATATATTTTTTAATCTGCTTTGATACAACACTTTCCTCTCCATAAATACACACATGCCGATTCACACACAAAGCATACGTACGTACGTACGTGCGTACATACATACATACATACATACATACATATATATATATATATATATGTAGGTCTTTGGTTATTCGGGTCTTCTCCCGCGTAGAATTGGAAGTATCTTGGCGACGTTTCGACGAAGTCTCATTCGTCATCTTCAGGCTGGTGTTCTCGGCTTCGTTCTTCCAGGAGCAAAGAACGAAGCCGAGAACACCAGCCTGAAGATGACGAATGAGACTTCGTCGAAACGTCGCCAAGATACTTCCAATTCTACGCGGGAGAAGACCCGAATAACCAAAGACCTACATACAAACACCCGCGAAAACCTCAGAAAACATATATATATATATATATACACCACTTAAAACAATGGAAACCTATTCAAATTTGAATATCATTATTCTTTTTTTTTCATCAATGACACCAAAGTAAAATAATTTAATGTACTGCTAAAAGAAACATTATACCATTTCAAATCAATTTTTTAAAAATGGCAAATATATTTCTAATATTTCTGTTGAATATATTCTGCTTATTAAAGTAAATGATGAAATGCACTAGTATTTAAAGAGTTATGAAATTCTATCTATATCTATCCATCCATTCATCCATCAGGCTGCAATAAGATTGAACAGACTTATTGTTCATTCTCTGGAGAACACCTCTAATGAACTAATATTGCAAATGCACATGCTAAATATTAATGTAATATTTTGTTTTTGAAGTTTTTGAAAAGATTAGACTTTGGAAGATAAATTATGGATCAGGAAAACATGACTGAATCTAACATACAGTTCCTTCACTAAGCAGGGATCTAACTAGGTCTAAGGAAAAGAAGGCCTGAGGAGACCTGATAGCAGTGTTCCAATATTTGAGGAGTTCCTACACAGATAGAGGGGGAGAGGTTTCAAACTATTTTCCAAAGCATCAAAAGGCAAGACAAGAAACAATGGATGGAAACCAACCAAAGAGAAAAGCAACCTAGAACTAACGAGAAATTAAGGAGAACTAAGGAGAAATGGTGAGAGCAATCGACCAATGGACCAGCTTGCCTTCAGAAGTTGTGAGTGCTCCATCATACTCGCAATTTGGAGAGTTTCAAAAAGAGACTAGACAACCATTTATCTGAAATGGTATGGGGTCCTTTCTTGGAGTCTGGGGAGGGCAAAAATGGCCTTCCCCACCCGCACTCCCGGAGGCCCTCCAGAAGCTGCAAACAGCCCATTTCCCGACTTCCTGTGGGTCCAAAAGGCCCAAAAATCAGCTGTGCCCACAGATATGACTCCGCGTACCACCTGTCATCACCATCACAGTTCAGGTAATCCTTAACATCCTTTCCAAATTTTACATCCTGCAATAAAACATGATGACATCATCAGCTGTAATTACAAGAACTATTTAACTATTTCTTTGTTACTGTAGATACTGCATGAATTACAGGTCTAAAATACTGAAACTTTGAGAAATTGCAATATTAGTGGTCTGGCTGCCACTACTGCCTTGTTGGGTTTTATTTTTCCTCAATGCCTTATTGAAGGAAATGTTTCAAGCAGCTTGCATTCACTTGGGGCTCTTATTTATTTTGTATGTTATTCAGCAATGTTTACATTAAATAATGAAGCAATCTAGAAGACATTTATTAGAAATGGGACTTTTTATAAGTTCTTTTAAAACTGAAGCCAAGATATTTCTTTGCTCAAATATAATCTTAGAAAATTAGTTCTGTGGAAATTAATAGAGAAATAGCTTCTAAGGCAATTAAATATTTAATGGTAATAATAATGTTCTTCTGCATTCTTTAACATGAGAAACAAAGTAATAGCAAAAATGAATGGATTACTTTAATGTCAATTACAATGCAATGGAATGTTGTACAGAAGGATACCACTTCCCAAGGATAATGAGATATACCCCTAACTGAGATCACCCATGCCATGATATCATTCAATCAAACCAACTATGTCAGTGAAATCATATAGATTGAAAACAGATGAGAATTATACTTATAAAAATTTCCATTGTAGAATACATGGGATATGCACAATAGAAAATCAGTCTCAATTTTCATCAAAATAAATAGAAAGACATTTGGATAAGGACAAATTAGACACACAAGTCCAGAATTTAGATAGATTTTGAGAGTGGGACTATAAGGTAAGAAAACGAACAAATTAAACCCACTCCAAAAATTATTTTTAAAATGTATCATTTTTTTTTAAAAAAATGTTCAAATCACATATCCATGATGCAAATCTTAGTATTTGTACACAGTTCAGAACAATACATTTTGAATTATACACTTCAAAAAGTGCAGAATAAAATGCAATAGAATACAGAATGCAGAGCTATGTAAAATTATGCATGGTGGAGGAAAGGGAAATAGGGATTAGCTTTAATTTTCTTAAAAGAGTAAAGCTGATCCTGAAAATTTCATTGGAAAAAAAACAATTCTACTAGTGCATAGTTGATTAATTTCCACAAGGGTGGAATTATTGGTAATATTTGCATGGTTTTTGAAAAAATTAGATCTCGGGGGATAAATCTATCAATGTTTATTATTTCATGCCTATATTTGATATCACACTTTTCATCACATAGCATACACATGTGGGGGTTTATGTTTCTTCAATGTTCTTAAGGTCCAACTGCAACTGCAACCACAACCAACTCATTGTGGGACAGCTCATTGCAGGACAATTCAACAATTCAATTCAATTAATAAATTTAACAATTCAATTTAATTAATTAAGAGCCTCAGATAGCTCAACAGGCTAGATAGCCTGCTATTAACACCCAGCTGTCTGCAACTGTGCAAGTTCGAGGCTGAAGGTTGACTCAGCTTTCCATCCTTTCTAAGGTAGGTAAATTGAGGACCCAGTTTGTGGGGGCAATAAGCTGACTTTGTATAAAAATATACAAAAGTATGAAGGCTATTGCTTAACGCATTGTAAGCCGCCCTGAGTCTCCGGAGAAGGGCGGCATATAAATCTAATTTAAAAAAAATATTTAAAATAATTTAACAAATATTTTAATTTGTTGCATTCGCATTCTGCCCTTCTTTTGCATCCTTTCTTTAATGATTCTATTCCACTCTTTCTTCGATATTAGTGTAACAATTGGCTGCAGTGAGTTGACTGTGGTGGCCATTGACAGCCATCACGTGCTTCTCTTTTGGCCTGCGCAACATTATGCAGGATTAGTCTTATTGTAAAATAAATCTTACCTTCATGTTTGTCCTGATATATCCAAATCTCATTTCATTAATAAAATTGGCAGAAGCACATTCTTATAATCAGACCATTATGCACACTCCTTTCAACAAGCATTCATTCTTTGTTGTGGACAAACACATTAAACCAGTGGTACACTTTGTACCAGAATTTGTATATTTCAATTTTCCCATATTAGGTAGCATTCTACCATGTTTCCCTGAAAATAAGACCCTGTCTTATTTTTTTTTTTTGAACCCCAAAATAAGTGCTTGGCCTTATTTTCAGGGAGGTCTTATTATTTTGGGGCGTGCGGAGCAAGACGGGGCTCCTCTTGCCATCCTACCTAATTTTCAGCTCTGTCTCCCTAACCCTAATCAGAGGAAATGGCGGAGTCCAGCTGCACATACGTTTAAATATTTTTGGGGAAGGCTTATTTTCAGGGGAGGGGTATTTTAGCGCATGCGTTCAAAAGCCCGATTGGGCTTATTATCAGGGGATGTTTTATTTTTTGGAGAACAGGGTATTAAGGTACTAATAAAATCTGTTCTATCTACTTTTCATCATTTATGCTTAATTTGCAACCATTTGCTCTATTTTCTTACCAAAGGCTTTGATTCTTTCATTTTCACATCCATGCTACAATCTATGATTAGGAATCCAATATATTATCATACACAGGCAAAAAGTAAAGAGACATTCATGTTCCCAACGTAAATGCTTCTAACATTGCTAAAAGCAGACTTATACATGAAGCTATACACATATTTTAAAGATCACATGCCTTTGCCTTATTTCTCATTTATGTTCAAAAATTCAATTCCATTGTATCCCATTCATTGAATTCTGCAACCAACCTTCAATCTACTTTTATGCCAAAGGTTCAATATAATTCAAGTCTATTCACTTCGTAATTTGCTTTCTCTAATGCAATAAATACGTAGTACATCTTCTGTCATGGATGCACGTCTGACCTCAGCTCTGGAGTTAGTAGGAGGAGGAGGAGGAACCAGATCCTGGCACTTCCAAGGAATTGAGTATGGGGGTGCATGGAGACAGGGACCAGGAGTGGAGGGCTTCAGCTCTACAGAGCAGCCACAGCTGGAATGACCATGCAGGCAGGAGGGTGAGATGAGGAGAGGGAGCCATAGTTGCAGCAAGTTAGCCTGGAGCAGTGGTGAAATTCAAATTTTTTACTATCAGTTCTGTGGGTGTGGCTTGGTGGGCATGGAGTGGCTTGGTGGGTGTGGCTTGATGGGCGTGGCAGGGGAAGGATACTGCAAAATCTCGGGATCTAGAGGTTCCATCATTAGTGATAGGAGGGGAGACTTTTACTCCCTCCGTCAGGGTTCGCAATCTGGGTGTCCTCCTGGATTCTAGGCTGTCCTTGGATGATCATTTCACGGCCGTAACCAGGGGGTCTTTCCCACAGGTACATCTTGTGCACCAGTTGTGCCCTTTCCTAGACCAAGATGCCCTCGCCATGGTCACTCATGTTATTGTTACTTCTCAGTTGGATTATTGTAATGCCCTCTACATGGAGCTGTCCTTGGGATGCATCCAGAGGCTCCAGCTAGTCCAGAATGCGGCCATGCAGGCAGTTAGGGGAGTTCCTCGTTACTCCTTGTAACACCTCTCCTGCGCGAGCTGCACTGGCTGCCGGTTGCTCTCTGGGTTTACGTTTCAAGGTGCTGGTCCTTATCTATAAAGCCCTATATGGCTTAGGCCCGGGGTACTTGCAGGACCATCTCCTGCCATCCTCCCATTGTCCCGTGCACTCTCACAGAGCAGGCCTCCTCAGAGTGCCGTCAGCCAAACAATGTCGGCTGGCAGCCCCCAGGGGGAGAGCGTTCTCTGTAGGAGCGCCGACCATCTGGAATGGTCTGTCCACCGAGCTCAGGATAGCCCCCGACCTCCTCTCCTTGCGCTGCGAACTGAAGACGTGGCTTTTTCACCAAATAAACTGATCCATTGGGGATTTGTACAATGTAATAATTTTAATTCGGTTTTAATGGGGATTTTAATTCTTATTATGATTTGTATTGTTGATTGTTGTCTTGTAAGCTGCCGTGAGTCCTTCGGGAGAATGGCGGCATATAAATCAAAATAATAAATAAATAATAAATAAATAAATTCCCACCCCATTTTGGGGCCAACCAGAGGTGGTATTTGCTGGTTCTCCGAACTACTCAAAATGTCCACTACCCATTCTCCAGAACCTGTCAGAACCTGCTGGATTTTACCCCTGGAGACTGAAGTGAAGAACAGAAGCAGCTGCCTGCAGTCAGCAAGAATTAGGAGGTGAAGTCCACACCTCCCCCCAATCCAAGGATGCGCATGGTGGAGAGATGACAGGCCAGGTTATTTGCGAGGAGGCACCTTCACCCATTGTGAGGGGCCATACTGGTGTTACCTTTTTAATACCACCCAAAGAGATGGAACAATGTGCCCAGTTTTCTTGGTCCGTGTTCTTGCTTCTTGCCTTTACCCTTGAACTCGTGTTTGATCCTTTGACTGGCTCTTGGATTGCTTGCTTCTAGCCGGGAGCTCTATTTTAGAACTGCTGGGAGTTTGAATAGAGACCTCTAACTCACTGCAGGGTGTGTGTGTGTGTGTGTGTGTGTGTGTGTGTGTGTGTATGGTTGTGTCTATGTGAGTGGGACAGCACACCTTCATGATTTGTTGAAAAACAAAAAACCTGTTCTGCATAGCCTGCATTAAGCTTCACTGTGCTTTCCAAATTTGTCTCATTCTTACCTTTTGTAACCTACTGATCTGAATTCTGCTGATATTTTTCCAGGCACGCTTAGCATATTCTTTGTTGTTTTTCATGTACCCTTGTTGGCTGTCCCTTTATATGCAATAGTATTTGTCCAACCAAGGAACAAAGACAGTCTTCACCCACATTAAATTATATTGATTGTTTGCCTTCAGGTTGAAGCTGAAGAACTCGATGACATGTAAGACATTGTAGCAGACAATTTTGTGTACTATGCTTAGATCAGACTCCAGGTGGCGCAGTTCCAGATTGTCCAAGTCCAAAATTTCAAGCCTGGTGGCATAAGGGATTCTATTGTGAACAGAGGAGTGGAGTACTCTTCTCGTGAAATACCTCTGGACCTGCTCAATCATACTACTGTCTGATATACAGTGTGGATTCCAGGCAGACGAGCTGTATTCTAGAATTGGTCTGGCAAAGGTTTTGTATGCCCTAGTTAACAATACAATGTTATATCCATAAGAAAGGAGTTTTCTTTCTTTTTCATACTGCCAGCCACTAAAATTTCAAATATGACTGACCTTTTCCCAAGTCATATCTCAAATCTGAGACTCTGCCCTACTTAATGCAGTGTATTTATGCAGTTAAATTAAAATCCTTGAGAACTGCAGTGGTTTGAGGTTCAGTTTTAACAAAGACAAATGTTTATACTATGTATTCATATTCTAAAACTGTTTTGTGAGACAGCATGAAAAAGACTCCATTTATAAGTAAGCATCCTGGGCACTGGGAGTAAAATGAAAGATTGAAAATGATTTTGTCCAGCTGCTTTGTTTATAGTAAAAAAAAAAAATGCAACCTGGCCAGAGGGGAAAATGGGGACAAGGAGTATATTTAAAACATCTGTCTCCACATAATTTTATATTATTGAAGGTTTCTAAAAGATTTGAGTCTTGATTCACTCTGCAAGTAGTAAAATATATAAGGCAACTAGTTTCACATGATTTCTAAAAGACCACTGTGATTTAGCCTTAGAAATTACACATGAGTAGTAATTAAAATGGAAGTATGCAAAAATAATCTCCTAAACAATTTACAATATTTGTCCATCGACTCACTACTATAATCATGGAAAAAACCCCAAGTATTTGAAATGTAAAAGCTATTAATATTTTGAAAATGAAGTTAAGTATTTGTCATATTTTTTTATTAAAAAAACCCATATCTGGACTTTCATTATAAAATGTGCTATAATATTTTCTACATTCTACATGCAAAACACTTAGGTAAAGATGTTAAGTGTTTCTTTTAAGATAAAGAACCTTAGCCAAAGATATTAGGTAGAAACCATAATGATATTTATATATTTGTCAAATGTAGTCACCGTCCATCTCATGTTCATGTGACTCTGAGCGGTTTTGCAAATGACACAAATTACATGATTGCTGTCATTTATGTGATTATGTCACCATGCACATAACCAATCTTCCACTTGCTCCTCCTGTGGACACCCAAGTGTCTACCTTTAAAACATTTGCAGTTAGCATAGGGGCTCACCATGTATTTTGTCTTTGATGAGCATAGTGGATTCAACATTTCATGTAACACATGCCACACAGAAAAATGTGGTGAATAATAAAGACTCTTGAAAACAGAAATAAAGGCTAAGTGAAATGTTTTAATTCTATTCTAAGATTGCAGTTCTAAAGTACTTTTTAGTAACATCATCAAATTTCAAAACAAATTTTTTATTACATCTGGAAGGAAAAGGTTATGTTATTATTTGTTTAAAAAGTTCCCCATTTTCCACTAATATTTAGAGATTGTTATTCACAACTTAAGTTATGTCTATCCTGTCATTTTGCTTCTGCTATATACATTTCACAGTTTATAAATCAGATTAAATTTATCCACAGCCTTTCATTAAACCTCTGCAGGTTTTTGAAGCTGTAGAGGGAGAGAAGAAACTGCTGTATTGGGTGACATTTCTTCTGCAGATACATGGTTGAATTACAAATTGTGGTTAATTGTGATTCTTGCATTAGATTGTTTATATATGGGAAACTATAAAAAGCTTATCAGCAGTAAATGTGTATTTGTTGAAGAGTTCTCTATAATTTTAGCACATGCTAAAACCTTGCTGCAATTTTTTAACCTGACCTTGGATTAATGTCCATGCTTCAGGTCTTTCACGATCAACTCTATTGGGCTTTACTATCACAATTCTCTAGTGAGGGGTACATATTTTAAGCAGGTGAAATGAGGCTAAATGGCCTAAATATTTGACCATCTTATTTTGTCATGTTAATTCTGTCCTTCCAAAGTTTCATTTATTTCTTTATTTTATGCCATAAGGTAATGGTAAAGGTTCCCCTCCCACTTATATGCTAGTCATTCCCAACTCTAGGGGGCAGTGCTCATCTCCGTTTCAAAGCTGAAGAGCCAGCGCTCTCCGAAGACATCTCTATGGTCTTGTGGCCGGCATGACTAAATGCCAAAGGCACATGGAACACTGTTACCTTCCTACCAAAGGTGGTCCCTATTTTTCTACTTGCATTGTTTACATGCTTTCAAAGTACTAGGTTGGCAGGAGCTCACCCTGTTACATGGCACTAGGGATTTGAACTGCTGAACTGCCGCCGACCTTTCAATCAACAAGCTCAGCGTCTTAGCCACCGCGTCCCTTATTTTATGCCATAGGATCATGTTAAACATCATGTTTCAAAAAAGCTTTGTGAAATAATCGGAGAAGTCATTGTCCACTTTTGCTTATGCCTATAAAAAGGTATTGTAAAGAAAATACCACCTTCACAATTTTTAAAATAAGAAAATGCTTCTAATCTATAAAAACATATGGAGGTGCCCAATGATAATTTTAAAAATGTTGACATTCTGATTATAGGACTTTTTTTTAATATTTCTGAATTTAAATCAATATCTGGTACATACTTCCTACAAGCATATCTAGGAAGAATTAAGGATTAGTCAACATTGTAATTCCTTGGGGAAAAAAGATATTTCTCTTCTAGAAACGTAATTATCAGAAGAATCACACTTGCCAATCCTTTGAAAATATGATCTTCCAGAATTTTCAACCCTTTTGTGTTATGATGTCACCTAATGAAATATAATATCTTTATATTAAATCCCATAAATCCTATTGAAACTTCTCCAAACTCAGAGAAAGAAACAAAACAGCTCAACTGGTGATACCTTGAAAAAATATATCACAAGTCCAAAATGTTGAGCTTGTCTGTATTTCTTTATATAGTTAAAATGCTGTCTAAACATGAGTCAGTTGCTTTCTTGGTTACAAGGCAGGGATATAAATATAGGGATGTAGTTAAAAGTGATATTTTTTCATGCTACTTCATATAGAAGAGTTGATTTGCTGAAGTTTTCTTTCTTGGCCCCTCAAAAATGCAAGAAAGCAACAAGAACTGATTGAAATGAGTTCATCTGGAATGCATAAATATAGTTAGTCTGCGACTTACAACAGTTTGTTAGTGACCATTTGAAGTTACAATGGCACTGAAAAAAGTAATAAATGACCATTTTTCATACTTATGATCATTGCAACATCTCCATGGTCATGTGATCAAAATTCAGACACTAGACAACTGACTCATATTTATGAAGGTTGCAGTATCCAGGAGTCATGTGATCATGTTTTGTGACCTGCTTACAACCAAGGTCAATAGGGAAACCACATCCACTTAATAATTGTGTTACTAACTAAATGGTGCAAAACTCACATCATGAATGTGTCGCTTAGCAACAGAAATTTTGGGCTCAATTGTAGTCCCCGTTGACTTTGCTTGTCAGAAGGTTGCAAAAGGTGATCATGTGATCCTGGGACACTGTGACTGCAACCAATATGAATCGATTGTCAAGTGTCTGAATTTTGATCACATGACCATGAAGATGCTGAGTGTGAGAAATGGCCGTAAGTCACTTTTTCCAGTGCTGTTGTAACTTTGAATGGTCACTAAATGGAATGTTGTAGATGGAAGCTACCTGTAGTTGATAATAGAAGCCTTCAACTCTCTTGTCCTACTGTCTGAAATTGACAAGCTCTTAATCAGCTACATGGTGAAATCTAGCAGATCTAGTGCTTTCTGCATTGAAAAAGCAGTCTTTGTGGCACTGGAAAAAGTAATTACATATAATTTCAGTCTAAGTACATGGGGAAGGCAGATTTTCACTAGAATTTTTGTTGTCGATGTAAATATGTCTTCCTTCTTTCTCCAATTGTTCTCCTTTTCTTGTGTTTTGTGTCCTCCTTTGTTTGTTAACCTTACTGATGCAATTAAAATTGGTACAAAATTAACATATATTTTTAATTTAAAAAAAACAAGAAAGGAAACAGGCAGGTAGGAGATAACATTTCTACCTCCTGGAGAAAAAAAATAAATTGCTAAAAGTAACAATTTTATAAGAACGCAACCCCAGCCCCCCCAGCATGTCCCCATTCTATCCTTCTAAATCTGATAAAATTGAAATGTTTTCAATAAATACTAATGTTATTTCTAAGTATATAATATAGTATTAATTATTATAGTATTAGGATGAAGATATTGCTCTATGTCAGGGGTATCAAACTCAAGGCCCACGGGCTGGATCCGGCCCATGGGGTGCTTAAATCTGGCTCACGAGATTGGCTTGGAAATAGCATAGGACTGGCTCGTGGTGCTTCTGGCAGCCAAAATGGGGTGCGGTGAGACTGCATGACGCTCCTTGCATCCTGTTTTGGCCAACAGGGTGCTGCAGGAAGCTGTCCAGGCCAAAAACAGGTTGCAGGGAGGCTACACGAGGCCCCCTCTGTGCTCTATTTTGGCTGGCAGGGTGCTGCAGGAGATGTCCATCCCATCTCCCCCTTCCCCACACGGCCAGGCCAGGAGAACCAAAGTGCTGATCTGGCCCTCAAGGAAATCCAATTTGACACCCCTGCTCTATGTGCATACTATCCAGAGGTGGGTTTCAGCAGGTTCTGACCAGTTCTGGAGAACCGGTAGAGGAAAATTTGAGTAGTTCAGAGAACCGGTAAATACCACCTCTGACTGGCCCCGCCCCCATCTATTCTCTGCCTCCTGAGTCCCAGCTGATCAGGAGGAAATGGGGATTTTGCAGTAACCTTTCCCTGGAGTGGAGAGGGAATGGAGATTTTACAGTATCCTTCCCCGGAGTGGGGTGGGAATGGAGATTTTACAGTATCTTTCCCCTACCACACCCAGCAAGTCATTCCCAACAAGCCATGCCATGCCCAACAAGCCACACCCACAGAACCGGTAGTCAAAATTTTTGAAACCCACCACTGATACTATCACTGCAAATGAGAAATCTATAATGAATAAATAATTGTAAATACTGTAAAAATGGAAGGTGCCTGCAAAAACAAATATCAAACCTATAACCAATTTTTAAAATGAACTTTACAGTAATATTTAACCCATGAGAACAATTAAAAACAGTTATGATTTTATGAGTTAAACCCTACAACTACACCAAGCTGAACTAGCTACCTGGGAGTTAAAACAGGTAAGAAACAATAGTGCCCTATTTTATCATTCCTCAACTACCCCACTTCCACAGATCTTATTTAGAGATACAAATTATCTATTATTCATGTATGCATTGTCAGAATGGAATGTATTAGACCTTAAAGAACTTCTTGATAGTACAGACATTTCCAACCAAAGGAAACCACTCTTCCTGGGGGCAGATTTTTTAAAAAGTCTTTAATTTGAATCATATATGCTCCTCTCCCTGAATAATCTAGGCATTTAATTCAGTGCCAAAAAAATGATTCCTCTAAAGATTCCCCTCAAAAGCCTCTCAGGAGAAACTGGAAAGCAGTAAACCTGAATTGAAAATAAAAATGAAAGTCTTAATAAAATAGCAGCAATTATTTTATGCAGAAGCGCCACCAAGAGGTCATTTCCTTTTGTTCCATTCTCTTTTTATACTATTGCTGCTCATTGAGATAGTTAAAAATTGGATCTCATCACTATATATTGGTACAAATTTCAGTAATGACATCAAATATTAGAAGTTGCAATACTGTAAATTTATTTCTGTATGTGTAAATATTAAGATCTGTTACATTCATTTAACACTAATTAAAGTGTACTTGTTAGAGGGTTGTTTCTGGTGATTGGCATATAAAAACATATCACAAAAAGTTTTGTAAGCAGATATAGTGAGAAACATCCTCCATGCAATGGTACAGAGTACATTTCTCTGCTGAGGATTACTAGAGGTTTTACTAAAGTTAATAAAGTTAGACAGGAATTCAAGAACAAAAGCACCATTTTTCCTGTACTTTTCCCAATTATTTCTATAGCATGTTGATTTGGAAATCTAAACTTACTCAGGTGGATTTAATTTGTGATTTTGTGTGTGCATGTATTGTATTGCTCTTCCTTTCTTCCAAAAACCTAACACTTTTAAACAAAACATTAGCCTTACTGTTAGGTAAAGTACATTTTAATTTTTTCTTTCATTTGCAAAACAGTCTTATAATGATTTTAAAAAAGAGGAAGGAAGGAAGGAAGGAAGGAAGGAAGGAAGGAAGGAAGGAAGGAAGGAAGGAAGGAAGGAAGGAAGGAAGGAAGGAAGGAAGGAAGGAAGGAAGGAAGGTATTGGAATGCTTGCATGTAATTGCATAGAGCACTGTTGGACTTCTGTCTCAATAAATATATTAATGTTTGTTGAAAGTATATGTCACAGTTTGCCCTATGGTATAGTAAAATATATATGATATTGAAATTAAATATTGTATCAGCTTTATAGTATGGAACATAAGATTGATTCTATAGCATCAACATTTATTAGTCACTTAGCTATGTTAGATACTCATTAGTTACATTAGATATTTTAACATATCTAAAGTTTTAGACATTATGTTCTTATAGACCTAAAAGAGATCAGATTATATTATAACTAGAATACATCATACAACTTTCTTCTCTATTCAGCCTCCTCAATCTTTTTTTTTTCATTTGTTTGTTTTGTAGTCATAAACATTATATGGTTTTATTAGTTTAACTCAATTTGGTATATGCAGTTTGATGCATTAAAATGATAAATACAGCAGAAAAATATTAATACTATTTGTATATATTACAGTCCTCATTATATTACAGTTAAAACAGTGCAAAAAAACCAACTGTAAAATTCATCCTCACAGTGTTCCTTCAGTCACATAATCACAATTTACATGCTCCAGCTAACAAGTAGCAGAATCAATGGAGAATCCAGCAGTAAAGTCACAAGTTGTAATCATGTGTTAGCTCACTTAATGACTGGAACATTTTTCTGAGTGGTCTCTGACAGGTAGTTTTCGGCTTACAACAATTCATTTAGTGACCATTCAAATTTACAACAGCACTGAAAAAAAGACTTATAATCATTTTTCATACTTATGACCTTTGCACTCTCTATAATCACAAAGTTCAGACCTGTTAAAGTTTGCAGCAATCCAACCAGCACACAAGAAACTAATTCAGCAGGATTCATTTATATAAGAAACTTCTTTATATACAATAATATAAAGCATGATGCATGTATACAATACCCATGCAGTAGAAATCAGAACCAGAACTCAGAATCCAGAAGCACAGAATCTATATAATCACCAGGCTCACAACAGATCCTGTTTCTTAGTCACCAAAAAGTTCCCATTGGCTGACTTGTTGTTATGGCTATCCCAGCTCATAATTTCTTACACACTGACAAGACCCATGGAAACCGACTCATATTTATGACAGTTTCAATAATCTGGGGTCATGTGATCACCTTTTGTGATCTTCTAATAAGCAAATCTGGAAGCCATATTATTAACTTAACAACTTCAGTGATTACTTAACTGTGGTAAGATAGGTTGTAAAATTGAGCAAAATGCATTTACCTGACTCACTTAGTAACAGAAATTCAATCAATTTTGGTCATAAGTCAAGGACTACCTGTATTTCAGACCAGCAAGATACTTAAATTATATAATAATATTCAAGGTCAGAAACATATTAACACTGCCTTTTGCATTCAATTTAATGTATTGCATTCAGCTATTCTGGAAGACAGTTACCTCCCAAAAAATGCTATCTTGTGACTGTGTCCATATGGCAAATATGGACACAGTCTATATATTGTATCTAATATATTGTATCTATTGACCATATTTTGTCGTGTTGATGTTTTTATAAGGTTATTAAAATCATTTTTACATTTCCTTATCTGGTAAAATATCAAAGTCATTCTGATACATTCTATATAAAGGTAAAGGTAAAGGTAAAGGTTCCCCTCACACATATGTGCTAGTCATTCCCAACTCTAGGGGCAGTACTCAACTCCATTTCAAAGCTGAAGACCTAACGCTGTTCGAAGACATCTCTGTGGTCATGTGGCCAGCATGACAAAATGCCAAAGGCGCATGGAACGCTGTTTCTTTCCCACCAAAGGTGGTCCCTATTTTTCTACTTGCATTTTTTATGCGCTTTTGAACTGCTAGGCTGGCAGAAGCTGGGATAAGTAACGGGAGCTCACTCTGTTACGCGGCACTAGGGATTCAAACCACTGAACTCCCAACCTTTCAACAAGCTCATTATCTTAGCCATTGAGCCACTGCATCCCTCTACGTATATACGTTCTATATACAAATTCTTATTTTGGAGCAAATAGACTGCAATTTCCTGGACATTGCCAAATTCTGCTGTTCCCAGCAAGATAGGATCCAAGTCGACTAACTCCTACATTCCTTAATATAACACAACTATAGCTAAACCTCAAATAAGTCTAAATAATACATAGATGGATTTTACTTTTTGTCCACTTGCCTTTATATCTCAGTTTTATGTTTCTTAGGACAAATAATATTTTGTTTCAGAGCTGTACAAATACTGTTTATGTTGGTAACAATAGTGGTAATAATCCTACAAACTATGACCTATCCTTTTAGCTTGCATTTCATATCCAGAATTCCTCTTCTGCTTTTAAAGAGTTTCTTGGTAGATAGAACTACCTGTTCTACACTGGTAGTCCTTATGACCAGAATTGAACCCAAAATTTCTGTTGCTAATTGAGACATTTGTCCAAAGAGTTTTGCCCCATTTTAGAACCACAGTTGCCACACTTATTAAGTAAATCACTGCAGTTCTTAAGTTAGTAACACAATTGTTAAGCCGTTTCCCTATTGACCTTGCTTGTCAGGTCACAAAATGTGATAACATCAGGAGTCGGTTCTAAAATTTTTTACTACCGGTTCTGTTGGCGTGGCCTATTTTGTGGGTGTGGCGTGATGGTCATGTGACAATTCTTTAGGATTTAGCAGAGGTACTGGTCTACCAGGCTTTAAACTGCTTGTAGAGCTGTACCGGTCTACTCATTTGTTTTTGGAGGCACTGGTCTACTCATTTGTTTTTGGAGGCACCAGTCTACCACCACACTGCCTTTTAACACTGATCAGCTGTAGGGCGGCCCTTTGAAGCCCCATGGCAAGAGTTTAAACAGTTTTTTTCCTTCTAGCCAATCAGCTGGGACTCAGGAGGCAGCATCAGATTGGAGGTGGGGCCAAATAAAAGGTAAGAATAATGCAGGGGCGGGAGGTGGGGGGCCAGGGGGACAGAACCGGTTCAGTGATGTCATATTGTCACTCGGCGGAACCAGGCGGAACCCACTACTGGATAACATGATTCCAGGGCACAGCAACCATCATAAATATAAGTCAGTTGTCAAGTGTCTGAATTTTGATCACATACCATGGGGACACTGCAATGGTCATCAATATGAATGGTCACTAAACAAACTGTTGTAAGTTGCAGACTGCAGCTGTTAAATTAATAATATGGCTGTTAAGTGAATCTGGCTTCCTCATTGGCTTTGCTTGTCAGAAGGTCCCAAAGGATAATCAAATGAATTTGGGACACTACAACTGTCATAATTGTGAATCAGTTACCAAGAATCCAAATTTTGAACACATAACCATGGGGATGTTGCAACAGTCATAACAGGATGAAAAGGGCCATAAGCCACTTTTTTCAGTGTCATTGTAACTTTGAACAGGCACTACACAAACTGTTGCAAGTGAAGGACTACCTGTACTCCATCTCTGACTGCAATAAAAATTGAATTGAATTGGATAGTGGCAGCAATGTAAAGAGTCAGCAGCTGGATCAGTTTGGGGATGAAGAAAGACATTAGCCCAGGGGGGTGAAATCCAGCAGGTTCTGACAAACCGGAGTGGAAATTTTGAGCAGTTCAGAGAACCGGTAGCGGAAATTTTGAGTAGTTCGGAGAACTGGCAAATACCATCTCTGGCTGGCCCCAAAGTGGGTGGGACTGGAGATTTTGCCAAATCCACCAAGCCACACCATGCCCACCAAGCCACACCCACAGAATCAGTAGTAAAAAAATTTGGATTTCACCACTGCATTAGCCAGAAGATAACCAGATGATATTTAAGTATTTAACTAAAATAGCTTACCTATTTCACTGATGCCCAGTTTGGACAAACTCTTAAAAGAAAGAAAAAACTTCTTACAGATTCCTAACTTTAGGTACTATCAATTTAGAAAACAATTCTCTCTTTAAAAAGGCAATCCTTAGACCGACTCCATTGCCAAATGTTGAGATTAGTGGAGAGGTTTTTTTTTCTTTCTTTAAACACATTGAACAATTTAAATATTTCCTGGGAAAGAGTTATTTGATGGTTTGTTCGTTTTTAGTTTTGCTCTAACCAGTTATTTTGTCTTGGACAGACAGATAAAAATTGCCTTGGACTCTTTTGATGTTTTTTTTCCTTGATGTAAACTTCTCAAGATATTAATCAAAATCATAAGATGTTGTATGAAAGCTGCCCCAGTGATATTAGCTCTTTTGCTCTTGATAAATTCATCTTTTCCTTGAACTTGTTATTAGTGGGATATTAATGTTTTTTAGTTATAGAAGCTTTGTAAAGAAAACTTGGTTTTTCGAAAAGCAAATTCATATCTTTCAAAAAGAATTCCTTATTATTCAGAGTAGTATTTAGTATGCTAAGAATATATTTAGCATGTCAAGCAGTAAGCAGATAAAGAAATGCAATATAAAAAAAGGTACAGCAAAATATAAATATTTTTGTCAGCTAGTCCTCAAGTAGTCTCTTCCTTTATATTGTCTCTTGCTCTAATAGACCTAAAGTACAGGCTATGGCCCTTTAATTGCTTTCATATTCTAACATATATTTAAAAAAGAACAATAAAGTAGGCATTCCACAGATTCAGGGCACAATGTTTAACAAACAGCAGTTTTGCATATGTATAATTCTCTACCTACAATATATACAGAAGTGGTGATTGCTGCAATGAACATTTCTAGTTTCAAACAACAGAACTAATGATTTTACATATCCAGAAATCTCTTCCTCTTTAATTATTCTGGTTTTCACAGAAAATGTAAACAAACACATTTGTTCTTTCTTCCTCATTATTTCATTCCAAAGCTTTTCATGTAACTGTTACCGGGTGATTTCCCAAAGATTCATTGAGACTTTTACCTTGTTCCCCAAATTACGCCAAGAGTTTTGTTATGAAGTGACAGATGACAGAAAATGTAAGGCAGCATTAAACCACAATTATTTGACTAGTAACTGATGTATCAGTTTATTTACGCTGATGTTCACCATATGAGTTTCTGCTGTATTAACGTTCTGCTGTATTGACATAACCTGTAGCTAGTTTGAGGAAGCTATAAATATTCAGGAAATGCCTTTCATTTTATTCATGTGCAATACCTTTAAGTTGATTAAAGTAACAAAATGATTTTAGCTAGGTTTCCCATATGTAAAGAATAGCTAATTGTTTGGCCTGAGGTGGAGAGGGAAGAATAAGCAAAAACTGGTTATGTAATTATAAAACTTCATACAGAAAACTCAAGATGGTTTTACTAGGGCATATTACAAAAACGGTATTGACAAGCTTCCTTAATATCGTTACAATTTTCGTAAATATTGCAATATTTAGAGATTTTATCTCTTTCTGTCAAACTCTAGATGGGAGTGCAGAAAAGGGACTGCAAAAGCTCTTTCCATATTGAGAAAAGCAGGAGAGTCACAGCAGAACCCTAAAAGTACACATGTATTTTGTATTTACTCCTGTAAAGGAGATATACCATATTTTTCAGTGTATAAGACACACTGGAGTATAAGACGCACCTTAGTTTTTTGGGAGGAAAATGGAGGGGGGATTATCCCTACCAGGTATTCATCTGGCTAGTCCCAGTACATTAGTTCGCTTGCCGGTTTTGAGGTTGGGCCTGGTTGGGGCTGTGCTTCTAAAGCACAGCTGATTGTCGAAGGGAGCAGCAATTAGAAAAGCAGGCAAAGCATGGAAGATCACTTCACTCGTTTTGGGGCTGAAAAACAGCTTCAAAATCACAGTTTATCCTAGGAGGGAGCTCCAGTGACTAAAGCAGACAAAGCGCAAAAGAGCTAAGAGAAGGCAGGCAGCTGTTCCGGGTAGCCACAGGGTTATATTCAAAGTATAAGATGCACCCAAATTTTCAGCCTCTTTTAGGAGGGAAAAAAGTGCATCTTATACTCTGAAAAATACGGTAATTAACCATCATTTCTTTTTCAAAGCTAACTGAGAAATAATGCTTTTAATGGTATTGTTTAAATGTTATTGCCTACCCATAAGGAATCAGACTGATCATGAGAGGAAAACAATATGAAACAGAAACAATATAACATGAGATTGGTATGTTATGGGTATTTCTAAAGTCACAATTAGATTGCCAGGCTCTAAAGATGGCGAAGAGTCAAAAGTCTACAAAACATAATTGAAACATAGATTAGATTACAAAACAGCAGAAGTAGATGTATGGGATGTTTGAAGTGACATTTTTATGATACATATTTTATTGGCCTTGTAATTTTGCCAATGATAGGTGGATAGGTGGATAAACATCCAAACATCTGGCTGATTGTGCACATTATGTATCAATAATAACCCTAATAATAAGTATTGTATGATCAGTACATACAAAAAATAGCAGGCAAAGCAGACAATAAGAACTGGCCAATGGCAAGAGCAGGAAAGTTGAAGAGACAAAGGAGCTAACTCTGACTGCATAAGAGTTAGGAGAACGTAGGAACAAATGCATACAAAGCCAGAATTGAGAAGACAGCAACAGAGAGCAAATGCCACCCCTGCAAAGAAGCTGAACAGTGGACCACCTGGTAAGCTGCTGCAAAACGATAGCATAGCATAGCTAGCTATTATAGATAGCCTAGTTAGCATAGACTGACTACAAATAATAGATCATGGAGTAGCAACAATGGCACATTGGAAGATCTGTAAGAAATACTATCTACTTGCAAGCAAGAACCGGTAGGATCATAAAAAAAAATTACTTTGGGACTTCAGAATTCAAACAGCTAGGCACCTGCCACATAATATCCCAGACTTAACAACTGTCAATAAGAAAGACAAAAAAAGTATGGGTAGTAGATATGACAGTACCTGGGAAAGCTGGGTAGAAGAGAGAGAACTGGAGAAGATAATAAAATACAAAGATGTGCAAATAGAAATAGAATGACTGTGGCCAAAGAAACCAAAGGTGATACCATAGTACAGGTAGACCTCGAGTTATGACCACAGTTGAATCCAACATTTATGTTGCTAAGGGAAATATTTGTTAAGTGAGTTTGCCCCATTTTTCTTGCCACAGTTGTTAAGTGAATTATTGCAGTTGTTAAGTTACTAACATGGTTGTTAAGTGAATCTGGTTTCTCCATTGGCTTTGCTTGTCAGAAGGTTGCAAAAGCTGATCACATGACCCCAGGTACTGCAACCATCATAAATGTGAGTCAGTTGCCAAGCATCTGAATTTTGATCAAATCACCATAGGAATGCTGCAATGATCATAAGTGTGAAAATGGTCATAAGTCACTTTTTTCAATGCCATTGTTAACTCTGAACAGTCACTAAATGAATTGTTGTAAGTCAAAGATTCCTGGCAGTGGTGGGTTCCTCCCGGTTCAACCCGGTTTTCCCGAGCCGATAGCGGTGACAATATGATGTTACTGAACCGGTTCTGCCCCCCACCCCAAAGCCAAAGAGCCAGCGCTGTCCAAAGACGTCTCCGTGGTTGGCATGACTAAATGTCAAAGGAGCACGGAACGCTGTTACTTCCCCACCAAAGGTGTTCCCTATTTTTCTACCTGCATTTTTTACGTGCTTTCAAATTGCTAGGTTGGGAGAAGCTGGGACAAGTAACAGGAGCTCACCCCATTATGCAGCACTAGATATTCGAACTGCTGAACTGCCAACTTTTCAATTGACAAGCTCAGCGTCTTAGCCACTGAGATATTACTTCCCAAATCTCAATAGCTTCACTGAAATTCAGATTTGCCAGTCAGTAAATATATTTATAACTAAACTGTTGATTTAGTTGTTAATATAGAAATTGTGGATTGCAGCATTTTTAATAACTTTTTCCCTACCTTGTTTACCAAAAAACACTAACAAGCAGGTTAGCTGTTTATTAAATATCCACAGTATGATTGTGATTTTATAAGAAACAAAGTACACATTACATGGGACATAGCTCATTATCCCAATTTTCTTTCCTCAATGGTAATTATATGGGTTTCTGATCTGGATCCAGGCCATTTTTTTTTTTTTTTGCAGGAACAGGTGGTTTGTATCTGTAATTTCTAAAACAATTGCTTTATTTTTGACTTACCTGTTTTTCCACACAAATTCTCTCAAAAGAAGGGTTTCATTGGTATCAATTTGAACAGAGATAGTGTGATACTGGGAGAAGATGTATTAATGGGATGGAAAAATTCCCCTTCTTGCTATCATAGTACTGATATGCAAACAATTAAACATATTGTGCAAGATTGCTCACTTTGTGGGTTCTCTGGTTCCCTAGATAGAAAATCTGTATGAAGCAACTCCAGAGGTGATTGCCTGGATAACGGAATTGGACATCCAGTTATGAGACCACTGCAGTGGTGGGTTTTACTTACCTTTGCTACCAGTTTGCTCGCACAGAGGGTATTTGATGACTTCCGGGCGGGTGGAGCCTCCCGCCATGGCTACTACCGGTTCTCCCGAACTGGTGCAAACCGGAAGCAACCCACCACTGGACCACTGCCATACCCTCACAGAAATTTTGTATATATTTATGTGGACTGTGTGCATATGTTCAGCTTTCTTCTATCATGTTCTCATCATATGAAGGCTATTGCTTAACGCATTGTGAGCCTCCCTGAGTCTCTGGAGAAGGGTGGCATATAAAATCGAACCAATCATCATCATCATCATCATCATCATCATCATCATCATCATCATCATTATCATCTAAATAATTGGTGTTAATGAAGGAAGGCATTTTTTTTAAAAAAAAGATCTTCAGTTTGGAAAGGGAAATTTGGAGAATAATGTGTGTAAGGGAAAGCTTCTCGCACTTCATCAATAAAAATATACAATAAGATGAAATCATTTAATAAATTGAAGCTACATTTTTGCTATGTGTTAATTACTTTAAGGCAACCATATCTAGTCTAGTCTACAAACATTTGAACGACACTAAAGAGATTAAACTTTCCCTATCATTTTTATGTCATTTAGTACTCATCTAGATTTTCATCTTTAATTCATGAGCCCTAATTAATTAATCATATAAGGATACCTAGGTGATTTTATAAGACTATCTCTTGATGGATTAAAACACTTTAGGCTATGGTGATTCTGAGTACCAAACATAAATTTGCACTGTTAATTACTTCTGCTGTCTTAAGGGGCTAAAGATAATAATACTGAATCCACCTTAAGGGTTTTTTTTATGATTTAACGAGATGTGTCACCTTCAAGAATTAAGCTATGGACTTGGGCAGAATAATAATAAGCTCAGTTTAAACATGATCAGATGGTGAAGCTTTTCTTCCTCCTACCTGTGTTTTAAAAATCCCAGATAAATAAAATTTAAAATCATAGACCACTATAATGACCCCCCCCCCCCAAAAAAAGCTGTTAAAATAAGCTATTCACATCCTTTTAAATATTGCTTTGGTTTTAAAACAGTATTTGAAGTACTATTAAAACTTTCATTGAAAGTGACATGTGGAACTTGATTTTAATACTTTAAAGAAAACTATTCCAATGAACGTTTATTTTTATTTAAGAAACCAAATCAGATAGCCATATCTGATTGTTTGACTATATATCCTTTTGTTGCGGTTGATGTTTCTTAATTGAAAAATTTGGGGGGGGAGGGGAAGGAAATGCCATGGTTTTTGCTGCTTCCACCTTTTTGTGCTGACTTTTTAATCCGATGGCCATAAATTGCCACTGGAAAAGGACTCAACAAAGTCAGTGACTCCTCTTGCCAAACTAGGCAGACAATCAGGAGGGGTCATGCCAGAGTTTTTAGCCTTTCTATGCCTCATTTGTTCACATTTTCATTCAGTTAATTTGGGCTGAGTGCAATCTGAGAGTGTCTCTGTTTAAAGTGACTTCGTGGGGTTGCCACAGATCACTGGAGCAATAAATTATTGGTTCTTCAGAAGCAGAAAGAGCCGGGGATATTTTAGGAGGGGAAGCGAGAAAAGAAACAGGTGAAACAGTAAAAGGCATTTGAACTGAATATAAGGATCTTATTCTTGGATACAGGAATTACCATTTTGATTTTTGTTTTCTGATCAAACTGCATCATGGACGACCTGGCCGTTTCCAAAGATGAAAGTTCTACTAGGATGCTTCTCCCCATGGATTCATACGGCTTTACTTAAAAATAGGTGAATGAACACACATTTTATTAAATTCCATATTGCGTAATATTTTCAATGTAAACAAATGCACAGATATTAAGTAACAGGAAGGCTAACAGTCCAAATTCCCAATTGGGCAATGTTTCTATCGGAGGCTAAAGAAAAAAAAATATTGTCGATTTTATGTTTTCTATTACACCTCTTTCTTTCACCATCTTCATAGAAAGGGAGGGGCAGACAAACCATCAAGTGTTTTATCAAATATAAGGCTGTTTTAGATAAAAGCAAGAAATTCCTTTCTTGACACTAAGAGGTTAAATTAATACCAGGGCAGGCAGAAAGGCTCTTGAGGACTGAGTGAAGTGTAGTGTGTTAAGTACAAGGGAAAATACAGCCAAGGGTCATAAATATCTCATTAGTTTCATTCCCAATTAAGCGTGAAAAAGGAGCTGGTTATTGGAATGAACACATGCAGCAAAGGGAGATTGGAGTGGGATGAGTCAGGGTGAACAGTGAAAGCAGAAAGGATTGGCATGGGAAGAAGTCACTTGGCGAAGACTTTTCTTCCATTCAACTCCCTTCCTCTTGTCCATATTTCTTCTTGTCATCCACTTTGGTTCTTTTTACACTTTTCTTATACAATGGCAATCCCAGAACCCATTCATGTTTTCTTGTTTGAAGAAAAAAAAAAAGATCTTATTTTCCATTCTTCATACAAAAGCTAAGAAGGCTGGCACTTGAATTTTACTTCAGCTCCCAGTGAGAGTACAGCACCTTATATTGTGCTGAAGGACAGCAGACTAACCTAAGGGATGCAGAGCAGAATATGTCTGTACATCATTCTGATCTACTGTATGTAAAAAAGATGCTATAGAGCACTTCTCACCAGAACAACTAGACACAAGGACAGTTTTTCCCTGAATGCGATCACTCTGCTTAACAACTAATTCTCACAACACGGTCGAATAATTTACTAAGACTGCATTACTATTATTCTTCTCTTCCTTACTACTATCTACCTCTTCCCACTTATTACTATAACCATGTTGCTTGTATCTTTCAATATTTATTGTTTTTATTTGTTTCCTAGTATGATTTGATAGCTTTTAGTAAGCTTGACTATCACTAAGTATTGTATCTTTTTATTCTCAAATGTATTTTATTCTCCTTATGTACAGTGAGAGCATATACATCAAAGACAAATTCTTTGTGTGTCCAATCACATTTGGCCAATATTCTATTCTGTTCTGTTCTGTTCTGTTCTGTTCTGTTCTGTTCTGTTCTGTTCTGTTCTGTTCTATTCTATTCTATTCTATTCTATTCTATTCTATTCTATTCTATTCTATTCTATTCAGGGAACCAGCTACTTGGAACAGGAAACCGTCCTTTGCTTTCCTTGCCACTTCCTGCTATCACTTGCCAATCATTTATGAACATCATTTCATCTACATTGTTCTGAAGACACTTCTCAAAATTACATATATAGTTAAATTATACTTAGGTGTGATGAACTGGATGTTACAGATGGTGAATCAGGAGACAGGCAGATGTGAGTGGCAAATTTAGGAAGAGTCCCAATCAGTTGCCTGAAGCAATTACATTAGTATGCTCAAAAAGAGGTGGAAATTATAATTCAAAACAAATGGAGTGTATCAGGTTATCTATTTCTCTTGCAGTAGTTCACATGCTGGTTAATGTCTTATATTGGATGAAAATAATACTTATCACAATGTATATGGCTCATCCAGTGGTGAAATGCACTTACCTTCACTACTGGTTTGCAAATGTGAGCGTGCACGCACCTCCTCCACACATTTACAGAGCCTCCTGGAAATGCACAGAGGCTCAAAAATGGATGTAATTACATCCCGGTGGGTGGGTGGGTGGAGCCCCTAACCATCGGTGCTGCCGGTTTGCATGACCCAGATTGATCTGGCCAGATTTCACCACTGGGCCCATTGCTGTCAAATGGTACGATGATTTGTGTAGAAGACAAATATTGTAACAGAACACTTTCAAGTACTATTTGTAATTACACTACTTGCATTGTCTGTTATTCTGCAGAGTATTTCTTATCTCTCATTTTCATTTTGCTTCTGCAGAATCATATGATAATGGCCTATTTCATGCAGTTGTGAAATAAAATAGGTTTCAAATGAAAATGCCTAATTTAGACCTTAATACAGTGGTGAAATCCAAATTTTTTTACTACTGGTTCTGTGGGCGTGGCTTGGTGGGCATGGTGTGGCTTGGTGGGCATGGCAGAGGAAGGATATTGCAAAATCTCTATTCCCCTTCTTCTGTGGGGCCAGCCAGAGGTGGTATTTGCTGGTTCTCTGAACTGCTCAAAATTTCTGCTACTGGTTCTCCAGAACCTGTCTGAACCTGCTGGATTTCACCCCATCTTAATGACCTAATAAATACTATTTTAAGAGTATTATTTTTCTGTAATTGCTTTTTTTTGAGTTCTTAGAACCTGATGCTGGTACAATCAGTAATGGTATCTAGCCAACTTGCATCTGCTATTTTTTTTCTTTATTCTATTCTATTTTTCCAAATATCAGGGTCTTATCTAATGACTCTTGCCTTAGCACTATGTATCCAAAATATCTAAACCTTACTTCACTATTAACGCTTCCAGTGAATAGTATTGTTCAACTTCATCTGAATTAAATGATCTGGAATGGCTTTGCACAACAATATTTTTTTAAATCAAAAATTTTACAGTGGGTTAAATACAATGCCCTTATTCTTATTTCTAAAGATTAAGCAATATTACTAACCTATTCTGAAAAAAAAAAACTGGTCTTCCTTTGCAAATAGCCTTGCATATTTTCCCAGGAGGTGCATACATATCAGTATTGCTTCTAAATTTATAATCCTGAAACACCAATCTACTGAAGAGAGGCTGAAATACAATATGTTTTTTTTTTAAAGTAAAACTAGAGCTTCACGCAACATGTTGGGCTGGCCTATTCTAAAAATCATTTCATGGAGTGAAGATGGGGAAATTGTTTTATGCTGGAAACTGAAAAGCAGATTGTCAAATTCTTTTGTGGGGGAGTTGTAATTTGATACCAAATCTCCTTCATATTCCTTAAAGGGGGAAAAAACATGTGAAAGGCCATGCCCCCAGCTTAACTCTAGCTTGGTCTATCTCTAGACAAAGAGATTTTTAACTTCCTATATTACAGGACTATCATGTATGGAGAAAATGTTGGAGAAAGATAACTGGGCTAAGTAAGTTGCATGTGCATCAGAATATGAGCAGTATATTGTTCTCAGCAAAATATTTGGACTAAGTATGGTAATATTCCAAAAGCAGCTAAAATGTACAAGATACCCTTCAATACTGAATTCCTGCAATACATTAAGTAGAACTGTTTTGGAAGATTTTTCATACATGATAATTGGTTCAAAATGCAGATAATTACATAGACTTTTGCAGAGCACAGGGATCCAATATTATATATTATATATATCATCTTCCCATTTTTTCTTATTTCTAAGTTTTTATTCAAATGCCTTGTTTTGACCTATAAATTTACAAACTAGCATTCATTTACATATAAAACAGTTGAACAATCACTGTAAACTCACTATTCTCATTACTGTTGGGCCCTTTTGTTTTTGGGGGTTCCCTCCCCCTTCCTGGAGATTGGGAGGGCTACGCACCGCATTCCCAGGCTCTGTTTTCAGTCATGACAACCTCCTGTAGCTCTACGCCAGTGAAAATAGTGCCCAGGCTCTGTTTTCACTGGAATAGGGCTGCAGGAGGCCTCGATGAGTGACGTCAAACTGCTAAGTCCACCCTAGCCATGCCTACACCGGCTCCTCACGGTCAAACACAACCCTGATGTGGCCCTCAATGAAATCGAGTTTGACACCCCTGTGATATAGTATATAGTAATTCCAAAATAATGAAGAAAATATAGTGATGAAATTGAATATGAACTAAAGAAAACTTCAATATCTATGCAATTGCCATAGAGACATGTGCATTATTTAATGAAGGCAAAGGCTAAAATACCAAGTATATTTCAGTTTTGAATTGGGCCAAAAGATATTCTTCTTCAACTTCTTTATAGAGTAGTCATCTTGCCCTGCTTCTCTCTTCCTAGCTAATGTACAAATGCTTTAGAAATTTGGAGTTTACCTTATTAAATGAAGTCGTATATAATAGCAGATTTTAGAACTTGAACTACATGTTTACATCAAAAGTGCCCATGCAGTTTTTCACACCTTCAACATCTGCACATACACAGGACTGGAAAAGGGTTTAAATTTAAGGGAAAACAAATTATGGTCCAAAATGTATGACATCCCCTAAACTCAGATGATGTTACCTTGTCTGGTAAACAAAACATTCAGAAACCAACCCACAAGCTCAGAGAACAAACCTCCACCCTCATCATTTGATATATTCTTATTTACCCATTTTCAATTAAAACTTGCCATATAAAATCCACAGTAATAGACTTTGATGAAAATACGGCTGCCTCTTTTAACCAACCATGGTCCTATGGGTATAGACGTTGTTGATTTGATTAGCTACTGTATATCTCAATTCAAATTCCTTATTCTGTAACATTACTCAGTTACCTTTCTGTATTTATCTTTAGTAGGAAGAAGAAAATATGACTTTTCTCCTCCTTTTCAATGGAAATATTAGAATAGCATCGTGGCTCCCATCTTGTTAAGGAAATAGTATATGAGAGATATAGTCAATTCAAGCTATTCAGCTGCCTGAAGTTGAACAATCACCGTGAACCCACCTACTCTCATTGCAGTTTGAGTTTTTTTGGGTTCCATCTCCGTCTCTGGCAGCAAAGCTCAACGTCAATACATAAAATAATTAGTACAATACAAATCTATTTTTTAAAGTCTGCCTCACTGTCTAAGAATAGAGCTGGTACAGTATATAGTAATTCCAAAATAATTAAGAAAATATAGACTGTAATGAAATTGCATTTGAACTAAAGAAAACATCAGCATCAATGCAATTGCCATAGAGAAGTGTGCATTATTTAATGAAGTTTAAAATCCCAAGCATATTTCAATTTCAAATTGTGCTAAAATATATTCTCCTTCCATTTCCTTAGAGTAGTCATCTTGTCCTGCTTCTAACTTCCTAGCTAATGTTAAAATCTTTAGAATTTATTCTGGCAGAAATTTGGGGCTTACCTTATCTTTGTAAAGTGACCTTTGTATGGGCCCGGGAGAACAATCCATGTTTTATTTCTGTTATATTTTTCTCCGATATTCTGCTGTGTCCTTAACTACATCCCTGTTTGCATTTGGAAAAGAGGTTTCCTCAAGTTCTCATGGAACACGTTGAAGAGACACTGCAAATGTTTGGATTGATGCGAAATCAGCATCGGACAGAATATTCACAAGCATCCTTTAACTGTAACTCATATAAGTAGCCCCACCCATGATAATTCACTTGGTGGTTTTTTTTTTCCTGCTCTACAGAAATCAGTTTTGAAAGCAATCATTTCAACTAGATAAAGTGGGTTCAAAAACAAAGAAGAAATTTTCAACAACATATTAATCCAATTGTGTAAAGGTGAAAAATGTGTAACTTTTCACCTAAATGTGTAACAATTCATCTAAACAACAAACTAATCCCTAGGAATGACAAACATCAGAATTTCAAGATCTGTGAAGAATATCTAACAGTGGAAAGATGGCTTACAAATGAAACTGCTTATTCCTAAAGGATGTTTGGTGGATTTTTTTTTTTTTGCAAGAAACTAATTTTATCCCGTATGAAAAATGATAAAAAAAAAATCTTTTGGGAGCGCTTAAAAGAGTGTGGATCAGATTTCAATAAGTGGAGATTCAAAAATGGCCAGAGGGATAGAAATATAAAGCCTCAAGTTTCATAGCTACACAAGAAATGTTGGACACTGAATATTATGAAACAGTTGTGGTTAATAATGGAGACAGTGAAATAGCTTGGATACATGCTTGTGGTCTGACTAGAAATAATGTATATATTTTATATAATATTTTGGCAAACATTTTCAATTTACAGGTAAACCTTGTAACTGTACTTGGTTTTTAATGTAGTATTGGGTACAATAAAGGATCATAACAAAATTTAAAAACAGAAAACCCTTTCTAAGAGTTGGACTGTTGTCATGCAAGCATGTGAGAATTTAATGTTGTTGATACATGGATACAATTAAATTTAGCCAAACTGAACTAAGTTTAACTAAACTATAAACTAAATCCCTATATGGCATATGTTCACTTTTGGGCTAGTGGTAATTTCTAAATCCTTGATTAATCTACCTGAAGGTGTTACATGACAGAATTGTGGTTCAACAATAATGCCATTGACTTTTAGACAAGATCATTTAGGTTACAGGGACGTGATACTTTGATGTATTATTGATAAATTGCTTTTAGTTTATCAGCCATAACCACCCCCCACATATTGATGTGTATTTTTCTTTCGAAACAGATAATTGGCACTTATAAAAACTGTCTCTCAAGTGTGTAAAAGCATACTTTGGAATCAGATCATTCCTTTAAAATTGGAGCTAGGACAACTGTATGCTTTGGATATGGAATTTTCACTAAAGTTTCTTAACCAGAAAATGTTGGTTTCTTCTTTGAAATAATATGAGCTATAATACTACATGGGAACTGTTACATAATTAATTCCCAGTTTTATTCAGCTTTATATTCTGTTAATGCAAATGAAATATCATTTGAGCAGACTGATGGCCTTTTAAATTGAATTAATCTTCCTAAAAAAATTTCATCAACATTTAAAAGAGTTAACATATTATTGGAATATAATTTATCAAAAAACCTGCATGGTAATATATAGTTAAATCATTAGTTTGGTTATGGTATCTTTTTTTTTGTATCTATTTTGTCTATATGCTTTAGTAGTCTCTTAAATGTAGTAGTATTTAAGATTGTCATAGAAGCAAAACTAAAATTTCCTTATACATCTCTCTTTAACACAAATACACACACACAGAGTGGATTACATAAAAGAAATTTTGAACTGGAGATCTTATATTACAAAACCAAGTTCTCGGGTTTAAAAAAATGCTAAATATGTCAATTATAATCTTAAAAATGGGTTAACCCAACAAAATATTATGCTTCTCCACTCCAGTGAATGTCTTCAAGAAGATTGGCTGTTGTCCTTTCCTATGTTTGCCAACCTGCAATCAGATGGAAGGTACAGTAATCCATACCCTTTGGTCACGGCCTCTGCTAGTTCTTATTGCTGAGACACTGTTTATATGTTAAAGACACATATGTGCTATTAAATTACATCCCACAAAAGTGCAGTTTGTCTATTATGAAGAACTTTGAGTTTATTGCGCTTGGATTATAACAAGAAAAGATGACTTTGTTTTCCTGGAATGCTGTGTACCAGGCTTTTAAGCCTGACTTAACCATTTTTTTTTTTGAACTATATGCCTTTGAGCTGAATTTATATTGGCAGGAAGAAAGTAGAGGACACTACATTAATTTCTTTGCAATTGTTTTTCTATCTATATTTGCGTATTCAATATGTTTATTACATATTGAATTTAAATTCTGCATCATTCTTTTTCTTAGGGGCATTTACTGCATTACTATTAATCTTTCCATCGTTCCTATCACCCATCTCTTCCCACTTACGACCACCGTATGACTGTATCTTGTTGCTGCATCCTTAAAATTTATATTGATTGTTTCCTAGTATGATTCGATTGCTTATTTGTACCCTGGGACTATCATTTAAGTGTTGTTATGATTCTTATGATTTTTGAAGAATGTATCTTCTCTTTTTTATGTACACTGAGAGCCTATGCACCAAAGACAAATTCCTTGTGTGTCCAATCACACTTGGCCAATAAAAGAATTCTAATTCTAATTCTATTTTTTTAAAAAGATAAAAGAAACCCGTGATATTAAGAAAAAAAGCAGGCGAGATGCGACCCTCTCCCGCTGGACTTCTTCTACACAAGTGGCATTTGGAACCAAGCCCAGAAGTAACCAAGTCTTCAAAATACCTCTTTACGGATTTGTCCCCCATGAATGCATGTAATTCATTTGCATCCACTTCTATAGTAATCCAAATTAGAGGCTATTCACTTCTATATTCCTCGGGATAAATGATCTGCTCTCTAAATCAGGGCTTCCTTTCTCTACTTCGGCATTTCCATCGGCTTTCGCGGTCCTTCTCCCAGCCAGGCTCGCTTTTTCTACGCTTCAGTTCTGTTCCTTTCTAAAGCTTAAGAATCCCAATTCTTTCAAACTTGCTAAAGGAAAGTATTGGGCCTTCTGATCATTTTGGTCGACGTTTTGCCGATTTGTATTATATATCCCGTCTTTTAAAAGCAGCAAACCCAACCCACCCCGCACAGCACAGCAACCGGCAGGCGCGCTCCAGATGCCGCTGTCCCGCTTCGCTTCCTCGTTTCCGAGGGAGGCAGATTCGGCTGGTTGGGACCGATCTGAGAGAGGAGGGGGCGGGGGAAGGGACGGAGAGATAGGCAGGGGGGGAAGAAGGAGGGAGGGAGACAGAGGGAGGGAAGGAGGAGTAGGGAGAGAAAGAGAGAGCGCGGGAGGGAAAGCGGGAGGGAGAGAGAGAAAGAAAGAGGGAAGGAAGGAGAGACGGAGATAGAGAGAGAAAGAGGGAAGGAGGAGGAGAGAAAGAGGGAGGGAAGGAAAGAGAGAAGAGAGAAAGAAGAGGGGAGGAAAAGAGAAGGAAAAAGGGAAGGAGAGAGAGTGGGAGAGAGAGAGAGAGGTAGGGAGGGGAGAGAAAGAGGGAGGGAAGGAGAGAGAGGAGAAGAGAGAAAGGGGAGGGAAAGAGGGAAGGAAAAAGGCAAGGACAGAGAGTGGGAGAGAGAGAGGGAGGGAGGGGAGAGAAAGAGGGACAGAAGGAGAGAGAGGAGAAGAGAGAAAGAAGAGGGAAGGGAAAGACAGAAGGAAAAAGGGAAGGAGAGAGAGTGTGGGGGAGAGAGAGAGGGAGGGAAGGAGAGAGTGAAAGATAGGGGTGGAAGGAGAGGAAGAGAGAAAGGAGGGGAGAGAGGGAAGAAGGGAAGGAGGGGTGGGGAGAGAAAGAGAGGGAGTGGGAGAGAAAGGGAAAGAGAGGGATGGAAGGCGGGAAGGAAAGAGGGAGAGGAAGAGAGAAAGTAGGGGGAGAGAGGGAAGAAAAGAAGGAGAGAGAAAGGGAGGATCAAAGAGGGAGGGAGTCGCAGAGAGAGAGAGAAAGAGAGAGAGAAATTGCGCGCTTGTTCGCCTCTCTGACTTCAAGCCCGAGCTTTTCTCTTCCCGAGCGGCGCCGGGGTCCCCAGCCCAACCGTAGGGAAAGGAGCAACATTTTGGTTTCTCCGCGGCGGCGCTTTCCTTTTTTGGGGGGCAGCCAGGCAAGAAGTTTTGAGAGGAGCCGGCCGGGAGATGGAGAACCAACCCCCGGAGGACCAGCCCTCTCTCACAGCCGCGGCGTTAAACTTCGAACAACGCCGTCCGGGCTCCTTTCTGGGAAGCGCGCTGAAGCCCGCGCACGCCGGGAGTCTCCTCTCGGGCAGCGGCTCCTCCCCCGCGCCCCCAGCCCGCCCCCACCCACTCAAAAGCGAAGCCTCTACGGCCCTGGCGAAAGCGACGACCAATCCATGCCGGCTTTTTGTCCGGCGGCTCCGCCTCCTCGCCCTCCCAATCCCCTTCCCCATTTGCATAAAAAATGCCCGCAGGAGCTTGAACGTCGAGAGTGGCGGGCTCTGCGTCTCCGTCGGTGCGCGAGAAGCCGGAGCGCTTCGGGGGGAAGCTGCGCGTGGCCGGCGGGAGGGTGAAGCTCGCGCTCCCCGACGCCCTTTCCCCGGCGGCTTCTGCCTTCCCAAAGGGTGGGGTGGGGAGGGTGGAGAGAAACCTTCCGCTCAGCGCGCCCCCTCGGCAAAGATGCGCCCTGGGCAACTTCTCCCGCGCCTGCTCGTCCTCTCGGCGGCTTGCCTCGGCCTGGTCGGCGGGCTCTTCCTCTTCGGGGAGCCCGAGTTCTCCTACAAGCGGTCCAACTGCAAGCCCATCCCGGCCTCCCTCTTGCTGTGCCGCGGGATCGAGTACCCCGACATGAGGCTGCCCAACCTGCTGGGCCACGAGACCATGCAGGAGGTGCTGGAGCAGGCGGGCGCCTGGATCCCGCTGGTGCAGAAGCAGTGCCACCCGGACACGCGCAAATTCCTCTGCTCCCTCTTCGCGCCCGTCTGCATCGTCGACCTGGACGAAACCATCGAGCCCTGCCATTCGCTCTGTGAGCAGGTGAAGAACAGCTGCGCCCCGGTTATGTCCGCCTTCGGCTTCCCTTGGCCGGACATGCTGGACTGCAGCCGATTTCCCCAGGACAACGACCTGTGCATCCCGCTGGCCAGCAGCGACCACGTCCTCCCGACTCCCAGAGAAGGTAAGAGGGCGCTGAGGGCGCTTAGACGGCCGATCCTCTGCAATGGGGACCGTCGTGCCTGCGTCTCTTGGAAGCAAATCCGAAATTTTATTTATTTATTTATTTATTAAATTTTTATACCGCCCTTCTCCCAAAGGACTCAGGGCGGTGTACAGCCACAATAAGACAACATATAATACAAAATTTAAAAACAGTTTAAAAACGTATTAAACAATTTGGCCCCAAATTAAAAATTCAAAGATTAAAACACCCATTACAACTCCTTATTAAGCCAGCCCAGCTTGTTGGAATAGTAAGGTCTTAAGGGCATGGCGGAAGGTACGTAGGTCGGGAATCCTAGGTATCCCTGGGGGCAGTTTGTTCCAGAGGGCGGGTGCCCCCACAGAGAAGGCTCTCCCCCTGGGGGTCGCCGGTCAACATTGTTTGACCAAAGGCACCCTGAGGAGTCTCTCTCTGTGGGAGTGAGTTGGTCATGGGAGGCCATCGGTGGCAGAAGGCGATCTCGTAAGTATCCGGGTCCTAAGCCATGGAGTGCTTTGAAGATGGTGACCAACGCCTTGAATCGCACCCGGAAGACCACCAGGAGCCAGTGCAGCTCGCGCAAGAGAGGTGTTACGTGGGTGCACCATGTCGTTCCCATAATCACCCGAGCGGCATCCGATCATCTGAGCTCCTGTTCAGGAAGACAAATATTTCCAGCTTTAGACTTTACTGTTTATCACAAAATCTTCAGAGCGCCAAAGTAGAATGAATGCACAGGATGGATTCCTCTGCAATTGGTTATTTTTTTTTTTATGTCGAATTAGAAGCTGCTGTACATTAAGTGGCTTTTGAAGTAAATGGTGATTTGGGGGCATATTTTGAGGCAATTATTTGAGGCGCTTTGACTGGGGCAGAAATCGTTCCATGATATCCTTCCAGTACATGAATAGGGTTTGCGGTCTTAGGCTGCCACCCGAAGCATCTCGGTGGAATGTACAGGGAGAATAAATTCGCTGAGAATAGCTGTTTGTAATGTCTTTTAAAAGGATAAAGTATCAGCTTTCTCTATATTACCGTTTCTTTTATATCACAGATATAAATTTGTGGGAAATAAACTTTATAGCATGTAATGTAATTTTCCTTCTAAGAACTGTAGAACATCGCATCTCAAATTTTCACACAGCAAAAAAAAAAAAAAAAAGTACCACCGGACCAAAAGATAATTTGCAAGGCACCCTTTAATGATAGAATCCAATCCATTTTAGATTTTGCTTTCCTAGATTTGGAAAATTCAGTGCATCTCTTTATACGAAATGAAGCTAGGCTGGATTCTGTAAGAACTTATATAGTTTTAGATATGGGTGTTTAAAATTATCCGCATTGGATCCTATCCTCAACTTGTTCTTAAGCAAGTTTATTCAAATTTTGATCCCTAGCATTGCAACTGTAGACCTTATTTAGGGACAGGTTATAATTCTGTAATCCTGAATAAACATTATTAAGAACAAGTTTAGGATAGGACAGGATTAGGATCCCGATAAGAGCTTATTTAACCTAAGTATGTATTGTATGGGATGATACCTTTAAACCACTTTATTACTCAGATCTGGGATTAAGTCCAAGTGAACGGGTATAGCTCCCTTTTAAATTTCTACTTCAAAAGTTGCATTATGACTTGGAATACTGCTTATACTTTTAACCATTTGAGCTTATTGGATATTGTAATTATGGAACTGTTGTCCTGTAGGTGTTTTCCTAGGAAAACGATAACATTAATCAGTACAGTAAGTCATTTCCATGTCAACTGGCCAATTAGGTTTTCTGCAGGTATTGATTGAATAAAAGGTAACAGGAAATGCTGAACCTGATAAAACATTGATAACAGAAGCAATGCATTCATATTACTGATTTTTCATTTTTAAAAGTTGGAGCTTTCAGCTAGTATCAGTTTAGTGTTGGAAAATGTGGCTTTAATTAACTTGGGGTTGGGGAAGATGACATTCTCTCGTTGTTTTTAAATAATGGATTTGGAGAAGAATAATTTCCAGTGGTGAAATGTTAAATTTGTTACTACCGGTTCGGTGGGTGTGGCTTGGTGGTGGTGGGATAATGTGACTGGGTGGGCGTGGACAACTTTTTTTTTTTAACTTTTAAAAGCATTTTTTCTACAAGCTCTTCGGCCAAAGATGTTGCAGAAAAAAAATGCTTTTAAAAGGCTATGACGATCAGTCAACTCAACTGGGATCGTCAGAGGCTTTTAAAAGTATTTTTTTTTCTACAACCTCTTCGGCTGAAGAGTTTGTAGAAAAAATGCTTTAAAAGTAAAAAAAACCAGCCTCTGATGATCGTGCGGCTCAACTGGGCATGTGGGGGGCAGGGATTTTTGCTATCAGTTCTCTGAACCACCCGCCGCAATCACTACTGGATCAGGAGATCCAGTCCGAACTGAGAGCATTTCACCCCTGATAATTTCCTAAAACAAACTCATCAGTAAATGCATTTTATGCACTTTTTCATTGCTCTATGTTCTTTCCTGAAGATGGCTGGGTCTCCCCATGTCCTTCCACCAGGGCATTAATTCCTTCTCTCTGGAGCAGGGGTCTTCAACCTTGGCAACTTTAAGACTTCTGGACTGCAATCCCCAAAAGTCCTCAGCTTTGCTGGCTGAGGAATTCTGGGAATTGAAGTCCACAAGTCTTAAAGTTACCAATTTTGGAGATCCCTGCTTTAGAGGAACTGCTGTGTAACAGTATTAGGGAGAGACTTCAATCCCACTCAGAATCCATATCCATGGTTCAATAATCCACTCGGAGTTCTCATTGAACTTGTTATAGTATCTATTTAGTATAGCTACCTATTTTTTAATCAGGTGTTTTTAAATGGCCAGTGGGATTGATCAGGTATCCAAATGCTCTGGAATCAGCCCTCCAGGCTATCCTGAAATAGAGTCTAGAATAAGAAAGCCTACCGTAATTACATATTAAAAGTGTATCCTTTCTTTCCAAATGGCCCCCTACTTCTTTCATTTGAAATGTCTCTCAAGGTTCTTTTTAAAACTTACTTCTTACAGTGCCAAAAGTTTGTGATGCCTGCAAAAACAAGAATGAAGACGACAATGAAATAGTAGAAAATCTTTGCAAAAATGACTTTGGTAAGTATGAGGGAGATACTCGGATTGAAAACTAGGCATTTTGTGCTCTGATTGCAATAATAGTCAATTTTGTAAGAAATGTAGTTATGGTTAGTTTTAAATGACAAAGGCATTCAAGCTATTATTATAATTATAATTATAATTATTATTATTATTTTCATATTTTTATGCCGCCCACTCTCCAAGGACTCTGGGCGGCTTACACCAAAGACAGTATACTAAATAGCCTATTGCCCTCAACAATCTGGGTCTTCATTTTACCCACCTCGGAAGGATGGAAGTCTGAGTCAACCTTGAGCCGGTGAGATTTGATCTGCTGAACTAGCAGTCAGCTGAAGTAGCTGCAGTACTGCATTTTAATTACTGTGTCACTTCGGCTCATTTCCACAGTGGATCCTAATTCACATAACTATAGAATTATGATTAGGTTTCTATTTATTCTATCAGACTAGGACAGTGATGGCTAACCTTTTCTGGACCGATTGCCTAAAGTGCGTGCACCGGAACCCCCAAAATGCATGAGCGTGTCATCCTCGCGCATGCAGGTAGCCCCCACGCATGTGTTCCTGAGCATGAGCATGTGGCTCTGTGCATGCGCCCCATCCTCTGCACATGCACCATGCACACTCATGCACACCCCATCCTGCACCCCCCATGCATGCATGCACGACCCTCCACATGTGTCCCGCACATGCACACCCCACCCCACCGCACCCCGCACACGAGCCACCGCCTACACATACGTGCACAACCCTCCCCGGACATCCCTCACACATGCGCACCCCACCCAAAACATGCCCCGTGCATGCATGGCAGAGACCCAACGACCAGCTGGCTGGTGGGAGGTGCGCACGCATACGTGGCAGAACTGAACTGAGGCGACTGCTCGCATGCCCACAGAGGCCGCTGTGTGTCACCTGTGGCATGCATGCATGCATAGGTTCGCCATCACAGGACTAGAAGGTTGTTTAGAACTGCTCTGTGTAATAAACATGTTGTGTGCTGTGGCCTTTCTAATGTTGTTCTTTTTCTATACAACATTGTCCACTATGGCCTCATCACCTTTCTATTTAGAAAGAAATGAGATTCTAAAGCTTCCTTAGCTGGACATCCAAACTGTTCTAATGATGCTTGAATTGGAGGGGAAAAAATCTGCACAGTACCTTGTTCTATAGATGACAACAGAAACTGGTTTAGTTCTCAATAGTTCTACCAGTGATTCTAATTCCAGTACCTCTCTCTATGTAAACCAACTGGTTTTCACATTTGGTCACCTTGGGGAGTAATAGAATCCAGGAATTAGCTAGTTGTATGTAGACATATATATCTTTTTTATGACCCTCTGAAACTGCCATGTCAGGTATTTCAGAGTTGCAGAAATATAAATAATATGAATGTGACATCCTTGAATTTTCTGATTCTTTGCTGATGTGAAATGGAGCCCAGTGGCCCAGTAATGTTGGAGGCCTTGGTTTCCTTCTGTTTCTTTTCTGCCCACCTGCAGAGGAAGGGAACTGAGGAGGGAGGCCTCAGCTTATGTCCTGCTTATGCCCTGCTATGAATTTGAAAACAGGCTTTATCCTGTTCAGTCCCCATTTCTTATGCAGCAGGGAGGAATGGCTTCCTGGGAAGAGTAAAATAGAAAATTGCTCCTGACTTTTCCAGAGCAAAAGACAACCACAAAGATATGAGAGGAAAGTCACGAAATACTTTTGATAGGCTTCACTTCAGATTTTAAGTTGGTACAACATTTTAAATATACAACGTTGTTACATTAATCTACCACAAATCCACAACAGCTTTGGCAAAGCTTTCACATTCCATATTGGTAGAGAAATGGTATCTTTTCTTAAAAAGAGATGAATTTGTCCCGTGAAATTCTGACATGCTAGGAACTAATGAGTATTGGCTGTGAAGAAAAATTAGAGAATTAATTACAGAGGTAAGACATATAATGTATCATTTCTGGATAAGAATATTTGGAAAACCCTCCTGAATAAGGCAAGTTAAATGAGAGAAACTAACTGGCATAAATTATAAACACATGTTGTAATTTTATCATATTCTAACTGAAGAAGTTATTTTATTACAGTTTGATCACAAATTTATGCTGATTAATGTCCTTATCATTAAAGAATAGCATAGAGAGTGAGTTTTATTCACGTTAACTAGCATTACGTTTTCATTTGATATACCAAACAAGCAGATATTTGGTTTTGCTTAATAAACATGCTGCTATCTCTCTCTCTTTTCAGTTATTGCACCAAATCTAATGCAGCTATAAATCCCAATTATTTTGTTCATTCTTTCAAAATGCAATAGATAAAATATACTGATTAACCAAAGAGTTTCATAAATTAAGTCAGACTATTTTCAGGAGAAATGGGGATTGCTTTTTTTATGAAAAGATGGCTGTTTTTCTCCCCCCACCCCTTTCATCTTTGTAAGAAGGCATGTGTCACTTTTAAAGCTTTAACGTAGCAAAATCTTCGGTATTTGCAACCAACAAAATCTAGAGGAAAGAGTCTCCTTTAGCAAAGATGGGGTTTTTTTTCTTTGAAAGTGAAAGAAATAGACCCAAAGATTGATTCGGTCTAAAATGACTTTCATGCTCTTGATGGCTTTAGAAATGGAGCCACCTGCTGTCCATTCTGTCAGAACCTGACAGTTTAATTAGCAAGAGAAGACCTCCCTCACTGGATTCTCTTTTATGTGTCAGAATGAGAGAAAAAAATCTCTTCTTTTCTCCCTCCTTCCCTCCCTCCCTCTTCCTTCCTTTCTTTTAACCCCGCTCCCCCCACCCCTGCTCTGCTCCCGATTATCCTTCTTAGCTCTAAAGATAAAAGTGAAGGAGATCGCCTACATCAATGGAGACACCAAGATCACTCCAGAAACAAAGAGCAAAACCATCTACAAGCTGAATGGGGTGACGGAAAGAGACCTGAAGAAGACGGTGCTCTGGCTCAGAGGTGGCCTCCAGTGTACCTGCGACGAGATGAACGATATCAACGCGCCATATTTGGTCATGGGGCAGAGGTTGGCTGGGGAGTTGGTAATCACCTCCGTCAAACGATGGCAGAAAGGCCAGCGAGCTTTTAAGAGGTTTTCACGCAGCATCCGCAAGCTGCAGTGCTAATTGCTTGGAGTTTCTGGTCACATTTCATTACCAGCCTTAAGTTCTTTTGCATCTTCTTAACGCAGTCATAAATGCCCGGTAACATGAAAGAGACACTTCTTTTAAGAAGAAAAGAGACTTCCCCCCTTATAATTCTGTACATATAATAAACTATAATTGCCCAAAATCATGATTTTTCTTCTGTATAATTGTTTCCAAAATGTATTGTTTATAGCTGCACAAAACATAACTTTGATCTTCTTTATAATTCTTCCCTTAATTATATTCATAATACATTCTGTCTGGCTAACCTTTCTGTCTAGGTTATGTGTCCGTTTGGGCATTGGAGTCGACTTGTTCAGTTTGGGTTTTGTTCCAAGTAAAAACAAATGTGGGAGCCACGGTGTGGGAGATAACAGTGCCAACTTTAAATGCCTATTTTGCAACTTGGCATTTAAAAGACAAACTTTATTTTAAAGACTACTCTTACGAAAATTATGACTCAAAGGTGGGCAAAACAGAACTCAAGAATATCTTGAGAGTTTCTTTCCCCAAATCCCTCTGCTGAATTATACATGCTTAAGGCCTCTTAACGCAATGAGTTGCTGTGCATTAAGCTTCAATCTCATGCATGCTTCTGTGGGGAAGTGCACTGCACTTTATGGGACTAGCGCCTGCTAACATACATTTCATTGGAAGCTTGCTGTAGACTATAGCCATCACAATGTCTCTATTTACCTTTGAATATTGGGCCTAATTTTATCTTATTGGGAATGTGTCATCTAGTTTTATTCATTACAGAGAAATTATCCATGCACATGTGCTATTTGTGCAAGAAGTACATCAATAAGTGTGTATTAATTATTTGCACACAGTATTTTATACAAAGCTTAGTACTGCTTTAAATTGAAGTACTCTGATTAAAGGTTTCTGTAGCCTAACTGTAAAGTAAGTAGTGGTTATTTGAAGAAAAAAAAGTTGTAAAATATTACTTTAACAAACCTTGTAAATAATCCAGATAAATCTTATATTCTTGTATATAAACTTTACATCATAGTTTATACTTTGTCGTGTTTTTGTCTTTAGGTTTTGTGAAAACAGCTCTGAAATCCAAAGGACCCATTTTTATTGTATCTTCTTTTTAGTCTTTGTAATGAAAGGCATAGGAGAAATTCACTAGCTCTTGGATTAATTACAGTTTTTAGAGCAACTCCAAAGTAGAACTTAACCAGGCCATTAAACAGTCATTCACATAACGTATAGTAGTTTATTCCTAGTTAGGCGGCAGTGAATTTTTGATGTATACTAAATTATGCTATAATTTAAACAATGATTGCTGATTAATGGGCTTCAATAAAATCCTGCATCATCTAATAATCAGGAAGAGACTGGACAGCCACTTGTGAGAAATGGTATAGACTCTCCTGAGCAGGGGGTTGGAATAGATGACCTACAAGATCCCTTCCAATTCTGTTATTCTGTAATAGCATATTTCATCCAAATATGAATTTTAATTCCTACAACACTGGATCCTGCATAAAAGAATAGAATTACTCTGGCATAAAATGATAAAAGAAGGTAAGATCTGAGTGAGGAAGCCCCAAATGCTGGATAGGTCTGAGACTTTTAATGGATTATTGGTTTGTCAAGCATGGAAAGGCAAGAGAATTCTGACTACACGGTTTTCCACATCTATTCTTTGGTTAGTCTGGCATACAGAAGTAAACTTTGCACTCCAGATTTTCCAGCTACGTGCAACGTGTCCTTTTTTATTTTTAAAATGTGTTTATATGATTTTGGAATACATGATTTCTGGTGGCTGCATAACTACCATCATGGAATTGCCTTGTAAGCAATATGGAAGCAGTTTACTGCTGCTGTCTTCCAGGATTTTTTCCAGGTTTTATATGCTGGCATGGAAAAATGGCAACCATTTAAGGCCAGATTTTTTTCATACAGACTTTCTTAATAACAGTTTATTGTGACCATATCATGTGCCAGAGAATCAGTATTCTGGTTGTCCCATCCCAATTCTGTTGCAACTGTTTGAAGAAGAAAATAGATAAAATTTGGACTTCCAAAGCACTGAGCATGGAAGAACTTAATTTAAAATGCTTTGGGCAGTTGGTTCCCCCTCCCCCACCACCATTTTGTGCATTATTTCCTTTCAGCTTCTTTCCTGTGATGAACAACTGCATATTTTTCTTTCTTATGGTAGCATTTCAGCTACTTTGCAGAGAAATTTTGTTTTCATTTTATTCTAGGAAGAATCAATTATCTTTCACACAGGGTCAGTGACCAGTAATCTGTTAATCATTTAAGGATGTTCCTGAGTAGAGGAAGGTTTGGCACTCCATGGATCCCCAAATCCAATACTTGCCTTGTTCCTGATCTCAAAATACAGGCATTAGGCACGGTGACCCTTTGACCCAAGAGGTACAATCCACAAAGATTTTTATTCAGGATTCCAACACGTAGAAAGACCTTTTTGCACAGAGGTGTAAATATATAGATAACCTGCTTCAAATGTCTATATCCAGGTGCATGAATACAACAGATAGCAACTCTGGAAGCAAAGCAAACCCTGCTCCTTTCTACAAGCAGTGAAAGATCGATGCTCAAGTCACATTCCTTGATGGATTCCAAGGCTGGAGTGCAGGAAATCCCAGCTCTCTGTAAGAACATTGGCATGAAATAGCAATACAATACAAATATTTAAACATTTATTCACTAACCCTCTCTAGTACATCTCCAGGGCCATGCTGAAAGCAATTGGTGGGAGGTAAGCACAGCTGAAGTAAAAACCGTATTCCTGGATGGTTGTTGTTTTTTTTTCAGTTTCTGCTCACATTGCAAACAACAGGGACGTCTTTTTTTAACATTAATTTTTTTTAAGCCAAGGGTATAATGCAACGAATCCAGAAATATCTTCTACCTATACAGGAGCTATGCTGTCTATTAGTGCAGCATCTCTTAGGCCAAACTCTCAAAACTGGTGGCCCGTGGGCCGGATGTGTCACACGCAGGCCACGCCCACCCCAACTCTGCGAATGGGAAAAACATTGTGAAACGTCACGTGATGGCAACATGGCGTGTTGAGTTTGACACCCATGTCTTAGGGCAGAACAATCCTCTTCATTGTAGCAGCCAGAGCAAAGATTTAGTAACAGAGTCGGAAGGGACCTTGGAGGTCATTTAGTCCAACCCCCTGCTCACGCAGGAGACTGTACTAGGGATTTGAACCGCCAAACCGCTGACCCTTCTGATCAACAAGCTCAGTGTCTTAGCTACTGAGCCACCTAGATGATGACTTTAATGTGAAGATGTGTGAATTTCGACTCTGAGAACTGCCTCACCAGCATGTACAGGTAGTCCTCAACTTACGACCACAATTGAGCCCAAAATGTATGTTGCTAAGGGACACATTGCTTGGATGAGTTTTGCCCCCCTTTTATGACCTTTCTTAACATTTGTTAAGCGAATCACTGCAGCTGTTAATTTAGTAACATGCTGTTAAGTGAATCTGCCTTCCCCATTGACTTTGCTTGTCAGAAGGTCACAAGGGGGGATCACATGACCCCGGGACTCTGGGGATGAACCAGTTGCCAAGCATCTGAATTTTGATCACATGAACATGGGAATGCGCCAAAGGCCGTAACTGAAAAAAGGTCATAAGTCACTTTTCAGTACTGTTGTAACTTTGAATGGTCACTAAGTGAACTGTTGTAAGTCCAGGAGTCCCTGTATTTAGAACAGTCTTTCTCAATCCTAACATCTTGAAGCGGTGAGGATGCTGACTTGGAGAAACTGGGAATTAATAGCCACATTTTTATTGCCAAAGTTAAGAAACACTCTTTTAGAGACTAACAAATGTGTGGATTTTCAAAGGACTGGAGGCTGATAAAATTGTACCCTGTAATAAATGAATTCATTTTTAAGATGCCATTTATATCTCACAAATTATCCAGCAGGGGGTAGTCAAAGTGCTAATTTCTTTTGGTTAAAGAACCTGAGTGCTCAGCCAACTTCACTAAAACAGAATTAAAGAATTAAAACTTATTGTTCCTGGTGTAAAATTTTTACCTTATTAGAAATTATATACTTCTGTGTGTCCAGCTGATTTTTGTTTTATTTTATTATTGGAAACGAAGATAATGACCACAGTGTTCTTTGTTCAGGAAAGAAAATATCCTTGGGTGGTCTATAAACAGAAATAGGAATACTAACAATTTTCTTATAGCATAAAGCAGGGGTCTCCAACCTCGGCAACTTTTAAGACTGATAGACTTCAGCTCCCAGAATTCCCCAGCCAGCTTCGCTGGGAATTGAAGTCCATCAGGTTTAAAGCTGCCAAGGTTGGAAACCCCTGGCATGAAGCATTCATGGATTACAGCGCACTTTACATGAAGCATAATTTTGAGAAAGAAAAGGAGTGGAAGATTAAAAAAAGGTGGGGGAGGGATGAATGATAAGAAGAGATGGAATTATTTACTAGCCATAAATAAAACCATATCACGCAGATTTCATGTAAAAACTTTCCAATCCTGTCCTTTTCTAGGAAAAAAAATAGAATGTAGATGGCTAAAGCAGAAACTTAAAAATGTCGTATCTATTTGAGGCTACTGTATTCAGCTACACTTCAGCAAAAATCATATACAATTTATTGCTGTCTATAGTAAAGCTACTATAAAAGAGTTTGGAAGACATTCTTAAAAGTAACTTTTATATATGTTTGTAAATGCAGTAGTAATGTTTATTAATGAAGACACAAAAACAATGTCTACAAGCTACTTTGTAAGCTAAACATTACTGCTTTTCATTTTTTTTAGCAGTTGTAAACTTTGTGTCTTCACATAAAGATTGGCATTAGTTATACAAATGTGTATCATCCTGCTATTTTCTTTCAGGCAGGTTAAAAGCAATGGAAGAATAAAAGTGGGATATAGCAATAATCTATATATTAGGCTTTCAATAGAAACTGCAAGTGGCTTTAATAGGTTATAATTACTAATTCAAACTAATACTTTTGTGTTGAACAAAAGACCTGTAATATAAGCAAAGAGCAAATACTGTGCAATCTTTGTTGCTATTTCAAGTAGGTCCAACTAGGACTCGTGCTTAAGGGAAAAGCTTTCTGTTTTACATGCCACACAGAAGTTATTAAACTGTTGCTATAGAGCTTATTGAATGCAATAATCCTCTTTGGACTACTTAAGTGCTGTCAAGATGGTGGGAATGTATGGGAGTGAAGACACACCTTAAAACAGCCGAGAATTATCTGTACAAGACCTTATGATATCTATGCATGTACAATGACCAAGCATAAACATAACTTAATATGTAGAATTAAATTTAAATGACTTACATTTCTATTACTTTGCCTATAAAAATGTTTCTCAACTGGTCAACATTTAAGATGTGCATCTTTTAATTTCCAGAACTCCCAGCCAATAGTCTAAAAATGCATTTCTGCTAAGTTTTTTCTCCTCCTCTACTTCCTTATCTGCAGGCTTAGGTATGTTAACAGCCTCTCTTCTTTAATACACTTGCCCAGATGCCCAACCTCTGAATGATACGGAGTTTATTCTAGAGTCGAATTGCCCTGTTATTGCCATGTTTCAGAGGGAGAGGATGCAAGCTATTCTTTTCTGCAGATCCTTCATTGGCCTCAGACGCCTAAAGCCCCTTCCTAGTTCATCCCCCTGGCCATGTATTCTCTGTCGTCTGTCTCACCCAGTCACCTCTCACGCTAGCACCATCTCCTGCCAAATCTAGAACAAACTCTTTCCCCTTTTTGTGGCTTCCTTTATAGTTTTTTTTTAAAAAATTCAAAATCTATATGCAGGTAATCCAAAGCAATTTTATTTTTTCCCCTTGCTCTGCAAGGGTTTGTGATGTAGGGATGGTCAGACCATCAAAATGCAAAAACTTTGACAATCACATGTAAATATGCCAAAGTTCAACCTCAGTACTCAAATAGATGTTGAAAAATATGCTGCATTGAAATAAATGTCAGCTTTTCTGTATCGTTTTTAGCAATGGCAAAATGTTTTGCCCTTATCAGAATAATTATGGCCACAACTCCATGCAGTTAAATGCACCTAACTCCTATTGAAATCAATAGAATTTGCAGACTTCTAAGACACAACTGCCATAAATGGACAATGCTAGAAGGCATACTTAACTTTAGTTTAATTAACTCCTACAGAAATCATTTTTAAAGATTTTTATTCCTGCAAAAGAAGGCCTTTAATGGCTGGCTCCAATGGCAACTAGATATAGCTCATTGTTTTAGCTTAACAGTGTTATGGATCCATGTCTCTTGGTGATCCAAAGAAATAGCTGGAATATAGAAGTACCAAATAGTTATGTACTTTATTTAAATCAATAAATGCAAAATCTTAACAGAAAATACATTTTTCACACGGTACAATCAGTAAATTAAAATAGCTCCAGGAAGTGCTTTTTGCCCTTCAAAAAAATAAACGAAGCTTAATGCAAATGTGCTGGTCATTTTCTCAAACACTGAAGACAATAGGAAGTTCCAGCTTATGGTTCATTTTAGGATACATTCAACTAAACAACTTATTCATTTTATGCTTTTAAGTGATTTATATGCTGCCTATCTCTTAATGGCTCCAGGGAACTTTCAAAAGATAATAAAAACCAATAAAATGCCATCTAGCAATTGAGTGATTAAGTGCCATCAAATGGTTGTCTGTTCTTAGCAACCACCAAATCCTAAAAAAAAATAGAAAAAGACTTAAGTTACAGTGTATTTATACTTATTGTTTAATATTTAAACAATAAACAATCATATAATATATGCTCTTGTTCAGCATTGAATGTAATAGATGCTGGTTTGTTTGTTTTTATAATTAATCATGACTGAAAAACTATCTGTGTTGGTTCCCCTGTTGGTCTCATTTGCTTGTCACACCTAAGCTAACGGTGGACACATCACTCTAAACACAGTGTGGCTTTTTTGGGTTTCGCTTATTGTGCTATACAGGGCCCTGTGATTTGTAAATCAAGATTTACAGCTTAGCATGATGCATGAATTCAGGTAACATCTTGTTCAATGTATCACAGTAAAGCAAAAAGTGGCTTAATGCAATTCACAAATTTTATCTACCAATTATCTCAATTTGAGATAATTGCTCAATTTGTGGGTTCTCAACTCTGCTACACCTTAGCTGCTTAGTGTACCTTAGCTGCTACACGCTCCCCTGATAATTTCTTCTTTCTCATAAATATCTGAAGAGTTGAGATACATCTGCAAAACGTGGACAAAGCTAGTGTTGGATGTTCTCGATATTTCTGCTGAGAGAAAAGCAGTCCAAGTACACGATGATGAAAAAGTTTGGGGTTCAAGGAATCACACTTCTGGAAGTCTACTTGCTTCCTGCTAATGGACTGGCCTGGACTGCATATCCTGAACCATAACAAATTCTTCACACCAGAGGTGCTGCTAAAAGTAATGGAAAGGGTGTATTATACCAACTTGTCACCTAGGCTTTTATTGCCATTTTCAAATTAAACCAAAATAATTGTTGTTGATCTTCATCACTTGGCCATTCAAGGTAAGTTTTGGTACTCATTAATTTTCGGAGTTTGCAAAACCTTTCTGGGATTGTTTTTGTTGGAATAGATTCCAGGAGGATCAAAATGGCTGTGTCATTATTCTCATCAAAAAAACGGAAGTGAGAAAAATCCAGCTCATACTTGCACCACTCACTCCGCACAAAATTCTTCGACAACACAAACAGGGTTTTAGAGCTCTTCTCAATGGAGTCAATAATATTGTCTACAATCCATTTGCCAGGCATGAAGTCTCTTTTATGAAGACAGAGTCTAAGTGGAGGGTTTGATTGCTCCAGCATCTCCACCATAATATTTTCCACCCATTCAGAGTCTTGTTCACTGTAGGAAATGAATGCATCATAGCAGACTGCTTGATTATAGACCCTTTGAGGCTTGCGTTTTGCTTTGAGCCAGGCCAAAGTCATGCGCATATACCAAATGACATGAAACTTGTAGCAAAGAAATGCTGACACTATGATGATCAGGATTATCAGAATACAAAGTATGGACACAAAAGACTTGAAATGACAGTCTGTCAATTGCAGCTGGGCAACTCCAATCTGCTCCCCTTTTATATAATCTGGAGAATCACAGATGTAATTTTCAGGCCAACCAATACAGATATTATATATTCTTGGATAAGACTGTACAAAGGAAACAAATTCACACTTGCATTGAAAACTGTTATAACTGGCATCCAGCGACTTCAGTTCTACAAACTTTTCCAATTCCTGCTCAGAGAACATAAACATATTGTTTTCTCTAATAGTCACAAAAGTTACATGAGGAATGAAGACAGCATCTGGTAGAGTTTTTAACCTATTATTTTTAAGGTAAAGTTCCTGAAGATGAGGCAGGCCCACCTTAAAATCAGAAAGGAAATTGTTGCTTGCATCCAGAATTTTTAAAGAGTCAGGGATGCAACCTGTAAGTTTCTTCACTTTACAGCCAGAGATGTTTAAATATTTCAAGCTTTTTGGCCAACGACATGATTCTGGCATTTGTTCTAAGTTATTGTGACTTACATCTAGGTTAGTAAGATTGACTAAATGAGCCAAACTTCGAGCCACCCAATCAAGATGTGTCAAAGAATTCTGACTCACATTGAGAGTCTGCAGTTTAGGCCAACTTCCTGGACACAATGAATGCTCAAAAAAGAAATCCTGAAGCAAATTTGTATTGAAATCAAGATACTTCACTGAATGGAAACTTTGTGCAAGCTCACAAGGCACAAGAAAAACTTTTGTATTTTCAATAGTCAGTCTGGTAATATTCTGTACAAGATACCACAGGCTTGAAAGATCTGAAAATAAATAAAACCTATCTATTTTTAAATTACTAATTTTTATTATATGTACATTAGTAGAAATTTGCTGACTACTATGGAACTGCCCAGTACTTTGTAATCTGCTATCTATAATTTCTAACTCTTGTAATTGGGTTATACCAGATAACGCTTCAAAAAAAGGAACCACCTCATTTTCTAAAAAATTACTCTCTCTAAATCCAAGCTTTTGAGCAGTTATTGGAACCTCTTTGAAATAACGGTTAAGGGATAAAAAGTTATGGCGTATGTTTCTCAGTTCAAGAAACACCCCAGAATTTTTAACATCAGTTAAAATCAAATTCAGTATGGAGCTGACAGTAACATTCAAAATAATGTGATTTATGCGTTCAAGAGACTTTAGAGCTCCTGCTGAATATTGTTTAAGATTCTGTCCTTCAATCTCCAGTTCTTCAAGAACTGAAATTCCTTCAAAATCTTTTGTCTGTAAGGAAGAGAATTTATCATTTCCCAAGTATAGATATCTCAGCTTTTGTAAGCCTGGAAATAATGGAAATTTCCCAAGTGTTGAGTAGGAATTCCCCTTTAGGTTTAATTTCTGTAAAGAAGGAAGATTTCTGAACCAAGTGGGTGACAAGTAGTTCAGGTTATTCCATGATAAATCCAAATGCTCCAGCTTTCCAAGGAAGTCAAAGGCATTCTCGTCAATTGTCTGAATTAAATTGGATTGAAGCAAAAGTGTTCTAAGATTGACGGCAAACTTTAGGTCAGCATCTCGGATATGCACAATGCTATTGAAGGCCAGATCAAGTCCCAAGACAGCATCTGATAGGCCCAGTGGAACTTTGGGCAGACTCTTCCCACGAAAATTGCAATCAGCAACATCACAAAATGGGATGCTCTTTTCAGCAGAAAAACTTTTAGCTCCAGCAATTGAGATAAACCAAAGACTCCAAATTGGCAACATCATGATTATCTAAAAGATACAATACATGATACGTTTGGTAATTTTAAGTGGTTTGGTTATAAAAACAAGATGCAGTCAGTGTTAACAAATATCACACAGAGAGCTAGAAGTAGCTTTAATGACAGTTGGAGATTATTTCTTATGCGTTCAGCTAGATCAGTGGTTTTCAATCTGTGGATCACTGGGGGGGGGGGGGGGGGGCTGCAATGTCATATGGTGTCCAAGAAGGATTGATGCAGTCTCTAAATCTTTAGTTAAATCTTGGTGGTCCGTGGCCACAAAAGGTATTTTAAGGGGGTCTGTGGTGAAGAAAAGGTTGAGAACCACTGAAGTAGACTATATACTAATCACAAAATATATTTTATACCCCAAATTTATTTATTTATTTATTATTGTGATTTATATGCCACCATTCTCCCTGAGGACTCAGGGTGTCTTACATACAACAATCATCGATACAAATCACAGTAAAACAATAAAATTAAAATCCCCATTAACACCAATCAAAGATTGTAAGATTATAAGACCCCACAACCAGATTATTGTTGGAACAGCCACGTCTTTAGTCTGCGGCAAAAAGAGAGGAGGTTGGGGGCTGTCCTGAGCTTGGTGGGCAAACTATTCCAGAGGATCGGGGCTCCGACAGAGAAAGCCCTCCCCCTGGGGGCCGCCAGCCGACATTGTTTGGCCGACGGCACCCGGAGGAAGCTCACTCTGTGGGAGCGCACCGGATGATGGAAGGCAAGAGATGGTCTTGTAAGTACCCAGGGCCTAAGCCATGTAGGGCTTAGAGTTTAAGTATAGTTTATACTCCATTATGAAAGCTGCCTGGTTCAACATGGGCAGATTTATGCCATTCAGTTCCAGTCAAAGCTAAATCCATATTTGGGAACCCAAAGCTTCAGGAACTATACAAACAGCTATATATATATATATATTTGTTCTAATCCTAATTTCTTATTCCTTGGAAACCAGGATTTACGTGTCTGGCTTTAAACACTGGAACACAGGAGAAAATAAAACAGAAGTACAGCAAAAGGACAAAAGTAGTTAAATAGAACTATGCCACAAAAATGAATAAATTTGCACAAAGTGCTCAGAGTTTATTTTCCAAATCTGTTACTGCCATTCATGTTTAACTTTGTCCTGAGAAAGGAAACGATTGTGAAGACTAAACATTCAGGTCAGTTTGACCTCTGTTTCAAAGAAAAACAGACTCTTATTTCCTGTTATAACCAGGGGAATAACAATGTGCACAGATTTCAAGCAAATTTGAGCACAAGGCAATGAGCAGTGTGACTGCAATGGAAAGTGAAATTATAGTAAATTATAGAAGTGGGAGGACCTAAAATGGTGATGTGGCTGTAATCCTTATAATGAGCTTGTCCTAAAAACATTACATTTTCCCTGCATTTTAATTCACCACTTTCATGATTGCATTACTTACTTAGATTACTTGATTATAGAAACATAGGTCATATTCTGCTCCTCTAGATTCCCTTGAATATTCTGAGAATGCCATCACCATTTTTCTGTGATTAATACCCATTGAAGAGACAAACTATAGTGCATTTTTATCCATTCATTTCTTGTAGAAATAAGCATGCACAGCCAACATGATTATCTCTTTATTTCTGACAAACTGCAGCAGGCTACATATGATGTGTTCTACTTCTGCTTTAAATTTAGACACCAAAGAACACAAGTGAAGAATTCTGAAATGGTTTCTTGCCTACAGATTCCTTCCCCTTTCAAAAGAGTTTCCCCACTCAGCCAATCATATCTCTGAGGTCCAACAAATTAAAAGAAGAGTGGACTGTTAAATAGATAGACCAAGTGGAGCTGTAGCTCCATGGGAATTCTCCAGCTGCAATTCTGGATGAATCACTGCCAATCAGTGTTAAAAATACTAGGCTGAATGGACCAGGGACTTCAGATAAGACAACTTCTTTTGCATCCAAGATTCAACTTTTTGCCAGTGTACTCCAAAGACCAGTAGATCTATCACTATCTCATATGCAGAATGTATATAGGTAAAAACATGACCATGATTAGCAGTCCAAGTTGTATTAGCAATAAAAAGTGATTTTATTGTTCTATAATTCAGTTTCCACCAGTGTTGGTCAGCCACAGGTCCTGTTCATTAGGAGCACAAAGTGGCATACTTTTATTAGCAAAATGATCATACAAAAAATGTCTTTATTTTCTGGCAAGAAACCCCAATAATAGTCCTGCGTATGAATTCATCGCATCTTGCACAGTACAAGAAATGTGAGAAATGATGAGTGATAGGGTGGGGTTTAGTCTAGTCAACATTGTTGCCTTACCCTTGAAATGAAAGTTACAAGCCAAGGCACTACATGTGATATTACATACCATAGATGTAAAATATACAAGAACATACATGCCCACATATGACTTTGGGTTAAGTGCTGTACAGATACCTGACCTCGTCACTTTATGGGAGAATCAAATGGACTTTTGTAAGTCCCATCCCTACAGAAAAGGGAGCAGCAGTGTTTCTACACAATTCATACATTCCCCAAAGCATATCATCATTTCACCTTTAAGGTTAAAAGCACGGGACATTAACAGATTAAGAGAGTTGGAAGGGACCTTGTAAGTCTTGTACTCCAACCCTCCTCCACAAATGGCACCACAAATGGCAGTCCAGTCTCTTCTTGAAAGCTTCCAATGATGAAGATCTCACAATTTCTGAAGGTGGATTGATCATTCTCACTGTCAGAAAATTTCTTCTTATTTCTAGGTTGAACCTCTCCTTGATCAGTTTCCATCCGTGATTCCTTGTCTGGTCTTCAGGTGCCTTGGAAAATAGCTTGACCCCCTCCTCTCTGTGGCAAACTTTCAAATATTGGAAGACTGCTATCATGTCTCCCCTGGTCCTTCTCTTCATTAGACTAGCCATGGCCAGTTCCTGCAATCGTTCATGTATGTTTTAGCCTCCAGTCCCCTAATCATCTTAGTTGCTCTTCGCTGCACTTTTTCTAGAGTGTCAGCATCTTTTTTTACAGTGTGGTTCATCCTATGTTTTAGCCTCCCGTCTCCTGATCGTCGTGGTTGCCCTTCTCTGCACTTTTTCTTGCTCTTTTCTGCACATTTTCCTAGCCTCCCCCCCCGCCCATAAAGATCACCTTGGACGGCTCTCGTGTCATCTGTACACAGATAACTTAAAACATCATCTCAAGACTCTCCGTCTCCAAATCACCACCGCTTCTTTCTTTCTTCTTCCTGCACCTGTTAAATTCCAATTAACACCCCCCCCCCCGCCCTCCAGAAAGGTAAAACATAAAATGAAGAAGAAGAGAAAAAAAAGCACTTACTACGCTTCCTTACTCAAAACTCCTACGAACGGCACTCTACGCCGAAGTGCTTGCTCAGGAGCGCTTCCTCAAGGGAGGTTTAATCTTTGAAGAAAAACGAAGAGTTAAAAGGAACGGCGAAACAAAGACACGCCTCTGTATCACTCACTCACTCACTCGCCGAGCTTCCGAAACTCCCTTCACACAAACCTCGCAGACAGTTCGGCCACGTCTGATGCGCTTCTTCGGAAGACGCTCCGAGGATGTCAGCGCGGCGTCCCGAGCGGAAGGCAGCCTTTGGAGGAGGTGGGCAGGGAGGGGGGAGCGGTGGCTTCGCCTCAGCCACGAATGTAGATTTAGATGTCGGAATTTCCTTCCCGATAGCCACGCCTCGCGCTGTCCACCCTCCTCCCACCCCCTCCCTCCTATGCTTGGGAGTTCCCCCTTTTTTAATTTTTTCTGCCCAAACTCTGGCCCAGGTTACCCTGCAGGGAAGGTGGAGCCCTGATTAGAAGGAACGCTGCAGCCTTCCCACTAAAACACACTAGATGATGATGATGGTGATGATGATGATGATGATGATGATGATGATGATGATTTAATCTGTAGTGAGATTCACAGTCTTTGAGGCTGGTTAATAGCTCAGCAGCTCGAGTCCTAACCAAGGACCTAGGAACTGTTAAGGTATCTTCGGAGGATGTAAGCTGTTCCAAGTAAGATGGTTTTTTGTAGAGTCAAAATATTCAAGTCTGGTAAATTTAGAATTTCTAAATAGTGAGGTAGCCCTTTGGGTATTGCTCCAAGGGCTCCAATTACAATCGGGATAACACACGATTTCCTTTTCCACAGTCGCTCAACTTCAGTTTGCAAGTCCTGGTACTTTGTGATTTTTTCTTGCTGCTTATCTTCAATCCGTGCATCACCAGGTATTGCAATGTCAATGAACCATACTTTTTTTCTCTTCAACTACTGTTATGTCAGGTGTGTTGTGGACCAAGTGCCTGTCAGTCTGAATCCTAAAGTCCCACAAGATCTTGAGTTTCTCATTCTCTAAAACTTTCTCAACCTGATGTTCCCAGTGGTTTTTGCTGTACTCAAATCCAAACTTCTGGCACAATTTCCAGTGAATGATCTCAGCAACGCGGTCATGGTGTTGTAGGTAGTCAGTTTGCAAAATTTTGCTGCACCCACTGATCAGGTGCTTGACTATCTCATCTTTCTCATTGCAGAGGCGGCATTTGCTGTTGGTAGTAACATGTTGAATTTTTGCCTTCATGCAGTTTATGGCTAGGGCTTGTTCTTGAGCTGCCAAAACAAAGCTTTCTGTTTCTTTTTTCAGTACTCCTGATCTTAACCAGTTCCAAGTTAGCTTAGAACTAAGGAGAAATTTCCTGACAGTTAGAACAATTAATCAGTGGAACAACTTGCCTCCAGGAATTGTGAATGCTCCAACTGGAAGTTTTTAAGAGGATGTTGGATAACCATTTGTTTGAAATGGTATAGGGTTTCCTGCCTAAGCAGGGGGTTGGACTAGAAGACCTCCAAGGTCCCTTCCAACTCTGTTATTCTGTTCTATTCTATTCTGTTCTATTCTATTCTATTCTATTCTATTCTATTCTATTCTATTCTATTCTATTCTATTCTATTCTATTCTATTCTATTCTATTCTATTCTATTCTAATTTCATTCCATGTGTTCAATTCATGGAGAGGGAGGAAAGACATCTCAACCACGGGCTACTTTTTCTCATGCATGCTCCTGTCCAGGAAAAAAAAGATTGTAATACGATACGTGTTTTGATGGAGTCTGACCCTGCTGGCTCAAAATATTTTGCTGGTTGCAGTGGATCACGCTCTAGTGCTTCTCCCCCATCAATTCTGGAGAGCCAGAGTTAAAAAAAGACAACACTCCATTTGAACACCTGCTACTTTCCGCATCAGCTCCTCTGAAAACACACAGTTTTAATTTTCTAGGTTTACAAGGACTGTATTGTGGAGACTGAGTCACGTCTTACCTAATAGGGATGGTGTAATAGGTATAGAAAAATGGATTTCTTTGAAATTGGGGGACCTTCTCCTAAACAGATGCTTATCATTCTTGAGTATTCGGTACTCTTGTCTCGTGCCGTTCAAGTAATCTTCCAGACTATTTTCTGGGATCATATTCTTTCAGGTTGATCATTATCAGCAGTAATGCCAACCAGCGAAATGGGTTGTTGCTTTGTTCCTCTCTTGTTTGTCATTCTTGCCCTTAAAAAAAAAAACACCCTTATAATTCTCTTGTTTTAGTGTGAGCCATTCAGAATCACTGGGAGTTGGGTGGCACGTCAATTTAATAAATAAATTAACAATGGGTATGCATTGCTCCTAACATTTGATAGTATTTCATCATATTTTGCAGCATTCATTAGAAAGTCTGGGAGTTTATGCTTTATGGAGTATAGGTAAAAGTAAAGGTTTTCCCTGCACAGTCATGTCTGACTTTAGGGGGTGATGCTCATCTCCATTTCTTGGCCTATTATTCTCTGTTATTCTTTATCACTTTCTGTGGGATCATCCATCTGGACCAGTAGCGGGTTTCAAATTTTTTACTACTGATTCTGTGGGTGTGGCTTGGTGGGCATGGCATGGCTTGGTGGGAGTGGCTTGGTGGGCATGGCAGGGGAAGGATATTGCAAAATCTCCATTCCCACCCCATTTCAGGGGAAGGTTACTGCAAAAGAGCCTCAGATAGCTCAACAGGCTAATAGCCTGTTATTAAGATCCAGCTGTCTGCAATTATTGCAAGGTTCGAGGCTCAAGGTCGACTCAGCCTTCCATCCTTTCTAAGGTAGGTAAATTGAGGACCCAGTTTGTGGGGGCAATAAGCTGTCTTTGTATAAAATATACAAAAGTATGAAGGCTATTGCTTAATGCCTTGTAAGCTGCCCTGAGTCTCCAGAGAAGGGCGGCATACAAATCTAATTAAAATAAAAAAATAAAAATAAAATCCCAATTTCCTCCCAATAGCTGGGACTTGGGAGGCAGAGAATAGAAACGGGTGGGGCCAGTCAGATGTGGCATTTACCGGTTCTCTGAACTACTCAAAATTTCCGCTATCGGTTCTCTAGAACTGATCACAACCTGCTGAAACCGACTTCTGATCTGGACTTGGGAGAATCTAGCCTAGGAGTCGGCAACCTTAAACACTCAAAGAGCCACAAAGATCCTAACTGGAAGCCTCCCATTCAATTCTGGAACTGACTGAAAGTCTGGTTCCCCCACCATAGAGTCTCCTAGCGTAGCATCCTTTTTCCTCTACCTGTGCTAACCGAAACCCCTATCAATTGTGGAGCTGACCGGAAAATCTGCCCCTTGACATAGTCTCCTCTCCTGGCATACCATGCTTGCCTCCACCCACAACCAAAAGCTCCTCTCAAAATTGTTGTGCCAACAGGTGACAGAGAGCCGCAGCAGAGGGATGAAATAGCCACATGCAGCTCCAGAGCCGTGGGTTGCCGACTCCTAGTCTAGCCCGTACACTGTGCAAATGTTCCTGCACAGTGCCAGCTACTGATATTCCTGTCTACATCTTACACCCTGCCACTATGTGTTGGACTGTCCCCAAGGCTATTTTGCATAGTTTGCATCTTGGGTCCTATCTAGTGTACTAGCCCTTTTTCTAGCTGGGATTCAATGTCTGGTGGTTGGATTTGGAATGGAAGCTTCTGTATGTTTTGAAGAGTTTCCAGGTCTTTACATCAGTAGCCTACATGTCCTCTTTTGGCCACTTCACTATACCAGCGGGGTATCTTTTTTATTATTATTATTATTGTTATTCAATTTATATGCCACCCTTCTCCGGAGACTCAGGGTAGCTTACAATGCGTTAAGCAATAGCCTTCATACTTTTGTATATTTATACAAAGTCAGCTTATTGCCCCCACAAACTGGGTCCTTAATTTACCTACCTTAGAAAGGATGGAAGGCTGAGTCAACCTTGAGCCTAGCGAGATTCAAACATGGAGTAATTGCAGACAGCTGGATGTTAATTAGGGCGCTTAGTCTGCAGAGCTATCCAGGCCTCTGATGACTGACTGCAGTTGATGGCCCAGAATTTTTGAAATTAAAGTAATTTATGTAAACTGAAGGTTGCATATAGATCTGGATCAGGTGTAGTATGGAGTGGAAAGTGTTTAATGATATCCTCTGTTGATTATGGGTGGTTCATAAGCCTGATTCAATTAGAAGTTGTTTCCTGTTTTATTGTAATACGTAGCAGTAGTGGCATTCAGCTAGTTCTAGCTGGTTTGGGCGAATCGGTAGTGGTGATTGCGGGAGGCTCCGCCCACCCACCCGGACATCATTACGTCCCGTTTTTGACACTCTGCGTATGCGTGCTTACATTTGAGAACCTGTAGCGAAGGTAAGTGAATACCACCCTGATACATAGGCCTTTTGAAAATCCCAGCTCTTTTATTGAAAATTCTGTTTATTCTTATATGGTTGGTGCTGTAGTTTGATTTGGAGCAAAGCAACAATAATCCATTTTCAAAATATATTCCCTGTTAGAAAACTAGCCAATGATTTCTTTATTTTGGACAAAGCTCAACAATTTCAGAGTAATTGGAGATCCTAGATTTAGTCTTACACTCGGCTGCTAGAAAAAAGTGAAGTTGCATTGCTACATCCTCTGCAATCTAGAAAACAAACAATCTTTTGTTCACGTCCTGGAAATCCTGTTATTCCACTGCGGCCTGGTGCTTATACTCTTTCTTGCCAATTCATTTTTTAAAAAAACATTAGTTGGAATTTCTAAGTAGTTGGCATGGCTGGGTGAAAGTACTTTTATGAAAGATCTCTTGTTTAGAATTGCATTGCAAAAAAAGCAGATGATTCTAGTAGTATTGCATTTTCAGTTTCTGAGCATGCTCCGGAATCTCCCTAGTGATTTAAAAACACTTTTAGTTCTGGTTTTTTCTGTTAGTTTTGCTGAAAGTTAAGTTCTTGTAAACCAGGAACCCACTGAATCAGTCAAAAGTGACGTGAACTGGATATATTTTAATTACCAAACAGAAGGAAGATGAGTGATCAACAGCCCTGAAATACAATCTTTGAGAATAATATAATTATTCTTTTTGGCGGGGGGAGGGGAAGTGGGGGGCTGGTCAGAGTTGTATTTAAATCTGTTTTTAGCACAGATGAAAAATATCCTAAGAAAGACTGGGCCAATCTATTCTCAAACAAAACACCTTCAGCTCCAGCTGACGAGATTAAGGACAGAACGTGACTTTTAGGTCATAATAGGATTAACCCTGTTAGGGTCAGCCTGTAGCTTACTCCTAACTGTTGGTCAGGCAATATATCTATTTCTTTAAGAAAACAACTGAGCCAAGTAATCAGGGTTTGCTGAACCCTGTAATTAGGCTACAGTGCATAAATAAGCAGGGCAGAGAAGCGTTCTTTCCTTCTTATTCCTGATTGTTGCTTCCTGCGTCTTCCTGCTGCTGGTGCTTGACTGGATCGTTATATGGTACTGTATACCAAGAGTTACTAAAGTCTGTTTGCTTTGGTAAGGGAGGATTCCTACTGGACTGATATTACTGTTTATGACCTTGGACTGTTTTACCTACACCGAGACTGCATCTTATCTTGTATATAAAGTATTTTTTCTCACACGAGCTGTACGTTTATCTCCTTCCCTGTGTGTTTCTACTCTGCTCGTTGCACAAGCAACAAATACTTTTTACACACACCCTAACATTGGTTATGGGCCCAGAACGTTCCAGGGCTCTTTAATTTGTTTTTGTGGAAGTGAGAAGTGCAGGCAGTGGGTGTAGTAATCAAGATGATGGCTTTTGAGCAAGGTACAAGTTATTCTACCATAACCCGGTTGGATGGTACAAACTATGTTACCTGGTCCACAAAATGCTGTCTACTTTTGCGAAAAGAAGGACTGTGGGACATGGTTAATAATCCACCGGACATAACTGCATTGAATGCTGCTGACGAAGAAGATGCCAAAAAGATAGCGAAGTTTCACAGGGACAACGAGCGTGCTTTATGCATCGTTGGCCTGACACTGGGAGACCAGCAACTCGTCCATTTCCGGGGCGAAGAGTCTGCTGCGAGGTGTTGGACAAAGCTAAAGAAGCTCTACGTTCGTGACTCTGTGGGTGTCCATATCTACCTGACATGGAAATTATTTCGCTTACATCTTCAGAAAGGAGGAGACATGATGGCTCACCTGGACTCCATGACAGGGTTTTTCCAGGAGCTACAGGAGAAAGACCTTGTGTTTACTGAACTGCAGCAAGTTTATATTATTCTTTCATCGTTGGATGACAGTTATGACTCTTTTGTTTCATCATTAGAAGTATTGTCTAGAGATGAACTAACATCGGCCAGTATAACTGGTAGGTTACTGGATGAGGCCAAACATAGGCAAGAACGAGACCAGTTAAGGATGCAACAGCAACCAAAAGTGGAAGCTGTATATGAAAATGTCAATATCGTTAAAAGTTGTTATGCATGTGGGGCTAAGGGGCACATTGCAAAATATTGTAAAAATAAGAAAGTGTCTGCTAGAGACTCAGCTAAACCCAGGAAAGGGTGTAATTTAGCAACCAGTTCATCTAATAGTATAAAAGATGATTGGTGGGTGATCGATAGCGGTGCCTCTCAATCCATAACAAAAAACAGAAAACTGTTTCTTAACATGAAGAAAAGCACTAAAAAGGTCAAATTAGCTAATGGCTGGAATGTGACTGTAGCCGGGGAGGGATTTGTTCAATGTTCTATTAGTAAGCACCCTTTACCCATGCTTTATATCCCTAGTTTGAGATATAACCTTTTATCTGTAAAGTCATTACTACATTCTGGGTTTACAGTAACGTTTAAAAACAACAAATGTTTGCTGGAATGTGAAGGCACTGTAGTTACTGCAGAATTAGAAAACGAATTATTTGTCATTAGGGATAAGTCATTACTGTTAGTTCAGTCAAAAGCTAAGTTTGGAAATGTAAAGCCGCATGATGAATGCGTACATTTACTACATAGAAGGCTTGGTCATCTGAATTTCAGGTTGTTGCATTCAACTGTTAAGCAGTCTAAAGGCATTAAGTTAAGGGCTTGCAGCAAATACCTGAACTGTAATACTTGTAACCAGCATAAAAGTAAAGTTACACCTGCAAACCGCTGCAATGGGTTTAAAACTACTAAACCTTTGGAGGTAGTCTTTTTAGACTTAATAGGGCCAAAGAAACCCAGTTTAGGGGGAGCATGCTATATTTTGAGTATAGTTGATCACTTTACCAGATATGGTTTTTGCTACCTTATGAAGTCCAAAAGTGATACGTTCCAGTGTATCACAAACTGGCTTCGTTTTGTAGAAAGGAAGCAGAGGTTTAAGGTGAAATGCATTGTTACTGACAATGGAACTGAGTTTACTAACCATCAGTTAGCTAAGTTTTTGAAGGATGCTGGGATACAGCATAAACGTTCTGCTCCTTTTCGGCCAGAACATAATGCATATATAGAACGAAGAGGCCAGACCCTACAAGCCATGACTAGGACTATGCTGGCTGATGCTTGTTTACCTGATAAATTGTGGGGAGAAGCAATACTATGTGCCAATCATATTTTAAATAATGTGGTGCACTCCTCTACAGGAAAAATTCCTTTTACTTTATGGCACGGGAGGAAGCCTGATTTAAGTTATATACATACTTTTGGTGCACCAGCCTGGGTGTATATACCAGTTAGTCAGAGAAGAAAGGACCAACAGAGAGCAAAGAAAATGATTTTTGTTGGTTATGAAGCTAACCATAGGTCCTATAGGTTCTGGGAAAAAGGAACAACAAAAGTTTTGTGTAGCGCTAGTGCTAAATTCCTAGAACATGAAGGCTGGGACAGGTTAGAAAAAGCAGACTATGGTTTTACAGATGTGGATGTTAAGATAGACCATATTCCTGATGATAGTTCATCTGAGATGGATGATAAACCATCTATTAAGGTTGAAGAACAGGAACAGGAATCAGGGTTAGGGGAGGATGAACCCAATATACCTAATGTTAGTCCTGTTATGCCTAGACGATCTTCTAGGGAACGGCGTCCACCAGATCGCTATAAAGCAACAGTGGTTTGCCAAGTAGATATTGAACCATCCAGTTATCACGATATAAAATTATATCCAGAGAAGGAGCAAAAAGCCTGGCAAGAGGCGATGGATAGAGAAATTGATTCATTAAAGAGGCTTGGTGTCTATGAAGTTGTTAGAAAACCTCAAAATGAGAAACTTATAGACTGTAGATGGGTCTACAAGGTAAAGAAAAGTGTAGATGGGGTAGTAACCCATAAAGCTCGGCTTGTTGCACGAGGGTTCTCACAGACAGATAGAGACTATGATCAGGTTTTTGCTCCAAGTCTACGAGCGAGCACTTTAAGAACGATGCTGGTTTGGGCAGCTAGAAATAAATGCTCTATTACTCATATAGATGTCGAGACAGCTTACTTGAACGCTCCGTTGAGGCATACAATATATATGAAGAAACCTCCTGGTTATGATACACAGAATAGCACTGAGTGTTGGAGGCTACAAAAAAGCCTATATGGTTTAAGGCAATCAGGTTACGAGTGGAACCAATGTATAGTGCAGGAATTACATAACATTGGGTTCTATGAGGGTTTAGCAGATAAATGTCTGTTTAAGAAAGAACAGGATGGATGTGTTTCATTCTTGTTACTCTTTACAGACGACATTGCCATAATTACCAGAACTGATGCTGAGGCCAGAGAGATTATCGGTCAGTTGCAAACAAAATTTAAACTTAAAAATCTAGGACATATACGACATTATCTAGGGCTGGATATCCTGAAAACATCTAGAGGATTTAAAATTTCACAATCTAATAAAATCTGCAAATTGTTGAAAAAATATGGGATGGAATTATGTAAACCTGCCAAGACTCCTATGGCACAAGAATTCCAGCAGGATAGTTTGCAGAGTCCACAGTTCAGTAAAGAACTGTATCAATCATTAATAGGCAGTTTGTCGTATTTGAGCAACTGGACACAGCCTGATATAGCTTTTAGTGTTAATCAACTAGCACAATATAGTTCAGAGCCTACTGATAGGCATTGGCAAGCTGCAAAACGTGTTCTTAGATATCTTAAAAGAACGTTACATTTTGCTATGTATTTAGAACCAAATGATTCTAATGATATGGTGTTAAAGGCATATGCTGATGCCAGTTTTGCCAGAAAATCTACGTCTGGAATCGCAATCATGTTGAATAACTGCTTGATTGGATGGAGATCAATTCGCCAGAAACACATCAGTTTGTCTACCATGGAAGCGGAGTTTTCTTGTCTATCACTTACATGTACTGAACTGATTTATTATAAACAGTTGATGGAGGATATTGGATTCAAAATGGACTATCCTATTACGGTTTATGAAGATAACCAGGTAGCCATTAAAATGGCAACGAATCTTGCTGTAAAGACAAGGACTAAATACACTGATATACGTTATCTGAATGTTCGGCAATGTGTTAAGGATAACATGATTACATTGGAATATTGCGCATCAGAGGACAATATTGCCGATAATTTTACCAAAGCGCAAGGTGCCATTAAACACACCAATTGTTGTGAGAGATTTGGATTGAGAATCTGAAATGTAACTGATACCACTGTACAATGTATGATATGGATATGTATTTTTGTTTCTGTATCTATTGTGTATATTGTCCTGCCCAATGGGGAGAATGTTAGGGTCAGCCTGTAGCTTACTCCTAACTGTTGGTCAGGCAATATATCTATTTCTTTAAGAAAACAACTGAGCCAAGTAATCAGGGTTTGCTGAACCCTGTAATTAGGCTACAGTGCATAAATAAGCAGGGCAGAGAAGCGTTCTTTCCTTCTTATTCCTGATTGTTGCTTCCTGCGTCTTCCTGCTGCTGGTGCTTGACTGGATCGTTATATGGTACTGTATACCAAGAGTTACTAAAATCTGTTTGCTTTGGTACGGGAGGATTCCTACTGGACTGATATTACTGTTTATGACCTTGGACTGTTTTACCTACACCGAGACTGCATCTTATCTTGTATATAAAGTATTTTTTCTCACACGAGCTGTACGTTTATCTCCTTCCCTGTGTGTTTCTACTCTGCTCGTTGCACAAGCAACAAATACTTTTTACACACACCCTAACAAACCCACCATCATTAGAATAGCAAAAGACACAAAGCTCATTACACTGCACAACCCCTGGAGCATTTCAAACACAAAACCCCAAAGAATGTATGAAAGCCCACCCACCACAACCCCATTTTATCAGCTGTCCCAGAACTACATGCTGTTGTTGGTTCTGGTCACCAATAAACAGAGTCCTTCTTTCCAATCAGCCTCCATTTTATTTCCAGCACCTTTGTCCCGGATTGGAACTGGACCGGATTTTTCTTCCAACAGTAGAAAATACAGCGTTTGGACTTCTTTGTGTCTCTCAAATTGGATCAGAAGTAAAGGCAGGAATTCTCTTAAAAAAACTATAGGTAAAGGTAAAGGTTCCCCTCGCACATATGTGCTAGTTGATCTCGACTCCAGGGGGCGGTGCTCATCTATGTTTCAAAGCCGAAGAGCCAACACTGTTCAAAGATGTCTCTATGGTCATGTGGCCAGCATGACTAAATGCCAAAGGCGCAAGGAACACTGTTACCTTCCCACCAAAGGTGGTCCCTATTTTTCTACTTGCATTTTTTACATGCTTTTGAACTCCTAGGTTGGTAGAAGCTGGGACAAGTAATGGGAGCTCATCCTGTTACACAGCATTAGGGATTCGAACCGCTGAACTGCCAACCTTTTGATCAACAAGCTCAGCATCTTAGCCACTGAGCTCCGTGGTCTCCGTTATCATGTGGCTGGCATGACTAAACACCAAAGGTACACCGAACACTCTTACCTTCCCAATAAAATAAAATAATAATAAATAATAAAATATTTTTTAAAATTTATTTATTAAAGCCATATGCTGCCCATCTTGCCAAAGGCAATTCAAGCTTATAATCAATAAAATGCCAACATAAAACATCATATAGTAACATTAAGTTTGAATTTAAAAAATTGACAAAGATGGAGGAGAAGGGACCAAGATGCACACAAAGAGGGGATGAGATATTAGCTTAATCCTTTAACCACCTTTGGAATAACCCATCCCATTGGGACCCAGGCCAGTTGGCAGAGCCACACTTTCAGGCCCTTTCAGAAGGCCAAAAAGGTGAGTGCAGATGTCATCTCTGGGAGCACAATGTTACAGAGGGACTGATTAGGTGACGATTTGAGTTGCAACTATGTTGTAATACAGATGACAACTTTCTTCCTTATATTTCTTCATCCATTATACTGAACCAGCAATTCACAAACTAACCACATGATACTTGTCCCATTTCCTGTTTATTCAATGAATGCAAGAGTTAAGTAGTTATATGAAAATACTAACATTACTGTATGCTTTATTCTCACTTCCTCTAAAGAACATCAAATCTAGATGAAGTCTTTAATAATGTCATTGCCCCGCATGGAATTTTACAAGAGATGCTGACAGTGATGTTGAAAACTCTCCTGTTTTTACACCTATTTTCTAAGGTCAAAGCCAATGATGGCTAACCTTTTTGTCATTGGGTGTTGAAAGTGCAGAGGCAGCGGCAGCTCCTCCTCCTGCCAGTCTCACGCTCGGGGCAATGTCCAGCCAGCCATGCCAGCCATGCTGGATGTTGCCCAGAGCGTAAGGCTGGCAGGAGGTGGAGGAGCCGCCGCTGCGTCTGCAAAGAGGCAGCGGCGGCAGGCTGTTCGTGTTGGCAAAGAGGCAGTGGCGGCTCCTTCTCCTCCTGCCAGCCTCATGCTCCGGGAAGCATCCAGTCAGCTTGCCAGCCATGCCTGGCATCCCCCCGGCAGCCCACATGGATCCCGGGCAGCACAGCTTTGGGGCCTTTCCTGGTGGCGGTGGCAGTGGTGGAGAGGCAGATAGGCAAGTGCGTACAGGGGAACAACTGGCGGCAGTGCTCCTGGCTGGCAAAGGGGTGGATGTCCCATGGTTGAATGCGAGCGTTGACAGCATGGCCTATGCACACACATGCTAAGAGGAGCTGCCCAGTGGGCATTCATGCGCCAGAAAATGAACTTCTGGTTTCCTGTGCACACATGTGCACCGGCCAGCTAGTTTTCTGGTTACTGGTGCACATGCATGCACGATGATCAGCTGGCTGGCTGATCTTTCGGTTTCTTGCACTGCCACATGCGTGAAGGCCAGCTGATCATCACGCATGCATGCACACCAATAACCTGAAGACTAGTTAGTTGGCGCGCATGTGTGCACTGGAAACCCGGAAGAGGAATGGACGATGCTGCATGTGCCAGGTGACATGGCTCTGAGTGCCACTTCTGGCACACATGCTACAGATTCGTTATCATGGGTCTAAGCTGTTCCACAGGGCAGTAGCTACGAATACCACCACCCTGAGTTACCATACTTTTCCAGAAATGATAGGGGTTTTTAAGTTCTGTTTTAGATTCCTTGAATGTAAGCTACACTGGAATTGTATAATATGTAATGCATTTTTATACTCTTAAATTTATTAGTATACTTACACATAGGAAAGGTAAAAGTCTGAGAGGCTGAAAAAACAAAGCATTTTAATATTTTATTTCAACAAGGCTTGGATGTCAGGGCTCTTACATATCTGTAATGCTCAGTAAGAAGAATCAATTGACTGACAGTGAAACGGTTTAATTAAGAAGCAATGTCAGCTAGAAATATGGTGCACAAAAACATTAAGAGGAAGCTGACTGATAGCAGATTCGAAATTCATTGAAAAAGAAGAATGTTGAGACAATGGGAGTCAATTATTGTGTATGATCAGATACACACACAGCAATCATATGGATGGATTTTTTCCATGACAAATCTATCCCATACCTGTTTTTTCAAGTCTCCTATGACCAAGTCCAGCAGTTCAGTGGTTCAAATCCCTAGGGCAGCATAACAGGTGAGCTCCCATGACTTGTCCCAGCTTCTGCAAACCTAGCAGTTTGAAAGCATGTAAAAAATGCAAATAGAAAAATAGAGATCACCTTTGGTGGGAAGGTAACTGTGTTCCGTGTGCCTTTGGTGTTTAGTCATGCCGGCCACATGACCACGAGACGTCTTTGGACGGCGCTGGCTCTTCGGCTTTGAAATGGAGATGAGCAATGCCCTCTAGATTTGGGAATGACTAGCACATATGTGCGAGGAGAACCTTTACTTTTACTATGACTGTATCTGTATCATTGCCTGTTGTATCATTGCCACTGAATCATTGCCACTGAAACTGAGTCCATCCACTTTGTTGCTGGTCCTCCTCTTCTCTCTACAGATGTGGGAGTGATACTTCCTAAATCAAGTCTCAAACAAAATCTAATTTTGTAGAGTACTTTCCCTAACCTGATCTATTTAGACAATTAGAAATAGATTTAAAATAAGAAATGTGCTTTCATGCAAAATCTAGGCTAATGTACCTTAGTTGCTATATAAATGGTATTGTGGTAGTGCCAGGGCTCAGAGAAATGAAGTGACAGTCTTTATAAGAAGAAAATCATGGACAAATTACACCATCTAATTCCATTGGCTCCCACTCCCAATCACAGTAACAGCATGGAAGTAGATTTTCTCTGCAATTGTGTCACCTAAACACAAAAGGATTTTGTGATTTCTCGTCTTGAGTGGACAAAGGTTTTATTAATACTGAATATCTTACCCAAAAGGAGAATATAGTCATTGAGGAAGTAATAGTAGAGGAAAGAGTTGAAGGAAGAGTTGAAGGAAGTAATAGTAGAGGAAAGAGTTGAAGGACAATAAATAGGTAGGAGATGCAAATAATAGAGCCAAGAGAAAACTGCTGCCTTCAAATGGTTTTGAAACCCACTGTGGTTTTACAGGGGGGACTTTATATATGGACCAACAGAAATCAGGATCCTCCATTAGACTCCATGAGTCTCCAGGATCCTCCATGAGGAAGGTTCTCACATAATGAGGAAGGTTCTCCAGACCATCTCTCTCCAAACAAGGGAATGAGAACAAATCTAGTACACTATTGAACGGAACTAAGTCCATAAGCATTTTTACCTTAAAAGAACCATGAATTCAGTGATGCTTATTTCCTGATACGGTGTTGCTTATCATCTTAGGTGAATTGTTCCTTGTTACCAATTCCTTAGTTGGTGCTGGAAAAGCTGCAAGGCAGCCAGGAGCATTCAAACAACTGTCTTTTACCTGCCTGGTGCTAGAGAGTGATGGCATCCCTTGGAGTCAATGTGAGGGTAGCTCAGTGGTGAAATCCAAATTTTTTTACTACTGGTTCTGTGGGCATGGCTTAGTGGGTTTGGTGTGGCTTGGTGGGTGTGTCAGGGGAAGGATACTGCAAAATCTCCATTCCCATCCCACTCCTGGGGGAAGGATATTGCAAAATCTCAATTCCTACCCCACTCTGGGGCCAACCAGAGGTGGTATTTGCAAGTTCTCTGAACTACTCAGAATTTCTGCTTCCGGTTATCCGACGTGCTCAAAATTTCTGCTACCAGTTCTCCAGAATCTGTCAGAACCTTCTGGATTTCACCCCTGGGGTAGCTGCTTTCTGGGTAGCGTAGGGTGGAACCTTATCAGCCATTGTTGTGGCATTTAATCAGAGCAATAAAGGACTCTATCGAGGGGTGCAGGAGCTCTCATCTCACAATCAGAAGGCTGTGAATTTGATCATAAGTACAGGCTGATATTTCTCTCTCTGGGCGCACTGAGAATATATCTGCTAAAAACAACTCCGTATTGGTGACAGGAAGAGCATCTGGCCAGTAAACAGGCAGCTCCATTCAGTTGCCCAGACTCTACCCCAAAAGGGATCATGGGGTATTAAAAGAGGATGATGATAATGATGATGAATAAAAGACTCCATTGATGCCCGCCTCTGCCTAGGTGATCTGGGCCATAACAAAGTGTTATAAGTGATATTATATTCCATTTTATATAGAGCTGCTCTTAAAAACCACTGAGAGATCAGAAGTGAGGCTTCCTGAAGATCTCCCAAGGAAAATACCAACTCCAAGCACTTAAGGGGGCCAGCATTTCCAGAAATGGGTTCATTCTATGGTAGTCAATCTTTCTTCACCTTACTGGACTTTTAAAGGGCCACTACTTGGCTCCTTAGGAATGCATTTAAGAAAGTGGACATTTGGCCTACCCCATGGAAGTGCTGTCAGAGATGACTGATGTTCTATAGATTACTTCAGTTTAGGAGGAAAGACGCCTGAGTAAGTAACCATCCAACCAGTGCATGCACCTGCTTTTCTGACTTTATGCAATATGTAAGTGGTGCTGAGGACGTGTTGCTTACTACCATACACATGACAAGGAATAACACCACAGCCTCTTAGCATTTTTTGAATTGACGGAAATCTTTTGCAACTCTTTTGAACTCTAAGAATATAAAATGAGTAAGAACAACAACTCAGCAAAATGTGTCCCAGAATTGTTTTTTTGCTAAAGAAAGAAAGAAAGAAAATTGAAGAGTATGCTTTATATAAATATAGAGAGGAACTTCCCGTCAGAATCTTAAATACAGAATATTCCAGTAAGGTTGTTGAGAAGACAGCAAACATATGTGATGTGCAGAGACCAAAATGAAGAGCATTTTGATATATTTTCAGTTTTTTATGTTTTCATTTTTTGGGAATATGGCGCTGTATTCAGATTTATATTTTAGGGTAACCTCTACTAAGAACAAAAACGGCTAGATTTGGTGAATACATAATTATGGGGATATAAAATTTTCTCTGGCTTTTATACAGTTAATACCCACTACTGAAAAGGTTTCTTGGTTTTGATTTGATTTGTACAATTATTTGTATGGCTATTTCCCCCCCCCCCCCCCATTTGTTGCTGTTAACTGCCCTAAAGCCTCAGAAAAAAAATAATAGAAATTTTCTAAATAAAAATATATAAAATAAAAGTTAAAGAAGACAGAAAATGTTGGTTCAAGGAGTTTCACTCCGAAACAAGCAAGATATAACTCTAAGTTTCTCTTCTTCTTGATTTGATTTGATTTATTAGATTTATATACATATATATATATATGTATGTATGTATGTATGTATGTATGTATGTTTTCTGAGGTTTTCATGGGTGTTTGTATGTAGGTCTTTGGTTATTCGGGTCTTCTCCCGCGTAAAATTGGAAGTGTCTTGGCGACGTTTCGATCCAGCCTGAAGATGACAAATGAGACTTCGTCGAAACGTCGCCAAGACACTTCCAATTTTACGCGGGAGAAAACCCGAATAACCAAAGACCTACATATATATATATATATGTGTGTGTGTGTGTGTGTGTGTGTATGTGTGTGTACAGATAATATCTCGGGTTTCTTCCCGTGTAATTGTAAACATATCTTTAGAAGGGTAGTAGCAATTTACTATTACACGGGAAGAAACCCGAGATATTACCTGTACACACATATATACCCGTGAAAACTTACATAGACACACACACACACACACACACACACACACACACACATATATATATATATATTCTTCCCCCAAATGGAAAGTGAAAGCAGCCAAGGGGTCAACACCACAATGCCACTGATTGAGGCATCTTCACCATTGTTTGTCTTATTATTAAAGATATTTCATCAGAAAAGAGGAACTCCAGATGCCTTGGTTTAAAAAAAAAGTTTATTTTCCATACAAAAGTGCCAAAATAATGACTAATATTTAATTCTCATTCAACCACCACTCATTCTGGTAATCAAAATATCTGCCATTTTCCTACTATCTGCCCATAAAAAGTGAAGTAAATCCCATCCACACAGAAAAAAGTTTGAGGATCTTTTTAAGTGAAAGTTAGTATTCTTCATTCACTCAAAAAGGAGGAAATGTACTTGCAAACTAATTTTAACTCTAATAAACTTCTCGTCAGATTTTTTTTTTAAAAAATTGTCAGTAATAAGCTGATCAGCATTTCCTTTTTGGTGGGAAAACTTCCTTTTATTTTTTTTATAGCACTTTTATTAAAGATTACAAATTAGAACAATAAAAATTGGTAAATTATCAGCTTAAAAACAACATTTTAAAAAGTTATTTAGAAGCAACCTTTCCATGTATTTATTTGACTAAAATACATCAGGCTTTATCTTCTTTTGAATGGATACATGATGATGCACGATGAGGATGTATTCAGTGAAGCTTCACATTTCCAACTCAAAGTTACTATTCCTTCTTAGCATAATTCAGTTCTTACAACATAACATTGTGGTGGGTTTCAAACTTCTTTTTTTTTTATTGAAAAAGTTTTACATTACAATTTTTTTTAAAAAAACCCCTCCCCCTTCCCACACCCCAACCCCCACCCCCACCCTATCCCCCCTATCCCTCCCCGTTCCCCCCCTTGACTTCCGCTATTAAACAAACATATATAACAATCAGTATTTGACAATTTTTTAGGTGAGATCCAGCTAAAAAAAAACATAACCTTATTTTATAACCAATTTTAACCTTAAGTAATAAATTTTTTTTAATTTTAATCTAAACTTATAGCATCTATTTCCCCCTAAACCAATATATAACAACATAGATTATATATAAAAAACTCTTAACAATCTACTTAAAAAAAACCTAGTAAAATAATTTTGAGCATAAAATTTAAATTGAAATATCATATAAATATTATAAATATTTAACATTAACTATAATTCCCAATATTCCATCTTAATAATATTTTAAAACCAAATTCAAAGTCAAACAGTACATAATACATTTCTCTTTAAAATTAAATCTAAATATTAAAAATATAAATTCAATTACATAAAATATAATAAAAATTATCAAATTCAAATACATTTCTCTTTAAGATTAAATCTAAATATTAAAAATATAAATATAAATTCAATTAAGTGCTAATTGAAACTTCTTACTTTGATATTTATTCTTCATGTATTCTACCCATTTCATCCATTCCTTGGCAAAGACTTCATGGGTCCTTTCTTTTAGGTATGCAGAAATCTTAGCCATTTCTACAAAGTTAGACATCTTCAATATCCATTCCTCTATAGTAGGTACACTATCCTTCTTCCAATATTGACCAATCAGTAATCTAGCTGCAGTAATCATATGTAAAATTAATCTAGTTTCAGTTGATGAGCAACCCTTAACTATTCCCAACAAAAAAAACTGAGGAGAAAATTCAAGCTTCTTCTTCAAAATATTCTGCATTACCCACCAAAGTTTAATCCAAAATGCTTTCAATTTTCTGCACGTCCACCAAATATGGAAATATGTTGCATCCAAACAATCACACCTCCAACATTTAGGTTGAACATTTGGATACATACATGATAACTTCTTAGGATCTAAATGCCATCTATAAAACATCTTATAAAAATTTTCCCTCAAATTCTGTGCTTGTGTAAATTTAACATTCTGGACCCAAATCTTTTCCCATGTTTCCAACATTACAGGTTCTTCAAAATTTTGCGCCCATTTAATCATACAATCTTTAACTAATTCCACCTCTGAATCTCTTTCTAGCAGTAAATTATACACTCGCTTAATATGCATCGGCCCTTTACATTTTATCTGAGTCACCAAATCTTCTTCATATGACATTAGTCCAATTTTCTGATCTTCTCTCCATCTCGCTTGAAGTTGAAAATACTGCAACCAGGTTAAGTTCACTCCTTCTTCCAACAGGGTATTCAAAGATTTCAAACTCCATCTGCCCCCATCATTAAAAAGTATCTCTTTATACAACAACCCCCCGAGTGACTTTATATTTGGCATAATCTGCCCAAGATCCAACCACAAAGGTATTTTGTAATCCAATTGAAGCTGGTGCTTCTTCCAAACTCTCATCAAAGCATGTCTTAAGATATGACTGTTGAATACTCTGTCTCTCTTATCTTCATAAAGTAAATATGCATGCCATCCAAATTGTAAGTCATGGCCTTCTATATTCAAAATTTCTGTTTTTGTTGTTCCAATCCAATCTCCAACTTGTGTCAGCACTGCAGCCTCATAATATAGACGTAGGTTTCAAACCTCTTTACTACCAGTTCTGTGGGTGTGATTTAGTGGGCGTGGCATGACTTGGGAGGCGTGGCTTGGGGGGCATGGCAGGGGAAGGATACTGTAAAATCTCCATTCCCACCCCACTCCAGGGGAAGTATACTGTAAAATCTCCCCAATCCAGGGAAAGGTTACTGCAAAATCCCCATTTCCTCTCAATCAGCTGGGATTTGGGAAGCAGAGAATAGATGGGGCAGGGCCAGTCAGAATTTTTACTACTGGTTCTCTGAGCTACTCAAAACATCCGCTACCGGTTCTCCAGAACTGGTCAGAACCTTCTGAAACCCATCTCTGAACACAATCTCTTCCACAAAGAAAGATTTACAGTTCAGTAAATGAGAAGTGTAAAAAAACAAAATTAACAATAGCAAAACCTTGAGGGGACGTTATCTTTTAATAGATAACATCTATTAAAAGATAACGTCTTTTAATAGATAACGTCTATTAAGAGGAAAAAAGAAAGGAAGACAAGGGAATTTTAATATGTAATGTATTTCTGTGAAGTTAGTGAAATTTAAGCAATCTTTCATCTTAAGTAAGCTACCTAGTTTCATTTGAGTTACATAAATCTTAGTGCAACAGTAATAAAGCTGAGTTAATCATTAGTCATAAAAAACTGGAGAGCTCAGAAAGAAAATGAATGATGCAGGACTGTTTGTATGATCTGGCTTATATTACAAACAATAAAAATTAGCTGGAAATATGCATGGAATTAGAGGGATGCGGTGGCTCAGTGGTAAAATGCTGAGCTTGTCGATCGAAAGGTCAGCAGTTCAGTGGTTTGAATCCCTAGTGCCACGTAACGAGCTCCCATTACTTGTCCCAGCTTCTGCCAACCTAGCAGTTCGAAAGCATGTAAAAACTGCAAAAAATAAAAAAATAAAAAAATAGGGACCACCTTTGGTGGGAAGGTAACAGCATTCCGTGAGCAAAATAAAAGCTGTTACATTTCAAGCCTCTTCTTGGGTCTCTCTTTGGCATTCTGGTGACTCAAGTGCATCTTTGGACCTTACATTATAAAGATTTTGGGAGAAAATTCAGTGTTTAATGTAAAATAGTGACATGCACTGACATTTTCCTCAAACAGGAAAAAACAAAGACCACGTGTACAGACTCCACAAAGTTGAAGGAAAGAAGAGGTCTGATAGAAGCAGGGGTGAAATCTACTTACCTTCCTTACCGGTACAGAAGTGCACGTGCGTCACTGTCACATCTGATCTTTGACCCTCTGTGCATGCGCAGAAGATTAAAAACCAGGAAGTAACAACATCTGGGTGGGTGGGCAGAGCCTCATGCTGCTGCCACTACCTGTTCGCTCAACCACGCGCTGCAGCTGCTACCGGTATGCGCAAGCCGGATAGAATCAGCAGGATTTCACCACTGGGTAGGAGTCTTCCTAACTCCATTTCGGTTGCTGGTGCTGCTACAACTTCCCCAGGTGCCCTGACTGGCCTGTACACATGCAGAAGAAGGTCCACAGTCTGAACTTGAGTCTGAACAAAACTTTTCCAAGAACTTCTTCATAGGCCACTGGTAGAAACCTTCTTCAGAAAGCAGTTAACAAAACCAAACTTTAACACTTTCAGTGCATTCTTGACAATAAGTAAGCATGAGATTACCAAGAGATCAGACTTTCTCTTCTATTCCATTTTCTGTTAAGATATGTTGGAAGAAAAATCCATCTGGTTCAGTTCCGAGCTGGAAGAAAGGTCCTGGAAACAAAATGGAGGCTGATCGGACGGAAAGATTCTGTTGAGTGATGAGCAGAACCACCAACAGCATGTGGTTCTGGGGCAGCTGACCAATTGGTTTGGTTTTACATGGGCTTTTGTACAGTTTTATTAACAGCATTTTGTAAAGTGGAGCTTTGTATATTTTTATTATTTGATTGGCTTTATTTCAGGGGTGAAATGATCCCGGTTCAGACCGGATTGCCTGATCCGGTAGCGATGGCGGCGGGTGGTTCAGAGAACTGGTAGCAAAAATCCCTGCGCCCCCACACCATGCCCAGCTGAGCCATATGATCATTGGAGTCTTTTTTTTAACTTTTAAAAGCATTTTTTCTACAACCTCTTCCGCTGAGAAAATGCTTTTAAAAGTAAAAAGCCTCTGATGATCGCACGGCTCAACTGGGATCATCAGAGGCTTTTCAAAGCATTTTTTTCTGCAACCTCTTCGGCCGAAGAGGTGGTAAAAAAAGTGCTTTGAAAAGCCTCTGACAATCTTAGCTGAGTTGCCTGATCGGCAGAGGCTTTTCAAAACATTTTTTTGCAACCTCCTCAGCCAAAGAAGTTGTAGAAAAATGTTTTGAAAAGTTAAAAAAAAAAAGTTGGCCACACCCACCCAATCACATTAATCTCCCACTAATCCCCCATCATGCCACGCCCACAGAACCGGTAGTAACAAATTTTACATTTCACTCCTGAAATAAAGCTCTTATTAATAAAGTTCTTAATATAGAGCACAATCAAATAATAAAAACACAAAGGTTCATGATGGGTCTTAATTACCACTTCCTTAGTCCTAATCCTGTCAGGCATGTGTAATTGAATTTTTTTTATCCTGTTAAATATTGTCTATAGCCTGTCTTTCTAAATGGACAGGTATTGCTTCCACTTTTCTCAATGAATGGGGTTGAGGTCATGTCCTGTCCTTAATCCATCACCTTGAGGTGAAAGTATTTTGTGAATAGGCTGGCCCAGGATTAATGGGCATCTGCTGTGGGCTATTAAGAAAGACTGGAGGCTGCTTTCTGCCTCTAAAAACATGTTTCTGCATTTCTCCTTTGGGGAAATATAATAGTTTACTTCTTTTAATATTCCACGAAATGTTTCATTCTCTAGGATGGGTGTGTGCGCGCGTGCTTACTTCTTACAGATTAAATGATTGAACAACTTCAACACACAGCAGAATTTCTAAACTATGACAATTTCTAAGGTTTATAAAAGTTTATTGTTTTATATATAAGGATCATTATGGATTTTTTTTTGTCACTGGTTCCCATTCTCCTAATCAGACAGGCAAATGTAAAGATTAGGCTATTCTCCTCCTTATAGCATTAAATAAAATCAATTTGTTTCATGGATTATTTGATTTGAGGACTAGAATCACAAAAAAAAGGATTTCTAATAAAAAAGTCATATTGTTTGCCTTCCATTTACTTTTGCTACCTACTTGCCTCTCTTGTGTGTAGATTTATTATCTCCTTTGCAAGTTTCCCCACTGGTTTGATATTAATATCAAACTTCTTTGATGTTATTTTTTATATTAATAGTAGTTCTGAATTCATCTCTTTTACTGCACACATGCTTCAGTTCAGTCTGCTTAGGAACCCTTTAAAAATGTTCCCCAAACAAGAAGAAAAGCCTTATTTTTCCTTTTACGTCTTTGGTCAGTGAATGAATCATAATGGCAATAGTTTATATTAAGATCATTAGATGCTTGCATTAAATAGCACCAGAACAGCAACTGAAACATCTAAAAGGGATAGGTTGCATATTATTCGCCAACTCAGAAAGCTCAAACTGCCCAAGGAGCTGCTGATACAGCTCTACAGAGGAATTATTGAGGAATTATGAACCTCTATAACTGTCTGGTTTGGTTCTGCAACCCAACAAGACGGACACAAACTTCAGAAAATAATTAGAACTGCAGAAAAAACAATTGCTACCAACCTGCCTTCCACTGAGGACCTGTATACTGCACGAGTCAAAAAGAGGGCTGTGAAAATATCTACAGACCCCTCGCATCCTGGACATAAATTGTTTCAACTTCTATCCACAAAATGACACTATAGGGCAGTGCACACCAGAACAACTAGACACAAGGACAGTTTCTTTCCGAACGCCATCACTCTGCTAAACAAATAATTCCCTCAACACTGTTAAACTAGTTACTAAGTCTGCATTATTATTAATCTTCTCATCGTTGCCATCACCCTTTTCCTCCCACTTATGACTGTATGACTGTTACCTTGTTGCTGGTATCCTTAAGATTTATATTGACTGTTTCCTAATATGGTTTGATTGCTTATTTGTTCCCTATGACTATCATTAAATGTTGTACCTTATGATTCTTGATGAATGTACACTGAAAGCATATGCACCAAGACAAATTCCTTGTGTGTCCAATCACACTTGGCCAATAAAGAATTCAATTCTATCCTATCCTATCCTATCCTATCCTATCCTATCCTATCCTATCCTATCCTATCCTATCCTATCCTATCAACAAGATAATGAGTAAAATGAATAATTATAAAATAACAGATGGAGCCAGACTCTCCCTTTCTTGAACAAAATTACTATTGCTATTTAGCAAAGGTTTCTGAGCCAAAGAACACAATGAAAAAAAATTAGATTCTTCATTTTCTCTTCCCTCAGAATCTTTTTGAGTATTCATTCTAAAATATTGCAGAAATCCCGTAATACAACAGCAGACAGGGTGATGGAAAAAGAGGAAGGAACTAGAAAAAAAAACCCCTTCCTTCTACAGACAGGAACATTCAGAATAAAAATACACTTAAAGATTGCTATAGTGGAAATACTCCTTATGCTAGTACGATATTCAATATAACCAACTGTTGAAAGGCTACTATTTTATGATACTGAATATACTAGCATAAATCTTTTTTCTCTTCCTTCTTGGATTCTTTTATTCTTTTTTTGAGTTGGAAATCCAAACAGGGTTGGAATGGGAGCAAGAATAAATAATAAAATTTTGACTGATAAAAACCAGATCAGCATGGCTATAAGCAGGCCTATTTTAAATCCTTCCTTCCTTCCTTCCTTCCTTCCTTCCTTCCTTCCTTCCTTCCTTCCTTCCTTCCTTCCTTCCTTCCCTCCCTCCCTCCCTCCCTCCCGCCTTCCTTCCTTTCTTCCTTTCTTCTTTCTCTCTTTCTTTCTCCCTCTTTCTCTCCCTACCTCCCCCTCTCTCTCTCCTTCCTTCCTTCCTTCCTTCCTTCCTTCCTTCCTTCCTTCCTTCCTTCCTTCCTTCCTTCCTTCCTTCCTTCTTTCTTTTTCTTTTTTTTCTTATCACTCACTGTTCTGATGAAGTTTAAAGTTTCCTGAAACTTTAAACTTCAGTTTTATATGATATAGTTGCAGCCAGGGCTAGTCAAAGGAAAAATTAAATGTAAATTTCATCCAGATTTTGTATATTTTTGTTCTGGTGTTAAGATTATAAAACTGCAAATCTTAATTGAATTATACAACATAAGCAAATTCACATAGGGCATACAGCATCTAATCAAATCTAAAAGATCACACAAAGCCTTGAATTTTATTAATTAAATAATTTAAACTTTCTAATTTATAAAAATTGAGCTCATTAACCCACTCAGTAATCCCAATTTTGGTAACACACACACACAAAATGCATGGAGCTTACTGATAGATAATTGTTAAAAGTGTGAAGTAAGAAAGGAAATACGGCTACTGTATAAAGTTTATTTCATTTTAACAAACAGCCACAATTCACTGTGCTATTATTAGCTTCCACAAAACTTTCCTCAGATTGGCTCATATGTAAACCTACTTCCTTATTTTTTAAAAAGTGAATATTGCAACAAGGAGATCTAAAATACAAACCTCAGGAGAAATCAGTTTCTGTTTTCCAGAATACAGCAATTTATCTTTAAGCCCTTTATTCTCTGTTGTCTCCGTGGAAGGTTTTTCTTCAGCTGCTTTTGCAACGTCTCACAGTTTCCTGTTTCATTCCTTAGAAGAACTTGCTGAATATTTCCTTAAGCAATAAAGAGACATGTACTTTCCATCATTTGCAATAGCCACTAACAAACCATGAAAAATTATGGACGTGTATTCCTTGAAATTTATAGTACAGGTTAGCACCATGTTATGTTGGATTTAAAAATTTTCAATTTCTTAATTGAAAATATTATTTCATAAGATACATTAGAAAAATCTTTGGGTCTGACCACATAAATAAAGCTTGAGTTTTGGCAAACATCTTTCCTTTCTGGAAAGTAAAAGAAAAGTGAGGAAAACTATGCTTGTATTTCAATCACCTTAAAATTTACTATGAAGGAACTTCCTCATTTACAATTTGTCTGCATATGCATAAAATTTCAACTTCTGTCATATCTTCCTTCCGTAACTAATAAATGCTGAAAATCCGATTAAATGCCATTTCTTAAAATGCTTAAGGTTGCAGTGTAATGTTATGATTGTTAAAATATTTGACATAGTCCATAGTCTGTTGCTGCAGTTCTAGCATTATTTTCAAAATCCTAGTTTACAAAAATCTATTTTCTGGCATATGTATTTCTCTGTTGAGAAATTATTCAAAATGACACCTTTTTGATTAAAAAAATACTGCTATTTTTCCTTTGAATTCTTTTGAAATTCTGATTGTTGTTGAGGCGAAGTTCTTGGAAAGTGATTTTCAGACAATTTCTTTGATGACTTTGAAGGACAAAACTCAGGTTCTTTGAACTAAATTTTCTGGAGGCTTAAGACCCGTTTCCTTAGGAAACATATTTGTTTGAAGTTCCTCCTTCAAATTGCAGTCTGAAGAAACGTTTTTCTTAAGTGTTGCATTTTTCAATGCACTTTTGTCTTTATCTACAAAGTTGCCTGGATCTGTTAAGTTCTTTTGCATGTTCATGTTTACGCTGTTGGAATAGTTCAAGTTTAGCCAGTTTTCACTAACAGTACAAATGTCTCCCTTTGGTGCTGAAATAGGATTATCAGTTGCCTGGTTTGGCTTATCATCAGTTGTCAGAATTATGCTGCTGGTTGATGTGCTTGGTTTTTGTTTACCATAATATACGGTTTTTCAATTGGTTTGTCCATAATACCTAAAATCTCCAGTTAGCATAACCCAAATTTTCTGGAGTATATAAATGGACTTTAATCCCTGTATAAAACCCAGTCCAAAATCCATTTTTTTCTATTACTTAAAACATAAAGTCACAGTTCAAATTATCAAAGCCTTTTTCTGCATCTAAAAAGATTAATGCAACCAGCTTGTCATTACATTATTGTAAACGTTTAATTCAGGGGTGGGTTCTAAAATTTTTTACTACCGGTTCGGTGGGCTTGGCTTATTTTGTGGGCATGGTTTGATGGTCATGTGACAATTATTTAGGATTTAGCAGAGGTACTGGTCTACCAGGCTTTTAACTGCTTGCAGAGGTGTACCGATCTACCCATTTATTTTTGCAGGCACTTATTTATTTATTTATTAAATTTGTATATCCCCCTACTCCCAGATGGGACTCATGGTGGTGAACAGCCAGAATAAGATACAATAAATACAAAAGTTAAAAAATCATTAAAACAAATTAAATAATTTGGCTCAACAGTTTAAAAATCCAATTATAATTATAAAAATTTAAAAACCCAAAATAAAGGAGGTTAAGCCAGCCCAGCTTGTTCAAATAAAAATGTTTCAAGGCGTGGCAAAAAGTACCCAGGTCTGATCTACTCATGTATTTTTGCAGGCACTGGTCTACTCATTTGTTTTCTTTTAACACCGATCAGCTGTAGGGCGGCCCTTTGAAGCCCCATGACAAGAGTTTAAACAGTTTTTTTCCCCTCTAGCCATCAGCTGGGCCTCAGGAGGCAGCAGTAGACTGGTGGTGGGGCCAAATAAAAGGTAAGAATAATGCAAAGGGTGGGGGCGCGGGGGGGCAGAACCGGTTCAGTGACATCATATCGTCACTGCTACTGGCTCAGGAGAATTGGGTCAAACTGGGAGGAACCCACCATTGGTTCAATTATGTCTACAGTTACTTTCACATTATCTATTAATTGTCTTCTGGGTAGAAAACCACATTGAACTTCATGTATGCAGTTTTTAAAAACTTTTAAAAATCTTTCGGCTAAAATGGATGTATCAGTAACAGCAACAGAGTTGGAAGGGACGTTGGAGCTCATGCAGGAGACCTGTACTGGGATTCGAACCACCAAACTGCCAGCCTTTCTGATTGACAAGCTCAGTGTCTTAGCCACCGAACTGGATTTGAAAGAAAAAGGCAAAAGGAAGTATGTTGCTGACTAAGGACAAACTGTGGAAATGTGAGTCATAGCTGGATTTCCTAATTTTTTTTTTAAAAAAAAAGAATTGATGGATTGTAGGATTTTGACATGGAATGTTAATGGAGCCAATTTCCCACAAAAGAGAAAAAACGTTATTTCATTATCTGAAAAAAAATAAATCAAGACATAATATACTTGCCAGGAACTAATATCAACGAGACTGGTTAAAAATATTTAGTAAACAAAATGATTAGTCTGGAATATGTATCTCTGCCAATTGTAAGAAGAAAACTAATGAAGTAGGTTTGTATATGGACTCCCAATTATAACCACATTTATGGTTTGCTGAGGACCAAGGTAGATATGTAATTGTGCAAACTGAACTAAATCTATTGAAGTGGGTTTATGCACCCCCACACCAAGAAAAAAACCAAGTTTTTAAAATACTTGTCTGAAAATTTACTCTCCTATTCTTTTCAGCATTGATGTATACTTGATGATAGGAATGGAGTAGTAACTCCACAGTTGGATAAATTAGCTGACAAAGGAATTAAAGAAAGACAAGGGAAACTATCTCAAACTTTTAAAAAAAATTGATAGATATCTTAGATTTGAATGATATATGGAGAAGTAAAAGTGGACTGGCAAAAGGCCACAATTTTTTCCTCAGAGAGACATAAATCTTTTTTCAAAAATTGATTTGATGTGGATGAGCCATGGTGGCCCAGTGGTTAGAATGCAGTATTGCAGGCTACCTCTGCTGACTGCCGGCTGTTTGCAATTTGGCAGTTTGAGTCTCACTGGATCAGGGTCGACCCAGACTTCCATCCTTCCAAGGTCGGTAAAATAAGGAACCAGACTGAAAAGCACTGTGAAGCAGTACGTAAGTCTAAGTGCTATGGCTATTACAAAAATGTGCTCCATAAAACAATTAAAGATAATATTCTTCCAAAATCCATTTTTGACCGTAACCCAATGAAGTTATATCTTAAATTTGTATCCCAGTCTTTCAAATGGGGATTAAATGAGCCTGTTTTGCAGAGACCCCAGTTTGTGAAAAAACACACAAGTATTCCAAGATTATTTTAACAATAATCTGGCCAAGAGAACCAATTTGACAACGATCTGGGATGCTTGTGAAGCTGTGTTATGAGGATATATTATGCAATATAATATATTAATCAAGAAGAAGACTGAGAAAAATCCAAACAGTGTTACATGAAATGAAACTGAAGGAAAGAAAACTTCAGAAACTACCAGATCTTAACATATGTAACCAAAGATATCCAGCAGGTTCTGACAGGTTCTGGAGAACCGGTAGCAGAAATTTTGAGTAGTTCAGAAAACCGGAAAATACCACCTATGGCTGGCCCCAGAGTGGGGTGGGAATGGAGATTTTGCAATATCCTTCTCCCAGGAGTGCGGAGGGAATGGGGATTTTGCAGTAGCTTTCCCCTGGAGTGGGGTGGGAATGGAGATTTTGCAGTATCCTTCCCCTGCCATGCCTACCAAGCCACGCCTACATAACTGGTTCAATTCAAAAGCCACGCCCACATAACCGGTTCAATTCAATTAAAAAAAATTGAATTCCACCACTGTACTTAACCAATTAAAATTATTGCAACAACAAATATTCTTGTTGACTGTTTCAGATATTGGAAAAAAAAATGAAATGCACAACTTTTTGAACATGCAAATAAACCTGAGAGATGGTTGGAACATAAATTACAAAAACAGAAGGGAAAGAGAATGATAATTAAATAGGAAGGAAGGAAGACCTACCTGGGTAATAAAGATATTCAAAGACTCTTTTGGATTTTATACTGATCTATATAAGAAAAATAAAGTTCCATTAGAATGTACTGATAACTACATATCGACTCAAAATCTCCATAATTTATCAGAAAATTACAAGCAAACTTTAAACAGTCCAATAACAACTTTTGAAATAACAGAAGCAATAAACAGAGCTAAAATAGCTGAAGTACCAGAACTTTACAGCTAATCCTTACTTACAACCACAACTCAGGCCAAAATTTCTCTTGTCAAGTGAGACATTTGTTAATGTCCAAATTTGATACAATTTGTTAAGTGAGTTTTGCCCCATTCTATGACCTTTCTTGCCACAGTTGTTAAGTGAATCACTGCAATTGTTAAGTTAGTAACCCGGTTGTTAAGAATTTTGCTTCTCTATTGACTTTGCTTATGAAAAGGTCGCAAAAAGGAATCACATTTTCAGATCCCTCCAGAGTTGTTCAACAGAGTCAGGGCTCTGACTGGGCCACTCTAGGACATTTACAGAGTTGTCCCTAAGTACTTACGGTATGTTAGATAATATCCAGCTTGAAATTGAAGAGAAAGAATATCTAGAAAATGTCTATGCTTAACAAAGCTAATTTTTTGAAGGGGATAATGTTTAAAAGTTATTTTTTTAAATAATTCTAATAATTTTCATAAACATCTATTAAAATGGGCACTGGAGCACTCACTTTGGGTCACATATTACTTGAAAAAGACCTAAAGCTGATAAAAAAGGGAGAATTAGTTTTGAGAATTAGTTTCAGAAGGATGGAAGGCTGAATCAATCTTGAGTCAGTCAGGATCAAACTCTGTGGGCAGAGGAAGCCTGAAATATTGTATTCTAACCACTGTGCCACCATGGCTCTGTAAAAAAATATTCAAATATATGCTAATATATACCTCAACAATGAATCAAGATTGGATCAGGTCATATCTAACACAGCTCAATTTACTGCTCATAGATAAAATGCTGATAATCTTAAAAGCAAATTTAAGAGCAAGCATGCAAGCTAATTTGTTTTCTAAACTGCTTTCAAGCAGAACTTTTACATGACTGACATTCCTAGTTTTTGCCTGAGGAAAATTACGTAATAGTAGTTCAAGAAATTTAAATATAGAGGAAAATAAGGAAAAATTGATAATATATAAGTAAAACAAAAGATTGTGTCAAAATATAGAGAAGTACTTTCTTGTGTATTAAAACTTTAGGCTTCCTAACAAAAATTAGAAATCTGGGTCTCTAATTATTGGAGCCAAGACTGCTGATCAGAGAAGCTTTCTATTATATATATATTTTTCTGAAACTTCAGACATTTTAACAAGATACAAATGACGTGTATGCTTTTTAATATTGTAATTTGTGTTATTTGTGTTAAAATAATAAGTAACCACTTCATAAAGTATTTATAATTCTGTAACCTTACTGTCTAAAATCAGATTGTCAAAGGTATTTATAGAAGAGTTTGTCTCCAAAATATAAATTATAAAAACATAACATAAATGTTAATCAATTTAAATAGTATTGTTGTTAATTTTATTTCATTCTTATATTCAATGTTTTAAATTTCCACATGGGGGAGCTATAAGATCTGATTTCAATTCTTTCAATAACCACCACAAATCTTAATACTATGGTCCAAATGTGTATTTATAATTGTTAAAATATGGTACAGGAAAACCTGCAGGACCCTACACTTATACTCACTTAGTCCAAAAGGGCATTTAACAAGTCAGTATAACGAGTAGCAGCATAACAGCTAAAACAATGCAACTTTTAATAAACTAGGGACTACTTATGTTGTCATGGTATACTATACAGTAAGCTGCCTTGCTATATTTAAGGCTACTAAACGTCTTTTAGCCTGTTTAATTTAGCAAACCTTTGCTTCTGCAACATCATGCAGAGCCAGTGATCAAGTCTGCATGAATTTTTTAAAAATTTAAAATAAGATCTAAACTCCTTATAAATACATTTATCCATAAAATTGTCAATAAAACACTTTTTATCCTCAATAAGCTAGATCTTTAAAAGAAAGGACCACTATAGTAGTTCACAATTCTAGCTCATTTTTTATTTTTTCTGTATGCAAAGTGGGAAGCTAACCCTTAGCATGCAAATCATGCCAGGGGAGGGTTTCAAAACCCATCGCTACCAGTTTGCTCATGGGCGTGCTTGCACTTGTGCGACACTTCTGCAGCTGTACAGAAGCATCCGGGTGGGTGGGTGGAGCCTCCCATCACCGCCGCTACCTGTTTGCCTGAATCCGGGGCGAACCAGTAGCAACCCACCACTGTGTCACTTCCTTAAAATATTCTTTCACATATAAATATAATATTGATGTTCTGTACAGTGCAATTCAGTTTTATGCATTCTGCGGAACGTTTTTAAAGGGAATGGCACAAACAAAACAAATTCATGATGGGGGGGGGGAATCTTGTAAAGCACACTGATTTATGTGCTGAAATGTGCACTCTTGTTTTTTCTGCTCTAAAGTGGTCTTTTGGAAGGCATGTTCAATTAATTCAGTTTTAGTTAAAATCTATTATAAAATGGCCAATTACTACTGGCCACTGTATTATAGTGCTTCAGTAGACAAATGCTACAAGATCCAAACTTCTTTCGAAGCTGAGGTTCACACTTAGCTTTTCAGATATAAACCACAAAGCTGTGTTTTCAACCCTGGCAATTTCAAGATACATGGACTTCAATTCCCAGAATTCCCCAGGCAACATGGTAGTTGAAGTCCAAACTTACAATTGCCAAGATTGAGAAACATTGCTTTAAAAATATTGTTTAAATTATTAAACATTTGTATTTACACTTAATCAAATTGTAATATTATTATGTGTGACTACCCAAGTCTTGAATTCAGTATTTTTTCTGCATCTGTCACCTTACATATTGCGAAGTTTAGAAACATGTAGCCAAAGGAATTAGATTGTGCATTTCTATATATTACATAATAGTATGTCAAAGAGCTTAAGACTGCTTCAGAATAATTATGAATTGATCTAACTTTCTCAAGGTTGTTATGAATAAGTAACAGCAGCAATCAATGTAATGAAATCCTTAATAATATTTCTTTGTAAACAAGATGAAGAGCTTTTAAAAATCTCAGTAAGAGTTTCTCTCTTTCTTACAGTCTCATATTTAAGTTATGTACCAAGGAGGTTTGTATGTTAGGAATTTTGCCAACTTAATTTGGCTGGAGTGAGTAAGTGAGTTAAAGCATGATGTATGAGAAAGCAAAAAGCTAGCTTTATTTATTTTTAAAGTAGAAAGGGGGAAGAAATAAAAACCTCAACAGAAACTCTTGTCTGCAAAATCAGAACCTTTCATTATTAGTTATTTCTTTTTTTTTCTTTTTTTATTATTTATTTAAATCAATACAACAGAATAGATAATCAGAAAATGATCACGACAGGAACTTTACATGATATTTACACTTTATACAATATTTAAACTTCAATCAGATTTAACATACATTGAACATAATCCTGGTTATACTTGACCTTTTGAGAATTTGTTATTCAACCAAGCGTACCATTTGTCCCAACATTGGAAATATACGGAATCCTTTTGATCTCTCAATGCTTTAGTCAGTTTGTCGGCTTCTGCATAGTCCATGATTTTCTCCAAAATCGAGTCTTCAGCCGGCAGGTCTTTCCCCTTCCAATGTTGGGCGAAGCATATTCTTGCTGACGTGGTGATAAATACACACAAACATCATATATTTATGCCTAAATTGTCTGGCCTAATATTCAGTAAATAATGCTCTGGTTTCAGAATTAAATTATATCCTGTAATTTCCAAGATCCATGACTGTATGATTTTCCAGAATTCGGTCATCCTGGAACAAGTCCAGCACACATGGAAGTAGGTGCCAATCTCCCCACACTTCCAATAATTTGGGGAGAGGTTTGAATACATTTTGGAGAGACGAGCAGGAGGGAGATGCCATCTATACAGCATCTTGTACACATTTTCTTTATAAGATGTTGCCCACAGAAATTTCGTATGTTTAGGCCAGATTTCTTCCCATTTTGCCATGTCAATTGAATAACCGATATTTCTCCCCCAGGCAATTATTGAGTCTTTAACTATTTCGTCCCCTATCCAGTGGTCTATTAAAAGTTTGTATATCCTTGATAACATTTTATCCTCTTTTCCTAAGATGATGTTGTCCAAATCATGCTGGTTCAAATTAATGCCATCTTGTTCCCTATCTTTTTTATATTTCGAGCAAATTTGGGCATAAGCCCACCAGTCCAATTGCCTTCCCTGCAACTCCAACTCATTTCTTGTTTTCAGACAGCCATGGGGATCCAAAAGCTCCCGGTAGGAGAGGTGATTTTCTTTGTTATATAGGGGCCTATACATTATGGCTTCGAGTGGGACTAGCCAAGAGGGGATTGACGAGTAAAATTTATCCTTAATTTTCCTCCAGGATTCAATTAGTATATTCCTCACATAATGTCCTGCAAAGCTCCTGTACTTTGGGACTTTGTTTTGCCAAAGAAAATAATGCCAGCCTTGATGTAGCCCCTCACCTTCCAAGATCAGCAGCCTCCTTCTTGTCAACAATATCCAATCCCTGATCCAAACTAAATTTGCAGCCTGATAGTAATATTCCCATTTTGGGACACCGAATTCCCCTCTTTCTTTCAACTCTTGAAGCATTTTAAGTTTGATTCTGGGCTTTTTATTTTGCCAAATGAATTTAAGGGCATATTGATTTAGCTTTTTAAAGAAATTATTATCCAATCTAGCTGGTGCTGTGTAAAATAGGTATATCCATTTTGGAAGTATGTAAGCTTTTATAATTGCTATTCTGCCTAATAGGGATATCTGCATGTTCTTCCACTTCTCTAGATCCTGTCCTGTTCTCTGGAGTAGGTTCAGATAGTTGTCTTCTTTAATCGTGGAGCATTTAGCTGTTAATGTAATACCTAAATATTTTAATTTATTAACAATTTGAAACCCCAAGTTCACTTCTAATTCTTTCCCTTGCTTTAATGTCAGGTTTTTAGTAATAACTTTAGTTTTTTCCCTATTGACTTCTAATCCCACCACCTTACCATATTTTTCTATTTCCTGAATCAGGCTCAGTCCCGATATCATAGGGTCTTCTAATATAAATACTAAGTCGTCAGCGTAAGCTTGCACTTTATATTGTTGGTTTTGGATATGAAATCCTTTTATCCCTGTATTATGTCTGATTTCCCTCAGTAAAGGTTCTAATGACAGGATCAATAACAACGGAAAAAGCGGACACCCTTGTCTAGTTCCTTTCTCAATATCAATTTGACCAGATACATCACCATTAATTGAGATTTTAGCAGTCTGCTTCGAATAAATTGTGCGGATTGCCCAAATAAACCTTTCTCCAAATTGCATATATTGTAATAAACCTATTAAAAAACTCCAGCTCACGCGATCAAAGGCCTTATGTGCATCCATGAAAACCAGGGCCATTTGTTTATCGATATGGGTTTCGTAGTATTCCAGAACATTCATAACTGTTCTTACGTTATCTCTAATCTGTCTGCCTGGTAAAAAGCCGTTTTGTTCTTCATGTATAAATTGATTAAGAAAACCTTTAAGTCTCTCTGCTAAAACTGCTGCGAATAACTTACAATCTGCATTAAGAAGCGAGATGGGTCTATAATTCTGACTCTGGGATAAGTCACTGTCAGCCTTCAGCAAAATAATTATTAATGCTTCGGCCCAAGATTTTGGAGTCTGTCCCTCCCGGATCACCCCATTAAATAACTCAGTCATATATGTACCTAGAACTTCCCAAAGTACTTTATAATATTCAATCGGTAAACCATCTGTACCAGGGGTTTTCCCCGTCTTTTGTTTTCCCATAACCATTTCTATTTCCCTCTCCATAATTTCCCCATCCAATATTTCTCTAGATATATCTGGTATTTTGAGTAGGTCAGATTCCTCTAAGTATTTCCTTATTTCTTGCTCAGACTTATCTTCCTTGCAATATAGGTTAGTGTAAAATTCCTGTGCAATTATTTTCTTCCCTTCTTCCCTTGTAATCCAATTGCCATTCCCATCTCTCAAGTTATGAATTCTATTCTTTTCCTTTTCTTTATTTAGTTGGTAAGTGAGCCACCTCCCTTGTTTATTTGCTTTTTTGAAGTGTCTTTGTTTCATCCACCTTATTTTTTTCTCCAAATCCTGTTGGTCTAATAAGTTAATTTGGTGTTGTGCTAATTTCAAGTTCATTTTGAATCCTGTATTATTTGGGTCCTGCTGTAACATAGCCTCACTTCTTGCCAAGTCATCCAATAGTTTATTGCGCTCAGCCCTTTCCTTCTTCCATTTCCCGGCAATGTAATTTATCACCAAACCGCGAAACACTGCCTTCGCTGTGTCCCATACATTGAAGAAGCTTGCACCCTCCTTATTGTTTTCCTGGAAGAAAAACCCCATCTCCTTCTTTAAATGGTTTAAGAATAGTTCGTCTTTAAAAATCCTTACATCCAATCTCCACTTAGGCCTTATTTTCAGGCTTCCCCATGTTATCCAGAGAGGATTGTGGTCTGCCCACTCATTGACACCTATTTCTGCTTTCTGTATCCCCTGACTCAATTCCCCTGACAACCACGCCGCATCTATCCGCGACCAAGATGAATGCCTGGCGGAGAAATATGTGTAGTGTTTATCTTCTGGGTGTTTTTCCCTCCAAATATCTCCGAGACCAAATTCTTCTTGTATTAGATGTCAAGTAGAAGGCAACCTTTTCTTTACCGTATTATTTTTCCCTTCCTGCTTCCTCTTACCAGATGTATAATCTTTGCCTTTATCCTCTACAGCGTTAAAGTCTCCCACTACACAGATATGTGGATAATCATATTCTACCAATCTAGAGTGTAAATTCTGAAAAAAGACTTTCTGATTCCCATTGGGTGCGTAGATACAAACCAATAGACATTTTTTGCCACATATTTCTACCTCAATCATCAGAAGTCTCCCACCTTCATCTGCAAAAATCAGCCTAGACTTTATATGTTTTTGTACATAAATTGCTACTCCTCTTTGTTTTTGTTTCTGCTAGAAATGTGTATAATTGACCCAATTTAGTATAGTTCAATAAATAAAGATGATCTCTTTTTATATGTACCTCTTGAAGGCATATTATATTCAGACGTGCTTTTATTAATTTAGTGAAAATCTTTAGTGAAAAGGATTGTGTTGTGAGTTGTGTCTGGTTGAAGGTCTGATTGATTCTGGATTGATCTCCTGCCTTTTTGATAGAGGAACTGGGATGTTTTGTGATTGAATGAACAGTTCTACTTTTTGTTAGAAAACTATTACCCTTTCTCTACCCCCCCCCCCACTTCTTTCTCAACGTGTCTATTAAAGGGTGTGTGTGCGGAATAACGCTTTACCCCCACCTAGTGGAGAACTTTATCCTAGCCTGTGTACAGCAATTCCAGGAAGAGAAGAACTCTGTCTTGAAACATCTTCTGGTTTCTTTTCTTTTCTTTTTTTTTTTGAATGAACTACGTATTGAACATCATCCCATAATTGAACATCATCCCTAATGAATTAACTAATTATTGAATTAACCGAGGGAAAGACCTGTTATACAACTTCTGGTTAGATTGTTTGATTGATTAATTCAACTTCTGATTAATTTATTTTGGAACTGATCGGTTAATTTTCTCAATCAAAATGTCAACTGCAACATCAGTGGTAACCACAAAAACCGGGAAAAAAGTCTTGAGGTTTTCTATGGTCGCTGCCACGGCTGTACCCACCTCATCGCCCACATCTGCCAGGTCAATGGATGATATGGTTGCTGCAGGGAAATCCCCATCGTTATCAAGTTTACAGAACATGCTACAGGCAATGTACGAAGTGATGACCAAAAATCAAGAAGTTATTTCTAAAAACTTAGAGGACTTAACATCAGATATTAAAGGGGAGTTGGGAGCCATTAGAAATGATATCAAAATGTTGAATGAGAGCTTGGAAGGTGTTCGGGGGGTGCTTACACAACAGGAGAGTAAAATACAAGACATTGAAAGGAGGATGGGACGATATGAGGAAAGACAAGATGGAGATGAAAGGGAACAAATTGCGGTGAACAGGGTACTCGAAGAGGAAATTATTTTTCTGGAAATGGAAAGATCTGCCTTCTATTTGAGGATACAAAATGTGGTGGAAGAAAGGAGGGAGCCTTTAAGAGATATAGTTGCAGACATACTGGCTGGGACCTTGGAGATCACAAAGGAAGAGGTTTTGAGGGACATAGATGATGTTTTTCAGGTTCACATGAATAATGCTAGGAGACAGAAACTTCCGACAGAGGTTCATATCAGACTATCTAAGAAAGCCCTTAGGGAAGAAGTGATTGCGAAGGTTAGAGATAAAACGGTAACATACAAAGATAAACAATTGATATTTCTAAGGCAACTCCCCAGATGGGTTCGGGAAATACGGCGCAATTATCATTTCTTAACGGCTCAATTGAGAAAGCACAAAATATTATACAGGTGGCTACTGCCGGAAGGGTTATTATTTACCTGGGCAGAAAAAAGAGTGAGAATCAATAATCTTAGAGACGCTAGAGATTTCTTTATAAGACATTTGAACCCCTCAGAATCAGACGTGGGAGAAGAGTCAGAGAGCAAGAGTGGGGAAGAAGTACTAGAGGAGGAAGAGAGAAGGGAATCAGAACAGGTAGGCGAAAGGAAGAAAGGGAAAGGACAAACACAGACTCAGGTAGAGAGGGGTGTCAAAACAAGACAAACAAAAAAGAAACTCCCAGCAGAAGGCAAGTAAGGGTAATAAGGGTAACGGGATGGGGGAGATGCTTTTACTGTCTGTTAATATCAATGGACTGAATAGTCCAAATAAAAGGAAAAAGATTTTTGTTATTAGTTATTTCATCAAGAGCAGGGATGTCAAACTCACAGCCCATAGGCCCAATGCGTCACACACTGGCCACACAATTTAGTGAAGGGGGAAAAAAAATCACAATACATCACATGATGCCGTCGTGATGATGCGAGTTTGACATCCTTGATCAACAGGGTTACTTTCCCCAACATTTACAAATTCATTATTTGAATCTTCAAACGCCAATACATTACCCAGTGTCAATTTCCAGGTCACCCTTAAAACTCCTGGTTTTACAGGATATTAAGATAAATAGATATTTTTAAAAGAATATAGTACCACTGTTTGTGAGATCTGAATACTCTTGACATGTGGATGCAATAAATAAGTGTTTGCTGACTCCTTTCTTGAGTCCTCTGAAACAGCTTCTGAAGTTCTGGTTCCAAATATCTAATGTACACACCATGCTACAATGAGTGTTGCCAACAATAAATGTAATAAAGAATTGCAGTCTTTTAGAAATACAATTATATAGTTCTACTCTAACAATAAATAAGATGTTGCAGTTGTAAATTGCAAATAGATATGTTTGTGATAAACATTTAGGATGCAAGTAAAATTTCCACTCGGGGAAACTTCAGTTGCAACTGACCAAATTTTGTTTTTAACATCACACCCACTCCCCTAAGCAACAAATTATAGTGCTTACAAAACGGTCCTTAAAAGGATTTAATGTAAATAATATTTTTGTTTCAAATATTAAATTCATATTTGTATTTGTCTGCATCTTGGTTTAAAATGCAAACGATATAAATGGCTGCAAATAGTGTCCCAGACATTTTGTCAAGAAATAATGATGTAAATTTTGCCAATTCAGATTTAATAGATCTTGAGATTTAATGAATGATTTTTTCTCCATCTTTATAATCTTTAATCAAGATTTTACTGTATGTTATTGGCATTAAAATGTGTGTGTGTGTGTGTGTGTGTATGTGTATTCAGAACATGCATCACATTTTATCTATTACTGGAATAGCTCACATAATGCTCTCTTCAACACATTTTAATCAGCTACTCCATCTGGCCTTAACTTGTAAAACTTTAACTTTAACTTGCAAAACAAGCAAACGGAACAAAACATGGTTTTAATTCTAACAGTGGAAGCTGATACATTATACTTTTCATAATTTTTTTAAAAAATTATTTTATTTTGTCAAGTACATATTAGATAATATATATAAGTATAATCATGAATTGAATACATAAAATGAATACAATTAAAGTGAACATTAGGACAGGGGGGGTAGGTACGCTGGTGCTCTTATGCACGCCCCTTACAGACCTCTTAGGAATGGGGTGAGGTCAATAGTAAATAGTTTTAGGTTAAAGTTTTGGGGCTTTGGGGATGAGAACACAGAGTCTGGTAGTGCATTTCAGGCATTAACAACTCTGTTACTGAAGTCATATTTTCTGCAATCGAGTTTGGAGTGGTTCACTTTAAGTTTGTATCTATTATGTGCTTGTGTATTGCTGTGGTTGAAGCTGAAGTAGTCATTGACAGGTAGGGCATTGTAGCAGATGATTTTATGAGCTACGCTTAGGTCATACCGAAGGCAACGTAGTTCTACATTTTCTAAACCCAGAATTTCAAGTCTGGTGGCATAGGGTATTTTGTTATGAGCAGAGGAGTGGAGGACTCTTTTTGTGAAATATTTCTGGACGCGCTCAATTGTATTAATGTCTGATATCCAGTGCGGGTTCCAGACAGATGAGCTGTATTCCCTAAAAAGTGTTACAAAGTAGAGGAGAAACAACTTTTCTGAACTCTCACAGTAGCTGCACAAGCTTATAATAATACATTTTAGGTAGGTGAGAAAGTGCACCTATGGGTCACTGCCCAGCTCTTTACCATCAACTGTACTCATGTTTTCATTTCTGTAAACTACTACAGCTACCATTCAAGCTCAGGAAAAGACATCATTCCTTTCAGGAGCAATCAACAGGTGAGTCAGTTTATTTAGTAGTTAAGCCCTGAAGCTAGAGACCAGGCAATTGTGAGTTCTAGTTTTGCCTTGGGCATGAAAGCCAGCTGAGTGACTTTGGGACAAAGTCTGTCTCTCAGCCCAATTTACCTCACAGGGTTATTGTTATGAGGAGAATAGAATGAAGGAGAATTAGGCATGTTCACTATCTTGAACTATTTATACCACTGATGAAGGTGGGGTAACAATAAATTCATTCCATATCCAAAGCACTCTTGAATGCCTCAACACTAAATACTGCTAAATTAATCTCTGTTAGCAATAGCAATGGTACTTAGACTTATATACCGCTTCACAGTGCTTTTACATCCCTAAGCAGTTTACAGAGTCAGCATATTGCCCCCAACAATCTGGGTCCTCATTTTACCCACTTTGGAAGGATGGAAGCCCGAGTCAACCTTGAGCCGGCAAGCATGAATATGTCCAAACATTGAGATATTAAGGGGTTTTTTTAAAGCACATTGATAACCAATGAATATATTTTTTGATAACCAATATATTTCAAACACGAGACCACCTTCTGCCACCAATAACCTTCCATCGGCCAGTTCGCTCTCACAGAGAGGGACTCCTCAGGGTGTCGTCGGTCAAATTATGTCGACTGGCGACCCCCAGTTGGAGGGCCTTTTCTGTGAGGGCTCCCACTCTTTGGAATGAATTGCCCCGGACATATGTAGGATCCCTGACCTCCATACCTTTCGCTGTGCCCTCAAGACCCTGCTATTCCAACAGGTGGGGCTGACCATTTAAATGAATTTTAATCAAGTATTTTAATTCTGGGTTTTTAATTAAATTGGGCCAAATTGTTTAATAATTTTAAATTTATGGTGTTTTGTGTTTTTACTCTGGCTCTCCATCACCCTGAGTCCTGCGGGAGAAGGGTGATATAGAAATATGATTATAAATAAAAATAAATAAATAAACACAAAAGAATGCATTTAGTCCCTGGGTTAGGAATGAGTTCTGTTCCTTAACTCTGTGCCCTACTGACAAACTGATTGCTTATTATTAAAAATGGAGGATGGCATTGTCCTTCCTTGAGTCGATAATGCGCTGCAGCTGTACATTGTTTCAGGAACTGCTAAAAACAGTCTCTATATTGAAAATACTTGATTTCAGTGGTTCCGGAAAGCCTTGTATGGCTTCAGTGCTTTGTTGGTTAGGAAGAACCACACTGTCCACCATTGCCATTTTTAGTGATAGGCAACATATTCTTATCTAGAGGTTGTCCTTAAGTCAGATATTCTTAACCTGGGCCTATATTAATGAGGTATCACTTCTTTCCATAATTTTCTGTCAGAATCATACATGTAAACTCCCTTTTTACCCAGTAATCCCTTAATTTGGGGTAGAGTCAAGGTGACTAAATGGGATTAAGTGTTGACTGGCTGGATACCCCTCCTGATGCCATGCAAAATTCACAACATACAATTTTTGTTTGTGCTCTAGGAAACTTTGGCCACTATCTAGGATTGAACTCTCAATCTTCCAAATGGAAGGGAAGTATCTTCACCGCTAGGCCATCACGCTACTCTATCAGAACGACACATACGATTCCACATATTAAAGATAACTTTTCCAAAAATGCATTTTAGTCTGTAGGATGGATTTCGGAGAAATATCCATTCAAAAGCCAGATCAGATTTCAACAATTGGTTCTTAGATAAATAAATAGATTATTGGGATAGCAATGGTCTAGATGAGATCCCGGAGGAAAAAAAGGGGCTCTATCCAACTTCCAGGAGATCCTGCCAAGATCCCTGTGACCTATTTAAAAATAAACGTCTTTCTTTTTAAAAAGAGCTCCTTCCATTTCCAGGATTAAAAAAGAATTCTTCTTATAGAAAAGTTGAAAGCGATCAGGGGTGAAATCCAGCAGGTTCTGATAGGTTCTGAAAAACCAGTAGCAGAAATTTTTAGCAGTTCGGAGAACCGGCAAATACCACTTCTGGCTGGCTCCAGAGTGGGGTGAGAATGGAGATTTTGCAATATCCTTCCCATGCCACGCCCACCAAGCCACACTACGCCCACCTAGCCATGCCCACAGAACCGGTAGTAAAACGAATTGGATTTCACCACTGAAAGAGATGCAATGACAGAAAATATTCCCGCATGCTAGCATGGTTTTTATTCTTTTTAAAATCAGGATGAAAATCATACTGAGCAGTGAGTCACATTGGAGAGATGGGCAGCTATATAAGTTAGAAAAATAAAATGATAGCTTTCTCCCTTGTCAAACAATGGCTTTGTTTCTTTCTTTACTATCTAATAATGTAAAATAATGGGGAAAAATGTTCATACTATCTATAAGCACTGACTGCAAACAGCGTTCTCAAAAGGGAGCTACGGGTATTCCTTAGTTTATGACCACAATTGGGACTGGGATTGCCCTCTTAAATCAGTGTGGTCATAAAGTGAGATCTGACTGCACTAACTTAATACGAATAAACCACCGAGGACCAGCCCGCTCTCAGAGGCCACGCGTGGAAAGGGTCTTTTTGGTGGGGGCTCCTCCCCCTCCAGCCCCCCCGCCCCCCAAAGTGAAGGAAAAGCGACGACCAATCCATGCTGGCTTTTTCTTCGATGGCTCCGCCTCCTCGCCCTCCCAATCCCCTTCCTCATTTGCATAAAAAATGCCCACAGGATCTTGAAAAGTCGAGAGTGGCGGGCTTTGCATCTCCGTCGGTGCGCGAGAGGCTGGAGCGCTGCGGGGAAGATTTGCGTAGCCAGCGGGAAGGTGAAGCTCGCGATCCCCGCCGCTCCCGATGCCTCGTCCCGACGCCCTTTCCCCGGCAGCTTCTGGCTTCTCGAACTTCTCCCGCACCTCTTTTTCCTCTCCTCAGCTTTTCCTCTTCGGGGAGCCCAAGTTTTTCGACCGCAAGCCCATCCCTGCCTCCCTCTTGATGTGGATCGAGTACCCCGACAAAAGGCTGCCCAACCTGCTGGGCTACAAGACCATGCAGGAGGTGCTGCAGAAAGGCTAGCGAGCCTTTAAGAGGTTTTCACGCAGCATCCGTCTAGTAGTTGCTTAGTTGCTTGGAGTTTCTGGTCACATTGCCTTATGTTCTTTTGCATCTTCCTACCGCAGCCATAAACGCCTGATAGCATGAAAGAGCCGCCGCTTTTAAGAAGAAAAGAAACACCAGCTTCTAATTGTGTACATACAATAAACTATAATTGCCCAAATCATAATTACACTCCTGTGTATTCGTTTTCAAAATGTGTTGTTTGCAGCCGTGCAAAATGTAACTTTGATCTTTTAATTATTCCTTTAATTATTCATTTCTAATAGGACATCCAGTCTGGCTAACCTTTTCCCTGTAGGTTTTGTGTCCATTTGGGCATTGGAGTCAAGTTGTTCAATTTGGGTTTTGTTCCAAGTAAAAACAAATGTGGGAGCCACAGTGGGAGATAACAATAGCCCAAGTTTTATTAAGCGGGTGTTATTTTGCACCATGGCATTTAAAAGGCAAACTTTATTTTAAATCCTTTGCTTTTACAGAAATTATGATAAGACAGGCAAAAAACCTCAAGAATATCTTGAGAGTGTCTTTCCCTGAATCCTCTGTAGAATGATTCGTGCTTAAGGCCTCTTAATGCCCATGAATTGGTATAAATTAATCTGCAATCTCATGCACGCTTCTGTGGGAAAGTGCACTGCACTTTATGGGCCTGGCTGCTGTCAACGTACACTGAGTTGCATTGGAAGCTTGTTATAGACCCAGCTTGGCAAACCTATGCCATGCGTGCCAGAGGTGGCACACAGAACCCTCTCTGTAGGCATGTGCACCATCGCCAGCTGTTCCGGTTTCTGGTGCTCCGGCGCACACAAAGACCAGCTAGCCAGTGTGCTTGTGCGCCCCAGAAACCAGAAGAACAGCTGGTGAAAGAACGCGCATGCACACCGGCCAGCTGGTCTTCATGATTCTGCAGCTCTGGTGCATGTATGCATGCACATGCACACACACACACGTTCCGGTTTGGACATTTGGGGCTGGAAAGGTTTGCCATCACTGTTATAGACTATAGCCATCACAATGACTTTATTTACCTTTGAATATTAGGCCTAATTTATTTTAACGGGAATGTGTCATCTAGTTTTATTCATTACAGAGAAATTATACATGAACATCAGTGGTGGGTTCTCCCAGTTCGGCCTGGTTCTCCCAAGCTGGTAGCGGTGACGATACGATGTCACCAAACCGGTTCTGCCCACCCCGTACTGCCCCCTGTGCCCCCACCCACCCCCTGTGTTATTCTTACCTTTTAATTGGCCCCACCCCCAATCTATTGCTTCCTCTTGAGTCCCAGCTGATGGCTAGAGGGAAAAAAACCTGTTTAAACTCTGGCTGCGATTCTTCAAAGGGCCGCCCTACAGCTGATCAGTGTTAAAAGAAAACAAATGAGTAGACCAGTGCCTGCAAAAATACATGAGTAGATCAATACCTGCAAAAATAAATGAGTAGACCAGTGCCTGCAAAAAATAAATGGGTAGATCAGTACAGCTCTGCAAGCAGTTAAAAGCCTGGTAGACCAGGCTTTTAACTGCTCTGCTAAATAGACTCTGCTAAATCCTAAATAATTGTCACATGACAATCAAGCCACGCCCACAGAACCGGTAGTAAAAAAATTTAGAACCCACCCCTGATGAACATGTGCTACTTGGGCAAGAAGTACATCAATAAGTGTGTATTATTCATTTGCACACAGTATTTTATACAAAGCTTAGTACTGCTTTAAATTGAAGTACTCTGATGCTTCACAAATTAAAGGTTTCTGTAGCCTGACTGTAAAGTAAGTAGTGGTTATTTGAAGAAAAAGAAGTAAAATATTACTTTAACAAACCTTGTAAATAATCCACTTTAACAAACCTTGCTACTTGTGCAAGAAATTGAATAGATGTTTATTAATCATTTACACACAGTATTTTATACAAAACTTAGTACTAATTGATGATTGAAATTAGTAGAACAGTGCCTACTGCCAGCAGTTCGATCTTGGCTGGCTCAAGGTTGACTCAGCCTTCCATCTTTCCGAGGTTGCTAAATAAGTATCCAGATTGTTGGGGGCAATATGATGACTCTAAATCACTTAGAAAGGGTTGTAAAGCACTGTGAAGCAGTATATAAGTCTTAACTGTTATTGCTATTGCTAAATTGAAGTACTCTGTTTTGTGCTTCACGAATTAAAGGTTTCTGTAGCCTAACTTTGAAGTAAGTAGTGGTTATTTGAAAAAAAAAAGTTGTAAAATATTACTTTAACAAACCATGTAAATAATCCAGATAAACCTGATATTCTTGTATATAAATTTTAAATCATAGTTTACACTTTGTCGTGTTTTTGTCTTTAGGTTTTGTGAAAACAGCTCTGAAATCCATAGCATCCATTTTTCTTGTATCTTTTTTTATATCTTTGTAATGAAAGACATATGTGAAATTAACCCTCTTGGGGTTAATTAGTCAGTTAATTAATGTTGTATATGCAATTGAAATGTTGTCATCTATGTTTCACATTCAACTGACACTTTGGATAGTCTTAGAAAATCAGATTTATTAAGTGTTTTATTAATTTGGAGATTTAATTAATTTTATTAATTTGGAGATTACCGGTTTTTCACGCATAAAGCATACTTAATAATTTATGTGTGAAAAACCGGTAATCTCCAAATTAGAACTTAACCAGGCCATTAAACAGTCATTCACATAATATATAGTAGTTTATTCCTAGTTAGGCGGCAGTGAACTTTTGATGTATACTAAATTATTATGCTATAATTTAAACAATGATTGCTGATTAATGGGCTTCAATAAAATCCTGCATCATCTAATAATCAGGAAGAGACTGGACAGCCACTTGTCAGAAATGGTATAGGCTCTCCTGCTGAGCTGGGGGTTGGAATAGATGACGTACAAGATCCCTTCCAATTCTTGTTATTCTGTAATAGCATATTTCACCCAATTATGAATTTTAATTTTGATTCTACATAAAAGCATAGAATTACTTTGACATAAGATTATTAAAGAAGGTAAGATCTGAGTGAGGAAGCCCCAAATGCTGGATAGGTCTGAGACTTTTAATGGATTATTGGTCTGTCAAGCATGGAAAGGCAAGAGAATTCTGACTACACTGTTTTCCACATCTATTCTTCGGTTAGTCTGGCATACAGAAGTAAACTTTGCACTCCAGATTTTCCAGCTATGTGCAACGTGTCCTTTTTTATTTTTAAAACTGTGTTTATACATGTTTTTTGGTGGCTGGTCTATGAAATTGTCTTGTAAGCAATATGGAAGCAGTTTACTGCTGCTTTCTTCCAGGATTTTTTTCCTTTTAATTGCCAGGTTATATATGCTGGCATGGAAAAATTGCATCCATTTAAGGGCAGGTTTTTCATACATACTTTCTTAGTAACAATTTATTGTATCCATATCATGTGCCGGAGAATCAGTATTCTGGTTGTCCCATCCCAGTTCTGTTGCAACAATTTGAAGGAGAAAACAGCATATTTTTCTTTCTTATGGTAGTATTTCAGCTACTTTGCAGATGGATTTTCCCACTATTTTTTTCTAGGAAGAAAGAATGAAATAACTTTCACACAGTGTCAGTGATCAGTGATCTGTTAATCATTTAAGGGCATTCCAGTGTAGAGGAAGGTTTGGCACTCCATGGATCCCTAAATCCAATACTTTCCTTGTTCCTGAGCTCAAAATACATGCATTAGGCCCGTGATGGCGAACCTATGGCACGGTGCCACAGGTGGCACACGGAGACATATCGGTGGGCACACAAGCTCAGCTCCGGCATGCATGCGTGCACCAGCCAGCTGATTTTCGAGCCTTCTAGGCCCACCAGAAGTCAGGAAACACACTGTTTCACGCCTCCGGAGAGCCTCTGGAGTGGTGGGGAAGGCCATTTTTGCCCTCCCCAGGATCCTAGAAAGGCTCTGGAGCCTGGGGAGAGCAAAAAAACGGGCCTACTGTGCCATCCTGTGCAAAAAGCAGGGGGAGCACAGGAGGGGGGCAGGGCACATAGAATTATGGATGTGGGCATGCGTGTGTGTGACCCCTCTGCACTCCCCCCCACTTTTGGCACACAATGGCAAAAAGGTTAGCCATCACTGCATTAGGCCCTTTGACCCTGAATAAAAATCTTTGGGCCAAGGTCAAAGGCCCTTTGCCCAAAGATTTTTATTCAGGATTCCAACTCTTAGAAAGACCTTTTTGCACAGCAGTGTAAATACATACATAATTCCCTGCCTCAAATGTCTGTATCCAGGTGCATGAATACAACAGATTGGAAAGCCAGGCAACGCTGGAAGCAAAGCAAACCCAGCTCCTTTCTACAAGCAGTGAAAGATTGATGCTCAAATTACATTCCTCGATGGATTCCAGGGCTGGAGTGCAGGAAATCCCAGCTCTCCATAAGAACATTGGCATGAAATGTGATATCCTTTGAAAGTGGTCCCAATACAAATATTTAAACATTTACTCACTAGCCCTCTCTAGTACATCTGCAGGATCATGCTGAAAGCAATTGGTGGGAAAGTAAGCACAACTGAAGTAAAAATCCTATTCCTGGATGGTTGTTGTTTTTTCAGTTTCTGCTCACATTGCAAGCAACAGGAATGTGTTTTTTTTAAATGTTGAAAAAGGTTTCAGTCATAGTAAAATGCAACTAATCCAACAATATCTTCTATCTGTATAGCCACTATGCTGCTTATGGGAGCAGCATCTCAGACCAGGGGTCAGCAACCTTCAACACTCAAAGAGCCACAAAGGTCCTAACCAGAAGCGCCCCTAACCAGAAGTGGTCCCTGTGGGGGAACTGGACCAGAAGTCCAGTTCCCCCACAGGGAGCACCAGAAGAGGGATGAAAGATCCACATGCGGCTCCAGAGTCATGGGTTGCCGACCCCTGTCTTAGACATTTAAAGGACAGAACTGTCCTCTCTCAGCCCAACACATAGCTTTGTCACACTCCTCTTAGTATTTAGAGGGGTGGGGTTCCCCTCGTGGAGATGTGCCCACCAGGTTTCCTTGCATTTCACCAGCCGAGAGCTCAGGGTAGGGGTGGGGGAGTAGCGGTTATTATTAAGGAAGGTCTGGATCCAAGGGAGGCCACTGTACCTCAGATAGCCGGGTGTGAGTCCATCTTTGTGAGGTGGGGTCCTGGTGAGTGGATGGGTTTGTTAGTCACGTACCTGGCTCCCTGCCACGTGGCAACGACCCTGCCCGAGCTTCTCAATGTTGTAGCCGATGTGGCGATTGGCACCCCCAGGCTTATGGTCATGGGGGATTTCAATCTGCCATCTATTGGTGAAACATCTGAGGTAGCTCGGGAGTTCATGGCTTCCATGACGGCCATGGACCTGACCCAGGTAATTCAGGGCCCGACACACATTGGTGGACACACCCTGGATCTAGTTTTTGTCTCTGGGCAGTGGTTGAGTGGTCTTGATATTGGGGATACAGGTGTAGAACCCTTGTCATGGACTGACCACTCGCTCCTTCGACTTGACTTTCTGACCGCTGCACCCCACTGCAGGGAGGCAGAACCAACCAGGTGGTTCCGCCCCAGGCGCCTGATGGATCCTGATAGGTTCCAGACGGAGCTTGGGCCATTTCCTGAGACACTAACACGCAACTCGGCTGAGGACCTAGTGGCTGCCTGGGATAGGGCGGCCAGTGGGGCCTTGGACCGTGTCGTGCCTTTGCAGCCTCTGACCCGGCGCCGAACCCACTTAGCCCCTTGGTTCACCGAGGAGCTGAGGGAGATGAAGCGCCGGAAAAGACGCCTGGAGAGCGGTTGGAGGGCCAGCCGCTCTGAATCTGACTTAACACTAGTAAGAGCTCATATTAAGACTTACATAGTGGCGATAAAAGCGGCTAAGTCTAATTACTTTGCCGCTCTTATCGCGTCATCAGATAATCGCCCAGCCGCCCTGTTTAGGGTGACCCGCTCCCTCCTCCATTCGGGAGCGCGGGAGGATCCCTTACAGGGACGTGCTGAGGATTTTGTTCAATATCTGGATGATAAAATAACTCAGATTCGGGATGATTTGGCCGCTGACTGGGTTAGTTCAGGCGGGGTGACTGAACTAACCCAGTGTTATCTGGGCTGAGTTCGATCCTGTGGCTCCCGAGGATGTGGACAGGATTCTGGGAAGACTGAACGCAACCACATGTTTATTGGACCCGTGTCCCTCCTGGTTGGTGCTGGCCTCCCGGGAGGTTACACGAGGCTGGCTCCAGGAGATTATAAACGCTTCTTTGAGTGAGGGTGCCCTACCGACCGCCTTGAAGGAGGCGGTGGTGAGGCCCCTCCTCAAGAAGCCCTCCCTGGACCCAGCTGTTTTGGCTAATTACCGTCCCGTCTCCAACCTTCCCTTTTTAGCGAAGGTTGTTGAGAGTGTGGTTGTGCGGCAGCTCCCCCGATACCTGGATGAAGCTGTCTATTTAGACCCGCTCCAGTCCGGCTTCAGGTCTGGATACAGCACCGAAACGGCATTGGTTGCATTGGTGGATGATCTCTGGAGGGCCTGGGGTAGGGGGTACTCCTCTATCCTGGTGCTGTTAGACCTCTCAGTGGCTTTTGATACCATCGACCATGGTATCATGTTGCGCCGGTTGGAGGGACTGGGGGTGGGGGGCACCGTTTTGCGGTGGTTCTCCTCCTACCTCTCCGACCGGTTGCAATCCGTGTTGACAGGGGGGCAGCGGTCGACCCCGAGGCGCCTGGTATGTGGGGTGCCACAAGGGTCGGTCCTCTCGCCCCTCCTGTTCAACATTTATGTAAAGCCGCTGGGTGAGATCATCCGTGGTTTTGGGGTGGAGTTCTATCAGTACGCTGATGATACTCAGCTGTACATTTCCACCCCAGACCACCCCAACGATGCCGTGGAAGTGATGTCCCAGTGCCTTGAAGCTGTGCAGGTCTGGATGGGGAGAAACAGGCTTCAACTCAACCCCTCCAAGACTGAGTGGCTGTGGCTGCCGGCGTCCCGATATAGCCAGCTGACACCATCGCTGGTTATTGGGGGCGAATCATTGGCCCCCACGGAAAGGGTTCGCAACTTGGGCGTCCTCCTGGATTCACGGCTGTCTTTAGAGGATCACACGACAGCCATGGCCAGGGGGGCTTTCTATCAGGTCCGCCTGATATGCCAGTTGCGGCCCTTTCTAGATCGGGACTCCCTACGCACGGTCACTCATGCTCTCGTCACTTCCTGTCTGGACTACTGTAATGCTCTCTACATGGGGCTCCCCTTGGGGTGCACCCGGAGGCTCCAACTGGTACAGAATGCGGCCGCGCGGGGGATTATGGGAGCGACGGGGCGCTCCCACGTGACACCTCTCCTGCGTGAGCTGCATTGGTTGCCGGTGGACTTTCGGGTGCGTTTCAAGGTGTTGGTAATCACCTTTAAAGCGCTCCATGGCTTAGGGCCAGGGTACTTACGGGACCGCCTTCTGCCACCAATTGCCTCCCACCGGCCGGTTCGCTCTCACAGAGAGGGCCTCCTCAGGGTGCCGTCAGCCAGACAATGCCGGCTGGCGACCCCCAGGGGGAGAGCCTTCTCTGTGGTAGCACCAACCCTCTGGAATGATCTGCCTCCAGAGTTAAGAACAATCTCCGACCTCCCGACTTTCCGGCGGGCTTTAAAAACTCATCTCTTTCAGCTTGCTGGCTTAGCCTGATTCCTGTAAATATTTTATCATTTTAGAGTTTTATTATCTTTTATATGAATTAGTTTTAATTTGCGGCCATTTATATTTGTTCTTTTATGAAATTTTAACTTTTGTGTGCTAGTTTTTAATCGGCTGAGCACCGCCCTGAGTCCGTAAGGAGAAGGGCGGTATATAAATCTAAACAAATAAATAAATAAATTTAGTACTTCATCTTATTAATCACTTCATTGATTTAAATATGGTGAGAAGCTTTCCTGAGGCTCTAGCCCTGAATATGATGTTCTCCTAATTTATTAACCTAATAACCACAATGAAGGATGAAATTGGTTTGAAGAACCAATCATGGCTCCAACAAGTTTAACAAGTTCTCCCTTTTCAGCCATCTTTTTTGTTGTTGTTTGATTTATATGCTGCCCTTCTCCGGAGACTCAGGGCGGCTTACAATGCGTTAAGCAAAACTTCACCTATTACCAGTTTACCACTTTCTTTTTTCACCAAATCTACCCATTTTGTGGATTTTTTAAAAAAATAATGATTATTTAAATCATCTTTCCTTTCACTATAGATGTCATATTTAGTATGTTGTTTTATAATATTTCCTATTCTTTTTTAGAACTCCTTCAGGATTAAAAAAATTACCTTCCTTAGAATTCATGAGAAACCATCCTTCTGAACTTTACGAGGCTGGTTTGATGCTTTTCTGTTCCTTCTCCTTGGAATATCACGAATTCAAGAATAACTCGGTAATTTCCCTCCAAATGTCACATGTACTTCCTAATCATTTCTTTTTTGTTGGTGAAAATTCTATCCAGGATAGCAGCCTCCCTTATTCCTCCTTCCACTTACTGACAAATAAAGTTGCCAGAAAGAGAACAATCTGTCATCGACTCTTGGAAGAGTTAGATTCCCAGTAGATGTCAAAATAATTGGACACCCACATTATTAGTATTGCATGTCTCAGGAAAGGACTGTTCATCTAAGATTGAAAAACATTGTTGGTATCTTTTTCCTGCCTAGGCAGTTTACAATAATTTTTTAAGGTATTTTGTTTCTTCTATTTTTCACTTTTGTTTCTCATTTTATAACCAAACACTTTTAAAATGATTTCTGTGCTCCAATTCTTGAATGTCGTGGATGGATGGACGGACAGATGGACAAATAGATTACATTATAATATGGTTACCTTTTTTCTTGGATCTGTTTCTTTTGGGTATGTCTAGTTTAATAAAAAGAAGGACTAGGGAAGACATGATAGCAGTGTTTTGATATCTCAGAGGCTGCCACAAAGAAGAGGGAGTCAAGCTATTCTCCAAAGTACCTGAGGGTAGGACAAGGAGCAATGGGTGGAAACTAATCAATGAGAGAAGCAACTTAGAATTAAGGAGAAATTTCCTGACAGAACAATTAATCAGTGGAACAACTTGCCTCCAGAAGTTTGAATGCTCCAACACTGGAAGCTTTTAAGAAGATGTTGGATAACCATTTGTCTGAAGTGGTGTAGGGTTTCCTGCCTAAGCAGGGGGTTGGACTTGAAGACCTCCAAGGTCCCTTCCAACTCTGTTATTCTATTCTATGCTATTTTGAAGCCATTCAGTGCTAGCTACCAAGCATGATTATCTTCCCAACAAATTTTACTAATGCTGATCAAAGCCTATTTGTCTTTCTGAGTAAAAATGTCTAGTCCTTCTTATTTATGTGCTATGTATGGATGTAGAAATATTTAAGATCTTCTGGCTTTTTTGTTTTAGCGCTGCAAACTGAATTCCCAGCTTCCAAACACTTCCTTCTCAGTTTATATAAACAGTAGCTTGTCTCTCAGGAGTCCTTTCTGGAGGTAACTCATTCCATTGTTACTGAATACATCAACATAGCCAGAGGTTGACTTCTGGAATCTTGTTTATTTTGTTCTTATTTGTGAACCATGGTCCTCAAGTAGAAAAAAATGAGGAGCAAAACTATTTGTGATTCTAGTTTCTTCATCTTATTGCTCAAGGTATCTTAGCTTCCACAAGTTCTTATAATATCTCTTTTGGTTATGTAATTCATTCTCACATGAATGAAAAGGGTAGAACAATGGGGTTTGAATGATCTATGTAACTCCCCTCCTCATGTTCTACACATAGGCACATGTAATCTAATATGTTATCATATTAGATCTAAATGTATACTGTTTTGGTTCCTCTCAAGAGGGAATCTCCTACCACCAATTGCAGATCTCCTACCAGATATTGCAAAATCTCCATTCCCACCCCACTCTGGGACCAGCCAGAGGTGGTATTTGCCGGTTCTCCGAACTACTCAAAATTTCCGCTACCGGTTTTCCAGAACCTGCTGAATATTACCCTTGCACAAAAACATACCTTTCCCAAGATGCCTCCTGGAGTTCTTAGATTCATGTGAATCTAATTGTTTTCCACAGTTCTGTAAAATGTTTCCTGATGAGGCTGTGGAACATCCTCTAGCAAAGAGAAACAGATACTGGAGCCAGAGCTCTAATCATACTGATCCTCTCCTGATAATCTTGTTTCTATACATCTGTTCGTTTTCTCTGTTTCCTCGCTTTGTGAGCTGAATATTTGCAAAGTCTAATATAAAACTTCTTAAAAAATACCTTAACAAACCCTTCCCCTTCCTTCCTTCCTTCCTTCCATCCATCCATCCATCCATCCATCCATCCATCCATCCATCCTTCCACCCATCCACCATCAATTTCTTTAAAATAAATATTATCTGAAAGTGATTTGTTGGTGGGTAAAGAATCTAAGAAGAATCAGGAGTAAGTATGCTGAGCTAACAGTTTTTGGAAGTGCTGAAAATTACAGTCTAATTCCTCTGCAGAACATTAGTTTGGGGAAGACTGAAAAACAAAAATCACAGATAATTCTTTTCATAACTGATAGTCTGCTCATTTCATGAATTCCCAATGTGACACAAATGTCCTTTTTCATTATTTGTAAGCATTTAAAAATTGTTTTATCACATAATATTATTTGAGACCGGCTTAATGCCTTTATACTTCCAGAATTGTGAACATTTTGCTTTATGGTTTCCATTTCGAAGAGAATAAATCAGCATTAATAACTAAGCTAAAAGGGCTGCAGCAGTGAGCGATAGGCTGCATCACTTGTTTGAGACAACCTGCTCCATCAAAGGCAGTGATACCATGTGGGGAGAAGTCTAATTAATCACATCTAGCAAGATATGGGCCTTGGTGTTTAAATAACTATGAAAGAATTCTTTTTAGCAATTTAAATTTTGCAGTCTGATCGGGGGATGGCTCTCTAACTCAAAAAAGGTAGTCTATCAAAATGTCATTTGCTAGAATATGTATAGTCAAGCTATTACAGTTAATGCTGTCCGTGTAGAGATTTTGCTTAATGATTAATTAGATGAGGTCTGAGTTAATCACGGCTGATTACTCTTCTACATGCCACTTGGACATCTTCATGCCTGATTAAAATACCTTTCAATATATATTTTTATATTGTTCCCATTCTAATAGGTCATGAAAAAAGATATTGGAATAATCGGATTATTGCAAAAGAGAGGAATATAGTAGTAATAATTCTACTACTAATAAAGTACTAATAATGATTGATAATGAAGTGCCTAGAAGAAACAGGAGTCAGTAGAAATATCAGAAGCATGTGCAAAGATCAGTGACATGATGGAAGACAGCTGCTGGTCAATGGTGATAGACTGGGAGAGGTTAATATCAAGAGAGGAATATTTCAAGGTGACTCATTATAACTATTACTGTTCGTCATTGTATTGATTCCTCTGTCAATAATACTGAACAAGTCAGGCCATAGCTATCCAACAGGTGGCAGGCTAACCTTCCTCCTATGTAAGAATGATCTGATGCTGAAGAAATATTTTTATCTTTTCTATAATTATATATGGAATCATCCACACTTATATTTTAAAAGTGGATTTTGTAGCAAAATGGATGTAGCACATGGTTTTATTTACTGTAGAATAGGAGCTATCTCACTTCTCTCCTAAAGATAATGTCAACATAATTTATTTGTTCAGGTTTCAGGTCAGGGTGTGTTATATTAATAGAAAAAAATTATCCACGAACATCTTCTGAGACTTCAGCGCAAACTAAAATTTGCCACATGCAAAATTTTCCCCTTGTGTCAGCTGTAATTTCATCAGTTTAACTTCATGACTTGCATTTTAATTAAATGAAAGGCAAAGTTTAGACAAAGAAATAAAAAAAAATCAAGGAGAAATAGGATTATATATAATCCAATTGAAACATCATTAAATGCATAAATTAAAGACTTCATTTTGCACCCACCCTGCTAAATCCTCGAAGTACATATCTGGGCTCAGATCTCTCCAGTAGCCTAAAGCAATATATTTGTATTTGTGTTCATGCGTGCTTGATTTGTAATAAGAAAGGGAAAAAATAGCTGCTGATAATTTAATTAGTCAGAATGAATTAAAACCAAAAGCAAACTACAAATTTAAACCATAGTATAAACTCTTTCTATGATTATCTTTGCTTTTTTCTACCGTTTCCCTGAAAATAAGACCTCCCCAGATAATAAACCCAATCGGGCTTTTGAGCACATATGCTAAAATACCCCCCCCCCCCATAAGCCCTCTCCGAAAATATTTAAATGCATGCGCAGCTGGTCCATGCCATTTCCTCTGGTTAGGGTTAGGGAGGAAGAGCTGGAAATCGGGTAAGATGGCAAGAGGAGCCCTCCATGTGCCCAAAATAATAAGACCTCCTTGAAAATAAGGCCAAGTGCTTATTTTGGGGTTCAAAAAAACATAAGACAGGGTCTTATTTTCGGGGAAACACAGTATGTGTGTCTTAATATTTAAATGTTTGAACTTTAGAAAACGTTTGTACTGTAGAATGAGAAACTGGCTTCCTTATTGTCACTTCAGAATTGGCAGAATTGAAAAAATCAGTCTGGACTGAATGTGACCAACACCCAAATTAAACAGAGTTTTATTGCACTAGATATATGCTTTTATTACATTCCAGGCTGAGGATAGCAAAATAAAATCCTTTCTTAAAATTTGTATTTTTAATAAAGTGGTTAACTGCGACTTCAGTAGAATGTTTCATTTTCTCATAATGATAAATCCAACAAAAAGATCATACTTTACCCAATTAAGGCTTTTAATTTAGTCAGAAAAAACATTTAGACACATGACTATTTAACCAAAACTTTTCCTTATAAGATTTTGATCTGGAGAAAGTTTTTTTTTTAAATTAGATTTATATGCCGCCCTTCTCTAGAGACTCAGGGCAGCTTACAAGGCATTAAGCGATAGCCTTTATACTTTTGTATATTTTTATACAAAGTCAGCTTATTGCCCCCGCAAACTGGGTTCTCAATTTACCTACCTTAGAAGGGATGGAAGGCTGAGTCAACCTTGAGCCTCGAACTGGTGTAATTGCAGACAGCTGGATGTTAATAACAGGCTGTTCAGCCGGTTGAGCTATCTGAGGTTCCTTTACAGCAAATATTGTCCATTCATAGATAGTGACCATTCAAAGTTAACGGTGGCACTGAAAAAGTGGATGTCTAACCTATCCTAAAATTCTTGCCATTGGAACATCTCTGTGGTCATTTGTTCATGATCCAGGTGTGTTGAATCACGTGATTACCATTTGTAACCTGCCCTTCCAGCTTCTCACAAGCAAAATCAATGGGGAAGCTGGCAGGGAAGGTCACTGTCTCCTACTTTTACTTCCACCAGCAGCCCCAATTCTCCCAGGTCCTCCCCTGACTTCTGTGCTTCCTGCACCTGCCCTTACAGGCTTCCTCCCAGCTTCCTATGCAATGGTTGTAAGAAAGACCTTGAGATTTGGAGTAAAGAAATGCTGTTTAGGAATGGTCAGACAAGAGAGGGCATGCTCCATAGCTGCAATATGGATTGAAAAAATGTTCAGGAAAGACCTTCTCAGCCTGTAAAGGAGAAAGCAGGAGGTTTGTACTTCCAGATTTGTAAACTCTATTAAGGTAAAGTAAAGGTAAAGGTTCCCCTCACACATATGTGCTAGCAGTTCCCAACTCTAGGGGATGGTGCTCATCTCCGTTTCAAAGCCAAAAAACCAGTGCTGTCCGAAGACATCTCTGTGGTCATGTGGCCGGCATGACTAAACGCCAAAGGTGCACGAAATGCTGTTACCTTCCCACCAAAGGTGGTCCCATAAAAGGACTTTTATGTACTTTCGAACTGCTAGGTTGGCAGAAGCTGGGACAAAGTAATGGGATCTCAACCCCGTTACGCGGCACTAGAGATTTGAGCCGCTGCACTGCCAATCTTTCTGATTGACAAGCTCAACGTCTTCACCACTGAGCCACCACATTCCTATCTATTAAGGTAGTCTTACAATAAAGTGGAATTCTTGTTGGTCTACCTGAGAAGGCTAATATCCAAACTTGCATGTGGTCTGTGCCAACTGTCCTATCGTTTCCCCTACTTTTGGTGGCACACTTGTATCTGCTGTGGTACCTCTGTGATCCTCACCTTAGATTCCTATCTCTTCCCACTTAATTATCCACATGCCTTAGGGTTATGATTGGGACTGCCAGGGCTGTTGTCATTATGCAATGTGATTATGTAATAATGCACTCTCTGACCACATTGCTTGTTTAGTGACCGCAATCCCACTGCCATTGTAAACAGAGGACCACCTGTAAATCTTGCTATCAATTTCAGTTTCTTTCAGTGCTTGTTGTTATGATCTGGTTTCCTTCTTTTAAGAAAAGAAGGAAACGATCTTGGTTGCTAAAACATTAGAAAACTTAAAAATGCTTGTTTGAAGCCCTAGAAGAGAATATTTCAATAAGTTAATGTAACATTCTTGATTCATGCTCAGATTAAATTACTTTGGTAGAACGGTGCATCCTCATATTAGATATATATGCAAAGCAGAAAGACAAAGGGAGAATTATTTATATGTTTTTAGAGAATTTCCTGAGACTACAAATGCAGTTTGTGTCAAGCCCAATTTCATACACTTACAAATTAGTCTAATCCCAGCCCCCTCTTTTTTATCAGTGTTTTAAAATGAGGCCTATTTTTGGCGAAATGTAAAACCAAGAGGATATTACAATAAAATATTTGCAAGAAATACTAGGAAATAATATTAATTTTGAAGTAGTACGTGCTTAGCAGTTAATCATTAAACACACAACTTGTCTATAGTGAAAATATATGCCATAAAAAATGTGAGAAGCCGAATCTTGGAAATATATGTTTATTTCAGGAAGAAGGCACATGAAATTTGCAACAGCTTCTGAAGATCTGCTTTATTATACTGCATTGTGTTTGTTTCTTGTTTAATATTATGACCTGCCCAAGGTTGTTTTGGGGTAGAGTGGTGCCTGACTCTTAATAAATAAATAAGTTTGTTGGTAATCCATTTTTAACTTTCCCTGCCTGCATTATGACTAGGATTTGCTGCAGTGTAGTATTGTGAGTTAAGTCTAGTTTACAAGGAAAAAGTAAAGTATAAACTATACATAGCATTTACTAGGAAATCACACTCAGCGTGGAACAAATTTGCCTCTCCAATCCCTTAACTTTATGGATTCTGCAGAACGGGATTTCACCCTTAGGTTGACATATTGCATTTTTCAATGTTTGCTAATTAAATCAAGCAATTCTTCCTTTGAAGAATGGTACAAAATATGGAATATACTGCCTGATCTCAGCCGTCCATACAAGGTAAAATTACAGGTAGTGCTTGTTTTGTGACTGCAATTGGATCCTGTGACTTGGCTGAAGTTGTCTCTAAGTGAAAAACCACAGGACTGCAATTGTGTTTCTAATTTTGTCTCATCTTTCCTTTTGCTTTACAGCCTCAGAAAGATATGATTCTGAACAGCCGAGGAAGCCAAAATGGCAGCAAAGGTTCCTAGAACTTGACTGAACAAAGAAGCTGGGTAAAAGGACAAATCTTATAGCCCTGTGATGATGAAGTTATGGCATAGAAGTAGAACCCATGCTTCGTTGCTCACGTGCAGCCCCATTGCGAACTGGTAGTAAAGGAAGTAGAACCCAGCTCGGTCGACAGCTAACATGCTATCAGAGAGGGCGCTGTGACTCGCAGCGCCCTCTCTGATAGCACGTTAGCTGTCGACCGGGCTGGGTTCTACTTCCTTTACTACCAGTTCGCAATGGGGCTGCACGTACGCGAAGCAAGCATGCACAGAAGCATTTTCATGATGTCAGGGTCAGTGGGTGGAGCCTCCTGCCAGTTTTACTACCGGTTCTATAGAATCGGTGCGAACTGGGGGCAACCCACCACTGCTGTCAACCCAGTTCGGCTCCGCTGCTCATGTGCGCATGCTTCCCGCCAGCCAGTTGGTCTTTGGGTCTCTGCTGTGCATGCATGGGGGGGGCAGGGTGTGTGTGGGGGCCGCGCATGCATGTGAGGGGGCAGGATACATGTGAAGGACTGTGCGCATGCATGGGGGGGCATATGTGCAGGGCCCCAGGCACATTGCATTTTGGGGATTCAGGTGCACGCACTTTGGTCACTCGGTCCAGAAAACATCACAGCCCTTTATTTTTATTTCCCTGTCTGTTGGAATGCTCATCTCTGTTATGGGATAAAGAGCAGGATGAGAATTAAAGTTTGTATTTACAGTCACTGGAAAGGAAGGGATTGCATCTAGATATACAGATTGAAAGAAGTGCACTAGCACCATGCAAACAAAGCTGTGAACTATGAGCTACACAGGAGGCAACCAAAACCCTTTACTGTGGAACTGATTAAAGTCTTGTCAGTGTCAGGCAGCACTGCTAGCTGGCCAGAGGGTTGTAATCAATTAATTAAAGGTCACAGAACTAAACCTGTTAACTTGCAGTTAGCACTGCACTGTGGAGAAAAGCAGCTCAGAAAGAGATTGCTTGCTTAGGCAATTTCTCCACTCTGCAAGGATGGTTGGCGGAGGGAGGAAAAACAAACAGGTCAAGGCCATGACAATGCCCACTAACTGGCTGTAATGGCAAATGTGACTGGGAGAGATGCTACAAAGGTTGTAAATCACAAAATTATTGTGACTGCAAACCAAGGTAGTCACTAAACAAGGACTAGCTGTATAATGCTTCATTCCCGTTACTCCCTACAAAGAGTACATTTTTACAAGAGGACTCTGAAATCTTGCTTAAATGACATGAGACACTTCTAATGTGGTCCCAGATCAGGGATCGGTTCTACTTACCTTTACTACCGGTTTGCAATGGGGCTGCGCGTAAGCGCAGAAGCCTCTGTGCATGCGCAGAAGCATTCTGATGATGTTGGGATCAGTGGGCGGAGCCTCCTCCGGTTTTACTACCAGTTCTATAGAACTGGTGTGAATTGGGGGCAACCCACCACTGTTCCAGATCCTATAGATAACAGGATCCATCCTAAACAGATTTTACAATTTCTCTGCTTGGGCTAGAGGAGTGTGTTTAATCTGAAATCTTTAGAAGATGAATCTTTGCTTGATTCAAAGCATACTTATATGGACTGGCTGTTCCCTCAGGCCTTAGACTGAGATGAATAGATGGGCCTGTGAATGTTTGAAAATAGTGAAGAAAAAAAATCCCAGGCTACTTGTGAGTAAGCCATTCCAGGGGGGAATGAGTTTTTAAGACTGGCTTGCTGTATTTAAAGAGTGTTTTGACATAAGAGAAAGGGAAAGTGTTTGGAGAGGAAGGACTGTTGTATAGATAGTCCTTGATTTACAACAGTTCATTTAGTGACTGTTCAAAGTTACAATGGTACTGAAAAAAATGACTTATGACCAGTGGTGCAATCCAAAAATTTTTGCTATCGGTTTTGTGGGCGTGGCTTGGTGGGTGTGGCGTGGCTTGGTGGCGTGGCAGGGAAAGGATACTGCAAAATCTTCATTCCCACCCCACTCCAGGGGAAGGATATTGCAAAATCTCCTTTCCCACCCCACTCTGGGGCCAGCCAGAGGTGGTATTTGCCAATTCTCCAAACTACTCAAAATTTCTGCTACCGATTCTCCAGAACCTGTAAGAACCTGCTGAATTCCCCCCGTGCTTATGACCATTTTTCACAATTACAACCGTTGCAAATATCCCCATTGTCATGTGATTTACATTCAGCTGCTTGACAACTGACTGACATTTATGACTGTTGCAGTGTCCTGGTGTCATGTGATCCCTTTTGCGACTTTCTGACAAAGCAAATTCAATGAGGAAGGCAGATTTACTAGTACTAACTTAAGAACTTAAAATTCACTTAACAAATGTGGTGAGAAAAGTCATAAAATGGGGCAAAACTCACTTAATAAATTTCTCACCTAGGCACATAAATTTTGGGCTCAATTGTGGTTGTAAGTCGAGGACTACCTGTAATGGCAAGACGATAGCAGTTGGAAAAAACCAACCAAACTGCTTTTAAATGTTGCTGCTGTCGGAAGTCATTTCGAATGGACCAGCCTAAAGATTTATTGGATAAATAAGTAGACTTAACAATTTTGAGCAGTTAAACTTAGAACTTTAGACAAAGGGCATAATCTTCAGGCTTGTGCTTATACTAGGGAGGGTAGGCTTCATCTGATAAGCTTGCACAGTTAAGATTTTGACACCCAGTCAATCGTGAAACTGCCCAAGAGGCAATCATTTAAAGGAAGGAATTGTGATAAGTAATTAAATCTGTATTCCATCTCTCCAAAGATGAGGAATGAAATTTAATAGTTTAAGTCACGGGTGTCAAACTCATTGCATCACATGACATTTTGCAATTTTTTCCCATTTGTGGAGCTGGGTTGCATGTGGCTTACCCATGATGCATCTTGCCTGCTGGCCACCAGTTTGAGACCCCTGGTTTAAGTCTTCCAGTAGCTGTAAGTCAGTTCCCAATGTTATTGTGATGCAATACAATCATATGTTTATTGATCATACCATCAGCAGGCTTCAGAATTGTTTGTACTTGGAGCAATTGAGAAGAAAGGAGAATGATCTTTTCTAGAATTTAGATCTATCCTCTTTCAAAATGAAGCCACAGTTATAGGGGCTCTGCTTGTAGAATGTCAGAATGAACTGCCTGATTAGAAACTATATTCACACACTCTAAATTGCAGAGAAACTTTTGTTCCTTCCGGGGTGAAATGAATCAGGGGTGAAATGCTACTGGTTCGCACTGGTTCACCCGGTAGTAAAAAAAGGCTACCGGTTTGTCCAGACCGGTATTTCTGATGATCAGCTGTGCCGCACAATTTATATTCGCTAGAAGGCAGGAAATCCTGCTTTCTAGCAAATCTAAATTTTACGACACAACTGTTCTCCCCTCCCTGTTCTACTTACCTTCTTAAGCCTTCATTTTCTGCGTGAAACCTGCGTTTGGCACACACTGCGTATGCGTGGGTAGTGAACCCATGGAGGATTTCACCACTGGGTTGTATAATAACTTTGTTAATTGTTTCTATCCTGGAGATGACACAACTTTCTTTGAATGCAAGTAAGCAGCACCCTTGGTCAAAGAATAAAAAGTGATACTGACATGTTAATCATGTTTAGCTAATTAAATAGGATCACCATGATTCAGATTGAAACCAGCAATTAACATGACGGATACAGGAATTGTTGGAATATGCCCAGGTTGTTTGTTTATGAATTATGCTGGGAATAAAGACAAATCCTCCAATGCTCAGCTTCTTATTCTTCAGTGCTGAGTGACCTTGTGAACAAATTATAAGAACAAGAGAAAAATTGACATATAAAAAGAGAGAGCACCTGGGATTGGAAGAATAACACACCTTCAATCAAATATTTAGAAATCCTGTGAAATGATGGAAATCCCCCTCAGAATAGTGCAGTAGAAGTGTTTATTCTATAGAAGTGCGAAGGCGAAAAAAAGTGAGGCACAAGTTTGATGCCGTCCCCTAAACAAATAAATAAAATAAACCCCCAAATAAATCTAGAAGTGGAAAATTATATCTCCTGTAGTTTCAGCATCAAATATATGTGGAGAGAATTGGGATTTGCAATGGTTAAGATACAAAATAATCCATTTCAAGGCAGTTAATATGAAAGTATCAGAATTAGTTTCCAGTGGGAAGACTATATTTTCTGTCTCTCTGTAGGTTTACAAAATCCAGCTTTTGCAGATAGAAGAATTGTAGTCACTTGTGAATCTTTATTCATCATTGTAGATGAAGTTATACTGTGAAATGTCGAGTCCTGGAATCCACATTTTTGAAACTGCATGGGAAGGATGCACTGGATGCAGAAAAACAAACAAACAAAAAACATTTTTTTTTTTAAAAAATGTAGATAATAATCATTCCCTTTGATAGCATCTTGATGTTAGAAATGGCCATTCAGTTAATTTCAATTTAATTATTATGACTTCCTCTCCTTCATAGAATCCGGGGACTCATAATTCCACAAAAGTGCTAAGGGTAAGCTAATTTATTTTTTTCCCCCCTGCAGCATAAGTACTTTTTGCTTTGAGACAAAACCCTAACATTTTTAAACAGCTGAATTGTTGCTTCAAAGTTCAAAGGTGGTGAAGATTCTTAGGAAAAGAATGAGAATTAAGATTGTGTGAAATTATGTGAGTTTTAGGCAATCGTGAAAGAAAGGGAGCTACAGGGATTAGCAACCCAGATAATTTTCAGCAGAGGAGGAAAGACACACAATATAAAGATCTTTTTCATTCAGAATTAAATGAACTGGAACAAGGTTTATTGCTTCAGTAATATACTTTATATAAGGAAATTTTCTTTTAAATGGTTGGAAGTCCCTCCAGAATTGCATGTGAGACAAGGTAGGGAATTTTAAGATGGAGTTGGGTGGGGGAGGCAATACGGAGTGGTGAAATTCAAATTTTTTTATTACCCGTTCTGTGGGCGTGGCTTGATGGGCATGGCAGGGGAAGGATACTGCAAAATCTCCATTTCTACTCCACTCCAGGGGAAGGATATTGCAAAATTTCTATTCCCACCCTACTCTGGGACCAGCCAGAGATGGTATTTGCCGGTTCTCCATACTACTTAAAATTTCTGCTACCAGTTCTCCAGAACCTGTCAGAACCTGCTGGATTTCATCCCTGGCAATACGTCTATTTATTTTTCAACTCCAACTAAAAAGTTATATTAGGATCTCAGGCTATTCCCTGTAAGGATCCAATATGGATAGCCAATACAGGTAGTCCTTGATTTACAACAGTTCCTTTAGTGACTGTTCAAAGTTACAACATTTATTTATGACCATTTTTCATCCTTAAGTTCTCTGTAGCATCCTTATGATGATGTGATCAAAATTCAGATGCTTGGCAACTAGTTCATACTTATGATGGTTGCAGTGTCCCAGGGTGATGGGACAGACCTTTTGCAAACTTTTGACAAACAAAATCAATGGGGAAGCCAGATTCACTTACTAACATATTAACTGCAGTGATTCACTTAACAACTATGGCAAGAAAGGTTGCAAAACGGGGTAAAACTAACTTAACACATGTCTCACTTAACAACAAGTTTTGGGCTCAATGGTCGTATGTCGAGGATGACCTGTATACAAAGAATTCAGCAATTCCTCTGTGCAAAATGTATAGTTGCAATGGAAAGGGACCTCATAATAAAACTGCTTTGGAGATAATATTTGCTGCCAGATTCTGCAGCAGCTAAGAAAAATAAAGTATAAAATAAACTTATAATTTTTTATTGAAGTAGTTTGCAGAACAAATCTCAACTGAGAAGCAGGAAACATTTTCTTAGTAGTTCAAATGCTTATTTTAACATAAGGAAGCATCTGATAAATTCCGAACAAATATCTTTTGATTATTGTGATAATCAATATACATTAAGCTACCACTGAGAAGAGTTCAGAAATGTCAGCTTGTCCGAAATACAACATCTAGATTGACATCAAAGATTGGTTGTACAGATTGTTTTCCCCAGCATTTAAAAAATAACTGAATATGATATACTTTTGGACAAGATCAGAATCAGAAATCTTGTTTTTCATTTTAAGGGTTCTTAAAAATGAAACTACTCTTCTTGAATGGAAATTGAGAGAACAATTTCTCAGCTCAATCAATCAGAATAGAGTTGAAAGGGGCCTTGGAGGTCTTCTAGTGCAGCCCCTGCTCTTCCCTGCAATACCATCACCAATATGATGGCTGACTATGCTAATAATCCAGATTGAAACTTTATATAAATCAAAGCTAGAGGATGAATTGCAATCTAAAAAAAAGGAAGTCTTGAAGCCTTTCTTTTGGGGTGATTGAGGTGGGGACAAGCCTAGATGGGATCTACCTTAGTTTCTAATGAAACATCTGAAAGATTTTTTTTAAAGGCAAGATCATGATTGCAAACGTACAGTTGAAATCTTCCCTCCTTTTAATGTTATGTATTTTATTTATTTTATTTTATTAAATTTATATACCGCCCTACTCCCGAAGGACTCAGGGCGGTGAACAGACAGATGAAGTGCATATAATATAATATTAAAAACATTTAGAATATAATAAATATTTTGGTCTAATAATTTAAAACACCCAATTTAGGATAGATTTGAAACAATTTAAAAAGGGAAGATTAGGCCAGGCCCGCCTGTTTAAATAAGAATGTTTTAAGGGCACGGCGGAAAATGAGCAGATCCAGGATCCTCCGTAATTCCGGTGGGAGCTCGTTCCAGATGGCAGGTGCCCCCACAGAGAAGGCGCTCCCCCTGGGGGCCACCAGCCGACATTGTTTGACCGATGGCACCCCGAGAAGCCCCTCTCTATGGGAGCGTACTGGTTGGTGAGAGGTTATGCCTGTACAAAAGACACAAGGCTTCAGTTGTTGCAACTGATATATTGACTTGACCTGTGGATACCATGGAGCCTGGAGCTTTATTAGACCACTGTATACAAGTTTGAAGATGGGGAGAGCAATGTTTTTTCCTTTTTTTTTTTACTGCCCACTATGCTATCTTTAGGCTTTGTAAAAAATCTATTATTGAAGTGTAACTAAAGGGAGAAAACGCAGAGTGCTGGTTTCAAGATGGCTAAGTGAACAGGCCAGAGGTGATATTCAGCAGGTTCTGACCAGTTCTGGAGAACTGGTAGCGGAAATTTTGAGTAATACGGAAAACCGGTAAATACAACCTCTGACTGGCCTCCATCTATTTTCTGTCTCCCAAGTCCCAGCTGATAGGGAGGAAATGGGGATTTTTCAGTAACCTTCCCCTGGAGTGGGGAAGAAATGGAGATTTTACAGTATCTTTCCCCTGGAGTGGGGTGGGAATGGAGATTTTACAGTATCCTTCCCCTGCCACGCCCACCAAGCCATGCCCACAGAACCGGTAGTAAATTTTTTTTGAATCCCATCACTGAATCAGGCCCAATTCACAAATGCTGTGAGTATTCCTTGGACATCTCAGAAGCAACATGAAAAGTGAGCAGCACTTCTCCATAGATTTTCTTTTCCCGATCTAAAGGATCTAATTTGTAAGACTGAAGAAACAGCATTCCTTGTCTGCAGAACAACTGTGTGGGCTTTTATGGAATCCACCATAAGAAATAGACTTTTAAAATATTATTATGGGCATTTGCAGCAAGTGGAAATGTTGATTGTAGGGTGAGTGCAAGTGGGGAGCATTTAGATAAACTATTTATTTAAGGGTTATGGAACATTGTTTAGCAGGTGATATGGTTAATTTAGTGGAGCTGGAGCTATCTTGCTCCATTCTATGATGGGTTTTATTTTATTATCAAAACAGAGCCTATGATGGGCTCTGTTTTGAAGACAGTTATTTCTGGATGGGGTGCTTGATGACTGCTTGTATCCTGCGTATTAAATCATCTAAAGCAGGGGTGTCAAACTGGCATCGTCACAGAGCTGTCATATGATGTATTATGACCTTTTCCCCCTTCACTAAACTGGGGGTGGGCGTGGCCAGCATGTGACGCATCTGGCCCATGGGTTTGAAACCTCTCATCTTTTAGATAATAGAAAATTAAATGAGGGAGAGGATAAAAAAGAAATCGAAACCCAGATACCAGGGTAAATGAAAAAGAGGGATGGGAGGGGAAAAAAGAAAGAACATAATAATAATAAATGTACAATTATGATGATAATATTGATGGATAGAATAAATCTGAAAAGAAATCGAAAGAAAGTATATACTATTAGAATATAGGAGTTGCTCAGATACCAAACAAGGAGAATATTCCACAGCAAAGCAGATAGAAAGGAGAGAGGAGTAGAGGGTAGAAAGAGGAGAGGGAGGGAAAGGAATGGAAGAAAGGGAACAAGAGAGGAAGGAAGGGTAGGAGGCAGGAGTAGGAGAGAAGGAGAGAAGGGGAAAAAGAAGAGAGGAGTGGGGGAAAGGAAGGGGAAGTAGGATGAGGTAGGAGAGGAGGAAGGAGAAAGTAGGAGAGGAGGGAGGGAAGGAAAAGAGGAGGAGAAGAAGTACGTTTGTTGCAAAATGAGGGAAGAAAGGGTAGAAGAGCAATTCTGAATGTAACTAAAATGCCTTACTTTAATGCTTTCTTTAAGGAAAACATGTATATGTATGATTAATTATGTATAAGAAAATGTACATTTCATATTATATGTATACAAAATAAAGCTGAAAAACTTTTCAAAAAAAAAAAAGAAACCTCTCATCTAAAGTGTTTCATTCATCAGTGGTAATTTCTTATAAAAACATGTTTGAACAACTCTCTTTATGTAATTGCAGTCAGTTGAAACAGTAATTACTAAACAGTTACCTGAAGAGCTGGGAAACTCCTGGTCAAAGGTTAGAATATTTCTGTTTGAAATATTTTCAGTATTGTTAAGGAAGAAAAAGCAAGCAAGCAAAAAGCAAGTCTACTTATAAAAGATTTGCCTTTGGAGAATAAACTACTGATTAAAAGTGAAGTTATCAAAAAAAAATTTTTTTTACAAACCTTGCAATCCATGGTGAGATGCATCCATCCTTTCTCCTGACAAACTGTAAATTGTCATATATGGTGATAACCCTAGGTCATATAGTCATATATAGTACAGTTTCCGGGTATGCAGAATATATGTGAACCCCATAATGAATAAAGGATAATACTTCAAAGCTCTGATTGTTTGATTTGCTTGTTTTTGGTGCAGCCTTTTTTTTAAAAAAAAAAATATCCTTAATATCATCAGATCTTCCATTGACAGCTGAGACTGAGCCAGGAAGCAAAGGACAGGACAAAGTGGTTTCACTTCTGTTCTGTGCTATCTCAGTTTCTGGAGCTCTTGTCTTAGCCAGGATGGCAAAGGTTGTCCCAGTCTGTGCAACAATTTGGACAGTTCCACGTTGTGATCTCTGTAGTAATTTGAAAGAAATGTCCTAGACTGAAAATAAGGGGGAAAAAATAATTTTCAGATAGTTAACCATGTTTTAGTTCATGCTTCATTTCTGAAAAACATCCCATGACATAAAATATAATTCCAAGTTATGCAGAAGGTTTGCAAAGAGTGAGAAATACATATATTTAACTATTCATACATTTTTGAATTAACTATCTATAAATTGATCACAGATTAATTGTTTGATTTTGTATATCAACTGCATATAGGAACAAGTGTGATTGTAATGTTTGAAGTATTGGATTAAGAGTGGGGAGACTCAAGTTTAAATTCATACTCAGACATGGACATTCATTATAAATCCAATCCATTGGTGAAATTCAGCAGGTTCTGGAGAACTGGTAGCGGAAATTCTGAGCAGTTTGGAGAATCGGTAATGGAAATTTTGAGCAGTTTGGAGAACCAGCAGCGGAAATTTTGAATAGTTCGGAGAACCGGCAAATACCATCTCTGGTTTGACCCAGAGTGGGTTGAGAATGGAGATTTTCTAATATCCTTACCCCAGGAGTGGGGAGGGAATGGGGATTTTGCAGTATCCTTCCCCTGCCGTATCCACCAAGCCACACCCACATTACCGGTAGTAAAAAAAATTGGATTTCACCACTGGCCCAATCTAAGTCTAGGTTCTTATTACAGCACAACTAATTCTGAACTCTCTATGTATTGTTTAGAATTTTTAGGAGAAAAAGCAGGATATAAAGCCAACAAATCATTATCTTGCATAACCATGTGCTTCAGAAGATGGGAATATTTAATTTTTTTGGGGGGGTATTAAATAATGGTATACCTCTATAATCTCCAGGATGTTGAGCAAATGGGAAGAAATCTTCCCATGCCATGAAAAAGGCAGGAAAAAAAGAAAAGTCAGTTTGGCTATTGGTGTCAAAATCTAGGTCACTTCCTAACACCTGTACAATGGTATGCACCAGTGGTGGGTTGCTCCCAGTTCTGTCCGGTTCTTTAGAACCGGTAGTAAAAATGGTAGGAAGATCTGCCCATCTGCCCCGACATTATAATTGATGATCTGCATATCTGTAGAAGCTTCTGAACATGTGCATGCTCCCATTGCAAACTGGTAGTAAAGGTAAGTAGAATTCACCCCTGGTATGCACTGATCGATTACCACATATACTTGTGGACAAGCCAAGAATTTTAGGGGCCACAATGCACCCCAAAATTGGACTTGACTTATTTGCAGGTGGGCTTATCCATGACTTTTTAAAAGTACCATATTTTCCGTATATACTCACATATAAGCCCATCCATGGATAAGCCCACCCTTAAATTTTTAATGCAAATACCATGAAAAATGCAGGTAAACTTATCCATGGAGCTGCATTTTTCATAGTATTTGCATTAAAAATTCAAGGGTGGGCTTATCTACTGATGGGCTTATACATAGTATATATGTTATATCAGCATCTGAATCCATACAATTTATTGAAAAAGGAGGCTAATCTGGGAACTAATGTTATCATTTGTTCAAATAATTACGTTGTGGCCTGTAGGCCGCCAGCCCCTCCAGCAGCCAAATCAGATGAGGAGGTGGCATGGGAGTCTGGGTCAGCATCAAGGCAACCTAAGCTCTCTGAGGGGGAAGAGGGAATGGAACTGGTAGAGAGAGAGAGATAGAGACAGAGCCTGGGCCATCCGTCAGACCTCAGATGGAGAGTCAACAGCCCCCAGGTCTGGAGGTCACTGATGAGGAAGAGGAGGAACAGCTGGGTCCAGTGCCTGACATGTGGAAGTGCAGAAGACAGAGGAGAGCAATGGAAATCTGTGGGCTGACCCTTGGGAAGGAAGAGACACTACTGCTAGCGAAGCCCCACCCTAGCACTGGGGATAAAAGGCAGGGGCGGAGAGGAATAGGTATGGCAGACAACTATTCATCTCCCTGCCGGACAGACTTGTTAGTCTGCAGTGAGAGAGAAACTTTTCCACTCCTAATAAAGGAATCATTACTTCAACTACAGAGAGCAGGGTCTGAACAAATTATTTTGGGTTTGTATTTATGGCAAATCAAGTATGAAAAGAATAATTGGTGTTACACACTCATAATAAAAGTAACAGTAATCAGGAGCAACATTAAAAATTGGGTATCCTACACTTCCACAAGAAGCTTCTTCAGGTGGGAGAAGCAATTTCTTCAAATCCTCTGGGCCCCATGGACTTCTCTGTTCTTTATTTGCTCAGCAGAGCAATGAAAAGAGCAAGAACGAGCAATGGCTATTCTCTGTGATGACTGTACAGATTACATCCGAAGGAAAAATACAAATAAAAGTAGAGCATCAATAATAAAAAGAGAAGAAGGCTCCTTGTCAAAATGTGAAGTTCATGCTGTTCTCAGTGATGATATATGGTTATTGTTAGGGTCGGACATCTTTTGAAAATTATTTGCAAAGGATGCTTGTGAATGCATGAATGCCTGAGTGGTGCACCTCTTTAAACTAAATAAATGTTTTTCAATATCTTTTTCAGATACTGCATTTACACTCCTTCTCAAACAGAAACACCTCTTTTCAATGATTTTGATGCACACACACACACACACACAGCCAAATTCCCCTTTTCCGACCATACTACCATATTTTTTGGAGTATAAGACACACTTTCCCCCCTAAAAGAGGGTGAAAATTTGGGTGTGACTTATACACCAAATATAGTCCCGCCCATCTGCCAGCCCCCATCTTTTGGCCTGTGCCTCCCAGCAATTTACCTCCTTGCAGCAAACAGCAAACAGCCCATTTCAGCTTCAGCACAGCTGATTGTCAGTTGGATTGGCCTCCCGACCCTCAGCTGTTTCAGGCTGCAGGGATTACCATTGCCTATTGCTGCACACCCCATTTACTGCAAGAAGGCAGAGGCAGATTTTTTTTTCTTGTGCTAATCAGCATGTGCTGAAAATGAAACTGAAACGGGCTGTTTGTTGTTTCCTGCAAGGAGACAAATTGCTGGGAGGCAGCGGCAGATTTTTTCCCCCTGTTTTCCTCCCCAAAAAAGGTAGTCCGGAGCATCTTAGACTCCGAAAAATACGGTAAGTATTACACTAAATAACAATAATGTTTCAATTAAAATAATACCTCTTGATCCATGGGAGGGTATTTTCGGCCTTTACTTTTCCCCAGACATTTTATTTTTCCTCCATCCAGCAGCTGGCACCAAAATCCTTTCTGAGGATCAAACCTAAAATATTGCATAGGTGAAGGTGGGCATAGGGAGAGGACAATATCCCACAAGCTATTTATTGCAGAAAATCGTCTGGGTGTAAACGAGTGGTTAATTTACTTTTCAAAGTTGGGCACGGATACATTTCAGTGGATTTCAGAATGCACGTTAGGGAATCAGCCAGAGACAGTTCTTGCTATTGAATATATTGTTTTGGGACTTGTGACATACTTAGAAGAGTGAAAAAGGCAGCTGTAAAAAACACTGAGAAATTTAATTAAATTTGGCAGATGCCTTGGAAGGCCAATGAATTATTGGTTGGAATGTAGCAATAATGAGCCTGCTCCCAGGTTTTTTTTTTTTTTTTTTGGCCTTGGGCTTTTTCCAATAATAGCAATATTCCTATATATATATACACTGACGACAGCACATTTCAGACAAAAGAGAAATTACTTTTCCAACTCAGTCTATTAGTGCATTAATCCTCACCGCCCAAATAATCTTTAGTAGTGGTATCAATTAAAACTAAATAAATCATTGATTAAATAGATACGCTGAGAGGAGTTCATTTCTAGCTTGGATTTCCCAGTCTACCTTGTGCATAGCAAAGGCCTTTTGCTAGTTTTCAGTAATTTCCCAAGAGGAGAAATAGTATTGCTTGCTGTGCACCAGAAAAGAAATGAAGCTCTAGGATTATATTGCAAACAATATATTTGTTTCCAAGAAATATATTTGGAAGAAAATGTTTAATTGGCAATTATTATTTCTTTGGTCGATTTTTTTGAAGGATGTAGATAGAATTCAGTATCATTTAGGCCCATTTATGTATTTCACTAGGCATTGGGCTAACACACTATGAAGCTATTAAAAGGAGCTTCCAGGTAGTCCTCGACTTACGACCACAATAGAGCCCAACATTTTGGCTGCTCAAGGAGATATTTATTCAGTGAATTTTGCCCCCTTTTACAACCTTTCCTGCTAGAGTTGTTGAGCAAATCACACAGTTGTGAAGTGAAATTGACTTCCTCATTGACTTTGCTTGTCAGAAGGTCGCAAAAGCTGATCACACGATCCCAGGACACTGAAATCGTCATAAATATAAGTCAAATATAAGAGCCTGGATAGCTCTGCAGACTAAGCACTCTAAGCACCCTAATTAACATCCAGCTGTCTGCAATTATTCCATGTTCGAATCTCACCAGGCTCAAGATTGACTCAGCCTTCCATCCTTTCTAAGGTAGGTAAATTGAGGACCCAGTTTGTGGGGGCAATAAGCTGACTTTGTATAAAATATACAAAAGTATGAAGGCTATTGCTTAACGCATTGTAAGCCGTCCTAAGTCTTCGGAGAAGGGCGGCATATAAAGCAAATAAAAAAATAAATAAAAAATTGCCAAGCATCTGAATTTTGATCATCTGAGCATGGGGATGCTGCAAAAGTCCTAAGTTTGAAAACTGGTCATAACCAGAGGTGGCATTCAGCCAGTTTGGACTGGTTTACCCGAAACGGTACTGGAAATCACGGGTGGGCCACCCTGGCTCTATGTCATCCTGTTTAGGCATGTTTTTGAAGCTGGGCGCATGAACAGAAGGCATGTGTGCGAGCAAAGCTCATATACAAAAGGCCGGGTACATGTGTGGAAGGCAGACGTGTGCACGAACTGGGCACGCGCATGAAGCGAGCCTGCACGGGGTGAACTGGTAGTAAAATAATCCGAAACCCACAACCCATCACAACTCACTCTTTTCAATGCCACTGTAACTTTGAACAGTCACTAAACAAACTGTTGTAAGTCGGGGACCACCTTTTTATTATGCTCTATAGAATTCTTTGGTCACAATTATGTAGGTTGGAATATTAGCTGTTGAAGCAGAAAGTAGGTTTTTCTTGATGCAGATAACAACAGCTGTACACTGTTTCTCATTTCAGTATCCATTTCTATAGCCATTTGAAATAAGAAAATATGTGAATATGTTACAAAAATGAAATCACAGCTAGACAGTCCCTTATCTTCAGATTTGCAGTCTATTAACAGGCTTTTAAAAGAGTAAACTACTATCACAAACATAACGTGATACCAATGCAAAATGCAGTTGTTTAAGAAGAAATGCAACTCACGTTAATGCATCAGAATAATTATAATGAGGAGAAACACTCAGAAACTTTTGAACTCCATCCATCACAGTAGCTGGGTCACTTCTTAATTGTTGTCCATCAATAATTAACAACTGTAGAGATAACAAATAAACAATAGCTAATTGTTTATTTTAATATAAAACTCAGAATAGAATAGAATAGAATAGAATAGAATAGAATAGAATAGAATAGAATAGAATAGAATAGAATAGAATAGAATAGAATTCTTTATTGGTCAAGTGTGATTGGACACAGAAGAAATTTATCTTTGGTGTATATGCACTCAGTTTATAGTACATAAGGAGAATAAAACACATTCATCAAGAATAAAAAGATACAACACTTAGTGATAGTCAAGCTTACTAATAAGCTATCAAATCGTACTAGGAAACAAATAAAAATAATATAAATTGAACAATACAAGCAACGTAGTTATAGTAATAAGTGGGAAGAGGTAGATACTAGTAAGGAAGAGAAGAATAATAGTAATAAAGTCTTAGTAAATTATTTGACAGTGTTGTGGGAATTAGTTGATAAGGAGAGTGATGGCATTTGGGAAAAAACTGTTCTTGTGTCTAGTTGTTCTGGTGTGCAGTGCCCTATAGCATCGTTTTGAGTTGAAACAATTTATGTCCAAGATGTATGGGGTCTGTCGATATTTTCACAGTCCTCTTTTTGACTCCTGCAGTATATAGGTCCTCAATGGAAGGCAGGTTGGTAGCAATTATTTTTTTCTGCAGATCTAATTATCCGTCGAAATCTGTGTTTGTCTTGTTTGGTTGCAGAGTCAAACTAGACAGTTATGGAAGTACAGATGACAGACTCCATAATTCTTCTGTAGAACTGGATCAGCAGCTCTTTGTATGAAATTTTGAAGTATGAATTTTGAAGTATAAATTTGGAAGTATGAAATAACAGCATGATTTATGCATTTAGAAAAAAGTTAAGATTGTCTCATTTTCCTTGGCTTAGCAAGACAAAGACATCTGTTGTGAGGCATTAGGATTGCTTTGGATGGCCTTGTCAAATTTGGTTTTTCCCATGCCATTAATTGAGCATGATAATAGTGGTCAAACTGGAGTAAGAGTACTAGTGGTCACCGTGCTTCATTTCTTAAATACTAGAAAGATAATTCCACGTTCCAACTTTAAAAGAAGGATGAAATAGGTCAATCTTAAAATAGTCCCCGAGACCAAGTTGCAATAGGAAAACATTTGCATTTATTAACCTTCCTTGAAAAAAGGAAGCTACACTTAATGGCATAGACTTAAACTAAGAACATTAAAATTTCCTGCTCTGAGAATTAACATTTCTGAAATAAACAGAATTTCCCAAATAAGTCCCAGAAACAGTACACTGAACTTTTGAATATGCCTTTAAGAATAAATACATAAAATAATTCTTATTGAAAACATGAGACAGAATCCATACCCTAGACAGTTTTGGATAAAGCCAATTTCAGATTTGTTCCACATAGTTTGTGAAATAATTTCAGTAATTGGAATCATAAATAGAATCAGTGATAAACGAACCAGATGCCGACAACTTAGCTTGAGCTCAGGAGCAGAACTGGGAACTCAATTCCTTTAGGGATTTCAGTCTGAAAAGTCACTTTGCTGATTGAAAGCAATGATAAAATTATGAGTTCTACAGGTAATCAATAAGACTTTCCTCTTAAAATCCCTGAAGTCAATGTCAATTCCACACTTCAAAATTTCTCAGTTAAAATAGTATTATAAAAATTAAGCTTATCATAAATAGAGAGTGAAGGCTTTTATGCCAGTTGAAAAGTTATGTCTGCATGATGTCTATCAGTTTTGTAGATGTTTGCTTAGAAGGCAGTAGATATAAACAGGTGTGTGTGTTTGTGTGTGTGTGTGTCTAACCAGTCTAAACCAGGGGTCATCAACCTGCAGCTCTGGGGACGCATGTGGCTCTTTCATCCCTCTGCTGCCACTCCCTGTTGTTCAAAATATACATCACAACTGCCAATGTGCAACACCTGCCAATAAACGAATTATTGAGATTTTTGACCCCTAGGAGGCCAACAATGGATAATTCCAAGAAAAGAAAAGTTTCAGAAGAAAACAGCATGATTAATGATATGTGGACAGATTCATTTGCTTTCACTGCTGATGAGACCCCATGGACAATTTAAGTTCGGCTTTTTATTTTATAAGTACGAGCAGGACTCAAATAGACATTGAGTATTTTATTTGAAAGTAACTTTCAATCTAGTGCCTTTTTTTTGGAGTTCGAAATGTTTTTGTTGCATGCAGAAATAAAAATTTGTTTTCTCTGTAGCATTTCATTGATTTTTTTTTTTACACAGCATAAAGGTAAAAAACGATATATGCAATGTTATCTTCATTTTAGATGTCAAAGGGGTTTTGTGCAGGGGTGGGTTCTAAATTTTTTTACTACCGGTTCTGTGGGCGTGGCTTATTTTGTGCGTGTGGCTTGGAGGTCATGTGACTGGGTGAGCGTGGCTAGCTGGTCATGTGGCCAGGTGGCCATGGCTATGTGCATAGGGACTACTCAGAGGGCTGAAAAAAGTCATTTCTGACAGGTCCTCGCACTTTTGACTGGTCCTCACACTTATGACCATCCTGACATTTATGCCCGTGCAGCATTCTTAACAACCATGTCACTCATTTCACAACTGCTTCTCTTCACCATGGTGATAAAATAGGGCAAAAAACATAAAATGTGAGGACAGTCGTAAGTTCAAGGACTGGTCAAAAGTGCAAGGACCAGTCAAAAATAACTTTTTCAGCCCTCTGAGTAGTCCATATGCACAAAAGGGCTACCCAGAGGGCTGAAAAAAGTGATTTCTGACAGGTCCTCACACTTTTGACCGGTCTTTGCATTTATGACTGGTCATCATTTATGCCCATTGTAGCATTCTTAATAACCGTGTCACTCATTTCACAACTGCTTCTCTTCACCATGGTGATAAGATAGGACAAAAACGTAAAATGTGAGGACAGCCGTAAGTTCGAGGACTGGTCAAAAGTGCGAGGACCAGTCAAAAATAACTTTTTCAGCCATCTGAGTAGTCCATATGCATAAAAGGATACAGCAATAGAGAGGGATGAAGGAAGGGAAGGGAAACCAGAGTAGGAGTGAGGGTAAGAAAGGGAGGAAAAGAGGAGGAGAAGGAGAAAGGAAAAGGAAGTAGGGAGGAGAAGAAGAGGGGGGGAAGAGAAAGTAAGAAGGAAAGAAAAGAGAGAGGTGGTAGGTTTGAGGAGAACGATTGCTGTACAATAAAAAAGATGAAAGGGAAGAAAGACAATCCCAAACAAATATAAAGATATTAAGATAAAGAATGAATTGTTAAACTTTAAAGAATAAAAGAGAACAAATATGAATAAATAGCAATAATTAGAAACACACATACAAACATACAATGTATTTTCTTTGAACCGAGTATTTGGCCGGTTCACAAATTTAAACAGTGTTTAGTCATTTCAATTAAATTTACAATTTCTATATTTCCTTTTTGCCATATTTATTCCTCATCTATTTTTTAAAAAAAAACAATATTACCCTTCATCTTCATCTCTAATCTTAATCAAATTCAAATTTTCCCTTCTATTCTATGTTATACCACTTCCCATTGTCATCTATCCTCACATTGGTTAATTATGTAATATTACAGTTGTTTAATACAAATTCAACATTTTAATATAAATCAATTAGTCATATAACTATCTTTTTTGTATATTAATCAATATGAACATGAATATTCCAAATTATTTCCATGCAATCCAATTTTTTACAAATCAATTAATTATATTTACCAATAATAACAAACCAAATAATTTCCCCCATATATTCCTCCAAACCACAACTTAACCATTTCTGCTTTCAATACAATATACAATTAATAGTATCTCAATTATTACAATTCCCTAGTTAAATAGAGCTTTTTTTCTTTTGTGTTTTAAAATCTTGAACTCTCCTCTTTTGCCCCAAATTTCCCATTGTTTGCAGTTTTGCACCTACCTCTTTTGGTGAGGAAAAAGAAAAAGAAATCTCTCTCTGCCTCATTTTGTAACGTTGCAGCAAAGACCCTGCTTTACTTTCAGTTTCGCTTTTTCAGCACAGCTAGGGGAAAAAAACGTGCTCCAGCACTGCTTGCACCTAGCAAAAGACCCCTGTGGAAAACAGCTGAGAGCAAATCAGCTGAGAGCTGGAGGCCGATCTAATCAACTTGTGGTAATTAACCTATGCTGAAGCTGAAAGGGGCTGTTTTTTCTATTTTTGCAGGCACCGGTCTACTCATTTTTTTTCTTTTAACACTGATCAGCTGTAGGGCGGCCCTTTGAAGCCCCGCAGCAAGAGTTTAAACAGTTTTTTTCCCTCTAGCCATCAGCTGGGACTCAGGAGGCAGCAATAGATTGGGAGTGGGCGGGGTAAGCGAACGGCGACCAGCCGGGAACTGGTTTGGGGGCGTGGCCAGCCAATCTTATTATTGGTTCTCCAAACTATTAAATTTTTTTACTACCGATTCTTGCGATCCAGTGCGAACCGGGAGCAACCCACCACTGGTTTTGTTGCTCCTGCTGTTTTCTTTTCTGTGGGAAATGGGTCCAAATGGTTCTTTGAATGTTTAACGTTGCCGACCCCTGGTCTAGTTTCTCACACTTTTGAGATAATAGTTTAAACAAGCTTATTATACGAAAGTGAAATAAATCTAAAACTAGCTAGCTAACTGATATGGCTGCTGGTATGGCAAACTGTGCAAATAAATTACCCAACTGGCTGACAGCAGCTCACTCTTTACTCCAGTTCACAAATGGAAGATCAAGGATCAGCCTTCAAGAAGTCAGATAGAACCTATGTGTCATGCACAATTGTTGATTGAGTTCAATTGGTCTGAAGTCATTAATTTCATTTAGGACTTCCTTCCTCTATGGTGGTACCAAAATGCAAATAGTAGTAAACACCATCGATATGCCAAGCTGTGTTGGTCTGCCTGCCAATCTTGCTAACTCAAGATAGATCTACTGGTGAAAATGCTTTCCAAGCCAGAGATAATGCCTTGGAAGGCAGAGAGATGTTAATACTAGATATTATATGTGCATATTCTTCTTTGAAGTTCACTGAATAGTTCATCTTATTGCATGCCTTCTTTATCTTTTATCATCACTGATGCAGCCTTCTTTTATTTCTCAATTGTAATCAGACTGGTTAGCATAAAATTACCTACTCAGAAATTTTGGATTATGGCTGAAATCTAATGCTTATGTACAGAAATGACCAAAATTGTGGAAACCTTTTGGGAAAAGTGAATTTTCTAAAACTAGCTAATAACACCACTTTTTTTTTTTGGAGTAGTACCATAAAATTACATATCAATGGAACGATAATTTAATCAAGAATGTAATGCAATAATTTTTATGAAGGATTTGCTATTAGAATAGCAGTTACAGTATAAAGAAGGAAAGCGAAACACATAGAAAAAACGAGATATACAAAAATTATCACCATGTCAGTTAATACTTCGTTGGGTAACCTTTAACATGAATTACGGCCTTACAAAGTCTTCCCATGGAGTGAACCAAGTCTTTTAGTTCTGCAACTGTTATAATGTGAAACCAAGATTGAATGATTGCTTCTATTAACTGGGTTTTATTGCTGGGTCGCTTCTGACAAACAAGTTTCTTTAGTCGGCTCCATAGATTTTCATTTGGGTTAAGGTCTGGGCTATTCCCAGGCCATTCCAGCAGTGGAATAGGATTATCTTGAAACTCCAAAAAAAGTGGTTTTATTAGCCATCAAACCTCAAAAATATAGTTTTTCCAAAAGGTTTCCACAATTTTGGCCACTACTGTAAGTCTCTTTCCTTGAAACGTCTAGATTTATTCTACAAAAATAGTTCTAATTTCCTCAGGATGAATCTCCAGTATATAATTGGTAAGAGATCTCAATTCTTTTGAAAGTAATTCTACATTTTAGGAATTGATTTCTGTGTCTAAAGTGCTTTGTGTTTTAAGGAAAAGAACCAGAGGTTTATCAGTTCATTGTTAAAAATCTTACAATCCATCATTAAACATGTTAAATGTTGCACAAGTTATAAAGTAGTGATGGACGTTTATCGCAGAAAATTATTTAGTGAAAAGGCAATTACCTGGGAAGAGGGGAAATATTTTAGCCATCTTTCTATATGGACAGCATACCAGCCAGGTATCAAACATTTCTTCTGTAAGCCCTTTAGTTCAGATGGTGCCTCATCATTTGAAGCAATTACTTCATAGAAATTGAACTTTAAAGCAGTAGAGTCCTCACGAGAACGCTGATGCTAATTGGGAAAAATACAAAGTTAAATGACCACAAGATAGATAGCTGAGAGTTTCCTAATAATTTTTTACCAGTGCCTTTTATCAAGTCTAATTGATTTTCCACTTGGCTCCTCTATTGAAATATAATAAAGTTTCTTGCAGTACCTGAAAGACTAATAGATTTGTTAGAGTGTATGTTCCTAAACATTTGGTTTAGTTAGTTAAAAACTAACTAAAATGGTTAGTTTTTAGATACCCAAGAGTCTTATTTTTTTCCTACAATAACATTATGATGATAAAAAGTATATTGTGAGGATATGCCTAGCTCAGTGATGGCTAATGTTTTTGTCATTGTATGCCAAAAGCAGGGGTAGGGCAGGGGGGGTCATGTGCGTGCGTGCCCACACTCATAATTCAATGTGTCCTGCCCCCTGTGCATGTACGCACAACCCCCCCGTTCTCCCCTCAACTTTTGGCACATGATGGCACAGCGGGCCCAGTAGGCCTATTTTTTGCCTTCCCCAGACTCCAAAGGTTTTCTAGGAGCCTGAGGAGGCAAAAATGGTCTTCCCCAGCCCCCTGGAGACCCTCCGGATGCCGGAAACAGCCCGTTTCTCAACTTCCAGTGGGCCTGGAAGGCCCAAAAATTAGTTGGCTGGAGCGCGCATGCATGCTGGAGCTGAGCTAGGGCAAGGCTCACGTGCCCATATATATGGCTCTGTGTGTCACTTGTGGCACATGTGCCATAGGTTCGCCATCACGGGCCTAGCCTTTTGTAGCACTTACAGTTGTTTTGTAGTACCTACTGTTGTTCAGTGACAAGGTGAATATAAAATGCTGCTTTTGACTTTTAAAGTCCTACGTTGATTCGATTTCAAATTTCAAATGGATTTAAAAATTCCATTTTGTGTAAAACCTCCCTTTAACTTTAAGACCTTTGAGTGAACCTCTCTTTCATGCCTCTTTCTCTAGAGATATAAGACATAATTATGTGTTAAGGTATGGGATCTTTTTTAGAGTTCTGATATGTGTCCTCCTGAGAAATCAATATTTCTTCTGACTTTCCTTCCTGTTTTCCTTGCAAAAGATTGCATGAAATGATTCTTGTGGTCCCTGCCATCTTTACAGTTTTATGAAGACCATGCAGTCACACATAAGGGAAATCACAGAACGGTTTTCTTAAGGCTTTTATAAGTTTTAAATAATGCCATTTTAATTAGATCGCGGTAACTGATTATCGCACAGTGCCTCAATAGAAGTCATTATCCTCAATAATATGGGTGCTAAGTGAGTAGGATTTAAAAAATGAAAGAACTGGGAATTACACAGAGTTGTAGATTTCAGACTGTCATCATCAATTAAACTCAAATTTCATCATCTGAGGTTCACTTGTATTATAAATTAATATTGCAATACAACAGGAGGTTGCAACAAAAGCTTTGCTTGCGCAGATAGAACTATGCAACATTTTGTTGCAGTGATATAGAGCCGATTGCTAATGGTTTCTTCCCAGGGCCTTCTGATGGCAATGACAGCAGACAAAAGCACATTCTTTGCTTCATCTGTGTAATTTATTACATTAAATAAAGCACTATAAATAGTTAGCTTGCTGTGAAAGTGATGGCTTTTGGTCTGATTTCTTACAATTGCGAACTCACCTTTTTCATTAGGAGCATCTTACCTGATACCAGGAATAGGCTCTGTCGGATGGATCAATGAGGATGGTGATGATTTTTGCTTTGGGTATCAAGGATGCTGCACGTTTGGGAGCATCTTCAGAATGGAAGTAGTTGGCACTTTTCTCAAACAAAAGATCAGCAGTGATATTTGAAGGGGTAGAAAAAAAATTCATATACCTGGAAGTAAAATTACAAAATCAGCAGCAATGATTTAAAACAAAAGAAAACATTTTTTCACCAAAAAATGCCAAAATAAACTTTTGAAAACATAGATTGATTGATTGATTGATTGATTTATCTATCAAATTTATATACCGCCCTACTCCCAGAGGGACTCAGGGCGGTGAACAGCCAAAATAAAAATACAATTAACATACAAAAGTTAAAAGCTATTAAAATAGATTAAATAATTTAGGCTCAGAAAATTTAAAACATCCAATTTATATAAAACATTTTAAACTCAATTTAAAAGGGAGAGTTAGGCCAGACCCGCCTGTTGGAATAAAAACATTTTTAGGGCATGGCGGAAAGTGCGTAAGTCTTGAATCCTCCATATCTCTGTGGGGAGCTTGTTCCAGATGGCAGTTGCCCCCACAGAGAAGGCTCTCCCCCTGGGGGCCGCCAGTCAACACTGTTTGGCTGACGGCACCCTGAGGAGCCCCTCTCTATGGGAGTGAACTGGTCAGTGAGAGGCTACTGGTGGCAGAAGGCGGTCTCGTAAGCACCCTGGTCCTAAGCCATGGAGCGCTCTAAAACCTTGAAGCGCACCCGGAAGACCGGAAGGGGTTTAATATATCTACCATGTTTCTCCGGAAATAAGACTGGGTCTTCTTTTCTTTTGAGTTCCAAAATAGGCACTAGGTCTTATTTTCAGGGGTTATTTTTTTCCCCATGTACAGGAGGCCCACTTCTTCTACTTGCTCACGGTGGGGCAGGAGGCTGTCTGTACAGGCTCTTAAGTAGGGCTTATTTTGGGGGTAGGACTTATATTAGGCACATACATAAAACATGCTAGGGCTTATTTTTGGGATAGGGTTTATTTTCAGCGAAACAAGGTAAGTGAAAGTAAATATAATTGTATGATCTCAGGTGCTATTGTTTTGAGAAGAACAACTCCTTATTAAAGCAGAGTATATTGTACAATTTCTGTCTCCTTATTCTAAATTAAAATGCTCCAGACTCGCCACATTTTACATTTTGGAGTAGTTCTAGGCCTTTGAGCATGCTGATTGCCATTTTCTATCTATTATTTACAGTATATTATAACTCTTTAAGTAGAACCATGGAATCGTGCATGTAACTTTCTCCAAAGTTCTCTTATTTTCAGTTTTCTTGCCCAGCTATTCTTTGAAGCTGTTTCTGTCTTTCTAATACATTTATTGATGCATTTAATGGATCAATTGGGATTTACTTCTCAGTACGCATATATACTGCAAATAGTGTCTTTAGAATAGCCTTTTTCATTATCCTCTTTAACATCTTGTCATGTAAAATTTAAAAAAAAAACAGCACTGTAATAATGCAATTCTCCTGGTCCTGCTATTTTCCTCAGCTACATGATAATATTTTTGAAATGGGGCAGAAGATCAAACAAGTATATTCTAAATATAGAAGCTTTATGATAATTCTGATTAATTTTACTTTCTTTTCTTAAACATTTTCAACCTACAACTTCTTTTCTTTATTACTGTTATTTATATGGCATTTAGAACAGCTAAACAAACAAATGGAAAGATATGAATAACAAACAAAACAAGTTATACAGTTCTTTTCCAAATGGCATTTGATTATAAAGAATACAAATATTGGTATTATAACAAATAAAGAAAATCATACTTAGATAAAAGTATGCCCAGAAAATTAATCTGAAAATTGTTTAGATATCACAAATACTTCTATAATGAGGCCTCTGAGATTCAGTATATGCTAAAAACTTTTGTCTTATTATTCTTACCAATCAATTCCCTTATGATAGTTGTTTCCATTAAAGAACTGAACTTCCTCAAAGGTTTTTGGGTTAGGAAGATTACTAATTATGGAAGGATGCATCAGGAGAAATAAATAGAGTGCTGTTGTTCCTACAAGGAAAAGAAAGTAGTCAGGATTATATAATAATGCAGAAAAAAAGCAGCATTTAATTTAAAGAGGTATTAAAAAAATAAAAAATGGTTTTCAAAAAATATATTCCAAGGGAAAGAAGAAAATCCCATTTATATATTGATATATTAATTTTATGTAGGTTTATGACAAATAATTAAGTTAAATTGTTTTTTCTTAAAATTTTCTATATATTTATATGACAACTTTGCTAATATTACGAATTTATTTTCATTACATTGTACTACCAATGTTTTACATTGATCATTATACTATTTTTACTATTATAGGAAAACAGCCATGTTATTGGCAAAATAATGGTAGTTTGGGAGTACTAAAAAGTGCCTAAATTGTTTCTCATAGCTTTTTCAATTCAGGAGACTTTCAAAATTGCTACATCCAATACAAAATTGTTTCACTATTTTTAAAAACAGTTGTTGCTATTGTTTCTGTTGGGTTTTTTTTTTTTACTGTATAATTTCTTACCTGTTTTCTGAGGACCAATCACAAGAAATTTTGGTAGGTGGCCACAAGTTTTGTCTCTAGACCAGATATCACGATGGCGTCTGTCATCACAGGGATTCTGAAAAAAAACAAAACAAAACCAAAAACAAATTAGTTTGAAGTAATGTTCAAATCTTTAATATTCTGCCCAGCAGAATATTTAACATTCTGTCCAGGCTGAAAATGGGGACCACGGAGGTGATGATAGGTGAAAGCAGTAATAGTTGATGACAGCAGCAACCACTGCAGCCTGGAACAGCTGATAGGCAGTATTCCGGGAGGCTGATCCAACTGCCAATCAGCTGCTTGTGCTAAATCAGGCTGTGCTAAAGCTGACCAGGTTGTTTGCTGCTTGCTGCAAGGAGTTAAATTGCTGGGAGGCAGAGGCAGATTTCCTCCCCAAAAGCTAGGTGAATCTTATACTTCGGAGCGTCTTATAGTCCGAAAAATATGGCATCTTATGGAAACTACCTTTAAGTACACCTTAAAATACTAGGCATTAGAAGGACAGATCTGGGGATCCATCCTTCAGAGCACCAGATGAATCAACCCATCATATTGGTTTCCATGTGTGTATACTCCATTGCAAGATTCTTCCTTTTGGTGCACAGGGGTGAAGTTCCTCCTTTGCTGTCAAATGACTTCTAGGTTGATTGCTATTCTTTATAAAATATGAAAAGATTTCAGAATCTCCCTTACATACAGTGCTTAAAGCCTAATTCTTCTATAACATAATTGTCTACTTTATCTCATTGTTAATTCACCTCACACAGCCAATGCATCAAAACAAGTTGCAGTAAAGCAATACAGCAGGAAAATTAAAAGCTGTTTTCCTTTCTCATCTTGACTTCTTTTTTCTCTCATTAATATCAACCAAGCTGAGAGTTGATACTTTAGAGCCTGACTCCAGGTAGGTGTTAATGAAGGTAATGTAACCACCAGTTCCTTCTCTGCCAAGCAATGTTCTCTTAGAAAAACATGCTGATTTTGAAAAGGAAATGAAATGGATCTATCAAGCTATGCAAAACAGATTAAAATGTCTGTTGTTAATTTTTCCTTTTCTATTTTTTTTTTTTTTTTTGCCAAGCAGTCTTCACTGCAACGATATTGCAAATAAATATTGGGATCATGCTGTTCAATCAAATAGATGTTACCTTACCTGCCAGAGTGGGTCCTTCTGTTCTGGGAAGAGCTCAAAATATTTGTGAGCCAACTGAATTGGACGTAGTGTCTGTAGTTTCAGGTTGGTCCAGCTTTGAACAAAACTGGCCAGATTAACAAATGTGTATAACCCTAGTCGGTCATTCCCGTAGTTAGACAAGTGGGTCATGAAGATACTGATCTGAAAATAAACACAGACATGTTAGTGACTTGTAATAGCAGGAGGATTTCACTGAGTGGCATTAGATATATTTCAAATTTGGATAAGTTGCCTGTTTTTAAAGGGCTGTATTAGCAAACTATTTTAATTGCTGTTCAAGGATGTGCTGTGTATATTTTAATAGATTTATTCGGTTAAAATTTAAATAACAAAAAAGAATAGCAATTAATAGGCCATCTTTGTATGTTGGCACATATGGCACAAATCTTTTTTTACCCCCACTCCACCCCTGAAAATCACTTTGCGTTTCCTAAATTTCTTAGTCTGAATTTTTAAACTGGTCCCATAATTGAATGTTACAGACAATCCATACAGTAGCTGTAATGTAATTCTAATGCATTCACTTTCCACATTTTTGATGGTTATGATACCTGTGTGGTAATAGAAACCCACAAAATTTGTTTACACTTCTGAAAAGTATAATTTGTCTTCAGAAATATTTCCCTTTGCTCACATCTATTTTTAAAATTCAGTTTGGCCCTAAAGTGAAGGTCTGTTTGATTTTCTCAGAGTTGATTTCCTCTTTTAAAACTCATAGTAGCTTTTAAAACTCTTACTAAGTGTCCAGACTTCCTAGTATGTTACACAAACTTTTGTTTGAAGAAAATACGTTTTCTTCTATCTTTTCTACAATGTTATTTTATTCCCTTTTGAATGATTATGGCTTTTCAGAAAGCAATAGATTAAAATCTGAAGAGCATAATGGAAAATAACTTTCATAAAGGCAAAGTCACTACTTTATTAAGAAATGCCCCTTATCTAATCTAAGGATTTATTGTAAGATTAATCAAAATTAGGACATGTATCAGAAATACACAAATTGCTCTTAAATAGATCAGGATCTAATGATAAATCTGCTTTGTTTCATTCATTTCTATTTAAGCAAAAATATGCCCATTTAATGGAAATTTAAATTAAAGCCACTATTGCAATTACAGGAAAATTGCAATTAAAAAAAAATTGTAGCCGTTAAGGAATTGTTTGGAAAGTCCTATGTAGAAAGAAAGCTATTGGGGGAACCATTTCTTCTTCTCAAATATAGGAAAGGTAAGGAATTCTCTGATACAACATTTTACCTCAGTGTACTAATTGAGGACCCAGTTTGTGGGGGCAATAAGCTGACTTCGTATCAATATACAAAAGTATGAAGGCTATTACTTAACGCATTGTAAGCCACCCTGAGTCTCCGGAGAAGGGCGGCATATAAATCAAATAAAAAAAAAGTCTCAACATGGAAAGTAAAGGAATACAGCTGTATTTCTCCATGTATTCAACATTTATGAGGTAGAATAATCTGTCCCCAGTAATCAACTTTCCCAGTTTACAAATAACTTTAAGATATTCTGTTGATGATTATGAAAAGAAAATCTCACTATTATTTATATGAATGGGCAAGCCCTTTCCTTTTTTTTAATTATAAATAATTAGCTGAGGTTTAGGAAATTTCTCAGGGTGGGGAAGTATGGATTTCATGGACTTATCTTTGTCCATCGCATTGATTGTGCATGAATTATCCTTGGTAGCATTGCATTCATGAGTATAACCAAGTACCGTATAAGAACATTTGCTCAACGGATACAGATCTTGCTCAGCATGACTACATATGGATGATTTAAGAAAACCTATAATTAATGTAACTACCATACTATTCCTTAGCAAAAAGTGATTCTGAATATGAAGACATACAAGTGCATTTTAAAGGAAGCAGTATATGTAACTGCCTGTCCTTTTTATATATTTAAATTTATAACCTGCTTTTCCTTCAGATATGCCATTATATCAATCCTCCCCTCTTTCTTTTACAATTGAATAATATTTTGGTGATTCAAGCATTTAGCATTAATGATTCAAATGGAAAAAAATCACCCTCTGCTGTGTTTTTAACATTATAAACAGCCTTCCTCTGTAGTGCACATCCAGGAGATATGAAAAAGGAGTCTCATTATCTATACATGTATTCAGGGGTAGTATTCACTCATCTTCGCTACTGGTTTGCAAATGTAAGTGCGCACACATGCAATTGTGAGTGCACACCACCTCCGCATATGCGCAGGACCTTCCGCGCATGCGCAGAGCATCAATAACGGGATGTGATGACGTCCAGCAGGTGGGTGGAGCCTCCTGCCACCGCTACCATTTCGCCCAAATCAGATAGAACCGGCTGAGTACCACCACTGCATGTATTGCTCTTCAAAGCATGGTTTTTAAGTTTTATGAAAACACAGCTTCAAGTGCTTAGGAATTCTTGGGCAATGGGAAACTGTTTTTCAGCACAAATCTAGGTGTTAGGTTATTGCATGTAATTGTGGAGGGATTTGAACAAAAGAATAGACCACTCATGTGTTTCTTTTCAAGTGGGGGGGGGGGATATTCATTAATACATTTTCCTAGTCCCACCTGTGTTAGCAAGAAGACAGACACAGAGCTTTTATAACATTTCTATGTTCTACGTTTTTGATTATATGTAGTTTGAGTGTGCAGTGCCTCAGAGGGCATAACATATGAACCAGGGGTGAAATCCAGCAGGTTCTAACAGGTTCTGGAGAACCGGTAGCGGAAATTTTGAGTAGTTTGGAGAACTGGCAAATACCACCTCTGGCTGTGCCCAGAGTGGGGTGGGAATGGGTATATTGCATTTTCCTTCCCCTGCCATGCCCATCAAGCTACGCCCACTGAACCGGTAGGGAAAAATTTCGAATTTCGCCCCTGATATGATGGCACAACTGAATATATCTCTTGAGCTCCTTAAGCCAAATATTTTTTCTGCTGTGATGACGTAAATACCGGAACAGAATAACGTTTGTATATGAGAAAAGACATGGCTGGTTTAAGGAGTCCATTTTCATGTCTTCTCATACTGAAGTCCATTTCTGCTTTTGAAGTGAATTGCGTGGCCCTAATGTATAGCTTTGCTTTAAGTGTTTCTTGGATGGAAAGCTAAATTGAAGTCTGGCAAACCTGCCATAATTTAGAGTTGCATTTACACCATCCCTTCTGATTTCTACAATAACCACAAGATAGAAGGCATGTGCTTTCCATTTTCACTCCCACACTTCCTGCCAATGTGCCACTTCTTTAACAGTGGGTTTAATAGTGTTTAAAAACATGTCCATCAGTTTGCTAAATTATTTATAAAGCTTTTAGTACATCCATATGGTGAAGATGGAAGGAACTTAGGAGGCATTTCCCTCATGACCTATCCTTAGCTCTATTAGTGCTGAATGCACTTTATTTCATAGAAGGTCATCCAGGCTGTTTTCATCTTGTTTCTTTCACCCTCTTATGAGCAATATTTAATGAGTTTGTAGTCTTTTTTTTTTTTTTTTTTTAAAAAATCTGTTCGCTGAAACATTAAGACTTGGTGTAAATTCACTTGAAATAATGGCAGTATCATGACTATCCATAAAATCACCTTAGGACCATTTTTATTCTAGCTCCCTATAAGTAAGCTCAACAGAAGAAAATGATATTTCTAAAATCTATTTTAGAATTTTTCAAGGACTAACGGATACTAATTTAAATATTTTATTTATTTTCTAACTCACATATTTTATGTTTTAAAAAACAAAACTCAAAGCACATATATAACTTTTATCGTTCTGCTGATTATCTCATAACAATGTTTAGTTAGTCATCTTTCAATACAATTTCAGCATATGCTGCTGTGACATTTTTTACAGAACTCTAAAAGACATAAAACAATTATAATTGCAATATTTACAATATTTACAAGAGCCATGGTGGTGCATTGGTTAGAATGCTAATTCTGCCAACTGCCAGCAGTTTGATTGGCACCGGCTCAAGGTTGACTCAGCCTTCCATCCTTCTGGAGTCAGTAAAATGAGGACCCAGATTGTTGGGGCAATATGTTGATTCTCTAAATCGCTTAGAGAGGGCTGTAAAGCACTGTGAAGCAGTATATACAGTAAGTCTAAGTACTATTGCTATTGCTATTTCCTGTTAGTTTTTCCTTTCTTCTTCATATGTGCTTCCTTGATTTAAGGATAATACTTCCTGCTGAGTATTATCTGAACTGTCTCTGTGTCTCCATTATATTTTCTAATTTATTTGGCTTCAGGACAAGACAGTGCAGACAATTAGAGTTTGGTATTTGGATGGTGGCTCCTTCCTACCAAGTTTTTGAGGAGTGACCTTAACAAAGGTAGTAGCAGAAATCAGTAATTAAATAGTGTTGATTCTATCAGTAGTTCAACTAGAAACCCATTTGTGTCTCAGAGTTCCTGGAGCTCCTGTTACAATATAAAGGCAATGTTTGATATAGTTACCTAATAATTTGTTCAAAAGAACTGTAGGAAAAACTTTTAAATATGTAGAATTTATGACTCTTTATAGTTCACCTTGTTTTTGTGAGAACAACATAAAATCAAAGGATCATAGTTAGTGGTACCATCAAATCCAATTTCCTGTTCTAAATTTGAATAAATCTAATAGGAGGTAGTTATCACCTCTTTGATTAATTGTTCCACCTTTCTGCTTCTCTTAACATTAGGAAGTTTTTCCTTAACATTCATGTAGAATCTGTTTACTGTAAATAAAATAAATTATTCACTGTCTTGTATTCTGGGATGTATTCTTCTCTTTGACATCACATCAGAAATGTTATTTACATTTATTTATTCATCATATTTATATGTCTGCCCATCACATAATCAAATGCTTCTTGGCATCATACAGCAAATAAAATGTTAAAATTATAAAAGGCACAAAATTGAAAAGTGATTGGATGAAGACCAGCTGTTAATTATACTGGAGCCATCTCAATATTTTGCTGGTTCTCTATGGTCTCCAAATTTGATGACATAACTAACTCATTTCAAGGGAAGGAATCTATCATCTATCTATCTATCTATCTATCTATCTATCTATCTATCTATCTATCTATCTATCTATCTATCTATGGCTGTGTGTGTATGTTCCAGCATAACTCTGGAATGCCTTGAGCAATTTCAACCAAACTTGCTACACAGATGACTTACTCTTTGGAAAAAAATGTTTTTATTTCATTTTATTTTTATTTTACCTCAGGGTGTGTGTTCTGTTAAGATGCAGCCTGTTGTGCCTTAAAATGGCTTCTAATGTACTGCCTTAAAATAGCTTCTACTGTGCAGCAGAGTGGAGTTGCCATGGTAATGGCTTCACATTACTCCAAAAGGGGGCTCCCTCTGATAAAGGGAAAATCCAACATTAGAAATTATGTTTGGTCCAGACATTTTGAACAAGGCTTTGATTATTCCTAAGGACAAATGTATGGCCATGATCAATAAAACATTACTGCAACTCGGCTTGCCTGCACCAACTACAAGACTGACATGACATACTTCATGCAGATTACATACAAGAAAAGAACTACAAACTATACAATAGCTTAGTGCATATATTGCAGGCAAGAAGCCACTTCTAAATCAAGATCAGAAAAAAGCATATCAAATGATCATTGATCAGCTAGCAAAACAACAAGGTGGTATCATTTACTTGACGCTTCTGGGGGCACAGGGAAAACATTTTTATCTAATTTAATTCTAGCCGAAATCAGGGCTCAGGGTGAAGTTGCTCTTCCTGTCTAATACAAAATTGGGATAAATAAATAACCAGGCAATGCCGAGTTATCAGCTAGTGTTCTAGTCCCATGCCATGCAGGGCTTTCAAAATTAAAACTGGCCCCATGAATTGGTTCCAGAAGCAGATTTGTAAGCAGTTGAACTCACAGAGTAGATTTACAGTATAACACATATTCATCTAGAAACACACAAATAATTGCTCACACTGCTGCATTCTGTAACAGCTGAAGCCACATGCGTAATAAAATTTGTTACTACCAGTTCTGTGGGTGTGGCTTGGTGGTGGTGGCAGGTAATGCGACTGGGTGAGCGTGGCCAACATTTTTTTTACTTTTAAAAACATTTTTTCTACAACCTTTTCAGCCAAAGTGGTTGTAGAAAAAATGCTTTTAAAAGGCTCTGACAATCAGGCAACTCAGCTGGGATTGTCAAAGCCTTTTAAAAGCATTTTTTTTACAACCTCTTTGGCTAAAGCGGTTGTAGAAAAATGCTTTTAAAAGGCTCTGACGATCCCAGCTGAACTATGCGATCATCAGAGGCTTTTTTTTAACTTGTAAAAGCCAATTCTGTCTTCCATAAAGAAGAAGTAATCTTTTAATAGATTAACTTTTTGTTAATTTAAAGGATGAAATTTTTGCTAATCAGTTAACCAACCAAACACAGCACAATAGTAATGGGGGACTTTAACTACCCTGACATTAACTGGGAGACAAACTCTGCATCAAATGTGACATCAAACAGATTCCTGATCAACCTAGATCATAATTTCATCACCTAAAGGGTAGACGAGGTAACTAGAGCAGTGATGGGTTGCTCCCGGTTTGCAAGAACCAGTAGTAAAAAATTGTAGTAGTTCGGAGAACCAGTAATAACATTGGCTGGCCATGCCCCTGAACTGGTCCCCGGCCCGGTCGCCTTTTAAAAGCATTTTTTCTACATTCTTTGGCCGAAGAGATTGTAGAAAAAAAAATGCCTTTAAAAGCCTCTTGCAATCCCAGCTGAGTTGCCTGATCATCAGAGGCTTCTAAAAGCATTTAGAACTCAGAGGGAGCTTGGGAAGGATGCCATGGGTCAAAATCTTAAGGGGGAAATCAACTCAAGAAACTTGGGAAACTCTAAAAAATACAATTATAAAAGCCTAGTCCAGTTTAATACAACTAAAAAGAAAAACAAACAAACAAACAAACAAACAAGAAAACCAAGAAAAAAACAGCATGGTGCACAAAGAAATATCAGACCAACTGAGAGAGAAAAAAGGATTATTACAACAAATGGAAAGAGGGACACATAACTAAGGCACAATACCAACAAATAGCCTGAACCTGCAAACGTGAAATTAGGAAAGCTAAGGCTTTGAATGAAGTAAGACTTGCAACAAATGTAAAAAACAATTTACGAAGTTTTTTTCAACATATAAAAAACAAGAAAAAATCAAAGAAACAGTAAGTCTACTAATGGGAGAAGATGGCAAAAAGGTAACAAGTAGTAAAGAAAGAGCAGAATTGCCCTCATGCAAATAGAAAATGCTACTCAATTTACCAAAACCAGAACCATAAATGACAGGTTAGGAATGCAAATTAAAATATGCCAAAATAAGGCAAGAGAACACCTGTTAGCTCTAGACAGATTCAAATCACCGGCTCTTAATAGACTATACCACAGAGTTCTGAAAGAACTGGCAGACGTGATTTCAGAATCATTGAAATTTATCTTTCAAAGTTCTTGGAGCACCAGGAAACTATCTGAGAACTGGAAAAGAGCTGATATTGTTCCCATCTTCAAAAAAGGAAGAAAAAAAACCAGATCCAGAAAATCACAGAGCAATCAGCCTGACATAAATATCCAGAAAGATCTGGGAACAGATAACCAAGCAACAAATTTGCAAACATCTGGAAGCAAACAATGTTATAACTAGAAGCCAACACTGATTTGTCAAAAACAGATCATGCCAAACAAATCTTATTTCATTCTTCAACAAAATGACTAAATTAGTGATTCAGTGAAGTGCTGCAGACATAGTATACTTAGATTTCAGTAAATCATTTGATAAAGTAGACCACAAACTACTTCTTGGCAAGTTAGAAAAATGTGGGATAGACAGCACCATCACCAGATGGTTTTGTAACTGGCTGACAAATCGTACTCAATGGGTAATTCTCAACAGGAATATATCTACATGGAGGAAAGTAAGCAGGGAATAACCCAAGGTTCCATTTTAGGCCCAGTACTCTTCAATGTCTTCATAAGTGATCTAGATAAGGGAACAGAAGGCAAACTCATTAAATTTGCAAATGACACTAAGCTGGCAAGAATAGCCAACAGAAGACAATCTCAAGATCCAAAAAGATATTGACAGACTCGAACACTGGGCCTTATCTAATGTAGTGAAATAAATTTAGGATTTTACAATTTGGCAAGAAAAACCAACTTACAGATACAGACTAGGTGAAACCTGGCTTAATGCCAGTAACTATGAGAGGGACCTTGGAATCCTAGTGGACAATCACTTAAATATGAGCCAACAATATGGGGCAGCAGCCAAAAAAAGTCAATGCAATTTTAAGCTGCATTAATAGAGAGACAGAATCAAGAGCACATGAAGTTCTAGTACCATTTTACAAATCCTTATTAAGACCACACTTGGAATACTGCATTTAGTTCTGATCACCACAATATAAAAATGATGTTGACTCTCTGGAAAAAGTGCAGAGAAGAGCAACAAGAATGATTAGGAGGCTGGAGGCTGAAACATATGAAGAATGGTTACAGGAGTTGGGTATGTCTAATCGAATGAAAAGTAAAACTAGGGGAGAAATGACAGCAGTGTTCCAATATTTGAGGGATTCCCTCAAACACATGGGGGTCAAGCTATTTTCCAAAGCACCATAAAGTAAGACAAAAAACAATGGATGGAAACTAGGAGAGAAGCAACCTAGAACTAAGAGAAATTTCTTAACAATGAGAGCAATCAATCAATGGAATAGTTTGCCTAGCTTCAGAAGTTTTGGGTGCTCCATCACTGGAGGCTTTAAAAAAGGGATTGGATAACCATTTGTCTGAAATGGCATAGGGTCTCCTGTTGGAGCAGGGGTTGGATTGGAAGACCTCCAAGGTCACTTTCAAGTCTATTATTCTATGTTTTATGTTCAGTGCTAGTTTTGCTTATTTCTAGGGACAGCATATTATTTATTTATTTATTTATTTATTTATTTATTTATTTATTTATTTATTATATTTCTATACCGCCTTTCTTCTGCAGGACTCAAGGCGGTGTACAGTCAAAAAAAAAAAAAAGATACATAAACATCATAAAATTGATAATTAAAATTATAGCATAGTTTAGCCCAAATAAATAAAACCCAGAATTATATAATATTTTAATCATTCCCAGTTAACATGCTTAGCCCCGCCTGATTGAACATCAGGGTCTTGAGGGCACAACGGAAAGCACGGAGATTAGGGATGTTTCGTATATCAGGGGGCAGTTCATTCCAAAGAGTTGGAGCCCTTACAGAGAAGGCCCTCCCTCTGGGAGTCGCCAGTTGGCACAATTTGACTGACGGTACCCTGAGTAGTCCCTCCCTGTGAGAACGAACTGGTTGGTGGGAGGCTATTGGTGGCAAAAGACAGTCTCGTAAGTACCCAGGCCCTAAGCCACGGAGCTCTTTAAAGGTGATAACTAACACCTTGAATCGCACCCGGAAGACCACCTGGAGCCAGTGCAGCTCGCGTAGGAGAGGTGTTACATGGGCGCAATGAGATGCACCCATAATCACCCGTGCGGCTACATTCTGGACCAGTTGGAGCCTCCGGGTGCTTTTCAAACATATATCTAATCTCCTACCAGCTTTTGCATGGCTTAAAATTTGTTTAGCCATCTCCTAATCTTTAGGAAACATTCTATTAAGATATTCAAATTAGTCTTTTTTTTTTTTACCATTTGAAATTATTTATTTTATTTACTTGCCAAATACAAATAGTTGGGACTATCATTTTCAGATTTTCAGGTGCATACTAATAGTGATCTAAATTTTGTTGCAAATTGTTCACATTTTCAGTCCACAACACCACATCATTTCATACAAAACATATACATATATTCATGAGTTCCTAGCTACCACAGGTCTAATATTATAAGCATTCCTTATATGTTTATCTATAAATATACTAACAACCGTTTATTTTTGTCAAACACCGATTTCTTTCCACCCCCACTTGTTGGATGTTTGGGCGCCTGATTATTAGCGCAGCTCTAACACAACAAAGATAATGTCATGACAAATAAATGTTTCATTGCAAAAAAGATAATTTTAGAGGTGTTTTATCTTTTTTTAAAAAAACATTAGTTTATCTTTAAAAAACCATTTATGAACTTGCTCTTTATAATCTTTGGAACAAGGGAGATAAATCGAGAAACACATTGTAGGAAACTTTGTAGACAATGAACATATGTCATGTAAAGCTTCATTTTAGGAGATGCTTTAAATATACCAGAGTGAACGAAGAGTACTGGTGAAAAAGCATTTGGAATTCTCTCTACTTTTTGTGTGTGCTAGCTAAAGGTTACAGAGAACTTTTCCTGCATTATTTCATGAAAACTGTTAGTCTATAATTATATGCCCATTTGTCCATATTGAACTATCACTAATAATAAAAGGATCATTTTTTTAAAAAAAATAAATATTCATGTATGACTAAATATCAGATGGAAAAACTTTCCGATTATTTTGGAGGAAGCTGTTTTCTGATTCTTGCTGACATTTATTTAACTAATAGAAAAAAGCTCATTATACTTTTGCATTCTTTGTCAGAATGTTTTTCCAGGTTACAATTTATTTATAGAAGAGAACATTTATAAAATGATACACGATGACTTTTAAAATAAATTTAGGTATTCTACGTTCTAATTCCTCCTCTTCTTCCTCCATTTGCTTTTCCTTCGCCACTCCTCCTCCTCTTCCCACTGTCTGTCTGTTTCTCTTTTTCTATCTGCTCGTAGCTGAACATGACATTAAATTTTATTCCACGGTTTTAGAAAACGTTGCTTCCAATAGAAATGTGCAATCATAATGCCAATGGTTTAGGAAGATATGATGCTGAAATCATTCTATTTCGAAAAGGAAAATTGATTCTGTTTGGATGCAATTAGTAGAAAAGTCTCAAGTTCAAAAAAAAAAAGAAGAAGAAGAAGAAAGAAAATGATTCCCATTTCTGAAAGGAGGTGAAAATACGTGCGTACTTGTTCTGTATGTATGCGTGTGAACAGAACTACAAAATGAGACAGAAATAAAATAGCAAGTGAAAAAGTCAGCAGCTGCAAATTGAAATGTTATAATAGGTGAAGATTATACACACTATTTCCATATACCCTGTGGTATATGTTTATGAACATTGTCAGTTTTAATCTAAAAGCTAAGGAGGGTTTGGGGTTTTTTTTTTTTTTTAGCTTTCTTAATGCAGCCTTCAAATAGAATGTTAATTATGTGGATTAAGTTTCTTTTTTGTGCTATTTGTACCATCTTTCAGCATCTTGGAATCATATTATTGTTAAAGGCAGAATGGGTAAATAATGAATTGTTAAAATCTCTTGAGATGAGCTAATCTTAAATCAATATTAAATATTCAACATAATGTAAAACATTGAAATATTTTGTTGTGCGCATAATCCATCTACTGCGTGTTGAAAGCAATATTTTATTTTACCGTGGATGCATTAGATATCCTGGATAGCCAAGACATCAAACTGCAAAGTTGAAAATTGCTTTCTGCTATAGCTATATGAAACTTGTTGAAAGAACGAAAGATGAAAGATATATTCAGTCTGAAATTGAGATTATTAGCAGGCAAAATAAGTGCAATTATACAGCACTTATATATATATAAGTATATATAATTGTACAGTATAGCAAGTACATGCTGATTTTTCTATCTAAAATGGCACCTGATAGGACTTTGGAAGCTGGCCTTACCTGTGTTCTGAACACCATTCCAGAACAAGACCTGATGGCCTAGAGGTGGAGCTCTTGCCTCACAATCAGGAGCTTGTGAGTTCGATCCTAGGTAGAAGAAGATGTAGGGTTTCCTGCTTGGGCAGGGGGTCGATGACCTGCAAGGTCCCTTCCAACTCTGTTTATCTATCTATCTATCTATCTATCTATCTATCTATCTATCTATCTATCTATCTATCTATCTATCTATCCATCCATCCATCCATCCATCCATCCATCCACATTCATCTATGTCTATCTATCTATCTGTCTAATCTATCTATCTATCATCATCTCTGCCTGCCTCTCTGTCTATCTATCATCATCATCATCTATGTCTGTCCATTTGTCCGTCCGTCCGTCCGTCCATCCATCTATCTATCGTCTGTCTGTCTATCCATCTATATCTATCTATCTATCTATCTATCTATCTATCTATCTATCTATCTATCTATCTATCTATCATCATCTATGTCTGTCTGTCCATTTGTCCGTCCGTCCGTCCGTCCATCCATCCATCATCTATGTCTGTCTGTCTGTCTGTCTGTCTGTCTCTCTCATCTATGTCTGTCTGTCCATCTGTCCACCAACCCACCCACCCATCCATCCATCCATCCATCCATCCATCCATCCATCCATCCATCCATCCATCTATCTATCTATCTATCTATCTATCTATCTATCTATCTATCTATCTCATAAACAAATAAAATAAAATGACCAAACCTTAATAGAAGCTTTAAAATAAGCTTAATTAGGTTTGGTTCCATAATTCTTAATGGGAAAGCATTTTGCTTATTGCAATCATACTGAGCTGCTTATAGGTCACCATGATATCTGTATGTATCCGACTACATGCCTGTATGTGCATTTACAAGGCAAAAAGCAATTGCAAAGACAGAATGGGACAACTCGCTGTGACCAGCTTGTTGCAGCCAACTCACCACGGCCAACTCAACACAGCCAACTTGCTGTGAGACAACTTGCTGTGGTCAATTCAACAGTTTAATTTAATTATTTAAAATAATTAAAAATATTTTAATTTTTGTCTTTCACATTTCATTTTGTCCCTCTCCTTGTATCCTTTATTTAATGATTCTATTCCACTATTTCTTTGATATTAGTGTAACTCTTGTCCTGTAGTGAGTTGTTTTGCCACAAGTTGGCTGTGGTGAATTGGCTGCAGCAAGTTGTCCTAGGGACCTAGACCCTTTCAAAGAAGTCAATGAATCCACATCTTAGAGCACAGTGTGCACAACATTAATGCTGCATATTAAGAGGCTTTCTTGACAAAAATGTAAAAGAATATATAAAAGTATTTATATTGACAGAAATAAATATGAGTGTATATCAGTAGTGGGTTGCAAAACCCATCACTACCGATTTGCTCGTGCACGCATGCACAGAAGTGTTCAGCGTGGGTGGACAGAGCCTCCTGCCGCCGGTTGCTACTGGTTCTACCCATCGATCTGGGTAGAACCAGTAGCAACCCACCACTGGTGTACATACATTTTCATGTATACACATGTATTTCGTGTATTTGTTAAAAGTGGAAGTCCAGATTGGAAAATAGAAAATGAGAAAATGAAATAGAAATTAATATACTGACTTGTATGTCCAGAAATAACATTAATCTAACAAAAGAAATCTATGAACTCCCAAGTTTCTACTAAATAATGGCAAAGAGACATGAAAATGGTACAGATTTTCACATAGGCAGCATTTTTACTTACACTCCATTTGGGAGATTCACACAGAGTTTAACTGGTTGTAATAGCAGTTTTGGAAGAATAGATATTTCACTTTGGTTCCCTTTTATATTTGGCACTGCTGATTGTACAAAAGTCTCTTAAGATATAACTACAAATCAAGACATTATTTTGTACTTTGAAAACCTATATTCTAAATCATCCAACCCAATAATTTTCCACTGCATGCTAGAGAGAGTGAATATCAAAGGTATCCCTGCTCACTGAACCTTCTTAAACTCCTAACTTCTAAAACTCCGCTGAGTGCTATCCCATCTTCAGTCAATGTTTTTGCTTAAAGTTAATTGCCCAGTTGACTTGTTATAATTATGTGTGGTATGTTTAGTATCTTCGTAGGCCCTAAAAATGCTATCTTCCAATGACAGATAATAGAGTTTAGCTTGGACAGTATCTCAGGACATTTTGTTCTGGGTGGTTTTATTTGTTATGTGTGCAATTCAATTAGTTAAATTAATTAAGCCAGGGGTCTCTAACCTTGGTAACTTCAAGCCTGGAGGAAAACTGGCTGGGGAATTCTGGGAGTTGAAGTCCTCCAGGCTTAAAGTTGCCAAGGTTGGAGACCCCTGAACTAAGCAATCCTATCCTTTATGAATAATACATGCATGTCAGGCTTCCCTCACTCCTAATTCTACTTGTATTTATTGGATATATAACTCTTATTTTTCAGAAAGAACAAAATAATATTTGATATCAGTCTTAATAAAAAGCCTATTCTGTGTTCATCATATTCTTATTCCTTAAGCTTAATGGCTTTTAGATTGTTTTCCTTTGCACGATAATGAATGCTGATATTGCAATTAAATCTAAAATGGCAAACCATTAGCTGAGTGTTTGCTGTTATGTTTGAATCTGAAATTGAAAATAATCCTTCAATTCAGCACTTCCCAACCTTTTCTATGCCCCAAACCCCTAGGAAATGTTTGATTAATGTTCACATCCCCTATAAAAATTATTATGACTTGTGACTCATCATGAAAAGACACAAGCCGGTCTTCATCACAGACCCTGAAATTCTCATACCGCTGGTCTTAGCTTATTTGGCTATAGAATACCATCTGACTGTTTCTCTCACAGGGTGTTGTGGTATGCCAGCAGCTTGCGGAGCTGGCTGCAGAGTCGGACAGTGAGAAGGCTGGGGAGGAACATGGGCCAATCCTGGAGTCTGAGGAACTGAGGAGACGAGAGCTCTGTGTCAGAGGCTAGATGGAGCCAGGGCCATCTGGGACTTATGTGTGGACTCTGGAGCCTCCAGAGTCGGACATCATAGAGGCAGAGGAACAGGGGGAGCCTGTTCCTAGTGAGTGCATGCGCAGAGCTGCCAGAAGGCAAGAACAGTTAAAACCAAAGGGACGACACAGAAGTAAGGCTTGGAGATGATTGGCCCCTCCCATAAGACATAAAGGAAGAGCAAAGGCATGTGGGCCTTTGCAGGAAGTAACGTTGTGGATGGGGTCAGTTTGTACTTTGAAGCTCTGTTTCCGTGTGGCCTTGCCAAGATAATTGCCAATTAGGTCTTTGGCAGCATGTCAAAGAAGATAAAGGTGGGTGGCAGACTTCTGTTGGACTATTTATAAACTCTTGGTGATTCATCACATGCTGTGAATGAAAAGAATTCACAGCCGTTAAAATTTTTAAAAAGGGGGATTTGGGACTAATTGTGTGCTTTTTACCATATCAGGAAGCCTAAGTCAGAACATAGGTAGAAACAGATAGGCAATAATAGGGTAATACACTGGGAAGTTGGCAAGGATATCTCACAGGTAAGTAAGACATAGGTAAACATCCTATGAAGAATTTTGTTAAAAATCCACATTCAATTTGGTCAGCTGTAGAAATAGGAAATCATGGCAGATTATCAAGATGGCTGCCTCTTGGGAGCCTCAGGGATCAGAAAATAAGGACTTTAACTCTTTTTTCACTTAAGAGATATTGGACCAAACATTAAAAACAGAATTTGTGCTTGTATTGGAGTCACAGGTAGGCCACATTACTATAAGAATTGAAGACTTCTGCTTAAATATCCATTTTTTTGGTGTTCAGAAAACAACCTACATCTAAATACTAGCAAGCCAAAAAGATTCTGCTGGATTTCCAGAAGCACAGAGAGAAACCTGCACCACTACATATCAAAGGGGGCAGTGGTGAAATCCAAATTTTTTAACTACAGGTTCTGTGGGCATGGCTTGGTAGGTGTGGTGTGGCTTGGTGGGCATGGCAGGGGAAGGATATTGCAAAAGTCCCATTCCCTCCCCATTCCTGGGGGAAGGATATAGCAAAATCTCTATTCCCATCCCACTCTGGTGCCAGCCAAAGGTGGTATTTGCCAGTTCTCCAAACTGCTCAAAATTTGCATTATCGGTTCTCCAGAATCTGTCAGAACCTGCTGGATTTCACCCCTGAAGTGGGGCCGTGTGGAGAGAGTTTCCTCCTTTAAATCCTTGGGAGTGATTATTAATCAAGACCTCACTTGGAAAAACAACACGTCCCTAGTGGTTAGTAAGGTCCAACAGAGACTACATTTCCTTAGAGTCCTGTGGAAAAATCAGGTGGAAAAATCGGTGTATGATAGAAAGTGTCCTCACATACTGTATAACAGTATGGTATGCTGGTCTAACAGCTGCAGACAGGAAGGCAGTACAGAGAGTGGTCAATTCAGCCCAAGAAACCATTGGTTGAACTCTAACACCACTGGATGACTTTGCCAGGTCTCACTGTTTCAGCAGAGTAAGGAAGATACTTAGGGATGATTCACTCCCTGGCCAGTTTCTCTTTTCACTTTTACCATCGGGCAGAAGACACCGAAGTATAGCCAGATGAACAAACAGGTTTAAAAACAACTTTTACCCATGGGCTGTCAGACTCCTAAACACAATCACAATCACTTCACCTACATATGGAAACATATGATTAGTTTTTTCTTTCCCAAATTACTTGTATAAATTGGGAACTGTATTGTCTTGTATTTTCTGTTACGGATTGCACCAGTAGAGGCTAAACCAATTTCATTGTATACATGATGTACAATGACAATAAAGCCTGTTATTATTATCTTTATTCATTAAATATGAAACTCAGTCAACTGAACATTCAAAAATGCATCACAAATACTATTGACTGGTGCTAATGGTTGATAGGGGTTGCTGCCAGCATCCTTGGTATCAACCAGGTACCTTCTTAAGATGTACAATGTTCCAAGTAGCAGTTTTTTGCAGTTCTGCTGGTGTTATTGCAGGAAGTTGCACTTTGCTGATGTATCTTATAAAATTCTTGGACATGGTACCAAGTGCCCCAATGACAATGGGTATCACTGTTACATGTTTCATCCATAGCTGTGTAGTTTTGATGGCCAAGTCACAATATTTCATGATTTTTTCCAATTCTTTTTGTTCGACTCTGGCGTCTCCAGGTACAGCGATATCAATAAACTGCAGATATTTTCTCTTTCTTACCCGTGCAATGTATAGGTCACCTATGGAAGGCAGGTTGGTTACAGTTCTTCTTTCTGCAATCTTAACCATCCTTTGGAGTCTGTACCTGTCCGGTTTGGTTGCTTACCAAACCAGGCCATTATAGAAGTACAAACGACAGACTCAATAATTCCTCTGTAAAACTGTATCAATAATTCCTGGGACGGTCTGAACTTTCTGAATTGAGGCTGTAGGAACATTCTTTGTTGTGCCTTTTTAATGATGGTTCTAATGTTCAGCGTCGATTTCAAGTCCTGGAAGACTATTGAACTCAAAAACTTGAAGGAGTCTATTGCTAATACCGTGCTGTTAAATATAGTATGAGGCGGTAAAATAGAAGGGCTCCTCCTAAAATCCATTCTCATCTCTAGAATCTTAAGCATGTTCAGCTCCAGATTTTAAAGCTGCACTACTGGGCCCAGTTGTTCAACCTCCCATATACTGTATTTTCCTGCGTATAAGACTACTTTCTAACACACAAAAATCTTCTCAAAAGTCAGGGGTCGTCTTATACGCTGGGTCTCATTCTCCTGTAACCAGGCAGACCAGCCCATAAGGCTCTGACGAGCCTTAAATGGCTCTGAGGAGGGTCGTCTTATACGCCCAGTCGTCTTATAAGCCGGAAAATATGGTACGCCGGAAAATACGGTACATTAGCATTAGATCCTTCTAGGCTACGTAGCATATCAGGTAACACTTGTAAGTATGTTCAGTTTGGGGCAAGTACACCAGTGTCTTCCCATGTGACATTTAAAGTCTTAAGTTGTCTATGAACATTCTTCACCATGTACTTTGAAGGCATCCTCTTGCTTGTTTGGCATCAGGGGATCCATCTCATTGCCATCTTTGGGAATTTGATTATTCTCCATACACTTCTCCAGTGATTTATTAAAAATCAGTGAGGAGGTCGAGGTCAGTTCTTCAGCACAAGCTTTCAAAGCAAAAAGGAGTCACTTCTCTGGGCTAGTGCTTTTCTGATCTTTTGTCTATGAAATAGACCTTACACATCTTTTTCTAAGATTGCCAGAGGTGGGCAGGGGCAAGGGGGGTAATAGGTATAGAAAAACTACCTATTGTCAGTGTATCTGAGGTGGGGTAGGTAGCAGTACATTACAGTGATTTCCTCTTAGACCTACTGTAGAATAGATTCAGGTCTTCTGAATATAAAGCTATAAAGCTATAAAGATGAAGAAAGAGGCTCAATCTTAACCTTAGCAATTTACAATGCTGTTGATTCAGAGGTTGACTGAATTCCAGGTTGATATCAATGTTAGTTCTTGATAGGGTTGGACTCCCTCCAGAAAGAGCAATTTGGGATTCTTCTGGATTCTGTATTTATCATGGAATGTTAGGGGGAAATTTTGCCAGGAGGACTTTTGCCCTGCTTGGGCTGGTGTCCCAATTTTAGATGTCCCTGAATAAAAAAATGCTGGCATATAGACTGCTGTAATGTCACAGAACTGCCCTTGAATATTTGCAAACTGCAACTACTATCAAATGTGGCTGCCTCAGACCTTCCAGAATGGCTGGAATCCAAAAAGTGAATTTTTAAAACGTGTTGGAAGTTTTAAAGTGTTTTAAAGGCAAAACACATGCTTCATATTTTTTGCCGATATGAAACTATTTAATCCCTTAAAAAACCCAGGTCTGCCCCCTGTACAACTTCCCTGTTTGTTCCTATAGTTGGGATCTAGTCATTAAGAAATGGACAAAATCTGTAGCAGCCCTCTAACTCAGAGGTGTCAAACTTGCGTCATCACGCCATCATCACATGATGTATCGGGACTTTTCCCTCCCTTCGCTAAACTGGGTGCAGGTCTGGCCTGTGGGCTGTGAGTTTGACAGCCCTGCTCTAGCCAATGGAAATTGCTTTGCCCCCTATTAAAAAAAATCTTACTTTCAATGAGACTTCTGTCAGTCAAAGGGTCAGCAGTCCTGCCCTGCCCTCAGAAGTATCAACAGAATCTAACAATTTTATGACATTTATGACAACTATCACTTCTTTTTTATGTGTGCGTAATGCACCCAGGCAGCTAAAGGAGTGGAGCATGGTTATTATAACAAAAGGCTCATTTTGTTATCCCTTCCTAAATCCCTGCCTGCCCTATCTTAATTAGGCTTGCAAATACTGTGATTAAATGTTTTCATGGCAAAAATATTGTCTCTGCAGAATAGTTTATTATCATAAATACTGCACTGGAGTGATATTCTGTGACCAGATGAGACTGACATGCCATACAGAGGACCTTATTGACTGGCCAATGTTAAATTGAAGTTTGGTAGACAGTGTACAACTCTAAAACATTAGAGTGCAAAAGGCAATTTATGTTTGTTCAATAAACCAAAAAGAAAATAGAAAGAAAACAAACAAATACATCCCGCCATATACACACACAAGCAGGGGCCAACTCAAAATAAAACACAGGAGAAGATGTTGTAATGTCAAGACTTTATCTTTCTAGACTCAAAAATTCACAGAATGGTGACTGTAGGTAGGAATGACAAATCTATAAAATATATTAAAGGGCAGAAACATCAAAGTGATAATAAAGGCACACATTGTGAAAGCTATAATTTTTCTAGTTATAACAAATAGATGTGAAGGCTGGGCCAACAACAATGCTAAGTGAAGAAAATTGAATTTTTGGACCAACAGAAAAAGAACAAATAATTTAGTATTACTGAAGTAATACTGCCAACCCTGATGCTAGCCTGACTGAGGCCATTTTGGGACTTTAGTGTTGACACACTGGAGAAGAGGGATAGGGAGGGGGGAAATAGACATAGTTGGGGAGTTGTAGTCAAAACAAAATACTTTCTCTTGGGAACCAAGGACATTCCTGCCCTTGGAAGGAGGGACTGGAGTCACCTACCAACCGGACAATATCCTGATGGGACCACGTGGCTGATTGTTTTGAAAAAGTGACAAACATTTGCTTTTAATTAGGTGAAAATTGTGGGAATATTCAGCGTCTGTTTTCACCAGATGCTGAATATTCCTGCAGCGTCTGGTGCAGCATCCTGTGCCAATGTGACCTATTCTTTGAGGAAATTGCCTGCCTCAGAGTTTTTTTTGCTATGGGTATGTTATTTTGGAACCCTGACACTTGCTCACTGGAAACACTAATAATGAAACATAAAAATGAACAGGTAGTACAAGATCAAGAGTTATTGGAGAAGACCCTGATATACTCCAATGTCTGGAGTTGTGCAGGATGGAAGAGACTAAGGCTCAATCCACACAACACTGAGTGACTTTCCCCCCTCCCCTCCCCAAATCCTCAGTATTCCATTGTTGACTCTCAAAGGATTGCATTTCTGTGGTCACCTCATAATTAGATTACTGCAAAGTGTAATCTGCAGTTTGTAAAGCTGATTCTGAATGTGGTGGACTGGAAAGGGATGGGTGTGTGTGGCATTACATGCATGCCATTCCATCGCTTTGTAAGCTGCATTGCTTACCAGATGGCTTCTGGGTGCAGTTCAAAGTGCTCATTATCATCTTTAAAAACATATGAAGCATAGGTAAAGGTAAAGGATCCCCTCACACATATGTGCTAGTCGTTCCCAACTCTAGAGGATGGTGCTCATCTCTGTTTCAAAGCCAAAAAGCCAGCACTGTCTGATGACAATTCCATGGTCATGTGGCCGGCATGACTAAATACCAAAGGTGCATGGAATGCTGTTACCTTCCCACCAAAGGTGGTCCCTGTTTTTCTACTTGCATTTTTTACATGCTTTCAAACTGCTAGGTTGGCAGAAGCTGGGACAAGTAACGGGAGCTCACCCTGTTATGCGGCACTAGAGATTCGAACCGCTGAACTGCCAACCTTTCGATCGACAAGCTCAGTGTCTTAGCCACTGAGCCATTGTGTCCCTCTCATATGAAGCATAGGACCTCGCTATCTGAAGAACTATCTATTTCCAGTTGCATCTGCTTAATTGGTATGGTTTAGCACAGGAGGCATATTCTGCAGTCTATTATTTAAAGAGTGTCATCTTATAGGACCTAGGAAGCCCACACAGTTTGTTTCAACTCCTCTGGAATGAAGAGATTTGTGAGGCCTTACAAATTTCCTGGAGACCTTAGGTCTTCCAGGAAAATGCTGAAGACCTCAATGTTCTCCCAGGCCTTGTGGCCAGGGTGAGATTGTGGAGCCCCCTTTTTGTCCTGTTTCCTGTTTGTTTTGCTTTGCTTAGTTTTAAATTCTTCTGCTCAGTTTTATTTTTTTTAATATATATTTTACATCTAAATTTGTTCTTAGGTGAAAGTCCTCCAGAGTATGTGGGAGTCAGATTGCTTATAAATTAAATAAAGAGCACAATTTACTGAATATATAATTTCTGATCCAGATTAATTATCCATTGCTTAGTGAATTTTGGAAGTAGATATAACTTTTTTTTTTAGTTCTGATTTGGCATCTCTTTTAGCTGATAATTATTTCAGGTTGCCTGAAGATTATAAACTGATGCATAACTTGGATATCAATAGAAGTAAATATTTGTCATTCAGGGTTGAACTGTGGAGTCCTCTGAATTTGGTGGCTTTCTTGCAGGTACTTCACTAGGTAATATCTCAGTGCTAACAAGGAAATTTTTTCAAGAAAACAAGCTCAGACAGCATCAAAGACTCCACATAACTGTGAGTTAGAAAGAATATGCAATGGCAAACTTTTTGATTGCTGCTGTTCAGACTGCAGACATCTTTCTTTTTGTAGTAAACAAGGTTAATTTAATTTAATTTAAACACTTTTTGATTTAAATAACTTTCCCTTAAATTATCTTTGGACTTATCCTTTCATAAAATGAATATGAGAAGTCCTGGGTCGCTGTGTTGTAATGTGATGCTAATACAAGCAGAAACTATAGCATAGGCTACTCTCATTTGACATAGACGTTTCTTAGCATGAACTCTGCCCATGGATTAATAATTTCCTGTATCATCCCTATATTTTCACCCTATACAGCTGAATAAAAACACAAATACAATTATGCAGTAAATCGTAGAAACCTAAAATAAAATTTACAACGAACTCCGATTTTTGCGAATCCACTTTTACTGTAATTGTTAAGTGGGGCCTCAACTACTTCAGCAAGTTTCTTGCATTAATAAGAATCTTGCCTTAAGATAATAATATAAATATAAATCTATTGCTGTTATGGAAAACCAGTCTCAATATGTATAACTTCTATGCTGCCAATACTTTTGTGTGTGTATATATGTGTGTAGAGAAAGAGAGAGGGGGAGGGAGGAAGAAAGAGGGAAAGAGAGGGAGGGGAAAGGAAGGAGAGGGAGAGAAGGGGGAGGGGGAGAGAGAGACAGAGAGAGACAAAGAGAGAAAGGGAGGAGGGAGGGAGGAAGTCAAGATGATCTACCTCTTGTGCAATGCCTGATTTATTATAGAGATAATTCAAAAAGAGAAGAGCATTTGTTATTATATTGCTACTTCTCTGGAATCCACTTCTGTTCCTGTTTAATAATTATTGTAGTTATTGTGGTATAACCAAAATACAGAAATGTTAACGTATTATTTATAATGCCAAAATACATGGACATTTTAATTTCATTTTCCCTGTTTGTCCAATTTTAAAGGATGATATGAAAACATGTCCATCTAAATATGTCTAGTTACTTGAAAAATCTTCATTGCACAAAATGGTTGTCATAATAAACTAAAGAACAACCTAGAGAAATACCAAAATGAAGTATGGATAGGATATAGATGCATTAAAATTTATGGAGACTGGTCTGGTCACGATATATTGAACTGAGGAGAGGATGGAGCAAGTACCATGTTGCTGTCCAATTTACCATATTTATCCTAGAAGGAAAACAGTGAGTATTCTGTTTGATTTTTAAAAAGATGATACTTTTGGGAATTAAGTAAGAACTTGTGTCTGTTCCTCTTTGTGTGAACTTAGGAAGCAACATTACAAGGCCCAAAGGGCAGCTTAAAAACATAGAAATATTGGTGAGCTTTGGCTTCCTGAATATTTGATGGGACACGGCTGATTTTATCTCCTGGAAGGAAGGGCAGAATAGAAATAAATTTGCCACTTAAGAGCATAGTGCTTGAAACTTACGTTTAGATATGCATGGAATTCACTGCTTGAAATGGTTATCAGTCAATATTTTCAGTAGATTGTGACACAAAATAAGAAGAATATTGAGTTTCAGAGTTCAAAACATCATAAATTTTAGCAAGTGGTCGTTCAGGGAAATCGTAAGAAGCTTAAGCAGAAGTGGAAATATGTAGGAGAGGATTAAAGTGAAGCAAAGGCAGGAACAGAACATTTTCTAATCACACTGTAGAGGCAGTGATAAGCAAGTTTGGGGACAGACATTTTCTTAATAATAAAGGCATCATTAAAGTTCTCTTTAGCCTGAAATGTAGGTCATATTAAACATTTAATAATGCTTAAATACAAGTGTTCCATATATTTAAATCTTCTCCAAACTCTTTGAAGTCAAGTTATATTTCACTCCTGAGATACAGAAGTAATTATTTTATTACACAACTGTTTAAAAATAAATTTCACAACCCATATTTAGGAAGCTTATAAATTTATGACCCACTTGTTTCTCAGGAGCTATAATTTTGTCTTTCTGATAGGATGCTACTTGTCTAGAAAGCTAGAAATTGGGCCATCTTCTAATAAAAAATCTGCAACTTACTAGACACATACAGCACAGACAAAAAGATCATGACAGAAATGAAAAATTAAATTAAAAATTAAATTAAAAATTACAAAGACAAATTAATAAAATATTGACATTTATTAATGACCTTTAAATATGTAAGAATGCAGTAATATGACTAATCATTGACAACTACACTGCAAAGTACAGATTACTTGTATGGGCTAGTGAACTGTGGTGGTGTAATGGTTAGAATGTAGAATTGCAGGCTAGCTCTGTCCACAGTCTGGAGTTCGATCCTGACTGGCTCAAGATTACCTCAGCCTTCCATCCTTCTGAGGTCAGTAAAATGAGGACCCAGATTGTTGGGGGCAATAGGCTGACATTTGTAAACTGCTCAGAGAGTGCTGTAAAGCACTCTGGAGCAGTATATAAATCTAATCCATGAAAAACTCTGTCTTTTTGTATAGCAACTAGGATAAACTGAATACTGATAATAGATATCTATGTAGAAAATGGCAAAAATGGTTGTTGAACGAAAATGACCTGTTGAAGAAAAGCAAGTTTCCTGGCCCAATTTAGGTTTAGATGTGACAGGGTATGACTGCTCATGAGTGTGTGATAGATTACAACAAATGATAATTGTACAATTGATACTAAACTTATCTACCTTTATTCAGAATACTCTAGAAAGTCATCAAGCATTATTAATAAAAACAATATGAAATTCAATCTTAAATTCCATGAGATGACTCTAAGGATAAGGAAATGAGATAAGATAAGATAATAATAAGTAACTTCAAAGATATGTCTGTGTTTTGGGAAATGTTAAAAAAATTAATAGAGTGTTGACAAGGTGTTACTTGTGTAAACAGATCTCAAATTTTTCGGGACTATGACTCTAAAATGAGAGTTTAGGGTAAGAAATAAATATATCAGTCTCCATCATTAAAACTGAATATATCAAATAAAATATGATGGAAATTTACAATTTTATGCATTACAATTTTACTATTTTACTGGAAAACGGAAACCAGTTTACTTTTGCAGAATACCTGCAAATATAGTTTTCTTGTAAGTCTTGTCTCTTTCACTCCGCAGATATTCTGGATTAATATTTTCACTTTACAGTGGTAACTGTAACTGTTGAAAATCCAATTTTCCTATTCATTTGGCCAGGGTGACCAAAATATAAATGAAGCACTACATGCTCATTAAGGAATCAAGGGTGGCTTTCATGGACTGAATGATTTAGAGCAGTATAGTGAATAGTATTTATATAAATTTGTTTTAGCTATACTTCTTTTTGAAAATCACACTTATTAATTGCAATCACTCTGAACAGAAATAGTAGAATATAAACAGTTAATCTAATAGAGAATTATGGGTTAATTTAGAGAACCTTGGTGTATAGGGCAAAGTCATCTATATTATTCAACCTAGTCGTAATAGCTAATTTATTTCTGTCTTTTGCAATTGACCGATGGTGATTTTGTCCATGTTGCTCCAAGTGATGCTCCAATTGTTTTGAGGTCATTGTTATTGGTACTACCTTCACTTTCTTTTGTCTTATAATTGTTATTTGCTGCTTTTAAAAATGAATAAAATAATAAAATAATTTCAGGATTACCCATCAACTTGAAATATTTGTAGTGTAAGAGAACTGAAAACAATGAACTGCAAATCAAAAAATTTTTGCTTGAATGTCCTACCATTAGGTGGCATTATATAAGAAATGTATTATTCGCTATCTACAACTTGAAGATATATTAACCTGTTTTCATAAGATAGTTGCATTAAGTATTTCTGGAAAGCCTCAAGTATTATGTAATATTATGTTATGTAAATGTTATATTTTCATCTTCATTATCATTTAATCTTTTCTTTAAAGAATATTTGATATTAAGCTCATGAAAAAATTTATTTGGCCTTCACCGGTTCCTGTCAGCTAAACAATGTCCTGGCGGGTCTGTGAGGGAGGGCCTTCTCTGTGGCTGCCCCGGCTCTCTGGAATCAGCTACCTCCTGAAGCCAGGACCACTCCCACCCTAACGGCCTTCTGGAAAATGGTGAAAACCCAGCTTTTCCAGCAGGCTTGGGGCCATTGATCTTACCACTGCGATCTTGTGAGATCCGGCCATGAGTGGTGTGTATGGGTTTTTAGCGTCTCTTATTGTATATTGTTCATACTGTCTTTGGTGTAAGCTGCCCAGAGTCCTTTGAGAGTTGGGCGGTATAGAAATACGAAAAATAAATAAATAAATAAATAAATAAATAAATAAATAAATAAATAAATAAATAAATTTGGAAAGAAATCATTGCTGCTTTCTAAATACTCTCATGCATTATGTTACTATAGCATATATTACTATCATAATACAGCAAGTATTATCATTACTCTTCAAACACAAAAAATACCTACAGGATTAAGAAGGATGGTAAGAAACAGTTCACCTCCTTGGATACTTTTGTCTAGTTCTTGAGGGCCACCAGGATATTCTTTGTAAAAAATTGTATGGGTGAAAAGTCCACATGTCTGTCGAGGGAGTACCTAAGATAAATCAACAACAAGCAAACTTTTGGTTTGGATATCTACTTATACATGCATGCACTGGTGTATGATGCATTGGTATGTGATTCCCTCAGCTGTAACATTCTGATAGCTAAACCTCTGTAGTTTTCAATCTGTAACTAATTTTTTTCCTGTCAGAGGATACAGCACCTTGAAGAACAGTTGAGGGCCGTGTCGTAACATATGGAAATAATCATGCAATCAGGCCCTCTTCTGCATTAAATAGGTGTCATCTTGAAATTCTTTTAAGAACATTAAGTGCTGATTGGAATAATTCTTGCCTTAAACATAAATACATTAATATATGATTTATAGAAAGTAAAGGTAAAAGTTCCCCTTGCACATAAGTGCTAGTCGTTCCCAACTTTAGGGGGCAGTGCTCATCTCAATTTCAAAGCAGAAGAACCAGCGCTGTCCAAAGATGTCACTGTGGTCATGTGGCTGGTATGACTAAATGCCAAAGACGCACGGAACGCTGTTACCTTCCCACCAAAGGTGGTCCCTATTTTTCTACTTGCATTTTTTACGTGCTTTCAAACTGCTAGGTTGGCAGAAGCAGTTTGGGACAAGTAACGGGAGCTCACCCCGTTCCGCGGCACTAGGGACTCAAACTGCTGAACTGCTGACCTTTTGATTGACAAGCTCAGCATCTTAGCCACTGAGCCACCACGTCCCTGATTTATAGAAACTGAATAATAGTTAGGTTAACTGGCTAATTTTTTAAAAAAATCTTAAGTAAAAAGTTGACAAAGTTTAACCAGGTTCAATTTTAATGTTATTTTTTTAAAATGTAAGTATTTGTAAAACTACAGATGAGAAATATATCTAAACGTATGTCCCCTTTTCATCTTTCACAGAGGGAAAACATGCTTAAAACATGCCTACATGTACACATGCAGTACCAAGAAACACAACACAAAATGATTATAAATGTGAGAATCGAAAACAAAGGCTGTTGCACGGATGAGAGATCCATCTAGTACAGAATTTGGATTATCACAGTAGCTTGCCATTGGGAAGCTCATAAGGATACCATAATGTTTTATTCCCAGTAATGCCAGCCTAGCCTAGAGGTTCCTTCACAATTCCAAGCAGTCTTTCTTTCCTCACATACAAGTGATTTTCATAAAAAAAAAGTGAATTCAAAGTTTGTAAAGAACGCTGTTTTTATTTCCTCAATCTTGTCATTACTTGCATTTTCATACAGAATAGGTAACAGAGAGGGCAGGGATGATAAGATGTAAAGATTTATAGTGGATCCAACAAAGAAATACAGAATTTGGTAGAAGCCACATGAGGTGAGCTCCCAATACTTGTTTTTTACTAATAACCATACCTCCTCAATCCATTTGTTCAAATATATCTTTTTAGACAAATGCCTGTTTATCATAATCTTTGCCCACATTCATGTAGCAGCAGAATATTACTATAGTATGTGTGAGCCCAAAACAGTCTATACTTACTTATAATACTAAAGATTGAATTCTCTAAGCATTCTCTAAGCAATCATCTTCCCAAATATACGGTTATTTTTTTTTAAAAAAATTGGCCTCAACACTTTTGTAACCAACCATGGTTACGTGAAAAACAATCTTCACATTTGCAGAAAGACTCGAAACTGCCTCCATTCAAAATATTTATTCACACAAACTATTTCTGGAAGTACTATAATAGGGTAGTTTCGTTTGGGCGCACTCAAATCTTTCCTTGAAACGATGTTGTAATCACGAGATTCAATATAAACATCTTGAGCAACTTTTTTACTGATAGAATAGTGATGGACTCTAATAATGGCTTCTGAGTCTCATCTGCCTAAAATTCCCTTGACATTTCATTTGGAGATAATGTTCATCTGTTCTTGTGTTCCAATCTGTTCCTTCTCACTACATGGTTATTATAGCTGCCAGCTAGCTAGTCTTTTTTTATCTAACTGATGGACCAACTTAATCCTATGAGGATATGACCTCAACCCAACTGCTCTGACCTTTTGCCATGACATTCAGGAGATCGTATAAACAGCTGCCCTCTCTTTACCTTGGCTGGAAATATTACTTCTGCTTCTGAATACTGACTGGGGGAAGAAATGTGCATGCTTTTTAAGTTGGTTGAAAAATAAAGCATGTTGTAATCCTACACAGAGATGTAGCTATAGGTTGTTGGTAGACTCATATCAGGGATGGGTTATACTTATCACTACTACTGGTTTGTATTGGGAGCATGCGCGCACATGCGCTTCTGCACATGCACAGATCACCTATGATGACATCCGGGTTGGTGGGCGGAGCCTCCCGCTGGTTTTGCTACCAGTTCTTGCGAACTGGTCTGAACCAGGGACAACCCACAACTGACTCATATATATACTCATTGTTCTGGCCCACTGGTGGCCAGCAGAGCTGGCAGCAGTCAGACAGTGAGGAGGTTGGGGAGGAACATGGCCCACTCCTGGGGGCCGAGGAAAGCTTGGACGAGGCCTCTGTGTTGGAGGCAGAGAGGGAGTTAGACAGCAATGAGGCAGAGGAACAGCTGGAGACTGTTCCCAGTGTGCACATGCGCAGAGCTGCCAGAAGACAAAAACACCTCAGAAAGCAGGGTTGACTTGGGAGTAAAGCCACATCTTGGAAGTAATTGGCCTCCCCCATAGGAAACAAAAGAGGAGCAAACGGGGAGTTCATTCTGTGACTTGAGAGACTCTGTGCCAAGTTTTGCCTTGTACTGCGTTTGGAAACTAGTTACGTGGCAGCTTGCCAAGCGAGATAAGATGTGTTGATAAATATTCCTTTGAAAAACTGTTTGGACAGGCTTTGCTGACTGTGCATGAAAGGAATTCACAGTTGTGTAAAGAAAAGAGGTTTTGCCGGGACCAAGACCCGACTTTCTGCTTTTTCAGGAAGCCTACGTCAGAACACTCATGTTTAATCTGCTTATTCAGTTCTAATTGTATTTTAGATATGATGCAAAATGAATTAATAAATTTACCAATACTTGGTATTTATAGCATGAAGTAAAATATGCTCCTTAAACAAATATGTCAGCAGGATATATATTCTAATTATCCTTCGAGCTCCCTCTAAATTCCTGTAAGAAAATTTAATCTTGTAACAGCCAACAGAGACTGTTCAATTAAAAAAAACAAAAACAAACCGGAATTGCAAGCAGTGTGAGCCAGGTCCATACAGCTTGCAACACTTTCCTTAACATCTATCTGTCCTATCAGATCAGATAGTAAATGGTAAAGGATTCCCTCGCACATATGTGCTAGTTGATCCCGACTCTAGGGCAGGAGTGAAATCTAAAATTTGTTACTATCGGTTCTGTGGGCGTGGCTTGGTGGGGAGGTAATGTGACTGGGTGGGCGTGGCCAATTTTTTTTTACTTTTAAAACTGTTTTTTACATGTAAAACCATGTAAAAAAATGCTTTCAAAAGGCTCTGACGATCCCAGCTGATCGGCAGGCAATTCAGCTGGGATCGTCAAAGCTTGGATCATCAGAGCAATTTAAAAGAAAAAACTTTCTTTTAAATGGCTCTGGCAATCCCAGCTGAGTTACCCAATTAGCAGGCAACTCAGCTGGGATCGTCAGAGCTTGGCTCGTCAGAGCAATTTAAAAGAAAAAAAAGCTCTGATGATCGCGTGGCTCAGCTGGGCATGGGGGGCGGGGGCCAGGGATTTTTGCTACCAGTTCTCCGAACTGCCTGCCACCATCGCTACCTTCTTGCCCGAGCTGGTCCGAACCGGCAGCATTTCAGCCGTGCTCTAGGTGAATGTGCTCATCTTTGTTTCAAAGCCAGTGCTGTTCGAAGATGTCTCCGTGATCATGTGACCAGCATGACTAAATGCCAAAGGTACAGAGAACACTGTTACCTTCCCAACAAAGGTGGTCCCTATTTTTTTACTTGCATTTTTTTATGTGCGTTCGAACTGCTAGGTTGGCAGAAGCTGGGATAAGTAATGGGAGCTCACGCCATTACATGGCACTAGGGATTCGAACCGCTGAACTGCCGACCTTTCGATCGACAAGCTCAGTGTCTTAGCCATAAACCACTGCATCCCTATTGTCCCCACTTTTAAATATTGCCATCTTATGAGAGTCAGGAAGCATGCCTTTCTGCTGACAGTGGTTGTCCTATAGAATACTCTGCCCTTTGAAGTTCAGTAAGTTCCAAACCTTGTAGCCTTTCACAAAACACTAAAGACATGGCTTTTCCCATAAGTCAGTGTTTCTCAACCTTGGTAGCTTGAAGATGGGTGGACTTCAACTCCCAGAATCCCCCAGCCAGCGCTGCTGGCTGGGGGATTCTGGAAGTTGAAGTCCACCCATCTTCAAGCTTCCAAGGTTGAGAAACACTGACCTAAGTGTTATGGTAGGATGAGGTGGCTGCATATCAGAAGCTTGATTTAGCACCCAGTTTTTATAGTTTTTAACATGGCTTTTATGTTGTTTAATGTTTGATTGATACACCCAGAGTTTAATAAGATGGGCAGCTATATAAATGCTATAACCAAACCAACCAACAAATCTGCTTTAGTTATTTCTGCACGGGAACAATTATGAAATAATGGAAATGCAATGTACCATGATGCCATTGTGGATGAAGCCCCGTCTGTACCGTGCAGGTTTCAGATGAGGATATTCTTCGGTGCTGGTCACTTTAATACCCCAGACTTTCTTCCAAGCTTCGTAAAGCTGAACGTGAACTGGGTAGACACCAGAATGATGTGGAGCAACAGCATAGCCGATGTCAGTTGGAATACCATGTTCCTGAGAATGGGCAAAAGAAGGGAAGGGACATGTACACATTAAAAAAACACCAGAATTACAATATATTTGCAGAAGTTTTTGAATACGATCAGATCAGGAGTGAAATCCAGCAGGTTCTAGAGAACCGGTAGCGGAAATTTTGAGTAGTTTGGAGAACCAGCAAATACCACCTCTGCAGGGGTGGGTTCTACTTACCTTTACTACCAGCTTGCATCGTGCACACACTCACATGCTTGCTTCGCTCTCACTCTTTTGCGCATGCGCAGATCACTTATAATGACGTCTGCGTCAGTGGGCAGAGGCTCCCGCCGATTTTACTACTGGTTCTTGCGAACTGGGGGCAACCCACCATTGTACCTCTGGCTGGTCCCAGAATGGCATGGGAATGGAGATTTTGCTATATCCTTCCCCTAGCGTGGGGTGGTAATGGAGATTGTGCAGTATCCTTCCCCTGCCATGCTCACCATGCCACGACCACCAAGCCACACCATGTCCACCAAGCCGCACCCATAGAAGCAGTAGTAAAGAGAATTGAATCCCACCACCGGATCAGATATAAAAATAACAATGACAATAATTGAAACCCTCAAACAAGAATGCAGTATAGGGGAAAAGTAACTTACTTCTAGATATATCTTTGGAGAGAACTTTATAAATGTCATGATGGGTCCACAAGAAATATGATATATAGTGCAGCATTTTATTTCTGCAGCGGAAAGCCGCTAAATGAATTTGGAAATTAATAATCCCCAGGAAATGGTAGTGAAAAGCCTCTTGCTTCTGACACTAAATGTAATTGATGCCATCGTGGCTAGCAGTTCTCCCTCTTTAGTAATAAAACTAGGTAACAAACATGTTAGCTTTACTAAGACAGACAGACAGACAGTATTCAGATCCAGGTTTTACATTGCATTGAATGCATCTGGGTCCCATTTTGTTCAGTTTCCCCACACTTCAGCTAGTTTTGAGTATTAAACAATTATTAGTTTATTAGCAACTACCACTATCAGCAATGGTCATATTCAGGAGTGGGTTCTACTTACCTTTACTACTGGTTCTCAATGGGGCCGCGCGCAAGCGCAGAAGCCTTTTGATGATGTCAGGGTCAGTGGGCGGAGCCTCCCGCCAGTTTTACTACCGGTTCTATAGAACCGGTGCGAACTGGGGGCAACCCACCACTGGTCATATTTATGATAAAAAAATTAGTCCCTGTCATTTGATAACAAGAACGACTTACTACTGTGCTCCTCCTCTATTTAAAAAGTGATGAAACAAAAGACAGTTGAAAGATATCAAGCAATAAAAGTGCTAATTATAAGAACCTCTGGAAAGACAATTAGATGCAGGATTCTTTGATGATACATCGGAAATTCTCAAGCAGATACATTACGTTTCTGTAGGAGAACATTGTCCTAGTCAGAATAAACAAAACAACCCCATTTATATATCAGATTGACAAATCAGCACGATAAAATCAAATAAGGTAGACAAAAGGTAGCATGTAATTGAACTTTTTAAATATCCTCTTTATAGTTTTTTGAAATCATGTTCAATATATAACAAACCAGCCTATTTTTAAAAACGGGAAGGTTTGACAGTCTATATTGAGAATGTAAAATAAACAGAGAATAGTTGATATTTGATCGCTCTAATTTCCCAAAGCAATATCAGAGTTAAGCATTAATAAAATCTCTTATACTCTACTGTCATAAGCCTAAATTACTAAAAACTGAAATGGTGTCATTGCAAAATAAAGACTTAATACTGCTGGCTTTAGATAGTGATATAAATATGTCTGGTTTTTGCTCAACATTAATAACATGGATTTTTTGGGGTGGGGGATTTTTCTCAGTATTCCTTGGACTTCAGTACTTTAGTATGAATATTTAAAGTAGTAACTTTAAATGTGAAACACTTTCAGAATGACTTGAATGAGTTTTGAATGTGAAACTACTTTAAGCTTGAAAAGTTTGGAATATCTCACCCTGTAAAATGAAGTGGACTGATAAACGTGTACAAAATCCACATTTGGCTTTTATTTAATATCAACCTAATTCAAAAAGAACAGTAGCTTTTGGTTTTAATGAATGTAAATCAAAGTTTGTGTACAAAAGTATGGCGCAGGGAGAACAAACAGAAAGCATGATAAATCTTAAAGCGGGATGATGGTGAACACGATTTACTGGACATTACTGAAGTCTGTTGGGATAAAGCACATTAATGGAATGAAAGAATAAATAAGAGGAACTCATTCAAAACAAATGACAGTCGAAAGGGGAGAATGAATGTCTGTAGACATCTGTAGAAATCCAGGATTATGACCATGAACATCCAATCAAAAGCATTTGGGTAAAACTGATAGGAAGGGGAAACAATTATATTCCACTGGGATATGCTATGGAAAATAAGCAGAATAACAGAATAACAGAGCTGGAATGGACCTTGGAAATCTTCTAGTTCAATCCGTTGCACAAGAAGTAAATCCTAGACCATTTCAGATAAACAGTTGCCCAAACTCTTCTTAAAAACTTCCAGTGTTGGAGTACCCACAACTTTTGGAAGCAAGTTGTTCCATTGATTAATTGTTCTAATGGTCAGGACATTTTTTTTCTTAGTTCTAGGTTGGTTCTCTCCTTATTAGTTTCCATCCGTTGCTTCTTGTCCTGCCTTAGGGTGTTTTGGAGAATAGGTTGGCCCCTTCTTCTTTGTGGCAGCCCCTGAGATAACACTGTTAACATGTCACCCCAGTCCTTCTTTTCACTAGACTAGACATACCCAACAAGAAGAACAATTCTTCATATATTTTAGCCTTCAATCCACTAAGGGGCCAGGGATTCAATCTGGATAAGTCTTTTCTGGAGCAGATTAGAGAACTTTGACGAAGGACATTTAGTAATAATGGGACATACCATTAGAAAATCAGTTCAGATACGATTGCAAGGTGCCCCAAAGACTTGGTTGATGGTTTTGTTTTAAAAAGTCTGAAGAAAATACATGGGGAACAGCATTCCTAAATCTTATTCTAATCAATTGGAAAAAGTTAATTGTAGTGGGAAAAGCAATGGGAAGCTTGGGAAGCAGCGACCCTGAAGAAATGGAACTGGAGCATTTTTGCACAGGCACAACCAAAAATTAGAAAACAAACTTAGAACAGTGCTAAATGTTGGACAGAAATTCTTAAAGTCAAAAGTAGTACAGGAGGTATACTAAAGATAGTAAATGTACAAGTACACACTGTTCCAGGGAATCTACAGCTCATTTCAACTGAGCCAAGAATTGAAAGGAATATATCTGTGAAATAGAAGATAGTGAAATTGCCAAGAAAGTGTATCAGCTAAGAACAGAATAGGTGAGAAAGGGTAAAGTTAAATGAGATACAGCCTTGCAAAGGAAGGTAAAGGAAATAAAAATAACTTTTTCACTAGGTTAGTAATAAGAACAATGAAAAGGAAGGAACAAGCTCGCTGTTCTGAAAAAAATAGAACAGAAGAGGTAATGGGAAAAGGGGAAAATGCTTCAAATGCTTTAGTTTACTGTGATCTTCACCCAAAAGGGCAACTGTGATCAAATGGATCTTAACAAATCAAGTGAGATAGTTACAGTCCAAGGTAAGTAGAGTGATAGTCAGGAAATGCTTGGCTACTATAAGGAAATCTCTAGCCCAGATAAATTACATTCAAGAGTCTTCAAATATCTTGAGGGTATAAACGTTTTGAGAATATTGGGAAATCATGGCAGATGGTTTTAGAGCAAACTTGGCAACTTTAAATGTGTGAACTTCAATTTCCAGAATTCCCCAGCCAGCATGTTGTACTCCATGTTAAAGTTGCCAAGTTTGAAAAACACTGAATAAAGTATAGGATCAAAGAGCCTTTCATCTGCAAATATTATTCCTATCTTCAGAAACTGGGCGAAGTGGGCAATGAAGGGTAATCTACTTGCCTCTGATTCTTGGCAAACTCAAAACTAGGTTATTAAACAATTTGTTTGTGATCTTTTAAAAAAGAAAAATACACTGATTAGCAGAAGAGAATGCAGGTGGTTATATCAAGAGCATTTTATGCCAAAGCAACTTAATCATTTTCTTGACATAGAAACCTTCAAATTACTTGAAGTTACTTGATGTGGTAACCTTAGTTACCCATGAGATGTGGTGGACATTTTATTTATTTATTTATTTAAAATAGTTTTTATTAAGCATTTTTACCTTTAAAAATGGGGGGGGGGAGGACAAAAACACAGTAAAAGCAAGACAAATATAACAATATATACTATTTTTAGAGCCTTCTGCATCGACATGTTTATATTCTGCTTTTATATTCAACTCTTCTACTTTATCTTTCTATCTTTTATAACAACTTTGATAACTCTTATAATCATGCTAGATACATATATTTACATTATACTTATTTACATAGTCAGTGATTTAGCATTAACAATAGTTAGTAGCTCTTGGTTTTTATTTAATCGATATTAAATTAAATTTCCTATTTCTTATTTCGGTTTCTGTTTTCTAGCCACTCGTACATTTTATTCCATACTTTATAGTAATCAGAATCTTCTCTTTCCTTTATTTCCATAGTCATTTTAATCATTTCTGCGCATTCAAGAATTTTTCTAATCACTATTTCCTCTGATGGCAAAGGTAATCCTAGCTGTCGTTAAAATTTGCAGTATTATATATTGCAAATTTTTCTCTATATTTGGGTCTATTATTCCTAATAGGAACAGGTCCGGTTTAAATTCTATCTTTTGTAGTGTAATTTCTTCCAATCATCTTTTAATTTTACACCAGAATTTTTTTATATTCAGGCACCTCTGGTGGACATTTTAGCTTCAGCAAAATATTTGATAAAGTCTCCCATGAAATCCTAGTAAAAATACTTGCAAAAAGTTGGTTAGACTAGGCTGAAATTAAGTGAATTTAATCAGAGCTGATTGAATAAGCATACTCAGTGGTATCTTGATATTCATAAGCTGAATAGGAGCCAAATTGTGTGATGTAGTTTCCAAAAAGTAACAGCAATTCTATGCCACTGTAAAGGAATATGGAGATGAACTTGATGGACTATTAGGGATGGACTATTAAAGGAAAAAATGCAAGACTGATGTCCGAAAAAAGAATACTACTTCATTATGATAGGATACTAAAACAGAATCTGACAAACTATCTTAGGCTTTCATTTTCTAAGGACTGAGTTGTCTTTTTTCCCTCTTTCATTCATTCTTTCACCAAGGTTATCTCTACATAACTTTATAGCCACATCAAGAGAAATAAAGCACTGAGATCAAAATAAGTAACCAACTCTTTGTATTCCATATTGGTCCAACTATGTTGGACTATGTTAGCCTGGCTCAGTGGCTAAGACGCTGAACTTGTTGATCAGAAAGATGGGCAGTTTGGTGGTTCGAATCCCTAATATAGGTCTCCTGTGTGAGCAAGGGGTTGGACTAGATGACCTCCAAGGTCCCATCCAACTCTGTTACTGTTAAAATGTCCAAGATGGTAAGAGCCTTGGGAGGGGGGGAAATAGAGAATTCTTGGAAGAGAATGTAATGGCTGTCTTCAGGTATATGAGGACTTTAGCTGGAACAGTAGTTTTGCTGAGCCTAGAACAAAACAATTTTATAAAACTCCTTAGTACCTGTCTTACGTGTGTGTCTGTATATATGTAAAATTTTGTCATTTTGCAAAACAGAAAAGCATGCTTTCTCTTTTGCAGTGCCTACCTTTTGGAATCACAACCTCCAGAAATATAAATGGCTCCCACCCTTTAAATTTCCAGAAGATTCTTAAGATATGACTGGGTTGGCAAGCTTGGGATATAGATATTTGTGGAGACCCTGGTAATTATTATTTTTTAGGGTGAGGGTGGGGGTGAGTTATTTATGTGATTTTGTCTAGACAGTCAAGTTCTTTTTTTGTCCATCCATCCATCCACCTACCCACCCACCCACCCACCTACCATCCAACCATCCAGCCATATACCTACCTACCTACTTACCATCCATCCATCCATCCATCTATATAACTATCTACCTACCATCCATCCATCCCTGTCTGTCTGTCTGTCTGTCTGTCTGTCTCTATCTATCTATCTATCTATCTATCTATCTATCTATCTATCTATCTATCTATCAACTCACATATATTAATTTAAAATATGTAAGTTTCCCAGAGTTTTTGGGGAGCCAGATGGCCTTAAAATCTAATCAGACAATCAAACAATACTTTGAAAGCCATAATAAACTGTTGTTAAATTATGAAATTTAGTAGGTTATTTGAAAGACCATATTTTCCCAGTCACATTTATCCAATCTACTAGAGTGAAGAGTGAGGTACATGTACCGGGATCAAGAAGAAGGGGCATCTATGTGGTGGCTCCCTCCCTATGGAAAATCATCCTTGTGGAGATAAGAATAGTCTCCACTCTGATACTCTTTAGCAAGGCCCTGAAGATCTGGTTTTGCCAATGGGCCTGGGGAACCCAGAATGGGATGGAGTGTATCAAGTGGTTTATTTGACTGACTGTTGTTGCCAGAGGGCTGAGCGGGCTGAGGGGTTCTTGGTTTTACTGAAAATGAGTTGGGTGACCATATAACTTTTCTTAAATAAATAAATAACTTCTCTATAGATCCGAGCTCAGTAACAAATCCAATATGTTCCATAAAATCTTCCTTCTATAAATATGAATCTTGATATGATAAAATTTAAGTCTAGGGCTCATATAGGAGATTTGTGATGAGAGTGAACAAAAAACCCAAAATGCTAATATACTGGAACATATATTTCAGTGGCGGGTTTCAATTTTTTTTACTATTGGTTCTGTGGACGCAGCTTGATGGGCATGGCATGGGAAAGTTACTGTAAAATCTCCATTCCCACCCCATTCCAGGGGAAGGATACGGTAAAATCTCCATTCCCTCCGCAATCCAGGGGAAGGTTACTGCAAAATCCCCATTTCCTCACCTCAGCTGGGACATAGGAGGCAGAGAATAGATGGGGGTGGGGCCAGTCAGAATTTTTACTATCGGTTCTCTGAACTACTCAAAATTTCCACTACCGGTTCTCCAGAACTGATCAAAACCTATTGAAACCCACCTCTGGTATATTTGCATTATATATCATTTAAAAACATGTGGCCAGGGCATATTTTGATTTCATTCATTTTGGATAAAAAAAACAACCTCAGATGTACAAAAAGAAGCTTAATTTTGAGTCAGCATTTGGATGGAATGGGGGCTGCAGTCTTTTATCTCGTGAGTAAAACATTCCCCCTTTAGTAGAAGAGATGCTAAATGAAGACGAGACAAGGCTGGAATATCTCCTGCATGAAACTCACTCACACTATAATGCTTTCCCTGTGGTTACAGGTTTTTTTTTTCACAAGAAGTGCAATAACACAGCAAATTTATGCTTCCAAGAGTCTAAGAGAAATAAAATATGTTTGCCCTCTGTTGACATAACAAGGCGATCTCTGCTGAATTGCTTTGAGTCTTGTCAAAAAGGAGACAGGTGAAAGGCTGTCACCTGTCACCTTGCTGAATTAAAAGATTTACATAAGCCTCTTTCTACTTTTAACACAAGGACACTTTTTCTAAGTACTCTCCTTTTTCTCAGGCAGGCAAGGAGATTCCCTAGGAGATTATTTTACTTTATTTCATTCTTACTGTGTCAGCCGTATGCATTATTTGTGCCTAGGTATTCAGAGACGGAAATGTTTTGTTGTTTTCTAAGCAATTCATCCGCTGCAATTTTTTAGCCTTTAAAAGTATTACATTTATTTGGTATAACCCTGACAATGCAGGTTTTGTATGATTAATGTGAAATGTTAGAAATAATTTGAAAAAACAAAATAAAACTCTTTTATAAAATGATGTATCGTTGGTACTATACATCTGATAAATTGTCAGAGATATATAGTATGTCACAGAAGTGAGTACACCCCATTCACATTTTGTAAATATTTAAGTATATCTTTTCATGTGACAACACTGAAGAAATGACACTTGGCTACAATTAAAGTAGTGAGTATACAGCTTGTGTAACAGTATAAATGTGCTATCCTCTCAAAATAACGCAACACACAGCCATTAATGTCTAAACTGCTGGCTAAGGGTACGTACACCCCTAAGTGATCATGTCCAAATGGGGCCCAGGTAGCCATTTTCCCTCCATGGTGTCATGTGACGCATTAGGGTTACAAGCAGAGGTAGGCTACACTTATTTTAACAAAGCGTTCACTGGTTGTGAGCGCATACTCACTTTTGTTGCCAGCAGTTTAGACATTAATGGCTGTGTGTTACATTATTTTGAGGGGACAGCACATTTACACTGTTGTATTAGCCATTTAGTAAGAGGAAATAATATATCCAGTTTTGTTTTTACCCTGGAAACCACTTCTGGACTTGAGATAGAAAAAACCCTGGAATTTTAACATTGGGTTTTGCTGATTAAATTAGTTTGTTGTTATAGAAATGGTTGCTAGTTGTTGAGATAGAAAAAACCCTGAAATTTTAACATTGGGTTTTGCTGATTAAATTAGTTTGTTGTTATAGAAATGGTTGCTAGTTGTTAAGATGAAATGGGATAAATCTTCTCAGCCAAATTCACTGTGGCCAACTCACTATGGCCAACTCAACGCAGGGCTGTTTGCCATGGCCAACTCATCATGTGATAATTCACTGCAAGAAAATTCAATATAATTATTTAAAACAATTTAAATAATTTAATTTAATTAAAATATTAAATATTTTAATTTTTGTCATTCACATTTTATTTTGTTCCTCCTTTGGCATCCTTTCTTTGATGGTTCTATTTGACTATCTTTGGAGATTCTCAATCATCCAGGTCATAGTTGTCCCAAAAGTGCTTTCTCAAGAGGCAACTGGTCTTTGTTGTTTTTCTTTGAAGAAGTTTTGCTTCTCACCCAAGAAGCTTTTTCAGTTCTGACTGGATGATGGGAAATGGAAGGATTTATATTCCTTGCAGAGAGTTAGTCATTTGCATTCTTTTAGAGAGTCACTGAGGCCACCTGGAGGTTTATCTATTTCATCAGGGTGCAAATGGGTGTGGAGCTTTCTTGGAACTGTTGAAAGGACTATGTTGTAAACTGAAGATAGATGATGTCGTATTCCTCCCTCTCTGTTGATGTTCAGTTTTGACATAGATGGCCCCTTTAGCCTCTCTTTCAAATCAATAGTCAAATCTGTCCAAAATGGTGACTTTCAGTCTTCAAAAGAGTGGCCTTTGTCTGCTAAATCTTGTCCTGATGGGTTTGTTCCCCTATGCTGTGCTATGAGTTTATGAAGTGGTTATTTTGTTTCCACAATGTACAGATCTGCACATGGCTCACTGCATTGTACTACATATACCATGTTGCTCAGTTTGTTAAAACATGTTGCTCTATGTTTTATCCTTGGGGTAGACAAGCTTCTGTCTTAGTATATTCTTGGGTTTGAAGTGTGTATGTATGTTTGTGTTGGCTGAAGATCCTCCTCAACTTTTCTGATATTCTTGCAATATATGGAATGACAAGGTTGCTTTGTTTATTGTATTGTTCTTTGTCTTTTGTGGAGGAGCTCCTGCTGGGTCTTTTGGGGGATTTGATTGAAGGCCCAGGTTTTTTTAAAAAAACCAAGTAAGTCCAGTTGCCTCTTAAAAAGTACCTTTGATATTCTATTTGACTATTTCCTCAATATTAGTTGTCCCTTAATGAGCTGTTCCATGACGGGTTGTCCTACAGCAAGTTGACAGTGCTGGGTTGGCCACAGCAAGTTGACTGCAATGAGATGGCTGTGGTGAGTTGGCTGTGGCAACTTGTCATAGACCCTTGTTTAGATTGCAAAGGCAAAATTGAGGCTGAAATTCTGTTTTGTATTTTACTGCACTGAAAAATTTGGAAGCTTTTTTTTCTTTTCCCTTTTACCCTACACCTCAACTTCCTCTCTCTTTCCCTTTTCCATTTCCCTATTTTATATTCTATTCTTTATTTTATTTGCATTTTATATCATGATAATCTTAATCAAAAAATAAATAAAAAAGAGAAATTTTGGAAATGACGACCAAAGAAGGGCCTCCATACAGTATTAATAACATGAGATTGCCAGATTTCCCTCTCATTACCTAATTTGTTAAAACATCTGCTAGCAAAATCTCCAACGTGGTGTCTTCAGTTACTGTATGTTACACTAGTATGTCCACCAGAATTCACATTTGGATTTGCGAAATGGAAATACTGGGTGATTTTGTCTGAACATACCTGGAAGATCATAAGTTAACAAAGACTGTTTTCTAGTATCCATGATTGAAAGTAAATTAAAATATGTTTGCAAATGCCAATAGATACAATACTGCTCTATTTGTCTGAAGATTCTGCAATGAAAAACTAAAATAGGTTCATTTGGATGACTTTAATCTCCAGTTAAACTGAAAGGTGTTAAGCGTTTTGTCTGTGTAATGGTCTGTGTTACATAGGTTTCATGCTACAAGTAACCTAATCCAATTGACATGGTATTCAGGATTTTTGGTAATAAATGAGGTATTTCCTAAAAGAAAGGTCTGGGGTAGATTATAGCCTGGTATATGTCTGGATGGATGGATGGATGGATGGATGGATGGATGGATGGATGGATGGATGGATAGATAGATAGATAGATAGATAGATAGATAGATAGATAGATAGAAAGAACGGTTTCTGAGGTGCCTTTCAGTGAAATAACAGTAATTTTTAAAACCTAGTGAAGCTCCAATCAAGTAATTTAGAAGATCAGAATTGAACATTAGACTCATCAGGCAGAAAATCTATGGCTGCACAGCCAAGATATTAAAAAAACGGATATATTGTCAGTAGAGTTAATGGATTTGGCTTTTATTTGGTTCAGTTTGATTTATTTGTTTTGGCCAGAAGCCATAGCAAAAGTTATAAACAAGACAGAAACAGGAAGCAATTTAATCTTCAACCAATAAACTTTTTCCTACAGCAAGTTGACAGTGCTGGGTTGGCCACAGCAAGTTGACTGCAATGAGATGGCTGTGGCGAGTATAAGAAGGATGTTGATAGTTGTCCACTTTCATTGAGCTTTTAAAATAATATATTCATAATGCTAAATGTCACATACTTAAAAATGTTGGTTAGGTCTAAATACATTTTTCTTTCTTTTTTCTTTTTTTAAAGAAGAAAAGGTAGTGTAGTTGATGTAGGGGCATGAGACTATATTTTCCCCATTATATAAGTAGAGGGGTTTTTTTTATCGTCAATAATCTAATATGGATATTTAAGACTTGCAGAAAAATGTGGTAGAACAGAATGCTTCTCAGGAACTTATCATCCATCTGTTTATAACCTCTTCCCCTCTTGCCTTATTTTACACAAATAATGAAGGACTATGGCAGGACTAAACCATGCTTCATTTACAAAGATGATAACAGGTCTACAAAGAAGAGGACTCAGGTTAGCCATCAAAAGAAATTCCTGACTATGAATTCTCTCATGATATCTGGTGCTGTTTCATATGTTAAGTTTTCCTTTGCTACAAATCTCCTAAAAGGAGAGATGGTTATTTGTTTATTTTATTTATTTTATTTTTTATTTGATTTATATGCCGCCCTTCTCCGGAGACTCAGGGCGGCTTACAATGCGTTAAGCAATAGCCTTCATACTTTTGTATATTTATACAAAGTCAGCTTATTGCCCCCACAAACTGGGTCCTCAATTTACCCACCTTAGAAAGGATGGAAGGCTGAGTCGACCTTGAGCCTCGCTAGGATTGAACTCAGAGAAATTACAGGCAGCTGGTGTTAATTGCTGCCTTTAGTAGGAGGCATTAACCCCCTACGCTACACAGGCTCTCTATTTGTTAGGGACTTTCTGTGGAGACTGCACTGAAGTCTGGACTAGATAACTGGACTAAATAACCTCTATAACAGGGGTGTCAAACTCAAGGCCCGGGGGCCAAATTCGGCCTGCAGGGTACTTAGATCTGGCCCACAGGGCCATCCTGGAAATAGCAAAGGACCAGCCCACAATGCCTCTGCCAGCAAAAACACAGCTAGGAGGGCTGCCTACGGCTCTCCCAAGCTCTGTTTTCACTGGCAGAGGGTTGCAGGAGGCCGTCGCAGCGGAAAACAGAGCTTGGAAGCCATTGCAGCCGAAAAGGGAGCCTGTTTTCTCTGGTAAAGCGCTCGGGCCATCACAGGTGCCCCTGACACAAGTGACATCCCAGCCAGACTTCCCTGGCCCCCTGAGGTCAAACACAACACTGATACAGCCCCCGATGAAATCGAGTTTGACACCTCTGCTCTTTAATAAGTCCTTCATATCCTAAAAACCTGCTTTGGAACTGATTTTCAAAGAAAATATGAAATTTCCAGGATAGGAGAAGAAAAAAATCTTTTTCTGAATGCCAAATTTCAGAATGTTGTCTCAGATACCTGCAAATCCAGGTAGAATTGCATTAATATAGTTTTACTGATAGCAGCAGTTCATTTCCTGGCATTGTTGATTAAAATTCTCATTTCCCTACTGGTTATTGAGAAGAAAACCATTTGACAGGAAAGGGAGGCTACAATAACAGCCAAGAAGCTTTTGACAGTGATGTAAGTATAAATATTTTGTGTCATGGCTGAATGTAATAATCCTTTTACAAAAGAGTGTGGTGCTTACAATTATACCGCTGTTTGTCAGAAACATCTTGCCTTTCACCCAGTATGTAGTAGTTTTCGGATAAACACTGGCTTTACATTCTGAAAATTTTTCTTCAAAATAATATATTTATAGAAGACTGCTAGAACTATGCAGTCACCTTTTTGGGGCAATAATTTGAAGTGCTTTTTAGTAGTTTGAGATGAGAAATAGCTGTTATCATTGTCCATTACTATGCCATGGGCATAATATTTCATAATGATTCAGGGAAAAAGTGCATACTCTGGATATGACTGAGGCAATTTCACATTTTCCTCTGGGGACATGTTTATTCAAAAATAAGTTCATTCAGCTCAGTGAAGCTTACTTTCAAGTAAATGTGCTAACACGATAGCCTGAAAGTGCAATCATATACATGTCTATTCATAAGTAGGATGAATGTATCTGTCAATTTTGATTTGTCATTTTCCCTAGGCTTTATTTTATTCTGCCTCCACAAGAGTTTCTGTGCTAAAACATTCCTACCATGTCAACCCATATTATTCCAATTTCATTAGGAACAGAATGTAGAAAAAAGGATGTATATTTTTCTAATTAAAAAACACCATTGCGTGTGCCAAAGAAGGGCAGACTGAAGTTTAATTTCTATTAACCAGGATACAGTCTGGTTGTTTGAATTTGCACCAAGTGAAAATGCGAGGCTACAGTTCTTCAAAACAGTATTGAAGTCCATATTTATTTATTTTTATTGTAATAATGCAAGAAGTATAGCAGAATTATTTGAGGACTAATTGCAGGAACAGAAATTGTTTAACAATTTCTTTCTCCAGGGAAGGTTTCAAGAAAGCTCAGGAACCTTAAGAGAGAATAACATCATTAAATAGTATTTAACAATTCCTTATTTAAAAAAGGCCTTTACATTCTGGAATAAAAAGGCTGCTTAAAAATAGGAATGGAAGAAGTTCTTATGATCTTCATGAACAGATAGTGATAGCAATACAATGTTGAAAAGGTCCTCTTTAGATGACTAAAATAATATGCCACGCTAAAAAAGAAAAAGAATGGCAACTAAAAATAGGAGAGATATTATATTCCTTATAGCATTATTCCTATTATTCCTCTAACAGTGAAAAAGTAAAAACAGTGATTTTACTGGTAAAAGTAAAATCCACTATATATTTATCCATAGCAATCTTTTAAAACGAAGACTGCATTTTTCCTCAACTGGCATATGTTCTTTCCCTCACTGTAGAATGAGTATTAATTCACCTGGAAGTAAACCCTGCTGACTAAATTACTTGGGCTTGCCACATTTGTTTACTCCTCTTTGATTACAGGCAGGCCTGTTAAGTCAAATAAGTTATATAGGATGCATAAAACAGTTCCACCTGCTGTGATCAATGCGCTATATCAGGGGTGTCAAACTGGTGGCCAGCGGGCTGAATGCGTCATGAGCAGGCCACAGCCACCCAGCTCCACAAATAGGAAAAATGGTACAAAATGCCACACGACGGAAATGTGACGCTGCAAGTTTGACACCCGTGTTCTATATCTTCTAATATCTGGAAGCCTAAGGTACATAGCAATACTAGATGATGATGATGATGATGATGATGATGATGATGATGATGATATTATTTATTTAGTCATGTCTGACTCTTAGCAATTCTATGGGCTGGGTCTTTCCATATTTTCCAATCTTGCACTATTTCTTTGAGTTTTTCTATACTCTGTCTGGTGTCAGCTCTGATAAGGTCGAGCCACCATTTCCCTCTATGGCTTGGTTTCCTTTTACCACTAACTCTTTCAAACGTATTTGCTTTCTCTGGTGAATTCCCCTGCATGGCATGGCCACAGTAAGTGAGATGTAGAGTCGTGACTTTGCCTTCTAGTGACATATCTCGTGTTATGCACTCCAGTACTTATTTGCTAGTCACCTTTGCTATCCAAGGCAGGATCCTTTTCAAGGACTACAATGCAAGTGAGTCAATTCTCTTGCTGCCTTATTTTTTTAAGATCCAACTTTTACAACCATAGGTAGCTATGGTGAACACAACCAAGCGGACGAAACTACATTTGGTTGTCAGGCTGATGTCCTTGTTTTTCCATATTCAGCTCATGTTCATCATTGCTGTCTGACCCAGTGCAATCTGACATTTTGTTTCTGTGCTGCATTCGCTCCTTTCAGCTATTTGCAATTCTAGTGAATTTTTCCACACATCCTATATCTCCACTGACAATTTATTATTTGAATGTTTCCATTGCTTGCGGTGGTCATGAGCTTTTTCGATGTTCAGGAAGAGGTCAAAATTCTCACTTTCTTCTTTGATTTTCTTGATCAGATGTCCCAGCCTTCTTTGGGTTCTGAGAGGAGACTTCTTCCACTAATCTTTCCACTGATTTTTGAAAGGGGAAAAATTGCAACCTTCTTGCATTTCTTTCTCTATCTTAAAGAGGGGAGGGAGGACATGATAGAAGTATCCCAGTATTTGAGAGGCTGCCATAAAGAGGAAGGGGTCAGCTTATTTTTCAAAGCATCAGAGAGGACAAGAAACAATAGATAGAAAGTAATCAAGGAGAGAAGCAACCTATAATTAAGGAGAAATCCCTACTAGTGAAGGCAATTAACCAGTAGAACAGCTTACTGTCAGAAGTTGTGGGTGCTCCATCACTGGAAGTTTTTAAGAAGAGACTGGATAGTCATCTGTCTCAGATGGTATATGCTTGAGCAGGGGATTGGACTAGAAGACCTCCAAGGTCCCTTCCAGTTCTATTCTGATTGATATTGATATTGTACAATATATATAGTATGGATTTTGGTGATATCAAACTTATTCAGAGGCACTGCATTTTGATGCAATGCATAATTTGAGTTTCATCTTTGCCACCAACAATTCATGATCTGAACCACAATCAACACTTGGATATGTCTTAATAGCAAAGCCTGGACCAGTTCCTTGATGACTGAATAGGACATAATCAATCTGATATGGTGATGACCAAGTTTATAAGAGATGCTTGCGTTGTTTGAACCTTATATTCATGATCTTTAATCTGTTGGATTCTCAATAATCTCTTAATTTTGTTGGAAAAATTGCATGAAACAATCATCTCCATCATGCCTCTCACCTAGTCCAAAATGACCAGTGACGTCTGTTTCCACTTGTTTGTCAACTTTTGCATTGACATCACCCAGAACCTAAACACTGTCTTTTTGGGGGGCACTTGTTTCAGAGTTTCTTGGACCATGACATAAAAGTCCCCTATTTCAAACTCTGTGGCAGCAGTTGTTGGGGCATAGATTTGAATAATTGTGATGTTGAAGGGCTTGGTATGAATTCTGATGGTCATGATCTGGTCACTGGCAGTTGAAAAGCTTTCCGCTGCTCTAGCAATTTTCTTGCTTACAATATTGTGGTACCACTCTGTTTGTTTTCTGGTATCATGTCCTGAATAATAGACAGTGAAGTCCTCAGATTGGAAAAAGACACTGACCGACCAATGTAGCTTAATGACACCAAGAAGATCAAATCTCACATTTGACAATATTTAATTTATCCTGACTGATTCCTCTGACATTCCATGTGGTTATCCAATGTATATCTGTGCAACACAGACATTTGCTTACTCCACTGCCAGCCTCAGAACTGGGATTCCTACTGTCATATTGTTGGTTCCTATCTGACGTGTTTGAGACCCTTCCCATAGAATTTTCTTGGTGAGAAATAGATTGCCAGGTCTTTCTCCAACCCTGTAACTCACTATACTAGCTATCAATCTTATCCAACTAAAAGGCTTAACCTTTGGCTGACATTAGTGCCCTTAAAGATCTTAGAAAGAATATATAAGAATATCTCCTTCCTAGAACATGTGTGCCCCTGAAATGTTGATAAACTGAAACCACAAGGAATATTCTTTTTTCATATTCATGTTACATATACATCTGCAGTACTATTATTCTACAACAAGGTGTTATCTTACCAAGCCATAGAGATCAATTTTATATTCTCTTACTACTATATAACTCCAACTTCTTTATGAAATGTAATATTGCCAAGTTTTGCTTGGCAGCAGGCAAAATCTTCAGGAAACTGAATTGCCAGCTAGAGTCAATCAAGCTCAATGTGTTTCATGTCTATTATATTGTTACCATAATTTCAAGTTGCGTACTTGTGCAGTTATGATTACCATGGCTTATTCTATAGGTTTTTAAGGAAAAAGAATACAGATTTACACATTTTATCTCTCCATGTTTTAATTCTACATTTATCATCCTTAGAGTTTTTAGATACAGATGCTTTTATATGATAATTCTTAATTTCTTAGTTTTTACCTTAATATTGGTAAAAAAAAAAATGAAACAAATTTATTGTAACGATATCAGATCCCTTCATACTGATAGGTAGACTTTCATGGACAATATTAAAATCATTGAATTACTTTAAATTCATAGTGCAGAGAAGTTTTCAGGCTTGCAACTAGTCATATACATCTAACAAAATCATCCCTCCAGATGTGTCAGAAATACAATTTCCAGAATTCTCAGCCATCATAATCTTTGACTGATTTGGATATGAATTTTGGAGACTGTAATTTCAAACTAATTGAATGGTATCAGGTTGGAAAAGTATTTTTAATTCTAAGACTATAGTCAGGGCTTGAATCAAAAGTCACAAAATTATAAACCCATCTAAAAGGCTTCTCCTTTTCGACTATTGTTTCTAAAATGTAATGGTAATATTAATTTACAATAGATAATATATTTAGAAAACAGTATTCATCATTATCATCATCAAAATGAATAGAAATAAAGCCAATAAATAGGAATTTTGAATTCATGAATTGGAACATACCATGTTTCCCCAAAAATAAGACCCTGAAATAAGCTCTTGGCCTTCTTTTCAGGGAGGTCTTATTATTTTGGGGTGTGTGGAGCAAGACGGGGCTCCTCTTGCTGTCTTACCTGATTTCCAGCTCTATCTTCCTAACCCTAAGCAGAGGAAATGGTGAGGACCGGCTGCGCAATGCGTTTAAATATTTTCAGGGAGGGCTTATTTTTCGGGGAAACATGGTAATTTACTCTATTGATAATATATTTGGTAAATGATAATAATAACAACAATTATATATTCCTAATATAGTGTGGCGCTGCCTGTGACTGAGATAAATCCAGAGGTCTCTATCTGATGATGGAACTGCTTCTTTCTGGAATATCCTAAGATTCTTCAAGATTTCTTCAAAGCAAAGAAGAATGGGAAGATTTTCAAGATAGAAAAAAAGGAACCAAAACTGTGTGACCACTTTTTGTCTATTTTACATTATTTATATACAACCATTTTATGTTAATTATCCCAATATATAAAAGGATAATCTAAGATTCCATGTACTATGTTTTGAATTAAAATAAAGCACTATCTGGTGAAAGTGATTTGAAATATAAGGCTATAGGAATGCAAAATCCTGATTTATCTATGACTAGCTGATAATCCGGTGTTGCCCGAGTATTTATTTATCCCAATCTTATATTAGACCCCACAGTATTTTTTTTCCAGAGAGTAAGTCATCTGTGTACCGAGTTTGGTTGAAATTGCCAAGAACCAATCCCCCTTACCAGAAGGAGCCCCCTTGTGGAGCACTGTGAAGCTGTTACCACTGTGCAACTCCACTGTGCTGTACAGTAGAAGCCATTTTAAGGCACAACAGGCTGTATCTTAACAGAACATGAATCAAAATGTACACTATCACTGTCAAAAGTACTGTGATTTGACGCTATAGATATAATTCATTCCTTTTCATTTCAGCAGCCCAGGCTTCCAGAGGTATACTGGAACACACACACACACACACACACACACACACACACACACGGGGTGTTAGGGGTGTCTTATCTTATCCCCACAGTATTTTTTTCCAGAGAGTAAGTCATGTGTGTACCAAGTTTGATTGAAATTGCTCAAGGCGTTCCAGAGTTATGCTGGAACATACACACACACACACAAATCCATTTATAGATGATAGATAGATAGATAGATAGATAGATAGATAGATAGATAGATAGATAGATAGATAGATAGATAGATTATGGACAGAGTTCTGTACTTGAAGGACTGTCCAATCCAAATTTGGTTTCCAAATAAAGAATTATGAGAAAAAAATCATATAGTCAGACATAGTACAGAGGCATAAGTCACTGGAAATATCTGAGGCATAACCAGCCCTCTATTATGACATACTCCTAGAAACACCACTCCATTGCTAGAATCTGGAAAACCAAAGTGACCAGCTTTTCTTATCAAAACTTACTAAATATATTTTTATAGCAATCAGATCTAGAGTAATACTCTTACCCTCATTTTACTTAAAAAAAATTACTGTAAAATGTTAAGGGGCAGTCAATTTTGCATCTACATATATTTTAGAGATACTCACTAGTGCAAATTCCTTGTTCAGAATCATCTGCTCCACTAGTGATGACTCATTATGGAACAGATGAGGTTGCATATGGCTCCACATGTGAGGAAACCACCAGAATTCGTCTACAGATCCCAACAACAAGTCATCTCCTTCATCTTCTTCAATGGTTCCTAAGAAATGAAAGGCAAATGTTACATCGTAAAGGACATGATGATACAATTTATTTTCAGATAAGTGATAGTATAAAATACATTAGTTTGGAGTCCTGTTTATGTTTTTTTAAAAATTCTTAATAGATAGAATTCTTTATTGGCCAAGTGTAATTGGACACACAAGGAATTTGTCTTTGGTGTGTATGCTCTCAGTGTACATAGGAAGAATAAAATACATTCATCGAAAATAAAAAGATACAACACTTAGTGATAGTCAAGTTTACTAATAAGCTATCAAATCGTACTAGGAAACAAGTAAAAACAATAAAAATTGAAATATATAACCACATGGATATAGTAATAAGTGGGAAGACATAGATGCTAGTAAGGAAAAGAAGAATAATAGTAATACGGTCTTAGTATATTAGTTGACAGTGCTGTGAGAATTAGTTGTTAAGCAGAGTGATAGCATTAGGGGAAAAAACTGTTCTTGTGTCTAGTTGTTCTGATGTGCAATGTCCAATAGCATCATTTTGAAGGTAGAAGTTGAAACAATTTATGTCCAGGATGGGAGGGGTCTGTAGATATTTTCACAGCCCTCTTTTTGACTCATGCAGTATACAGATCCTCAATGGAAGGCAGGTTGCTAGCAATTATTTTTTCTGTAGTTCTAATTATCCATTGAAGTCTGTGTCTGTCTTATTGAGTTGAAGAACCAAACCAGACAGTTATGGAGGTGCAGATGACAGACTCAATAATTCCTCTGTAGTACTGAATCAGCAGCTCTTTGGGCAGTTTGAGCTTTCTGATGTGGCACAGAAAGAACATTCTATGTTGTGCTTTTTTGATGACGTTTTTGAAAGTTCATATAAAATTTAAAGGCAGTATCAAAAAAGAATTGTTACAAAAATATCTTCATACAGGAACCAATGTGCTTAGCACATATGTCTTCAACAGATTTGGGATGTCTGCATATAATGCATTAAAACACCAGGAATTCTGGGATAAAATATAAATATTGGTTTTTGTAGAATCTAAGCAACATTTTTTTGGCATTGAACACTATGTTGAAACCAATTATAAGGTCCTGCTTAGCAGGAAATATGCATGCTTAGAATCTATATGCATGTTTGAGATATGCTGCAATCAGATGAAAAGACAGCTTTCTTTGTACATTGCCTTGCACTTCATGGTCTTATATGCTGTAAGGAATTTGTTAGCTGGATTTAATGTTCTGTAGTTTATAAGAAAATTCTCAGCAATATCCTTAAATGCTTTCTGGGCAATTTTCTCTGGCCCCGCTAACAGATTTTCAAACTGCTTGTCATTGGTGATGTATCTGATCTGTGGACCAACAAAAATGTCTTCCTTAATTCTGGTAATTCTTGGAATTCTTGGAAATATCTGTCTCAAATATTGAAAACTTTTACCTTGCTCGTTTATTATTTCTACAAAATTTTTCATCAGTCCAGGTTTTATGTGAAATCAAAGCAAAAATACCTTTGTCAGACCAACAATTGGTTCATGTGCCACATGTTTCTGTCCTGGAACTAAATTTTTTCAAATTGGCTATTTCTTTTTAACGTAATGAACAAGAAGCAATGGGTGGAAACTAATCAAGGAAAGAAGCAACTTCAATTAGAAATAAGGAGAAATTTCTTGATAGTTAGAACAACTAATCAGTGAACAACTTGCCTGCAGAAGCTGTGAATGCTTCAACACTGGAAATTTTTAAGATGTTGGAAAACCATCTGTCTGAAGCGGTGTAGGGTTTCCTGCCTAAGGACCGGGTTGGACTAGAAGACCTCCAAGGTCTCTTTGAACTCTGTAATCCTATCCTATCCTATCCTATCCTATCCTATCCTATCCTGTCCTGTCCTGTCCTGTCCTGTCCTGTCCTGTCCTGTCCTGCCCTGCCCTGCCCTGCCCTGCCCTGCCCTGCCCTGCCCTGCCCTATCCTATCCTATCCTATCCTATCCTATCCTATCCTATCCTTGTTTTGCATGGCTGTCCCATTCGTATATGTAATAACTGTACATGGTGTATCCAACCTGCATTCCAGCAATAGAGACACACGTTTAAATCTCCACAGATATTCTAGTTGTACTTGGTGTACCAGGTGTGTTTCAACAACAGTTCCATGTTTTCACATGTTTGTTTCACGTGTGCAACATAACCCATGAATGGTGTACATTGCCAAAACAGACAACTTCTATAAAACAGTACATGATAGGTTAAATTACAGGTTACTTTCATGATTAGCAGCCCAAAATCCATAAAATACACTCAAAAGTGTTCAGGAAACAAATTTGTCCTTCCTCCTCCTCCTCCTCCTCCTTCAATATTATTTGTTCATAACAATATGAAGTCACAGCTACCAGTTCTTTAGCTGATCTTGGGCTTCATATGCATCAAGTTCTTCTCAAGAACCTAGGATTCATAATGTATCGGCAGAGTTCAGTGCAGCCTTTTGTAATTGACAGATGGACCTTTTGTCAATGCACAGATTTCCTAAGTGTCATCTAAGATGTTTTTGGTATGGCACCCAATGTACCAGTAGGACATCACTAGGACGGCCAGTTTATGCCATAACATTTCAATTTTAATTGTCAGATCCTGATATGCTTTGTGATCTCTTCCAATTCTTTGTCTTCTATCTCTGGTATTGCCACATCAATTACTCACACTCTCTTCTTTTCAACCAGAATTATATTTGGTAGTGTTATCAGTCTGTATTCAGAAATCCTACAATATTTTACCTCATTTTTAAATTATTTTTTCAACTAAATATTCCCACAATTTTTCATTACTTGTACATGATAATTTTTACAGGTGATCCAGTGAATTATTTTGGTCACTGTGTTTGTACAATTAGTTGGTACAATCTTCTTGCATGAGCTGAATGTAAGAAATTACTGTATTTTCTGTCTCTTTGCACAGACTGCACTTTAAATTTATTTTTAAATTTAAAGTAAAGAAGTAAAAATTATTGATTTGATGAATTTTCAATTCTGCTCTTGATTGTGTTAATTTCAATAGCTTGCTCTTGGGCTGTCAGAATGAAGGTTTTTTTTTTTAATGTTCTAATTGCAATTCAGGTTCACTCTTTATCCACTTCCCCCTCAATCTTTTGTAGAAATTGGACTATGCAATACTTTTCCTTTTACATTATTTTGATATTCACTTTATTTAATGTATATTTAGTAAGTTCCAATTTTGAACTTGCATCAATGCTTGGTGTCTTACATAACCGGTCAAAGCATACTCTTCTTGATTGACAGTTAGACTTAAAGTAAACCTCTGCTTCCATTTCTGAGGAGCAGGTGTAATCTATCCAAATCACTACAGGAATAAAATATAAGATCAATAGTTATGAGTTATTTTTGTTTTTCAGTTCAAATTGTCTAGTTCAGCTTATGTTCAGTTAATAATTCTTACAGTGTATCGTACCATAGGTATGGCCCAAATATTGATAGCTTTGATGGTATTTCAACCGTTCAATTTTGTCTTTAGCAATTTTCTCACTCTCTGAATAGATTCTCTACCAGGGGTGAAATGTAAAATTTGTTACTACCAGTTCTGTGGGCGTGGCTTGGTGGGCGGGGGGGGGATGTGACTGGGTGGGCATGACCAACCTTTTTTTTAAACTTTTCAAAGTTTAAAAAAACTTTTCAAAGCATTTTTTCTAATGTTTTGAAAAGCCTCTGCCAATCAGGCAACTCAGCTGGGATTGTCAGAGAGGCTTTTAAAAAATGCTTTGAAAAGCCTCTGACGATCCCAGCCAAGTCACACGATCATCAGAGGCTTTTTTTTTTACTTTTAAAAGCATTTTTTCGTCGGAACAGGTTGTAGAAAAAAGTTTTTGAAAAAAGTTTTTTAAAAAGCCTCTGATGATTGTGCAGCTCAGCTGGGCATGGTTGCGGGGGGGGGGGGGGTGGGGGCAGCTGCCATCGCTACCGGATCGGGTGATCCAGTCCGAACCGGGAGCATTTCACCCCAGTTCTTTACTAATCGCTTTTTAAAATTTGTCCATACTTTTTGTTATCCTACTATAAAATACTCAGATATTTGTAGGCTTCATCCCAAAGGTTCTTGAGATTTGGTCATTTGGCATTTCAATTCCATTACTGTTTGTAATGTATTGGCTGATTGATTGCTACTGGAACACATTTTTCTAGGTCAAATTCTATATCCGTGTAAAAAAAAAAAAAATTATGACAATGTTTGTCAATGCCTGGATTTCAATTTCCAATTTTCCATAAAACTTCATATCATCCATAGAAAGCAAATGAGAGATTTTATTAGCATTTTTTTGCTGCTTAGTAGCCAAGATTTTTTTTTTTCAAAATAACTGAAAGTGCGATCCTAGCAATGACAAGATAATAGGGTGATAATGAATCACCCTGGAGGATTTTAGAATGGTTGTCACACAGTTAGCCAGATGTTCAGACTTGATTTGGCATTTTTTGTTCACTTGTTAAGGATAGTCAGATGAGCATGTTTGATGGTGATATAAATTCCGTTAGAGGATGTAACCTTTTCTGAGTGAAGCAAAGGTCCAGCTAATCCTGTCTTGTCTCCATCATAATGATAAATCTGATCCTTTGGAAGCTCTCTCATGAGAGAAACTATTATTTCTTATTGTTTATTAATTACAGGCTAGTGAAATTGTTACCCTGAACAACAAAAGTCATGAGAATTAAACAGACAGGTATGCCCCCAAAGTAAGCATTTCAATTCCAAATGCCCACAAGCAGAATACAAATCACCATCTTTTCAAACAGAACCTTCCAGATTTAGTCCTGTCAGTGATTTATTTAGGAGCAAAAGAAGGAATAAACGATGACCTATAATAAATCTCCAAAGACTGTTTTTTCCTCCCCTGTTGGGGATCTAATTGAGATTGGTTGTTTTATCATTTCTATTCTGAACATGATATTATAATACATCCAAGGCTGGGATTCAATTTTTTTTACTACCAGTTCTGTGGGTGTGGCTTGGTCGGCGTGGCAGGGAAAGGATACTGAAAATCTCCACTCCCACCCCACCCCAGGGGAAGGTTACTGCAAAATCCCCATTTCTTCCCAATCAGCTGGGACTCGGGAGGTAGAGAATAGATTTGGGTGGGGCCACTCAGAGGTGGTATTTACTGGTTCTCCAAACTACTCAAAATTTCTGCTACTGGTTCTCCAGAACTGGTCAGAACCTGCTGAATACCATCTCTGAATATATCAAAGTAAAACAGAATGAAATTATGTTACAAAGTCCTGGATCCCATCTTTTTAATCTATAAACTTCTGGCAGATCCACAATCTTATATTCCTTTTTTGAAATCCTACATTCAATATGTGTTCAGGAACCAGAATTGTGCATTCAGGAAGAAATCAATGAAACAGACAAGTTTCCATATACTGATAAAGCTTGCTAGAATTTCCATAAAACTAATACAACAAAACTTGTTCATCATCTTATCTTAAAACCTTATTTAGCTAAACAAGCCACATTTATATTAATTAAAGAATCTCCATGTTTTATTTATATTTTGATAATAAGATATATATTTGTATGGATAATGGCATGCTGCCTCTAAGTTGAAATGACAAAGCAACAGTACTAACCTAAAAAGTTGGGTTTGTTTAACAGAATACATAGTACAGCAACAGCTTAATGAAAATCACAAACCTATCTTGTGGATTTGTGCTATTTTAGTGAGTCTTAAAAGCCTCTATAGAATACATAATCATAAGCATGTTCACCCTATTTAAGCCTTAGCACCGTTTTACATTCCATATGGATCTAATTCAGGCTAATTTCTATTTCCAAATAGAAAAAAATACGACATGATATACATTTTATCATGTATATTCCTATAGGAGATTAAAACAGACTGGAATAGCTAAAACTGATAATATAATAATGTCAAAAAGTTGAAAGTTGGTGTCAGCATGAGCAAAATCTTCAGTAGGCACGCGGAACACAATTTTAAAATATCTTTGCTCAATAATTTACGAGTTGTGTGAATTGTTTAAATGTGGATATCCTTGAAGAATTTGGAAAAAAAGATCTATTACTTATGATAGGCTATTACGTTATCCTCAGAGTGATATATTCATGAATGAGAACTTATTTGCACTTGGCAACCATTTCTGGAAGACAGAAATAGATGCTACTGTTCTCTATTAATCTCTCAGTCACTGAACACACCCTCAAGCTTCATTTTTCTCTGAAGTACATTTTTCCATATTATGTTGCCTGGAGACTCGCATCTATTTTGAATTGTATGCATCAGTTTTAATCCAAGCAGCTAATTAGCTATTTCACATAGGCAGAAATGTCTGTCTTTACCCTAGAGGTAGTCCTTGAGTTACAACCATTTGTTTAGTGACTAAAGTTATGGCCATAAGGAACAAGTAGTACTTATTGAACAAATGATATATATGCCTAGTCCACAAAGTTATGGTAAATCTCTGACAAATGCCTTCTTGAAAAAGGAAGATTGGAAGATACATTATCCAGATTATTGTCAAATCAGGGAACCTGGTAATCTGCAGCCTGTACTAAACCCTGCAACTTCATGTCAAGACATTTCAGTCTAAGCAAGAGTTTCTCAAGTAGACTTAGAGCAGGGATGTCAAACTCACGATGACACACTGTCGTCACGTGACGTATCACAACTTCCCCCACTTCACTAAACCGGGGGTGGGGTTGGCCAGTGTGTGACGCATCTGGCCTATAGGCCACGAATTTGACATCCCTGATTTAGAGTGTTAGTAAAGAACGGGTACAGTTTAAATAATAATGAAGTTATGTGCTGAGATGAGTAGCACCCCTCTCAGGAGAAATAAATAATTTTATTTATCTTCAGAAAATAAGTTCAAATGAAAGGTAGCCAGTTATTTGGGTCTGTCATTATAAATTTCTTTTCACTTGATAGAAACTACTTTCCCCGAATTTGTATCTACTTAGATTTATTTTCTTGTTTATTACTTTTCATATTGCAAGGATAATCCTGGAAAAAATATCTAGAATTCTTTATGAACATGGCTTAGATGTAATGCATTAAAACCATTGAATCATATCCCTTTTGTACCTGCTTTTAGCCAATTTCTTCAATTACACCTCCCTTCCATGCAACATTATGTGTGATTCTAGTACATTCTTCAGCCCCTGATAAATTTATTTTGGGATGTGAGGAAATAGAGTGAACAGGGGAGAGTAGGGAAAAAATGGCATTCTATGTTGGGCAAGTAAGAGCTTTGTTGTGTACAAACAATTGTTCTGCTTGTCTTTAAGTCCATACTGAATATTATTTTGGCTTCACAAGAATTTTGTTCAGAATGGATGGAGTCTATTTCATTCCAGAGAGTTCCGGAGAATTAAGGGAAGCAGATAATAAAATGGTGTGTACACAGGTCTGAGTATACTCACTAAAATATGAAAATATTGATGTAAATAATATAGAACTATAAAGTTCAAAATGTACATTTAGATAAACTACAATATTTGCTTCATGATATTTCTAAGTACTTGATTTGTGCTTCATTTAATTTCATTGAACTGGTATTTAGATTTTGGAATTTTTCCTTTACCACTAAGCCTGGTTCTTCTGACAGTGGAAAAAATATATTGTGAAGTTTCTGAGAAATCAATGAAGATAGAGTGAAGTACATTGAAAACCGGTCTTTCATTTAAATACTTCCCTGTGATAATATAAGATAAAGAAAAGAGATTCCAGACATTTTAGCTGATTGCCAGTAGAAAGGATTTTTAAAAGTTGAAGTTCATTTCAGCAGCTAATAGATTTCCTTTGAGCTTTTTCCTTCTTTCATTACCTTAATCTGACAATGTGGATAGCAAAGAAATAATGTGGAGAGCATCTATTATATTTTCATCCTAAAGATATTAATGAAGTACAGAACTAAAGCTACTGAAAAATAATTTAGAAACTAAGACCTAATTCAGCCCTCTCTTATTCCTGAAAAAGCAACAATATAACTAGGAAGTTATATTATATATAGCCAACCATACAGAGGCTAATCACACAGTGGGGAACTCAAGGCAATGCTCAAAAGGCACTTTCTGTTGATTAATTCACATGCTGTCAGGGTTCTTTTTAAAGATTAGTAGCCACCCTTCTTCATAACCTCGAGAAGCTATGCATATTTCTTAGTGAGTCCAAATTATGACAAAAGGAGCAATAAGGTGCTATTGCTGCTTGCATCTTCATTTTGTTATTTTGTTACTGAGAGGTATAGGCGTGTTTGTGTATATGTTTCTTTCTCTTTGTGTGTTTTTAATATAAGTTTATTGTCTCACATATACTTTCCTAAAAATAAAATTTACTTGGCTTTCAAACAGGCAACACACACGTTTGCTTCTATAATTCAAGGTAAAGACTGTTCCAATAACGATCTATAAATTAATTATGGAGGAAAGTAGAGTTACCTTATATTTTCAAATGTTTCTGCCTTATGCAGCTCCCACTGGTTGAGTGCAAATAAAATTTAGCATGCTACTATAAACTTTCGAAGGCTGGAATCAGGGGTGAAATGCTCCCAGTTCGGACCGGATCACCTGATCCGGTAGCGATGGAGGTGGGTGGTTCGGAGAACCAGTAGCAAAAATCCCTCCCCCTCTACCAAAAAAATGCTTTTAAAAGTAAAAAAAAAAGCCTCTGATGATCGCACAGCTCAGCTGGGATCCTCAAAGGCTTTTAAAAGAAAAAAAACCCTTTTTTTTCCTTTTAAATGCCTCTGACAATCCAAGCGAGTTGCCTGATTGTCAGAGGCATTTAAATGAAAAAAGTCAGAGCATTTTGAAAGCATTTTTTTACAACCTCTTCGCCGAAGAGGTTGTAGAAAAAAAAATGCTTTTAAAAGTAAAAAAAAAAATGGCCACGCTCACCCAGTCACATTACCACCACAACCACCAAGCCAGGCCCACAGAACAGGTAGTAACAAATTTTAGATTTCACCACTGGCTATAATATTCAATGAAGTAATGCAATGTTATAAATGGTACTATCCTAGCTTTTCTTGGTAGCTCATGATGTGAAAGCAGTTACGGCTCCATATTATCACCACATGCCTAACTGGGTTTTTGGCTACATGGCAAACTTTAAGCATATTCCAACACTATTCAATTTCTATCTAAATAATAGCAACACCAGTTGATGATCATTTCATATATGCACTGTTTAAAAGGACTGAGCACTGAACTCCTTCTACTGTTTACTGCAAGGGTGTCAAACTTGCATCATCATGGCGGCATCCCGTGACATATTGGGACTTTTTCCCCCTTCGCTAAACTGGGCGGGGGCGGGGCCAGCACGTGACGCATCCAGCCTGTGGGCCACACGTTTGACACCCCTGGTCTACTGTAATGCATTCTAATTTCTTTTTTTTCAACTTAAACCATGCTGAAAACGCAAAGTATTTGTACAGTAAATACTTAGCCAAATCCTAACTAATCTCTTCTATTAATTTTTGAAAAGTAAGTAGGTCAATAATAAAGTTGAGATGGTGAGAAGCAGACTGGATTTATGGAAACTGCACTGACCGCTGTGAAGCCTTTAAACTTTGCTTACTTTTAAAGCTGCCTCTTAATGAAGAAATATAGTTGAGAAACAGACAGCAAATGAATAAAGTTTAAACAGGCATTAAAAAGAAACTGGAGGCAGAGTGAAGAAATACACAAAATGTGCCTGGAAGCAGGTAATACTAATCTGCAGAATCAGCACGTGGGGGCAAAATCAATTAATTACTTAGGACTCAAAATGTGAAGTAATCCTCTTTTCATTTAATTTAAATTCCTTTTAAATCACATCTTTTCTCCTTCAGACCATACAAATCCTTCCAGGATGCCTCCTTGCTTATGTGACAGTATTTTGGTAAGACTAATTTATATCCATGTAAAGTCACAGCAGGGCGTGTATCATGCAAATATGACTTTTTTTTAAAAAAGTGAGAACTTTCAAATGTCTACATTTTCTGTTTTATTCTACATAACAGAATGAAAAAAAGTTGTTTATGGAACCTGCTATTCTTTGTCTTAATATAAATACCTGATGGTCCTATTTACTCTTTATAATTCTTCTGTTATATATAGTCTGTTTAAGAAAATAACTAGACTATTTTTCTATGTAATTTTAGCACGTTTTTGAAATAAATCTCCAGTTTCCATACAGTCTGTTGGAGAGTTGAAATGCTCAAAATTGAAATATGCACATAAAAAAAAGAATTATATATTGCAGAGACATTGATAAACATATATCAATTTAATAAGATATAGATTCATAGTGAATTTTCATGCGATAACTGTGTACATTTTGATATTTAACAAGGTTGTTAACATTTTAAAACTTAAAAATAAGTAGAAATAGTTTTGAAATTTTAAAACATTTTTCTTCTACTTGCCTAAAGAAATATTATTTCAAAACAAATATTCAGGAAGTTCAAAGCAGTAGAATTGAATAATTATAAACCAGAGTTAACATTTATGAACAGTTTTGTAGTAACTGATTTTTAAAACAGGGTTTGTTTAGAACAGGAAATTCTTGTATTTTAAGTTTAAAAAATTGTAATTTTAATATTAAGGTATTTGCAATATCATGAACAATGTCTCTAATGTTTTTCATAGGCTTTTAACTACTATTATGTGGTTCCTGCTTACCTGTATGGTAAAACTTTCCTGAAAATCCAAGGTTGAAGGTAAAATTTGCAACCTGAGTCCGTAGTAATACTTGAGTCTCCAGTAAAGCCTGAAAAAAACATAACGGAAAAAAAGGAAACTTTAGATTTTAAAAAAGCAACTATAAAAGATTAAAAGAAAACCTTTAAACACAACCTTTTTTTTTGGTCAGGAAAACTCACAATTGTCTGAGATGTAAGATTAATGTCAAAGAATGCTATAATAATAGCCTATATCAGTGGTGACGAAACTTTTACTCACCAAGTGCCAAACAGATACGGGCTTTGCGTGCATGCATGCCATCTATGCTACGCACACAACCACACCATCTGCACATGTGCAATGCTTTTGTGCTGCTCTCCCCATGCGCTGCACATGCAATCACACCATCTGCACATGTGCATGCTTTTTGCATGCACAATGCACACACAAATGCGCAGGAGAGCTCCGAAGACCAACTGGGACCCTTGAATTGCATGCATGTGCCCCAGAGGGCACATGGCCATTTGTATTGTTATTTCATGAAATTTTAACTTTTGTATGTTTGTTTTTTAATTGGCTGTGCACCGCCCTGAGTCCGTAAGGAGAAGGGTGGTATATAAATCCAAATAAAGTAAAGTAAAGTAAAGAGGCCTGGAAACCAGCTGGCATGCGATCGTGCATACGCAGTTGCAGGTGAGTTGGATGACAGCTTGGGGGCCCGGAAAGATGATTCTGTGTGCCACCTCAGGCACGCGTGCCATAGGCTCGCCATCACGGGCCTATATGGTACTGTTGTGGCCCCGTCCTCTGAGCCTATCCCATTGGAGGAAGGAAGCTCTGAGCAGGAGGAAGAGGAGCCAGCCAGATCTCCCAGCCCCCCCCCCTGGCACCGTCTCAGGTGCCAGCTGAAAGAGAGCCAAGTAGTGGGGAAACAGGTGTCTCAGGTGAGAGTGAGGGAGAGACGTCATTCCTGGACGCACGCCAAAGAAGGCGAGAGAAAAGATTACTGCAGCTGCGGCGTATGAGGAAATAGACCTGAGTCACTGGATTGGAGTCACAGGATCAATGAGTCACTGGACCACACTCAGAGCCTATATAAGACAGGACGGTGGGTCCTGAGTTCTGTGATGAACAAATTATACTATATTGGTTAGGCATTGGAGTTTACAAGCTGAAGCCGATCAAAGACTTTGCTGAATATTTGTGGTGCTTTTCTTTATGTATACTATTAAACTCCTTGGCAGACGGTGTGCATATCGCTGCCAAGTTTGAGATAAGAACTGTGGAGTGTGCCAAGTGCTTCCTTAACCCTCGACTGGCTGTGTTTTTGTGGGTCTCTGAAGGGGGGGACAGATCAGGTACTATCTTTATAAGATGGCAATATATTTCTACGCGTTTTTATAGCAAAGACTAATTACGTTCATTATTAAAGTATTTAAAATTATAAATACCATTTATAAATACAGTTTAGATACAAAACTCTAATCTTCGCAGATGTTATGAAAACTGTCAAAATTCATCGCCTGATGAGTAGCCCTCTCCCCATATATGAGGGATATAATATCAATTCATAGAAAGGCATCTTTATATATTGTTCCACAAGCCCTTATTTATACAGCTCCTAATGGATTGGTCTCCACATAAACTGAGAATTTGATGAAAAACACAAGGAACCCATCAGGATGTTTATTCAACAACCTGAATTTAGCCCATTCGAAACAACGGGCATATGTAAGCAATATAACTCCTAAACATATTTATATCTAGGATCCACTCCAAATTTACCAATAAATCTATTGTCTACAATGTATCCTATGATATAATCCCATATATTTAAATGCAGAAATAATTTAAGGATTTGTAATCATACTGTAATACATATCATTAATGAAAAAAAGCAAGAACCAAAGACCAAAATAGTAACTATGTTAAATATTAGAAAAGGGGATACTATACTTTAGTAGCATGCACAATTATTTATTTATTTATTTTTTTACAAAGGATTCAGATGAACTAAAACAAATACAAAGAAATTTAGTGTGGATGATCAGGCGATTGAAACCTAACAAATGATTTTTATTGATTGATTGATTTATTAAACAAATCAACTAAGGAGAAATTTCCTGACAATAAGAACAAATAATCAGTGGAACAATTTTCCTCCAGAAATTGTGAATGTCCCAACATTGGAAGTTTTTAAGAAGAGATTGAATTTGTTTGAAATGATAGGGTTTTCTGCCTAAGCATGGGATTGGATTAGAAGACCTCTGAGGTCCCTTTCAACTCTGTTGTTCTGCTTATTTTCCATAGCACATCCCAGTAGAATATCATTATTGTTTCCCCTTCCTATCAATTTTACCAGAATGCTTTTGATTGGATGTTCATGGTCATATTCCTTCCCTTCCCTTCCCTTCCCTTCCCTTCCCTTCCCTTCCCTTCCCTTCCCTTCCCTTCCCTTCCCTTCCCTTCCCTTCCTCCCTCCCTCCCTCCCTCCCTCCCTCCCTCCTATCCTATCCTATCCTATCCTATCCTATCCTATCCTATCCTATCCTATCCTATCCCAACACAGTGTGGTGTGTTACCTTTCAGCTGTGTAAAATCTGTTATCAATTCATAATTCAAGATGTAAAATCAAGTGACCAGTACAAAGCCGATTAAAGAGGCACTACATTAGTGCTGCCCTCCTGTCTTTGCTGCCTTCAACATCCAGGACAAAAATCTCTGTCAATCATGGTGCCAGAGCAGAAACTATGAATCTGGTTGTCGGACTCATCCCCATTACAAGGTGATTTCAAGTGGTGTGGCCATACCCCCTTGTACATAGATAAGACAAATCTGGTTGATTTGAAACCTGGTTATACTGAACAGGTGTAATACTATAGTGAAATGAGTGAGCACACAGAACTATGGATATCAATGCTTACTGATTTTATAAAGAAAGGAAAGAGAAAAAAAAATACTTTTGTGTGATTCAAATCCCATAATGATTCCATTTTAAAAAAAAAACTTTATTCAGGGCTTTATAAAGGTGTTGGCTATAATGGGGGTTAGGAGAAGAGGCAAAACATGGAAAACACTTTGAGATGGGGATATGTCTTACAACCTGATTCATAGCTTCTGCTCTGGCACCATGATTGACAGATATTTTGGTCCTGGCTGATGAAGGCACCAAAGGCAGGAGGGCAGAACCAAAAAGAGCAAACTTGGAGGAATCATTCAATAACTTTTCTGCACATACGAAATCAGGACAGCATCATTCTGGATCAGAATAAAGGCAATAGAAGCAGAAATAGGCCTGCAATTAGGGCAAAGTACACTAGTACAACAGGGATGCAGTGGCTCAGTGGCTAAGATGCTGAGCTTGTCGATCGAAAGGTCAGCAGTTCAGTGGTTCGAATCCCTAGTGACGCATAACAGGGTCCCGTTACTTGTCCCAGCTTCTGCTAACCTAACAGTTCGAAAGCATATAAAAATGCTAGAAGAAAAATAGGTACCACCTTTGGTGGGAAGGTAACAGCGTTCTGTGCACCTTTGGCATTTAGTCATGCCGGCCACATGACCACAGAGACATCTTCGGACAGCACTGGCTCTTTGGCTTTCAAACAGACATGAACACCGCCCCCTAGAGTTGGGAATGACTAGCACATATGGGCAAGGGAACCTTTACTTTTGCCTTTACACTAGTTCAGTATTGCTTTTCGTTAATTCTAACTCAGCAGTTAACTACTAGTGGTAAAAAAGGTTTTTAAAAATAAATTTGCTTTTAAATGTCATATTGCTTTATTTTTATATGGCTTTGTTGCTATTTTATCAAAGTGTTCTTTTAAAATCGAAGATTGATTTAATACTTTTTTGTATATAGCTCTGGCCTCATTTGGGAGCAAAGGCATTATGAAAATTAAATGCAACAGTAATAGTAGTAATGGTAATAGTAATAGTAATAGTAATCACCTCCTGAAAGGAATTGGAGTGAATTCAATAAAATGAATATTATAATTTAGCTTAGAGGTTGAAATAATGTCTGTCTTATTTTTTAATGCATTATGCATGGCTTTATGAACTACCCTGAAAGTTCATTATGAAAGTAATTATTGCAAAATATAAAATTCTGACCACAGATATATTTCAACTCTGATAAATTAAATATTGGTTCAAAAGCAAACTATTAACCAGAAATATCCGGATTCAAAATGTTTCAAGTAAAAAATGCCCAGTTTAGTTATTTATATTGTACAATACATTATTGTACAATAGTGTATATTGTACAATATAATATGTATAATATAGTACAATATAATCAAATAAGCACTTATGTTGTTAAGAAAGTTTCTAAATTGGCAATCTCATTATATTAATTTTTATTGAATCAATATTGTAGATATTCCTTCACATAAGCATATCCTTCAGCATCCATAGGATAAGACTTAGATTTATATTCTGTCCGTATTCGACAGAGTGTAAATTTCAACGATACTGTTGTTATTATTTGAGTTGCCTTATCTTTATTCTTCATAATTGCTGCAACTATTAAGCAAGCATGATATTTTTTTCACAATGTTCTTGTTAATTACAACTATTTGCACAATAAACTTTTTGGAGGCTAGTTCTCTAGGAACATTTCATGGCTAATAGGAAGCAATTTGCTTTCCTTTATTAAGTACATTAAAACTTCATGCCCCAGACATCACTGACTGTAAACATTTGATTCTGCTCAAATTTAATGCACCAAGGCATTTTGCTCTGCCATATTAGCTTTATTTATATGCTGTGTTCTGGATTGTTAGCTACTAATGAGACTTCAGCTCTTATGGCTCTAAGGCCTGAGCACTAACCTCATTTTAATGAGATCATTATTTGCTGTCTCCAAATGGAAGACAACAAATTTGCCTTTTAATTAAAGGTCAAAACACCTCTAGCTAAGGAGAGTGAAGAGGTTATCAAATCCTTTGAGAAATTCAAGGAACTTCCCCCCTCCCCTTTTCTTTATTTCTGTGCCAAATAGACACGGTTGGCCATAATTACTTGTATAGCCTTAGGATGGATAAAGCTCTAAATATGAACTAAGTGGGAATAACTCTAAATTCTACATCTATTAATCTCAAGACAGGGTAAAAAGCAAACATCAACCAAAGTAATTAAAGAAGCTTTACTCCTAACCTAAAAGTCCATATGAATCAACGTCCTGGTTAAAGAAGGATCCCCTTGTTTACATGTAAAATTCCAGTTTAATTTAGCTAAAACTCATATTTCTTAAAAAATATATATATAGAAAAGAAAAATATAACCAATAACTGTATTAGTGCCAGTGATATGCATAGCTATGATTAAGTGAATGCAATTTCTCCTTATGCTTGCATACTAATATGCATATATTAACATATGGACAGTTCTGAATCACAGTTATTATGATAGCCCTATTATCAGAAATTTTTGATTTTCACATATTTAGCAACAAATATATTGAAAAAAAAATAAAAGGATGTGGTGGCTCAGTGGCTAAGATGCTGAGATTGTCGATCGAAAGGTCGGCAGTTCAGTGGTTCAAATCCCTAGTTCTGTGTAATGGGGTGAGCTCCCGCTACTTGTCCCAACTTCGGCCAACCTAGCAGTTCGAAAGCACATAAAAAATGCAAGTAGAAAAATAGGGACCACCTTTGGTGGGAAGGTAAGTGTTCCATGCACCTTTGGCATTTAGTCATGCTGACCACACGACCACGGAGATGTCTTTGGACAGCGGTGGCTCTTCGGCTTTGAAACAGAGATAAGCACTGCCTCCTAGAGCCGGGAACGAGTAGCACATGTGTGAAGGGAACCTTTACCTTTACTTACATTGGAAAAATTGTTTAAAAACTTGGCAAACAAGTGGAGACAGGCATCACTGGTCATTTCAGACTAGGTGACGGAAACAATGCAGGTGATTACTTGGTACAATTTTGCCATGAAACAGCTTTAGGATCATGAATATATCTAAACAGCATAAATGCTGCTTGCACACTTTGACCTCACCAAATGGACTTCACCAAAATCAGATTGAAAGTGTACTATGCAGTCATTGATGGATCAGTTCAGTCCTTGCTGTTAAGACATATCCAAGTGCTGATTGCAGTTCAGATCACGAATTGTTGCTGGCAAAGATTAAAGTCAAATTATGCACTATCAAAAAGGCAGTGTCTTCAAATAAGTTTGATGTCACCAAAATCCCTACTACATATACAACAGAGGTGAAAAAATAGGTTTGAATTGCTGGGCATTGCTAAGAAGATGCCCAATGAACTGTGGCAGGAACTTCAATGAGCGATGTAAACAGCTCGAAGCAGACTACATGAAGGGTCACACAAGAATGCATTTATGCAAGTCAGAAAGCTCCGAGCACCATTTATTGCTCATAAAGGCATCATTAGAAACAAGCAAGGGAAATTACTGTGTGACCAACAAGGCATCAAGAACAGATGGTGAGAAAATACAGAACAGCTGTATGTAGGTAGCAAAGGGACTCAACCTCAGGATGATGAGAAAAGAGAAGTAGAAATAGAACTGGCCATCGTTGAAGAAGAGATCATATGGGCAAAGAACCAACTGCCAAAGAGCAAGATTCCAGGTGCTGACACTATCCCTGTAGAATTACTGAGTCCTGTACTATCCAGAATCATTAGAGATCTGCAATAGAAATAAAACCAGTCATCCTTGACAAAGTGATCATATGGGTGATGACCCAATTGCCAAACAGCAAGACTCCAGGTGTTGACACCACCCCTGCAGAATTACAGAAACATGTATTACCCATAATCATTACAGACCTGTGCCAGAAAATGTAGGAAACCAACATGTGGCCACAGGATTGGAATTGCTAAGTGTTCATTCTATTGCCAAAAATGGCTGACTCTAAAATCGTTCCAATTTATTTCACAATTGCTCACATCAGCAAGATTCTGCTTAAAATCATGCAATGACTAGTACCAACCATCAAAAGGGAATTACCAGATATCCAAGCTGGCTTCCGACCATATTGGAAATCTGTGCTGGACCATGGAAAAATCTTGTGAATATCAAAAGATCATTTACATGTGCTTCATCGACTACAAGAAAGCTTTTGATTTTGTTGATCATGAGAAGCTATGGAGAGTTCTATAAAACAAGCACATCTGATCAAGTTGGTGCAATTACTGTGAGAAGAAGAAGCCATTGTGCGAATACCATACAGACACACCAATTGATTTAAGATAGAGAAAGGAGCGTGACAAGGTTGTATTCTTTCCCCTTTCTTATTCAACCTGTATGCCAAAATGATCATGAGGAAGTTAGATCTTGAAGAATCCGAAATCAGAGTACAGATTGGAGGAAGAAACATCAACCATCTTTGATATGCTGACACTATAAGTCTCCTCTCAGAAACCAAAGAAGGCCTGGAACATCTGATCAAGAAAATCAAAGAAGAAAGTGAGAATTTCGGTCTCTTCTTGAACATCAAAAAGACCAAGCTCATGACCACTGCAAGAAATGGAAACATCAAAATAGTAATTGAAGACATAGAATGTGGAGAAAATTCATTTTCCTGGATCGCAGATAGCTCGAAGTGTGATTGCAGCACAAAAATAAAATTTTTGGATTGCACATCAATGATGAACCTGAGCTGAATATGGAAAAGCAAAGACATCAGGCTCATAACCAAATGTAGTTGAGCCTGCTGTATTGTGTGCCCCATAGCTACTTATGATTGTGAAAGTTGTACCTTAAAAAAACAAGATAGGAAGAAAATTGACTTGTTTGAGTTTTGGTGCTGGAGAAGGCTCTTGCGTATATTCCTTGGACAGCAAAGATGACTAACAAGCAAGTTCTGGGACACACAATACAGCAGACTCAGACATGACACTAATATCAGACATGACACTGGAAGCCAAATCACAAAACAGCGTCTCATTTAATTTTGCATGTTATGAATGGGATTCACTGGATAAAGCAAATTTTGGAAGAGTTAGTGATAAAAGCAGAGGTCTTCAAACTTGGCAGCTTTAAGACTGTCCAGCCACTGTATTCTTTGATGGCTTGGTTTCCTTTTATTCAGGGCTCCCCAAACTTGGCAGCTTTAAGACTTGTGGACTTCAATTCCTAGAATTCTCCAGCCAGCTATGCTGGGAGTTAAAGTCCACAAGTTTTAAAGCTGCCAAGTTTGGGGAGCCCTGGATAAAAGGAAACCAAGCCATCAAAGAATACAGTGGCTGGACACTATCAGAGCTGACACCAGACAGAGCACAGAGAAACTCAAAGAAATAGTGCAAGATCTGAAAATGTGGAGAAACCTGGCCCACAGAATTGCCTCGTGTCGGATTTGACTGAACAAATATCATAATCATCATCACCGTCCTCTTATAGACAAATGGAAGTAGCCCATCTGTTCATGTGTCAACAGTGGAAATGAAACAAATTTCTGTTCTTTTCTATGCAATGATGCCATGCTACTTTCTCAGCTATTGGCCTGAAATGGGTGCTTTATAGACTTTTTTAAAAATTTGATTTATATGCCGCCCTTCTCCGGAGACTCAGGGTGGTTTACAATGCGTTAAGCAATAGCCTTCATACTTTTGTATATTTATACAAAGTCAGCTTATTGCCCCCAACAAACTGGGTCCTCATTTTACCTACCTTAGAAAGGATAGAAGGCTGAGTCAACCTTGAACCTGGTGAGATTCGAACTTACAGTAATTGCAGGCAGCTGTTGTTAATCATAATGCTTTAGTCTGCTGAGCCACCAGGCCCTTGCTGAACAGGACCAAGAAGAATGGCTGGAAATTAATTACTGTAAAACCAAGGTCATGGTTTTTGCTAAGTGCTCTAAGGCACATGCCTGGCAGCTAAATAATAATTTAATTGAGAAAGTCAAGACCTTTAAATATCTGCAGATTGTTTTCCATGCTACAGGCAACTGTAAATCTCCCGCCAATTATGTTACTTTAAATACACAAAAAACAATGTCAGCTTTACAATCTTACTAGTTTTTCCAAAGGAGCTCAGCATATATCTGCAGTGGTTAAAGTGTTTTTGGCTAAGATCTGAGCCTAACTAGTTTTTGGAGCTCAGTTAGGCCCCTGAAGGTCATTCTTCTCTCTTGAAAGGATCCAAGTCTATTTTTAAAAAAATACCTCAGTGCATTCTGAATATACTGCTTTGCCATGAAGCTGGCCTACTTAAAATAGAAACTTTTGCCTGTATATTCATTTTCTTCTATTGGCTTAAGCTTTCCTTTTTTTCCAGCCAGCTTTCTCCCTTTAATTATAACCAATAGCTTCCAGTTTTCCTGGTGCCAGGCATTACATGCCAAAGTGCAGCTCTACAGTTCATGGAGAGTTATCACCCTGATGGGCTTTGGTCATGTCCTAGCTGATCTCAGCCAACAGCCATTAACTTGAGTTGAAAGCAGATTTAGAAACATCTTCCTGAGCCACCATAAATACCTTCTCAAATCAGTCAGATACCTTAGTCACATAACAGTTCTGAAATTTAGAAGAGGTTTATCCTTGGCTAGATTCAATACCCTCCCAACTGCTGCTACCGAAGGATAATACTGAAATATGCCTTGGAACTGAGACTGTGTCTATGGGGTGGAGGAATAATTGAAATGATGGACCAAGTGATTTGTATTGTTCCCTCTTCACTCGTCAGGAATTGTTACCTCCATTCTTCACTAAACTAAACTGCCTTGTTTTATCTTGTTATTATCAGATCAATCTGATTGTACTTCTTTGACCATAGCTAAGTAGTATTCTAGAGTTTGTACAGAACATTGGTAGTATGTCTTTTAAACATTCTTAGATGTTGTAGAAGAATTATTTTCCCTGTCTTTTTCCTAATTAATTGTGAATTATTTTTTCTTTTCTTTTTCCTAATTGTGATGTTCTTATTTTATTTGCTGATCTATTACCAAATGAACATTGATAGATATTCTGCTGCAATAGGTTAAATAAAGTAAGAAGCTTTAAATTTAGGTGTTATGAAAAGTGTTCTAAGAATATAAACATCTCAACCTTAGAAAAATGTACATGTTATCTAATTTAGATATTTACAACTCCTATGTTTTTTCTGTGCAACACTTCAGTGCCAGCTGGAATGAAAACATCTATTGGGATTTTTACCTTTTTTATTCAAATAAAGCAGTGAGCAAAATTCTAGTCTAGTTATTCAGTGATGTCTTATTCTGCATAGGATCTTCAAACCTGATGAATAGCTAATGGATAATTGAAATGATGGACTAGATTTCTCTGTGGTTTGAATGCTTTCTGTGGGATCTCCTTGCCAAATTGGCTAGCTCCTACTGATATATGTTAAAATATTTTAGTTCACTGGAAGGTATTACTGAAAACCTGGTAGATTATGAATGGTAGATTTTAAATGAAAACCAGAGTAATTTCTTCCAATCTATATTCTCTGTTAGAACTATGACACTTGCTAAATTAGAATTCTTGATAAGGTAGTCCAACATACCTGAAAGGCATTTAGTAGCAAAGGGCTATTTTTTTAGTCAGCATTCAATATTTTCAAAGTTTTTTAAGGCTTGGTATAATTATACATTTTATTTTCTGTTACTATTGTTACAATTACTGGATAAATGCTCTAACATAGAAGACACAGGGAAATCCAAAGTTCAGAGGGGTTTGAAAGAGAGGTGGTATTCAGCAGGTTCTGACCAGTTCTGGAGAACTGGTAGTGGAAATTTTGAGTAGTTTGGAGAACCAGTAAATACCAGTTATTCTGACTGGCCATGCCCTCATCTATTCTCTGCCTCCCGAATCCCAGCAGATCAGGGGGAAATGGGGATTTTGCAGTAACCTTCTCCTGGAGTGGGGAGGGAATGGAGATTTTACAGTATCCTTCCTCCTCCATGCCCACCAAGCCACACCCACCAAGCCATGTCACACCCACCAAGCCACGCACACCAAAATGATAGTAAAAAATTTTGAATCCCACCACTGGTTTGAATATAGCACTTATCTGCCATGGCCTAATGTAGTTGTGCCCTTTCCTAGCCATTGCACGGCTGCTTCTGTGCACCCACTCTGAAGCATATTGTGGAGAGTCCTAATAAGTTTCACCTCATAACCTAAGAATAGTTAGGCAGCTGGTTTCACTACCAAAGCTGGCTCTTCGGCAGCATACTTCCTGATTTGAACGGGAACTACTAGGAATGATTCAAGATGACCCTCAGACAATTGTGGACCTACAAGGGAAGAGGATCTAGAAGATAGCAATTCTCAGTGCGAGTGATCAGAGGGTTGCATAAAATAACAGTGGTTTTAAATCAACTCAGAGTTGATAACCAGATGCAAGCAACAACACTACAACCAGATTTACAACCTGCTAACAGACCTGAAAGATGAGGTTGTCTTGGAAAATACAAATTGGTTAGAGGATTCTGAGAGTGGTATGGATTTTAAAGTCTCAAAGTTGATAGAATTGACCAGTGATGAACTTGACTTTTTCATAACTTTTTCATTGCATTTTCAAGAAATGATTGATGGAAATTAGGGAATGGATTTATTATACCCAATTGGGAATCAAAGGTTAAGAGATGTTGTGTTACAATTTACAGTTTAGGAAAGATCTCAATTAATATCTCAAGGAAAAGCCTTATCATTGAGAATCAGTCAAGGATATTTGATCCTAGATGGCAATGATTGTGGTGACCTATGGTAGACTAGAAGCTGTTGTAGACTTTCTGTGAATAAAATACAAGAAACAGACTGTTAACAGAGTATTTTGAAGTTTAATTTAGCTGTTGGTTCTACCTGTTAAGTGTTTCCTTATAGTAGATAGATGTTGGTCTAAGTGGCTTGGATAAACAGTTTAGAAATTTATAAATTGTTTGCTGGCTTCACAAGGGGGAAGGAGTTATTATCTTTGAAATATATGTATTTCAGTATTCAACTAGGGGGCACAACTTATGTATAAGTCTGTTTTTTTTTCCTTTTATGCAACTAGTATTGCCTAGTTTTATTTTGTTTTTATATTTTTTTTCTATTTTGAAGTTCATACTATAATGTTTTAAATAAAATAAAAATCGATATAAAATAAGGAAACAAAAACTGAAAAAGCTATAAGAATATTTTTGTTTGTTTAAAATTCTATTAAAATATTTGAAGATCTGAGTTTGGGTGTAAGACATTCCTTCCTGGAAAATGTTCTGGATATGTTGTGGCCCTTCAGTGGCCTGTGCAAATTGTAGCTGATTCCGACAATGAGGAGGCTGGTGTGGTGCTGCGCCAGCAGCCTATGCAGCTGGCGCTTGAGTCGGACAGTGAGGAGGCTGGAGAAGATGTGGTGCCAGAGGCAGGGATTCAGCCAGGGCCTTCGAACCTCCAGAAGCTCCTTTAAGTGAAGGGGACGAAGAGGAGGAGCCTCTTCTCGATGCATGGGCACGCAGAGCTGCCAAAAGGCAGGAGTGGCTCCTCAGGAGGAGGTTTCCTCGAGAGTAAGGCTTGAGGCTAATTGGCCACTCCCTTAGCCTATTTAAGAAGGAATGCCACTTGCAACAAGCTGTAGAGGACAACTTTAGTTCACTCTCCTTCGCATCTGCAAAATTACTTCTGGGCTTTCTGCCAAGTCTAGTAAGACTGTGATTATCTCATCTTACAATTCTGGTAGGCTGTTAAGACAGTTCATTAACAGCCTTTGAATGATAAAGACTAAGTTATTTGAGTAAAATAAGCTTTGTATAGAGTTCTGTGCTACGTGTTTTGAGGTCCGTAGCTGGGGCACAACAGGATAAAAGAAAAACATGGTAAGATGAGACCTTGAAGGCTGGTTACTAGAAGCAACCAAAGAGAATAAAAGAAAAATTCCCATTAATACTAAATGGAGAAAAATATTTTAATTTTAGAAGAATTTAAACATATGTGGCAACAATGTACTCAGAATATATTCTTTAGATTGTCTGACACAATAAAAATGGGTTAAAAGAAGTGATAGAAGGTGTTAAAAATAGACTGTTTTGGATATGGATTTAAAACTAATATGAAATTGATAAAGGTGTTGTACAAAATCTAGAAATGAAATTGGTTGTGTTTGTAACAGTAAAAAGTGACACACAAATAATAAACCAGAAGACTGACTTGGATACATGGATCTTAATTCAGAAAAGGACAGATTTTTACTACTTGCTTTAAAGATTTGTTTATAGATAAAATATGGGAAGAAGATATTTTTATAGCAGTTTTAGAGAAAATGATAAGCTATACTATAATTGAGAGGCAATGAAAAGAAGATGAGAAGAAATTAATTTGTGGGACATCATTTGAAGGGATTAAAGATTAATATTTTCAATTTGTTGTTTCTAATAGCTCTTAATGGAATTTTCTTAATTAAATTTTAATGATGAAGTTCTAAAGATTTGTTTATAGATACAAGACATGGCAATTTTAGAAAAAAATGACAAGGTATCGTGTAAAGTTTAGGAAAGAATTATGAAATTTACCTACTTGTTTAAAGTTTATGTATGCATGTTTATATGTGCATACGTCTGTGTATTTCTTAATAGATTTTGCTGATCAGGATAAAAAAATGTAGTTTTATTTGCGAATATATAAAAGATGACATAGGGGTGAAGAGAGATTTCAGTTAAAATATTAAGAAAGATTAAGTTATTGAAAATATTTAAACTTGTCTTGATGAAGGTGGAAGATATTTTTTTTCTATTTTTGGTTTCTTTATATATGTATGTATGTATGTATGTGTATATATGGATCTTATACATACATACACACACATACACACACATACCAGGGGTGGGTTCTATTTACCTTTACTACCGGTTTGCAACAGTATAGCTTGTATTAATTTTTTATCTTTATAATTTTAAACTTCAATAAAATTATTAGAAAAAATTTTAAAATGTTATCCAAATAACAGTTTAAAAAATAAATCAAAGAAAATGTATTGAGCAAAGATACCACTCATAGTATTCTCAAAATCATAATCCTTCCATATATCCAAATTCAAATGCTATCTCTTAAAAAAAGAGAAACAGTTTTAAATTCATAGTTTTAATCATTTTAACAGAATTGAATTCAAATTTTGGCACTGAGAAAAAATTCCTAATATAACATTTAATTTCATTAAATGGGGTCATGGGGTACAGATGGGTTTACTGATCATGTACCTGGCTCCCTGCCATGTGGCGGCAGCCCTGCCCGAGCTACTCCACGTTATAGCCGTGGTGGCAGTTGATACCCCCAGATTTATGGTCATGGAGGATTTTAACTTGCCATCCGTGGGCGAGACGTCTGAGGTGGCTTGGGAGTTCACGGCTCCCATGACAGCTATGGACCTGACCCAGGTAATTCATGGCTGTACTCACACAGGGGGAAACATACTGGACTTGGTTTTTGTCTCTGGACAGTGGTTGAGTGATCTCGAGATAGGGGACATAGTGACGGAGCCCTTGTCATGGACGGATCACTCCCTCCTTTGCCTTGACCTTCCAACTGCTGCACCCTGCCACAGGGAGGCGGAACTGATAAAATGGTTCCGCCCCAGGCTCCTGATGGAACCTGATAGGTTCCAGATGGAGCTTGGGCCATTCCCTGAGGCTCTGGCTCATGCCTTGACTGGAGACCTAGTGGCTGCCTGGGATAGGGCAGCCGCTGGAGCTTTGGATCAGGTTGTGCCTTTGCGGCCTCTGACCCGTCCCCAATCTCAACTGGCTCCTTGGTTTACTGAGGAGCTGTGGGAGATGAAGTGCCAGAAAAGACGCCTAGAGAGCAGCTGGAGGGCCAGCCTTTCTGAATCTGATCAAACACTGGTAGAGATCCCATATTAAGACTTACCTAGTGGCGATAAAAGCAGCAAAGTGTAATTATTTTGCTGCTCTTATTGCGTCATCAGATAACTGCCCGACTGCCTGTTTAGGGTGACCCACTCCTTGTTCCACCACGGAGCATGGGAGGATCCCTTGGAGGGTGGGGCCGAGGACTTCATACAGTATCTGCATGATAAAATCACTCAGATTCAAAAAGACTTGGACTCCGACTGGTTAGTATCAAGGGGGATGGCTGAGGCAGGTCTTGAGAATGTTATCTGGGATGAGTTTGATCCTGTGACTCCCAATGATGTGGACAGGATTCTGGGCAGACTGAATGCGACCACATGTTTGTTGGACCAGTGTCTCTCCTGGTTAGTGCTGGCTTCTCGGAAGGTGACGTGAAGCTGGCTCCAGGGGATTATAAATGCTTCATTGGGTGAGGGTGACTTCCCCGCTGCCTTGAAAGAGGCGGTGGTAAGGCCTCTCCTCAAGAAGTCTTCCCTGGACCCAGCAGTGTTGGCTAATTATCGTCCGGACTCCAACCTTCGCTTTGTGGTGCAGGTTGTTGAGACTGTGGTTGTGCGACAGCTTCCCCAGCACCTGGATGAAACGGTTTATCTGGATCCATTCCAGTTGGTTTCAGGCCTGGGTACAGCATGGAAACGGCATTGGTCATGTTGGTTGATGATCTCTGGAGGGCTTGGGACAGGGGTTGCTCCTCTGTCCTGGTCCTGTTAGATCTCTCAGCGGCTTTTGATACCATCGACCATGGTATCATGCTGCACTGGTTGGAAGAGTTGGGGGTGGGGGGTACTGTGCTGTGGTGGTTCTCCTTTCTGTCTGACCAGTCGCAGTCACAGTCTGTGTTGGCAGGGGGACAGAGATTGACCCCGAGGTGCCCCATATGTGGGGTGCCACAGGGGTCGGTCCTCTCGCCCCTTCTGTTCAACATTTATGTGAAGCCACTGGGTGAGATCATAAAGGGTATTATGAAATCATCAACCATATGAGATAGCAAAAATATAAAACTTAGTAGATAAAAACACAGCACCCTAAAATTAGGAATAAAAACAAATTCTCCAGATTTAGCATTCTGAAGATACAGGCACAGTAAAATGCTTATTCACCACTATTAGCCTCATTTTCACAGATTCAAGCAGTTATCTGGTTTCAGACACCTAAGTCTAAAAACATTTAGGCCTTAAAGAGTATCTAAAGCAGGGGGTGTCAAACCGGCAGCCTGCAGAGCAGATGTGTCACTTGCAGGCCACACCCACCCTGACTCCGCAAAGGCAAAAAACATCACAATATGTCACAATACGTCACGTGATGTGATTGAGTTTGACAGCCATGATCTAAAAGTTGACTCATGGATCAATTTTTGTTAATCTGAAATGTTTTGTTGCTCATCCAAGCAACTTCACCAGTAAGAGCAAAATTGGTTAGGCAGAAGGTCAGAATGTCATTGGAATATACCAATTCCTTCTGTATCAACTTCAGGGATTTCTCCCCAAAATGTATTATAATTTATCAATGAAGATTCAGTCATCCAGGCCAGTGTCTCAGATTAACATAGATTGGTCCAGTTGCTGTGATTCAACCTTTAGACCAGAGGTGGGTTTCAGCAGGTTCTGACCAGTTCTGGAGAACCAGTAGCGGAAATTTTGAGTAGCTCAGAGAACTGGTAAATACTACCTCTGACTGGCCCTCTCCCCATCTATTCTCTGCCTCCCTAGTACCAGCTGATCGGGACGAAATGGGGATTTTGCAGTATCCTTCCCCTTGAGTGGGGAGGGAATGGAGATTTTACAGTATCCTTCCCAGTGGTCAAATCTAAAATTTGTTACTACCTGTTCTGTGGGGGGGAGTAATGTGACTGGATGGGTGTGGCCAACTTTTTTTTCCCTTTTAAAACCATTTTTTCTACAACCTCTTTGGCGGAGCTGAGCTGTGTGATCATCAGAGGCTTTTTTTTTTTTTTTTTACTTTTAAAAACCATTTTTGGGCCAAAGAGGTTGTAGAAAAAATGCTTTTAATTTTTTTTTAAAAGCCTCTAATGATCGCGTGGGTCAGCTGGTAATGGGGGGGCAGGGATTTTTGCTACCGGTTCTCCGAACCACCCGCCTCCATCGCAACTGGATCGGGCGATTCGGTCCGACCAGGGAACATTTCACTCCTGATCCTTCACCTGCCATGCCCACCAAGCCATACCATGCCCACTAAGCCACGCCCACAGAACCGGTAGTAAAAATTTTTGAATCCCACCACTGCTTTAGACACTTTTGGCCTGAATGATTGAGTATTATTATTATTTAAAATTTTATTGTGCCTATCTCCCACATAAGGTGACTCTGATAGGCTACTTATTTGAATATGTATGATTTTAAATCGACATTAAAAATACTTTTCTTGAACTTTACAAAAGACAGTTTTCTGTAACCAATATGTTCAGAACTTATTTTTTTCTTAAAAAATGAACTCAGGTTCAGCCTGAGTCAAAAATACCACTTTTTAAAAAGCAATGTTTAACTTTATTAGTACTGGAGCCTATTTTTACTGTCCACTTATGATCCATTAAAATATTCTATGTCTTGTGTGAGACACAAAATACTGCAAATGGATCCAGTTGTTGGATGCAAAGTTTTTGTTTTTGTTTTAAATATTGTATAAAGATTAATGGTGGAACCTGCAATTAGTCTTCAGGGAGTTGTTAAACCATAGAATATTCCTTCTCCTATAACTAGGCTAAGTGCTTTTTATCCTCTACATATTTTTTTTCAGTGAAGCATGCATTTTCGGAATTATTTCCTTACACTGGCATAATATGTGATGCTGTCTAATATAACTGTCAGGAACTCTAAGTACTATCTAAAAATTTCCGCATCAGCCAGTCTTCCAAAATGTTGGGTCAAGTACTTTTAAGTCACATACACAGCAATTTTTTTTAATTCAGAGACAGTGACAACTTTCTAAAAGGGTAATATGAAGGTATGCCCATTAAAATCATTTAATTCTTTCAGTTGATAAAATAAAAACGTAAATCTTAATAAGATATTTACGGTAACTATAGTTTGTATTCTTCATGTTTCAACCCTATATAAACTTACCAAGGAATTAACTTTATTGCATTCCATGTCCAGGTGTGGAATTATTCCCAGTGCGTTTACTGGAACATAAGCTCCAATTTAGACTTCAGAACTTCCTTTCAAGTAAACACAATTGAACTGCAGTAGGAACCACGACAATGTGCAAAGTGGAAATCTACTGTACAAGGTTATTAGGTCATTGGAGAGAATGACGTAAACTATGCATGTGCTTAACTTTTTTTTATTTTAGACGTAAAGCGTTCAGTCAGACTCAGTTACAGTGGTGGGCTGCTGTCAGTTCAGACCAGTTTGGGCGAACCTGTAGTTCCGATGATCAGTTGGCCCCGCCCCCCGCCCCCCTTCCTATCCTGTCCTATGTTTCCTTCTTTCTGGCTCAGCAGATTCGCGCGGCATAGTTGATTTCCGCGACTCCGCTGTTCTACTTACCGGGGCTGCCTTAGAAGGTAAGCAGCTGAGCTTCAAATTGCTGTATTTTGAATGCTGGGTCCAAGCACGGTAGGCAAGTGCGCTCACAGAATGGTTTGTTAAACCCATTCTGTGAGCGTGCAGCAGCCCACCACTGCTCAGTTATACAGGGGTTCATTGTATAGAATGTAGCTTGGCCCTTATTTTCTGTTGAAAATTATTTCATGAGCTTGATATAACCTGGTATGACCAATTATAAGAGAAGCTGTTAGCTAAGTAAAGAGGACCATATTGTCAGGGTTCCAAGTAACACTCCCAACAAAATCAAACTCTGAAGCTTGAGTTTCCTCAAAGCTAATTTTTATTAGAGATGTCATATTGGCACATCTGGAAAACCCCAATATGAGAGCTTCTAGGTTTTCCTCACCTAAAAGAAAATTCAAGTCCTTGCCCTTCACCCACATGTCCACCACACAAACCAATTTACTCATTGTAAGCCGCCCTGAGTCTCCGGAAAAGGGCGGCATATAAATCGAACCAATAAATAAATAAATAAATAAATTAGGTACCCTCCAGAACAGAAGATACCCTCCTTTTTCTTCTCAGCACAGTTGCAGGGCACAATGGCCTTGACATTCTAGAAATAATGTTATTTTGACTACATATCATCTTCACTCCATACAATCCCCCCTCTCATTTTCTCACAGTAGAATTTGGGGCAGGCCTGAAGGCTCAAAGGTGAAAAGATGGCTTCCAGGTCTGACACATATTTCACTGGTACAGCCATATTGCTTTCTTAATAGTGACTGGCAATTGTCATCTTCTGTAATGTTTTTTCAGCTTTTAAATCTACTATACAGTCATGATATCCACTGGAGATAGTATATCCAAGTAATGAAGAAGCCTAATATTATTGAGTTTTGGAGACCAAAAGCTTAACCAGACCATCCCTAGAGTTCAATAAGGGCAAACTATGAAATGTGCATGATTGATGTTAGTATGAAAATGTCAGAATTTATGTACATGTTCCGGACATTGGCATACTAATATATACGACTGTTATTTGTATAATGACAATACTGAAGCTACACGTTTTTAATATACAGCCTACTTCTAGCAAGCACGGCTTCAGTGGTTCGTCGACTTGAGGAAGAACAACATCATCCATCATTTTTATTAACAGTCAGTTCGTAAGTATGAATTCTGACTTACGTACAAATTCAAGTTAACAATAAACTCAGGAACAGCACTTGCTCTTAATTTGGGGCCTGCTGATATCATGTATAGAAAGCCAATTCAGGGGCAGTGGTTACTGTGCTAGCTTTGGAAGCAGGAGAGTTTTAGGACTCCTTTAGGCATGAAAGCCAGGTGGGTGACTGTGGCAGAATTATTAGGCAACTCACTCTATATCTATATATCATCTATCTATGTCTGTCTGTCTGTCTGTCTGTCTATCTATCTATCAATCATCTATCTATTTATCTATCTATCTATCTATCTATCTATCTATCTATCTATCTATCTATCTATCTATCTAATGTATAGACTGCCCCTCTTACCTCAAGGTAACCTTTATGTTTTATATACATACATACTTACATACATACATACATACATACATACATACATACATACATACGATGGCACAGTATTGCAGGCTAATTTGCAGACTGTCAGCAGTTAGATTCTCACCGGCTCAAAGTGACTCAGCCTTCCATCCTTCTGAGGTCGGTAAAATGAGGACCCAGATTGTTGAGGCCAATATGCTGACTCTGTAAGCTGCTTAGAGAATACTCTAAAGCACTGTGAAGTGGCATATAAGTCTAAGTGCTATTGCTATATAAAAAGACAGAATTTTTAATAATAATAATAATAATAATAATAATAATAATAATAATAATAATAATAATAATGATAATAATAATAAAGATGATGAAACATGTAACAGTGATATCCATTGTCATTGGGGCACTTGGTACTATGTCTAAGAATGTTATAACATACATCAGCAAATTGCAGCTTCCTGCAATAACACCAGCAGAACTGCAAAAAACTACGCTACTTGGAACATTGTACATCTTAAGAAGGTACTTGGTTGATACCAAGGATGCTGGCAGCAACCAGTATCAACCATTAGCACCAATCAATGGTATTTGTGATGCATTTTTGAATGTTGAGTTGACTAAGTTTCATATTTAATCAATAAAGATAACAACAACAACAATAATAATGTCAGACCTACGTTCTGTAAGATGGTTGTAGCTAGGGACCTAATGAAATTTATCACAAGTTTTTATGAAGGAAGATTTAATGACTCCCAAAATGGATCTTACTGCAATCTCGAATTGATATTCTATGTATCAGTCTTTATCTGGTCAAAATCTACATAATAAAACCATTTATGGCAAGGATGCAATCAGAAAAATGAATTCAGGTTTATGAGTGTATAATAAAAAGTGTATAATTATAGGGGTGAGTTTATATCTAGCAAATTTGTATTTTAAAAGCATGTATTAGGAAAATTGTGCAACAATTAATGACATTAGTGAAAAACGCATCAGACATTTTCCAAAAAAATTGATCAGAAAACTACATATATTAACAATTGTAAAAGGCTTAGTATGGTACAAAAGATCGCAAACAAAAATGGATATATACTGTGAAATGGATAATTTACAAAAACCTGAAAAGAAGGTAAATCTAAATACTGCTTTTCTAATTCTGAACATAAAGTGGCATAAAATTACATTTGTGCATAGTTTTCTGTACTTGTAAGTTTGCACCGTCGTTTTGACCAAAATCCTTACTATAATGTGGAAACTCTCCTTTAAAAAGAAAAAATAATACTTGGTAAACTTTACTTCCTTGGTGGGCTTTATTTCTGAAACAGTTTTAATATTAAAATCCTGGATGCATTAAACATTTTTTTTCTTAAGGTAAAGGTAAAGGTTCACCTTGCACATATGTGCTAGTCGTTCCCGACTCTAGGGGGCAGTGCTTATCTCCGTTTCAAAGCCGAAGAGCCAGCGCTGTCTGAAGACGTCTCTGTGGTCATGTGGCTGGCATGACTAAATATCAAAGGCACACGGAACACCGTTACCTTCCCACCAAAGGGGGTCCCTATTTTTCTACTTGCATTTTTTATGTGCTTTCGAACTGCTAGGTTGGCAGAAGCTGGGAAAGTAACAGGAGCTCACTCCATTATGCCTCCATTAGAGATTCGAACGGCTGAACTGCCAAGCTTTTGACAAGCTCAGCATCTTAGCCACTCAGACACCGTGTCCCTATACATTTTTCTTAAGGAATCATAAACAAACAGTCCAGCATTCCTCTTTTTTAGCCTTTTCCCCATCTAGCTTTCTCTCAACTACCACAGTTGATCCTCGACTTATGACCACAATTGAGCCCAAAATTTCTGTTGCTAAGTGAAACATTTGTTAAGTGAGTTTTGCCACATTTCGCGATTTGCCAGAGTTGTAAAGTGAATCATTGCAGATGATAAGTTAGTAACATTATGGTTACGTGAATCTGGCTTCCCCATTGACTTTGCTTGTCAGAAGGTTACAAAAGGTGATCACCTGATCCCAGGATACAGCATAAATATGAACCAGTTGTCAAACATACAAATTTTGATCATATGACGAAAGGGGTGCTACAATAGTTGTAAGTATGAAAAATGGTCGCAAGTCACTTTTTTTAGTTCCATAACTTTGACCCTCTCTAAATGAACTTGTGTATGTTGAGGACTACCTATACTATGCTTTGCAACACCTACATTTTCAATGGGCAACATCAAGTGCCTTTGGAACCAATTCATAGACTAGGGCCGTGATGGCCAACCTATAGCACTCATGCCAGAGGTGGCACTCAGCGTCCTCTCTGTGGGCACGTGAGCTGTTGTCTCAGCTCCGCTGAGCATGTGCGCGTGCCTCCTGCCGGCCAGCTGGTCTTAGGGTCTCTGCCACACACGTGCAGGGGACAGGGTGCACACAGGGTGCCACACATGCATGTGTGGAGAGTGGGACGCATGTGTGGGGCCGTGTTCAGTGGTAGGTTCCTCAAGGTTCAGCCTGGTTCCACCAAGCCGGTAGCGGTGACGATATGACATCACCGATTCTGCCCCCTGCCCCCCACCCCGTGTTATTCTTACCTTTTATTTTGCCCCACCCCCCCATCTATTGCTGCCTCCTGAGTCCCAGCTGATGGGCTATAAGGAAAAACTGTTTAAACTCTTGCCGCGGGGCTTCAAGGGGCCACCCTACAGCTGATCAGTGGTAAAAGGCAGTTTGGTGGAAGACCGGTGACTCCAAAAACAAATGAGTAGACCGATGCCTGCAAAAATAAATGGGTAGACCAGTGCCTGCAAAAATACATGAGTAGACCTGTACAGCTCTGCAAGCAGTTCCTCTGCTAAATCCTAAAGAATTGTCACATGACCATTAAGCCACGCCACAAAATAAGCCACGCCCACAGAACCAGTAGTAAAAAATTTTAGAACCCACCCCTTACCATGTGTATTGCATTTTGGGGGTTCAGGCCCATGCACTTTGGGTACTTTGTCTGGAAAAGGTTAGCCATCATTGGACTAGGGCACATATTGGAAATATTCTTTCTCACTATATAAAAAAATTGTGAATTTTGTTAGCTATGGGATTTATATGCTTTCTCCTGCTTTGGATATGAAAGCTTCTTCTCTGCTTTTAGAGGAAAACTTCTGGCAAGCCATTAATGGATATACAACCTATCGAGGCTTCCTAGAATTATTTACAGTACCTCTGAGTTGCTTTTATTTCTACATAATGTACTAGCAGCAGGTTTCCAGTTACAGCAAAAATAACAATGAAAACAAGTGGGAAACCATCTTCCCTTTCCTAATAACAAATACAGTGAAATTGCACTTCATAATACTATGTGCTTGTGTTTATAGCGCTTGTGAATTTTGACATATAATGTGAGACAAACATAAATAGAGTTGGTATAATGTTAAACAACTCACACTCTGTAGTTATTTTAAAACATTTTAAAAGGAAAGAATCTATTAGCAGTGATATTATGAAAAACATATTGGGAAAAAAATCCAAACAGCGGGAGTCCACCAAGGACAATGATAATATTGAATTCTTCTCCGGGACATCCTTTAAATAATTTTATTTATTTATATCCCATCTGCATTATTTTTATAAATAACTCAAGGCAACAAACACACACAATATACTTTCCTTCTCCTCCTATTTCTCCACAACAACTTTGTGAGATGAATTTGGCTCAGAATGTCTCGCCTGACTATAATGCTTAAGGTACAGGGGTGGTATTCGCATACCTTCACTACCGCTTTGCTCGCACGCACCACCTCCACGCATGCACAGGGCCTTCTGCGCATGTGCAGAGCATCAAAAATGTGGATAAATGGGACATGATTACATCCGGGCGGGTGAGCTAAGCCTCCTGCAGCCACTACTACCAGTTCGCCCAAATTGGATAGAACCATCTGAATACCACCACTGGTAAGGTGGGACTAGAATCCACAGATCTCCTGGTTTCTAGCCTAGTGCCTTAATCACTAGACCAAAGTCACCTCCCTTGGGTATTTATTTTTCAAAGTTAAAATATCCTATCTGTGCAATTTTTTGCCACCTTTTTTTCCACATAACTTTATTTTACAACCCCGATCACTGTCACTGAATGTGTATGGATCTGTTGTAATTTCTTGAATAATGCTTAAACATGTCCAATCTGCACACACCACATATAAATTCAAGCAGAATATTCACTTTAAGTCAAATATTGTTCCAATAGTCTTTCACAAGTGCTATTAACAGCCTAAGAATCCTATCTCTCATATATCTGTGCTTTCAGTTATTTCCTACAATGATAACTTTGCATTTATCTATGTTAAATTTTATTCTGTTATTCTAAAATACCAAGTTTAGTTTTTATTTCTTTCTGTCTTAAATATTACCTGTCCTAGGCAATTTTGCACCACCCACAAATTTGATCAGCATTTCTTCCTATCAGTTTATTCATAAATGACCATGTTGAAGAATTTTAGGATAAACTTTGTGGCACTCTATATTTATTTTTTATGATTATTTATTTAGTTAATTTTTCAAACATGTACAAGATAGCAGGTATAAGTATGGATATGGACATGAACAAAGGAATGAATACAAATAAATGGGGACAGTAGGTCAGGGATGGTAGGCACACTGGTGTGCTTATGCACGCCCCCTTTACGGACTTCTTAGGAATGGGGTAAGGTCCATGGCAGACAGTTTAAGGTTGAAGCTGTGGGGGTTTGAGGATGTAAACAATGGAGTCAGGTAGAGCATTCCAGGCATTGACCACTGTTGTGGCCCCGTCCTCTGAACCTATCCCATTGGAGGAAGGAAGCTCTGAGCAGGAGGAAGAGGAGCCAGCCAGATCTCCCAGCCCCCCCCCCCTCTGGCACCGTCTTAGGTGCCAGCTGAAAGAGAGCCAAGTAGTGGGGAAACAGGTGTCTCAGATGAGAGTGAGGGAGAGACGTCATTCCTGGACGCACGCCAAAGAAGGCGAGATAAACGCTTACAGCAGCTGCGGAGACGCATGAGGGAATAGACCTGAGTCACTGGACTGGAGTCACAGGATCAATGGGTCACTGGACCACACCCAGAGCCTATATAAGACAGGAGGGTGGTTCATGATTTCTGTGACGAACAACAATGCAATCTAGTAGTCTTGGGAGCTAAAAGAACGGATTTTGGCAAAGCTACATAGGTGATTTTCTTTTTGTGTGAACTAATAAAGCCCTTGGCAGATGGTGTGTATATCGCTGCCAAGTTTGAGATAAGAACTGTGGAGTGTGCCAAGTGCTTCTTAACCCTCGACTGGCTGTGTTTTTGTGGGTCTCTGAAGGGGGGGACAGATCAGACCACTCTGTTGCTGAAGTCGTATTTTCTGCAATCGTGTTTGAAGAGGTTTACCTTGAATTTGTATTTATTGTTTGTATTATTGAGGTTAAAGCTGAAGAAGTCATTAAGATTTTGTAGCAGACAATTTTGTGTACAATGCTTAGATCAGACCACAGGCGGCACAGTTCCAGATTGTCCAAGCTCACATTTGAAGCCTGATGGCATAAGAGATTCTATTGCAAGTAGAGGAGTGGAGTATTCTTCTCATGAAATATCTCTGGACCCGCTCAATCGTATTAATGTCCAATATACAGTGTGGATTCCAGGCAGACAGATTCCAGGCATATCATGCCACTCTCCAATTTATGGATGAACTTTTTATAAAACACAGTGCAGAAAGAGAGATTTACATGCCCCCCCCCCCCCCCCCCCATGGAATGGAAACAAGTGTAAAATGAATCAGCCTAACATACCCAGCCCTTATCACTAATAAGAATGGCAATAGGAAAGATAACAGCAGACAAAATGAAGAGAAATCAGCAAGAGATAAAATGCAAAACAAACAATCCTAAATAGTAAGAAGGTAATATCAAGTCATAACACATAATCTTGACATAGGTATGTTAATTAAAACATGGAGAAAACATTGATAAAATATGGACTGAAAGAACTTAATGGTAAAATATTAATAAATTACAATTTTCTTCCATGCAAGCAGAGAATAATATTTATGTTTGCTTTCCATATAACAGAATTTTCTACTCTACAATTCTAGAATATATCATTCTGAAAGACATAATAAGTCAAAAGTACACCACAAGTGACTAGTGATACTGGTACTGTATTCACACAAAGAACACATAGATAACAGAGCCATTAAATCTATTAATAAGATGTAAAGCATACAAATAGAAAGTGAAGCCATGCTAAAATTGATACAGGTGTCAAAACTATTGAATAATAATGTAAAAAAGACTTGCAATAAAAAAGCAAGAATTTAATCTTCCAGCAAATGTGTTGCTAGCAGTATGCATAGAGCCATAAATAAATGAATTGAGCCAATGAATAATACATTGGCTGAAAGTATGTGTGTGTATTCTTCTGTGGCAGGAGATTGAAAACATTTTGTGAAGACTTTGTAAAATTGAACAACTAAGGAGTCTAAACTCTGTAGGTTTAGATCACTCCAAACTACTGGGAAAAGGTAGTCCATTTGACTTGCAAATGTTTAAAGTTATGACAGATCCCTCAAAAGATACTTACAATTTGATGTGATTGACCATATCAATCCTGTAGAGTGGTCATGTGACCACATTTTGGGTGTTTGGCAACCAGCTTTCATTTATAGACATTTACCGCATCTTCTGCAAATCACATGACTGTTATTTATTATTGTTTTGCTGAGAATTAGCCTTTATTTCTGGTTCCTTGCAAAAATTCTCAATAGCAAAGAGTGGATTTGCTTTAACAACCAACTGTGTTTGTTTAGCCATTTCATTATTTATTATTTATTATTTATTTATTATTATTTATTATTTATTATTTATTATTTATTATTTATTATTTATTATTTATTTAGTCGCATTTCTATGCCGCCCCACTCTCAAGGGACTCTGGGCGGCTTACAACAGAGAATAAAACAATGCAACAATATCCCATACAAAAGTTAAAAGAAGGCATTAAAACATTAAAACGTTAAAACATATATACTCCAATTTGTGGCCGGGTCTTGCAAGATCATTATAACAAGATCAAAGGCCCCAGGCCTGCCGGAAGAGCCAGACCTTCACTGCTTTGCAGAAGGCCAATAGGATGGGGGCGGTCCGGACTTCAGGAGGTAATTGGTTCCAGAGAGCTGGGGCAGCCACAGAGAAGGCCCTCCCCCACGGGCCTGCCAGCCGACATTGTTTAGCTGACGGGACCCGGAGAAGACGGACTCTGTGGGATCTTACCAGTTGCTGGGAGCTATGTGGTAGAAGGTGGTCTCGAAGATAGCCTTTTGTTTGCTTAATGACTCCCATGTTCACTTAACAACTGCTGCATTTATTCAGTTCATCAAAATTCTTCTTTATTTCTTCTCTAATAAGGCTACATTTTTTCTTGTTCTGAGGGCCAGCTTGGCTTCTGAACAGCATCCCAGAATTTATCATGGATAAGCCCAGAACAAGAGTTAATTTTTATTACATACTATTATATGAAATAAAACCCATTATAATTCAACTACGCTCATATAAGTTTTCCCAACACTATTAAAATGTTATCTTCAGGCTTCATGTAGTATCTTACTTCTTGTAAGGATGAGGAGTTTTCTGCATATCAACAATAAGCTGTTTCCTTTTCTCTTCTGGAACTTAGATTTCTTCTGTCTGATCACATTTTATTATCATCTTTTAGTTAAGACTAGACCAGCATCCCCCGACCGTATGGGCATCAAGGACCGGTTCCATGAAGAAAAGTTTTTCTGTGGACTGGAGAGGGCATGGTTTTGCATGCTGCCTGTATCCCGCAGATGGAGCTTCACTTGTTTGTGTGGCCCAGTTGCTGGCATGTCATAGCCCAGTGCTGGTCAATGCACCGTGGGTTGGGGACCCCTGGACCATATTTCCAGTTTGCAATGAAAACATTTACAAAACTCCTGTATTGCTTTTGTTCCCATGTCTTTTCTAAGCCTCGCTCCTTATTTCAGTAGAACAATATTAAGTAAAAAAGTTCATTTTTGTACATTTTTGTGGCCAAAACCCACTGAATTTCATAAAAATGCTTTTGACTAAAGATGGATTATTATTGTGGTTGCTCACAGTCACTTCACTGTATGTTTAGACTGACATATATTCTCACCTATCAAATCCTTCCCAAGGAACTGGCTGGGCAGATGTTGTTTGATAGTGTTAAGGGTATTGTCACAGAGTGTTCCAAGTAAAGTAAATGTATCAGTGCTTTTTCAGTACCAATGGTGTTAAAGTGGTGCTCCAATTGTTGGAGATTTTATCAGTTTGCATTTGAAAATCCCACAATATTTTAATCTGCTGATTTTCTACTGCTTGAAATCCAATGTTCTATTTTTTCACTACTGGCCCATGGTAATTTTTACAGATGTTTCAGTGAATAATTTTGGTGATCACATTGTATTATTGTTGATAATCAGTTTGTCTCATCTTCTGGCATGAACAGAATATATGGTATACTGCTTCTTCCACATGCACAATCTGTACTTTGAATCATTTGACAATTTTTCAATGCTGGTCCTGATTGCATTAGTTCCAACAGTTTGTCCCTGAGCAGCTAAAATCAAGCCTTCAGTTTCTTTTTTTTTTAATGTTCCAGTTATAAGCCCTTGCCAGGTTTTATTTTTCTTTATCTACTTTTTCCTTGATCTTCTGTAGAACCATGTAATGCTTTTTCTTACCAGCATTCTGTTCATGTTTTGATTACATTATTTCAATATTCATGTTTCGTTTCTTGCACATTCAGTAAATTCCAATTTTTAACTTGCATCAATGTTTGTTCTTGATTGTCTTTTATGTATTTGACTGTTTGACTTGAAGTAAACCTCTGCCTCCATTTCTGAGGGGCATGTATAATCTATCAATGTCACTATGGGATGTAATGTAATGTATAATGAATAGTCATTAGCTTTCTTGTATTTTACTCCAACTACTCAGTTCAGTTAATAATTCCAGCAGTGAGTGGCCCAGGTATCAATGACTTGGATAGTTTTTTTCACCATTCAAATTTGTCTTTAGCATTTTTCTCACTCTTTGAATGTATCCTTTACTAATCACATGTTTAACTTGTCCATGCTTGATGTTATCCAGCTGTATGTGTTAATAATAACAATTATTCATTTTATATGCCACTCAACTACCAGTGACTTTGGGATATACATTGGAAACATGGCAAAGGGTTCTGTTGAATTTAAAGAAAAGTAAGTAAGTCATAAATTTTGAATGAAAATAAAGAATAATACACTTGTCAAATAAGAAGTTGACTCCAAATGTTGAATTAAGCTCCCCATCTAGCAGATCCTACATGAACAGTTCAGATGGTAAATAGTTAAGGCTCTTTCTTCTATAGCCATCTTTCACCTCTTTCTCTTCTAGTAATACTGCATGCACTTAGTGGGTTAATAATGTTTGACCTGAAATAGATTACTTAGAAATTCTTTGTATAATGTTAAGGATGCTACTGGTAAGTGATGTTTTTGGTCTGAGAACTTTTTCTTTTCTGTGCATTTGGAATGACAATGTTGAGTAAAAATACCCTTGTTATTAGTGGAAATGTATTATATGACATTTGATCTGAAGCATTTATTATCCTATCAATGTTTTTAAAACAATAGCTATTATTTTCATCTTGAATTAGATAATAATCTTTCTGCCCTGAGTCTTAATACTGTTACTGCCTTGTGCAAGAAGTAGCTGATTTCCATTTTATTTCCTTTTCTTCTTGTTGAATATCATAATGATTTAAACAGAAACAAGTACAGACTTTTATAGAGTATGACAACAGGAAAGGCAAGTTCTGGCTAGCAATCAATTCATTTTATTTTGATCAATGACCAGCTGATTAAGGCATTTGCTTCCTGCTCATGATACAGGAATTGAAAATGTGTCCATTTTCATCAGTCAATACTTAGAGAGGGGCATAAACTTCTATTTATTTTATCTCATTTGTATCCTTTCTATTCAGCGGGCACGTAAGCCATCTGCCATTAAATAAAATATGATTAAAAGGACAATTGACCAAATAGGCAATTGCATTTAATTGTTGGGTCCATATGTGTTTTTTCTTGTCAACCTATTTCCTGCAGGTCCTAATATAACGAATGAGTAAATCAATGACAAAAAGAAATCAAAGCAAATAAAGAAACACAACTGTTACATATTGTAAAATTATCTGTCCTGTGTCTAATATGGACTGATTACTTATTACAAAGGTCAGGCTTTTTTCAGTGGAACTTCTAAGTTAAGGTCTACAGTAACTTGTTCTTGGGCAGATTGAAGCTCGATTAAAATGACTTAACAGGAAACAAGCATTTGCCAGTGAAAAGTATTGCAATGCTCCATTTTATGCAAAATTCTCATGGTGATTAAGTAAAAAGACCACAGAGTTCCAATTGAGCCTACTGCAAAACATCTCCTTAAACTAAGGGTGAAATCCAAATTTTTTTACTACAGGTTCTGTAAGTGTGGCTTGGTGGGCGTGGTGTGGTGTGGCTTGGTGGGCATAGCTTGATGGGCGTGGTAGGGGAAGGATACTGCAAAATCTCCATTGCCACCCCACTCCAGAGGAAGCATACTGCAAAACCCTCATTCCCTCCCCACTCCTGGGGCCAGCCAGAGGTGGTATTTGCTGGTTCTCCGATTTACTCAAACTTTCTGCTACTGGTTCTCCAGAACCTGTCAGAACCTGCTGGATTTCAACCCTGCCTTAAACCAGCTCAGGAGCCAAAGATTCCTCTTTTAGATGCCAGATTTTTATTTCTTTATTTTTGGTCCACTAAGAATACATCTTCATGGAAGGTCTTCCATTAGAACAGTGGTCTCCAACCTTGGCAACTTTAAGACTTGTAGACCTCAACTCCCAGAGTTTCTCAGTTTGCAAAGTTTTGCTGACTGATGAACTCTGGGAGTTGAAGTCCACAAGTCTTAAAGTTGCCAAGGTTGGAGACCCCTGCTTTAGAATGATATTCTCATTGGTAATTCCGCCCACCATCAAGATTCCTGCCTTTACCTTCATGACTTCTAGAGAAAAGTATGGCCACCCAATTTGAAAACAGGGTTGGTGTGTTCCTCCCAACAAACATAGAGGTACGGAGAGGAATAACGGTGAGGCTGAGGTCAGCATGCTGCACAAAAGGAGAAGTGTTGCCTTTCCTGATTTTCATTTCTCCAACATCATCATCATCGGAAGTGGTTTCCCATTGTACTTATTGGTGAGGCCTAGTAAACGGACCATAAGTGAAAGCTTTTTAATATAGGGTGATATGATTAAAAGCTAGAATAAGTTATAGAAATAAAGGGAATATTAATGTATTACAGTAGAGCCTGGATAGCTCAACAGGCTAAAAGCAGACTAAAGCCTGTTATTAACATCCAGCTGTCTGCAATTACACCAGTTCGAATCTCACCAGGCTCAAGGTTGACTCAGCCTTCCATCCTTTCTAAAGTAGGTAAATTGAGGACCCAGTTTGTGGGGGCAATAAGCTGACTTTGTATAAAATATACAAAAGTATGAAGGCTATTGCTTAACGCATTGTAAGCCGCCCTGAGTCTTCTGAGAAGGGTGGCACATAAATCTAATTTAAAAAAATAAATTAAAAAAATGAGAAATGGGTAGAATAATTGAATAATGATATACTGTAACCTAATATAGATGTGTATTGTTATAGGAATTCTACAAATTGATTGAATGTAACAATGTTTAATCTGATTAGTTTTGTTTGTATTGGAATGTATGGTGCTCAGGTGCCACACTGTTCATGCATTGTTTTGACATTTTTATATATAAAAAATAAAAAAATAAAAGGACCATAAGTGGAAACTGGAAAAGTCTAACCTTGATATTTGTATAAAACAGACCTCTCATCTTAGCTCCATTTCTTAGGAGTATACACGCTGTGAAGCCATTTGGGTACTTTATGTTAAATGCAATAACAGATGGTTAACAGTGGGATTTGAAGACTAGTGTAATATTTGGGTTAACCTGTTAACTGTTTTTTATTTATTTTTCTTTCACTTTTTATATATGTTAGATGTTGGATCAATTTGATTATTAGATAGAGATGTCCGTCTCAGAAATATTTGTTTATATGATATATTTTCCGGTTAAGTAAGACGAGAAAGTTTATAACTATTTGCAGGTCCATTATGTAAGGGGGTGGGTGGGAGAATTTATTGGGTTTTTAATTTTTTCTTTTCAGCATCCAGCCTGGATGGGTTTTTTTATGTTTAATGCTGGATGTTTCGGTCATTACCTCACTCTTTTTTGTACACATTTTTTTTTCTTTTGTTGTTGCTGATGTTGTATGTTTTTTTGTTTTGTATTTTATTCCCATTGATAGAACGTACTAAATTTGCAGTATACATGCTGATATAGCTTGTTCATTTTTAAATTTATAAAGAAAACCAAAATAATCAAAACCAAGGTTGGCATTCCTATTAGATCCTCCCAATAAACCCCATGTTTCCTAACCGATTTATGCAATTTACAGAGATAGTTAAGCATTTTAAACCATCCTTAATGCAACATCTTTGGTCGCATTCATTATGAAATCATGCTAATGCTCATCAAACCACATAAAATAGATAATGCCAGATATGTTGATTCATGGGGGGAAAAAACCTCTTCAGAACTCTTAATCAAACAAAATGTTATTCTGTTACCCTTCCTCCCCCCAAAAGCCTGGTTTCCAATGAATTTACTGCATTCTGAAAAAGACCACTTTTATTTTAGAAGTTTTAGTCTTAAAGGTTTCTAGACTTTCACACAAGGTCCACAAATACCATTTCTTCCATTGTAATCCCTATCCATATTATTATAGAAATTTGAAAATTTAATCGACTTTTCTTAGATTTAAATGCTCAACTATGATGTATTTTGTACTAGGGCAGGGGTCCTCAAACTACGGCCCGCAGGCCCGCTGACACAATGTATCCGCCCACACAGTGGTGGGATTCAGCACTGCCCCCTGTCCCACCACTCCCACCCACTCCTCACATGGCTGGCTTTTTGGCCGAAGAGATTGTAGGGGGGCAAAATGCCTTTAAAAGCCTCTGGCGATCCCAGATGAGTTGCCTGATCGTCAGAGGCTTTTTTTCTGCAACCTCTTAAGGTTGGCCACACCCACCCATCATGACCCAATGGTGCGGTAGGTGCGCTGCTGCTGCCGCCGCCGCCCGGACAGGAGAGGAGAAAGAGAGATAAAGAGAAAGAGAGATGAAGGAGAGAAAGAGGGGAGAGGAGATGGGGAGAAAGAGAGATGAAGGAGAGAAAGAGGGGGGAGAAAAAGATGGAGAGAAAGAGAGATGAAGGACAGAAAGAGAGATGAAGGAGAGAAAGAGAGGGAGGGAGAAAGAAAGAGATGAGAGAGATGAAAGAGACACATAGAGATACCTGTTTAAAAGAAAATACTGGGAGCCACAAAACCTGGGTGAGAGTAAGTGATACTGAGTTGGCAATGTCCACCCAGGTTTAAGATTGTGTTTAAGTGTTTACATGTATTTAAGGTTGAGTGTTTAAAGTTGCAGACCCCTGACCTACCCCATCCGATCGCTTCACCCTGCAGCCAGCCCTATGGGCCTGCGCCCACCTCCCCCCTGGGCAGCAACGGCCTACCTACCCCAGTTGTATCACCTGGCCCTGCAGCCGGCCTGAACGCCCGGCTCAGACTGCCTCCGACCACTCCAGTAGCTCATTTTTATTTAATTAATTTAATTAAGTGCTGCAATTGGCATAAATGATGACCAGTCAAAAGTGCAAGGACCTGTCAATAATCACTTTTTTCAGTCCTCTGGGTAGTCCCTATGTGCATATGGACTACTCAGAGGGCTGAAAAAGTTATTTTTGACTGGTCTTCGCACTTTTGACCAGACTTTGCACTTACGATTGTCCTCACATTTTATGTTTTTCGCCCTATGTTTTCACGGTGGTGAAGAGAAGTAGTTGTGAAATGAGTGACATGGTTGTTAAGAATGCTGCAATAGGCATAAATGTGAGGATGATCATAAGTGTGAGGACCGGTCAAAAGTGCGAGGGCTAGTCAGAAATGACTTTTTTCAGCCCTCTGAGTAGTCCCTATGCACATAGCCATGCCCATCCGGTCACATGAACAGCTAGCTATGCCCACCCAGTCACATGAACAGCTAGCCATGCCCACCCAGTCACATGGGGGGCCCAGTCACACCCACCTAGCCAGTCCGGTCCCCCAACCATCAGAGGGACCCTGAAGTGGCCCCTGTTTAAAACGTTGACCCCTGTACTAGGTATCAAAATGGTGGGTTTTTTTGAGGGGGGGGCAGGTAGATTATGTACCATTTCTGCAAATAAATAAGTAACTTTATTAAAAAGTTTTTACCACAGATGCAATATTATTTCTTTCTGGTCATCCTATGTAACAAATCAATAATCTATTGGGTTCTGTTGAAAAAATCATATGATTTAGCAAATAGAGCCCATGTATATAAATTTATGATAGCAATAACAATAGCACTTAGACTTATATACTGCTTTGCAGTGCTTTACAGCCCTCTCTAAGCGGTTTACAGAGTCACCTTATTGCCCCCAACAACCTGGGTCCTCATTTTTACTGACCTAAGAAGGATGAATCAACCCTGAGCCTGATGAGACTTGAACTGCCAAATTGCAGGCAGCCGGCAGTCAGCAGAAGTAGCCTGCAATACTGTGTTCTAACCACTGTGCCACCACAGCTCTTAATACATTATATCTAATATATTTCTTCAAGTACCTATAGCAGTGATGGCTAACCTTTTTGCCATCGCGTGCCGAGAGTGGGGGAGAGTGGGGGGGTTTCACATGCACGCGTGCCCACACCTATAATTCTATGCACCCCACGCATGCATGCACAACCCCCCCCCTCCTGGCATGAGATGGCCTGGTGGGCCTGGTAGATCCATTTTTCTCTGTCCCCAGGCTCCAGAGCCTTTCTAGGAGTCTGGGGAGGGTGAAAATGGCATTCCCCCCACCCGGAGACCCTCCATAGGCTGTTTCTCTACTTCTGGTAGGCCCAGAAGGCCCAAAAATCAGCTGGCTGTTTCGCACGTGTGCTGGAGCTGAGCTCACATGCCTACTGATATGGCTACGCATACCACCTGTGGCACATGTGCCATAGGTTCGCCATCACGGACCTATAGGATACAATTTTCTAATCTTATGGTTACTTCATTCCATGTAAGCAGAAGTGCTCTGTGACCCTTATACTGTATTTATTCTTTCTGGTAGTGAAAGACAGCATACTTTCAGAGTTCAAAGCACTTTTTAACAACAAAGATCAGGTGAGAAAGTTAAAAGCCTTCAAAAATCCAAAAGGTGTCAAAGACTAATGGCATTTTATATCATTTGAAAAGCAAGAAAAGGCAATCAATGCTTGGAACATATGAAGCAGGCTAAATGTTTCAAGGTCATGAAATTCATAGAGAAATGGATTTGGACATACAGTGTTCACCTTATATATCTATTAAAATAATTCATTTCATCAAAAATTACTTAGTCAAACTATGACGTGTGTTATACTGTTTCTTTCTCTATCAGAGATTAGATTTCTTTTCTGTAGCCTAATAAATTGTTTGCAATGAATGGCATGGTGGCCTAAGATGGAACTCTTGCCTCACAATCTGGAGGCTGTGAGTTCAATCCTAGGTAGCAGTAGATATTTCTCTTCCCGGGTGGAAAGAGAAAATATCTGCTGTGAGCTCCACATAGGCATCAGGAAGGGCATCCGACCAGTAAACGTTCAGCTTCATTCAGTCACCCCCGATTCCATTTTACCTTCTTATTGGAAAAACAATGATATTTGCTTTAAGTAGCGATCATACCTGCATATGTAGCATTTTAAGATTAGTCATAGATATATTGCATTTAGCTTTTAGCAGAACTTTCAGCACTTTATGGTGCCTTTTTTCTCCCTTTCAGGTAAGATTGGTTTCTCCAAGAATTTATTAATGAAATACTTTACAAGCTGCAGAACACTTACAAATTTTTTGAATCCAGGCTGAGGTTGCAGGGATGCAAGGGGTAATGGGGTTGTTAAAAGAAAAGAAAATGTTTGCAGCAACTTTTTAAACATTTATATAATTGTCCGTAAGTGTATAATTAACTACTAGTTTGTAAATAAACCCCTTGAAGGATTACGTAACAAGATCAAGATGAAGATGAAGATTTGCATTATTTTTCTCCCGTGTTTGTGAAATTTTGTGAAAGCACATTTAAATAAATAATCTTCCCAAATGGTTTCTAAAATAATGGACTCCTGAAAATTGTATCACGGGGGTTCCTAAACATTTCAATCAGGTAATAATGATCCTGTACAACAGAAATCCATTTTCTCAAAATCGTTAAGACTTCTTGAAATATATATAAACCATAGCCATACAATATTCCTCAGAAAAATCCATTCCCCTTATCTCCTTTTGAACTTCTCTTTCTTTTGCTGAAGAGGGTACTTTAACTCATTGAGAAGGTCATATATATTGATTTTCCATTGTGCCCAAGTGTTCACAGATCTTTCCCTAAGTCTCACTAGCATTGTCTTATTGTAAATGTCACTTTTCTTCAAGTATTGTGTTCTTTGGGGATGAAAAAAAAAAGAACCTCACCCTGGATTCAAATGGTTTGTAAGTGTTCTACAGCTTATAGAGTATTTGATTTACAAATTCTTAGAGAAACCAATCTTACCTGAAAGCAGAAGGAAGGAAGGAAGGAAGGAAGGAAGGAAGGAAGGAAGGAAGGAAGGAAGGAAGGAAGGAAGGAAGGAAAGAAGGAAGGAAGGAAGGGTCAGAGCGGCAATCAGCCCCATTCCCATCCTTGGGGTAATTGCTCTCAATTAGAGGTGGATTGTGGCCTTTTTCCTTCTGTATACTTTGCAAGAAAATGAACCGAAATACATTCTAATGAAAAACTCTTATTTATTGTAAAGAAATAAAAACAATCTTACTAATCTAATTAGGCTACATCTTGGAAGCTTTCCCGACTACTTCTCTTGGCCGGAGAACAAAGAAAAGTTTAGAGAAGAAGAAAGGAATGTAGACATGCGCAATAGTTACTGATAAGATTCTGGCAAGCTACCGTAAGTCTGAGAGTTCAAAAATAAGAGCTCAGCTGGTAAATACAGAAACGCGGTGACAGGAAGGAAGGAAGGAAGGAAGGAAGGAAGGAAGGAAGGAAGGAAGAAAGGGAAAGAAAGAAAGAAAGAAAGAAAGAAAGAAAGAAAGAAAGAAAGAAAGAAAGAAGTCCTAAAAGTTCTGCTAAAAACTACAAGCAAAATATCTATGACCAATCTTAAAATGCTACATATGCAAGCATCATCTCCACTTAAACAAAATATCAATTTTTCCAATAATAAGATATTGATCACAAGGAACAAAGAATATTTAAGATGTGCCTCTGGGCAGTTCCATGCTTCAATCCTCACTTTGTGGAAAAGTAGTGGCCATAAGTGTATTTTTTTTTAAATGCCAGCTCCATACTTCATAAATGATTCAAGAAACTGAAAAGTACATCTGTTATAAGTGTAGGTAAAATAATCAATGTCTTCTACTGTAGGATTCCTGGGCTGCAGTAGAATCAAGAAATGTTAATCTGGTACACACTGGCAGCAGGTTGCCAGGAGAAAGTGGTTACCTTGCAGTTAGAGATCTGACTGCATAAGCCTGTAATGGAAAGGTCAGATACAGAGGAAATAGGACTCTGTGCTAAGAAAAGCACCGGCTAAAAATAAAGGAAGTCCCAAAGTTCAAAGAAAAACCAGCAAATCCAATTGCCTCTTGAAAAAAGCACCTTTGGGACAACCATGACCTGGATGACTGAGAATCTCCATAGACAAATAAAGGAAGTGATACCATATTATTTTTAATGCAGGTAGTCTCAACGTAAGACCACAACAGAGCCCAAAATTTATGTTGTTAAGCAAGAAATTTGTTAAGTAAGTTTTGCTCCATTTTATGACTTTTCTTTTCTTTTTTTTTTTTAATTAGATTTATATGCCACCCTTCTCCGGAGACTCAGGGCGGCTTACAATGTGTTAAGCAATAGCCTTCATACTTTTGTATATTTTTATACGAAGTCAGCTTATTGAAATTAAGGTTGGTCCTTAATTTACCCACCTTAGAAAGGACGGAAGGCTGAGTCGGCCTTGGGCCTGGTGAGAATTGAACTTGCAGTAATTGCAGGCAGCTGGATGTTAAAAGCTGCCTTAATAGGAGGCATTAGCTCCTCCTTTTCTTGCCACATTTGTTATGTCAATCACAGCAGTTCTTAAATTAGTAACACGGCTGTTGAGCGAATCTGATTTCCCCATTGACTTTGCTTGTCAGAAGGTTGTAAAATGAGATCACAGGACCCTGGGACACTGCAACGGTCATAAGTGTGAGTCAGTTGTTAAGCATCCGAATGTAATTTACATGACTATGGGGGTGCTGCAAAGGCCATAAGCATGAAAAATAGTCGTAAATCACTTTTTTTCAGTGCCGTTGTAACTTCAAACGGTCACTAAAATGACCTGTTGTAAGTCAAGGACTACCTGTACATAGTTTGGTATTAGTAAGGAAACTAGAACTGAGTGCTGGTAAAGGAAAAGGAGGTCTGTCCCAAAGATTAAAAAGGGAAGAATGAAAACTCAAGAGTTAGGAAAGGAATGAAAAGCTCCATAGCTGTGGATGCCCACATGCAGAGAGAACAAAAACTTTAAGATGGAATAGGAGTTAATGACTTATACTAAGGCAAACTGGAGGACTAGCCATAAGTGAATAAGAAGTAGCAGATATATACACATAAACAGAGGTAGGCTGCTGGGGGTTTGCAGGGGTTCGGGATAACCTCTAGCTAAAATTCTGTGCAGTTTGGAAACCCCCCAAATCCCACTCCTGGCTGGCCCCACCCTGCCCGGCCCACCTCTCCCCTCCCCTCCCCGGACTCCCCACATGGCCTGTTTTAGATGCAGGTGAGTGCAGGGTGCGCACGAGGCTTGGAGAGGGCAAAAAACGCGCCAACTAAAAGTATGGGAAAAACGGATCTGTTTCCAGCCTCCAGAAGGCCTCTGGAGCCTGGGGAGGCCATTTTCTTCATCCCCCACCCCACCGTGGTTCAGGAGGCCAATTAGTCCACACCCACCATAGCCACACCCACCCAGCAACCGGGCAGAGAACCCCTTGCTAAAAATTTTTGAAGCCCACCACTGCATGTGCGCGCACACACACACAATATATATATATATATATATATTTGTTTTCTGAGGTTTTCGCGGGTGTTTGTATGTAGGTCTTTGGTTATTCGGGTCTTCTCCCACGTAGAATTGGAAGTATCTTGGCAACGTTTCGACGAAGTCTCATTCGTCATCTTCAGGCTGGTGTTTTTGGCTTCGTGTTTTCAGCTTTCACGAAGCCGAAAACACCATTCTGAAGATGACGAATGAGACTTCGTCGAAACGTTGCCAAGACACTTCCAATTTTATGCAGGAGAAAACCCGAATAACCAAAGACCTACATACAAACACCCGTGAAAACCTCAGAAAACAAATATATATATACAAATATAAATTTAAAAAAGGCAGGATATGATAAGTAAATAAGGGCAGTTTGTGAAGTACAAAGGAATCATGAAACTGGTTGGTATTCCTAGCCAGAGTTGAGAGATGCTGTAAAACTTTCCCCAGCTAGGAAGAATCAATAAATCAGTTGGAGGAAGAAAAAAAGGGACTGGAGTCCTGACCCAGAAGGGATTAAACAACCAGATAAATTGCTGCCAGAGGCTTCTGCAGTGAACATTTTGCCAAGGGCTTGGCGTGGAGGATTTGTTTAACTATGTATGTGCTTTTTATGTATACCACCCTTTTAAGGAGACATTGGGACTTGTTGAATACGAACGGCAAGCTTCAGCAAGCCTCTCCACAGGTTACACATGTTGGAAATTTATTATGGATGATTTGTAGTTTAATCTGTACCCAGCATGCTCCCAGTCAATCCTTATGTCCAGATCAGAGCAGGCACATATGCCACCTTGTTCAGTAGTGTGTGTGTGTATATATATATATATATATATATATAGTTTGGTGGTTATTTATTAAACATCAGCACACATCAATAACACTTAACTAACAAAATGGGCAAAAGGCAAGCAAAAGCAGACAGACAGAAAGAAAGAAACATGAGCAACTGGTAATCCCTCAGGCACCAGGGGCCGGTTGAGATATCAATTTTGGTTGTTTTGATGTGTTGCTTGGTAATCTAGGAGATGATAGAGGGGATTTTTTTTTTTTTTTGTATGCTGTATGACGCCCAGAGTCATGCTGTTGAGCTGTGTAGCCTTATAAATCTTGCTATAAATAATAACCAAACAGTCAAAAGATAAAAGGGCAGAAGACTTAATAACAGCATCTCCACCATCTGTATCTCTACAGGAAAAAAAGGCATAGAATTTTTCAGAGCCCCTGGAAATAATACCAATAATTTAGAATAGAATAGAATAGAATAGAATAGAATAGAATAGAATAGAATAGAATAGAATAGAATAGAATAGAATAGAATAGAATAGAATAGAATAGAATAGAATAGAATTCTTTATTGGCCAAGTGTGATTGGACACAAAAGGAATTTGTCTTGGTGCATATGCTCTCGGTGTACATAAAAGAAAAGATACATTTGTCAAGAATCATAAGGTACAACACTTAATGATAGTCATAGGGAAACAGTCACTATAAATCTTAAGGATACCAGCAACAAGGTTACAGTGATACATTCATAAGTGGGAGGAGACGGGTGATAGGAATGATGAGAAGATTAATAGTAATGTAGATTTAGTAACTAGTTTGATAATTACTATGGAGAGTCCCAAAGGAAATTACTTTTTAGGATTCCAGCTTTAACCCTTATTCGTATGTAACAGTAGAACAGAGATGGGTAATGGGATAAAATGAGCCGTCTTCTCTTCTGCATATGTGTTCAATTTGACGGATGGGGATGATGTAGCCAACAGCGAAAAGAACATTCTTATACCATATGATACTGCCTAGATATCTACAGGTAGCCCTTGACTTAGAACCCCAACTGGGCATAGAATTTTGGTTGTAAGTTGTTTTCGTTGTTAAATGAGGTGTGTATACGTTACTGCTCCACTCAACGGCTGTAATCCTGGCCCTCCCAGTTGTGGTTGTTGTTAAGCGAAGTGTTGTGATCCAGGCCCAAGTAAGTAGTAGGAAAATCAGTCAGTGAAAAAAAAAACAAACTTTATTCAAACAGCTGAGAATTACTTCATCCCCACCGTCGTTCAACTAAACTAAAGCAAATTCCTCCCAACACAAATTCCTCAGTCCTATCGCAAACCTTGGTCCAATTAGGCAAACTGCCAAAGGCCTTTCTTGGCAAACGTTCAGAAGTCACAGATACAAAAATAAATACAAGATGAAGAAGAAGAAGATGATGAAGACGAAGCTACCAATGTTGTTTTCCACCAAAGCCCAAACACCATTTCTGGTCTGTTTTAAGCCTTATGGGAGGGGCCAATCATCTCTTGGCCCTCTTCCTGAGTTGTCGTCTTTGCTTGAGCTGCTCTTGCTTTCTGGCAGCTCTTCTCATGCGTGCATTAGGAACAGGCTCCTCCTGTTCCCCTCCTTCACTACTATCAGTCTCTGGAGGCTCTGGAGTCTGCACCTCACTCCCTGATGGCCCTGGCCCCATCTCTGCCTCCAATGCAGAGCCCTCATCTGGGCCTTTCCCAGCCTCCAGGACTGGTCCATGTTCTTCCTCAGCTTCATCATTATCTGACTCCACTGCCAGCTCTGCAGGCTGCTGGCAGACCACAACACGAAGTGTGCACATTACTGTTCCACTCAACGGCTGTAATCCTGGCCCTCCCAGTTGTGTTTGTTGTTAAGTGAAGCGTGCACATTACTGCTTCATTCAATGGCTGTAATTTTGGCCTTCCCAGTTGTGGTTGTTATTAAGCAAAATGTACACATTACTGCTCCACTGTAATCTCAAGCTGTAATCTTGAGCCTCCCAGTTGTGGTTGCTAAGTGATCGTGTGAGTTATTAGGCAGATGGGAGCCATAAAGCTGCATGCTAAAAGAGGGCAAACAGCTGTCCTCCAAGAGCAGAAGCAAATTCCTATCTTAGATCAGAGACTGGAAGTTTGGATCCCAAAGATCTGAGTTTTGTTTTACTGGTCCACCAGGTCTTCCTCTCTCCTCCGTATGTCGAAGGGAACTATCATGCTAAGCTGGAGAAAGGAAGCTCAGATCCTGAAGATGCAAGCATCCTTTCTCTGGTCCAGCATGGTGATTCCCCTCTGCTCTGTGTGCTAGTCTTTCTACCCTTCAGAAATATTGCACGTCCAGTCAGAAAGCTAGGACACATGATATCCCTGATGGGTAGAAAGTCTCAAAAGAGCTTGTATGCCTGGAAAGCAAAAAGCTTTCCAGGCATACAAGAGCTTGTATGCTCTTGTATGCCTGAGCTTGGAAAGAAGCTCAGATTTTGGGATGCAAGCTGCTTTCTCCAGTCCAATGATGGAATGCCCTTCTGTGCAGGGTAACGGGAACTCTGGCACTGGCCTGGAGAAAAGAAGATATCCAAAAGATATGTGTTTCTAGAGTGCCTGAAGGGAGGGGTGGGATTCAGCTGGTTCAGATCGGTTCAGGCAAACCAGATGCTAATTTTACATCTGGTTCGCCAAACCGGTAGTTGCAAGGACTGGTTGGCCCTGCCCACCCTGCCCCACCCCTCCCAGGAGTCTCCATGTGGCCCATTTTGGATGCCAGGTAAATGCAGAGCCTGCGCGGAGGCTCTGGGAGGGTGAAAAATGGGCCTCCCGGAAGTTTCAGAAGTCTGAAAACAGGCCCATTTCTGGCCTTCAGAGGGCTTCCAGAGCCTGAGGACAAAAAATGGGCTTACCAAAAGTACTGGAAGTCCAGAAATGGGCCCTTTTCTGACTTCTGGGGGGCCTCTGGAGCCCAGGGGAGGCCCTCCCAGAGGCTCGAGGAAAGCCTCTGGAAGCTGGGGAAGGCGAAAATGCCACCCCCGCCATGGTGCAGGAGGCCAAGTAGGCCATGCTCACCATGGCCACGCCCACCTAGCAACCAGGCAGAGAACCAGCTGCTAAAATTTTTGAATCCCACCCTGGAATTATCTTGTTCACTATGAATGGAGGAAGAAGCAGCAGCTTGTAACTTTGCTTGTAACTTCAAGGTTGGATTGTAAGCAAGGGTGGGCTTCAAAAATTTTGACAATGGAGAAATTCACTAAATGACCATGGCAGTTTTTTTTCTAAAGTTGAGGTTGATCACACGGTGACTCACTTAATGACTGTATCATTTAGTGACAGAAGTTCTAGTCCCAATTGACAGCAACCTGCATAATGACAGTAATTCACTTATTACACTAAGCCAAAAAGGCAAACAAACATGCTTTAATACAATCTATGAATCTGCCGTTGTGATTAGGAAGTAAGGGATAATTTATTCATAACATTAGAATAGGAGTTGATCCATTTAGCTATATGTGGAGCATTTCCCATATTTTTCAGTCCATCTATCTCACTGGGATTATACAGCCATTCCCCCTGTTGGATTGTTTTTGTATTTTGCTAACCAGGGGTGGGATTCTACCGGTTCGGACTGATTTGGGTGAACCGGTAGTTCCGATGATAAGCTTGGACCAAACTGATTTGCTCTGACAAACAGCTGGGCCTGCTGGGCCTCCCCTGCGCCTTACTTATTTACCTTTAGTTCCTTTGTTTGAAGCCCAGCTGATCGGCGTGGCAGAGTGGATGGCTGCACCTCAACTGTTTTACTCACCGGAGTTGCAGTAGATGGTAAGTTTTAGAGCTGAATTCAAATGCACCGTGCACACTTAGCAAACCGGTTGTTAAATCGGTTGAATCCCACCACTGGTGCTAACATCTAAATTATCTTTATTAATCTGTATACAAATTAAGGAATTTAGAACTCAGCATTTAAAGACAAGTACAAAAAGTACATTTCCCCCTCTTCTAGAATATTTTTGGGATAACTGATATTTTAAATTCTTGCCTTATAACCTTCAAAACTTTAGACAGGAAGTAGTTACTTTGCTACTTCATTCGTAGCAAAAGCCTCTTGAGATTTACCCAGAGCACTGTATGCTCTTGGGAGATTTTTCTTTCATTTACCGTCCTATGTTACCATCTTTTTCCCCCTTCGGATTTGGACAGCACTGTAATTTCTATATCCTGTATATTTGTCTTTGGATGGCCACAACTCTAGTGATGCAGGTAGTCCTCAACTTACAACAGTTCATTTAATGACAGTTCAAAGTTACAACGGCACTGAAGAAAGTCACGTATGACCATTTTTCACACTTATAACTGTTGCAATGTCTCCGTGGCCACATGATTAAAATTCAGATACTTGGTGACTGGCTCATATTGATGACGGTTGCAGAATCCCGGGATCACGTGATCCCTTTTTGCGACCTTCTGACAAGCAAAGTCAATGGGGGAACCCAGATTCGCTTAACTATGCCACTAATTTAACAACTGCAGGGATTCACTTAACAAATGTTGCAAGGAAAGTCCTAAAACGAGGCAAAACTCACTTAACAAATTTCTTAACTCGGCAACACAAATTTTCAGTTCAATTATGGTCATAAGTCAAGGACTACCTGTATTTAGAAGACTCTTAAGACCTGGCTTTTTCCTTTGACATTGGACCCAAATGTTAGCAAGTTTAATGAATAATTGATCCTGACATTATAAGTTTTAATGTCTGGCTTTTTATGATTGAACTATTTTTCCCCCTTAATGTTTAAATTTGACAATCCGTCCAAAATTACTTGGCAAATGGGTGACCACATACATTAATAAATAAAATTTAATAGTTAAACCTCAAAAACAATGGGTTTTTACTTTTTTTTTTTTTTTGGAGAAAAAAGCTTGATTTTGTTTACCTCTTGAGACAGATTATCTTTCAGTAGGAAAAAAGTGCTACAGCAGGGGTGAAATCCAGAGGGTTCTGACAGGTTCTGGAGAACTAGTAGCGGAAATTTTGAGCAGTTCAGAGAACCAGTAGATGAAATTTTGTGTAGTTCGGAGAACCGGCAAATACCATCTCTGGCTGGCCCCAGAGTGGGGTGGGAAGGGAGATTTTGCAATATCCTTCCCCTGCCACGTCCACCAAGCCACACCCACAGAACCGATAGAAAAAAATATTTGGATTTCACCACTGTGCTATTGCTACAGTATGTGCAACTATGTTACATAGCCAGGAACTTGAAACAACTTGCATTTGAGGGAAGATCAAAAAATTGGTTTTATGCAAAGTGAGGAAAATTTGGTAAAACAGATTAGAGACCAGAGTCAAATGCATATTAAGAGATTGTATAATGCTTTACTGGAAATAGATTCTGAAACAGAACTGGTTAAAGATTGTATGATTAAATGGGAGCAAAATTTCCAGGAACCAATAATGATGGACACATGGGAAAAGATTTGGGTTAGAAATGTTAAATTTACGCAAGCGCAAAATATAAGGGAAAATTTCTATAAAATGTTTTATAGATGGTATTTAGATCCCAAGAAATTGTCATGTATGTACCCATATATGCAACCTTTGGAGATGTGATTCCGATGATGCAACTTATTATCATATATGGTGGACTTGTAAGAAGATCAAAGCATTTTGGACAAAAGTTTGGTGGGTAATTTAAAATATTTTGAAAAAAAGACTGAAATTTATTCCAATTGTTCTTATTGTTGTTCTTATTGGGTATAAAAACTGATTGTACAGTACTAGAGACTAAATTGATTTTAAACTTTATATCAGCAGCTAGGCTGTTGGTAGCTCAATACTGGAAGAAAAACTTTGTGCCTACTATAGAAGAATGGACACTGAAAGTAACACACTTAGCTGAAATGGCGAAGATCTCAGCATACTTGAAGGATCATACGCAAGAGAAATATATTTTGCAGTGGAAAAAATAGATAGACTATGTTCAAAACAAATACAAGACAAGAAGATATCAAATTGCGTATGCATGAGTGTAACGATAATTTGGGTTATCTATAAGGGAGTTAAGGTTTCTTTTTGGGGGGGTTAGTTTATGGATGGGTAGGTTAATTTAGTTTATAACTGTTTTTCTTTTTTCTCTAATTCCTTGTATTCTGCTCTGGGAAGTCGGGGAGGGGGGAGGGAGGAGGAGGGAAGGGGGGTAAGGGGGTAAGGGGGGTGGTGGGAGAGAAAAATGTTATTTTTTGTTTGTAAAACTTTTCAATAAAAAAAAAGAAAGAAAGAAACAACTTGTATTTGTCCCTTTAATTACTTGAAAGGAAATACACGAGTGTAAATGTCCTCTCATATACATTGAAAATTGTGGGTAGACTCCAGGCAAGGATCCCTCTGAGAGATAAATGGTGCCAAGAGATACTATCAAACTGGTACCCAAAAGCAGGACCTAGGGGTAGGGTCTGAAGACTGAGGAAAGACTCAGAAATATGTCTGATCTGCAGCCTTACGCTGTGGGTTCAGCCAATCTACTAGACATATATCTCTGTGGGATTAGAAAAATGAAAAAACAAAACAAAACATAAATCAGTAGTAGAAAGAATTAAGCTTCAGTAATATTCAAGGCAGACTTGAATATTGGGCACTATCTAACAAAATAAAATTAAATGGTGAAAAAAGTAAGGTTCTACATTTAGGCAAGAAAAACAAAATGCACAGGTACAGTATATGTGGTACCTCGCTCAATAGTAGTAACTGTGAGAGGGATCTTGGAGTCCTAGTAGACAACCATTTAAATATGAGCCAGGAGTGTGCAGCAGCTGCCAAAAAAGATAATAGAGTTCTAGGCTGCATCAACAGAGGGATAGAATCAAGATCACATGAAGTGTTAATACCACTTTATAATGCCTTGGTAAGGCCACACTTGGAATACTGCATTCAGTTTTGGTCGCCATGATGTAAAAAAGATGTGGAGACTCTAGAAAGAGTGCCGAGAAGAGCAACAAAGATGATTAGGGGACTGGAGGCTAAAACATATGAAGAACGGTTGCAGGAACTGGGTATGTCTAGTTTGATGAAAAGAAGGACTAGGGGAGACATGATAGTTGTGTTCCAATACCTCAGGGGCTGCCATAAAGAAGAGGGAGTCAAGCTATTCTCCAAAGCACCTGAGGGTAGAACAAGAAGCAATGGGTGGAAACTAATCGAGAGAAGCAACTTAGAACTAAGGAGAAATTTCCTCACGATTAGAACAATTAATCAGTGGAACAACTTGCCTCCACAAGTAGTTAATGCTCCATACTTTACTTTGTTGAATAGCTTTACCTCATTCCTCTGGAGGCAAATTCACTGTTTTGATTTATTATGCTTTTCACTTCCGACTGTATCTGTTGTGATCTAGGTTTCCTGAGTCATTAAACCCCAAGAACCTCTTTTATTGTAACAGCTATGAATTACCTTCATTCACAACTGAGTCCCAATTAGTTGCAAAAAGTCCTTTGGGAGAAGTCCTTCAGGATAATCACCAACCTTTATCCCCCTTGACACGCTGCCAAAGACCTACTTGGCAAAGCCACACGAAGTCTGGAATCAAATAGAGATGCCGACTGGGAACAGAATTAACGATGTTGCTTTCCTGCAAAGGGCCCATGTGCCTTTGCTCCTCTTTTAAGCCTTATGGGAGGGGCCAAACCTTCTGGCAGCTCTACACATGGACGCACTAGGAACAGGCTCCTCCTGTTCCTCTGCCTCTCCAATGTCCAACTCTGGAGGCTCTGGAGTCCGCACATAACTCCCAGATGGCCCTGGCCCCATTCTGCCTCCAATGCAGAGCCCTCGTCCGAGCCTTTCCCAGACTCCAGGATTGGCCCATGTTCCTCCCCAGCCTCCTCACTGTCTGACTGCGCTACCAGCTCCGCAGGCTGCTTGTGGACCACAACAGTATCCTTCCACAGCCCAAATAAAGCCTTGGTTTAAGGTCTTAAAAAGGATAGGGATTATGCACTTATATTATGGTGCAACTGCTGGTTCCCACTTAGATCGTTCTTACATACTTTTATAACATCTTACTACGACTTGCTAATGAATGTATTTACTATCAAACTACAAGTTTAGTTTTGCAGAAAAATAAATAAGATGTATGATATAGTGCTAATGTATACTGTGTGTGTGTTCTCCCCATGTTTAATTTGACCAACGTACTAAAGTATATTAAAATATTTTAAAAATAGTATTACTCAAAATTCAAAAAAACAACCAATAGCTAAAAACTAGAGCTAAAATACTATGAAGTTCTCTAGTTTGATATAAAGTGGGGGGGAAACAGAATAGATTTCTGCCTGTCATTTCTAAGACAGCAAAGATGCTAAGAAAATCGGCCTAGAGACAGAGCATTATAATGGAAATGACTATCACAAATTCCCCAATCTAATTACTTGCCTAATGTCAGTTCATAAAAAGTTTTCAAGCTCCTGAAGGAGGCTTTGGTCCTTTAGATTGTCTGGTTTTCTATGATTCTATTTAATTTACTTCCTGTTTACAAAGTGATTTAGCAGAATCTCCAAAGGAAAATACAGGTAGTCCTCAAGTTACAATCATAATGGAGCTTGCCCATTATAGTCAGAAGTCATGTGATTGCCTTACTTAACAGCTCCCATCTCTGTGTGTCCCCGCCCTCAAGTTTACTAAGTGGAGCATGGGGTCCCTCAGATGCAGGGATGGCCTGGGAGTCCTAGTACAGGTCCAGGCTGCCCCAGGCCTCCCAAGGTGTTCCCCACTCTGTGAAGTACCCCATGCACCACTTTTTGCATCTTGGGGCCCTAGCTGGATCTCCTGGATCATTGGATCTCCTGGATCAAACTCCCAATGGCCTGATTTCCCCTAGGTTACTAGATAAGAAGAAAGCCGTAAGATGCAGCTGACTCATGTATGCGATAGCCAACTTAATCTCCCCTAAGTGGATGACTGGCTACCAGGGCCAGTGGGGTGGGATGGATAGATGGATGTCACTGCAGCACCCTTATAGTTGGTCATAAGGCTCAATGACTGCAAGGTGTGCTATAGAGTCAGTAACTTTAAAGCAGGGTTGTAGATAGCCTTTGTGAGGTCTGTTGTAACTTTGAACAGTTGCTAAGCAATTCATTGTTAAGCCCCAGTGGCCCAATGGTTAGAATGCAGTATTGCAGGCTAACTCTGTCCACAGCCTGGAGTTTGATCTTGACAGGTTCAACAGGTTGACTCATCCTTCCATCCTTCCAAGGTTGGTAAAATGAGGATCCAGATTGTTAGGGGCAATATGCTGACATTGTAAACCATCCAGAGACTGCTGTAAAGCACTCTAAAGTAGTATATAAGTTTAAATGCTATTGCTAAATGATGCTATAGAACACTGCACACCAAAACAACTAGACACAAGAACATTTTTTTCCCGAATACCATCACTCTCCTAAACAAATAATTTCCTCAACACTGTCAAACTATTCACTAAGGCGGCATTACTGATACTATTAGTCATCTCATTGTTCCTATCACCCATCTCCTCTCACTTATGACTGCATGACTGTAACTTTGTTGCTTGTATCCTTACGATTTATATTGATATTGTTTCCTAGTATGATTTAATTGCTTATTTGTACCCTATGACTATCATCAAGTGTTGTCTCTTATGATTCATGACGAATGTATCTTGTCTTTTTATGTACATTGAGAGCATATGCACCAAAGACAAATTCCTTGTGTGTCCAATCACACTTGGTCAATAAAGAATTCTATTCTATTCTGTTCTGTTCTGTTCTGTTCTGTTCTGTTCTGTTCTGTTCTGTTCTACTCTACTCTACTCTACTCTACTCTACTCTACTCTACTCTACTCTACTCTACTCTATTCCTTAGTCCCATCATTAAGTCAAGGATTACCTATGTAGAATTACTATGTAGAATTACTAATTACCATGTAGAAATCAAGTGGGATGAAACTATTTACATAATGACTGTTTCCTGATGCTCAGTGTAATATAGGATGTAAAAATTGAAAAATTCCTTCCCTCCCCCCCCCTCCCCCACCCCACAAAAAAGCATGACATAATGCTGCAGAATCCAATCTGGGTCAATCACCAGGACCAGAGTTTAGTTTTATAAGCTTTTGGACCTGCGTTGAAGCCTATCCTCAGGAAACTTCTCTCTCACCAGAATGTGTAAGAGCACACATTGGATGGGCTGTGCTAGATGGGCTCCAGCATGAGTTCTGGAATAGTCTAGAGTGCAGGGTGGCTCCAGCATGAGTCTGAAAGCTTGGAAGACTAAACCTCTGGCCCCAGTGATGGACCCAGATGGGATGCTGGAGCATGTATATTTATCTTCATGCATCTCATAAAGGACAATCTATATATCTCTCTGGTATGAGAGCTTACAGGAAGGCTGACTATGTATACAATCTGATAGCAATATATAACTAAAATAACACTAAAATGAACTAAAATTATAACTACACTAATATATCTCTGAAAGTGCTATACGATTTGCTGCTGCTATTATTATTATTATTATTATTATTATTATTATTATTATTATTATTATTATTATTATTATTATCCTGTTTTCCCCAAAATTAGACATCCCTTAATAATAAGCCCAATCAGGGCTTTTGAGCGCATGGCAATAAGACCAAGTGCTTATTTCAGGGTTCAAAAAAATATAAGACAGGGTCTTATTTTCGGGGAAACATGGTAATTTAAATAAGAAATTCCTTGGAACAAGTTTGTCCAGGTAGATAACCAAGATGAGAAAATCAGAAGACTGATTTTTATAATCCTTGTATAAAAGTACGCAAAGTGGCATGTTTTATATATCCTTAAATAAAGCACACATTGTTCATTTAAGAATGGACTCCTTAACATTCAACCCTATTATTTTATTAATATTAATGTTGGGCTTCAACTGGACTTTGAAATGTATGTTTCCCAAGTATTGCCTTGCAAATCAAATCAAATGATAAATAAGAAGAAGCCAGGTTGCATACATAAATTACATACATAGGAAAATGATTTTTTATGATATTTTAGAAAATAATCTAAGCATTTTCAAAGGGAATCATTTCTCATAAAAATGTTCAACCTGAGCTGGATAAATTGTTTATGTAGTTAGCCTAATAATAGTTCACTAGATATTTGCTCAAATTTAGACAATTCCAAAGGGGGATTTAATCACACATACTCCTTATGAAACTTGCAAATGTTTAATCTTCAAAAGATATCTAAGTCATTCCCAGTTTCCTTTCTGGGATCCCTGAGGATACTAGCCAAAATAATTTTCTTTCATTTTAATATCAGAACATAGCACCAGGGAAACTCTAGTGACTTGAGTGCTACAAAGTTAAATATTCTTTCAACTATTTCTCTATTGAGGCCTATGAAATGCAGAATTAACCTACAAGCCCACCAATCTGATAGTGGCTTAGTGCTAAAATGTGAAGATCAGCAGACATAATTGATTGTTTTATCCTATCAATCTGTCTTAATTATCTTGGGGAACCCAGAAGGTTAAAAATAAATCTGATGCTGAGTATAAATAAATAAAATTAACTCAGAATGCAACAAGTACAGTAACAGTAGAGAGCCAGAGTGGGTGAATGTATCACAAAGTACTTTTGAGATCTGACTTTCCACACATCATGAAACATGGTGAATAAGTTCATATTAATCAAAATAATTCAGTTTAGGATCTCTTAAGAGAAAGTTCTGAGCCTAGTTGGGAGAGATGAAATGTTTAAAAAGTGGGATTTTTTAAAAAAATAATATTTTAAACATCTAGCTTTCATTCTTTCAGTCATTATAAGGAGGATGTGTGCAAAACTAAAGATACAGAATTGAGAAGAATTCCAGAACTCTGATGAGTTGGTGGTTAGAAATTTGTCAGAGAGAAGACCTCGTAAATTCTCACCTTACCTTCACATCTTTTACATTCATTCTTGTTCCTTCTTTTCCAACAAAGATGTCATCGATATCAACAAGAATGTATCTGTCCAAGGATAATGTAAGCCTTTTTCCTGTCAAGAAGGAGATAGCATCTATAAAAATAAGTTTGTGCAGCCAAAAGTTCAAGTTGTTTCCAAAAAGGACTCTTTGAATTCCATCATGAAGTCCCAGGTCCTGAATCACTGTAGCATAGAGATTAAGCTTTGGAAGCGATGCTGGGAATGATTTGGAGGCTTGAAATTCCGTTAAAAGCACTGGTTGATAAGTAGAGTGGTTATATTGGAAAACAGTCCAGTCATCGCCAGGTAATGGGCCTTTTTTAACCCTTGGGGCTTTGGTTATATGCAGTAGAGGGGACTGGGGGTTTACTAAGCAATCCTGCAGAGCTATATTGTTGTAAAGATGTAATGGGAATCCTTTGAGCTGAATACTTGACAAGCTATTCTCATTGGCTTTATGAAAACCAATTATGCTAACACTGTATTCCACACAGTATTTTTCCAGGAGTTCTCTGTTCCATGAATCCATGGATGTGTATTTCAGAATATTTTCATATACTACAAGGATGTATTTCCCTTTGCCATTATCAGCCAGGGGTGGGATATCCCCTTTCCCAGATGCAATCACCATATGATACTGAAACCGACTAGACTCCAGGATGGCAATGATGTCTTGACCAAGTTGAGAGTACTGGCTTTCAACAAAAAGCAACACCATAGCATCAGTCCTAGTAGGATCGATTGGCTTCACTGTTTTAAGTTCTAGTGTTCTATAGGGCAAAATTTTAAGATCTTCACACTCCATTTCTCCTGTGGTATCAGTGAGGGCAATTTCTTGCTTGTGACCTGTATACAAGTAATAAGCAGAAATGACTATGCTCACTAAGCAGAAGGTGGCTAGAAGAATGACGAGTGTTTGGAAACTCCTACGAAGTTTCATGATCAGATTCATCTTCGTTTTGTTTTGTTTTGTGGCAGGAGTGTATTTCTTCAGTTTCATCTCCCCCAAACTTCCTACAATTGGCTTCTTCCTTTTAAAGTGCCATCATAAATAGACCACGAGATGGTATGAATACCACTCTCCAAATATTCATGTGACCATTGCAATTCATGTATTGGGGAAAAGATGAAGACTATGAAATTCCAGATACTGAAAGTCCAAAGAGGTGGGAATTTATATTGAAAGCTGTGTTCTTTGACTGCACCAGTTGCCAATAATCAATGGAGGAGACGCTTAGCATTATCTGCAACAAAGTGAGAAATTAGAGTAGGTTAAGAAAATCCATACAGCAATTAAAATGTGTTAATTAAATAAGCTAGTAACTTCTATTAAAAGAAAAATAAATCCCACCTATGAACATTTTTATTGATTCCAAGAGAGAAGATGACAAGGGGATGACTTCCTGGTAAAATTTATGTGTGAAGAACATGCTTATCATTTACAGTTGTTATCCAAAACACTCATTATTTACTTTGAGCCTATATTTATCATGCTACGTAAAAGCACAATTCATGATAATTTTCATATTTTATAAAACACAATAATAAGAACCATCAGCTGAATTTTTATATAAATTTATCAGAAATTCCTATTATTAAGATTCCTTCCTCTCAGGCAGAGGGCTCTGCCACTCCCATCCAACCACTCTATTCACTCCCTCAGGCCTTCTGGGTAGATGGATGAAGAAGGGAGTCCCTGTGGCACTATAGCTGAAGCTCTCAGTTTCAACAGGGCTCCCACCTTCCTCCTTGCCATACAAATGTCTTTTTTCCTAAACTAACCCCCCTCACTGGCCAGTCAGAGGGAAGGTAGACTCACCCAAGGTATCCACTTGATTTTCACTCTGGATGGAGGGCCCCAAGCATCCACCTATAATGCACAAGCTGTTCTCAGGCTCTCACCCTAGGAGTAGGGTCTCAGATGCTTCAGGGCCCTTAGTCCTCTAGCACAGTGGTCACCAACTGGTGGTTCATGGACCACTGTTGGTCCACGAGAAAATTTTGGTGGTCTGCAGAAAAATTATTTGCATTTTTTTAATATTAAACTAAAGCAGGGGTCCTCAAACTATGGCCCATAGGCTGGATACGTGCAATGAATGCCTGTGTTGCTACAGAGAACCGGAGGGCCTTGTTCCAGGGGGATTGCATCATGGCCTGGAACTGACTGACCATCTCAGCCCGTTGAACCTCCAGGCACTGGTACCTGGCCTTGCACTCCTGCAGCTCTTCCCTCTGCTTGGAAAGCCTATGCTTGTAGTCTTGAGTGAGGTGCTTCTGCTGAGCCTTCTTCTCGGTCAGATCTAATTTAAACTGAGCCAGCTGTTTTGCCAACTCTTTCTTGTGGTGGCTGCTTAGCTCCAACAACTGCCTCCTGTTGGGGTCCTAAGGAGCCTGGGCGGGAAGGCGAGGAGTGGCTAGCAGGAGAGGGGTGAGTAGAGGCTGGTGAGGTGCCCCTCAATATGAGTGACATCATTGAGTTGTCCATGCCCATCCAATCCCATGACCACCTAGCCATGCCCACGCAGCCAGTCATTAGGCAGATCATATTAGTGGTCTGTGGGATTTAAAATTATGAATTTAGTGGTCCCTGAGGTCTGAAAGGTTGGGGACTGGTCAAGGCATGGCCAAGGTTTCAAGATGCCTGCTCCAGCTTCTGATTTAGGTCTTCCAAAAGATCCCCTCATGATAGAATGAGTAGCACAACTACTAGCAAAACCTAATGGAGATGCCCAGGAGATCATTTCTTAGATATAATTGAAGTGTAGGAAGCAAAAAAAAAAAAAAAAAAAAAAAAAAAAAAAAAAGCTACATACCATCTAAATGAATTTCTACAATCAAAAAGGAACATTCACATTTATATTCTTGGCCAGATCATAATTAAATTAGTGCAAAACTGTCACACTCTATATAAGATAATTTCTGGGAAATAAGTTTTAAAGCAAAATAGCATCTTAAGGAATAAGAAGTGGAATAAAAAATAATGCAGTGATAAGCATGTATGATTTACGCAATTTGTAGTCAGATAGAGCTATACGAATATTAAATTTTTATTCTCTTTTTCTATATTTTGGTCAATATAAGATAGCAAACATACCTAATACTCCCACTTCCTGTTTTCTCCATAAAAATCATCCTGTAAGGTGGGTTGGGCTGAGAGAAGGTGACTGACTTTCAGGTCTAAGCAGTGGTGAAATTCAATTTTTTTTTACTACGGTTCTGTGGGTGTGGCAGGGAAGGGTATTACAAAATCCCCATTTCCTCCCCACTCCTGGGGAAAGGATGTTACAAAATCTCCATTCCCACCCCACTCTGGGATCAGTCAGAAGTGGTATTTACCGGTTCTACAAACTACTCAAAATTTCCGCTACCGGTTCCCCAGAACCTATCAGAACCTGCTGGATTTCACCCTTGGGTCTAAGGCAGGCCTAGAACTCAGTCTCCTGGTTTCTAGGGCAGCACTTTAATCACTATACAATATTTTCATATCACACTCCTATGTGATTTATGCTCAGTGTTGTAGGAATAAACTTTTCCGTGGTATTCGCTTTAGTTTTGATGATTAATCTAAATCATGCTTGACTTACTATTATCAAATATCAGAAACTTGGACTTGGTTCCTGTGGTATCTTTATTAACTAATCCTGATTTGTAAAAAACAAAAAAACACAATACTCTATTTTTCAGTTCTGTAGAGTATGTATTTAGGTAATTTTAACTATTTTACAACATAAAAATATAAATTTTAATTACTTTAAATGTATTGGCATTGAAACGGATAAATCTTATTGTTTAATAAAAGAGCCAAAAAGGGACTATTATTATATTATTGTGCTATTTGTGCATGTTATTTTCATAATGTTTTAACTAATCAACTTTTTAACTATAGATTTGTAAAGGGACACTTCGGCTACTCATTTTAATCCTTACTCTATTCAGAAGTCATTAGTAAGAATGTTTCAAGGGTTCAGGACTACTGATTACCTCCCATTTGACACATCATTTTGATGAGCATGCTTTGAGTATCATTTTTGAGGCAACTTTGCATTAAGCATCCAATCTGTTCATATTTAAGAAATCATTTCCAATTTTCTTTTCTTTTTTGTAAGGAGATAAAGAAAATATAATCGTAAATAGATATTTCCACTGTTGGTAGTAAATTTTTAATTAGTCCACAACTGATAGCACAAGCCTGAATATTCCAAACTTCTTATAATTGTTTATTGAGCATTTCTGTATCCAGTGCTTTCTTCATACGGAGTTATAGATCAATCAATGAAGGGAAACACAAGGATGCAGTTCGATGGTGACAATGATAAATAACTGCAACTGACACTCCTGAAGTTTATCAAATCACATGCAAGACTTCGGATTTACAATCACATTAGGGATATGTGCTGCCCAAAACAACCCATCAGTTGTCCTTGCAAGAGCAAGCAACAAAAATTTGTTTGCATATTGTTACGGAACATATTCTGAATTTTTAAATTAAACCTCATTTGGTTTTCCAAAACGGATTTTTTTTCCAGCACTAGAGGGCAATATATTCCTGTTTCTTTCCAAATAACAATAGATATCACAGCATCCCCTATTTATCTAGAAGAACTGGTGGTAAAACAAGTGGGTATGCAATAATCCAGAGATCACAATAGTCTAAAGCAAAAGGTAAGATACCTCATTCTAGAGCTTACTGTTAAATGAATATATTTTTACTGCTCATAAATGATGGTGCAAGTTTTTTCCCCCGTACTTACAGTATTTCTCACTCTTAGCCTGTAAAAAAGTGAAGACCATAATATAAATTGGCTATCATCTCCTGTCTTTCATGCAGTTTCATACTAAATTATGAAAGAAAGAAAGAAAGAAAGAAAGAAAGAAAGAAAGAAAGAAAGAAAGAAAGAAAGAAAGAAATCTGGTTTAAAATTAATTGTGGATAATGTAGATAGCCTCCATGTGAATTTGACAGATGGACATTGAATTATATAATTTCAAAATAATGAAAATGATTTCTAGGTGTATAAAGTATTTCAAAAGAACTCAGAATCTGAATTAACTATAAAATGAATGTGTTTCTCATTAAAATAAATCAAATTTTAAAGTCTCACTTTTGGCTAAGCTTACATTATAAACTAGAAGAACTCATATATAAAGTTGAAAATAATAACAATATGTTTGAAAACTTCATAACTTTTGACTTATGAAGACTTACAATAGGGGCAACCTTACTTTTCCGAAGGAATTTCTCAATTTCTGAACAAATTCAACTTATTTGTTCCCTTTCCATGAACACGCATCTAATAAAAAAAAAATGTTCCTCTTCCATGCACATAAATCCAGTTTCCTCAAAATGTTTTCCTTTCCCTCTTGTTTGCATGACACAGGTCTAATCATGTGTAAAATCTCATTTCAGCAAAAACTGTAAAGACAGTTCTTTCTTTATAGCTGGGTCCCAGCAAAACATCAAAACTTCCCAAATACCTTCATCTGAAAGTGAAGCTGACAATAAATTAACAACATCCTTTAGTGTTTCACCTCTATAGCCAACAAATATCTCCACATCCAATTTTTTTCCACTTTCACCATGAGAGAAGAGAAGAGAAGAGAAGAGAAGAGAAGAGAAGAGAAGAGAAGAGAAGAGAAGAGAAGAGTATAACAGAGTTGGAAGGGACCTTGGAGGTCTTCTAGTCCAACCCCCTGTCCAGGCAGGAAACCCTACACCACTTCAGAGAAATGGTTATCCATTACATAATAACTTCATTAAAATGGGGAAAACATGGTGACACACATAGGTTCCATGTTCCACTCAAAGGAATGGAACAAGGCTATATATTCTCCCCTTATTAATTCAAACTTTATGCTGAATATACTGTATATTAAGAGAAGTTGGATTAGAACAAGATGAGCAATCATGATTTTAAAACTGAAAGAAGAAATGTCAATAATCTGCACTATGGTGATGACATTTGCCAAAAAAATGCAAAAGATCTGCAAGATCTAGTAGTAAAAGTCAAGGAGAACAGTGAAAAAATGGGACAGAAATTAAATATAAAGAAAACCACATTAATGACAATAGAAAAGATAGCAAGATTTAGAATTGACTGGGGTGGATAAAAATCTATGATTATTTTTTTAAAAAATTAAAATATCAGATTTTTAAAAAAAATTCTCAAATTTATTTTAACAAAATACTTTTGGAGTAAAAATCTATCTAAAGATAGTTTTCTATTTAAGATATATTAATAATTTAGTTTATTCAGCATGAAATGGAGCTTAGTTATGAGGCTGTATATTCTGCAATATTTACATTTTTGGTAAATTCATTCAATGAATCCAAGCTCTGTAAGCTGAGATAACATGCACTGCATTGGTACATTCACTCAATTTCACAGTAACCATGAGATAAATCATAAAACAAAGTTCAGGAACATTCCTTTATCCCATTGTTTTGCAAATCTATGTATACGACAAACTGTATGAATGTTTGAAGAGAAATGCATCTCTACCACGAGGGACTAAGTGTGAGGAGGAAGGGCAAGCTGTAAAAATGAAAGTGAAACCTTCTAAGCAGTTTATAAATATAATATTAAAGAGCAGCTGTCATTTCAGATCAATCATGGCAGTGCCTGTAAGCGGCATTCACCCACCTGCTGCCCGCCACAACCCTCACCTTGTTATGCCATTGCCACATCACCATCCGTCCAGTGGTGGGTTGCCCCCAGTTTGGATCAGTTTGCAAGAACTGGTAGTAAAACCAGCAGGAGGCCCTGCCCATCACCCCAGATGTCATCATCAGCAATCTGCACATGCGCAGAAGCTTCTATGCATGCACCAGTTTTACAAGGCGCACGCGCGATCCCATTGGGAACCGGTGGTAAAGCTAAGTAGAACTCACTCCTGCAGCCGTCCCATTAAAGTGAATGGGACTGTTGGTGAGTCAACAGCGGGCCAGAGGAAGTGCTGCTGCGGGACTGAGGTGACAGTTGCTCTTTAAAAATTATGATTTAAATCAAGTTGATATAAATCAAGCCTTTTAAATTGTGATTTAAATCGACTTAATTTAAATCAAACTGGAATTGACAGTGAAAACAGTGCAGATATCAAATTGATGGACAGTGTCTGTCTAGCTATTGTTGATCAACCATCAACAGTAAAGGAACAAGCAGTCAAAAAATATACCACAGATTACCACTTTGTATAACAGTTGGATATTTAATTGAATTGTCATGATGTGTCTACAATTTAACAATCAGAATAGTGTAATTCATAATATGTGATACTTGATGGAAGTGAAAGTTGGAATTTGAAGGAGCAGGATAGGAAGTGTATTTAAGTTTTGAACTTTGGTGATCAAAAAGATTCCTGAGAATGCCATGGACAGTCAAATAATCAAACTGATGGATCACCAAGCAAATTAACCCAGAGTGTCTCTCTTGAAGGACAAAGGACAAATTTACATTATCCTACTTTCGAGACATTATGCAAAGTCACAGCTCTCTGGAGAAGTGTTTAATGCTGAAAAAGATTTTTAAAAAAGAGAAGAAAAGGTTGATGGAACAAGCAGAAGAAGCAAGGTGAGTGGGTATCATTAAAGTGGCCATGGCTGGGCCATTAGAAGACCTGAAAGACCAGGTTAGAAACATCGTCATGGGCAAAATCTATCTGTAAGCTAAATAGGAATCAAAAAGAACTTGAGGGCACATAATCAATTAACCTCAGAAAAGTTAAAACTGCTAAGAGACACGGTGAAACTACCTCTTTATCACCGTAGCAAAGTCAAGAAAATTCCCTTTCACTAGGAAAAGAATCTTAAACTGGTCTGTCTGTCTAATTAACTTTATACCAATTAAGGAAGGAATCATTCTTACATGGAAGATGGAAAACGGCTTTAATTATTTTCAGTAAGTCATGTGATTCACACTCTATTTATAAACTTTCTGTCCATGTTAAAAGTTTGATCATTGTTAAAAAGCCAAATAAAAGGTGACTATTATTCACTTTTGCAGAAATTTCTCATTAAGTCATTACAAAAACTAGAATGACATTTTTCCTTTCAAGATATTGGTTCCCTCTTGCCTAGCATACACAACAGTGCATTAGATGTAGGCACGTAACAAAGGACAGTATGAACAAACTCCACACTTCTTTAATGCAGGATTAAGCTTGAAAATGAAGAATATAACAGCTTAAACATTTTTCTTTTATAACAAAAGGTAAATGGTTCAAAAAGGGAATAATTGCCTTTAGTGTTTTTTTCTTTTTAATCTGAAACAGCTCAACTCAGATAGAGACCATTTTAGCAATGATAACTTAAAGACTCAAGGCTGGCTTCTCTAAGACTGCACAACATAGATAATTAATTTGGATAAGCCTTCTTCATTCATCTTAACTATCATTCCTTCCTTCCTTCCTTCCATCCTTCCTTCCTTCATTTTATATTGCCGCCTATTCACCCATGGTGACTGAAGGCAGCTTACAGAATATAAGACCACATTGTTTTAAAAAAGAATCAAATAAATTAATATAGTACAATATAACAAAATCATCCCCACCTCCCACCCCCCGCCCTGGCGACATCAGATCACATGAGCCATTTAATGGGCTCCAACCCACTCTGGGTTCCCCAGGCCCCCTGGCAGAACCAAGTCTTCAGCACCTTCCAGAAGATTATTAGAGTGGGAGCCATTCAAATCTTTGGGGGAATGATGTTCCAGAGAAAGGGAGCCACCACAGAGAAGTCCCTTTTTCTGCGTCCCACCAGGTGTATCTCCCTGATGGGATCCACAACATTCCCTGCATCCCTGCTCTGATAGAAGTGTAGAAGTGACCGGCAAGAGATGGTCCCTCAAATAACCTGGTCCAAATCCATGAAGTGTTTTAAAGGTGACCCCCAGCACCTTGAATTACACCCGGAACAAATCAGTAACCAATGCAGCTCCCGCAGGAGAGGTGATACATGTGCATACCGGGGTCTGCATGAAATCATGCAGGCCACTGCATTTTGCACCAACTGGAACTTCCAGATGCTCTTCAAGGGCAGCCCCATGTGGAGCGTGTTGCAATAGTCCAGACGGGACTAGGGCATGTGTGACTGTGAGTTGGTCCAGGAAAGGACGTAACTTTTTGAGCAGGAGTTGCGAGTCCAGGAAAACCCCTAGATTATGGTCAGGGTCTGTTTGGGGTAGTGCCACCCCATCCAAGACCAAAGGTGGCAATTCTCCCTGAGCCAACAAATCCCAAACACAGAGCCACTCTGTCTTGCAAAGGTTTAGTTTCAACCCGTTGCTCCCTATCCAGCCCTTAACAGGCTCCAGGCACTGCGAGAGGGAGAACACGGCGTCACCTAACTCACCATGGGCCATGACATACAGCTGAGTATCATCAGCATATTGGTGATATCTTAGTCCATGGTGATGGATGATCTTACCCAATGGCTTCATATTAATGTTGAACAGGAGCAGAGAGAGTACTGAGCCCTCAGAACCCCATAAAGCAGTGGGCAAGGGCTGGATCTCTCCCCTCCTATCAACACAGTCTGAGAGTGGCTGCAGAGGAAGGAAGTGAACCAGGATAGCACAAGGCCTTCCACTCCCATCCCCCAAAGCCTCCCTAGAAGAATATCATGGTCAATGGTACTGAAAGCCGCCGAGAGATTAAGTTCAGCAAGAATGGATGCACTACCCCCATCCTACTCCCGGCAGAGATCATCCAAAAGTGCAACCAATGCCATTTCTGTCCCAAATCCAGACCTGAATCCTGACTGTTATGGGTCAAGATAATCTGTTTCATCCAGAAACCTCTGGAGCTGCTGCATGGCCACCTTCTCAACAACCTTCCCCCAAAAGGGAAGATTGGACACAGGTCAGAAATTATCCAACTAGATGGAGTCTGGCGATGGCTTCTTAAGAAGTGGGTGGACCACAGCCTCTTAAAGTGCCGGGCACCACCCCCTCTTGTAGGGAACCATTAATCACCACCAGTGTTCAACCGTTTGTCACCTCCTGGGAAGCTTTCACAAGCCAGGCGGGACATGGATCTAAAACACAGGTGCTTGCGTGCATATTCCCTAGGATCCTGTCCACTTCCTCAGGAGCAACAGGGTCAAATTGTTCCCAGATAACAGGGCGAGAACCTGCCTCGGGGGCTTCCACCAGACCAGCAACCACGCCGGCATCTGAGAACGAAATTGAGCAATTTTGTCTTCCAGAAAATCCACAAATTCCTCAGTGGGCCTCTTCAGGTGGATCTCAATCACCTTCTTCCCCAGGAGGATCCGGCTCACTTTAAAGAGGGTCATGTACCAAATCAAAGCAATTGTAAGGATAAAGAAAGGGAACAGAATGAGAAAATACTGTATTAGGAAATGCAGGACTTCCTGGTTCTGAATCTACTGTAGACCCTGATATTTATTTAATTCACATGTTGTGTTCTCAGTTAAACCCAATTTATTTAACTGTGCTTAGGATATTCTGCAAACCAAATCATTATGGTTCTATGCTTTATGCAGAGGTGAGTTTTAGCAGATTCTGACCAGTTCTGGAGAACCGGTAGTCGAAATTTTGAGTAGTTTGGAGAACCGGTAGTAAAATTTTTGACTTGCCCCACCCCAATCTATTCTCTGCCTCCCAAGTCCCAGCTGATCGGGAGGAAATGGGGATTTTGCAGTAACCTTCCCCTGGAGTGGGGTGGGAATGGAGATTTTATGGTATCCTTCCCCTGCCACGCCCACAAAATCGGTAGTAAAAAAATTTGACACCCAAAACTGGCTTTATGGATCTGTCTATTGTACAAACCCAGAAAATAGTTTGCTCAAATATAATTAAATTGCCATAACTTTTTGCAATGTGTAAACATTTTCTCAACCTAAGTATGATAAGTCCAAAAATTATGTTGGGGAGGGAAGTTTATTGCATATTGTATGATAAGTCCAAAAATTATGTTGGGGAGGGAAGTTTAGTCCTACCCCAAGACTGCTTTGTTCTTTGCATTCTGCATACTGTGTTGTATTACATTGCACCAGAGTAATATTTTGAATCACTGTTGGGTATATTGCCTTCTCCAATGCTGATGTGCAACAGGATAAGGAAGTAGATTGCTATCACTATTCTACAGCAATTTTTCAAGGATACCGAAGTTGTGAGCCTTCCTAACTTGTGATCTCATGAATAGATTCCCTTCTTAAAGAAAACCCTATTTTCTTCAGGACCTGATCATGTACATTCCTTCTAATAAAGCAGTTACACTGGATCTCTCCAAAGGCTTTCAAATTTATTATCAAAATATAAAATCCATAGACACACATGGGCCTTTTATTACATACTGAAAATGTTTAGTGAGACAATTAGTGTTGCTGTCTTGAGCTTAGAAAAAAGTCCTATAAAAAAAGAAAAACTATAATTGCTGAAGACATGAAAACCACTATAAAGTATAAGATTAGGGTTTTTTTAAAAAAAAATACATACCACTTTTGGTTCTCTCAGCATTTGTTAAATAGTAATTTCTAAATCAGATATTTGGCATAATTGATTTTTTAAAAAATAATCCATTTAATTTAATGGCGGTGTGGTGGCTTGGTGGTTAAGACGCTGAGTTTGTTGAATGGAAAGCCAGCAGCCCAGGTTTGAGACCTGAGCACCACACAACAAAGTGAGCTCCTGTTCTCAATACAGCTCCTGCCAATCTTCGAATTGTATTCAAATGTGAGTAGATAAATAGTACCACTTCAGTGGAAGGTAACAATGCTCCATGACTTCATGCTGGCCACATGGCAGTTAAATAGATTGGATGACACTGGTTCAATGGCCTTGAACCAAAAATGAGCACCTGTGGTTGGCAATGACTAGCTGACTAAAATCCGCAGGGACTCCTTTATCATTTTTTAATAATAATTTAATAAATTCAAATAATTTAATGATCATATGGAAGGGATGTAGCACCAATCCACCAGCAATAACCACTAGTTCTGTCACAGTGTACAAATATTTGATTAAGACTGCTTTGACTTATTTAACTAGAGTATCCATGGTTTTTTATGGAAAAGTAGGCTTTGAAGAAACAAATATATAAGTAAAGTAGTATTTTAAGAGCTATGACTATACTGGTAATCCTCAAGTTACAATATTCATTTCGCAATCAATCAAGATTACACCACCACTGAAAAAAAGTAATTTACAGTCAGTGCTTGCACTTACAACCATTGCAACATCCCCATGATCATATATCAGAATTTGGGTGCTTGGCAACTAGCATGCATTTATGATGGTTGCAGTATCCAAAGCTTATGTGATCACAATTTGCTCTCTTCCCAGCTGGGTTTCAACAATGATGGTAGCCAGATTATTTTAAAGACTGCATGATTCATTTAACAACTACAGTGATACAGTTAACAACAATAGGAAAGGTGATAAAATTGGCTATGACTCACATAACTGCCTTGCTTAGCAATGAATATTCTGATTCCCATCGTGGTCATAACTTGAGGATTAACTGTATGTATTAAGATTCTCCAATCAAATAGCCCACGTGTGCTGGGATTCAAAACAGCTTAAGATACCTAACTTTTTCAGCAACATATGGGAAATGTTATTTACAAATTTGGTTCTTAATTGATTTTATGATGTGTTCCCCCCCCCCAATTTTGACATATTTCTCGCTTTCTATTATTACATTTCTGTCTCTAATTTTTGCTCCTTTCATGTTGCCTAAAGTTACATTACTGAATGAAATGGCTAATAAATTGATTCAATAAAATGAATGAATGAATGAATGAATGAGTGAGTGAGTGAGTGAGTGAGTGAGTAAGTGAGTGAATGAAAGGGAAGGGTAAGGAAGAAGGGAGGGAGGGAGGGAGGGAGGAAGGGAAGGAAGGAAGGAAGGAAGGAAGGAAGGAAGGAAGGAAGGAAGGAAAGAAAGAAAGAAAGAAAGAAAGAAAGAAAGAAAGAAAGAAAGAAAGAAAAGAAAAGAAAGAAAAGAAAAGAAAAGAAAAGAAAAGAAAAGAAAAGAAAAGAAAAGAAAAGAAAAGAAAAGAAAAGAAAAAAAAGCTTTCCGGCTGGGCACAGCCTAAATATATATATAGCAATAACCGATAACCAAAAAAACCCAAACTTTTTTGGTTTGTGGTATCCATTTTCTGGTATCTGAGGATGAACTGAAAAATTGGATTGAAGAATACAATCTACTTAAAAGACTAGCCACTTCACAAATAATAGGATATTTAACCTAGCCCAATAGTATAATAATGTAATTGTGTCACACAGAGGTTCCTCTTATATGCATAAAATGATAATCTGCACAACTCCCAATTACCACAATGCTGTTAAGAGTTTAATTGCATTGACTCTTTGTGGATTGCACCTTTCTAAATATCCCTTTGGATAAGATATTTGGCCTAGTGAATAGGAAAATAATCTTGTTGTGTTCTATAGAACTTCCTCTCATTATATATACAAAATTATATATAAAATTACATTCCCAAATATCACAACGTCATTCAGAGTTTAACTTCACTGAAATCTTTTTGGATTATACCTTTTGAAGTAATTGAATAATTGTGCCAGTGAATTGCTTGAAGTTTACTGAAAGATACCAACAACTGACGAGCAAAATTTGGCATAATGTGCAATACCTTTATTGCTTTTGTTATCAAAAATACTCGGTCCCATGATTCCTTTTAATATCTTTACTCATATTTTTTAAAATCTGCAAATCAAATATTCCTCTTCTGAAACACGTCTCCCCTAATAAGTAATAAAGGCAGAAGCTGAATCACTAAACAAAACTGTGGCCAAGCACCTAGACAATCCCCAAGACATTACAAGTCAATACATTAAAATGTATCATCGGGATTTGAAAATGAGTTTTGGCTCCATTCTGGACCATGTGTCAAATCATTGCTCTGAGCCAATTCGATTTAATTGAATTTTCCAAGTAAGTTTTTGTGAGACACTATCAAATGCTTTGGTGAAGTCCATATATATTACGTTTACTGCTGTTTTTGTATGGCTGCCAACAACACAATCAAGTTTCTGAGGTATTATTTGCTTCCCTCTTGCAGCCAAGAGACTTGCATTAATGCAACATTAAGGTTGCTCTATAAAAAATAAAATAAAAGGGAACAGGAAATGCAGATGCAGAGGCTCAAACAACAGCATGCATTTGCACACATGCTCAATGGCTTTTATGGAGAACAGCTGGTAACTGGACAACTTTGGAAAATCCAAGTAAAACAGGAGGAATGGTATCTCTGATAAAAATAATACTTTGATTCTAATTGCCTCTTTTCCCTTAAAATTCTACGTTTCAAAGTAAAGTTAATATTCGTTTATTATGTATTGTTCATGGAGAACAACATATTGAGAAGAATTAACCTTATTATACTACGGAATACGACTTACGATACCATCTAGTGCTTATTGTGATGTCATATAAATTCCTTTGCTTTTGGACCTGAATTGGAGCTGAACAAACATCACTTTAGACAACACAGCCCATGACCAAGATTGATGGGAGATGGTGTCCAAAATCTGAATGACCATATGTTCTATAGCAGAAGTCTGCAAACTTGGCAGCTTTAAGACTTGTGGCCTTCAACTCCCAGAATTCTCCAGCCAGTTATGCTTGAGGTTTGAAGTTTGAGGACCCCTGTTCTATAGGCTTTATCTATATTCTGCATGCTGCATACCCATTAGAAATGAGACATAAAAAGGAAAATGTTGTTCATGCAATTATTACCAACATATATACACATTCTACAAATTCTATACACATTCTATACAACATCTATACAACATCTATACACATCTATACAACATCTATACAAAATTTAAGGGAAATGTTCTAAGAGCAGTAGTGTTTCCTGAGATTCAGGTTCTTAGGCTTAAAAATGTCTTTCATTCATCTTTTAGAAATTATTAGGGGAATTCAAAGCATTTTAAATCTGAACACTTTCTGAGTTCAGAAACAGTTTGAAGCATTTTGTTCTGGTTGTCGTGACTATCAAAAGGATCTTCTTCTGGCTGGGTTGATCTCAAAGCTGGGTTGATCTCTAAATTGATTATAGTTGTGGCATCGTCGGAACATTATTATAGCTCAAGAAGTTGTTTTGCACTTAAAATGTTTCAGATTTGAAGGATATAGTATAATCTTAGTAATTTAAAAAATCTACAGACCTTTATACCATATAGAACATAAATATAATATATGTGAATCACTGGATGAATTTTATTGCCTATCACTTGTAAAGTACACTAGAATATTACAGTACATATGTTGTACTTATTTACCATTATCGTGGTTGGAAAGTAAAGGGCCCATAAACATATTTTTTAAAAGTTCATAATAGTCTAATAATAGGAAGGAACTATGACTGCAACTCTTCATAATTAATTATTTTATAGTTATAAAAAACTGAATTCCTCTTTATTATGTGTAGTTTCTTGAATTTCCAGAAATAATACTTTATCGCATTTCAACTTTTAAAAGCTATTTGGGGTGTCTATATTGAAATGATTTGAAAAATCTGGTTCTGAACCTTAGTAGTAAATCATATTTTGGGGCGGAAAATCTAAAAAACTAAAAGAAACATCTATATAAATGTATGCATGGTTGTTTTTTGCATCTTTTACATTAGTTCTGCAGATTAATAGTATAAATACAGTATATTTGAGCTGGCAGTTAAATATTGAGTAATAGCAGACCGGATGTGGCATTTGTATGTATCTTGTAGGACTAGTAGAGAGATAAGCACTTGCAGCCACATTTTATCTTTGCTTTTTGTCTTCTCTGTCTCTTCTCCAGAAGACCAAACTTCCAGTGGCACCAGTTACTTATTTCTTCTCTAACGGAAAATAAAATAAAATAAAATAAAATAAAATCGGCATGTGTTTATGAAGTTCTGCTCTCTTAAGAAATAGGTTAACTGTGTTTTCACACTTGTGAGGGGGTGGGCAAATATAACCAGGGTTATATTGAAAGTCTGTCTGTCTGTCTCTGTCTCTGTCTCTGTCTCTGTCTCTGTCTCTGTCTCTCTCTCTCTCTCTCTCTCTCTGTGTGTGTGTGTGTGTGTGTGTGTGTGTGTTTCACAGTGGACAAAAGCCAAATGAGTAAGGACTGGATTTTCTGGTTTTTAGCTTACATTTCAGTTTTTAAATGAATCCCGTGTCAAAATGGCATGGATACTGCGTTTCAGGTCAGAAATGGCTTTGGAAGCTGCTAAAAGAGGAATTGTTAAAATCTCTCTCCCTAAAGGCATTACTTGTTCATTACTATGTTTCAGTACAACTCAGAGCTTATTGCATACCCAATCTTGTCATTCTGTAAAAAACATCACTCTACAAAAACACCGAGATCCAGAGCTATTTCTTTTCATGTTTAAAACTGGCTCTCCCCTAAACTAAATGGGAAAATAAGATGTATGACCCATGTGCTCAAATGTACATTTATACATTCGATGCAAAGTACTACCTAACAAATAAAGGTATTTGGTTTTCATCAAATCATTACTCATTTCCTAATGCGGCAATATGGCATATTCTAGCATACCATTCCATCTTCCCAGTCTTGATTTATGATTAAAGGCTGAACTTACTTTCATTTGAATGCGTCATAAGATGAGCTGGCCTGCAACAATTTAAAGTTTGGTAAAACTATAATCTGAATAGTAGGAAATATATAAACTCATACTTTCCTGATATGGAAAATATTGATTACCTACAGGGGGGGGAAAAAAACTTTTTTATTTCCAAACAGGAAACTGGTTAGAATATGAAATGAAATGAAATGAAAATCAATCAGTCTAAGACAAACTTCTAAATTTAGGAAAATAATAATCATATGAACAGATGCATTGTACCAGAGCTGGCAGCAGTGCATATTGAGATTGAAACTAATAATTTTCAGATACTGGTTATTATATGAAGTTGAATATGCATCAGTAATATAATATTTCAAGGCAAATACAGTTTCAATTTTCTTCAACATCAGCACAATTTGCAAGCTCCAAAAGTAACAGTTCTACTTTATTATGCATTTGGACGGTACCCTATATAAAGTATTTTGTTTGGTTGGAGAACTATAGTTTAAAAAGTTAACAAAATGTAAACAGATTCAGGGAAAGGAAGAGAGAAGATCAATAATTCCTAAGAGAAATATTTCAATATTTAACCAGGGACTAAATCAGTGGTGGGTTTCAAATTTTTTTACTACCGGTTCTGTGGGCGTGGCTTGGTGGGCGTGGCATTACTTGGTGAGCGTGGCAGGGGAGTTACTGTAAATCTCCATTCCCACTGCACTCCAAGGGAAGGTTACTGCAAAATCTCCATTTTGTCCCAATCAGCTGGGACTTGGGAGGCAGAGAATAGATGGGGGCCGGGCCAGTCAGCATTTTTACTACCGGTTCTCCAAACTACTCAAAATTTCCACTACTGGTTCTCCAGACCTGGTCAGAACCTGCTGAAACCCACCTCTGGACTAAATAGGACCTTGAAGAACGATGACATGTGAGAAAGAAGGCAGCCTTATTCTCATGGGCCTAAATTACAGAGAATAAATTTTATTTAAATAAGAGGAAAATTGAGCGGTTTGACTATGGAGTCCATTTTCAATAAGTACCAATGGCAACTGTTGAGGAATACTCAATCTCTCAGTTTCCTAAATTGTATTGGGACCAGTCAACAAGCTTTCCTTCAGTTTTAGGGCTTTATATGTTGCATAGTTGTTGTGATTAACAAAACAGAATACAGTATGTATTTTGCCCCTTCAGAACTAAAAACCAATTCCTGCAATAGAAAATTGGCTGAGTTGAAGAATAAACATACCTGTAAATTATTCTTCCAGGACTAGAAATATTGTGTGAAGTAAAACAGAATGCCTCACACCCATTTAGTCATTCTAAGCTTTGTGAGATATGTTACTCGATTTCTGGCTATTGCACACTATTTCTGCCACTGATTGTGTTCACCACACCCTATTACATTTTCAACTTCTTTGAAAGATAAAGTCATTCTCAGTGTATCAACAATGTGTTGGATTGTTGCATTTTCCAGCACACTCTTGGGTGCTATTAAAGGATGCCAAATGTTCTCCTTCACACATTTCATGGCATTCAAGAGCTGATGCTTTGTTCTCTATCGCTTTTCTATTAGGATTTGCTTAAAGTGGAAAAAAACAATACATTTGATATTGCTTTGCTTTAGACTAAACATCTTTAGCCAATCCATATTATGACCACAAAACTGTATAAAAACAATTGAAGGAGATAGTGCTCCTTTCCTTCTCCCATTAGTGAAGCTTGCACAAACATTTTGCTACTAACTGCTATTTCTAAATACAGAAGTGGTATTTCAGTACATTGCCAAAGATATTAGCTGCATAATAGCAAAGAGATTTGAATGGCCAATCCCATCACTAGGGAGAGAAAAAAAAAGCCGATTTTGGCTTCTGGATCTGATTATGGCTTTCAAATTATTTGCATATTCAGATACATATTTATTTATGCACAATGTATCATTGGCAGTTAGGCATTGGCAGAAGGACCCTATCCTGTTTATGTACCAAAGTTGTGAACATCCTTGTTTATCATGATCATTGCTCTGATCAGAGATAAAAGACAGACCCAGCCTAAGGCTAAACAGTTTAAAAACATGTCCCAGTCTAATTCAAGCGAATAAGGCACCATAAAAATACTCAAGAAGCTTTGAGATCTACTTTGACAGGAGAAATTTGTGGACATAAATATTTCTTTAAAACAACGAGAATAACATTAGAGAGAAATATAGTATCTTGAGAATAAACTGTCACTCTGATTTTTCAAGGATTCAGGATTTCTTCTATAGGCAGCTAGACATTAAAAGTTATCTTTTTTTTTACAGTTATAACCAAGGTGAAGAATCCTTATCAGGTGGATCTATAATCACAGTCTTTCACTGAAATTTAATTTATGGACACATTTTACCTAATGAGTTAACATCCAAGTTGTCTCTTTCTAAGTACTGATTTCCAATCTTAGCTTCGTAAAGGAGAATAGGCTACAGCTCCCAAAGCTCCCAACTGCCGTGATAGATCGATAGGGGTTGAGAGCCAATAACATCTGGGATCCAATATTAAGTGCCATGTTCTAAGCTGATTTCAGCAACTGTACTTCAAGTTCATCAATAATAGTACAGAGTATCTGTACTCAGTGGTTTATCAGTAGATATGTCTGTATGCATAAGATTCTATCACCAGGAATCAATAGTATTATCACTGGTGGGCTGCTCCCGGTTCTGTCCGGTTCTATAGAACCGGTAGTAAAATCGGCAGACATCATAAATAAAAATCTACCCGCCCAGACATCATAAATAAAAATCTGCACATGTACAGAAGCGTGCCTGGCCCAGTTGCAAACCGGTAGTAAAGTTAAGTAGAACCCACCCAAGTATTATCATCTCATTATCGTGAGCCGAGGTGGCACAATACTGCAGGCTACTTCTACTGATTACCAGCTGCCAGCAGTTTTGCAGGTCGAATCTCACTAGGCTCAAGGTTGATTCAGCCTTCCATCCTTCTGAGGTTGGTAAAATGAGGACCCAGATTGTTGGGGGCAATATGCTGGCTCTGTAAACCACTTAGAGAGGGCTGTAAAAGCACTATGAAGCAGTATATAAGTCTAAGTGCCATTGCTATTGCTATCTCACATTCCTTTCAGCAGACCTCCCTGTAGTGCTAAACTTCTAAAGTATAAATGTCTAAAACTACCAAGTACAGGTTGGTTATTCTACTTAGAATAGCAATATTGGGTGCCTCACAACTGTCTAGGCTGTAAGTGCGTAGAAGTCCCTATAACTTCTAGAGCAGGGCTGTTAAACTCCCGGGCCACTGGCCGGATGTGTCACGAGGTGGCCATGCCCATGCCTGGTTTAGCAAAGGGGAAAGAGTACCGATACGTCACATGATGCTGCCGTGATGACGTGAGTTTGACACCCCTGTTCTAGAGTAATTATTCTGAAGAATACATGACCTGTTATATAATATACAGAATTTTATGCACACAAATTAAATTATAGTTATGCACAAAGTAATATTGACTGGTAGGTTGGAATTAGGGGTTTGCTAAGTAAATTCAGTACAACAGTTCCTATATAAAGTTTTGTTTCCTCATATTCAAAGAATTCACTTGTGCATAGTACAACTCGTAAAAATACAGAGGCTTTCCATAAATACAGTAATTGAATAGGTCTTTCTCACTCCTTAGGAGCTGTACTTGCAGGCGAGTTATTAATGCATCACCACTTAAAAAAGCAGCTCCCAGACTATTGGAAATGAATATGTGGAAACAGTCCAAATTCTTCAGCAAAAATATAAATAACTTATTTGTGGGTAGTTGAGTTGGTGCAGGTTATATGGCTCTTTGTTGCCTAAGAGCCTAATGTGTTATGAATCTTTGCTTTCTAAGGTACTTCTACTTAACCTAGTCAATTCCACTTTACTATGTTCAGAAAAACAGAACTTATATATTATGGATAAAAAATTGTTTAATCCTTACCATAGTGGTATTACCAATCAATTCCCTTATAATTTTCTATACAAGGGGAAAACTTTCATTCAGTTCTGTGAGGTAAAAGGACAAAACGTTTTGGGGATGACTTTTTCCCAGTTTCACCTTATTCTTGGGAATATCTGAGGAAAGCTAAAGAAGAAAAAAGTGTATGTCCTGCCCAACTCAACTGAAACTACAGATACTAATATCTGAGCCCAAGATTTCCCTTACATTGTCTGTATTTAGGTAAAGGTAAAGGTTCTCCTCACACATATGTGCTAGTCGTACCCGACTCAAGGGGGTGGTGCTCATCTCCATTTCAAAGCCGAAGAGTCAGTGCTGTCCAAAGACGTCTCCATGGTCATGTGGCCAGCATGACTAAACATCAAAGTCACATGGAACGTTGTTACCTTCCCACCAAAGGTGGTCCCTATTTTTTTTACTTGCATTTTTTACGTGCTTTCGAACTGCTAGGTTGGCAGAAGCTGGTACAAGTAATGGGAGTTCACCCCATTACGTGGGACTAGGGATTTGAACTGGTGACCTTTTGATCGATAAGCTCAACATCTTAGCCACTGAGCCACTGCGTCCCGATTTACCGTATTTGTCTGTATTTACAACTTACAAAACATAACCACTGAAGCAAGAGCTGTCTATGTGGACCTGCCCTCATCCAAACATGTTTTCCTGGGAAACCTATGGAATAAAATAATCTATCTGAAGGCTTAATATTTTTGAATGTAAAGCAATGTAAAAGCAAGGTACCTGCAGCTGTGTACAAATAGTTGTTAAAACTTTTCTCCTGTTTTGTTTTAGTAGGCATCATATGCATATTTTTCACTGTCTCTTTTTATGGGTTAGGTTCTACTTTTGTATACAATGATACTAAGGGAATTTGCTCTTCCTTTCTTTTTCATGGGCACATACTGTTCTGTATGTCTTTTGTATCATGAAAGTAGAATATTTTTGTCCTTTCCTACTGAATAAAACCATGCTACCTTCTCATTAACAGAAATGGCGGATTTGCCAATATGAAATATAAACTCTTCCAAGACTAAGCTCAGGTACAATAGCATGCTTTTACATAATGTTTTAATGAAATTCGGCCCAGATATCATTCTTTCCAGCAGCATTATCCGTCTGGTCTGGCTCCCAGCCAGCCATTAAGTATTTGATTTTGCTAGTTGAGGTTCTATCGAATTTGGAAATAGGAAATTACAGCCCCTGTTTTCCTGAGCTATATAAAAGTTTAACTGTCTGTTGTATTTCAAAAATCCAAATGGAACATTATATTATCTATAAACACACAATTACACTTTACTAGCAATTGCCCTACTATGTAACTAAATTTTCAATTGGAAGAAAAGATAATGATATCTACAAATTGACAAACTAAATGAAATCCAGCTGTATAAACTGTCTAATCTTTGCATTTGCAATGCCAGAAAAAAAGACCCTCAGGCCAAACTTTACATATCACAATTCATGTGTATTTTCCTACAGAGAGATTCATTCTATTAAGAAAATGACTGCAGTTGCACATTGTGTTATGATATTGTTATTTTAACTATAGTTCGTGAGCAAGCCGGAGTAGCTTGGGAGAGGGAGACAGAAGGGAGAGAGGGAGAGGGAAGAGAGAGGGAGAGGGAAGGAGAGAGAGAGGGAGGGAGAGGAAAGGGAGAGAGGGAGGGAAGTGAGAGAGGGAGAGGGAAGGAGAGAGAGGGAGAAGGAAGGAGAGAGAGAGGAAAGGGAGAGAGGGAGAGGGAAGGGAGAGAGGGAGAGGGAAGGAGAGAGAGAGGGAGGGAGAGGAAAGGGAGAGAGGGAGGGAAGTGAGAGAGGGAGACAGAAGGGAGAGAGGGAGAGGGAAGGGAGAGAGGGAGAGGGAAGGAGAGAGAGAGGGAGGGAGAGGAAAGGGAGAGAGGGAGGGAAGTGAGAGAGGGAGAGGGAAGGAGAGAGAGGGAGAAGGAAGGAGAGAGAGAGGAAAGGGAGAGAGGGAGAGGGAAGGGAGAGAGGGAGAGGGAAGGAGAGAGAGAGGGAGGGAGAGGAAAGGGAGAGAGGGAGGGAAGTGAGAGAGGGAGAGGGAAGGAGAGAGAGGGAGAAGGAAGGAGAGAGAGAGGAAAGGGAGAGAGGGAGAGGGAAGGGAGAGAGGGAGAGGGAAGGAGAGAGAGAGGGAGGGAGAGGAAAGGGAGAGAGGGAGGGAAGTGAGAGAGGGAGAGGGAAGGAGAGAGAGGGAGAAGGAAGGAGAGAGAGAGGAAAGGGAGAGAGGGAGAGGGAAGGGAGAGAGGGAGAGGGAAGGAGAGAGAGAGGGAGGGAGAGGGAAGGAGAGAGAGGGAGAAGGAAGGAGAGAGAGAGGAAAGGGAGAGAGGGAGAGGGAAGGGAGAGAGGGAGAGGGAAGGAGAGAGAGAGGGAGGGAGAGGAAAGGGAGAGAGGGAGGGAAGTGAGAGAGGGAGAGGGAAGGAGAGAGAGGGAGAAGGAAGGAGAGAGAGAGGAAAGGGAGAGAGGGAGAGGGAAGGGAGAGAGGGAGAGGGAAGGAGAGAGAGAGGGAGGGAGAGGAAAGGGAGAGAGGGAGGGAAGTGAGAGAGGGAGAGGGAAGGAGAGAGAGGGAGAAGGAAGGAGAGAGAGAGGAAAGGGAGAGAGGGAGAGGGAAGGGAGAGAGGGAGAGGGAAGGAGAGAGAGAGGGAGGGAGAGGAAAGGGAGAGAGGGAGGGAAGTGAGAGAGGGAGAGGGAAGGAGAGAGAGGGAGAAGGAAGGAGAGAGAGAGGAAAGGGAGAGAGGGAGAGGGAAGGGAGAGAGGGAGAGGGAAGGAGAGAGAGAGGGAGGGAGAGGAAAGGGAGAGAGGGAGGGAAGTGAGAGAGGGAGAGGGAAGGAGAGAGAGAGGGAGGGAGAGGAAAGGGAGAGAGGGAGGGAAGTGAGAGAGGGAGAGGGAAGGAGAGAGAGGGAGAAGGAAGGAGAGAGAGAGGAAAGGGAGAGAGGGAGAGGAAAGGGAGAGAGGAAGAGGGAGAGGGAAGGAGAGAGAGGGGAGGGAGAGAGAGGGGGGGGAGAATGAGAATATTCAGTCAAATCCTTATTTTCAGGCAGTGATTTATTTTTAGTATATAATCCAAAATATATTTATACTAATGAAGATTCCCATTTCTTCATAGGGTCTAAATTTTCAGTACAGTATGTAATACGCTGTTCAAAATTTAGGTTAAGTTTTGAAAAGATCAACTCAGCCCACCAAAGTTGATCTTAATAATTACATCCAATGAGATACCTGGGTGTCAAATACTTCTTAGACACAATAGGAGTACTCTGCCTTACAATAAAAACAACACTCCGATGTCTTGTAAACAGGAAGGGCAAAAACCTAAAATAAATTAATTTTTCTACGAAAACAGAAATATTTGTCTTGTACACGTTCTTATTTTATTTGGAAAACTTTTCAAACGCTAAGATAAATTTTCCAGAAGAGAAAAAAAAATCGTTTTAATTAATAATATTGGATGTTTTCTTTAAAAAAGTCTGCTCTATGGACAACACAGTGCTTAATGGTTCCATGTTAAAATCTTAAGTAATGCATGATACGACTTGTATCACGTTATTTTTAAGGAAATCATATCAAATTGATGGGTGACATATAAATTAAACAAACAAACAAACTTTAAGTTCGCTGGGTCTTCCAAATATGCTTAAAACTTCTGCCTTAACAATAATTTAACCTGCATATATCCAAATCTATACAGCCCCTGTGAAACAATACAAACACTAACCTTATGAAACTAATCTAATTACTGAGTACAACATTAACGTGGACATCTTTCTACTATGACCTTTATTGTCCACAATTTCCCAAGAGACACATAGTGGAAAGTTATGGGACGTGTAATTGGTCAACACTTGTCATAGTAGACATTTTGCCACTGGAACAGTGGCTGAGGACATGTCTCCTGCAGGTAAATCATGCCACAAGAATTATATTTACTTTTACCTATGACAAGAGATGGTTAGTTTCTTGCATCCATTTTTAAGACTTACTTTAAAATAGATTTTCCAAACATTGCATCGTAACATAAACTAAGGAAACTGATGACCACTTTATCAAACCATCCAGCAGATGTGACAGCTTCTAGCCAGTCTGGAAGTGCTTATTTGAGGCTGCTGATGTTATAAGTTGTTTATTTTAAGGAGCACTTGTTAAGATATAATTTTGATAAAGAGAAATGGGCAAACTAGTAGCGCATGACTCGGCCATTATAATTTATATTTAAGACTAACTCACAGACTTTAATTCTGCCATAGAGATGAGATAAGGATAGCAATTCAGCAGCCTATGGGATGCACTCAGGTAGTGCTAAAATATGAATGTTTGGCTTTCTAATGACCATAAACTTGTGTTGAGTAGCTCTAAATCTAAGAACTGGTGGCACAGTATGCTGCAAGTTAGTTTTGGGCGGAAATGTTGAATACAACTAGAAACAAAATTTACATAGAATCTCTACATTCATAGCAATTAGAAAGTCATTCATAGGAATTGGAAAATTAAAGACTGCTTTTCACTTTGACAAAACTTGGGACTATACTATAGTCCTCTTCCAACACAGTGGAATTTCTTCAGAGTAGGAGATTAATCTGCAACAGACTGTATTCCAAAGAGAAATAGTAACTCTCAGAGTCCTGGATCAAGAATTCATTGTTTAAGAAAGAGATACTAGCCCTTCTAAGTCATCCTTGTAGCCAGTCAGTTACAAATAAGTCCCATTATTTGAGAAAAATTGAAACTTAACATCTGACTGATGTGCAACATGTAACTTGGGCTGCCATACTAATAGGAAATTAAAAGCAATTACATTATCTGGATTTTATACGTGTTCAATAGTTTCTCTGGAAGAATGAGATGCTAGCATACAAAGAAACACAATTTCTCTAGAAGACTTCAAGACTGATTCTGGATAGCAAGATTCCATTCTAGGAACATCACTGCCAATCTTATTTTATTTATTTACTTACTTTAATTTCTAACAGTGGCAGCAACGATTTGCACCTAGACCAGGCTGCTCCAATATCTGCTTTCTTGTATAATGAGAGAAATATACTTTTTCTTAAAATCTTGAACATTTTTCTCTAAACATTTGCTAAGTTGCAAATATCAGTTTCTCTCAACATCCCATACAGTCATTATTTAACTACATAACCTGTGGAATCCCAACAAATATGCTAGCTTGGCTTTCCTACCAGGCTCAGTTATCAACGCAAACAGATTAAAATAGTTATTGTTCCAGGTAAACATAACTTTTAAAAAACCTGCTTGTTTAAAAAAAAGCAAAAAACTGGGTGAGAATGTGGCTCATTCAGCTGACAGAGGGATACGGCAACTGGCACAAAATGCAACTTTATTCAATTTTCTCAAGGTTTCTCCCAGACTGTTTTGTTCTCTCGTTTGCAGTTAAGATAAGTAAGTCTACCTTTTGAAGCTCGGAGTCAACCCAGACAAGTAATCAAAACAGGAAAAAAAATAGACATATTTTATTCATGATCACTATAGGAAAAAATAAATATATTTATGATCACTGTTATTATATCAGCTGGAGGGGAAAACTCCGTCTCTGACAATTAAATGCAGAGCGTCAGAGCTGCCCCCCCCTCCACTCCTCCATGCCAGCTCCACAGTATTTATTTATTTATCTATTAATTTTTTGTTCATTCTTTTATTTTCTTTCAAAAAAAAAAAAAAGAAAAGCCTTCCGCTTTACTTGAGTTATCCCTGGAGGAGCTGAAGGCAGGGCGGATCCAAATAAATCCATCCCGAGTCGCGTGTGGCAACTTGTCTTTTAAACCACCACTTCCCTGTGCAAAACTGCAAAATAAACTTACCCAGAGGGATGCTCGTTTAAAAGTAACGGTCTTAAAAGAGGGGAAGCGATGCCTTCTCTCGATGCCTTCAAGTAACGTGCCGTAGGAGAGTTTCTGGGTTCCTGTCTTTCTTTCTTTCTTTCTTTCTTTCTTTCTTTCTTTCTTTCTTTCTTTCTTTCTTTCTTTCTTTCTTTCTTTCTTTCTTTCTTTCTTTCTTTCTTTCTTCCTTTCTTTCTTTCTTTCTTTCTTTCTGCTTTACTCACTCCGCGTGTTTTCTCTCCGGCAGCCTTTACCCACCGCGACTTTAAATACTCTCCCTGGAAGGTCCTCGCTGCTACTCCATCTCTTCCTCCACCGAACTCCTTCCTCCAGCAACACGGTCACATTTTATTGATATGCCCTGCGTTCTTTTCAAAACAAGCCAGCCTGGGAATGATTCAAGCCGGCCGGCCGCCCTGCCTGCCTGCCTCCCTCTCGCTCATTCATTCTCACCAGCACGCCTTGGAGGAGGAAAAAAAACAAAAAAATAGCGTGGTTTTTTTCCCCCTTTTCTTTTTTTCTTTGGACCTCGGAATTACACCAGGGAGCAGTCTCGGCACAGCAAGAAGAAGCTGTGAAGAGGGGAAAGGAAAAAGAAGAAGAAGGGAGGAAAAAAAGCTAGGAGAATTACTTAATCACCCGTCTAACAGCTGCTGCTGCGGCGGCTGTTTTGTTTAGCCTTGCCTAGCTATGCTCCCCCCCATCTCTCTTCCACCCCCCCACCCGCCCGCCTCATGTCTACATAGGAATTATAGAGGCGGCTCTCGGAGGAGGAGGATGGGCAGAAGCCGCCCGTTCCTTTCAGCTAATCACCCTCAAGGTTTTCAAGGACTAAGGAGCCGCTGTGATGTCATGCTGACTCTCCGGACGAGTGTGGAGTTCTCCGCGCAAGCAACACACACGTTTCCGACAGAAGGGAATTCGAAGAGAGAGATCAACTAGATTCCGCTCACACCCTCCGGCCGGCGGCGTGGGAGGGGGGGGGAGGGGGGGTAAGATCGATCGATCGATGGATGGATGAGCCGTTCCTGCAGGATTTGCATAAAACCTGTCACTGTAATGTTGGGGAATCCACCGCCCTTCTTAACTTGGCTTGAGTTCGAGCCTGGAGTGAAAATGCCACTCGCGGGGGTTTGGGGGAGATGATGCCTCCCTGCCCCCCCACCCCAACCCCTTTAAAAAAAGAGAGACGGAAATGAAAAGTTTGAAGAGTGATTTTTTTTCCCCTGTCACCAAAAAAAAAAAAAAGACAATTTCGAAGCGTTGAGGGTGGCACAGAGTGGAAGAATTCTACTTGACTGAGATTGACAAGATGATGGATAACCGTTTTTCTGAAGTGGTATAGGGTATCCTGCCTAAGCAGGGGATTGGACTAGAAGACCTCCAAGGTCCCTTCCAACTCTCTTAGTGGCAAAGACACTGAGCTTGTCAAAAGGTCAGCAGTTCAGCGGTTTGAATCCCTAGTGCCGCCTAACGGGGTGAGCTCCCGTTACTTGTTCCAGCTTCTGCCAACCTAGCAGTTCAAAAGCACGTAAAAATGCAAGTAAAAAAATAGGGACCACCTTTGGTGGGAAGCTAACTGTTCCATGTGCCTTTGGCGTTTAGTCATGCCAGCCACATAACCATGGAGACCTCTTCAGATAGCGCTGGCTCTTCGGTTTTGAAACAGAGATGAGCACCGCCCCCTAGAGTCAGGAACGACTAGCACATATGTGCGAGGAGAACCTTTATCTTAGATATTAGAAGATCCTACTGATCTTGTGCAGAATTCAAAGGATTATCACTCCTTCGATCTAGAAATTATAAATCCTTCAGGTTTAAATACCAGGCAGGTATGTGGATTCACATAGGGGTTCTTCCTTAATTTCCCTTAATGAATATAGTACAACTTACAACAATTCATTTAGTGACTGTTCAAAGTTACAATGGATGGCCCTGAAAAAAAAGTGACTAAGGACCATTTTTCACACTTATGACCTTTGTAGCATCTCCATGTTCATGTGATCAAAATTCAGACTCTCGGCAACTGCTTCGTACTTACAACCGTTGCTGTCTCCCCAAGGTCATGTGATTTACCTTTCGACAAGGAAAGTCCACAGGGAAGCCAGATTCATTTAACGACTGTATTACAAATGTAACAACTGCAGTGATTCACTTAACAACTGTGGTAGTGGTGGGTTCCTCCCGGTTCGGCCCGGTTCTCCCGAGCTGGTAGCAGTGACGATATGACATCACCAAACCAGTTTGGGGGGGGCTGTCCCCCCGCGCTCCACCCCCCCCGCTCCCGTTATTCTTACCTTTTATTTGGCCCCACCCCCCAATCTATTGCTGCCTCCTGAGTTGCAGCTGATGGCTAGAGGGAAAAAAACCGTTTAAACTCTTGCCACCGGGCTTCAAAGGGCCGCCCTACAGCTGATCAGTGGTAAAAGAAAACAAATGAGTAGACCAGCGCCTGCAAAAATAAATGGGTAGACCAGTGCCCGCAAAAATAAATGGGTAGATTGGTACAGCTCTGCAAGCAGTTAAAAGCCTGGTAGACCAGTATCTCTGCTAAATCCTAAATAATTGTCACAAGACCATCAAGCCACGCCCACAAAATAAGCCACGCCCACAGAACCGGTAGTAAAAACTTTTAGAACCCACCCCTGAACTATGGTGAGAAAGTTCATAAAATGGCACCAACTTCACTTCACAAATATCTCACCTAACAATAGAAATTTTGAGCTCAATTGTGGCTGTAAGTCAAGGACTACCTGGAACTGCTTTTTCAATGCAATGTCCTCATGTATGATCTTTGACTCATCCCAGCTAATAACTGAGCCTAAAGTTCTATGATATCCATTATTTCCCACTTCTCCTGATAAGACCTTTCTCATGACTTTCTTCGTCATCAGTTGTTGTTGACATAGTCAATGGGGAGGGGGATCTGCCAGACCCTTTTGGTTCCTCAAATCGATGTCTTCCCCATGCTCTGCCTTTGATGCATTCCTTCCTTTGGGCTGGGGTGGGCAGACAGGAGCCAACATCTGGCTTTTTACAGAGGTGTCTGTGTATGGAAGCCTCCCTTGTCAAGCTTCTTTTAAATGTAGGTTTTCTGGTCCTGAAAAAGAGCATTAAATGTTCATTATTTGAATACAAGTTTGATATTCTTTTGAAAGACTGTTTGAATCTTGGGCTGCACAAAAGGTCAATTTATATTGGGAAGGAAAGTTGGCTATATGTTTCTGATTCTGCCATTATTAAGTGTATTACAGGGGAGGTTTTTTTGATGCTTCAGATGATAATGAGTTTCTTAGAGCCAGATCTTTATTGTTTTACTACTTTTATTAATTCTTGAGCACTACACTGTTGCCCTGACTGGTTGATGCTCTCAGGTCCAGTTCCCTTGGGTATTGTGTGTGTGTTTGTGTGTCTGTGTGTGTGTGTGTGTGCGCGCAATGCACCATGGGAGGATCAGCACAATTTTGCCTATTCCATTCCTGTTTTGATAGCCCAGCTGCTTCTTCTGGGTGCCTTTGGACAAGAGAACTGAAAGTTTGTTTATTGGTCACCTTCACAGTCATGCCCTTACAGTGTGCCATTGCTCCTCAAGCTTCATTTTATGAACTTTTATTAAAAAGGGATGTTGAGATGCTAGAAAAAGTGCAGAGGAGAGCAACCAGGATGATTAGGGGACTGGAGGCTAAAACATATGAAGAACGGTAGCAGGAACTGGGCATGGCTAGTTTAGTGAAAAGAAGGACCAGGGGAGACATGATCGCCCTCTTCCAATGTTTGAGGGGCTGACACAGAGAGGAGGGGGTCAAGCTGTTTTCCAAAGCACCTGAAGGCCAGACTGGGAATAATGAATGGAAACTGACCAAGGAGAGATTCAACTTAGACATAAGGAGGAACTTTCTGATAGTGAGAACATTCAACCAATGGAACAGAAGTTGCCTTTGGAAGTTGTGGGAGCTTCATCACTTGAGACTTTCAAGAAAAGATTGGACTGCCTTTTGTCAGAAATGGTGTAGGGTCTCCTGCTTGAGTGGGGGGTTAAACTAGATGACCTATAAGATCCCTTCCAACTCTGTTAATCTGTAATCTGTAAACCTTATTCACCCATGTCCTTTTGGGCTATTTTTTTTCCAGAAAAAACACAAGGGAGCAGTTGTCTTAGCGAGAGTATTGGGAGAAGCCTCTCCTGCTTTGTCCTGTTCTCCCTCCTTTCCTACAATGTTTGCCATCTGTTAAGCAACTTGACAGATCACTAAAGCTTCCATTCAATCTGTCCCCTCCTTTTTCATCCCCACTTTAGAGAGTGATTGTTTTCATACCAACCTGTGATGCTTGGTGGCAGGGAAAAGACATTAATTGCTCTCCTTAACTTCAGAAAGAATCTGGCTACATGGCACCTTTTCTGACTAACATTTGAAAAGAAAAGAGGCAGAACAGCTTTTCGGATGAAGTGAGATACAGCTCAGAAAAAGCTTCTGCCTTTTGATAAAACTTGTTAATCGGAAAAGGTGCTACCAAAGTCCTCTTTTGTTGACACTAGTATAGACTGACATGGCTTCCTCTGCTACAATGTCCCCTTAATTTGGCACTCAAGTAGTAAAAATAGTGCTGGTCATCAGCTTCATTACTATAATAGAATAGACTGGCATTTGACCAATAAAATTTAAGTTGATATACTTTTCTGTCAGTTCAAGCAGTAGTGAATAGGAGTGTAATATGCACCAAAGACAAATTCCTTGTGTGTCCAATCACACTTGGCCAATAAAGAATTCTATTATTCTATTCTAATTCAGCCATAAAGAAGAGCCCAAAAATGTTAAATGATAAAACTTGAATTTGGGACAGACTATATAAAATATATACCATCATCATTCTGATACTGTTAAGTCTGCTATTCCCCATAACCTTATCACAGATAATAAGATCTGTACTGTCCATGGTATGAGTCAAATAAACAGAAACTTAATACTTGAGCCATTAGAATTGCAGGTCAAATATTTGTTTCTGTCTTCCCTAAAACTGATGTGGCCTAAACACTTTTAACTAAAACTGCTTAGATACTTTGGTTTTTTTTCTAAAAAACCCCAAATTGAGTATTTCAAATGGTTGAATGAATACATTCAATATACATTAGGAAATAGACATATTTTCCATCAACTGACTGTTGATGTGCTGTGCATGAACACACAATGATATGCTCAGTTTTTATGTTATATTAAAAATATAACCCAGCTCAATTTGAAGAACAGCCATTTTAGATGTGTGTATCCACATTGGTGCCAAATATATTCATTTTTTATTTTTTCAGATTATTTAAGAATAAATGTTTGCAATGTAATATAGTAAGTTTCCTGGTAGGCAGGGGGCTGGACTAGAAGACCTCCAAGGTCCCTTCCAACTCTGTTATTCTATTTCTAAATTAAATGTATATGCAAGCTTCTTTATAATTAGTACTCATCAACAATAGTAAATGTGGTAAAGTGCAAGAATAATCACGTTAAGGCCCCCATGCCTATTTATGTGACTTTGTTTACAAACCTTGCTACACATCTGCAGAAATTTTCAATTACACCAAAACCAAGCAACAAAACCAATTAGACCTATGGATAAATTTTGACTAATGAAGTCTACATTTGGAAGATTTGATACCTTAAATTTGAGAGATTAAATTATTTGGGCTTTTTTAATTAGTAAATTTATATCTTGCTTTTCTGGACATGTTCTGAAACAATATTAAATAAGGTTTTCCTAAAAACTCTCATACTCAACTTTTTAAACTTTATTTAGAAATCTTACCTCACAGTTTTCATTTTTCTGAACTGCGTGATGTGATTGCAATGTAAACTGTCCATGGATTTATTAGGGAAAATAACAAAAAACAGATGTATAAAGTTATACATTACATATAAATATTAAATTTAGGAAAATTGGTAAAGAAAAAATCAGATGAGAAAAATATTCCTGAAAGTTTTGGGGCAGATTTTTGTCTTTAATTAAGACCTTTATTTTGTTGCAGAAATCAATGAAATTTGAATAAGGTTTGAAAAAGTGAGAAACTGAACAAAACAAAAATAAACAGCACTGTTTATTTAGCGGTGAAAATGTACATTAGAATTTATTATATCTTCCTTAAAGAGTAATTTATGAACTTTACCTAAAGTATGCCTTGAATCTTTTGCTCTTATTAGGAAAAAAAAAATCATTTCAGAAATAGGAAGTTGGGAAAGGGACACTCAGTTACAAAATTCTCACTGGCAAAGTAACAATTTGATTCAAAAAAGCTTTATAATAAAAACAATGCCTTGTAGTCATGAATCTCCCATGCTTATCCTTCTTTTCATCCGTTGGAATAAATGTCCATCTGGGTTCAGTTCCAAGTGGGAAGAAAGACACTGGAAACATGGAGACTGCTTGGAAAGATGGTTTAATGGTGGACAGGACCACATGGTTTGAGGTCCTGGGAAAAAAGAGCACATGGGTGAGAGAGAGGGAGATTTATACCCTCTGTTGGGCTTTGAACTTGCTTCCTGTTCCTGTGGCAAGAAATATATCCTGATTGGTTGTCAGACATCCATGAGGCCAGGCAGAGGTAACTTTGTAGGTTGTCTTGAGTCCCATACTTGGTTGAATCTTGCTGGGTGATGTAATATTCCCAGGTGCCATGTGGTCAGATGGGTAGAAGGCTAATCCTATTATGTCTTGAGGGTGAAGGTCTTTTGTGTTGTAGATAAGCTGGCCCAGCCTTTTGTCTTGTAGATAGGTTGGCACCAGTCTTTCTGGGGCTAGTAACAAAGTGGGATGTAGGGTTGCTTTCCAAGAGCATGTTTCTCCTTTTTTCATCCAGGGAGGTATAATATTCTGCTTTTTAAATATTTCATAGAATATTTAATTCTTCTAGGAGAGCGGTGGGTCATAACTTCCTATACCTCTTTAGTCACATGAACAAATTTGCCAGGATAAAAAGGGGCAAGACTGGAGAAAAGGTTTATGTAATTTCCTTAGTTTTATTTATTCATTTTATTTTTATTTTAGAAAATTTATATTGCCGCCTATTCACACATGGTGACTCAAGGTGGCTTACAGGAATATAAAAACCTCACATATGAAACAATAAAACTAATAAAAGAGAATAATCATATAATAAAATAATATAATAAAATAACCCCCACCCTCCACACCCTCGAGACAACACCTCACACGAGCCATTTAATGAGCTCCATCCCACTCTGGGTTCCCCAGGACTTCCAGAAGAGTATTAGAGTGGGGGCCATTCTAATCTCTGAAGAAATGATGTTCCAGAGAGGGGGAGCCACCATGGAGAAGGCTCTTCTTCTGGGTCCCACCAGGTGTATCTCCCTGACGGAGATACACAACATTCCCTGCCTCCCAGCTCTGATAGGTAGGGTAGATGTGACCATCAAGAGATGGTCCCTCAGATAACCTGGTCCCAAGCCATGAAGGACTTTAAATGTGACAACCAGCACCTTGAATTGTACTCAGAAGCAAAATGGCAACCAATGCAGCTCCTGCAGGAAAGCTGATACATGTGCACACTGAGATCAGCACAAAACCATACATGCCACTGCATTTTGCACCAACTGTAGCTTCCGGATTCTCTTCAAGGGTATCCCCATGTGAAGCGTGTTCCAATAGTCAAGACGGGAAGTGATTAGGGCATGAGCAACTGTGAGTAGGGACTGTTGGTCCAGGAAAGGGCGTAACTGGCTCACAACCCATAGTTGTGCAAAGGGCCCTCCTGGCCACAACCGCCACCTGCTCTTTGAGCAGGAGTGGCAACTCCAGGAGAACCCCCAGATTACACACAGAGTCTGCTTTTATTCTTAATGTTTTGTTTCATTGACAAATGTTTCAGCGTGAACTGGAAACACTTAGTTGCAAAAATCTGAAATAGGCCTACAAACACAAACTCTTGGCTGTCTTTTTAAAAAGATCTTTAAAAAGTGAGAGGAGGATAAAATGACAGATATTTGTAACTTTAAATTTATTATTCAGTTTCATTAATAGCAATAATTAATTACAATATTTTCCTTTTATTTTCAGCAAGCCGAAATGTATTGCAGACCAATTAAATTTTAACTGTCCTGAATCTTATCTGTTTCCCAGCTACAATCCCTTGTTACTTTCCACTGAAATCTGAATTTTGCACACCTTTGTGTAGATTAACATTTGCCATTTTGTATGGAAAATAAGATCCCAAGATTTGGCAGAGTCTTCCTGCTACGCAGCCAAGTTTTGTTAGACACAAACCATGTTATTCTTTTGAATTTAATAGGACATCAATAGAATACACTAGCACAGATGCTCCTGCTGAGAGGTTTCAGCCAAATGGCTAAGCTTGTCCTTTGAAATTTATTTTAATTTAGATACTAAAATCAATACTTTTAGTCTGTCCCAAATCTTTGTTCCTTAGCAGAAATGGTACAACATTGAGAAGAAGAAAAAAACATACATAAAACAGCTTACCTGGTAATTTGTACTAAGAATTTCAGAATCTCATAAGCAACTTATAAATGAATAAAAAGTATTGTACCAATACTTTACAGTATATATAAAATCTGAGGGTTCTCTTTGAACAAGCATTGCCATTAGAGGCCTAACTATGACTGCTCCTGGACAAGAATGGCTTGGATACACAGACCTTTATCTCTAAATCTTCTGGCAAGATTTTCTATAAGGCATTAAACAAGAAGCTGCCAGTAAGGAAGAGCATAATTTTTAACTTCAGGTTTTAAAGAATTACATCATATTCCCAGTTATTTCCAGAACCAATCCAATATGCTATAGTTATCTTTCAAGGCCTAAGCAATTTAAGGCTAAAATAACTTGAAGGTGCTCCTTCTCTTAGATGCAATCTTGTGCTTGCAGCTTTCAGAAAAAGCAGTTTTCTGCAAAACATTGAAGTAGGAGCCTTTAAAAGGTATATTTACTACTAAGCCTGCCTAATTCATCCAGGACAGCCCATGGATATAGCAGTCACTTCCTATGTAGTTGGTATTTGCTCCTACTACAACCAGAATTAGAGGGGGTACAATCAAAAGAAAAAAAAAAGAGCAGTAGAACCAGCTTTCGAGATCTGCAAAATGGGCATTGCACCCCCCCCAGAGGCTACCATATGAGCACAAATCATACCTTGCAAAGATTACTTGGAGGTCAGAGATATTTCTAATGTAATATACTAGCTTTGGGGGGAGGGCTCCCACTCCTGGCTGGCACTGCCCATGCCGTCCCTCCCAGGAGTCCCCATGAGGCCCATTGCAGGTAAGTGCAATTCACACATGGAGGCTCAGGGAGAGTGAAAAACGGGCCTAACAAAAGGGCATCTGGAGCCTGGGGAGGCCGTTTTCACCCTCGCTCGAAAAAAGCCTACAGAGCCTGGGGAGGGCAAAAATGACTCCCTCCCCCCCATGGTGCAGGAGGTCAACTAGGCCATGCCCACCATGGCCACACCCACCCAGCAATCGGGCAGAGAACCCCTTGCTAAAAGTTTTGAAGGCCAACCCTGACAAGATTCCCTACATGGATTGCCCCTGTGACAAACAGGAAGGAAGTTAACCATGAGATTGCAAGAACACAAGCAAGCCATCAGACAAGGAGACATACAAATTCGTTTGTAGTCTCACATTGCAATGAACAAGGACATCTATTCAATTTCTCAGTTCTTAAGATTCTTGGCTGAACAGATACAAAGATAGCCAAGGAAATGAATGAAGCCTAGGAAACTGGCCTCCTTGCCAGTAAACAGGATTTACCACCAGCTTATCAGGTACTTAGGAACTGAGGATTTGGCAGCACAAAGAATCAACAGCCAATAGTAGGCCATCAACACATCAATCAACCAATAGGAAGCCATACCCAACCAGGCACCACATAAATGCAATGCATAGAGTAGCCCAAAGCACACATTTTGATAGAAAGAAGTTCCCTGAGGATGGGCTTCAGCACAAGTCCAAAAGCTAGGAAGACTAAACCACTGGTCCCGGTGGCTGATCCATATTGGAACCTGTGTTATCTATATTTGCTTTCATTTGAGAAAGAATGAGATTCAAGGACACCTTAGGGCACTCTCTGTAAACTACCTGAAGAGGTCAAAGCTTATTATAATATGCCATCAAACATTAATTGTCACCAAAAATATTTGTTTAAATAATCAATCTCACGTGAAGTGTTAATACCACTTTATAATGCCTTGGTAAGGCTACACTTGGAATACTGCATCCAGTTTTGATCACCACGATGTAAAAAAGACGTGGAGACTCTAGAAAGAGTGCAGAGAAGAGCAACAAAGAAGATTAGGGGACTGGAAGCTAAAACATATGAAGAATGGTTGCAGGAACTGGGTATGTCTAATTTACTGAAGAGAAGGACTAGGGGAGACATGATAGCAGTGTTCCAATATCTCAGAGGCTGCCACAAAGAAGAGGGGGTCAAGCTATTCTTCAAAGCACCTGAGAGTAGGACAAGAAGCAATGGGTGGAAACTAATCAAGGAGAGAAGCAACTTAGAACTAAGGAGAAATTTCCTGGCAATTAGAACAATTAATCAGTGGAACAACTTGCCTGCAGAAGTTGTGAATGCTCCAACACTGGAAGTTTTTAAGAAGATGTTGGATAAACATTTGTCTGAAGGGCTTCCTGCCTAAGCAGGGGGTTGGACTAGAAGACCTCCAAGGTCCCTTCCATCTCTGTTATTCTATTCTAATGTTCATTAAAAACCAACAATACCAAAATTATTTTGAAAATAGATGCGCACCTTGAACACATATAAAATAAATCTAAATTCTAATGTCACTCTATCTGGTTATTCCAATATATTCGAAATCTGGGTGGATAGATTCTTTCTTGTGTGTTGAAGGTTTTCACCACATAGTTCATAGATGGAAATGTAGAGTCTTGCTTTTTTCTTCTCTGTAGCCACCAATAAGAATTCCAGCCACTTCTTTTCTTACTATATAATCTCAAGAAAAAAGGTGTTGCTATTACAGTGGGATTTGGCCAACCAATTCTGGAGACATATCACACAAGAAATAGAAGGAAGTAGACTGTAAGTCACTATTGTGTTGACAGTATGAGAATGAGAATTTCTAGATTCTCTGTTTAGTGCATGATTGAAGAAAAGACCTTTCAAGAGTTAGCATTCCAACATTCCACAATTTTCTTTAAAAAAAAAATATGACTGACACTGATATTTGAATATTTTCTTAACATTGATATATATACCTTTCCTGAAGTTTTATGGTTTGCTGCTGTTGATATTTATGTCTAATACTATATCATTTTTATTATATTTTTGTTGCTGTTTGCCATGTTGGAATCTATTCGCATTAGTAGAATTTTTTTTTTTAAAGATAAATCATATGCCTTCTTTTGGAACTCTCTGAAAGGAAAGGAAACAGAACCAAATGTATTTACCTGACTTTATGATACAACTACAGAGAAGCAGTTGTATCATACCAAACTAAGGCCAACTTGACACTAAAGTTTGAGAATCTGGCTTTTGAATAGTGAAAAAATAAAATGAAAAATAGAACAGAACAGAACAGAACAGAACACAGAGTTGGAAGGGACCTTGGATGTCTTTTAGTTCAACCCACTGCTCAAGGAGAAGACCTCAGGCCATTCCAGAAAAATGGCTGTCCAATCACTTCTTAAAAGCCTCCAGTGGTAGAAAACCCACACCTTTTGATGGCAAGCCATTCCACTAGTTAATTGTTCTCACTGTTGGCAAATTTCTCCTTAGTTCTAGGTTGCTTGATTAGTTTCCTAATCAAGCAACCTAATCTCCTTGATTAGTTTCCATCCATTGTTTATTGTCTTGCCTTCTAGTGCTTTGGAAAATAGGTTGACCCCCCTCTTCTTCGTGGCAGCTCCTCAATTTATTCTCCATAGCATCTAAGGATAGGAGAAGGAGCCACGGGTAGAAGCTCATTAGAAGGAGATCCAACATGAAAATATGGAAGAATTTCCTGGCAGTGAGAATTATTAAGAAATGGAATGAGAGGTCTTATAATTCAACACCCTGCCCAAGGCTAGAGCATTCATACATCCTAGACAAATGATTGTGGGTGTTCTATCACTGGAGGTTTTCAAGAAAAAATTGGACAACCAATTTTGTGAGATGTATGACGGCTCCAGCCTTGGGTAGGGACTTCCAAGGTTTCTTCCAACCATGATTCTATTATTCTCTTCTAAGACATGTCTCTGCAGTTTCTTGAGAATAATATGGAAATGGTTTGCCATTTCCTTCTAATATATTGATAACATTATTCATCTGAATACCATTATTCCACATATTGAATTCTGAATTGATGGAAATCAAGACATAACCTTCTTCAGTATTATGCTTTCTAATATTTAAAGAACACTGTTCTGTTCTTCAATTTGTTTTCAATAGGCTTATTTTCTAGTCTCTGGACATCCCAACAGCATGTTGGGAGATTGAGACAGACACTGTTTGCAGTCAGATCCTGTCACTTCCATATATTCCCATCCTGGATGTCCCTGGATCAGTCTTGTCCTTTATTTTTATTTATTACTTTGATTTATCATAATGGGCAGGCTTCATTGTGGTCATATCTTGAGGACTACCTGTACATAAAGATAATCATTATTATTGTCATAATAATGGAACTATATTTTCTCCTATTCATAACTATAGTGTGTGTCTGTGACATGTGTGTGTATACATTTGTGCATGTGTGTTTGTATGCTGTGGCTTAATCAAGCAACAATATCAAGGGGTTTTTTTTCTCACAAGTACTTTTATCAAACCATATAATTCTTCTTCTTGTATTTGAATATCTGTTTTAATAACTACCATGAAATAACTTTACATTTCTCTCTTTAATTCTGTTCTCTTAACTAATTTATCTAACCTAACAATCTCAGTTTGAATTTTATTTCTTCCCATTTTTCCCCTCTGCAAATATGATTAGAATTTCCTTATCCACACTAAAAATTCCCTTATATAAGTAACATCATCATGTCATCCTTAAATATGATGAATAATTTGGGATTTCAGACTGACATGCTATGTAGTACCTTCTTCTAGTTTTGTGAGGGCAGTCTTTGAACATGATTCTCAAGCAAACTGTATATCTACAAAATTATCGGGCCATCTAGCACATGCTTAACTAGCTTGTTAATCAGCTTGTCATGGGGTAGTTTATCAAATGCTTTGCTAAAATCAAGAAACATTATGCCCACAGCATTCCCACTTTTTTTTTTAAACAAAGCTATTCTATTTTAAAAGGAGGTAAATTTATTCTAGCAGCCTTGTTCTTAACAAATTCATGCTGATTAGTAATAATCATATTTTTTTAAAGGTGATTACAGGCCAATTGTAATATTTTAGAATATTTCTGGGTCTTGACGGCAGTTCAATTGATGTATAGTTCCCTAGTTTTGTTTGTTTATTTGAAGATAAGGACAAACTGGTACTTTTCCAGTTCTGTAGAATTTCTCAAAAAACAATTTGCAAAGTTTAGGACAGACCATTTGGCCTTGAGATTTAAACTCATTCAGAATAAAGGATTCCTTGGCAATAAATCTAACTATATAAGAATTCAATCCTGCTCCCATATATCTCTTCACAATTTCATGGTGGAGTATACACTCTCTTGTGGGTAAGACTGGGTCAAAATTGATTTTGATGTGTTATCTCTTTGCTAACCTTCTAGCATTTAGCTATTGTTATTGAGCAGTTGAATTCTTTTTTCTTTTCCTGTTCTATTGAATATATATGCTTTTGTTGTTTTCAACAATGAACAGAGTTCATTTAGAACATTAACCTTTCTAACACTTTCTGATGTTTTTAAAATCCAAATATATCCTTTCCAATACTACTGATTCAGAAGTAGACCTTATGTATGTGGAGGATCATCAATATATATATATTGTGCAAGTATATTCAGATTAGAGGGTTTGTAAACATAATGTCACAGTTTACTGTTTTTCATCTGCACTTTTCTTTATCAAGAAAGAGTCCATTAATAAAAAGTTGCAAAAGCTAATGCGGAGGACATACTGATAATGTTGTTTTATATATTTTCTAACGTGCTCTAGCTCACAATGTCATCCATTATTAATATTTCAGGAAACGTGTCATACAATTATATATTTTTACTGGATTACCTATGAACCATTGGGTCACTGTTTCAGATATTTTCTCAACAATTCCTCAATGCCTTCAACAATGACAGAACTTCTAACGTACTGGAAGAGTTGTTAAAAATTCAAGGCGATATTCAAGAGATATATCTGCCTTGAAAGTAGCCGATGCTGAATGATACCGCACAGTCAAACATCAGATATTTCCATGTTTAAAGCATTCTATATTGTTTCACAAAATAATTTATTATAGTTTTTACATCACAAAATATTTTACAAATGTTGCCAAATATAGATCCATTGGAGTCGTGGGTCCTCAATTTGGTATCTATTCTGTAATGTTTAGCATAGCTAAGGTTCTTTGATTGAAAAAGTTTTACCGTATGATGCACCATTTCACCAATTAACGGTAATAGAACCAAGAGTATGATATAGATTAGCCAAACTCAGATTAGTACAGAATAAAAGCTCTTCGTTGAAAATTATAGACCACAATCTTCAATGGTATAATAGAAGTTTTTAAATATATATTTTTCAATAACTTTCTCTCTGGAGGTAGGGGACCCATAGGGACACTCTGGAATGAAAAGTGGGGTGCAGTTTTCATATTGCCCACTGCTTCTTTTGTTCTCCCTCCCACCAGCAAAGTGGCAGGCAGTTCTGCAGGCCATCTGAGGAGAAGAAAGAGAAGGAGAAGACTTCACCAGGGCTTTCCTGAGGATCATAAAAAAAAGGGAAAATGGCACAAGCCTATATTATATTTAGAAAGAGGAAGGACAAGGGAGTAACTCAGTGGTGGATTTCAAAATTTTTCACTACCAGTTCTGTGGGTGTGGCTTGGTGGGCGTGGCATAGCTTGGTGGGCATGGCAGGGGAAGAATATTGTAAAATCTCCATTCCCACTCCACTCCAGGGGAAGTATACTGTAAAATCTCCATTTCTTCCTGATCAGCTGGGACTTGGCAGGCAGAGAATAGATGGGGGCGGGGCCAGTCAGAATTTTTACTACCGGTTCTCTGAACTACTCAAAATTTCTGCTACCGGTTCTCCAGAACTGGTCAGAACCTGCTGAAACCCACCTCTGGAGTAACTGATATCTCTGCTTGTGAGGAAGGGGTGGCTAGAGTAGCACTTGGGAAAATGCTTGAATGGGCTTCGGGAGAGCAGTTTTTCTCATGGTCCACAATTCTTTAAATCCCGGTACCCCCAGTGAAGTGGGAGGAGGTTCTGCAAGTCAAACAGGGAAGAAGGAAGAATGAATCAACATGTCATGGGTTGTCTTTGTTGTTGTTGCTGCTGTTAGTCACGAAGTCATGTCCAACGCATCGTGACCCCATGGACAACTTTCCTCCAGATCTTCCTGTCCTCTACCAACCCCCATAGTCCATTTCATCTCATACCGACTGTTTCAGTGACTCCATCCAGTCGCCTCATTCTCTGTCACCCCTTTCTTCTTTTGCCCTCAATCTTTCCCAGCATTAGGCTCTTCTCCAGTGAGTCCTTCCTTCTCATTAGGTAGCCAAAGTATTTGAGTTTCATCTTCAGGTCTGGCCTTCTAAAGAGCAGTCAGGGTTGATCTCCTCTAGGACTGATTGGTTGGATGGTCTTGCAGTCCAAGGGACTCCCAGGAGTCTTCTCCAGCACCATAGTTCAAAGGCCTCAATTCTTTGGCGCTCAGCCTTCCTTATGGTCCAACTTTCACATCCATACATTGCAACTGTGAAAACCATAGCCTTGACTATACACACTTTTGTTTTGGTGATGTCTCTGTTTTTTAGCATGCTGTCTAGATGGGTTGCCTGGTTAACATTAAACATACATAGTCTATATTTCTTACCACCAAACTGCATATACATGATAAAATCTGCCATTCTGCTAATGAAATCAGCTTTAAAAAAAGTTTACCTATGGCAAAATATATTCTATATAAGAAAAGTAATTTATACATTTTATCTTGGGAGATGAAACTCCTCTATTTTCCTTATCTATACAATGAACCAAGAACAAAAGGTTTGTTTAGAGGGTTCCAGTCTCATATGAGCAATTTACATTTTCTTCCTTTTGAGCATTGGAATATTCTGGAAAGTATCAGTTTGGACTGAAGTGGCCAGAATTACAAGAATTTTGCAGTCTTCCATCTTTTCCTATCCCATAGGGAAACTATATCAATTAGCAAACTGATCTAAATTTGTACAATTTTTAGAAAAGTAATTTTAAAAGCTTAGCAAGGAAAAAGGCCTACTTCTTAATTAACATCCTGTCAGCTTCCCAAATATATTATATAACTATTGATCACAATAAGTGTTTAAAAATAAGATACACAATACCAAACAACAACAGGATCTCCTGGAACAGGAAGAGTGTGCAGGGATGGGCTGCTGGAGGTTCGCAGGGGTTCGGGAGAACCGCTAGCTGAGATTCTGTGCAGTTTGGAGAAACCCCCCAATCCCACTCCTGGCTGGCCCCGCCCACCCACCCCTCCCCTCCCAGGAGTCCCCACATGGCCCATTTTGGATGCAGGGTGCGCACAGAGGCTCAGGAAGGGTGAAAAACAGGCCTACCAGAAGTTCATGAAGGCCTCCAGAGGACCTCCAGTGCCTAGGGAGGCCGTTTTTGCCCTCCCAGAGTCTCGAGAAAAGCCTCCAGAGCTCGGGAAGGGCAAAAACAGCCCCCCTTTGCTGTGGTGCAGGAGGCCGACTAGGCCACACCCACCATGGCCCATCCAGCAACCAGGCAGAGAACCCCTTGCTAAATTTTTTGAAGCCCACTCCTGAGAGTATGTATTTTTTCATATATATATTTTTTTAATCACACAATCGCTTTAGTTTTTCACAGAAAGAATAAAAGAAAGGAAGTTCATTTTTAGGGACTGAAGAAGAAATGACAGAACAATATTTAATATCAAGCAACAATAATATGACTCTCCTTCCCCATGCCTGTTCTTTGGCAATGCTTCCTCTTGCTGCTTACTCCATTTAGCTCATGTTGTGTTTGGATATAGACTACTTTTACCAAATAGTTTGGTAACTTTTTTAAAACTAAGTGCCATTAAGTCTTCTATATTTATGCTCAGGATTCCTTCCCTTCCTGGATGCATTTTCTTTTGTACAGAGAAAATATATAAGACAATACAAATTCCCCTTTCTTTAAAAGATAACGAGATCTATAAACCACAAAAGGCTTTCATGTTATGTAATATTAAAGCGTCTGAAAACTTTTCTCCCAATTCTAACGCTAACTATAATAATCATTGGTGGTAAAGATTTCTTGTAGCCTAGATGCTGAGGATTTCTACCTTTTTTTTAATGCTTGCTTCAGTACAGTTGATACTATTGAGAGGCACATTGGTATTTAGTTAAATCATAATGCTAACATTGTGATTGCCTTAACTTTCCATAAATTATCAAAATAGTGAGATGGTATAAAATGTCTGTTTTTACAGCAAATGCACATAGAAAGAATGTGTGGATGGAAAAACAGGAATTATAGTATTGGCAGTTATTTAAAAAATGGATGAACTTATGTTCCTCTTGTATAAATCTGAAAAATGACTCCAAAATATGCCTTATATTACAATCTGGAATTCATTCTTTCTTGTACCCCAAAGACTTATATTTTGTTACATGCATTTTGTTACATGCATTTTAACATGCTATTTGGTTTCTTTCTTGGAGTTGGCTGTAATTGATTTCTCTAATCTTCCTTAATTCTCTTTTGGCTAACCATATATGTGTGGGAAATGTGATGATATGAGAATTTTTTAAAAGTTTTATTTTGGAAAGTAAAATCATTTCACTTTTATTCTTGACCCATGAAAATGAAATTTTATGAACCTTTGGTGGTATATATGTATATACTATAGATATGTATACTACTTTGTACAGCCTATTGCCGTGATGGCGAACCTATGGCACGAGTGCCACAGATGACACACGGAGCTGTATCAGTGGGCATGCAAGCGTTTCTGTAGCTCAGCTCCAGCGCGCATGTGTGCATCAGCCATGTGATTTTGGGGCCTTTTGATAACACTGGAAGTTGGGAAATGCACTGTTTCCAGCTTCCGAAAGGTCTCCGGTGGGGGGGAAGCCATTTTTGCCCTCCCCAGGCTCCTAGAAAGCCTCTGGAGCCTGGGGAGGGTGAAAAACAGGCCTACCAGGCCCACTGTGCCATCATGTGCTAAAACCGGCAAGGAGGGCGTGCAGGAGCGGAGCGCATTGAATTATGGGTGTGGGCACACATGTGGGTGACCTCCCCACGCTCCCCACACTGTTGGCATACAATGGCAAAAAGGTTAGCCATCATTAGCCTGTTGCATGGAAAGAGATTTACAGAGTCATGTATATGAGATAACCTATAATAATAAATACAAGTAAACTTTTATTCTAATCTTACTTGGAAATAAGTTTCTGTTGTGGTCTGCCAGCAGCCTGCAGAACTGGCAGCAGAATTAGACAGTGAGGAGGCTGGGGAGGAACATGGGCCACTCCTGGAGTCTGGGGAAAGCTCAGATGAGGGCTCTGCATCAGAGGCAGAGATGGAGCCAAGGCCATCTGGGAGTTATGCATGGACTCTGGAGCCTCCAGAGTCAGAAATCAGAGAGGCAGAGGAACAGGGGGAGCCTGTTCCTAGTGCAGAGCTGCCAGAAGGCAAGAACAGTTAAAACAGAAGGAATGGCACGGGAATAAGGCTTGGAGATTATTGGCCCCTCCCATAAGACATAAAGGAAGAGCAAAGGCATGTGGGCCTTTGCAGGAAGCAACATTATGGATGGTGTCAGTTTATACTTTGAAGCTCCGTTTTTGACCCTGTGTTTCCGTGTGGCCTTGCCAAGATAATTGCCAATTAGGTCTTTGGCAGCGTGTCAAAGAAGATAAAGGTGGGTGTTTACCAGCCTTAACTGAAGGACTGTGGCAGACTTCTGTTGGACTCTTTATAAACTCTTGGTGATTCAGCATGTGCTGTGAATAAAAGGAATTCACAGCCGTTAAAATAAAATTTTAAAAGGTTCTTGGGACTAATTGTGTGCTTTTTACTATATCAGGAAGCCTAAGTCAGAACAGTTTCATTGATCTCAGTGAGATCATATAAATGTACATGGGACCACAAAACAATATATAGAATAGATTTATTTATTTATTTGCTTACTTATTTACTTATTTATTTATTTAGTCAAGCATATATAAGATTACATATATAAGTACAAACATGATTATGAATACATGAAATGGATATAAATAATTCTATCTGGCCTTTAAATACACTACTGAGGACTAAGCTTAAACAGAGAATGGTTGTCATTCATATCCTACTGATATCATAGTGTTAAGGAGTGTGGAAAATAAATAAAAGAGCTGAACATCATTCATGGGCATATTCCACAGTTTATATCTGTCAGAAGAGCTCTGTAAGAACAGGAAGAGAGAAACCGAGAAACCAATTGCTTATATCACTGTAAAGCACTGTTCGACATCTGGTAAAGTACATGGTAATACTTTAGATGTGCTCTTTGAAGAGCAAACAGTCAAAAACTCACGCAAGAGAACAAATGGTCTCAAGAACTGAAGCTTAGTGTGGTCACAACTTGCCTAAAGGCACATAGTTTGTAATAAACAGAAATCAAAAAGAAGCTTTTGGGAAACCAGTTTTCACATCAAACACAAGTTTCTCTGTAACCCAAATAGTAGAATGTAATTACAATCTGGGAAGTTTTATTGCTTCTTGATGGTTCAGAAATGAAATGGCTTTACTCTAAGAGTTCTTGGTTTAAGCGATTAAGCGATTCATTTTATTTCTCCCTCCTTCTGCCTAAATTATTCAAATATGTTGAAGAACTTAGAATAAGCCCTTAATTAGATGTATATAAGTCCCAAAGGGGAACTCTTTTAACATATTCATGGAGGAAGATCTTTCAATAACCCAGGCCACTTCTGAATAAAAGTATATCTACAGACAGCATTTTTTCAAAGATGAAACTACAAAAGCATTTATCTCCCCCCTTTCACGGAGATTCAGATCTCAAGCTTCCACTGCATTTTATTGATCATTTCATTCTGCTTTGGCTTTTACAAGGATGGCTTTACTGGGGAATCTCATTTGAAACTTAGAAAAAAATATCCTCAATATAATTGCCCCTTCAGCCACGCAAAAGAATGTATGCTACGGTACTTATTTCAACTTATTAGTTAAGCTAGGCTCCCTCTCCCTTCACCCCTCCACTTCTTGCACGACACAGATTTTAATAACTGGTTTTTGTAGTTCTGTGTAGAAATAGTGAAAAAGAAGAACACTGCGTAGTATGAACAATCTGATTCATCAAAGTTTGGTGATTTCTTGGATAGAAACAGAAATAGAATTGTAAATCTATTGCAAAGTAATGTTTTTCCAAATGGCACTTGGTGCTTACAACTATGCTTTCAAACATACATGCACATACAAAGATATACATATACAGATAACTTTTGTTTTTTTTAAAGCTTCACTGTGAGCAACAGAAAGTCTTGGCACTGATCTGTGCATCTCTTAAGGGCTATCCTTCAGCATCTGCAAATTCTGCCTTTCAAAACCAGAGGATTCTTGTGTGATGCAATTGTGACACCATCCCATTCAACATTTAAAACTCTTCAGTGGCCGCATTCTTTCAGGATTTCTCATATAACCCACTTATTTCAGCTTTTGCCCTCAGGCTGTAATGATCATAATGATCTAAATCTATCTATACTGACATTCAGCAAAAAAAAAAAAAAAAAAAAAAAAAAAAAACCTTCCATCCAAAGGAAATACTTTATACAATAAAATCATGGAAATGTCATTAAAAGAAGAAGAAGAAGAAAAAAAAAGACTGATTCAAAGCATAAATCTGTCTGAACCTTAGATATGAATTCAAAGATACTGCTACTGAAGGCATTATTTTGATATAATCTATTCACCTGAACAAGAAACATGCGATACTTGAAAAAGTTATGGTATGCTCATAATGATTAAATCCTTATATAAATTATTCTTTTTCTTGAAAAACTAGTCTATATCTAATGGTTTTCATGCAGAGATATGAATACAATTTTCACCACAATGTGCCTTTTATAATAGGGGTCTCCAACTTTGGCAACTTTAAGACTTGTGGACTTCAACTCCCAGAGTTCCTAAACCAGCAAAGCAAAGCTGGCTGAGGAATTGTGGGAGCTGAAGTCCACAAGTCTTAAAGTTGCCAAGGTTGGAGACCCCTGTTCTAGAATATGTCTCTACTACACTAAAGACAATGCCTTCCATTTTTGAAACCATTCTGTGGTGTTCTTCCACTTTTCCTCAATGTGCAATTTGAAAAATATGAGTTAAACTGAAATACAAGTTTGTAGGTTTTCCAGAAATGAGCCAGTGGTGGGTTGTGCCTTGTGATTTGCCCTTTTTTCTTTGGTTCACTCTGATGAAAGATCTTTTTAAAAACGAAAAGCGAACAAACTCACCATAGATACCCTGTTCACCTTCATAAAGATTTTCATTTCTACTAGTGGAGTTGTTATTAACACATATAGTGCTTACCACAGTACTAATTTCGTTGCTAGAGATATAATTTATGGTTTGTGCTATCGTTGGAAATTAGGGTATTAATAGTAATTATGAAAAAAAATAGAGGCAAAAAACAGGATTTGAAGCTTTCGTTGTGCCATCATGATGGAAGATCAATCCTTTTTCTATGTACCACCAATGCTTTTCTCATTAACCCCTCCCTGACTACTTTCTCCAGACACCTCTGAATACTAATTATAAAAAAATGAAATGTTACTATGCACTTTTATCTCTGTTGCTGTTCCAAGCTTTTGGCTTCTCCACTTAATCTTAATGAATGCCCGTGAATATACAGAATGGAATTTACTTATATTCCTTCCTCCCAAAACCTGCCTGTTTGTTCCCTTGTCTCTAAATTGCAATATGAATTTCTGCTGTGGTATGATTGCTTTAGAAGAAACATTTTTTTGAAATAAATTGGCTAAAGATAAAAGAACAATTGGATTCTTTCCCCAAGCAAGTGTTAAAAATAAGAGCAATTTGGCAAATACAAGTACACAAATAGAGACAGGGAGTGACAGATCTAGAAAATATCAGGTACTCCCACAGAGGGCAATATTGCATAAAATATTGGCTTCTGCAAATGAATCAGCTATGTGTCTATTTGTCTTTTAATGCACTTTAAAGAAAATGCCTTTGATAATAAATTTGATGCTGTAATTCCAGTTAGTGAAGCTATGACTAATACAAATAATAATATATGGAAAAGCACATAACAGCGCCTCATTAAAGGTGAAGCAAATTAATTTTTAGGCTACTCACAAGCAGTCTACAGGGAATAAACAATCCTAAACTAAACAACTTTAGTTTTTCATCAGATGAACGAAATGGCCATAAATAAAAAAGTAGCCCCATCATTCAAGATAATTTGTTCAAACTAATAAGGAATTACATAAAATGGCACTTTCTGAATAATTTGTAATGTAAAGGTCAATCCATCTTTAAGGATTATTATATAGAATTTTAGACACATTTTTACATAATGCTGTAAAGGCAAACTGAAAAACATATTATGCAATTCTATATATATATGGTGTTTTCATATCTAGATCTATCTATCTATCTATCTATCTATCTATCTATCTATCTATCTATCTATCTATCTATCTATCTATCATCTATCTACCTATCTGGTGTTTTATCAAAGAAATCCAGAGAATGGATAGATAAAGCTGACAGTTACGTAGGGGCCACACTCTATATAATCTTGTGCAAATGAGTTCAGACTATGGTATCATTACATTTTCAGGGATCCATAAAAGTGCTAAACTCAGCATGCTTACATGATTTCATATCTGATCCTAAGACTATAATGACTTACAGACTTAGGATCAGATATGAAATTATGTAAGCATGCTGAGTTTAGCACTTTTATGGATCCCTGAAAATGTAATTATGAAAATTATGCATGCTGAGTTTAGCACTATAGTCTTAGGATCAGAAACTTCTGTATGGTTTATGTGTTCATAGGATACTTGTACAATACAAATGAGTGTATTATCAATTCATCTTTGAACTTATGTGCACAGGGAGAGAAACTTTTATAAGTTTTCAAACAGCTGCTATGAGAACAACAAATGTCAAATATATGAGCTTTGTGTCTTTTCTTCCCATTAACGATGATCACATATGGCTATTTTCAAGGGAAAATGGTTCCATTTTACAAAACATATTCTAGGTATCACAATATTCAGTCCTTTCTGTAGTGGATTTCTGATAATCACACTCATGTGAATTAAGTATCATCATCATTCTCACTCTCAGCCCAATTCACTTCACAGGGTTGTTATTCTGGACAAAATAGGAGGACAAAGGAGTATTTTGTATGTTTAGTGCCTTGCAAAAATAATAAAGGTGCAATTTTAAAAAAACCAAACACCTCAAAAATCTCAAATCTAATTGGAACTGTCATCCCCAAAACTCTATTCTGTATCTGACAATAAAAGAAGCAACATAAAGTTATTATAGGGCTTAGTGGCAAATTAACAAGCAGTTGGCTCATGTTTTTAAAAATAGTTATTGGGGCTATTAGTCAGTAGTAAGTCTTATAACTTCATCACTGGGAGCTTTCAAGAAGAGACTGGACTGCCCTCTGTCAGAAATGGTGTAGGGTCTCCTGCTTGGGTGGGGGTGGGGGGGTTGGACTAGATGACTTACAAGGTCCCTTCCAACTCTGTTAATCTGTTAAATCTGTTATTGGTTTCACTAGAATTCAAGTGCAGTTATTTTTAGAGAGATTCCATATGTTGTTCCAAAACTAGTCAACCTCTAGAATTCTTAATAATTGCTGGTTGGTCAATTTTTATGGTTGAAGTGACAGATAGTTTTGTAGTTACATGCCAAAATTCCCAGGTCTGAAAATTTTCCACACACTGAACACTGTTCCAGAAGTACAAATAAAAGTAGTCAAATATATTAGTCATTTGGAAAGTATTGCAAAGTTGTATATGTGGCTTTAGCTGTCCATTCCAACAACCAGCAACTGGCTAAAGAGAGACAACATGAGCGGGGGAAGGAGGGGAGATATAAAAAAGCAATGCCATTAGTATAATAATAAAGAGGGGTCGATTAACTTGCTAGTTTTAAACCAGAGTAAGCTTGTTTCATTTTTAACACCTCAGTGATATTTCATATGTCAGTTTGCATTACAAACACTGTACCTTGACACTGGCCAATGAGTAACTGCAGTTAACATCCGGTGAAATTGTTTGGAATTGGTTGTTTTCCAGTTTTGCATTGGGATGTAAGCAGGCTGAAAACAAAGAATGCTCCTGCTGTTAACCAAAGGGGAAATGTAAAGATGAGGAAGCTTTCAACACCCCCCCTCCCCCCAAAAATAAAATTCCTCTGTCAGGTTAAAGGACAGATTGCGAGAAATATTCCCAGGAAAGAGTCTTGTTGTTTACAGCTGTGCCACTTAAAGAAACTCCAAAATTCATGCTTCAAAACCCCAGTCATTTGATAATAACGGCAAAGTGGCAAGATTGACTTGAGGCCTGTCAAAAGCACTCTAGGGCTCCTGGCAAACGCAATGGAGTGAGGGTAATCTGGAAACATGACATTTAATTCATATTTGAGTGTGTGTTTGTGCACACACTTAAGCTAAACTTCGCTTTCATTTATCAGTTGGTAAATCTGAAGCAGTTTCTAAGTCACTACTGTACTGTTGTTAACAATAACATATTGTAGTTAGCTTCTGTTAAATTAAGGCCTCTATTTAATTCTGCTTCAATTCTGTAGGTGTATTTTGCAGAAGTTGCTTTGGCTGACACTTCTTTAACTAAGGATGTGAAAGAAATATATATATATATATTTTCCTGAAAAAGTTTCCACGCAGAAGCATACTTTGCAGTGATGGGTTTCAGAAGGTTCTGACCAGTTCTGGAGAACCAGTAGCGGAAATTTTGAGTAGTTCGGAGAACCGGTAGTAAAAATTCTGACTGGCCCCATCCCCATGTATTCTCTGCCTCCCAAGTCCCATCTGATCGGGAGGAAATGGGAGTGGAGTGGGGAGTGGGGTGGGAATGGAGACTTACATTATCCTTCCCCTGCCACTCCCATCAAGCCACCCACAGAACCGGTAGTAAAAAAATTTGAAACCCACCACTGATACTTTGGCATTGCATGTGAAACTATTTATCACGTCCCTTTCATTCTTCATCTGATTTACTAATAACCTTGCTATTCTCTCCTTTTTAGACCATCTGAGTATATTCACTGTTTCACTTTATGCCATTTTTATTGTTCTCTTGACTCCCCGTTTCACCCTTGAGAAATTTACAGTATGAAAGTTCATCTGAGCAGAGGTGCTTTGCAACAAGCGCAAGACTTACCAAGGGATATTCATGTATTGACTGATTATTGCATGACTGCCTCCAGACAACTCACATTAAAAAATATGGATTCAAGCTGGATGAGATTCCATCATCTTGACTCCTCAGCTCTGCAGTTTTTCCTGAATTCATTCATCAACATGGATGCCTAGGAGCGGTGGGTTGCCCCGGTTCGCACCAGTTCTATAGAACCGGTAGTAAAACCAGAGGGAGGCTCCGCCCACCAACCCCGACATCATCAAAATGCTTCTGCGCATGTGCGCATGGTCCCATTGTGAACCAGTAGTAAAGGTAAGTAGAACCCACCCCTGATGCCTAGATTTCACCGATGGACAAGAATGCGACTGCAAATATTAAGTTACAATATCAGTCATGCTTATTTCTGAAGATACCAGCTCTCACCATGGTGATACATTTCTTAGCAGCATTCCAACTGCTATCCTATTAAAAAAAACATTGAAGAGGCGTATTCCCTAGACCAATGTCTATGCAGGCTTTTCTTAGATATTCCTGAAAAAAACGTCTTTCACTGCATGATCTACTAGGGTCTACAATGGTCTAAAGCAATGATGGCAAACCTTTACGGCACCAAGTGCCCAAACCGGAATGTACCTGCATGTGTGCATATGCACATGCTGGAGCACTGGAAACCTGAAGACCAGCACGTACCTGCCTGTTTTTTGGTGGGTTTTGGCCATTTTCAGGCTGTTTTCAGGCCAAAAATGGCCTGAAAACAGCCCAAAAAACGGTCTGAAAATAGCCCAAAAAAGACCCAAAAACAGATGTTCACATCATTTCCAGAGAATCTCTTACGGTTTATCTATGTTACAGTATACAATTTTTGTTTACTTTTCTTGAGCTACATGGATATGGTCTGTTTAATCATAATTTCTTGAATAAACTACATTTGACTTATTGTTATAATGAACAAAACAGTTTACAAGCTGCAGCAGTTGGACTAACACAAACTTATGGCAGACACATCATTCACTGTAGCTTCAAGGATCGGGCCAATCAAACTGCGCACATTGATTGCCAAATGTCTTATTATGTATGTAAAAGTATGTATATTATGGATTAAGAATTCACATCAGCTGCGTTGAAAGTATGTTTGTTCCAAAATAACAAAGCAGCAGTGCTCATTCAAAGGGAGAAAAAACAGAAAAAGAAATGCACTTTACAGAAAAAAATTACACGATGACCTTTATTGAAATCATTACAAAAAAGTTGTGCAGTACTTTAAGAATTTTTTTTTTTTGGTCATCACAAAAGAATACCAAGAATCAGGTCCCATCAATGTCTATGCACAAGAAGCTTAAAGATGGTAAGGAATAATTGGGTACGTAAAGGATTTAATGGCTTGCAGGTAAAAAAAGGAAAAAAAATTCACATTGGACATTAGTGAAAAAAAATCTTAATCTTAAGGTCAGTCCAGTAATAGAATAATTTAACTAAGGAAGTAAACGAGATCATTATGCATTGAGGCAATAAAGTAAAAATTAGAAATAAAAAGTCAGAAAGTATAAGTACTAGAAGACAGTCTTTAGGAAGCAATCTTACAATAGTAAAATATCTGTTAAAAAGCCTGGCATTTTAAACTTCTATGATTGTTAAGAAACTAGGAAGGCAGATTTAATTAAATGAATCACATAGATCTGTATGTTAAAGTTTGTAGTTTGTAATTTCTTAAAAGAACCATAATGCATAGCAAAGAAAACACTGTATCTTTTCTAGAATACTAAAAATTAAAATCATCGTTTTCCCATATTGCCCATTTCTATTCAGATGCAAATTAAGTCTTCTATAATGGTTATGCTCTTAATAAGCAGATGTAATACATACCACTCAAAGACTTGTAGCAGTCATAAAATTTATTTTTGGTATTGTCAAGTTTCAGTTCTGGGAATTACAAGGATTGATTGTACAGAAGGGGGAAGTACTATTTGTTGATAACATCATATATCAAAAATATGCAAAAAGGTTCCTTCACATTTTGGTTAAGATGCAACTACCATTCATCTCTTATATTTTAATTCAAATAAAAGAATAATATAGTAAGTCTTGCTCTACAATCTTCTTTGCACTTGAGATATATAATAGAGGAAATGCAATTATTATGTGCACATTTGGAAAGCCATTTTATAATGGGGAAAACAATACATTGTTTTTTTTAAAAAGTATCCTATCTGAGTTGCAATAGCTCTCCATAATAGTAATATTTAGAAAATTAATTAAATTTGTGACAAAATCATATTTTAGCCAGGCATAATTCTAGAATATATCACAAAAAAAAAAAAACATCATAATTTACCGAGTTAAGTACTAACAGTAGTAAGAATAAATTTTGCCCAGCATTGGAAGAAAAACATAAAGTCCGCTCCCATAGAGAAGGACTCCTCAGGGTGTTGTCGGTCAAACAGTGTCGACTGGCGGCCCCTAGGGGGAGAGCCTTCTCTGTGGGGGCACCTACCATCTGGAATGAGCTCCCCCCTGAGATAAGGAGGTTACAGGACCTATGTACTTTTCGCTGTGCCTTAAAAACATTTTTATTTGAACAAGCTGGTCTGTCTTAACCTCCTTTTTTATACTGGGTCTTAAATATTTTATACAATTGGATTTTTAAATTGTTCGAGCCAAATTATTTAATTTGTTTTAAACGATTTTTAACTTTTATATCATTGTATCTTATTTTGGCTGTTCACCGCCCTGAGTCCCATTTGGGAGTAGGGCGGTATATAAATTTGAATAAATAAATAATAAATAAATAAATAAATAAATAATTACAAAAACATTTAATTGAGAACTTAAACTTGGAGAATATGAAAGGATGGCAAAATTAACACATATACTCCTAACAGAAATTCTACCAAATTCAAGCAAGAATGTACAATATATTAGGGATCAAGCAAAATGTAAATATTAAAGCATAGTTTCTAAGTAGGCTTAAATATGTATAAATACTGAAAATTGGTCAAGATATAAAAAACAAGGAAGTTACAAGTCAAGCACTTATTTATTTTTTTTGAGAATGGAGATCTTAGTATTAAATATTAAGCTTAACATAGGAACATAAAGAATAATTTAATGCAATTATATAAACCATTTAAGAAACCTTATGTTTATTAACATTAATATTTTAGAAACCATAGTTAATACTGATACATTTTTCTTATCTTTAAAATTTTAAGTTAGTTAAATCATCATACTAATAATCTTTAGTTAATACTGTATAAATATCACTGCACCATAATGAACAATATTAGTAATAGCAAAACACTTAAACTTATATAGCACTTCATAGCGTTTTACAGCCCTCTCTAAATGGTTTACAGTGTCAACATATTGCCACCAACAATCTGGGTCCTCATTTTACCGACCTTGGAAAGATGGAAGGCTGAGTTAACCTTGAGCCTGGTGAGATTCGAACTGCCGAATTGCTGGCAACCAACTTATTCGGTGACATCATATAGTTACCACTACTGGCTTGGCGGAACCAGGCCGAACTGGGAGGAACCCACCACTGGATCCCCCCAAGGTTTCTTTCCCCCCAAGGTTTCTGTACATCTACAGAACCACTGGCAAGTGATTGTCCATTCTGACGATATTCCTCACCCATCACATCTGATAATGAGGGATTCAAAGCTCTGAACTTCATGTCATCCAAGATCTCTAAGTTGCAGACACGGTCTTACCAACAAATGCCAAGAATAGAACAGAGAGCATCCATGTAAAATTTCTCCAGATATGTGTCATCAGTATCTGGTCCAGAACTCACATTCATATCGGAAAGTCTGTTGACTTGCAGTTTTGTATAGATATGGATATTGTGCTGATTGAGCTATCTAGTTCACAGCTGCTCCAAAGCCTGAACCTTGCTGATTTGATCCTGGAGTCGATTTCTTTGTACCAAAGACCCATTATTCAAGCTGATGCTTCTCAAGAATTTTAAGCTGTTTATATTTGACAGCTGGGTGTCATCAATAGTGATTTTTGGTTCTATGGAATTGGAATTTGGCATGGGCTGATAAAATACATATGTTCAGACTGATAATCAGGCCAAAGAGCATAGTGGCTGTGATGATAATTTGTTTAGCATAAACTGTAAATCACTGTGTTTTTGTACCAGGAGTGCACAGTCGTCAGCAAGGATTTTTTGAATGATTGTAAGGAGTCACTTCATCTGTGTGTTTATAGTCAAAAAGAGAGCGTCTAATTGGTATATGATGTACAGTCTATTCTTCATTTGCATATTGTCACATGCTGTCCAATGCCTAAAGGAGGGAGTGTACATCATATACCAATTGGATGCTCTCTTTTTGACTGGGGCTGGGGATAGCTTGCAGGGTCGTGCTGAGGATTTTGTTCAATATCTGGATGACAAAATAACTCAGATTCGGGATGACTTGGCCGCCGACTGGGTTAGTTTGGGCGAGGTGACTGAGGCAGGTCTTGAGAGTGTTATCTGGGCTGAGTTCGATCCTGTGGCTCCCGAGGACGTGGACAGGACCTTGGGGAGACTGAATGCAACCACATGTTTATTGGACCTGTGTCCCTCCTGGTTGGTGCTGGCCTCCCGGGAGGTTACACGAGGCTGGCTCCAGGAGATCATAAATGCTTCTTTGCGTGAGGGTGCCCTACCGGCCGCCTTGAAGGAGGCGGTGGTGAGGCCCCTCCTCAAGAAGCCCTCCCTGGACCCGGCTATTTTGGCTAATTACCGTCCAGTCTCCAACCTTCCCTTTTTAGCAAAGGTTGTTGAGAGTGTGGTTGCATGGCAGCTCCCTCGGTACCTGGATGAAGCTGTCTATTTAGACCCGCTCCAGTCCGGCTTCAGGCCTGGATACAGCACTGAAACGGCATTGGTCGCGTTGGTGGATGATCTCTGGCGGGCCCGGGGTAGGGGTTATTCCTCTATCCTGGTGTTATTAGACCTCTCAGTGGCTTTTGATACCATCGACCATGGTATCATGTTGCGCCGATTGGAGGGACTGGGGGTGGGAGGCACCTTTTTACGGTGGTTCTCCTCCTACCTCTCCGACCGGTCGCAATCTGTGTTGACAGGGGGGCAGCGGTCGACCCCGAGGCGCCTAGTGTGTGGGGTGCCGCAGGGATCGGTCCTCTCGCCCCTCCTATTCAACATTTATGTAAAGCCGCTGGGTGAGATCATCCGTGGTTTTGGGGTGGAGTTCCATCAGTACGCTGATGATACGCAGCTGTACATTTCCACCCCAGACCACCCCAACAATGCCGTGGAAGTGATGTCCCAGTGCCTTGAAGCCGTGCGGGCCTGGATGGGGAGAAACAGGCTTCGACTCAACCCCTCCAAGACCGAGTGGCTGTGGCTGCCGGCGTCCCGATATAGCCAGCTGACACCATCACTGGTTATTGGGGGCGAATCATTGGCCCCCACGGAAAGGGTGCGCAACTTGGGCGTCCTCCTGGACCCACCGCTGTCTTTGGAAGATCACACGACAGCTGTGGCCAGGGGAGCTTTCTATCAGGTTCGCCTGATACGCCAGTTGCAGCCCTTTCTAGATCGGGACTCCCTACGCACAGTCACTCAGGCACTCGTCACCTGTCGCCTGGACTACTGCAATGCTCTCTACATGGGGCTCCCCTTGGGATGCACCCGGAGGCTCCAACTAGTGCAGAATGCGGCCGCGCGGGGGATTATGGGAGCGACGGGACGCTCCCATGTGACACCTCTCCTGCGCGAGCTGCATTGGCTACCTGTGGACTTCTGGGTGCGTTTCAAGGTGTTGGTGACCACCTTTAAAGCGCTCCATGGCTTAGGACCAGGGTACTTACGGGACCGCCTTCTGCCGCCAATAGCCTCCCACCGGCCGGTGCGTTCCCACAGAGAGGGTCTCCTCAGAGTGCCGTCAGCCAAATAATGCTGGCTGGCGACCCCCAGGGGGAGGGCCTTCTCTGTGGCAGCCCCTACCCTCTGGAACGATCTTCCTCCAAAACTGAGAACAATTGCTGACCTCCGGACTTTTCGTCGGGCCCTGAAAACTCATCTCTTTCAGCTTGCTGGTCTAGCCTGACCCCGCTGAATTTTTAAGATCTGTATTATAGGGTTGGGTATTTTAAATATTTAATGGTTAATGGTTTTAATTTTTAGCCAAAGTTATATGCTTTTTTTAAAAGAAATTGTTTAACTTTTGTGTACTATTTTTATTTGGCTGTTCACCGCCCTGAGTCCGCAAGGAGAAGGGCGGTATACAAATCTAAACAAACAAATAAATAAATAAATAAATAATAGCACTTACAATAGAACCTCTGGTCATGACCATAATTTGTTCCATAACTTTGGTTGCAACTGATTTGGTAGTGACCCGAACCTAATTTTGGAAACTTGGTGCTTACAAAAAAAAAAAAAAAAAAAAAAAAAGCATGGAAAGGGAAATCGGCCACGAAAAAAATAATTGTGAATTTTTTAGTAGAAACCCAATTTGGTTCGTGACAGAGGTTCTATTGTAATCATTCCATTGGAAATGGCAAATACAGCTGACATATCACCACTGTAAGGCTCTGTCCTGCTAACTCCATCGTGGAGTAGATGAATCGTCCCCACAGATTTCTCAGACTTCCATGATATCTCAGGATGGTCCAAGGATCAAGGCTCATACACACACACCACATCACATATCACACACAAACATATACACTGAGCTATAGAAAGTTTCATAAATGCTGAAGTTTAAATTAATAGTAATTTAACTGGATTGGGAGGAGTAACTATGACAGACCATGTCTAATTTTACCTGTTTTTTTTGTCAACTGAGTTTTTGAAAATAATTCTCCCTAACAGTTGGGTGTCAGTAATCACTTCAAGTCATTAATTAAAACACATTTTCTGGAAGTTTATCTTAGAAGTGGTAAGTAAATTGGACATAGAGCCAGATTTCCTATGAACGGCACACTAGGAAACAACATTTTAATATAAACTTTCTTACTGTTGCCAGAAGCAAGCAACTATTTTAGGCTATTGCATAAATTTCAAAGTGGGAGGACGTGTTCTTGGTCCTCATAAACAGCCACCATGGGGGATGCCTGTTTAAAATTAGACTGTTTCATTTGTTTTACTGAAGAAGAAAAAATGATAGAAAGATCAGTCACTAAACATAAGAAATGCTTTCAGTAGCCTTCAAGAATCTTGGCTATGACCCAACAAACCTCAGGCCAAAATGAAGTTGCTGTTGTAGGTTGCCATTTTATTTTAAGCAAACAAACTTTCTGTCAGAAATGTTTTTTTTTCCTCTGAATGAAACAAGAGTTTTCTTGTGATGTCTATTAAAAATAATGGGAATCTGATTGCTGAAGGAGCCTAATAATGGCTATATTAATTTTATGTATGCTTATTTTCATTGAATTTTCACACTGATTAAGGAACAAGGCCAAGATAATCCTTAAACAGGATTTGCATATTTTAACACATATAAAGACACTTCCTTAGAATAAGGGGAAACCTTTCCACAATTGTTTCTTATTAAATTTGCATACCGCTAGCAGCATATTTTATTAGAGTCAGGCTGAGAAATTTTCTTGCTTTTTTCCAGCACATTTCTTACTAAATTTGGTGAAAGAGAAATTATTATAGAAATTCTTTCAAAGTACAAAATAATTTTGTATAAATTATCATGGGTGTATGTTTTTATACTTACTTGCAAACTAGATGGTCAAGGAATGTGAATGAAGATGTTAATTCTACCTTTCACTCTATAACAATGTCTCATGATCTGCTGATTCCATGGCTTCCCACATTTTCATCAAATCCCAACTGAAGACATCATGAGAAAACTCTTTTCATGGAGCTTTTCCAGGAATTCTATTACATTGATTGAAGATTAGATTAGATTATTATGGTGACAGAGATCTCATCTACAGATAATTCTATTATTCTTGCTACTTGGTACCTAATTGATATGGGTCAAACATGGAAGGATGTCTCTTTGATTACTAATTTCATAAGTAAGTTCAGAGGTTAAATTTGTCTTCAAAAATATATTTTCTTGAAACAGTAGGGTTTTTAATGTTTGTTTTTCTCTCCAGTCTGTTGGTTCCCTTCTATTGTATATTAGAAACAACACTCTCTTATTTAACGAATAGAATTTTGAAAACTGAGATAGCTGATTATATGACTTCCAAGGATGCTGTGAGTCTAGTTTGAACAACACAGATGTTTATTAAGAAAAAAAAATCTGTTACTAATAAGCCCTATTATTTTTTACTGGAAAACCTGAGTGTATTAAGTTAATAAAGAGAGCCAGTTTGGTGGTTATGGTGTGAAATATAAAAACCCCAATTATATCCTCATAATCCAAAAACAAGTCTTGTTCACAAAATCAAAGGTTTATTGGAGATAAAATGAAGAAAAATAAAAATAAAAAGCTGTTGCAAGCACGGCCTCTTAGACCCTTCCCAAATGGATTGAGTGCAAGAAGCAGTTTTTAAGTTATACATTTTAAACTCCTACACAATGCATGCCATGCCTAAACAGCCCTTTATTCTGTTAAGTCATTCTCCAAGTTGTTTTACACTTTACAGGGTCATCTTGATAATTCCTGTCTAACAACGACTATCTTATCATGTTTATTTTTAACTTCACCTTGGGCAGATGTTCCTTTCTTACTGATAGTGGTTTTGCCCAAGCGTAGGTTCCAGGCTCCAAGGGAGCTTTTAGCAAGTCATAACTGTTGTGTCCTTATAAGGACATCCGCTGGGGGATTAGATGATTCCACCGGCAGGAACTTTAAATTACTGTCATTGGCCGGCTGCCATGCCTAAGCAGGATATAAGGAGGCCCGGCAGCCACAGCCGGCAGTTCTTTTGCTGTACTGAATAAAGGTACTGAGTCGTGTTTCTTTCTGGCGCCGATCTAACACTGAGGATCACATTGTCTCTACTGATTACAATTTGTGGTCAGTTTGAAACAATAAGAACATCATAGTTTTTCAATACATTTAACACTTTTATAAAAGAGTAACTTATTATTCATTTCCTTCATCTAGTTAGAAACGGAGAGACTGAGAGTTCTAGTCCTGCCTTTGGAGCAAAGCCAGCTGAGTGATTTTTTAAAAAACATTTTTGATTTATATGCTCTTCTCCGGAGACTCAGGGCGGCTTACAATGCGTAAGTCACATTGAGTCAGTCACTTTCTCTGAGCCCTAGGACAAAGGCAATGGCAAACTTCAGGGATTTGTTCAGGTGGTCTTCAAGAACTGGGCACAAGTGAATGGAAGAAAAAAAAAACCCAGTAGTGGGAAGTCCTTATTTTCACATCAGAATCTTCTCTGCCCTTTCAGTCAAGATTTTGATATAAATGGCAAGCTTGAAAACTCATATTTGCTAGAAAAGGGTGTCAAATTGTTTCTAAGATCATAGACAATATATACTAATAAGAACCAAAATCATATGTTCTAATCATATTCAACTGTCTTTTCTCCAGATTTACATCATTCTTTTGCTGTTTTTGTGTGCTTATTGCTTGTATGCTGCACAGAATACTTTATGAAATTGAGCACTTACTAATTTAATTGAACCCAAGATGTACACCTTCCTGAGGGTGGAGACAAATGGACTGAGGACAAAGTAGTGGCATAATGGGGCAACACTGTGGAAAATCAGTAGGAGGGACTGCCTCAGATTCTAAACTCAGTTTTACAACTTTCTTAGTTGTAAAGTTCTCACTTCCTGTGAGTAATAAAATTGGCAATTAAACTTCTGATTTCAGTGGTATCATTTTTGGAAGATTTTTCTCCCCACATATAAAGGATAAAGCAATCTATTAAATGTCCTTCCTTCCTTCCTTCCTTCCTTCCTTCCTTCCTTCCTTCCTTCCTTCCTTCCTTCCTTCCTTCCCTCCCTCCCTCCCTCCTGCACTTTTCCTCAAATGTAAACATTGTTATATATCTTTTGTGTACCACATACTTTTTCTTTCAATAACTTCCCTTAATATACTTTTTGTGGCAGATTTTTTTCAAAGACCTTATGGCTGAATTCTGAAAAATGCAAACATTAATTTATATTTATTGATTTAAAAGATTTGTATTGCTGCCTATCTTAAAACAGAAATCTGTGTCGCATATTAGTGCATTTCAGTTCCCTATTAGTTTTTTAAAATGAAGATTTTACTATTCTATGACTGTGAACACACTGAATTTCTTTCTTTTTCTTTCTTTCTTTCTTTCTTTCTTTCTTTCTTTCTTTCTTTCTTTCTTTCTTTCTTTCTTTCTTTCTTTCTTATGCATTTCCCATTCCAATGCTTGATCTCAATATTGGTTCTTTTTAATGATAAATTTTTCTATCTGGCTATTGTACAAGATAATGAAGAAAGACACACAACAATTTTGAAAATGCTTACATTATAGATTACCTTATTTATATTTACTCTCCATTTTAGCTGTAGTACAATGTTTAATAGTAAGCTATCTTAATTTACAAAAATGCTTTTCTGCATGGACATTTTAATTAGTTTTTATGTTTTATTTATGTCTTCATTATTATTTTTGTCATTACTTCAACTACATATTTTCACCTTTGCTGTTCTCTTTGCTTCAGTACAAATAATTCAGAAAGGTTGAGATTTCTAGCCATTGCATGAATTTAAAATACATTAAAATCAGTTTTATAGTGAAATCTATTACATTTACTGGTTCATACCTATTACAGTGACTTGCCAATTTCTCAAGGTAAAATGACGCTAAATTAAATGCTCTCCTAAAAAAAGAGTTGGTGGTTAGAGCTACCTCATCTAAACTCACATCTGAAAAGAAGTTGCATGAAAACTATTACATTTAAAATGTATTTAGTTTTACTAAAGCTGTAAAGGGACTTTTAGCTATAGAACTGGAGGAAGAATTCACCAGCAGAAATGAGCATTTTGTGATGCAGGCTCATTTAAATTCCCAAAAGGTACTTAGACAGCCAGACATATTTTACACATTACAATATCCTTTGAAGTACTGGCAGTTCCTGCTTCAACTACATGAGAAGTCTCTTGAATTATAGCTTTCCCAAATGCCCACAAATTACTCTCTTGTTATACTTCTGTTTTTAAGCATTAAAGAATCACAGCGTATCTATAGCCAATTTATCTTGCAATGGTTAAACTTTACAAGTTCATATAATTTCACTGCAGTATTGTTTGGAGCACATTTAGCATCATATTAAGAAACCAAAGCACATTTTAAAAACTTGAGTTCAATAGAGTTTAAGTACATTTAAGTTCTGTACTGTATATTTTTAAATTACACCACTAAATGTCTACAAGAAAAACAGAAGGGATAGAAATTCTTTCTGTGGACATGGTATTTCTGATCCAGATTGGGATAACAGAAGCATACCCTAAAAATTACATAATATAAGAGTAGCTGAACATTACATAATTTAACCATCATGCCATCTATCCGTTGACTAAATCAAGCACATTCAATGTGCAATTTGAATTTATCCAATTATTATTATTGTTAAAAAACATACATTTTCTGCTGTTCATCATCAGCTTTGACTCCTTTGAATAGAGAAAATTAAATTTGCAGTTGGCAGTTTGTCCACAAACAATTTATCAGTTTTCTTGTGACTGAGGAGGTCAGGGATGTAGTAGTGAGGCAGTGATATTACTCAATGCATAAGACTAAAAAAGAAAAAGTGGTCCAGTTTTTTTTCTCCAACCAATCAACATGCAGAGCAATTGCAGTTTGTAGCACCTAGCATAAGAAGTTCAGAGTGTGCAAAAATAAAATAGGTCCATGACCTCATCAAAATGTTGATTTAATTACAAGCAGCAGACCATCTTAATGGGCAAGGAAGCTTGCCCTGTCAAAATGTATTTGCATACTGGAAGCTAGCTAAATTCCTATTGTGAGTCAGATGTTAGCAGAACCTGAGGGCACTATTAGCGTTGGGTGGTATGTATTTTGCTGAGGAATAAATTTAGGCATCAGTTTAATGTTAGTAAAGACAACATTTTCAGCACATTTTGAAAGTATGAGAGGCTGAAAAGAAGGGGGGTAAACATGGAATGAAAATTTTAATGCTTTGGGACACTTCCTGGAGTGGAAAAGTTACTTTTTTCTTATTCAGCAAGATAATATGATAGCAAGTAGGAAAGAATTTATTTATTTATTTCCTTTCCCCCACCTTCCTTTCTTGTTTCTTTTTAGATACTTCTCCTGTGCTGTCAGCAGTCGTTCTCCAATAAGGATCCTCTTATTCTCTGAAGCATCCAAAAACATTTGCCATATGTAGGGTTGACCAAAAAAAAAAAAAAAAAAAAGGATAAAGGCAGGCAAGTATTTTATTTCAGGATTCCAATTTATGTACCCTTGATGTTAATGTAAATTATGTTACTATTTTTTTTCTAATGCAAAGGATGAAATTCATTTATCTAGACATGGAAAGAAACTTTCTGAATTGACCTAAATCAAACCTAGTGTAAAAACCTTGGTTTTTCCAGCATTCTTGAAAAATACATACTGGTAGAAATGTGTAAATTTCTTTAGTTTTATCATTTTGCATTTAAGCACTTAAAATGTGACCGTATTTTCTGAAGTAAGCACTTAAAATGTGACCGTATTTTCTGAAGTATAAGATGCACCTTTCGCCCCCCAAAAAGTGGGTAAGAATCTGGGTGTGTCTTATACTCTGAATGTAGCCCCCCCCCCCCCCCCGCTTCTCAAATGGAGGTTTCAGAGGCTGAAAAAAACATCAGAAACAAAGCTTCAGGAAAAAAGCCTCCAAACAGAGCTTCAGAAAAAAAGCCTCAGAAACAGAGCTTTTTTTTCCCCTGAAGCTCTGTTTTGGAGGCTTTCAGACGCAGAAAAAAAAAGTTTTTTTATGAAACGGAATTTCAGAAGTTCCAGAGGCAGGAAATTTTTTTTAAAAAAAAATCAAGGCACAGAGCTCACAACCAACAAACCTGTTGCTAAAATTCACCTCTGGGAACCAGCTGATTGGGAGTATTCCGGGAGGCTGATCTACCTGCCAATCAGCTTTTTTCTTATTTTCCTCCCCCAAAATTAAGGTGCATCTTATATTGCAGTGCGCCTTATACTCCGAAAAATATGCTACATGCCAATAATGAAATTCCTTAAAAATATATGGAATCTTCAAATTTTAATCATCAGTTGAATAGCCACATGGGTTGAATAGCCACATTTAAATGTAAATGTATTGATTTTAGTGAGAGAAGATTTAGCCATATATATGAACATAAATATGTGTCACTATCTAAACAGTTTTATAGAAACTCATTTATAGATAACTTAATAACTTATAAATAACTTTTATGCAGTTTAATTATTTGTTGGAAATAAATATTTTAAATTATTTAAATTTAAATTATTATTAAATAGTATATATTAATACTGATCTCTTCATGAAGGATAGATGTGTATGTGTGTGTACGATAACATATTTGATCATTCAAATATAGAAATAGAATCAGTTAAAGAACTTTGAGAACAAGTTTGCATACGCAAAAAGAAAGAAAGAAAGAAAAAGAAAGAAAGAAAAGAAAAAGAAAAAGAAAAGACAAGAAAAGAAAAGAAAAGAAAAGAAAAGAAAAGAAAAGAAAAGAAAAGAAAAGAAAAAAATAAGATTTTGAAGTGGAAATAGAAAAAGCAGCATTAGGGAGCTACACTAAAAGTCTATTATTCACAGGGGCTTTGCTATTATTATCCAATTCTAGTAGGATGTGACAAATTATGTCTGATCTAAGGTTTTACCTGAAATATAGACATATTTCAATTTTTCAAAGAAATGTATTGTGACAGTTAGACACCTAATTAATCACAGATGTCCACAAAAAGTCAAAAGGCTCCATTGTACTGGACATTGTACTTTTTGCGTATGCAAACTTGTTCTCCAAGTTGTTCTCCATCTCTTCATTTTCCAAGTCATGAGGTGACTGTTGCTATATTGCAAGACAATCTCTATACGTTTCTAGCTAAGGTTACAAATGAAGAGTGAAGATACATTAACTTTTCTGTTTGACTTTTGGGAACTTGCATTTGCAACAAAACGGCATGAAAATGAAGTTTTCTGAAGAATTTCTCATTTCATTTCCTAACATTTTATCTATTCTGAAAAGGCCTTCTCAAAGATAAGAATGTCATAATAATGAAGATTGTGTAGTTCATCAATAATGATTTTTTTAAATAATCAAATGTAGATAATCAAGAACAATTACATCAAAATCACAAATGTTACAACCTTTCACTTTATTTGAGCAAGAAGTGGCAGTTAAGATATGGATTGTGATTAATGTTCATTGGGAAACAAAATTAAGGATATTTGAAAATCTATGCCTACTCCCTCCACTCTGCTTTTAAAATATCAAATTCATTTTCACTAGTCTGAATTGGCTTCGATTTTCCAGTTACTACATTTAACAATTTTAGAAAAGTCAAGATTAAAAATGGATTTTAATCATATTATAGCCAGACAACATTGATAATATTTGCCTCCAACATTTCCAATATAGATCTGAAGTGCTTTTATACATTCATTCTGGATTTTTTTCTGAAGACACAAACCTTCAGAAAGTTATGTTTAATTTCAGTGCCTTTAACCACATATTTTCCTATTAGTAGGCATATTGTAACCAACACTTCTAACCCTCTTTATCATACATTCCTTTACTTGTTATTCTTCTGTTTAAGGTTTCAATTAAAAAAATATATTATAGCACTTATATGTGCATCCTTTGTACATAATTCCATTTCAAAGTCAGTCTTAGAATATTCAATATCATGAATTTGTCTGCCTACTTTAAATCTTTCTGGTAACTGTAAATAGGAAATCTATTGGCTTTTATATACTTCTGTCAAGAATTGTTCTCTTGATTTTATTATGTATTCCCCTTGACAGAACTCTAGTGTCTTTCACATATGTTAAGCATTTGTGTTTGCCTATTAACTGTTAGGCTGAGAGCCATAAAGTTGTTTTTGGACATGACTTGGATCTGTATCTATTCCATATTCTCAATATGGCACATCTAACAATGATTTCTAAAATCTAAAATTTCTAAAAATATCATTAACCTTGGCCTTATCATACCACAAATATCCATTCGATTCAAATATCAGGTCATATTTTCTAGAGTTTCTAACTTTAGAGTCTTCTATTTCTCAAAAACATCAGTTCCTTCATCCAAACCAAACAGCATCCCATGTCTTAAGATAATTATTTTGAAATAACATACAATTCATACTCGTCATGCCATATATTTTACTTTTTTCAATCTTAATTTTACTCCCACAATTTTTTTTACCTTATTTTATATCACTATTCAATATTACAACACTAACATAAACAAGAGAGATGTCTATGGAGATTTTCAATCATCCAACAGGGGTGCTATTCAGCAGGTTCTGACAGGTTCTGGAGAACCAGTAGCGGAAATTTTGAATAGTTTGGAGAACCAGCAAATACCACCTCTGGCTGGCCCCAGAGTGGGGTGGGAATGGAAAATTTGCAATATCCTTCTCCCACAAGTGGGGAGAGAAAGTGGATTTTGCAGTATCCTTCCCCTGTCACGCCCACCAAGCCACGCCCTCAGAACCGGTAGTAAAAAAAATTGGATTTCACCATTGGAATAGAATAAGACAAATGACACCAGGCATTCCTGTCTTGTTCCTTTTTGTAACTCAGATTTAACTATTTTTCTGTGCTTTTTGTGATGTATACATCAATCTTTCCCACGTAATAAAATTTTCCCCAAAGTTCATATTTTCCAAAACTTTGAACAGAATGGAGAATTCAAAATGTCAAAAACCTTCTCTTCATCTAAAAAAAAAAAAAAAAAAACAACCTAAAATAAAATAGTGTAGCTTATTTTTTGTTATATTGCTCTAAAATGTCCAACACACTTCTCATATTATCTTTTAACTGTCTTTAAGGTAAAAATCCAGATTGATCCTCATGTATAAATTCTTCCAAATTATTTTCAATCTCTCAACCAAAATCATTGTAAGGAATTTATAGTCAGTTAAAAGGCTGGTGTAAAAACCAGTAAATTATTAGTTCTAGTCTTGCCACTCTCTCTTAGGCCAACCCACTTTACAGGGTTTTTGTTGTGGGGAATATAGCAGGAAGACAAAGCTTATGTATGTTTGAATTATTTATGCACCTTTCTTCTCCTAAAATACTGTAGAGTTCATCCTATTTTGTGAAGGTTGTGGAAATCTTTCCTGAAAATATTTCTAATAAGATCTTGATAATCTAACTGAGCCAGACACCTTTTCTGTTTTAATCTTTTCTATAGCTGTGAAAACTTCCTTTACTGTTGTAGGTCCGTTCACAGTCTACTTCTTTTCCTTCTGTAATCCTTGGTAGATTTTCTTTCTTTAAGTATTTATGTATTTTCTCTAGAGAAATGTCTTGCCCTTTATGTAATGTGGAGTAATATTGATGAAATGCTTTTTGCATGACCAATTTACCAATTAATGCTGTATACCACTCGTATAATTTCAATACCATTTTCTTTTCTTTTTTCTATTCATAATTTAAAAATGAACCATTTCCATGGTTTGTCTGCAAAATCAAAGTTCTTTTTTTGCTTTGCACAAACCATACTTACATCTGAGGTTCTTTGTTTACTTCTGCGTGGTTTCATTTTCCTGCACCAAATTTGTTTGTAATCTGCTGACAGTGTTGGACTCATAATTTCTGTTCAAAGGAACATGTCGAACTGTTAAGAAGGGCCTTTGCAGTTACTTGTGTAATAGTTATGACCTTCCCAGAAGTAGGAAGTCTTACTCATCATCATTCATGTATTAAAGGTAAAGGTTCCCCTCATACATATGTGCTAGTCGTTCTCGACTCTAGGGGCCAGTGCTCATCTCCGTTTCAAAACCGAAGAGCCAGCACTGTCCAAAGACATCTCAGTGGTCATGTGGCTGGCATGACTAAACACCAAAGGCGCACGGAACACTGTTACCTTCCCACCAAAGGTGGTCCCTATTTTTCTACTTGCATTTGTTTACGTGCTTTCGAACTTCTAGTTTGGCAGAAGCTGGGACAAGTCATGGGAATTCACCCCGTTATGTGACACTAGGGATTTGAACTGCTGAACTGCCGACCTTTCGATCGACAAGCTCAGCGTCTTAGCCACTGAGCCACTGCATCCCTCTCTTGGTCACATCTTATTGAGTTTACTGCAACATATTCTGTCCTTAAAGAAAATTAAGAAGCTTCAGGTGGTCCAGAATACAATGGCTCAGGTGGTTAAGGATACACCACTGGTTACCAGATGAATTCTGGGTGCAAGTCAAGGTTACTAACTTTAAAGTCCTTTAAAGATCAAGATCTCAGTATTTCATGACTACATATTAACTATATATTAAGATCAGTAAAACGTATCCAGGTGCCCTATCTCAGAGACTCTCCTATAGAGGAGCCTGGTGGCGCAGTGGACTAAATGCTGTTAAAGTAGCACTTAGTTGCCAGCTGCCTGCAATTACTGCAAGTTCAAATCTCACCAGGCTCAAGGTTGACTCAGCCTTCCATCCTTTCGAGGTAGGTAAAATGAGGACCCGGATTGTGGGGGCAATAATCTGACTTTGTATAAAAAAGAACACCGCTTGGGGGGGCCAAAAGCCCTACTAAGCAGGTATGTACAAAAGTATGAAGGCTATTGCTTAATGCATTGTAAGCCGCCCTGAGCCTCTGGAGAAGGGCGACATATACATTGAATGAATGAATGAATGAATGAATGAATGAATGAATAAATAAATAAATAAATAAAATAAAAACCACTGAGTGGAACCTTTGGAAAACATTTCTCCAAGATCCGTATTTTTTCCAACTCTGTAGGAATTTATAAATTGTAAAATCTGGATATTTCTTATGAATATAATATAGGTTTGGTCCCTCTTGGGTGGGATCGCTAGTATTTAATGGTGAAAGATGATGCTATTATGATTGCATCATTGTGCTGCAGTTTCATTTATTTTCATCGCCTTTTATTATAGTTGTTTAACATTTTTAACTTCTTTCATATATTTATTATTAAACTTCTATGTCTCTCATCTTGATGTGACAACTCCAGATGGCTTACAGTCCTACAAATACTTACTAAAATTAACATAACTTTCTTATTATAATGCTGAGATAAAATCCTAATCAGAGTTACATCTAAAGCTTATAGAAATGTGCCATAACATACAGTTTTCACCTCCATTGATTTCAAGGACAATGTCATTATGATATTTTCCAGATTGAGGTTACTTCTAATTATGGATATTCTGGTGCTTAATTCTATGCTTGAAACAGATAAATGACATTTCTCTATTCATTCTGATGGTACCACCACACTGGTGAATATAGAAAAGGGTGAAAAATATATTTAAAATATATTTGAAAAGTAATCACCATGGACAGCAGTGGGAAGCATCAATTCCCACCTACATATAATTTTTGAACACCGCTCACCTAAAATATACTTACAAACTTGTTTAGTTTGGACAAATTTGTTTAGTTTGCCCTTTTTTCTACTTCTGCCAAAGAAATCTTCAAACAGTGCTGCAAATTTTATTATCTCCTGAAATAAACAACCCCCTATTGACTATAAGCAGTGAGATAATATAAAGAAAGGAGTTTTTTTCCCTCGGATTCTATGAAAATTATTTCCCCTTCAGTTTAAAGGCCATAAAATTTGGTGGAGTATTTCACATTTGCTGACAGGAGTTTGTTTGGGTTTTTTTAAAAATTCTGTCTTGTTTGAATTGTTACACAAGCTAACCATGAAGTTTTCTTCATGTTCCTTTGTGGGAATAATAGATCCCAAGCTTATTAATATTTTTAGGCGTACTGGTGGTGTGGGAACATTAACAATGATACTCCGCTTGCTAGCATATTCTGAGTTCTTTTTATATGAAAACAAAAGGGATTTCAGATACTTGTTTATACTGATTTTTTTCGTCCCAAGAATACTATTGGGGTAGTATTGATGTTAAATAAGCTGCAGAAAATGTCTGTTGCTCACCCCATAAGCTCCTCATAGAAAAATGCTTAGAAAGTTAGTTCCCTTTTGATTGCTAAAAAAAAAAAGGGAGGGGGGAGTCCTTCTTTGAGAGAAGATTCAATTTTCAATTCAGAATAGAGTGGAAAGGACATAGAAGATCTTCTAGTCCAGCTCCTTGCTCAAGCAGGAGAGACCCTATACCCGTGATGGCGAATCTATGGTACGTGTGCCACAGGTGGCACGCAGAGCCATTTCGGTGGGCACGCAAGCTCAGCTCCAGTGGGCATGCATGCGCTGGCCAGCTGATTTTCAGGTCTTCTGGGTCCACCGGAAGTTGGGAAACAGGCTGTTTCTGGCCTCTGAAAGGCTCCCGGGAGGTAGGGAAGGCCGTTTTCACCCTCCCCAGGCTCCTAGAAAGCCTCTGGAGTCTGGGGAGGGTGAAAAACGGGCCTACCAGGCCCACTGTGCCATCATGTGCCAAAAGTGGGGGGAGCATGGGTGGTCACATATAGGGGGCAGGGCACATAGAATTATGAGTGTGGGCACGCACTCACACAGCCCGCCCCCCCCGCACTCCCCCCACTTTTGGCACGCGATGGCAAAAAGGTTAGCCATCATTGCCCTATACTATTTCAGAGAAATGGCTGTCCAGTCTTTTCTTAAAAACCTCCAGTGATGAAGTACCCACAACTTCTGACGTTAAGCTGTTCCACTGGTTAATTGTTCTCACCGTTAGGAAGTTTCTCCTTAATTCCAGGTTGCTTCTTTCTTTGATTAGTTTCCATCCATTGTTTCTTGTCCTGCCCTCTGGTGCTTTTGAAAATAAGTTGACCCTGTCTTCTTTATGGCAGCCCCTCAAATAGTGGAACACTCCTATCATGTCATCCCTAGACCTTCTTTTCTCTAGAATAGTTGTTCTGACCTAGGCTTCCCAAGAGTATGAAGCAGACTCCTTGTCCCAACAAAAACCCTTTTATTAAGTTACCGTGAATTCCTCTCATTCACATCCAGCGAAGTCTTTCAAGGCAGAATTTACCGTCACAGACCTTATCTGACTTGGAGAGCTGCCAGGCTGATATCTTCAAAACTTGGCAAGAAGTCTGTGAGAGTCACGAACCAATTAAGTGAACTAATTGTCTCCTGCCAACTCCCCTCCTCTTTCACTCCTCTTTATTCCCTATGGGAGGGGCATTCACCTTCCACCTGTGGCTTCACTCCCGAGTCAACCCTTGTGTCTTAGCTGTTCCCTTCTCCTGGCAACTCTGCACATGCACTCACTGGGAACAGGCTCCAGATGTTCTTTTGCCCCACTGATGTCTGACTCTGAAGGCAGCTGACAACTGTCAGACAGCTCTGGACCCATCTCTGCCTCTGATGCAGAGCACTCATCAGAGCCTTCCCCAGACTCTAGAACTGACCCATGTTCCTCCCCAACCTCCTCACTGTCTGAGTCTGCCAGCAGCTCCGCTGGCCGCTGGTGGGCCATAACACTAGTCATACCCAAGAACCATTCTTCATGTGTTTTAGTCACCAGGTCTTTAATTGGTTGCAAGATATCCTTGGCTTTTCTGCCTTACTCCATAGTATTTGTAAAGGCAAATGAAAACTCCTATAGAGGAAAAGGAGATGGTACCCATCTCCACAACTACAGTACTATTAGAATGATAGTGGGGCTGAAAAGAGACTCTGAATTAAGCAAAGGATAAAATGGAGATAGTTTTCAATTTTCATAGAGCCAGTTTTGAGTTAATTGTGATTGTTGGTGTAACATTTTTAGTTGTTATTTTTGATATTGCTTAATAATTGCAATAATTACATTTATGACAACATAAAATAATTTATTCAAATACACAAATCTAAGCCTTTGTTAGGATTAATCATGAAATAATCCTAACAATCAAGGTATTAGCCAACAATGATAATAATAACACTGGTTTATATATCAAACATTTTCTACATTATTTTACAAAGGAGACCAATATAGTATGACTGTTTCTCTGTTCTCTGTTTCCCACTTTATTATTTTTTTTAAATGTCATCTACTAACCCTCTAAGTCAGGGGTATCAGACTCTCAGCCCAGGAGCCGGATGCATCATATGCTGACTCTGCCCCCGTCCAGTTTAGCGGAGGACAAAAAAGTCCCGATACGTCACATGCCAATGCCGTGATGCCACCAGTTTGACACCCTTGCTCTAGATATAAGGACAGAGATATAAAGCTTATGGGTAGAGTATATTTTCTCAGCTTTTCAGTACTACTGCTTACTTTATAATTGATTGTGTCATTTCTGGATTCAGCAATATAGCACTAGACAGTATCAGAACACTATTATTTCCAGCTGATCTCCATAGGAATATCTCACAAAATAGCCAAATTTTGTAAAAAAAAAAATGAGAACTCACATCATTGAAACATCTTTCTCTCCCCCCCCTCTCTCTCCCCCTTCCTCCTTCTCTCCCCCCTCTCTCTCCTACCAATATCCTACATAATTATGCTCATTAACTGCAAAATGTGCCTTCTTTAAAAATAGCTAATTGCTGCAAAAATATTATACATTGAAAAATATTTACATTTTAGGGAATCTTTTTGAAGGCAAAACCAAAAACAAAAGTAGTATTTTTTTTGGAAGCCCCTGTTTTTGGCAGAGAAATCGGTAGCTGTGAGTCGATGACGCTTAATCCATTTAATTTTTTTCCCCCATCACCAAAGCCATTTTGCATACAGTCAATTGTGAGGTATTTATTTTGTGGCATAGTCATTACTCTGAAACACAGCTTGTCATCAGGGAAAAATTAAAGCAGGTGAGAAGCCAGCAAACGATTCTGGACTAGCCAGAAATGGTTGACTTTTGCCAGTTTCCTGTTACATTCCAGTTTTCAGTGTCTTAAGAGTGGCTCACAAGATGCAGCTGTAATGAAATTGCCAGTTATTGAAGTTCCATGCTTTTTTTTTTTTTTGGTCTCCATTTAAACTCAAAACAGCAGGGTTCCTGCAGAAAGCAGAGCCAGCAATCTATACAGCTATATTACTTCAGAATGGCTGGCAGAGTGTAGCTTGGTTTTAAAAATGTTTGAATCTCATTAGAAAGCACAATGACATCCAAAGATTCTTTAACAGTAAAGCCATTTTTACGATTATGCAAACATTTCATTCAGTGGTCTGAATCACATCCAAGTCGATCAAATTTCCAAATCAATCTGATTCAATTTTCTTAATCAAATAAATGATTCAAAAATCAGATCTGTGATCTACAAATGATTACTCCAATTGAAGCACAATCTATTTTCATATTAAAGAAAAGCCCCATGAAATCCCAGAAATAGGGATTCATAAATAATTATGAAGGAAGCTTCAGTTTATATCTAGCAGAGATTCAGTATAAATCTGTGGAATTCTAAACCTGATGTTGAGCTACCTAGCAAATATGGTTAGTGGAAGTTACTATTAATTTTCGTTGCCTTATTTCTACTATAGAATGAATTATGTATCTGTGTAACAATAAAAATAGACTTTCTATGCAACAGCCCTAATGATAGCTGCCTATTATGTTTGATGCCAGTCTGAATATTGACATTCCCCCAGGGGGAAAGAGAGAGCCTTTGAAGGTAGGCTCAACAAGATTTTTACTTCCCAAATTCTATGAAACAAGAAGGAAATCGTGCTTGCTGAGAAAAGACGATACCTGAATCAGGGGTATGAGATTTAATTTGGAGCTCAGAATTCAGACTGTATAAAATGCAGCTGTTTTCCAAATTTTGTAGGTAATAATATGGATCCTGAACAAAGTTCAAAGCCTGACCATAGCTTTCCTAATGATTAACTTCAGTCAAATGTTCATAAACATTCTGAAATATCAGCTGGATTCCTATAAAAGTCGTTTCACTCAATTTCTGTCCATATCTCTTGGCATGCCGGCTATGACCCTATTTATATAAAGATGAGCTAGCTTCAAGGAAGAGCTTGAGGAAGGGGATGAATGAGAATACAGAAGGATGGCCTAAAAGGCCCAGGAAAACAAGAAGACTGGTATGTGGATAACAAAGCATATTAGATACAAATAAAGGTCTGATAGATAAAGGTGCACATTCAAGATTCTTTTGAGATTCACTTTACTCTCCAGGGTTGGGCATTTTAATGGATCCCATACAGAGAGGAATAATTATTGGAAGCCTAACTCTCAGTGTGCAATAGGAAGTACTTTCTCTCACATGTGGTTAGTTATATTCATGGGACTCAGATAAGGTTGTTAAGTGTACAATCTGAAGAAAAACAAGGATTAATCTTCCCCAAACAAACTATTGTCCACCAGTGTTGTTGTGGAATGGAAACTAAAAATGTGATTTAAAACTAATGGTCATAATTTTGAATGCCAGTTGGTTTAATGAGACTTAATTGAATTTGGTTTTTAGCTGTCATCTATCATCCCACTAAAAAAATGACATATGATGTATCTTAAAACAATTAAAACTAGAGTACTGGGTCTTGCCCAGAGCACAGCATGAAAATTAAATACAAAACAATTATATTTGGTAGTTTAATGAAGTAACATAACTTTTTTTTTTTTTACAATAATGGCATTTGAGCAGGGGTGAAATCCAGCAGGTTCTGGCAGGTTCTGGAAAACCTGTAGCGGAAATTTTGAGTAGTTCAGAGAACTGGCAAATGCCACCTCTGGCTGGCCCCAGAGTGGGGAGGGAATGTAGATTTTGCAATATCTTTCCCCCAGGAGAGGGGAGGGAATGGGGATTTTACAGTATCCCTCCCCTGGAGTGGGGTGGGAATGAAGATTTTGTAATATCCTTCCCCTGCCATGCCCACCAAGTCACACCCACCGAGCCACACTCACAGAACTGGTAGTAAAAAAAATTGAATTTCATCACTACATTTGAGGATATTTATATTAAAAATTGTGTCATTGTATGTTTCTTTCTCAATGCAACAGTTTTTTTTAAAAAAATAAATGTCATAAAATCAGTTAAAATCGCAGAATCTCACAGAAGTCACATAAATCAGAACTATGTGGTAGAATCAATATGTTGAGTATATGCAAATAATTAAGTGTTCATGCAGAGGTGGTCTTAGAAAAGACCAGGTGGCAAAATGAATTTATATAGTATTTCTAGAATCTATTGGGCCAGATTTTGACAAAGAAATTCAATTAATATCCAAGTTTTAAAAAAAATGTCATTAATTTGACTTCATTTTTAGATGAATTTCTACATAGCTTTTACATGAAATTATTTCCGGAAGACCTATTCCTATATTACACAATTCGCAATAATGGAGATTTGTGGAGCTACAGTATGTCTATGGCTGAGATAGAAAATCTCCACTCATATTTTATCATTTCGTTTAAGAAAGAAATTAAAGAACTCCACTTAAAGATGATGAATAGCAAGACAGGAATAAAGACTAGTGACCGCAGAAGAATGAATGTGAGAGGCAGAAAGACATTTCCTTCTTTCAAGAGGTTATCAAGAAAATTGGTAGAGATATGTCACATGTGCCACTTTTGAATTGGTCATAATTTCTCGTCTATCCATCCAAGCTATTATTTCCCACATTCTCCCACCTGCTTCATCCAATTCTCTTTGCTTCAGGCTTCTCATGTCACCTCTCATGTTCTTCCAAAGGATAAACTGCAGGAGTTCTCATTTTTCAAAGGATCTGCCATCAGCAGAAGGCTGCAACTATTTAGCTTGTAATATTTTCTTTCTAGAATTGTGTGAATTGTGTATAAATGTATATACAGAAACGCTGGAGGAATATACAATGTAATTTTGAAATATGGAACAAGCATGTACCAAAATCCTGTACTTCTTCTATTCTATATGTGTATAGACTCAGGTAATTCTTTAAAATTAAAACAAAAGATAAACAACTAATCTTATCTTTGGAGTAGAATGAAACTCTTATCAAATATTTAAAAAAGCTTTCTAAAGCTATATTTTCTTTTTCTTTCCCCTCTTTTAAGAATTTCCTTTTGCTTTACCCTCATAGGATGAAGAACCCTGTAGGGGCTGGCCCAAAGACCCCTTAGTTTCAGCTTTTATCTACCTTTGAGGTAGATGGGTCAAGAAGAGGCACAGCTGGATTTCTAGTAAGGTAGAATAATAGAATCTTGAAAGCCTACATTTTTCTCTTCTCTTCTCTTCTCTTCTCTTCTCTTCTCTTCTCTTCTCTTCTCTTCTCTTCTCTTCTCTTCTCATCTCATCTTATCTTATTGAATAGAATTCTTTATTGGACAAGTGTGATTGGATACAGAAGGAATTTGTCATGGTGCATATGCTTTCAGTGTGCATAAAAGAAAAGATATATTCGTCAAGAATCATAAGGTACTACACTTAACGATAGTCATAGGGAACAAATAAGCAATTAAATCATATTAGGAAACAGCCAATATAAATTGTACCGATACCAGCAACAAGGTTACAGTCATACAGTCATAAGTGGGGGGAGATGGGTGATCGGAGCGTTGAGAAGATTACAGTTCTGGTGTGCAGTGCTCTATAGTGTCGTTTTGAGGGTAGGGAGTTGAAACAGTTTATGTCCAAAATGTGAGGGGTCTGTAAATATTTTCACAGCCCTCTTTTTGAGTCATGCAATATATAGGTCCTCAATGGAAGGCAGGTTGGTAGTAATTGTTTTTTACCAAACAAATCCAAGTGTTCTTCTGAATTTATTTTTCATTCTTCATTAAATCGCTCAGATCCGGGAAGGTCTGGCCTCTGACTGGGTAGATCCGGACGGGATAATCGAGGCAGGTCTTGGGGGTGTGGTTTGGGAGGAGTTCGACTCTGTGGTTCCCGAGGACATGGACAGGATCCTGGGACGGCTGAATGCGACCACATGTTTATTGGACCCGTGTCCCTCCTGGTTGGTGCTGGCCTCCCGGGAGGTTACACGAGGCTGGCTCCAGAAGATTGTTAACGCTTCTTTGAGTGGGTGTTCTGACGGCCGCTTTGAAAGAAGCGGTGGTGAGACCCCTCCTCAAAAAGCCCTCTCTGGACCCGGCTGTTTTGGCTAATTACCGTCCAGTCTCCAACCTTCACTTTGTTGCGAAGGTTGTTGAGAGTGTGGTTGCATGGCAGCTTCCCCGGTTCCTGGATGAAGCTGTCTATCTAGATCCGCTCCAGTCCGGCTTCCGGCCTGGGCACAGCACGGAAACGGCATTGGTTGCGTTGGTGGATGATCTCTGGAGGGCACGGGATAGGGGTTGTTCCTCTATCCTGGTCCTATTAGATCTCTCAGCGGCTTTTGATACCATCGACCATGGTATCATGTTGCGCCGGTTAGAGGGGTTGGGGGTGGGGGGCACCGTTCTACGGTGGTTCTCCTCCTATCTCTCTGACCGGTCGCAATCTGTGTTGACAGGGGGGCAGCGGTCGACTCCGAGGCGCCTTGTTTGTGGGGTGCCGCAGGGGTCGGTCCTCTCGCCCCTTCTGTTCAACATTTATGTAAAGCCGCTGGGTGAGATCATCCGTGGCTTTGGGGTGGAATTCCATCAGTACGCTGATGACACCCAGCTGTACATCTCCACCCCAGGCCACCCCAACGATGCCGTTGAAGTGATGTCCTGGTGTCTGGAAGCTGTGTGGGTCTGGATGGGGAGAAACAGGCTCCGACTAAACCCTTCCAAGACTGAGTGGCTGTGGCTGCCGGCGTCCCGATATAGCCAGCTGACGCCATCGCTGACTATTGGGGGCGAGACATTGGCCCCCACAGAGAGGGCTCGCAACTTGGGCATCCTCCTGGATGCACGGCTGTCTTTAGAAGAACACATGACGGCCGTGGCCAGGGGGGCTTTTTATCAGGTTCGCCTGATACGCCAGTTGCGTCCCTTTCTAGATCGGGACTCTCTACGCACAGTTACCCATGCTCTCGTGACTTCCCGCCTGGACTACTGCAATGCTCTCTACATGGGGCTCCCCTTGGGGTGCACCCGGAGGCTCCAACTGGTCCAGAATGCGGCCGCGCGGGGAATTATGGGAGCGACGTGGCGCTCCCACGTGACACCTCTCCTGCGCGAGCTGCACTGGCTCCCGGTGGTCTTCCGGGTGCGCTTCAAAGTGTTGGTGACCACCTTTAAAGCGCTCCATGGCTTAGGACCTGGGTACTTGCGGGACCGCCTTCTGCCGCCAATAGCCTCCCACCGGCCAGTACGCTCGCACAGAGAGGGCCTCCTCCGGGTGCTGTCGGCCAGACAGTGTCGGCTGGCGACCCCCAGGGGGAGAGCCTTCTCTGTGGCAGCGCCCGCCCTCTGGAATGACCTACCCCCGGAGATACGCAGGATTCCAGATCTCCGGACCTTTTGTCGGGCCCTTAAAACCCATTTGTTCCATCTAGCTGGGCTAGCTTGATCCCATCCTCCGTTTTTAAATTTGACATTGATTTTAAATTGGGTTGTTTTAATTCTCGGCCGAATAATATTTAATAATTTTTAATTGTTTTTAACTTTTGTATACCATGTTTTATTCTGGCTGTTCACCGCCCTGAGTCCGCAAGGAGAAGGGCGGTTTATAAATTGAAATAATAAATAAATAAATAAATAAATAAATAAATAAATAAATAAATAGGCTATGTTCATGATGGTGAACCTATGGCACGCATACCAGAGGTTGTGCACAGCCCCTTTCTGTGGGCACGCGAGCCGTCAGCCTAGTTCAGCTGTGCCACACAGGAGTGTGCGCCTCCCACCGGCCAGCTGGTCTTTTGGTCTCTGCTGTGCATGTGTGGGGGGGCATTGCGGGGGGGGGCACTTATGCATGTGCATGGGGGCAGGATGCATGTGGGGTTAGGTGCATGTGGGGGGTGGGCACAGGCACATGGGGTGGGGTGGGGCATGTGTGGGGGTGCACACACATGCACAGGGATGGGGCACATGCAGGGGCCCATGAGCGGGGTCCATGCATGCACTGCATTTTAGGTGATCAGGCGCCATGTATGCGCGTGCACCTTCTGCTGGCCAACTGGTCTCTGGGTCTCTTCCGCACATACATGGAAGCGGGGCAATGTGGGAGACCCACACATGCATGTGCAGGGGGCAGGATGCATGTGGGGGCGGGGGGTGAGCAGGGGGAACATGCTTAGCCTGTGAACGCATTGCATTTTGGGAAATAGGGCACACACATGTGTGTTCGCGCATGCACACACATTTTGGGCACTCAGTACACCACTGGGCTATTTCATCTTTTCTTCAATCTCTACCCCATCCTAAAATTCAGCTCCAGACATCCAGTATCTACAGCAGCAGATGGACAATGACTCAATCATTACAGATCTACTCTCTCACCTTAACCACTATGCTATACTGTCATCCTTTCCCACATATTCAAAAGTGCTAACCTTCCATTTTCAACTTCACATGGAAAAGAAATGTTCAATGACAGATTTGATTTTTCCTTCGTTTTGGGAAAATCTGGAGTTTACCAGCAGGTTAAGGAACCACTTTCTCAGCAGCCCTCCTCAGAAGGTCATCTAAAAGCAACAATTCTGCAATCTCTGGTTGGTACAGTGAACTTCCTTTTTTTCTTGAACCCTCGTGAAACAGATTTTTCTTCCCATCCTCAAAGGAGGAAAAAATCATAGGGAACAACTTTATTAAAAAAAGACATGCAGGGATGTATAATCAAATTCTTCTGCATCAATAATAAGTCAACACAGCATGCCCATGATCTTGCTTGGGAGCAGCTAGACTGATTGATACGATGAGAAAGTAATTTGCACTGTTTCCACCTTCCCCTGTTACTGCAGAAATCTGGTAACATTCCATAACCCTGTGTTTTAACTTAAATGAGCTTGATATTTTTCTAGTAGCAATGCAGTATTTTCTGTGCTAAATTTATAGCTGAGGAACAATTGACGGAACCAGTTTAAATCTTTGTGGGATCTACAATACCTAATCAAGAATGTATTCAGAACTTTTCAACTTGCTTAGATGTTTGTAAACCGTTTCAAAAAATTAGCATAGAACCTAAGATGACTAATCTTTAAGAGGGAGACCCACACAAAGTGTTGGGATTCTACTGGTTCTACCCAGTTTGGGTGAATCAGTAGTGGCGGGAGACTCCACCCACCTACCCGGGCATCATCACGGATGTTCTGCGCATGCGCTCCCATTTGTGAACCGGTAGCAAAGTGAATACCATTACTGCCCACGTGTTTGTTTTGTTGCCTATAGTAAAGCTTTGATATTGCCTTGGAAATGTGGAAGTTGTTTTAGTTAAAAAATAAAAATAAAAGAACAATGAAGCTGAGGTTCTTAGTTATATTTCCCAGTTATTTCTCCTTATGATTTAATTTGGTAAAGAGATGGAATGAAAGTTGCAGGACCAAGCCACAAGAACTGAATTAAATGCTTGGGTGATGGTAAAGAGGAGAGAATATATTTCAGAACAGTAGTTGCTTCATTTTGCCAGAGAGTGTATTTAGGTCAAAGGCTGGTGAGAAACCAGCTAAGCACATTTTAGTTTCATCTCTTCTGAAGGCTTTCTAACTGGCTTACTTATAATCCAAGTTGGGCTGCATTTTCACTCCAAAGGAATGAATCATTTTCAGATTATAAATCAAATGCTGCGCACGGATTGGAGATTGAGTAATTTATTAAATATGTATGGAAACAAGTATGTGTATGCACAGACACAATTTATCTTGAGATCTTGTTCTTTTCCCAAAATATTTTACATTACTTTTCTACTTATTTTCGTGTAAGTATTTTCCTGTAAGTAAGTATGTAACTATAAAATATTAGCAAAATTGAAAATTAATGAAAAGTTGTACCGGAGTCCCATTTATTTATTTATTTATTAGATTTATATGCTGCCCTTCCCTGGAGACTCAGGGCAGCTTACAATGTGTTAAGCAATAGCCTTCATACTTTTGTATATACCTGCCTAGTAGGGATTTCGCCCCCCCCCCCCAAGCGGTGTTCTTTTTTATACAAAGTCAGCTTATTACCCCCACAATCCGGGTCCTCGTTTCACCTACCTCGAAAGAATGGAAGGCTGAGTCAACCTTGAGCCTGGTGAGATTTGAACTTGCAATAATTGCAGGCAGCTGACAACCAAGTGCTACTTTAACAGCACTTAGTCCAAATAACAATATAGTCCTTAGGACTATATTGTTATTTGCTTTACTATTCAGTTTTAGGAAAATTAACGTAAAAATGAACACAGTATTTGTGCTTTATAAAACCAGTCCATTGTTTCTACCTAATGTCTCTGGGGATTATAATAATTAGGAACTAGAATATGGCAGTGCCATTATATATGTGTATTATATCCATGGCCTAATAACCTTATAAACTATTTCATTTTCTTCAGGTAGCTATTATGTGTCTCTTTGATTATGAAATCCAATAGTAGAGCTTATTGTAAATAAATATGTTGTAAGCTAAGAGTAGGATACTTATGTTTTGTCTCACATTCAGCTAGATCAGTGGTGGGTTTCAAAATTTTTTACTACCCGTTCTATGGGTGTGGCTTTGTGGGCGTGGCTTTGTGGGTATGGCAGGGGAAGGATACTGCAAAAATCTCCATTTCCTCCCCATCAGATGGGATTTGGGAGGCAGAGAATAAATGTGGGCGGGGCCAGTCAGAATTTTTACTACTGGTTCTCCAGAACTGGTCAGAACCTCCTGAATATCACCTCTGAGCTAGATGTTCAGACTGGATTTGGCATTTTTATTCACCTATCGAATCCTGTCTAAGAATCTGGAATATCATTATTAGAGTTATTATTTTATAATAAATTCTGGACTTGAAGACCACACATCTTAAAGAGACTGAAGTTGATAAACACTGGGTTAGAATATGAACAAAAACAATAGTAACATAAATAGAAAAACACCGAAGTCATGCTTGTCTTTATTCTTTATTGCTTGCTTAGGTTTTTTTTTTTTTTGATGTACACTATGTAAATGAAGAAATAATTTTCTGAAATAATAAAATCACAGGAACAGCAGCAGTCTTGAAGGTATTTGAAATACTGGTTGCTGATTAAAGAAGGAGAAAAATTTACAGTATTAGTCATGAGGTCCCAAAAGTGTTTTTTCAAAAGGCAATTGGGTTTTGTTTTTTCCTTCTAGATGTTCAGAAGCAAAATGTCTTCAAGGAAAAACAAAGTTCAATTGCCTTTTGAAAAAGCACCTTTGGGACAACTATGACCTGGATAACTGAGAAGCTCCAGAGATATTAGCTTTGAGGTTTTCAATAATCAAACTCAGCAGCATTGGATCCTACTGGTTACAACATTAAGGTGCCATTCAGAGCAGAGTATAATACTAGCATGTTTGAAAAGCCAAGCAACATGGAATGGAATGGAATGGAATGGAATGGAATGGAATAGAATAGAATAGAATAGAATAGAATAGAATAGAAATCTTTATTGTCACTTTAAATGTACACTAATCAGCTTACATTAAAATATAATTTTGTTGCATTTAGATCTCAAAAGAGAACCATTATGCATAACCCCCCTACCCACACACACACACATATGACACAGAGAAACATCACTGTCTAATTCAAATGTACATGGCGGAAAAAAATAAAAGGAATCCTGCGAGATACTTTGAAACATCCTCCCAGAGGGGAGCAACAGAAACAGACCGTGAAGTGGGTGTGTGACAATGCTTCGAGTTCTAAATACATAGCGCTTATAAGTAGTATCCGGAATAACGGAAAGCGAGCTTCCTATAATCTTCTCAGCTGTCTTTATTACTCTCTGTATGGACTTTCTATCTGAGGCACTGCTGCCACTAAAACCAAACAGTGATGCAGTTTGTTAAAACGCTCTCAATCGTGCCTCTGTAAAAATTGGCCAGGACAGAAGGAGAAAGATGTGCTCTCCTCATCCGATGCAGGAAATGCAAATGCTGGTTTGCATGCTTCACTAAAGATAACATATGAAGAGACCAAGTCAGATTGTTAGTTATCTGCACCCTCAGAAACTTAATACTACTGATCACCTCCACAGCTGCAGCCTTGATACTTTTATATTTTCTGTCTTGGCTAACATGACAGAGAAAACATCTGCCCAGAAAGTATACTGTTTTTTAAAAAATATTTATTTATTCATTTCTTATTAAAATATTGAACGCAGTGCGACCATCCTGGCGCCATCTCCACCATACACATTAAAATAAATATCACATATACTCTTCAAACATTACTAATTATATATAATTTTTCTACCCAATGTACTCAGTTATATTTACATATATTACATCACATTTTGGGTTTACAAATCCTGTTCCAACTCCCCCCTTTCAGTTCCATCCATTGGTAAAATCTATTCCATATATCATGATATTCTGTCTCTCCTTTATTTTTTAATTCAATTTATCCATTTCTGCAATATTTTCTTTTTTATCTCCCTTTCTAAAGATATACTTTCATTTTTCCATTATTGGGTGTATACCATTCTCGCTGCCATTATGATGTGTAATATTAAATATGTTGACCCTTTACTATGTCCCTCTGTTATGATTCGTAATAAAAATAATTCTGGTTTAAATTCTAATCTTTGTCCAACCATTTCTTCTAACCACATCTGAATCTGTCGCCAAAATTCTTTCACTTTTTTGCATGTCCACCACATGTGGTAGTACGTGCCTGGTACTTGATTGCATTTCCAGCATCTTGGGGATATATTACAGAAAGTATGCTATTATTTGAAATGCTCTGCCATAAAGGAAAATGTCCCTAATCTGGAAGCTAAAAACAAACAAAGTAGAGATACACATCTTTCACATTCAATCCAAAGTGTTTAATAAAAGTGCATAATCTGAGATGCCAGAAGAGTTTCAATGGGATTAACAACTTTCTGCAATACTTCTCATCTGCTTGCGGATTAATATTGTGAGTGTTTCTCTTACTAAATCTTGAATTTATTTAACTAAAAACCAAAAAGTGTGAGAGATAAGCAAGATATAAATATATATTATAAATAAAACATTTTAAAGATATTTCTTCGCTATTTACATATTTACAATTGGTACAATGATTAAGAAGTTACCTCATCAGCCATTTAGCCTACAAAGGCATACCGTATTTTTCAGAGTATAAAACGCTCCGGACTATAAGACACACCTAACTTTTTTGGGGAGGAAAACAAGAAAAAAAAAAATCTGCCTCTGCCTCCCAGCAATTTGCCTCCTTGCAGCAAACAGTAAACAGCCTGTTTCAGTTTCATTTTCACTTTCATAAAAGCCTGATTAGCACAAGAAAAAAAATCTGCCTCCCAGCAATTGTCGGTTGATCAGCCTCCCAAAAGTCAGCTGTTTCAGGCTGCAGGGATTGCCATAGCCTATTGCCATCTCTGCACATCCCATTTTCCAGGTGGCCAGCAGGTGGGCGGGGCTACATTTGGTGTATAAGATTTTCAGGCTCTTTTGGGGGGGAGGGGAAGTGCATCTTATATTCTGAAAAATACGATAAGTATGCAAAGTACAATTTCAGCTGCCAATGTTTCATCCATCCATCCATCCGTTCGTTCCTTCCTTCCTTCCTTCATTCATTGGTTCATTTGTTTGTTCTGTCAAATCTGCCATCATAAATGCTTCAGCCTGCTTTGCTTTGCTGTCATCCTGCCATAAAATGCAGGAGCGGACAGAAAGGGATTGTAAGGGGAAGGATGACAGAATGACAGGGAATCAGAGGTGCTGATCTGGAACAGACCACCGCATCCAAGGACATGACTGTGAGAATGCAAAACTATACCAATGAGGTGCCAAACCTTACAGTGGTTACTAAAATACCAGATGCAAATATTATTGGACGCTCATGAACTGGTCAAGGGGGGAAAGCCCGGGAAAGTGGGAAAAGGCAGGTTTTGAGTGGGAATATTCAGATCCAGCTTTGTTTATGTTATAACCACTTGTCTTGAGTAAAAGTATACCTTTTGCTACAAATGCAGTTGAGGGTCTTTTTTCCCCCTAAATGCTCAAGCTGGGACAATGAATGACCCCAGTCATTCACTTAATTTATATGGCTGCCCATCTTCAATTCATTATTCTGGGTGGCTAAAATGTTAACAGAAAATATAAAAACAGAAAAACCAACACGCACACAAAAAGAGCCTGGGTAAACCCAGACGAATCAATCATAAATGAACATAACCATTGTACAAGCTCAGTCCCATCTGATTCTAGACTTGGTAACCGAGGAGTAACAAGAAACCTATTCTGGAACAGATAGCCCTTTGGAAAAGTAAGTGAATAAGTACACAGTGATGCAGATAACATCTAACTAAGCTTTAAAAGAATTTAAATAGTGAAATATCTCAGATAAAACTAAGCCAAATTTCCCAAAGATTTTATCAATATTGTTACCATTAGAGATGTCTTATCACAGTTAGCAGTGAGCCAGATATCAGCAGTGGCCTCCTGGTGAGTTTAAACTAAAAGTGTGATGTGTTAGTCAAAGAATTGACATATGGTTTCACAGTGGGTGCCCCATAATGCATACTGAACATAATGAAAGATTTGCTGCTAGCGCTGTGATTCTGCTGTCACTAAAGGGAATAAGAAAGCTGGGAATCAGAGAATGCAGTTGTTGAGCTCAGCATACTTGGTTCTTAATAATCCTGTGTCAAAGATTTATTCTTCAATATTGGGATCATTCTCATTGAATTTATATTTGTTTTTTCTAAAGGAGAAGAATATTTTGATGAAATTTTAATGGCTGTACCTTAGTTGCAATGTAGCCAAGGGAACCGTTTAAATATCTAGGGTTTTTTTTAGCATCCTGTTTTCTCCCAGGTTTCCAACACTTATGTTGGACGGTATGAGAACAGATTATATTAGGAAGCCAGACTAGTGGGGAAACAGCAGAGTGATGAAAAAAATAGCAGTGACACTGTCATCCTGGAAAAAAATAAGATCTTAAAGCACTTTTACAATGAGTTGGGAAACCAAAAGTTTTCCTTTTTAAAATTTGGTAACCAGAGCTTTAGTTTTTAAAATTTAGTTTTAAAACTAAATGCGTAAGATCTCTGACCTCTGCGTATTTTGCAGTGCCCTCAAGACCCTACTGTTCAACTAGGCCGGGCTATCAATGTAAATGATTTTAAATTGGGTGTTTTAAATTTTGGGTTTTAATGTGAGCCGAAATTATTTAATAAGTTTAATTATTTTTAATTGATGTGTTTTGTGCTTTTAATGGGCTGTACACTGCCCTGAGTCCTTCGGGAGAAGGACGGTATAGAAATAAAATAAAATAAAATAAAATAAAATAAAATAAAATAAAATAAAATAAAATAAAATAAAATAAAATAAAATAAAATAAAATAAAATAAAATAAAATAATAATAATTTTCTTGTTTGATTCTTAGAAATAATTCTGCATTCCTTAGCCTCAGTTTTCATTTAATTATTTTATACTCCTGATATTTATTCGCAGGAGTACATCTGATAATCCTATTGTTTTTAGACTATACTTCTGTGCTGTATTTAGGAGCTTAGCACCCCTCTGTAATTCCTTACAACGACCGTTTTGGTAACAATTGGTGTTTGCAAAAGGTTCTGTGTGACCTTTTGCAAACCTTAAATATTGTTAAGGTATTCTTAACAATATTTGGCAAGAATGCAGTAATGAACTAATTGTGTCCTGCAAACTCCACTTCCATTTCGCTCCTTTTTTATTCCCTCTGGGAGGGGCCATTTATCATCCACCTGTGGCCTTACTCCCAAGTCGACCCTTGTTCTTTAGCTGTTCTCTTCATCTGGCAACTCTGTGCATGTGCGTACTGGGAACAGGTTCCAGCTGTTCGTCTGCCTCACTGATGTCTGACTCCAAAGGCAGCTGATAACTGGCATACGCCCCTGGCCCCCTCTCTGCCTCTGACGCAGGGCCCTCATCAGAGCCTTCCCCAGACTCCAGGACTGGCCTATGTTTCTCCCCAACCTCCTCACTGTCCAAATCTGCTGCCAGATCTGCTGGCTGCTGGCGGGCCGCAACAATGGCTCCTTTAAGGTTGCTATTACATCCATACTCCTGGGTTTTGGGGTTTTTATGCCAATCCAAAATTCTGTATGGTGCCATTAGATTATTTGATACATGCCATAGGAATTTATTGTCTATTAATTAAACATCTTAGGCAGTGGTGGGATTCAAGTAATTTAACAACCAGTTCTCTGCCCTAATGATTTCTTCCACAACCAGTTTGCCAAACTGCTCAGAAAGTTAACAACCGGTTCTCCCAAAGTGGTGCAAATTGGCTGAATCCCACCACTGGTCTTAGGTGTTGGAACTCTAAATAGTTTTAAAACTGTGAAATTAATTTTCATAAATATTATTTATTGAATGTGCCATTCACTTTTTTCTGTTATTTATAGTCTTGTGTGGAGAACTTTCACAAATAAAATTGAATTTTTTTTTCATCCTCTTAATCTTTCCTCAGTCTTCCCTTGATATTTATTTTAAAGATAAAATAGGAATCTCCTAAGAAGGTGGATGAATTTATTTGGGTCACATTTAAAATTAACTCAACTAAGCCATGCTTCTCACTGGAGAAGAGCTTAATGCTGGGAAAGATTGAGGGCAAAAGAAGAAGGGGACGGCAGAGAACGAGGTGGCTGGATGGAGTCACTGAAGCAGTAGGCATGAGCTTAAATGGACTCCAGATGATGGCAGAGGACAGGAAGGCCTGGAGGAACATTGTCCATGGGGTCACGATGGGTCGGACATGACTTCGCAACTAACAACAACAAAACCATGCTTTGTGAATTATAATAATATACAAATCAAAAGACAAATTCTTCTTTAATTTTTTAATATACTTCATTCAGTTCTTTAATTCAGTTAATTCACAACAATGCATACATAAGAGAATAATATGTACAAAAGTCTGCCGTTTAGGGAAATAACATTTTAAAACCATGTGTCAGGAGAGAGTGTTTGCAAAAAGTGAGCATACAGGGAAAATTGCAGGCAGTAATATATACACATCTTTGTGTGCATTAAATAACTATGAAATATTGTATACAGGTTTTTTTTAATGTAAGTTGATATAAAAACAGATGGTACATACAAATATGCTGGATAAAATGTGAATTCTATCAAAAGCAAGACAGATTATTATTTTTTTCCAACTTGCACATCTATTGAAAAAAAATGTTAAGATAAGATTAGCTCATTACACCTGGCACTATTTTTAATCCGAAGAAGTACAGGACTGATTTAAAAGCACACCCAATATCCTGCAAAGCCAGGAAATTTTACTAATTTACTTACATATTTAAATTCTAGGTCAACAAACTTCAGTAAGATGTATCATTCATGTTAATAAGTAAGTCAACCGATATTTGGAAAGAGTATTTGGAATTATTCAGTTTCAGATAAATGAACTTTGCTGGTAGAAAGTTTAATGAAGCCAATTACAAATACTGTTTAGGTAGACAAGAAAGGAATAGATAGGAAGAGGAGGGGGAGGTGGGGGGACTAGGAGGAGGAGGAGGAAAAAATATCTGGCATTTTCCTTGTTATAAAGAACTTGTACATTAAATAAAAATATCATCCGAAAATGTTTAATAACCCAAAATGCTGGAAAAATTGGAAAATCTGGGAGAGTAAAAGAAATATACACTGAAAGGCACCTGTTATTAAAAAAGGGCAGGTAAACAGGTTTAGCCACAGGGGGCTCTTAACTTAAAAATCCAACAGGAATCTCCAATGCAAAGTTAAATGGCTGAACAACAAATAGATGGATAATTAATTCACTTTGATAATTATGGATCAGGTCTATTCCATTTTAAAGCAATCTAAACAATAAGCTTCTCTTGGTATTTCTCTCTCTCTCTCTTCTTTTTTTTTAATCGATGCAATGTTCCTATCATTTCTTTCGGAGTTAAAAAAAAACCTTAGAGTAACCTAAACCTTGTGGTCTAAAAATTTAATATTTTTTTCTTTTGGGGTGGGGGGGCCAGGAGGGGTTTTATTAGTTTAGGAAAAAAGGCCAGCCAATAAGTTTATAGAATCAGGGGCACCTGTTAGAACTTTATGCCATCTGTTTGGTGAAAAACAGTTGGCACAGTACCAATGTGATGCCCATGGCAATGAAATAGTCAACACAGCTCAGTTACTGAGAATAAGTTTTGTACACCGAAGGCTCCACTCTCAAATCCAGACATCTCCAGGTTACATTACATTTAGCCCTGCTACCTTAAATGGGTAAAACAAAAGAAAGCTTAATACAGATAAGGGGGACAAGCTGTAACTTCAAAGAAAGGGATATATTTATAATTGTGCTTATAACTCCTCTTAAGAAGCTAGAAAGTCAATTATTTTCTATTTTGCTTTTCTCCCCCCTTCTTGCACTTTTAACTTTTCTTTAATTTCTTTTTTCTTTCTTGCTTGCTTTATATTAGCTTGCATTAGTTTTTAATCTTCTCCTTAAATTTTTTTAATAAAATAAAATGTATGACTACTACATTGTCAACCTGCAGGCATATTTGGGTAGCGCTTATATAGATCCTAGAAAGTTTTCAGACCAGCCTTGTCACAGATAATTCTTTTTCTTTGTGAAGGCTGTCTATGAGAATGGATTTTATTTCTGTAAAATGTTGAGTATCCTTTTTCAAAATCAGACCCATTTTAACTATCCTCAGGAATATGTTTCTTTTGCAAAAGAAATGTGATATTTGGGGTGGTCTAGGTGAGGGATCTACTGACTCAGAATTTTCCTATTATATTGTTTTTTTCAGTACATAATCAATATTACTGTAAGAAATATATGTGCTTCTCGTAAAATGTGTTTTCCTAGAATTCTTCAGGTATTTTTATTATGGCATTTCTGAGGAGGAAAACAGGATGGAGTTCAGAATAGATCAGCTTATGCTTCCTTTCTTGCTCTTTAATTTATAAGCCAAAAAGATATCACTAGTCCATTTCTGAGCTCTGCGGGACTTCTTAGATTTCTAGAATTAGGTTATCAGTAAGAGGAGAAACTAAAAATTCAATTTAAAGTGAACCAAAAGCTGCTCTTGATCTGTGGCTTGGCGAAATGTGAATACTCTAATGACAGGTTTGAAATAGCATCAGCGTAAGGGCTGTTATATGACAGGCTTTGTTTTCCTCTGTCTGGTGATACTAAACATAGAGAATAAAATGCCCTGAAATGTACAGTACGTAATTTTCATCCATATAGCACCATTGATTTTTCACCCCCCACTGATGTTAATGAAGACATTATCTCCCCCCCCCACCCCCCAAAAAGCCAAGGTTTATACAGAATTACGGTATCCATAATTCTGTTACTGTTTCAGCTGTGAAAAATCATCCAAAATGCATATGTAAAGCCATCGAAAAATTTGTTTCATTAAATGATCAATCAGAGGTAGAGTTCGCATTAGACCAAGAAGTTTTTATTTCATTTTTGGCATATCATAATGTACAAACCCGTCTATTTATGAATTAGAAATTATGGCTTAACATTATTTGGAAACAAACCATTTTTTATGACATAAAACCCAATTAGTAGTTTCATTTCTAAAAAATGGCAACGAATTGCCTTAAATTATAGTTTTCGAAGGTCAGAAGTAACATCTCCAATTGTCCAATATTGCTCAATTGAGTCATTCATCTCAGTTTTAGCATAACTTTGCCATTTACCTGTCTATCTGATTGAGGGAGCCCAGAAACAAGATGCTGAATATCAGGACCAACCAAACCTACTATTTAAAAACATCTCCAAGTCTGTGCTGGATTCTGATACTGATATTTTACTTTCCAAAATGAAAACTCCTGGCCCAGTATACTTTTATGTACTGAGATATTGTTTCCTGAACCAACTGGCAGAGGAAGGCAATTCCTACTTAGGGTACATTCGTAATATCCGTAACATTAAAAAAGAGGGAAATATTGAATATATCTTGGTTTGAAGATGATGCACAATCGTTAGTTATTTTTGTTCATAATGCACCCAAAAAGAGACTTTGCAACAGCAATCAAATCCCAAAAGCACTCAAGGTAACTGATTCAGCAGGATTCATTAACTTCTCTTTATATCCATAATAACACATGAAATAAATATACAATACCAAAAGCAGATTTTCCAACCTGGTAGTAGTTACAGGCAAAACAAAGGCAGAGGAGAGAACAGTTTCAGTTCAGAGTTGCAAACTAGTTTCAGTTTCAGTTCTCAGCACAGACTCAGAGGTTACAGAACTAAGCCATGCCCAGGCTCCAAACTGTTTCAGCTCCTATAGGCTGACCTTGTTACTAAACCCTATTCATTGCCTTATTACTAGCCCTTATTACTATGTCTCTGCCGGTCATGAATACATTGACACATTCTACCTTTCAGGTGGAAAGACCTGAGCCTAATATAGAATGGATAACTTAGAAAGTGAGGTCACTAAACTGACAGTAGTTTAGCTCAGAAACTATTTCCTCCTTTTAGCGGAGAAGAGGGAATGATGACAGTCATGAAGGAGTTTTTAAATGGAACAGTAGTCATTTTAGACTGCATTGCTTCTCTTTCTTTGAAATATATTTATATTATTCAGAGATAATGAAGAAATCAGACCCCAACAGTTTCTGCAGATTTTCCAGTTTTATAGGTTCCATTGATATAGATAAGATTTGATTTAGAGTCCAAACACAAACATTAGGAGTGGGAGTTGGGGAGCAGTTTGCAGAGCTTCCATAGAGGATGTTCCTACATTCAGAGGCTGGGTAATTCCCTGCTGTTTGGAGGGAAGTAGATTTATGCTAACAAGATGTAGATGTGCCTAAACTGCAGAAAACTGCAGAATTGCAGAAAAAACAATTTCAACTGGGATGCCAAATTGTTGGAAGAAATATCCTTCTGGGTTTGGCTCCAAGTGGGGAAAAAGATACTGGAAACATGGAAACTGCTTGGAAAGATGGTTTAATGGTGGACAGGATCACATGGCTTGAGTTCCTGAACAGAAAAGGGACGAAAAACAGCGAGTGCCCGGGTTTTATGCTCTCTCTGGCTTTGAACTTCCTGGGGCCCCGAAAGACTATCCTGATTGGTTGTCAGACTCCCGGGGGTGGGGGTTTTAGCTAGCCTTACTGGCTGATGTAATCTTCCCAGGTGCCATGTGGTGAGTTTCTGTTGCTATTGTGTTGCAGATGGGTCCTATTGTCATAGATTGAGTTTCTGCCTCTGGCCCATTAACAAAGTGGGGGAGGCAGGAAGGTGCGAGTTGCTTTGTCTTTAAAACATGTTTCTCCATTTCTCAACCAGGGAAACATAATATTCTGCCTTTTTAATATTTCCTAAAAAAATTCACTCTTCTAGGAAAGGGGTGGGTGCCAACTTTCTACACTACCAATCTGCCTTCCATTGACGACCTGTATACCTTTTGACCTGAGTCAAAAAGAGGGCTGTGAAAATATTTACAGACCCCTCAAATCCTGAACATAAACTGTTTCAACTCCTACCCTCAAAACGACGCTATAGAGCACTGCACACCAGAACAACTAGACACAAAAACAGGTTTTTTCCCAAACACCATCACTCTCCTAAACAAATAATTCCCTCAACACTGTCAAACTGTTTACTAAGTCTGCACTACTATTAATCTTCTCATCATTCCTACCACCCATCTCCTTCCACTTATGGCTGTAACTTTGTTGCTTGTATCTTTATGATTTATATTGATATTGTTTCCTGATTGCTTATTTGTACCCTATGACTATCATTAAGTGTTGTACCTTATGATTCTTGATGAATGTACCTTTTCTTTTATGCACGCTGAGAGCATATGCACCAAGACAAATTCCTTGTGTGTCCAATCACACATGGCCAATAAAAAATTCTATTCTATTCTATTCTATTCTATTCTATTCTATTCTATTCTATTCTATTCTATTCTATTCTATTCTATTCTATTCTATTCTATTCTATTCTAAATATCTGCTGCAAAAGCAGGGATTGGGAGTAGATCAGGGGGGAATTTCAAAAGCCATCACTACCGATTTGCTCGTGGGCGTGCACACGCTCGCGCACCTGATGCTTTTGCGCATGTGCAGAAGCATCTAGGCAGGTGGGCGGAGCGAACCGGTAGCATCCCACCACTGGAGTAAATATTTAGTATAGATCAAGAAAAGCATGAAGGCATAATGAAAGGTAGCCATTTGGCTTGTCCGTTATACACACATACACATTAAAGTTGGACACACTTTTTAAACCTTTTTTTGCTTGCATTCTTAAAGGTACTATTAGAAAATCACACAGGAGAGATAGATTAAGAAATTGTGATTGCTTTTTCGCAGGGACAAACAAACTGCAATATCATTTCCTTAAACTACAAAAACATGATGCTTTCTCCTAGTGACAGTTTAGACACACTAATATAGTTGTCTGGTAGCCGTATAGAAGTGGTTTTCCACTGGTTTCTTCTGAGATATATAAGGTTTCTTCCCCACTACCCTCCAGCTCCAAAGTCCTGCCTACAATCCGTGATTACCTGGTGGATAATACTCTAGCATAGGATTTACCATTCTCATCAATTTTTTTTTTTAGCTCAGTGTCAATGTAGTGAAACACCAACATTTCAAGTTAATTTGACACCAGTCAAGAGAACGTCTGAGTTGCCAGCTCCACATTCAATTACCAATTTAGAGTATTGCACAATTTAAAAATTAAGATAATCATAGAAAATACTAGACTGCAGACATATAGACTTGTGATATCCAAGTTAATATGTCATGGTTTTGAAGATCAAATTTATGACACAGTGAGAAAAAAGGATAGAGTAAGGGATCTAATGATCTTGCCATGCATATCCTGTAATGGATAGAAAAATTACAGCCATCTGAATGTGTACAAAACTGTACGTTTAGAATGTACCTTTATACCATTTCCCCATATACTGCTAATAATGTGGCTTCATTTTTTGAATGTTGTCAGGTTCCTAGTACTGTTATTTTATCCTCCAATCACATATTATTCTGTTTCTTGGTATTCTTGGGTTTACAGCCACAAATATATCTCTAAGCCAATCTCATTACATTTTGCAAATGTCCAGTTCAGTAACAACAATGAAATTCAAACATAATCACTCTTTCTTGACCCAAGATTAATTTCTCCAAGTCAGCCATCAAGCTTATCAAAAAGAATAATGTTTTACAAGTTGGGCAGCCTCCAAGATAGATGAATCAGCTACCAATAAATGTAAAAAAAATGCAGTTATAATTGTAGGGCAAATCTGCAGTTGTGAAATAGAGGCAACCCCTCTCTGCATGGAAGTGTATTTACTCCTAGTGGCCCCAATCATTGTAAGACTAATGACTGAAATTGGCTGTGGCAAAATAGCTGATATTCAGGAGCATTGTTATTATTTTATTTTCCATTGTTTTCATTTGCAAATCAAGAACAATATAGAAACGATAGAATTCTAAAAGGAAAACCATTTGTAGTTCCATCCTTGAAACACCACAAAAATGGCTTAAAATCTTGTGACTCAAATAGTGTTTTTTGTTATCTCCTTCCCCAAATCCATGGTATGAATTTAGGTTATTTTTCGATGGTTTTTATTTTGGGGGGGGGGGCACAGGGAACAGAACAGTTTGGCTCATATTTTCTTACCCATAAAATCATATCAAATAAATGAAATGTGTCAAAACATTCAGTTTGATGGGTTACTTTGGTCCAAATCTTGCGAAGCAGCAGTAATGGCGGTAGAAGGCTATGCCCACACGCCCGGATGTCATCACAGATGCTCTGCCACATGCTCCCATTGCAAACCGGTATCGAAGGTAATGGAACCCACCCCTGGTCCAATCCCTTTCTGTTTTGTCATCATAATTGACAAAACAGAAAGGTTAATTGAGGGTGATGAAATAGTGCCCCCATTTGTTGTAACATTGTAAAGATGAAACAAGAGCAAAAGAAATGATAAAATAGGAAACACATAATACTTTTTTTCCAGCTTTGGATCAGTTATGAAATCAGTAAGTAGTCATTTTGTTAACAATATGAAACCCTTCAGTCTTCAAAGCATATTTTTTAAAGTAAAGAATATATGAAATATAACTGTTTAAGCTTGATTTAGTGAGGGGAAAAGCAAAAACAGGCTACATAAATCAAACCACCTCCCTCTCATAGACCTACTGGGTTTTGGGACTACTTTAGTATGTTCTTTTCCCTTTGTTGGTAAAAATTCAGAGAAAAACAAAATAAAGCAGTGAGTTAACAGCTTAGTGACACACAAAGGGTATAAAGCATAAGGGAAAAATGCTTTGTAATCTTTGTAATCTTCTTGTATTTTGGGCAAGATTGCATTATATCTAGGACAAAGGTTTAATACAATTTCAGCCTTTTCCTTGGCATCAAAGTTAATTAACCCAAAGTTTGTAAGTTTTCCCATTAATATCAGAACACCTAACTGACTAAATGACAGCTGCCATTGGCAGTGTAAACAGGACTGCTCTAAAGAGACATATAATGCAGCAGTCAAAAAGAATGCTTTAGCTTTCAGCAGCTTCTACTTGACATTTAAATGACTCAACTTTAATTGTTCCATATACATATTAACGGAAAATACATATTTCTATTGACTTGTCTTATGAGGTGGGGGTAGCTTTGAAAATACAAAAAAAGTATTTTTACAAAAAGAATTAAGTCCACTTTTCAAGTGAAAAACCTGCTGCTTGAAGGATACTTGATCAAAGAGTAGAAATTCTGCTCCATATATTTCTTTCTTTCTTTAACAAGTACCTCTAGATGTAAAGAACATGGACTAAGTCTGGTCAAATGGAATACTTGTGGGCTTTGAGGTCTATCACAATGCCATACAGAGCTTTGAAAGATCTTGAGAGTTTATTTTACACTGCTTTGGAAAAATTCAGTTTTGAGGAGCTCTAATTACCGAGAGAGGGATACGGTGGCTCAGTGGCTAAGACACTGAGCTTGTCGATTGAAAAGTTAGCAGTTCAGCATCGGGGGGGGCGTTTCTACTTACCTTTACTACCGGTTCACAGCAGGGCCACATGGGCATGCTCGCTTTGCTCGTGCAAAGCGAGCAAAATGAGCACAGAAGCATTTTGATGATGTTGGGGTTGGTGGGCAGAGCCTCCCGCCTGTTTTACTACCGGTTCTATAGAACCGGTGCAAACTGGAGGCAACCCACCACTGGTTCAGCAGTTCAAATCCCTAGTGCCCTGTAACAGAGTGAGCTCCCATTACTTTTCCCAGCTTCTGTCAACCTAGTAGTTCAAAAACATGTTAAAAATGCAAGTAGAAAAATAGGGTCTATCTTTGATGGGAAGGTAACAGCATTCCATGCGCCTATGGCATTTAGTCATGCCGGCCACATGACCACAGACATGTCTTCGGACAGCGCTGGCTCTTAGGCTTTGAAACGGAGATGAGCACCACCCACTACAGTTGGGAACGACTAGCACATATGTGCAAGGGGAACCTTTACCTTTACCTTTTAATTACCGAGATGTGCTGGTTGGTAACCAAGTTAATCTGATCATGACTTTTCCACAGTTTATCTCTAACAAATCCTTAGAAGTGGTTGCTCACTTGTGTTGACTTAATGAATCAACTATTTCATATATTTCTCTTTTAAAATAATGTTAAATTTAAAAAAGCAATAAAATAAACACCTAGCCATAAATCTAAGCCCTGAAAAGGTTCTACCTATGTGATCACAAAGAGCCAACACTGATATGCCATGGCCCATAATCAATCAATCAATCAATCAATATCACCAAATCAAACAATCTCAGACAGATCAGATATCATTAGATGTGCATTTTTAAAAATTTTCTATGAAAAGCTAAATGAAAGATTTTGGCAATAACACAAAACTTAACATTTATTCATTATTCAAATTGGTGCTGATGCTAACGTTCATGTTTATCTAGGATGCACATTGTGGTATGGTCCAAATAAAATATAGTTTGTTCAGCAGGTAGTACCTTTCAACCCAACTTTGTCTGGTTTGATAAGCCAAGTATAATTGGACCCAATTATTGGGTGCCAATTGGTACCTTCAAATCACTTTTTAAAAAAGTAGCACGAATAACTTAATTCATCTAAAATTAATAGTATAGATAAGGATAATGATGTCTAAGAATACTCATGGAAACATAAATGCATGTAATTGGTTGGAAAGGGTAACCCTACATTTGTCCAGTTCTTAAATACCTAGTATTGAGAATTGGACAAAAATGAATAGAAGGGCGTTTGAGCAGAAGATTAAATGCCTATAAAGTTTATGAGAAGGAGATAAAAATTGATAGAATAATATATAATGAGAACAGAATAAGCTGAAAAGAAAAAAAATCATGGACATCAATGGTAAAAGATTCTAAGAAGGATAAACTGAAAAATTCTCTAAAAGAAATCCGTAGAGTTAATAAGCAGGAATAAAGTTGGCTGCTCTATATATTCTAAACTAGGGGAAATGTAAGTAATGATGGTTAAATAATTGGATTCACCCATCCCATATATTATTTCTTTAAGGCTGATCTGAAACATAGCTTTTCATTTGAAATTAAATGTTTGATTTTAATGCTGTGGGTAAAATGTTGAATTTAGTCTTATTATTGAAATTTGGATTATTTTCTTTTTACTCACCCCATGTCTAAAATTCTACTCCACTACCAATGCGAATAAAGAAGCATGGAGTAATAATTTTAAACTGAAGATGAAAGAAGATATAAATGTACGTGGATATATAAATCAAATAAATCAAATAAATCAAATAAATGTCCAACTTTGTGGATCGTTGTAGTACAAGGTCACAAATTTAACTTATCTCTAAGGATCCTCCCATCATGGAGCCAAAAATGACTTGTGCATCATAAAATTCCCCATATAAACCTCCCCTTACTAATCATCTGGAAAATGGCCCTCTTATGCTACTATCTGTATAACTATCAGACAAGAGCAGTGACTGATGGTTTCTCCTGACTGAAATTTAAATGTCAGCAGCCACAGGAACAACTGCCACTAATTGCTATACAGAACAAGAAATGGGCTAGCACTGTGAGGGCGAACCTATGGCATGAGTGCCACAGGTGGCATAGAGAGCTCTCTCTGCGGGCACCCGAGCCATTGCCCCAGCTCAGGTCCTCTGCACATGTACATGTGCCTTCTGCCGGCCAGCTGGTTTTGGGGTCTCCGCTGCGCATGTGCAGGGTGCATACAGAAGATGCACGCACATGCATGGGATGGACTGCATGCGGGGGATCGTGCGTGCATGCACGAGGCGGGTCATGTAGGGGATTGTGCGCACATGGGCAGGATCATGTGCGCATGCACGAGGGCAGGTCAGACATGGAGGTTGCACACACATGCACATGGGGGCGCACACATTGCATTATGGGCGTGCACACTTTTGTGCACGCCTGAGCGTGCTTTCGGCACTTGGTGCCAAAAAGGTTAGCCATCACTGGGCTAGTACTTTTACAGTCTTCATAGTCCACCCAGTCAGATGTGTTTGTAATTGTTTTGTGCCAAGGTCTGTTGTTGTTTGAACAGTCATTCAAGAGGAAGAGAGATTTGTGCGCAGGATTCATCTATTGGGAGCTTTGGATTGTTGACTCTCTCTTCTTGACAGTCAAAATAGCACTGAAGAACAGGGGCGGTGCACAGTGACTGGACATAAGGGGACTGTCTCACAGCAGATCTGTAGACCAGTCGGAACTGAGCAGATTTCCAATTGCTTTCTCCGTGAGCCTCAGCTTGTTGGCATTTAATATCTTGTGCACAACATTAAAGTAAATAAATAAATAAATAACTTCCGTAGAATACCTAAAGTCTCTTTGAGTTGCTCAGCAGTGGACGGACAATCATATTAAAGCAATTGTGAGGATGTGCGTTCAGCAGTTATGCCCTTCTTTAAATTACATAATACTATTGCTATTATGTTTATGTATTTTATATTTTTCAAGGAACTGGGCATGGCGAGTCTAGTGAAGAGAAGGACCAGGGGAGACATGATAGCAGTCTTCCAATACTTGAGGGGGGCTGCCACAGAGAGGAGGGGGTCAAGCTGTTTTCCAAAGCACCTGAAGGCCAGACAAGGAATAATGGATGGAAACTGACTAAGGAGAGATTCAACCTAGAAATGAGGAACAACTTTCTGACAGTGAGAACAATCAACGAATGGAAAAGCTTGCCTTTGGAAGTTGTGGGAGCTTCATCAATTGAGACTTTCAAGAAAAGATTGCCATTTGTCAGAAATGATGTAGGCTCTCCTGCTTGAGTGGGGTGGGGGGGTTGGACTAGATGACCTATAAGGTCCCTTCCAACTCTGTTAATCTGTTAAATTTGTTAAACTAAGCAATACAATAGAAGTGTCGTACCTTCACAAGGAATTGAAACAATAATTTTAAACTGTAGAAAAGAAAAACATCCAAATATAAGTTACATTTCAGTTTACATATTTTAGGAAATACAGATCTGATTAATTCATATCAGAACGTCGTGTTTTTTTCTGAAAACTCAGGTCCTTTCCTATATTCAGCTTGGTATACAGTCACTTAAGGCCACATACTAGTTCTGGTGAAAAATTGGTCCACAATGGACAATGATGGTGGACGAACTTGCAGAGTTGGCAAAACTGACCTGTTTGCTCATGGATAAGACAAATATTTTTATAAAAGACTGAAAACATATTATGGACTTTTTGCTAAAAATGGAGAAAAAATGAACTGGCAATTTTAGTATTTTCTGATATAAAGGTTTGAAGAGAAGCATGTGTTAAATTTAAAGCAGAAAGAGACATGATGATTTTTTTTTTGTAACTGCTATAAAGAAGTTGTTTCTTTTCTTTTTTCTTTTCTTTTCTACCTGTACAGCCTTATTTTATTTATTCTTTTATCTAATTTCTCTCTTTTTTCTTAATTTCACTCTATATAATTTCATGTTTATCTTTTACTTGTCAATATTTTCAGTAAATTAAAAGACCAGATAAGTGGCATTGCAAGACATTGCAATGGAGTTTGGATTTTGCCTCACCAAAAACGGGATAAAAATAGTGAACTCTGAAGAAATCAAGACATTCTCTGGAAATAACATCAAGAGTCTGGATGAAGGAGCCTGGATAGCTCAGCAGACTAAAAGACTGAAAGACTAAAAGCATTGTGATTAACTCCAGCTGTCTGCAATTACTGTAAGTTTGAATCTCACCAGGCTCAAGTTTGACTCAGCCTTCCATCCTTTCTAAGGTAGGTAAATTGAGGACCCAGTTTGTGGGGGCAATAAGCTGACTTTGAATATATATTTGTATGTATGAATATATACATACATTCTTTTTATACATTCCTTTGTATGAAGGCTATTGCTTAACACATTGTAAGCCGCCCTGAGTCTCCGAAGAAGGGCGGCATATAAATCAAATTTTTTTAAAAAAAGATGATCAGGGGCCCTTGGTGCTCTCTCAGCTTGGTTCTTTTCTTGTAGATGTGTCATTACCCAAACTAGGTAACATCATCCGTGCTAGTAAGAAGTGAAGTTTGTCCTCAGTTAATATTCTAGTTCTGTCAGCGTTGGTGGCGGGTAGTCATAGTAATTTTGGGTTGGACTGTTTACTGTTGGCTTTGAATAGGCAACAGTGTGAAGATAGCCAAAACCCTGTGTTATATTCTCACATCTGATGGTTGTAAAATTCCAACCCAGATCTGAATTATACCAGATCAAAAAGAATAAAAGAGGTGATTTCCTAAAATACCAGAAATATGTAGCAATCAATATAGTAGCACTTTAAAAAGGAAAACAAAAGGAAGACGGCCCTTGGATTACCATATAAGCATAGTATTCCCTGCCACAAATTCTGGTAGCCTTGACCTTTTCTTAGATTTTTGAATGAGCCTGGAAAAAAATATGCCGATGTTTTAAAGTTTTTATTTAATTCAGGCAAATCTTAAAATAATGGCATCTTCTTGTATGGAAATTTGGGGGAGGGGGAGCGGAGTGGCGTCTTTAATCCATAGCAGGTATATACTAAGTTCATGTAAGATATTTATTTATTCATTTAATAGAACAAAAACAAGAACAAGAATAAGAGAATAAAAACACAAAACACAATAGGCACATTAGAGCACTTGTGCATGCCCCCTCGACTGACCACTTAAAATGAAGTAAGATCCACAGAAGTCAATTTGTGGCTGAAACTGTGAAAATTTGTAGCTGAAACAACTGAATCAGGTAGGGCATTCCAGACTTTGACAACTCTATTACAAAAATCATATTTTTTTACAGTCAAGTTTAGGATGATTGACACTGAGTTTAAAGCAGTTGTTCGCATGCATATTATTGCGATTAAAACAGAAAAAGGCATTCACAGGTAAAACATTACTATGTATAATTTTGTATGCAATACCTAGGTCTGACCGCAAGCAACACAGTTCTAAGTTATCCAAACTGAGAATTTTGAGCTTAGTAGCATAAGGAATTCTATTGTGTACAGAAGAGTGCAAGACTTTTCTCGTGAAATACTTCTGAACCCGCTCAATTGTACTGATGTCAGATATATGGTGGGGATTCCATCCAAACAGTTGAACAATATTCTAGCATAAGTTTTATAAGCTATAATTAGCAACACAATGTCTCCAGAAAAAAAGCTATGCAAAATTAAGGTTTACAACTCTTAATGCTTCTTTAGCAACACTGTTACAGTGAACTTTGAAACATAAATTGTCAGAGATAAGTACACCTAGGTCCTTAACAAAGTGAGGGTCATCTGCTAGATCAATGCCACCTAACTTATATTTGACATTCTGATTACATTTACCAATATGTAAGAAGAACATTTATTAATTGAAATTTGAAGTTGCCAAATAGATGACCATTCAGACACATAGCAAGATCACTTTGCAAAAAAAAAAAAACAGAATTGTCTTTAGAACTGAATAATTTTACGTCATCGGCAAAAAGAATGCAACTGATTTTAAGCTGATCACGTAAATCATTGATGTAGAACAAAAAAACTGTGGGACTTAAAACATTGCCTTGCAGAATACCACTGTTAACTGATGCAGGATTAGACAGAGAGTTCCCTATTTTCACTTTCTACAGTCTATTAGACAGGAAAGTAGCAATCCACTTGTGCAAAGGTCCAAAAATGCCATAAGAGTTTAATTTCAACAGCAATGTACTACTGTATCAAAAACCTTACAAAAATCTATGTAAATTGCATCAACAGCTTTACCTTGACCAAGACATGTAGTCCAGATGTTTTTACAGTGCAAAAGTTGTAAATTATAGGATGAGTTTTTCCTAAAGCCAAACTGTTCGTCGGATAGCAAATTATTATTTTTTTTTAAAAATAATTTATATGCCGCCCTTCTCTGGAGACTCAGAGCAGCTTATAATGCGTTAAGTGATAGCCTTCATACTTTTGTATATATCTGCTTAGTAGGGCTTTCGCCCCCCCCCCCAAGCGGTATTCTTTTTTATACAAAGTCAGCTTATTGCCCCCACAATCTGGGTCCTCATTTTACCTACCTGGAAAGGATGGAAGGCTGAGTCAACCTTGAGCCTGGTGAAATTTGAACTTGCAGTAATTGCAGGCAGCTGGTGTCACTTTAACACCACTTTAAGCTGCTGTGCCACCAGGGCTCTTTGTCTCTAAGTGGTGAGCGATGGATTGGTTTATATCTGATTCCATAACTTTTAAGCTTAATCATTTTTTAAACATGTACCACCTAGTATCCAGTGAATCTTTCCTTTGGGTTGAAAGGAATTGAGATGCTTAAAGAATTTGTTAATATATATATACTTTTATATTATAAAATATAAATATGTCTGGAAATAATAATAACATGCCTCTTGTTGAAGCTGTGTCACTTGAGTATTATCTACTAAGCAAAGTGATGTAATTTTAAAAAAGAATATGTCAGAAAAAAGAAATTATCACCAACCAAGAAGAGTTTCAACTGTAGTTTTATTGCTAGTCAACCAGGTTGCAAAAATCTCACCAGACTGACTGCATCCCCTTAGGAATAGCAAGATAAAGCTTCAAGAATTCTTGGGGAGGTCTGTCCTGTGCCACCTACAGCAGTGCAAAGATTGTGAAACAAAGGGTTGTCACAAAGATGAGGGGGGCAAACTATTTTCCAAAGCACCAGAAGACAAGACAAGAACCAATGGATGGAAAGTAAATGAGGAGAAGAGAGAAGCAACTTAGAACTAAATGTCTATAGAGATTCTCAGTCATCCAGATCATGGTTGTCCCAAAGGTGCTTTTTCAAGAGGCAATGGGACTCTCTTGGTTTTTCTGAAGATGTTTCACTTCTCATCCAAGAAACTTTTTCCAGCTGCCTCTTGAAAAAGCACCTTTGAGACAACCTAGAACTAAAGAGAAATTTCCTAATGGTGAGAACAATTATCCAGTGGAATGCCTTGCCTTTATAATTGTGGATGCCCCATCACTGGAGGCTTTCAAGAAGAGACTGGACAGCCACTTGTCTGGTATAGACTTTCCTGCTCATGCATGGAGTTGGACTACTGTAGATGTCTTCCAAGTTCCCTTCCAACTATGTTATTCTGTGTTCTATGTTTTATGTTCTAACTCAGGATGCTCTTAACCCCTTTCTCCAGTCTAACTGGAGATTCCATTACAAAATGTAAACTTGGGAGCAGTAGTGGAATTCATTTTTTTTTACTACCGGTTCTGTGGGCATGGCTTGGTGGGCATGGCAGGAGAAGGATACTACAAAATCTCCATTCCCAGTGCATTCCAGGGAAAGGATACTGCAAAATCCCCATTCCCTCTCCATTCCTGGGGAAAGGATATTGCAAAATCTCCGTTCTCATGCCACTCTGGAGCCAGCCAAAGGTGGTATTTGCTGATTCTCCAAACTACTCAAAATTTCCGCTACCAGTTCTCCAGAACCTGTCAGAACCTGCTGAATAGCACCCCTGCTTGGGAGGTAATCTCACCCTTCCATGTTACCAGCCATGCCTAAGAATCACAACAGTTTATTCTAAAAGTAGATATCATTTTTCTTTTTTATGCCAGCAGAGAAGTGAAAGAGATTACCAAATGATGCACCACAATTGTGTAACCCAAGACCTAACTGTTGTCATAGGCCGTGTGCCAGTTTGCACATTATTCGGTGGTGTCTTCTCTTAATATTTCATTCAATAGAAGCCTTTTCAGTCTTTGGTTCATTTCTAACTTCTACCTAAAAGATGGTTGCTGGTTGCTGGGACAATAAGTGAATAAAATACTGATATAATGTCTTGATTTGGTTTCTCGGAATAGTGCAAAAATCATGTGGCATAATAATGATATACTGCAAACACTTCTCATTAATAATAATAATAATAATAATAATAATAATAATTATTATTATTATTACATTTACAAAAACTGGAGCAAATTCATGTTTCTTATCTCAGTAGTAATATAATTACATGAACCACATGAATGTTAGCAGAATCTGCTTTACTGGATGGAAATGCCAATGTAATAATTGTTAAACGATTCAAACTACAGCTGTTAAATTTCAGCCCACTAAATCTTCCAGGTGATGCATCTTCACACCTGTATGTACAGTAACTAGCAGGAACTGTTGCCAACACAATTATGAAAGCTCATAGGATGCATCCAATCCACATTATTAAAACAAGTTGTCGCTATGAGCATACTTTGTTCACAATCCTTAAATTGAGCTTTTGCCAGAAATAAAAGTATCATCTTCATCATCACCAACATCATCGTCGTCGTTGTCCCATGTCCTTGGGAAGCATTCAATAGCTAGACAAAAATGCCAAATGCAGTTTAAACATCTGGTGGATTGTGTGACTAACCATCATCATCATCATCATCGTCATAAGAACAGCAGTTGGAAGGAAACATAATCTCACTGAGCAGTCCCATTCCGAACCATCCCCCCCAAAAATCTGAAGGCCCCTTTCTGCGAATAGTTGCATAACTATCCTCGTGAATTTTTTCAGGATTCATAGCTGACGGCACTTCTTTACTGATAGTCTGACTCTATGTGTTTCTTACTGCAATGGCGAAATAGCGAGAGCAAGAACAAAACAAAATATAGTTGCTGGACAGTAAAAGGAATATCAAACCATCTCTTGGAGAGATAAAAAATCTTCTATATAAAGATACAGTTTCTGCAGATCAAAATGAGTCTCTATTGATCACATGATGTCATAGCTGAGTGTTTACAAAATTGCTAGCAATTTCAAAGAATCCCTGTTCCAGTGATGTATTTATAGATAGGAAAATGCCATTTCAAGATAGCAAGTACTGCTGCTGCAAAAAAAGTAACCTATCACTGCTGTATCCTTGAAGAGTGCCCTGTGCCCCCATTAGATGCAGCATCATTAAATGAAGGAACCTGAATTCAGAATTGTTGACATGTTAGGATGAGGTGTTTGGAAAGCAGCAGCCATTTGTCATTAAAGGGCACAGGAGTAGATGGAAATAGTCAGAATTGTTCAAGTTGAGCACTGATTACATCTGCAGGCCAACTGGTAGCCAATGCAGTTCACATACAAATGATGACATATGGGTGTAATGAGAAATCTCTGTTCCTGCTTGTGCTTGCATTGCTGCATTTTGAACTAGAGTAGATTCCAGATGGTCTTCAAATAAATGGCGAATATGGTGAAAATATCACAGCTGCATTTAAACTGGATTTAGAAAAGGTTGTTTGAAGAGTCTGAAGTGTACCCTTGTTGTTATTCCTGATTTCTTTCAATGTTACTTACAGTGTATAAATGAGGTATAGATGGCAAAAAAATAACAAATATTGCATTTACCCAAAAGGAAAGGAAACCTACAGATTGGATTCATGTGACAAAGTTGTATGCACATGTATGATCCCTCCATCTAAATCAGGATACCATTAGAAAAATCATTTTTTCCCATCTCTTGATAAAGATCATTTTCTGTCACACATAAAAACAGAAACAGGCAAGTACCTAAATGAATATTGATGGTTGATTAATGAGGTAAATTCTATTATTATTAGTTTTTTTACTACAATATTGCTAATTTTAGAAAAAATTTAATATTTATAGGTTTATTTGTTATATTACTTTGTTATATGTACTGGGTTTTTTCTTCTTCTTCTTCTTCTTTAACTTTTTCCTTTTTTAAACTTTTTTTAAAATTTGTAGCGGAAGTCTAGGGGGGATGGGGAGGGGAATGGGGTTGGGGTGGAGGGAGCTGGGGGGGAGGGGGAGGTTGGGGGGGGGGAAAAATGAAAAAAAATTGTGTTGTAAAACTTTTTCAATAAAAAGAAACAGGCAAGTACCATATATAGATACAAACTCAAAGGTAAACCGCTCCAAACTCGATTGCAGAAAATACGACTTCAGCAACAGAGTGGTCAATGCCTAGAATGCTCTACCTGACTCTGTTGTTACATCCTCAAACCCCCATAGCTTCAACCTTAAATTTTCTACCATGGACCTCACCCCATTCCTAAGAGGTCCGTAAAGGGGGCTTGCATAAGCACACCATCGTGCCTATCATCCCTGTCCTACTGTCTCATTTATTTGTACTCATTCCTTGTTCACGTCCATGTTTATACTTATACCTGTTATCTAGTACAGGTTCGACAAATTAAATAAATGAAATAAAATAAAATAAATAAATAAATAATCAAACAAACAAAAAATATATATTCTGCTCCCTTCTTAAAGGAGAATCAGTTGAGAAAAAAATGAGGGAGAGGGATCGGATCAAATGAAGGAAACAAAAGGATGGGAGGAGGAAAGGAAAGTAAGGATGGGAGAAAAATGGATGAAGTGCACTGGATAAAAATAGGTGACAGGCAAAACCATGTTTTGATATCTTTATCAAAGACTAACCAAAATCATCTCATAAAGCATTCAAGATTTCATGTTCTCCAACTTGATTAATTAAGGAGTGTATTACAGAAAGCATCGGAAGATAAAAGAAAGATTTTAATTGGATTACCTGTTCCAGCCAAGTCTACCTGAAAAAGAAGATATTAAACTGAAGTCCAGAATAAAGAATATTGCTCTTTTTCCTCCCATGCACTCTAGTTCTGAAAAGACAAAAAGCTATTATTCTAAGACTTTTCCATGGGCACATAGCTCCTGGTCCAGCAGAGACACTACACTTGACTTGATACCTGTATGTGTATACTAATTAAAAATCAATTAAGCAAATTGTATAATATTTCAGAGGGAATTGAACCTTCAGAATGTGGAAGGCATGTCAGGTTGTAGAAAATGACCTTCTCTGGAGGAATAATTGTTGTTAAAAGCCACATTCTACATAATTTACTCATTCAAATTGCTGGCAGAAAGAGTGCTGCTCAGAATAAAAGAATATAATTGTTGAATGGAAACTTTTGAAACATAGCCCCTACCGTAATGTAGCAAACAATAATGAGGCATAGACTTGCAATTTAAAAATATTTATGTCAAGTGGAACAAAATTGTGAAAAATATCATTTATAAACAAATTATAAAATCCATTTTATGTATGCCTTCTTTTGATACCATCAAAGTTCTTTGAAAATAGGACTTTTGAATACTAGTAAGCTTTCATTTAGGTATCCTGCTTTCTGCCGGATAAGAGTAGCCATTTGTTACTCTTTAGAGCAGTTATCACTCTAATGAGAAAAAGAGATGGAAATGTAAGCACTACAATAGCGTTCTTGTATTAACTCTGCTTTTCTTAATCCAGAAATAGGAAGCTGTGCTGAATTTTAATATACTAAGTAAAGATTAGGGTCATTTCCAAAAGACTGTAAAAATATAATTGGTACAGGAATACCACTACATAGATTCTTATAAATTCCACAAAGCTTTCAATGCAAAACATTGCAGAGTCCATTAGAGCTGAAAAGCCAACAAATAACCAATAAAATTATTATTAATAATAATAATAATAATAACTATTATTGATAATCCAAATTGCCGACTTTGCAGCAACAAAGTCAAAACTGTTTCACATTTAATATGTGAATGCAGCAAAATTGCACAAACTGATTACAAAGCTAGACACGACCGAGTTGCTAAATTAATCCACTGATCATTATGTAAAAAATACAATTTACCTGTATCCAAAAAGTGAAGATGTTGTGGGACTTTCAAATACAGATGGATAGTCACTTGGAACACAACACACCAGATATCACAGTTGTCGAAAACCGAAACGTACAATTTATTGACATTGCGGTACCAGGAGATGCCAGAGTTGAAGAAAAAGAACTGGAAAAAACCATGAAATATCGTGACCTGGCCATAGAACTACACAGCTATGGATGAAACATGTCACAGTGATACCCATTGTCATTAAGGCACTTGGTACCATGTCCAAGAATTTCACAAAACAGTTGCTTCCTGCAATAACATCAGCGGAACTGCAAAAAACTGTGCTACTCGGAACATCATATATTTTAAGAAGGTACTTGGTTGATATCTAGGATACTGGCAGCAACCCGTATCAACAATTAGCACCAGTCAATCGTATTTGTGACACATTTTTAAATGTCCAGTTAACTGAGTTTCATTTTTAATGAATAAAAGAGAATAATAAACAATAATTATTTCAGTTGGCTGTTCAGTTGGCTGAGTTTCACATTTAATGAATAAAGTAAATAAATAATGATAATAATAATAATAACAACAACAAAACAACAACAATAATAATAATAATAATAATTACACGACTATGGATGAAACACGTAATAGTGCTACCCACTGTCATCGGGGCACTTGGTACCATGTCCAAGAATTTTACAAAACACATCAAAAATTTGCAGCTTCCTGCAATCGTATATGTGACACATTTTTAAATGTTCAGTTGACTGAGTTCCATGTTTAATAAAAGAAATAATAAAAATAATTCACTAATAATAATTTGAATCCTAATCAATGATGACATTGATGATAAATATTAATGCTTGGTTAGGACTTGAATTTATAAGTTTTTACCAGTCCCCGACTCTGAATCAAATTGAAGATTAAATCTTAAATAGTAATTCAGTTTTTAAAAAATCATGATCACTTAGTTGCAAAAGGCTGGTTTACCTGGAACAGCATTCATATGATAATTTTAACACCATCGAAGAATAATATCTTCTTACCCCAGATTGTATAGAAGGACTTGATAGTTGTATAAAAATTTCCAGTCCAGTCTAAGCATCTGGCTCACAGGGTGATAAACTATAATACAATGTACTATCTGGTGCATCAGTGCCTGCATCAACTTGTAATGACATCATTATGAAGACATGCATGAGGGGTTATCATGCAAATGTTACAGTTACATACAGTATGTGAACCAATCTATTACTTTGCTTTTAAAACACATGTATTGTTCCTACCCAGAAACCTCTATATAAACGAAGTAGTAGATGACCCTGCTATGATAAAAGTTGGTGCTGATTTAATTCATAGCTTCACTTTGAAGAAACATTTTAATCAAAACTGACATACTGAAATACCTGCTTGAAGATCAGCATAGTCTTACAATGCAGTTTATTCCATTACCAACTTATACCCTGTTTCTCCCAAAATATGACATTCCCTGATAATAAATCCAATCGGGCTTTTAAGGCATGGCAATAAGGCCAAGTGCTTATTTCAGGGTTCAAAAAAATATAAGACAGGGTCTTATTTTTGGGAAATCATGGTAGTTCTTAATATTCTGTAATATCAGCTATATGAAGATATGGGCAAGATACTCTGATACAGTGAGCTGATTCTTTAACACCACAAGATTTGACATTAAAAAAAATTAGAAGCTCTATTTTAATTATTCCTTAATCAAATTTCTGTTTCTTTTGCCTGTGCCTTGCTAGAGACTTATTTATTTCATTTATTTGCCTTTATTTCCTGAAAATACAAAGAATTTTGAAGAGCAGAGATAATCACCATGCATTTGTATGTTAATGTTACCAGGTAATCATTTAGAAAGACTGAATATGATTAACACCTTGAACCATAAACTGAAGTGTATGTACAACATTTGGCAGAGAATAAACACTGAATACAATGAGAAATCATCTGGCCAGGAAATTGTTTTCCAAACACTGAGAATTATAAGCAATTATCAAACATTTTGCTCAACTGTACTCACAACTTCGTTGTAGTTATATTTCCACTGAAAAATATGCTGCTTTTTCAGAACTATATTTTGGTATAAGGCTTAATCTGTAATTTAGACTATTCCATCAGGTTTTTCCATGCCTACAGGAAAGTATCTTGGTGATGTGATCTAAGGTGGCAATCAAGTCTGAAGGCATTCTTTTTACTAGTAAAAGAGCAAATTTTGTCAACTTTTATCTGTTAATATACTAATAGTGCTAAAAATCCTAAAAGCCCTATAAATAACTCTCTGAATCATTCTCCTCTACAAGGCAGATTACAACTGTTTGTATCATTAATTACATGTTATCCTTGGGAATGATGGGTGAATAGAAGACCTTGAAGTTAAAGCAAATTAGTTTAAATGAGTTTATGAATTTAAACAATGTTTTTTTGTGTGCTGACGTACACAACTGTTACAACTCCTTGAGAAATCTGAGAAGCAGGAAGTTGACCAAATTGGACATAAAAGCTTATGTGAAACAGATTCATCCAGTTCTATCAGTCTTTAGATTGTGGATATTTTCTCTTTTATTGGGACAATGGGACAATGTGTTTCTAATGGCTATTAGAAACACATTGTCCCATATATGCTATGTACTTTTTATTAGTGAAGTGGGCTAGGCATTATCAAATAGCAAAATTGATAATGGAATATTTTCCTACTTTTACCTTCAGCAGAGTATTGAAGAGATAATTTTATCATATTTTTCAATACTTTCTAAATGTATATTTAATATGCATTAATATGTATGAGAAGCTCAGGAGCAAATATTCTACATTAATTAGCCAGAGACTTAAAATATACACTTATTATAGGAGATGTACTATATGTAGGGTTTATGTCAGGGGTGAAATCTAAAAATGTTTGCTACCGGTTCTGTGGGTGTGGCTTAATTAGTGGGTGTGGCTTAATTAGTGGGCATGGCTTATTCATCAGGTGGGCGTGGCCAAGTTGACATCACTTCTTTGCCCTTTTTTAACCTACAAAACACAACACAACACAACTGGCTCACCCACAATGTAAAAACAGCTGTGCTAGACCCAAGATGGCCCCTGCAACAAGCAGGAACCTCACACAGGCACAAAAAACCCCAAAAACCAACTTTCACACTTTACACACACACAACACAACACAACACAACTGGCTCACACGCAATGTAAAAGCAGCTGTGCTAGACCCAAAATGGCCCCTGCAACAAGCAGGAACCTCACACAGCCACAAAAAGTAAAAAAAAAACCAACTTTCACACTTTACACAGAAAATTCCACGTACAGCTTTGTGAGATTTTGTATGTTTGTATAGTTAGAGTGAAACACTACAGAAACACACAAAATCTCGGAAAGCTTCACAAATATTATTTTATTTTATTTTATTTTTATATCAAAGCAGCTAAATTTAAAACTTCCTAAACTTTAAATGGCTAGGTTTAAAAAAAGAACAACTAAATAAGCCCCCAATTAACTATTTTTTTAAAGTTCCCAAAGGGGGAAAAACTTACCCAATTGAAGGGACAAGGCAGGCAGGCAGATAGAGCTGCTCACCGATGAGCTTGATTGCAGGCAAGGAGATTCAGTTGCTTGCTGATGCAATGGATTGTAGGGATTACAGCAAGTGAAGCAAGGCAAACGTTGCAGCCAGTGGCTCAGGATTCAGTCCAAAGAATGAAGGTAAACAAGCTAAAGGCTGGGGGAGGAAAGGATTTTTGTTATCAGTTCTCCGAATTGCCTGCTGCCATCACTACCTACTCGCCTGAACCGGTCCGAGCATTTCACCCCTGGTTTATGTATTTAAAAATTTGTATGGCCCCCAACTTGCAAAAAATGTGATTCTAGGCCATGTACAACAAATCACAATATCCTATTGACAATTCCAAGAATCCTCATCATCTGCAACAAAAACAAATCACAGTCAGGATATAAACCTGTATACTTAATGTTCCAGGACACACCCACCTTATATCCTGACCCCAATCTCTTTAAAGCTTTCTTGAATAACAATTTGCTCAGGGCCAGATGAATTTTATTTCTCTCTCTATGTGTTTCTCTGTTTCTCTGAAAAGGCACATTTGTAGATTCTGATAGAACTGTTTCAGGGAAGAGACATTGGAGAATACAGCTCATCTGTCTGGAACCCGCACTGCATATTGGACACATAAATACAATCGAGAGAGTCCAGAGATATTTTATGAGTAGAGTCCGCCATTCCTCTAACTGCAATAAAATACCTTATGCCACCAGACTCCAAATTTTGGGTTTAGACAACTTAGAACTACCCCGACTTCAACCTGACCTAAGCATAGTACATAAAATTATCTGCCACAATGTCCTTCCTGTCAATAACTACTTCAGCTTCAACCACAACAATACTCAAGCAAATAATAGATACAAACTCAATTGCAACTGTTCCAAACTCAATTGCAGAAAATATGACTTTAGTAACAGTGGTCAATGCCTGGAATGCACTACCTGACTCTGTAGTTTCTTCCCCAAACCCCTAAAACTTTAACCTTAAATGTCTACTGTTGACCTCACCCCATTTCTAAGAGGTCTGTAAGGGGCATGCATAAGTGCACCAGCGTGCCTACCGTCCCTGTCCTAATATTCCTTTTTACTCTTACTCTTTTCATGTATTCAAACTATGTTTATTCTTTTACCTGTTATCTTATATATGCTTGACAAATAAACTTATGATTATGATTATGAGTGTGGGATGAGAAAAGAAAGAAGAACTTCAGCTAATTCAGTACAGAACCATAAAGGACTTTAGTTTTAAAGATACCAGGATCTAGAATTGATCAAAGGATCTAGAAGTTGTGCAAAGGGCTTCCTGGCCATAGTCCTAAAGAATTCCCAATGTGAATGAGGGAGTACTTTCCTATCCCAGCAAAAGGTGGAAGAATTTAAATTCTGGGACAAGTATGATAACTCAATCTTGGAGGAAGGATCATACTTAGCTGGTAAGAAAGAAAATAATTCTGTTAGGCTAGATTCAATTACATGCACTGTCCTGAAACAGAATTTTCCTAGACTCCCAGGTGCCATCCATATATATTGATACAATTTTAAGAATTCCCAGTTGACATTCCTAATGCTGATCATTCTGGATATTACTGATGTCCATATGTCTTGAGGGTCTACATTAGAAAAAAATTCTTAAAAAGAAATAAGATAGAGTTGGATTCCACTTGAAATTATGGTACATAATTTACATAATTTTTACATATGATTATTTATTCATCCATTTCTTTCTTTTATGGCCTTAATTCTAACTGGAGTCCAAAGTTGTCTATAATGAAATAGCAAAAAATAAATAAATAAAATAAAACACATTTTCAAGCATTCAAAAATATATTACAGCACTTAAAGTGTTCTAAAATACAAAAATATTTTTGCTTTGTTTCAAAAATTTGTAATGTTGATGCTAGACAATTTTTGGGAAGACTTAATTTATTTTTCACATGTATCAGAATTTTCATTTTGGTAAATGATCAGCCCATAAAGCACTTGGATACATAAAATTGATATTGATTAGTTAAGCAATATTAGTCAGTTAAACTGCTTCACTTATTATATCTTACATGACAGGATTTGGCCACACTTAAGGAAATAGGCTTATCTGAATCTGAAAATAAGAGATTTAACTAGAACCGATCAGAGTAACCAGGATATTTAACTAGGTGCTGAATTATCAGCTTGTGACAAGCATTGACATAAAAATAACAGCATAGTAAGACTTGTTTGGAAGTTTCTATGACTTCTTCACAATATTGACAGAGTCTGGATTTAAATGGAATCCATTTGCATCTCCCTTTTAAAACCACTGATGGAAGTACTTTGAACTGTATAAGGCTGGGCTCTCCTTAGTAAAGAAACAGAGATTTTGTTTAAATATCTGGCAAGTCTGTAAGGAATATGAGACTGACTTATAAATAAGACTTTGAGGAGGGATAAGTCTGTTTCAATATTAGTGTCCCTGAGATAGTTGGGTTAAGGAAAAACCCAAACTTACATTTTTATAGCATCACTAAAGCCCAGGAAGAAGCACATTTGTCAGAGAGACCCTAATGGGTTAGACCTGCCCATATGGGAAAATATGTATCCAGGCACTGGATTCAATTTTACTAATGTCAGCTTCACAACACAGAATTGCATTTGAGGTACCACATAATATTGAAATAAGATCCTGAGAAACTGGGTCTGTCCCCTTTCCAGGGCGGCAAATGATTTAAATTGGTTTATCAGTGATGGGATTCAAATAATTTAACAACCGGTTCTCTGCCCTAATGATGGGCTGGGTGAGCATGGCCATGCTGGGTGTGGCCAGGGGTTGTGACAGGCAGCACTTGGCCTCCTGCACCCCCCCCCCCGGAGCAAAAACATGCCGTGGCGGTGCACTGCTCCCCCTCGTGGCCCAGTTTTGGGCCTAGGAGGCCTCCCTGAAGCCTCCTGGGAATGAAAATGGGCAGAGGGGTGTGTGCTGCCCCCCCCCGCCCCTGTTTTTGGCCTAGGAGGCCTCCCTGAAGCCTTCCTGCACTTACCTGGGATCCGAAATGGGGCATGTAGGGACTCCTGGAAGGGGCAGAAAAGAGCGGCCAGCCAGCAATTTAACTACTGGTTCACCTGAACTGGCCCAAACCGGGTGAACCCTACCACTGGTCTATCTATGGATTATATAATAATTGTGTTTGGACTGGGCTAAACATACTTGGAATGCAGCAGGAATACACTGTGTCCCTTTGGTGCAGAAGAAAGTTTGAAGGGCAGATCTTTGAGCTTTTCGGATTACATAGACTGTTCTATGTGTTACCATTTCCATGAGATAAAAATATCAAAATCTGTTATTTTCTGTCTCTTTCTTTCTGAACAAATGCTTTGTAAAAGAAGCCATGCCTGATGGCATATGAATAAGTCAATCCATGTATATCTAGGATAAAATATTTCTTTAGAAGGTTTGGGGTTATTAAAAGGCTACAAAATATTCCGAGGACTCAATACACTAGTTTTTGTTCCATTTTGCACCAAAATAGATTTTAAAACACAACAGAAGGTTTAGACTGTGCCCAGAGTGACAAAAAGATAAAGCGTGAATGTGACTACACACATTTACGTATCTCATGGTCTAGCCTGTGTGTATCAATGAACAAAGAACTTGTAGTCTAATGTTACCACATTTACAGATTTTCAACTGGTAGTTTTGTTTAAGGTGAACCATACCTGGCACAAAATACTTGGGGTCTCATATACAGAGGATGAGGGATAGAAATTGACTTTCTCAGGGATGGCCCAAAGATTATGGAGTTGCTTGAATTTTGTACAGCCCTCATCCTACTTTTTCATAAATTTATCAAACATTCTGGTTCAAATGTGCTTTTGAGAACCAGTGATTGTGAAATGTATTTTAATCAACAAACTTATAATATGCGAATGGATGTAAGAAGTGCTACTTTTAATTTAAACTAAATTCAACTCTTGTCTGATGTATGTATAAGGTTGGCAGTCTGCAATTAAGCTCCACATGATGAGATTCTTTCCTGAAATACAAGGGGTATTATCATTTAAATGGAGCTGTAGATATAGCTGATTTTAATTTGTGACCCAGCGATCAATAGTTGTTGGGTATAATAACCTGTAGAAATATGACTCTTTGTGGCACATTTGTATAATGAGAAATCATAACTAGTTATGGGAAATACTTTCTTTGCCTTTACTATTCATAATAATGCTGCTGTATTCAATTTAATTTTATGGACCTCTCTTCTGGCTGGTGAAGTACATATTTTTCTTCAATGTATTTGGAAATCAACTATGTTCTATGGCAAATATATATTACTTTTCTATATAAAATTACTTTAAAGTTATTTTTAAATATGAATTTTTTAAATCTTTTAAAATAACTTAGTATTTCCAAGTATAATGTGAATGTTTTGGAGCAAAATACTAAATCTCTGTGTGGAAGGAAGGAAGGAAGGAAGGAAAGAAGGAGAAAGACTTTTTTCACATTGTTAATTTTAAGATTTAAAAAGTGCTTTCTATTGGACAGTTTTATAGGACTCCTTAATTGCTTGTTCAAGTAAGTCAATAACAAGTGGCATAAAGGCATTTTATTATTAGAGTTCATTACTAGTCACAAGAGAGAAATTATTTATGGTGTTTTCTGAGATCAGAAAGAGCAAAGAATTCAGCATGCTGTGAATATGCAGAAGTAACAGATTCCTGTTGTACTCTAGTAATCTTCACATTTACTTCATCCATCCTTGGTCATGTATATATAAATGATCAATTTTAAGTTATCATTAATTTATTAGATTATTAGATTTGACAGTACAATTTATTTTATATTGTTAATTTACTGCACAGTGGACTGAATGTGTAGAGTTGACATAATGAATTTCACAATTGTGTCTTATGATTTAATTTAAGTATTACTTTTTAGTTTCTAGTCCCAGTGTTAATAGAGTGCCCTGTTGCCTAATGTTGCTTATACTTAAAGTCGTTCCATTTCTGTGGCTGAATTTTGTTATAACTGCTTTTAAGCTGGTAATTGACCAAAATGAAATGATCTTATCTAATCTACTCATAAGAGTGTATGTGGTGTCCTTCTTTCATTGGGATTTTCTATAGCAGTGTTTCTCAACCTTGGCAAGTTTAAGACACATGGACTTCAACTCCCAGAATTCTCTCTTCAACTCTATGTTAAAGTCCATGTGTTATTTTAGTATAATAACAGAGTTGTGCTCATCAAATAATTTTCATGTCCAAGGAAGAATTTGCATGTAAGTTTCTCCTAGGAAAAAGGGAGAGAAGGATACCACTGTATGAAAAAGATCTTACATATAAAAGAAAATTAGCAATACTGTAGTTGGAAGAAAAATAACATATGCTGCAGTTTGATTTATAGTTTCCTTTTTAGAAAGGCACACTTATTTTTAACTTTTATAAAATAAAGTATTGTTCATGATATTGGAAGTGGCATCCCCTTTCCTTGGCTTAATAATAGTACTGAAACAGGTAGTTATATTTAGGAATTTTAACAGTTTAAAATGCATCTTGAAGCTTTTGAGGTTTGTTATAGGAATGATTTCTAGTATGTATTCCAGTGCATGCAATCAAGATAAATATGTGATCAAGAAAATTGGCACTTTTTAAAAAAAATAAAACCCAAAACTTGTCACACTTTGCATTGGACAACTTTGGGGTGATGTAGATGGCATTTTGCTTAATAAAGAATATGCATTGCATTGTTTCCTTAAGTGATGTATCAATCAGCTGTAAACAAACTATCTTATCAAATCTGGCATCCTAAAGTCTATTCTGATGTTTCATGATTAGCCAGGTAGATTCAGCATGTTGAGAAATGAAATTGGACCTTGGGAGGATTAGTACTGGGGATGAAGCGTGTTGATCTGCGTATACATAACATGTCAAGGAGATGGACACTTTCACCACTACAGGACTGAACAATGTCACTGAAGGGATGCTGCATGAAGTACACTGATATAAACCAACTGCCCCATAGAACCTAAAGATTCAAGGCAGTCATGTTCTCCAGAAGTTTCAGTTCAGTTGTTTTGAAGACTTTTCACTTTGCTTCTAAATGTTTACTATGTGAAACCACTGCACTTTGCCAATAGTCCTAGTGGAAATGCTGTCTGCACATCTTCATTCAAACAGCTTTAAAAAGCCCTTGAAATAACCATGCAATTCGTTCCCAGGACTTAGCTGCTTCTGGGCATGAGGGATCTGTGCTTCACTCATGCCAATGCAATAATAGAGACAGCAATTGTGTTAGTGCTGCAACATTAAAAACTGAAGATTCTACAATGGGCTTCCATAACTGATTTTATTAAAATAACCTGAACAGGCCAAAGCCAGAATATGAAGCTACATGATATCCTTTAGCTGTGCCTAAAAAGTAATGCTATGCCATTACCAGTAGATGGCACAAGTAGCAATAACTTGCAGGCATGTTTAAATGGTAGGGAAAACGTGGGAATAAAAATGGTGGAGCTGATAAGGAGGGGGAAGTGATTGTTAAGATAAAGCACTAAGTTCTTCCAAACTTGTCATTTTTCTTTGAGGCTTTCAAAAGAGCTTTTTATTTTAGAGCTACATATGCTTTTAATAGCCTATCATTAAAGCCCAAGCTGCTTTGTTAATTAGTTTCATAGATTATATAAAAGCTGCTTCTCAAAAATACACATGCTACACATGCAATATAGAAGCAAGGAATGCTCATTTAAAAATTGTTTTCCACCAAAAATTAAGCAGTAATTTACTAAGTAGTGCAGAACCCAGTCATTAAGTGCAATAAACTATTTATCAATGTATAAACACTGTTATACAGCTGTGCCAAATGTGTTAAGGACATAAATAGGGTTTATTTACTGAGACAGACGGTGTGCCTGCAAAAAGACTAAGGCAATCAGAAATGTGTAAAAGAATAATTACTCACTGAAAGTGATGATAAAACTTTATATCTCCCACTCTTTCCACTTACTCGGTATGACTGTTAGTCCAGATCACTAACACATCTTTTCAAGTGACCATCAAAGTTGTTTTTTTTACACCTGCATGCTATATATATGGAAGAAATATCTGGACTAATAAGACTGTAATGATCTCATTCATAAACAGAGAAAGATTCATAAAATCATTTAAGAAATAATATTTTACTTCATGCATCTATTATAAGCAGGAAAAAGCTTTTGTATTAGCTTTTCTGGAAAATTTCCAGAAAATTTATAGCATTTATAGTGGTTATAGCAATGGCTTGCTAAAGATATGTACCTTATGTTTTATATTGCCTCTATCACTATTATTTGGAAATTGTCAAGATCTGAAGAAAAAGAGATTTGTTCAGCAAAGTAATTGGCTAAGGTATGCTTATCCTGAAAGTAATGGATTTTGGAGTTGTTTTGCTTATAACACAATTTCCAAGTCATTTCTTCCGTCCTCCTTTCTTTATTGCTAAGGTAATCACTTTTGAGGTTTTGCTGATGCTTTAACAAGGGGCAGTTTGGAAACTACTGCACAATTGCAAAGAACAATAAAGCTTTATTGTGGCTGCATCTCCTACATGATGACTTACTCATTCTTTTTGGTATAATACAATAGTAATCAATAAGTCCAAATATTGCTATTGTATAAGTTGTAATCAAAAATACGAGGAGTTTTGGGGTATTTGGAGACATTGGGAGAAGTATTTTCCTACTGTTTAGGCAAAATGGGGTTCTATAGTTCCTCATTCAATTCAATGTTTGAAGTTTATTTATTTATTTATTTATTTATTGAATTTCTATTCCGCCCTTCTCCCAAAGGACTCAGGGCGGTGAACAGATTAAGATTTCATATACATATAAATATATTTTATAAACAGTAAATAATAAATTGAGTCAACTTGGTGTATCTACTAAGACCTTGGCATAGACTTTTGATGTTTATGCTAGCCCTGCTTGTTGAAATAGAAAGGTCTTCAGGGCACGTCGGAAAGTGAGAAGATCTGGGATTATTCGTATTCCAGGTGGTATTTTGTTCCAAAGCGTAGGTGCCCCCACAGAGAAGGCTCTCTCCCTTGGAACTACTAGATGACATTGTTTTAATGATGGTTCTATGAGTAGGCCTACTCTGTGAGAGCGTATTGGTTGGTGGGAGGTTATCAGTTGCAGCAGGTGGTCTCGTAAGTACTCAGGTCCTAAGCCATGGAGCACTTTAAAGGTAAGAACCAACACCTTGAAGCGCACTCGGAAGGCCACCGGAAGCCAGTGCAGCTCGCGTAGAAGAGGTGTTACATGCGAGCACCATGTTGCTCCCATAATTACTCGCGCAGCCACATTCTGGACCAGTTGGAGCTTGCGGGTGCACTTCAAGGGGAGCCCCATGTAGAGAGCATTGCAGTAGTCAAGTCGGGAAATGATGAGGGCTTGAGTGACTGTGCGTAATGAGTCCCGGTCTAGAAAGGGACGCAATTGGCGAATCAGGCGAACCTGATAGAAAGCTCCTCTGGCCACAGCTGTTATATGATCTTCTAAAGACAGTCGTGCATCCAGGAGGATGCCTAAATTGCGAGCTTTCTCTGTGGGGGTCAATGACTCATCCCCAATAGTTAGTGATGGGACTAACTGGCTGTACCGGGACGCCAGTAGCCACAGCCACTCAGTCTTGGAAGGGTTGAGTTGAAGCCTGTTTCTCCCCATCCAGACCCGTACGGCCTCAAGGCACCGGGACATCACTTCAAGGGCATCATTGGGGTGGTTTGTGGTGGAGATGTAAGCTGAGTGTCATCAGTGTACAGATGACATCGCACCCCAAAACCACGGATGATCTCCCCCAACGGCTTCACATAAATGTTGAACAGGAGAGGCGAGTTGATTTATGACAGTCATTTACTGTAACTTTGTTGCTTGCATCCTTACGATTTATATTGATATTGATTGTTTCCTGATTGCTTATATGTACCCTATGACAGAGGTGGGTTTCAGCAGGTTCTGACCAGTTCTGGTACCTGTTCTGGTAGCAGAAATTTTGAGTAGTTCAGAGAACTGGTAGTAAAAATGCTGGCTGGTCCCACCCCCATCTATTCTCTGCCTCCCAAGTTCCAGCTGATCAGGAGGAAATGGGGATTTTACAGTATCCTTCCCCTGCCACGCCCACCAAGCCACGCCCACAGAACCGGTAGTAAACATTTTTGAAACCCACCACTGCCCTATGACTATCATTAAGCGTTGTACCTTATGATTCTTGATTAACATATGTTTTCTTTTATGTACACTGACAGCATATGCACCAAGACAAATTCCTTGTGTGTCCAATCACACTTGGCCAATAAAAAAATTCTATTCTGTTCTGTTCTGTTCTGTTCTGTTCTGTTCTGTTCTATTCTATTCTATTCTATTCTATTCTATTCTATTCATAACACATTTATAAAGACTATAGGATTTTGGTCACATAGGACTTTAAGATGCCATCTAAAAACTTGTCTCTGAGTGTGAAAATACGCTCTGAGCGACTGATACGCTCTCACAGAGAGGGCCTCCTCAGGGTGCCATTGGCCAAACAATGTCGACTGGTGACCCACAGGGGGAGAGCCTTCTCTGTGAAGGCCCCTGCCCTAAGGAACGAATTGCCCCCGGATATACAAAAGATCCCCGACCTCTGTGCCTTCCGTCATGCTCTGAAGACCCTATTATTTCATCAAGCCGGTCTGATGGAACAGTGATTTTAATGGGTTTTTAAAATGGTTTTTAAAATGGTTTTTAGTTGGGGTTTTTAATTACGGCCAAAAATTGAATTATTTTAATGATTTTTTTTAATTTTTGTGTTGTTACTGTTTTATTATGGCTGTACACTGCCCTGAGTCTTTCGGGAGAAGGCAGTATAAAAATAAAATAAATAAATGAAATAAATGAAATATTATTGGTCCAAATTAAGATGTTAATCAATATTGCAATAGTAAATATTGCCAGTGGATGACAATTGACAATTAGTATTTATACTTTGAGATAGAAAGTATTATATATATATATATATATATATATATATATATATATTTATGTTTTTAATATTTTTGCTGATAGAAAAATAGCTTGTCGGCTATATGATACTGTCTGGATGGCCCATGAGATTGGGCTGAAAGGCAAAAATTGGAGATTTGTGATATCTCCTCCATTCGTGGTAATCCAGGATGACTTAATACAAAAAACATACATATATATATATACCGTATTTTCCGGCGTTTAAGACGACTTTCTAACACACAAAAATCTTCTCAAAAGTCGGGGGTCGTCTTATAGGCCGGGTGTCGGTCTCCTGTAACCAGGCAGACCAGCCCGAAAGGCTTTGACCAGCCTTAAATGGCTCTAAGGAGCCAAGCTGAATTGCCTGCTGAGTTGCCGCTAATCAGCTGAGTTACATGCAAGCCCTGTGTAAAAGGGAAAAACTTCCCTTTTACACAACGCTGGTGCAGCTGAGATCGCCAGAGCTTGGATGGCCAAGCCCGTGTAAAAGGGAAAAACTTTTCTTTTACACAACGCTGGCCATCCCAGCTGCTAATTTTTGCCTGCTAATTGCTCCGTAGCAAAAATCCCCCCCCCCCACCTCCAGCTTGCTTACCTTAGCTGCTAGCCGCAACGCTTGCCTTGCCTTGCCTGCAATCCATTGCATCAGCAAGCAACTAAATCTCCCTGCCTGCTTGATTGCAGGCAGGGAGATTTAGTTGCTTGCTGATGCAAGCAACTTGTGGACTTCAACTCCCAGAATTACTCAGCCAGCAAAGCAAAGCTGGCTGAGGAATTCTGGGAGTTGAAGTCTACAAGTCTTAAAGTTGCCAAGATTGGAGACCCCTGTTCTATTGGGTAAGTTTTTTTCTCCCTTTGGGAGCTTTAAAAAAAATAGTTAATTGGGGTTTTTTAGTTGTTCTTTTTTAGACCTAGCCATTTAAAGGCTAGGTCTAAGTTTTAGGCTAGGAAGTTTTAAATTTAGCTTTCATATAAAAATAAAAATAAAAATAAAAATAATAAAAATAAAAATAAAAATAATAAAAATAAAAATAAAAATAAAAATAATAAAAATAAAAATAAATAAAAATAAAATGTGTGCAACTTTCTGAGATTTAATGTGTTTCTGTAGTGTTTCACTCTAACTACACAAACACACAAAATCTCACAAAGCTGTATGTGGAATTTTGTGTGTGTAAACCCACAATGTAAAAGTTGTTTTTTTGGGCTTTTTGTGGCTGTGTGAGGTTCCTGCTTATTGCAGGGGCCATTTTGGGTCTAGCACAGCTGCTTTTACATTGTGGATGAGCCAGTTGATGTTTTTTAATTTTTATTTGGTGTGCGTTGGAAGAGGGGTCGTCTTATACAGCAAGTATAGCCCAAACCCTATATTTTTACAGGAAAAGTTGGGGGTCGTCTTATACGCCCAGTCGTCTTATACGCCGGAAAATACGGTATATATATATATACACACACACACACATACACATACATTCTGAGATACAAAAATGCTAAGGTCCTCATTATCGTCTCCTAATGTAAATATGCTACAATCAAATTTTCCATATATCAACTTTATTTAATCAGCTTTAAGATCTGAACATAGCTTCACTTTAGCATGAGACCTTAGATAAAAATGTAATGATATACCTCAGTTTTTCGATCAACTTGATTGTCAGAGGAAATATAGCAAATCTCTTGCTATATTAACTATGAAACCCCCAAAGTCCAGTTGACTAACGTCATTAAATAGCAATATTACAAAAGAGTCCAGGGTGGAAAATTTGCATGAAAATAAACAAATGTCCATTTGTTCTAGTCAAGAGATTATCAATAATAGTAGGATTATAGGTTCAGAAAACTGAAACCTCCATGTTAACTAACAACATCATCTTTTTGAAATATCTTCAAAATTGAGGAACTTTATAGATATTTACAAAACTATATATTCAGTTTTTGAAAATAATTTATGGATATATTGTAAGAATTATATGCAAAGTAGAGGGATCCTGGAAACTACATTTACAGAGAGTTTAATCTCTGTAAGGTTTAATGACTTCCATCTATCAATGTCTAGAGAAATATCCACATATATCTTATTTATATTTACTATTATTATCTGAGGAATATAATTTGGACTGAGTATAATAATGTAATCATTAAAATATAATAAGATTATATGATATTATACAACAATATGTTAACAATAAAATAATTGATAAATTCAGTACATTTGGAAAATGATAATCATTTGATATATAAATAATAAGTCGTTCCTGTTAGGCTTCAATAGTGAATTAGATCACCCTGCAGTTTGGCTAAAATCATTAATCAGATTCACAAAAGCTGGAATTTAAGTATAATGTTTAAATATAAACAGAAAAGTGCCACCAGCATATTATACTAATTTATATTCATGAATTATGCCAGTCCAGACAGATGGCTGTCTAGCTTCTACATGAACACATCTACTGAAGAAAAGGCCATCATATCTTTTGGTAAATGAATTGAGTCTCTTACACTGTTACCATCCAGAAGCTTCTCCTGACGCTTAGTTACAATCAGCCTTCTCAATGTCATTAAATCAATAATAATGCATACAAAACCAAAATTGAAAAGACAACAACAGACAGCAAATGGCACTTATGCAAGGACGCTGAAGAAACAGTAGACCTTCAAGTTAGCTGTTGCAAGAAGATCGCCAGACTGATTACAAACAATGGCATGACAAAACAGCAACAATAGTGCATTAGAAATACCACTTGCAAGAGCTGATGGGAGCGCAAAAAAGGCAAAGTAATAGAAAGTGAAGAAGCTAAAGTGTTCTGTGACTTTAGAATTCAAACAGATACCGGTAAATTACCTGCCACATTACAGGCCAGACTTAACTATTATTGATAAGAAAGAAGTAAAAGTCTGTTTTAGTGGAAGTTGCTGTACCTGGAGACAGCAGAATAGGAGAGAAAGAGCTACAGGAAATCACGAAGAGCTGCAAATAGAAGTAGAATGACTATGTTAAAAAAAAAAGCCAATATGGCACTAATAGTCATAGAACCATTGGGTGCAATCCCAAAACAACTGGAACACCACTTGAACACCAGTGGTGGGTTTCACTTACCTTTGCTACCATTCACTTGCACGCACCACTTTTGTGCATGTGCAGAGCATATTTGATGATGTCCGAGTGGGTGGGTGGATCCTCCTGCCACCACTGCTACTGGTTCGCCTGAACCTGGGCAAACCGGTAGCAAACCACCACTGTTGAACAAAATTGGCAATGGTAAATCACCATCAGTCAATTGCAAAAGTTATTGTACTTGGCCTCTTGCACCCCCTGGGAGCAAAAATGGGCTGCGGGGGGATGTGCCATCCTCCTGCACCCCGTTTTGGGCCTAGTAGACCTCCCAGCAGCCTCCTAGGAGCAAAAACAGGCCGTAGAGGCTGTGCCACACCTGTGCCCTATTTTGGGCCTAGTAGGCCTCCCTGCAGCCTCCTGAGAGTGAAAAGGATCCATGGGTAGCCCGTGCTGCACCCCCTGTGCCCCATTTTGGGCCTAGTAGGCCTCCCTGCAGTCTCCTGGGAGCGAAAAGGGGATGGGGAGACGCACTGCACCCCTACACCCAGTTCTGGGCCTAGGAGACCTCCCTGCACTTACCTGGAAGCCAAAATGGGGCACTTGGGGACTCCTGGAAGGGGTGGGGTGTGGAAGGGTGAAGCCAGCCAGCAATTTAACTACCCAAACTGGCACAAACTGGCTGAATCCCACTACTGTGTGTGGCCAACCACAGTAATTTTAATACTATGCCCAAGATGTCTGAAATTGCTTTCAGGTAGTTGAAAGTGCTGTCATATCCTCTCTTAGTTTATCCTTCTCAGTACTAAGAGCTTGTTTAAGCAATCATTCTTCACAAAATTACTACCCAATTCTCTGCTGATCATTTTCTGAACCTACATCTACTTTTTCATAGCATTTCTCAATATATGGTACCTAGAACCTTACATGATATGCAAGGTAGGCTAAATGAAATCTTCAAACTGCATGAAAATATATGATTTTCAGAAGTGATTTTATAAGCAGTAGATTTGATCTTAGCTATTCCTTATGGCTTTTTAAATTATTAAGATATCACTTGTCTTATACCAAAATAGAATCTATATTGAGAAAGTTAAAAAATAAATAAATTCAGTACTATATACAGTACAATGCTCAAATTAAGCAAACAATTGAAACAGATAAATACATTATAGCATAAATAAAACATTTAAAATGTTTGAAAATGACAGAAAATAGCATTTTAAAAAGAATTATCTCATGTTCTTAATTAAAAAGTGCACTATGAATACTACGTAAGTATAAATTATGTAACAATTCTTAAAGTAACAGGAATAAAATCAAACATTCCAGTTAAATTTCTGGTGATTAAAGGGAAATAGAGAAGAAATTATGCAATACATAGCCAAGTCAGGAATTGTCAAGCACCTTTCCTAAATTAAAGCAGTTAAAAGATCATATTTCTTATTCTCTCTGAAGTATCTATCTGAGCCTTTTATCTGATTAGTATGTTTATTAGGAAGTACTTATATTGCCTTCAGGTATTTTGGGAGGAATAAAGAAAATATAATAACTAAAGATAATGGGCAGTTAGAGGATAAAGAATAATGTGAGGAGAATCCTCAACTAAATATAATACAACATGAACCTTAGATTTAGCCTTCTGTAAGTAATGTTCAATTTAGCTCAGAAACATAATGTGAATGATTAAGACTGTCATCTCCAAGAACCACTCAGTTTCTAATTATCTTTTATTTTCACTAATCTGAGAAGTTGAGCAGGGTTAGTACTGTATACAAATTGGGGAGGGAACTAGAAAATTTTAGGGAAGTGGTTTAGTCTGTATATGGAAGTGAGCTGTGATAGAATGCAGTTGTAGTAGGGAGATGGATTCCCAGGAGAGAAGGGGTACAGTCCAGAAAAGTTAAGAGGCAACTCAGTCTGGATGTTATGTGTGAAAGAAAAAAAGATGAAGACAGCACCTCCCAAATGATTTACATAGTATATTGTATACAGTATTTATACTGTATACAGTATAAATTCATCCTGGCAACGTTTTGTCTATAGGTGTGAAAACAAAGCACTCAAGAAGATTCACCGCATGCCATTTGTTAAAAGAATGTCCGAGTCCCTTTTCCAAGCTGGGAAACTGACCCCTGCCTTTTGTTGTGTAGATCAGGGGTGTCAAAGTCACAGCCTACGAGCCAGATGAGTCACATGTTGGCCATGCCCACCCCCGTTTTAGCGAAGGGAGGAAAAAGTCATGATATATCATGTGATGTGACGACGCAAGTTTGATACCCCTGGTGTAGATGGTGTCTAGGAAGCCTATTTTGGGATGTAGGGAAGTGTGACTGAACAAGTTCTTGGTCTGCTTGCCCAGGTATGTTATTTTGATACTCAATTTTGCTATTTTCAGTTGATAGCTTAGCAGAGGTGCAATTTAAGCAATCTATTATCACAATGAATTTCTCATAGTTTCTAGTCTTATTGGATCATGAATTTGTGTTAATGGTTAAGGGAAAGCTGAGAGAGAGGGAAATAAAATTAACCTGGAATAAAGAATCTCCTGTGATTATTATTGGTTATTAAAGTAAAATTCTTCTTACACCATTAATGATTTGGGGCCTGACATGAACTATTCCATAATACTGAAAAGAAAACCGCATGAATGAATTTATCAAAAGTTGATTTCAATTCAAGCCACTTATCTTCTCAAAACTTTTATATGGGCAGAAAGTTTAATAAATGTGAACATTGAGCACAATGTTGGGCTATATCATGTTTTCCTGAAAATAAGTCCCTGTCTTATGTGTTTTTGAACCCCGAAATAAACACTTGGCCTTATTTTCAGGGAGGTCTTATTATTTTGGGGCACATGGAGGAAACAAGAGGAAATGGTGAGGACTGGCTGCACATGTGTTTAAATATTTTCAGGGGAGGGGCTTATTTTCAGGGGGGGTGTCTTATTTTTGAGCATGTGCTCAAAAGTCTGAGTGGGCTTATTATCAGAGGATGTCTTATTTTAGGGTAAACTGGGTATATGCATACTTAAAATATAAATTTAAAATATGCCATTTCAAGCCTACAATGTTTGATAAGCCACCCATCCCATTTGGCAGAGCTTAAAGAAAAAAAAAGAAGTGTTGTGGAAAATACATCTAAAGTAATAGGATATTTAAATAAAATATTAATTATAGAAAGCCATTTGATTTAGGAACCTTACCAAATTGCCATGAACTAAAATCTGTTGAACCTGTTAAGCCTACATCATATTTATCAAAATGAGGCTTCCCTGTAATTATCTAGTAAATGTGTTATGAGTGGTTGCATGTTAAGCAAATAACTACAGAAATACCTATTATATGTTCGGATAATTCTTTGATATATTACTTTCTGTCCATAGCATATTTAAATCAAGTATTCATAACAAATATTGTGACTTACAATGTCATATGAGGGGCAGCATAATTGCAATGTTTTGAAATGTATACAACCTGTTAATATTTCAACCTCTTTTCCATCTTGCTGCTTTAAGTGGGCATTAATGTCAAGTGGCAGATTTTACATTCTTTCTCCTTGCAACAGATTCCTTAGATTCCTTATTTGCAGACATCACTCTAACATATTTTAATTCCAATTTCTATTTCTTGGTATCTTGGGTTTTCATTTTCTCATGATGTAATCCAGTGGTGGGTTTCACATTTTTTTACTACCGGTTCTGTGGGCGTGGCTTGGTGGGCGTGGCATGACTTGGTGGGCATGGCAGGGGAAATATACTGTAAAATCTCCATTCCTTCCCCACTCCAGGAGTCAGGAGGGACTCAGGAGGCAGAGAATAGATGGAGGCAGTCAGAGGTGGTATTTACTGGTTCTTGGAACTGCTCAAAATTTCTGCTACCAGTTCTCCAGAACTAGTCAGAACCTGCTGAACCCCACCTCTGATGTAATCTTCTTAAAAACTTTCCTAATGTTAATTCCATTTATTGTGCATTATTTGTTCTGTTTTGTTGTTGTTGTTGTTTTTGTTCTTGTTCTTGTTTTTTTTTTTAAATTATCAGATTCTTCAGTAGGTAAGAGTGTAAAATATAAACTTCGTCTATATTTTAAAGAATTATTTATTTATTATTTAATTAAATGCTGAAATTTAATTACATTTCTCACTATCAAATGACTCTGGAAAGGTTATAATTTTATAAAAACAACAATAGAAAACATTAAAAATAAGATGTTGTTGCCAAAGTTTATAAATTGTTACTGAAAATGAATTTAGAGAATATTTGAAGCCTTGCAAGATTCAATGGACAAAAAAAATATTGGTATAATATAATGCTTGAACAATGGGAAAATGGGAACAGACCACCTGGTTCCGCCCAAGGTGCCTGATGGACCCAGAGAGGTTCCAGACGGAGCTTGCCTCTCTCTCTCTCCCACGCCCTGGCCACGACCCTGGTGGATGCCTGGGATGAGGCTGCTGCCAGTGCTCTTGACCGGGTCATTCCTTTGCGGCCTCTCACACATTGCAGACCCTGTTTTGGTTTACTGAGGAGCTCTGGGGATGAAGCGACATAGGCAAGGCCTAGAAAGCCGTTGGAGAGCCAGTCGTTCCGAATCTGACCGGTCCCAGCTAAGGTCGGCCTCACGGGCCTACCTGGCGGAGTTGGCAGCGGCAAAACGTCGCTACTTCACCAATGTCATCGCATCCACAGAGAATCGCCCGGCTGCCCTGTTTAGGGTGTCCTGTTCCCTCTTGAATCAGAGGGTGAGGGAAGATCCATGCGGGGACGAGCTGAGGAGTTTGGCCAGCACCTGTTGGACAAGATCGCTCAGATTCGGGATGGCTTGGACTCTGACTGGACAGAGTCAGACGGTGAGGAGGCAGCGGGTCCTGTGCTTTGGGAAGAGTTCGACTCTGTTACCCCAGAGGAAGTGGACAGGATCATGGGGAAGCTGAGTGCGACCACTTGTGTGCTGGACCTGTGTTCCTCCTGGCTGGTTTATTCAGCTCAGGAGGTGACATGTGGCTGAATCCAGGCAGTGATAATGGCTTCTTTGAGGGAGGGAAGCTTCCTGACCGCCTTGAAATAGGCGGTGGTGAGGCCCCTCCTCAAGAAGCCAGCCTTGGATCCAGCTGTTTTAAGTCATTTTCATCCAGTCTCCAACCTCCGCTATCTAGCGAAGGTTGTTGAGAGTGTAGTGGTGTGTCAGCTCCCGCTGGCCCTGGATAAAGCGGATTACCTCAACCCGTACCAATCAGGTTTCAGGTCCGGGTACAGCACGAAGACGGCATTGGTCATGCTGGTGGATGATCTCTGGAAGGCTCAGGACAGAAGTTATTCCTCTGCTCTGGTCCTATTGGATCTTTCACCAGCTTTCGATACCGTTGACCATGGTATCTTGCTGCATTGCCTTGAGGGGTTGGGAGTGGGAGACACCATTTTACGGTGGTTCTTGTCCTACCTCTCGGGTCAAACACAAATGGTGTTAGCAGGGGGGCAGATATCCCTTGAGGCCCCTCACTCAGTTCTCTCGCCTCTTCTGTTCAACATCTATATGAAACCGCTGGGGGAGATTATCTGTGGTTTCGGGGTGAGGTACCATCAATACGCTGGTGATACTCAGCTCTTTATATCCACTCCTAACCAACCCAGTGATGCCCTCAATGTGATGGCCCGGTGCCTGGAAGTGGTACGAGTCTGGATGGGAAGGAACAGACTTTGACTCAACCCTGCCAAGACTGAGTGGCTGTGGGTACCGCCATCTTGGTTCATAGGAGAGGTTCCATTGTTGGCTATAGGGGGTGAAGTTTTACCCCTTGTAGACAGGGCACGCAACTTGGGTATCCTCCTGGACTCATGGTTGAGTCTAGAAGATCATATAATACGTGTGACCAGTGGGGCATACGCCCAGATCCATCTGGTGCACCAGTTGCGCCCCTACCTGGACTGAGATGCCCTACGCACAGTTACTCATGCGCTAGTCAATTCATGTATTGACTACTGTAACACTCTCTACATGGGGCTGCCCTTGAGGACCACTTGGGGGCTTCAGCTGGTACAAAATGCAGCCATGCAGGTTGTGATGGGAGAATCCCGATACTCCCATGTTACACCTCTCCTACACAACTTGCATTGGTTGCAGTTGCCCTCCAGGTGAGATTCAAGGTGCTGGTGATGACCTATAAAGCCCTACATGGCTTAGGCCCAGGATATTTGGCGGACCACCTGCAAACAGCAACAACATCCCATTGTCCAGTTCGCGCCCATAGAGAGGGCCTGCTCAGAGTGCCAGCTGGTGGCCTCCAGGGATAGAGCCTTCTCTGTGGGCGTGCCCACCCTCTGGAATCAACTCCCCTTGGAGCTCTGGTTGGCTCCTGACCTTTGCACCTTCTGCCACAAATTAAAAATTTGGTTATTCAAGTTCCCTGGCCTGGACTGATGGGGTTTTTATGGGTTTTTAAAATTTTATTTGGTTTAACTAGGTATTTTAACTCCGTACAATGGTTTTCTGGATTTTATTGTTGTGAGCCTCCCTGAGTCCGTTGGAGATAGAGTGGCATATAAACTAAACTAAATAAAGTAAAATAAAATGTGAGAAGAAAGGGTTTAAAATTTACATTAAATTATAATTTAAAAGGAAGTTTTATAAAATGATGTATCATTGGTACTTAGCACCTGATAAATTGTCAAAGATGTACAAAGGTATTCCAAATGTATTTTAGAAATGTAAATGTAAGAAGAAACTTTTTATCCTCTTTGGTGGACTTGTGATAAAGCAGACAAATACTGGGGTAAGGTGCCTATTTTAAGATTCTTAAATTGATTCATAAATTAAAATTAAATTAAATATTTTTAAAGTGAATATAAACATTAAACCAGAAACTTTCTTTTAGGCTTAATGGACTACTTGAAAAAAAAAATCTGGAACCTTGCTTTTATATAGGTTGACAATAGTAAGAATGTTTTATGCACAAAAATGAAAAGATCCTTTAATTCCCAGAATAGACAAATGGCTGGAAAAAGCGATGGAACTAGAGAGACGCCTGAATTAACTTCTTTAATCAAAGAAAAGAACACATCCAACTTTTTTTCTACATGGAAACCACTTTATGGTTTTGTGCTTGAGGTGGAAAAAAACCTCTTTGACTTTGGGTTTTACTGATTAGGTTTGTTGTTATAGAAATGGCCAGTATGTATTAAGTATGTAAAAGTAAAAAACTGAGGCTGTAATGTTATTACTTTATTCTGCTGCACTAAAAAGAGTCAATGCTTTGTTTTCTTTTTCCTCCTTTAGCCTACACTTCTTTCTCTCTTCTGTTCCCTCCCTCATTTTCCCACTGTTTTCATTTTTATTGGTATTTTATATTTTGATAAGCTTAATAGAATTATTTTTAATATTATACAAAATTTGTTGTGGCTTACACAATCAGATGTAATCAACAAAGCAAAAACAAGTCACATTGACTATTCCCTTGGTTTTCCAATCCATTTACAGTATTTTCATGGTGTGATCTTGGATCCCTCTTTTGAATTAGATCTGTATATGTAGCAGCAGTTCTCGGTCCTTAAACTGTTGAAAGCTAGGATTCAGAAACTTCAGCCTTATCATACTATCATGGACATAAATGCTACTGTTTTATAGTTTTTTTTTGGATGGTGAAATATAAGTTGATCTTTCCCATTTCCTTTGACATTGCTACTTTATATATCCACTTATATATTGCAAGTAACCCTTAAAATGCACAGGTTGCAACATTTAAATCAATTCTTCTGGTATTTCATCAATGCCTTCAGTTCTGTTAGAATTATTTTCTAAGCTCCATTAAGCTTTATTTCTTCAAAATGTCTGGCCCTAACTTGGTAGTAATATCAGCAATATATAGTGCTTTACATTTATGTTGTACAGTTACAGCTTTTCTTCTTAGACCTTCTTTCTCCAATAGATATTTTTCTTCTTTATCTCGTCTTTTATCATTCCAGGACAATTATAATGTTTATTATAATTATAACAATAAAAGAATATATAATAAATATTCATGAACTTACTGGCATATGTTTGGGATTCCATATGCAGTGGCTCCCGTGGCTGTACCCTTGTAAGAAAAATTCAGTCCAACCTGGGACTAGATGTAAAAAAGATATTGGATATTACTGATTCAGGGAAACTTGGAGTCAATTAGTTTCTGAAAAAAGATCAGAGAATTCTTCTCTTTCATCTGCCTTGTCCACAATGATCCTCTCTAAAAGAGATAAGAACAACCCTTAGGTATCAAACGCTGCTGGAAAGATCAGATTTCTAAGTGGCATCTAGTAAGAAAGTTAAATATTTATTTAATTAAAGATAATAATTGAAGTAAAACCACGAGTTAGCTAGATTTCTGCAGTATCTTCGTTTTTGTTGCAGTATTAAGTCTAATTCCCATTTTACATGATTTTTGCTATATAAATTTCCTTGTGCTTTTCTTTTCTTTCTTCACCAACGACTGCATCTCTAAGGATCTATTCTGACCTAGGCTTCCTTAGAAAGCATAATGCACAATCTTAGTCCCAGCAAATCTCTTTTATTCATACGGCTGTGAATTCTTGTCATTCACAGTCCGAAAGGCTTGACAAACAGTCTTTCAGGGGAATGTTTATAAACAGTCACCTTATCTCCCTTGGAATGCTGCCAGAGAACTAATTGCCAAACACAGGGCAAGGCCAAACTTAGCACAGAGTCAAACAGAATTTTCCAAAGCTTGAACTGACCAGATGAACTAATTGCTTGCTGCAAAAGCTCACATCCCATTTGCTCCTCTTTTATATCTTATGGGAGGGGCCAATCATCTCCAAGCCTTACTCCCGAGTCAACCTTTCTTAATTGTTCTTGTCTTCTGGCAGCACTGCGCATGCACACACTGGGAACAGGCTCCTACTGTTCTTCTGCCTCACTGATGTCAGACTCTGGAGACTCCGGAGGCAGCAAATAACTATCAGATGGTCTTGGTCCCCTCTCTGCCTCCGACTCAGAGCTGGGGTCTGAGTCTGGGGAAGGCCCTCGTCTGGGCCTTCCCCAGACTCCAGGACTGGCCCATGTTCCTCCCCAACCTCCTCACTGTACAAATCTGCTGCCAACTCTGCTGGCCACTGGTGGGCCACAACAGGAGCTCTCTCTGAAGTTTGCAGATGACATGGTAGCCAGTGGTCTCATTCGAGACCATGATGCGTCTGCATATAGATGGAAGATTGAACAAATGGCCCTATGGTGCACCTGGAACAATCTGGAGTGGAACATGCTTAAAACTGTAGAGATGAGTCTGGATTTTAGGAAGAGCCCTCCTACTCTACCACCTCTTATTATATTCGACAGCACAGTATCAACTGCAGAGTCCTTCAGGTTTTGGGGTTCTATAATCTCCCAGGATTTGAAATGGACACCTAACATTAGAACCATCATTAAAAAGGCACTACAAAGAATGTTCTCCCTGTGTCAACCCAGGAAGTTCAGACTGCCCAAGGAAATGTTGATACAGTTCTACAGAGGAATTGTCGAGTCTGTCATCTGTACTTCTATAACTGTCTGATTTGGTACAGCAGCTACACTGGACAGGTACAGACTCCAATGGATAGTTAGGACTGCAGAGAAAAAAAATTGCATAGAAGACCTGTATATTGCGCAGGTCAGAAAGAAGGTTGAAAAAATACCTACAGACCTCTCAAATCCTGGACATAAGGGATAGTTTATTCCCTTGTTCTATCACTCTGCTCACCACCCTAATCCTCACTATTATTATTATTATCATTATTATCATTATTATTATTATTATTATTATTATTATTATTATTATTATCATTATTATGTCTAAGTATGTTTACCCAAGTTGTATGGCTTTAGTATTATTATTATTATCCTTCTCATCTTTCTCTTTTCTTAATTCATAGCTTGGAAGCATTTTTTCCCCTCATATCTATACCTATATATCAAATATATATTTATGTTTGTGCATATTTTTACACTGAAAAAAGTTGAAATCATTGAGGCTAGCTACATTTGAAATCTATATTGGTTATAAATGTGAAACTGAATTTTTGACATTGAAACTCAAGCTAGATTTCCCTATCAGATTCCATACACATAAAGTGAATTCTGCAGCTGATATGAACACTTGGGAATTAAATACAAAGTTGCTCATGTACCAAAGTAGTAAATTCACCCTTTTCTTCCTTCTCACAAATTCTGTATACTGTTTCACATTTTTGAGAGTGTTAAATTAATTTTAAGTGTGCTAGTACTGTCTTGCAATAAATAAATGGAGATTGCAATTACCATGTTGTATTAACTTCTCTGAGCACCAATTAATTTTGGAAAAAACAATATGCAAGTAAATGTATACAAATTAGCAATAAAATTTCCTCATTGTTTTGTCAATTTCTCTTTTTTTAGAACTAAGAGTTTGAAGTTTGTTTACTGTAAGGATGGGAACCTATGCAGTTTGAATGAAATTATTATCTCTGATCTCTACTCTTTTTTTAGTGAAGTGGATAGGACTTTATTCAATGCAACAGATGGTGGGAGACAGTTCTCCTATTCTAATTTGCAGAATAATTTACAGAACATAAGTAGGGCTTCTAAAAAATGCTGCATTGAGGAGTCGTATGTCTGTATTTATTAAGATATTTAAAAATGTAATAGCTGGACCAGTGACGAGTTGGACAACGTGTAAGAACACACAATGATAGCTAATTGGATAAAGAGAACTGGCCACTGCATTAGGCAATCTGAGCTCTAATTGGTTGTTGTGAGAGTAAAAGGCAAGTTTCCTTGTTTCCCGCCTTTTTCTGCTATGTGCTATTTGTGGTCTCTGCGATTCCTCATGATGTTCCTGCTGTATTGATTTACTTTATGATGCTCTTGTTTGTAATTATTTATTATAAATATATTTATTTATATAAAACTGATTCTGACTCCGTTTGGATACTGGCTACACAATTCCGTGACAGTTTTTCATGCAATACTTCCTCCGTATTCTTGTTCCTCATCCTGCACGTACAGATGCTTAAAAACTGAGCATATTAAGACATTTTTGAGCTCCGCCCCTTTCTTCTGTAAACCTTGAGAAAATACTTCTACAAACCTGTTGCTATACCTTTCTGATGTGCTTGGTTTTAATTAAGTAATGCTCTATATGGAGAAAATTAATATTCCATTTAGTGTTCATGCTGATGTTCATTTCCTGTCCATTTATGATCTACAAGCTTTCAAAAACCACAATCATCATCATTATCATTATCATCATCATCATCATCATCATCAAATAGTCACTAAGGTGAATGTTGTTGTTGTTATTTACTTTATTCATTAAACATGAAACTCAGTCAACTGAATTTCATGTTTAATGAATAAAGTAAACAACAACAACAACAACAACAACAACAACATTCACCTTAGTGACTATTTGATAATACCACCTGCAGTCTGTGAAGGTCATATAGGCGTACATAATCCCAAAACAATTTTGCGCAAGCCTGGTCTCATATACATGTAGATTCTTACTTTAATAGGCAGTCATTGACTTATACTAGTGGAACCTTGGAAGAAAATGTAAATTTAATTTCACATTCTTCCACAAAAGCAATGATAAGAAAATTGCACCTTCAAAAAAAGTACTTTTTATGCCATGATGTATTGTTCCCTGATTAACTGAACAATGTCTCAACAAAGACTCCTAAATTAGATATCGGTTATCCTCCAGGGTACAAGGTTTTCTAAGGAGAAGGAAATATTGATCCTTTGCCTAGTTTAAAGTCCATGAATACAGAGTGCAATCCATTTCAAGGGAAAGCAAAACCCATTAAACTCCTCAAGCATTCAATTAAACTATTACTTTATCTGTCTTAATTGATGCTGCTAATAGTATCATATATAATTGTTCCATATAGCAGAATACGTGTTTGGTAATGACTGTTTGCTAATTCACACTGTGACATTTAAGCAATAGTAGTAGCCCTATACATAAGCTCATGATTAATGTGTGAATCATCACCTTAGCTGTGCACTATGCTAATCTAAGATAGTTATGGTTTGTTTAAACCAAATGTGTCATGTATAATAGCTAATTTTCAACACAATGGGAAATTCTTCAGAAAGTCATTCTTATTTTTGTCAAAGTCATAACAATGGTAGCACATAATTAGCAATGGAGGAGGGCAGCTGTTGCTGAAGTTGAAGAGAAAATGATGAAGAACATGGGTACAGGATTAGTCAGTAATGAAGACAATAATAAGGAAAAGGCAATGAGCTGCTTTATTTTATTCATCTGATTTTAATGGGCACCCAACTGTCAAGCTGATGGGCTTACATAGAATAAAAAATAAATACATAAACAAGGGAAAGGACAATACAAAATGGACACATAGCATACCATCACTGAAGCCAACTTAGAAACATTCACTTTCTAATCATTGCAGACAGAACCACACAGTAGTCTGATTAAATGCCACAAAGCCAGGTCTTTAGAGTTTATAAGTAAGACCAATAGGGTTAGGATTGCCTGAATTTTGGAAACTATGCTGTTCCAGACGGAGATTACTGTGAAAGAGAAGGAATGCTTCTTCCGTCCTACAGATATTACTTTTTTGCCATTTGTCTGAAATAGTATAGTGCCGTGATGGCGAATCTATGGCACCCGTGCCATAGGTGCCACATGGAGCCATATTGGTGGGCATACGAGCGTTGCCCTAGCTCAGCTCCAATGAGCCCTGGGAGAGCAAAAAATGGGCCTTCTGGTCCCACCGGAAGTCAGGAAATGGGCTGTTTCTGGCCTCTGGAGACCCTCTGGGAAGAAGCCATTTTTGCTCTCCCCAGGCTCCAAGAAAGCCCCTGGATCCTGGGGAAGGGGGAAAAATGGGCCTACTGGGCTCATTGTGCCATCACATGCCAAAAGCGGGGGGAGTGTGTAGGGGTTGCGCATGCATTGTGGGGGATGGCTGCATTGAATTATTGGTATGTGCACGTGTGTGCGCGACCCCCCACACGACCCCCGCTTTTGGCACACAACGGCAAAAAGGTTAGCCATCACTGGTTTGGATCTCCTGCTAGAAGACGTCCAAGGTTTCTTCCAGCTTTATTATTCTGTTATTTCCTAAAGTCTCTCTAAGTTTATTGAAATCAGTTCTCTTAATCTCCAAGACTCTAGTTTGACTTTGCTATATTGCTTGTGCTTGCATAATGTTGAATTCCAATATTCAATAGTTCCCATAATTTCACTGCTTTCTATCATTTCATCTCTGTTAGTGAGTATTAAGTCCAGTATGGCTGAGCCTCTAGTTCATTTCTTTACCTTTTGGGAGACAAAGTTGTCTGCTCATTTTGTTAGGAATCTGTTTGATAATCTACTAGGTGTAGAGCTTGTGGTTAAAATTTCCAATTACTGTTGTGTGTGCTTCCTACATATCTTATTTAACTGACTAGCAGAAAGTTCATCTATTTCCTGGGTTTGATTGGGTGGCATGTAATATGCACCTATGTCATTCTTTTTTTCCTTTTACATTGACCTGAAAAATTCAAGATGGTTTTCATTATTGTTCTGCTTTATTTCTGCAGAGATATAGTTAATTGTCATCTATAGTGCAACTCCACCTCCTGTTTTATTAAGTCTGTTTCTTTTAAACAATTTAAATCCATCTAGCTATATATTTCATTCATGGGTTTCATCATTCCAAGTTTCTGTAATAGCAACAATATCATATCTGTCCTCATGTACTTGGATTTCTAGTTTATTTCAGTTTATTCCTCATACTTTGTGCATTGGGGTATAGGCATTTTTTGACTTCCCCTGTGTTTGATTTCTACATAAACTGTTTTGTGTCTGAGTTCCTCTTCTTCTTTACCACCTGTTTATAGTATGGTACTGTTGTGATCCGCCAGCAGCCTGTGGAGCTGGCAGCGGAGTCAGACAGTGAGGAGGCTGGGGAGGAACATGGGCCTGTCCTGTAGGGAAGGCTCCTGTAGGGAGCCTTTAGGGAAGGCTCAGACAAGGGCTCTGTGACAGAGGCAGAGATGGGGCCAGGGTCATCTGGGAGTTATGCGCAGACTCCAGAGCCTCCAGAGTCGGACATCAGATGAACTGGAGGAGTCTGTTCCTAGTGCGCGCATGCGCAGAGCAGCCAGAAGGCAGGAACAGTTAAAACTAAAGGGGCAACTTGGGAGTAAGGCCTGGAGATGCTTGGCCTTCCCATAAGGCTTAAAGGAGAACAAAGGCATGTGAGCCCTTTGCAGGAAAACAATATTGTTAATTCTGTTCCCAGTCGGCATCTCTGTTTGATTCTGAACTCCATGTGGCTTTGCCAAGTAGGTCTTTGGCAGTGTATCAAAGGAGATGAAGATTGGTGGTTATTCCAAAGGACTTCTCCCGAACGACTTTTTGCAACTAATTGGGACTCAGCTGTGAATGAATGTAATTCACAGCTGTTGAAATAAAAGAGATTTTTCGTGTGTTTTAATGACTCAGGAAGCCTAGATCACAACAGGTATGACCTGTTTGTACACATGGTATGACACACATTATCAAAAGCCTGATTTTTCTTAATATTAAGCAACATTAATATTTTAACCACATAAACTTCTATGTTAGAAACACTGACAATCCTATTAGTTTTAAATGGCCGGGGACAGAAATGTTCTGTATCAATTCTTTCTCTGTCCCCATTATGCAGTTTAAATGTTTCCCCAGAAAATCCCTGAATTTAGTACTAAGTAGCTGAGTGTCTTTCTATGATGGATGGAAACCAAGGAAATTATCTCAATGTCATAAATTGCATGCAGACTTGATTATGGTCCACCAGTATTACGGCTGTAGGTAGAGCTTATAAAACACTTCTTTTTTTTCAGTTTCCTAAGATTCAAAATTTATTTAGTTGTAGGAGAAAAAAATGCTCTTAAAAAAACCAATCAAGCAATGTTTTATTTGCCATAACAGGATGCCTCAGAAATCTTAGAAGGCTAAGAAGGTTACCACAATAGAGAAAACAGAACTTTCAAAGCAGGAAGATGCAGAAGCTGGAAATCAACTAGATTAAAAAAGAGAGAGAAAGAAGTGTCAAGATATCCTTGTCAATCATGCTGAAAATCCAGAGACAATCCAGCAAGCAGGATACGCTTGATGAAGATCTTTGGCAGAAATCAAAGGGGCTTCTTATAGCTGATGGGGAGAAAAAGCAAGACATATTGAAAAAAAACAAGCATGGCATCTAGAAATTGAATTCTCTAAGCCCAGTTAAAACAATATGGTTTCTATTTCTCTTCATAGACTTTTAAATTTAAAACAAACAGATAACACTATATAAAATTTTCTTCAACCTTGAGATAATCCAGATATTTACATTGTTCCCTTTCTATATAAATTTTCTCATCAGTTAACAAAAGTAGATCTGATAAAATGTACCTTTTAGTTGAATTAATATAAAATGTAGTCATTGTAACTGTAGTATTCTATCTAACAAGGGTTAGTAGTATGTAATGAGATTTCTCTCTCTCTATCCCTCTCCCTCCCTCCCCCCCTCTCTCTCTCCCTATGAGTTTCTCTCTATGTCTATGTCTATGTCTATGTCTATCCTTTCTTTCTTTCTTTCTTTCTTTCTCTTTCTTTCTTTCTTTCTTTCTTTCTTTTTCCTTCCTTCCTTCCTTCCTTCCTTCCTTCCTTCCTTCCTTCCTTCCTTCCTTCCTTCCTTCCTTCCTTCCTTCCTTCCCTGTCCTAGAACATTTAGATGGTCCTGTGCATTACTGTTGACAGACACTGCAATAGTCCATCAAATTTACACAACGTTGCATATTACCAATCAAATACATATATGCCTTTTTTCAGTGGTAGAATTCAAATTTTTTTACTACCGGTTCTGTTGGAGTGGCTTGGTGGGCGTGGTGTGGCTTGGTGGGTGTGACTTGGTGGGCATAGCAGGGGAAGGATATTGCAAAATCTCCATTCCCACCCCACTCTGGGGCCAGCCAGAGGTGGTATTTGCTGGTTCTCTGAACTACTCAAAATTTCCGCTACTGGTTTTCCAGAACCTGTCAGAAGCTGCTGAATAGCATCCCTGCCTTTTTTCCTTTCACTGGATTTTCAAAATGGCTTTATTTTCATGAAATCAATAATTGGTAAAGATTAAAAAAAATTGGTTGGGAAACAATGAACACACTAAACATGTAATTCTGCATATCTTTGGAGATTTCCAGAATTTCTCTGAAATGGTTTAATTGTCTACCCTTTTATGATTAGTTTCAACAGGATAAGAACGGACTTTAGAATCTCCTGTTTCAGATAGAGGTCCAAGGTCAGATGTTTTCTAACATATTCTCTCTCTCTCTCTCTCTCTCTCTCTCTCTCTCTCCCTCCCTCCCTCCCTCCCTCCCTCTCTCTCTCTCTCTCTCCTTGGAAAAGAAAATTTGTTTAAGACCAGAAGCCTAGAAGGCATAGCAGCCTGTTTTGATGATAGAATACTTTTAATAAAGTTGAAACATATCAATGCAATTTTACTTAAAGAATGCTTTAAGTAAAATATTTTGGGATTATTCCTTTGATTCCTTAAAAATCCAGTATAATGAGTCTCAAACAATAATTTATATACAATTAATACAAAGCATTATTTTGTAAAGAAAGTGTTACATGCTTTACTAATAAAGATGTTTCCGGAGCATTTAGAGCTGCCAGCCATTATTTGGAAATCAAAAATTATTTTAGCTACAGATGTTGACACTCTGCAACATTTGGCTAACATTTACATTGCAGTTCCTCAAATAATAATGGCAAAAACATCAGAATCTAACCTCATGATTTGTTCTAACATGTACATTTCCCATATTCGTCAAGTTCTTTTACAAAATTGCCTGGCTGTTTTTGAGCATGGAATTCCCCATAGTTTTAATTCAGCATGATCATTAAACTAGAGCTGGTTTAGTATTAATACCATGCTTCCTTCCTAGGTAATATAGCAATATATGCAAAAGGTTCCATATTTCCCAAGGTAATTAAGCTAATATTAAGGGATGATATGCCAGTTCTGAGATAATGTAATGGCAAAATTCCAGGACGCAAAAGTTGTCTTCATTAAGGCAATACTGTATATGTAATGATTATGGCGGAACTGAGCTTCTGAAAATTAAAACTCCTTTCTTAACAATTTAAATATTTGAATGAAAAATCAGAAGGAAAGTTCCCACAAACAAACTGTCAAAGCTGAACATATTTCTGAAAGTAAAGTCTGGGACATATATGACAGAATTCCACATGAGGTATGAATTATGTGGAATTATTTCATTTATAAAGTATCTTTTCTAAAACTTCCTTTGGAAAGAGAATTAAGTATTTCTTTTATTGTGCCTTTGATCATCCAATGGGCATAACTATTGATATTATTGATAGTGGAATTTCACTATATGTTGAAATGGAAGGTAGAAGAAAGTATAAGTCCTAAAACAGGATATCAAAATTAAACAAAGGATTTTAAAAAAAAAACTTCCATAAGCCCAGCTTTATCCATATGAGTGATGCAACTCTTCCTACTTTGTGGTCTCCCTCAAATACTGATTATTTCTTTTTATTAATATGAAGGTTCCTTTTCCTCAATTATGTTAAGGATGAATTTATTGGTGGAACTGAAAATAGAATTTTAAGGTAAATAGAGATAGTTTCAAACAAACCGTATCACAGCTTTTATGAACATAACCTGAAGCATTTTAAATATTCTAGCCGGAATATTCCTATCCTACCCTACCCTACCCTACCCAACCCTACCCTATTCTATTCCAGTTTGTAATAACAAACATGAGACTCATGGAATTTGTACAGGAAAAAGCATGAGAAAGAATAGTCAAGAAATATTCCAATGATGTGAATCCCTTTGGGGTGAAGGAAAATTCCACAGAGAATTTTACAGCACATTCATACTTCAAAGAATCCTATGATTCTATGAAATCATGAGGCTTTCTTCCTGAGTGGGTGTATTTGGTAGAACCATGTTATTAACTCGCCACCAGTAAATACCAGTAAATATTCTCTGCACAGTACTCCTTTTTTGTCTCCTGGTTTTCCTGTACATAGACTTCAATTATGTATTCAGAGTTTAAAAAATAAATAAAATCCTAAAAATTTAAACCTGAGTACTTTGGAATAGCACTCACTTTCTTTCTTATTTATACTATATACACCCATCACGGATCTTGCTTTTAAATGTGTGTGCTCAATTAACCCATTTGTTCAGGTTGTCTGGAGTGTTTATTTCTGAGTTAATAACCATGGTACTTTTTCTCTAATTTTCATCCTTAATAGAATAACATAAAAAGACCTTATAGGAACCCTATTTTCTCATTTCATTCAATTCATTTCTCTTGCATAAATTGATTGCATTTATACATGCCTGATTCTTAAATGTTTGCAATACTTGTAACCACAACTACTGAGTCTTCTTTGCTGAAACTGCAGCAACTTCTTTGTGCCTACATTTGGTTCTGGACATTCAATGACTCTCCATTTTTAAAGAAAATCCATGTGCCAGGATCACATTCAGCGAGTTAAGAACTTGGGGAAAAGTCTCTCTGAAAGGCTATATAATAGAAGCATATTTGTAAAATAAAAGAATATTTAATTTAATAATGGCATTTCTGATTTAATGAAACTATGATGTGCTCACCCGGCACACACATACTTATTTTTACATGTTCACAAATAGTAATCTGTACAAATGAATTCTCAACTAGTTGATGAATAGAGTAGAGTAGGGTAGGGTAGGGTAGGGTAGGGTAGGGTAGGGTAGGGTAGGGTAGGGTAGGATAGGATAGGATAGGATAGAATAGAATAGAATAGAATAGAATAGAATAGAATAGAATAGAATAGAATAGAATAGAATAGAATAGAATAGAATAGAATAGAATAGAATAGAATAGAATAGAACAGAATAGAATAGAATTCTTTATTGGCCAAGTGTGATTGGACACACAAGGAATTTGTCTTTGGTGCATATACTCTCAGTGCACCTAAAGAAAAAAATAAAATATATTCATCAAGAATCATAAGATGAGGACCCAGTTTGTGGGGCCAATAAGCTGACTTTGTATAAAAATATACAAAAGTATGAAGGCTATTGCTTAACGCATTATAAGCCACCCTGAGTCTCCAGAGAAGGGCGGCATATAAATCTAATTAAAAAAAAAAAGATACAACACTTACAGGGGTGGGCTCTACTTACCTTTACTACCAGTTCGCAATGGGAGCATGTGCACTTCTGCACATGCACAGATCATCCATTATGACATCTGGGCAGGTGGATGGAGCCTCCCGCCACTTTTACTACCAGTTTGCAAGAACCAGACAGAACCTGGAGCAACCCACCACTGAACACTTAGTGGTAGTCATAGGATACTAATAAGCAATAAAATCATACTAGGAAACAATAAAAACAATATATGTTGTTAAGATACAAGCGTCATGGATATAGCCATAAGTGGGAAGAGATAAGTACTAGTAAGGATGAGAAGAAGAATAGTAATAGAGTTAATTTGACAGTGTTGTGGGAATTAGTTGTTTAGCAGAGTGAAAGTATTCAGGAAAAACCTGTCCTTGTGTCTAGTTGTTCTGGTGTGCAGGACAACTAGAGCGTGTTTTTGAGGGTAGAAGCTGAAAAAATTTATGTCCAAGATGTGAGGGGTCTGTAGATATCTTCACAGCCCTCTAAAGCTCTTTTTATTAAAGTCTTTGCTTTTTCAGAGAGGTGTCAATTCTCATTGCTCTTTTTTTCCCCCAAAGACAAACTGATTTCATTTCTGTGAGTAGAAGAAGAGGAAGCATTAGACATCAAATCATAAGAGCCATCCTTCTTGCTTCACAACTTGCAGTTGTAACAGCAACCACCTTTTTGCTGGTAATATAAATGGAGAAAAGTTTCATATAACTACCAGAGATAAAATAATGAAAGAGTGTGAATCAAAATCATGGAACTCTGCATGTTGGGTCATTAATCATGGCAAAGTGAACAAACTGCATCTTATCTGCATTTATTCCTCTATTAAATACCCTTCTTATAGCATACAGGTACTTGACTGTCTATAATTTCTGATTTGGGGAGAAATACATTCAAGAGAGCATTAACTTATAATATCCATTTTTTGAGGGGTTAAATAAAGCTAGTGAGCACTTGTTAATTTCCAATGATTTTTTTATTATTATTATTCTTAGCAACTACCTAGATTTTATCCATAATGATCTGTCCCTTAATTGGCCCCTTTGGTCTTCAACAATGTGCTCCTTGCCACTGTAAGGGATCTCACACACAAGTACAAGCTCAAAAATCCATTTCAAATTATCTTCTCATTTTAGAAATTCTGGGGATGGGAGGAAGAGAAGAAAAAATCAACACCATGTTATTTTTCATAAAAATGCATTATTTATCATTCATAGGAAAATCTCCTCATCCCGAACAGAAAATAACTGATTCCAATCTTACTACACTTCAATCAGATCAGATTGTCTTCAGAGAAACAGATGAACAGTCAACTTCTTCTTTACTTCTTCCTTTTAAACCGACATTCAAAACAGAATTATGCTACTGGACTGGAATATAACAGGACACATTTTTAAAAAGTCTCTTGTTTATTTTCCAGCTCAATAAGATCTTTGTTACAAAAGTCACATGTAATATTTGCAAAGCACTCTAGTCATGAACACTAGGTAAATGTTTTTGTTCTTAAATTGCAAGAGTCTGGGGGGGGGGGGAATCTCTGGAAGACTTTTCAAATAATCAAATGGTGTCACTAAACTGCAAGCATTTAATTATCTTCCCATTACTGTTCTTCTTTCTTTGAAGACTGAGACAAGTTAGTAACTCTTCAGTATATTGAAAATTGGATTAGGAAATTATAGTTACGTTTTGCCTTTTTGTTCTTCTTTTTGTTATGTGGCCCTGTGAAAACACCTGTCTATATTCCTTTATTCAATCCACAAAGGGAGATACAAATTTTGCATGCTAAACTTACGGTTGCCCATTGTTACTGCAGGCTTCCTTGTTATTTAGAGTTAGATTGCCAAGTTTGTAAGACAGTCCCCTTGGAGTTACCTGCCCCTCCCCCCACCATACCAAAAGCCTTGACAATGACAGGCCAGCAACATACACAGGAGAGTAAGTAGCTTTGCCATTCACCATTTAATTTTTCAACAATTAATTTTATATCAAATCCTAAAATGGTTTAAATTCCTTCCATTTTAGGGACATTGAAGGGATTGAAGATCTCTGAATTTTGCAAGCTACTAATGATCAATCCTTACTATGTTCCTGTGTCAGAGCTGTAGGGTTTGAGAGTTGAAAGACACCATTTTTTACAGGGCAGGAGGGCAAAGCATGTATCAGTTGATCAGTCAATCAAATCATTCCATCATATACCTATCTGAGTAAATAATGTATTGTTATTTGCATAGAACACATTTTCTTTTAATTTTAGACTATTGACTATCACAATATAAACTATGTAGCTTATATTTTCTAATCCTTAGGAATATCTGGGAAAATAAGGCAAGTATACTTCCGAGTAGCTCTGAAAAATGGCTGGAATACCAGCCAAAAGATGGGAGAAGTCCTAGACCAAGAATCAGATGATTCTGTTTCGGAATTCAGGTTATCACTAAGATTCTAGCTCTAGACTCTACTCTAATCAGAAGCTGTGTCATGTTTTAAGGTTATTTTTTTCACCATATGGTTTTATTAAGCCTTACTGTCTCTATTAATTCCTATTATCCTGCACAAGTACAACATTATGTATTATTTCAAACAGTTTCTAGTAGACACATTAGGATGGGTGGATCAATAGGCAGCTGGATGGATGGATGGTCCTGCAGTAGTCCACTAATTGTCACCTCACAAAGCATCCCCTGGCCTGCTCTTGAGTTGTCACAGGCCTAGGGGATGGGAAACTGGCAACATGGCACAACAGCCAAAGACAGATGCACATTCCATGCTTATCTCTCTCAAGGCTGTATCCCAGGGTTACCTACAGTGGCTGGAGTGGAACGACCTCTAAAACCTGCAAAATTGCTCCGTTGGCAAATGTGTTTGATGACACACCCTGGTGGGGGTGTAGGGGGGAAACAGGGTCATAATTGGAACATAAATTACGTAGGGTAAGAGCTGGCTTCACTTGAGAATGTGCCGATATGAAGCTCCTAATAAATAACTGGATTTCTTTTGAAGTTTAGCTCGTAATTTATATTAGGGCATCCATCAGAATCCTGACACTAATTCTAATGGGCCACTACCAGAGTATGGTTTTCCGAGGAATATTACCTGTGTTTTATAAATTAGGTTTCATACATCATTGAGATTTTTTAAAATAAACTTTGAATGTGTTCATACAGGTATTCTTTGACTTACAACCACAAATTGAGCCTCAAATTTCTGTTGTTAACCAAGATATTTGTTAACTGAATTTGGACCCATTTTTTGACTTTTCTTGCCGCAGCCATTAAGTTGATAAGTTAATAAGCCAGTTGTTAATTGAATCTGGCTTCTCCCTTGGCATTGATGGTCAAAAGATAGCCAAAGTGATCATCTTTTGGAACCTTGGAACAGAATGTTGATCCAACAGAACATCTTCTATTTAACAGTCATTCCAAAAAGATCTTGTCACGAAAAAGAAAAAAGATCCCGTATGAATAGAATAGAATAGAATTCTTTATTAGCCAAATGTGATTGGACACACAATGAATTTGTCTTGGTACATACACTCTCAGTGTACATAAAAAGAAAAGATACATTCATCAAGAATCATATGGTACAACAATTAATGGTAGTCATAGGGAACAAATAAGCAATCAAATCATATTAGGAAACAGTCAATATAAATCGTAAGGATACCAGCAAAATGATTACAGTCATACAGTCATAAGTGGGAGGATATGGGTGATAGGAATGATGAGAAGATTAATAGTAGTGCAGACTTAATAAATAGTTTGACAGTGTTGAGGGAATTATTTGTTTAGCAGGGTGATGGCATTCAGGAAAAACTGTCCTTGTGTCTAGTTGTTCTGGTGTGCAGTGCTCTATAGCGTCGTTTTAAGGGTAAGAGTTGAAACAGTTTATGTCCAGGATGTGAGTGGTCTGAAGATATTTTCACAGCCCTCTTTTTGATTTGTGCAGTATACAGGTCCTCAATGGAAGGCAGGTTGGTAGCCATTTTTTTTTCTGCAGTTCTAATTATCCTCTGAAGTCTGTGTCTGTCTTGTTGGGTTGCAGAATCAAACCAGACAGTTATGGAGGTGCAGATGACAGACTCAATAATTCCTCTGTAGAACTGAATCAGCAGCTCTTTGGGCAGTTTGAGCTTTCTGAGTTTGTGCAGAAAGAATATTTTTGTTGAGCTTTTTTAATGATGTTTTTGATGTTAGGTATCCATTTTAAGTCTTGAGATATGATAGAACCTAGAAACTTGAAGGACTCTGTATTTCCCCCATCTAGGTTCTACCATTGTAACATTATAAGTATAGAAGTGGTGGGTTGCTACCGGTTTGCCCCGGATTGGAAAACTTGTAGTGGCAGCGGTGGGAGGCTCCACCCACCCAGATGGTCTGCACATGCCCATGAGTGAACCAGTAGTGATGAGTTTTGAAACCCGCCCCTGAAGTATAAAATTAAAATTGCTGACATTATAATATTTACTCCACCTTGTGCATAATCCCTCATCATTTGGTTATTCAATATTATTTTATCTTACTCAATGTGATTGGATCAAAACAAAAACATGTCATTTTAAGGAAAGTCTCTAAACTTTTAGCTAAGGCTATTTTTCCTTAGGGGACAATGTTTCTAGAAATAACAGAATTTACAGCTGCCAAAATGTAAGGAAGACTTTTTTTTAGGCCTGATATATCATTAGACATCAATGAAAAACAAGGAATGACCTGACTTCTGTGTGTCAGGAGCTGCCTCAGTTTTCTGGACTATCATATCTGCTGGAATAAAGCCATGATTTCTGAAAGGCTAGTTGTCTTGTTGCTAGGATACATAGTGGAGATAAAATTCAAACTGCCATTCAAGCTTGATGAGAAACTAATATGGTTTTCTAAGTTGCATTTAATTTTTGTTTGAAATTTATTATACTTTTGTAAAAGCTGTGTGATGAAATAGAAAGAAATAGGGTTAAAGAACAAACATGAAGGAAATGAAAATACAACTTGAAGAATTAATATTTATTGGTTGCTTGAAAAATGGCAGATATTCAGCCATTTGTTTATACCTGCCAGCAGAATCATAAAAAACAAAGCATTTTCTAATGGGTTTCTGTGTTTTTATTATTTCATCCAACATTAAAACCATGCCAAGAATCATTTCTTTCCATAATACCCATAAGCTAGTTTCAATTTTGTATTGGTGCCATGTATGTTCTTTCTTTTCAGTGTATCTACATTTTTTCATTTTTTTACGACATTGTTCCGATGGAGATTTTTTTTTTCTATTGCTAACAATTTCTTTTTTCTTGGAAAAAAGACTGATTGGCTTTGACTGATTAGATGAAGGATTAAGTACCCTGTTTTCCCGAAAATAAGACATCCCCTGATAATAAGCCTAATTGGGCTTTTGAGCGCATGCGCTAAAATAAGCTTCCCCCCGAAAATAAGCCCTCCCCAAAAATATTTAAATGCAGATTTGGAAATCAGGTAAGATGGCAAGAGGAGCCCCATCTTGTTCCATGTGCCCCAAAATAATAACACCTACTTGAAAAAATGGCCAAGTGCTTATTTTCTGGGTTCAACAAAATATCAGAGAAAATACTTTTGGAAGGAGAAGTAATTAAAAAAATTCTAGATTGTGAAGAAATTAATAGATTGATGATTAAAGAAAGAGAAGAGTCTTTAAGATATGGGATCAATTTTACATTGGTTAGAAAAGAGATACAAATAACTAAATTAATAGCTATGTATAAAAAGTGCAACGATTAGAATATTGTGTTAGTGATGAACTGTTGTAATGGACTGGGCGAGAATGAAGACAGAAGAAACAACAAAAAGAAGAATTTTTGGAGACAGCACTGAGATGTCACATGGAAGGAATGACTGATGTATTAAATGTTTGTTTCTCTAAAAAATAAAAAAAACTTTTAAAAATATATATAAGACAGTCTTATTTTTGGGGAAACACGGGTATCTAGAAGAATTAAAAATGATTCAGTAAAACATACGGCTACATTAGAAAGTACAGGGAACTAATAGCCAATTTGAAAAAACTGTGGAAGACTGGTTTGTAGATGATAACTGCAGCAAAACGATTATATGCACAATGATGAAGACATAATAAAATACCCACAATGGAGAAGTGAATTTATCGGAATTGGCAAAATGCCACAATTGATCTGTTTGATCAGGAGATAAAACAATATGTTCATTTATGTAAAGACTGGAAACGTTTTACATGTTGCAGAAAATAGAAAAAATAAAATGATAGTTTTTGGATTTGCTGATGAAAATTGTTGATTATGGGAAGAAAAGAACCATGTAATGTGAACTTAAAGAGGGAGAAAAGATTAAGTCTGTTTGTTCTACTCTAAAGAACACCAGAAATCAGTTCTTTAAATATTTTTTCTTTTTTTATCTCTATATTATTTCTTGCACTTTTTTCTTAATTTTTCTTAATTTTTCTTCATATACAATAAAGGTAAAGGTAAAGGTTCCCCTCGCACATATGTGCTTGTTGTTCCTGACTAGGGGTGGTGTTCATCTCCATTTCAAAACTGAAGAGCCAGCGTTGTCCAAAAATGTTTCTGTGGTCATGTGGCCAGCATGACTAAACCCCAAAGGCGCACGGAACACTATTACCTTCTCATCAAATGCATCTACTTGCATTTTTTACGTACTTTCGAACTGCTAGATTGGCAGAAACTGGGACAAGTAATGGGACCTCACCCCATTACACAACACTAGGGATTCGAACTGCTGAGCTGCTGATCTTTCGGTTGACAAGCTCAGCATCTTAGCCACTGAACCACCATTTCCCCTCATATACAATAGTTTCATATTTATTTCTATCTCTCTAACTTTTTATTTATTTATTTATTAATCATATTTCTATGCCGCCCACTCTGGACTCTGGGCGGCTTACAACAATCGACAGTATAGTAAATAGCATAAATATAGCAACAATCTGGGTCCTCATTTTACCCACCTTGGAAGGATGGAAGGCTGAGTCAACCTTGAGCCGGTGAGATTTGATTCGCTGATCTGCTGAACTAGCAGTCATCTGAAGTAGCTGCAGTACAACACTCTAACCACTGTGTCACCTTGTCTCGTTTATCTATCTGGGGGGCAGGGCTTGGTGCTCTGTGAGCTTGGTTGTTTTCTTGCACAAATTTCATTAGCCAAATTGGGTAGCATCATCAGTGCTAATAAGGCATAGCAGTCTTGCTCACAATTTATATTTTAGTGGTTTGCCCTGTCAATGTTGATGTGAATGGTATTATGGTTCTTTGGTTGGACTTTTTATTGTTATCTTGTTGGCAGTTCCTTGAATAATAATATGCGTGATATTGTTTGCTTCTTTATTGTTGGTCTGATGTTAATCTTGGTGTTAATCTCTGCTTATCTGGGTGTTGATTGCTGGTGTTTCCCTTTGACTTGTTGATTGTGTCTTTTGAATGGTATATGGTTGTTGTTTATGCTGACTTGGTCTACGATGGTCATGGTTCCCCAATTAAAACTATGGTTAAATTTGGCCATGTATAATAAAATTAAAGGGTTTTCATCATATTTTCTGACTGTTTGTTGCATTCCAGAATGCATGGATGGAATGCATGGATGAATTTTGATAGCATTCTGCCTATTTATCCCATGCAGTGGCTGTTGTAGTCTTTATGCTATATGTTGTAGGTGACTCTGAGTTTTTTTTTCTGGGGTTGTGGGGTCTTTTGGTTTACTTAGGATCTTTTGTAGTGCTTTTGTTGGTCTGTGTGCTACACTGATGCCATGTAGTCATAATAGTCTGTTGGTCTGTTTTTGATGTATGACAGTGATATCCTTTTTACAATTGGTGTTGCTTGTGCTATGCTGGGTTGAGTGGTCAGGTATTTTTTGATGAAATTGCATGGATATCCATGTTGTTGGAAGATGTATAGATCGTTTGTTTCCTTTTTCTGCTGTTCAGAGTTGTAGCAGTTCAAACACCACCGCATTCAATGTAAGGACTGCAACAGCCATTACATAGGACAAACAGTAGATTAGTAGAAAGTATCCATGAATACTAACAGCCATAAGTCATGATGAAAATTCATTATTTACTCTCTCTCTCTCTCTCTGTCTCTCTCTCTCTCTCTCACACACACACACACATTTTCTTTCTCTGTATTTTATTTTATTCAAAGGGAAGTTAAAATACAAAACTCAAAAAAATAAAATAAACAAAAATACAAAATAAACAAAAATACAAAATCAATGCACTTGAAAAAGTGCATTGAAAAGAAGAAAAATCAACACATATACACATGATATTACCCCTAATTGAATACTGACTAACACATTACTATAATATTGGTTCCCACCTCTTGTGAAACAGGCCCCCCAAATTTTTAAACCAGTAAATATATTTGAAAGCATAGTAGTTTGTGGGATTGACTATTTTAGTAAGGTCTCAGCCACATCTTTGATTTTTGCTACAAGGAGACAATTACCTCCCTAGATTAATTGTCCAGTCTACAGATGGCTGATTCTTTTATGCTTTCCCCACATTTAGTAGTCAATGACCCACATTTGTGAGGAGAGAAAAAAAAATTCTTATTCCCTACATACTGTATGGTATTATTTAGATGTGGACAATTGCTTCGTATATGTAAAAATTGTATTAGGCATGTGAATGTTTTTCCCCTTTGAAGGGAAACTCTGACGTATCAGAAGTCACCGTGTAACTAGGGATTAAAGCATCCACTTTTTCTAAGCAATAATTTTACCATGTTTCTTCCAGGACAGGTGGTCCTTCAGCTACTTGGTATACTGTTGACCCAAGCGCCTTCAGCTTCCTTAGTCAAGCTAACATGGTGAGCTGGTTTTTGTTTATATGTTTGTTTGTTTTAAATGGTGACAAGTATCACTGAAACAGCCAGGCTGAAATAGATACATCAGCTTTTTCCACCTTGGAAAGTTGATAGACCGCTACTTCAAATAGCTTCAATTTATCTGTCAGAACATGATATATATTTGTAACATTATTTCTGAAATTGCAACTTATTTTTATCACCTCAACCAGCTGGATGACTCTGTCACAATTCACAGTACATATTGAAGCGGCAGAAAAGAAAAGTGCTAGAACAATTTCTGAAGTTACTAGTTATCATAACAGAACTATTTTCCCCCCAGAAATTTATTTTTAGATGAGATGGGATTATACTGGATTGGGGTACAGAATGAAAGAGAGTATTTGCTTTCCCAATATTCATGTTAGCCATAATATCATGTCTCAATTCATGTCAGATTAGTTTTTATATCTTGCAATGTAAGTAAGTCCAACTCATTTGATGTGTGGAAGTTACTAACTAACTAGCCTTGTATTGATTGTCATCGAACATAAAATAATAGGTGTCATTTTTGATACTTCAATTTTTCCTTCCATTTTCTTCTTGTTGTTATTATGGTTTGTCACATAGTTAGATGGATGTTTAGACTGGATTTGATATTTTTATCCACCTATTGAGTCCTTCCCACATAGGCAGACGTGAAAGTTTGATGGCAAGCAAGAACCGGTGGAATAATAAAATAGAGCAAGCAATAGAAAATGAAAAAAAAAAACAAAACAAAAACTAAAATACTCTGGGACTCTAGAATTCAAACGAACAAGCATCTACTGCATAACACCACAGACTTAACAAGTGTTGATAAGAATGACATGGGAAGTAGACATGGCAGTACCTGGAGAAAGCAGAATAGAAGAGAGAGACCTGGAAAAGATAACAAAATAAAAAGACTTGCAAAAAGTAATAGAATGACTGGCAAAACAAAGCAAAGATAACACCAGTAGTAATAGGTGCCTTGGGTGGAATCTCAAAACAACTGGAGGACCATTTGAACACTGTTGGCATTGACAAAATCACCACCAATCAGTTGCAAAAAACAGCTTTATTCAGAATAACTTACATCCTGCAACATTATTATTATTACCATATTTTTTGGAGTATAAGATGCACCTTTTCCCCCCTAAAAGGGGGAAAATTTAGGTGCGTATTATACACCAAATGTAGCCCTGCCCACCCACTGGCCCCCACCCTTTGGTCTCTGCCTCCCAGCGGTTTACTTCCTTGCAGCAAGTAGCAAGAAGAAACAGCTTGTTTCAGCTTCAGCACAGCCTAATTAGCACAAGTTGATTGGATCGGCCTCCTGACTCTCAGCTGTTTTGCTCTCAGTTGTTTTGCGCGGGCCTCTGCTGCTTGCTGCAAGGAGGTAAATTGCTGGGAGCAGATTTTTTTTCTTGTGCTAATAAAGCTATGCTGAAAACAAAAATGAAAGTAAAGCAGGCTATTTGCTGTTTGCTGCAATGAGGCAAAATTGCTGAGAGGCAGATTTCTTTTTCTTTTTTTCTCATCAAAAAGGGTAGGTAGGTATTTTAAATTTATTGGGTATACATCCGTAGTTGACACTTTGATTCTGATACGTTATTTTAAAAGTTCAATTATTTCATATAAGAAGAGAAATAAGTTACAAATCGAGGTCACACAGAAAGGATAATTCAATAATATATATATATTGTATATATATAATATAAATATATATAATTGATGTACTATATGTATCTGGAAACACACACACATACACACATTCCACCTTTACTAGTCCAAATATCTAATTTTTAAAAATATAGATGATGCTACACTTCAATGGTTAAATGGCTTAGATGTTGGTATTTAAACACAGATCTTTTTAACATTTATATGTTATCGTGTTCTACTGATCTAGATGAAGTGTTAATATATATTGGTAGTCCATGTATGATTTGCCAGACACTAAATAAATAAATAATTTTATAAATACTCAAAGTGATCAACATCTATAATACTATCAGCTTACAGCCTGCAGTTTAATTTGAGGAATGCTATCTTGCTTGTTCAAACAACAGGCTATCACTTTATTGAATTTAGGTAATTTAATTAGAAAAGAGTGCAGTGAAGGTGAACTTATCCTGATAAAATATTTATATAGATGTTCCTTTATCAGAAGAGGTTCTATGATTACCAAGAGCAGAAATTTGATGAAATGTAATTTATCTTTCTATGGGTTTATAAAAGAATCCCTAACTTGAATTTTACCTATTGTTTAGCATCAGAGTACAGTGATTTTTTTCTTGTTGTTCATTATGTGATAGGGCTGTGCACCTGAAAGGATGCACTTCCATATACACAGTAGAGCAGGGATCTCCAACCTTGGCAACTTTAAGCCTGGAGGACTTCAAGTCCTAGAATTCCCCAGCCAGATATAAACCTAAACAAGAATATATGTAGCTTGGCTTCCGGATGGCACCTCCATTGTTGCCAGATGGTCTTTTCATGACCGCCGGCCTCGTTGCGCGTTGGAGCCGCCTTACAGCTAGCAGGCGGCTCGGAAAACCCGCTGTTTAGACTGAAGAGCGGGTAGAGCTGGTAGGATTGGGTAGAGCTCCTTGAGTTGCCCCCAGGACTTTTTTTTGTCCTGGTGAGGGCTCAGAGTGATGGCTCCCCTTCTATCTCACCAAAGCTCCGTGCAGCAAGGGACCTCTGTTTGCAGCAGCAGAGCCAGATGATGAGAGCAACACCACTAAAACATTAGAAATCTACAACAAGCAAAAATTTGGTGAAATCTGGACTTTCTAAAAGGAAAAAAAGCAAGTATTTGTCTTTTTAATAACTTTTTTTTTAAAAAAGAGATTTAACTTGAGAAAATGGTGATTGGCTTAAACGGAAGAAGGCAAAGTGGAAAGTGAAAGTGAGAGTTAAGCCTGCTTCAAAATACTTAAAAGAAACATTTGAACAGGATTTTAAAAAGAAACAAAATTGACTTAAATCCTAAGAAGATAGAATCCCATTTTTGGGAGAAGTTAAGATTTTGTGGAAGCATGACTCCGAAACAAAAATCAATGGGGGGGCTCCCTTACTTATCAGACAAAGGAAAAATTAGAAAAGCCTCAAATGCAGTCTCAGGGAACTGGAAATGAGGATTTGAAAGGCTTTATAACCAAGGCTTTGGGAAGCATTGTTGAAAAGATAGAAAGTTCACAGAAACAACTCAAGGAACTGGTACAGGAAAAATATGACAAATTGAACCAAATTATTCTTAAAGTAGTTTCTGGTCTTTCAAATGCGATGATGGAAATGGAAAAAAAAGTGGCTGAAATCAGTACAGAAGTTGATTTTAAGATGAAAGCAACAGAAGAAATTTTTTTTAAAGCTGATGCTAGAAATCAAAAAATTGAAAATGATGTGATGATGCTTCAATTTAGAGCTATGGAGTCTGCAATAAGATTAAGAGGTATAAGAGAGAACAACAGAGAAGATTTAAGAATAGTCTGTGCCAAGGCACTAGCTGTATTACTAAAGGTGGAAAATGACCAAATTCTTAGCTGTATTGAAAAAGCTTATAGGGTGAACTCACGTGTGGCCAGACAAAGGAATTTGCCTAGAGATGTTGTTGTCTATTTTACTGATAGAAGATTGAGAAATGATATTTTGCAGAAGTCTTATCTTGCTACTGTTCAGGTAGAAGGTAAACAAATTAGTGTTTATAAAGAGTTACCACCTAAAATGCTAAGAGACAGAAAGAATTTTGGATTTTTGGTGAAGGAATTGAAAAGAAGTCAGATTCCATTCAGATGGGATGCACCAGTTGGCGTAATTCTGAGATATCAAGACGTGAGATACTGTTTAAATACTATTGAAAAAGCAGAACATGTTTATAATAATATTTTTAAGGGAGCCCCCACATCTTCACCTTCATCCACGTTGTTAACTATGGAAGAAGGCATTAAAGATAAAGAGTCTGAAAGAGAGACTGAGGAACAATGCAGGCAGATGGAATTAGAAACTCAAAGTGCAATAGAAGAAACTCCAGGAGCAATAGGTGGTTTTTCAGATGATTTTATTATGGATCTTCCAGAGCCGAAAATAAAGCACCCCAGAGATACAAGAGAGGTGGTACTGGACCTTGAACTGTTGAAGCAAGAACCGAAAGATAAACATATAACTCGAGATGAGAAGCAAATCTTAGCAAAGCAGAAACAGCAAAGGCCCAGCACTTCACAAGAGGAAAAGGGGGATAATGGCAAGCAACAGAAAGCAGAAGACTGAAAACCACTTCTCTGCAACAGAAACTTCGTCAATTGCTTGATTCACTTTGTGAAACTTAAATGACATTTAAAAATTTTATTCTGGGATGTTAAATTTTTATCTTGGAATATGAATGGATTGAATTTTCTACAGAAAGGATGGCAAATATTTCACTAATTGAAATAGTTTAAAAGACAATTTTTTCAGACACTTATAGATTTTTTTTAAGGACTGATTTTATCTTGATTATACTTGATTTATATACGAATATGGATTATAAAATTTTTGCAAAATTTATCTTGAGTTGGACTTAACATTTTGAGAAAAGTAAACAGATTGCTGCAGTACTGTTTTGAGTGTCTGCAGAGGATCTGGTGGTTACCCTATTATAGCTTTTGGAATTAATCATCTAGATGAAGAAAACAAAGATGATAGTTAAAATATGTCGGAAAACCAAAGGAAGGAATTGGAAAGGTTGGCAGGATTTGAAAGAGTTTTAAAGGAACATCTGGGAATGCAGCTTGAAGTCTCTAATTAAGACTTGGAAAATTGGGAAAAGCCGCATCTGTCTTTATTTGGTAGAACCGCAGTAGCTAGGTTGAACGTTCTACCTAGAGGATTACAAAATACCTTTGTGGTTGGATCTTACAAATATAAAGTCACTCGGGGGGATCTTATATGGAGAGATGCCTTTTGCTGATGGGGGCAGCTGGAATATGAAGTTTATAAAAACTTTGTTGGAAGAAGAAATTGAATTAATTAGGCTACAGTATACTTAACTTCAATCATGATGGAGACTAAAAATTGGTTTATTGATACAGAAAATTATTTGACATAGAAGATGCTATATATTATATTTTATTATTATTATTACATAATATGGGGGATTGATTTAGGTAAATAATCATTAATATTAGATTAGAGAAATGTTTGATATTTTTTATTTGGGTTTAAATATTATAAGAGTTGTGTTGATTGATAAATGAATATTGATGGCTGATAAATGAGGTAAACATTATTATTATTAGTTTTAGGAAAACTTTATTATTTATAGGTCTATTTGTTATATTATTTTTCAGATGTCACTGTATTTTTCTAGTTTAATATATGTAGATTGTGTGAAAATAATTTTTTTTTTGCAAGGGAAGCCAAGGGGGGGATGGGGGGATATGGGGGTTGGGGCTGGGGAGGGGGAAGTTGGGGGGGGGAAGGGAGGTTGGGGGGAAGTGGGGGGGAGAAATGATAAAATTTGTATTGTAAAACTTTTTCAATTAAAGAAAAAAGAATATATGTAGCTTTATCATTCATTTCTATTGTTTGCACCAAGATTCATAATCTGCTTTCTGCATAACTCATCAGCATAAATACTTGAAATGAAACCGAGAAGACAAAAGGTAATATGAAGAAATTGTGAACAAAACAATGCTAACCAAGGCACAACGTAAAGTAGGGAAGAAAGCAGAGATGGCTAATGGCATATTTAATTATTAGATGGCAACGTCCTAATGGAAATATGAATGGAGGAAATATTAAGGCGCACCCATATGACAAATATTATAAATGGGTGCATAGAAAAATCTAAAAAGTAGTTTAAGAAACAAAAAGGAACATTAACAAAAGGTAATTATTTAACTTGCCTTTCTCAGACCCTTCAAGAAGACATCTGTCTTAATAAAAGACTTCCTAGTATTCCAAACACTGAATTTAGGAACTTATCAACAACTCTTAGCTAAACATATAGAAAGTTCAGTTTTAATGAAGGTAATTGAAATTATCACATTTTACTCGTTTGGATCAAGGGAAGAAATTCTTTCATGGGTCTGATTTTTAAACTGAAGTTTCCATGATATTTAGATTCATTTTTCAGAGCTGAAGCCACACTGTGAGCATATGCACCAAGACAAATTCCTTGTGTGTCCAATCACATTTGGCCAATAAAGAATTCTATTCTATTCTATTCTATTCTATTCTATTCTATTCTATTCTATTCTATTCTATTCTATTCTATTCTATTCTATTCTATTCTAAAAAGTGAAAAAAAATAGTGAATGAATAAACAAAGATCTTGAAGACAAATATATAAACTAAAAAAGCCTGATCTAACCAGAGCTCAACTTTCATCCTGCTTAAAAGGTGGGAAGAACACAATCTTTAATTGCTTTTTCAATGTCATCTGGCTGAAAGCCATCTGAATTAAGTGTGCCACAATATTAAATCTCACTGACAACCAAATATAGATAGTTCCTCATACATCCAGCACTATACCATATAGGGCTATATAGGTCATAATCATCACCTTGAGTTGCACCTGGAAGCTAACCAGTGGTGGGATAAAAGTAATTTAAAACCAGTTCTCTGCCCTAATGATTTCTTTCAACAACCAGTTTGCCAAACTGCTCAGGAAGTTAACAACCAGTTCTCCCGAAGTGGTGTGAACTGGCTGAATCCCACCATTGAAGCTAACCAATAATCAATGCAGCTTGTGCATCATGGGGTCACATGGACATAATTAGACATGCTCATCACTGACTGCACTAGGAGTGGTGTGGTGGCCTAGAGGTGGAGCTCTTGCCTCACAATCAGGAGGCTGTGAGTTCGATCCTAGGTAGAGGCAGATATTTCTCTCTCTGGGCACACTGAGAATATATCTTGTGAGAGAAAAATTCCCTCACAGTTGCTGTGCCTATTAATGGCCTTTGGCTTAGACAATTAAATAAGCCAATCAGAGAGCAGCTCCTGGATTTGAATCTCCCAGGCTTTTCTATGCCTGGGAGATGCCCTCCCCTAACTTCCACTGTGACAGTATAAAAGTAGATGCTTGCCAGCAGATTTTCTCTTCGGGATCAGAAGCAGAGCTGAAGTCACTAAAGCCTCTTCCTTCTGAGGAAGAAAAACCCAAACTCCAATTGCATAGAGCAATTGCACCAGAGAGCTGACATGACACTTAAGAAAGAGAATGACATCTAATATTGTTCTTGAATAGACCTTGTTTTATTTTATGGAAATAAAAACAGTTTAGTGTAAACTGCTTGTGAGGCTCATTTGTTCTAGTAGATTGTAAAAGAGATAAGGTTATGGTCTATCGAGGTCCCCTCCATCACAATTGGTAGCAGAGGATGGTTTTAAACCTTATCACAATCTACTAAACAAAAATGGCCACTCTCAAGCCAACGTGAAAGGCAAGGATCGCAACCCGAGCCTTCACCAGGTGCATGGCGCCCCAGTGTCGACCAACAGAACCTGGGGCCAGGGCAACTTCAGCTGAAGCACCCCAGGCATCCATCGCACAGGAGACCAGAAGGATGACAGGTCCCATATCTGCTGAACAAAACTCAGCATTGGTGATAGGAAGGGCATCCAGCCATTAAAACATCCTGCTAGCTCCATTCAGTTGCCCAGACTTCACCCCACAAGGGATTATGGGGTAATCAGATGAAGATGATAATGATCACTGACAGCACCCATGCATTCTGGATTAGTTATGGCCTTCAAGGGCAGCCCCATGTCAAGTACATTGTAGTAATCCATTAATGAGGTGGCTAAGGAAGGGATTGTCTAAAGTCCAGGAAAGAATACAACTGATGCATAGAAGTAACTATAGAATCAGGGCAAAAGTGTGTTCATCTGTGTAACAGTAGAATCCATTTTGGTGAACCAAAAAATATAGTCCCATAGAAAACCACAGTGTATCTTTTTAAAATCCCAAACTAGGAGTAGCAATGTATATTGGGACAAAGTACGTCTACAAGGCAGTTTGGAATACCATGTAAATAGTAGCTTTCAACACTGAATTGTAAGATAACAATTACTGCAAGACTAAACTTCATTTAACTAATCAAAACTTTTGCTGTATTTTAGTCATGATAAAATATTCTTTAGTAGTATAGTAGTATATTATTATATTACTATTTTGAATGCTTTCAGCCAATGTCCATTATTTTATTGTAGGTTCTTGTCCTTAAACATGGATTTCTTTACATGAAATAATGGACTACCAATAAAATCTACATAGCCATCTCTATAATTATCTATTACTTATGCAAATTATCTACTGCCTGTTGTCACGGATTCTAGGCAGGTTACAGATATTAAAACAGAAATAAAAGACCATTTTAATGCAATATTATTGTATTTTTTTTTACCCCATCCTTTCTCCAGTTCTTAAAGTTGACCAACATGGAATATCTGCATTTTATGCTGATGTAGAAGCTCATATCTATGGATGTGAAAAAGAATTAGAAACAGACAGAAATACACTAAAATCCATAGGCAATTGGAAGCTTTAACACATTAGATGATCCAATTTTTGTAGATTCTGTTACTTGCAGGGTTTAGGTCAATTAGAATTTATAGAATCGTTTCCAGTTATTACTGTCCTGAAAATGGTCAAGATGTGCTCTAAACCTTTATTTGTTGTGGCTGTTTTGGAATCAGACTGGGAGGACCTAATTAGATAGTTCTAGAGAATACTAAATTCTTCTTTTTATGAGGCAAGATACTCATTGTCTTAAGGGACATGGGAAGATGCCTGACCTAGACTCTAACAACTACGTTCTGGATGCAAGTATGCTTGGAAAAAAAAACCTTTATCCAAATCTATTTTTGTCTCGCTTCAGGTCTGTGTAGAGCATGAGTGGCCCTTATTTATGACCTTTACTCCAAGAGAATCGTGAGGAATGCAACCAAATTTATGTTCTTGAATCTGTCAGTTATCTATAATACCGTTTTGCCATGGGATATTGTTCAGAGGATTGGGAGTGGAATTACAGTGTTATGATGCTTTCAATTTTGCCTGAAGGACTAGGAGATTTCTGTTCAACCCTATGCAGTTTGAACTGGAGGACCCTCAGAAATTAATCCTTGCCTTTTTTTCCCTCAGCATCTGTATGAAGTAGCAGGGGAGACATTCAGATATTTGAGGTATGTATACTGTCGACATGCCATTCGAAGTAAAAATGAAGTACTTTGAATATATGGCTCTTAGGCCTCAAACTAAGAATGTAACCTATACTCAGGGTGGGATTCAGCTGGTTCGGATTGGTTCAGGTGAACCGATACTTCGGATTATCATCTGGCCCCGCCCACCCACCCCATCCTATCCTGTCCTTTATTTCCTTGTTTCTAGCTTATCTGAACTGCGTGTTACAGCTGATTTCCACACCTCAGCTTTTCTACTTATCAGGGCTGGCTTAGAAGATAAGCAGCTGAGCTTTAAAAATCTCCAATTTTAGTGCTGCGCGCAAGCACTAAAGTTGGTGCTCTCACACATGAAGTGTGCACTTACCGACCCAGTTGTTAAACCAGTTGCAGCCCACCACTCCCTATACTGTGTAGCTAGCATCTTCTGTCATGGAACAATTCCCTTTGAATCAAATCTATCATTAAAGGCAAGACAGAGAACCACCAGTCTTTCTCTAAACAAAAATATTAGAATATTAGAATAATTAAATGAAATAATTCTGAACTAAAATGATCCCCCTGGATTGTCATGGATTTGCCCCTGGATCCCTCTCCGGGTGTGAGTTCAGAGGAGGAGGAGGATCTTGAGTGGCAGAGGAAGTGCGGAGTAGAGAAACGGCCTGGATGAGGGCTCAGAGAATGCTAGCCTGACAGATCAGGCTAAGCTGGGTTGATCGGATGAGTGACAGGCTGAGGCAGAGCAAGATAAGTTACAGCTACAGCAAGGTAGCCAGGAGGCTCCAGGTAAGGATCAGGAGCAGCTGCTGCCAGTTAGAATGAGGAGGAGGAGTCCACACCTTGTCCTGATCCAAGGATATGTGGGGCCAGGAGTGAAATGCTCCCTGTTCGGACTGGATCACCCGATCTGGTAGTGATGGCAGTGGGTGGTTTGGAGAACCAGTAGCAAAAATCTCTGCACCCCCCCCCCCACCATGCTCTGCTGAGTCGCACGATCATCAGAGGCTTTTTTTTAACTATTAAAAGCATTTTTTCTACAACCTCTTCTGACGAAAAATTGCTTTTAAAAGTAAAAAAAAAAAGCCTCTGATGATCACGCGGCTCAGCTGGGATCCTCAGAGGCTTTTCAAAGCATTTTTTCTGCAACCACTTGGCCAAAGAGGTGGTAAAAAAAATGCTTTGAAAAGTCTCTGACGATCCCAGCTGAGTTGCCTGATCGGCAGAGAGGCATTTTTAAAAAAACCTCTCTGATGATCCCAGCTGTGTTGCCTGATCGCCAGAGGCTTTTCAAAGCATTAAAAAAAATGATTTGAAAAGTATTTTTTTAAAAAAAAAAAAGTTGGCCACGCCCACCCAGTCACATTACCCCCCACCAAGGCATGCCCACAGAACCGGTAGTAACACATTTTACATTTCACCCCTGTGTACGGCAGAGATGAGACAGGCACAATGCTGGTCAGCTAGGCTACTCAGGAGGAAGCAACCTTGCCTCTCATGAAGGGCTGCAGCAGTGCCACATATTTAATCCCTCAGAAGGACTTGAGCATTGCTGGAGCAACATACCCAGTTCCATGCCTTGTGGGTTTGTGTCTCATGTATCCTGACCCATTTGGTTCATGGGCTGCTTTCCTGGACATTGTGTGTGCCCATTGGATTCATTTACCCAGTGGTTCTTGCTGTGCTGAGCTCAGAATATGAATCTGTATTGCAGGGTGCTTTCTGAGGACCTGTTTGGGGGGTTTCAATAAACACCTGTAGAACTCTTGCTGTACATGCGTATGTGAGTGGAACTGGGCAGCACACGGATACATATTCCTTCGTCCAGATGTACGTATTTTATTTTTCCATTTTATGTACAAAAGTGTACCGTTCTGTGGTTGAAGTTCCACTTAATGCCCCAAAATATGAAACATTAATTAAGATAATGAAAAATATCCAACATCCATCCAGATATCCAAAAGCAAATGAAAGGATGAAAATCCCTATGTTTTTTACTTGTGTTGTATACCCACAATAAATATAAAAGTTTCCCCTGTCCACTCATCTCCAACTCTAGGGAGTGGTGCTCATCTCTGTTTCTTAGCTGAGGGAGACACATTTGTCAGAAGACATTTCTATGATCATGTAGTCAGCATCACTATACACCAAGGTGCACAGAACACTGTTAACTTCCTACCAAAGTGGTACCTATTTATCTACTCACATTGGCATGCTTTCAAACTGCTAGGTTGGCAGGAGCTGAAGCAAAGGACAGGAGCGTATAACCACTGAGCTATTGCACACACCTACACCTACAGTACCTACAATATTTATCAACTAATGTGATGTATTTTTTTCCTATATCTTTCATGGGGCAAATAATCTCAACTAAAAAAAATTAAATATCAAACAAAATCTTTATTATGGTCAAATTCCATCATAAGGAGGGAATGATACAATCAACCAAAACATAGAAAATACATCAAAGGCTGAAAACAAATAGAAATATAGAAGTTATAAAACAAAATTATATTAAAAAAACTCTGAATAGAACCTAAAATGGGGCATAGGGGAGCATAAGGGTTAATATATGGCAGATTAAATCTATCATAGTTCAGAACACTCTAGAATGACAAAAACTAAGATACTCATTAAGTGGTTTATGGCACAGCTTATTATCTGACAAATTTTAGCACTGCTGAGCAAAACCCCACAACATTATATATTGTAGCAATGTTCATATATGAGACCAATAGGGAAGTGTAGAATTATCCTATGCACTTTAATGAGGCTAGTATGAACGTCTCTGTAATATTGGCAGAAGAAACTTAGACACTATTGTTTCTCTGGGTCCAGAGTAACACTAAATTAATAATATTCAAAACCCAATAGAATGCATTTTATCCTCCTAGGACATTCCATAATTGTCCACTATTAATAAAGAAGCTTTATAAAGACTCTTCCCATGGGTCTTGACTTATGATAAAGATATTCCTTTTAATCATACTATGTATGAATTAGCATATTAAAACTAGAATCACTAACATGTATTTTAAGACCATTTTAATAATGGTTTGAATATTGCATATTATATTCCCCTGTGACCTAAGTATTCACAATTGCTGCCAAACTGCATATATCTATATGCATTACTGTGGGTGCGTGTCCATATGTATTTGTGTATAATTTAGGATAACAGTTCTAAGAAATATTATTTTTCAGACTCGCTTATAATTTAGAAAAGTTCATGAATGCTAATAATAGTAAGGATGCTGTTTAGCTAACTATTCTTGCGATGGGAGGGGGGGAATAGAGAAATTTTTGTTAATTCATAACTGAGTCATTTGATGAAGGAATCACAAATTGACTCAAAAGTACATTGATCTGGGCAGTTTAGAAGCGGCTATGAAAACCAGTGGGATGTGGTGGCTCAGTGGCTAAGACACTGAGCTTGTTGATTGAAAGCTCGGCAGTTCAGCAGTTCGAATCCCTAGCGCTGCGTAACGGGGTGAGTTCCCATTACTTGTCCCAGCTTCTGCCATCCTAGCAGTTCGAAAGCACATAAAAAAATGCAAGTAGAAAAATAGAAACCACCTTTGGTGAGAAGGTAACAAAGTTCCATGCATCTTCGGCATTTAGCCACATGATCATAGAGACGTCTTCGGACAGCGCTGGCTGTTTGGCTTTGAAACAGAGATGACCACTGCCCCCTAGAGTCGGGAACGACTAGCACATATGTGTGACAGGAACCTTTCCCTTTCTCTTTCATAAGAAAACCAGTGAGTGTCCATGATTATAGCACATATGCAGCACAGATCTGGGCAAAATAAATATGCAAATATTCCTATTCACTTAATCGTGGAAAATTAATAAACAACCTGTGTGAAAAATCTTTTAGAACTATTTTTTTCCAGTTTTAATGTTGCACAGTAAGTAGGATGCTACAAATAGTTTCTGTATACACATGATGTAAAGTAAGCAAAATAAATTTAGTAGGATTTTTTTTAAATTACCTTACAGGGGGAAAACAGACCTAGTGGAATATAACTCCCCCCCCAATCCTTCAAGACAAACAAAACCAATTAAAATAACTCACATCTGCCCCATCAAAGGAAGATAAGTTTTCAAACACTTGCTCCTGAATTTTTAAAATAATGCCATAGGTAAAAAAGCATCTCTGTTTTTATTTGTTTAGCTATTCTTCATATCAGTTGCTGGGAGGATGCAATGTATATTTTGAGCTAAGTATAGTGCATGATAATAAATATATTTCTTTCGTCTTTAGAACTGTGCCATATTCTTTGTAGCTTTGTTGTGATCAAAATAGCTTTATCTCCCTCAATTATAGCTATAGGTATAAAAAACAAATAACTGCTCAGCGCAGTTATTTTCAGAGTTAGTGTAAATGCAGTCTATTCCATTTCAATTTGGGAAAAATAATAATGTTTTCTAAAAAAATAGTGACTTCAGAGTTCCTATATTTTAGGAATTTAAGAACCAAAACTGCTATAATTTGGCACCAGTGTCTTGCTGGTTACAAACAATTAATTGTTTAGGTACTTCTCTTATCTTTCCTTAAAATTTAGGGTATAATGCCATGATATATCTAAAGACACTAAAACTTGCATACATTATTTTGAGGGATTTCAAAAAGGAGAAACAGAAAGAAACATCATAAAGAACTCTAGGCATATACGAGACCTTCTTCTTTCTCCCTCAATAGACTTAGTATAAATGGTTGATATTTATTTAATTTATTTATGCAATTTATATGATGCCCTATCTCTGAGGACTCAGGGCAGCTCACAATAATAAAAATGCATAATCCCATATTAAAACAATGAAATTAAACATTTGAATTTAAAACAATTAAAAATTAATTAAGAAATCCCTGTCAGTCCAAACTATGAAACAACCAGGTCTTCAAATCACAGCAGAACAAGCAAAGGTCAGGAGCTATCCGGAGCTCCAAAGGAAGTTGGTTCCAGAGGGTGGGTGTGCCCACAGAGAAAGCTCTCCCACTGGGGGTCGCCAGCCGACACTGTCTGGCCGATGGCACCCTGAGGGTGCCCTGTCTGAGGGGACGTATCGGGCGATTGGGTATTGTCGCTGGCTGCAGGAGGTCCGACAAATATCCTGGGCCTAGGCCATGAAGGGCTTTGTAGGTGATAACCAGCACCTTGAACCTCACCTGAGAGATAGGAGGAGAACCATTGCAGAACAGTGCTCCTATCCCAGTCCTTCGAGCCGCCACAGTAGGATACTATGGTCGATGGTATCAAAGGAAAGACAATAGCTATTAAGTTATCTAAATATAATCAAATTGCCAAAATATATGGAAAATAAATAAGACAATGTATAAATATTTTTTAAAAAAATACTACAAAGGCTGTATTTGTATCTCACTGGCTATTTAGTAATTTTTCTTTTGCCCATTGTTCTTTGGTAGATAAATTAGGGTTTATATACATATAATATTCTGTACAAGTATTATCTTAATATTCAAATAATTTGGCCACCTAATGAGAAGGAAGGACTGACTGGAGAAGAGCCTAATGCTGGGAACGATTGAGGGCAAAAGAAGAATGGGACGACAGAGAATGAGGTGGCTTGATGGAGTCACTGAAGCAGTAGGTGTGAGGTTAAGTGGACTCTAGAGAATGGTAGAGGACAGGAAGGCCTGGAGGATCATTGTCCATGGGGTCGCGATGGGTCGGGCACGACTTCACGACTAACAACAACAATTATCTTAAACTCGAATAGGACAGTGAAGATATGAATTCAACAATAAACTGAAATGGATTATTTTAAATAAAACATTAAAATATAATAGGTTAAAGCAGACTCTCTCTCTCTCTTTCTTTTTCTCATAATAGAAGTAATGTAAATATCAAGGGAAAAAATATAGGGAGACAAGGGGTTTTAGTCTTGTCTAACCAAAATGGAAATGATAAGCTACAACAACATTCTTTCCATCAAATTAAAATCATAATTTAGCCTGTAAAATTAATTTTAGATTATAAATTAATATAATCTGGACCCCAGGAAGAGATGCAAAAACAAACTATAAAAAAAATCTCACAGGTATTCAGTTTAAGTTTTTTTTCTGAAGAATTTAGTGCCACTTTCATCTGCACCTTAACTTATTTAATGCCCAAATATGTATCTTATTGACCACAGATTTCCAAGAAAAGTATCTACATAAACCAAAATACAATTATCATGCATTCATGGCTTTCCAATTGTTATGTTTAGTTACTACCTTTAAAAGAATAAGAAAAAAAGTATCAATTCACCAGCTGGATCTAATAACTTTCACCCAATACATATTCAGAATGTGTTCATAAAAGCTAGGATATTAATTATACATTAAATTATATATCTAAACCAGGGGTTTCCAACCTTGGCACCTTTAAGACCGGTGGACTTCAACTCCCAGAATTCTCAGCCAGCGAAGCTGTGGAATTTTGAGAGTTGAAGTCCACAGGTCTTAATGTTGTCAAGGTTGGAGAGCCCTGATCTAAACAATATTTTTTTATTACCTACTCAGACTCAGTAGTATGCAAACCTCTGAGAATAAGAAGCATTTTTGTTGGTTTGATTTCAGTCTATCAGGGTAAGTGATGTGATAACTATCAAGGAAAAATGTACCAAGACATATGATACTATAATGCATGGGAGCCAAAACAGTATTGCTATCTCATATTCTGAAGATGCACTTTGTGATATACTTAAACATTTGAAGATGCATCAAAATCTCTAAAGAACAAAGACATTTTGTCTGAGTTTATAATTAGATTCATAACTGGGCATGCAACTGACAAAATATGACAAGGTCAGTTCACCCGTTATAATTTTTTTTCCTTGTCTTAATTTGTTTCCTAGCATTACTGCTTGTTGCTACCGATTTAAAGGAACAGAATCCTGACTTGATTAATCGTTTACTTAATAAAGTGTATATCTACCTTGTTTTTGGGATTATAGGCAATTTATATAAAAATGAATAAACACTATAAAAATTACATACACCTTAAAACACAATTTTGCACCCAGGGAGTAGAAACTTTATTGCAATGCTTGGATATTCAGGCTTCAACTGGTACAAAATGCAGTTGCATGGGTTGCGATGGGAGAATCTTGATATTCCCATGTTACACCTGCGCGACTTGCATTGGTTGCCGGTTGCCCTCTGGGTGAGATTCAAGGTGCTGGTGATGACCTATAAATCCCTACATGGCTTAGGCCCAGGATATTTGGCGGACCACCTGAAGCCAGCAACGACATCCCATCGCTCGGTCCGCGCCCATAGAGAGGGCCTGCTCAGGGTGCCGTCAGCTAGACAGTGTCGGCTGGCAGCCCCCAGGGGTAGAGCCTTCTCTGGGGCGTGCCCACCCTTTGAAATCGACTCCCCTTGGAGTTCCGGTTGACTCCTGACTTTCGCACCTTCCGCCGCAAATTAAAAACTTGGTTATTCAAGTTCCCTGACCTGGACTGATGGGGTTTTAAGGGTTTTAAATTTTAGTGGGTCTAATCAGATTTTAAATTTGTATTATGGCTTTGTGAATTTTATTATTGTGAGCCGCTCTGAGTCCATTGGAGATAGGGCGGCATATAAGCCAAATAAATTATATATATATCTTTATGCCAGGGATTTTCCTACATATATCAAGATGTTTCATGAAACATCTTGATATACGTAGAAAAATCCCTGGCATAAAGAAAGATACACATAAAGACCTACAAAAATAAAATTATATATATATATATATATATATAATCACTGAACAACTCAGGAGCAAGTGCTGGTATGGAGCATGGTGTATAGTCAGCTGAAAATGATCTTAGCCAGACTTTAACAATTCCATTGAGGAAGAAATCATTGAACTGATACGTATCAAAAAAAAAAAATTCAGGTAATCTTGGAAAATCACAACAAACAAAATGTTTTTTTTTTTAATACATTACAAATTGTGAACAGAACAGAACAGAATTTTTTTATTGGCCAAGTGTGATTGGACACACAAGGAATTTGTCTTGGTGCATATGCTCTCAGTGTACATAAAAGAAAATATAGGTTAATCAAGAATCATAAGGTACAACACTTAATTATAATCATAGAGTACAAATAAGCAATCCGGAAACAATATCAATATAAATCGTAAGGATACAAACAACAAAGTTACAGTCATACAGTCATAAGTGGGAGGAGATGGGTGATAGGAACGATGAGAAGATTAATAGTAGTGCAGACTTAGTAAATAGTTGGACAGTGTTGAGGGAAATATTTGTTTAGCAGAGTGATGGCATTCGGGAAAAAATTGTTCTGGTTGTTCTGGTGTGCAGTGCTCTATAGCGTCTGGTGTGCAGTGCTCTATAGCGTCGTTTTGAGGGTAGGAGCTGAAACAGTTTATGTCCAGGATGTGAGGGGTCTGTAGAAATTTTCACAGCCCTCTTTTTGACTCGTGCAGTATACAGGTCCTCAGGTCCTCAATGGAAGGCAGGTTGGTAGCCATTGTTTTTTCTGCAGTTCTAATTATCCTCTGAATTGTGTCTTAATTGGTAAAGCACTGCAATGTCTCTTACATCTTACGGCCTTCCAGATAAAAAATACTCTTAATCTCCTTTCCCCTGCACCACTGTTCTCTACTCCAGTTTAACTCCTGAATTACTCTAACATTTCTGTTGATTTAATGAAGTGAGCTATAGCTTGTGAAAGCTATTTCTTTTGATAATATTTTTCATTGGAAAATGTGCTCCTTGATTCCTTCTTGATTCCTTCTTTGCCAATCAGTTATCCAAGAAAAATACGTATGGTAAACATTTCATTTCATTTCCTTCTTTTTTTGTAGGACTATCTAGACTGAGCTTCAAAAATCCAGAAGATTCTTCACGATTACAAGAGTTAGTATTTTCTGTACTTCTTTACTGCAATCTAGTCATTCTGATTTTTGTGGTTAAATAGCCCTATCATTGCAGAGACACATTTTATTTTATTATTTCTTTTACTTTATTGTATTGTATTGTACAGGATGAAGTGGCTCAGTGGCTATGATGCTGAGCTTGTTGATCGAAAGCTTGGAAGTTCAGGAGTTCAAATCCCTAGTGCCATGTAACAGAGTGAGCTCCTGTTACTTGTCCCAGCTTCTGCCAACCTAGCAGTTTGAAAGCATGTAAAAAATACAAATAGAAAAATAGGGACCACCTTTGGTGGGAAGGTAACTGTTCTGTGCGCCTTTGGCATTTAGTCATGCCAGCCACATGACCACGGAGACATCTTCGGACAGCGCTGGCTCTTCAGCTTTGAAACGGAGATGAGCATCGCCCCCTAGAGTTGGGAGCGACTAGCACATATGTGTGAGGGGAAGCTTTACCTTTACATTACCCAATGTATTGTATGTATGTGTCATTTTACCTGAAAGCAGTCAGATAGCTGAATTGCTTGAGAATAGATGCACTAAGGAAAACTGATATCCAGTGTTAAAATTAAAAATGTAGAATATATCTCAGAAACACACTTCTTATCTTAATGCCAAAAGGGAAGGTGTTCCATAGGATCAGGATTTCTTAGGCAGGAATGATTACTCAGAATCTGTCTAAAATTAAGTAGGTACGAACTGAGTCTCACATGGCATATGGATAAGGGCACAATTGGCATTATGTACAGAGATTGGATCTAGAAGGAAGCTGCCACTGTTTAATTTGAAAGCATCTCTATTATCAGGCAGTCTTAAACATATGGCTTCATCAAAAAGAAGAATGAAGCAAAAGGATCTATGCTTATTCAATCATGATGGAATAAAGCTGCATTTCAATCACAGAAAACGTTAATCTCAAAGTTAAACTACTGAAGCTTTTATGTCTCTTCTTTGCTACACACATATCAAAATAATCAGGAATAGAAATACATTTACATACATACATAGGTCTGTGTTACACCAGTGAGCACAACAATATCACAACAGCAACAGTGAGCACATTCCTATAATTGGTTTCCTATGTTTAATAATGCATATACTGTACTATCCAGGGTCTATAACCCCACAAAGGGAAGTGTTGGGGAAATTATTGTCTACCTAACTTTTCAAAAGAGGACAGTAGGAATATGTTCTATTCATGGATACTTATTAACAGAGATGACAAACAATCTTGGTATACATGTATACAAATATTTAGCAGATATAGGAATGTGAAAGATGTAGAAATGTAACTGAAATTCCCATAATCTTGACCAATGTAGGTTAGAGCTGACCATACTATCTATGGGGAAAATTGCTTTGCACTATTATGTCAATGAAGATTCTTTTAACCCTGCCTAGCAAGGCGATCAAACTGGTCAGTCCTAGAAGAGATCAACCCTGACTGCTCCTTAGAAGGCCAGATCCTGAAGATAAAACTCAAATATTTTGGCCACCTAATGAGAAGGAAGGATTCACTGGAGAGGAACCTAATGCTGGGAAAGATTGAGGGCACAAGAAGAAGGGGGTGATAGAGGACGAGGTGGCTGGATGGAGTCATTGAAGCATGTGACCTTAAATGGACTCCAGAGGACAGGAAGGCCTGGAGGAATGCTGTCCATGGGATTGTGATGGGTCAGACACAACTTCGCAACTAACAACAAAGCATGATTTCAATTAAAACCCTTCCTGTGTGAATATTCTGATTGTGTTCTATCCTTCATCAAAGTCACTCAGATGGGTTGGTTTAATTGTAGCACTCACATGCTGCCACATATGTTTGTAGGAGGACAATTCCCACATGAATGTAGAAATGCCTTCACAGAAGCCAATACATTAAAACGACCTCAGTGGATTTGCACATGGTGAATATCCAGTATTTATCATTTAAGCATAGTTATGTAGTAAGTTCTAGAATTTTTTCATAAGATTTAATGTCATGTTAGAAACTATCATTACAGTAATTCTGACCTAAGTCTAGCTCCATGAGGAACTAGATTGAAAACTAAATGAAAAGAGATCATCATGTAGCCATTTGGAAAGTTTAATAACCAAGTGTCTCATCATTTGCCTCCTACTATAAGCATATGTCACAATGTTCAAAGAGTACACCATGTTCTTCATTATGTGGAAAAACAATAGTAATGTCTTGCTGGAAATGTACCAAATGCTTTTCACTTAGTACTTTACTATTCATGTCATGTCAGCATTTTGCTTTACTAAATTTTCTAATGTTCCAAATATATTGAAATTTGCACTTTTTAAAACCTTTACTCAGTTCCAAAATTAAATTAAAGAACATCATCTATTTTAAAAATGCTATACATGAATACTAATTACAACAAGGATACAAAACTGGTGGGTGTGGGGAATTTCCAGTACAATAGGTGATTATGTTGGCATTAGTCGCTGGAAAATTAGCATTTTAATATAATCTGAACAGCAGGACGCGAAGATATTGTGCTGATTTTTTAAAAAAAATATGGCACATGGTTAAAATCTTTCAGAATGTTAATATATTCTGGTCTTTCAAATACCATGATTAAAAGCAGCAGAATTGAGGTCATGCATTATAGGATCAAAATGGTACAACCTCAACTTTTTAATATATATATGAAGTTTTCCTTTCTTAAGAAGATGTAACCTAAACTGAAGTTTAGAAATACTAGACGGACTTTTGGCCATAAATAGGAATACAATTTTGGATGTATAGAAGTCATAGTATACTGGACATTTGAGAAATTGCCAGATAACCTCCATATTTGAGAAATTCAGTTTGCTAATCTATAAAGTGGACGTTTGGCATAAATAATGAGCCTTGTAGGACATTCTCCTCTGCTGATGCTTTTTTTAAGATGACCAGCATATGGTTGACCACATATACTGTACAGTAATGGGTTTCACTTACCTTCGCTACTGGTTCGGAACTCTGAACGCGTGCGCATGCCCAGAGTGTCCGTGATGACATCTGGGCAGGTGGGTGGAGCCTCCTGCTGCCACCGCCGCTACCAGTTTGCCCGAATTGGGGTGAACTACTAGAAACCCACCACTGGTACTGTAGGTTCAAGAGGCTGCAATACATTGAATTAAAAAAAAATTGTATACCATTTTCCACTAAAATGTATTTTAATGTTTTTACCAAATTTTCTATCTAGACTAATTCATGAACTGAATATTCACAAAAACTTCTTGTCAGAAATTTTATCAGCTTGTGGAGAATCTATGCTTTTCTAGCCTATGATATGCCTATGATACAAATAATGAATTTTATCCAACAGTATCACTGAGAAACACAAAGCAAGATGTTATTAAGCAACAGAAAAATTAAAATGGGCTCCATATTTAAAAAGCAAGACTATAAAACAAAATTTCTCCTTCTTGTCTACAGAGGGCAATAAACTGATATGCCATAGAGATTCACTATTTATCTATGCCCATTATGGTGTAGATAAATCTTCGGTAGGTAGGTAGCACGCGGAGCCATATCTGTGGGCACACAAGCATTGTCCTAGCTCAGCTCCAGCACACATGCATGTGCCGCCAGCTGATTTTTGGGCCTTTGAAGGGCCTCTGGGGGGAGTGGAAAAGGCCGTTTTCGCCCTCCCCAGGTTCCAAGAAAGTCTCTAGGCCCACTGGTAATCTTTTTGCCATCACGTGCCAAAAGTGGGGGGAGTGGGGGCGGTCACACAGGCATGCATGGGGGGGGGCAGGGGGCAGGGGCATTGAATTATGGGTGTGGGCATGTGCACGCATGACCCCCCCACACACACACACTCCCCATGCTTTTGGCACATGACAGCAAAAAGGTTAGCCATCACTGAACTATGCTGTCTTGAGTATCTGAGTAGATTTTATGGAATGGAAGACTGAGTAGATTTTAGAAGTTAGAGTTGAGTAACAGAGGGGTCTTGACAACACTCTCAAATACCCTGTTTCAAGATTCTACTACTATTATAGCTATAAATAGTCCTAGCATTCAGTGATATAAATACAATGTCAAGGGTTTATGTTAGTCTGCAGTCTTGGTATTGCTCACGGTATCCCATCAAAAAAGTAATTAGACCTGACTCTGCTTAGCTTCTGAATCCAGATAAGCTTACTAGCTGCTGCTACATGCTGAAATGATCACTGAAGTACAATTCAGAACAAAATATGAACAGAAATGGTTTCTACTTATTTTTAAATTGACTGCCAGTTAATAGAACACTTCCATAGCCACGGTTTACTCTTTTATATGAATTTAGTTTTTTAAAAAGTAGATGACCCTTAATTATATAAAATATGTGTTGAATAAGTCAAAAAACAATTAGTTTTCTTAAGCATGCTGTACTTATGTTGCATTCCATTTTTCCTTGGTAAAACAGTTCTTACCAATGTCCTGGAAGAAGGATAAATAGTCTCTAAACTATACATGTCCATTTATTATTACGTTATTCTCTTTTTTTTAAAAAAAATACACTACTTTACAATTCTTGATTTTAATTATGACTGTAATTTTATGATTCTATTTCATGCCTTATTCACTTTAATTTTTCATCTAAATTAGTGATGGGAGAATTCATCAAGTTCATGAAAAGTCTATGTGATTTGATGAAAGAACGGCTTGTAGACTTATTTAATTTTCTGAATTACTCAATCTGATGAAATATATTCCTAAAGACCTGCAAAACTGAATCTACATAGGAACATCGCAGGATTGCCAATGAGGCATCTTCTATCTGCTCCTCAAAGTACACAAACCATGCAACAATCCTCTTCCAGTGCCCCAAGCATTGAAAGTATCACAACCAGCGTATTAGATTTCATGGATTCTCAACCTTTCATTTCCATGCCCAACCTTTTGCACCCAGCACTCTGAGTTCCAAGGGGGTCTCTCTGAGCTTGCTTGTTTTCTCCCAGAAGGAAACACAGGACTCATCTACAACATACAATGTAAGAACTGCAGCAACCACGATGTAGGAGAAACAGGCAGAAGACGGACAGAATGCATCCATGAACACCAACTGGCAGTTAGAAGGCATGATAAAAGTTCTTTAATTTCACAACATATCGACAGATTAAATCCATGATGGTGAACCTATGGCATGTGTGCCAGAGGTGGCAATGCAGAGCCCTCTCTGTGGGCATGTGAACTGTCACCAGCTGCTCTTCTAGTTTCAGACATGCCAGCCAGCTGGTTTTCACAAGCACTGGAGTGATGGAAAATGGCCTGAAAATGGCCCGAAAAATGGCCAAAAACCAAGCTACTTTCCTGGGCTGTTTTTCAGGCCATTTTTCAGGCCATTTTCAGGTCATTTCCAGCTGTTTTTCAGGCCATTTCCAGGTAGTTTTTTGCCCATTTTCAGGCCAAAAATGGGGAAAAAATGCCCCCCAAACAGGCTGCTTTTCTGGCTATTTTTCTGGTTGTTTTTCAGGCCATTTTCAGGTCTTTTTCAGGTAGTTTTTTTGCCCATTTTCAGGCCAAACATGGAGAAAAAATACTCCCCAAACAGACTGCTTTTCTGTCCCTTTTTCAGGCCATTTTTCAAACTGTTTTCAGGCTGTTTTTCAAGACATTTTCAGGCCGTTTTTCAAGTTGTTTTCAGGTAGGTTTTTTTTGCCCATTTTCAGGCCAAAAAGGGCAAAAAAAAATGTCCAAAAACCAGTCTGCTTTTCTAGCCATTTTTGGGCTGTTTTTTGGGCCATTTTCAGGTAAGCCAAAAACAGCAAAAAAATTGCCCCCAAACAGGCTGCTTTTCTGGCCATTTACTAACTAGTTAGGCAGTATGGGTTCCTCCCAGTTCGGCCGAGCCAGTAGCGGTGACGATATGACATCACTGAACCAGTTCTCTTTGTTTGGGAGCTGGGCCTCCCTGCTCCCCCGCATTATTCTTACCTTTTATTTGGCCCCACCCCCAATCTATTGCTGCCTCCTGAGTCCCACCTGATCAGCTAGAAGGAAAAAAAACTGTTTAAACTCTTGCTGCAGGGCTTCAAAGGGCCACCCTACAGCTGATCAATGTTAAAAGGCAGTGTGGTGGTAGACCGGTGCCTCCAAAAGTGAATGAGTAGACTGGTGCCTCCAAAAACAAATGGGTAGACCGGTGCCTCCAAAAGCGAATGAGTAGACCAGTGCCTCCAAAAACAAATGAGTAGACCGGTGCCTTCAAAAATGAATGAGTAGACCGGTTCCTCCAAAAACAAATGAGTAGACCTGTGCCTCCAAAAACAAATGGGTAGACAGGTGCCTCCAAAACGAATGAGTAGACCGGTGCTTCCAAAAACAAATGAGTAGACCGGTGTCTCCAAAAACAAATCAGTAGACCGGTACAGCTCTGCAAGCAGTTAAAAGCCTGGTAGACCAGTATCTCTGCTAAATCCTAAAGAATTGTCACATGACCATCAAGCCACGCCCACAAAATAAGTCAAACCCACAGAACTGGTAGTAAAAAAAATTTAGAACCCACCCCTGTAGTTAGGGTAATAAAACATCTGCAAGGAAAAAAGCAAGATCAGAAAGCACCAAGGACCCCTCATTTTAATTCTGAGCTAAAATATTCTTCTTTATTTGTACTCTGATATAAGAGACACCACAGACTTCCTAATAAGAATGAAATTCATATGCAAACTCTCTTAATAACATTTTGCCACCATGGATGTTGTTGTTGTTGTTGTTGTTGTTGTTGTTATTATTATTAATTAAATTTATATGCTGCCCTACTCCCAAACGGGACTCAGGGCGGTGAACAGCCAAAATAAGATACAATAAATACAAAAGTTAAAAAATCATCTAAAACAAATTAAATAATTTGGCTCAAACAGTTTAAAAATCCAATTATAAAAATTTAAAACTCAGAATAAAAGGAGGTTAATCCAGACTAGCTTGTTCAAGTAAAAATGTTTTTAAGGTGTGGCGAAAAGTACACAGGTACTGTAACCTCCTTATCTCAGGGGGGAGCTCGTTCCAGATGTTTTTAGATATATCTAAAAACATGAGCTTTAATTCATCCAAGTTTTCGTCAATGAAGAATATTTCCTAAAGTTTGCTGCTTGGAAATTAACTTATTTCGAGGATGAAACCGAAACTCCTGACAATAATACTTCACCTTTGTCAATTACATATACTTACAAAATTGTGGCACCGCTATGGATACTCTTTTTCAATATGCCAATATTGCCATATGTTTTTCCTCAATATGCCAACATCGTTATGATTGATGTTGAACAACACTTTCTTAACTCTGAAGTTCATCCTTTACTTGAGATTCACTGATGACATTTGCATCATCTAACCCATCATCTGGATCCATCTCATCAAATTCAATCATGATTTCAACATCTTCCACCCTACGATCAACTAGTTCACTTCCTGGATGTCACTGTAAAACAATAAATGCAGGAACCTGAACTACCCTCATAACAAGGTCAATATAAAATCAATACAGCTAGATCAGTTCTCATGGAGGCCAATTAAAATACAGATCACAGAAACAGAACAATGTAGCATTACTGCTTTTCTCTTGCAGGTTGCAGCTCAAACTATTCAAATACATTATTAATAGACTAATAATAATACTCATCCTGTACTGGATAATGACATTGCACTTTTTCAGGCACTTTAATCTGCAACTTGCAGTGAGTAACCAACTTATCATCCCCCTCCTTTCAATTTCCTCAGCCGGATTTAAAATCCTGCATTAATCCAGCCACATTATGCATCTGATCAAGTCAGCGGCACCTAATGAAAACTTATACTTTTAACACAGATTGGAAAAGTTCTACCAGACTCCTGATTTTTAATCATTTCAGGTGTCAGAATGAATCTGGCAACACTTTTTCTGACTAAAGGATAAATGAGTCATGTGATCTTAAGAATTTATATGTATCATCGAAGTTTGCTATTTCTTCAGTTCACCAGCCAGGTATGGACCCTCAGCCTAGATAATTAATCAGATCTTTGAGTCAGATTTAATGAATCCAGAGAATTTTGTTTATAATTATAGACTGTTTTTAATATAATGTCCACTCTGTCCACTCTGTTAAGATCTCTGATGAGAGCATTGGCTACTCTTGCTACATAATTTCTTTATGGCTTCATCCAGCATTTACCCATCAATTTCTTAGTGAACAACTTGATTTCCTTCAAATTTCATTTTTCCCATTTCTCAGATAGTATTGGATGGAATATTTCCCCCTAAATTTTATCATTTTCAAACAGGGGGAAATGATTGGTGGATATGAAGCAAATTTTATAGTCCAAACTACAATTTCTTCTTCCACTTTGACATCTTTCTCTTCATGTCCAATACTGAAGAGAGAAGTAGAGAATAAATAAGAGGCTAAGACAGGTGGCTTAAATTCCAGCAGCAGTTTTCTTAGAAACTTAGCAACTGTAGCTTTGTCCCACAAATTTTGGATAAGTATCCTTACAAAAAGGGTTACTATTTTACAGCTGTTCTGGTTTCTTGTTTTCTCCGAGTAATGATCAAATCAAATCCCCAAATTATGCTTTATTTCCCAAGATTGCTTTGCATAATTTTCTGTCTGTCTATGGCATTTAGATTTACTGGATGTTCCCATGATCTTCAGTTTCTGGTCTCCTGAAATGACAGTATAATTGCTGTAAAAAAAGCCAGTTATGCTGTTACCTCTGTTAAGCACTTTGACTTTATAAACTGACTATCCTTTTTTTTTCTTTAAAGAAATCATAGCTCCACAACTGTATCCTGAAGAAGAAAACAGAAGAAAGATGAAAAACCAAGAGGCAAGACAGTTTTGACCATTTTATTTTGGAACTTATTTCATTTTATTCTACCAGAATTAAGACCCCTGATGGGTTACAACAGTAAATGTACACAAAAACATTATGCAATAAAAATGGCTATAATTATCATCCTGTCATCAATAACTTCAGCCAGCATGACTTGACATTAGTTTTAAAAGGTTCTGAGAAAAGCTGTTGCTAATTTATCCTCTGATGGGAAGGCTGCTTGGTAGAGGAGAGAGACTATCATGGAGAAACACAATTTTGAAGGCCCTATTAAGCTTACCTTGCATGCAGTCCAGCAGGTGTTCAAGAGCCAAACAATTTAAAGGTCAAAACTAGCCATCATATTGACAATATGCTATCACAGAAGAAAAATATAGAGTAAAGGAAGCTCGTCAAAATGATAGCTCTGTTAGTAAGGGCAGGATAATTAAGAGCCTATAGAAATACAATAATTGTGGCTTACACTACGTGGTTTGGAAGGAACCTTAATCTGAGTATAAATTTATTCTACCCATCACTCATTCTGTTTATCACCAGCTTTCTCCCATAAGAGATTTTTTTTACTGTCTAAACCCAGGATTAAATTAGGGAAACAACGAAGCAGCTCCTGTAATTTACATCTTTGTTTTATAGGAAGCCAAGAACATATGCAACAGTAGTAAACACACATACAAAAAAAAAACAAAAAAACAACCTGTGTTGTAGCTTAAGACACATTACAGTTCTGCAGACAAGGCTTTTTAGAAACTTCAGGCCTCATTCTTTTCAGTGGTGGGTTGCTACCGGTTTGCCCCTGTTCGGCCGAACCGGTAACAGCAGTGGTGGGAGGCTCCTCCCACTCACCCAGACATCATCAAATATGATCTGCATGCACAGAAGTGGTGCACGCATGGACACATGAGCGAAGCAAGTGTGTGTGCACGAGCGAACCAGTAGCAAAGGTAAGTGAAACCCACCTCTGATTCTTATCCTTTAAGCAATTTTACTCATACTTAGCCATACAATGTATATCAATATATACATATATATTAAGTGTTTTTCTGTCTAGACACCTGGTTTACCCCAGCATGTGGGAGGGAGCATACTGCATCCCTTTTGCCTTTCAGCTCCAATCCAGGAGCCGTCAAGCAGTCACGTTCACGACAAACCATTTTATACCAAATTTATATTTCGCTGATAAAGAAATAAAGGGAGACTAGTATAGATTTATTTCAAGCTATTTAGCTCTCATCAGCTAGCCACACCCTTACTTGGATTCAAACTTGGGCTGCCTGCATGTTAGGCAGTTGTATTAACATCTGAGCCACAAGCTGATGATGGGAGGAAAACTTGTGGCTCAGAGGTTAATAAAACTGCCTAACATGTAGGCAGCCCAAGTTTGAATCCAAGTAAGGATATGGCTAGCTGATGAGAGCTAAATAGCTTGAAGTAGATCTATACTGGTTTCCCTTTATTTATCAGCGATTATATATGAACAGTTGATTGAGGGTATTCCGGGAAAGCCAATCCAACCCCAATCAGCTTTTTTTTTTAATTTCCTCTCCAAAAACTAAGGTGTGTCTTATACGCTGGTGAGTCTTACAGTCCAAAAATTACGGTATTTAAAAAATGTTCATACGAAACGTTTGAAAAGTAAAGCAAACACAGAGAGGTTTTCATTCAAGTGTTATTACTGAATCAGTGAAATTGAGTTCGGGGGAGCCAGAGAACTTGAGAAAAGCTTTTGAGGAAAGGGGTGTAAGGATTTTCATGGCGTTGTTCTCCTATGTCAGGGGTGGAGAACTATGGCCCTTTTATGATTTGTGGACTTCAACTCCCAGAATTCCTGAACCATGATTTCATGATGGATGCAAAAGGGGGAGTGCAGATTTGCACTGTAAAGCTTCCTCCAACATTATGCCTTTCCCCCCTCCACATCCTATTGTACTGAATGATAACATTTAGCGGAGATCAACTCTTTAATTTTCCAGTCAGCCCAACTGTATTTTTAATAAAGAAAAATGATTATGGAGAAATAGTTCTGTCTAAAAAAATAACAAAGGATTTGTTTCAATTTCAGTCTCATAAAATTAACTGAAATACTGAAGCTGTTCTGATAGTGAAAAGCAAAGTTCTGGAAAGGTCTCTACGCTTCTTTAGCATGACAGATATTCTTTGAAGGGAATGAACAAAAAGGCAGGTTTTATGTATTGGGATACAATTGAAATACTTTATATGTGTCGTAGCTCCAGTGCTAAGTGTAATAAATTAAAAATGTCGATTCTATCATAAACCCCATGGAGCTCAATGAAGCCAAATTACAGATTAAATTGATACAGAAGTCCATTTTGTCATATTAGCATTGTTATCCTTAAACAGGAACTTAGGTAAGGTAAAAGTTAATAAAGTTGTTCTTTAGGTAACCTGGATAGGTAAGAGTGAAAAGAAAGAATTAAACTAGTGCTTGAGTATGATTTTTGGATAACCACTGTAGAATTCAGAAAGTCAACTAGATTCCTAGAAGTCTTTCCATAGGTAGTTCTCAACTAATGACTACAGTTGAGCCCCCAACAGTTCTGTTGCTAAGTCAGACAATTATTGAGTTTTGCCCATTTTACAACCTTTCTTGCACATACTTATTAAGTGAATCACTGCAATTGTTTAGTTAGTAACATGGTTGTTAAGTGAATCTGGTTTCTCCATTGACTTTGCTTGCCAGAAGGTCACAAAATGTGATCACCTGACCCCATCATAAATATGAGTCAATTGCCTAGCCAAGAGCAGCAGTGGCACAGTGGTTAAAGTGCAGTACTGCAGGCTACGTCTGCTGATCACCCAGTCCTGGGTTCCTCCCAGTTCCGCCGAGCTGGTAGCGGTGATGATATGATGTCATGAAACCGGTTCTGCCCCCCTGCTTCCCCACCCCTCGGGTTATACTTACCTTTTATTTGGTCCCACCCCCAATCTATTGCTGCCTCCTGAGTCCCAGCTGATGGACTATAAGGAAAAACTGTTTAAACGTTTGCCACGGGGCTTCAAAGGGCTGCCCTACAGCTGATCAGTGGTAAAAGGCAGTTTGGTGGTAGACTGGTGCCTGCAAAAATAAATGGGTAGACCAGGGCCTGCAAAAATACATGAGTAGACCAGTGCCTGCAAAAATAAATGAGTAGACCAGTGCCTGCAAAAATAAATGGGTAGACCGGTACAGCTCTGCAAGCAGTTAATAGCCTGGTAGACCAGTACCTCTGCTGAATCCTAAAGAATTGTCAGATGACCATCAAGCCACACCCACAAAATAAGCCATCCCCCCAGAACTGGTAGTAAAAAAATTTAGAACCCACCCCTGTGATCACCGGCTGCCAGCAGTTTGGCAGATCGAATCTCACCAGGCTCAAGGTTGACTCAGCCTTCCATCCTTCCAAGTGGGTAAAATGAGGACCCAGGTTGTTGGGGGCAATGTGCTGACTCTGTAAACCGCTTAGAGAGGGCTGTAAAGCACTGTAAAGCAGTATATAAGTCTAAGTGCTGAATTTTAATCACATGACCATAGAGATGCTGCAGCAGTCATTTGAGGGTGAAGGTTCATTCTCTGAGCTTGTGGTTTGGTTTCCAGACATTTCATTACCAGGCCAGGTAACATTTTCAGCAGAGTTTAGGGGAAGTCAGCATCCTTCTGTTTATTGGAGCATTGTGTGATCAGTAGATCTTGTGATGGGTCAGGTGTGAGTTATCGGTGAAATTTTCTGATGGATCTCATGATGGGGAGATTATATCAGATGAGAATCATTGGGAGGTGGGTGGGGCTTGCGTGGGCTGACTGAGGGTCGGTGCTGTCTCTGATTGGCTGTATGGTTGATTTGGATTCTGAGAGGTTCATAGGCTGGTTGTAGGTCAACGTGTCTGTTGATGGAACTTCTTGTAGAATACCAGGTTTCGATGAGCTCACAAGAGCGTTGGGTGGTAATGTGGCCAATGATTTTTGTGTTGCTCCAATCGAACTGATGCTCTTTGGTGTCAGTGTGGGTAGAGATTAAGGATTTGGGATCATGGCATTTGACTGCCAGCAGATGTTTGTGGACCCTGATTTTTAATTGACGTGATGTTTGTCCCACGTAGAATTGGTTACATTTGTTACAGTTGATTTTGTTGTTTCTTTCATCCTTCTGTATCTTGTCTTTGGTTCTGGATAATTCCTGACACAGTGCGGCTGTGGGTTTTTGCTGTGAAGATGTCACCTAGCCTGGTAATGAAACATTCAAAGACTAACCCACAAGCTAGGAGAATGAACCTTCACTCTCATCCTACATCCGAGCTACAGATATTTGCCACTATTGCAGTCGTGTGAAAAACAGTCATAAGTCAGTTTTTCCAGTGTCATTGTAACTCTGAACAGTTTCTAAATGAACTGTTATAAATTGAGAACTACCTGGATTTCCTTTTCTTTGTGTCCCACCCAGTTTATTTAGTGTGTTTTTAAAAAAAGCAGAAATGAATACAAAAATGCCCTTTAAATTTTTATAGCATTGATTTTCAAGTTAGATCCAATATATTTCCTGATCTGAAATTCCCCTTGCAATACTTAGAACAATGTTCCGGTCAGCACATTCATTCGGAGAAGCAAATACATTTAATTCATTTCAAAATGTGCAAAGCTCAAAGCCTCCATATATCCATAAGTCTTCGAAACACAGGTAATATCATGTTCAAAAATTAGCTTTCATGATTCTTTACAAGATGGAACATTCTGAAAAGTTTGTACACTTGCAAGATCCCTCTTTAGCATAGAAAATGAGATGTGGGCAAAATGCCAAGTTTAAATGAACATTAAGAGTTTATATTTAATGCAAATGCATTGAGGGCATTTTTAAAAAGCCTGATTGATTTGATTACATTTGCCCAATTAACAAGAATTGATTAGTTGTTCTTGGAATCCATAATACTATCAAAAGAGCAGCTTTGTTGGTAAAAAGCATTCTTAATTATTTGCTAGGAACATGTAAACAAGTTTGTAATTGCTATAGTAAAACAGAAAACACATAAGAGTTTGTATTTCCATTTTATATTGGTTAAGCATATATTGGTAGTAAATTACCTGCTTAAAGCACTATATTCACACAATATGTAAAAACAACAACATTTTAAATTCAGCATCGACACCAGGTGCTGTTTAAACATTCAATTTACATCCAATATTTTAGTCAGTCTTGATGCTATGAAAACTTAACCTTGAATCAATCTCTGACCCCTTTTTAGATTTAGCAACTACTTTCTAACTTTTTAAAGAAGGTCTGTGATTTGTGTAAAATATTCACATGGTTGTGAAACATTCATAAACAGGAATGGCTTGGAAAGGGTCTACAGAATAACTGAATATCAGAGTTTGAAAGGGCATTGGAGGTCTTCTAGTCCAACCCCCTGCTTAGGCAGGAAACCCTACACCACTTCAGACATATGGTTATCCAATATTTTCTTAAAAACTTCCAGTGTTGGAGCACTCACAACTTCTGGAGGCAGGTTGTTCCACTGATTAATTGTTCTAACTGTCAGGATATTTCTCCTTAGTTCTAGGTTGTTTCTTTCCTTGATTAGTTTCCACCCATTGTTTCTTGTCCTGTCCTCAGGTGCTTTGGAAAATAGCTTGACTTCCTCTTCTTTGTGGCAGTCCCTGAGATATTGGAACACTGCTATCATGCACCCCTGGTCTTTCACTTCAGTAAACTAGACATAACCAGTTCCTGAAACTGTTCTTCATATGTTTTAGCCTCCAGTTCCCTAATCATCTTTGTTACTCTTCTCTGCACTCTTTCTAAGTCTCAACATCTTTTTTACATCGTGGTGACCAAAACTGGATGCAGTATTCCAAGTGTGGCCTTACTAAGGCATGATAAAATGGTATTAACACTTCACATGATCTATGACAACTTGCCACAGCCAAATCGCCATGGTAAACTCACTGCAACCAATTCAGCATGGGACATTTTAGCATGGCTAGGTTGCAATGGGGCAACTCACTGAGGGACAAGAGATATAGTAATATTGAAGAAATAGTGGAATAGAATCATTAAAGAAAGGATGCCAAAGGAGGGACAAATGAAATGTGATTGAAAAAACTAAAATATTTTGTTAACTATTTTAAATAATTAAATTGAATTGTTGAATTGTCCTGCAGTGTGTGGGCCATAGGAAGTTGTCCTGCAATGAGTTAACCATGATGAGTTAGCCAGGGTGAATTGGCTGTGGCGAATTGGCCTTGGCAAATTCTCCCATTCTGGCTGGGAACTGCCTTGATTCACTCTGACTTTTGCAAGGTCTGATCAAAAAGAAGCTCTTCAAAAGGTAGGACAGCCCATATGCAAATAAGGGCTGTTATTGTGGGAAAATAAGAGGAGGCAGGAGTATTTTTGCTGCCTTGAGTTATTTATAAAAACAATAAAGGCGGGTTAAAAAATAAAGTGGCAGAGGAGTGAGGTTCTGTGGTGGGTTGTCCCCAGTTTGGACTGGTTCTATAGAACCGGTAGTAAAACTGGCAGGAGGCTCCGCCCACTGACCCTAACGTCATCAGAAATGATCCCGTTGCAAACTGGTAGTAAAGATAAGTAGAACCCTGGTGAGGTTGAGTTATTGGATGGGTGATGGCAATTAGTTGTCAATGTTCCAAAACTGACATAGAAGCAAGGAGGAGAAAAGCTTGACATTTCACCTAGAAAAACTTTCGGTGAATTCAGTCTCCTGGGAGATGTTGGGAGGGGTGACATTCCTGGGTACTGAAGAGACAGATAAGAGAGAGTATCTGGAAGGCAGCCAATGGAGAGCAGTTTTGGGGAAGGAATAGGAGGGGTTTTGGATGGAGGGGCCAGTACTGTCTGCACCGTTGTCTGGCTTGGATGCATCTCTCAATAAAGAGAATATTTCCTAAATATACGGCTTGGAAATTAAATTATTTCGAGGATGAAATCGCAAGCCGTGACATTAGTTTTGAAAACAAGTTGCTGGACAGAACCACTTAGGTCCTTATTTTACCTGATAAATTATGATGTGTCCCCGCACTTGAAGATAAGAAGGAAAGAATCAGAGATGTTGGGTGGTGTTTGGGTGGGAAAGATACAGCAGAAGACATGGGGCAGCATCAGGGAAGGTGTCCCCAGTGTATAGGACTGATGCCCCATTCTGGCTCCCTATATTGACATCTGGGGCTTAGTCATCAAAGCTTTCGTGGCGCCTGGATTTGATGTGTGACATCAGCCAAAATTTTGGATCAGATGTGGAGCTGTTGGCATTCAAGAATTTCTGGTAGCTGTCAGAAACGCTGCTCTATAGATAGCGAGACCCTGTTTGTGAAGCTGGGCCATAAGGATAACATGGGGCTGCTGCTTGTTTACCAGTCTCGCTGCTGCTTGGCAGCTTTTCCGCATGAGTTGTTTGACTCTGTGGCTGGTTTGGCAGTGCAGTTCCCCAAGCATTTGTAGCTTTATGTTCAGCAGAGATGTACGTTTTATTTAGAAAATGTCTGTGAAATAAATATTTATAGCAATGTATTATTTTAGTGTTATATTTCATATCTGAGCCAACCAAAAAATAAACCCTAATGCGTCTTTTGAAGCAAAAATTAATACAAAACCCGGTCTTATTTTTGGAGAAACACGGTCGTCTGGCTGACTGTGCAACAAATCATAATAATAAGCAGTTAATAATTAGGAACGGACCTCCTAGTAATCTTTTTTGTTATCATCCAGGGCTGGAATATACAGTTTGTGTGTATGTGTGTGTGTATAGAGAGAGAAGGGTGGGGGGAGAGGAAGGGGAGGGTGGGTAGAGAAAGAGTGCTAATGCTGGAGAAGAGATTAGTCTTAATCTACATTGTTTTCTGGCTAACACAGCAATTCTACCACTTAGTTTCCTCTTGAGAAGAATATGGCAATGCACCCTCACAGTTCGTTGTATTTGTTCTGTTATCTAGCAATCCACAAGAAAACATTTTCAAACTATATGAACAAATAGAGTCACTTTTTAGGACTCTAGACACATCCAAATTTGTGTCTTCTTTCTCCTCAGTTTCAGAATTTTGAATCCTCGTTAGGGTTTTTCCAGTCTTGGTCTCTATTTATGCTGGAATAGAATCAATTCAAATGTGACCTGACCTCCATACCTCCACTTTCTCACAGCTGCTCCATCAACTGTTGCATCTCAAGGAGTTGCTTGAAATGAAAGCAGGTGCCATGCTTTCAAATAATTTTCCCAGTTTGCCTAGAAGCAGTAAACATAGGCTGCTACCCCCAAGCATTGTGGTATCCCACTTCTTCAAATATGGACAGCCTAATTATGCAAACTAATTGCTAATTATGCAAATCAAGCATCTTCTTTTTAGCTACTTCCTACATACCACATGCCTCCTAGCAAGTATAACACATATCTGAAAAGAAAATTTGGGACAAATCTTTAGACGTAATAATTTAGCTTCAGTAACTTTTTATGCTCTCCATGAGCTATTAAATGCAAGAAGGTACATGGAGGGGAATCACATTAACCTTTCTTATAAAATCTTGCATTTCTAGACTTCCTTCAGTGCAGTGGTGAAATTCAATTTTTTTTTTACTACCGGTTCTGTGAGCGTGGCTTGGTGGGCATGGCTTGGTGGGCATGGCAAGGGAAGCATACTACAAAATCTCCATTCCTATCCCACTCCAGGGGAAGGATACTGCAAAATCTCCATTCCCACCCCACTCTGGGACCAGCCAGAGGTGGTATTTGCCGGTTCTCCAAACTACTCAAAATTTCTGCTACTGGTTCTCCAGAACCTGTCAGGACCTGCTGGATTTCACCCCTATTTCAGTGCCATAAAGTAGACCCCATTACCTTTAGAGAATCATAGATACTGGTATTGAAAGTATCACATGAATTGTCTTACAGAACTTTCCCAAATATGCAGGAAAATCAATGAAATTAAGAGGTAGTTTTCCAGGCTTTTTTTTTTTAAATTCTAGATAAAATATTTTAATTTTCAGAATAAAACAGCAGGAAGAGAATAATCAGGGGTGGAGGCAACTTTAAATCACAATTTACTGTTAATTGCTTTTATATCAAACCTGGTGAATTCAGGGAATTTGATTTACTTTTATCCTTTATTATTTTTATAAATAACTTAAGGCAGCGAACACACACAATACTACTCCTATTTTTCTACAACAACATCCTGTTAGATGAATCCAGCTGAAAGAGAATGACCAGCTCAAAGTCACCAAGTGACTTCCATGCCTAAATCATGACTAGAACTCAAAATCTCCTGGCTTTTAGCTTGGTACCTTTACTACTAGACCAAACAGGTAGACCAAAGTCAGACTTGAATGCAACTAAAGGCACTAACTTGTTTAAGGCATGTTGGTAAACATAATAGCTTTCAATCACTAAGAACCTGAGTAAGAACAAAGTAGTTCTCAGCAATAAGGTTGTGTTACCTTTCTTTAAGTCAGAAGAAGTAACTTTTTCATTGATTAAACAAGGATATTTTTTGATGCAGATCTACTCTGCAATTCAATTCTCACTGCTCTTTCAGCAAACCTTTATTTTTACAGAATCATTTTTTATATTCACACACCTGTTTCACAGGTTATTTTTCCTTTCTCAAGAATAAAAATAATTTTCTTGGGAAAATTATCCCAAAGAGTTGTAAGAATTGTCAAAGCCATCTGCACAATTTTCAGTCTTCAAGGTAGGCTCTTGCTGCTGCTTCTCTCCACCAAAAAGGAAATAGTTTTTCTAAATATTCACATTTCTATTTCATACCAACTCAATTAAATATTTCTTTCTTCCTTCCAACCATCATGGATATGAATACAAGTTTTTATCTAGTTATACAAAAGGCCAGGCATCTTAAGGGAATACTTCATAAGATTGCATCAATTCCATTTTAATTTTACATTTATTTCTTTTTCATATAAAGTAATTTCATAATGCTTATTAATGCTCCATGTATGCCTGAAAGAAATGTCAACAGAATCCAATAATTGATGCTTAAGGGTCTGAATGAGCTTGACATAGCCAGCAAATGTTCTGAAACCATTGCAACAAGTTTCTTATGCAGTCTCTGAATTTATCCAAACAAAATCAAGTTCTCTAATTAAATTGAAATAAAGGTTAGACAATAATATATTTAATATATCTTTATAATATAAAGAATATCTTTAATATTCTGTAATTATTTCCCTTAAATCTTTCACTTCTTCACTTTTGATGGCCAAACAACAGATATGTAGGTGGAAAGGGAAGCTTACAAAAACAATATTGGCTCATCGAAATTTTATTTAAACTATCATTAGTTATATTAAATATGGGAGGGCTGGGAGGAAAATTCTCAAAATGATTACAAAGCTTCCTCTGATACTGATCAACCAATATTAGGAAATCAATAGGTTTATTCAACTCTCCAAATCAAGAAAGCCAGCAATGAATTTTGCCAGCCTATGTTGGAGGGGGATGAGGATAACCCTGTCTGAGCTGCTGAATGTGTCTATAACTGGGACTAATAGATCTAAGAAATGCTTTCTGTTTTCATGCAATTTGTTTAATAGAGAGAATAAGTTGGTTCTCATTGGAATTCTATATACAGTTATTATCTTTACAGCATCCCCACCCCACATCTTAAACATATCCCCTTTCTAAAAGATTCTAAAATCCAAATTGAATAAATAATTTACTAGGCCTATTAAAACTTAGACTCTGATTTCACTTACTTGTTTAATCTGTGCAAAACTCCCATTCAAGCCAAAATATTCCCCAAGATTCACAGAAATGTCTGGTTTAAAGATCTTGTCTCTTTAAATGCTGCACTTCAAGACTACAAATTATAGATAAGGTGGTCAGACAAGTAGGATCAAAACCAAGTCATTTGTTGAAGCATATACCTAGTGTTGATAAGAGCCATGGTGGCAGGCTACTTCTGCTGACTGCTGGCTGCCTGCAATTTAGCAGTTCAAATCCCACCAGGCTCAAGTTTGACTCAGCCTTCCATCCTTCCGAGGTGGGTAAAATGAGAACCCAAATTGTTGGGGGCAACATGCTGACTCTGTAAAACAGTTTTGAGGGGGCTATAAAGCACTGTAAAGTGGTATATAAGTCTAAGTGCTGTTGCTATTTAAAGAAAGGTCAAGGCAAGGCACTAGTTAAATAAGGCAAGAAAAAAGAAGAAGCCGGTAACAGACACAAGCAAGGGAAAATTTGGCCACTGGGAAAAGTCCTCCAATAAGCAAATGACCCCTAATGTTATTTGGAAATAATCATGTAGTTCCTCAGAAAAAGTCAAGAGCTGAACAAGAAGTGTTACCTTTTGTTATTTCTGTCAGTCCCAAATTGGAAGTATTGCCACTGAATTACAGGACAACTTAACAAAAAGATCATCCAATGATTCCAAGACAAACTTCCAATTTAGGAATGAAGAAAGTTCTAATTCAATCACATATTAGGTTTAACTGTTGAAGGTTATACTGTATTTTGTAACCCTTGTATGTGGAAATACTCTCAAGAGTTACTTAGACATTTTATCAGTCTGTCTATGAATTTACATTGTCTCAAGTAGAATAAATAGCATCAACTGTTCCTTTTTTATTCAAAAGTTTGCCAGTATTGCTGTATGCAAGGTAACATTTGAAACTCTCATCAAGTCAACAAGGCATTAATTATTAAGATTACTGCATTATCAATTCTTTGTTAGTACTGACAGGAAAAAAATGCTAAAGGTGGAAAATAATGAGAATCATCCCTTCTATCTTAAAGTGATTGAGTGTAAACAAAATCTATTTTAGCTCCCTTACCTTGAAATATATAATTTTGAAAAGACTGCAACTTGTCTACAAAACTAATCCTGTAAAATTTTGTCACCAGAAAATGATTAAACAGTTGTTTAAAACCTGAAATATATACGATGAAAGACTTTTTAAAGTTTTCCAATGTCAACCGCTCTGGTGAATACTTTCATGTTATCATATTTTTTTTATTTTAATTTGTATTTATTGCACATTTCCTCTGACAATGGTCCTCAAATTAAATAACATAAAATATAATTAAATTTGGTGTCAGAAAGCATTAAAAATGATTTTATTTTAAAAAAACAGATAAAAGAGGTAATATGACATATTTCAGAATGTTAAGAAAATGAAGATGGAATGCAGTTCCTAATGGAGTACAGCCTAAAATTTACAACTGATAGAAAGGAAACCTTGACATACCTATGAAATCAGAATATTTGTTTATTTATTTAAAGCATTCATACCTCCTGTTAAACAATGTGACTTTGCTAATATATCAAAAACAATAAACAAAACTAAAAGAAAAAAACATATCTAAAACAACAAAAACGATTAAATAGTAGTCAGAAGCTAAAAATTGTTATATCCCACCCAATGGGACTTCTGCTAACCAAGGGGTGGTCAGACAAAGGAAGAAAAAGAAAAGGAATAAAGAATAGGATAAAAAAGTTAGGCATCCAAATTTTTTAAGGGTAAACCAGTCTGCCACTCAGACCATTATTGTGAATATCTAATGCCGGACTGAGAAAAGAATACAGGATTGGAGATAGGCTATGGGTCAAGGGTAAATGAAGTGAGAAGTGGAAAGGGGCAGGAGATAAAAATAAAAACAGTAGCTAGCAGTTTTGCAGTTTTTTTACTACTCAGGGCCAAAGAACCAGGCAACAATGTTGATTAAAGGAAGAAAGCATCAGAGAGTTGTTTCCAGAGTCATTATTTGTTGGTTACCAAGTGTTGTGGCCCTCCAGCAACCAGCAGATCTGGCAGCAGATTTGGACAGTGAGGAGATTGGGGAGGAACATGGGCCAGTCCTGAAGTCTGGGGAAGGCTCTGATGAGGGCTCTGTGTTGGAGGCAGAGAGGGTGCCATGGCTGTATGCCAGTTATTAGTTGCCTTTGGAGGCAGACATCAGTGAGGCAGACGAACAGCTGGAGCCTGTTCCCAGTGTGCACATGTGCAGAGTTGCCAGATGTAGGGAACACCTAAAGAACAAGGGCTGACTTGGGAGTAAGGCCACAGGTGGATGATGAATGGTCCCTCCCAGAGGGAATAAAAGAGGAGCGAATGGGGAGTGGAGTTTGCAGGAGACAATTAGTTCATTACTGCATTCTTGTCAAGTATTGCGGCGTCTGAAAAATATTGGCCTGGTCACTCTCCAAGCCTGATTAAGCTTGGTAATTGTGAACTATCTTGAAAGACTGTGGGAGAAGAAAAACTTTGCTGGAGAGGAATTCACTGTAAATTAAATAAAAGGGGTTTATCGGGACAAGGACTCAGCTTCATGCTACTGGGGAAGTCTAGGGTAGAATACCAAGATCCCCGACAATGACAAACTTCAAGAGATAAAAAGGGGAAAAGATATTGAAGAATCTGAAGAATGAGATTGGTAGAATCTCTTCAGATGAATAGAGAGATAGAATCAAGATGATGCGGTATTAGTATCACTTTAGAAAGCCTTACTAAGACCACAATTGGAATACTGCATCTAGTTTTTATATTGTGCATCCACAACATAAAAAAGGGGCTACCACAAAGGTGATGGGATCAACCAATCTTCCAAAGCACCTGAAGTCAGGACAAGAAACAATGGATGGAAATTATTAAAGGAGAGAACCAAGCTAGAACTAAGGAAATTTTTCCTAATGAACAATTAACAGTGGAACAGATTGCCTTCAGAAGTTGTGAATGCTCCAACACTGGAAGTTTTTAAGAAGAGATTGGACAACCATTTGTCGGAAATGATATAAAGTCTCCTGCTGAACAGGGAGTTGGACAAGAAGATCTCCAAGGTTCTTCCCAACTCTGTTATTCTGTGTTCTAATCATGGGACTTTGGAGATTAATAATACAATTATTATATATGATAAATGGAATACAAAGATATACATGGATAAGCTAGGATGGAAAATGGCATTGATAAAGAATAGAACAAATTTGGTTTGCTAGGAAAATAAAAAAACAAAACAAAACAATAGGATGGGTAATCTAAAAGGAAAGAAGATGGCAGTTGGCAGATAACAAGGGTACAGGTCAGAATTAAATTTAAATAAGGGAATATGTTCTAGAACAGATGCTAAACAAATTAGTATAAATAAGATAAAGTGTAAAAAACATAATCTGCAATAAAACTGAGTGTTTTGCTAACGGGAAATATGTCTGCATATGAAAATAATGTATATAAATGAATGATTATTGAGAAAAGAGAAAAGATGAGATAATAATATATAATTTGTATAAAAAAGAATAAATATAGTTTCACATATGTAATAGGAATAAATAAGACTAGAACATGTTGGAACATTTTTAAAAATATATATATTTTGTAATGTTGAAAAGGGCTAAACAAGTTCCAGCAGAGTGGAAAGAATAAAAAGTAAAGCAGTGGAATTGTTTTAGGTACATCTGAGGGGAAGAATGTTGAAATGAATATTTTAGAGATTTGTATGATAATGTTAGTCATATATGGAAGACTAGTATTGACATAAATGGTATAAAAATTAGTGCACAAGAAAAAAAATGAACAAAATGGAAATAGCAATAGCATTTAGACTTCTATACTGCTTCACAGGGCTTCACAGCCCTCTCTAAATGGTTTACAAAGTCAGTGTATTGTCCCCAACAATCTGGGTCTTCGTTTTACCCACCTCAGAAGGGTAGAAGGTCTTGAGCCAGTGAGAGTTGAACTGCCAAACTACTGCAGTCAGCAGTCAGCAGAATTAATACAATCTTGCATTCTAACCACTGTGCCACCAGGGCTATATAATAAATTCTGTGAGATACACATAGTAAGCTGCATATGCAGATGATGTAACAAGAGAAATATTAATATATTGAGGTGGATATATATGTGATTTTTTAATGTTGCTGATTATCAGAATGTTTTTTCTTCTGTTCTACAAAGTAAAAACTAAAAAAAAATGAAAACAAAGATTTAGAGAATTTATTTGTGAAGTGACCTGACAACTTGTGTAGTAGAATTTGTAGTGAAAGGATATATACTGTATCAGGGGTGAAATCCTGCAGGTTCTGACAGTTTCTGGAGAACCGGTAGTGGAAATTTTGAGTAGTTCGGAGAACTGGCAATTACCACCTCTGGTTGGTCCCAGAGTGGGGTAGGATTGGAGATTTTGCAATATCCTTCCCCAAGGAGTGGGGAGGGAATGGGGATTTTGCAGTATCCTTCCTCTTCCACGCCCACCAAGCCACGTCCACAGAACCGGTAGTAAAAAAATTTGGATTTCACCACTGTACTGTATGTATGGTGACAATGAATAAGAAAGTGCATTGTTGCTTTATGGTGTGCTGAGTCTACAAAAGGAAGATATTCTTCAGCAGGTCTTTGAGAAATGTGTAAATGAATTTTTATTTTACTTTTGTTTATTTAGATCAAAAGAATTATGAGTTTTTCACTGTAAATATGAAATATTGAATTGAACATGTAGGTTGCAGAGATTTTTTTAAAAAATAACAAATTCCCTTTTCACTCTAATGGGAAGTTGGTGTCTTTTTCAATCTCAGGTCTTCTATGAGGGGCCTGTCAGTCTCAAGATTGTTCAGAGCTGTGTGTTGCACTCCTTATGACACAGAACTTTGATGTTGTTCCTGGGATCTGTTGGAGCCATTTAGGAAATGGGATATGGAATATCTTCTCAATTGTTTATTTATAAACATATAAAAATGTATATACATTAGAGATGTGTTGATTGGAGTCGTGACTGTGTATGCAGACAATGCCATGGTGTGGGCTGAGAAAGCAAATGATTTTGCACCAACTGTTAAACAAACTGCATATGCCAAAATGAATATGGAACTGAAAACATTTTTAATGCGATGTATCAAAAAACACAGATAGGCAACAGTGTAACATTATATGGAAACGGTGAAGACAAGTAAGTAAATGAACCTGTTAGCTTGGTAGAATTTTTGCTAAATAGGAAAAATTCAATCTCTTTTACCTTCTTCATTCTCAGGGTGCTTAAGAATTCTATCAGGGATGTGTGTGTGTGAGAGAGAGAGAGAGAGAGGGAGAGAGAGAGAGAAATTAAACTCACAAATTGTGAGGTGACTAAATATGTTGTTTCAGTTATATATATCTCCATTACTCTGAAATTTTTTTAAAGTGCCTTGTGTTTTGATCAACTGAAAAAAAAGATAAATTCTTTCATATTATCTTTCCTTGGTGTGTAATTTCTGTGAAATGTAGGAAATGATTTGGAAATAGAGAACAATTTTACAAATTTCTTACTTGCCTGACTGTGAGTTTCATCTTCAGAAAGGCAAAAGTGACACAAAAAGATTCTAAATCTGATCTTCAGATAGTGAATGAGGAGAAACTACTAGCAATCCTAATCCCACATATTGTCTTGGGAATCACAAAATAAAATGTGATCAGGATTTCAAAACAGTTTTTTTTCTATCCCCAAATTTGAACTGTTCAATTGCAATGCAGAATGCATATCAGATAGGTTTATCTTGAGAGTGATAACAATATTGCTTGAGGGGGGAAAAAGGGATTAAAGCTGTTACCCATTTTTCTATTTAGTTTCTTAAGACCTTTATTGTTTTCAAATCACCATATTGGGATATTGTAAGAATGCTTTTTGATGGTACTGTTTATTCGGATGTGAGTTGTTTCATTACATGTAGGTAGTCCTCAAGCCCCAATGGCAATTGGGGCTGAGATTGCTATTGTTAATTGACAGTGTACTGTCACATGGCCGTATCATTTAGCAAGCATAATCCTGGCAGTCCCAATTGCCATCATAACCCCATAATGTGAGCGTTATTAAGAGGGAAGAGGTTGGAGCAGTGGTGAAATTTTACCGGTTCGCACCGGTTTGAGTAAACCGGTAGTGATAAAAGCTACTGGTTCAGCGAACTGGTAGTAAAAAAAAAATACTGGTTGGTCCAAACTAGTATTTCCAAAGATCAGCTGTGCTGCACAATTTATATTCACTAGAAAGCAGGAAATCCTAAATCTAAATAGTGTGGCACAGCTGTTCCCTTCTCGCTGTTCTACTTACCTTGTTAAGCATCCTTTTTCTGTGTGAAGCGTGCATTTGGTGCACACTGCACATGGGCACACAGCATGCATTTGATGCGCACTGTGCATGCACCTTGCCATTTGGCATTCACCGCGCATGCATGGGCAGCGAACTGGTGGCAAACCGTGGAGGATTTCACCACTGGGTTGGGGTCCCAAGTAAGGAGTTTGGAGGACGCTTGGGAATGTGGACATGTTGGTGGAAATGACAAAGGACCACTAAAAGTCTCGGGAAGGCCAACAGAAGCTATGGGAGAATGGGGGAGTTCTGCAGGCAGGCACACACTATGGAGGTTGAATGGGAAATACTATGGTATAGGAGTTCCCTGGCATGCCAAGACTCAGTGATGTGGTTATGAACACAACATTTTACAACTGCGTCGCTTAGCGATAGCAATTCTGGTCCTAATTGTTGCTGGAACCCAAGTACTACTTTCTGGCTTTCCCACTGGTTTTTATTGTGGGAAATCAGGAGGGAAAGTTACAAATGGCAATTACATGATGTAGCTCATGTCGTGAAACATTCATAATCACAATCTGTGTGCCTAGACTTTGATTGCTGTGGGGACACTGTGATATTGACAATTGGTTGTAAATTCATTTTTTTTAGTGCTGCCATAAGTTTGAATGGTCACTGAATGACATAAGATGAGGAATATCTATATAAAAAAAGAACCTGCTTCAAGAAACTCAAATCTCTTTGGAAGTCATATCCAAACTGAAGTCAATGAATGGGACAATGATATAATAATATTGGATCCTTATTATATAAAGAAAATAAAACATTTGATAAAACCAGAAAGTGAAGGATGATAAAATTATCTAAGACATATAGAAGTGGTTTTGTTTTGTAATCTGGTTAACGAAAACCTTCTATATTTCTAATGCAAAATTTATGGATTTCTTTCAACAAATTATTTTGACACTTGTTTACAAATGTGACTAAATATAAAATCTAATACTAAAATCCAAAATTAAACTATAATTAATTAAAGACATACCTGTATTGCTTCATACAATTTTGATTTCTGTAATAGGGCTAATCTGCAATCAGTTCTGAAAATGACTGGTAACTATAGATCTAGGAACTTTTATGTCTACTTTTTTCAAATAATTTTATTAAAAGTTTGAATCAAACATTAAAATATAATAGGTCAAGGCAGAGATAATATTTATCTTTTTCTTTTAGTTAGGTTTGACTGTGTGAATCTGGGGTTCAAACAAAGGCTCCCTGTTGAGGGCAGCAATGTGTATGGTAGCCAATTCATTCTGCAGAACAGATGGTGCTTTTTTTCTTGTCATAATTTTATGACTCATTATGTCATTATGTCATAACGCGTGCCATAGATTTTGAATTTATTTTGGCTGTACAAAAACAAAACCAATCGTTCTATTTAAATAGCGCAGTAAATACGTTTTGCCAAGTAAACAAATTAGGTAAGGTCCGTTGCAGTGGGCCTACATCCATCGAAGTCATCAAAAGTATCCTGATTTACACAGACGAGGCGGTGGTGAAATGATGGTATGCCGCAAGCACAGATGGATTGTACTAGGTTTCTTCTAATCAGGGGTGGGGTTCAAAAATTTTAGCAACTGATTCTCTGCCTGGTTGCTGGGTGGGCATGGCCATGGTGGGCCATGGTGGGCGTGACCTACTTGGCCTCCTACACCACAGTGTGTGTGTGGGGGGGTGTTTTCACCCTCCCCAGGCTCTGGAGGCTTTCTTTGAGTGACCGGGAGGGCAAAAGTCCCTCAGGCTCTGGAGGCCCTCTGGAAGCCAGAAACGACCCCATTTCCAGACTTATGGAACCTCTGGGAGGCCCATTTTTCACCCTCCCAGAGCCTCTGTGCAGGCCCTGCACTTACCTGGCACCAAAAATGGCAGTGTGGAGTCTCCTGGGAAGAGAGGTGCGGGTGGGCAGGGCCAGCCAGTCCTTGCAACTATCGGTTTGTAAACTAAATGTAAACTAGATGTAAAATTAGCATCCGGTTTACCCGAACCAGTCCGAACGAGCTGAATCCCATCCCTGCTTCCAACCATAGAAGATATCCCTTGTTTTGAATACAGACATCACTAAAACTTGAGTGATTGCAAACCCATACTGTATATTAAGTGAAAGAAATTCATACACTTATTGTACACCCATACAGATGATTTTATAGATGACGTTTAATGGTTTTATAATATATCCCTTTTATGAAGAACTTAATTTTGATCATTTCAATATATATATATATATATATGTGTGTGTATATATATATATATATATATATATGTGTGTGTGTATATATATATATATATTTGTCTGTGTAAGTTTTCACGGGTATATATGTGTGTACAGGTGATATCTCGGGTTTCTTCCCATGTAATTGCAAACATATCTTTGGAAGTATTGCAGCGACGTTTCGATGAAATCTCATTCATCATCTTCTGGCTGATGTTCTCGGCTTGGTGCCTGTGGGCAAACTGTGTGATCTTAACTGATATCCCTCTTTAAAAGGAGGCAGAGGTGTATTCTGATTGGTTGACAGTGCTGCTTTATTCTGATTGGCTGATGATGTAGTTGTATTTTGATTGGGTGGAAGCACTGTTGCTGGGATGTGGGTTGATGGATAAGATATGTTGGAAATGGTGGCAACACAGGTCTCCTGATGAACCTTTGACCTATGGCTTACACTTTGTGTTAAGATTCGTCTATTTATGAGAGCAGGTTTCCAAATAGAAGGCAGACGGGAGGTGTCATCACGTTTATTCATGCAATATGGTCTTTTCTCTATTTCAATGGCCTCTCTGATTATTCTGCCATTGAGATGTTCTATTTTTGCAACTGTTTTTGTGTTATTAAAGTTAATATTATGTCCCGTGGCATTTATGTGTTGTACTAATGATGATGTGTGTTCTTTCTTCTGTACTGAGTTTTTATGTTCCTCGATGCGCACACTCGTTCTTCTGTTGGTCTGTCCAATGTATGTTGAGGGGCAGGAAGCACATGGGATTTCATATATGCCTTGATCTTCTAGTTCTATTTTGTCCTTAGGGTTTCTTAGGATAGACGATATCTTTCTATCTGTGCAAAATATGGTTTTGATGTTGTGTCTTTGCAGTATTTTGCTAATTTTATCTGTTATGATGTCACCAACATTCTACTCACTAGTAAACCACCTAAAAGCAACTTATCAAAAGAAGAACAAAAAGCACTACAAGTTTTAAAAAAAGATAACAACATAATGATTTTACCAGCAGATAAAGGCAATGCAACAGTAGTAATGAACACAATAGACTATGAAAAGAAACTGACTTACTTCAAGATGCCACATATAAACCCATAAACACAGACCCAACTACATATCTAGAAAAGACCACAAGAATAAAGATAAAATCAAGCACTATAAATAAAGAAATCCAACAAACAATTATTCCCAGAGAGAAATCTTCAAAATGTCCAAAACTATATGGCCTCCCAAAAATACACAAAGATGGAATACCTCTTAGACCCATAGTAAGTTCCATAGGCTCACCGTTACAAAATCTAGCCAAATATCTAGCAAAACATCTACAACCTTATGCAGAATTAGCTGCTTCATATGTACAGAACTCATACCATTTCATACAAATAATGAAAAAGCAACACATAAAAGAAAATGACCTACTTGTAAGCTTCGATGTTGTATCACTATTCACGCAAATACCTGTCAAAGAAGCCCTGTCATCAATTAAAAACAAATATCAACTACCAAAACATATCGCAGATTTAACAGAACATTGTTTATCCAACACATATTTCATACTCAGAGGACAGAGATATAAACAAATAGAAGGTGCACCAATGGGATCACCATTATCACCGGTCATAGCCAATCTTTTCATGGAAGATTTCGAAACCAATGCTTTAGAAAAAACTGTTAACAAGCCAAAATTGTGGCTTAGATATGTTGATGACACTTTTGTGATCTGGCCGCATGGAAGAGATAAACTGGAAAACTTCTTAATATATTTGAACAGCCTCCATCCCAAAATAAAGTTCACCATGGAGATAGAATCAGACAATCAGCTACCTTTCCTCGATGTATTAATTTATAAAAAACCTGATGGCACCTTAGGACATACCATCTATCAAAAGAAGACACATATGAACCGCTATCTCAATGCTAAATCACACCACCATCCAGCACAAATAAACTCTGTTGCCAAAACACTAGCCACCAGAACTAAACGTTTAGCTGATAAAGCACATTTACAAACAGAATTATATACACTAACCAATGTATTAACATCAAATGGATTCTGTAGAAATAAAATCATCAATATGATCCAACATGCAACACCCAAACAAAAGAGAAATCAACAAGAAGAACAAAACAATGGGAAAGCCATCTTACCCTACATAAAAGGAACAACAGATAAAATTAGCAAAATACTGCAAAGACACAACATCAAAACCATATTTTGCACAGATAGAAAGATATCGTCTATCCTAAGAAACCCTAAGGACAAAATAGAACTAGAAGATCAAGGCATATATGAAATCCCATGTGCTTCCTGCCCCTCAACATACATTGGACAGACCAACAGAAGAACGAGTGTGCGCATCGAGGAACATAAAATCTCAGTACAGAAGAAAGAACACACATCATCATTAGTACAACACATAAATGCCACGGGACATAATATTAACTTTAATAACACAAAAACAGTTGCAAAAATAGAACATCTCAATGGCAGAATAATCAGAGAGGCCATTGAAATAGAGAAAAGACCATATTGCATGAATAAACGTGATGACACCTCCCGTCTGCCTTCTATTTGGAAACCTGCTCTCATAAATAGACGAATCTTAACACAAAGTGTAAGCCATAGGTCAAAGGTTCATCAGGAGACCTGTGTTGCCACCATTTCCAACATATCTTATCCATCAACCCACATCCCAGCAACAGTGCTTCCACCCAATCAAAATACAACTACATCATCAGCCAATCAGAATAAAGCAGCACTGTCAACCAATCAGAATACACCTCTGCCTCCTTTTAAAGAGGGATATCAGTTAAGATCACACAGTTTGCCCATAGGCACCAAGCCGAGAACATCAGCCAGAAGATGATGAATGAGATTTCATCGAAACGTCGCTGCAATACTTCCAAAGATAAGTTTGCAATTACACGGGAAGAAACCCGAAATATCACCTGTACACACACACACATATATATATATACTCAAAGAAAAACTTTGAGTTTGTAATATGAAAGACTAAATGAAGATTAACTATTTTAATAATCTTGTATCTTTTGATTTCTACACAAAGCTAGTATTAGTATGGAAAATACAGTAAAATGCCATGATTATGTTTAATTTCCCCTACGTAAATGAATCACTAGGTCAAATGTTGATTTCCATTTTCTGGACTGCTATTTCCCACTGATTTTTCCCCTTGCTGTTCCTGAGCTATATGTATCTCTCCACAATTCTACAGTTTTTCTTTTCACCAAAAAGTACCTTGCAAAAATCTGGATGAGATGTGCTTTATATGGAAGAGTGAATGAAAACACAAGTGTCTGTAGAGTCTATCTTCTGGGTTTTCTTCAAGTATCCATTTTTGGCTCCATGTTCAGCAAAGCCAGCCAGGCAGTAGAGTGCCAGCATCACTAGAGTGCTTAATGAACACAATATCCATTTATTTATTTTTTAGCATATGGCACGTGTTAGTCAGGGATCATTGAGGTGGCTGGCTGCCTCTGTGAAAGGAATTTTTTCAGGCACTACCTTACCTGTGGGATACCTAAATGCCAGTAGGCAATTGAGGGCGGCTCCTTTCCTGTCCCTATGTGGTTTATTCACTCACGGGAATCAAGCCACCGAGCTGCCGACCTCAGTGGAGTGCAGGCTCAGCATCTTACTATGTGAGCCACCGTGGCCTCACAATATCCATATCTGCAGAAAACTGAAAATCTATAGAGTGCGGTTAGCTATTTTGTCTTATGTGAGTATGTTTCCTGGATTCTCTACTGAAGCCATCAAACAACTGGAGATGTTTCACACATGTGTCCCCTGCTCCACCTCAGCATTCTTTGGTAAGAATGTGTTTCTGACTTCCGGTGGCGTCCTCGTCGTTGCAGGGCGGCTAGTTTGCATGGCCGCCGCCCCCGCCACCTGTAGAGCCGCTTTTTCAACCGAAAGCGGCTTGGAAATCTTCCCTTCAATCGGAAGGGGAGATAGAGAAGGCAGCCGTGAGGTTGAGACCCCAGAATCGCTGCCAGGGCTTTTCCTTCGCCCTGGTAAGCGTTCTGTGAAAGGTCTCCCTATCCAGGCTGCTGGAACTCCGAGCGGCGAGGGATCTCTGTTTTAAATGGAGCGAGACGACGAGAGCAACTCCACTTGCTACAATATACCTTCTTCTAATCTGCAAAGGATTTGGTGAGATCTGGACTATTTCTTCAGAATTTTAACTATATTTAAGGATTCTTTTTTAACTTTGAAAGTGAGCTGTCTCTGTGTGAAAGTGATTGAAAATGGTGGCTGACTAAAGCAGAGCAAGTGAATGGGAAAAGTGAAAGTGTAACAGTCTGTTGCCTGCCTGTAACTCTAACTGACTATATCAGCAAGATTTTTAACTGGAAAGTCCTGGTGATTTGATTCCTTTTCTGTAAAGCTGGGGAAGACAGGAAAAGGAGGAAGATTTTCTTTTTTTCAAAGATTTAAATCCTGTTCAGGCATGGCTTCAAAGAAAGCGGGGGGGGGGATTCCCCCACACATCAAACAAAAGAAAAGTCAGCCACGCTATCAGTGCCAGCTCAGAGACAGTCACAAGGCAGCAGGATTGAGGAGTTGAAAACTTTTATACTTGATATACATAAATCCCTGGGAGAGCTTTCTGGAAAAATGAGTAAAATGGATGAGAGGATGGGAAAAAATCAAAAAGAAATGATGGACTTGGTGGAGGAAAAAACTGACAAGTTAAACCAGGATGTTTCTACTGTGGCTACTGCTTTTACAGATGCTTTGCTGGTGGTAGAGAAAAAAGTTGATGACTTAAATCTTGAAGTGGTAGCTAACAAGAAGGCAGTAAATGACCAGATTTTTAAAGTGGAGATAAAAAATCAAAGGCTAGAGGATGAGATTACAATGATACAATTTTGGAATATGGAGTTCGCCATAAGACTAAGAGGCCTAAGGGAAAATAATAGAGAAAATCTGAGGGCAGCTTGTGTGGACATTATAGCCAAGATTTTAAAAGCTGAACCAGATGTGATTGACAATAAAATTGACAAGCTATACAGAGTTAATTCGCGTGTGGCGAGACAAAGAAATTTGCCAAGAGATGTTGTGATTTATTTTACTGATAGAAGATTGAGAAATGATATCTTGCAAAGTTCTTTTCACATCACTGTTCACCATGAGGGGAATCAAATTGGTATCTACAAAGAGCTGCCACCTAAGATGTTAAGAGATCGGAAAGATTTCGGTTTTTTGGCAAATGAATTAAAAAGGTGTCAGATTCCATTTAGATGGGATGCTCCTGTTGGCATTATCCTGAGACACGAAGATGTGAGATATCGCCTTAATTCCGTGGAAAAAGCAGAATATTTTTACAACAATGTTCTTAAAAAAATCTCAACACCCCCACGTTCATCTACACTTTTATCTATTGAAGAAATTTCTAAAGAGAAGGATCTTGATGAGGGGACTCAAGAACTGATTCAGCAAAAAGAACTACAGGAAATTCGAGAAACAGCAAGGGAGGAGACCCTGGGAGCAGTAGGAGGTCTCTCAGAGGATTTCTTTACAGAATTTCCAGAGGGAAAATCAAAGCAGTCCAGATCTACAAGAGAAGTGGAGCCGGACCTCGATTTGTTGTTGCAAGAACCGAAAGATCAACGTATAACTCGTGCAGCAGAGAAGCAAAGAGGAGGAGAATGGTGCAAATGGAAAGAAACTATACTCTGAAGCAGTGGGAGGGGCGAGACCAAAGATATCTGCAGTTGAACAGAGTCTTCGGCAAGCGCTCAAAGGGCTTCAGTCATTCTCAAAATGACACTTAGATTTTTATCATGGAATGTGAACGGTTTAAATTCACCACAGAAAAGAAGGAAAATATTTCATTATTTGAAGCAATATAAAAATGATGTTGTTTGTTTGCAGGAAACTCATATTAGAACCCAGGACCAAAAATTTCTGACAATTTCAAAATTTGGTTCACATTTTATATCTTCCAATTCTGCGAAAAGGAATGGAATAGTTTTGTACATTTCTAAAAGAATACCAGCTAAATTGATAGAGGCGGATGATGAAGGAAGATATATTGCAGTCGAAATAAGTATACAGAACGTCTCGATGCTTCTTATCGGGATTTATGCCCCCAATCAGCAGCAGGAAATTTTTTATAAGTTATTGAACACTAAAATATTGCAGTGGAACTATAAGTCTTTTTTGATTATGGGTGATTGGAATGGTGTGATTGATACAAATCTTGATAAAAAGACGTTGGCCAAGAAGGGGAATAAACTACCACAAACATTTTTTGCATTGAAGGAAGAATTGGAATTGAAAGATGTATGGAGAATTCATCATCCGAAGGAGTTGGATTTTACTTTTTTTTCTGATAGACATAAATCTTTTTCGAGAATTGACTTTATGCTGGTCACTTCTGATTTACTATCTAAAGTGGTTAAAACAAAAATATTTCCTAGAACTTTAACGGATCATAGTTTGGTATGGATGGAGATGGACTTTGGCAAGAGGGAGAGAAGATCTTGGCGAATGAATGAGAACTTATTTAGACATGAAAAGAATATTATGCATCTCCAAAAACATGTTAAGGAATATTTTCATATTAACTTGAATAAGGGTACACCTATTGAGACTGTATGGGATGCAAGTAAGGCTTATATGAGGGGTGTACTGATTCACATGAATTCTAAATATAGACTAATACGACAGAAGTCAAGAATAGAACTGGAGTCAGAAATAAAGGAGAAAGAGCAATTGCTTATTAAAAATCCGACTGATGAGAAGTTACAGTTAATGATAAAACTTCTGAAAGATCAATTTCAAATATTAATGGCTGATCAGATGGCAACTAATTTGCAATATGCCAAACACAATACTTTTTGCAATGCTAACAAACCTGGTAGATGGTTGGCTTATACTTTGAGAAAGCAACAAAGTTCTCATATTATAAATACTATTGAGTACAAAGGGAAACAAGTGTTTCAACAGAATTCAATACATCAAGCTTTTTTAGATTATTATTCTAAATTGTACCAAGCTGATAATATTAAAAAGGATATTATCAATGATTATCTTGAGAAGATGAGAATCACAAAAATTTCAAGTACACAAAGTGATAGATTGAATCGACCTATAACAACTGAAGAGATTTTATATGCAATAAAACAACTGAAATTATCTAAAGCTCCTGGGACAGATGGTTTGACAGCCGTATATTATAAGACTTTACAAGCGGAATTGGTGGAGCATCTTAAGGACTTGTTTTGTAATATTCAGCAGGGGGGTAAAATACCCCCCTCTTGGAAGACGGCTTTTATTTCATTGATACCTAAAGAAGAACAATCCGTAAAACCAGAAAATTTTAGACCAATATCTCTCCTTAATACGGATTATAAAATTTATGCAAAAGTATTAGCCAACAGACTGATGCCAGTTATTCAAGATGTGATTCATGAAGATCAAGCAGGTTTTATAGAAGGTAGATACATGAAGGATAATGTCAGGCAACTCATAGATTTATTGGAATATTGAGAAAAATAAACAGACTTCTGCGGTGCTGGTGTTTTTGGATGCGGAGAAGGCCTTTGATCGAGTCAACTGGGATTTTCTAAAAAAGACTTTGCACAAAATGGATTTTGGGGACCAGTTTATACAAGCAATTTCGGCAATTTACCAAGAACAAACGGCACAAATTATTATTAACGGCAGCTTAACTACTAACTTCAACATACAGAAAGGAACTAGACAAGGTTGTCCATTATCCCCACTATTGTTTATTCTGACTCTAGAATTGCTGTTGAATGCTCTACGGGACTCGGACAATTTGAATGGAATAGTTGTAAGGCAAAAAGATTACAGAACAAAGGCATTTGCAGATGATCTGGTTGTTACCCTAACACGACCTTTGGAATCAATCATACAGATGAAAAACATTATAGAGGAATATGGTCTGGTTTCAGGTTTCAGCCTGAACCAGAAAAAGACCAAGATGATAGTTAAAAATATGTTGGAACCACAAAGGAATGAACTTGAAAGGTTGGCAGGCTTTGAAATAGCTACAAAGGTGAAATATCTAGGAGTTCAAGTTACAGCATCCAATATAAAACTTTTTCAAAATAATTATGAGGAACTGTGGCACAAGATTCAAAAGGATCTTGAAACATGGAAGAAGCTGCAACTATCTAGCAGCTGTTAAGATGAACGTTCTACCTAGATTTCTGTTCTTGTTTCAAATGATTCCGGTGCTTAAAAGTGATAAGTCTTTGATGGAATGGCAAGCAGGTTTAAATAAATTTATCTGGAATGGGAAAAAACCAAGAGTTAAACTTAAAATTATGCAAGATGCTCGCGAAAGAGGTGGCCTTAAAGTTCCAAACCTATGTTTATATTATGAGGCTGCAGTGCTGACACAAGTGTTGATTGGATCAACAAAAACAGAAATTTTGAATATAGAAGGCCACGATTTGCAATTTGGATGGCATGCATATTTACTTTATGAAGATAAGAGAGACAGAGTATTCAACAGTCATATCTTAAGATATGCTTTGATGAGAGTTTGGAAAAAGCACCAGGACCAATTGGATTACAAAATACCTTTGTGGTTGGATCTTGGGCAGATTATGCCAAATATAAAGTCACTCAGGGGGTTGTTATACAAAGAGATACTTTTTAATGATGGGGGCAGATGGAGTTTGAAACCTTTGAATATTCTGTTGGAAGAAGGAATGAATTTAACTTGGTTGCAGTACCTTCAACTTCAAGCGAGATGGAGAGAAGATCAGAAAATTGGACTAATGTTACATGAAGAAGATTTGGTGACTCAGATAAAATGTAAAGGGCCGATGCACATTAAGCGAGTGTATAATTTACTGTTAGAAAGAGATTTAGAGGGTGAATTAGTTAAAGACTGTATGATAAAATGGGCACAGAATTTTGCAGAACCAGTAATGTTGGAGACATGGGAAAAGATTTGGGTCCAGAATGTTAAATTTACACAAGCACAGAACTTGAGGGAAATTTTTTATAAGATGTTTTACAGATGGCATTTAGATCCTAAAAAATTATCATGTATGTATCCAAATTTTCAACCTAAATGTTGGAGGTGTGATTGTTTGGATGCAACATATTTTCATATTTGGTGGACGTGCAGAAAATTGAAAGCATTTTGGATTAAACTTTGGTGAGTAATGCAGAACATTTTGAGGAAGAAGCTTGAATTTTCTCCTCAGTTTTTCTTGCTCGGAATAGTTAAGGGCTGTTCATCAACTGAAACGAGATTAATTTTATACATGCTTACTGCAGCTAGATTACTGATTGGACAATACTGGAAGAAGGATAGTGTACCTACTATAGAGGAATGGATATTGAAGATGTCTAATTTTGCAGAAATGGCTAAGATTTCTGCATACCTGAAAGATAGGACCCATGAAGCTTTTACTAAGGAGTGGAAGAAATGGGTAGTATACATGCAGAATAAATATCAAAGTAAGAAGTTTCAAGTAGCACTTGAGTTATAATAATGTATTGTTTGAATTTGATATATTTTTATACTTTTTTAAAAAATAGTTTAATTTTTTTTACTATAAAAGGTTAAATTTGTTATCTTATTTGATGTTTTTTTGCTTATCCTGTTTAATGCTGATTTTTATATTTGATTGATTAAGAAATATTACTAAGAGTAAATTTTGGGATTTATATGACATTTTAATCTAAAATTTAAGATGCTCAAAATTATTTTATTATTTTTCTATAAAGATAAATGTAATATTTAGTATGCAAGATTTTTTACAAGTTTAGAATATTTTTTGTACTATTTAAGCTTAAATTTGTTATATTGTTAGCTAGATCTCACCTAAAAAGTTGTTGGTTGCTGATCGTAATATATGATTGTTTAATAGTGGAAGTCGGGGGGGGGAAGGGGGAGGGCAAGGGGGGAAGGGAGGGGTGGTTGTTGGGGTGGGGGGTTGGGGGGGAATATTAAAAATTGTATTGTAAAACTTTTTCAATAAAAAAAAAAGAATGTGTTTCTAACCAGGAGGTCTTGGATCATGCATAGTCTACCTGCATTGAGTCCCTCCTTATCAAAGCCCAGATGTGATGAGTGAGACATGTCCTCAGACTGAATCACTACTGTAGCTCAGTTGCTCTATAGCATGCTGGAGTCTGGGAAAAGACCTTGAGGTCAACCATACAAGCACTGCAAAAGTGTTATGAAATTAAACTTGTACCACTGTGACATTCACAAGCTGCAGCTGCTGATAAAACCCTCTGGCAAGCTCAGTGCTATGAAGCCCTTACGAGGTTTAAAGACAGACACTGCCAGAAACTGATAGAACACCATGAATGGCGTTACAGGATAACACCCACAGATATACAACAATGGGAAGCCATGTTGCCTGGTGTTGTGGCCCCGTCCTCTGAGCCTATCCCTTTGGAGGAAGGCAGCTCTAAGCAGGAGGAAGAGGAGCCAGCCAGATCTCCCAGCCCTCCCCCTCTGGCACCGGCTCAGGTGCCAGCTGAAAGAGAGCCAAGTAGTGGGGAAACAGGTGTCTCAGATGAGAGTGAGGGAGAGACGTCATTCCTGGACGCACGCCAAAGAAGGCGAGAGAAAAGGGTACTGCAGCTGCGGCGTATGAGGAAATCCTGAGTCATTGGATTGGAGTCACAGGATCAATGACTCACTGGACCACACCCAGAAACATATCTATATAAGACAGTACGGTGGGTCACGAAGTTCGTGACGAACAAAGCTAAACAAACGGAGCAACCTCGTAGTCTTGGAAGCTGGATGAACGGCAAAGCTACGTAGGTGATTTTCTTGTTTGTGTAAACCAATAAAGTCCTTGGCAGACGGTGTGCATATCGCTGCCAAGGTTGAGATAAGAACTGCGGAGTGTGCCAAGTGATTCTTAACCCTCGGCTGGCTGTGTTTTTGTGGGTCTCTGAAGGGGGGGGACAGATCATCTTGTTCGTCACCCAAAACTCCATCGTTAACCCACGATGGACCAACAGCTGCAGCAGCAGGTACAGCAGATGCTGGAGGCCAATCAACTTCTGCAACAGCAAGTAGCACAGCTAACTGCACAACTTGCTTTGGGAAATGCTCCTGTAGCAGCTCCACCTGCTCCCCTTCCCCGTCCAAGATGCCCAGTGAACATGCCAGATAAGTTTTCTGGACAGCAGGAAATGTTCCCGGCCTTCTTGGGACAGTGCCAGCTGTACATGGCAATGCGGCCGGAGGATTTTCTGGATGACCGGGTTCGGGTGGCTTTTATTATCAGCTCCCTCTCTGGCACTGCCGCCCGATGGGCCACGCCCCTGTTGCTGCAAAACAGCCCCTTGCTTCTGGACTATCAGGGCTTTTTGCAACACCTGCGCACCAAGTTTGAGGACCCCCTCCGGGTGCAGACGGCAGCGAGGCGCATCAAAGACCTCCGCCAAGGCAAGCGCCCCCTGCAGGACTATATTGCGGAGTTCCGATTGCTAGGCCAGGATTCGGCCTGGAATGAGGCGGCGCTGATGGATGCCTTCCAGGACGGCCTCTGCGATGAGATGCAGGACGAGCTGGTTCGGGTGGAGGCGCCACAGACCCTGGACGCGCTGGTGACCCAATGCCTGCGCATCGATGCCCGCCTACAACGGCGACGGCCCCGTAGGGCTCTTCCGGAACCACCGACAGTGCCGGCACCCCCGCGTTTCGTACCAACAGCGCCCCGGACCGTACCGTGTTTGGTGGCGACGGCTGAGGAGCCCATGGAGCTCGGAGCAGCCAGACCTCAACTGACGGCCCAGGAGCGGATGCGGAGACACCAAGGGGGGTTGTGCCTCTATTGCGGCGAGGCTGGACATTTCGCCGCCTCGTGTCCCCGGAAGCGGAGTGGATCGTTCAAGCCTGTTCCGGAGCCTCGGCGTGACCAGCCGGGAAACGGGTCAGGCCTGGCTTAGGGGAAACTCTGGGTCAGGCAGGTGACCATGCCCCGCCGGAGGCGGCGGCTGTGGACTGTGAGCCCCCTCGGCACCTGATTTTGAACACCCGGGTGTTGTTGGCTAACCGGTCGGAGGGGCTCCAGGCGCACGCGCTGGTGGACTCGGGGGCCACCACAAACTTTATGGACCAGGCCTTTGTGGCCCATTACAAGGTTCCCTTGGTTCCAGTGGACCCTCCGTTGAGGGTCGAAACTATTGATGGGCGGGAACTTGTGGCGGGGCCCATCAACTTCGCTACTCAGCCCTTGCGCCTTGCCATTGGGAACCATGAGGAGGCGATCCAGTTTTATGTGACGGCGGACCTGCACTTCCCCTTGGTCCTGGGGATGGCCTGGCTTCGGGCGCACAACCCTCAGGTGGCGTGGTCGAGAAATGCCATCTCGTTCCCCAGCCTGCAGTGTGTCGACCACCTTCGCCACACCTGTGCCGGCCAGGACGTCTCTGCCCCGAACGTCTCCTTGCCTCCGGAGCTGACATCCTTCGCCGACGTGTTCAGCGAGAAGGAGGCGGATCGCTTGCCCCCGCACCGACCCTACGACTGCGCGGTGGACTTGATGCCCAACGCGCCCCTGCCCTCGGGACGCCTGTACTCCATGTCGGAGCCCGAGCTGGCCGCCTTACGGGACTTTCTGGACAAGAACCTGGCCCGTGGGTTCATCCGGCCTTCGACCTCCCCGCTCTCGGCCCCAGTCCTCTTCGTGAAAAAGAAGATGGGGGACTTGCGCCTGTGTTGCGACTACCGGCGCTTGAATGCCATCACGGTACGGAATCGCTATCCCCTGCCGCTGATCCCGGAGCTGATGGAGAGGTTGCGGGAGGCCTCGATTTTCACCAAGCTCGACCTCCGGGGAGCCTACAACCTGGTGCGGATGCGAGAGGGGGACGAGTGGAAGACGGCATTTGGCACCCGATACGGACACTTTGAATATACCGTCATGCCGTTCGGGTTGACCAACGCCCCCACGGTCTTCCAGCACTTGATGAACGACGTGTTCCGGGACATGTTGGATCGGTTCGTGGTGATCTACCTGGATGATATTTTGATCTATTCCCGGACCCCGGAGAGTCACCTCCAGCATGTCTGCCAGGTCCTGCAGCGCCTGAGGGAGCACCAGCTCTATGCGAAGTTGGAGAAATGTTACTTCTTCCAGACTTCCATAGAGTTCCTCGGGCACATCATCACCCCCGAGGGCATCGCGATGGACCCACACAAGGTGGCGGCCTTGCGCAGTTGGGAACCCCCGCGTCGGGTGAAGGACGTCCAGCGTCTGTTGGGATTCGCCAACTACTACCGGACCTTCATCCCGGGCTTTGCCACCCTGACCGTGCCGTTGACCCAGCTCCTTCGGAAGAAGGTTCCGTTCCAATGGGGCCCCCTGCAGCAGCAGGCCTTCGAGGTTCTCAAGCAGGCCTTTGTCACAGAGCCGGTCCTGAGGCACCCCGATCCACACCGTCCGTTCGTGGTTGAGACAGACGCGTCCAACGTGGCGATTGGAGCGGTGCTGCTAAAGGCTCCGGTGGATGGCAGCACTCTTTTTCCCTGCGCTTACTACTCCCGGAAACTCACTCCTTCCGAGCGCAACTACACCATCTGGGAAAAGGAGTTGCTGGCTATCAAGGCCGCGTTCGAGGCTTGGCGACATCACCTCGAGGGGGCCCGACACCAGGTGGAGGTGCGGACGGACCATCGGAACCTGGAGCACCTCACCACGGCCAGGAATTTGAACCAGCGGCAGATCTGGTGGTCGTTGTTTTTCGCCCGGTTCAACTTCCACGTCACATACATTCCGAGCCACCTCAACCAGAGGGCGGATGCGCTATCCTGTAAGCCGGAATACTTTTGCCCCAAGGACTCCCTTTCCCCCCGGACGGTGCTGCCAGCGGACTCCTTGGCCGCGGTCCAGGAACCTGCGGACTCAGGTGCTGGAAGCACAGTGACGGGACAACTGGTCGCAGCAGCGGAGAGCGGACGTCGGCCCCGCGTCCCCATGGACCGTGGAGGAGGGCTTGCTCAGGCACCGGGGTCGGCTGTACATGCCCACAAGTCCGCTCCGAGCCCTCGTCATGAACCAGTGCCATGACAACCCCGCGGCGGGGCACTTCGGCTTCTTTAAGACCTTGAATCTAGTGACACGGACTTTTTGGTGGCCTCGGGTACGGCACGACGTGCACGCCTACATGACGTCCTGTGTGCCATGCCGACAGGCCAAAGCCGCGTCCGGCCCCCCTCCTGGACTCCTCCAGCCGCTGCCGACACCGGAGAGACCATGGGGAGCCATCTCCATGGACTTCCTGACTGACCTGCCCCTGTCCGCTACGTTCACGACCGTCCTCGTGGTGGTGGATGCGCTCACGAAGATGGCACATTTCATCCCGTGCCGCGGCCTGCCCTCGGCTCGTACCACGGCTCGCCTGTTCCTGCAACACATCTTCCGCCTCCACGGCCTGCCGGACCGGGTGGTTTTGGATCGCGGGGCCCAGTTCACGGCCCGCTTCTGGAAAAGCCTGATGGCTGCGCTGGAGGTGCAGGTGTGCCTGTCGTCGTCACACCATCCGGAGACTGACGGGGGCACGGAGAAGGTCATTGGCATACTGGAGCAGTACCTCCACTGTTTTGTCAACCAGCAGCAGGACAACTGGGCCGAGTACCTTCCCCTGGCGGAGTTCGCTTTTAACAACTCCCAACATACCTCCACCCAGATGACACCGTTCCATGCCAACGTCGGGTACCATCCACGGTTTTTTCCGTTGACCATCATGGACTCCCCTGTTCCTGAGACCCGGGACTTCCTCTCGGAGCTGCAGGCGGTGCAGCAACTGGTGCGGCGGCAGCTGATCCGGGCGAAAGAGGACTATAAACGGTTTTCCGATCGCGGCCGCCGGGCGACGCCACCGCTGGAAGTTGGAGATCGGGTGTGGCTGTCCACGAAACACCTCCCCACGGACCAGCCGGTGAGGAAACTGGCCCACCGCTTTATCGGTCCCTTCCCCATCGAGGCGGTCATCAACCCGGTGGCCTATCGGTTGACTCTACCCCGCTCCATGCGGCTCCACCCCGTTTTTCATCGGTCCCTCCTGGTCCCTGAGACTCCCACTAGCCGTCTCCGCCGCCCGCCGCCGCCTGCCCCCCCAGCCGCAGCCGACGAGGACGACGCCTCGACGTATGAGGTGGACAGTATTCGGGACTCCCGTTGGCTGAAGGGGCGCTTCCAATACCTCATCGCTTGGAAAGGGTACGGGGCCGAGGATTTCACCTGGGTGGACGCATCTGCCGTTCAGGCCCCTGACCTGGTGCGGGCTTTCCACGAACAGTTCCCGTCCCGACCCCATCCCGACCGTCAGACCCGGGGGAAGGGCCCTGCGGTGGGGGATAGTGTTGTGGCCCCGTCCTCTGAGCCTATCCCTTTGGAGGAAGGCAGCTCTGAGCAGGAGGAAGAGGAGCCAGCCAGATCTCCCAGCCCTCCCCCTCTGGCACCGGCTCAGGTGCCAGCTGAAAGAAAGCCAAGTAGTGGGGAAACAGGTGTCTCAGATGAGAGTGAGGGAGAGACGTCATTCCTGGACGCACGCCAAAGAAGGCGAGAGAAAAGGGTACTGCAGCTGCGGCGTATGAGGAAATCCTGAGTCATTGGATTGGAGTCACAGGATCAATGACTCACTGGACCACACCCAGAAACATATCTATATAAGACAGTACGGTGGGTCACGAAGTTCGTGACGAACAAAGCTAAACAAACGGAGCAACCTCGTAGTCTTGGAAGCTGGATGAACGGCAAAGCTACGTAGGTGATTTTCTTGTTTGTGTAAACCAATAAAGTCCTTGGCAGACGGTGTGCATATCGCTGCCAAGGTTGAGATAAGAACTGCGGAGTGTGCCAAGTGATTCTTAACCCTCGGCTGGCTGTGTTTTTGTGGGTCTCTGAAGGGGGGGGACAGATCAGCCTGGCATGCGTGACCTTGCCTGTTTGTCTTTCGGATTTCTGGCCCACATACATGTGCAATCAGCTGTCCTTCGCATGCATGGCAATGCTAAAAACCAGTGTGCGCATGCACGCCGGCCAGCTGATTGTCAGGTGTGTATGCCTGCTGGAACCCAAATGTTCAGCTTTTCCAGAGTGCAAACCCTTCGCGCGCGTGGCAGTGCCAAAAACCAGCCTGCGCATGCACTCCGGCCAGCTGCTCATTGCATGATAGAACCTGGAAGTTTAACTTTTCCAGAGCATGACCCTGCATGTGATGTTTCTGCACAACTTTTCAGCGTTTGGCGCCAAAAAGTTTCGCCATCACTTTGTTGTTGTAAGCGGGTTTGTTGGCTGTGTTGTTACATCTTGATTAGTTGATTGAGTTGATGTATGCAGATTAGTCGGCTGTTTCATAACATCCTGTGTGGGCAAGGTCTTTGCTGTGTGCCCATTAGTCTTTTGTGTTTTAATGACCTGGATAATGAGTCGTGTGGTAGCATCCTGAGCTCTAGTGTTGTGACATCCTGAGTTCTGTGATGTATTGTCTTGAGCAGATGGCTGTGATGCAACATCCCGGGCTTTGGTTTGGCTCCGAGTCTGAGGTCTTGTCATGTGCTTAGGGCTTATTGTCATGTGCTTATACAGCCAAGACCTTGCCCACACAGGATGTTAAGAAACAGCTGACTAATACATCAACTCCATCAACTAATAAAAATGTAACAACACAGGCAACCAACCCGTTTACAACAACAAAACCAGCACTCCACACCTCCCCATCAGTATTTATAGAGAGACATCATCTCCAATCACGTTTTGCTCACACAGACATGAAGCCGAAGACACCAGCCTGAAGATGACGAGTGGGACCTCGTTGAAACGTTGTCAAGATACTCTCAATCTTACACGGAAAAGACCCGAATACGCCAAGACTTGCATACCTGTATCCATGAAAATCTACATCTCTCTCTCTCTCTCTCTCTCTCTCTCTCTCTCACACACACACACACACACACACACACACACATCATACATATATCATATATATGTATGATATATTTATATATATATTTATGTAGGTCTTTGGTTATTCAGGTGTTCTCCCGCGTAAAATTGGAAGTGTCTTGGCAACGTTTCGATGAAGTCTTATTCGTCATCTTCAGGCTGGTGTTCTTGGCTTCGTGCTTCCAGGAGCAACATTGTTTCTGGAGCAATGTTGCTCCTGGAAGAACAAAGCCAAGAACACCAGCCTGAGGATGACGAATGAGACTTCGTCAAAACGTCGCCAAGACACTTCCAATTTTACGCGGGAGAAGACCCGAATAACCAAAGACCTACATACAAACACCCACAAAAACCTCAGAAAACATATATATATGATTTTTTAAAAAAGGAAAATGAAAACTAATACAAACTAATATAAAGTCAGAAAAAGAAAAGAGGAAAACAATCAAAAAGAAAGATAAAAGGAAAACATAAAAGAAAAATAGAAAAGAAAGTAAAGAGATATAAAGAAGCAACTTGCAATCTTTTTTTACAGCAGCTATAAGTACAATTATAAATTTACCTCTTACTCTATGATTACAACATAGTTTTCTTTTTTTTCCTATAATCTATTCTGTCTCTAATTATCAAAACCATAAATCATAAGTTCTTTTTTTTTCTATTTCATGTAAAAGTCTATACTATATTGTTATGTGCAGAAAGTACATTTCTGCCTGGCTGACCTCAAGAGATTAAAAATGGAAAATAGAATTATAAGGCTTTTGCTGTATTGTCTAGGACAATAGAATTAAAACATAATCATGATGTAGTAAGTCAGTAATGGAACAGTGGACTGTTAGCATTGTAAATTATATATTATATACATATATTGCAAGATTCAACTCATGACATAGCAATTCCCAAATCAGGTCACTTTGAATATTACATTTTGAATACAAAGAGTAGCATTGTATACAAAGCGCAGCATGATTTGAAAATCATAATTTATACAGACTGAATTTGTTATCTAAATTTAAAATATAAATTTGATATTCTCTGCATTGAATGCATAAGGGAACTAACGCATGTACAGAACTCAACCTACACTTCTGTTTACAGAAGAAAAAGCTTTCTTTGATAATACCAAATCCAATTCATGATACAATAATTCATCCATTAATGCAAATTTACGGAATGAGTGTGGAAATATTCACATCAAAGGCATTGAAGGGCTCATCATTTTTCTCTAAATACTTTTACTTAGTGGAAGTTATTCCAAAATTTGTTCAGCATGAACCCACACTGTGCTTCAACAACTGTGCAGGCAATTATGCATTATTATTTTCTTTTACACCTGGGTAGTTGAACCTTAAGTGACTTGCTTAGGGCTTTTACAGAATATTCATTGCAAAGTGAAATCGGACACAGAAGCTTCTAGTTTGTATCTCAGAATCATAACCATTGTTCTACACTAGTTCTCAATTAATAATAGTCTAATGAGGGCACTGAGGATTTTCCCCCTGTAGTATAAAATTTCAGTAGTGATCAGTCTGCATATTTATCTCGCTTTGTGCATTCTGCATCAGAGGAGGCAACCAGCTTGAAGCAAGTAATTTAATTACAAATAAATTAGCAGAATGGAAAAATAGCAACATTTTTAGAATCCCATGGCTATGATAACAACAAGGAAAGCAGGAAACAATCCAGGAGCCACTTATAGCCTTTGAATCTAGTACTCATAATTAAAATTATCAAGCTCTGCCCAGGGATTTCATTTTAGTTTGCATCTAATTGGAAAGTTGCTGTTATATATATATTTAACCCCCGGAGTGCTTCTCATAGCAATAGCTCAGGACTCTGATGCCTTCCTCTTGGCATCTAAGTTAAGATCATGAAAGTTAAATTGATTTAATTCTACCAAGACTCACTTGACGACGGCAACCATAAAAATTAAAATTAAGTAAAATAAAGTAATAGAGATGGAAATCTTCAGTTCAATGCCCTACTCAAGCAGGAGACCCTATACCCGTGATGGCGAACCAATGGCATGCGTGCCACAGGTGGCATGTGGAGCCATTTCAGTGGGCACGCGAGTGTTGCCCTCGCTCAGCTCCGGAGGGCCTCTGGGGATGTGGGGAAGGCTGTTTTCGCCATCCCCAGGCTCCAAGAAAGCTTCTGGAGCCTGCGGAGGGCGAAAAAAGGGCCTACCGGGCCCACCGTGTCATCACGTGCCAAAAGTGAGGGGTATGCGGGGTGCATTGAATTATGGGTGTGGGCACGCCCGCACGTGACTCCCCCACGCTCCCCATGCTTTTGGCACGCAATGGCAAAAAGGTTAGCCATCACTGCCCTATACTTATTCAGTCTGATTAATTGTTCTCACTGTCAGGAAATTTCTCCTTAGTTCCAGGTTGGTTTTCTTTTGTTCAGTTTCCATCCATTGTTTCTTGTCTTGCCTTCTGATGCTTTGGAAAATAGGTTGACTCCCTCTTCTTTGTGGAGCCCCTCAAATATTGGAACACTGCAAGTCCCTCTTTTCATTACACTAGACATATCCAGTTGCTGCAACCAGTCCTCTAATCATTGCTCTTCTTCTCTGCATTCTTTCTAGAGGCAGCATCTTTTTTGTATCCTGTCAACCAAATGCAGTATTCCAAATGTGGCCTTACCAAGGCATTATAAAGTGGCACTAACACTTCACATGATCTTGAATCTATTCCTCTATTAATGCAGCCTAGATTCCAGCCGCAGCACACTGCTGGCTCATCATTAAGTTGCTGTCTACTACGATTCTTCTCACAGTTACTGCTGTTGAACTAGGTACCACCTATTCTATAGCCATGCATTTGATTTTTCTTGCTTAAGTGTAAAACCTTACTTTTCTCATCACTGAATTACACTTGTTGGATGGAGCCCAGTGTTTTATGTCTGTCAAGATCTTTCTTAATTCTGTAGCTTACTTTTTAAAATATTGACTGTTCCCACCAGGTTAGTGTGCTCTGTAAATTGGATGAGTTTCCCTTCTATCCCCTCGTCTAAATCATTTAGGAAGATGTTGAAGAGTACTGGGCTAAATAAATGAAGGACCACTGACTGCTTCCCTCCGTGTCGATTAGTTCTATTGAGGACTATGCACTGAAGGCAATTGGTCAGCTAGTTATGAATCCATATGGAGGTGATACTATCTAACCCACTTTATCTCAGCAAATAGTAGGTACTGGTCTACTTTGTGAAATGGCTTATTGAAGTTCAAATATATTACGTCCACAGCATTTTGCTGGTCTACTGATTTAATCACTTTGTCTAAGAATGCAATAAGATTTGTTTGACATGATCTGTTTTTGACAAACCCATGTTGCCTTCTGATTATAACTTTACTTGCTTCTAGGTGTTTGCAGATCTGTTGCTTGTTTATCTTTTCCAAAATATTTCCTGATATTGATGTCTGGTTGATTGGTCTATAGTTCCCTGGATCCATTTTTTTTTCTTTTTTGAAGATGGGAAACACACCAGTCCTTTCCCAGTCCTGTGGTAGTTATTCCAGGATCTTTGAAAGATAGGGTTTAGTGCAGTAGTGGGTTTCAAATCCCGTTGCTACCAGTTCAATCATGGGTGCATGCGCAGAGATGTCCGGGCGTGTGGGCGGAGCTCCCACCACCACCGCTACTATTTCGCCCAATCCAGGGTGAACCGGTAGCAACCCACCACTGGTTTAGTGGTTCCGAGATCATGTCTGCCAGCTCCTTCAGAACTCAGTGATGTACTCCATCTGGTCCTGCTGATTTGAACTTGTTTAGAGTGCATAGGTATTCCCTGATTAATATTTCGCCTATTTTGATTTTTATTGTTAATCTGTCTTCTACATACTCTTTTTGATAGGTTGGACAGACAACTATGTTTTGATGCAAAGAATAAATTAAGTTGCAAAGAATGAATTAAGCAGTTGTGCTTTCTCCTTTCCACTCATCACCTTTTTGCTGTCTTGTCCCATTGAAAAATATATAATCATATATTTTGTACATAAAAAAAATTACTTTCATGATAGATGCACGGAACTATATATATGCAAAGAATTATACTATGGCTTCTATTTAAATAGTAGTCATGTGTTGGTTGGAGTATGTTCTACCATATTTTGTTTGCCACTTATGAAAGACTTTGACAAATTGGAGCATATCCAGGATTTAGATGAGAAAGAATTTTGATCAGTTTACATTTGGATAATCTGTTGTGAGATAGAAAGACAGGCATGGCTAAAACCTTAACTTTCACAGATATTGTCAAAAGATAATTAAATTCAAAGTGCTTAATATAATTTCCCTAAACAGGAAAGTTTGCTTTGAATTTTAATTCATTCAAAATCAAAACAATACAAAAACACTACAAATTATGGTACGTGGTGAATGCTTCTGATCCAGATTGTTTTTAGACTTGGCAATGGGTGGGGAGAAAGTATCTTTATTATTTTTGCTGGATTGTTTTCACTACATTCATTCTTTGCAGTTGACTGCAGTGTTCTGCTTTATCTGTATAAGTTAGAGGAAGAAAATGGAGCATGCACAAACATGCATGCAGCATCCTCTTATATGCAGCTTTTGTTCATCAAATACATATACAGTAGGGGTGGGAATTCAGCCGGTTCGGATCAGTTCGGGTGAACTGGATGTTAATTTTTATATGGTTCAACGAACCAGTTGTTGCAAGGACGGGCCTGACTCCCGCCCTGCCCCTCCCAGGAGTCTCCACACAGCCAGTTTTGGATGCCAGGTAAGTGCAGGGCCTGTGCAGACGCTCTGGGAGGGCAAAAAATGGGCCTACTGGAAGTTCCGTAAGTCCAGAAATGGGCCCATTTCTGGACTTATGGGTTCCAGAGGGCCTTCGGAGCCCAAGAGAGGCCATTTTTGCCCTCCCAGAGGCTCGAGGAAAGCCTCCAGAGCCTGGGGAGGGCCAAAAAAGGGCCTACCGGAAGTACCAGAAGTCTGAAAACAGGCCCATTTGCAGCCTCTGGAGCCTGAGGGAGGCCTTTTTCGCCTTCCCGGAAGCACGAGGAAAGCCTCTGGAGTGTGGGTAGGGTGAAAATGCCCCCTCCCGTGGTACAGGAGGCCACACTCACCATGGCCACGCCCACCCGTTAACCACGCAGAGGACCAGTTGCTAAAATTTCTGAATCCCACCCCTGATATATAGGTCTAGTTATTTGGACTTCTAGCTATGATTTTTGTTTTATCTAAAATAATTGAGGATTCAGTTGTCCTTGAATCAACATCTAGATTTATACCTTTGGCATGATGACAGAGAAAAAGATAAAAACTTTATACCTGCTAGGAAGAGGCTCACATTAAAAAATTCTGATATTCTTAACTTTAATTCATTAATCAGATCCTTGCACATTTTTGATCCTAATTCCTAAGATGACAGATATGGTGGTTTTCCAATCTTACTTTATGAATATGATGCTGTGATTTTACTAAAAAAACCACCAATCAGCGTTACGTTCTTTGCTGAGCAGTATTAATTTTCAGAAAACAAAGATTGTCATGCTAAAATCCCGAAATCAAATAATTGAAATATATGGGATAAACAATTTAGATATCTGGGATTGTGCTTCATACTGACAGTAAGCATCCATTTTTTTAAGGCAAGGCAGTCAATATAGAGAAGCGCTATAGTTATCCTGAGTTTTCTCAGTTTTTATTTGTTTGCTTATTTCTACCATTTCTTTTTCATTACAACTGGTCATGAAAAGATACAAAATTATTCCAATTTTATTTGAAGCTAAGTTAATGCAGCATTAATGCAGTAGCATTAATACTTATTAATAGTCTAACTGTACTGCTCTAAAACAGCATTATCAGTACTGATTGTTATTTGAGGACAGTACTTTAGATCCCAAATGCATGTGGTTGGATAGTGATATATTTAATCCATGTTTAAAATTTAATTATTCTCCATAAGTCCTGGCTGGATTCACTAAAATATTTGATAAGTTTTATTCAACCTAATCTTTACTATATTACTATATTACTATATTTCTCTTCTCTTCTCTTCTCTTCTCTTCTCTTCTCTTCTCTTCTCTTCTCTTCTCTTCTCTTCTCTTCTCTTCTCTTCTCTTCTCTTCTCTTCTCTTCCCTCCTGCTTCTATGTTAGTTTGCATGAAGTATTATTGTCTGAATGTCTGTTCTCATAGGTCATTTTATATGTGGCCATAATATTTTTTTTTCATTTAATTGAAGGATGTATTACAAACAATATATTAAACATAAAGTACAACTAATTCTGAAGAGTTGGCCAGAAGAACAATGAAGGACTTTGGTTGCACTAGGAGAAATTTTCTGGATTTGGTAGAGTCTTTTAAGGTAGTGACCAGGTTAGCACTTCCCCATTGTTCCTATCTAGAACATAAACCTACCTACACAATTGTTTTAAATGTAACTATTAATGCACTAGCTATATATAAGCCAGGCTACTTTGGTGAAATGGTTAAAGCAGCAGTTCAGAGATCAGGAGACTGTGTTCTAGTCCCATCTTAGACGTAAATCAGTTGGATGGCCTTGGCTCAGTCAGAATCTCTCAGTCCTAGGAAGACAATATGGCAAACCACTTCCAAAAAATCGTGCCAAAGAACCCCACAGGAACTAGTCCAGGCAGTCACCAAGAATCAACACTGAAGGCACACTAACTATTCAAACCCAACCTTGTATTTATGAACTTTGTATAACTCTGCCTTTGAAAAACAAAACAAAACTCCAACTGGAAGTTGGAAAGGAGGTTGCTTCAACTGACTTTTACATCTTGCAATTTTATTGAATGTTCATGCATTTTGTAAAAACTGGGATTTCAGAAAGCAGAAAGCAGTTGAATATTTTTGAACTTTTTTGATACAGCACTTTATCTGTTTAACTAGATCAGGATGTAAATACAAAATGCCACAGTTCTGAATTCGTTTCCAAGAAACTCATTCCACCTCCCACTCTGATCAGAATGTACTGGCAGATTTTAAACTGTGGGATCCTTTATCATTTCCCACCACTTCATATTGATTTATTTTTATTGATTTATTTTTATCCTATCTTCATTATTTTTATAAACAACTCAAGGCAGTGAGCATAATACACTTTTCTTCTATTTTTCCCACAACAGCAGCCCTGAGAGGTGGGTTGGGCTGACAATGAGTGACTGGCCCTTTCATACAAGGTGAGACTAGAATTCAAGGTTTGTGGTTTCTAGCTTTAAAGCACTATGAAGCGGTATATAAGTTTAAGTGCTATTTCTATTACTACCCTGATCTCTTAACCAAACTACTACTTTGATCAGAAGTGGTTATTAGAAAATGGCTAGTGAACAAACAAGTGTTCAGATTTGGAATTGGTGTGTCCACTGGTTAAATAGATGGACTGGGAGCATTAAATATACCATTTTGAGTTGTACGAAAGGTGAGGAGAAAATGATAATGATGATGATTTATTCAATTTGTATGTTGCCAGCTAGTGATACTGATGATATGAGATGTTCTAATTTATTACAAGAGGCACTTCAATATATAACAGAAAATAAATAAATGGATAATAAAGTCCCACCGGCCAGTATGCTCCCACAGAGAGGGACTCCTCAGGGTGCCGTTGGTCAAACTATGTTGACTAGCGACCCCCAAGGAGAGAGCCTTCTCTGTGGGGGCTCCCACCCTCTGAAATGAATTGGCCCCAGAGATGCGTATGATCCCCGACCTATGTACCTTTCGCCGTGCCCTTAAAACCTTACTGTTTCAACAGGCTGGGCTGGCTAAATAATGAATTTTAATGGGCGTTTTAGGTTTTGAGTTTTAATATAGGGCCAAATTATTTAATATGTTTTAAACTGTTTTTAAATTTTGTGATATATGTTGTTTTACTGTAGCTGTGCACCGCCCTGAGTCCCTCGGGAGAAAGGCGGTATAAAAATTTAAATAATAAATCAACAAATAAATAAACAAACTGCTTTAAATATGATTGGAATCAGATGCCTCCATTAAAATGCCAACATTTTAAAATATTTTGAAACTATTGCTGCTAAATTAAAGAATCAGAAGTTCTGATTGTGCTACAGAGTAATCATGGTGGGGGACATACTATTCATATGTGTGGTTCTTTATTTCTCAGACCTGCTTGCAATGCATTAAATAAAAATTGGAAAATTGGAACTGCTAAAAATGACATATTTCATACATAGAAAAGCAGATTTATGTTTAGAAAAACAAGTACAAACATAAACAATGTATGTATGCATATTATGTATAGAGGAGGAGGAGGAGGAGGAGGAGGAGGAGGAGGAGGAGGAGGAAAATTTATTTTATGCCTTTAAATATTCTGTGTTGCTTTGGATATGGGCCTTATGGCATAAAGAGGCAAGGACAGACATATAGTATATGAAACTGCCTGGCTAGGTGGCTCTGTGGCTAAGAAGCTGAGCTAGTTGATCAGAAAGGTTGGCAGTTTGGATGTTTGAATCTCTACTACAGTTCTGCGTGAGCATGGGTTGGACTAAATGACCTCCAAGGTCCCTTCCAATTGACTTACTGTTGTTATTATTATTATAACCTTTTTATTTGTAAGGTTACCAATCCACGTTCATGCAGCATCTGCAATCAAGGAATTAATGGTAATGTTGGGTGATGGTTAATTGAGTTAAATGTCTTTAAAAGGACACCGAACATGTTCAACCCTGCTCAATTAAGTTCTGAAATGGTATACTTCTGATTCTTCTATCAAAACTGAAGTCAATCAGTTGAAATCAGTGATAATTAGAGAAGGTGCATACCAAAATACTGTAAGTGTGACATGCAGAAGTACTCATATTCCACTGTGACATTTCTAAAATATGTCTAGCAAATAGTTGCATAACATCCATTCTGCTCTTTACCAGTCAAGCCAAGTGTGTAATACTACAATTAGTTCTGGATGAGATGTTTTTATTCGCAAAAAGAATCAACATTGAAAAACTGGGCTGGTTTCAGGAGAGGGCAAGCCAAGCTGATGAAGTTGCTAAGATTCTGTGAAGGAAAGCTGAAATAGCTGTATAAATCTAGTCTAATAAAGAGACAATTAAAAGAAGATAGGAAAGCTTTCTCCAAATACTTGAAGGGCTACCATGCAGAAAATGGAGTATACTTGTTTTCTATTTCTCCATCGGCTTAACTACACCCAGTGGTTAGAAATCACAGGGAAGTAGCTTTTTGGCTAAACATTAGAAAAAACTTAATGATGGTAAAAGTTGATAACAATATAATAGGATGTTTTAGGGGCTATTACAATGTTAGGGATTATTGCATTAGTAAGGGTTTGGATCAAACAGGCTCTAAACTCCTTTCTAGTTCTGTGTAATCTATAATAATTAATATTATGAATGTTTAGCATTGTACCATTCAGTTAAATCATTGAGTAACTGATTTTGTAAATTTAACAAGGAACATAAAACAACTGGCTCCTGGTTTGGAACTTTTTTTTATTTTTATTTTTTATTTTTGTAATAACAAGTACTGCAGCATCTCATCTCTGAAATACCAACTCAAATTACTTGGTGATTGAAATAGATATATTCCATTTGACATGCTCCCAGCTGGAAAAGATCTCCTTAGAACAGGAAATTGGCACAGAGCTTAGTGGGGCTTAATCCAGCCTTCAAGATTTTTTCCCAAAGTATACTGTATATGGGTAACTATGTGTAAGTTTTATTTATTTTTATCGTAAACCGAAGCAATTATTTTACTAAAAATTGAGTTTGGCTATTTTCTCTCTCTTTCCCCGTTCCATCAAATTTTCAAGCTTCACTAAAATACAGTTTGGGGACTTAATGTTCACGGATTTTGTCAGTCCTAGTGCTTCAGTATTATTATTATTATTATTATTATTATTATTATTATTATTATTATTATTATTATTATTTCTATGCTGCCCACTCTCCGAGGACTCTGGATGGCTTACAACAATCAACAGTATACTAAATAGCATATTGCCCACAACAATCTGGGTCCTCATTTTACCCATCTCGGAAGGATGGAACGCTGAGTCAACCTTGAGCCGGTGAGATTTGATCCACTGATCTGCTGAATTAGCAGTCAGCTGAAGTAGCTGCAGTACAGCACTCTAACTACTGCGCCACCTTGGCGCAGTAACAAGTGAAAAGCTACAAGGTAAACACGCACCATTGGGGTGGGTAGGAAACAGAGAATTGTAAATTAAGCACCACCTTTACATTTCATGAACTGACTAAATTTTGAACATAGCAATTTATTTAGATGGCCTTCACCATTCCACTCAAGTCTATAATGGTGTAATGCACATTACTGCATTATAACAATAGTACTTAGACTAATATATCACTCTATAGTGCTTTACAGCACTCACTGAACAGTTTACGAATATCAGCATACTGCCCCACCCCCCCACAATCTGCATCCCATTTTATCAAAGGATGGTAGGCTGAGTCAACATTGAGCCAGTCTGGATTGAACGCCTATCTGTGGCCAGAGTTAACCTGCAATACTGAATTCTAACTACTGTGCCACCAGGGCTCCTAAGCTTGCTGGTCTCATGTTGAGCAAAAATATCAGGGAACCCATGAGAGTCAGATGTGATTTCATCCATCTCTCTTCCATTTCAAGTCAATTCATATAGTTGTAGATTGATTCATCATATCAAATGTGCGTGTGCCATTGTGAAGGACTAAGCTGTATAATACAGTAAGAACAGTAAACATTTGTTTCAAATTTGATTAGCAACTAGTAAAAAAGAATCACTAAATATTATTTACTTGCTTCATTACAATATTAAGACTTACCTGGTGACAATAAAACCGGCAAAATGTAATTATTTTACCGCTCTTATTGCATCATCAGATAACTGCCCAGCCGCCCTGTTTAGGGTGACCCACTACCTGCTCCATCAGGAAGCGTGGGAGGACCCCTTGGAGGGGAGAGCCGAGGACTTTGTATAGTATCTGAATGACAAAATCGCTCAGATTCGGGAACACCTGGACTCGGACTGGGTAGATTCAGGAGGGGATGATGGGGGCAGGTCTTGAGAATATTATCTGGGAAGAGTTTGATTCTGTGACTCCTGAAGACATGGACAGGATACTGGGCAGACTGAGCGCGACCACATGTTTATTGGACCCGTGTCCTTCCTGATTGGTGCTGGCCTCTCAGGAGCTTACATGAGGCTGGCTCCAGGGGATTATAAATGCTTCTTTGAGTGAGGGTGTCTTCCCCACCGCCTTGAAGGAAGCAGTGGTGAGGCCTCTCCTCAAGAAGCCTTCCCTGGACCTGGCAGTGTTGACTAATTATAGTCCAGTCTCCAATCTTCACTTCATTGCAAAGGTTGTTGAGAGTGTGGTAGCGCGACAGCTCCCTCAGTACCTGGATGAATCGGCATATCTGGATCCATTCCAGTCGGGCTTCAGGCCTGGGTACAGCACGGAAACGGCATCGGTCGCATTGGTTGATGATCTCTGGAGGGCTCGGAACTGGGGTTGCTCCTTTGTCCTGGTCCTATTATGCCTCTCAGTGGCTTTTGATACCATTGACCATGGTATCATGCTGCACCAGTTGGAAGAGTTAGGAGTTGGGGGCACCATGTTGCGGTGGTTCTCCTCCTTTCTCTCTGACTGGTCACAGTCTGTGTTGACAGGGGGGCAGAGGTCGACCCCAAGGCCCCTTGTATGTGGGGTGCCACAGGGGTCGGTCCTCTTGCCCCTTCTGTTCAACATTTATGTGAAGCTGCTGGGTGAGATCATCCATGGTTTCAGGGTGAAGTACCATCAGTACACTGATGACACTCAGCTGTACATCTCCACCCTGGATAACCCCAGTGTTGCCCTTGAGGTGATGTCCCAGTGCCTGGAGGCTGTACAGATCTGGATGGGGAGAAACAGACTCAGGCTCAACCATCCAAGACCAAGTGGTTGTGGTTTCCAATGTCCCGATATAGTCAGTTGGTGCCATCACTGACTATTGGGGGTGAGTTGCTGGCTCCCACGGAGAGGGTTTGCAACTTGGGTGTCCTCCTGGCTGACTTTAGAAGAGCACTTGATGGCTGTGGCCGGGAGGACTTTTTATCAGGTTTGCCTGATTCGCCAGTTGTGTCCCTTTCTGGATTGGGACTCAAGTACGGTCACTCATGCTCTCGTCACTTCCTGCCTGGACTACTGCAATGCTATCTACATGGGGCTCCCCTTGAGGAGCACCCAGAGGATCCAGCTGGTCCAGAATGCAGCCACGCAGGAGCGACACGGTGCTCCCATGTGACTCCCCTCCTGCGTGATCTTCCGTGGTCTTCTGGGTGTGCGTCAAGGTTTTGGTTACCACCTTTAGAGTATTCCATGGCATAGGACCGGGGTATCTATGAGACCGCTTTCTGCCACTAGTAGCCTCTCACTGACCAGTACGCTCCCATAGAGAGGGGCTTCTCAGGGTGCTGTTGGTCAAACAGTGTTGACTGGCAGCCCCCAGGGGGAGAGCCTTCTCTGTGAGGGCACCTGCCATCTGGAACGAGCTCCCCCCGGAGATATGAGGATGCCGGATTTGCGCACTTTCCACTGTGCCCTCAAAACATTCTTATTCCAGCAGGCTGGTCTGGCCTAACTCTCCCTTTTAAATTGCTTTTAAATTTGTCTTCTAAATTGGGTGTTTTAAATTTGTTTTTGGGCCAAATTATTTAATATATTTTAAATGTTTTTTAATGTTTGTATTATGTGTATTTTTATCTTTTGGATGTTCACCGCCCTTAGTCTTTCGGGAGTAGGGTGGTATATAAATTTAATAAAATAAAATAAAATAAATAAATAAATAAATAAATAAATAAATAAATAAATAAATAAAATTACATTTCTGTCTGTTGTGGCCTGCTGGCAGCCAGTGGATCTGGCAGCAAAATTGGACAGTGAAGAGGTTGGGGAGGAACATGGGCCAGTCCTGGGGGCTGGGGAAAGTTCGGACGAGGGCTCTGCATCGAAGGCAGAGGGGGAGCTAGACATCAGTGAGGCAGAGGAACATCTGGAGCCTGTTCCCAGTGTAGAAGCCTGTTTCCAGCTGCCAGAAGACAATAACAACTCAGAAAGCAGGGTCGACTTGGGACTAAAGCCACACCTATGGAGGTGATTGGTGTCCATAGGAAACAAAAGAGGAGCGAATGGGGAGTGGGCTTTTGCAGGAAACAATTCATTCAGTTGGCCGTTTCAAGAGAATGGAAACTGGGAAGATCTGTCTGTGACTCTCACAGACTCTGTGCCAAGTTTTGCCTTGCACTGCATTTGGAAACTGGTTACCTGGCAGCTTTCCAAGTGAGATAAGATCTGTGTTGATAACTATTCATCTGAAAGACTGTTTGCCAGGCCTTGCTGACTGTGAAAGAAAGGAATTCACAGCCGTGTAAATAAAAGGGGTTTTGCTAGGACCAAGACTCTGCTTCCTGCCTTTTAAGGGAGCCTAGGACAGAACACTATCCCCCTTTCTTGCTTATTGTATATGCTGTCAAGGCAGTTTTAAAAATAAAACAAAATGGTATCAAATGTTATGATAAAATAAATACAATAAATTTGGAGATCAGTATTATTTATTTATCCATCATATTGGTAACCTTCATCTGCCTATCAGGACTTGATAAGGGATTCTCAGACGTGACTCTGATATATTACATCAGTCCATAAATCTGTGTGTCAAAATTCAAATCCCAGATTTTTTTTCTTCCTATCCTTCTAAGTCAACAGGTACTTGGCTGGTCTCTTGATAGCCTTAGAAGTCAAGATATGCTTACACAACAGTTGAAACCTCTCTAGTCTCAGCCCTCATCTCTTTGACATCAACAAGCTGGAAATAATTTATGTGAATAAAACAAGCAGTTGCCAATGTTTCCTCCATATGACTTGTCTGAATATTGCTCCAAGCTGATGCTAATCAGATTGACTCTGTATGCGGAAAAAAGTGATTAAAATTGATTATAGCAAGCCTCCCTAACATTTTCATGGAATATTGTAATGTTAGTACTCTAGGAAGGTAGTTGTAAAGCAAAAACACTGATGCATTTTATAACTTTCTTGCTCTTGAAAGCATAGGAAGAACTAAACCCAGGAAAACAGGAAGCTGTTCCTTCAAAGAAATGCAATTATTTCAGGGGAGGGGTGGGGGGGAAGGTGAATGTGTGAAAGAGAAGGCTGATTTGTGGACTCTTCTAACTAAGCTAAACCAGCTACAGGTACCTGAACACACTTGTAAGTGGATCATAAGCTTCCTAACAAACAGGAAGCAGCAGGTGAAGCTAAGCAGAATCACATCAGATACCTGTACAATTAGCACAGGGCCCCACAAGGCTGTGTACTCTCCCCACTTCTTTCTGTATACCAATGACTGCATCTTTAACGATCCATCTGTTAAACTACTGAATTTCGCAGATGACACAACAGTGATCATTCGAGACAATGATGAATCCGCATACAGATGGGAGGTTGAACAACTAGCCTTGTGGTCCAATCGGAACTGAACACACTCAAAACTGTAGAAATGGTGGTAGACTTTAGGAGAAACCCTTCCATACTTCCACCTCTCACAATACTAAGCAATACAGTATCAATGGTAGACACCTTCAGATTTCTAGGTTCTACCATATCGCAAGATCTAAAATGGACAGCTAACTTCAAAAACATCATCAAAAAAGCACAACAAAGAATCAAACTGCCCAAGGAGCTGCTGATCCATTTCTACAGAGGAATTATTGAATCTGTCATCTGCACCTCTATAACTGTCTGGTTTGGTTCTGCAACCCAACAAGACAGACACAGACTTCAGAAGATAATTAGAATTGCAGAAAAAACAATTACTACCAACCTGCCTCCCATTGAGGACTTGTCAAGTCAAAAAGAGGGCTGTGAAAATATTTACAGAGTCATCACATCCTGGACATAAACTGTTTCAACTCCTACCTTCAAAACGATGCTATAGAGCACTGCACACCAGAACAACTAGACACAAGAACAGTTTTTCTCTATTTTTGTGATTCATTGTTAATTTATGTTAGTGATTTATGTTCCTGTTTCTGTAACTCCAATTACTCCCTATTCTTTTTTCTTTTTTCTATTCTTCAACCAGGTATACCACTTTTCCCATACTAGATAATAATCATGTTCCTCTTTATCTTGTAATTCTTTTGTAAATCTGTCCATTTCTGCACATTCCATAATCTTATTAATTACTCTATCTTCTTTCGGTGTGTCACTACTCTTCCAATTTTGTGCAAAAATTATTCGTGCTGCTGTTATTATATGGATGATTAAATATTTTATTTCCTTTTCATATTGTCCATTTATTATACCTAGAAGAAAAGTTTCCGGTCTCATTTCTAATCTTCGTTGCATGATTTCTTCTACTTGTGTTCTAATCATTTGCCAGTATTGTTTTGTTTTGGGGCAGGTTTACCACATGTGATAATAAGTTCCTTTATAAAATTTACATTTCCAGCAAGTTGGAGAAGTGTTAGGGAACATTCTTGCCAATCTGGCTGGTGGGAGGTGCCACCTATAGAACATTTTGTACATGTTTTCTTTATATGGTGCAGACATTGTTAATTTATAATTTATTGTCCATAATTTTTCTCAATTGTTTAGTTAGATATTGTAGCCGAAATTCTTTGCCCAAATTATCATATTTTCTTTGACCACTTCTTCTTCTAATTTATATCCTCGTAAATAATTATAATTTTTTTTTATCAATTTATCTTGTGATCCTTGTAAAATTTTATCTAATTCGTATTGACCGTTCTGGAATCCAAATTCAGCGATATCTTTCTTATATTTTGATTTTATTTGTAAATATGGCCACCAGTCAATATCCATACCCATCTCCTTCCATTCTTCTCTTGTTCTTAGTTCCCCTTGGTTGTTTAGTAAATCTTTATATGTTCTCATTTTGGTGATGTCCATAGTATTTGGGTAGATCTGAGCTTCCATGGTTGATAACCACTCTGGGATTTTATTGTAGTGTATTTTTTTGATGCCCTGTACACTGAGACCATATGCACCAAGACAAATTCTTTGTGTGTCCAATCACACTTGGCCAATAAAAAATTCTATTCTATTCTATTCTATTCTATTCTATTCTATTCTATTCTATTCTATTCTATTCTATTCTATTCTATTCTAGGGTATCAGAGAAGTGAAACTGGATTGGATTCAAAGTATTGGCAAAACAGAAGAAAGCAAAAGTAAAAAGAAGAAAAGACCTGAAAAGAATGTTGGAGGAAGAAGAATGAAAGAAGTCCAAAGATACTATGGATAAAAGGGAACCTATAGCCAGCAACATGTAAGCATGTCCATGTGCTGCATAAGATCATTGGAGAATTCTTTCATAGTTGAGGAGAGGCAGAAGGGAGACTTAGAATATTAAAAGGGAAAGGAACATAAGGATGGAAAGCTGGAAAGGATATTAAAAAGGAATATATATATATATATATATATATATATATATATATATATATATATATATATATATATATATATATATTCGCTGGTGTTTGTATGTAGGTCTTTGATTATTCGGATTTTCTCCCACGTAAAATTGGAAGCACAAAGCCGAAAACACCAGCCTGAAAATGACAAATGAGACTTTGTCAAAATGTCGCCAAGACATTTCCAATTTTACATATATTCGGGTTTTCACATATATGTGTGTTTTTCCTTTAAGCCAGGTTTTTCCTACGTAGTTAAGATTTTTCTGGAACCACAATAGAGCAAAATCACATTCACTACATACTGGGTTCTATCTCCATCTTTTTCACTCTGGCAGCAAACAGAATCTTGTGCTGCATTCTGGGAGACTAAATAGCTATTTCTGGCTTGTTAGTCGTCATCAGTAGGCCACACCCACATCTCATGTTTCTCCCTGTAAAGGCCCAATGTCTATTTTTCTTACTTTTCGTAGGTATAATGTGTGTTTTTCCTTTAAGCCAGGTTTTTCCTACATAGTTAAGATTTTTCTGGAACCACAATAGAGCAAAATCACATTCACTACATACTGGGTTCTATCTCTATCTTTTTCACTCTGGCAGCAAACAGAATCTTGTGCTGCATTCTGGGAGACTAAATAGCTATTTCTGGCTTGTTAGTCGTCATCAGTAGGCCACACCCACATCTCATGTTTCTCCCTGTAAAGGCCCAATGTCTATTTTTCTTACTTTTCGTAGGTATAATGTGTGTTTTTCCTTTAAGCCAGGTTTTTCCTACATAGTTAAGATTTTTCTGGAACCACAATAGAGCAAAATCACATTCACTACATACTGGGTTCTATCTCTATCTTTTTCACTCTGGCAGCAAACAGAATCTTGTGCTGCATTCTGGGAGACTAAATAGCTATTTCTGGCTTGTTAGTCGTCATCAGTAGGCCACACCCACATCTCATGTTTCTCCCTGTAAAGGCCCAATGTCTATTTTTCTTACTTTTCGTAGGTATAATGTGTGTTTTTCCTTTAAGCCAGGTTTTTCCTACATAATTAAGATTTTTCTGGAACCACAATAGAGCAAAATCACATTCACTACATACTGGGTTCTATCTCTATCTTTTTCACTCTGGCAGCAAACAGAATCTTGTGCTGCATTCTGGGAGACTAAATGGCTATTTCTGGCTCGTTAGCCATCATCAGTAGGCCACACCCACATCTCATGTTCCTCCCTGTAAAGATGAGATGAGATGTGGGTGTGGCCTACTGATGACGGCTAACGAGCCAGAAATAGCTATTTAGGTCTCCCAGAATGCAGCGCGCACGCACACACACACACACACACACACACACACACACACACACACACATATATATATATATATATATTCAGCATAATTGCCAAAACCCAGAGAAAACACAGGTATTTCATAAGAAGATAAGCCCCAGTGAGAAAACATACTTCAAATCTCAGAGCAGCAGAAAGTCTAGTAGGGATGAGCTTTATTCATAGACATAGAACCAAGCCAGAAGTAATGGTGGGAAAAGTGTTTAGTCTTCTCTTTTTCAAGTGCACAGGTAGCTAGTATAAGGAAGACCCAGGAAGGTTAGAAAAATAGAGACTCCACTTCCTTAGGGTCTTGCAAAAAATAAAGTGGAACAACAACTGATGACCTCCTTTTACTGGTCCACAACAGAAAGTGTCCTCATTTAGTGCATTACGGTGTGGTATGCTAGCTTGACAGCCGTGGATAGAAAAACATTACAGAGGGTGGTAAGCACAGCACAAAACATCATGGGCTGTCCCCTGATACCACCAGACGACATCGCTAGGCCTCGTTGCCTTAGAAGAGTGAGGAAAATCCTGAGGGATAACTCACACCCTGGTCAGCTCTTCTTTATTCTCCTATCATCTGGAAAGAGATATAGAAGCATAGACAGCTGCACAAACAGGCTGAAGAACAGTTTTTATCCGAGGGGTTGTCAGACTCCTGAATGAAAAATAACTCTACAACAACATAGCACGATTGACTTGCGGGGCTGGTACAATATGCAATAAATTTAAATGGTGCAGTGTTTGTTAGTAGGTGTTAGGAAATGGCTCTTGTCTAACTAGTTGGTCAGGCAATATATAAACCAACAATGTATGTTTGCAGTAGAAAGATATTCTATTGCTTTAAGATTGTATTGCATCATCCTGTATCCTGATTGGCTAAGCTCTATAGCCAATATACTTAAGGGAAGTCAGGATCATGGCTTGTGTGGATACTACACCATTTTACCTGCTTATTTGCTGTAACTCTCTACTTGTTCTCTCTGCATGATCACTGTTTGATCATAGCTACATGTTGCTTTCTACTATTTACAGTATTGAATGTTTTGATATTGAACTTGTTCCTGTTTTGAAACTCAAGAAGAACTGTTTTATTGTGTATGACTACAAGTGGTAAGAAGACTTTGTACCTGAAATATCCCTGGATCCTCTCATCTTATCTGTGTATGACTTGAATTGTTTTTGGACTTTGCTTTACTTTTTTCTAAAAGTTTACTTTTTTCTAAAAGTAAAAGACTACAACAACTCAGTGTGTTTGTATGTTAACTATGAATATTCACAACCACTCCCAGTCACTTTTCATGCGTTTACTCAAAGGGTACTCTGCTCAATAACCCACAACATTGGTTATGAGCCAAGAATATCCTTAACAGTAGGATTCACAGGGCTAGGGATTTTCTTTTTGTCTTTCACTGTGAGTTGTAGTGTTTTGGTGGGGTGCACGAAGGGAGGCTCAGTAATCTCATTGTACACATGTTGTATTCTGACAATAAAGGTTTGAATTGAATTGAAGAACCTCAAAAGATATTGGAAAGGTTTGGATGATTCTGCAATGCAGCCATAGTCAGCCAGAGTTATAGTCACTCAACTGAGTTATTGACTGAGTTGCTTCAATTGACTTTTACATCTTGCCATTTTATTGAATGCTCACGCATTCAAAGTATATAATCACACCCAAACATGCCAGCAGCTACAGTATAACAACTAAAACAACAACAGAATGGAACAGAATTCAGGGATAAAGGGAGAGGAAGTTGGGAGGAAGAGATAGAAGAACCAAGAAGATACACAGGAGTGTGGAACTGTAAGGCCTGAGGATAGATGTTGGATGCTGACAGTAGGAGTCTGTTTAAGGGACCCAGGAAAATGAAAATACAATTGTCTGCCACAACACCAACAAGTGGCAGAAAGAATCAGGTTAGAGATTTCAGAGAACATTAGGTGTTTGGAGTGGACTAAAGAGAGTGCCAAGAGATGAAGACAAATCATTTATATGTAAATAAAACATTTAACAGATTTGCCTCCTAGGCAAAATGCTTGATGACTTCCAAATTTGAAACACTGTTTATCGATCAAATTTATGTAGTAGCTACCTTCTTTCATATGACCCTTATTCTTTTCCTGCTGTTTCTCTTCTGTTAAATGCTTTTTGAGTTGAGATTACAAAGGTGTTTCTGGGCACAACTTTGGTTTATGAATATCTATTTCATATTCTCAATATAGTGCATCTAATAATTGTTTTAAGCCCATATTAACCCACGTTAATGTTATCATATTGTAAAAAAAAAATCAATGGAGGCTGATCCACCCGCCAATCAGCTGCTTGTGCTAAATCAGGCTGTGCTAAGCTGATCAGGCTGTTTTGCTGTTTGCTGCAAGGAGGAAAGTTGCTGGGAGGCAGAGGCTGACGGGTGCGGGTGAGCAGGGCTTCGGCAACATTAGCTCTATAAGATGCACAGACATTTCCATCCACTTTTGGGAGGGGGGAAGTGTGTCTTATAGTCCGAAATTACGGTACTTTGTAAAATTCTTGGACCTAGTACTGAGTGCCCCGATGACAATGGGTATTACCGTCACATGTTTCATCCATAATCGGGTAGTTTTGATGGCCAGGTCACAATATTTCGTGATTTTTTCCAGTTCTTTTTCTTCAACTCTGGCATCTCCTGGTACAGCAATATCAATAAATTGTACACTTTGGTTTTCAACAACTGTGATATCTGGCATGTCCCAAATGACAATCCATGTATTCGAAAGTCCCACAAGATCTTCATTTTCTTATTTTCAAAAACTTTTTCCACTTTTACTATTACTATTTTAATGAAAGTAGCTCCAACCTAACAATACTAACAGTAATCTACATAATAATATAAAAATCCTATTAGGGATTTAATTCTCCTCATGCTTCTATCCATATAATGCCACAAAGTTTGCAAAAAGTATTATTTTAATACTGGGTCACTTGGGCAAATATAAAATATTCATCAATATTTACCGTACTTAAATCAAAGCTGTTTTACTAGCAACAGTGCTTTATAGTTCAGAAGAATAATGATTCTTTGTAAACTAAAATAATGGATATTCCCCCTTTGATTGCCAACTTTATAATACTAAAATTGATTCACATCACAGCAAGGGGCTGAAAAACAACAGAAAACAAAACAAAAAAGCAATTAAAAATGAATTTGTGTACCTGGTGGCTTAAAAACACTGTGGCCAATAGCAATATTATAAATGAACAGTTACAAAAGGGAAGACTAATTTGATACAGTCTAATGCTAGTGCCTTGAGCCTCCAGTTAATTTTCAAAGCAATATAGTTTTTAGTTTTATGAACACTTGCCTGTTTGTTACTGTCTAAAAGCTAAAGAAGGTGGATAGAATCAAAGTGCAGTTAACCTGTATTTCAAGAACCGAGTTGTTGAAATAAATATTATTTTAAAAGCCTTGGAATTGTATTGTAAAAACAGGCCTCATAGTATTCTGTGACTGGATTTACAGAGGGGAACAGTGCTGGTAAGTATTGGCAGAGAAATGAAGCATAAAGAAGTCAGCAGTTTTAGAATATGCTGCAAAGTGGTAAGTAATATTTCTTCAGTCTCTTGAGGCATACTTTTATAAAGTCTTTAGTAGATAAATAAAACAATCTACAACACTTGTTTAGAATAGATTAAGCCTCTGCAATACAATTGTATATACACAGTTTATATTCCAGTAATATTTTGTTATCCTAAAGATGTGGAAACCTTTGAAAACCAAACCCATTTAATTCAATAATGGGAACAATGACAATTTTACACACACACACACACATATATATATATTCTTAACTGTAAGCCAAATTGGTTCTATACAGTATCTAGTTTTGCTTTATAGATGTGAAAAGTTGGATCTCATAAATGTGTGAAAATGTGGATATTTTAAATGATGGAACTCTGACATACTCAAGTCTTGCTCTTTTGCATTGTACTGCTCAGTCCGGCCCAATCACTGACTTAACAAACTTTAAACAGGACCAAATCTGGGGGCATCTTGTTAACATCTCAACATCCCTCTGTGTTGTGGCCCGTCAGCAGCCTGTGCAGATTGTAGCTGATTCCGACAACGAGGAGGCTGGTGTGGTGCGCCAGCTGGCACTTGAGTCGGACATTGAGGAGGCTCAATGTGGTGCCAGGGCCTTCAGAACCTCCAGAAGCTCCTTTAAGTGAAAAGGACGAAGAGGAGGAGCCTCTTCTCAATACACAGACGCGCAGAGCTGCCAAAAGGCAGGAGTGGCTCCTCAGGAGGGGGTCTCTTTGATAGTAAGGCTTGGGGCTAATTGGCCACTCCCTTAGCCTATTTAAGGAGGAACGCCACTTGCAGCAAGCTGTAGGGAACAACTTTAGGTCAATCTCTTTCGCATCTGGATTCTCTGCAAAATTGTTTCTGGGTTTTCTGCCAAGTCTAGTAAGACTGTGATTACCTTATCATAGAATTCTGGTAGGCTGTTAAGACAGTTTATTAACAGCCTTTGGTTGATAAAGATTAAGTTATTTGAGTAAAATAAGCTTTGTATAGAGTTTGTGTGTGCTGCGTTCTTTGGGGTCCATAGCTGGGGCAGAACACTCTGATGCTTTGATTCCTCATCTCCTCCAAAAACAATTAGCTTTATTGGGCATTCTTACAACAATCACACAACTTACTTCATGAAGTTTGATTTGGAAGCATACATAGATCTCAGAACACTAGTTTTAAAAATATTTTTTTGTGAAACTAATATACTGCCATGCTACAAAGGAAGCTTAAAATCCCAAATAGTAAAATGCTGTCTGAGGGTTATTTTTTGGATTAATTTGTCAGTAAATGAACCATATAATTTACTGTGATTACAATACATTTCTTAAAAAATCTGCAAGCAATGTTAGTTTTCTTTCTCTAATGGCAAAGAGAAGTGTAAAAAAAAAATTCACATTTGTATTGAAAAGCATATGAGGTGAAAATGTAAGGTATGAGACCTGATTCTAAACCTGACAGTCATTCAGGTGCTTGATTAATCATTTCCTTCACACTTTTGTGCAGTACTGCTAACTCAGTCATTTTCAAATTGGAAAAAAAAATCTATGAATAAGCTGATGAACACAGATGACATATTAGGGTGGATTATTGGTATGCTAGTGCATTAGAAGAAGAATATAAGAATATGGTATTTAAAAAGTAACAAAATACTTTATGACTTTACTTGTTTTATTTCCCTGAAAAAGTGCCAGACATAATTGCTAGGTCAGTAAGCTTTTTGTTTGTCATCATAACTTTAGAGAGAAATGAGGCTAATTCTTGTTTTCTAAGCAGATGTACCCAATAGACAAAAATCTTCAGCAGAATAAACCCAAGTATCTAGTCTAGTTGTTATCAAGCAACGCCAAACAACATTGCAATGCCAGCAACATTGCAACAAATAATTAAAGCATGAATAATCATCATCAGGGGTGACATTCACTTATCTTTGCTACCGTTTGCAGATGTGAGCACATGCACTTCCTCCACACATGCACAGAGCCTTCTGTACTTGCACAGAGGGTCAAAAATAGGACGTGATGACATCCAGGTGGGTGGGCGGAACCTCCCACGGCTGGAGCTACTGGTTCGCCTGAGCCAGATGGAACCGGCTGAATTTCACCACTGATCTTCATCAAAGTGAAAATAAATGCTATTGATATTAGTACTCTGGAATCTTTGGACCCAATTTTGTGAACACCTTTGCTGAAGTCTACTGGGGCAGTTGTTTCATAAAGTGTCTCTCTTCAGTGTGTTATCTATGTGTGTTATCTTTATTTTGCAAAATGGAGGAAGCGTCCTCATTTCATCCATGCACTTTTCCAGGGAAACTCTGAGTTTGTTGAACCTGAAATGTGTGCCAATTACCAAGTAAGGTGGAAATAGCTTTATTCTATGCAGAAATGGAGCGCTTGGAATTAAAAGATTCCAAAGCAAGATTGATGGGCTTGCCTTAGACAGTGGGTTTTCAAGATTTGCCATCAGAAAAATCATGACATTGGCTAACACCGTTAAAAGATACTGTCAAAGAGATACTATTAGTCAGAAAGTAAACAAAAATGTGGATTTGGGAAATATGATGCCAAGCAGTGGTAGGTTTCAATTTTTTTTACTACCAGTTCTGTGGGTGTGGCTTGGTGGATGTGGCTTGGTGGGTGTGGCAGGGGAAGAATACTGTAAAATCCCCATTTCCTCCCAATCAGCTGGGACTTGGGAGGCAGAGAAAAGATGGGGGCAGGACCAGTCAGAATTTTTACTACCGGTTCTCTGAACTACTCAGAATTGCTGCTACCAGTTCTCCAGAACTGGTCAGAACCTGCTGAAACCCACCACTGATCCTGAGGTTCCTTATCACAGCCAACTTCTGGCTCCTTTTATCATTTTATTTTATTTTATTAAATGGGAGATTACTGCCTTTCGTTGCCTGTCTCTAACTGATCTTCAAAGTTTTGTTAGTTAGTCCCTGATGGAGCCATACCTAATGTTATTTTCATATTATAGCCCCTTTTCCATTTCATCAGTACGTCAGGTACTGACAATACGGAAGAGATGACTCAGCACCTTATATTCCCATTCACACTTGCTCTAGAACAGGGTTGTCAAACTGGTGGCCCGCGGGCTGGATGTGTCACGCTCAGGCCATACTCATCCCAGCTGTGCATTTGGGGAAAATGTCAGATGATGGCAATGTGATGTGGCGAGTTCATCTAGACCCGTGCTCTAGATGAATCAACTTTGACCGAACTCAAAGCAAGCATAAGGCTTAAATTCAAGACTATGCATTTTGGGGAACTCTGGGAGTTGAAGTCCACTCATGTTAAAGTTGCCAAGTTGAGAAGTGCTATGGTAGTCTACAGATACCAGTTTTGAATTCCATGCAGATTTCAAACCCTCTTTTCCTATCCTTTCTGTCTCCTAGTCATAAAGAAGTCAGAAGAGGATGGCAACTGGCTTTTTTTTTTTAACAGGTCAGATCATGGGAGATACAGGTAGTTCTCGACTTACAACAGGTCACTTAGTGACTGTTCGAAGTTACAACAGCACTGAAAAAATTGACTTATGGCCATTTTTCAGACTCATGACCATTGCAGCATCTCCATTGTTAGGGTGTGTGTAAAAAGTATTTGTTGCTTGTGCAACGAGCAGAGCATAAACACACAGGGAAGGAGATAAACGTACAGCTCGTGTGAGAAAAATACTTTATATACAAGATAAGATGCAGTCTCGGTGTAGGTAAAACAGTCCAAGGTCATAAACAGTAATATCAGTCCAGTAGGAATCCTCCCTTACCAAAGCAAACAGACTTTAGTAACTCTTGGTATACAGTACCATATAATGATCCAGTCAAACACCAGCAGCAGGAAGACGCAGGAAGCAGCAATCAGGAACAAGAAGGAAAGAACGCTTCTCTGCCCTGCTCATTTATGCACTGTAGCCTAATTACAGGGTTCAGCAAACCCTGATTACTTGGCTCAGTTGTTTTCTTAAAGTAACAGATATATTGCCTGACCAACAGTTAGGAATAAGCTACAGGCTGACCCTAACATTCTCCCCATTGGGCAGGACAATATACACAATAGATACAGAAACAAAAATACATATCCATATCATACATTGTACAGTGGTATCAGTTACATTTCAGATTCTTAATCCAAATCTTTCACAACAATAGGTGTGTTTAATGGCACCTTGCGCTTTGGTAAAATTGTCGGCAATATTGTCCTCTGATGCGCAATATTCCAATATAATCATGTTATCCTTAACACATTGCCGAACATTCAAATAACGTATATCAGTGTATTTAGTCCTTGTCTTTACAGCAAGATTCGTTGCCATTTTAATGGCTGCCTGGTTATCTTCATAAACCGTAATAGGATAGTCCATTTTGAATCCAATATCCTCCATCAACTGTTTATAATAAATCAGTTCAGTACATGTAAGTGATAGACAAGAAAACTCCGCTTCCATAGTAGACAAACTGATGTGTTTCTGGCGAATTGATCTCCATCCAATCAGGCAGTTATTCAACATGATTGCGATTCCAGACGTAGATTTTCTGGCAAAACTGGCATCAGCATATGCCTTTAACACCATATCATTAGAATCATTTGGTTCTAAATACATAGCAAAATGTAACGTTCTTTTAAGATATCTAAGAACACGTTTTGCAGCTTGCCAATGCCTATCAGTAGGCTCTGAACTATATTGTGCTAGTTGATTAACACTAAAAGCTATATCAGGCCGTGTCCAGTTGCTCAAATACGACAAACTGCCTATTAATGATTGATACAGTTCTTTACTGAACTGTGGACTCTGCAAACTATCCTGCTGGAATTCTTGTGCCATAGGAGTCTTGGCAGGTTTACATAATTACATTCCATATTTTTTCAACAATTTGCAGATTTTATTGGATTGTGAAATTTTAAATCCTCTAGATGTTTTCAGGATATCCAGCCCTAGATAATGTCGTATATGTCCTAGATTTCTAAGTTTAAATTTTGTTTGCAACTGACCGATAATCTCTCTGGCCTCAGCGTCAGTTCTAGTAATTATGGCAATGTCGTCTGTAAAGAGTAACAAGAATGAAACACATCCATCCTGTTCTTTCTTAAACAGACATTTATCTGCTACACCCTCATAGAACCCAATGTTATGTAATTCCTGCACTATACATTGGTTCCACTCGTAACCTGATTGCCTTAAACCATATAGGCTTTTTTGTAGCCTCCAACACTCAGTGCTATCCTGTGTATCATAACCAGGAGGTTTCTTCATATATATTGTATGCCTCAACAGAGCGTTCAAGTAAGCTGTCTCGATATCTATATGAGTAATAGAGCATTTATTTCTAGCTGCCCAAACCAGCATCGTTCTTAAAGTGCTCGCTCGTAGACTTGGAGCAAAAACCTCATCATAGTCTCTATCCGTCTGTGAGAACCCTTGTGCAACAAGCCGAGCTTTATGGGTTACTACCCCATCTACACTTTTCTTTACCTTGTAGACCCACCTACAGCCTATAAGTTTCTCATTTTGAGGTTTTCTAACAACTTCATAGACACCAAGCCTCTTTAATGAATCAATTTCTCTATCCATCGCCTCTTGCCAGGCTTTTTGCTCCTTTTCTGGATATAATTGTATATCGTGATAACTGGATTGTTCAATATCTACTTGGCAAACCACTGTTGCTTTATAGCGATCTGGTGGACGCCGTTCCCTAGAAGATCGTCTAGGCATAACAGGACTAACATCAGGTATATTGGGTTCATCCTCCCCTAACCCTGATTCCTGTTCCTGTTCTTCAACCTTAATAGATGGTTTATCATCCATCTCAGATGAACTATCATCAGGAATATGGTCTATTTTAACATCCACATCTGTAAAACCATAGTCTGCTTTTTCTAACCTGTCCCAGCCTTCATGTTCTAGGAATTTAGCACTAGCGCTACACAAAACTTTTGTTGTTCCTTTTTCCCAGAACCTATAGGACCTATGGTTAGCTTCATAGCCAACAAAAATCATTTTCTTTGCTCTCTGTTGGTCCTTTCTTCTCTGACTAACCGGTATATGCACCCAGGCTGGTGCACCAAAAGTATGTATATAACTTAAATCAGGCTTCCTCCCGTGCCATAAAGTAAAAGGAATTTTTCCTGTGGAGGAATGCACCACATTATTTAAAATATGATTGGCACATAGTATTGCTTCTCCCCACAATTTATCAGGTAAACAAGCATCAGCCAGCATAGTCCTAGTTATAGCTTGTAGGGTCTGGCCTCTTAGTTCTATATATGCATTATGTTCTGGCCGAAAAGGAGCAGAACGTTTATGCTGTATCCCAGCATCCTTCAAAAACTTAGCCAACTGATGGTTAGTAAACTCAGTTCCATTGTCAGTAACAATGCATTTCACCTTAAACCTCTGCTTCCTTTCTACAAAACGAAGCCAGTTTGTGATACACTGGAACGTATCACTTTTGGACTTCATAAGGTAGCAAAAACCATATCTGGTAAAGCGATCAACTATACTCAAAATATAGCATGCTCCCCCTAAACTGGGTTTCCTTGGCCCTATTAAGTCTAAAAAGACTACCTCCAAAGGTTTAGTAGTTTTAAACCCATTGCAGCGGTTTGCAGGTGTAACCTTACTTTTATGCTGGTTACAAGTATTACAGTTCAGGTATTTGCTGCAAGCCCTTAACTTAATGCCTTTAGACTGCTTAACAGTTGAATGCAACAACCTGAAATTCAGATGACCAAGCCTTCTATGTAGTAAATGTACGCATTCATCATGCGGCTTTACATTTCCAAACTTAGCTTTTGACTGAACTAACAGTAATGACTTATCCCTAATGACAAATAAGTCATCTTCTAATTCTGCAGTAACTACAGTGCCTTCACATTCCAGCAAACATTTGTTGTTTTTAAACGTTACTGTAAACCCAGAATGTAGTAATGACTTTACAGATAAAAGGTTATATCTCAAACTAGGGATATAAAGCATGGGTAAAGGGTGATTACTAATAGAACATTGAACAAGTCCTTCCCCAGCTACAGTCACATTCCAGCCATTAGCTAATTTAACCTTTTTAGTGCTTTTCTTCATGTTAAGAAACATGTTTCTGTTTTTTGTTATGGATTGAGAGGCACCGCTATCAATCACCCACCAATCATCTTTTATATTATTAGATGAACTGGTTGCTAAATTACACCCTTTCCTAGGTTTAGCAGAGTCTCTAGCAGACGCTTTCTTATTTTTACAATATTTTGCAATGTGCCCCTTAGCCCCACATGCATAACAACGTTTAACGATATTGACATTTTCATATACAGCTTCCACTTTTGGTTGCTGTTGCATCCTTAACTGGTCTCGTTCTTGCCTACGTTTGGCCTCATCCAGTAACCTACCAGTTATACTGGCCAATGTTAGTTCATCTCTAGACAATACTTCTAATGATGAAACAAAAGAGTCATAACTGTCATCCAACGATGAAAGAATAATATAAACTTGCTGCAGTTCAGTAAACACAAGGTCTTTCTCCTGTAGCTCCTGGAAAAGCCCTGTTATGGAGTCCAGGTGAGCCATCATGTCTCCTCCTTTCTGAAGATGTAAGCGAAATAATTTCTGTGTCAGGTAGATATGGACACCCACAGAGTCACGAACGTAGAGCTTCTTTAGCTTTGTCCAACACCTCGCAGCAGACTCTTCGCCCCAGAAATGGACGAGTTGCTGGTCTCCCAGTGTCAGGCCAATGATGCATAAAGCACGCTCGTTGTCCCTGTGAAACTTCACTATCTTTTTGGCATCTTCTTCGTCAGCAGCATTCAATGCAGTTATGTCCGGTGGATTATTAACCATGTCCCACAGTCCTTCTTTTCGCAAAAGTAGACAGCATTTTGTGGACCAGGTAACATAGTTTGTACCATCCAACCGGGTTATGGTAGAATAACTTGTACCTTGCTCAAAAGCCATCATCTTGACTACTACACCCACTGCCTGCACTTCTCACTTCCACAAAAACAAATTAAAGAGCCCTGGAACGTTCTGGGTCCATAACCAATGTTAGGGTGTGTGTAAAAAGTATTTGTTGCTTGTGCAACGAGCAGAGCATAAACACACAGGGAAGGAGATAAACGTACAGCTCGTGTGAGAAAAATACTTTATATACAAGATAAGATGCAGTCTCGGTGTAGGTAAAACAGTCCAAGGTCATAAACAGTAATATCAGTCCAGTAGGAATCCTCCCTTACCAAAGCAAACAGACTTTAGTAACTCTTGGTATACAGTACCATATAATGATCCAGTCAAACACCAGCAGCAGGAAGACGCAGGAAGCAGCAATCAGGAACAAGAAGGAAAGAACGCTTCTCTGCCCTGCTCATTTATGCACTGTAGCCTAATTACAGGGTTCAGCAAACCCTGATTACTTGGCTCAGTTGTTTTCTTAAAGTAACAGATATATTGCCTGACCAACAGTTAGGAATAAGCTACAGGCTGACCCTAACATCCATGATCACGTGATTTATATTCAGATGCTTGACAACTGATTCACATTTATGCAGCGTCCTGGGGTCATGTGACCAGCTTTTGCCATATTCTAACAAATGTGGCAAGAAAAGTCTAAATGGGGCAAAACTCGCTTAACAAATTTTTCACTTAGCAACATAAATTTTGGGCTCAATTATGGTAGAAAGTTGAGGACAACCTGTACAAAAAGAAGATTAATTTTTCTAATTGCAGAAAGAAAACTCCTAGTGGACATATTGGACAAACCTAATAGCAAAATAAGAACATAATGCCAAATGCAATACAGAAACTTCTTGACTGAATTTTCTTTTGCAAAAAATATCTCTGCCATAAAATATGCAAATAAGTGTGTATAGTTCATATAACATTCTCCTTGTTTCATTTATAACTTTAGAGCTGCAGGAAATACCATTTATGATTAAGTAGACAAATACTGCTTTTTAGCTACATACATAAAATGAGTAAATAATTACATAATAAAAAATAAAAATAGATGTCATTGCCACCCATAAAACGAAACAATGGCATGAAAACGCAAGAAGCAAAGTTTTTATACTTTTACATAATTCTGTTGAATCGACTATTTAAGGTGTCTATCAACTCACACGAATACATATCTTGGCCATCTGCTGCACCCAAGGCTGTAAGAATTATCAACAATCTTCTCTTATCATTTCCAAATGTCTAAATTAGAGTCGTTCCTTAATTAAAATGTGCGATTTGTAGAAATCATTCTACTGACAGATTGCTACAGCTCTTATTGTTTCAATGCAGTTTCTAGAGAAGCAGAAACATTTTGTGTGTGTGTGTGTGTGTGTGTGTGTGTGTGTGTCTGGATTTCAGTAGTTATGGTCACATATCATACAGGATGAAGCAATCTAGGAAATAATAAATAACTACTTCTGCAGATATAAATAGAACTGAGCAAACCATAGAAGGGAACCAGTCCTTTCTCCCTCCTTCTCCGCCATACCCATCCTGTCTTCCGTTTTCAGCTGTCATTTCATTGCAATTGAAGAGAAAATCTGTTGGAGAGAAAATGATGGAGAAAATTATTTGCTTGGAATTGAAATGGGATCTAAGATAGTTTGAAAATCTTCACCAGAATATTTGACTTCGGCGGTAGCTGATTTAAAGCAATTTTAAACAAGACAGTAAATATAACATAATTTCTTATTGCATTGCATTTTACCTATAATTTATTATTTTAATAATAATAATTTTGTTTCTAATACACAAAACTCTGTATCATAACATTTTTTTTCTCTTCCCACAAAGTCAATAAGAAGTTTCCCATCATCAGTAAATTTAGACAATGTCCTATCTCTAAGGAGTCCATTTAACCATCTTAGCCATTTCCATTATCTTCACTCTCCATTTCTCCATTGTGGGTAAGGTTGGATATTTCCAGGGCATGGTTGTCCCAAAAGTGCTTTTCAAAAGGTAACTGGGTGTTCCTAATTTTTCCTTGAAACCATTTGGCTTCTCATCCCAACTCTTCTCAGCCAACTCTGACCCCACGTAATTTATGGCCCCAATCATGACCCTATTTTTCCCCCTCCCCCCAGGTTGTGTCATCAATCACATTCACCAAAGAAGCAATTTTGTGGGTTGTAGAGATCACTCCCCTCCGGCCACTGTGGATAACCTTGGGAGACAACCTTGAGAAAGATATGTCTGGAATGTACTCCTGTCTTTGGCTGCCATGCTTCTTCGTCGGTTTCCCATCCCCCTTGCCTATGGCAACTCAAGAGCAGGCCAGGGATGCTTTGCAAGTTGACACCATGCAGGAAAAAAATCAATTAGTATTGAAATGCTTGGGAAAGACTAGAGACTTTAAATATCCTGCCCTAGTAATTGTCTAAGGTATACATGGGCAAGAATATCATACCTGGTTTTTTAAAAAGCTGATTCATTTATAAAGTTCTTAATGTAAGTATAACTTTTACAATAACGATTAAAACTGCTAGAGCATGAAAATTGTAGAGTATACATAATTTTATCTATGTTAGCTTTAATTGCAGAACCCCACACTCCTTTGGCAAGTATAATTTTGTCACTTCAAGACAATGAACTATTCAATGACTGGGAAGTGGTACTTTTTGGTTCATTCAGGCTTATTCTTAGAATCAAGTGTCATTATGTCATGTTGTTGCTTTTTTGTGATTTTTTTTTTAAAGTAAGAGTTGAACCTGTGGGGAAGTATTATGAAATGTTCCAAATTGCAAAAAGGCCACAGTGATTCAGTGATTTCCTACAGAACAAGAATAAAAGAAAGCATACATTTGCCATTTGGATAAATGGCAGTCAATGGCCACAGTCTGCAGGATGTAAAATCAAGGGCAGAAATAATAATTGTGTATTCATCACTCATTGTCCATTAAAATGTTAAATAATGTTGCAGAGGGTGCTGCACACACATGAAAGGTATTGTCTTTTGACTTAATCAGACTCAATACAAATCCTTTCTTTTACTCAGGGGGGAGATAGTACTTACATTGCAATGTAAAATTAAATTCCTGTAGCTTTATTATCAAAAGATACAAAAAGGTGCAGAAAAGCAGTAGGCTTTTTGATGTGAAATGATAACAGAGGTAGGGAAATTCAAACGAATAAACAAAAATATCCCTATGCACATTGATGAGCACATGTGCCTTTGCATAGACACAGAGGCAGTTAGATTATTTTGTAAGGATTCATTAATATTCTAGTTCAGAGGTCCCCAGCTTCCTGCCCAAGGACCAGAGCTAATCCACGGCATGCCAGCAATCAAGTGAAGCCCATCCACAGGATGCAGGCAGCTCACATAACCATACCTCCTCCAGTCTGTGGAAAAACCCCTCTCCATGGAACCGGTCTCCGGTGCCAAAAAGATTGGGGGTCTCTGTTCTGCAGTATATACATTTTTCAGTATATACAGCAGTGGTCAAAATTGTGGAAGCCTTTTGGGAAAAGTGTATTTTTGAGGTTTGATGGCACTTTTTTTTGGAGTTTCAAGATAATCATATTCCACTGCTGGAATGGCCTGGGAATAGCCCAGACCTTAACCAAATTGAAAATCTATGGAGTGTCTAAAGAAACTTGTTAGTCAGAAGCGACCCAGCAATAAAACCCAGTTAATAGAAGCAATCATTCAATCTTGGTTGCACATTGTAACAGCTGCAGAATTAAAAGACTTGGTTTACTCCATGGGAAGACGTAAGGCTGTCATTCATGCTAAAGGTTACTTAACTAAGTATTTACTGATATGGTGATAATTTTTGTATATCTCATTTTATCTCCATGTTTCACTTTTATTCTTTATACTGTAACTGCTATTCTAATAGCAAATCCTTCATAAAAGTTATTGCATTACATTCTTGATTAAATTATCTTTCCATTGATATATAATTTTATGGTACTACTCCAAAAAAAGTGGTGTTATTAGCTAGTTTTAGAAAATACACTTTTCCCAAAAGGTTTCCACAATTTTGGCCACTACTGTACTTTATATAACTTTACTTTTATTGTATTTCTATACCGCCCTTCTCTCGAAGGTCTCAGGGCGGTGTACAGCCAAGAGAAAACAGCAACAACTCATAGATTAAAAAACCATTAAAATAATTCCAACATTTGGCCGTTATTAAAACCCCAAACTAAAAACCATTTTAAAACCATTAAAAACCCCATTAAAATTATTGTTCCATCAGCCCGGCTTGATGAAAAAATAGGATCTTCAGAACACAACGGAAGGCGCAGAGGTCAGGGATCCTTCGCATATCCGGGGGCAGTTCATTCCATAGGGCAGGAGCCCCCACAGAGAAGGCTCTCCCCCTGGGGTTCACTGGCCGACATTGTTTGGCCAATGGCAGTCTGAGGAGGCCCTCTCTGTGAGAGTGTATCGGTCAGTGGGAGGCAATCGGTGGCAGAAGGCGGTCCTGTAGATATCCAGGTCCTAAGCCATGGAGGGCTTTGAAGGTGGTAACCAGCACCTTGAAACGCACCCGGAAGAACACCAGGAGCCAGTGCAGCTCACGCAAGAGAGGTGTTACATGGGAGCGACATGTCGCCCCCATTATCAATTTATTATATAAATTGAAGTGTCTATAAACCCTGACTGATCTTGGAAGCTAAGCAAAATTATCCATGTAGGAATTGTAGCCATTGTTGGACATTGACTTCTATTGCATTGTTAAAAAAAATAATAATAATGCATGGATGTGTTCATAGGATCTGAGTTTCACTTGTGGGTGACTTTATCTTTCTGAGATATAAATGCCATTTGTTGCCTTCACTATTATTTTTGCCTACTTGAGATTTATTTTGATATGCTAAGAGTTCATCCTCAATAATCATATAACAGTCATTTGTGTAGGAGCTGAATAGATCTGGAAAATATCAAGTTTTGGGAAAATGGTTTTAGCTAACTGATAGAAAGTCTGCAGGGAGTAATTATAAAGTACTTTAGAGGCAGAAAAAATGGCTTAAACTTTTAAAACTGGAATACAGAGATGAGCTACACATGTTTATGGTTATGCTGACAATACTAATTACTATTGGCATTAAACATTAAGTATTAATGCTTATCTGATCTTTGTTCTCTTAACACAATTCTTTAGCATTTTATGCTCTGCTTCTTCCTTTCAATGTCCAATTTCAACTTCTGCCTCCTTGGTGCTAGGGTAAAAACCTGAAGCAATTTACCCTTTCTAATATTAGAATAGTATTTAATTTAGAGTTTTTTTCCAGTATTTTTTAACATGTAGAAATTCTTATTGCACAACTTGGATTATGCAGCAGGATCTCACATACAAAACCTTTATTATCACAGCTTTGTAGTACTTCAGATATGAAAATAAAAACAAGCATAAGAATGCACATGGGCATGAACATGGCAGCTTTCTGCAATTTTGGAAGCAGCTTTATCTTTTTGTGGGACAACGTTGTTGCCTTCCCCTACCCCAGACAGCAACATCAATGAGATCTCAGAAATAGATGTTTGATTCAGGAGTTGCACATAGGTGCACCAAGAGCATCTCCACATGCTTTTAAGTGCTGCACAGCCCTATCTTCTATGGTCCTTTTGTAATATATATATAAATCAGGGGTAAAATGCTACCAGTTCGGACTGGTTCTCCTGAACCAGTAGTAAAAAATGCTACCAGTTCGGATGAATCAGTATTTCCAAAGAACAGATGGGCAATGATCAGCTGTGATGTGCAATTTATATTATCTAGAATCGTTGGATTTCATGATTTCTATCTAATCTAAATCATGTGGCACAGCGGATTCTATCTCTCACTGTTCTGCTTACCTTTGCAGACTCGGGAAGGCTTCAAAATGTTCCTTTTTTAGTGCTGTGGGGCGTGCCCTCGGTAGCAGACCCACAGAACTGGTAGCAGACTTCAGAGGATTTTACCGCTGATATAAATGTTCACGTAACTTGTATAAAAACTTTTTAATGGAAATTGTTAAATTTATTGCAGGACTTAACGAGCAAACTTGAACAATTTTGAATTTATGGATTTAAGCTTTTTTAAAAAAAAAAGAATGAGAGTTTTCTATTGTCAGTCTATATAGAATTAGTCTGTTTTCTTTTCACACATATTTCTTTTTTTAAAAAATAGATTAGTTTGGAAAAGGCAAAGCAAGCTGTTTTTTAAATATATATATATATTAGCATCTCTCTTTTGTAAGATCTTTTGGGAGTGGAATGTCCAAGTTGACCTTTAACAAAATCACTGCTCAGGTCTTTTCAACTCTGTTGGTTATGGCATTAAATAGTAATCAATAATAAATAGCATTTTCACACTATACAAATGTTAGAAGTTGGAAGTGTTTTTTTAAGGCACTAGAAGTATAGTGTTTTGTTTTGTTTTTAAGTAGAACTGAAAACTTAGATAAGGAAATCTATGAGTCCTCTAATAGTTATGCCCTTAACATTTCTATGTAGAATATGGTTCAATAACCAAGAAAATTCTGATAATAATGAACACTGAACAATTTACAGTTTAGGATCACAGACATTGTTTCTACAGAACTGGTAGTAAAACCATTGGGAGGCTCTGCCCACTGATCCTGACATCATCAGGACACTTTGGTGCATATGGGCCCGTTACAAACCGGTAGTAAAGGTAAGTAGAACCCACCCCTGTTCATAGTACATTGTAAACTAAGTCTAGGGCCAAAGTATTAGTTTTATTTCAGATCTGGAGATTGCATTTGGGAAAAAGAATTGGCCATGCAACTCTTCAGCTTCTGTATACAGTAGAGGCCACAAGGTGTTATCCCAGAAGTGGGCAAAAATGATGTCCACTTCCAGGACAGCACCATAAGGTCTTCATGTGGGAAGAGTTCTACTGATGTCAATTGCATACAAGGAAAATTTATATAAGATGTTTTATAGATGGCATTTGTCACCAGAAAGATTGGCAAAAATGTTTAAAGGCAAATCAGCTAGATGCTGGAAATGTGCTGTCATAATTTCTAATGGCTGCTGTATGAATGGTCATAAGTACCTGTATTTATATCTGTATTTGTGCAAAACCTTCGCAGCTCTTACAGAAAAAAATATGTTACCCAATTCAGAAAAAAATACATATTTCTTTATGGCTCAGTTTTTTTCATGATGAAAAAAAAAACATATTATACCATCAGTTGAGAGTGTCACATAAATCATGAAAATATAAATGGTCTACTTAAGGAGAATATGAATGTATCTGTGAACAAGAGGCAGGAAAAGCAGCTCAATGATTATCTTAGTGACCACACATTCAGGGTATCCTCTGCTAAAAAAAAAACATCCCTGTGCATATCAATGTTTATATAATGAGATTCTAATTGTAGACATAAGTTTATCTACCCTGATTCCCCAAAAATAGGACCCAACTGGAAAATAAGTCCTGGCATAATTCTTCAGGAATCTTGTAATATGAACCCTACCCCCCCAAAAAGCCCCAGTTAAGATTGTCAGCCAGATGGATGCATTTAGTACCATATTTACCCCAAAATAAGCCCTTATGTGTCTTTTGGAACAAAAATTAATATAATATCCAGTCTTATTTTTGGGAAACACAGTATTAATTCTTTATATTCAGAAGGGGATTTTACTTTTCTCTACCTTCAGCAGAGACTATTTGTGACAACAGTCCAGAAACCTTGAAATGAGTTTTAATCATCCCAGTTTCCATTTTGACATGATGGTATATCTTGAGTAAGATTGTGCCTATAAGCTATATTCTACTTCCATATTTTGTAGGCTGCTAGCTACTAGACCCTAGCAATTAAATAAATAATTAAAATGGCCGCTATTAGCTGCCACAGCCTGAAAAATCTTATTGTTGACAGCTGGTCAATGAGCAACAAATGAGAAGTAATAATGCCTGACTTGAAAAAAATACTGCTTGCATTCCTAGCCTGAAGCTAACTTAGCAATATGTTAGGATCAATCACCTTTTCTTTTCTGTCTGAGTTTAAATCCAAATGATAAAATCTACTAATGCAGTTATGCAGATCACCTTCATCTACATGCCTGTGTTCAAAGCATTGTAAGCCTGTAGCAGAAGTAAGCAAAACAAAGCTACTATGGTAGAGTCTAAAAATGTCAAGTGCAATGAGATGTGTCTCCACAGTTCAGATTCTTGTCGTGGAATCATTAAACTGCTTTTGGCTAACTCCTGTTTTTCCATTTCAGCATCTCAGTCTGCCTGTCAACTGCCATATGGTAGAAAGATGCTTAAGGAAATCATTTTATTTGTTAGTTGTTTTTTTTGCAAATTCCAACATGTGCTGGTTTGATCCCACATGTCTTAGACTAAAGATACAAATCAAAACTGGATATTCATCAAATTTAGCATGTTTCTGAATTTTATTTGATTATTTATTTTAAAAAAGTTTGACCTGCATTTCCATTGGTTTTTTTTTATTTTAGCAATCCCAACAGATGAATATGAGATAGAGAATTTAAATCCAGCTACCATTAAGGAATGAATAATTTAAAGGAACCTCTAAAAGCATTGTTTAAAATGCTTTAAGTCCCTTAAAACAGGAAAATGTTACCATTCAGAATACAACACACCATTGACTTGGGGATTTGAGAGTCTGGTTAACTGGTAATTTTTAATTGTGGTAAAAGTTTATAAACCATTGCATCCTCAATTTAAAAGCAAACTAAAAACTACTTTTAAAGAATGTTATAATGTACAATAATATTAAAAATGCTTAATTTTGTGATAATTAAAATGATTTTTTTAAAAAAAACTACAGCTAAAAAGCTACATGTTATTGTTTATGCAAGGCCTAAAATGGACACCTAACATCAAAAACATCATCAAAAAAGCACAACAAAGAATGTTCTTTCTGCACCAACTCAGAAAGCTCAAACTGCCCAAGGAGCTGCTGATTCAGTTCTACAGAGGAAGTAATGAGTCTGTCATCTGCACCTCTATAACTGTCTGGTTTGGTTCTGCAACCCAACTAGACAGTTCAGAGGATAATTAGAACTGCAGAAAAAACAATTGCTACCAACCTGCCTTCCATTGAGGACGAGTATAAAAGAGGGCTGTAAAAATATTTACAGAGCCCTCTCATCCTGGACATAAACTGTTTCAACTCCTACCCTCAGAACGACGCTACAGAGCATTGCACATCAGAACAACTAGATGCAAGAACATTTTTTTCCCAAACGCCATCACTCTGCTAAACAAATAATTCCCTCAACGCTATCAAACTATTCACATTAGACTGCATTACTATTGCTATTGGTCTTCTCATCGTTCCTGTCGCTCATCTCCTCCCACTTCATGACTGTAACTTTGTTGCTTTTATCCTTGCAATTTATATTGATATAGATTGTTTGCTAGTATGATTTCATTGCTTATTGTACTATATGATTGTCACTGGGTGTTGTGCCCTGTGATTCTTGATGAATGTATCTTGTCTTTTTATGTACACTGAGAGCATATGCACCAAAGACAAATTCCTTGTGTGTCCAATCACACTTCGTCAATAAAGAATTCTATTCTATTCTATTCTATTCTATTCTATTCTATTCTATTCTATTCTATTCTATTCTATTCTATTCTATATATATATATATAATGAGTAATCTGGAACCATATTGCTCTGTTCATTTCAGCATGGAGTACTATAATTTCTCTGCTTGTTTTCTGTCTCATCCAACCAGGAGACTCTGAGTTCTAATCCTGTTTTAGGCATGAAAACCAGCTGGGTACTGTAGGCTAGACTCTCTCAATTTAACTCACTTTATAAGATTGTTGTTGTGGGGAAAAAAATAGGAAGCCAAAGAGTATTAGTTATGTTTGCTGCCTTGAGTTACTTAATAAAGGTGGAATTAAAAATGAACAAAGTTTTAAAGTGACTTATGTCCAATAGGATTTGGGAATGTTAATTAGTGTTTTAGGATGTTTACTGAATGGATTATTTATCTGCAATTCACTTGCAGAATATAAGTGAGAAATATGCACTTGATGCCAATTTCATGACTTTGTTTTTATAGTTGCTATTAATTTTGTTTTTTACATTGAGAATAAGCTTTGTGTGTGTGAGAGAGAGAGAGACAGAAAGAGATAGAGACAGGAAGTGGGAGTGGGAGGGGGCAGGGGAGAAGAGGAGAGGAGAGGAGAGGAGAGGAGAGGAGAGGAGAAGAGAAGAGAAGAGAAGAGAAGAGAAGAGAAGAGAAGAGAAGAGAAGAGAAGAGAAGAGGAAGACTGACGGATTTGGCCAAGGCTGAGAAAGGGGGAGGACATTGACTACTGATAACATTGATGCCATTACTATAACAAAGAGAAAAGAGTTGGTAACATGGAAAATAAACTCTTTAATGTCCTTGTCCAGTGTTAAAAATGAAAATAATGTCTGCTATTGAGATAAGATTCAGCTGAGGGTGAATTAAATAAGGATAAAGGTTAGCATATTATTATAGTTTGGACGCATTAATGCAGCTGAAGATTTGCAGGCAAGTTGAGGGGCAACATTTGCCAGCCAGCTCATATGTTGACCTAAACCAGCTGTGTTGCTGAAGGAGTATAATTGAGAAAAGGGGCATAAATTATTAATCTGATGTAATTCACTATCCATGTCACACAGGAAATCAGATCTGTGACTAGGAAGTCTGTTTATTATTTCCTCTCCCCACCCCCCACCCCAAAGGACAAAGAAAAGTAAATCAATTCCCAAGTCAATATTTTACAATTATAAATCTGTGGGCATAGCATATATTTTCTTTTCTTTTTTCTTTTTTACTGTATGTTGCTATAATCTTTTGAAGAGCTCCTCCTATTGACTCTTCATGCTTAAGGAATTGCTTTCTTTGTAATTGTTCTTTCTTAGTAACCTTGTTCTGTTACTAATCTCAATTACTCAAATTAATTGGGATATAAACATACCTAGAAGGATTGTAAAACCAATTTTATGATCGTAATATAAAACAAGACATTTGCCAATCCTAATTGAAATGATAAAAAGTTTATAAGATACACAGAGCTGCTTAAGTCATCCTTCCTTACCTTCGTGTAGTGATACAATAAATGGTTGCTTTTTAAAAATATGATTATATTTTTTAAAAAAAACCCGGAACAGATTCTGTTATCTTATGCCAAACAGAACTCTAGAGAAGATAAAAGCACTATTAATAAATAGGATCTGTTCCCAATAGCAATTGTTTTATAATGGAAATACACATTCTAACCTTCTGGCCTTGTGTATTAATCAGGTAATTGTTTTTTTTTTCCATAATAGATTAAAATATTTTCTTCTCATTACAGTAAAGGTGAAGTCAAAGTTTCTCAGTAGATGATCAGTCAGTGGGCAGATGGAAAGGAGAATCACCATATTTACAATACACTTTCCTCTTTTCTAAGCTGAAAAAATTCCAGGAACATTTAGTCGACATTTGGGTCAATAAAGCATAAGCATATGGTATAGCCAAGCATATACCTGTCTGGCTATACCATAAAGCAGGTATAGCCAAGCAGAAACCCCATCTTAAGAAACCCTAAATTTCCTCCCTTCCTTCCTTCCTCCCTCCCTTCCTTCCTTCCTCCACCCACACCAGGGGTGGGTTCTACTTACCTTTACTATCGGTTTGCAATGGGGCCACTCGCAGGCACAGAAGTTTCTGTGCATGCGCAGAAGCGTTTTCATGACATCAGGGTCAGTGGGCAGGGTCTCCCACCAGTTTTACTACCAGTTCTATAGAATCGGTGCGAACCAGGGGCAACTCACCACTGCCCCACACATAGTTTACTCTCAATCATTCATGCTGGCAGTCCAGGTCATTGGCTAACTGAACCACATCCTGTCCAGGTTCTTTGTCTACAAAAGTGTTGGTGTGTAGGCAGAGGTGGTATTCAGCTGGTTCAGACCGGTTCGCCCGAACCAGTAGCGGAAATTACGTGTAGGCTTGCCCACCCTGGCTCTATGCCATCCTATTTAGGCATGCTTTTGAGGCCGGGCGCATGCGTTGAAGGCGCGTGCCAGCCAAGCGCATGCGTGGAAGGCCAGGTGCATGTGGAAAAGGCAGGCCGTGTGCGAACCGGGCACACATGCGAACTGGAAGTAACATAATGTGAAACCCACTGTGTGGCTTTCAAGAAAATCAAGAGGAGGAAGCAGAACGTGACATCTGGAATTGACTGTATCAATATTATAGAGAAGCAAGAGCTATCCGTCAATTGCCAGCACCACAAGCTATGGTAAGCAGCTCATTGTGCTGTGATGCCTACCTAGAGCTTGGCATGAAGCTCAGTGTCAATCGGAAAAAGAGAACCATGCTGAGGTATTTCCTAATCCTAACAAGCTCAAGGATTTTTGGAGGATGGCAAAAGCTACCTGGCGTTTTACAAACATTAAGACTTTTACTTGTTATCAGGACTAACCATCAAGGACTTATTTATGCAGCTACATCAGTTTATGAGGTTTAGGAGGGAAAACTCTATGCCACAATAAAGCCTTGTTATGCTGTGGTGTGTCAAGATCTTAGAAGACAAAGGAACCCACACTTTGCAAACTAATTAGAATAGAATAGAATAGAATAGAATAGAATAGAATAGAATAGAATAGAATAGAATAGAATAGAATAGAATAGAATAGAATAGAAGAGCTGGAAGGGACTTTGGAGGTCTTTTAAACCAGCCCCCTGCTCAAGCAGGAGATATATATACCAGGAGTGTCAAACTGGATTTCTTTGAGGGCTGGATCAGCATTATAGTTTTCCTCTGTGGGCCATGGGAGGGGCAGGGAGTGGGGGAAGACGGGACGGAAGCCTCCTGCAGCACCCTGCTGGCCAAAACAGGGCATGGGAGGCATACATGTCCCCTGTGTCCTGTTTTCAGCCTGGTTGGCCTCCTACCAGCATTTACCAGGGTGAGTTTAGGTCTTCATATGGCCCATTTTTGGCCAGCAGAGGGCTGCTGGAGGCCAAGGAAGCCAAAAACAGGCCTCATGGGAGCCTCGCGAGGCCTCCACATGGCCCATTTTGGCTGGCAGAGGCACCACAGTCCAGTCCTGTGATAATTCCAGGCTGGGCCACAGGCCAGATTTAAGCACCTTGTGGCTAGATCCAGCCAATGGGCCTTGAGTTTGATACCCCTGACCTATTTCAGATAAGTGACTGTCTAGTCTCTTCTTAAAAACATCCAGTGATGGAGTGCCCACGATTTCTGAACTAAATCTGTTCCACTGGTTAATTGTCCTCACTATTAGGAAATTTCTCCTTAATTCCAGGTTGCTTCTCTCTTTGATCAGTTTTTAACCATTGAAACCAATTATAATTTGTAGTTATTAAATACTGAATTTGTAAATATGTTATGCAATTGTAGTCATTTTTCATCAATATTGTATGTACATATCTATTTATTTTATTATTTCCCCAAATACTGTCACTAAATAAAAATGAATTGTTCCAGATCCTTCTTTTTGAAATATTATATGTTTTCATTGTTACAAAATTAGAGCCTCATCAAACTAAAACATTGTATAAAGGCAAACAAAACGATCCTTTAAAAAAATTAGTTCCGGTACTCTTAACAATTACTGAGACTGATATACTTGAACTCTAAATTGGAACACATCCATTAGGTGTCTGAACAGGAGGCTTCGGTATTTATTCTCAGTTAGCAATGAGTTCTCAGTATAGCATTAATGGAGAAAAAAATCCATTCGTTGTATATATAATTTATTGACCAAAATGGTGTGATTCATGCAGTTGAAAGGGCTTTGTCTTCCTTCTTGGCACACTATGCATAGAACTACTAGAAAATGCTTAAAGTCTAAACTTAATAAATGTATATATAAGAGTTCTCTAGATGCATAGTATTTGGGAATAAGGATCATTTTACAATACAATAGTTAAAATAAAGATTTTAAAGTGAGCATTTTGAACTATGTTCAAGTCGGAATGTTGACACTATATATACATCTAGTATTCCCATTGTAATTACTGAAGCTAAGCCAATATGCTATTGTTTCCGTCACCTGATACCATTGGTTATTTGGGCTCCTTAGATTGTGACACTCTAAACCTGGACCCCAAAGTTCAGCTTGAATGGGACATACTATTTTAGGGAACCATTTGTTGCTTTCCGCTGCTGATTGACAGAAAATGAGCTAGTTTGAAATGCTGACACATAACATGTAGCAGAAGAGCAGGAAAAGCTTGGGGGTGGAGCATGGGTGGAATTCAGCCAGTTCGATGCTAATTTTACATCTGGTTCACCGAATCAGTAGTAGCAAGGATTGGCTGGTCCCACCTACCCCAACCATCTCCTCCCAGGAGTCTCCATGCTGTCCATTTTGGATGCCATGTAAGTGCAATGCCCACACGGAGGCTCTGGGAGGATGAAAAACAGGCCTCCTGGACATTCCGGAAGTCTAGAAATGGGCCCGTTTCCAGACTCCGGAGCCCGGAGCCTGGGTGAGGCTGGTTTTGCCCCCCTGGAGGCTCAAGAAAAGCCGTGGGAGTTTGGGGAGGGTGAAAATGCCCTCCCAGCCATGGTGCAGGAGGCCGAGTAGGCCACGTCCACCATGGCCACGTCCATCCAGCAACCGGGCAGAGAACCGATTGCTAAAATTTTTGAATCCCTCCCCTGGGGTGGAGTCAAGAGAGAACTCAACCTAGAATCATTACATGTCTACAAACACTCCAAATTCAGTTCCCCTCCCCCCATTCCATTAATTCTTATCTAGTGCCAATTTAGTGCTGACTATTAGTTGACCACATTTTTGGGTGTAGGCTTGAGCAATAAATCTTCTGAATTTGGAACTTATGGGTGATTCTGATTCTTCACACCTGACATTATATCGCTAAATTATCTTATTTATTAAGGTACTTTGAGATAGCTATGAGAAGATAAGAATAGGCACAGCATAATTTCATTTAATAATCTAATTAGAAATATCCTTGGAAATGAATAATGCTGAATATTTCCTTCCTTTGCTCTGCCTTTAAAATAACATCTAATTTAGATAATAACACTTGGTCAATTCACAATCTATTTACTGTTTTAGAAATAAAACATTTCAGTTGCAAAGGTCCATCCAAATTACATCTTGACCATGTTAAACAAACAAACAAAATCCAATGCATATTTACAAATGGACGAAGAATAAAAAGTGATTTTAAGCAAGAAAAAGGTTTTTAAGAAAGATAAATAATTTGTTTCTTTATTTGTTTCTTCATAAACTTAGATGGCAGCCTATTTTATACAGGATAATCCCATATGTATTACAATAATAGTACATAACAACATAATAAATAAAACAAATCAAATTCTGCAACAATACCATTTACCTCAATATGAATCATCACAGCCCTGTGAAAGGTTAATAAGGCTAACCTGAAATAGTTATACAAAATCAAGATTAAGATGCATATAATATCATATAGAGTCAAAGTTCTTCTAATGAAGTGTGTGCAAATTTTTTAAAAAATATAATAGTATAACAAGGAGTAAGTTATGGAAAGAATTATGGGGAAAAAAATCAATAAAATTTACCCCAAATTGAAAGCTAAGAATAAATTGTTACAAAATGGTTCACAGATTATTGATCTAGCCATCAATGACTTCAAATACATAAATTGTATAATTAAAAGGTTATATAATGTAACATTTTATTTTAATGTAGTAATGTTATATAATGTATAATTATATGTTGGATAAAAACTCAGAGCAAGTCTCACTAAACAACAGTAGCAGCCCATATTAACATTTATCTTGTGGAGATAAGGGTAGAAAAAAGTCAATATTTCTCTACCCCTATTGCATTTGAGAATAGCAATCCATTTGTTCTGTAGGTTGACCTCATCTTTAGTTTTTGATATTATCAACCATGCTATCCCTCCAAGTTCCAATAGTTAAGACTTGGGAGATACTGCTTTATGGAGGTTGTCTTCTTTTCTTTGGAGTTGATTCCACAGGATGTTGGTTGTGAGGGAAAGATAACTCTGTAGGCCTTATTTCTTTCTGGAGTGCCATAGGAGTCAATTCTCTCCCCACTCTTATTCAATATCTACATGAAACCTCTGTGTAAAACGATCCACTGCTATGATCATGTATGTATGCTGATGATACCAATTACCATATTTTTCAGAGCATAAAATGCACTTTCCTCCTCAAAAAAAGAGGCTGAAAATTTGAGTGTGTCTTATACTCCGAATGTAGCCCTGCCCACCTGCCAGCCTCTTTGTGTCCTCTTCCTTGCTGTAGAGATTGCCACCGATAATGGCTTGTGTTTTTGGGCTCTGTGCGTTGGGTTTTCAGCCTCCAAACACTCCGTTTGAGAGCCTTTCAATGCTGCAGGGATCGCCAAAGCACATTGCCGCCAATTGCCGCCTGAAAACATGATCCATGGTGCCCAAAATGGCTACCCAGAACAGCTGCTGCCTTCTCTTACCCTTTCTGCACTTCGCCTGCTTTTCTCATCGCTGCTCCCTCTGACAATCAGCTGTGCTTTAGAAGCTTTATATCAGCCCCAACCAGCATGCGCTCAAAACTAGGAAAATAATGTGCTGAAGCTGACCAGGTTAAGGACGCTAACCAGATGAATACCTGCTAGGCAGATTTTTTCCTCCTATTTTCCTCTCCAAAAACTAAGCTGTGTCTTATACTCTAAAAAATATGGTATATCTTTCCACTAGAAAGCATGCCTTCTATGTTGTAGCATCTATCTTCTGAAATAAGGTTCCACTTGTCAGCTTTGTGTTGAAGGCCTTCTGTTCTTCCATGCCTTAGAATACAATGGCTGGAGCCCCTTGCTGGATCTTGGCTGTATATGTTTTGGTGCTCCTAGCTCACTTTAATATCTTGACCTTCTCTCTTTTTTTCCTTTGCTATGTATTATCTTATTTATCTTTTTTTTCCTGCCTTTATACTGTGAGCTGACCAAAGTCATTTTGGAATTGAGGACACTAAATTGAATGAACTGAATAAGTAAACAAATAAATAAGTGCCCAGTTCTTGTTTATACATTTTGTCTTCTTCTTTTTTTTAAAAAAAAATATTTGCTTTTGCTCTTCCAGACAATAGAAGTATTTTTTTTTCCTGTAAGAGATATGCAATCTCTTCCTCCTGCTTGTCCATCAAGCATAATGTAACAATAAAAGGTAAAGGTAAAGGTTCCCCTTGCACATATGTGCTAGTCATTCCTGACTCTAGGAGGCAGTACTCATCTCTGTTTCAAAGCTGAAGAGCCAGCGCTGTCCGAAGACGTCTCTGTGGTCATGTGACCGGCATGACTCAATTCCAAAGGAGCATGGAACACTGTTACCTTCCCACCAAAGGCGGTCTCTATTTTTCTACTTGCATTTTTTACGTGCTTTTGAACTGCTAGGTTGGCAGAAGCTGGGACAAGTAACAGGAGCTCACCAGTGGGATTTGAACCACTGTACTGCCAACCTTTCCGATCGACAAACTCAGCATTTTAGCCACTGAGCCACCGCATCCCTAATGTAACAATAGGATTGCTCTATTGAAGTTGTTTAAATAAAATTGCATAGATTAAAAAAAAAATAGCCTTGTCAACTTTACCTGATGGAATAGATAGGAAACATGACAAAATGGGTTAATTCTACTTTATTCCACGGTTCCATTAACAGATTTTTGCAAGCCTGAAAGTGCAATTCTTCCCCTGACTTCTTTATGTTCTGAAAAATTAAGAAGGTCTCTTCTGAGCCTAATGTATCATCCTCTATTCAGCTACAGACTGTGCTGTCTCTTATCTGACTGCTCCCTAGGCAGTGACTCCAGATCCAGTTTCCCAAGGTCATTTACACACACCATTATAACACTACTGAAAATACTAAGAGTTTGGTGAAGTTTTCTCATCCTCCTTCTCCTTCTGTCAAATATCTAAGATATAACTGATTACAGTAATGAACCCTTTTTCTGCTTCTAAAGGAAATGAGCAAGGCTGAATCAAGTGCACAACAACAAGCAAAAACAATTTGCCAGATTGGAGAGGAACTGCTCATCAGCAGTTACACTGCACAAAAACCTATTTTTCAGAGAACCGCGATGTTTCTAGCGACACATTATGACACAATGCTAAGTGCTTACAGATGTGCAATAGCTTTTATTGGATCCATCATGGTCTCCTTATAAGAATATTCAGGAAGTTTTAGGAAGCCCAGTCATATTCTGACTATGGTGAGCCACCAAGAAACCCATTTGTCATACGCAATCAAAACCCTTTCTCGTTTTTGGATTCCCTGTGGATTTTTATTCTCTCCAGCTCTAAAAGAAATATTGGGCATGGTGCCGTTCGTTTTGTGCTACAGAAATCTTTGTGGACTAATTCCCAGCTCAGTTAGGCACTCAGGCATAAAGAATGAAATGTAACAACTGCTGTATGTACCATCTAACCAATTATACCAAATGAGAACAAAAGGAGCACAAGAATACAGAAGTGTTCAAGCATCCATTATAAACAGTTCCAATTTCCTTTCTAAATGTCAAGTACAAAATATATATTTTACATGCAAATAACTCTGGAGAGAGGTTGCTAATATACTCCTAAAATCAAATCTTTTTTTTTTCAAAACCATGACCTTTCTTGCTAACAATAACTTACATTTTAATTAAATCTGTGGCCATTTTCACTTCATGCCAAATATCCCAATGATATACATTAGAGACTTTCCTTGTCAGGAAAAGAAAGCAAAAGGTCAGAGATTTAAAACATTATCAACTTTAACTTGTTTGATGATTTATATTTTAAAATCTGACAGTTCTATATGACTTTCTTGTTGAGAAGAAACAGAATGACCTCCTGGTGAGAAAAAAAAAATAAAAACATGAGAGAAAAATAAAGATGTGCACAATTTGCAGAGTTGAACTTCAGTAACCTCATATGTTTAGAAAAGTTTTCTTCTGGCGGATGCAATTTATCCAGCTTTATAATATAGCAATAAAGGACACTTTGATTGACTAACTACAATATGTATATTACCAAGGGTTCCTTTAGAAATGTTAATTCTCTGTACCTCTGACTCTCTCCAGCAGTTTGAAAAATAGCTTTATATTTTAAAAGAAAAATACTTTGGAAAAAAATGGAATTGAAGATTTCCAAGTTTGGAAAATTTGGAACTTCAGTTTAGTGAAATCAGAGGATGAAAAGAATACACTCTGAATCTGTGCATTCAAAATTGGGCATTGTTTTACTGTTCACGGATTCACTGAAATAGAAGGGTGGAGAAGTAATACATTTAATTAAAAATATCTGCATGACAACTGTGACAGAGTTCTAAAACTGATGTGATGTCCTGATGCCTGGAGGCCGGGTAGATCTGAATGGGGAGAAACAGGCTCAGACTCAACCCCTCCAAGACTGAGTGGCTGTGGTTCCCGGCACCCCAGTATAGCCAGCTGGCTCCATCGCTGACTATTGGGGGTGAGATCTTGGCCCCCTCAGAGGGGGTTTGCAACTTGGGTGTCCTCCTGGATACATGGCTGTCTTTAGAAGATCACATGATGGCTGTGGCCAGGTGGGCTTTCTATCAGGTCCACCTGATTTACCAGTTGTGACCTTTCTGGACCGGGATGCCCTGTGCACAGTCACTCACACCCTTGTCACTTTCTGTCTGGACTACAGTAATGGTCTGTACATGGGGCTCCCCCTGAAGAGTACTTGGAGGCTCCAACTGGTCCAGAATGCAGCCGTGCGGGTGATTATGGGGATCACACAATGCACCCACGTAAGACCTCTCCTGCGCAAGCTGCACTGGCTTCCAGTGGTCTTCCGGGTGCGATTCAAGGTGCTGGTCACCATCTTTAAAGCGCTCCATGGCTTAGGACCTGGATATTTACGGGATCACCTTCTGCCACCGATAGCCTCCCACTGGCTGGTACACTCCCACAGAGACCCTCCTCAGGGTGCCGTCGGTCAAATTATGTTGACTGGGGACCCCCAGAGGAAGAGCCTTCTCTATGGCCCCGGAGATACGTATGATCCCCGAGCTTTGTATCTTCTGCCGTGTCCTTAAGACTTTACTATTTTAACAAGCTAGTCTGACGTAATAATGAATTTTAATGGGGTATTTTTAATCTTGAGTTTTTTTAAAAAAATAGGGCCAAACCATTGAATACGTTTTAAATTGTTTTAATTTTTGTGTTATATGTGTTTTATTATGGCTGTACACCACCCTGAATCCTTCAGGAGAAGGGCGATATAAAAATTTAATAATTAAAAATTTTTTTAAAAAATAAATAAAATGGGAACATTACTCTCTGGTATAGTAGGAGGAGCTTATCTTTTCCAGCTTTTTCCTGCTTAAGCTCTATTTTTGACATCATCCCAATTTGTCTTTAGGCCTACTGTCATTCAAAATCTACCAGCCTTATAAATGAGAACTCTTAATCAGGTTTTCTTAACCTGTAAAGAGGAAAGAGATAAACTCTGTCCCCATATCTTGACAATAACACAAGTGTCCATGATGTATATAATCAATGTCACTCTGTAGAGGCTTGTTCTCTACCCACAATCATGGAGGGCTTAGCTCCATGTAGTCCCATGGCCTCTTCACAAATGCTAGGTATGCACGTGGCACATTTTAACAAGGCTTAAAGTGAAAATACATGTTTCAGACATGCAAAATATAAGTAGGTGGCAGAAAGATCTTTTCTATTCAAAATTTGTTCTGAAAGATTAAATACTATTTATAATCATCATCATCATCATCCAAACTGCCGATGTTGCAATGACAAATTTGAAACTGTTTCACACTTAATATGTAAGTGCAGCAAAATTGAGCAAACTGATTACAAAGCTATACAAGATCGAGTTGCTAAATTAATCCACTGGTCATAATGTAAAAAATATGCCCTACCTGTATCGGAAAAGTCATGGGAACATATAGTGGAAAAAGTTGCTGAAACTGAGATGGTGAAGATCTTGTGGGACTTTCGAATAGAGACAGATCATCACTTGAAACACTACATGCCAGATATCACGGTTATCGAGGGCTGAAGTATACAGTTTTAATACTGCTGTACGAGGAGATGACAGAGTCAAAGAAAAAGAACTGGAGAAAAATCACGAAATATCACAACCTGGCCATCAAAACTACACAGTTATGGATGAAACATGTAACAGTGATACCCATTGTCATCAGGGCACTTGGTACCATGTCCAAGAATTTTATAAAACACATCAAGAGATTGCAGCTTCCTGCAATAACACCAGTGGAACTGCAAAAAACTGCTACTCGGAATCTTATATATTTTAAGAAGATACTTGATAGATACCCGGGATGCTGGTGTTGTGGCCCGTCAACGGCCTATGCAGATTGTAGTTGATTCTGACAACGAGGAGGCTGGTGTGGTGCTGCGCCAGCAGCCTGTGCAGCTGGCACTCGAATCAGACAATGAAGAGGCTGGAGAAGATTTGGTGTCAGAGGCAGGCATTCAGCCAGAGCCTTCAGAACCTCCAGAAGCTCCTTTAAGTGAACAGGATGAAAAGTAGGAGCCTCTTCTCAATGCACAGACACACAGAGCTGCCAAAAGGCAGGAGCGGCTCCTCAGGAGGAAGTCTCCTCAAGAGTAAGGCTTGGGACTAATTGGCCACTCACTTAGCCTATTTAAGAAGGAATGCCGCTTACAACAAGCTATAGAGAACAACTTCAGTTCACTCTCTTTCGTGTCTGCAAAACTGCTTCTAGGCTTTCTGCCAACTCTAGTAAGACTGTGATTACCTTATCGTAGAATTCTGGTAGGCTGTTAAGACAGTGCATTAACAGCCTTTGAATGATAAAGACTAAGTTATTTTGAGTAAATAAACTTTGTATAGAGTTTGTGTGTGCTGCGTTCTTTGGGGTCCGTAGCTGGGGCAGAACAGTTGGCAGCAACCTGTATCAGCCATTAGCAGCAGTCAATGGTATTTGTGACGCATTTTTAAATGTCCAGTTGACTGAGTTTCATGTTTAATGAATAAAAGAGATAATAATAACAATATTTATTTATTTATTTATTTATTTATTTATTTATTTATTTATTTATTTATTTATTTATTTATTTATTTATTTATTTATTTATTTATTTATTTATTTATTTATTTATTTATTTATTTGCGGTGAACAGCCAAAGATAAAAAACATGACATACAAAATTTAAAATTTTTAAAAGAATTAAACAAATATTGGCCCAATAAAATTTAAAACACCCCTACTAAAACCAATTAGCAATTAAAAATATCTAAGCGGGGGGGTGGGGGGTGGGATGTCAAGCCAGCCCAGCTTGATGAAATAAAAAAGTTTTAAGGCACGGCGAAAAGCCCGGAGATCTGGTATCCTACATATCTCTGGGGGCGGGTTGTTCCAGAAGGCAGGTGCTGCCACAGAGAAGGCCCTCCCCCTGGGGGTCGCCAGCCGACATTGTCTGGCCGACGGCACCCTGAGGAATCCCTCTCTGTGGGAGCGTACTGGCTGGTGGGAGGCTATTCGTGGCCGAAGGCGGTCCCGTAAGTACCCAGGCTCTAAACCATGGAGTGCTTTAAAGGTGGTAGCCAACACCTTGAAGTTGTTATAACAACAATAACAACAACAACAATAATAATAATAGTCAAGGGAAGGATTACATGCTCCTGATACTTCTGTGCTCTAAAACACTCCTGGCCTGAGTAGTTTTATTCTCCAAAAAAAAGTTGTCTATTTTGAAAGATAATTTTGTCATATGCTGAGACTGACACAGACACAAAAACCCTTCAGCGACCCATTATTTTAGCTTTTCTGTGATTTCAGAACATGGCATTGTGCTCATAACACAGCATCTGGATGGTATCAATTATGTAGGGAATACTTACTACATGATCACCCATCTGGTCTGGGAGTGATAATCAGGTGAAGAGTCTGTGTCCAGCTGTCCATGTTCATGTTCATGTGATGCCAAGCCTTTATATATTATAACAACATGATTGGTTGAAGTTGCATAAATAAAAGTGACTACTGCAGTACCATCATGCCTAAATTTCCATTAGATTTTATGGTCTAAAGTTTTATGGGTTTTAAATTTTAATTGTCTATTGGTTTTTTAAATTCTTTTAACATTTTAAATTTTGTATTGGAGTGCTTTTATTCTTGGCTGTACACCGCCCTGAGTCCATTAGGAGAAGGGCGGTATATAAATTTAATAAATAATAATAATAATAATAATAATAATAATAATAATAATAATAATAATAATAATAATAATAATAATATTAAACAACTAACAATGAGTAGTCTGGCCTTTGTACTTCCATTATCCAATTGGAAAGAAGTGGTGCCTATTAACAATTTGCTCAGACTTTATGTATTTGTATATCATACTTCTAAATATATTTTTGCAAGAGTAAGCAAACCATATACTTCAAATTGTAATGAGGAAGGAAGGAAGGAAGGAAGGAAGGAAGGAAGGAAGGAAGGAAGGAAGGAAGGAAGGAAGGAAGGAAGGAAGGAAGGAAGATCAAGATCAAGAAGAGAAGAGAAACAGCTGCTAGTTGTAAGAGAATCATTTTTCATCACAAAGCAGCCACAGGCAAAATATATACTCACAACCTATCAGTATTGTACCATGCTTTTCAAAATTAATAGAGTTTAATTCATAATGCATTTTGTTTGCTTTTTGTAAGTAATTTTATCGTTGTAATTCTTCCATTTTTACAAGATGTAAAACCATGATAAATGCTGCCAGAGAAGAATTAACAGAGCATTGGACATGAAATAGTTTGTCATAGTTAATGCTTTCTTGCATAGTATTTCTAATAGAAGTGTTCAAGCATGTGCAGATTTAAAAAAAAATGTAATTAACTTTAGGCTATTTGCATGAAATTCATCTTTAATAGCTTTTTGTGATTTTGTGATGTCATCTTACAGTATTATAAAACATTGGTTAGAATGGTCACTCCTTAAAAGTAATACAAACCTGACTGACTTGCAGTGAGCCCAAATATACCAATTCAAATAAATTTTTAGTTTACTTTTTATTTGTGATGTGGGGTGTTAGAATCACAGATTAGCTTTGCAAGAAATATCACAGGTTATCTACCATTAAATAATAAATATATATTAACTGTCTCAAAATATATGAGATGTAGGTGATGATCCATAATTGGTTAAGATCAATGGTAGGATTCAAAATTTTTTACTACCGGTTCTGTGAATGTGGCTTGGTGGGTGTGGCAGGAAAAGGATACTGCAAAATCCCATCCCCACCCCACTCCAGAGGAAGGACATTGCAAAATCTCCATTCCCACCCCACTCCAAGGAAAGGATATTGCAAAATCCCCATTCCCATCCTACCCCACTAACCTGTTTTCCAGCTCCATTCTCCTGTGCAGGGCAACAAAAGAAGACCTAGCTGATCAGCTAGGACTTGGGAGGCAGCGAATAGATTGAGAGTGGGGCTAGTCAGAGATGGTATTGCCAGTTCTTTGAACTACTCAAAATTTCCTCTCCCAGTTCTCCAGAACCTGTCAGAACCAGCTGAATATCAACTCTGCTTAAAATGCTGTCCATGAGCTCAGGATGGATAAACTGCAAAATATGCACAATCTTGCATTGTAGATGCTAAGTTAGAACTTTACAATTTTTCTTCCCCAAACAACACAAATTGAATGCAACAAGATCAGCTGGTTGTCCCTCAATCCTTGAAATAGCTCCACAGGCTAGAATTTTATAGAAACAGTTGTACAGAAATTCCTCTCTGCTATTGCCATCACAGAATAGAATCAATAATTTCATATAAGGTCTTTGTTCCTGATTGAAGGAACTCTTTTTATTGATGGAAGTAAAAAGGTCCAGCTGTTCGAAAGAGGCAACTCAAGAGGGTTGAAGCTTTGCGATCGTGTTTCAGAGAAGTACTTTGATCTAAGCCACATGAAATAAAGTAGTTTTTGATGATCTTCAAAGGTTTTTTTTTTTTTTGCTGCTTTTCCTAAACCAATACTCCAATCGCTTTCAGTTCCTCAGAAGAACCACTAGCAAACATGTATTTAGTATTGTTCATGATAATCGGCTAAAAATTTAATCTCTGTTCATAAAAATGAAATTCAATAATACAAGGCATATTGGCATGTTATTTGCGAATTAGGACTCAGCCCATCCTTTTACAAACTATCAACAATATGGTACTTATTAGTAGAACCAGGAAACATGAAGGAATAGCATTTAAGCGAGTTGTTGTTGAGACTGGGAATGAGAGATAAAAAGTCAGTATCATTTTATCTAATCTTATTTCTCCTAGAAATTAACTTCTCCTACAACTCCCTCTTAAAGAAATATTTCCTTGTTTATTATAATTACCTAGATATTTCATGACTTGTTTATTTATTACCCAATGTACACTTTGTTATGTTTATATAAGTATGAATACAATTTGAGTTATGCATTTAATCATCTTCCAGTCTCAATAAACCTCTTACATTCAAGTACAAGATGGCAAATATAATGCTATTTGTTTCTTTTCATATTGGGGAACTTATTCTATTTAATATAGGCAACAATAATCTTTCAATCCTGTTGCCAAGATGGTGTTCATAAATGCATCCCAGAATTTCCGATGATTGAACCTATTTGTTATCTCCAGTAACATTGTACTGCAAACCAGAACATACAAAACCTTTGCTAGACCAATTCTTGAATATAGCTAAAATCTGCCTGGAACCCACACTGTATAACGGACATTAATACAATTGAGTGAGTCCAGAGGTATTTCACAAGAAGAGTACACCACTCCTCTGCTTGCAATAGAATACCTTATGCCACCAGGCTCAAAATGTTGGGCTTGGACAACCTGGAACTACGCCGCCTACAGTCCGACCTAAGCATAGTACACAAAATTGATTGCTACAACATCCTACCTGTTAATGACTACTTCAGCTTCAACCACAATAATACCCGGGCAAACAATAGATACAAACTCAAGGTAAACCGCTCCAAACTTGATTGCAGAAAATTCGACTTCAGCACCAGAGCGGTCAACACCTGGAATGCCTACCTGACTCTGTGGTTACATCCCCAAACCTCCATAACTTTAACCTTAAACTGTCTACCGTGGACCTCACTCCATTCCTGAGTGCCCCATAAGCGCACCAGGGTGCCTACTGTCCCTATAACTCATTTCATGTGCTCATATCCATGTTTATACTTATACCTGTTTATATTTATATGTTTATATGTTATGTTCATACTTATACTTGTTTTCTCATATATGCTTGACAAACTAAATAAATAAAAAATGTTACCAATGTTATCCAATGTTATTTATAAAGCATTGAAGGATATCTTTCTTCAAAGCAAAGTATCAAATAAAACAAATCAAAACCCCCATCCCCCATATTGGAGGAATTCATGTAAAAATACTAGAGAGAAGAGGGGGGAAGGCAGTGTCAGGGACAGATAATGGGAAAGACCTGTCCTCCAGGAAATAGATACTCTGCAACTACCCATACCATCCATGATAGCCATGGAGTAGGAAGTTTTCACTTTCTGCCTACTTTCTTTCTAACATTTGAGGGAGTGGGGCGCAGCATAATAACTTCAATTTAGTACACGAATATTCAAAATTTCATTTATTTGTATATGTGTGTACAATATTTGTATATATATTGTGTATATATATTGTATATATATTTGTGTATATTTGTTAGTGGCCAAAATTGTGGAAATCTTTTGGGAAAAGTGTATTTTCTAAAACTAGCTAATAACACCACTTTTTTTGGAGTAGTACCATAAAATTATATATCAATGGAAAGATAATTTAATCAAGAATGTAATGCAATAACTTTTATGAAGGATTTGCTATTAGAACAGCAGTTAGGGTATAAAGAGGAAAGTGAAACACGTAGAAAAAAAATGACATACATGAAAATTATCACCATAGAAAAAGCAAGATATACAAAAATTATCACATGAGTTAATACTTGGTTGGGTAATCTTTAGCATGAATTATGGGTTTACAATGTCTTCCCATGGAGTGAACCAAGTCTTTTAGTTTTGCAGCTGTTACAACGTGAAATCACATTGAATGATTGCTCCTATTAATTGGGTTTTATTGCTGGGTTGCTTCTGACTAACAAGTTTCTTTGTCGGGTCCATAGATTTTCAATTGGGTTAAGATCTGGTCTATTCCCAGGCCATTCCAGCAGTGGGATATAATTATCTTGAAACTCCCCAAACAAGTGCCATCAAACCTCAAAAATACACTTTTCCTAAAAGGTTTCCACAATTTTGGCCACTAGTGTATGCTGCATTCATATTCCACTTTTTCTCCAGTCACAAAGTGTATTGAAAGAATCTTGTTCTCCTATTTTACTTTCATCACAACTATATGAGATAATTATATCCTCTTGTCAGTATTGTCTGGGGTAGGTGAGGTATCTCAGTCTGGAAGGCACTGGGGAAGGATGGATAATGCCATTCTACCCCACTTGGTCCAGAAAAATATGCTAAGTCTCATTTTATAATTCAGTCACATTCAATGAAGATTCAGCAGAAAATTAGAGATCTAGACTTCACCCAGGTTTCTAGACTAGTTTGAAATTTCACTGATAAGAAATTTTACTGCAAAGAAGAAGGAAACCAAATGAAATAGTTGATGGACAATTGTCAGTGTGATTTTGTAAGCAATTTTCATAACAACAGTGGTTAAATCTGTATTTTTTTCCTACCACAATTTATACAAATTAACATACAGCATGGCATTTGGTGGTCTTGAACTTGAGCAGTTGTTGAATATTTGTATATTTTGTAAATATTGAATATTTGTATATTTGTTGAATATTTGTATAACTGCCCACTGTGTCCTCAGAATTACAGGCTCTTGGCTTACTTTTTACAAGTCCATGTAAGCACCAACATAGTCACTTCAGAATTTATGCAAAACAGAAAATAATACAATTCCTTCTGCAATTTGGAGGGAAAAAACCAATAACTGGAAGCTGATTCAAATATTTGCATGCAGTGGAAACAGGATTTGCATTATAAAAGTTGCTTTCAGTACTCGCCTGGACTACTGTAACGCTGTCTACATGGGGCTCCCGTTGAGGAGCACCCGGAGGCCCCAAATGGTTCAGAATGCGGCCACGTGGGTGATTACGGGAGCGACATGGAGCTCCCATATAACACCTCTCCTGCGTGAGCTGCACTGCCTCCTGGTGGTCTTCCAGGTGCACTTCAAGGTGTTGGTTCTCACCTTTAAAGCGCTCCATGGCTTAGGCCCAGGGTATTTACAAGACCACCTTCTGCCACCAATAACCTCCCACTGGCCAATACGCTCTCACAGAGAGGGCCTCCTCTGGGTGCCGTCAGTCAAGCAATGTCGCCTGGCAGCCCCCAGGGGGGAGAGCCTTCTCCATGGGAGCATCCACCCTCTGGAACGAGCTACCTCCCGGGATACAATTGATCCCGGATCTCCGCACTTTCCGTAAGGCCCTGAAGACATTTTTATTTCAACAAGCCGGCCTGGCCTGAATAGATTTTAGGGGTTAGTTTTTAATTTGTATAGCTTGGGGATTTAAATTGGGAGGCCGATTAATTTAATTTATTTTTAGGTATTTTAACTTTTTTATTGTATGTTGTTTTAATTTTCGACTGTTCACCGCCCTGAGTCCCTTCGGGGAGAAGGGTGGTATATAAATTGAATGAAACTAAACTAAACTAAACTAACATTTAAAAAGCTGAATTACAGTCACTGCAAAACACTTTACATTTAACTGCCAGGACACCTATGGCCATGGGAACAATTTTCCTTTAATCTCCAAATACAATGCATATATCTGAGTATCAAAAGCCTACTATGACTAGTCAATCTAAAACAGAAAGTTTTAAAAGATGATAAATGTGAAAACAATGATGAAACAGAAGAATACCATCAGTGGTATAAGAAAAATATTTATGGGTCAAAGAAATATTACTATCAAAGAAATATTGTGTAATCAATACTTAGAATGCGTTCCAAAAAGATTCTTCAGACCTCACCATCCTTCTGTCATGCTGTATCTAGGGGTGGGCTCCTGGGGTTTTTCAGGGTTTGGGTGATCCTCTAGTCAAGGATCTCAGGGGTTCGGCAAACCCCCAAATGCCACCCCTGGCTAGCTACACTCATCCCACCTCACCCCACCCCTCCCCTCCCTGGAGTATCCACACAGCCTGTTCATCATCACATGGAGGGTCTGGGAGGGCAAAAAATGGGCCTCCAAAAAAGGGAGGTTCCAGAAGTCCAGAAATGGGCCTGATTCTGGCCTCTGGAGAGCCTCCAGACCCGGAAGAAGCAGTTTTTGCCCTCCCGAAGGCTTGAGAAAAGCCTCCGGAGCCTGGGGAAGGCAAAAAATGTTCCCCCACAGTGGTACAGAGGGCTGACTAAGTCACGCCTAGACACTGAGCTTGTCGATCAGCAGTTCAGCAGTTCGAATCCCTAGTGCCGCATAACAGGGTCTGCTCCTGTTACTTGTCCCAGCTTCTGCCAACCTAGCAATTCAAAAGCACATAAAAAATGCAAGTAGAAAAATAGGGACCACCTTTGGTGGGAAGATAACAGCATTCCATGAGCCTTTGGCATTTAGTCATGCCAGCCACGTGACCACAGAGACTTCTTCAGACAGCGCTGGTTCTTCTGCTTTGAAATGGAGATGAGCCCGCCCCTAGAGTCAGGAACGACTAGCATAGATGTGCGAGGGGAACCTTTACCTTTAAAGGTAAAAATGGTACGTACACTCTTGGCAAAACAAATGGCCAGGAGTCTTTCTTTGCTAGATGATTGAGTATGATGATTGACATCTTTCATGTAAGTTATTTTACAGTAGCTTCTTATTTTTCTGTCTATCAGCTTTGGATTCCAAACATCCAGATGACTATCAGATCACAACAAAAAATATAGAAAACCAATTCTTCGCTGCAATCCAGATGATGAGGACGATGAAAATGTACAGATTAACAGCTACCATTAGGATCTGGATACAATAGGGGTGTCAAAGTCAATTTCATTGAGGGCTGCATCAGGGTGGTGTTTGACTTCCAGGGGCTGGGGTGGGTGTGGCCAGGGTGAGCATGGTCAATTCAACATTATTCATGTTGGGGGCGCCTGTGGTGGCCTGAGCACTCTGCCAGTGAAAACGGGCTCATGAGCTCCAGCCTCCTGCAACCCCCTGCCAGTGAAAACAGAGCTCTGTTCTCACTGGCAGAAGCACTGGGGGAGGTCCTTTACTGTTTCCAGCATGGCCAGATCTAAGTACCCTGATGGCCTGATCAGCCCTGGGGGCCTTGAGTTTGACCTCCCTGCAATAGAATTTACATGCATGTAGAATTTACATGCAGTTTGTGAGGAGTAAAACACAAACATATTTTGAGAATGTAGAAGAAGAATGGGAAATTCACAGCCCATTGGTGAAAGTACTTCCTCTTTTTTGGGATGGGATTTTTCATCATAAACCAATCCATCACCCTCCACTTAGCGACAAATAACCTACTTCCTAATAAGCAATTTGGTTTCAGGAAAAAATTGTCATGTAATCTGCAACTCATACTCTGCAAAAACATTTGGACCTCTCAACTCGAACAGGGTAAAACAATAGATGCAATCTACATAGACTTCTGCAAAGCCTTTGATTCAATGGTACATGACAAACTTCTGTTAAAACTAAGTTCTTACGGCATATCTGGATCTTTGCACAAGTGGATAGCTACATTCCTATCAAACAGGCAACAAGTAGTTAAATTGGAAATACTATATCAAACCCTGCAGCAGTTAACAGTGACGTTCCCCAAATCAGTGTTCTAGGACCAACACTCTTTCTGCTCTATATAAACAATCTTTGTGATTATATTACAAGCAGTTGCATCGTCTTTTCCAATGATGTAAAACTATTTAACACCACAGACAATTCTATTACCCTTCAAAACTACCTGGATTATGTATCTGAATGGTCAAACAATTGGCAACTCCAAATTTCTGCTAACAAATACTCAATCTTGCACCTTGGCAATAAAAATCAGAACATCAAATACAAGCTGGGCAGAAATGATCTAAAAGATAACCCACACTCTGTCAAGGACCTACGAGTTCTCATTTCAAAAAAACTAAGTCCCAGAGCTCATTGTAATAACATTGCTAAAAAGGCATTAAGAGTTGCCAACCTTATTTTATGAAGTTTTCTCTCTGGTAATGCTATACTTTTAACTAGGGCATACAAAACCATTGTCAGACCTATCCTTGAATAATGCTCACCTGCCTGGAATCCACACTGTATTTTGGACATTAATACATTAGAGAGGGTCCAGAGGTATTTTACAAGAGTACTCAACTCCTCTGCTTGCAATAAAATTCCTTATATCACCAGGCTTGAAATTTTAGGCCTGGATAACCTTGAACTATGCTGTGTACATTATGACCTAAACTTAGTACACAAGATTATCTACCGTAATGTCCTACCTGTTAATGACTACTTTAACTTCAACCGCAATAACACAACGGCTATCTAGATTCAAAATAAATGTAATCCGCTCTAATCTTTATCGTAGAAAATACGACTTCAGCAATAGAGTAGTAAATGTCTGGAATACTCTATCTGATCCTGTTGTTAGTTTCTCTAACTCCCATACCTTTTACCTTAAACTGTCTACCGTGGACCTTACATGTTTCTTAAGAGGTTCCTAAGGGGGCGTGCATAAGCGCACCAGCGTGACTACCATCCCTGTCTTACTGTTCCCATTTATATGTACTCATTTTATGTGCTGTGTTTTGCTTATTTATATCCATTTATTTGTACCATTTTTCATGTGTCCATGTTTACGCCTATACCAATACTGTTAGTATAGTACTAACAGTACTATACGTTTCCTTGTAGTTGTTGACAAATTAAATAAATAATAAATAATAATGAATAAATAATAAATTTGGAAAAAAAAAAAGAAGGGGCCTTCTGTAAACTAAAAGGCACCAGTAATAATGCTAGATACTGCAGGTAATATGTAAGGGGAGCCCTAGGTATTTCTTGTAATTTCTTTTTTCTACTAAATCAAGGTGTTCAGTTTTTCCAGTCTGCTTTCAGTGCCTTTATAAACATTTTAGTATGTGTATTGGCTGGATCATCAATCACTAGAGTGAAAGTCATGAGCTGTGGAATAATGGTAATGAAATGATAATAGCTTACTGTTCTGCCCTGGGCAACCATGTGCAGGGACTAATATAATATTGATCCTTTGAGGCAGTAATGCAATCAACTAGCAGGATTTCCTCTGAAATCAACATTTTCTGAGTTTACCAATTATTATTAGCAATTTTGAGTGCAATTATATTAATTGCAGAAAGGTTCTTTTGAGTTTTCTAACTAGCTCTTTCCTTGTTGTAGGAGCAGGCATTCCTAACAGTACCTTCCAATTCAGGGACCCCACTTTTCCAATAATTTTGCCAAACAACCATTCATCAGTGTTTTTCCATATATCACAAGTAACTGCTTAGTTGCCTATGCTTCAGTTATTCCCCAGTAAACCTCTTGTAAATAAAGTATTGGATTAAATATACGAATGTTATCTGGTAACCACAATACTACTTCAATGTTCATGTTATATGTTAGATAGTATTTCTATTCATTTATTTCAAATACTTTTGTACTATCTTCCCCCCTCCCAAAATTGTAATTTCTTAAGTTGGACTTTTTTTGGATGGATGGCTTCACAAGTTATAGATATAGTTATACAGAGGAATTATTGAGTCTGTCATCTGCACCTCTATATTGTTCTGTAACCCAACAAGACAGACACAGACTTCAGAGCAGTGGTGGGTTCCTCCCAGTTCGGCCCGGTTCTCCCAAGCCAGTAGCTGTGATGATATGATGTCACAGAACCGGTTCTGCCCCCCTGCCCCTCCCCCCTCCCCCCTCCCCCAACCCCCGCATTATTTTTCTTACCTTTTATTTGGCTCCACCTGCAATCTATTGCTGCCTCCTGAGTCCCACCTGATGGCTAGGGGGAAAATGAACTATTTAAACTCTTGCCGCGGGGCTTCAAAGGGCCACCCTATAGCTGATCAGTGGTAAAAAAAAAACAAAAAACAAATGAGTAGATCAGTGCCTGCAAAAATAAATGGGTAGATTGGTACAGCTCTGCAAGCTGTTAAAAGCCTGGTAGACCAGTACCTCTGCTAAATCCTAAATAATTGTCCCATCACCATCAAGCCAGGCCCACAAAATAAGCCACCCCCACAGAACCGGTAGTAAAAAATTTTAGCACTCACCCCTGCTTCAGAGGATAATTAGAATTGCAGAAAAAACAATTACTACCAACCTGCCTTCTATTGAGGACCTGTATACTGCAAAAAGAGGACTGTGAAAATATTTACAGACCTCTCGCATCCTGGACGTAAATTGTTTCAACTCCTACTGTCAAAACGATGCTTATAGAGTACTACACCCCAGAACAACTAGACACAAGAACAGTTTTTTTCCCAAATGCCATCACTTTGCTCAACAAATAATTCCCTCAACACTGTCAAACTATTCACTAAGTCTGCACTACTATTACTATTAATCTTTTCATTGTTCCTATCACCCATCTGCTCCTACTTATGACTGTATGACTGTAACTTGTTGCTGTATGCTTACAATTTATATTGTTTCCTAGTATGATTTGATTGCTTATTTGTACCCTATGACTATCATCAAGTGTTGTACGTTATGATTCTTGATGAATGTATCTTGTCTCTTTATGTACACTGAGAGCATATGCACCAAAGACAAATTCTTTGTGTGTCCAATCACACTTGGCCAATAAAGAATTCTATTCTATTCTATTCTATTCTATTCTATTCTATTCTATTCTATTCTATTCTATTCTATTCTATTCTATTCTATTCTATTCTATTCTATTCTATTCTATTCTATTCTATTCTATTCTATTCTAACCTAATCTAGATAAACCACAGAGAACTCTTGCATGCCTAGTCACTAACCTCATATATGACCCTGAAAAGGAAATTTAAGAGATGATAGTAAACATATGATGCAGAAAAGGAAACAACTTTTACAGGAATATAGTAGTTCATTTGATAACATGGCAAAGCTCCTGCTTATTATCTGGAAATGTGGAATACAATTTGCTTTGAATGAAAAAAGAAAGAACACGAATAAGACAGAACACTTATAAGAAACACCACTGGCTTCCAAGAAACTTGAAGAAAATTGTAAAAGAAGGATAAAGTGAAATGAAGGTGCCTAATAAAAGCTTTAACAATTCTTTTTCATCTGTTCTTCACAGAACTGTCAAGAAAATAAGTTTATAAAGTTCTACCTCACATGTCTGGAAAACTATTAAACTTTTTTTGTGCGTGATGGTGTTGGAAGAACAGATGGTGTTCAATTTGAGTCTAGTGTTTATGTGCTTGTTGAAAGGGGACAAGATTTAAGAGCTTACTAACTTGTATAAAAGATTATTCATAGTGTTCGGCTAAAATAATGCATGTTATGAAAGCAGAAAATATGGTTTTTACACACTTTGGAATTGGCAGCCACAGCCTTACATAAATAGTGTGTGGAAAATGATATTTATATGGTCTAATTTTACTTATGCATTTTCCTAATTAAGAGTGTGATCTTTAAATCACTTGCGTAGCACTGACACAGTCAAAATATATTGCATCATAGGAACTTTATTAGATACTTGCAATTTTGATCCTCTGAACCAGAACTTTGGAATTGCAACTTACTGGAAAAGTAAGCTTTAAGATCACAGCAATTGCATGATGAAGAACTAGGAATCTGGCCTTGTTTTTATCTTTCTCTCTAGCATACTTGACTGATCTGAAATCAGAAACCAATACCAAAAGCAGCAAAGAATATAAGACATCCTATTGAGACAATATTTATAGCAGTTCAAAAATATAAAGATAACAATTAAGATGTGAGATATCTGAGGCCGGGTGGTGGTGCTTTCTACTTCAGTACTCTTTTGCATAAAGGATTCCTTCTGCAGGAAGGCCCCTACTTCTGTTTTTCTTCATTCCTTCATGAGCTGCGGTGGCTCAGTGGTTAGAATGCAGTACTGCAGGCTACTTCTGCTGACTGCCAGCTTCCTGCAATTTGGCAGTTCAAATCTCACCAGGCTCAAGGTTGACTCAGCCTTCCATCCTTCAGAGGTGGGTAAAATGAGGACCCAAATTGTTGGGGGCAATATGCTGACTTTATAAACTGCTTAGAGAGGGCTATAAAACACCGTAAAGCAGTATATAAATCTTCTCAGAGAGTTTACAGTGTGACTACTATTTTGAGAACACCCAGAAGCAAAATATAGGACACAGAGGTTTGTCTAACAAACAGTGGTTTATATACAAGACTTCTATATACAAACCTATAGGTGGTAAGCACATACCAGACAACCAATCAGTCTTTTTCAACTCTACACAGAGAACTACAATGCAGGTACAACATGGCGAGGAGAATGATACATGAGGAGAGAGAGAGAGAGAGAGAGAGAGAGAGAGAGAGAGAGAGAGAGAGAGAGAGAGAGAGAGAGAGGTCTTCTCGTGGCCTCTCTTATATAGACAGCAGCAATAACCTTCCTGACTTATTCGCAGTCTTAAAAGGGCAATAATCCTGCTGACTCATCCACAGTGGGCCACATTCTTACAATGGCTGGTCAGCTTTAAATCTGCATTACACTGTGCTAAGTGCTATTGCTATTGATTCCAAATGGCTTAACCCTATTATCTAAAGCAAAAGCTCATATCTCTTTCTGGAGGTTCTTCTTTCCCTTCTTCTTTTAATCCGACCATTTTTTTCCTAGCTGCTACAGATCTTTGCAATTTAATTTTTCCTTTCACACATATCTGATGATTTCAATTTTATCATTTGCATATGTGGTATTGTATGTGAGCCTTTATACTGATTTTCTTCTGAATAGCAATTTGCTTCGAGGATTATCCTAAATGAAATGGTGCCAAACTCTCTATATTGAATAGAATAATACCCTCCTTAATATTGGCATTTTCTCTGATTTATATTAAATCAAAGGTGCCATTAGAGTTTCAGTCTAATTTAACTATCGGTGCTGGAACTTGGGGATAACAGCTAAAAAGATAAGACTAATTCTGTCTATTTATCACAATCACAACATTCAGAAATATATCTAGGTCTTTAGATTGCATTCATGTATAAAAGACGTAGATGTGTTTTTGAATGATATACTGTATTTTTTGGAGTATAAGATGCACTGGAGTATAAGACACATTTAATTTTGGGGGAGGAAAATAGGAAAAAAGTTCTGCCTCTGCCTACAAGGTATTCATCTGGCTAGCATCCTTAGCCTGGTCAGTTTCAGTACATTAGTTCACTGGTTATGAGTGGATGCCTCGTTGAGGCTGGTAAGCAGCTTCAAAAGAGCAACTGATCGTCGGAGGGACCTCAAGTGAGTAAAGCAGGTGAAGCGCAGAAGCAGTAAGACAAGGCAGCAGCTGTTCTGGGTTCCCATTTTGGGCTCTGCGTCTTGCGTTTTCAGTCTCCAAATGCTCCATTTGAGAGTGTTCAAGACTGTGGGGATTGCCTGACTTCCGGTTTGGTGTCACGGGGATGCAGTTGGGTAAATGGTAGGGCCCAGACTGGCTGACCGCCACTGACAGGTCTGTGGACCTATCCTGTCCTGAAGGGACAGGGGAAAGAGAGGGACCCCTTGGGCGGCTGATAGGAATAGGCAAGTTCCTCGGAGGCCGAAGGCAACCCTCTAAGTCAGCAGTGTGGGACGGCAGCCATGGCGGCTGCCTCGAGACTGTGACAGATCGGGGTAAGCAAAGTGCAGGAGGAAGGAAGAAAGGACGAAGTGCTTTGGAGCTGGGTGAGTGACACCAGCCCAGGCAAGAACAATGCATTAATGAAGATATTTATAAATAAGACCCCCAGCCTTACTAGCAGCTGAAGATCTGAAGGGCTTGAAGATTTTGGGAGAAAAAAAGGGAAAGAAGTTTTAAACACTTTAAGAATCTTATTTCACCATTGATCGAGTGGAGAGAATTCCTGAATAACTAAATAGAGCTGAATAGTTGAACTTTTTTGCTAAAACTGAAATGAACTTGAAAAGAGGAAAGCGAAATTAAAGATTTGCCACCTTTAAAAGCCAGACAAAGAGATCAAATGGATTGCTACATAAATGCTTCAAAATGGCGATTGAGTCTATGACTAAGCGACTAAGTGACTAAGTGAAAGTGTTGATTGTGGAAACTTGTTTTTTTTTTCTGAAAAGAACCTACTTGATTTGTTACACATTGTGGATTACCTTGAAAAGAACTATGCTTTTTGAACTTTGAAGATTCCTATTCTGTCGTTTGATGGCTTTACAAGAAAGAAGAAATACAATGTTTAATAAACTTTTAACTAACTAGTGCAGCAATATAAGTTTTGGCACAGGACCAGAAGTTGAGAAGTTGATGTTTTACTGGAAACAGACTTTATAATGGAATTAAAAGGATATGCAGAGTTTTAAGCGTGGAAGTATTGACTTTAAATTGAAATGTATATGGACAGATAAGGAAAAGAAAAAAAAATAGATAAATTGAATAGCAATGTTTGAATGTTTAATTGTTTAAATGCTTCAAAATTTAAATGAGCTTTAAATAAAAACAAGAAGTGTTTATGGTAAACAAAGAATATTATAAAAATAGAAATGGGAAGCTACGGTGACTAAAAGTGATATGTTCACAAAAGCATAACTTGTTGTAACATGCTCAGTTTTAATTTGATAGCAAAGTAGTGGATGATAATTATGATTAATTGTTAATGATTTATGATGATATATTAAGGTACACAAATTGAAGTTATAATTGTGATTGCATTTAATATATGTTGGGAATGATTAATATTAAGAAATAAATGGGGAAACACCCTGGAAGGGTACAGTTGGAAATAGTGGATTAATAGATAACATATGGAAAAAGAAATTTTTAATAAGATAGTAGAATAGAAGTTGGAGTTAATGGAGGAACATATAATGAGAAATCAGCCAAATAATGAAATGCTAGAAATCAGCCAAGTAATAGGTGGAGTTGAGGAGGAGAATGCTATTAATCAGCCAAATAATAGGTGGAGTTAAGGAGGAGAATGCTGTTAATCAGCCAAAACAAAATATACTGGAAATCAGCCAAAACAATGGAAAATGCTGATAATCAGCCAAATAAAAGGGGGAGTTAAGGAGGATAATATGCTGAAAACGCAGCCAAAATATGATATGCTGGAAATCAGCCAAATAATAGATGAGGTAATGGAGGAGAATGAGGAGAATATATTGAAGAATAATTATTAATAAGGGGTGAAAAAGAAAAAGTTGGGTGATAATTAAAATGAAATAGTAAATTTTGAGATTTCTGTATAAAAGTTTAAGAACATGATAGGATAGATTGGGTTTAGAAAATGAGAAAAATAGAAAGAAATTTTGATTAAAATTGAAATAAGAATTGAGTTGTATACACTTGGAAATTAAGATTTGTGGTGATAAAACTGTAAGGTAAATATATAGATTAATAAAATTGATTGTCTTTGTGATTAATGTTGATGCTAAAAGGAGCAAGGGATAAAAAATTTAGATAAAACGGTATTGAATTTTGATTTATAATTGAATTTATAATTGAACATAAAAAGGAGTTTTGTCTTAGTAGGAGATTAGGATGTATGATGAGATAACAGAAAAATTTATTAAGATGTTGGAATTTATGTTAAAATTGTTTGTTTTTCATTTGTTAAATTAGTGTACTCATTTGTGACTGGACCAAGACTTCGTTCTTGAAAATTTTTTATTTTTTATGTTTATGTTGGAAGAAAAAACAAAAAAAAAAATCTTTATCAAAAAAAAAAGTCTGTGGGGATTGTCAAAGTACATTGCCACTGAGCGCTGCCCAAAAATGCGATGCACAGAGGCCAAAAACGGCGATGCACGAAGGTGGTGATCTGCGGCGATATGCTTTGGTGAGCGCCACAACCTTGAACACCTCTCAAATGGAGTGTTTAGAGGCTGAAAATGCAAGGAGCAGAGCCCAAAAATGCAAGTCATTGTCTGTGGCAATCTCTGCAGCCAGGAGGAGGATGTACAGAGGACAAAGGGTGGGGGTGGCCGGCAGGTGGGTGAAGTTACATTCAGAGTATAAGACCCACCCAAATTTTCAGCCTCTTATGGGGTTGGGGAAGTGTGTCTTATATTCCGAAAAATATGGTAAATAACATTGTAGTTGCAAACAAAAGGTGAGAAATTGTTTCAATAATCAAGAATTGGTATGATTATCTTTTTGTATTTGATCTTTCTCTTGACCCCCAAAGGTTCTGTTTCCTTAATATACAGCTTCCCATTTAATTTCCTGTGCATGCTATATCTGCTTTGTTTTAAAAGAAAACATGGTCAAGGACTCTTTAATGAGTTTGAAAAAAATGAATTCATCAATGGGATTTTGTTAAAGCGTATGATTCCTGAGGTAAAAGTATTCTACATGAAAGATAATTTCTCATTTGTGGAAATAAACATGGCTTCTCTACTCAAGTGACATGTTTTCCTTTGAAAGCAAAAGGCAATTTCCACAGGCAAAAGCTGTAGTTTTAATGCAAATATGATTAGGTATTTCTATGGAAATAGCAAATTTTGGCCCAGAGCACTCCTACAAAATTCCAGCCTTCCTAATTGCACCCAGAAAATCTAAATATGATCAACTTAAGTGCATTATTAAATAAATAAAATGCGTTATTTGTGACAGATTTTATACCTACTTTCAAATACGATGGAGTAAAAAAACATAATATTGTATATTGAGATGAAGATACTTCGCATGTAGCCCATATTAAATGAAGCTTTTTAGCATAGTTTATATTATTCCAAGTACTGGGAATAAGTAAAGTGTGTCTGGGTCTTTTAACATATTGCTTGGAAATGGCTTTTTCCTTTTCTTATTAGAACTAGCTCTTAGATCATACTCTGATACTAAGTAAGCTCATGATAAACCATTGCTTATTTCAAAGCAGTGGAAACTTACAGGGAGCTGGAACCAGGGTTAACCAGCTTCATTCACATGTGCCCCATCCACACATGCACCTGGCTTTCCATTCAAGTGCTTTGCTGATTTGTGTATCTTCCACAAATATGCAAGGCTTCAAAAATGTGTCTAAATAGGATGGCACAGAGCCGGGTGAATAGGCAGGCCCACTTGCAATTTCCACTAAACGATTCAGGTGAATCAGTCCAAACTGGCTGAATATCACCTCTTGGTAAGATTGGTACATCAAGCAACAACAGGTCTCAACTTTGCTAGTATTAAAGACTAGATTGGTCTCTAATCATCAAAACAATACTTGAGATTTTATGACGTATCAGTGTGAAAATTTGATATGTATCATTGAAAGGCTGGTCAGGACAGGAGACTTATTTACCTATTTCTGGGTAGATTGGGGTGTTCCTGACAACTGTATACACCTGTTACATAGAAGATTAGGGCATGCAAGTTTTAATGTTTTGAGGAAAATGCTGGACATAGCTGAGGGGCTGAAATTAAATAAATGTAATGCATATTTGGATTGTTCTGTCTGTAAAGAATCAAAAGCTAAAACATATCCTGTAAGTAAGAAAACTGTTAGAACTACGAACAGGGTATTGCAATTAGTTCATGCTGATATGATTGGTCCTATGACACCCACTTTAGGAGGTGTGAGATATGCTTTAGTCATAGTTGACAATTACAATAGATATGGGTATTGTTATTTACTGAAAAATAAGACTGAGGTATTGCAACAGTTCAGGAAATGGGTAACACTTGTAGAACAACAGCATGGATGTAATGTATGTCAGATTCAAACAGACAGGGGGACAGAGTTTATGTCTGATAAGTTTCAAAGGTGGTTAAGCAGTCTAGGCATAAGGCATAGAAAAATAAACCCGTTTTCACCTTTGGAAAATGGTGTGATTGAAAGACAAAATAGTGTGCTACAGACAATGAAAGATGCCTTCTTGCTGATGCAGGCATGAGTAAGATATTCTGGGGAGAAGCCATATTAACAGTGCATTATAACGTTAATAGGTTATGGAGTGAGGCAGTACAGGAAACACCATATTTCCTGATGCATGGTGGAAACCATCTTTAGGTCATGTAAGAACATTTGGTAGCTATGTCTGGGTGCATATTCTGAAAGCTACTAGGAAAAAGGTTCAGACAAAGGCCAGAAAGCTTCGATTTGTTGGGTATGAGCCTGAAATGAAAGGGTACAGATTTACAGATGGTACTAAACGAGTTGTAATCTCAAGGTCCGCTAGTTTTGCAGAACTGAGCAGAACTGGAACAAGATTCACGCTAATCATGAGGTGTTCATGCCAATACAGAGTTCAAAGCTATCAGAAGATGAGGCCAAGTCAGATAAAGAGGTAGAGGGAGATAGAGTTATCATAAAATGTGAAACCACAGATGACATAGGTATAGAAGAGGAGACGCCTGAAACAGGAACACAGGAACACATAATGCCAAGGAGATCAGAGAGGAGTAACAATGGTGTACCTCCTGAAAGGTTTACTGCTAGTGAAGTCAGAACATACAGTGCTAGATATGACCCCCAAAGTTACCATGAAGTTAGATCTACCCACTAATGAGAGAAGACTTGCCAACTTGCTAACGGGCAACAGTGAGAAAGAGGAACTGCTTAATTCACTCTTAGAAGTTCAACCTATTCTCCAAAGCACCTGAGGGCAAGACAAGAACTAATGGATGGATACAACGTATAATTGAGGAGAAATTTCCTGAGAGTGAGGTCAGCTCTTCCTCAGAAGTTGTGGATTCTCCATCACTGGAGGTTTCTAAGAAGAGATTGGACTGCCATTTGTTCAAAATGGTATAGGATCCCCTGCCTCAGCAGAATGTTTGAGTAGAAGAACTCTAAAGTACTTTCCAGCTGTTATTCTGTATTCCATTTCTCTACAAATAGGTATTTTATGCCTACATCTAATAATCTTATCAATAATTTTAACTTTATCTAATTCTATATAGTGTTTTCAGGCCTAAAAGGCCTGATAGAGATTTGTTGGTATAACAAAAAACAAGACAAAAAGGAAACAAACAAACCAATTTCTTTTTTTCATGTGACATGTAAATTTTGTATCAGAGTATATAATCTCCATCCTGCTTTATCTGATACCCAATGTGGGAAGCTTCCTCCCCGCCCCCAGAGAATGAAATATTTTGGGAAATATTAAAAGAGGTAGAATATTATATTTTCCAAAGGAGAAATGGAGAAAAATCTTATCAAAGGCAAAAAGTAGCCCCAGTCTTTTTTAATAGTCTCAAGCAGAAGCCTCAAGTCTTTAGAGATGGATATTTTGTACCTATTGAGAAAGACTGGGCCAATCTATTCATAAACAAAATATCTTCAGCCACAGCTTAATCCCATTTTATGGGATTAAGAATGTACATTCCCCCACCCAAATTCTAAAGACAGGACATGGCCTTTAGGACATAATAGAATTAACCCACCACCATTGAAGTAGTAAAAGACACAAGGCTCACTATATTTCACAAACTCCCTGGAGTATCTCAAACACAAAACTCCAGAAACCTATAAAAATCCATCCACTCACTCAGACATTTGGTCAGCCACCCCAGAAACACTGCTGCTGTCACTGACATTTCTGGAAACCAAATAAACCTTTTTTCCTTGCAGTCAGCCTCCATTTTATGTACAGCGCCTTTCTCCCATTTGTAACCAGACCAGACTTTTCTTCCCACACCATCCTCTGTATCTGTGACTTTTCAGATGTAGAAGGAGTACATTGTGAAGTGAGGGCACGGGAGTTCTTCCAGAAGTTTTGTCAATTTTTCAATCATTCTCTTGCTCTGTTTCTATAACTCATTCTGTCTCTCTAACGTATTGACTCATTTTGCTCAAGAAAATGCAATGCCCCTTCACTTAGTGAAATGTGTTTGTGCTGCATGAGGATGAGCTTTTGGTCAGGTTACGAGTGGGACATTTATTACTGAACTGGAAAAGTTAGTTCTGTGCTAATGGTATCAGAAATCCTGATTCTTAATGTTATCTAAAGAACTGACCTGCCCCCCTTTTTATGTTCAAAAGCTTTTAAAATATTGCTTGAGGGTATTTTGAAGACACACCATTAACTCAGATTTTTGAAACTATTTCTGATGATCAAAAATGGCAACTACAGGAGTATAGTACTCCTTAATGTTAAGATTAAATTACAAGGTCGTCTGCCTGAAGGCATAGGCAATTATTACTATGAGGCATACGTTCAAACCAATAAATATATATTCTGCTTCAAAAGACAGACAAATAGCCTTTGTCTGACCCTCGAGGCCTCCCATTTTCATAATGTGATTATTACTCGGGTCATATATAGTTTAGCTTTTATCCAGCAACATTTCTGTAGTAGAGTAGTTGTGCCTGTAGGATGAATAATTTGCAACAGCATTGGAAGGAAAAAAGTTTTCTGGATCAGACTGATTATGGTTAGCAACTAATAATTACAATAGTTCTATGAATATTTCTTTATCACAGTAAGTGAGCAAAATAGAAGATAAGGAATCAATAGTATGGATTTTTTTAAATATTGTGTCATTCATGTAGAATGAATACTGTAAAAGGAGCTGCAGTAAAAAAGAGAACTTTGTGTTTACATTGATCACTAAAGTTTTAGGCTGCAATTATATCCATAACTGACTCTCGTCGAAAGCAGTGGGGCTTAGGACTGCATTGTTTAAATGCATTTGAATGGAACTATGAAATTACATGGTAAGATCATATTGTGATTACTTGGCCATGGAAAACAGGGTTGAATGTTGCCTAGGTTCATACATTAAACTAAGATGTAATATAGGTTGCCCTGCTAGTTCACGTTGGCTGATTTAGAAAAATAAGCAGGTTGGCCCTAGTTAGGACTTGTATGGGAACCATCTGGAACATCCATCAATATAAGATAGACTGGGAGTTTTCTCTCTCTCCCTCCCTCCGTCCTTCTCCCTCTCTCGCCCTCCACCTCCACCTCCACCTCCATCTCCACTTCCACATCCACATCACATCTAGATCATCTAGATCATCTAGATAGGGGTGGGGAATTTGTGGTAGGTGGGAGAGTGTTTGGGCCTTGTTATGTGTGTTGGACCTGGTCTTTGGGTGTTAAGTGAATTTCATTATATGGGTATACTGTATACTGTATATGGGTTATATGGGTATACTATATACTTTATTGTTATTGTACAATGACAATAAAGTTATTATTATTATTATATCATGTATATCTATATCATCTCCTGGAAACACATTGATTATGAAAAGTACATGCACGTATCCATCTTAGTCAGTGGGCACCAACTCATTTCTAAGGCATCTTTACTTTATAATGTAGTTTGCTTTGGTGTTATCTTGTTCTTTCCTTGGGAGAGCGCCAAAAGCACTAATGAGACCAGTTTCTGTGCTGTTGAGTACCTCTTCGCTGGACAAGGCTATCTTACTTTCTTCCTCTCTCTTTCCCAAGAATGAGAATGCAGAAGAGACAGCAACCTTGGGAGCTTGCAAGTTAAGGGTTTAACCCTTTCCTCGCAGAAAACTCTGATGGGAACGATTTGAAAGGAGGCTAGATGTGCCTTCATCTTAAATAGCATCAGTGGTATGGTGGCTGCTTGAAAGACAGAAGTGTCCACTTCCAATTTGGGGCCTTAGGAAGCCACTCCGCAGCATGGAGATGAATCGGCCCCCAGTGACAGTGAAAAAGCTGGCTTAGAGAATTTAGCATAGCACTCTTGGTAATCCAGCATCCATAATTCAGTCTGTTTATATTTATTGATTGATTGATTGATTGATTGATTGATTTGATTTATATGCCGCCCTTCTCTGGAGACTCAGGGCAGCTTACAATGCGTTAAGCAATAGCCTTCATACTTTTGTATATACCTGCTTAGTAGGGCTTTTGCCCCCCCCACCCCCCAAGCAGTGTTCTTTTTTATACAAAGTCAGCTTATTGCCCCCACAATCTGGGTCCTCATTTTACCTACCTCGGAAGGATGGAAGGATGAGTCAACCTTGAGTCTGGTGAGATTTGAACTCACAGTAATTGCAGGCAGCTGGCAGCAAAGTGCTATTTAACAGCACTTTAGTCTGCTGCGCCACCAAGGCTCTTAATATGGATTCTAAACGCAACCTATTATGTTTGTAGTGAACGATGTGATTGGGGAGATGCTTTGGTGCCTTCCAATGAAACTTTTCTATTAATATCTCTTCCTCCTGATGACTTATCTGGAGAAGGAGTGTTTTTTCCGAGTGGGCTGCCACTTTTTAGCAGGCTCTTTAACTGTTTTCCTGGATCTTTGCTCTTTTTCTTCTTCTTTATCCTGAGTGTGAGATATAAGACCCAAATATTTCAATCGTCACAATTCATAAACAAGTCTGGGTCACAGGTTTATTGGAGATAAAATGAAGAAAAATAAAAAGCGGTTGCAAGTGCAGCCTCTTAGACCCTTCCCAAATGGATTGAGTTCAAAGAGCGCAAAAAGCAGTTTTCAAGTTACACATTTTATACTTCTACACAATGCACACCACGCTAAGAAGCCCTCCCAACTCCACTTTATTCTCCTAAGTCGTTCTCCAAGTTGTTTTACACTTTAAAGGGTCATCTTGACATTTCCTGCCTAACAACAACTATCTTATCATGTTTACTTTTAATTTTCACTTTGAGCGGATTCCTTACTGATAGTGGTCTTGCCCAAGGCATATCTTCCTGTCTCCAAGAGAGCTTTTAGCAAGTCATAACACATTGTCTCTACTAATTACAATCTGTGGTCAGTTTGCAACAGTAAGAACATCATAGCTTTTTAATACATTAAACACTTTTATAAAAGAGTAATTTATTATTCATTTCCTTCATGAGTATGGGATTTACCCAAGTCTGTTGTAGGGACTGTAGTGGGGGTGCCTGTAGCCTGATGTTTTGCTTGCAGAAAAACAGCTATATCTTTTTTCAATGGCTCTACATCATGTTGGATGGTTATTAGTTGCTCAAATACTGAAGCAACCATTTGCGCTGTGAGAAGGCATTGCTTTGCCATAAACTGTATTGTATTCTCCCTCTGTAATCTCTCCACACTCTGAATTAGTTTGTTGCTAACTTTTTTAGACTTTATCTCGGTCTCCATACCGGCTGTAGCTGGACTCGTTGTTTGTGAAAACAGCTGGCTGTCATTTTGCTCCCCTCCCCCCAGATCGGGAAAGTCTAGTATCTGCTGTTTTGTCAGATCTCTTTGCAGATCCTGTTCTAACCTCTCCAGATTGTTGGAAATGGAACGGGTGATATTTTTACTTATAAATCTCTTGCCAGCAAAGTGCTCATCGATTTTTGGTTTTGCATTCTTCACTGGTGGGAGAGATCCTGGGCTGGTGCCATGGTGCTTCTTTCTTTTCCCCATGCCTTATTAGTCCTCAGCAGCCCAAACTTGGTCTGTGTTGTGATCTATGCTGTTCTCATCTCCGAAAAATATTATTTAAATAAAAAGGATCCAATGGGTGTACTAAAAGTTGATAAAATAAAATAAAACCAAGAGGAGCTGCTGCCAACATGTCCAGCAGCAGTTTGCTTTAGTGCCTTTGGGTTTCTCTGCATCGGCTGCCCCATCGTCAGAGTGCAAGTATTTTTGAGAACAAATAACTGTGCCAATCTTTATGCAACCCTCCCACTGCAAAATTGATCTTTCTGCATAGTTTCCTATGAAGTTTGAAAGTAGAGTTTTGATTTGCTTTTTTTCAATTTTTACCACCTTGAGTGCCCTTGTCCAAATGAGATGGAGCAGTTTGCTTCCTTCCAGCCTAGGTATTCAATTCATGTACTACTTTGCCATGGAAGGGATGCCTGTTTACCCAAGTCAATGCTTATCATTAGTTTTAGTATTTTTAGACACAACTCCTGCAATATCACATTCAGTATAACTCTTGCCTTATTTATGTCTGACTGTCTACGATATGCAAATAAAATGAATAAATTTCTTTTTTTTAATCATACTAGTTCTTCTTTTCCCCCTCATATGTTAAATTTTTTTTGCATGATTGCAGACAATTGCCAATGGCATTCCTTATTTTTGCAACAAATGGAGGAACTGGCAAGTTTTTACTTCTTAGAAGATTAAAATTATTGAGAATGGAAATCATAAATGAATGCTATATAAGCTGGTGTGAAGGTCTGTAATAGATATGAGGATAATCAAAGATGAAATTTGTGAGAAGTCTGGATTCTGCCATTCAGTTTAATATTGGAAGGAATCAAATGACTTGGCTTATATCTATAGCCCAATTAATATACTTTAATATCTGGTTTATTACAAGTAGCTTTTTTTAATGTAAGGCAATTGTCCTACAGATAGTGTCTAGCAATCTGTATATTTTATTACACTATTAGTATTTGTTTTATTAGAAGGAGTCATGACAAAGGAAAGATAATACAAGATTGCCACTTTTCATTATATATTGGCTGGATGATACTTAGGCTATTGAGGAATATGAATTATATTAGACATTTCAGATAATGGACATTTTAGCTATTACAATTAATGAAGTAAAAGATTCAGGCAATATAAGAAGGCGGAGATAAGCTGAGGGCAAATTAATACTACATTAATTCTGTAATAATGTTTTTGTACAGTAGGAGTTGTGAAAATCCATCCGTGGGAATTAGAGAGCTTTAAAATTAGAATCTGATCCAAGGTCTGCAGTGCCTATCAGAATATCATGTCATTTATATTCAGATAAGTGTTCGTTTAATAATCTAATCTTAGATCATCCTTCATTTCATTGAGATCCATTTGTTTCCAGCTCAGAAAGATAACCTGTGGAAGACAACACCTAAACATCAGTTTTGAAATTCAAATTATTTTACTACCGGTTCTGTGGGCATGGCTTGGTGGGCATGGTGTGGCTTGGTGGGTGTGGCTTGGTTGGCATGGCAGGGGAAGGATACTGCAAAATCTCCATTACCACCCCACTTTGGGGTCAACCAGAGCTGATATTTGCCGGTTCTCCGAACTACTCAAAATTTCCGCTACTAGTTCTTCAGAACCTGTCAGAATCTGCTGGGTTTCACCCCTGCTATACATATATAAAACCTTAATTTTTTTAACAGAATGGACCCAGAGCACCTAAAACATCCACTCTGGAAGTCAATAAGTATAGGAAGTTTGAAAATGCTTTTTCGTCAACTATGTTTTGACAAAACAAGAGTGTTCAACAAGGCTATAAATCCTGTTTATAGTCTAGGATGATTTCTGTTCAGTTTACAGAACAGAATACGATAGCCTCAAAAAGATATGTTAGCTTGGGATATGCACATGGAAACCAAGCCTCAAGTAAGTAAAAATTTAAGATAATCATACTGTTCAATAAATGTCAAAAATATTCTTGAGATCTGAAATTTGACTACATGAATTTTAGCTTAAATGGTTCAGTATACTATTTTGTCAAAAGTACTGTATATACTTCAAAAATATTTATAATTGTGCAGAGCCTTTGTTCTTAATTTTATATAATCATGGTAAGACGAAATGTAAATGGCAATTTTCTTTCATTTATTTTCATCATAAACATATCACAGATGTATATCCTTGGAAACACTTCCATAAGATAGAAAATAAAATTCAAGTTTTTTTACTGATGTTGTTGGACCAGGTCTCATGCTTAGATCATAAAAACCCGAAACAAAAGAATTGCATAAATATGCAAATACTGCATTCAAAATATTTTTTTAATGTTATAAGGCTTACATCATTAATGTATAATGTATAACATTATTCCACATATTTCAGAAGTTGCTGCCATTCTTAAATGGCTATATCATATCTACTGTATTTTTTTGAGTATAAGACACACCTTTCCCTCCCAAAAAAGAGGGTGAAAATCTGGATGTGTCTTATTGCTTAATGCATTGTAAGCTACCCTGAGTCTCTGGAGAAGGGCGGCATATAAATTGAACTAAAAATAAAATAAAATAAAATAAATAAAATAAAATAAAATAATAAAATAATAAAATAATAAATAAATAAAATAATAAAATAAAATAAAATAAAATAAAATAAAATAAAATAAAATAAAATAAAATAATAAAATAAAATAAAATAAAATAAAATAATAAAATAATAAAATAAAATAAAATAAAATAAAATAAAAAATAAAATAAAATAAAAAAATAAAATCTCCGAATGGAGCCCTGCCTAGCTTCTCAAACAGAGGTTTCAGAGGCTGAAAAAAGCATCAGAAACAGAGCTTCAGAAAAGAAGCCCCCAAACAGAGCTTCGGAGGCTTTTTTTATGAAGCTCTGTTTCAGAGGCTTTCAGAGGCAGGAAAAAAAGTTTTTTCTGAAACAGAGTTTCAGAAGTTTCAGAGGGAGGCAGGAAAAAAAAAAAAAGATAGGAACTCACAACCAAGGAACCTATTGCTAAAATTCATCTCTGGGAACAGCTGATTAGGGGTATTCCGGGAGGCCAATCCACCTGCCAATCAGCTTTTTTCTTATTTTCCTCCCCAAAAACTAAGGTGCATCTCATACTCTGGTGCGTCTTATACTCTGAAAAATATGGTAAGTTTGTTATCTTTTCTGGTGTATGTCATGTTTTATAGCTATTATTATTGAAAACTAATAATATGATTTCATAATCATATTCTCTGGTGACAATGTACCTAACCACTTTCTTAATAACTGATGTTTGAATTATACTATGAATGTCAATAATGTAGATGTTCTAATAAACATAAGATTAATAGTGGAAGTAGATTTATTAAGATCATGTGGACTGTATTTGGCTTATGATTAAGGATCAGCTGGCAATTCATGGATGTTGCTTACAGCAGTTCCATAGGAAAGAAAATCAAATTTAAAATTTATGTTACATAGCATAACTGTAGTTTGCTTCTCATTAGATTTTAGTTTTAATCTTGATCTCTAAAATCTTGGGGACTTTGAGACAAGGTAAATCAAATTCAGACATGAACTGAACATGAAACTCAGTGAAGCTCATAGAAAATGTCCTGATCTATGCATCTTTCTGCCATTGGTATGACTGATTAGTAGTGGCGGTTTGGATTTATAATCTGCTGGCTCTGGAGATTTATATATAATTTCTCCTTCATTTCACTATTAGTCTCCTTTGTAGGTCCTTTGATATAACAATAATCATAATAATTAATATCAATGACAGGTAAACAATATGGGTGTAATTAGAATATAGTAAAACTGTGCTGACATCAGTATCATATGGTAACAGTGAAGAGGAGGAGACCTGTATAGGTAATCCTTGAGGTACAAGAGGCCATGTAACAAACATTTGAAATTACAACAAACCCTCCAAAAGCTACACCTCACAAGTGACCTGACTGACTTTTATTGTCCTGCCTCCTCTCAGATCTACACGCTCTTGGATCAGGCGTAGGAGGCAGTTCTTCCTTATCTCTGCTGACCAGTGCAGTTGCTTACCTTACCTTCCTGAAACTTCTGGCCTTCCCAGCTGCCACTGTGCCTCTCCGATCCCTAGCTGCTCATCCAGTCATTCCTGTTGCGGTTGCTCCGTGGTGCTTGGTGTCACTGCTCCTGATTCAGAGCCTCTGGAAAACTCAAAATGTTCCTGTACACCCATCTCCAACATGCCTAGAACATGCCTGGCATCTGGAGATGCATCTGGGGAAGTTCCAGGAAAGCTGTCACAGATCCAGTGGGAGTGGGAAAAGGCTTGTTGGGACCCAAGGTGTGTGACAGGGGACCTCAAACTTTTTAAACAGGGCCAATTCATGGTCCCTCAGACTGTTGGGGGGTGGACCTGCTGGATGGGTGTGGCTAGGTGGCCATGTGACTGGGTGGGCATGGCCAATTTAGTAGTCCATTAAACAATACACACAAATTAAACTTTAATTTGTTATGCTCCTGGGGGTGGAAAGCAGATTAGTGAAGGGATGTGGCTGCCTGGGGGGGGGGGGTTGAGGGACTTCTATTTATGTCTCTCTCTCTCTGTCTCTCTCTCTCCCTCTCTCTCTCCCTCTCTCTCTCTCTCTCTCGGCTGGGGAGGCCAAAAATGTGCCCATTTTTGGCCTCCTGGACCTCTGTGTGTCCCATTTTTGGCCTCCTCGGCCTCCAGAAGGCAGACATAGGGGCCAATGAGTAGGTGGGGTGATGTGGGCAGGGCAGTCTCATGGTCCCACACGGGCCAGATTAATGGCTTCAGCAGACCGTATATGGCCCATGGGCCGTACTTTGAGGACCCCTGGTGTATGAACTGGAGTATGGGACATCTTAGAATGTGGGAAGCCTTAGGTTGGACAGAACAGGTAGACCTGGACCTATACTAGGACTCTAATGTCCTTTCTCACCCAGGAGGCACCCCACACTCCACTTAATGACCTGTATATTTGTTTTATATTTCATTGGGGAGATCAAGGATGGCGGAAGTGTTCTGGCCCCGTTCCCAGAAATAACCTCCCCTCAGACAATCAGAGTCTAATGAATTGGCAGGCAACCAAATAAGCTGATAACAAAGGTTGGCAGCAATCCGCAGCTGCTTGCCAACGTCTTTATTAATAGGTCAGTCACATTCACACCACCAAAGCTAAGACGCAGGGCTGATTCAAAACCGGGATCCATGAATCTTTGTTTTGTTCATCACAAAGATATGGCTGCAATCCCTCTCTTATATAGTCTGGGAGACGTGGTCCACCAGCTAATCACGACCACGCCTTTTCCTCTGCTGGGCTCTCCTGTCTCTCCGATGCTGGCGAGGATCCAACCAAAACTCACTCCCCTCATCAATGTCCTCCTGTGGCTGCGGGGACGAGCTTGGCTCTGGGCCTATCTCCTGCCCTTCGGTGTCCTCTGGAGGCATTGCCAGAGAGGAGAATCCTGGAGAAGGAGGCCTTGCCAACTCCTCTCCCTCACTCTCAGAGTCCTCCCCTGCTGATGACGCAGGCTCAGGCAACGGAGCCACAACAGGAAGTTTGTTAGATGACCCATTTCACCAAACAACTGCCATGAAATGCAACTATAATGGGCAGGCTCCATTACAGTCTTATTTTGAGGACTACCTGTATCGGTTTAACCAAACTGAAGAGATAATAGTAGACCATCTTAATTTAAGAATGTTAAGGTATATTCGGAACCATAAATTTTGCAAGCAGATTTCTCTATATATACAGTATGAAAAGTATTGCTATAGTTTACATTAACTTCCTTGAAAGTACTTTTTGTTATTGACAAAAAAATTATGTAATGGAAGAGTAATTCAGTCATTCAGGAATGACTGAATTATTTTATATTGCTTTTAAAATTATAGCCTCTATGGAATAAAACTGAATTATGCACTTTGAAAATTACAGCTAGTCTTTTTATAATTTCCTTAATTCTATAAAAACTCTGTGATTGAAGATTAGTGCTTGATTAGATGCCTATCAGTCAGTGGATGAAAGTTTCAAAGTCTTTTCAGTTATGAAGTTTTGCCTGAGGTGGCAAACTTCCTTATTTTAAAAAAAACTTTTAAAAATGCTGTTCATTATTTCTATTTCTGGGCAGCATGAAGTAGAGATTTAAAGCACAAGGTGTATTTCCTCCAAATGCTACTTTCCCATTATTATTTGCGACCATTTTGAGAAATGGCGCTGTGAGTTGAGACATTGATGCTGCCTCAGTTCTGCATGCCTTCCCTTCAAGTGAATGTACATTTATACAAGAGTAACAATAATTACAGAAATAAACAGGTAATTTTCAGATCTGTGAGTACTGCAACTTCAGTTACAAGAAAGGTAATGGTTACTTTAAAGTGATAGGATGTAAATCAGGGCTTCAAAAATTTTAGCAAGGGGTTCTCTGACCAGTTGCTGGGTGGGCGTGGCCTAATTGGCCTCCTGCATCACAGTGGGGGAGGGGGCTTTTTGCCTTCCCCGGGCTCCAGAGGCTTTCCTCAAGGAGGGTGAAAATCCGCGCCATGCACTTAACTGCATCCCAAATGGGCCACGTGGGGAATCCGGGGAGGGGAGGGGTGGGCAGGACCAGCCAGGAGTGGGATTTGGGGGTTCTCTGAAATGCACAGAATCTTAGCTAGAGGTTCTCCCGAACCCCTGTGAACCCCCAACAGCCCACCCCTGATGTAAATGAATGTACTTTTTATTTTCGAAACACAAGTATGTGTACAAGAATGAAGACATTACAGAAGAGAAAATTGATTTGAGTAGTATAACAATCAAACCGACAGGTTTGTGGCTGGAGAAATTTTTGCTGGCTGAATGTTGGTTTTCAATAGATAGACAGGCAGACATTTCATATTCTATATTCTTCTCTCTAGATATACATAGGTGGTCAGGGGTTATATGTGACTGCTGCTGAAAGAAATGGACAGATCCTATTTAAGCTAAAATAAAACCAAAATTCTGTCTTCTGCTCACTTTTTCAGACAGTTTTCCTACTGTTTTGAATGTATAACATTTAAAAGGCTGCATGACCCTATTTCAAAGAGTGAAAGAAGAGTGACTTGCTTAAAAAGACAAAGCAATCTTAGCTAAGAATTCATGTCAGCTATACTTCAGTTCACATTTTCCACCCATGCTTTGAATCACTAAAAAAACTTGCTTAAAAAACTGTTTTCCTTCTTTCCTTCTTCCTGTCTAGGATTTAAGCTACCATATTTTCTATGATTTGCCAGGGCATGATTGCCTTGAAATGTGGTATTCCCTTGTTCTAATGCTGAGAAATTAGATATTTGAAATGTTTTGACTATTCCATACGTGAATCATTGGCAATAGTTTTATATCTTTTTATTTTTCATGCCAGCTTACTTGATATTGTTAAAAATGGATAAACCTTTGAAATATCTCTCTATAAATATAATAGATATTTAAAATATCTCTCTAAACATATGAAGAACTGTTGCAGGAACCGGGTATGTCTAGTTTAATGAAAAGAAGGACTATGGGAGATGTGATAGCAGTGTTCCAATATCTCAGGGGTTGCCACAAAGAAGAAGGAATCAAGCTATTCTCCAACTCACCTGAGGGTAGGACAAGAAGCAATCGGTGAAAACTAATCAAGTAGACAAGCAACCTAGAACTAAGGAAAAATTTCCTGAGAGTTAGAATGATTAATAAGTGGAACAACTTGCCTCCAGAAGTTGTAAATGCTCCAACACTGGACGTTTTTAAGAAGAAGTTGGATAACCATTTGTCTGAAGTGATGTAGGGTTTCCTGCCTGGGCAGGGGGTTGGACTAGAAGACCTTCAAGGTCCCTTCCAACTCTATTATTCTATTCTATTCTATCTATATTACTATGCTATATAAAAGACTTTAGTGTATTTGAATTGTATTAAAGTTATGTAATGGAAATAATATAATACTAATTACAGCATCAATTTAATGAAATGTGTTTTTAATACAGAGATGCAAAAATCGCACAGTACACAGTATACTTTTATATTAATGCCTAGCACAAAATATACTTGTATATATTATGGCCAGTCTAGCCATTTCACAAAGAAAGTATTGTGATCAGATCTCTTCTTCTCCTTCCAAATCATCTACAAAGTATCATTCTTGCTCTTGAAGATGGCATTTTGCAGATAGAGGCCTTAAATATTCCAGATCCACCCAATTGGTATCAATCCTCTAAGAATCCAGAATTGAGTCAACTACAAATTACTGATAAGTGAACTCAGGCATGTGAAAGTGTATGTCATTTTATAAGCCCTCTTTTTCTACAACACCACTCTGGCCCTGAACTACAAGAATGATCCTTAGCAAATTCTGAAACTTTAGGGAATTTGAATGAAATCTCCCTTACATGCAAATATCAGAATAACAAAAGTACTGCACTTTCGTAACTCAAGCTTTGCTTCTTAGGGGCATGTATGCAATGCATACTGTCATGCCCCAGCATATAACTTTTATATACTCTCTAGCCCCATTTAGTGGCCAGAGGGACAAACATGCTCCAACATACAATCTTTATATACTGTTGTTGTTCTCTAGCCCCATCTAGTGGCCGGAGAGACAAATACCAATTATATTGTTTGAAGCTGACCCAACTCCTTTACCCATTAGCCCACACTCTCAAAACAAGTGCATGCTAGGAAGCCAGACTCCATATCCTTTATCATTTGGAGAAGGCAGAGGCACAAAAAAGAATCCATCTAAATCTGTGGCACATGGTCATTCAAGGACAACCCCACACAGAGCAGTGGTGAGTTCCTCCCGGTTCGGCCCAGTTGTCCCGAGCCAGTAGCGGTGACAATATGACATCACTGAACCAGTTCTGCCCCCCAACCCCCTGCCCCCCATCCTCCGCACCCCCCGCCCCCCACCCCCGCATTATTCTTACCTTTTCTTTGGCCCTACTCCCAATCTATTGCTGCTTCCTGAGTCCCAGTTAATGGCTAGAGGGAAAAAAAACTGTTTAAATTCTTGCCGCGGGGCTTCAAAGGGCCGCCCTACAGCTGATCAGTGTTAAAAGAAAACAAATGAGTAGACAAGTGCCTGCTAAAATACATGAGTAAATCAATGCCTAACAAAATAAATGGGTAGACCAGTGCCTGTAAAAATACATGAGTAGATTATTGCCTGCAAAAATAAATGGGTAGATCGGTACATCTCTGCAAGCAGTTAAAAACCTGGTAGACCAGTACCTCTGCTAAATCCTAAATAATTGTCACATGACCATCAAGCCACGCCCACAAAATAAACCACGTCCACAGAATCAGTAGTAATAACTTTTAGAACCCACCCCTGACACAGAGCATTGCTGGTGAGATTTAGATTGATTATATTTATTAATTGTTATGTTCAGCAGTTATTCAATACTGTCTATCTTGTACTTGGATGTCATTGCATGTATGCCTATTTTTCCCAGTTTCACCATATCCTGTTCTTTCAATAAAGCATTCAGATCTACGCACACAGGGTCTGTTTTATTGGAGGATTGGTAGGTTCAAGCTGCACACAGACTAACGTGTATTGAGGACAAAACACATATAAAGAAGAAGGATCAGAGTTACATTGGTTTTCCTCAGTCAAGCTCCCTTTCCTCCATCACCAGTGCCATTGAATACTATCAATCTGATTATTAGTCTAAATTCCTGCAAAACCCCACTATTCAGTACCAAATAAAAGAGTTAGCTTGCCTGAAATAATTTATGAACAGTAATTTACTGAAAGAATTTATTGACCTACCTTAGTCTCTACCTTTGTTCAACTCCAGAGACCCTTCCTGATATTGCATCATGCTATTTTTTTTCTGTCTAAATTACAGTTGCTCTGCTTTATTTCCCCATCCATTTGCTTTAAAAAAAACATGTCAAATGTTTTTATTCACGTGTTTCTAAGCTCCCCAATCAGTAGGAATTGGTATTTGTATTGATTGCAATACAATATTAGAAAAATATGAATATTGGTGTATAATTGTGTTCTGCTTTGCAGATTGGTTCAAAACAAGTTAGATGTGTATGCAATCATAGGCAAACGTACAAATTTTCTTATCCATGTAGTATAATTAGGATTTTCAAGTTTATTTTGCAGTTCTGTTTTAATCTTATCCTTTTCAGGAATCATTTTTTTCTTATTCTTATGAAATCACTGACTGTAGAACCACATGGGCACAAAACAGAAACAGGCCACTGATTAGAGTACAATGGATCCAGGCACATTTCCTCTATATTCTGTGGGTGAATTATTTCATATGACATAAGCATAACTCTTCTGAGGGAAAGCAGGTAATAATCTATGAATACCACACTGGGAATGATATAAATTTAAAGCATAAATTGCCTCACCACTTTAACAGTTATCAGTTAATGAAAAAATTAGATCGCTGATGGCCAGTGTAGGCAGTACTAAACAAAGCATATGCAAGCATCAATGATAGCTGCATTAAATGCAGATATATGACACACTGGGAATGGTTTTATATAAAATATTAATCAGACTGCATTTCTGCACTTTCTACCTCTCCCATCTCAGCAGGATAGCTTAACAGCTAACAACTTGTAGATCAGCATGAGTATGGTAGAAAACCCACTGTACTGCCGAAGATTATTTTGACAGGTACAATCTGTGTTGAATCCAAGAAGAGCTCCCAGTATATTGCTTGGCAGGGTAATTTGGCTTAAAATGAAGAAAATATGTTTTTACTTTTACCTTACATTTCATCTGTTTTTACTAATGCTATATTTTAAGCATTGTGACTCCAAACTCTGCTGTGATACTTTTAAAACAACATTCATTTTTTCCTTCTGTGAATTTTGAAATAATTCAAATTACATTATCATCGTCCGAATGAACTTGTAACTCGGAATAATAATGTTTAATAATTTTGGTCCAATTTTCACATGCCATCAGTTGGCTTATCCTCACAATTTTGTTTTCTGGCAGGCTATTGCTTTGCAAGACTCCCTTAGGGAGCATCTTTCCTGAAGATTTCTTCACACATTTTATAATGGCAAATGCAAGTTTAAACACTGAATCCAAACTTGTCAACTGGGATCATTATTCAATCACAGTTGCCTTTCCAATGCACAGTGGATATCTTTTCAAGCACATTCTGGTCACACATTTCATTTTCATTAAAAAAAAAAAACACCACTTACTTGCCCACCTAAAAATATCTTTCAATGGGAGACTGTCACTTCTGCACCAAATTCCCTAGACATCCTGTGATGTTGATGTCATCTCTATTGTTCTGAGCCACATAGAAATGGCAATTCATAGGTCGTTGTTAGCTACAGTGAACTGTGATAACAAATCAAAAAACTCAGATTTGCTGAAGTTCAGAGAAAATGACTGTGTTTCAGGGAAAATAAAATATTCCACAAGATGACATGGATAAGAAGGAACAATATTAGAAAGTACGTACAAATAATTAGACTAATTCAGGGGTGGGCTGCTGGGGTTCGGGAGAACATCTAGCTAAGATTTTGTGCACTTTGGAGAACCCTCAAATCCCACTCCTGTCTGGCCCTGCCCACCCAATCCCACCCCTCCCAGGAGTCTCCATGTGGCCCGTTTTGGATGCAGGTAAGTGGAAGGCACATGTGAAGGCTTGGGGAGGCTTACCGGAAGTTCAGGAAGGCCAGAAATGGGCCTGTTTCCAGCCTCCAAAGGGCCTCCAGAGCCTGGGGAGGCAGTTTTCGCTCTCCCAGAGACTCAAGGAAAGCCTCCGGAGCCCGGGGAGGGCAAAAACGCACTCCCCACCATGGTGCAGGAGGCCGACTAGGCCATGCCTACTCAGTAACCAGGCAGAGAATCGCTTGCTAAAATTTTTGAAACCCACACCTGGGCTACTTGAAAATCCTGAAAGAAAATTCAGTCAATATCTGCTTGAATAAATATCTAGGGCTTTTTTTCCCTTAATTTTTTTCCCTCCCAAAATATAAATCTACTCAAATACACCATAACATCATGGATCTAAAAACATTGATTGCTTTTATCATTTTTGATGAAAAATTTGAAAAGAAAATAGGGAAGAATACAAGGATTATAAATTCTGAATAGGGGTCACTCCCTTGTTGGAGTCATATTATCTTGGGGAACAGGATTTCACAGAATTTTTTATTATTTATTATTTATTTATTAGTTTGATTTATATGACGCCCTTCTCTGGAGATTCAGGGCGGCTTACAATGTATTAAGCAATAGCCTTCATACTTTTGTATATACCTGTATATATACCTGCTTAGTAGAGCTTTTGCCGCCCCCCCCCAGCAGTGTTCTTTTTTATACAAAGTCAGCTTATTGCCCCCACAATCCGGTTCCTCATTTTACTTACCTCGAAAGGATGGAAGGCTGAGTCAACCTTGACCCTGGTGAGATTTGAACTTGCAGTAATTGCAGGCAGCTGGCAACTAAGTGCTACTTTAACAGCACTTAGTCCACTGCGCCACCAGGCTCAAATTCATGGAGTTACAAAAATTGATAGTATGAAAAAAGACTCTTGGGTAATTATAAATTGAAACAGGATTATACAAGTGTGTATTAGCCCAAATTGTTGCAAAAATGAGGTTTAGAGAAAGATTGTATAATCTATAAGTGGAAATGAAATAGTTGCAAAATATAGTCAAAGGAAGCAAGAGAAAGTAGAGACTAAACCAAACAATGAATATTGTTGGGATTTTTTAAAGAGTTATGGAAGTGGTTTAAAAATAAATTTGAATTAAAAATAAAAGTGATGAAGTAATTTGGAATGTAACTAAAATGAAATAATACTGGAAAAAGTGTTGTATACATCAGCATGAATATAGTGATATATTCAAAGAGTAATGAAGGTTGGAAATGTTTGTGTCTCCAAAAATGGATGAAAATAATAAAATCTGTGTGAAACTTAAAAATTGATAAAGTTGTAAGAGTAGAGGAATAAATTGAAACATGCTAAAATAGAAATGTGTTTGCTCATGTGTGGCTGTGCAACTTGTTTAACATGTCTAAAGATTGTTATCTGTGCTTGGTGATTGGAAATATGAAATCAAGCTTCCCTATGCATAGCATAAAGTAGCAAGAATGAATGCAAAATCTATAGAAGAGTAATTTTCTTGTTAGCGTGTAGTGATCTTTTGCAGAATTCTGATTTGAAAGGTTTGACATATGAAAATGAGTCAAATTTGGAAATCAGTGCCACTTTCTGTTAGGCAAGCAGCATATGTGCAGGTAAATGATTGCTTTAGTGACAATGACAAAGGCATCAATTCTTGGGAGAAGGCAATGGAAAACTGCATGGATAGAAAATATAAAATATTGACAATATAGTGCCAGTTGATGGATTCCCCAGGTTGAATGGCATCCAACATACTACTGAGGAAGAGCTGAGAATCTTTTAGACTACTAATGGCTAGATTAAAGTCTTCATGCTGAGTATATATTAAGGGAATCTGGCTTCAAACAAGATGAATGTGGTTTAGAATTGGAGGAAGAAAATCAATATCTTGAACTGTGTTGATAATACTATTTTGATAGCTGAAAATGCAAGTATTCTGCTAGCCTAGTTCTACTAATAAAATCAAGGATCACAGTGAAAAAATGGAACTAAAATTAAATAAAACATAAAGAAGAGCAAATTAGTGAGAACATTAGTGAGAACAAGAGTTGACCATGAAGGTAATGGATAATCTCTGTGTTTTTGGATCAGCCATCAATAGTAGAGGAAGTGGCACTTGATAGAATAGCCATGAAGGTCTTAGAAAATATATTCAGATGTGTAATGTATCTATGAAAGTTGGACCATAAGAAAGGCTGAGTACCAAAGAATTGAGGGCTTTGAATTATGGTGCTGGAGAAGACTCCTGCGAGTTCCTTGGACTGCAAGGCGAACAAACCTGTCAATCCTAGATGTCATCAACCCTGACTGCTCTTTAGAAGGCCAGATCCTGAAGATGAAGCTCAAATACTTTGGCTACCTAATGAGAAGGAAGGACTCACTGGAGAAGAGCCTAATGCTGGGAAAGATTGAGGGCAAAAGAAGAATGGGATGACAGAGAATGAGGTGGCTGGATGGAGTCACTGAAGCAACAGGTTTGAGCTTAAATAGACTCCAGAGGATGGTAGAGGACAGGAAGGCCTGGAGGAATATTGTCCATGGGGTTGCAATAGGTTGACATGACTTTGCAACTAACAACAACAAAAATGTATCTATACCTACAAAGACCAGAATTATGAAGGTAGTGGTATTCCCTATGACACTTTGTGGTGAAACGTGAACTTTGAAGAAACAGGATAGAAAGAGTCTTGATGCTTTTGAATTTTGGTGTTGAAGAAGACTTCTGAGAATACCATGAACAGACAATAAAACAAATCAGTGGATCAACAAATGAAACAAATCAACCCAGAGTTCTCACTTGAAGCAAAAATGATCAGGCTCAAATTATCAATACTTTGAATATATGATGTAAAGACTTAGCTCTCTAGAAAAGTCTACAGTACAGACAAGGGTGGAAAAGAAGAGGATGACCATCAGCAAGGTGGATAAACAGTTGAAATGGCAATGAGTGCATCATTGAAAGACTTGAAGAATCAAGTTAGGGGCAGATTACCATGTAGAAAATGTATGTGGTCAATAAAAGTAGACACTGAATTAATGGCACATAATGAAACATAATGGATATTGATTTAAAGAAGTGTGTTGATAGATTTGTTTTTAGAATGTTAGCAAGATATGAAGTAGGAAGTTGATTGCTGAATGCAATAAAGTATATATATGGTGAGAGTAAATGGTGAGATTAACCATGAATAAGCATAGATTGAATGCTAAAATAGTTCATAGAGAAGGACTAAGACAAAGCTGCAGTATGTGATGTTCCCTTGCTTATTTTAATATTACATATATTATATATATATAATATATATAACTTATATTAATATATATGTATGGACAAATCTACTTTGTTAAAAAAAGCTTATGACATTATACGTTTGTTGGATATGAATGTTTGCGTGCTTTTGAATGTAGGAAAAACTGTTGTTTGCAGAAAATATTAAACTATGATCAGTGAAGAACATGGATCTGAACATTAAAAAGAAAGGGAAAAAAAGAAAAAGAAAGAAAAGGAGAAATAGTTAGAGATATATACAACCGTTACATGTGGTCGTCCTAGTACAGTATTTGGAAGCTTCAAATCTTGCACAGTGAAGCATTGTAGGAAGTTAGGGTAGCAATCACTTGGATCATGTTATAGCTTGGCTACCAGTATGTTTCCAATTACAATTCTAGGTTCTGGTGTTGACCTTTAAAATACTTTATTACTTGAGGACAAGTTCCTTATGGAATGCTCCAGGGGTGGGTTCTACTTACCTTTACTACTGTTTCGCAATGGGGCCACAAGCATGCACAGAAGAATGACGTTCTGATGACATCGGGGTTGGTGGACAGAGCCTCCTGCCAGTTTTACTACTGGTTCTATAGAACTGGTGCGAACTGGGGGTAACCCACCACTGGGATTCTGTCTCCCCAGTGGAGCCTTGGTGGAGCAGCGGACTAAAGTGCTGTTAAATAGCACTTAGTTGCCAGCTGCCTGCAATTAGTGCAAGTTTGAATCTCACCAGGCTCAAGGTTGAATCAGCCTTCCATCCTTCCGAGGTAGGTAAAATGAGGACCCGGATTGTGGGGGCAATAAGCTGACTTTGTATAAAAAAGAACACCACTTGGGGGGGGGGGAATAAATAAATAAATAAATAAATAAATAAATAAATAAATAAATAAATAAATAAATAAATAAATATCCATCCTATTAGATCCATCAGGAGATACTTGGATCTTGTCCGTTAAAGAGTTTGATCTGCTGAAACTCATAAAAATATTTTTTTTTTCTGCAATGGCATGGCGCCCAGTCTCTGAAATATCATTTCCCCTGATATTATATTTGCCTCAACCTTGCTGGTTTTCATAGGAGATAAGAAACTTTGTTTTGCTTTTTAGCCTGGTGCCTTGGCAACATGTGTGAGGCAGTTTCATACTTAATTTGAATTTGAATAGCTAATTTGTTTTTCTGCTGTTGATTTGGTTTTTTTTTTAAAAGAAAAGGTGTTATCTTCTCTTTAATTTTTTTTTAATTGTTAACCACCCAGAGACATGTATAGGAGATGGGTCACCATATAAATTTATTAAATAAATACATAAATGTTTTTCCTTAAGTTGTGTCCAATTAAAATTCAAGTGATAGAGCCATCAACACACTCCAGTCTCATTAGCAAGGCAATAATGAGGAGTGTGCAATTTATGCTAGTATATTTTTTCTGTCAATTAAAAGATGACAGAAATGCACATGAATACTGCCATATGGCAGAGCCCCTAAGACTGCAGTAAAAGTAGAGGAAAGTTGAATAATTAAATCAACATTTTTTTTTACAGTTTGAAGATTATATAAGATTCTGTAATAAATTTGGTGCCTGAATAACACTTGTCTGAAAAAAACAACCCCTCCTATAATTTCTGACCAGCATGCCTGAGAAATGTGAGAGGTTTAATTTTGAAATCTGAAGGGCATCCTGTTGATGGAGGAATATAATTTGGATCATCATTTGTTAATAAAAACATTATCACATGATGACACATTAATTCTATAATGAAGATACATTTTAATTAGCTTCCCTCCCTTTCCCCTTAATTTCACTTGAAGACAGAACAATACAAATCCAGAGATTTATATCCCAACAGATGTTCCATGCAGTGCATAATGGTTTACTTGCTGCTTGTATTCTTTTTCCTTCTCAATTCTTAAATATATATCTTTGTTTACAGAACATCTGGTCTCCTTTTGTTCCTCTGTACATACAAATAATAAATTGTTTATGAAGACTTTCTTTTTTTTTTCTTTAAAGGATTCGTTTAAACTCTGTTGCTTATTTTATAATTATATATTTGAATTTCTATAAATAAACTTCTGAAATATTTGTGATAACCTTCTTTTTAAATTGAGTTTGCTTTTGGATAAATGTATTGCAAATTGGGCTTACCATAGCACCATAAGTTCTGTAGAAACTTTCCTAACATACGTAATCATCTGGTGTATGTGTTGTAGATATCCCCAAAAAGATATGTATAATTATGAATCCACTCATAGTATTATTAAATATTTTAAAATAATAATGTATAGAACAATAAAATAAGCAGATGTAATGGGGCATATATGACAAGGAAAAGTGAAATTAGCATTACAAATAAAGTCAGAAACCAAATATAATCAGTGAGAATCGAGTTTATCATTCAGTTCAGTGAAGAAGGACAAAGAACTCACAAGTACCACACTCAGTTCAGTGACAGAACGATGAAGCAGGAATTTAGAAAGAGAAAGACATGATTCACATTCCATTTTCCTTCAGCTATTAAAGGAAAGGGCAAAACAACATAAAGAGTCTTGCCACAGCAAAGAAATCCAGAATTTTGGAACACAGAGAGAGAGACACACACAGAAACATGAGGAGAGGCAACCAGTGGTGGATTGGCTCCAGTTCGGACTGGTTTGCAAGAACCGGTAGTAAAACCGGCAAGAGGCCCTGCTCACCACCCTGGATGTCACCATCGGCAATCTGCACATGTGCGATCCCATTCCGAACTGGTAGTAAAGGTAAGTAGCAACCACCTCTGGAGACAATATATAAGAAGCAACTTTTTGCATAGACAATGTTGAATTAAGATTACAGAGTAAAATAGAGAGGCAGTTTTTGGATAGAAGAAAGGTGGTGAATAAAGTATATTTTTTCTGTCAATTAAAAGATGACAGAAATGCACATGAATACTGCCATATGGCAGAGCCCCTAAGACTACAGTAAAAGTAGAGAAAAGTTGAATAATTAAATCAACAGTTTTTTTACAGTTTGAAGATTATATAAGATTCTGTAATAAATTGCATACATTATTTGTATACAAATAATGCATACATTTCTTATCATTTAAGGAAGAGTGGTTGACTCATTGAAAAGGATATATCTATTGCTCAGAGTAACAATAGGAATTGCCCAGAAAGAATTAATGGCTCATAACATTGTTTTATGCAGTTACCCTTCTGCTAACTCTGTCAGACTCAGCTATTTACAGGAGCTGTGGTGGCGCAGTGGTTAGAATGCAGTATTGCAGGCTGACTCTGCTGACTGCCAGGAGTTTGATCCTCACTGGCTCAAGGTTGACTCAGCCGTTCATTCTTCCAAGATCCGTAAAATGTGGAGCCAGATTGTTGGGGAAAATATGCTGACTCTGTAAACTGCATAAGGAATGGCTGTAAAGCACTATGACACAGTATAAAAGTTTAAGTGCTATTGCTATTGTTCTCACAATCATAATTGTGAGAACAATTGCAGTACAGCATTGCAGTAGTCCAGTCCCGTCTGGACTACTGCAATGCTCTCTACATGGGGCTCCCCTTGGGGTGCACCCGGAGGCTCCAACTGGTACAGAATGCGGCCGCGCGGGGGATTATGGGAGCGACGGGGCGCTCCCACGTGACACCTCTCCTGCATGAGCTGCATTGGTTGCCGGTGGACTTTCGGGTGCGTTTCAAGGTGTTGGTAATCACCTTTAAAGCGCTCCATGGCTTAGGGCCAGGGTACTTACAGGACCGCCTTCTGCCACCAATTGCCTCCCACCGGCTGGTTCGCTCTCACAGAGAGGGCCTCCTCAGGGTGCCGTCAGCCAGACAATGCCAGCTGGCGACCCCCAGGGGGAGAGCCTTCTCTGTGGCAGCACCAACCCTCTGGAATGATCTGCCTCCAGAGTTAAGAACAATCTCCGACCTCCCGACTTTCCGGCGGGCTTTAAAAACTCATCTTTTTCAGCTTGCCGGCTTAGCCTGATTCCTGTAAATATTTTATCATTTTAGAGTTTTATTATCTTTTATATGAATTAGTTTTAATTTACGGCCATTTATATTTGTTCTTTTATGAAATTTTAACTTTTGTGTGCTAGTTTTTAATCGGCTGTGCACCGCCCTGAGTCCGTAAGGAGAAGGGCGGTATATAAATCTAAATAAATAAATAAATAATTGAGACCATAATTTCAACCAGTAAGCTGTGTGGCCACTAATCAAATCAACATATAACAAGAGCTGATTGGACTACTATATTTATGTGGTTGTTAAATGAACTATATGTTTGTTAAGTTAATAACATGGTCATTAATCAAATCTGGCTTTACCAATTAATTTTGCTTGTTGAAAGCTGGCTGAGAAGGTTTCAAATCACAATCATGTGGCCACAAGACATTGCAATGGTTGTAAATGTAAGTTGGTTGCCAAGTGTCTGAATTTTGCAATCACATGACTGCAGGGCAGGGGTGGGTTCTAATTTTTTTTACTACTGATTCTGTGGCTGTGGCTTATTTTGTGGGCATGGCTTGATGGTCATGTGACAATTATTTAGGATTTAGCAGAGGTACTGGTCTACCAGGCTTTTAACTGCTTGCAGAGCTGTACTGATCTACCCATTTATTTTTGCAGGTACTGATCTACTCATGTATTTTTGCAGGCACCACAAACATGTTGTTTTCTTTTAACACTGATCAGCTGTAGGGCGGCCCTTTGAAGCCCCCCAGCAAGAGTTTAAACAGTTTTTTCCCACTAGCCATCAGCTGGGATTCAGAAGGCAGCAGTAGATTGGGGGTGGGGCCAAATAAATGGTAAGAATAATGCAGGGTTTGGGAGGGCAGGGGACCGGGGGGACAGAACCAGTTCAGTGACATCATATTGTCACCACTAGGAGAACCGGGCCGAAACGGGAGGAACCCACCACTGCTCAGGAGAACCGGGCCGAACCGGGAAGAACCCACCACTGCTGCGGGGGGTTATTACAACTTTGATGATGGGTTATAAGTCACTTTTCCTGAGTCATTGTAATTTAGAACTATTGTTAAATGAACAATCATAACTCAAAAACTATATGTAGTAGTTCAAATAGGATGAGTAGAGGGAGATACCTCCATAGTCTTAATTTAGAGAAATCATATCTGGATCCAATTTGCTATTAAAATTGCTGAACCCAAGGTCATGGAAACAATCCTGTTTTTTGGCTGCTTTTTTCATCTGGTCATTTTGGTCATTTTTTGGGCCATTTTCAGGCCATTTTTCAGGCTCAAAAATGGCCTAAAAACGGCCTAAAAGCCTGAAAATGGCCCCAAACAACATGAAAATGGCCCAAAAACAGACCACAAAAGGCTTGTTTTTTTGGGCTGATTTGGCCATTTTTCAGCCATTTTCATGCTGTTTTCAGGCCATTTTTTGGGCCTGAAAATGGTCCAGAAAATGGCCTGAAAACTGGCCTGAAAATGGCCCAAAAAACAGGCTGAAAAATCGTAGGGCCAGGGCCAGCCAGTGGGGGATTAGCCCCAACTGCCTGAATCCTACCTCTGCCTTTGAGGCGAGTGGCTAGGAGGTGGAGCTTGGTGTGATGAGTGATGTCACCCACCCAGTCACATGACCAACCAGCCACGCCTACCCAGCCAGAGAATCGGTTGTTAAGTTATTCAAGTCCCACCACTGGTTATCAGGTTTTCCACTTCAAATTGGGATCCTTTTGTAACTGCCAAACTCCTCCATAAGGTTCTGAATTTTACCTTAAAAGGATCCCACCCCCCTTGCAATCAGTGGTTTTTATCTGTCCACTTGAGTGTAGTATTACATTTGCACAAATATAAAATCAAATTGGGGAAATAATTTAAAAGAGGGAGCAAATCAACTAATAAAAGCAGCAAACTTTCATACCTCTGAGTTATTTTTTCCCCCAAACCATCCATTCTGAAGAACCCAAATAACAATTCTGTTGATTTGCTTTAGAAGCAACTCACGTAGACACTGCAGATAGGATACGGAAATATCTACATTAATGTGTTGCTTTTGTCACATTGTATTATTAAAGATTGTTTAATTGTTTGACAGGTTCAAGATGAAAAGCCAGATAAACCTTTAGTAACTGAATTAAATCTAGCAGAGGGCTAGATGTGTTATACACATAGGTTACATTATATATGTATAATATGTAGGTCATGTTGTAGATATATTGATTCAGACATGAGCCATAAAAAACCAGTCTGATAAATATGCATTAAAACATTAAAACAATAGAAAGAAATATAAATTGTGATAAGTAATGTAGCAGAATTTCAAATTACCGTTATATATATGGATTTAGGTCAGAATAATTATTATACACATAATTACTAGATGAAAAATATCATAGACATATTGGTTCATCAGAAGGGGGAAAAACTCCACACCTGAGCCATATTTTATCAGTGACAAAAAGAAATGCAGAAATATTTACATTTTCAGATTCTTTTGTCTGAGATGATGTTATAAAACTCTTGAAATGGGAAGTAGCAAGAAAGTCTAAAATTTAGGACAGATGTTACAGCTATGTGATCTGCAGTTCAAATTCAAGCTTGAAATGCAGACTGTAGATTAAATACATTTGTAAATAGTATTGTAATTAGTATCAGCAAACATTCAGAGACATAGAAAAGGATGGCTTTAGACATCCTTGAAAAATTAATACCATCGGTTCCAATTGTCTTATTTCAAATGACAAAAAAACAAAAAACAAAAAAACAAAAACAGAGAGAGATTAGAAGTAAACTTTGCAATCTTTACATCAGCAAAACCAGAAAAATAATTTGAAGTTTTGCTCATTTCCCTATTGGGGGAGAGATTTAAGATAAGATATATTACCAAGTTTGTAAATCTTAGGTTTCTACCTATAAGTTCATTTGCACCAGGGGTGGGTTCTACTTACCTTTACTACCGCATAGTAATGAGGCTGCCTTCGTGTGCTCTTCTGCACAAGCGCAGATGATGACATCAGGGTCAATGGGCGGAGCCTCCCGCTGGTTTTACTACCAGTTCTATAGAACCGGTGGGAATCGGGGACAACCCATCACTGATTTGCACACTGTTTCCCAAACTATTGGAGAAAGAAACAAGGACACCATTGTGTGAAGCAAACACTGATTTATTAACAGATAGCCTACCAGAGGCCAGTGGGTAAGCCAGGAGAAGTTGAGTCCCTTTATCAATATATGCAAATAGTACCTTCCATTTGATTAGTTGCATTACAATTACAATTAATCAGCAAACATAGGTCACTTTGCTAATAAAATTGATAAAAAATTAACATTATCAATTAGGTTAAATTTTATGCATAGAAAATATTCAATAAGGAATAGGCTGGATGCTATTATTCCCCCCAACACATTACTGAAACAATTGACCTTAGAATTGGCCATTACATTATTTCCCCCTTAACCACAATCTGAAAAACTTTGGTTCCCAGAGGTAGCCATTAGCATTTTCCAGCTGTCTAATTCATTCCTTGTGGCCATATGGCATTCTTTTAGTTAACACTTTCACTTATCTTATTAGGGCATTGTGACTTAAAGTTTAGGTATGTATTCTAAGTGCTGAGTTTACAGTGAGGTTTATTAAATCACCCACTAATTTGTAAACATACATTTTAAACACAAAATGTGAGACTGAGCCAAAATTTCCCAGTATTTCTCCTTCATGATACATTTCAATCTTTGCAACTTTCTAGCGTGTCCATTTACAAGTTTTTGTGCACACTTTTTGTTATCTTAAGAGTAAAAATTGGTTGTCTTGGAAAGTACCTAGTATAATGTGAACACCTGGCATTATTCTTGACTGACTGATCTCATAAACTCACCATATAATAGTGATGGCTAACCTTTTTGTCATTGCCTGCCAGGAGGGGCACTGGGGGGGGGTCTTGTGCGTGCATGCCCACACCCATAATTCTATGCGCCCCAACCCTGCACATGCACGTGTGACCCCCCCGATCCCCCTGCTCCTGACATGTGATGGCCCAGTAGGCCCGTTTTTCTCTCTCACCTGGCTTCAGAGCCTCTCTAGGAGTCTGGGGAGGGTGAAAACGGCCTTCCCCACCTGCTTCTGGAGAGGGCCTCAAGAGGCAGGAAACAACGTGTTTCCCTACTTCTGATGGGTCCAGAAGGCCAGAAAATTAGCTGGCCAGCACGCATGCACGCCAGAGCTGAGCTCGTGTGCCCACTGACATGGCTACACGTGCTACCTGTGGCACTCATGCCATACATTTGCCATCACAGCCATATAACTTTTATTCACAAAGTTAGCCAAATAATAATACCAACATGAAAGTATTCAAGGAGATTATTCAAGAATACTCAAAGAGGGAAAATGATGAAGACAATGTCACAGTATGATGCCTCCTTTTTATACACATATGAAAAGGATGGAGCTTGTGTAGTGATGATCCAAACTTGTTTTTGTTTGTTTGATAACAGTGGATATTGCAGGCTTCTCTGTAATATTCCAATATCATATCATTTTGAAACAGTTAATAAAAATATTATTTAGTTCATGTTGTTTTTCGTGTTAGAATCAACAAACATATCTCTTTGTCTTTGGTATAGATCAAAAAATTCATGTTTTTAAAGAAAAAAATCTTATTGCAACAATTAGAAAATAACTATGAATTTGCTAAGTGCTAAGTCCTCATAAAGCTAGTCCTATTTTTGGTTTCTTTTTGTACCTGCTAACTAGAATATCAAGCTTTCACATCTAGCTGAGAATTATAAACAAATGAAATCTTTGTTTCAGTCTAATAGATTTTGTCTAAGACTGAAACAAGTTATTAGTTATCTTCTGTTCCAGGATATTCTATTCATCTTTGCTCATAAATCTTTTTTTCTTGCACACTTAATCTTCATTGACTTCTTTTGTTGACCTCTTTTTTTTTCTGCTTTTTTTCTGAAGGGTTTTCTTATTCTTCAGTTTAAGATAAACAGAAACTCTTTCATTCCTTCCACTTGTGCATTTAAATGCCATTTTGGATGTATAACAATGACCTCTTAGCGAATAAGTTGCTTCTTTGTGCCAGAGGGTCACTCACTTGGCTTTTGAGGGAAATGCCAAGGGCAGCACTGAGGGAAGTATTGAGAGAAAAACTAAACAGAACACAATTAAAATTCAGATCAATTTAAAATTAAGTCAATAAAACATAACATTCAAGATGGATAGAAATGGCCTGAAATTTTCTTTCATATATGCTGTAGAAAAATTTGGATGGAAAATTTATTCAGATTTCTTCAGTAGAAGAAGTAGTTCTCTAAAAATTTCTTAAGGACATTGTCAATCACTGCCTTAGTATTCTCTCAGAGATTGGATCAGTGGCAGTGGTGGGATTCAAATTTTTTTTACTACCGGTTTTATGGGCGTAGTCTGGTAGGCATGGCAGGGGAAGGATACTGTAAAATCTCCATTCCCTCCCCACTCCAGCAGAAGGTTACTGTGAATTCCCCATTTCCTCCCAATCAGCTGGGACTTGGAAGGCAGAGAGTAGATAGGGGCGGGGCCAGTAAGAGGTGGTATTTACCGGTTCTCCGAACTACTCAAAATTTCTGCTACCGGTTCTCCAGAACTGTTCAGAACCTGCTGAATACCCCCTCTGATCAGTGGCAATTCTCTTCAATTTCAAAAAGAAGCCAGCCTTCAGGGTTTAATGTATGTATTTTGTTCCTTCCTTTAGTAGGAACGTTTGCGCTAGTTTGGTGGCTCAGCAGTGCATTTGTTATATGTTTCTACATTCTGCTTGAATCTTACTTACTGTATTTGAAGTTGGTTACGGCTGAAATGGTAGTAAGCCTGGTAGACTAGGTTAGACAAGTCCTGAGATACAAAATAAAGGCAGACTTTCTTGTCCTGATGCATTCCAAAGATATGGTGTGTTGGGAAATGTATATCTAACACAGAAGTGGTATGCAGCCACATACCGGCGAACCGGTAGTGGAAATCAATGCCTGCCCCCCACCCCGGCTCTATACCATCCTATTTAGGCATGTATTTGAGGCCTGGTGCATGCACGGAAGGCATGCACAGGCAGCAAACCGGTGGTAACAAAATGTGAAACCCACTGCTGATCCAACATGCGTTAAATGTGTTCTTTTGAGGCTCTATACAAAACCAACGCCTTATAGTGTAGTTACTGTGCATGAATGAGATACAACTTGTTTTTCAACCTGCTTCCACCACCCAGAGGGACAACTTCCTCCTATCTTTTTGTCCTGTATTTAAAGGAATGTTTTCCAGCCTATATAGGTACAAACAAGTCAGTGGTCTGCCTACTGTACTTCATTTCATTAGCTCTGCTCCAGTTGCTTATGTGTGCTATGGAAGGCAGACCTCTCTTCTCTAAGGACTGTCCACTGCCTTCCATAGCCATTTTATCCAGAACTGCTGGGCTGACTATGCATTTTTAAAGAGAGAGTCCCACATGCCACTGTTTTCATGGCAAGTGATAGCTGATCAAAGTATATTGTAACTAGTGGACTTTGCACTTACCCACAGGGTTGAACAATGGAATGATGGATGTTTTATACATACATACATATCAATACCTTCCTTCCTTCCTTCCTTCCTTCCTTCCTTCCTTCCTTCCTTCCTTCCTTCCTTCCTTCCTTCCTTCCTTCCTTCCTTCCTTCCTTCCTTCCTTCCTTCCTTCCTTCCTTCCTTCCTTTCTTTCTTTCTTTCTTTCTTTCTTTCTTTCTTTCTTTCATATTTACTGACAAAGAAATAAAGGGAGACTAGTATAGATCTATTTCAAGCTATTTAGCTCTCATCAGCTAGCCATACTCTTCTGGGATTTGAACCTGGTTTGAATCACAGAAGGGTATGACTAGCTGATGAGAGCTAAATAGCTGGTCTCCCTTTATTTCTTTGTCAGTAAATATAAATTTAATACAAAATAGTTTATTGTGAAAGCAACTGCCTGAGGGCTCCTGGATTGGGGCTGAAAGGTGTGTGTGCGTGTATATGTGTGTGTATGTGTGTATTCTGCCACACTCTGCAGCATTCAGTAAGACTGATAAACTTCTGCCCAAAACAGAACTTTATTTCTAGCCAGGTTCAACATGGAGACAAGCAGATTAAGGATGTTATATAGATGCACAATAAGTGATAATGCTAGGAACTGAATGTCTTCTGCCTGAAAAGCTCTATTAGTTTTAGTCCCTCCCACACATTCACATGATGGGAATTGAAAAATTAAAATAAAGTCTTCCTCCCAGAATCACTTATCTATATATTTTATACCCATATTGTACTGAATACTAAGGAAGTAGCATCCATATATAATATAGGCTTATAGCAATGTGATTGTTGTCATGAATAAGTCATGAAAATATCTGAGATTTCATTAGGCGTTTTTGTGTGTTTGTTAATGGTCTTCATAGTAGATGCTCCTGGGGAAAAAGCTGATTTAATCACAACATTAGTAAATTCAATTATTCATTTCCTTTCTTATAATAATAACATTTTTGTATGTGTGTGTGTGGGGTGGGGGGGACGGACCAGAAATACTTACCCTGGATTTCTAAGATTCTTTTCAAATAATTACATTACAAATTATGCAGTGAGAGATCATTTATAATTCTTCACAGTTCAGGACTTTTAATCAAGCAGCAAATGATGTATTTCTTAGCCTACCTCCAATTCAAGTTGGGAATCCAAATTTGTATGCATTATAGCACAATCCTTTTCATGAGGGGAAGCAAAGCACCGGAGTCATTTATCTTTCTCATTCTCCATGGCAAGAAAGAGAAGAAGAATCCAACAGCAATTTCAAAATCAAAATACACCATGATGCCTAAATAAACAAACATAATTAGAACATAGGCAAACCAGAGGGATTAGAATTAGTATAAGGCACTGGCAGAATGTGTGAATAAAATGAACTGACAATAACAGTCAATCCAGTGTGCGGGAAATGCAGTTTTAAATGCACATGTCTATGTCAATCTAGGAGCAGATTAATTTTTCAACTGGGAAAAGTCACAGTTTTTCTTCATAGTTAGAAATAGCCTGAATGTCCTTGATTGAATAGAAGAAAATAGTGGTAATGCTGTTGGGTCACAAATGATGTGTTTTAATGAGAGCCATTTGAATTGTGCATTCTGAATAGAAGAGCGATCTGAATACATTAAGAGTTAGATCCCTTAAATCAGTGGTGGGTTTCTATTGGTTAGTCCTGGTTCAGGCAAACCAGTAGCGGTGGCAGGAGGCTCCGCCCACCTGCCCAGACATCATCAAAAATGCTGGGATTTGAAACCCACTACTGCCTTAAATGTAAGACCAATATGGTCAAGTGGAGGTTATTAGTGGATGACAGTATCCTATGTGAATCCCAAAGGTGCTTTTTCAAGAGGCAACCGGACTTTCTAGTTTTCTTTGAAGACATTTCACTTCTCATCCAAGAAGCTTCTTCAACTCTGGCTGAATGTTGGAGAATGGAAGGCTTTATACTCCTCTTTCAGCAAATGTGGACTTTGCTGCCTTCAAAAGAAAGACTGCTGAATGTAGTCCTGATTGATTTGTTCTCCTATGTTATGCCATGCATTTATGAAGCAGCACAACGTAAGAGGACAAATCAATCTGGATTATATTCAGCAGTCCATCTGCATTTAAAAAACAAAAGCCACTCTTTTGGCAAAAGCAAACTCCACATTTTGGACAGAGAGGACTGCTGGTTTGAAAGAAGGGTCAAAGAGGCCATCTATGTCAAAATTGAACAGCCCTCTTTCAATAGAGGGGGAAGGATACAACACCATCTATCTCCAGTCTACAACACAGTCCTTTCAACAATTCTAAGAAGGCTCCACACCCATTTACGCCACTCAGGTGACCCTGATGACACAGATAAATTTCCAGGTGACCTTAACGATCTGCTAAAAGAATGCAAATGACCAGCTGTCTGCAAGGAGTATAAATCCTTCCATTTCCCACCATTCAGCCAGAGCTGAAGAAGCTTCTTGGATGAGAAGTGAAATGTCTTCAAAGAAAAATCAGAAAGTCCAGTTGCTTCTGGAAAAAGCACCATAATGACCTGGATGACTGAGAATCTCCATAGACCCTATATGAATGTGTAGAGACACAGAGCCCAGCCATTTGCTGGTATGTTGGCTACTACTAGAAACATGTACAACAATGATTTATTTTTGGCCAACGAGAAAGCCAAGAATGTGGCTTCATTCCAGCAATTTAAATTTTATTTATTTATTTATTGATTTAATTTATATGCAGCCCTTCTCCGAAGACTCAGGGTGGCTTACAATGCGTTAAGCAATAGCCTTCATACTTTTGTATATACCTGCTTAGTAGGGTTTTTGCCCCCCCCCCGCCCATGTGGTGTTCTTTTTTATACAAAGTCAGCTTATTGCCCCCACAATCCGGGTCCTCATTTTACCTACCTCGGAAGGATGGAAGGCTGAGTCAACAGTGAACCTGGTGAGATTCGAACTTGCAGTAATTGCAGGCAGCTGGTTTTACTTAACAATACTTAATAGTACTTAGTCTGCTGAGCCACCAAGGCTCATTTTGATCTAGAAACGGAAGAAGAACTGTGCATTAGAAACTGTGTTAGGAATCAAATAATATATTGACTTAGAAATTATTTGTTTTAAGTTTTAAAGAAGTTCTGTCTAGCCATACATCCTAAACTCATAACATCCAAAGAGAAGTAAGACAGGAGTGAGCAAAAAGGTGGGGTTCATGCATTATTTACAAAGCTGTGATGTGTTAATATAAGAGGGAGAAGTGTTTGATATGGTTAGGTTATTATATGGCAGGTTGCTGTTCTTGAATACCCGTCACAGTTCTGGTTAGTCAAGCTAAAAATGATATTGCAGTCAGACAGACAGACAGACAGACAGATAGACAGGTATTTTGTCCCAGCGAAGAAAGAAATTCTTCCTTATACAGAAATTTGGATTCTTTAAATTAAAATGATAAACACTGAAACAATCTACGTTCTCACCTAATCTTCGTACACAAGATTATTTACCATAACGTCCTACCTGTTAATGAGTACTTTAACTTCAACCATAATAACACAAGGGCTGTAATTCAAACTCAATGTAATTCGCTCTAATCTTGATTGTAGGAAATACGACTTCAGCAATAGAATAGTAAATGTCTGGAACACTCTACCTGATCCTGTTATTAGTCTCTCTAACCCCCATACCTTTTACCTTAAACTGTCTACCGTGGAACTTACACGGTTTTTAAGAGGTCCCTAAGGGGGCGTGCATAAGCGCACCAGCATGCCTATCATCCTTGTCCTATTGTTCCCATTTATATGTACTCATTTTATGGTTTTATGGCTATGTTTTACTTATTTATATCCTTTTATTTGTGCCATTTTTTTCATGTGTCCATGTCTATGTCTATACCAGGAGTCTGCAACCTTAAATACTCAAAGAGCCATTTGGACCCATTTCCCACAGAAAAGAAAACACCAGGAGCCACAAAATCCTTCCTGTGCCTATTTTTTGAGCAGCCAAAAACTAGCATATGCATATGTTGAATTAAACATTCTGTTTTGTTCTGAAACTTTTCTTGGATTGATCCATGGTTGGCCTACTGGAGGTTGAAAAGCTCAATAAATTGCGTGCCAGCGGATGTCGCACATTGGTGGTTGTGACGCATATTTCGAGTGACAGGGAGCCGCAGAAGAAGGGTGAAAGAGCCACAGGCGGCTCCAGAGCCGCAGGCTGCTGACCCCTGGTCTATACCGTTACTTGTTTCCTTGTACTTGCAAGTAAGTAAGTAAGCAAGCAAGCAAGCAAGCAAGCAAGCAAGCAAGCAAGCAAGCAAGCAAGCAAGCAAACAAACAAATCCATCCATCCATCCATCCATCCATCCATCCATCCATCCATCATATATGTTGCTCAGGCTGCTTCACTTTCTTATTCTTAGTTGTTCACTTTCCTGAATGTGAACAGAATGCCCTGCAATACTTTCAATCTTGTTTATCTGCTTTTGAAATTTTATTTATAGCCCCTTCGTGTCTTGCTCTTCATTGCAGCAACATCTGGAATACAAAGAGGTATGGAAAATAGGGCAGACTGCCTATTTCCCCCTAAGTTTTGTACATATTTCTATGGCTGTTGCTAGAATAAAAAATGTTAGTCCACCATGAAACATATTTTTAGTATTCTGAAATTATACCATTATCATAGAAAGGTCACATTTTTAAAGAAAAGAAGGTCAAACTTACCTTCTTTATTTTTACTATTTAATTCTCTGATATGATTAGGCGAGGAACTCTATAGAAGAAAGCACCTTCCAAGATGTTTGCAGTCTAAAATTAAACACACAGGGAAAAAAGAAATAGAAATTAAATATATGCCTAGTTACACACACACACACAAAATAGACATTGTAGTGAATACTGATTTGCAATCAGTAGGGAAAATAAGTTTTGATCATAGATTAACATTTTTATTGGACAGGCACCATATTTTCCTTAAATGATTTTTCTTTGGTAGAGACCCATAATATCAAACTAAATGTGATGAAAACATACAATGGACAAAGGTGGACCAGGTTTTTTGTATAATGATGTTTCTGTTTTAAACAATTATGTAAACTTTCCTTTTGGAACCTTCCTTCCTTCCTTCCTTCCTTCCTTCCTTCCTTCCTTCCTTCCTTCCTTCCTTCCTTCCTTCCTTCCTTCCTTCCTTCCTTCCTTCCTCCCTCCCTCCATTAGAAAACAGATATGAAACACCTATAATGTTTAATTGTTGTATGCTGAATTCCAGTAGGACCAAGCTTCAAAATCCTTAAAGGCTACACCCACTCCTACACACACAAACACACACACACACACACACAAATCCCATGAATGAAATGTGAATCAACACAATATTTGTCTCATAGATTTTTGATTTTTAGGAAAACAGAAGTCTAAGCAGATAAATATTGTGGGAAAAAGTTTCATGCATCTTGGACTTCATAAAATTTTTGGTACCTTAGTGGCTACAATGGGAGTGGGAAGTGGGATCAAATGTAGAGCAGAACTGAATTAAATTTTTTCTCCTTTATGCAATTTCCCAACAAAAATCACTCCTCACTGGACCAGCCTGGATATTTACTCCAAGAAGAAACTATATTAGAATTGTTGTTTTATTTTATTTAACAGGATAAATAACAGCTTAGAAGGAGGTAGTAAATCAGATATATAACTTGTATCTCATATTATTTCACAATTGACATACTGAGCTGATTAAGTTCTCTTTTGAACTACCATATCCAAAAATGTAAGAGAGACAGAGATACAGGAATGCTATCCATGGTCTTCTGTAGTTAATCATAGACTTTTATCTAGCGGCATATCTCCTCTTATGTAAATACTTTGTTTTGTCACCAGACAACAGTCTTTACGTGTCTATTGTCTGAATGCAAAAAAGTTATCTCCTTAACTATGCCATAAATCAGTGGATGTGAAAAGTATTTACTTTTGTCTCATGAAAAAAGTTATATTTAATTATTGTAGTCCTTTGATTATTATATTCTACAAGTAGCTATCTTAATGAATCTCAGCCCCAGCTGATGTGTGATCAGTCTGTATGATATCAGAAGACGGACCTCCTTCCCATATCTCCCTCAGAAAAACTGTAGTAAATGAGTTGATCATTCCATGTGTCATTTAGGATCTTTACTGGAAAAAAGCACATCAATGAATTGAAAAAAACAATTATTACCAACCTGCCTTCCATTGAGGACCTGTATACTGCACGAGTCAAAAAGAGGGCTGTGAAAATATTTATAGACCCCTCACATCCTGGACATAAACTGTTTCAACTCCTACCCTCAAAACGATGCTATAGAGCACTGCACACCAGAACAGCTAGACACAAGAACAGTTTTTTCCTGAACCCCATCACTCTGCTAAACAAATAATTCTCTCAACACTGTCAAACTATTCACTAAGTCTGCATTACTGTTAATCTTCTCATCGTTCCTATCACCTTCTCCTCCCACTTATGACTGTATGACTGTAACCTTGTTACTGGTAACCTTACTGTTTCCTAATATGATTTGATTGTTTATTTGTATCCTATGACTATCATTAATTGTTGTACCTTATGATTCTTGACGAATGTATCTTTTCTTTTATGTACACTGAGAGGATATGTACCAAGACAAATTCCTTGTGTGTCCAATCACACTTGGCCAATAAAGAATTCTATTCTATTCTATTCTATTCTATTCTATTCTATTCTATTCTATTCTATTCTATTCTATTCTATTCTATTCTATTCTATTCTATTCTATTCTTGATGCTCACTAAGCTTAGTTATTGCTTGCTGATCAGTTATTGCTGACAATGTTACCTAGTCAGGTAATGAAATGTCTACAAGCAAAACCAGAGAATACAAGGATTCCACATATTGATGTGTCCAAATTTAATCTGGTTTAGATTTAACATTTATAATAACTAGCTATCAATTCTCTGAAAGCCTGTATTTGAAACACTGTGGCCACTTCATTTTCTTTTCTGCTGCATAATATTGACATGTTCAGATTTTGTATTCTATCTAAGCTTTTCACCTTTTTGACCCACCTCTTGTCACCACTATTTATTTTATCACCTTTTCAACCAATCAAATTGTCAAGTTTAAAGCTTTCATTCCTCATATCCTCTGAAATGACTCTTGATTTTTACCCCATCGATCATGCATAGAATTTCTAAATTGCACATTTTTGCCAACATTTCATTAAGGTTTTGTTCTCCTAGATTTTTTTTTTATCAATTTTGACTCTATACCTAGTTTTCATATCTGCTGGCCTGCTTATTTACTAATGAGGTACTGCAATAGACTTTTCCATGCTTGTCTGTCAACAGCTTTTCAAACATTATGTGATGTTTTTTATCTGCGTCATTATTGTAAGCTGCAAGAAATCTCAAAACTGGCTTTTATCTCAGAGGGCTGTAAATGTCCTATATACCTGCGATTATACTGGCATAATAGAAACACGTACACTTAGAATATTTTCATCCCATGAAAGTCATTTTCTTTTCTTACTTTAATCAAAGAAATCTACTTTTATGTGAAAGATGCAAAAGCTCTTGGTGTTCAGAAGATGTAAGACATTAGAATTTACAGTATTGTATGGTTATATATAAGCATCATATAAGGATCTAAGAAAAAGAATGTCTCAATTTTGGTCTTATGGGAACTGTTTCTAAATGCAAGATACCTAAATGCCCAAATTGAGGCAAAATAAACAATTTAGTCAATCTTAAAGCATTGAATCTACCTCAGGGGATAAAAATAGTTTTGTCCTGTTTGATAACCTAGATAGAAAAGTACTTACAAAGTAAGTAAACTTGGGAAAGGCAGGTTTAGCTTGCCATTGAAGAATGATGTTATCCTGCATCTCTAGTCCCAGTGCTTTGGGATAAATGTTAAAGAATCATCCATTTATCCACAAAATGCAGAATTAGGAGAGAGAACACAACTTAAAGGACTGATAGGCCTACCTTTAAATTGGTTTTAGTGATCAGTGTTTCTCTGTTTACCCAAACTAACTCAAACTTTTGATATAAATTGTACATGAACAAATAAAGAAACAGATTATCTTTTGCTTGCAAATTTCTAAATTTTTTAGAAATGCTTGCAAATTTCTAAATCTAAAAGAAGAATTTCCTTCCTTCCTTCCTTCCTTCCTTCCTTCCTTCCTTCCTTCCTTCCTTCCTTCCTTCCTTCCTTCCTTCTTTCTTTCCCTCCCTCCCTCCCTCCCTCCCTCCCTCCCTCCCTTCCTCGCTGTGCATGTCTACTCATCTAGGGAAATTCCTGATTTATTTTAATGACTAAGTTCAAGTATAATTTTTTTTAAATTTGATTTATATGCCACCTTCTCCAGAGACTCAGGGCGGCTTACAATGCGTTAAGCAATAGCCTTCATACTTTTGTATATTTATACAAAGTCAGCTTATTGCCCCCATAAACTGGGTCTTCAATTTACCTACCTTAGAAAGGATGGAAGGCTGAGTCAACCTTGAGTCTGGGGAGATTCGAACTTACAGTAATTGCAGACAGCTGATGTTAATCACAATGCTTTGGTCTGCTAAGCCACCGGGCCCTTCTAATACTAAGTTGTGGTTCACAGTTTTCAATATTTAATGTTTTATTATTGCAACAATTTATTCTATGCCTTCTAGAGAATATGGGATTCATACAATTTTAATTTTTGACATAGGCAAATCGTATACATTAGAACAGTAATGATGCCTGTATGTTATCCTCATTAAAAGTATACATAAAAGAATGTATTAGGATAACTAAAAATACTTGTGATTATCTAGATTTTATACATTTAAGTCAATAGGCCATGTATACAGTAAGTCCAAGTGATTATTATCCTCAAATGTCTTTCTAACATCAAACATTTTCTCAGAGTCTCAGACTACTATCTTCCAACAAACCTTTGTATGACTTTATAAGTGGGGAGTTGGGAAAGAGGAAAAAAAAGAGGGATATGTTTTTGTACAAAACAATCTTTGCTCAGCATGAACTCTAAAATGAAAAGGCAGAGAACAAGATATCTTTACAAAAATTACACACACACACACAAATCAGAGTAGTTTTCCATGAGTACATTTTAGGTTTGGGCTTTTGATTCTTAACTGGAAATGAAATATGTTCAGGGGTGATATTTAGCCGGTTCGGACCCGTTCAGGCAAACTGGTAGTGGCGACCTGTGGGTGGGCCTGCCCCCGGCCACCCGCCCAGATGCAATCCCATCCTATATCGCTGTGTTTTTGACGCTGCATGTATGCATATATGGAGTGTGCGAGCAAATTGCTGTGTTTTTGACATCACATGCATGTGTGGATGGCACATATGAGCAAATTGCCGTCTTTTGTGATGTGGCCCGCCTGCGCTTACATTTCCTGTGTTAGGTGAACAGGTCGCTACAGTATATGAAGCCCACCACTCAATATGTTCTAGTTGGAATTTTGCCTTGAACTTAGCTCACTAACTCTCTTCTGAAATTCTTGTCCCCATTTTACAATTTTTTGGTATCTGTTTGAAAGGGATTACAGCCAGACATCTTACGCCTTCATTGTTTTTCATTAGAAGATTTGGAACACAGCATTGGTGTGGGATGTTATTTGTAGCTCCCACCAAGCTGTTTTCCTCATCCCAATAGATGTCGCATATGCCTTGGAAAATATTTTGGGAGGACAGACAATGTGGAATGGAATGTACAAAAAGAAAGTATAAAATAGCTCCTTACTTTTGATTGTGTAGTTATGACAATGCTGAAAGCAGGTTTTACTCATGCTATTCAACAGTGTCTAATGATGTAACTTCAGAACTTATATTAGAAAGTGGGCATTCCATAGAAACTTTGATGCAAAAATGGCTTTTTGTGAAAGGATGAACCACTCTGGACAAATAATGCTTTCCATTCACTCTCATTAAGTTGCAGCTTAAATGTTTAATAGTATGGTGGCAAGGAAATTCTAGCACATTAAAAGGCAGGACAGTTGCATAGAACCTTCAACTAATTCATAATTATGATAACTGCAATATTTCTGTTATGAGACAATTTTTATGCAACTAAGTAAATAAATTTTAAAAATCAATGTCAATAGAATAACAATAAAATAACAGAGTTGGAAGGGATCTTGGAGGTATTCTAGTCAAACCCCCTACACCACTTCAGACAAATGGTTATCCAACATCTTTTTAAAAACTTCCAGTGTTGGAGCATTCACAACTTCTGGAGGCAAGTTGATCCACTGATTAATTGCTTCTCTCCTTGATTAGTTCCCACCCATTGCTTCTTGTCCTATCCTCAGGTGCTTTGGAGAATACCTTGACTCCTTTTTCTTTGTGGCAGCTCCTGAGATATTGGAATACTGCTATCATGTCACCCCTAGTCCTTCTTTTCATTAAACTAGACATACCCAGTTCCTGCAACCCTTCTTCATATGTTTTATCCTCCAGTCCAGTGGTGGATTCCTCCCAGTTCAGCCCGGTTCTCCCGAGCTGGTAGTGGTGATGACATGATGTCACCGAATCAGTTCTGCACCCCCCCAGCACCCCCCACTCCCTGCGTTATTCTTACCTTTTATTTGTCCCCACCCCCAATCTATTGCTGCCTCCTGAGTCCCAGCTGATGGCTAGGGGAAAAAAAAAGACTGTTTAAACTCTTGCCGCGGGGCTTCAAAGGGCCCCCCTATAGCTGATCAGTGTTAAAGGAAAATAAATGAGTAGACCAGTGTCTGCAAAAATACATGAGTAGATCAATGCCTGCAAAAATACATGAGTAGACTAGTGCCTGTGAAAATAAATGGGTAAACCAGTGCCTGCAAAAAATAAATGGGTAGATTGGTACAGCTCTGCAAGCAGTTAAAAGCCTGGTAGACCAGTACCTCTGCTAAATCCTAAAGAATTGTCACATGACCATCAGGCCACAACCACAAAATAAGCCACACCCACAGAATCGGTAGTAAAAATTTTTAGAACCTACCCCTGCTCCAGTCCCCTAATCATCTTTGTTGTTCATCTCTGCACTCTTTCTAGAGTCTCAATAATGTTTTTCATAAAATTTAGCTGGTGCATTTGTTTAAAAAAAGCCAGCCCAACAGTGTTGACAGACGCTATATTTAAATAATTGTACATAGTTACGGTTATTCAGTTTTGTCTAAACTCTATTCCTTTTGTAAAGCATATAAAAATGTACGATATTGAATATGTGCTGGAGAGAAGCAAGAATCACTTTGTTTTTGAAAACTTGACTTTTTTCCCCCTCCCTGTCAAATACAAGTCTTGGATGCAAAATTATATTTCTTATAGAGACCATATCCAAAACAGCAGGATGTCTTCCTCTATACACAGACGTCAGTTTAATAGCTCTGGAAACAGTGGCCAAGAATGGATAATTATTTATATCTATGACGCTGGCATGGACAATGCAATATGCCATTTTTTTTGTATTGCTGCACACACAGGCACTCCATATCATATGTCTGCAGGCAAGGATAATCTTCGATTCTTATTCTTGCCAATAAAATACAAGAAGCAATTAAGTTGTTCAACACAAAGCAGAAATGTTTTCTTTTGCAAGCATATTCTGCTTTCCTTCCTAATGCGCTTTACAAATTATGGTTTTTAACTATGTTCCGGAACAGTCAAAAATATAGTAGGCCAGCATTGTAGGTGTACAAATAGAGATATCACTTTCTCAGGAAACATTGCAAAATATTGAAAAAGTAGTTCCAAAGGTAGATGGACTTTCTGATTTTTCTTTGAAGACATTTTGCTTCTCATCCAAAAAGCTTCTTCAGCTCAGACTGGATGGTGGGAATAATTCTTCCATTCCTCACCATCCAGTCAGAGATGAAGATGCTTCTTGGATGAGAAGTGAAACATCTGCAAAAGAAAACCAGAAGGTCCAGCTGCCTCTTGAAAAAGCACCTTTTCAACAACCGTGACTTGGATGAAAGAGTTTATATTTAAAGAATATAACTCACTGCTCCTTAAATGACAGATCGAAAATAGTCAAAACATTTGATACATACACATAAAAATGTCTCAATGTCCATTTCACTGATTTGTAGCTGTAGTAATTGATGGAAAAGTGCAAATGACTTGACATTACTTTGAAACTTGTGGAAGAATACAAAGCAGTTGCATGATTTGGAAGGATCAGGCAGGGTGGTGGGAAGGATTTTCCACCTTTTTAAATTTGTTAATATAAATTTTATATTAAATTTTAATTTAAAATGTATATTAAATTTACATTTAAAAAATAGAGAAGGAGAGAAAGAATTCTGTGAGTTGAAATCTATGCAGCTGGAAATATTAAGCCTCTTTGATGATTGAGGACTAAAATTTATAGCAGCTTTAATGAGCAGAATTAATACCCCCAGATTTATTTAGCTAACAAGAATAAAAATGAGCAGTTCTGTGATCAAATTTTCAAATGTGATCTGGGATTGCCAAGAGACCTTAAAATGGATTCCAGAAATACATACAACTTGAGGGCCACAATTTTCCGCTCTTAGTCTAGTTCAGTGGGTCTCAACCTTCCTAATGCCACGACCCTTTAATACAGTTCCTCACGTTGCGGTGACCCCCAACCATAAAATTATTCCTAAAACCATTTAAAATATGTGTGGCGATCCCTGTGAAAAGTTTGTTCGACCCGCAAAGGGGTCCCAACCCACAGGTTGAGAACCACTGGTCTAGATCTTCATTCTTCGTATCAATACTATTCATGTACATAACTAGGGTTTTGTGATTAGAAATCCTTTACTTTAAGTTAATGCCTAGTCATTATCTGAACCTTCATCATTTGTTGCATTAATCAAAAACATTTATTTTAAAGACTGCAATTAGATGAATTTGACTTTGCTAACTGTTGGGAAATTGGAAAATCATAAGGGGTTCAAGATCTACAGCACTGCATTTACCAAAGAATGGTAAGCAAAGAAACAGCTGGTGAAGACTACAATTCAGAGGTAGGTTTCAGCAGGTTCTGTCCAGTTCTGGAGAACTGGTAGTGGAAATTTTGAGTAGTTCGGAGAACCGGTAGTAAAAATTCTGACTGGTCCCGCCCCCATCTATTCTCTGCCTCCCAAGTCCCAGCTGATCAGGAGGGAATGGGGATTTTGCAGTATCCTTCCCCTGCCATACCACCAAGCTATGCCACACCCACCAAGCCACACCCAAAGAACTGGTAGTAAAAAAAAAATGAAACTCACCACTGCTACAACTCCGTTTGTTTGTTTGTATCCTGCCTTTATTATTTTTACAAATAACTCAAGGTGATAAACAGATACAATATCTGTTCCTCTTCTTATTTTTCCCACAACCATCACCATTTGATGTGGGTTGGGGGTGGGGGGGGGTGAGAGATAGTGACTGCCCCAAGCTGGCGTTCATGGCTAAAGGGGCACTTGAATTCATGGCCTTTGGATTTCTAGCCTGATTTTACTGCATTTCCAGTCATTTTCTGTGTATCATGGAATGGATAGACAAGGTGACCAATATTAAAATGAAGCCTGGGATATGAGCATTGCAAGACAAAAGAAGGCAAAACACTGACAAACAAGAAACTATTTGCTGTGTACTGAGCATGTGCAGGGGAACATGCCCTCTATGGTAATTGGTTGTAACATTCTGATTCATGATTGGTTGCCGCCTTTGACAGCCGGGTATAAAAGGCTGTCAAGGGCAGAGTTGGTGTTCGTTGTTACTTTGAAGTTGAATAAATTACTTGTTGTAACTGTTGCCTCAGAGCGATGAAAACAATTAATGACTAAATTTAACACTATTCTAAAAGAGTCAGTCAGCAGGCAGGATCCAGCATGATAAAAGAACAGTGTTTTTGGAAGAGGTCCTGGTGACATTTCATTACTACTAAACTCCAGACAAATGTCCACCTTCTCATTGCAACCCAGCTTCCTTGGGATTCATTGGGATTCTAGTGGAGATTGCCTGAACTTTGATATATGAAATTCCTTTTCTGTAGACTGTTTTATTTATTCACTGTCAGTAAACTTAGTTTGTTATACTAATGCAACTTGCTTGCCTGCTGTCTGGTAAAACAGACTGAATTCATCTTGATTCCTAATTTTTGCTTGCTACTCTGCCATAAAATGGGGAAGTTATAGTTAGAACATTTTTCAATATATGTTAGTGTGTGTAGTTTTGTTAGCATTTTTAAAGAATATCTAAGCTTGCAAATAGTTTTTTTTAATCAGCGACCAAATGTTGATTTAAATTATTCTTAATCAATTATCTTTCATTCAATTGTGGAAAAAGTAAGGATCTACATTTAGGCAAGAAAAACAAAATGCACAGGTACAGTATATGTGGTACCTTGCTCAATAGTAGTAGCTGTGAGAGGGAACTTGGAGTCCTAGTGGACAATCATTTAAATATGAGCAAGCCGTGTGCTGCACCTGCCAAAAAAGCCAACACAGTTCTAGGCTGCATAAACAGAGGGATAGAATCAAGATCTCGTGAAGTGTTAATAGCACTTTATAATGCCTTGGTAAGGCCACACTTGGAATACTGCGTCCAGTTTTGGTCACTATGATGTAAAAAAAAATGTTGAGATTCTAGAAAGAGTGCAGAGAAGAGCAACAAAGATGATTAGGGGACTAGAAGCTAAAACATATAAAGAATGGCTGCTGGAACTGGGTATGTCTAGTTTGATGAAAAGAAGGACTAGGGGTGACATGATAGCAGTGTCCACAAAGAAGAAGAAGTCAAGCTATTCTTCAAAGCACCTGAGGGTAAGACAAGAAGCAATGGGTGGAAACTAATCAAGGAGAGAAGCAACTTAGAACTACGGAAAGTTAGAACAATTGATCAGTGGGATGACTTGCCTCCAGAAGTTGTAAATGATTCAACACTGGAAGCTTTTAAGAAGAGATTGGATAACCGTTTGTCTGAAATGGTATAGGGTTTCCTGCCTAAGCAGGGGGTTGGACTAGAAGACCTCCAATGTCCTTTCAACTCTGTTATTCTATTCTATTCTTAATAATTAAACAAAAAATGAGTGAGATGACCTATGAACTGGACTCTTTGTAATTGATAACTGGTCTTAGAAAGCCTCAACTGGCTTTTCAGTTAAGGTTTCAAATCCCATGCACATATCTGTTCAATTGATCTCAAATGGTATTTTCAAAGTATTCCATAATAAATAAGCCAAAGGTTTAATAGGTATTCAAATATCTGTAGCTGAATACTTGAGCATAGAAACACTAGAAACCCATGCTAACCTAAAAGCAGAGAGAAAAAATTAGCAAAATTGCTAATTTTGAATGGGTAATATTTATCCAGATAATTCATGTTTTAGTAAATTCAGTGCTTTCTATTAAAATGAAAACATTTTATAAACTGTTTAGTAGCTATTGGTTTTTTAATATGTATGTATGAATATTAATGCTAACGTGCTTTCCACAGAATTATTTTCAACAGATTAAATAAATTACTGCTTATAACTTAGTGGTTTCAGATCTGAAAAAGAAAATAAGAAGAATGCTTACAGGAATACTGTAAAGATGCATCCTTGAAATCATCTGGAGTTAGGCTTGCATCAAGTAAATCTTTAATTATTAGTGGGTAAAAATAACTGAAAGGACCATTTTATCAAATTTCTCGAGAGGACAAATTTCTCTATGGATGAATAGTCGTTCCATCCCCTCTTTTCATTATAAGAGGAAGCAACTTGATTCTTATTGGGCCATGATTTTGTATAACATTTGTTAATGGTATAAGAATTAGTTTGCTTGCTCTGATACTTAGATTTGGCATTTCAGCCACAATCCAAAATGATATACATAGTATTTTCTCTGTAATTTTATTGTTAAACTCTATTGTTGTTGTAATCATCATCAATCATTCAATGAATTTCTGGAAGAGAGAGAGTTAATACTGAGCCTTCACAGTTATCTGTCGAGACTTCATCCACCCACCCACCCACCTACCTGCCTGCCTTTTATATATTCTTTGGCTTCACCAAGTAGTTTTTTGACTTGACCCACTTAATGCTAATCACATCAGTAAAGAATATAGTTTAACACTACTGTATATCTATAGCAGATATATGGATATTGAAGGCTTTCTATTACTGCCAAGATACTTTTATTTGTGGAAGGTAATGAAAAGATCATAGGAGAGCTTAGTATACTGATTTCCAGGTCTTTGGATAATGTGTGCAATTCCAACTATTTGCCAGTTTCTGAAAAGGGTGATTTTAAACTATGAAATAATAGTATTTGCATTTAAATTATATATATCCGTGACGGCGAACCTATGGCACGGGTGCCACAGGTGGCACATGGAACCACATTGGTGGGCATGCAAGCTCAGCTCTGGCACGCACGCATGCACCGGCCAGTTGATTTTCAGGCCTTCTGGACCCACCAGAAATCAGGAAACATCACTCTGAGGGGGTGGGGAAGGCCTTTTTTGCCTTCCCCATGCTCCTAGAAAGGCTCTGGAGCCTGGGGAGAGTGAAAATGGGCCTACTGGGCCCACCGTGCCATTGCATGCCAAAAGCATGGGGAGCATGGGGTGGGCGCATAAAATTATGATGTGGGCACACATGTGTGTGACTCCCACTCGCGCTCCCCTTGCTTTTGGCACGTGATGGCAAAAAGGTTAGCCATCACTGGTATATACTATAAATTTATATACTATAAATTCAACCCTGACAGCTCTTTAGAATGCCAGATCCTGAAGATGAAACTCAAATACTTTAGCCACCTAATGAGAAGGAAGGACTCACTGGAGAAGAGTCTAATGCTGGGAAAGATTGAGGGCAAAAGAAGAATGGGACAGCAGAGAATGAGGTAGCTGGATGGAGTCCCTGAAGTGGTAGGCATGAGTTTAAATGGACTCCAAAGGATGGCAGAGAGGACAGGAAGGCCTGGAGGAATGTTGTCCATGGGGTCAAGATGGATCAGAAACAACAACTATAAACTATAAATTATGAATTATTATCTACTACTAATTCATACTCTGACTTTAATTTCTAAATTGAATGTTTCACTATATTTTTCATTAGTTTTACATTCAGGATTTTAAATATATATATTGCCAGTAGCCTTATTCAGACTGAGAACCATGATTTAACTACTCCACTTGGTCTCCACCAGAATGTATAATCTAAGATTTCAGAGACATATATAGTTTCCAAAACACTTTCCTATATATCTTCAAATATTGGACTGGATTTATATATTATTGTATAGATATATGTGCTGCTAAATTCTTCAAAACTCATTGTTTACAATAAGATGAGTAATAAAACATCAGTGCTAAATAGTGTAATTAAAATATCCGAGGTATATAGAACTGAAATAAAAAATTAGTTTATGCTTTTCAGTTCTGCAATTGTTTATATACATTATATTCATTTAATTTTTTTTCTTATAGTTGCTTATTGAATTGTTCAATTTTTCTAATTTTCCCAATGTATTGTTAATGATTCAAATAATTATGGAATTTATGCCTTTAGCAAATGCAAGGATTTAATGATGGTGTTTTGCTGTTTTACTTTCTTTCACTCTTCAGTACAGAGTCAACTTGTTAGAATAACAATTATAGAGACTTGGCACATCTCTTGCAGTATATCAAAGCTGCTATGTTAGTATCTTCACACTTTGATATCTGTTTCTCTTTTTTGTTATCTTGCATCCTTAATATAATAAAATAATTATCTCTGTATTTGTTGGCCTTTTAGTATATGCACATGCTCACACTGTTCTTGTTCAACACTCTATATCACAATACTCTAAACAAGAATTATATAAACTTGGGGGAACTTACACCTTCGTTGTTTGCATACAAAAGTGTATGAACTGTAACTGGCTAGCTTTAAAAGTTGGGTACTCTTCAGTTATTATTCATAGGAGATTTTCATCCCAATGACATGCAACATTAAAATGTCCATATGTCTGATGAACATCCAAAATAGACAAAATAATATAAAAATAGTCACAAGAACTTTATAAGAAATAAATTAGTACCCTGTTTCCCTGAAAATAAGACCCAACTGGAAAATAAACCATAGCATGATTTTTCAGGATGCTCGTAATATAAACCCTACCCCGCAGTTAAGATTGTCAGCTAGATGGATGCATTTATTTCCATATTTCCCCCAAAATTTTCCATATTTCCCCAAAAATAAGACCTAACCAGAAAATAAGCCCTAATGCATCTTTTGGAGCAAAAATTAATATAAGACCTAGTCTTATTTTTGGTAATCGTTGTTCAAATGAGACTTAAATGATATCAACTAATCCCATATTCAGAGATACAAGTCAATTAACTAACAATGATTTCTTGGAATAAAGTAGTCTTCACAGATTTCCAGAAGGCCATCACTATGGGCATAATCCAGTGTTCAAGTGGGGCAACCATGAAGAAGCATTATCTTCTTGCTTCAGTAGCCCTAAAGTTATAAATGTTTCAAGAAGCTCCCCTCCACTTAACATACTGGACAGGCCTTGTATTTTGTAATACAATCTTTCCAGTTTGTTCCTGCCAGCATATGAGCTATAGCATTTTATACAATATTCTGCACATGGAGATAAGGGCATGAGTCATGTTGTAAGGTCCTTACACCAAGTAGCAAAGTTGTTACCCAAGCTAGAGCTGGGTGAAAGCTCTTCAGATGACAGCCTCTACTTGAGCAAGAGTCTACTCATTGAGCAGTTCTATTAATATAGTGGCTTCTGCCTGAGGGACAAGACCAGAACTGACTGAAGTTGAGAAATCCAACATTCCACTTTACCTCTTTTGTCCCATTCATATATTAAGACTCTCCAGAAACCAGAACAAAAGTTCTCTGATTTTGCCAATATGGTACTGAGTCTTTCAATCAGTGGTGAAAGCCAATTATTTTTTTACTACCAGTTCTGTGGGCGTGGCTTGGTGGGCGGGGCAGGGGAAGGATACTACAAACTCTCCATTCCCACCCTACTCCAGGGGAAGGATACTGCAAAATCCCCATTCCCTCCCTACACCTGGGGGAAAGATATTGCAAAATCTACATTCATACCCCACTCTGAGGCCAGCCAGAGGTGGTATTTGCTGGTTCTCTGAACTACTCAAAATTTCCACTGCCAGCTCTCCGAACTGCTCGAAATTTCCGCTACCATAACCTGTAAGAACCTGCTGGATTTGCCCCCTGCTTTCAATGATTAACACTCACAGGCAGTCAGAAAGTATCTTACCATTGATAATATCACAATTCAATAATTAATATGAAATAAGAGGAAAGAACTATCACTCATCCCATTTTTTAAAAAAACCTCATGCGTAGGGATTCAGTCTGACTCCTGCTGAAAATGTTTCAGTTAATTCAGAGTGCTTTGAAGCTGACTTCATTAAGGAAAGGCTGGAGACTGAGTAGCAGTTGTTAAAATTTCCTCCTTAAGGAAGGATTGCAGGACAGCTTCCCAGGATGGCTCCGCAAGCTGGATCCGACCACATCGTGAGCACCTCTGTGCTAGATAGTTCCCTATCTATGTAAGTCAAGTCTACAGGTCTTATTATAGAAAAGAGAGTGAAATTCTCAAGACATTTTATAGGGTAATTTTTGAGTGGAACCTTCCGGAAAACCAGAACAAGGAATAGAACAGGCATATGCCATCAGAAAAGGTTGCACATGTCCAATCTATTTTAAACAAGCACTAGTTCTCCTAATCTCAGGAAGACTTTTTCCCCTTTTTGTAGAAACTGTAGGAGCTGTCTGGTGCACATTTTATATGCCTAGCATGAATTATGAAATTGAGTTGTCATCCTTCTTTATCCAAGACTAGAAAAAAAAAATGTTATAAGGCCTGGAAAACAAGGGAGATCTATTCTTTCCTCCATTTAAATATCATTTGCAGGTCTTTTTCTTCAGTCAGCTTAAATGAAAAGTTGGCTACCCACATCTAAATGATATTTATGTATCCCATTATTTTCTTAAGAGGTGTGTTCAGACTTGAGAGATGGGTTTCAGCAGGTTCTGACCAGTTCTGGAGAACCAGTAAATACTACCACTGACTGGCCCCACCCTATCTATTGTCTGCCTCCCAGCTGAGTGGGAGGAAATGGAGATTTTGCAGTAACCTTCCCCTGGAGTGGGGAAGGAATGGGGATTTTACAGTATCCTTCCCCTGCCATGCCCACCAAGCCATGTTCACCAAGTCATGCCCACAGAACCGGTAGTAAAAAATTTTGAATCCCACCACTAGGTGTATTGTTTTGCTTTTGCCCAAGGCATTCATTAAATTATTTCATCATTTCAAGTCTTTGTGTATAGTATGAAAATTATAAATGAAAATGTGGGGGTGGGGGGAATGGTTGCTAGACTGAACAGACTCTCCAATTCTGGGCTCTCCAATTAATTTCTGAATCATTCAAAGATTGCCACGCTTAGAGGAAGATTATGAACCAAGACTCAAAAAAGTAAGCTTTTCAAAATGTAAGGGTGTGGCCTACTGTGGGAAGAGATTGATTATGATCCCAAAGAATGACAGTGGGCAGCAAGGTATTGTAGCTTGTAGAATGAATGCAAATTGTATTTCAGATTTCAAATGGGGAAGCATACGTCCTGACCTAGGCTTCCTTAGAAAGTATAAAGCATAATCTTAGTCCCACAAAACCTCTTTTATTTATACAACTGTAATTACTTTCATTTACTGTCCACAAGGCTTGATAAACAGTCTTTCAGAGGAAGGTTATCAACACTCACCTATCTCATGTGGAATGCAGAATGCTGCCAGAGAGCTCATTTCCAGACGCAGGGCAAGGACAAACTTGGCACAGAGTCACAAACAAAACTTTCAAATCTTGAATTGGCCAGATGAACTAATTGCTTCCTGCAAAAGCTCACATCCCTTTTGATCTTCTTTTATGTCTTATGAGAGGGGCCAATCATCTCCAAGCCTTACTCCCAAGTTCACCCTGGTTTCTGGCAGCTCTGCGCATGCTCCCGGTGTTCTTCTGCCTTGCTGCTGTCAGACTCCGGAGGCTGCACATAACTATCAGATGGCCCTGGCCCCCTCTCTGCCTCCGATGCAGAGCTCTCATCCGAGCCCTCCCCAGCCCCCAAGACTAGCCCAAGTTCCTCCCCAACCTCCTCACTGTCTGACTGCTGTCAGCTCTGCTGGCCGTCGGTGGGCCACAACAGCATAAAAGACTAAGGACAGCTCTAATTTGTAATTTGTACAGTTTAAAGCTTCATAGCATTAAGTGCCCATTAAATCCTTCTTTTATATACTTCTTAATACATGTCTATAATACGAATAAAATATCATTTTAATAAACTCCATACCAAATAGTTTTAATTAAGAAGATTTGCAAATACACAGAGCCTGCCTGGCATTGAAAAGTATCTTAAGGCTGATGTGTGACAATAATTCACCTATATTGTACTATATTTGATGATATGAGAAACATCAGTGTATGTAATATACCGTTTTATATCCTTATTTATTGGGATAATTTATTTAAGTGGAGATATGGATCCCAAATTAAAGTATCCAAGAATTCATTGAAATATTTGAAGCTTAGTTTATCAGTGTGAAATGGAATTATATATTTTATTTATCACTGAAATGGCTTGAGACAATATTATCACTAACTTCCTTTTTTAAGAAGCCCAACCAGCTGCAACACCTATTTAAAATGACTTTTTAAAAACCCCATGTGTTTGTCTCTTTTTATCAAATATTTCATTAAAACCAAGAACCCTAACAATGCATGATTACTTGTACTTAAAGTTCCCACCACTTTAATACATTCAGTCTTTGTGAAGTCCAAGGTTGCAAATCCTTTAGCTTCCACCACAACCTTTTGAAAGAGAAAATTACCTCAACAGAAATTAAGAATTTATCTGACTTATCTTGTATTTGGCAGTACTACTCTCCAAATAAATGTCTGAATAGTCAACAATCTCTCATCACTTCTATTTTTTAGTCTTTTTAAAATCTATTTTAATAAGTCTCTTCTGACTGGGATTGGCGGATGATCTGTAGATTCCTAGTAAGAAATCCGCTTAACTTAGATCCTTTCAATACTGTCAGTCAGTGAGCCTCTAAATAGGTAAATATATTTCTGATAGCAAAGCTATATTACTTCTTTCTCAAAGAAGCTTAATGTTGCATTGATGGGATGAATTCTATTGTGTTTATGTAATCTCTAAATTATATCATTTTTTCCTTCATGGGACTTTCAGCTCACCTTGTTTCTTATTCACACTTTATCCACTAAAAGAGAAAAGTTGAAGGCCCATCACTGTGTCCAATCTCACTTTTCATTTTTGCTTTTATTTCACTTTATTTTTTGTTAAACTAGTTTTCAAGATTAATAGTTTGCTGCTGTGTTCAAATCCTTACTTGCCAATTTTGTTAGTCAAAAAATAGTTTTATTATTTGCACCCCTTGTATTCTATTTTAAACTTCACCTGACCAAATTATTCAGATACGGATAATAATAATTTATTAAATTTAGATGCTGCCCAACTCTCAGGGACTTTGGTCAGTCTACAGATAAAACATTAAACACAAGAAAAGTAAGAGAAAAATTAAGAGAAAAGATGGCAGAATGAAATAAAACTTCCCACACAACCTACATGTATCCAAATATAGACTTTTCCTTCTTAGTGGCAGAAATCTTTCTCTGTACTGACAGTTTAAAAGCATTTTTGTAAGTATCAGAAAGAATATTTTGAATTTATTTTCCATAATTAATAGAAATGATGACGACTGTGAGATCTGGAAACATAACCTAATACTGTATATCTGCCTATTTCCATTTCCCTTATGTCAAAAGATATACATTGTATAGCTTTTACTTAATTTATCCTCCAGTCAAATTAATTCTGATGCCAAATTACAATTGATTTTAAAAGTAATCTGCACATAACTTTTGATCTCTATGTAGCATCAGAAAAAGCTGTTCAGATCTCTTAAATTAACATCAATTACTTGCCTTGCAATAGGATATTATGTCACAAAATTATGCCCTCGTAGTGACAGTAATAAATTGAAGATTCAGCAAAACACAGCCATTAATCAAGACTATCCATTTTTAAAAAAACATGCTGAAATATTCAAAATAATTATAGATCGGTCTTAAAAAAGTCATGCATAGTGAGCAATACTGCTGATAGAGAAATATCCACCTGATTTAATTGCCCATATTATTAAATCTAGATTAGAAAGAGCATCTAGCTGATTGATATTGTTGTTAAATATAAAATGAATCAGGCTGATACTATAACAATCAACAATCTCAAAAATGATGCCCCTCCAGTTTGGTGTGGGAACAGCAAAGCAATTCTGTAATTGTAGTCCATTAAAAAAAAGAGAAACAACTTTGGAAGGTGGTTGTTGCTGTTAGTTGCGAAGTTGTGTCCCACCCATCATGACCCCATGGACAATGTTCCTCCAGGCTTCCCTGTCCTCTACCATCCTCTGGGGTCCATTTAAGCTCACGCCTACTGCTTCAGGGACTCTGTCCAGCCACCTCATTCTCTGTCGTCCCATTCTTCTTGTACCCTCAATCTTTCCCAGCATTAGGTTCCTCTCCAGTGAGTCCTTCCTTCTCATTAGGTGGCCAAAGTATTTGAGTTTCATCTTCAGGATCTGGCCTTCTAAAGAGCAGTCAGGGCTGATCTCCTCTACGATTGATCAGTTTGATTGCCTTGCAGTCCAAGAGACTCGCAGGAGTCTTCTCCAGCACCATAGTTCAAAGGCCTCAGTTCTTTGGCACTCAGCGTTTCTTATGATCCAACTTTCACACCCATACATTGCAACTGGGAAAACCATAGCCTGACTATATTAGAAGGTTATAAGATGGTATTCCCAGTTATCAAATAAATCAGGGAGAAATTCAGAAAAAATGACTAAAAAACTAATACCATGAAATATATAGTATATTAGGTTATTGCTGTTACTTGATTAATAATAACTGTGATTTAAAATTCTTTCTTGATTAGCTTGGGATGCCTATAATTCTTGAATTCTCCTAAATTAGTTCATCTTAAAGTTTCAGTAAAGCAAGCAGTATAGAAATCTATGTTTGACTCTTGTCTAATCAGTAAAAAAGATGCAACAAGTATGAACAACAGTAGCATGAGAAGACGTTCTCTGATAAATGAAATCTGGCAGTAATTGCACTTTTGCGGACAGAAATGATTTGACAAGTTACTTGACAATGAGCTTGTATTTCTTTAAATAACACCTTTATTGAGAAAGGCATGTGAAAATGCTATAGTAAATCCAAATAAATCACAAACCAAGCCCACAGAATAGAACTAAGTAAACTGTGAGATCATTCTCCATCCAAATCTAAAACATTCTCTTTTTTTCCATCATGCTTTTCCTTGTTTAATGTTTTAACTACCGTATTTTTCAGAGTATAAGACACACCTTTTTATCCCAAAAAAGAGGGTGAAAATCTAGATGTGTCTAGTAGTCTGAATGTAGCCCCACCTAGCCTCTGAAACTTCCATTTGAGAGGCTGAGAAAAAAGACACAGAGCTCACAATCAAGGAATCTGTTTCTAAAATTCACCTCTGGGAAAAGCTGATTGGGGGTATTCCGGGAGGCCGATCCATCCCAATCAGCTTTTTTCTTATTTTCCTCCCCAAAAACTAAGGTACGTCTTATAGTCAGAAAAATATGGTATTATATGTGTTGTTCTGTAGGAGACTGAGATGCCGAAGATTGGAAGCCGTGACCCACTGGGCAGCTTCCAGGAAACCAAAGTCTTTGGGTTCTGGGGAGAGTATGGTTGCAAAGCTGAAACTTAAAGGAATTGATGGAAGAGTACCACCAGGAGTGGAGCCTGCAGCTTAATTTGACTCAACATGGGAAACCTCACCTGGCTCGGACATGGAAAAGATGGACAGATTGATGGCTCTTTCTTGATTCTGTGGGTAGTAGTGCATGGTTGTTTGTAGCTGGTGAAGCGATTTGTCTGGTTAATTCCGATAATGAATGAGACCCTGGCATACACAACTAGTTATGGGATCCCTGAGATTGGAGCTGCAGGTGTTTGGTTTATAACTTTTTTGGTTTATAAATCTGGGAGATGGAAGAGAGGAGGCTTTCATTATCTTTGTTATGTCGACTACAAAGAACATAGCTCCATTCCATTTCTCATAATGCCAAGAAGAGACATCTGTAAGTATGTTACTCCCAATTTTTTTTATTTATTATTATTAAATTAGATTTATAAACCGCCCTACTCCTGGGGGACTCAGGGCGGTGTACAGCCATAAATAAAACATTTAAATACAAAAGTTTAAAATAGAATAAAACGAATTAAATAATTTAGCTGACAATTAAAACCCCAATAATTTAAAACAAATTAAAATTCATAATTAAAAGGAGAAAATAACTTAGGTCAGGCCGGCTTGTTGGAATAAATAGGTCCTGAGCGTGTGACAGAAAGTGCGCAGGTCTGGGATCCTCCGTATATCCGGGGGGAGCTCGTTCCAGATGGTAGGTTTCTATATAATGTTTTCTTATAATGTTTTCCCGAAAATAAGACCCCGTCTATTTTTTTGAACCCTGAAATAAGCGCTTGGCCTTATTTGTGGGGAGGTCTTATTATTTTGGGGCACATGGAGTGAGATGGGTATCCTCTTGCTATCTTACCTGGTTTCATAATCTTGTTGTCCTCCTTGATTCATGGTTGTCTTTAGTGGACCATCTAATGGCCATGACAAGGAGGGCATTTGCACAGGTTCGCCTGGTGTGCCAGTTACGCCCTTTTCTATACAGGGATTATCTCTTGGTTGGATTACTGCAATGCCCTCTACATGGGGCTGCCCTTGAGGTGCACCCAGTGGCTCCAACTGGTCCAGAATGCGGCCACATGAGTAGTTATGGATGCATCCCGCTACTTCCATATAACATCACTATTGCACGAGCTGCACTGGTTGCCGGTGGTCCTCCGGATCCACTTTAAGATGCTGGTACTCACTTATAAAGCCCTTCATGACATGGGCCTGGGGTATTTGCAGGATCACCTCCTACCGGCCTCCCACCGCCAAGTGCGCTCACATAGGGCTGTCGTCCCCCAGGTCCCCTCGGCCAGACAGTGTCAGCTAGTGGTCCCAAGGATGAGGGTGTTCTCTGTGGTTGCACCAACCATCTGGAATGGGTTGCCCACCGGGCTCCAGACAGCCCCTGACCTCTGCACCTTCTGTGCCGACCTAAAGACATGGCTCTTTCAGCAATTTCCCTAATCTGCCGTGGATTTTAACTTGGGGATTTGGGGATTTTAAATTGGTTTTTAATATTATTTAATTTTATCTATTGTCGGGTTATTTTATTGTTGTGAGCTGCCCCGAGTCCTACGGGAGAAGGGTGGCATATAAATCTGACAAATAAATAAATAAATAAATAAATTTCGAGCTCTGTCTCCCTAACCCTAACCAGAGGAAATGGCAGGGACCGGCTGCACATGCGTTTAAATATTTTCGGGGAGGGCTTATTTTTGGAGGAGGTCTTATTTTCGGGAAAACACAGTAGTTTTAGTTGGCTGATGAAGGACTACCAATAGGGCTGTCAATAAAGTTTTCACAAGTTACCTTCCTGCTCTGTTTTAATTTATTACCAATTTAACCATTTGCTCCTTTAGGTTGGATCCTTTCTAAATTTCTTTCTCAGATCATAAAAAAAGACCCCTCAGATCAGGGCCTCTCTTGTCTGTTTCTTAGTCTCTTCCTCCTTTTATCATATTCCTACATTTCATTATATCTAGTAAGGTTATTTTTACAAAGGACTGAGTGTCCGTCCCCGCCCCCCCCCCCCCGGTTTAATTCTTTCGGGTTTTTTGTTTTGTTTTGTTTTGTTTTGTTTTGTTTTGTTTTGTTTTGTTTTGTTTTGTTTTGGTTTGGTTTGGTTTGGTTTGGTTTGGTTTTTTTTTTTGGTTGTTGTTTTGGTAATGCTTTTCCAAAACAACTAGCAATAAACTAGGTTCTGATCTGTGGGAAATTGTTTAATTTATCAATTTTAAAAGCTGCCATTATTTTTGCCCTAGCAGATATACAATCCTAATCATATGAGGTTGCCAAGAAATGCAGCCAAGATTTCTCTTATGAGGCCTAAATATGTATCTAAGTTTTCCAAGGATTCTGAAGTTGATAGCAAGTATTTCTGATACCAGGAGAGGATGTAATACCTGTTTCCACTTCACAATTCACTTAACATAGTAGCTGACTCTAGCTCTAAAGATGCCCTCATTACTCTAGCATTGATTTGATAGAGTGGACAGAAGATACAGCCTTGAAAGAATAATAAAGCACAATTCTGAATGTGAATATTCATGTAATAAAGGTAAACATAAAATTAAAGGTTTCCCTCGCACATATGTGCTAGTAGTTCCCAACTCTAGAAGGTGGTATTCCTTTCCATTTCAAAGCTGAAGAGCCAGCACTGTCCAAAGACTTCTCCATGGTCATATGTCTGGCATGACTAAATGCCAAAGGCTCACGGAATGCCATTCCCTTCCCACCAAAGGTGGTCCCTATTTTTCTACTTGCATTTTTAATGTGCTTTCGAACTGCTAGGTTGGCAGAAGCTGGGACAAGTAACGGGAGCTCACCCAATTACATGGCACTAGGGATTTGAACCGCTGAACTGCCAACCTTTTGATCAACAAGCTCAGCATCTTAGCCACTGAGCCACTGCATCCCTCATTCAAGTAATATTGAATGTTAATAAGTAACATGTAATATCTTTCATAAATAACATAGGAAATAAATATTGTGAGATTACCACAAAGTTGTCTGAACTTTCATACAAACAACTGAGGCAGCAATCTAAATGGAAAGATGGGTATATTAAAAGGTTTTGATGTTTCAGACTTACTTCCTACAAAACAATGAAGAAAATGTGAGGGAAAATACTTCTTGCTCAGTTCATAAGACTATATTTAGACTTCAGACGAGCATATGGGGAGCCAACCATCTCTCATGAAAGCAAAAAGCAGCACAACAGAGATTAAGGTTACCTTGGAAACGAGAGCAATGGAGAAAAATCAAAAATCCTGAAACAATTTCGGCTTCTTACCTACTTTGGTAACACAGACAGGTAAGGCTGGATCTGATATAATATCTCAGACACATGCAATTTATGGCCACCCAACAGAATAGAGTTCACTGGCAAGAATGGGATTTTATTTTGTTCATTTTTGAACCAAAAGGTTCACAACTGTATTTATAAATGGATATATTAAAAAAACCAGTCTGAGGAAAAAAAGAGATTGACAATCAACAGATTCTTAATCTATCTGAACTTTTCCCTTAAAAGTTTTAGGACACTTTTGATCATACCAACAATTTAATATTTTCTTTTTTTACTTATTGTCAAAAAATGTAATGTAAGCTCAAAGGATCTCATAAATTGCTATATGATTTTGTCGTTGTGTCACTGTAATTGGATGTGCAATCTATACCTTAATCTAGGATATTGTTACAGGTGGGAAGAGAGTGTGACAATTTCCCTGGCTTAGCCCCTTCATTAGAATTTATTTATTTATTTATTTATTTATTTATTTATTTATTTATTTATTTATTATATTTCATTTCTATACCACCTTTCTCCCGCAGGACTCAAGGCGGTGTACAGTCAAGAAAAAATAAAAGATACATAAACATCATAAAATTGATAATTAAAATTTTAGCAAAGTTTAACCCAAATTAAATAAAACCCAGAATTATATAATATTTTAATCATTCCCAGTTAACATGCTTAGCCCTGCCTGATTGAACATCAGGGTCTTGAGGGCACAGCGGAAAGCACGGAGATTAGGGATGTTTCGTATATCAGGGGGAAGTTCATTCCAAAGGGTTGGAGCCCTTACAGAGAAGGCCCTCCCCCTGGGAGTCGCCAGTTGGCACAATTTGACTGATGGTACCCTGAGTAGTCCCTCCCTGTGAGAATAAGAGAATGCAACTCTATATGGCAGTGATGGCTAAGCTTTTTCTCTTTGGGTGCCAAAAGTGTGCGCGCAACAGCACACATGCATGCCAGCACCCATAATGCAATGTGCGCCCCCTGTGCATGTGTGCATGAACTCCCCACACAGCCCCATGGCTGCACACATAACCTCCCCATGCATGTGCATGAGGGTTGGGATTCAAAAATTTTAGCAACCTATACTACGGCGGGAGGGGGACATTTTCACCCTCCCCAGGCTCTGGAGGCTTTCCTCAAGCATCCAGGAAGGCAAAAACGGCCTCCTCTGGGCTCCAGAGGCCCTCCAGAGGCCAGAAACAGGCCCATTTTTGGACTTTCAGAACTTCTGGGAGGCCCATTTTTTACCCTCCCCAGGCTCTGGGGAGCTTTTGGGAGGGCAGAAAAGGCCTTCCTCGGACTCCGGAGGCCCTCCAGGGGATAGAAACAGGCCTATTTCTGCACTTTTGGAACATGCACGCCACTCTCCCCCACTTCCCTCGTGCATTGACATGTGATCCCAACGTGTGCACATGCATCTCCCGCATGCGCCCGGCCTGCTGCCCATCCAAAAAATCAGTCAACCGGTGGGAGGCATGTGTGCGCCCATGCACAGTGGATGTGAGCTGGGCGACAGCTTGTGTACCCACAGAGAGGACTCTGTGTGCCAGCTGTGGCATGCATGCCATAGGTTCGCCATCAAGGCTATATGGTAAACATCCCTATTTATTTATGTAAACATGGTTCAACTTTATTAAAAAAAAGCCATACTTTTACATCACAACATACTTTAAATCAGGGTATTGTGCACAATATTACCAGAAGTATTTTCTAAAGCACTAAGGCTGATTCATCTTTTATGTTAGTATTTCTCACTTAAGAGAACCCCACTCCTCCATTATAAAACAGTAATGAATTTAAAAATCAAACATTTTTTGCAAGCATTCCTCTAATTCATTAGATAGATAGATAATTTTTTTATTGATTTGCTTCCTATGCTATCCTCTAAAGTTATATTTTCACATATTTTAGTATTCTTATCTATTCCTTGTTTATATATAAATATTTGCTTTGTCTGCTCAAATAATTGTGTTCATCTTGGGTCAGAATTTATATTTAGTCCCCTGTGGGCCTAGTGTTTACAAAGTTCAAAACCCTGGGCAAACAACAATTTATTAGAGCAGAATTAGTAATATCTTACATTTACAGATACAAATAGCCATGTAATTATTTTCTGAATTAAGAATTTGCCATACTATCTCAGACTCATTACATGGATTATTTTTTTCGTTAGTCAAATTATATTTGAATTGTTGTATGCAAAATGATACATTAACCAACAGAAAATTCATTTTTTCTTCATATTAGTGAAGGAACAATTTCACATAATATATTGTCAAGGAGTTGAGAGTCCGTGTGATATATTTGCTGAAAACATTTGAAATATTTTCATGATATTGTAGGAAGGTTCCCCTTCCCTCAGATTAAAATATTCTTTATTCTTAATATTAAAAAGAGGCAAGATAAAATACTTCCCCTAAAAGAGAAGAGGAGAAAAATCTGATTAAAGGCAGGAAGCAGCCCCAGTCTCCTGCCATAGGAAAAGAACCTCAAGCAGAAGACTGAAGAGGCTGGTCTTTTGGAATGGAGTTTTTGTATCCATTCAGAAAGTCTGGGCCAATCTATTCATAAGCAAAGAGACTCCAGAGAAGCAATACAATTAAGGAAGCCAAAGCTGACAAGTTTAGCTCAATCAAACACCTAGGATTTGCATTTCCCCTTTTGGTGTAGAGGCAGCCATGACCCCTATTTGACCCCATAGGAATCTAGCAACAGCCATTAAAGTATTAAAGGACAAATTATTGCACAGGAACAGGCATCTCAATCACAAACCCACAAAGAATGTATAAAAGCCCACCTATCTCAAGACCAGCCACCCCAGAAACATGCTGCTGTCACTGAAGTTTCTGGCTAAATAAACAAGACCTTCTTTCCTGCAGCCAGGTTCCATTTTGTTCCCAGACTCTTTCTTCCGGCTTGGAACTGGACTGGATTTTTCTCCCAACAATATAAAACAGTTAAATCTGATTAACCATGAATAAGGCACTATAAATATGCTCAAAGCTCCCCTCCCCCAACTCAAATAGAACCTGAAACAGAATTAATCCTAGAATTATGTCGAAGTAATGTTTGGCTTGTTGGGCTCAGATTCATGTAGGTCTGAATATATGAAGCTACTCTAGACTGTTATTTATTTGTGCAATTTATCTCCTGCTTAATTTTCCCACAGACTCCAGACAATTTACAGATAATAAAATTAGAATATTTTAACGGAATAAAATTATATTAAAACTTGAAGAACAAAATTATAACAATGTCACAATATCTATGAGTGACTGTTGTTTCTTGACAGAATTGCCTTTTGTTTTGAAAAAGTCACACACACAGCTGACCACTGACTGTGAGGATGATATGTGTATATGAGTTTTTAGCTGAGGCATGCGGGAGCTGATAGAAGAAGTAGCAGATTAGAAATAGATAATCGTGTCACTACCAAAATCTTTGATTTTCCTCCCAGGGCATCTCCAAAATGTACTATTTTTTAAATTTTTTAAATAATTAAATGCATGCAAATTAATCACAATAACTATTAAACTATTAAGGTTTATTGTTTTAAATGAAATTTAACAGTTTTAAAAGTAGCTTTTAAAGTAACTTTAATTTTTACATTAAGTATTTATATCCAACTTACTTCTTAAAAAATACTTTCAGTTGTAAAATAACATACTACCTCCTAATATTAAGTAAAATACATGAACCGTTGTTGTATTTATCAACAATCTCAACATTTTTGGCAAACCCAGGGAGTATTTGGAGTTGGGTTTTTTCCTTGGTCCACCATCTTTTAGTTCAGGTTTCACCCATATTTTGGATGGCAAGTCACTTAAAGCTCAGTACCTTAGCAACTCCCCTTTACCCGCCCCATAAGATTGTACATCTAGATATTAGAGAACCAGTAAATAAGAACTACAATAACAGTTAAAGATAAATATTAGTGTGTAGGAAACATTTCTGGATTGTCTGTATCAAATTTCATTTGGGAAAGTAAATTATCTCCTTTTCTTTATTCCTAGATCATTTTTATCTTTATTTCTTTGTAAGAAAATAAAGCACACAATAATATGTACAATTCTTTTCAGTAGTGAAAATACCTCTAGTCATTGTTATAGTCATTCTATATATATCCTATAGATATATAGGGTATATAGGATATTTATATCCTGTAAATTGTTATAGTCATTCGTGCCATAATCTTAACTGATTTATACTGAGGAGTACATAATAAAACAGGCTTCAGAATTTACCCAGGAACACTTTTATTAGACATTGGATTATGCAGTTTGCATAAATGAGATAAATAAATGAAGATAAAGGTATTTTAATACATTTGTCATCAAACCACTTTATCATTTAATAAAATGTTGGGAATATAATTCACACATTCAACTGAAATTAATCTCTCTCTCCCTTCCCCCACCCTTCTGTCCCTCTCTCCCTCCCCCCTCATTTTCCCTTTCCTTGCTATATTTGACTTCAGAACAAACATAATTTACTTTTAGAAAAAGAAAACAAATATATTCAATAAGAATCAGCAATATGTATTGACTCCTTCAGCAACTCAAATAATCACAAAATAACTTCAATTGGTGATTACTGTATAAACTATGCATTAAGGTCATCAATGAAACACTACTTCATATACTTTTACATTACATAGAGCAGTGGTGGCGCAGTGGTTAGAATGCAGTATTGCAGGCTATTACTGCTAATTGCTGGCTGCCTGCAATTTGCAGATTGAATCTCACCAGGCTCAAGGTTGACTCAGCCTTCCATCCTTCCGAGATGGGTAAAATGAGGGCCCAGATTGTTGGAGGCAATATGCTGACTCTGTAAACCACTTAGAGAGGGCTGTGAAGCACTGTAAAGCAGTATATAAATCTACGTGCTATTGTTATTGCTGTTAGTCTCCACACTTCTTGTTATATTTTAAATTCTAAGGTACCATCCCTAGAACAAGCTGAGGGTGAATAACTGTCAGAAATGGATATCAAAATAATATTTGCTTTGATTTCTCTTTTCCAAGCAGTATATTATAGTGGCATTTAATGTTGAAAATAAAAATCTTTTTTTTTCTTTTAGAAGTATACAAACCAACTTTCCTTTATTCCTGCTTATTTTTAAAACATTGTAAACAATAATTTTTATAGGTTTTGATTGCAGTTTTCTGAATCCAAATCTTGTAAGACGTTTGCTTAGGTGCAATCATTAATGACATTTCTACAGGTAGATTTGGATTAAAAAATTAAAAATGAGAGGCCAATAAAGTTGAGGCACTCTCACCCTGTCTCTAAATTCAAAATAGTATTGTCTTAAGTAATTGCATCATGATAGGCCATTCTAATACAAATATTTCCTTGTAATAAACATATAAAGACCAACAAGTTAAGTTATCCAATGAATAACAGTATAATACTGCATTGATTTTTCAAATTAGGAACTTTGTTATGAAAAGAAACATGAATTATGTAAGCATGAAGTAATCAAGTTTAATTTGGTGTCCAACCCATTTACAGAACAAATTATATTCTAAATCATCTAATCTGCTTCACACTATAATAATGTGCAAACCATTTAAAAATCCTTCCGAATCCTTTTTGTGATGTCATTTACATGTATTTATTTCTGGCATGGAGGAACAATGACAGGATTATAATAATAATTAATTGATAGCAATATGAAAATTATGAAAAGAGAAGTAGACATAGAAAATATGTCTGGGGGGCCAGTAATCATACTTTACCTGCAAATATATTTTCTAGTCATAAGACCAATTTCACTGCCACTGTCATAGTTTTCTTTTCTCATTCTGAATTAGGTGTGTGAGCAAAATCTACATAAAATTTTGACATCTAGCGATGTCTTCATATTGAGAATGAATGAGTATTCATTCTCTTTTGCAATAAAAACTTTATAATATATCAATAGATGGCAGTAGCTGAATTCTCATCTAAAAGGATACCTCATGAAAACTTTTAATTGTTTCTTTTTGTAGACAAAACAGATGTTCGTTTTGTACTTAAACATTATTTATGGGCTATTAAAAACCAGGGTCAGGGTTTTTTTTTTTTTTTGCCTTCCTTCTGATACTTCTTCTCATTACAGGTTTTGTAACATGGCATCAATTTTGTTGCAAGACATAAACAGTAGGACACTACAAATACAACATGAGGCTAAAGATAAAGATCAAACTGAATCTTTGAATCTGAATATCTCTAAATGATATTTTTTGGTATTTGCAATAAGTGTTTATATTAATACAAACACTTATTGCAAAGACCAAAAATATCATTTCCACTGTCAGTGAAGAAAATAATGATATAGGAATGAACAAATAGGTTATGTTTCCCACCCCAATCCCCTTAGGCCACGGGTGGGCAAACAGCTGTCTCAGGAATTCTGGGAGTTGAAGTCCATAGGTTGTAAAAGGGTCACATTTGCCCAATCCTGCCCTAGCCAGCTGTCTTCCAAATTGTACATTTTTATTTCAAAGTTTCAGTTGCAGTATTTGGGAGAGCCAATCTGCTGTCATTCTAAATCTTTTAAAGGACATCAAGATTTATTACAGTGCAGCACATATTTTGAAGGGCTGATTTGATTCATCAAGACCTTATGTGAAAGCAGATTTGCAAATTTAGCAGGGACCTGCTTCTAAGCAGTGAACCTAATCAGGTGGTTCTGAAGCACCTCTGAGCACTACAAAATGCTTTGCAGAGTCAGTGGATTTACAGTTTCATCTATAGTTGTTGCAGACTATGTATTACATGTGTTTTCCCAAAAATAAGACCTGGTCTTATATATATTTTTGCCACCAAAAAAGGCACTAGGTCTTATTTTCAGGGGGATGTCTTCCACTGACTCACTTCACAGTGGCAGCACCGACAGCCCTGCCCAGCAAGAGTTTGTTGACAGCCCACTTCTTCTGCTGCTGCTTGTCACTGCTTGCGCATGTCACCCTGCCCTCTGTTTCACTGTCAGAGGCCTTGAGGAAAGTCCTCCGCAGCCGATAACAGGAGCACTGAGAACTGTATTATCAGCTGCAGAGGCCTTTCCTGAAGGGCCCCTGATGGCGAAATGGAGGCCAGGGGCAACGCATGCATTAATCTGGAGCCCGTTTCTCAGCTGCAGATGCTTTCCTGAAGACCTCTGACAGTGAAACAGAGGCTGGGGGTGATGCGTGCAAGTGGCAACAAGCGGCCGCAGAAGTAGTAGGACAGCAAGGTAAGGTAGGGTGTGCTCAGCCTGACTGCAACTGTCCAAAGGTAAGTAGTAGGGCATCTCCATCCCCTCATCCTCTCCCTAGCTTAATATTTATCCATGTGCCTCATCCCACCCCATGTACCCCAGAGGCTTATTTTGGTGGTAGGACTTATATTAGGTGCACATGTAAAAATCAAGCTAGGGCTTATTTTTGGGATAGATCTTATTTTTGTGGAAACAAAATATAATAAAATTTTACTCTCATATATAGGGAGTCCTTGACTTACAATTTAGACCGGAATTTCCATTGTTAAGCAATGGTTATTGCCAATGGTCATGGCTCACTTAATTGTTATTAAGTGAGCCATGTCTATTTTTATGTCCATTTTTGCAATGAATAAACAAATCACTTGTTAAATGAATCACAGGGATGTTAAACGCATCTGGCTTCTCCCATTGACTTTGCTTTTTGGAAGCCAACTGGGAAGGTTGCAAATGATGATCACATGACTTAGGGATACTGCAAATGTCTCATAAGTGCCAAAACCAAAATTTGATCATGTGACCATGGGGATACTGCAACAGTTGTAAGTGGCAGGATAAGCTATTTTTTTTCCCACTACTATTGTAACTTTGAATGATCACTAAACAAATGTAGGTCAAGGACTACCTGTATGGAAAATGGAGGTTAAAGTAGGTCCGATAGAAGTTGAAATCAGTGTTCCTGAGCAGCCAACTTCACCATTAAAGTCTTGTGTAAGAACTCATGAAAAGTTGTGCATGTACTAAGTTTGGAAAGGTGCCACCAATAAAATTCATGGAAGAATATTTTAAAGAAATGGAACAGGGACGGACTCATTTCACCTCTAATTTATTTCCTGATAAATAGAACGTCATAAAAATGGTTGATCTGCCCTGTGAAAGAACAAGAAGCAGCTTTGTTGAATGCATAGATAGATCTTCAATTCTATAGCACAGTGCTGAAAATAAATGTGTAATTTCTGAAACATTTTTCTCTTTCTTCCTACTACAATAGGAAAAAAATCAATACCATGGAAGAAATATATAGACTGATTAAATAATATTCATTGTAGAAAAGCACGGCATAAGTATTAATTTACTATTAAGATCTTCTTCGTTGGACTGTTTGCTTTTCAACAGATTATGGGAGTTACGTTATTTCTTCTGAGTCCACTGATTCAGAAGGATGGAGGATTGAATCAACCTTAAGCCAGTCAGGATCGAACTCTTATATTCTATTCTTATTACACCAGTCACCAAACCTCTACCTCCTCCCTGTAACCACTCTGACTGTCATCCTGAACAAGACTCACAACTGTTGTATCATCCACGTACTTCACAATATGGTTGATAGCAAACATTGCACAACAATCATGGGTCAACAGGTTGAACAATAGTTGACTTAGTACACAACCCTGAGGAGAACCTATGCTCAAGAAAAGGGTGTTATAAATACCAGTCCTAACTCACAAATACTGGGGCCTATCAGTGAAATAATCAAGAATCTATTTGCATTAAAGTCTGAAATGCCAGTTTGTCCACTAAATTCTGAGGAATGATCATATTAAATGCCAAACTAAAGTCGACAAATAGCATTTACACATGAGTATTTCTTTCCTAGGGATGTGGTGGCTCAGTGGCTAAGACGCTGAGCTTGTTGATCAAAAGGTTGGCAGTTCAGTGGTTCAGTTCCCTAGTGTTGCGTAATGGGATGAGCTCCCGTTATTTGTTCCAGCTTCTGCTAACCTAGCAGTTCGAAAGCATGTAAAAAAATGCAAGTAGAAAAAAAGGGACCACCTTTAGTGGGAAGGTAACAGCATTCCGTGCGCCTTTGGTATTTAGTCATGCCAGTCACATGACCATGGAGATGTCTTTGGACAATGCTGGCTCTTTGGCTTTGAAACAGAGATGGGCACCGCCCCCTAGAGTCAGGAACAACTAGCACATACCAGTGATGGCAAACCTTTTAGGCACAGAGTTGCTAAAGGAAGTTGTGCACACCAGAATGCCAGAAACCTGTCAATCAGCTGCCCGGTGTGCATGCGCACTTTGGAAACTCAACCATCAGCTGGCTCATCTGGGATGAGGGTGCATATGCCCACAGAGAGGTCTCTGCATGCTATGTCTGGCATGCGTGCCATAAGTTCACAATCATGGCCCTATACCATTCCAGACAACAGGTTCTCCAATCTCTTTTTAAAAGCCTCCATGATGGAGCAACCACAACTTCTGAAGGCAAGCTGTTCCGCCAGTTAATTGTTCTCACTTTCAGGAAGATTCTCCTTAGTTCTTCTGACCTTGATTAGTTTCCATCCATTGTTTCTTGTATTCTAGTGCTTTGGTCCCCTCTTCTTTGTGGCAGCCCCTCAAATATTATCACTTAATTGTTAATTTAAATGTTGGTACAAATGATGTATCTGCACAAACAAATACATTTTTCATTTAAATTTACATTGAATAAGTAATGCTTCTACTAATTGTCATATATTACTCAGATCATTTGTGCTTTATGTAATTCAGTCAGTAAGTGCTAATATCTGAAAATGGAAATCTGAATGCCCTTTTAAGTTAGCATTTTCTGCTTAAATTCTGAAGAGTATAAGAATGCATACTAACAAGCAACTCACAGCTATTTTAAGCATGCTTTCAATTTACAGTACATGAATTTAATTGACAATGAAATTGCAAAGCAAGTTCCTCACACATCAAAAATTAATGTCTAGCAAGTTCATTTTTTAATGATGATCAGAAGAACTTGCTGTGTGCTACATTGTGGCTATTTCAGCACAACATTATTCCTAGCAACTTCTTTAACTTAGTTGTATTTTCACTCTGAAAAAGTACTTCGGTGTCCTTAAATGCTCTTTGAAAGTGGCAATTGAGTAAAATCTTGCTTTATATTGTAGGCTTATAGCCCTTTGACCCCCAACTTCACTTCTTCAACTTTTTTACTCTTATTGCTGAAAATATATGGTACTTGCCATTGCTTATTTTCTACTGCTAGTAGAAGGGTTCAAATAGGTATATCATGATTTCTTTCCCATAGGCATCACATCATGTAATACAAAGGCATAAAAAGAATGCCCCAAAAGACATTTCTGTGAAACTCAGTCTATACCAACATTTCTCCATCTCTGACTTATACAGTAATACTCTATCTATACACTGTATATACAAAAATTAGTTTAATTATAATTATCAGTGGTGGACAGTCTTTTAGTGGTACAAACTATAATATGGATTAAAGATAAACGTAAAGGTTCCCCTCCCATATGTGCTAATTGTTCCTGACTCTAGGGGGTGGTGCTCATCTCTGTTTCAAAGCCGAAGAGCCAGCACTGTCCGAAGATGACTCTGTGGTCATGTGGCCGGCATGATTCAATGCCAAAGGCACATGGGATGCTGTGACCTTCCCACCAAAGGTGGTCCTTGTTTTTCTACTTGCATTTTTTATGTGCTTTCGAACTGCTAGGTTGGCAGAAGCTGGGATAAGTAATGGGAGCTCACCCCATTACGCGGCACTAGGGATTTGAACTGCTGAACTGTCTACATTTCGATCAACATGTTCATCATCTTAGCCACTGAGCCACCACGTCCCTACATAGTATGGACTAGAAATATCTTTTTAAACTGTCTTAAATTAATATTAGGGCTTATTCATATGTCCATGTTTGTGTGTGAGAGAGTGACATAGAAGAGAACAGTAGAGAGAACTGACTTTCAAGTTGTCATACAGGTATATGCACATACACATGGCATACAGGTATATGCACATACATATGGTGCACCCGGAGGCTCCAACTGGTCCAGAATGCGGCCGCGTGGGGAATTATGGGAGCAACGTGGCGCTCCCATGTGACACCTCTCCTGCGCGAGCTGCACTGGCTCCCGGTGGTCTTCCGGGTGCGGTTCAAGGTGTTGGTGACCACCTTTAAAGTGCTCCATGGCTTAGGGCCTGGGTATTTGCGAGACCGCCTTCTGCTGCTAATAGCCTCCCACTGGCCAGTACACTCGCACAGAGGGGCCTCCTCCGTGTGCCGTCGGCTAGACAATGTCGGCTGGCGACCCCCAGGAGGAGACCTTCTCTGTGGCGGCGCCCGCGTCTGGAATGACCTACCCCCAGAGATACGCAGTATATGAGACCTCCGGACCTTTCGTCGGGCCCTTAAAACCCATTTGTTCCATCTAGCTGGGCTGGCTTGATCCCATCCTCTGTTTTAAATTGTAATTGATTTTAAATTGGACTGTTTTAACTGTCGGCCGAAAATATTTAATATTTTTTAATTGGTTTTAATTTTTGTATATCATGTTTTATTCTGGCTGTTCACCGCCTGAGTCCGCAAGGAGAAGGGCGGTTTATAAATTGAAACAAATAAATAAATACACACACATATTATAGCAGTTGATTTGACTTAGAGATGTCAGTGGGATATGTAAGAAATATGCATGATAACATTACAGTAAAAATCCTGGTTTACTTGTGTCAGATGAAATAAGTACAAAAAGGTTTGTGTATTATTGTTTTCATCCTCACAGGTAGCAATTGATGCTTAAGATATGAGACACTTGTCAAGTGCAATGATGTTAAATAAAGAAAGAAACATTCTTTATTGGGATGATTTCCACAGAGGCTGTTTAATGTTTTTGTTTCTTATAAGTAATATGTTTTAAAGGATTTTTACAATGTAAGACAAGGAATGGTCAAAATAGAAAAAAGTGATGCTTTTTACATTCAAATGTTTACAACCACAGGCAAGATAGAAAAGAATCCACATTTTTGTTTTCTTGGCACCTATATAATTATATGACCTGTTCTTAGACAAGTTGACTTCTTTAATTTTGTATACAATAATTTCATTCTAGCGAGCGTCATATCTTATAGAGGAGTTCACAGAAATGCCTTAATGTGCTATGAACTTGCTCAAACAGCCACCCAGAAATCATTAGCGGTCTTTTCTTTTTGCCTTTTGTGATCAAGTAGTTAGCTAAGCATTTTCTAGATTAACACAGATTTTCTTTTAAATTAAGAAAGACAAAAGAGTAACCCATGTACTGCAAAATTATCATGCATACACGTATTACCCAAAACTTCAGGGAGAAATGTGTTGGGTATTTTGTATTATTTATATGATTAGCTCAGATAATATGTAATGGCTTGTACACATAAAATTATATCCAAACTATATTTTAATCTGAAAAAGTCTTCAAACTGGGCTTGGTTTTTTGTTTGTTTGTTTGTTTTTGTTAAAGGTTGGGTTGGACTCGGTTGATGTCAGATCTCCCAGATAGGAAATAGGACTAGAGGAGGTCTGGATCTATCAAAAATTTATTTATTTATTTATTTATTTATTTATTTATTTATTTATTTATTTTATTTATTTATTATATTATATTTCTATACTGCCTTTCTCCCGCAGGACTCAAGGCGGTGTACAGTCAAGAAAAAATAAAAGATACATAAACATCATAAAATTGATAATTAAAATTATAAAATTAGCCCAAATTAAATAAAACCCAGAATTAGATAATATTTTAATCATTCCCAGTTAACATGTTTAGCCCCACTAAAATCAGGCATAAGAAAGGCTGAGCGCCAAAGAATTGAGGCCTTTGAACAATGGTGCTGGAGAAGACTCCTGTGAGTTCCTTGGACTGCAAGGCGATCAAACAGGTCAGTCCTAGAGGAAATTAACTGTGACTGCTCTTTAGAAGGCCAGATCCTGAAGAGGAAACTCAAATATTTTGGCCACCTAATGAGAAGGAAAGACTCACTGGAGAAGAGCCTAATGCTGGGAAAGATTGAGGGCAAAAGAAGAAGGGGATGACAGAGAATGAGGTGGCTGGATGGAGTCACTGAAGCAGTTGACGTGAGCTAATATGGACTCCAGAGGATGGTAGAGGACAGGAAGGCCTGGAGGAATGTTGTCCATGGGGTCGCGATGGGTCAGACATGACTTTGCAACTAACAACAACAACAACAACAACAAAAGTTCTTATAGTATGGAAGATCCTAAGGAGCTCAGAGAGAACAGCAACCCCATTGGCAGCTATAAAACTTTGACTAATTTGCAAGATGAAAATGCTACTAATAAAGCAGGGATGTATTTATTTTTTTTCATCACTGTCATGATGACAAACACTAAGTGAAGCAGTGACTAAATAAGATTGCCTGTCATTGTAATGTCATGAGGATCACCGTACTAAAATTACTAAGCTGTTAATCACAAATACCTTCTTTATATCTATATTCTCCTATATTGTATCATAGCTTTATATAAAATAGTCACAACATTGTGTAATAGTGTTTATAATGCAGTAATGGTTATAGCCTGAAGCACTTTGGTGTCGTGGTTAAGGCATCAGCCAGCTAGGTGACAGACACTTTCTCTTAGACTTTAGGAAGCAAACGACTTCTGCCAGGAAAACTGCAGGGATTGTCCAGGAAGAACCCTGAAAATCTCCAACACTGAAAGTTTTAAAGAAGAGATTGGATAACCATTTGTCTACACCACATAGGGTTTCCTGCCTAAGCAGGGGGTTGGACTAGAAGACCTCCAAGGTCCCTTCCAAGACTGCTATTCTATTCTATTCTATTCTATTCTATTCTATTCTATTCTATTCTATTCTATTCTATTCTATTCTATTCTGACAAGATTAAATGAACAAAAAAAAGTTATAGTAGAATTACTTTCCTCAAACTTGGAATTAGTTTCTAAAATTGTAAATATGAATTTAGATTATATTTATTTATATTTTTATTTATTTATATGTATTTAGGTTAAATTTATTTAGATTAAAATTTATAGCTTAGTCTGAGCTCTATAAAATTGCTGATAGTATAATATTGCTATTGTTTAACACAATAATTGGTATGGAGTCCTTGTTGAGTTCTTTGCATTTCGCTTGATCTAAGTTTTCATCATAATTTCTGACTCTTAGTTGGTATTTATGCAATCAGAAGACATAATGAAAACTCCTTAATCTCTCTATACATAGTCAACCACACTTTTACCTGGAAAACTGTTATAATCTTGGATCAAATCAAATCCAAAAAGACTTGAGAATTCCTGAAGCTTGACATTCAGACACATTAGCCATCAGTAGATCCATTGCCTATGGTTAAATTGTTAAATGAAATATTGAATTGGTTTATGAGGGTAGTTTAGGCAATATCTCTGTTTGGTACTAAAAACAAAAGGTAATATCACTGTAACAATATGGATTTTGCAGACCCTTGGGTCATCAGGATAATGAAAGCACAATGCCATGGTCTATATGGAGAATGAATATGGGGAAAATTTTTTTGGAATAATAGAATTAGATGCTGCAGGACTTTCCACTCATTTAGCCATAAAATCCGTGGAATAAAATGTGAACAGATTCAAATGTGACAGAATTAAAGATAAAAGTATAAAGAGTAAAAATTAAAATATAAACAGAATAAAAAAAATGAAAACAGATAAATAAATAACTTTTAGGTTTTAAATGCTAAAGAAATGAAAATTGACGTAAGAAAGAAGAATGCATAATCAAGTTTATTCTCTGGAAATATAGCGAAGTGTAAAAGCCAAACCAATAAAAGAATCTTTCTAAAGAATTTGGTTTAATCAATTCCAACATTGCATTATTATTACATGCATTAAGAAAATATTGCGATATAAAAGGCACATCAGACAATATTAAGAAAAACAGAATATGGTGGAACCCCTTTTTTGAGTGGTGAGGTAATAAGAATTCTTCTATTACTGATGGTACAAATCAAACCTTATGATTTAATGCTGGGAAGAACATTTTATAACCATGAATCATGCTTTGTACCAACTACACATTTTTGCTCATGTATATCCCTCCCTATACACTTGAGGTTGCTCCTTTATTGTGTACTGAAATTACTTTCTCTTGTAGCTGTGATCCAATGTCATTTTTTTTCCTGCAGCCTGATTACTTCATCTTAAAATCATTCCCTTCACAATAAAGTCCTGGGTGTCTACTCCGAAGTAAATCTCACTGGGTTTCTTTAAGTAGGAATCAGTCTCACAATGCAGTCAATGCTCTGCCTGTCACTAGGGCCCACACTATCTTTATAATTTTACTATATGTTCCAGCTATACAAGGTCATATTGCCTTTTATGAATTTTAGGCAGCATTATCATTTAAGCTGTATACTTTAGAATTTGCAGCTTCCAATATTCGGTTTCTATATAAAAATATTGTCCCTTTTCTTTAGTATGGTGGAAGTATAAGAAGAAGTATACAGAAGAACTGTAATTTGCTGAGCTCTGTTCTTTTAAGTCATTTCACTGGAAGTTCTCTTTAAACTCTGAGGCTTATTTATAGAAAAGTATGCCTAGGATACTTTTGATAATTTGGATATAGGACAATTCTAGTTTTCAGGCTAAGACATTCTATCTCAGATTGCAGAAGGGTTGGCGTGGGACAAGATACAGTAGTGGCCAAAATTGTGGAAACCTTTTGGGAAAAGTGTATTTTTGAGGTTTGATGGCTAATAATACCACTTTTTTTGGAGTTTCAAGATAATTATATTCTACTGCTGGAATGGCCTGGGAATAGCCCAGACTTTAACCCAATTGAAAATTGATGGAGCCGACCAACTAAAGAAACTTGTTAGTCAGAAGCGACCCAGCAATCAAACCCAGTTAATAGAAACAATCATTCAATCTTGGTTTCACATTATAACAGCTGCAGAACTAAAAGACTTGGTTCACTCCATGGGAAGACATTGTAAGGCCGTAATTCATGCTAAAGGTTACCCAACTAAGTATTAACTGACATGGGGATCATTTTTGTATATCTTGTTTTTTCTAAGTATTTCACTTTTATTCTTTATACTGTAACTGCTATTCTAATAGCAAATCCTTCATAAAAGTTATTGCATTATATTCTCGATTAAATTATCTTTCCATTGATATATAATTTTGTGGTACTACTCCCAAAAAAGTGGTGTTATTAGCTAGTTTTATAAAATACACTTTTCCCAAAAGGTTTCCACAATTTTGGCCACTACTGTAGGTGCTCAGGCGGTACTCCAAACACCTCTGGACTTGCTTTGTTGTTCTCTACTTCTTGTCCTTCCATCCATGCTGATCTTTCAGTGAGTAAGTCACTTAAGCTCACCTTTTCTTTTTAAGGATTGTTCTCACATCCCCAGTTTCCATGACTTTCATTTCGTTACCCATATGTGTGCACATAAGGATGCTGATTATACTTTCCCCTTTATCCAGACCTCTACTTGCTTGGAATAAGACCTGACTATATTGATAACAAAGATTGGTATATATTTGTCCATGTCTCAACAGCGGCGAGAATGGCATTTGCCCAACTGTGGAAAGATGTAGATACGCCTCCCGATCATCTGATAATAAACAAGATTCTCCGATGTGCTGAGATGGATAGATTAACGTATATTTTAAAAGACAAGAAAGATTCAATATATAATAGAAGTTGGGACAAATGCTTTGTCTGGCTCAAAAGAAGGTTAAACCTAGGAAAGGGGTGATAAGATCGTCTATTTAGATTAATTAGATATTTATTAGGCTATATGATTTCTTAAAATTTCGACAAAAACAGGCTAACTCTTTCGTAGATAGTTAGTAGAAATTGACTCTATTGAAATGTTTGGTTTGGATGACACTAGTTATTATTAATTGGAGAGTGAGCTTAACTCTCGGTTAGTCAGGTTTGTTGTTTCGTTTTAGTCTTGTGTTTATGTGTTTCTACATTTCACCATTTATATTGTTTTTCAATGTTTATTTTGTGTTAATCTTAATGTAAATATTTAATAAAGATTTAATTAAAAAAAAAGGATGCTGATTATCCTTCCTTCCCAGACTTTATTTTCTTTGCATTAATATGCAACCTTCTTTTTATTATTGTTATTGTTGTTGTTGTTGTTGAAATGAAAAGGGCATTTTACAGTACTATGGGACTGGGAGTATTTTTATTTATTTATTTATTTTTGTCAAGCATGTATAAGATAACAGATATAAGTATAAACATGATTATGAATACAGGAAATTGATACAAATAAATGGGGACAGTAGGACAGGGACGGTAGGCACACTGGTGCGCTTATGCATGCCCCTTATTGACCTCTGAGGAATGGGGTAAGGTCAACAGTAGACAGTCTAAGGTTAAAGTTATGGAGGTTCGGGGATGAAAGGATCTGGGTATGTCTAGTTTGATGAAGTGAAAGACTAGGGGAGACATGATAGCAGTGTTCCAGTATCTCAGGGGTTGCCACAAAGAAGAAGGAGTCAAATTATTCTTCAAAGCACCTGAGGGTAGAAAAGAAGCAATGGGTAGAAACTAACCAAGGAGAGAAGCAATTTAGAACTAAGGAGAAATTTACTGACAGTTAGAACAATTAATAAGTGGAAAAACTTGCCTGCAGAAGTTGTGAATGTTCCAAGACTGGAAATTTTTAAGAAGATGTTGGATAACCATTTGTCTGAAATGGTGTAGGGTTTTCTGCCTGGGCAGGGGGTTGGACTAGAAGACCTCCAAGGTCCCTTCCAACTCTGTTATTCTATTCTATTCTATTCTATTCTATTCTATTCTATTCTATTCTATTCTAGTCTAGTCTAGTCTAGTCTAGTCTAGTCTAGTCTATTCTATTCTATTCTATTCTATTCTATTCTATTCTATTCTATTCTATTCTATTCTATTCTATTCTATTCTATTCTATTCTATTCTATTCTATCCCATCCCATCCCATCCCATCCCATCCCATCCCATCCCATCCTCTACCACAGAATCAGGCATTGACCACTCTATTGCTGAAGTTGTATTTTCCACAATCGAGTTTGGAGTGGTTTATCTTAAGTTTGTATCTATTGTGTGCTTGTGTATTATTATGGTTGAAGCTGAAGTAGTCATTGACAGGTAGGATGTTGTAGCAGATAATTTTGTGTACTATGCTTAGGTCAGACCGAAGGCGACATAGTTCTAAGTTGTCTAAGCCCAAAACAAAATAAAACAAAACAGTAGGAAAACAATAGAGCATATTTCACTCAGGTGGTCAGTAACAGAATGCCTATTGGGAGATGAAGGTTTAATGTAGCGTTATTAGCCTGAATAGAGGATAGGAATACACAGATAAAGACATTTCATAAATTAAATGAGCAATGCAAGATTATAGGAGATGGACGCTGTTGATCAGTGTAGTGTACTACAATGTAGCAACCAGACAGTAAATGGCTGCAGACATCAGTTCCTTGATGGAGAAGGTGTACCAGGCACTGCAGCCAATTGGAACTGAGTCTGCTACTAGTTCAGTACTTGAGCCCATCAACTTTGCCTTACATAAGAAAATACTGTTTTTCAAGCAAAGCTGTAAAACAGTGATGCTAGTACATTTACGGTGGTTAGGAGATAGTAGTAATTGTAATCTCTATGTTGTTGCAATAGAAAATGATGGTTGATGGTGATGGGTTATATGCAGATTTGCCCATATCGTCACATTAGATTGGAATTTCAGTAGGTTAAAATATACACACAGGAAAATTAGAAATCTATCAAAACTCCAACACTCAGTTATTATTGTTTTATATGTTATATTTTAATTAAAGTTTTAGTTTCAAAAACACTTCCAGTTTTAAAATCAAAAATTGGTTCTGAAGGGCAACATGCAAATAATATTATTATAATTCACTAGATTCTTTCTGCTGCTAAATAAAATTGTAAAATAAAAATAAATATAAATTTCTTCAGATAAAAAGAGAATGCTATCAGCAAGCTGCTAGGAGAAATGATGGATAAAGTACTTCATACTCATTATATGTAGTATAAACACTTAGAAACCCACACATGCATAAAAGATCCTCTTCAAAGTTCAAAATTAAATTAAAATCCCATCACAAGATGAGATCATAAACTCTTCATTTCATGAAGTTTTCTTTTACTGAAAACTGCCTCCTAAGGAAATTGTTTTTGCCAGACAAGGGTAAATAATGTAGGTAGTCCTTGCTTAATGACCTTGGAGCATGACAAAAAGAGATGCTGCCTAAGAAACAATCAGACACGAGAAGAAGGAGCTCCCCAAAACTTATGGGACAGAGAAAGAAACTTAGGAAGTTTGTTCTAATGCAGGGGTTAGCAACCTGTGGCTCTGGAGCCTCATGTGGCTCTTTCACCCCTCTGCTGTGGCTCCCTGTCATTCAAAATATGTGTCACAACCACCAATGTGCGACACCCACTGGCATGGGATTAACCCCTGTAGGCCAACCATGGATAAATCCAAGAAAAGAAAAGTTTCAGAACAAAACGTAATTTTTAATTCAACTACATATGCTAGTTTTGTGGCCGCTCAAGAAATAGTCAGGCACGGGAAGGGTTTTGTGGCTCCCGGTGTTTTCTTTTCTGTGGGAAATGGGTCCAAATGGCTCTTTGAGTGTTTAAGTTTGCAGACTCCTGTTCTAATGGATCAAACAGTTAAAAGTGATGGCTGGAAGTTTGTTATCTTCAGAATTGTGATATTGATGTCAGCAATCCAGACAGGAAACTGGAATTGACAAGCTAAGTTATTGTAAGGCTTGCCTACTTGCAAGTCTGAAGGCACAATCTTTCTACTTCTACCTTTAACCATCTGATCCTTTGGGGCGGGTTGAGTTTCTTTCTTTGAATGTTAAGTCGTTGGAAGCTTCTCTGTCTCTTGTCTAATTTTTTCCCCATGGCAGGTTCTTTTTTCGGCAACTCCCAAGGTCATTCACACATTTCCTTACAAAGACTGTCCTGTTTTAGCAATTGCCCAAAGTTACAATGGCACTGAAAAAGTAGCTTAATTAGTGGTTTTTGTACTTAAGACCGTTGCATGATCCCCATAGTCACATTTGACCACTTCACAGCTAGCTTTCAACAAGAGAGTCAAAGGAGAAGCTTGCAGTACAATGCCAAGTTGCAGTTGTGTAAAGTCTTGCTCATCAACCATGACTGATTCACTTAATAACCATGTTGGAAGTGAGGTTGCAAGTCCATCCCAGTCATGTGATGTTTTTCTTAACAACCATACTATTTATTAATGAAGTTGCTGGTCCCAGTGTCAAATGGTCACTAAATGAACCATTGTAAGTCAAGGATTATCTTGAATTTTCATTAAAAACAAACAAACACACACAAAACTTTGAGATTCTTCCAATGCTATTCAGGTAAGGGAAACTAAATTATTAAACACAACAGTATCTCACATCCTTAGATGGATAATTTAAACTTGTCAGGAGTCATAAGTCTATGAATGTCTGTTTTACAGGAATCTAAAGTTCAATCTTTGGAATCTTCTAGATAGAAGATTCAATTAGTGGTTGATGTCAATGATCTCTTGCATATTCGACACAGTTGCTGGATTAATTGGAAGAAGAATATACAATAAATTGCTAGGAAAGAGTTGTACGTTCTTGAAAGTATAGCATTCAGAACGTCTAGAGAACATTTTGTTCTCAAGAGCTGGGTTTTTATTTGAGATTGCAATCTAGTAGATGTTACAAGTGCTCTTTTAAAAGGAAAGTCTACCTTCTTAAAACTCTGGCTCAGTCACTATGACATTCAAAGTATAGATTTTTAACAGTTTTTGCCAATGGATCATCTTCAACTGAATGCAGGATCTTATTTTCAATTCCAATCTAGATAAAGCAAATGTTACAACTGCACCTGCTGTACTTTTTGTTAATAAATTTATTTGTCAATATTATTCAGGAGAGAGACATTGTCAAATTCACTAACAGCTTTTAAATATAGATTTGTTGTCAGACAATATTTCTCTTTGAAATAGCAAGCTGATGTAAATTCAGCCAGTTTCCTGAACTTTTATGGAAGTGTCTGCTGCAGAGCTTTCATTCTTTCAGACTTCTCTGTAATGATTTCAGAGTCAAAGTCAAAAATAACCTCTCTCACTAAAAACAAACAATCAAACTCCTGATTTGCTAGGGAGTGTAATAGGTAAACTAGAGTTTAAGACATGGAGAAATGCCTCTCAGTTCAAAGATATTGCTTGTCCACATATAATTAATGGTGATGTTGTTCAGTGGTGACTTTAAATTTTTTTCCTTACCAGTTCTGTAGGTGTGGCTTGGTAGTGGGATCCTGTTACTGAGTGGGCATGACCAAATCAATGTCACTCACGGCCACGCCCACTCAATCACATGACTTCCCCCAAGCCAAACCCATAGAACGCAGTAGGAAAAAAAGTGTGGATGAGCACCAGAAGGCCTCATAGTGAATGCTGTGGCAGAGAGAAGCCAAACTTTTCTCCCTTCATTCACAGCAGAGCTGCTGCTCCCTGTATGGTTCCCTCCTGGCCCCCTCCCTCCCAGGGGTCAAAGTACCTTAAAGGGACACACCGCAACAGCTCCATTGTGAATGGAGGGAGAAAAGTTTGGATTCTCTCTGCTGCAGATTTAACGGCTGAAAGACACAAGTGAGCAGCTGGAAGGGTCTTTTGCCCCAGCTACAGACCCCAAAGAACGCAGCACACACGAATTCTGTACAAACCTTAGTTTACTAAATTAAATCAGTATTTTTCAAACAAAGGCTGTTAATTAACTTTCTTAACAGCCTACAAGAATCTAAAGAATAAATAATCGTAATCTTACTATGGTTGGCAGAAAACCCAGAAGCAATTTGCAGGAAACTGATAAGAGAACTAAGATCCAGACGTGAAGGAGAGTGAACGAAGTTGTTCCCTGCAAATTGCCTCAGTCGTTGTCCTTCATTAAATAAGCTAACGGAGTGGCCAGTTAGCCCCAAGCCTTACTCTTAAGGAGACCTCTTCCTGAGGAGCCACTCCTCCCTTTTGGCAGCTCTGCCCACCCATGCATCGAGAAGAGGCTCCTCCTCTTCATCCTCTTCACTTATAGGAGCTTCTGGAGGTTCTGAAGGCCCTGGCTGAATCCCCACCTCTGGCACCACATCTTCCCAAGCCTCCTTATTGCCTGACTCAAGTGCCAGCTGCACAGGCTGCTGGCACAGCACCACACCAGCCTCCTCGCTGTCTGAATCAGCTACTAGCTGCACAGGCCACTGACGGGCCACAAGGGGTGAGTGGCGGCCGGTTGATCAGGCGACCAGGTGGGCCTGGGCGGGACCAAGCAGGGGTGGTTTTTATCGGTTCGGCGAACCAATTCAAATCATCCCTATGGGTTCACCCAAACTAGTCCAAACCGGTCAAATTTCACCCCCTTTTAAGACTTTTAATTTCAAAAGTTCTGAAGTTATTCCAAGTGAAAAGGCAGAGGATGTTACTTTGAATCTCTCAGTTGGAAAGTTTCCCTAATTATGTGCTTGATAAAAATGGCTAATGACCAAAAAAATTGCAATTTTAGAAGAGTAACTACAGGTAGTCCTCGACTTACAACAGTTCATTTAGTGACTGTTCAAAGTTATGGCGACACTGAAAAAAGTGACTTATGACCGTTTTTCACATTTACGATCTTTGAAGCATCCCCATTGATCATGTGATCAAAATTCAGATAGATAGTACCAGTAGCCATTTGGAAGGCATTGATTTAATAGTTGTGAAAAAAGTAAGTACAGTTAGTCACGATGTAAAAAAGATGTGGAGACTCTAGAAAAAGTGCAGAGAAGAGCAACAAAGATGATTAGGGGACTGGAGGCTAAAACATATGAAGAACGGTTGCAGGAACTGGGCATGTCTAGTTTAATGAAAAGAAGGAATAAGGGAGACATGATAGCAGTGTTCCAATATTTCAAGGGCTGCCACAAAGAAGAGGGAGACAAACTAGGAAGATTTTAAGAAAATGTTGGAAACTATTTGTGTAGCGTTTCCTGCATAAGCAGGGGGTTGGACTAGAAGACCTCCAAGGTCCTTTCCAACTGTGTTATTCTATTCTATTCTAGTCCTCAACTCAGTTCATTTAGTGACCAAAGTTACAACAGCACTAGAAAAAGTGACTTAGGATTCTTTTCACACTTACAACCATTGCACCAGCCCATGGTTACATGATTAAAATTCAGAGGTTTGGGAATTGACTCATATTTATGACGATTGTATTGTCCTGGGATCACATGATCACCTTTTTTTGACCTTCTGACAAACAAAGTCAAGGACTACCTAATACTGTATTGAAATTTTTGATTTTGAAATTACGCAATAAACTACAGTACAAAATGTACACAGTGCAAGATAATTGTTGTATTATAAACCCCCCCCCCTTTATAAATTTTGTTGAAATGAAGATCAAAGTTTTTACATGTTGAAAAAGTAAAAAAAAAAAATCAGTGGGTTGTATTTACTTTTTCACATGACTATAACTTCTCTACTGTACTTGCTTCAATAAATACATATATGCCTGAATAGATAGATAGATGATAGATAGATAGATAGATAGATAGAATATAGTTCGGATATATCATTATGATCTCATTAATTATATGTTTTCTGTTGCACTATTGTTGCACTACAGTAAACAAACTGTTAATATATAAAGAATAATATGATAGTTGCTTTCTCTTATTTTAAGACTTTGATAATAAAATAAATTAATTTTCTATTACACCAAAGAAAAATGATTACATTTAAAAATGGTACTTACAAGAAAGGCATTTTTTACTAAACTATTAGTTGCACCAAAGTGTATATGATTATAATATAAATAGGTCATAGAGAAAACAGGAGGTGCAAATATTGGACTATAAGACTGTGGTACCTCTCAACCAGCGATGAAATCCTCTGAAATCTGCTACCGAGCGCGCACATGCGCACCTGAGGCATGCCCACACAGCGCTAGAGAAGGAACATTTTGAAGCCTTTCAAGTCTGCAAAGGCAAGTAGAACAGCAAGGAGGGGGGAATCCACTGGGCCACATGATTTAGATTAGCTAGAAAGCAGGAAATCCGACAATTCTAGCTAATATAAATCGGGCATCACAGTTGATCATTACCCAGCTGATCATCAGAAATACCAGTTCACCTGAACCGGTAGCATTTTTTACTACAGGTTTGGGAGAATCAGTCCGAACTGGTAGCATTTCACCCCTGCTCTCAACTCTGTGAATCTATTATTTCTTTGTTCAAAAATGTAAGAAAACAAAAACAACAACATTAATTTGGCCTGGACTGGATACAGGAGTTCATATCTGTTCTTGCAAGATCAATATCTTTATTTTTCTCTTCTCCTACCTTTATTCGGAGATGTCTCCAAATATTTCTCAGATGCAAAAGAATAGCATTTATCTGGCCCTTATCCTGTTTTTCGGAAGACTCAAATATATTTGAATTGAGCTTGACAAAGCTGAGGAATGAAATCTTCAAAACCCCAATGTTCATGACATTTTTTCATATATATTTTTTCTTCGGTTCCCAAAGGAGAATTGATTTGCTTGTTTAGTAATACAGTATACTCAGGCACAACAATTTCCCATTGCTATACAAAATGTGCAAGTTATTTAGTTTCCAAGCAGACATAAATATTGGGAGTTTTTTCCCCCTCCTCTTCTTTTATTTCAGTAATGGTAAATATTCTTTCGTTTTAAAACTTTGTATAAGTAGCACGATCAACATTTCAACACCAGCAAGATAATGCATTTTTTTCAGCAAGGACTTTTGGAAGTGTTTTGCCATTGTCTCCTTCCTAGGGCTAAGAGAAAGAGAGAGTGGGCCAAGGTCACTCAGCTGGCTTTGTGATTAAGATCAGAGTAGAATTTACAGTCTCCCAGTTTCTAGACTGATGCCTTAACCACTTAAAGCAAGCAGAGGGTATCATTCATATTTTTCTGAAGATTCAAAACTTTTCGGTACTTCTGAAGGGCAGGCTGCTGAATTTAAACAAATACAATACTTCTTACTACTTTCATTTCTCCAGGCTGTTCTTCTGCAACATTCAATTCAATAAATCTAAGCTGTCTTATTTTACCCTAGTAAATAAACTAATATGTTCTTGGAATTATATATGGAATTATTTTCTCTCCTAGCAACACAAACATCTCATCTCTCTCTCTCTCTCTTTATATTAAATTTATGTACCACCTGTGGTGAAATGTAAAATTTGTTACTACTGGTTCTGTCTGCTTGGTTGGGGGAGGGGGGGGATAATACGACTGAGTGGGCGTGGCCAACTTTTTTTTTTAACTTTTAAAACCATTTTTTCTACAACCTCTTGAGCTGAAGAGGTTGTAAAAAAATGCTTTTAAAGCCTCTGACAATCCCAGCTGACTTGCCTGATTGGCAGAGGCTTTCTTTTTAAAAAAAAAAAAAAAAAAGCCTCTGATGATCCTAGCTGACTTGCTTGATCGGCAGAAGCTTTTTTTCCTTTTAAAACATTTTTTCTATAACCTCTTCGGCCGAAGATGTTGTAGAAAAAAATACTTTTAAAAGCCTCTGATGATCCCAGCTGAGCTGCGCCATCATCAGAGGCTTTTTTTTTTTTTTTTACTTTTAAAAGCATTTTTTGGCCAAAGAGGTTGTAGAAAAAATGCTTTTAAAAATAATTTTAAAAAAGCCTCTGATGATTGAGCGGTTCAGCTGGGCAATGGGGAGGGGGCAGGGATTTTTGCTATTGGTTCTCCGAACCACCTGCCTCCATCGCTACCGGATCAGGCAATCCAGTCCAAACTGGGAGCATTTCACCCCTGACCCTACCCCCATTGATGATTCACAATAAAAAAAATTAAAAATCAGGGGGAAAAAATGCAAAAATAGACAGGTATAAAAAAAATAAAAAATACACAGAAACAAAAAAGAATCAGATTTCACAAAACCCCAGAGGATTCAATCATCCTTGTCAAAAGTTAATTCTATTTTGCTCCTCCTTGATATGCAACTTATTGTATATTTTTTGTATTTTTATCTTTTTGAACTCAGTTTTAAATCAGTTTTTGTTTTACAGATTGCTCTGTGACACAGTTGCTTAATATTGTACACTTTTGATTGTAAATATTATTGTATTGTATTTTATTTATAAATTATAAAATATAATTTTATTTAAAAAATCCTAAAATTTTAAATTAAAAAAAATGGTAAAATTTTTATCTCATAAAAATTGTAAAATATAATTGCATATTATAACATTTAAATTTTTATTGTACACTTTTGATTGAAAATTGTACAATTTTGATTGAAAATCAGAAGTTTGGATGTGTCGAGAGTTTCAGCAATAACACTGTTCAAATGAAAAACAATTATTTGCCAAATTGTAGCTTGGAATATTCGGCATATTCAGTAGATATTTTTTGATCTGACTGCTTAAGAATAGCTTAAGTCACCTAGGTGTATATTTATTGGCAAATACTCAAAGTTTATCCCCTCCTATGCACGTGTTTCCTTTGCATATGTTTCTGAAGCCAATTGTGTATACAAAGTGCTAATCTTGATTATCAGATTTTATATAGGACTATTTGCCTTCTGTCTCTTGATACTTAAGTGTTCCTTGTTATTTCCTTTTTTTTCCCTACTGGAAAATGTTACATCGTAGTTGATTACAATTCAGCAGCTAGTGAAAACTATATATTTAAGAGTCAATAATAGAAACCAAAGGGAGTCTGAATTGAACAATTTCTGTCCAAGGTTAAAAGAGATTTAATTAATACTATTCAGAGTTCCCGAAAGAAATGGGTGAATTTTTATAATGTTCTCTTTTTTCCCCCTCCATTGTTAGTTACAGTATACTACAGTATACTAGCTTTCAGGCTGTAACTGCTGGTTGTAAATTACACTCCTCTCTCTCTCTCTCTCTCTCTCTCTCTCTCTCTCTCTCTCTCTCTCTCTCTCTCTCTCTCTCTCTCTCTCTTTGACTAGCCAAAAAAGAAATAGTGGGTATATGAAAAAAAAATGTGTTTCTTATTCCAGCAGGAAATGGCAGGACATTGAGTAATCAGTGTCAAACAGTATGTTTTTATCATTACATGCTGATGGCACCTAAAACCAATTTCTGATACCAAAGATTTAGCTGTTAGGTATTTTTAAAGTCTTCTGAAGACTAATGAGCAATCAGTCTCTAACCTTTCTCAATGGCAGGCATCTTCCCGCCTGTAAGTAAACAGACCTATGGTTTTAATAGCCAGCTTTAGATTTCCCAAGAGAGTCACAAAAGAATCCAGCTTACTTTTCTACATCAATAGTGAAGCCTTATTATTATTTCATAATAACAAAAATAACAACAACAACAGTAACAACAATAACCACAATACCTCACAAACTTTTTTTCTTGGCATGAAAAATATTTCCTGCTACTATCATTCGACCTTTTGTATTTTTTTTTAAAAGTAGGAATTGTATAATCTATGAATAATATGTGGTAGCAGCTTGGTCTACTTGAAAAATAATTTAAAATATAAACCTCGAGGTAAGAAAAAGGAAGGAAGAAAGGAAGAGAAAGAAAGAAAGAGAGAAAGAAAGAAAGGAGGGAGGGAGGGAGGGAAGGAAGGAAGGAAGGAAGGAAGGAAGGAAGAAAGGAAGGAAGGAAGGAAAAAAGAAAAAGAAAAGGAGGGAGAGAGGAGGTAGGAAAGAAGGAAGGAAGGAAGGAAGGAAGGAAGGAAGGAAGGAAGGAAGGAAGGAAGGAAGGAAAAAAGAAAAAGAAAAAGAAAAGGAGGGAGAGAGGGGAGGTAGGAAAGAAGGAAGGAAGGAAGGAAGGAAGGTAGGAAGGAAGGAAGGAAGGAAGGAAAGAAAGAAAGAAAGAAAGAAAGAAAGAAAGAAAGAAAGAAAGAAAGAAAGAAAGAAAGAAAGAAAGAAGAGAAAAGTTTTCTGCCTTTTGCAATTGCTCTGAATGCTGTTTCAAATATTTGGCATGTAAAGTTTGACTGTTTTTTTTTAAATGTTATTTCCTCCCTCCCAAAAATAATTCACTGGAGGAAATGAGCTCAGATGTGAATGTTTAACATCTGCTTGCTACCATGCCCAGAATTACATGGTAATTTAAGCATAGGGTTCTGTGCTGACCTTTATTTCCAAATAAATCTGTTACTTATACAAACTTTCTTGAAGAATGTTTGAGAAAGCTTATCGGGATTCTTAAAATCAATTTGTGGGAATATTATTTCCACAATAATTTTTGCAATTCTTTACACATTGCAACTAAAAAAAATATCATTTAATAATTAGCACATTATATCTCTGTTATAGGGACACGGTGGCTCAGTGGCTGAGACGCTGAGCTTATTGATCGAAAGGTTGGTAGTTCAGCGGTTTGAATCCCTAGTGCCGCTTAATGGGGTGAACTCCCGTTACTTGTCCCAGCTTCTGCCAACCTAGCAGTTTGAAAGCATGTAAAAAAAATGCAAGTAGAAAAATAGGGACCACCTTTGGTGGGAAGGTAACAGCCTTCTGTGCGCCTTTGACATTTAGTCATGCCATCCACATGACCATGGAGACGTCTTCAGACAGTGCTGGCTCTTCAGCTTTGAAACGGAGATGAGCACCGCCCCCTAGAGTCAGGAACGACTAGTACATATGTGTGAAAGGAATCTTTACCTTTACCTTTACCTTTATCTCTGTTATTATGAGTCTAACATTTGTCATTTCATTTCTTTCCAATCTACCTATGTGCTTTTCTTGCTTCTGTATTATAGCAAACCTTCCCCTCTAAAATGGCATTAGGTTAACATTTTAACAATGACTTTATAACAACTGCAAGACAGTGTCTTCCATTCCCAACTCCCTAATCCAATCCAGAAGGATACCATGACTGATAGTTTTGAAAAGCACTGAATCATCCAGGAGAATAAGGACAAATGTGACCCTCCATCCCAAGCCTATATGAGTGGAATTCAGAATTCTGCAACCAGCATGACCATTGTAAGAATATCTAAGCTTCGAAAAAGCTGCTTGAAAGAATATTAATGTGACGTCAGGCATTTATTCCTATCAATATTTCTTAGAAGGAAGCCCCACTGATTTCAGTGAGGGGATTTTGGAAACTCCAGGATACGTTCTAGCAGGAATTCTGCACTAATTGGAAAATTGATCTGGACCTCCAGTCTCCCAAAATACTAGTGAATAGGACTACCATAATTCTGGCCAACTGATGTGTAGTTAAAAAATTATTGCCAAGCCAAGCTAATGGTCTTTTTTTTTTTTAAAGAAAAAGTGCCATGACTGAAATGTTTGCGTTACCATTATCCTTGTTTGAGTTTCAGGATGTTTAAATAAAGGGTATTTTAATGGCTTTGTAGCTGTTCTCTCTGAAATAAAGAAAGGAGCAAGAGGAAAGAGCTCTAAACTGAATTGTGAGATGGGTATGGATGAAATGGAATTCCTGACATAAAAGTTGCTATTAAAGATTAATTGCACCACATAAATACTTAAGAAAGAAATGAATATAATCTGTGGTTTATGAGCTTCATAGTTTATTCATTAATTCCTGTGAGTATATGAAGCAAAGTGAGCTTTAGCTAGTAGAACATGAAGTCAAATTTAGCTAAATGGATGTAAATAAAATAAATATGCTTGGATAATTCCCATGACTGGGATACAATAATTAAACAATAAAATTTATTGAACAGGAATAAAAGCAAGAAAGAGTGAGGAGGAATTTTGCTAAAAATCCTCATTCCTTTTCAAAAATGCAAATCAATGAACCTAGATTTTTGCAGATAGCATCTGGGTTAAACTAAGTGGGAGAGAAATAAAAGTAATATTGTTGACAGTGTCTAGAATCAGTCACCTACCAGAGCAAATGTAGATCTTTCAAAAAGTTGTAGTGAAAAGAGATTTTAACTGTACTGATATTTTTTAAAAAAACAAAGTTGCTAAGGAGCTTGGATAGCTCTGCAGACTAAGCACCCTAATTAACATCCAGCTGTCTGCAATTACTTCATGTTCGAATCTCACCAGCTCAAGGTTGACTCAGCCTTCCATCCTTTCTAAGGTAGGTAAATTGAGGACTCAGTTTGTGGGGGCAATAAGCTGACTTTGTATAAATATACAAAAGTATGAAGGCTATTGCTTAACGCATTGTAAGCCGCCCTGAGTCTTCAGAGAAGGGCGGCATATAAATCAAATCAAAAATCAAAGTCTGGTCCTGCAAGGAAATTCCTGATTTATCTTCCTGACAATATTCTTAAGAAGATAAGGAAATCATAAGAGGATGAGTTAACCCTAGCTTGATACTATCTAGTAGGTAATATGAGGCAGAAGGTGAAGAATTTGTAGGATCACTGGGAGAAAGAGAAATTGTAATGTAATCCATATGCACTAAATATAAATAAAATATTAATAAAGCAATATTATTTTACAATATCAGATATTAAAGGGAAAATGGCTGTGAATTTCTATATAAGTAGAACATAGAAACACAATTTCCAACAATTCCTGTTGGGGGGAAAAATGTGGAGGTAGAAAATAAAGAACATGTATAGAAAATACAAATATGAGTAGATCAAGAATGGAATGGAATGGAATGGAATGGAATGGAATGGAATGGAATGGAATGGAATGGAATGGAGTGAATAGAATAGAATAGAATAGAATAGAATAGAATAGAATAGAATAGAATAGAATAGAATAGAATAGAATAGAATAGAATAGAATACTTTGTTTGGCCAAGTGTGATTAGACACAGGAAATTTTATCTCTGGTACAGAAGCTCTCAGTGTACATGCAAAGCAACAGATTCATCATCTTCATCATCATATCAATTATTATTGGGGGTGGGGAATAAAAAATAAGAGGGGTAAGTAACAAATAATACAAAGGAAATAATAATAAATATTTTCTGATTAACCCTATACACTTTTTAACAAGTGAAAATGCTGTTGAGAAAATGTATCGGAAAAAGATTTGATAAAGTATTTCTTCATATGCTGAATAAGCAAGCTATGTAAATATGAGTTGGCTAACTTGATCAACAACAGTCTAGATAGCTGACTTGAAAACTAATCACATAGTGCTTAGCAATGGTTCTTCATTTATTTAAAGGGAAGCATCAAGTAAGCTACTTACTTAAGATCAGTTTCCATCCTTTCTTCCTTTTTCCTTTCTTCCATTTTTCCCTTTCCTCTTCCCTTCCTTCTTCCCTCCCTCCCTCCCTTTTCCCTTCCCCTGATATGGAAAGAAAGCTTATAAAAACTTAATGAACTTCAGTTAGACTAGCTAATATTATAGAACAGGATTGTCAAACTCAAGGCCTGGAGGCTGGATCCAGCCCACTGGATGCTTAGATCTGGCCCACAGGGCCACCCTGGAATCAGTGAAGGATTGGCCCACGGTACATCTGCCAGTGAAAACAGAGTTCGGGGGGGGGGGCTTTGTTTTCGCTGGTAGAGGGTTGCAGGAAGTTGGTTACAGCAAAAAATGGAGCTCGGGAGCCCATTTTCTCTGGCAGAGCACTCGGGCCGCCACAGGCACCCCCAACATGAGTGACATTGAGCTGGCCATGCCCACCCAGGCCATGCCCCCCCCCCCGAGATCAAGCACAACCCTGACATGGCCCTCAATGAAATTACACCTCTGTTCTAGAATATAGCAGGGGGAAAAATCAAAATTGTTTGCTAAATTAAAGAAATGACTTAAAATGAAATTTAGCAGAGTTAGATTTTGACTACAGAGTTATTCACTAAAGAAAGTACAGATATGAATAGTGGTTACCTGCCTTGCCGATAGTGCTTGTAAAACTTAAAACTGTAGTTGTCAACATGAGTCAGAACTATCATCGCAGATCAATAGAATAATTTTGAAAGGCTTCTTTAAGTTTCCTGTAAAGAAAGCAAATTATCACATACATTTCAACAATTATGTATTCATTTTTAACACTCCACTTATCTCTGAGTTGGCTAGTACAACACATTTTTCTCATTCTTTCATAAACGCTCTTTGACGAACGAGAAATATAGCTAGCCATTTATCCAGATAAGGGAGGAATCTCTAGCTGTTTCCCTTGTATCCTTATTTTTTAGCAATTCAGGTTGATAGATGTAAATACAATATGATTTTGATTGATTTATTAGGTTCCACTGAGTTGTTGCTGTTTTTTACTCCTAGCAATCATACAGATTTTCTTTAGGTTGTTTTATCCCTCACCTGTTCTTTCCTATCTCCCAATGGTGCACTCATTGCTTCTGTAATTGCATCCATCAACCTTGCTATTGGTTATCCTATCCCTCTCTTTCCTTCACTCTTTCTCAGCATTAAAGCCCTTGCCAGAGAACTGAGTATTTGTTTAATGTGCCTGAAGTGGGATAATTTAAGATGGATCATTTTTGCCTTAAGTGAGAATTGTGGTTTGATTTGTTCAATAATTGGTTTGTTTTCTTGGCTGTTCAGCCAGTGCATCTTGGGGAGCAGGGGTGTAACATGAGCAAATCTAAAAGGCGAAGGTTCCCCTCCCACATATGTGCTAGTCATCCCCGACTCTAGGGGCAGTGCTCATATCTGTTTCAAAGCCGAAGAGCCAGTGCTGCCCAAAGACGTCTCCATGGTCATGTGGCTGGCATAACTAAATGCCAAAGGCGCACAGAATGCTGTTACCTTCCCACCAAAGGTGGTCTCTATTTTTCTACCTGCACTTTTTATGTGCATTTGAACTGCTATGTTGGTAGAAGCTGGGACAAGTAAAAGGAGCTCACACTGTTATGCAGCACCAGGGATTCGAACTGCTGAACTACTGACCTTTCGATTGACAAGCTCAATGTCTTAGCCACTGAGCCACCTTGTCCTACAGTCCCTAAAACTGCCCACGCCATCACACTCTGCACCAATGGAAGCTTTGGGATGCTCTTCAAGGGTAGTCCCATATAGTAGGAGCATGTAGCAGAATTTAGTAGCATTTCAGTAGTCCAGACATTAGATGACCAGGGTTTGAATGGTTGATCACAGGGAGTCCTGATCCAGGAAAACCTACAACGGGCACACAATGCAAATCTGCTGCCCAAGGTGCTTATCTTCTTTAGCTGAATGGTGAGAATGACATTTATGCCTTGGGTGATCCTTGCTGAAAGTAGCTACTCATATCTCCTGACATTCTTCATTTATCCCTCCCAGGAAAACTCACCACCACCATAATGAGGCAGCAAAATAAGTCTTGGGGAAAAAGAGACAATATGAACCATCTTCAAAATTCATTTGAAATTGGGCAGAGTGAAAACTATTTCCATGCAGAAATGTGAAATGCTCACTGCTGATGCTTTATTTTTAATTTAATTTATTTAGTTTGTCAAACATGTACGAGATAACAGGTATAAGTATGGATGTGAGCACAGGAAATGAGTACAAATAAATGGGGACTGTAGGACAGGGATGGTAGGCAAGCTGGTGCACTTAAGCAGGCCCCTTACAGACCTCTTAGGAACGGGGTGAAGTCCGCAGTAGACCATTTAAGGTTGAAGCTGTGGGACTCTGAGGATGTAACAACAGAGTAGGGTAGAACATTCCAGGCATTGACCACTCTGTTGCTGAAGTCGTATTTTCTGCAATCGAGTTTGGAGCGGTTTAGAATTTGTATCTATTGTTTGCCTGTGTATTATTGTGGTTGAAGCTGAAGTAGTGGTTGACAGGTAAGACGCTGTAGCAGACAATTTTGTGTACTATACTTAGGTTGTTAGATGCTTGTGCAACATGTTGGACTAGGGTAGTTTATGAACCAGCATATTGTAGGAACCTATGTATTATTTTAATGTGTGTTATGAAGTAAGCCATGACATTAAACCACAATAAATTTGGGGAGGCATACTGTATTTTTTTCGGAATATAAGACGCACTGGAGTATAAGACACACCTTAGTTTTTGGGGAGGAAAATAAGAAAAAAGCTGATTGGCGGGTGGATCGGCCTCCCGGAATAGCCCCAATCAGCTGTTCCCAGAGGTGAATTTTAGCAACTTGGTTGTGAGCTCTGTGCCTTTTTTTTTTTTTTTTTTTTTTGCATTTTTTCCTGCCTCTGAAACTTCTGAAACTCCATTTCAGAAAAAAACTTTGTTTTCTGCCTCTGAAAGCCTCCAAAACAGAGCTTCTGGAAAAAAGCCTCTGAAGCTCTGTTTGGGAAGCTTCTTTTCTGAAGCTCTATTTGGGGGGGGGGGGCTTCTTTTCTGAAGCTCTGTTTGGGGGCTTCTTTTCTGAAGCTTCATTTCTGATGCCTTTTTCAGCCTCTGAAACCTCCATTTGAGAAGCTGGGTGAGGCTACATTCGGAGTATAAGACACACCCAGATTTTCAATCTCTTTTTTGGGGGAAAAAGGTGCATCTTATACACTGAAAAATACAGTAGTTTGTTATTTGAACATAGCAATTGTATTTTGTTAATTAGCTGTTATATTTTAGCATACTGGACATACTCAGCCAAACAGGATGATAGTGCTGCATATTTTTTTTTTTTTTAGAATAAAGCAGTCTTTTTTATTTTTGTTTACAGAGTCAACAAGTTTGTGTCTAAAAGCTTGGCTAGGAGTCAAGGACAACAGCAGTAGCCAGTATATAATCATGTTTCTTTATGCTGTTGTTCAGAAACTGGCAGAAAGGCAAAGTGTGAAGCCTGGCATGGCTGCTGTTCCTGTCTCAACAACTCAACATAGCCCTTAGGCAGAAGACTTTGAGCTATTAATTTTGTTTTCCCCAGTTGGCTTTTATAGAAAACAACTTTGCTGGCAGTGGCCATGACTTTGGCATACCCATCATTGGCTGCCTTTGAAATTTCATTAAAAGGGAATAATTTATTCCAACTTCAGCATGTTGTGATTTAAAATGACATAATTCCATACTTTGAATGTAACTCAGTAATTGGAATGGGGAAGAAATGTTTTCAGCATTATCTGCATCTAAAGTTTCCATCTGTGGCACCAATTCAGTGGAACAACCTCCTGCAGATATTAGATGGCCTTCAGGAAAGCAATAAAGATTGAATTACCGTATTTTTCGGAGTATAAGACCCACCTTAGTTTTTGGGGAGGAAAATAAGAAAAAAGTTGATTGGCATGTGGATCGGCCTCCTGGAATACCCCCAAGCAGCTGTTCCCAGAGGTGAATTTTAGCAACAGGTTCCTTGGTTGTGAGTTCTATGCCTTATTTTTTTTTTTTTGCTTTTTTTTTCTACCTCTGAAACTTCATTTCAGAAAAAAACTTGTTTTCCTGCTCTGAAAGCTTCCAAAACAGAGCTTTAAAAAAAAAAAGCCTCAGAAAAAAAGTTTGGGGGCTTCTTCTCTGAAGCTTCGTTTCTGATGTTTTTTCAGCTTCTGAAACTTCCGTTTGAGAAGCTGGGTAAGCTTATACATTCGGAGTATAAGATGTACCCAGATTTTCACCCTCTTTTTTTGGGTGGGAAAGGTGTGTCTTATACTGCAAAAAATACGGTAATTCCGAGGCTCTTTGAAGTTAGAATGTATTATTGTAGCACTGTTATACTGCAATATACTATGTTACTATTTTTTAGTAAACCGTTAAGGTGTTGCTACTGTTATTCAGACAGATTTTATGTTTCACTACATTTTAACGTTTATAGTTATTATGTCAAATGATAAAACCATATTCTCTAATTGTACTGTCATCAATCATTCCAATGTTGGAAATGACCATAGAATGGTACAAGCTAAAGTGAAGACAGACTTCACTTTAGCTGTTGAAAAGAGCATATGAAAATGATAAAGACATCATGAAAAACAAAAATAAAGTGTAGTAAATTGTTAGAGGAGAACAGCAGTTTTTAGATTAATCTATTAAATCACTTTGCTCTATTGCAAGATTTGGAAGAGATTAACATTATGGACCAACATGAACAAATAGTCAAAAACATCCTTGAATCTGCCATATTTATAGCACCACTGGAAAAAAATACTTTATGTGGTCAAAAATCTCAGATGAAACTATTGATTTAATAAAAAATGATGGGCAATGAAGAATACTGGAATTTTCATTAATAAAGTGGAATACAATGAACTATGCAAGACCATAAGAAAATGTTTCCAAGAAGAAATGCATCCGTTTAACATGAAGCCTGTTAAAAAGACCTTTGAAGAGAACAGAGGGATTAATTGAGCAAAATGCAAGCTTGTAAATAAATACAAGAAAGAATATTTTTGCATTAAAATTGGAAGGTTGTTCTGTGTGTAGAACAAGACAGAAAATGTTAGAAATAATTGGAAAACTCTATTCAGACCTATACAAAGATCAAGATTGCTCAAAGTAACAATACCCATGACAGAGGAAATGCCCACATATCCCAGTAGTATCAAGTGCCATAAAATCAATTAAAAAATGGCAAAGGTTCAGGAATGACTGTGTTACAGTTGTAACACTGAAAACTGATGGTCACAGTTTACACAACATACTAGCAAAACTATACTAGAGATGCTTCAGAAAAGAAAAAAATACCCATTTAAAAAATTACACACACACACACACACACACACACACACTTACATATAAAAAAAAATTCTTATACACAAGAAAGGGCCCAAGATGATTTAAAGAACTGTTACCCAGTAAGCCTTCTTTAAGTCAACTACAAGGTTTTCACCAAGATAATAGCAAAAAGATATAAATGATGCACAGCCAAAAGAAGAGGCAGGATTCAGATGTGCTTACAGCACAATGGATCACATCCAGGTTGTTCAGCTAGTCATTGAAAGGCACAATGACTACATCATGCATCTGTACATGGTTTTCATTGGCTACAAAAAGGTGTTTGACTCAGTATTCCAACAAGCAATAATTAATGCATTGCTCAATCAAGGTGTAGACACGCTGCTTACATAAACTTACTACAATCAATATATGAAGAAAACAGTGGCGACAATTTACCTTAATGATCTTAAAGTGCAAATCAACATAGAACAAGGTATCCGTCAATACCGCCTATCCTTTTCTCAGCTTGCTTTGAAGACGTATTTTGCAAACTATACCCTGGCAAAAGATGGAATAAAAATCAATGGCACCTATTTTAATCATTTACAATTTGCAGATGATGATGTTGTTCTCCTCTCAAAAGACCCAAAAGAGCTACAAAAACACATGCAAGAGCTGCACAAAGCAAGAAAACCATTTGGCTTAAAAATAAACCTGAAAAAGAGCCAGGTTATATTTAATAAATTCACCAAAGAAAGAAAAATATATCTGGAAAAGAACTAGAGATAGTAGGCCATTACTTATACCTTGGCCAACAGATCTCAGTAGGAGATGATACAATAAAGGAAATTCAATTAAATGCGGTTGGCAGGCATTCGGCAAGCTAAGCATAATTTTCAAGAACAACCTCCCGCTATGCCTCAAGAGAAAAGTTTTTGATCAATGTGAGCTACCTGTTCTAATGTATGCCGATAAAACATGGACACTAACTTCACAATCAATTCAAAAGCTACGAGTGAGACAAAGAGTCATGGAAAGATATATGCTCCACATTACAAGACAAGGTAGAAAGACCTGCACATGAATTAGAGGACAAACAAAAGTATACAATATCATCAAGAGAGTAAAAGGATTGAAATGGAAATGAGCTGGTCACATAGCAAGAAGAACTAATGGCAGGTGGACCGAGTCAGTCATAGAATGGATCCCACTTGATAAAAAGCTTCCATGAAGGAGACTTAAAACAAGATGGATCATTGACATCAGCAAGTATTGCAGTGCCAATTGGCAAAAGAAAGCTCAGGATCACATTGGTTGGAAACATGTGCAAGAGGCCTTCATCCTGCAGTGGATATAATGATCATGATGATGATGAGTTATTGTGTATGTTTTCACTCTGCTAGGTTTCCATGGGTTATAATGAAATTGATAGCCATCTCATAATAGAAGAAATGTTATAAATTTTGAATATTTTTTTTAAAAATGTGATATTGTGTATCCATACCTAAATGCAAACTTTCTAATACAAAGTAACCTATATCTGTTGATGAGAATTACTGCTTACAGGTTTAAACCGCTTAAATAAATAAAATAATAGCAGCCATCAATCTATCTCTCTGTCCCTCTCTATCATGTCATATCAAGCATACTTTGCAGATTTCAGTTGTTTACCACTCTATATTGGCTAATATTTTTAGAAGACAGCAGCTGATCATTTTTATAAAATAACAATCCTTGCAAAAACACATTCCCCCGCACATGTGAAAAAAACAAACATAGAATGAAAGAAGATGGGAAAATATATACTGATATGGGCAACTACAAATGAGGTACCAACTGATTTCTTGTGACTATCATGACACCGGGGAACAAACAATCTTCAGAACTGTAACCATTGAGTGAGAACATTTAGAAAATACCCAAGTATTTTCCAAATATCCTACTGTACAAAAAGAATTGCTGGTTATCTCTGATTTAAGCATCAGAAGTAACAAGCATCAGGATGAATGCCATTTTCTCTTTTCCTAAGTTTTTTGTTTTGTTTTGTTTTTCACTCAGTTTTGTTTTGCTTCTTCTGTGTCTGTATGAGTGTGAGAGTTAACTTCAAAAGAAAATATATTACAGAATTGCACAGTTGGAAAGAACAAAACCAATCCTTTTCTCAGTGTAGGAACTCATATTAAAACATGCCAAACATGTTACTTTCTCTTTGAACTGTCGAAAAAGAAAGCCTACCACAACTCTCTGTGTTGCTATTAGTCTTTTTCCCCCTGACATTTAATCAGAATCTGTCTTCCTATAACTTCATTAGTTTTGTACCCTGTACTTTGTACTCTGGAACAAGAGAAAACTATTCTTGACTCTTTTCTGTGTATATCCTTTCATGTCGTTTAAGGCTAGCCTACGGTCTACCGTGGTAAATCTAGACAGCAGACTAAAAAGCAGAGACATCAGACTGCCAACAAAAGTGTGTATAGTCAAGGCTATGGTTTTCCCAGTTGCAATGTATGGCTGTGAAAGTTGGACCGTAAGGAAGGCTGAGTGCCAAAGAATTGAGGCCTTTGAACTATGGTGCTGGAGAAGATTCCTGTGAGTCCCTTGGACTGCAAGGTGATCCAACTGGTCAGTCTTAGAGGAGATGAACCCTGACTGCTCTTTAGAAGGCCGGATCCTATATTTACTATATATACTCCAATTTCTGCCAATTATTCTACTTTCCCCTTTTATCTATATTTTCTATACAATATATAATCAACATTACCATCCCCTCTCACCTCTTTATCTTTACCTATCACCTATAGTAAATATGGAAAATAAGAGGTATGAAATTTTGACTCGGTCAATACTCTGTTCAGAAATTATGTATTTTATGTTCGTGTGTCTGAAAATTTTTTAAAAAAATGTTTAAAAAAGAAAGCCAGATCCTGAAGATGAAACTCAAATACTTTGGCCACCTAATGAGAAAGAAGAACTCACTGGAGAAGAGCCTAATGCTGGGAATGATTGAAATCAAAAGAAGAAAGGGACGACAGAGAACGAGGTGGCTGGATGGAGTCACTGAAGCAGTAGGCATGAGCTTAAATGGACTCCAGACAATGGTCCTCCAGACGAGAGAACAGGAAGGCCTGGAGGAACATTGTCCATAGGGTCGTGATGGGTTGGACACAACTTCATAACTAACAACAACAATCTACCACTATCCTAATTTTCTACTTGTGGAAAAATGGCAAGGAGGGTTGGCAATTATATCAGTTGCTTCCATCTTCCCCATCAACTTGTTGGAAGCTATCAGGGAATATTGAAAATTAGGATCATTTGACCATGGCTGATTATGACACTTCAGCAGCATCAAATAATATCAGCAGTGCTGAAGTGGCCACACAACTTTCCCAAATTCCATTCTCATGAGAACTATGGGATCTCCTGGCATTCTGTAACATAGCCCATTTGAGTTACCTTGATTCAATAAATGTTGTCCTGGACCTTCCAATTCTGCTTACCTGAAGATAACAGACAATCAAACAGAAACAAGAGTTGTAGTAGTATATAGAGAGACATAAGTTCTTACCTTGGGGCGGTTTACCTCCCACCTTCTCAGTCAGAGCATTGAAAACAAAAATTAAGGAAAACAGATACTAAAACTGAGCTTAGTAAACCTTATTTGATGAATAACCATCAGTGAACCAGCTTATATCATTTTCAAGCCAGATCTCCATCTATTATTGCATTAGTATGCCATCCCATGTATGTTCAACTAGCTTGCTAAACACAATGTCTTGTCAACTGTCTTGCTGAAAGGCAAATCCATTATCTTTCCAGCATTTTCAGAGATTCAGTCAATATTCTAGAATTAAGTTTATCACTATATGTGTAAATTCATTCAAAATAAACAAATGTTCCCTGATGATATTTCTATCAAGCACATGAAAAAATATTTTTGTGCAACATTGACTAAACATATTTTATCGTATTTTGTATAATAAATGCAGTGTATGTCTCTGTGCAGGCATGTGTTTATGTGTATTTGTGTGTGTGTGTACATTGATTAGAGTATCATTTATATTTTCCCTTCTCTTAGAATCCAGCAAATTTGAGAGAGGAATTTTGTTTCCCCCACAAATGATGCTATGAAATGACCTTGAACAGTAACATTTATCATGAAATGTTCAAAAGGACTTTGCAATCACCAGTTCTTTTAAAGCTTTAAATGATAAATGTTATTGTATTGAACTCACTTCTTGCTAAATGTTGGTCAAGTGTAATGTATCTACAATACGTGTGTGTTCCTTTCTAGAATTTTGATATACACTTTTATTTCGTCTTATTTATAGGTGTCTTTGTGTGTTTATTATTTATGCTTGATAGTTTAAAAACATACTACTCTCTTCAAGGGCTGGCTGATGCAAAGGTTTTCTTGTTCTCCATCAAGTGCTATTTCAGTACGTGGATAAGCATCCCAGGTTGCAGTGATTTTAATGCATGCTGAATTGTTAAAAAAATATCAAATAGGAAAATTGATATAGATAGATCATAGATATACTCTTACTCACCCACCAAGCCTACTTCACCTAGCAGGAGAGACCCAAGTGATCACATCAGGGAGTGTTGTCAGATATGCTCTAAAACAGGGGTGTCAAACTCAAGGCCAGTGGGCCAGATCCAGCCTCCAGAGTGTTTAGATATGACCTGTGGGGTTGCCCTGGAAACCTCAAAGGAAACAGAAAACAGCACGGTGCTTCTCCCAGCAAAAATGGAGCTCAGGAGGGCCAAGCGCGGCTCTATTTTCAGCCATGACAGCCTCCTGTAGATCTCTGCCAGTAAAAACAGAGCTTGGGGAGGCCACACGGAGCCTGTCCAGGGTCTGTTTTTGGTCTCAACAGCCTCCTGCAGCCCTCTGGCAGCAAAACCTGGAGCTTGGGGAAGCTGTGTGAGCTGGCCATGCCCTCCGCCCCCCCAGGCCAAACACAACCAAATTAGCAAAAATGCTCATGATCCGACTTCCTGTAAGCTCCACTGGGAGATGATGCTTGTTGGTTTTCACTGGCTAGCAAGACAGCTTTTACAAGGGGACTTGCCACTTAATGTTGGATCCTAGTTGGCACAATCTCTGTATAAAAAAGGAGAGATCATTGATGAGACTCCAGACAGCTCCTCCTCACAAATAGATCTCAGAAATTGCCATTTTTACACATGACTTTTGAGTGGAGTGACTGGGAGTTGGGACACTATATCAAACACACTTATAAAAGCTGCCCTTTATGGACTGTAAGCTTGACTGAGACTGATAGCTTAATATTTTTTTGGATTTTTTTAAAATTGCATTTTGGAAAGATTAAGAACTTTTGGACTGGAAAGGTTTTACTGTATTTGTTAGCAAGTTTTCACCTCTTCAAATGATAGTGTAAATTTGATTTTTAAAGCACTAAAAATGTGTGTGTGTGTGTGTGTGTGTGTGTGAGTGTGTGTGTTTGTTTGCTTATTTATTTATTTATTAGTTCAATTTATATGCCGCCCTTCTCGGGGGACTCAGGGCAGTTTACAATGCATTAAGCAATAGCCTTCATACTTTTGTATATATCTGCTTAGTAGGGCTTTCGACACCCTCCCCGCAAGCAGTGTTCTTTTTTATACAAAGTCAGCTTATTGCCCCCACAATCCGGGTCCTCATTTTACCTACCTCGGAAGGATGGAAGGCTGAGTCAACCTTGAGCCTAGTGAGATTCGAATTTGCAGTAATTGCAGGCCACTGGTTTTACTTAACAGTACTTAACAGTACTTAGTCTGCTGCGCCACCAAGGTGCTTTTGTTTTGGACAATGTAACTCGGTATTTTGGACAATGCAACAAAAGGTGTTTGACATGTGGAGTTTGGAAAGTTAATAATGGATTAAAGAGCCAGAGGAATTCAAAATTATAGTTTTGAATTATTTAGGAGATACTTTCTCATAGGAAAAAGGAGAGTGCCTTCTATTCATTCATTCATTCATTCATTCATTCATTCAGTCAGTCAGTCAGTCAGTCAGTCAGTCAGTCAGTCAGTCAGTCAGTCAGTCAGTCAGTCAATTTCTATAGCTGTCCAACTCAACCAAATGACTGCAGGCAGATTACAATTCTAAAATTATTAACAATTTTTAAGACATTTAAACAATTAAGAATTGGTTTTAAACAATTTTAAAAACATAAAAACAATAAGAACACCTACAAGATAAATAAATATAAACAGCATTCATGATGATTCATCAACTAATAGTAAAGCCAAGTAACAGAACCTTTAAAACAAACCCAGGTATGTAGCCAAATTTTTAAACCTTTGTGACAAGCCAATAGGGTTGGAACTAGTCTAATCTCCAAGGGGAGAATATTCCATAAGGCAGGGCTACAGCAGAAAAAGCCTGCCTTCTAGTTCCCACTAGTTGACGCTCATTGGCTGTTGGGATCTGCAGCATAACCAATCTGTTTGACTGGAGGGATAGAAACTCTTGGAAAAAGACTGTCACTCAGATAACTTGGTTTCTTAGATATCTATGCTATGCAGCATATTTTGCATAGCGACCTTTTGGGTGAATTTTGGTATTACACCCTCTGAGCAGTGACCCAGTCACCCAAAACAGGACCACTGAATGACTATTAGTAGACACAATGAGGGCAGAGAAATAATTATGTTTTACCATACTTACTGCCATTAAGTAGGCCCTATTAGTGGCTCTGGCTCATGTCTGGTTGTCTTCAGTCCTTGATATTTTGTCAGTAATGCTCTAGGAGTCTCTTAGCCCATTTAAATTCCCTCAGTTCCATTCAGGGGTGAAATCCAAAATGTTTCCCTACTGATTCTGGGGCGTGGCTTGGTGGGTGTGGCAGGGGAAGGATATTGCAAAAACTCCATTCCCAGCCCACTCGGGGGGCCAGCCAGAGTTGGTATTTGCCCCCTACAAACTACTAAAAATTTCCGCTACCGGTTCTCCAAACTACTCAAAATTTCCACTACTGGTTCTCCAGAACCTGTTAGAACCTGTTGGATTTCACCCTGATTCCATTGTATACCACATCAGGAACTCTGGGCACAAATCTGATCTAAAGCTGCCGCCGTTTTCCTATTCTATGCAGTCCCTAAGGTTTCAATTGAAATGAGTAGCAGGATTTCTGGAATAATCTTAAATTCCTCTGGAATCCATTCTGATACCTTAGTCACCAGGGTAGGTTATCTAATATGCCCAGCCTTCCTGAGGAGAAGGATGGCATTAAAGAACTGGGAACCCAACTGTGAGTAGTCTGACCGTGGCAAGGGAGAAACCCATATCTCCCTCAAATTCAGAACACTCTACCATTGCCCCAATAGAAAACCAAGATCAGATGAGTTACCACTGTTATGAGTTGGCCGCTAGACAATTTGGATCAGGTCTTTAGCTGCCATGATAGCCATGAAGTCCTGAACTGCCCTGAACCTATGCCCAGTGAAGGTCTATTAAGGTCTCCTAGGACCATGAGCCCACGGAACTTCACTGCCAACCAGTGGTGGTATTCAGCTGGTTCTGTCCAGATCGCTTGAACTGGTAGCGGCAACTGTGAGAGGCTCCTCCCACCCTCCTGGACATAATGTGTGACTACTGCGCATACGCAGAAGTGGTGCATGCTCACATTTGCAAACTGGTAGGGAAGGTAAGTGAATTCTACCTCTGCTGCCAATCATCCATGGAGTAAAAGAGCTACAGCAGGGAAATGCCCTTTTCCTTTTTCCCTTCTTTCTTTTTCACATACTCCTTTTTGTTTTTCTTATGTTCCTGGTTTTGACTTTTATTTATAATTCTTAATAGAATTATTTGAAAGAAAAATCATTAGAAGAACTGCCCGAGCTAGTCCTGAATTTTTTTTTTTTTAAAAATAGAATATTTTCCTTCTCTGCAAATGAAGAGCAAAAATATGTTTTTTTTCCCATAGGAAATAGATAATTTATTTTTAAAAGGATAAAGAATTTGGCATAGCACTAATGTGACTGTTCCCTTATTTTCCTTTAATAATTTCTCCCTTAATTACATAAACAATAACAAATTAGCAGCACCTTTTGGTGGCTGCATTTAAGGCATCGTAGAGGAGCTTGCATATAATAGGCATCAATGTTCTGGTTGCATATGATCAATCAGTCATAAGGACACAAATATCTTCCAAGACTGATCTAGAGTTTAATTTAGAAAGTGGCTTCCATAATGGTGTGATTGACACTACACATTGTGTGTAGGTCACTTGTAAAGATGTAGTTGAGTGTCCCCACAATTAGTATCTCTTTCTGAGGTAATACTGGGAAACATACTTATTTCCACACTAGGAAATAAGTTAGTCCCTGAGAATTGTCTGAAGAGAAAAATTGCTTCTAAGTACATCAATTCTTCAAACAATAATTACCTAGCATTAAGTTTTTCTACATTGTAGACTCCCTTGTGTAAACCAGCTGGAAATCAAGCTAGCATAAGAACTCCAATTCTGTGGTTCAACATCTTTCTGCTTTTGCCACAGTGGTAGACCATGTTCTGTCTGGATTACACTCATAATGGCCCCTGATTGGTGGATTACTGTACGTGCTTATCTTCACACATTCATGACAGGAAAATAAGCAACAATCACTTTCCTTTATATAAGGATCATTTAGTATATGTAACTTCCGGTGATAGACCTTCTGTATGACTTCTGTAATTTGAATGCATGGCTAGCATTGTTAGACAAATAAAAACAATGGGATGTCAGAGAAGTGACAAAGTATTTACAGAAAATAAGCAAATCCACACCCACCTCAAAGCAGAAGAGAATGCCAATTCAGAACAATGTTATGGAAGAACTTGAAGAAATTCCATATTGCTGCCTATTGTGTAGCTTCTACCCGTATTAATCTGTCTCAAAGGTAAATTTCAGTGCACAAATGATAACATCAGAATGGCAGATGACACTTTTGTGTGCTATGGAGTTGAATAACTAAGTCATTGGCACAGCTACTAGCAGCTCCTTTGCAACTGCCCTATTTAGAAGGCACTGCAGTAGAATCATCATCTCTTGACAGCTCAGATGAAATGGCTGAAGAATATGAGCCCAGAATCTCTGAAATAAAAGCTGCCATCCATCAGATAAAAAGTGGTAAAGCTGTTGAAGCAGATGAAGTCACTGCTGTAACCCTAAGTCTGGAGATGATATGTTGATGTGTTGATTGTTGGCTCCGCTGACTTCTTCAAATAATCTGGCAGTTTGAAAAAAAAAAAAAGCAAAATGTATGGAAATAGGAAATAATAACATCAAATTTCAAGATAGGACAACACAAATTTTCTGTAGGATTTAGCCTGTTGTCAGTCCTGGGGAATATATTTTGGAAAACCACAGAGGCTTCAGAAAGGAACAGAACAAAAGATGCTTTGGTCAAAAATATTTGTCCCATGACAGTTTCTTGAAGAATGCCTTAGATGTTGAAAAATGCTTATCACTGTGTTCATTGACTCTGCAGCAGCATTTGGCAGTGTCCATTGGCAAACACATTGGAAGGCACTCACTGCAGAAGGGCTGCAAGCTAATATAATATGCCTACTGTAGTAAAAATATGAGGTATCACAAGCGTTACAGCAAAATGTATGAAGACTTCACTGTGTCTCCGTGTATAATTTAATCTTTGTTGCATCTCCCTTGCTCTTCAACAAGGCACTACAAGTGCAGTGTCAAACGTAGACAAGGTTGGACAATTTTTCACATATATAATGCTTGTTGATGACTTTTCCAGACAAAGAGAGAGAAGCTCACTCAATATAAAAATCCCTGTTTATCCATAAGGCTTAGGCATCAATACTGACAAGACCAATGTATTCACAACTAAGGGCTCTTGGGCATCCATCCACTTTGATGGAGCTTAGCTTGAACAAATTAAACATTTTAAATTGTTGAGATGTCCAACAATTGGACATCTCCAATTGCCACAGCGATGAGCAACAATCAAATTGGCCAGGCATGTCACCCTAGTGAAAGTGAAAAATAGCACTTTCTGCCTTTTCATTTCATCCTCCTTCTGAGGAAAACATATATTTATATATACGGTATCTTTCATTTCTCACAATGGGATTTGAAGGTATTTATTGTTTGATGAAAATCCCCTCAGATATAGAGGCGTAACAGAGATCTAGTAAGGCTTTCAATTCTTTGTCTTCTTCTGACTTGTGCCATTCTTTGTTGCCACTTTATATTTTTCAATATGTAGCTTCATAATCTTGGAGAAAACCGATAACAAAGATTTATGAAATGTAAAAGGCATGTTTTGATGTCACGTTTCCCCCCTTTAGGAACTAAAGGTCAGATTGGAATTGATTACATTGTGATTAGATCCTTAATATTTTTAAAATACTAAAAATAAATAGAATAGAATAGAAAACCTCAAAGAGCAGACTAGATGGACCACTGAGCCTTTTTCAGCTGTCAATTTTCTGTTTCTATTTATTTAGTATATATTAATTTACTATTAATATATTATATTAATAATATATAATATATTATTAGTAAATAAAATAATTTCCTAAGACTGTATTACTATTATTCTTCTCTTCCTTACTAGTAACTATCTCTTCCCCCTTATTACTATAACCACGTGCTTGTATCTTTCAATTTATATTGCTTTTACTTGTTTCCTAGTACGATTTGACAGTTTATCAGTAACTTTGATTATCACTATTCTATTCTATTCAATATGCATAGATATGATTTCTGAAAAGAGTGCAATATATAAAATACTATATATAAAATATGATTAAGTCAGGGGCAGGTTTCAAAACCCATCGCTACCAGTTCGCTCATGAGCGTGCGCTTGCGTGCGACTCTTCTGCGAATGCACAGAAGGGTCCAGGTTTGTGGGCAGAGCCTCCCGCTGCCGCCACTACCAGTTTGCCCAACCCGGAGTGAACCGGTAGCAATCCATCATTGGATCAAGTGTTATTGTTTATTAAATGTTTGTTTATTTAAAGCACATTTTTAATTCCTTTGTTTTTATTTTTTTAATCATATGAAAGATACCCACAGTTGCCATTACGAATTGGGTAGCAAAATAAACTATTGGCATAAATAAGTAATCAGTCTTAAAAATGTAACATGTTTGCATTATATTATATTAATTGAAATTACTGGTCTGTGATAATAAATTATATTTGTTCTTCCTTCCATTTTAAAATGTAAATCTGACTAGGAAAACAACGGTTGTTAATGATCTTTAGTTATTAATGATTATTCAGCATAAGGTTAGGCCAGATGCTTCTAAATAGCTTATTCAGTATTAATAAGTGTATTAAACAATTTGGCTTAATTCAGAAAAGAATGTAATTAAACAAATCATTTGTTCTAATCACATTTGATTCATAGCTGCAGATTGGTGTTAGATTTGTGTATAAACATTTAACTAAGTCTAATTAGTTAATTAGTAATTGCTGCCTTATAACTAGATTATGTTAGAAATATTTTCAGAGATCTAAATAAATAAGAATTACGGTGAATGTCCCCTAATTTTAAAAAAATGAAGTGGCAATGATATGAGACAGATTCAAAACACTTTATAAAAGATCAAGGTCAGTATTTTAAAAAACTGAAATGCTTTTCATTTGAATACGAATTAAAATAATTTTCTTTTTCTGCCCATTTAATGCTGCAGATTATCAATTGGTAACTTGAATTCCATACAGAAATTATTATTATTATATATCAAAATTACTCTTGTGATGGGCTTTTATTGATAAAAAAGACAGCTAATATAAAAAGTAGCCTAATGCCATTTCTTATACCACTATTGATGTAACTATGAAGTCTAAATAATAGCAGAGCAATAGCAATAGCATTTAGACTTATATACCACTTCATAGTGTTTACAGCCCTCTCTAAACTGTTTACAGTCAGCCTATTGCCCCCAACAATTGGAACCCTCATTTTACTGACCTTGGAAAGATGGAAGGCTGAGTCAACCTTGAGTTTGCCAGAATTGAACTCCTGACAGTAAGCAGTGAGTTAGTCTGCATTCTAATCACTGCATCACCATGACTCTTACATATCATACAAATATATTAACTATTGATCTATAAAATAGAATCAGTTTCTTTTTATTATATAGAATATCTATAATACTATGGTGTGGGTTTGAGTCTGCTTTCTGTGTGGATGTGTAGTGGTAACATCCTGTGTGGCCTTCGTGAGTGTGGGTCTGGTGTCATTCCTCGTGTTAGGGACTCGTTTGTCAATAAGGGTGGGTTTCGAAATGGCTGGTAGGCAGGAGGTATCATCTCGTTTATTCATGCTGTGTGGGCGTTTTTCTATCTTGATGGGTTCTCTGATTATTCTGTTGTTAAAGTATTCAGTTTTGGCGATAGTTCTGGTCTTTTTAAAGTCAATTTCACTCGAAGCCAAATAACAGCAATGCAGCTCATCAGCTTAAATCCCCCTGTAACTTAGGCTAGCACAACCAAACCCCCACTCAAACAGAACACACCCCCAGCCAATCAGAGCACAGCCAACCCCCAATCCAATTAGACCACAGCCAAGCCCCCAACCAATCAGAACACAGCCAAGCTCCCAACCAATCAGTTCACACCCCCACTAGCAGTTAAAAGGAAGAAACAGCTGCGATCACACATTGCTCCTAGAAGCACGAAGCCGAAAACACCAGCCTGAAGATGATGAATGAGACTTCATTGAAATGTCGCCAAGACACTTCCAATTTTATGCGGGAGAAAACCCGAATAACAAAGACCTACATCTATCTATCCATCCATCCATCCATCCATCCATCCATCCATCCATCCATCCATCCATCTATCTATCTATCTATCTATCTATCTATCTATCTATCTATCTATCTATCCCAGAAGTAGTATTCACTTACCTTCGCTACCAGTTCATAAATGTGAGCGCGCACACATGACCATGCACAGAGTGTCAAAAATGGGATATGATGATATCCGGGAAGGTGGGCAGAGTCTTCCGCTGCTGCTACCGGTTTGCCTGAACTGGATAGAACCAGCTGAATACCACCACTGATATATCCCTGCTCAGTGGTGGCATTCAAGTAATTAACAATCAGTTCTCTGCCCTAATTATTTCTTCCAACAACCAGTTTGCCAAACTGCTCAGAAAGTTAACAACTGGTTCTCCCGAAGTGGTGCAAACTGGCTGAATCCCATCACTGTCCCTGCTCAAGCAAGAGACCATTTCAGACAAATAGCTGTCTAATCTCTTCTTTAAAAATCTCCAGTGATGGAGCACCCACAATTTCTGAAGGTTGCTTCTGTCCTTGATTAGTTTCTTGTCTTGCCTTCTGGTGCCTTGGAAAATAGATTGACTTGCTCTTCCTTATGGCAGCCCCTCAAATATTGTAACACTGCTATGATGTTACCCCTAGTCCTTCTTTTCACTAGACTAGCCCATACCCAATTCCCACAACTGTTCTTCGTATGTTTTAGCCTCCAGCATCCTCATCATCTTTGTTGCTCTTCTTTGCACCCTTTCCAGAATCTCAACATCTTTTTAATATTATGGTGAGCAAAACTGGATGCAGTATTCCAAGTGTGGTCTTACCAAGACATTATAAAGCTGTACTAACACTTTACCTGATCTTGATTCTCTCCATCTGTTAATACGATGACAATACTTAATAGCTCTGTTAACTTATTTTTCTGATGATCATCAGCTTAATCTATGGCAAGATGCACATCTCTTTAAATATTATGAGTCATAATCTGCCTTGCTGGTCTGGTATGGTTTGTTAAATCAGTAGGTTATTTTGGTTTCCCAGTCTAGGATTGCGAGAGAATGACTGGTTCAAAGTCACCCAGCAGACTTCTATATCAAAGGCAAGACTAGAATTCATATCTTCCCATTCCCATGTTCCATCATCTTAATTGAAGTAGACTGGTATAGCTCTATAGTCCTGAGGGCATTTGGGCATTCTTTATGATCTCTGCAATTCCTTCTGAAGCTATTTCATTAGCAATTTCCTTTTCTTATCTCATCCTCTCCTGCCCCAATGAGAAATGATTTCCAAATGGCACAAGTAAGACCTATAAAATTGACCTATAGAAGTCACCTTACATAAGCAGGAGGCTACATCATGTACCACACAAGCCACTATATATCAACTGTGCAGCGCAGATACAAACATGATATTTAAAGACGTAACTCCTTATTGCCTTGACTTTTTTAGTAGATTTTTTAAATATGTTCCTGTAACCAAAACCCCCAGATTACAACATCAGTTGTCACTTTAATCCACATTGGGGAGTCTCTTTAACTAGTTATCAAATTCAGAGCAGATTCAAGTAACTATTTGCTAAGAAACTTGCAAAATCACCTAGTGTTGCTTCTGAGTTTTTTCCCCCCCCATCTTTTCCTAAAAATGCTGGGCTATTTTTTTTTGACTCAATAGTCAGTAGATGAACAAGTATAGAAAAAATACTACACTGCTCTTAATGCCAGAATGTAAACTCAGACACGCCAATACCAATATCCAGTTGCATGTCATTCTGGATTTCCCTATTGTCAGTCCAGGCCTCTTTTTGATTGTTTAATTTCTTTCTTCTTCTAATTAAACCAAAGGTTGTTTGGGAACTGTGACTAGGAAGACTCATCACTGGATCAATCCCATTCATCATTCTGGCTATTTCCATATTTCACAGGTTAACCTGACATAAGATAGAGCTGCTATCAGACTGATGGAGAAATCCTATTAAGTGAACAATTTAATGAAGTCCAGAGGGCTTGTGTAAGTCTGGGGCATCTGTGATCTGCAGCGTGTGATCTGAACACAACCAAAAAACAAATGTTAATGTTCTCCAAATTTTATTTCATATGTTCTAAAGACTAGATCTAATCTGTGTTTTATTAAATGTGTCTGGGCCTCAAATGTGTGACCTGGGTTGCCACTTCCAGGGGAGATATATATATATCTCGGCTTCGTGCTTCCAGGAGCCTGGAAGCACGAAGCCGAGAACACAGCCTGAAGATGATGAATGAGACTTCGTCGAAACGTCGCCAAGATACTTCCAATTCTACGCGGGAGAAGACCCGAATAACCAAAGACCTACATATATATATGGTCATGTGGTCATGTTGATGGTGCTGGAATTCTCTCTCTCTCTCTCTCTCTCTCTCTCTCTCTCTCTCTCTCTCTCTATATATATATATATATATATATATATATATATATATATATATATATATATATATATATAGAGAGAGAGAGAGAGAGAGAGAGAGAGAGAGAGAGAGAGAATTCCAGCACCATCAACATGACCAGATCCGCGAGTTGTGCTATCAGCTAGCTAGTTGAACAGTATGCCAATATCACTATATCATTGCAAAGTAGACCACTTCTAGGGGTGAAATGCTCCCAATTTGGACCAGATCGGCCAATCCAGTAGCGATGGTGCCGGGTGGTTTAGAGAACCAGTAGCAAAAATCTCTGCTCCCACCCACCTGCCCATGCCCAGCTAATTGCTTGGTCGCCGCTTGCCGGCTTGCTACTTCTTTTAAAAAATGCTTTTAAAAGTTAAAAAAAGAAGCTCTGATTATCACAGCTGAGCTGCCTAAGCATTTGGTGCATGGTGCACACTGCACACACGTGCATGCAGTACTCATGCGCACCCAACAAACCAATAGTAAACTGGTTCAGATTTCACCATTGACCACTTCCATACATAGGCATCTATAGCCTCTTGCTGTGAATTTGAAAAAAAAATTGTGAATAAGAACACTTAAAAAAAAATAAAAATGAGGAAACCATTATACACGTATCCTTTTATGGAAAGAGCCTTATGCCTTATGTACATTTAATATGGTTTCTCTTTTAATACTTCTTTTGCTAGTGCTTATAAAATGTTGAATCATATGGAAAGAAATGACATCACATTAAAAAAAAACTTTCAAATAAAAATAGATGTCACTTTCCCATAGAAGAAGAATGGCACTTGACAGACAATAGTCGTTACTTAGCCTGCCACTTCTAAATGCCATGAAAATACTTGTAATTGTGCAGTGACCAAAAATGCTTAATGGATCAGTGAGCAGTTAAGATTCTATTAGTTCTGTTTGTTCCTATTTTATTAGCTGTATTACTTGATAAATTGTGTTTGCTGTCCATATCCATAAAAGGAAAATGGGACGGAGGGAGGGGGAAAGAGAGAGAGAGAGAGAGAGAGGGAGGGAGAAGGAGAGGGAGAGGGAGAGAGAATGAATGTGAATGTTTGAATGAAGCTTTAAAAAATGCATTAATTTTTCTTTCTGAAGCTGGAACCTAACATTACAATCTCAGAACCCTAGTCAAATACCCAAAATAGCCATACAGCAAGAAAATAGTTTTCTGCAACTAGAGTGGTGTCGCTTTAAAATGTACAAATAACTTAAATGTTTATTGCTGAATCCCCAAAACTAGTGAGCACAAACATAAATTAATACAATGCCCCAGCAAGACAAAGCTATTCTGTGTTCAGAAATCATCTGACTTTCTGATGATTGCCTTTAAATATCATTCAGAAAGTGCAATTATGTACAAAATTCAGCAGTTCACAAAGTAGGTTTTTTTTAAAAAAATAAAAAAAATACTGTATTTATGCAACATGGGCATTGCCAAGCCGGCATTGGCTCCCACTATTTTTTATTTAATACTTTAAACTAAAAATTCAATTTTTTAAAATTTATGTTTTTACTCTATTATAAGCCATCCAGAGTCACTTTGGATAGTGAGATGGGCATGATTAATAAATAAGTGAACTGCTGATTATAACCTTTAAAGCTCTAAGTTTTATAACCTTTAAAGCTCTAACTCTGACACACACTGTAAGGCTTTGCAAACAGTGGTTTTAGATTTCATAAAAATTACATAAAAATGAACACCTTTGCATTAAGGTAAAAGTAAAAGTTCCCCTCACACATATGTGCTAGTCATTCCCGACTCTAGGGGATGGTGCTCATCTCCGTTTCAAAGCTGAAGAGCCAGCGCTGTCTGAAGACATCTCCGTGGTCATGTGGCCGGCTTGACTAAATGCCAGAGGCACATGGAACACTGTTACCTTCCCACCAAAGGTGGTCCCTATTTTTCTACTTGTATTTTTTATGTGCTTTTGAACAGCTAGGTTGGCAGAAGCTGGGGCAAGTAACGGGAGCTCACCCCATTAGAGATTTGAACCACCGAACTGCCAACCTTTCGATCGACAAGCTCAGCATCTTAGCCACTGAGTCACCACATCCCTGATACCTTTGCATTACATAGTAAGTATTGAAACAACAGCCCACATGTCTGAAAATAAACTCTTCCTGTATCAAACCCATCGTTCCTTCCTTGACATGCAATTTGGGCAGTGGTGGGCTGCAACCGGTTTAACAACTAGTTCTGTGAGTGCATGCTTTGCTCACGCGTGTGGGCTTCGCACCCACGCGAGCCTAACACACTTGCATGCAGCTTTCAAAATACAGCCATTTGAAGCTCAGCTGCTTACCTTCTAAGGAAACCCCAGGAAGTAGAACAGCAGAGGCGCGGAAATCAGCTGTGCCACATGAATCAGCTGAGCCAGGAAGAAGGAAATATAGGACAGGATAGAGCAGGGGCAGGTGACCGGGGCCAGCTGATTATCGGAACTACTGGTTCACTCAAACCAGTCTGAACCAGCAGCAGCTCAGCACTGTCTTTGGGAAGGAAACCCCTGAGTTAGTTGCAGAAGGAGTTTGTACAGTCCCACAACTCTCTGCCTTGCTCAGACTGAGGAAGCTGCTTGGATGACCAACAAAACATTTCAAATTAAGAAAAAATAAGTTCAGTTGCCATGACTTGATTTTCAGACAACTCTATCTGGATGACTGAAAATCTTCATCAACAAACAGCCCAGCTCAGTCTTACCGGGGACGTTAACATGAATTCAATTGATCATGTATCATCAAGTAGATGATGAGCTTTTTCCATAGAGAATAATAGAGATAGTCTTCACATAATATTTCTGAAGTAGGATAATTTCAGCCTGGTTATTTATGCCTTGAGTGAGAACTCTGTGTTGATTTATTTGATGATTTTTTTCTCTCTTTTTTCGTGTTTTGTTTTCCTAGCTGGGCATGAAGTTTATTACATCTTTATTATCTCAATATTCAGATTGTGTCAACTCTTTTAATCTTAGTTATTTTGGAGTTGATCGGGGTGATATAGTGTCTTAAAATGTCAAGATTTTCTTTAATATTTTGCAAGAACCTTGCTAGGAATAGTTTCATTTGATTATATTTTTACATTTACTTCATTTCTTTGCTAACTTTATTTTATTTTATCAACAACTGAAATAGAGTACTTTGATTCTGCTAAAGCCATGACACAGTTTTTTTTAAAGAATTCAATGAATGAAGTAATGTGATTGAGAGAATAAGGTTGCCTTAAATATTATGTTGCATATAGGTTTGGCAGCAGTATCCATGCATTGATATTGCTTACTGTTAGTGAAATGTTGAACTCTAGTTACTGGTGGTAGAATTTATTTTTCCATCACATCTCTATAGCTTTGAATGAAAAAGGGGTGCACCAAGGGTATTTTTGCCCAAATCACCTTGAGTGTGCACTGTTTTTAGACATATTTATAGTTACTTTTTGAATTTTAGTATTTCAGGACTTAAATTCTATTGCCCATTTATAATTATGCAGCTTATTACATGTATCCAACATATTACTTCATAAAGAAAAGAAACAAAACTTGGATTTGTGCTAGTTTCAATGACATTAATACAAAGATGAAGAAATAAATCAGAAGTGGAATATTGTAGCTTTTGGAACAATTGCTAGCTTTTGGGTAGCACCTTTTGTAGCAACTGCTAGACAGTGATTCATCCACAAAACATAGTGATATTCATCCATATTTATCGACAAATGAGAAAATAAAAAAAAAGTTTCAAATATACTATTACTCCTCTGAAAATAATTTCACCTCCTAATATAAAGAGCATTATTATTGGGAGTATCTCTGTGTTTTATATGTGTACAAAAATATTGATAGGACTTCAGTATACTGCTACTAGGATGGCAAACCTACAAACCATGGGTAAAATTCAAAATTTTTCCCTACTGGTTCTGTGGTCGTGGCTTGGTGGTCGTGACAGGGGAAGAATATTCTCCGAACTACTCAAAATTTCCACTACCAGTTGTCCAGAACCTCTTAGAACTAGCTGGATTTCACCCTTGGCACAAAGCTATTCTTCCAGCTTCTGAAATTCAAAATATTGTGTATCTTTTCTTGTCCTTACCATACGTTCTGTTATACAAGGAGCCATTTTGTGCTGTTGGTAGAACCATTACTTTAATTCTATATTTCACCATGTCAAAGTAGTGGCTGTTAAAATTACATGTAATACAAAAAGACTGTTTTTCAATAATAATGTGCAATAATAGGGATTATAGTGGCCTTTTTCAGACGATACTATTTGATTTTAAATCCTACCATGCATCATACTAACACATTTGGATGGTAAAACTTTTAAAAGGTAAAAGATTCAGAAGAAAAGAAGATAAGATTACTTCCTGAGATTGAAATCTACATAATTAGAAAACATAAGAATAAAGATTTCATTATGTCTTGAAAGGTAATCTAACGAAATATTTTTAGAAAGGGAAATATTTTGATATGATGAATTTGAAAGCACAGGACAGAAAAGAAAAAGAAAGTAAATAGGAATAAGTATAATATGACAAACCAGGATGGGTGGGGAAAAAAATAAATGAAATTACTTGGATGGGGAAAAAAAAAACATTTTGGCCACTTGGGCACCAATATTTTTCATATACTTTCCCCTTTATATCTTCAGAATTGTTGTTCTTTTTTGAGAGCTGTTCTTTAAAAATCTTATTTTTGAAAAAGCTCACATGAAGCAGATTGTCAAGAAGCAGAGTTTTCTTTAATATCCCAAAGGCCATATGCCTATCAACATCATGCATTTAGATAGGGAGTCCCAATTTGGACTTGTCTGGAAGAGAAATCTATTGGATCAATTGATTCTGACAGTTGTATTGGGTATTTTACAAACGACTAGCTGGCTTTGTTCAGAGAGTTTCTCCTTCTTGATCTTTCTCTTGAATCAGGTCAACTGAAGTGAAAGTGACAGTTCTGTTTACTGATCTTATTTAGGGAATTGGGATGCCAAGTCCAATTTTGGTGATTTCAGAGTGAATCGCAGCTAAGAAAATAACGTAGTCCAAAACAGAGTATACACAATGTGAATGTGATTGGATACGTTCATATAATAAAGTTAACTTAAATTTCATCACAATCGTCAATAATGAGGTATTTATTTGGGGGGATCTCCTTGATAGATCATGGCTTATGCGACTAAAGTTATTGTTATGAAGTAAAACGTATTCCTATATTTGCCATTATATTTTATTCCATTCAATCATGCCTGATTTTCAAAGGCTGTTTGGACATGTGCCTACAGTTTCCTTGGCAAGGTTTTTCAGAAGTGACTTGCCAGTGCTTCCTTACTAAAGCTGAGGGAAGGCTGCTGACACGAGGTCGTTCATTTGACTTTGTGCTTAAGTTAGGCCATATTTTTAGTTATCAATATAAAAAAACAATTATTAAACAAGGTAAAATAAAAGTCTTCTTATAAAACTCAATTCTAGTGAATCCTTAACTTAATCTGTACTTCAGTATTTTTTGTGAGAGGGGAAAAAAAGATAGAAGTGCTGTTATAGAATTCTTTATAGAATAGAATTCTTTATTGGCCCAGTGTGATTGGACACACAAGGAATTTGTCTTTGGTGAATATGCTCTCAGTATATATAAGGAGAATAAAATACATTCATCAAGAATAAAAATATACAACACTTGGTGATAGTCAAGGTTACTAAAAGCTATCAAATTGTTTTAGGAAACACGTAAAATCATATAAAGATACAAACACATGGTTATAGTAATAAGTGGGAAGAGATAGATACTAGTAAGGAAGAGAATTAGTAATGCAGTCTTAGTAAATTATTTGACAATGTTGTGGGAAATAGTTGTTAAGCAGAGTGATGGCATTTGGGGGGAAAAAAACCTGTCCTTGTGTCTAGTTGTTCTGGTGTGCAGTGCCCTATAGCATCGTTTTGAGGGTAGAAGTTGAAACAATTTATGTCCAGGATGTGAGGGGTCTGTAGATATTTTCACATTTTGACTCGTGCAGCATAGAGATCCTCAGTGGAAGGCAGGTTGGTATCAATTGTTTTTTCTGCAGTTCTAATTATCCGTTGAAGTCTGTGTTTGTCTTGTTTGGATGCAGAGCCAAACCAGACAGTTACGGAGGTTATGTTTTACTATGTTGATGAAAGTGGAGATGTAAGGGTAAGACACATCTATTGTGTCTACATGGTTATTTGATGAGTCAACATACTTTGTGTTTGCATGCTACTGTGTTTTCCTGAAAATTAGACCCTGTCTTATATTTTTTTGAATCGTGAAATAAGTGCTTGGCCTTATTTTCAGGAAGGTCTTATTATTTTGGGGTGCGCAGAACAAGATGTGTCTCCTCTTGCTGTTTTACCTGATTTCCAGCTTTGCATTTAAATATTTCCAGGAAGGGCTTATTTTCGGGGGGGGGAGGCTTATTTTAGCACATGCACTCAAAAGCCTGCTTGGTCTTATTATCAGGGAATGTCTTATTTTTGGGAAAAGAGTGTACAATGGCATTTATATTATGTACTGTATGAAGACTGTGACCCACAATAAAGTTTTGACTGAGTTATTTATGATGTTGTATATGTGCTTGTATAATGCATAATTTCATTTTTCAGGAATAGGATTAAAAACAAATAGACAAAGCTATCTCTTAACAAACTGGCAAAGCTATCTCTTAACAAACTGTTTTTAAGAAAAAATAATAGCCTGTTCTTTAATATTGGATGCAGGGCAGTGCAGTTTTGGCCTTAAACTGGGCCACATGCTCCCACGACCTGTTTCATATATCATTTAGCAAAGAAAGACTAGGTTTCTCAATTTCTGATCTTTTGTGTGACAAACTACCAGTTTCGAATTTAGAAATCTTTAAATGGATTTTCATCAGTTGAAAAATAGTCAAGTGGTCAAAGAGGGATTAATTCAGTGCTGAAATCCAAAACTTTTTACTACCAGTTCTGTGGGCGTGGCTTGGTGGGCATGGTGTGGCTTGGTGGATGTGGCAGGGAAGGATACTACAAAATGCCCATTCCCTCCCTATTCCTGGGGGAAGGATTTTGCAAAATCTCCATTCCCACCCCACTCTGGGACCAGCCAGAGGTGGTATTTGCCGGTTCTCCAAACTACTCAAAATTTCCTCCGCCGGTTCTCCAGAACCTGTCAGAACCTGCTGGATTTCACCCCTGGATTAATTCCCCCAGAGTTCTTGAAAAAAAGTATTGGTTATATTAGTTCTCCTATTTACAACAATTCTAAAAACTGGAGCTATTCCATCACAATTCTAAAGTTTAAGAAATAAGAATATTTTAGGTAATTATTACCCAGTTAGTCTGCTATGTGTAATTAGCAAGCTCTATGTGGAATACCTTTATAATAAATTTGCCAATAGGATGGTCCAGAAGATTACCTTGGCCATTGACCAAGCATGCTTTAGACCACATCGTTTGATTGTTAATAGGTGTACAGTTTTATACCATCTGGCCAAGTTTCCCAAGAGATTCTTTTTACACTGCTTTTATCAGTGTGAAGGCTTCTTTTGACCCATGCCCCAGGAAAGGCTGATAATGCTGCTGTATAAAAACACCTTTATGGAAATCAAATGTAAAAACAATAGGAATTTACTGGCTTCCTTTTCAGTCTCTAAGGAAGTCATGTATGGATGCATTCCAGCTCTGCTATTTTTAAATTTTTATATTAATGACTCTTTTCTGGCCCTTGCCCAACCAAAATTTCACCCCTCCAGTCCTCACCAGTTTGCCTATTTCTATTTGACTCTATGCAGATGATGTCATCACTTTCTTCACATCTTAAGTTTCCCTTTGTAGATATTTAGAAGTTATAACATTCTTTTTTTTTCCTAGGGAAACATGGAAATTAATGATGCTAAAACAAAGGCTCTAATTTTCACTAAAAAGCATTTTAACCTTTCTTATAATTGGCAATTCAATAATAAACCTGTCAAGCAAGTTAAGGACATTAAGTATCTAGATATTCATTTCCAAACACCTGCTTCCTAGTATTATCTAATAAGTGAGTTCACACCAAGAGCACCCCCCCCCCAAAAAAAACCCCTTAAAAATTATCAGATTTGCAAGACAGAAATAAAAATATCCCTGCAGCAAACAAATTATTCAAAGCAAAGGTATTCAGTTTGTTGTTACATGATGTGTAACTCTGTATGTACATAGGGGGAAAAAATCTATCCTGCAAGTAGTTAAAATCAACTTTTATAAAATAGTTGCCTCTATAATTTCAGAAAGATTAAAAAGATTTTTAAATGAATTCATACATCCCGATCAGAATAGTTTTCTACCTAAAAGACAATTTAAAAATAACATGAGGATTATTATGAATGTATTGAAATACTATGAAGTCCACTCCGAAAAACAGCTTGCATTGATCTTTCTGGACACATAAAAAGCATTTGATAACATGAACTGGCAGTTTATGACGCTACAGTTAACAAACATAAACTTCGGTGAAAACTTTGTGAGGATGATCCAAGCAATATATTCCAATCAAATGGTGAAAGTGATAGTAAATGGAGAAACAACAGAAAAAATTGACATAACAAGGGTACAAGACAAGGTTGTCCCATATCTCCTCTTTTATTCATACTATCTCTAGAGGTCCTATTCAGACGGGTCAGACAAGACCCAGAAATAAAAGGTTTGAAGATAAAAAAAGAACAAATCAACTTTTTCAAGGCTATTTTCCACGTCTTTTTTATCAACACAAACAGCTGAAACTTGGTTGCATCTCTCTTGAGGCCCAACAAATCTTACTGGCTAAATTTTTGGCTAAAACAACATTCCAGTTTAACTTCAGGTCTTGGCTTACATTATTGGAAATTTTCAGCTTTGCCTTGAAGAAACAAATGGACTTGAATTTGCCTGCTATACCCATCCTAACTATATGCTCCATGGGTCTTGATCAGCAGTCCTCAAACCTCTTCACATTCTTGAAAATTACTGAGAAACCCGAAGAGATTTTGTGTGTGTGCCTGATGTGCGGAGTTCCTTTGGTTGGAATATATGAACAAATTTGGCCTCACAAAGATATGTAATTGGAAAAAGGAAGAATATTTTAATAGCCTTTTCAGATAATCTTCTTTGATACTACATCAAAACTCTAAAAGTTGTAGTTTCTTTAAAAAGTTTGTTGCAATGTGGAATTTGAAGCCATGCCAGGAAACTTTCTGTCTTCTTTTACATTAAAATCAGGGGTGAAATGCTCCTGGTTCAAACCAGATCACCCGATCCCGTAGCGATGAAGGCGGGTATTTCAGAGAACCACTAGCAAAAATCCCTGCCCAGCCCCCCACTCATGCCCAGCTGAGCCGCACAATCATCAGAGGCTTTTTTTTTTTTTTTACTTTTAACAGCATTTTTTCTACAACCTCTTAGGCCAAAAAAATGCTTTTAAAAGTAAAAAGAAAAAGCCTCTGAAAAAAACTCTTTTTTTCTTTTAAATGCCTCTGACAATCCAAGTTGAATTGCCTGATCAGCAGAGACTTTTTTTCTTTTAAATGCCTCTGATGATCCAAGCTGAGTTGCCTGTCAGAGGCATTAAAAAAAAAAAGTCTCTGCCGATCAGGCAACTCAGCTGGGATCATCAGAGACTTTTGAAAGCATTTTTTATAACCTCTTTGCTGAAGAGGTTGTAGAAAAAATGGTTTTAAATGTAAAAGAAAAATGGCCACGCCCACCCAGTAACATTAACCCCCCAAGCCACGACCACAGAACCGGTAGTAACAAATTTTAGATTTCACCACTGATTAAAATCCTTTGTTCTATCATGTACTTTGAATGGTTTTGCTAACATCATGCATTGGTTATTTGAAAAATATTGATTCAGAGAGTAAAGCAGATCTTCCAATGTTGACACATTTCGTTATGCAGCGTGAAAAAAATAAAATTACTGCTTGATGCATTCCTCTCATTTTGGCACACAGAATATTAAAAAGTCATGTATTCAGGATTTAATAACATTAATGTTTTACTGCTTCCTCAAGGACATTCTTAAATGAAACTTTTTTTAAAAATTATTTAATTGCAAGTGGGTATATACAAAGAATATTGTATTGGCACAGTTGGTGCCAATGTCTATAGGCATAACACCTGTAACAGTCTTGATTTGGACTAAGGCATTTTAATCCACTGTACACTCATGAGCAAATGAGAATGAAAAAAGGCAAATAAAGTTGTTTTGTTATGCAAATAGTTTTAAACTCACTTATCATTCCTAAGGGAAGCTGAGAACCACTAGTCCATAAAAAGCTTTGGCAGAGTTTAAGTACAGAGATTTGGATTTTGACATCCCCAAAATTTTCATTATAACAGCTTGTGTTGATTCCTCTTCTGATATTTATGTATTTTTATATTAAAGTCCATGCCCCACACAATAGGTTATTCGCATTGGTGTGATTTAGTGTTCTGCCACCAATGATTACCACATAATATTCCTTACCAGGATCACCTTTGCATATGTTCAGTCAACATGGATGGGTCTGTCGTAGCAGATGTCTTGCTAGTCTGCTTTTTATATCACACCTGGGACTTTGATCTCACTGAACCTCGTGTTAGTCTGCTGTGCCACCTATCAAAGGCAATGATTATACATTATTTGCTACAAGATCAATGTCATATTGAAATGTCAAAAAAAAGTGGCAATGTTCTTAGTGATATCCAGGGCCATCAAAGAGGTTGTGCATCAACCAGCTGCATCCATTTTTTAAAATTATTATCCCCCCCCCCCCCAGATTGATTGACTGTCTTTTCAGAACATCCCACCAATGCATAAAACCACAATTCTTTTCCACATTTAAACTCTTTGCCAAGAGTTTAAATGTTTGCCTATATTATATTGGCTTGATTTGTCTATTTACTGTACATAGTGCTATGTGTTTGTTTTACATTATAATCACTGTAAATTTTACTGTTTTTCCTCTTATCATGTGTGGCTTTATGATTATGATGATAAATAGTAATAATATAAAACTCCAAGTTATCAGGATTAAAATTGTATTAATAAGTAAACAAATGAATTTAACTCAATCATATTTCCACCAAGCCATGGATGTACAGTGGTTAGAATGCAGTATTGCAGGCTAATACTACTCACTGCCAGGAGTTCAATTCTGCCTGGCTCAAGGTTGACTCACCCTTCCATCACCCAGATTGTTGGGGGCAATGTGCTGACTCTGTAAGCTGCTTAGAGAGGGCTGTAAAGCACTATGAAACAATATATACATTTATTTATTTATTTATTGGTTCAATTTATATGCCGCCCTTCTCCGGAGACTCAGGGCAGCTTACAATCATTAAGTAATAGACTTCATATTTTTGTATATACCTGCTTAGTAGGGCTTTCGGCCCCTCTAAGCAGTGTTCTTTTTTATACAAAGTCAGTTTATTGTCCCCACAATCTGGGTGGGGACCTATCTCGAAAGGATGGAAGGTTGAGTCAACCTTCAGCCTGGTGAGATTCAAACTTTCAGTAATTGCAGGCAGCTGGTGTTACTTAACAACATTTTAATCTGCTGCGCCACCAAGGCTCTAAATCTAAATGCTATTGTTATTTGCTAAATTGTATGTATGTATGTATCATATACCTCTCTCTCTCTCTCTCTCTCTCTCTCTCTCTCTCTCTCTCTCTCTCTCTCTCTCTCTCTCTCTGTGTGTGTGTGTGTGTGTGTGTGTGGTGATGGCTAGTGCTGTAGATGCTTGCCTTGTACTCAGAAGATTGAGAGTTCAATCCTAGGTAGTGGCAGATGCTTCTCTTCTAGAATGCAATGAGAAAATAACTGCTGCAAACTTCACATGGTGTCGGGAAGGGCATCTGGCCAGTAAATGCTCAACTTCATCCAGTCATTCTGATTCTATCCCAAATTAAGGGATTACAGGATTGCAAAAGGGAGATTTTTTGTACCGTATTTTTGGAGTATAAGACGCACCAGGGTATAAGACGCAGCTTAGTTTTTGGGGAGGAAAATAGCGGGGGGGGGGGGGAATCTGCCTACCAGGTATTCATCTGGCTAGCGTCCTTAGTCTAGCCAGCTTCAACACATTAGTTTGTTAGTTTTTTATCCCCTGTTGGGGGAAAAAAACAGCTTCTAAGGCACAGCTGAGAGGAAACAGCAATGAGAAAAGCAGGGAAAGCACGGGGAGATTACTTCACTCAGCTAGCGCCTAGTTAGGGCTGAAAAAAAGCTTCTAAAGCACAGCGGAGAGTCGAGGGAGCAGGCAAAGATGGAAAGTTCGCTTCACTCCCTAGTGCCTAGTTAGCGCCTCGTTAGGACTGAAAAACGCTTCGAAAAAGGTACATTCATAGTATAAGATGCACCCAAATTTTCAGCTTCTTTTAGGGGGGAAAAAGGTGCATCTTATACTCCGAAAAATACAGCATATGGATACGTATATGTATGACTTCTATTTTTTTTTAAAGAAGTCTCACATAGAACGAGATATTGTATTGAATCTATGCTACACAAACAACTGTCTGGGCTAAATGGACTAGATTCCCTTCAAGATAATTAAGCTGTTCCTATCATCCCTATGTACTTGTGACAGAGAAGAATATCAGGGTGTTTAAGTAGCAAATGAATTCATTGCACCTTTCAGATTGTGCCAGAGAGTGGCCTTTGGAAATCAGAATGAAATGGAGTGGAAGATATCTGGTAGCCAGTTTGAATGTATTTATGTGCCAAGCAAACTTCAGGCTTTTTTTCCTTGAAGACACAAATGAAACTATACCATTATTATTAGGCAATTCATAGGCCAAAACTATTACTGACTCAGTGCGTTATGCTGCGACAAAAAAAATTAGCCAATAGAGTTTTGTGTTCTGGCCTTGTTTGTCCATCTGCTTACCCTCTGGCTAAGATTTATGGTAAAGATGCAGCTTGTGCTCCTAAACAGCTTTATCTTTCTTCTTGTTTTCTTTAACACCTCAAGCAAGTCTTATATTGCTTGAAATAGGTGGTGTGCTACATAGAAATCCCCTCATTTTCTTTAGCAGAAGAAATCTTGCATGGTTCTTCCAAAATTCAATTCCAAAATATATTTGTGGGTAAATATATACTTTTTCCATATATGTAATGCTTAAAAAGTAATTTTTAGATCATTCTGAATTTGTATTCCAATTGTATGGATATTACTAAAGTTGGCTAGAACTTGAAATCGAACAGCTTCTCTCTCTCTCTCTCTCTGTATAAGAGGCGGGTACAGTGGCCTAGAGGTGGAGTTCTCACTACAGAATCAGGAGATTGTGAGTTCAATCCTAGGTAGAAGCAGATATTTCTCTCTCTGGGCGCACTGAGAATACATCTGTTGAACAAAACTCCACATTGGTGACAGGAAGGATATCCTGCCATTAAAACACTCTTCTAGCTCCATTCAGTTGTTAAGACTCCACCCTGCAAGGGATCATGGGAGATTATATTGCTCCTGGAAGCACGAAGCCGAGAACACCAGCCTGAAGATGACGAATGAGACTTCGTCGAAACGTCGCCAAGACACTTCCAATTTTATGTGGGAGAAGACCCAAATAACCAAAGACCTACATGTGTGTGTGTGTGTGTGTGTGTGTGTGTATATATATATATATATATATATATATATATATATATATATATATATATATATATATAATTTTATTTTCGTAGGTCTTTATGTGTATCTTTCTTTATGCCAGGGATTTTCCTACGTATATTAAGATGTTTCATGGCCTAATTTTCAGTGAAATTTCAATTCACCAGCTTTTAGGCCTTCTTAAACATTACAGCAGCCATATATGCTATCTGTTTGAGTTTATGTGGGAGACTAGAATGGAACCATTTCACACACACACACACACACACACACACACACACACACATATATATATGTGTGTGTGTGTATATATATATATATATATATGTATGTATGTATGTATGTATGTATGTATATATATATGTATGTATGTATGTATGTATGTATGTATGTATGTATATATATATATATATATATATATATGTTTTCTGAGGTTTTCGCGGGATATCTATCTATCTATCTCCCATGCAGTGTAATATAAATCTACATCTATATAGTAGTAAAATCTGTGGGTGTCTAATAGACTTGGATGTGTTCTCAGAATCCTTTCAAAACTATCCAGTAGGTTATAATTTTTTTAAATGATATTCTTCAAAATATGAGAAGTTGAATGAATATAAATCTACATCTATATAGTAGTAAAATCTGTGGTTGTGCTGCTTTGCACAATCACACTTTGCTCCAGAGGTGGGTTTCAACAGGTTCTGACCAGTTCTGGAGAACCGGTAAAGGAAATTTTGAGTACTTCAGAGAACCGATAAACCACCTGTGACTGGCCCCGCCCCCATCTATTCTCTGCCTCCCAAGTCCCACTGGTCTGGAGGAAATGGGGATTTTGTAGTATCCTTCCCCTGCCATGCCCACCAAGCCACGCCCACCAAGCCATACCCACAGAACTAGTAGTAAAAAAATTTGAAACCCACCACTGCTTTGTTCCTTAAGGCAGCAATTATAAGGGCAGAATTTTGAATAAGCATAAATGTCATGACAAGTAAGCAAAGACAAAACTAAGTTTCAGTTCCTGATCCTATGCAGCAATAACCTCCAAGTAGAAGACCTAGGAAGCTCAGCCACCGTAGCATGTCCAGTTAACCAGTTAGAAAAAACACCTGTACTGGTTCTTTCAGCACCTGTTGATGGGAATAATGTGTAAAGAACCTTGAATAAGAGAGAAGGAAAGCTACTGGATAGAGTAGCAATGAATCCCTTCTCCATAGATTTAGATCTGGTAGCAAAGATTTTCCTTATCCGTAGGACAAAAAAGAAAAAAAAAGGAAAGACAAAAAAGAAAATTCCAAACAGTGTTTCAAACAGAGCATTTGAAATACTTTAGCTTCTCACAGAAAATACCTGGAGAATAGCCCCCATCATATCACCTGTCTAGAGAGAGATAGCTGAATGATCACTTGGAAGCAATGCTCATAAGCTGAAAGTTAAAACCATAGATATATAAAGCAATGAAAAAAGAGGGGTGCAAAGAAATTAACTTACATTATGACATTACACTTTATGAACAATTTTTTTAAAAAAATCACTAGAAAAACTTTTCCTTCAGTCATTAATCACCCATTAAATGTACTTAATTTGATTCTATTTCAATTACCCTGTAATTACCCTGTTTTAAAAAAGTAGGTAACAATGCACAACTATTAGTTTGAAGGCCATTATATGCTTTGTATGACATGTCAACAGCACAAGTGAAAATGGGTAGATCATAAATCCGTTGGGAGTCTCAGATGTGAAATTGGTGCCTTAAACCTCAACAAGGATGATGTAATCCCATTTACCATTTAACACTTTTCCTAACTCAAAAACACACAAAAAAGGCTCAAATTCCAAACTGGAAAACAAAAAAAAGGCTAAGATGCTGAGCTTGTTGGCAATTCAGTGGTTCAAATCCCTAGTGCCGCGTAACGGGGTGAGCTCCCGTTACTTGTCCCATCTTCTGCTAACCTAGCGTTTCGAAAGCACATAAAAAATGCAAGTAGAAAAATAGGGACACCTTTGGTGGGAAGGTAACAGTGTCCCATGCGCATTTGGCGTTTAGTCATGCTGGCCACATGACTATGGAGACGTCTTCGGAGGGCGCTGGGTCTTCGGCTTTGAAACGAAGATAAGCACTGCCCCCTAGAGTTGGGAACAACTAGCACATATGTGCAAAGGAACCCTTTACCTTTACCTTACTCATTCCAGGGGGTGTCTCTGAGGGACTCAAAAAGTACCTCGTGAGATTCATGCAGTTTCCAGTCTATATTTTTTGGATCCTGTGTTCTTCTCTTACTCCTTTCTCTTCCTTTGCTTTCTGCCCTGATTTTGGAGGGGCATATTACTCAAAAGTCAAATGTGGCCCTTAAATCAAAAGAAATATTGTCTACTGCTAACAATGGTACATCCTTTTAGCATACATTTGGTAGCAGTTCAGGGATCTGAAGAAGCTTGGAAAAAGCTTTGGAATATGCAAGGATTTCATCGAGATATTAATGAAAATGATGTTTTCTATTGGAAGGTGTAATCCTTCAAAAAAAAAAATGTTCCTAAGCACCTTGAATTATAACTTAAAATTAACATCTAGAATATTTTGTTTTCTTTTATGCAACATACTGTTAAGACATGTTTTAATCAAGCAGTAGTAGTCATTAACCTGTCCAGCATGATGTGAATTAGTTGAATATTCTATATAAATATAATTACTATCTTATCTTGCAATAAACCAATCTATATATTAAGGAAATCCATTTTGGCACATCAGTCTAAACTGATCATAGACGAAGAAAAAGTATCTTCAATTTACTTCCCCATGACAGAAAATAAAACTATTTAACTAGAATAAATTGATCCCTATCGCCATCAGAATTGAGTATAACTAATATAAGATTGACCAATGAGACCCAATTATATCTAATGGTGGGTTCACAAGAATACACAGACACACACACACATAAAATAAAGGTAAAGGTTGCCCTTGCACATATGTGCTAGTTATTCCCAACTCTAGGGGATAGTGCTCATCTCCGTTTCAAAGCCGAAGAGCCAGAGCTGTCTGAAGACATCTCTGTGGTCATGTGGCCGGCATGACTAAATGGCAAAGGCACATGGAGCACTGTTACCTTCCCACCAAAGGTGGTCCCTATTTTTCTACTTGCATTTTTTATGTACTTTCAAATTGCTAGGTTGGCAGAAGCTGGGACAAGTAACAGGAGCTCACCCTGTTATGCGGCATTAGGGATTCAAACCGCTGAAGTGCCGACCTTTTGATTGACAAGCTCAGCATCTTAGCCACTGAGCCACCGTGTCACACACACACACACACACACACATACGTGTGCATAACCTAAGCATGCTGCATGTATTCATCCAAATAATCATTCTAATTTGGTACTTTGTTTTTCTAAGACTAGATAATGATGATCTTATTCTCTTGGGCTTCCAATGAAAACTTATTTATCATATTTCCTGTTGTTTCCATTGCTAGGAGAAGATGGCTAAATGCCTGTTTTGAAGATACCTATTATTTGTAAGCATTTAATCTCAGTCTTGCAGAGCTAAGAGGAAAAAAGTGCTTTCTGAAAGAAATAACAATACCTATTTGATTACTGCTTGTGTTTCATATTCAGCTGAACGGTTTAGCTGAATTCTCACTCGCCATAATTTTGTAGGCAAACATATAACAAATCAAATCACATCCACTTGCCAGGGAATATAGATATTTCTGTGCAATACTTACATGGTTCATAAAATTGTTTGTGTCATTAAGGTGAACAAACAGGAACAGCAGAAACATGGATTGCGGAAAATAAAATGTTCTTTTTTACATTGTGGTGACCAAAACTGGATGCTGTATTACAAGTGTGGCCTTACTTACCAAGACATTATAAAGTGCTATTAACATTTCCCGCGATCTTGATTCTATCTCTCTGTTTATGCAGCCTAGAACTGTGTTGCCTTTTTTGGCAGCTGCTGCACATTTTGGCTCATATTTAAATGGTTGTCCCCTAGGACTCCAAGATCAGCCTCACAGTTGCTACTATTGAGCAAGGTACCACATATACTGTACCTGTGCATTTTGTTTTTCTTGCCTAAATGTGGAACCTTACTTTTTTCACCATTGAATTTCATTTTGTTAGATAGCACCCAGTGTTCAAGCCTGCCAAGATCCTTCTGTATCTTAAGCCTATCTTCTGCAGCGTTGAAAATTTGTAACATGTTAGAAAAATATGCAACATGTATGATTTTATAACTTTGAATTTTCAAAAAATTCACACATTTCTCCTTCCTCTGTCCAAGTGCAGAAAAACCACTGGGGAGTCACATGCAAACATATCAAACCTTCAGATTTCATTACTGCTTTCTTCACTACTGTGCCTCAAGTTCCTGTAAATAACGTGATTAATTTTTGAGTGTGGTATCTTCAAATAAATGGGTATTTTAATCAGGGCACATTCTGACAGTTTATAATTGGTTTACACATTTTATGTCACTTCATGTTTATTAACTTGGGATGGGGTGGGAAGGTTATTGGATAAAATTCAGCAATGAACTACAGCTATGAACCTGCCTGGAAAAAATTGAAATAATAAAATTGGAGGGTGACCATTGATTATACATACAGCTTTACTGTATGTTAAAGTGTTTATTTCATATAGGTTGCCCAGCTAGCCTATATGTTTCATTTAGGGTATTTACCTCCACATATGAAAGATTGTTGACAGAATTTATACTTGAGAAAAGTGAAGAAGTGAAGCTTCTCTTGAACCAAGCTTATTCCAGTCAACAATATGTAAGTGAGTTGAGATTTCTAACTTCTTTGCAGTTTAATCTGTAGGCCTACTTTTTTTCTAGTTGTCGCATGTTTCCAATCAATACGGTTATGAGCTTTCTTTTGCAATTGGGCCACAATACTTGCTGAGATATATATTTGTGGTTAAACCTGAAAATTAAGTAGAAAATATATAAATCCTGATTATCTGTCTTTTTTTCCTTCCTTGGTGTTTTTCAGTCTTCTGATCTTTTAACTAAAATGGTGTTGATTAGAAAGGAGTGAATAGAAGTAGAACTGTCTATGAACCTACATAACAAGAAACAAATCCAAATTAATGAGATTACCATTAAGTTTAGAACTAGTCATTAACAACACGGAGTTCAGGAAACAAAGGAAATGTTATTTCTTCTTCCCACTTTCCTGACAGAAGGAAGTTTATTTCACAAAACAGGGCACATTGCTTCTCTTTAGATGATCTCTACTACCTAATTAATTACTATTTTTCTGAATATCCTTTTGTTTTCTGGCAACTTCTCTGAATGAATGCGGTATATAATGCATAATTAATATATCTCCACCAATATTACTGAGATAACGGAATGTTTTCTCCTTTTTTAAACCAATTAGTAGCAATAAATAGATTCTCGGCATTATAATTTTTCAGTCCATGAAATGGTTCTTTAATTTCAACAAGAGATACCATGAAAACATTGCAGCTGGTAATATTAAACCAAGTCCCTGGCTTGATTATGTAAGGATAAAGTGCACCTGTGGCACTTGTCACAGCAATACTGTACTTGTACTAGAGTAACATTGCTATTGCTACAACAAGTCATGCCTATAATTATTAGAGGGATTTATAAATTACTTTCCAGTCACAGGGCTCTTATGCAATTATAAAATTTCAACTGCAGCATTAACTTGACCATGGAATTCTCTGGACGATTTTGGACTAGCTGCAGTCTCTCATTACTGGATTCTTAGAATTGTTATGGCGGATTTAAAAAACCAAGAAAACAATCTGTAAAGTGAATAGCCACGAATTTATGTGTACTAATAGCAATATTAGTAATACCAGCATATCCAGGATTACCTAGTTTTCTCTAGGCAATTATTCCAGTTGACAGATAGAGATTTAGTATCTTTGTCATCATTCCGAGCAGTGGTGGAATTCAGATAATTTAACAACCAGTTCTCTGCCCTAATTATTTCTTCCAACAACCAGTTCACCAAACTGCTCAGAAAGTTAACAACTGGTTCTCCCGAAGTGGTGCAAACTGGTTGAATCCCACCACTGGTTCTGAGTAATGAAATCAGGGGTCTGACACTTTTTGCAGGTTCAAGAGATCCTTTATTGAGTACATCATATTGGCACTTAGAAAGTTGAAACTAGTTCTAAATTATTCCTGTGCTCAGGGATAGTTAAAAGAATAAGACCTCCCCACCTCACTTTGTCCCTTAGGTCACATAGGCCAATCAGTCCAGGTAGGTTCCCAGTCAACTTTGACAAATGTCCACTGAAATGACCTTGGTTCATACACCGACTGGGAGATGTTGTGACTAGCCATCTGAGGTACCACATTTCTGAGTTTCCCCCATTCTCCCCCCCTCTCCCCCTTGAATGGCAACCAAGAAACAAAGCAAAAATAAGCATGGCTTCAGCTAAAGTTGTTTTGCAGATTGACAATCTTATTTTTAGATTCCATATGTGGATGCAAAAAGCTAGATGGTCTCTGAGTGGAAACAAACTTCTTGAAGCAGAATTTGTAAATGATGATGGGTGTTCAGATTAATTGCTTTTCTATTTATTGTCACTGAGCGTCTTGTAGAATATAATTTCATTTAGAAAGTGCCTTACAATAAGGTAGGCCGTTTTGCCTTCCTCTAACTCAACATTGTCGACGGTGCTTGGTAATAACTGCAAAATTTCAGACAGGTGCTCTTCCTCAGATATTCCTGGAGATGCTGATGGCTGAACACATGATCTTTTTTTAATAGAAAACATAATACTCTACTAAAGAACATGGCCCTTCTAAGCCATGACTCCATTCTAACAACAGCAAAAGTCTTGGGTCATTATTCACCAAATCTGCTTAAACTTTCCAATCTCTGCTGCATCATACAGAGCTGAAATTCTAAAAAAGGATATTTCTTCTTCTTCTTCTTCTTCTTCTTCTTCTTCTTCTTCTTCTTCTTCTTCTTCTTCTTCTTCTTCTTCTTCTTCTTCTTATTATTATTATTATTATTATTATTATTATTATTATTATTATTATTATTATTTTACAATCCTCACAATATTTTAGAATATCACCCCACTAGCTACAGCCATTATTTATAATGGACTTCAAAAAATAAAATTTAACATATTTTTTGGATTATAAGACATACCGGACTATAAGACGCACCTAAATTTAGAAGTGGAAAACAACAACAAAAAGTTTTTGGCCTCCATACATCCTATTTTCAACCCTTTTTTCGGCCCTTTTTTTGGCCCTTTTCCAGCCTTTTTTCTGCCTGTTTTGAGGCTTTTTTCAGCCCATTTTTTTCCTGAAAAAAGCTGAAAAGAAGCCTTGTGCACAGTAGACCATGATCCAATTATGCACACAAACACACTAAAACATGCAAGTCGAGAGAGGAGTCTTGAGAAATTATTTGTTTTAATAAAAACACATAAAAGCAAAGCCTACAAGCAAACACCAACAGCCAAAAGCTCTCCTCTTAGCGAAGTCCATCAGCTCTTCATGGAGTCTGCCCTCAGCATAGGGAGTGCTCGATCCTTTGTCTGCTTCATCGGGAGCAAGGCAATGACTCAGCTCTTTTGCTCCATTGGAGTGATTTCAGCCCTGGAGGCTCTATGGCGTATGCAAGTCTCTGTCTCTCTCCTCGTCTGTGTGAGCCCGTCTCTGTATCTCTCTGTGTGTGTTTCTTTCAGTTTGGGGCTGGGAAAGCCCTCCCTTATATACTTCAAGAATGTCAGTTGGAAAAAGCCTGGGAAAAGACTTGAAATCAAATACTGTGGCATGATTGGCCAGTTCAAACTTACAAGCTGATAACCAATAAATAGTTACAGCTAATCCTGAGAAAACTTATCTCTTGCAGGCCTGAAAACAGAGCATGTGTGTTAGATCGGCGCAGGAAAGAAGAAGTGACCAGCAGGGTTCAAGTAACCAGGTTTAATAACAAGAACTGAACAGCTTGTGCGCTGCCGGAGCCCTCCTTATATACACTCCGGCAGACGCACCGCCCACTGACAGGGATTCAAAACTCCCGCCGAAAGGATCTTCAGCCAATCCCAGGCGGATGTCCTTATAAGGACATAACACTCCTCCCCCCTAGTTCTTAGTCAGTCGATCAGGGAAATAGTCACTAAGATAAACAGGACGTCTACGTGCCCGCGTAGACCTGCGCAGTTCACAGTCAAGATGGACACTCTCCCGGACGGAGGGTGTCTGCTCTGCTCGGGGCTTCTTCCTCGGTGCCGGGCTGGATCTGGCCGTCGAGGACGCGGGCACTGTGTCCGAACCTCCGGCCGGGTCACGGACCTCCGCCTGCGGGCGATGCTGGTCTGCTTCGTTCCTGCACGGATCGTGGAGCCGCCGGTGTGGATCCCTGCTCTTGACCGGTCCGGAACTCCTGAGCCACGGTAGGTCCCTGGGTCTCCCTCGGGTCCCCTCTGGGCTGGGGTCGCGCCGGTCCGGGTCAGGGTGCGAGTCCGGCGGTGGTTGGGTTAAGCCCCCGGGTTCTCCGGTCGAGTCCGGCTTACTCCCGGGGCGGCAGGCGGATGGAAATGGTGACTGGTCGGCTCTGTCGGGGTGGCGTAGGCCTACCTTGCAGGGGTGGTGTAGGCCCTCTCTGCGCGGTTGGTCTGGTGGTGGTGCCGAATGTTCCCTCTGGCCGCTGGGCTGCTCGACCTGGTCGGGTTGGTGTTGGCCTACCCTGCCGGGGTGGTGGAGGCCTTCCTTGCAGGGTTGGTTTTCTGCGCGGTTGGCGGGTTGTTGTAGGGTCTGCTGGAATGTTGGCTGGAGGTCCCCATCTCTGGGCTGCCGGTTGCCCACTTCGCAGGGTTGACGTTGGCTTCCCCTGCTGGGTTGTCCCCGGTCTACTTGCCTTGCCGGATCTGGTATTAGGCTAGGTGCCGGGGTGTTTGTTCTTCCCTCGGGTCGCCGGTCTCCCTCATCTGGGTGGTTTAGGCCTACTTCGCCAGGGTGGTTTTGGCCTGCCTCGTCGGGGTGGTTTAGGCCTACTGCGGCGGGGTGATTTAGGCCTACCTCGTCGGGGTGGTTTAGGCCTACTGCACCGGGGTGGTTTAGGCCTACCTCGTCGGGGTGGTTTAGGCCTACTGCGCCGGGGTGGTTTAGGCCTACCTCGTCGGGGTGGTTTAGGCCTACTGCGCCGGGGTGGTTTAGGCCTACCTCGTCCGGGTGGTTTTCGCTCACTTCCCTCCACCTTTTGCGGAGCTGGTCGAGATGATGTCTCACGATCTGTCCATCGTCCAGCTCAACGCGGTAGGATTTGGGACCGGTTGTGCTGTGTACTGTAGCTTTAAGCCATTTAGGCGAGCCGTGGAAATTAAGAGCGAAAACGGCATCACCGACGGAAAACTGGCGAAGTTGGCGACTGGCGGATGCGGGCACCTCAGAGGAGTATTGCGGGTGCAGTCTGTCCAAGGGTGACCGGAGTCTCCTGCCCATTAAAAGTTCGGCGGGGCATTTTCGGGTGGCAGAGTGAGGCGTGATATGCTGGGTAAGCAAAAAAGTGTCAATGCGCTCCTGCCAGTCACCCGGGCCCATCTTGGCGAGCGACTCCTTCGTGAGCCGCACCATCCGTTCAGCCTGCCCATTTCCGGCCGGTCTGTAAGGGGCAGAGAGGGCATGGCGAATGCCCAAGCCAGCCAGGAAAGCTTCCATGGGCACGGACGTAAGTTGGGGCCCGTTGTCTGAGACCAAAACGTCTGGGAGTCCATGGGTCACGAAGAGGCGCCGGAGGGCACGGATGGTAGCTTCCGTCGTGGTGGATGCCATGGGGACGACTTCCAACCACTTGGAGTAGGCATCAACCACGATGAGGAGGTGGTGCCCATGAATGGGGCCAGCAAAGTCTATGTGAATGCGCGACCAGGGGGAGCTCGGAGTCTCCCAGGGCATCGGGTCAGATTGAGGCGGGGCGGCTCTGACTTCTTGGCACGGGCTACACCTGGCGACCCAATGTTCAATGTCTTTGTCCAGTGTCGGCCACCAGATGTAGCTCCGTGCCAGGGCTTTCATCCGGACTATGCCCGGGTGTCCTTTGTGCAGCGCAGCAAGAGTCCTTCGTTGAAGAGTGCTGGGAATCAGCACCCTATCTCCCCATAGTAAACAGCCGCGCATGGTGGACAGCTCCCCTTGCTTGCGGCTGAACGGGCTCAAGTCGTCGCTGTCAATTCGAGTCGGCCAGCCTCTCAGGACCCAGGAGTGGACTTGCCGGAGGATGGGGTCAGCTCGCGTGTGCGTCGCTACGTCGGCAGATGTCACGGGACAGTTGCTGTCGTTGTCAATATGCAGCAGCTCGAGCGTGGGGGCCGGGTCTTCCACGGATTCGGCAGATGGGCACCTGCTCAACGCGTCGGCGTTTGCGATGGCTTTACCAGGCTGGTGGACGAGGCTGTAGGAGTAGCCGGCGAGGAATATGGACCAGCGCGTCATCCGGGGGGACATGAAGGCTGGGGTCTGCTTGTCCCCTGCTAGTAGGCCGAGGAGAGGCTTGTGATCGGTGACAATGGTGAATTGCCGTCCATACAGGTATTCGTGGAAGCGCTTCACCCCTGCAACAATAGCCAACGCCTCTTTGTCCAGTTGGCTGTAGTTGCGCTCAGCACTAGACATAGTCTTTGAGAAAAATGCGATGGGGGCTTCACGACCGGTAGGCAGTTCATGGCTGAGCACAGCGCCAACTCCGTACGGGGAAGCGTCACAGGTCAGACTGAGAGGCAGTGTCTCATTGTATTGAATGAGCACACTGTCAGAGGTCAGAAGTTGCTTAACGGCTCTGAATGCAGACTCTTCCTCACGTCCCCACCTCCAGGAAACCGCCTTCGCCAGCAAGCGATGGAGCGGCTCAGCAACAGTGGCTTTCTGCTGGAGGAAAATAGCGTAGAAGTTAAGCAATCCAAGGAAAGCCTGAAGCTCCGCTTTGTTTTTGGGGCTGGGAGCTTCATGGATAGCTTTAACTTTTGATTTGGTGGGGTGGATGCCAGAACTATCTATCAGATAGCCCAGGAACTCGACTTCCTGTACCCCAATGATGCACTTGTCCCTCCGGACTCTCAAGCCCTTCTCCCTGAAACGCTGGAGAACTAGCCTCAGCCGGTCCAGGAGTTGAGCCTTTGAGTCCCCAGAGATCAGTACATCATCGAAATAAGGCACCACCCCTGGAACGCCTTGGAGAAGGCGTTCCATCATGGATTGGAAAATGCCTGGGGCTGCACTGACTCCAAACTGGAGACGGTTGCACTTAAACGCGCCTCTATGGGTGACAATAGTCTGTGCCTCCGCCGTTTCCTGATCTACTGGCAGTTGCTGGTAAGCCTGGGCCAGGTCCAGTTTCGCAAAAATTTTGCCCTTGCCGAGTGAGTGCAGCAGATGTTGCACTACTGGCACGGGGTATGCGCTCTGCGGCAACGCCTTATTGATGGTCACTTTGTAGTCGGCGCAGATGCGCACAGATCCATCCTGCTTCATGGGGGTCACAATGGGAGTTTCCCATGAAGCATGATCGATGGGTTCCAGGATACCTTGGGCAATCAGCTTATCTAGCTGAGCGTCTACTTTAGCCCGCAAGGCAAATGGAACCCGGCGGGGCTTGAGCCGAATTGGGGTTACCCCCTTGTCCAGATTAAAGGAGATGGGTTTCCCTGAAAAGGTCCCTAACTTACCATCGAAGACTTCTTGGAACTCTCCGATGAGTGAGTCGAGTTCGCCTGAGCTAATCTGGTGGATGCCTCCGATAGAAAGCCCCAGCGGCTGGAACCACTCCACGCCCAGCAGGGTCTGGCGGCTATGCTCCACGACGGTTATGGGAAGCTGGCCCTGGAACTGCTTGAAGGCGATCCGGAGGTTGGTTCGCCCGATGACGCCGATGGGGTTGCCGCCGAAGTCCACCAGCTTGGAGTGCAGAGGTTCAAGTTGGCGCTTGGAGAGATTCGGCTTCAGTCTCTTGACTTGGTGCCAGTCGATGATCGAATAGACGGAGCCTGAGTCGACTTCCATTGTGCACGGCAAGCCTTCTGCCAACAGTGTCACGTGGAATTTTGTGGCACTGTTGGTGCTGGTGAGGGCGATCGTTGTCTGGTTCACAGCGCCGCCATGAGAACTGTTGCGGTCGTCGCGCTTTTGCTGGGTTGAGGACCGTTTGGACGACCTCTGGGAGTCGCGACGATTTTCTGGATTCTGGGGCTTGATCGATTCAGGAACAGGATCAGAGGCTCTGCATGCCTCCGCGATGTGCCCCCTCTTAAGACAGCGTCTGCAGGTGGCATCCCGCCAGTGACAGGATTGGCGGGGATGGTGTCCCTTGCAACTGCCGCACTGAGCGGCGCGGCGGCCATCATTTTGAATTTCCCGCCTGGGTGGGTGGGAAACTTTCAAAACGGTCGATTCTCCCTCTGAATCTGTTGGAGTGGTCGAGTCATCGGACGATTCAGATGACGGTTTGCGGATCTTATGGATCCCTCGGGACTGGAGCATGGCAGCAGCGGCGGTCTCGGATGTTTCAGCAGCCGTAGCCTCCTCAAGAACGTCCTTCAGGGACAGTCTTTTTCTGCTTAGGAACTTCTTTTGGAGGTTGGCATCTCTCATCCCGAAGACGATCCCGTCGCGTAAGGCATTGTCAACGTTCTCAAATTCGCAGTTTGCAGCGATTTGACGCAATGCCGCCACAAAGTCTTTAAGCGATTCGCCTTCCTTCTGATTACGTTGGCGGAATGTAAAGCGATTCGATATGGGGGTGCCCGTTGGTGCATAGTGGTCTTGCAGGGCAGTCTGCAGATCCACCCAGGACATGACTTCAATGTCCCTGGGTGCGACGAGGTTGACGGCGAGTTCCAAAACGTCGGAGCCGCAGTGAGCGAGGAAGAGAGCCCTCTTCCTCTCGTCGTCTAGGTTGTTGTAGCCGTTTCCCCAGAGGAATTGGCGGAAACGTATCATATACGAACTCCACTTCTCCCGGCTGGGGTTGAAGGGAGCCAGCGAGGCGAACGGCGCTTGCGGCGTTGCCATTTCTCAGACCGCGTCGAGTGACTTCAGCTCATTATGGCGATCGTGCCACGCGGAGGTTCTTCTCTAGACCTTCGTCGCCAGTGTTAGATCGGCGCAGGAAAGAAGAAGTGACCAGCAGGGTTCAAGTAACCAGGTTTAATAACAAGAACTGAACAGCTTGTGCGCTGCCGGAGCCCTCCTTATATACACTCCGGCAGACGCACCGCCCACTGACAGGGATTCAAAACTCCCGCCGAAAGGATCTTCAGCCAATCCCAGGCGGATGTCCTTATAAGGACATAACAATGTGGAGCCCAAAAAATGCTTGTGGGTGGGTGGGGCTTTGGCAATATTCGGTCTATAAGATCATTTAAAAAGATCATTTAATTGTATGTGGGCCTTCACTGCCCTTCACTGCTGATGAGACTGGTTTATCAGTATGCTTAATGTGTGGTGAGAAATTGGCAAGCAACAAAAAGTCAAATGTTGGCTTCCAGTGTTTTCTTTTCTGTGGGAAACGGGTCCAAATGGCTCTTTGAGTGTTTAAGGTTGCTGACTCCTGTTCTAAAAGAACCAATTCAGAAACTGTAGCCTGACTGGGGAGGAGAAACCTTTAGCAGTGATAGTTCTCACCTCAAATGCAAATGGTTAACTAGAATTTGAGGCAATTTATATACTGTATTTTCCTGCGTATAAGACTACTTTCTAACAGACAAAAATCTTCTCAAAAGTTGGGGTTCATCTTATACGCCGGGTCTCATTCTCCTGTAACCAGGCAGACCAGCCCATAAGGCTCTGACGAGCCTTAAATGGCTCTGAGGAGGGTCGTCTTATACGCCCAGTCGTCTTATACGCCGGAAAATACGGTATCTTTTAAGTGCCAGGACATGCTTCTAGTAAGGGTTGGAAGGATTGGAAGAAAGCTTCCAGTAACGGTTGGATTTAGGCTATATCCTTAGCTTGTCTGTTCCACAAATACCATATAGCCGTGATGGTGAACCTATGGAATGAATGCCACAGGTAGCACGCAGAACCCTCTCAGTGGACACATGAACTGTTGCCCCAGCTCAGTTCCACCACACATGTGCATGCACACACCTCCCACTGGCCAGCTGGTTTTTGGGTCTCTGCCACAGATGCGCAGGGGACAGAGCGCATGTGGGAGAGGTGCACACATGTGTGGGGGCAGGGTGTACATGGGGGTCACACATACATGCGTGGAAACAGGCGTCATGGAAGGGTCACACGTGCATTGCATTATAGGTGTGTGTGCACTTTCGGCTCTTAATGCCGAAAAGATTAGCCATCACTGCCCCACAGGCTAAAATGGGGAAGAAATCAATTATGGAAGACTATTCTCCGTGCCACTCAGCTTTACATAATATACTTTCGAAAGAACAATTATTTAAAGGCTTCAAATAATCAGGTTAATAATTATCACATTTATTAATATGATGTGTCTACTCATAAATAAGTTATTTTTTTACAAAATACAATACCTGATTAGTTCTACCCTTCTTTAATGTTGGTGAAATGGGAACCAAACAAGTTCTTGAATGTCGTGCAAACACTCCAGAATAAATGAAATATCTGACAGGAAAGAATTGGTGAGGTCAGTGATGATTGATTCATATCTTTAAGGAAAAAACTGAATCGATATTTCCACCAGGGGATTCAGACAGTAATACATTCATTGCTCGAAAACCCCATTTCTACTTAGTTTTTTCAGAATAATAAAAAAACCTTATTACTTATGGAATTTTAAGTTATCATACAATATCCTTACACTTTTTATTTCCATTTGTTGAAAACAAGTCTTGCACAAGTATATAAAAATATGCTTATATTTACATTCCTGATATAATATGGCTGTATATATAATCTCTTTATTTGCATACACATTGAGAAAATTAAACTACCACATTGGTATTATATAGTATTCTCCATTTGAATATTCTCCAACACCCCATTACATAGTTATTGTCTTATTGTTTTACAACATAGGACAAAAATGTACAATTAATGTTTCCTTTCTAAAAATGAACATAGCATTACTGTTGAAGCTTGGCATATCAATTTATACCAGGAACAAAGGGAAAAATATTGTTTGATTTTTATTTTGATTGGAACTGATCTAATTAACATTTCCCAGCTAATATAGAAACGAGAGCACAAAAAGAGCCATTTGCATTTCTCCAGACATTGAAGTATTGATTCAACCAAAATATGTAAATAAAAAGGTTTGTATTATGAGATGTGGATACAAAAATGGTACACTAGGAAAAATATTTCTAAAATGTAACCATAAGGAAACATTACATACATTTTTATGATGAGAATATACATTTTTTTGTGTTGAGAAAAACAGCTAGTAGAATTCAATTATGTTTGACAAAGTGTAAACATTATGGACAGTGGAAAAATAACAGAAATGCATCACTATTTTCTCTTTTTAAGTGGCTTTTTTTTCCTGAATAAAGTGTGGGAAGGATTTATTATTTCAGCCAATTGTAGAACAAATAGCAATAGCATTTAGGCTTATAAACAGTTCCATAGTACTTTAAAGCCTTCTCTGGATGGTTTACAATATAAACATTATTTACATATTCCCAACTATAGTTATACAAGTGGTCATTGGGGATGGGGCACACATTAATGTTTGGTACACATTAATAAATCCAAAACATATATTTCTCGTATTTCTCGTATTTTAGCTTCTGAAATATTGCCTTATTTATGTGTGCTTTAGGACATTGTTTCATGAATGATATGATAGTTTAATGATAGGGGAGTTGGGGGGATTCCGGGGGGGAGAAAATGTTGTTTCTTTTTTGTAAAACTTTTCAATAAAAAAAAAAGATAGTTTAATGATAAACGCTTATGGTTATATTGAAAATCGTTCCTTACATTGACTTATTAAATGTAGCAATTTTAATAAAATAAAATAATGTTCACTAGCCTTCTTATTGTACCTCTTCCCCATTTCAAGTCACGAGAAAGAATATATATATTTTATAGAATATATATTTATTTATAGAATTATCAGCAAAAATATTAAAAACATAGAAAAATAGCTTGTCGGCTATATGATACTATCTGGACGGCCCATGAGATTGGGCTAAAGGCAAAAATTGGAGATTTGTGATATCTCCTCCATTCGTGGTAATCCAGGATGACTCAATACAACAAACATACATACATACATACATACATACATACATACATATATACATATACATATACATATACATATACATATACATATACATATACATATACATATACATATACATATACATATACATATACATATACATATATATATATATATATATATATATATATATATATATATAGGCATTGTCAAACTTGTTTAAATAGTACATTATTTTGAGAACGATCCACTAATGTTTAAATAATATTTTAATATTGGAAGAAATCAGCAAAAAAGAAGGAAATCAGAATCTGATGTTGGGTTTCTGTATACAAAATCAAATGTTTATCCAAAAATTCAAAAGTTCCTTAATAATTCTACAACATTAAATACAGTGTTTTAAATTGTATTTATTATCCTAATTCATTTTGTTGTATCAGTGATATGCAGGGGTGGGCTTCAAAAATGTTAGCATTTCTCTGCCCAGTTGCTGGGTGGGCGTGGGCATGGCCTAGTTGTCCTCCTGCATTGGGGGGGGGGGCATTTTTGCCCTCCCCAGGCTCTGGAGACTTTCCTCAAACCTCTGGGAGGGCAAAAACGGTATCTCCAGCTCCATTTCCAGCCTTCCCAAACTTCCGGTAGGCCCATTTTTCGTCCTCCTCTAGCCTCGACATGCACCCTGCACTCTACCTGCATCCAAAACAGGCCGTGTGGGGACTCCTGGGAGGGGTGGGGTGGGCAGGGCCATTCAGGGGTGGGATTTGGGGATTCTCTGAACTGCACAGAATCTTAGCTAGATGCTCTCCTGAACCCCTGTGAACCCCCAGCAGCCCACCCCTGGTGATATGTACACAGTAGCCTTTATTTTATGGTGTCTCCCTGATGAGGTCTTCTCAGTGCTGCTTCTTACCTGTAGTTCCTCTTGTCTCTCCAAATATATTCAAGGAAATGATAGTTGAAGTACCTGGGGTGCAGAAGGAGTGAGAATAAATCCAACCTGTTCTGTTCTAATTGTACCAATAAAAGATTTGACCCATTGATTCATCCTCAACAAATGTGTATATGTATACATGTGACTAAGTGTATGTAAGTGTTTGGGTAAGTGTATGAGTGTATAAGAAAATCAAGAGTAGGCAGGAAAAAAACCCAAATGTGCAAGAACGTATAAGGCAAAATCTGACTCAAAACAATAACTGTGAGAAGGACCTTGGAGTTCTAGTGAATGTTCACTTAAATATGAACCAGCAGTATGCAGCAATAGCCAAAAATCTAATACAATCCTTGGTTGTATAACCAGAGGCATACAATGAAAATCACGTGAAGCATTTGTACTGCTTATTCATTAGTAAGACCACACCTGGAATACTGCATCCAATTTTGGTCACCACATTACAAAAAAAAAAAAAGATGTTGAGACTTTGGAAAAAGCACAGAGTAAAGCAACTAAGATGATTAAAGGCCTGGAGACTAAAACATATCAAGAACCGTTGCAGGATTTTGGTACGGCTTGTCTAGGGAAAAGAACGACTAGGCATGAAAGCAGTATTTGGGAGGCTATCACAGGAGGTTGGACCTGAAGACCTCTAGGGTTCCTTCCAGCTTTATTCTGACAGATGGCATACATATCTATCTCATGCTGCACTATTTCATTTCCAGATCTCCATCTCCATCCTGTTATTTTATGCAGTAACTGATCCAGCAGGGTAACTGCTCTGTACAACATGCCATTACACATGCATTTCCTTGTAGTATCAGGGAAGACATCGCTATCATCATTTCAATATCTTCTGCTCGGTGACTGTGGTGAGTGAGGTAAACTGAGCACTCTTTAAAAGGTGTCATGTTTTCCCGCATTAGTTGTGAAGTGGCAGCATAGGTGGAACAACAACAACAATATTCATCTATCTTCGTAAATGACAGCAAAAGTAGAAAAAACAATTGATTTTTTTATTAACATCTTCAGAAATGGTAATAAATCACACTTGAGTGAAATGACGTATTTCCCCTCTTACAGTCCTGACATTTTATAATCAACTTATATGCAGTATTCCATTTTCTTCAGACCAGGTTATCTGGTTTGTATGTGTCAGTTTTTTGTGGATTGCATGAAGAATAAAAAATATCACTTTTGCTCTACCCCCTAGAAGGTCTATATACACATTTTCCCTGTCCCAAATGATTTGCTCCTAGGTTTTGGGGTTTTTTTAAAGACCAGAATTTGAAGAATTTGCATATGTGAGCAGTACATATGTCTGCAGATACATACATTTGTGTGTGTGTGTGTATGTCTGCTCCTTTATGTATACTAATCCCTATGTATAACTAATGGGATACTAGTCCTGTTTATACATTTTCATGTTTTGAAAGGGACTAGAATTTAATTTAATTATGGAACGCGGTGGCTCAGTGGCTAAGATGCTGGGCTTGTCGATCGAAAGGTCGGCAGTTCAATGGTTTGAATTCCTAGTGCTATGTAACAGGATGAGCTCCTGTTACTTGTCCCAGCTTCTGCCAATCTAGCAGTTTGAAAGCACATTAAAAAATGCAAGTAGAAAAATAGGGACCACCTTTGGTGGGAAGGTAACAGCGTTCCGTGGGCCTTTGATTTTCAGTCATGCTGGCCAAATGACCACAGAGATGTCTTCGGACAGCGCTGGTTCTTCTGTTTTGAAACGGAATTGAGCACTGCCCCCTAGAGTTGGGAACAACTGGCACACATGTGCAAGGGGAACCTTTACCTTTTAGAATTTAATTGCTAATAAGATTTACAATACAGAAGCAAAACGTATCATGATTTCATATTCCTTTCAACAGTACAAAGCAAGAGATAGGTCAAGTCAAACCATGAATGAAAAGACGGGGAAAAAACCTTTGTCTCCATGATAACAGTGAAACAACTTCAATTAAAGAGTATTTTTAATTATAGTTAAGAAATAGGAAAGATGAGATAGGAATTAATAAGACAATAGAGGAGTAGCAAAGAAAATTAAGACTTACAATGGTATAAGTCTTATACTTATTCTGCCTTTTGGTTGGAAACTGACTTTCCATAATAGAAAGAAGATTTATGTCTTGTGCATTACAAGACACTAGTGAAAATATTATTGAGGTAACTAAGGTAACCAAGGTAACCAAGGTGTTGGTTACCACCTTTAAAACGCTCCATGGCTTAGGACCTGGATATCTGCAAGACCGCCTTCTGCCACCGATAGCCTCCCATCGGCCGGTACACTCCCACAGAGAGGGCCTCATCAGGGTGCCATCAGTCAAATTATGTCAACTGGCAACCCCCAGGAGTAAAGCCTTCTCTGTGAGGGCCCCTGCCCTATGGAACAAATTGCCCCTGGAGATAAGTAGGATCCCCAACCTTTGTGCCTTCCGCCATGCCCTTAAGACCCTGCTATTCGAACAAGCTGGTCTGATGGAATGATGAATTTTAATGAGTATTTTAGTCTTGGGGTTTTAAATAATACGGCCAAATTATTGAATTTGTTTTAAATTTGTTTTAACTTTTGTATCTATGTTGCTTTATTATAGGCTGTGCACCGCCCTGAGTCCTTCGGGAGAAGGGCGGTATAAAAGTTTAATTAAATAAATAAATAAATAAATTGAAATATGTATGATTGTTTCTTTTCAAGTCTGGAAAGATGTATGGTGTGAAATTTCTCACAATCACTTTCAAGGTTGATCTATATATGAAACACACAAACACATACACAAAAAACCTTAGAGGTTTATTATTATTATTATTATTATTATTATTATTATTATTATTATTATTATTTTCAGTGCAACTACTTAGTGATTCTTAAAGTTGACAAATGTTTGAAAATACATGAATATGAGAAGAAAACTTTATATGAATCAATACTAAATTAATTTTAGGAAGCATATATGTCATTTCTTTTAATGACTTGGGGTATATTCTTCCCAAAACAGGATTTTGCAACAAATAACAAAAGGAAGTGCTGTCTGTAATGGTAGAAATAGGAAGATTTATATGCAACCCGTAGGTCTTCAGTCAAAAGGTTTTACCTGTAATGTGCAAAATATGTACCATGTTTTGTTGTTTAGCACCATAGAACAACAGAACATGAATAAATATCATTGTTTGAATTCAGTCATATAGAGAATTCAGTCATTTAGTTACTGGGTAGAATTGAAGCCTGTTATAATTCTATACTTACTGTATTTTTTGAAGTATAAAACACACCAGAGTATAAGACGCACCTTAGTTTTTGGGGAAGAAAATAACAAAAAAATCTGATTGGCTGGTGGATTGGCCTCAGGGAATACCTCCAATCAGCTGTTCCCAGAGGTGAGTTTTAGCAATAGGTTTGTTGATTGTGAGCTCTGTGCCTTGATTTTTTTTTCAACCTCTGAAACTTCTGAAACTCTGTCTCAGAAAAAACTTTTTTTCTGCCTCTGAAAGTCTCTGAAACAGAGCTTCAGAGAAAAAAAAAACCTCTGAAAAGAAGTTTCAGAGGCTTTTTTTCTGAAGCTCCATTTGGAAGCTGTTTTTCTGAAGCTCTGTTTCAGAAGGTTTTTTTTTTCTGAAGCTTCATTTCTCGGGCTTTTTTGAGCCTCTGAAACTTCCATTTGAGAGGGCAGGGTTACATTTGGAGTATAAGACACACCCAGATTTTCATCCTCTTTTTTTGGGGGGGAAAGGTGCATCTTGTACTCCGAAAAATACGGTAAATATACATGTAATACATGAACAACCATAGTCTATTTCATGGATGAACTTGCCAATATTAAATTAAATGCTGAAATATCATGATTGCTCTTTCTTTTTGCCACAGTTAACAGATTTTTATTAAACTGACAGAATATTTAACAAAGCATTTTCAATTATGCCCTTTAATTTATAAACTTTTCAAATTGATTAATATTTATTCAATAGATGACACACAGACACACGGACAGTCATATATTGTTTAGATTTTCTATTTTCCTTTCATTTATATTGCTTTTTCTCATTTTTAAATAAATTCATTTGTTTTGTTTTTTCTTATTTTTTGAGGGATGTTGCTAAAGTGAATGAATAAATGCATAACTAGATAGAATATTTAACTGAATATTTCCTACAACAAATTTGACGTTCAGTTTTGCCATGCTTCCTTGATCTTCAGGCAACACATTGTTGTTTGAAAGAAAGCAAGGTTGTATAGCTCACGGTGATGCATAAGCATCATGATTAGTGCTTATGCATCATGCAAACCTCTGACTTTCCATGTTAAGAATGAAGTAAAAAAGGAAGAAAAAACATTTAATGTGTTTTCAGAACAACAAAAAAAATTAGTTTGTTTGAATACCTCTTTGTCAAGTTCAGCTGTGCCAGCAACATTATATTTATTTGGATTTCAGACAGCTTGTATAGAAATAAGTCTATGTTTGTTGGAGCAAGAATGGTGGAGAGTTACCCTACCATTATCACCCTCAAGAGTTTTTGTCTTCATCAGATGCTGAACCTACTTTTCTGTTACAACTTTTTGATGACTTTGTTTATTGGCTATTAGACTTCATAAATAGGACGGTAGTTTATTTTTCATCTCAACTGTTCCAGTTACAATATATTAGCTAGGTTCCTATAGATTTCCAATTTTCCAGAACAAGTAATTGTCTCTGTAGTTCCTAGTCTTATAAATATGTAGCTATAGTGAAAGAATATAAGATTTTGACATCTATGTAACTCTATTTAGGTATGATGTCTGATTTTCCTCATTCTGTTATATTTTACTACAGTGTATTATGTACAATAGCACTTAGACCCATGATGGCAAACCTTTGGCCCACGTGCCACAGGTAGCACACAGAGCCCTCTCTTTGGGCATGTGATCTCTAGCTCCTGCTCAGCTCTTCATGCATGTGCACATGCCTCCCACTGGCCAGCTGATTTTTGGGACTCTACTGTGCATGTGTGGGGGCAGGACGCATGTGGGAGATGCGGTTGATGTACACGGGATGTGAGGTGGGTCACAGGTGCATGCACGGGGGTGGGGGAAGCATGGAGGGGTATGGCACGTACCCAGGTGGTCTGTTTTTGGTCCCAGGAGGCTGCAGGAAGGCCTGCTAGGCCCAAAATGTGGCTCAGGGGGAATGAGAGCATGGGGGTATCATGCGCATGTCATGTGTGGTGGGTGGGGGGCATGGGGGGGCATCACGTGCTTATTGCATTATGGGTGCCGGCACGCACGTGCACACTTTCAGCGTGCGATGAAAGTGTGATGACACTTTCAGTGTGCGATGAAAGCGACAAAAAGTTTAGCCATCATTGACTGTTGTGGCCCGCCAGCAGCCTATGCAGATTGTAGCTGATTCTGACAGTGAGGAGGCTGGTGTGGTGTTGTGACAGCAGCCTGTGCATCTGGCACCCGAGTCAGGCAATGAGGAGGCTGGATAATATGTGGTATCAGAGGCAGGGATTCAGCCAGGGCCTTCAGCACCTCCAGAAACTTCCCCTTCACTTAAAGGGGTGCGCAGAGCAGCCAAAAGGCACAGTGGTTCCTCAGGAGGAGGTCTCCCCAAGAGTAAGGCTTGGTGTTAATTGGCCACTCCCTTAGCCTATTTAAGGAGGAACACTGACTGAAGCAAATTGTAGGGAACAACTTTAGTTCACTCTACTTCATGTCAGGATTCTCTGCAAATTGCTTCTGGGCTTTCTGCCAACCTTAGTAAAATTGTGATTACTTTATCTTTGGTTTCTTGTTGGCTTGTGAGAAAGTTTATTAATACCCTTTGTTTTGAAAAAGACTGAGTTATTTTAGTAAATCAGTTTTGTACAAACTTTGTGTGTGCTGTGTTCTTTGGGATCTATAGCTGGGGCAGAACACTGACTAATATACCTATACTTCACAGTGCTTTACAGCCCTAAGTGGTTTACAGAGTCAGCATATTGCCCCACAACAATCTGGGTCCTCATTTTACCGACCTCAGAAGGATGGAAGGCTGAGTCAGCCTTGAGCCAGTGAGAATCGAACTGCTGACTTGTTGGCAGCCGGCAGTCAGCAGAAGTAGCCTGCAGTACTACATTCTAACCACTGCGCCACCATGACTCACATATGTTGAGTAGTAATCAACATTGGCCATAAGGTTTGCATATTATTTTCCATTTCTTCTCATGCTGATCTATGTTCTGTGCAGTACATGAAATGATGACAAAATTCAAGCCATTGATTTAACTTTCGAAAATTTACCTGGCTCAGGTTCTCAGTATCAGACAACCTGTTCCAAATTGTATCTGTCTGCCTGGTAAAAACAAGAGCTGTTCCCCTAATTTAATACCATCTTCAGATACCTCATTCTAGAGCTTTTAGTGACATTACCATTCATTTATTAATTTGCTTCTGGAGAGCTTAAAAAATGCTGCGTCTTCAGAAGACTCACAGACAAATTTCACTCTCAGAAAGATGAAGTGTCAATGTTTATATAGTTTTGTTCTGTTTTTAACCTGATGGAATTGTGTACAATATAAAATTTAGTAAATAAATAAATTGCATCATTTTATCCCGCTAAAATTTATAGTTTTGGTACTCAGTTACTGCTCATGTAACAGAGACAAAATGTTTTATATTTTTGCTCAAAAGCAAGAGAGATTTCGTTTGAAACTCAACTTCTGATATAAAATTCTAATAATGTGACTTCTTTAGCTATTCGTCTGTCTTGGGCACATATTTCTTTAGTATTAATCTATAATAATATGAAATGAATGTTTGAAATGTTATTTTCAAACATTCTAGTATTTCAAGTACTCGAATCCCTACTATACCTGAGTTCTAATTTATTTTTAAAAATACCTCTAGGCCTTCATGATCACATAAATATTTTACAAAATAAAAATGGGAGATGATTGTAGCTTAGTGCTATTTTTGGAACTGTGCTTAATTGCACAGAATGAAAACCAGGCTAAATCTGGGAAATGTGATTCAAGTTAGGTAAATTATTTTTAAGTTGGTTGCAATTCCTAGTAACTTGCTGGACAGTTGATATAAAGGTTTTGTTTAGTTTTGTTTGGTTTTTGACAGCAGAGATTTGTCACTTATTTTCTTTGATAAATTCTTCAGAATTTATAAAAATAAAAATTAAATTAAAATCTTGGATTGCCAATAACTGTTGCCAACTGTTGCCAAATCAGTTGTAACTCCTGAAAATCTTCCATCTAAATGCTTCATAATATTTTGATTCTGCTTCACTGTTTAAGATTAGTATGGTAGGATGATGCCACCTAGTATGTTGTTACACCAAAAATAAAAAAAATACTACTCCGATATATACCTTATTTTCTGAAATATATTAATGAAAGCCTGCTTATAAAATCCCAGGAATTAAAGTTTAAATTAGGCACAAACTTACATTTATTTCCCTGTGTTCTAAAAAAAAGTATTTGGTATTCACAGCAATGCCATCTTATAAATTGTTCTATCTTTTCCTTTTGGCTTCCAGTCTTAAAACACCAGATCTTAGATTAAAACTGATTACTCTGAAAAACAGAAGACAAATAAGCATTCTATATAAAAAGGCAAATCTAAAATTCTGATGAAATAAAAGGCTTATCCCTGTCAAAAAAAAAAAAAAAATTGAGGGATAACTGGGAAATTGAGGGATAAGTGCCTTGACCTATTGTTCTGTCCCAAAGAACACAGCACACACAAAATCCATACAAACCTTTGTTTACTAATTAAGGACTACTAATGAGCTTTCTTAGTAGTTGTTCGAACACAAGTACAGTTTAAATCAGTCTTTTCTGAACAAGGGCTGTTAATTTAACTTCATTAACAGCCGACAAGAATCCAAAGAATAATAACTAAGTTCTGAGGCATGATGTTTCAGATAACCGTAATCTTACTGTGGTTGGCAGAATTCCCAGAAACAATTTGCAGGAAAACTGACAAGAAAGAAACAAGAGCCAAATCAAACGTTTCTGGAATCAAGACGTGAATATTTTTAAATATTTTAAATTATTTTAAATTTTTAGAGTTTTAGAGTTTTTATTCGGTTTGTATCTTCAGCCTAAATTTATATTGATTTTAGTACGTTTTAACTTATTGTATTGTATTGGTTTTAATTGGCTGTTCACCGCCCTGGGTCCGGAAGGAGAAGGGCGGTATAGAAATTTAATAAAATAAGAAATAAATAAGAAATAATATGAATGAAGTAGTTTCCTGCAAATTGCATCAGTCGCTGTCCTTCCTTAAATAGGCTAGGGGAATTGCCAATAAGCCCCAAGCCTTACTCTCGAGGAGACCTCCTCCTGAGAAGCCACTCCTGCCTTTTAACAGCTCTGCACGCTTGTGCATCGAGAAGAGGCTCTTCCTCTTCTTCCTCTTCACTTATGGGAGCTTCTGGAGGTTCTGAAGGCCCTGGCTGAATCCCCATCTTCTGGCACCACATCTTCTCCAGCCTCCTCATTATCTGACTTGACTGCCAGCAGGACAGGCTGCTGGTGCAGCACCTAACCAGCCTCCTCGCTGCCAGAATCAGCTACTAACTGCATAGGCCGGAGACGGGGCACAACACCTATTGCTTTTTCTCCCCAAACCAAAAACTTCAGAATACGGATGACATGACTGTTCCATACTCATTTAAAGGTACATTATCTGAATGCCTTTGATTAATTCATTAAATTTATTGTCCCTAAACCTTATGGGTGCATTTTTCCTCTATTAAGATGATTCAGGTAAAGAAAGATATAGAAGAGTTATAGATCTTAGAAATAAATGAACACCCACCTTACTTCATGAAGGAGCTCTGAGGGAAATTTCAACTGAACCTTCATTAGAGTGAAGAATTCTCTGAAACTTATGAAGCATGGTTCAATACTGTTGTAAAGAAAATTACATGGGTAAGTCCAGGAAGTTACTGACAGTTGAACTCGACTCAAAGGAGATTTTTCTCGATCTGATACAGCATGCTACACGACAGCTGCCATTATAATTACCAAGACACCAGAAAACATAACTGTCATGACCTTCAGTTTATATTCCCGTCTGCCCTGAATTATTTTACAGTTATGAGTATGACTTTCTAGTATTATCTTGTAGATAAATTCAACCCCAAAGGATGATTCTGTCATTGTTGTGGATGCTGTGGTTGTTATTTTAAATGTATATACTATCTTTGATCAGACACAATTCACATTAATCTCACAGGAAAAAACATTGTGTTGTAGGGATTTCTTTGCTGAGTTGCTTTTAGAATTAATCATTGTGGCTTCTCCTCATGAATCATCGGTAGATTTCTAAATGGACTATAGATCTTTTTCCTCAGGCAACAATTCCTCCAAGAAAGGGATAATCCTTACTGTGACATCTGGTAATCAGCTTCCTTAGATGTAGCGGCTGTATATTTGCTTGTTTTAAATATATCACTTCTATAAAGTTAAAATCTATTTATATTCAGGAGATGCCATGTATAAGTCTAATTAAATTCTCAAAAGAATTGATGAATATGCAGAATACAATAATCCAAAAAGAAATGTGTTTTTTTAATGCAATGCTAATTATTAAAAGTATGCACAAAAACTCATCATGCATTAGCCGCTGGTTTATTGTTTATTGTTTCTTTGTTGATTAAGTATCAATGGTCTTCTCTTTAAAATTTTCATCCATTGGTAGCTATAATAATTTATATGCACTAACCTTGGGATCCCGAGTGTCGTGTCTATCCATATGAACCCATGTGTGGATAATTTTTTTCACGTTATCCAATAGATGGTCTCCTGCTTTTGTTAATATTCTTTAACAATTGTTTTTAAAATTGTTATACCATGTTATTCCATTCCAGAATTGTTATTCCATTCCAAAATTGTTATTCTACTTGGATAGTGTAATAGACCCCAGCCTTTGTTTCCAAAAATAAAGCTAATAATGCATATAACAACAAAGACATTATATGCACATGAGAAAAAGAATCAGACAGAATCATGGGAAAAAGAACTAGAGATTGGATTTGCAGTATTCTGGATCAGTTAAAGGTTTGGGGTATCGTTTGAACATGCTAATCTAATCAATACTGGAGCTAGAGATTACATGTAGAACAGTTCAAAATCCAGAACTGAACTGGGGTAATTGTAAATCAGACTTATCCTTCCCCAATATGGAATTTTTATCCGCTCTTTCCTGTTTTTGTTTTGTTTTGTTGTACAAAACAAATGTCCAGAAAAAGAACACCTACTCACAAATTGCCCACCAATCATTCTATCCCCAAGCCTGGAGGAATTGTCAGGTTTTAAGAGTTCCTTTGTATATGATCAAAGTGTCAACCTTCCAGGGGATATCACAGGTGTTGCAAAAAAGAAGGCCATCTTCCTGTTTCCATCTGGTGAAATTGACTGATTCATTGGACAATGAAGGATGCCAATGGTGCCTAAGGGTAGAGGGTGGGAAGATAGTACAGAAGAAGTTGTCCCAGGATAGTATTTGCGCAAAGATGGAAAGCAGAGAAAATCCCTACAGAGGGTGAAGTAATTAAGAAAATATTGGATTGTACAGAAATGAATAGATTGACTTTGACAATCAAAGAAAGAGAGGAATCTGAATATTTTAAGATTTGGAGACAATTTTACAATTGGTTAGAGAAGAAATATATATAGGGTAATGTAATGAAACATGGGAAGAAGAAAGAGGAGAGAGAAGATAAATGTATTAATAGCAAAGTAGCCTGTTTCCCCTAAAATAAGACATCCCCTGATAATAAGCCCAGTCGGGCTTTTGAGTGCATGCAATAAAATAACCGCCTCCCCAAAAAATTAGCCCTCCCCGAAAATACTTAAACGCATGTGCAGCCGATCCCCTCCATTTCCTCTGGTTTCCTCCATGTGCCCCAAATAATAAGACCTTCCCGAAAATAAGGCCAAGCACTAATTCCGGGGTTCAAAAATTATAAGACAGGGTCTTATTTTCAGGGAAACACGGTAAGAAATGTGGGAGAAATGTTATAATAAATGAAATGATGATATTATGAAATGATTACCATTGGAGAATAAGAAGAAGTCACAAAAGATGTACTCAGATGAAGCACTGAACAATTGATTATGTATTGTATATTTGTTTGTTTATAAAATAATTTAAAAAAAGAAAAAGAGGTTGTCCCAAAGGTGCTTTTTCAAGAGGCAACTGTACTTTCTTTGGTTTTTCTCTGAAGATGTTTTGCTTCTCATCCAAGAAGCTTCCTCAGCTCTGTATTGCTAAATGTTTATGGAGATTCTCAGTCATCCAGGACATGGTTGTCCCAAAGGTGCTTTTTCAAGAGACAGTTGGACTATCTGGACAAAAACTGGAAAAAAACCTGGACAAAACAACTGGACAAAAGCACCATAGACATATAGAAGAGGTCCTTAATGTAATTAGCTCAAATCCATTAAATGTGAAAAGAAATATTTTTCCCTTTTGGCCACAACTCTGATATCATAAATACAAAATAAGTAAACGACATTTCACTATGAGAGTGCTAGCAGCAAAGAAAACATACAAACATAGGTGATACTGGATATTAAGTAATTGTGCTCTATTTAAAATATTTTAATTACATATATTTTCTGGCAAGTAAGTTATAAAAACATAGCAAAATTCAGCCTCAAACTTTTGTACAGTGAACAATACATTTTGTTATGATGCCATTATGATGTGTTTATTTAGAATTACCATACCCAGAAGAGTTTTCATTCCTAAAATAAACATTACCAGAATACTAGTCTGTGGGTTTTTCGGCTGTGCTGTGCCCACAATCAATTCTATTTAGCTGATAGTAACTGTTTGGAAAATAAATAACCCAAAGTGGTTATGTGGTTCCACATTTTTAGTGTTAAAAACTCTACATAGAAACCTGATTGCAAAGGAAAGACAAATTTAAATATATTTTCATTAAAATACTGTAAAGTTTTGAAAGCAGCCCCTGTACTTAAAATGAATATAATGTGTCATTTTTATTATTTTAATATGACATAACAGAGCTAAAATTGTTCAGGCAACAAGCAGACTAATTCTGTGCATTTAAGTCTGTCATATTGACTTCATTGTATAATATTGATTTTTTCCCCCTTCTATAAGAAGCAATAACAAAATCCCTGACCTATGATTACTGACGTGTCCAACTTTGGAAATACATGAGATCAGACTGTTGACAAAATAAAATCTTATACATCAACCGAATGGAAACCTGATGATGCTTGAAGCATAATGTGATGCATATTGCTCCAGGTCTTTTGTCTCCATCCACAAATCCTTAATCCCATCTATCATGGTTTGACAACTATTCATCTTGTCTTTTGGCACTTACTTGGTTTGCTTAGAAGCATATATATTTTTTTATTCCATTGGGAAGTCACATGTACATTAAAGAAAAGAGAAAGGTTTCACAGTATTTAAAGGCTGACAAATTTATTGCAGCATGAACAAAATATAAATTCTAGGAAAGGGTATGCTAATTCTTTCTGTCAAAGAATGGAGGAAAGACAACATAGTAGGTAAACATAGACAAAATCCTAATCCAAAATTTAACCTTTTGAGTATTGATTGAGGTATTGAATTCCCACATATTAGATAGTATCAGTGGTAGGATTCAGCCAGTTCGCACCACTTCGGGAGAACCGGTTTTTAACTTTCTGAGCAGTTTGGTGAACTGGTTGTTAGAAGAAATCATTAGGGCACAGAACTGGTTGTTAAATTATTTGAAACCCACCACTGGATAGTATGCCTCCAGTAATGGGTTTCAAAACCCGTCGCTACTGGTTCATTCCCACAATGCTTCTGTGCAGAAGTGTCTGGGTGGGTGGGCGGAGCCTATCGCTGCCGCTACTGGTTAAGCCGATCTGGGGTGAACCGGTAGCAACCCACCACTGTATGCCTCCCATGCTAATCTCCCAAAATTTATGTCACCCCTATTCTTATTTGCCTCATAATATTTGTAAGTTTTGCTGCCAAAACGAATTGTGTTTTAAATAATATAATAAGGAAGCAACATGAAGAACATAACTTGTGAGGAAAATATGCTAAAATGGCTTAATTTAGAAAACGTGGGCTATACATTTGAGGCATTTTCGGATTATGGATCCCACTGCATTCAAGTGATCAATCTAAGTGATCAATCTCTGGATCACGCTAAAAAAATAAAATAAAGGAGGAGGTAGTTCTATAACCCGTCAATAGTGATTTTAATAAACTGCAGTTCCTCACTACTAAATCTGTCTGCATCTGATCTGAATTCCAATTACCTGTCAAAAATTCATCCATCATAACTTAGCTTTAGAGACACGTTCTGGCGGCAGATGTTTCAGGAAAAACTATTTCAAATGGGAAATATATCTTTTCATGTATAGAGCTCCTCTCACCCCCCCCCCCCCAAATAAGAAGGAAAACAGCAAGCATTTCAAATACAAGCCAATCAACCAAAACCACATGCAAACATAATATAATTTACATAATTTGTAATTGCACCAATTGTAAATCAATATAAAAATGTTAAACTCATCTGAACTTTCAGATATGAATAATTACATGTCAGTACTGGAGACTTGATGGCAGTCATATTATTTCCATCTATCTTCATGTAGTGATCGTATGGACATTTTAAAAGATGTAATATTGTAAAAATATATTGCCGTGACTTTTATTACGGTAACAACAGCAACTACTACAAGAACGGCTACTAGAGCCACAACTACATAGGGCAGTGATCTCGAACCTTTTTGACACCGAGTGCTGAAAAGGTTGGACAGAAATGTTGTGCGCTCGTGCACGCACTGATCAGGGCCGCACTCCAGAAAAGCTGAACTTCCAGGTTCTAGCATATATGCGCGCTCAACAATCAGCTGGCCGGCATGCATGCGCAAGCCAGTTTGTGGCACTGTCGCGCGTGCGAAGGGATCGTGCTCTGGAAAAGCTGAAATTCCATGTTCTGGTGCCATGCACACCTGAAAATCAGCTGGCTGGAGTACATGAGCACATTGGTTTTTGGCACTGCTATGCTCGCAGACAGCTGATCGTTGTGTGCGCATGCACACCAGAAACCCGGAAGACAAAAAGGCAAGGGTGACATAGCTTCATGTGCCATTTTGGGCACGCATGCCATAGGTTCACCATCATGGACATAGGGCTTCTCAGTATGATTATGACTTAGTTGTAAAGTCTGTGCATAGTAGTCAAAAGGGGTGCTTCACTAATTGTATAGTTGTAAGAAATGCAGCCAATCTAAGCATTAAAGAAATTAGTTCTTTCAATAGGACCTCCAATAGAGACGCCAGTAAAGAGGGACCACTCCTAAGAGGAAGGTATGTCTCCAATCTGGTATTTAAGTTCTTTCAATAGCACATTCCTTGCTATTGTAACTGAGTTCCTACAGCTTGCTGCTGATTGTCCTTTCTTCACTTTCCTTCTATCTTTCCCAGCATTAAAACCTTTTCCAAAGAACTAGGTTTTCAAATAATGTAGGATTATTTGGGGATGTGGTGGCTCAGTGGCTAAGATGCTGAGCTTGTCGATCGAAAGGTCAGCAGTTCAGCGGTTGGAATCCCTAGTGCTGTGTAATGGGGTGAGCTCCCATTACTTGTCCCAGCTTCTGCCAACCTAGCAGTTTGAAAGCATGTAAAAAATGCAAGTAGAAAAATAGGGACCACCTTTGGTGGGAAGGTAACAGCGTTCCATGCACCTTTGGCATTTAGTCATGCTGACCACATGACCATGGAGACATCTTCGGACAGCGCTGGCTCTTCAGCTTTGAAACGGAGATGAGCACCGCCCCCTAGAGTCAGGAATAACTAGCACATATGTATGAGGTGAACCTTTACCTAGGATTATTTGAGCCCGGACTTTAAATGACAATTCTGGATTGAGTTGTTTGATGATCCATTTGCTTGGCTGCCCATGGTAATCTTAAGAGTTTTCTCCTGCAGCAAAATCCAAAAGCATCAATATTTTTTCTATCCTGCTTCTTCAAAGTCCAACTTTAACTTTCATAGAATATTACAAAGAATATTATTGCTGCACTATTGTGATCTTTGTAGGTATAGACACATCAGGGCATATAAATATCATTTCCAAGGCATTAAGAACTGCTGTATCAAGTGCTAGTCTGCCGTGCATTTCTTGACAATTTGTTATTTACTATTTGTGTTTTCAGAGTAGAGTTATCAGCATACCTCAGGTTATTGATATCTCTTGCCCTGCTTCTAACCCACACTCATCTTCTTCCAATCAGGCTTCCTTTAATATATTTGAAGCATATGGATTTAAAACAATAATGGAGAGTATTTAACTTGTCTGTGCTGTTACCAGGAGCCAGACATTTCGATGAAGTCTCATTCGTCATCTTCAGGCTGGTGTTCTCCAGGAACTCCTGGAAGCACGAAGCCGAGAACACCAGCCTGAAGATGACAAATGAGACTTCGTCGAAACATCACCGAGACACTTCCAATTTTAGGCGGGAGAAGACCCGAATAACCAAAGACCTACATACAAACACCCGTGAAAATCTCAGAAAACAGAGAGATATATATAAATTACATATATATATATATATTACAAATATATATATATATTTGTAAACTTTCTTTGTTGATCTGCTAACAGTTTATTTCACCATATTCTGATTATACTATGGCTTCCTGCCCTGTATATAAGTTTCCCATGAAGACAATGAGATGTTTTTATTTATTTATTTTTATTTTGTCGAGTACATATTAGATAATATATGTAAGTATAAGCATGAATTGAATACATAAAATGAATACAATTAAAGAAAACATTAGGACAGGGATGGTAGGCACACTGGTACTCCTATACATACTCCTTACAGACCTCTTAGGAATGGGATGAAATCAACAATAGACAGTTTTACATTAAGGTTTTGGGGGTTTCGGGATGAGACCACAGAGTCTGGTAGTGCATTAACAACTCTGTTACTGAAATCATATTTTCTACAATTGAATTTGGAATGGTTCACTTTAAGTTTGTATCTATTGTGTGCTCATGTATTGTTGTGGCTGAAACTGAAGTAGTCATTGAGAGGTATGATATTGTAGCAGATGATTTTATGAGCTACGCTTAGGTCAAACCCAAGGCGGCATAGTTCTAAATTTTCTAAACTCAGAATTTCAAGTCTGGTGGCATAGGGTATTTTGTTACGAGCAGAGGAGTGGTTGACTCTTCTTGTGAAATATTTCTGGACGCGCTCAATTGTATTAATGTCCAACATGCAGTGTGGGTTCCAGACAGATGAGCTGTATTCGAGAATTGGTCTAGCAAATGATTTGTATGGTCTGGTTAGTAGTGTAATATTCCCGAAGGAGAAGCTACACAAGATTAGGTTTACAACCCTTAATGCCTTTTTGGCGATGTTGTTACAGTGGCCTTTGGCACTTAGATCATTTGATATGAGTACTCCAACGTCCTTGAGATGTTCTTGAATTCACATTTTTTTAACACTTTCCACAAACAATATAATTGAAGGCTTTTCTAATAATTAAATACATAGTGATTTCTTGTTGGTTTTCTATATCTTTCTCAATTTTCCAGTGTGCATCAGTAATATCTAGGTTTCTTGGCCTTATTTAACTCAATTTGACTGTCTGGCATTTTTTTTTTTTTCATGTATAGCTCCAATCTGCATTCGATGAGCCTAAAGCAGGGGTCAACAACCTGCGGCTCATGTGGCTCTTTCACCCCTCTGCTGCCACTCCCTATCACTCAAAAAATGCATCACAACTGCCAATGTGTGACATCTGCTGGCACGCAATTTATTGAGCTTTTCAAAATCCAATAGGCCAACCATGCATAAATCCAATAGGCCAACCATGCATAAATCCAAGAAAAGAAAAGTTCAGAAGAAAACAGAACATTCAATTCAACTACATATGCTAATTTTGTGACTGCTCAAGAAATAATCAGGCACGGGAAGAGTTTTGTGGCTCCCGGTGTTTTCTTTTCTGTGGGAAACAGGTCCAAATGGCTCTTTCAGTGTTTAAGGTTGCAAACCCCTGGCCTAAGGCATTATTTTGCTGGCATGTGAATTAAGGATGTAGTATAATAGTTTGCACACTCTGCTTTAAGTCTCCTTTTTCTCTGGTATTGTAATATAGATTGATCTCTTCCAATCTATTTGGCAGTGAAGCATTCCCTAGATTCTTTTTAGTATAGTTTGGTTAGACCCTTATCTGATTCTTCTTTTCATACTTGTCATGTTTCTCCGGTTATTTGATCAGTTCCTGTAGTCTTTCAACATGGTAATAACAGGATCTAACTTCATTTTCTATTACTAGAGGTACCTGGGGTGGTGATATCTCTATAGTATTTTAGTATATATCCTCCATTTCTCTTTGATCTCCTTTGAATCATTTACTTATATGTCCATTGGTGTCCTTTAACATAATGGATTTAAAGCTGGATTTTTTTTTCTGAGGTCAGATGTCTTTTGGAAGACTTTCCTTGTTTCTCCATGTCTGTTTCCATCTTCCATGGCTTTACAGGTTTACTAGAAGCCATCATAGAATTGCTGAAAATAGGTCACACCAGACTAATGTTACTGCTTTTATTGACAAAGTGAATACTGAAGGTACTTAATAAAGTTGACCATGGTTTCCTTCATCGTAAAATTGAAAAATTTATGAGATGGATGGATTGCCCTACTACAAGATGCATTTTATTTTCAACAACTCTAGTCAGTGGTGGGATTCAAATAATTTAACAACCAGTTCTCTGCCCTAATGACTGGCTGGCTGGATGTGGCCATGTTGGGCATGGCCAGGATGTGTGACAGGCAGCACTCGATCTCCTGCCCCACTCTGGGAGCAAAAACGGGCCATGGGGAGCCAGCACAGCATCTCCCTCATGTCTGTTTTGGGCCTTGTTGGCCTCCCTGCAGCCTCCTGGGAGCAAAAATGGGCTGCCAGGGGACCATGCTGCACCCCTCCACACCCCGTTTGGGGCCTAGTAGGCCTCCCTGCAGTCCCCTGAGACTTTTAATTTTTTAACTTGTTAGTCTTAATTGCACTTTTAACTGTTAAATTATGAGATTTGGATTTAATTTCTTTTTAACTTTTTCATTAGATGTTTTTTACTGTTGTGAGTCCGGCTGGAGATAGGGCAGCATATAAATCTCATTAAAATAAATAAATAAATAAATAAATAAATAAATAAATAAATAAATAAATAAATAACAGGCCGTACCTCCCACATCCCATTTTGGGGCTAGTAGGCCTCCCTGCAGCCCCCTGGGAGCAAAAATGGGCTGCAATGGGGCACCACACCTCCTGAACCCTGTTGTGGGCCAGTAGGCCTCCCTGCATTTACCTGGGAAGCAAATCAGGATGCATGGGGACTTCTGGAAGGGGTGGGGTGGGGAGCGGGACCCAGCCAGCAATTTAACCAAACCGGTTGAATCCCACCACTGCTTCTAGTAATTTGCCTATTTTTGTCTAAGTCCTTTAGCAATTCTTGAATTTTACAGATATTGTTGTCATGCTGCTTTGTAGTTTCCTGGATCACTTTTTTAAAAGGCTTTTAAAAATGAGAATTGATTACCTCTTCTCCAATCTTCTGGAATGTATTGCATTGTATTGCATTGCATATTTTTTATTTTCTTTTATTATTTTTATATCACATTTTATAATGTTTTCCAGTTGGTTGAACAATTGTGCTCAATAAATCGATGTTTACTTGGAGAAGAGTATGTTTGTCGTATACTTCAGGCTTCCCTTCTAAGTCTAATGTTTTTCAACATTTCTATAAATGACTTAAACAAAGGGACATAAGAGTTGCACAATATATCACCAGCACAGATTCTTCTGGAGAAATAAAAGCATTATTACAATGGACATTAATTCTCAACCTTTCAAGTATGTTCCAGACCCCTCTCCCCCAAAAATACAAACAGCTTCCATTCTATGACTAGAAAACTCAACTGCCAGTCACATTGTTTCCAAACCTTATCTTTTCCTGACATCTTCTTTCAGCATTATAAATCAGCATTTTTAAAAAAATGAAGGGAAAATATCCAACTAACTGGGATCCCGCCCCCCCCCCTCCGCCCCTTATTTCGGAGTAAATGTGCATCTAATATTATACATGTTAAATTTGGAGAACATAGAGAACTAAAATACTGTTTAAATGGTACTCTTTTAAAAATGAAACATAGATCTTAATAATAATTCTATTCCTGGAGGTTTCAAAAGTATCAATTGACCTTTATTTCTGGTTGTGCTTTTTGTAAAGGTTGTTAAGTGCTGTCAAAAGTGCATGTTTTCATAAAAGTACAATATATTTTGCAGGAATATCACAAACACATAATCGTAATAATCATAAACCCAGTGCTTTGTAATAAGCTTTCTACCTTTTTTTATTATATGCAATAGAACTTGTTTTCTTATTGTTGTATGACTGGCACCTGCCCTCTTGGCTCCTTATGTGAGGTCGAGTCCCAGCGCTCCTGATCTTTTTTAAGAGCCTGAAATCCTGGCCCTATCAGTTAGCTTGGGGTCCCAGTGGCACAATGGGGATAGTTGGTCAATTAATAACAGATCCCACCTCTCCTTCACCCTGCCTCCACCCTCCCCATCTGTCATTCCATTATAGTGTTTTGTTTTTTTTTGTTTTTTTTTTACAATTATAAGTTTCTTTTTCATGTTTTCCTTCTCCCCTGGGTTCAGAGGTCTCTGCAATGCTCCTGTTTTCTTGTCTGTTTTCCCATGATCTATTAAAATTCTGTTGTAGTCAAAGCTACTTTAAAGGCTTATGCATGTATGCACTACAAGCAAGGACTACAGGCAAGGATTACACATGTCTGGGCTGCAAATATTCAGAACCCCTTTAGAGGGCAGCAGAGAGGAGTCTCACTGTACTGAGTTTCTTGCTAGGCCCAAGTAGTTATTACCAGACACAGTCAGTCCTAAGCAAACATATTTTATTAGAGCAGCTGAGAATTATTTCATTTTCAGTGTTAGTCTGAAAGCTTTTTATATACATCCCAAACCAGCCCAGTGATGCCCTCAACGTGATGTCCCGCTGCCTGGAAGTGGTACGGACCTGGATGGGGAGGAATAGGCTCCAACTCAACCCTGCGAAGACCGAATAGCTGTGGGTACTGCCATCTTGGTCCGATCGAGATATTCCATCATTGACCATTGGAGGTGAGGTGTTACCTCCTGTGGATAGGGCTAGCAACTTGGGTGTCCTCCTGGATTCACGGTTGTCTCTGGAAGATCGTGTAATGACCATGATCAGGGGAGCATTTGCCCAGGTCCACCTCATGCGCCAGTTGCGTCCTTACTTAGACCAAGATGCCCTACGCACTGTTACTCATGCGCTGGTCATTCCCATCTTGACTACTGCAACACTCTCTACCTAGGGCTGCCCTTGAAAACTACCCGAAGGCTTCAGCTGGTGCAGAATGCGGCCACATGGGTTGTGATGGGAGTGTCCTGACACTCTCACGTTACATCCCTCCTGCACAACCTGCATTGGTTACAGGTTGCCCTTCAGGTGAGGTTCAAAATGCTGATTATTACCTACAAAGTCCTTCATGGCTTAGGTCCAGGATATTTGTTGGACCCCATGCAGCCAGCGACAATTCCCAATCACCCAGTGCGTTCCCACAGACAGGGCCTCCTCAGAATGCCATCGGCCAGACACTGTCAGCTGGCAACCCCCAGGGGGACAGCTTTCTCTATGGGCAGACCCACCCTCTGGAACCAACTTCCTTTGGAGCTCCAGATGGCTTCTGACCTTCACTTGTTCTGCCACGATTTGAAGACCTGGATATTCCGCAGTCTGGAGTGATGGGGGGGGGGGTTTCCTTAATGAATTTTAAATGATTTTAAATTGGATTTTTAATTTTATATCATTTTAATAAGAAATATGCATTTTTACCATTGTGAGACACCCTAAGTCCTTGGATTTTTGGGCGGCATATAAATTGCATTATATATCTGGATATTATATATATATCTGGATCCAGCTGTTTTGGCTAATTACCGTCCAGTCTCCAACCTTCACTTCCTTGTGAAGGTTGTTGAGAGTGTGGTGGCATTGCAGCTCCCCCAGTACCTGGATGAAGCCGTCTATTTAGACCCGCTTCCAGTCCGGTTTCAGGACTGGGTACAGCACCGAAGTGGCATTGGTCACGTTGGTGGATGATCTCTGGAGGGCTCGGGGTAGGGGTTATTCCTTTATTCTGGTCCTATTAGATCTCTCAGTGGCTTTTGATACCATCAGCCATGGTATCATGTTGTGCCTGTTGGAGGGATTGGGGGTGGGGGGCACCATTTTGCGGTGCTTCTTCTACCTCTCCGACCGGTCGCAATCTGTGTTGACAGGGGGGCAGCGGTCGACCCCGAGGCACCTAGTATGTGGGGTGCCACAAGGCTCGGTCCTCTCGCCGCTTCTGTTCAACATTTATGTAAAGCCGCTGGGCGAGATCATCTGTGGTTTTGGGGTGGTTCCATCAGTACGCTGATGATACTCAGCTGTACATCTCCACCCCAGACCATCCCAATGATGCCGTGGAAGTGATGTCCCAGTGCCTTGAGGCTGTGCGGGTCTGGATGGGGAGAAACAGGCTTCGACTCAACCCCTCCAAGACCGAGTGGCTGTGGCTGCCGGCGTCCTGATATAGCCAGCTGTCGCCATTACTGGTTATTGGGGGTGAATCATTAGCCCCCGTGGAAAGGGTTCGCAACTTGGGTGTCCTCCTGGACCCACTTTAGAGGAGCATACGATGGCTGTGGCCAGGGGGGCTTTTTATCAGGTTCGTTGTGGCCCTTTCTAGATCAGGACTCCTTACGCACAGTCACTCAAGCACTCGTCACTTCTTGCCTGGACTATTGTAATGCTCTCTACATGGGGCTCCCCTTGGGGTACACCTGGAGGCTCCAACTGGTGCAGAATGCAGCTGTGCGGGGGATTATGGGAGCGACAGGGCGCTCCCTGTGACACCTCTCCTGCGTGAGCTATATTGGCTTCCGGTGGACTTCTGGGTGCGCTTCAAGGTGTTGGTGATCACCTTTAAAGTGCTCCATGGCTTAGGACCAGGGTACTTACGGGACCGCCTTCTGCCATCAATTGCCTCCCACTGGCCGGTTCGCTCCCACAGAGGGGGTCTCCTTAGGGTGCCGTCAGCCAGACAATGTCGGCTGGCAACCCCCAGGGGAGAGCCTTCTCTGTGGTAGCTCCCACCCTCTGGAACGACCTTCCTCCAGAGTTATGAACGATCTCCGACCTCCGAACTTTTCGTCGGGCCTTAAAAACTCACCTTTTCCAGTTAGCCGGACTGGCCTGATCCCATGGTAAATTTTTAGAATTTGATATTAAATTTTAATTGAACTGTTTTAAATTTATGGGCCAAATTTTATATTAATTGTTCTTAAAATTCTTTTAACTTTTGTAAAATCTGTGTTTTTTTTTTATTTCTGGCTGTTCACTGCCCTGAGTCCACAAGGAGAAGCGCGGTATACAAATTTAAACAAACAAACAAACAAACAAATAAATAAATAGTCCAAATTAATTCCAAAACAGATTCTTCATAAACAGTCCTTTGGCCTTATCACCAACCTTTGTCTTCTTTGACACCCTGCTAAAGGCTTTTCTTGGCAAAAGTTCAGAAGCAAGAGATGCTGACAAGAAACCAATGTAGCAACATTGCTTTCCTACAAAGATCACAACAGCTGTTGCTGCTCTTTTAAGCCTTCTGGGGCGGGGGGCTTCTCCTGGCCTTACTCCAGAGTCTACGCATCACTCCCAGATGGTCCTGGCCACATCTCTGCCTCCGGCGCAAAGCCCTCGTCCAGGCCTTCCCCTGACTCCAAGATTGGCCCAGCGTCCTCTCCAGCTTCCTCACTGTCCGACTCCACTGCCATCTCCGCAGGCTGCTGGCAGATCACAACACTCAGATATGATAGCCATACACTAAGTCTTTCCTTCCTCTATAGAAGTATGTACAACACATTTCTGAGCTACAAATAAGGAATGAAATCAGAGGTAGAGTTTATTCCAGGAGGACAATATACAATTTGCTGTCAGAGTCAGAAGCACTGAGCCCTCCCGCCACCCAAAAAACCTTTTATATAGAAAAACCATGCCTTTGTTCCTCAAAAGAGCACAAAAGTGTGCCCACACTCTAGGAATTCCAAGAAAGTGCACCCAGCTAGGATTCCCAGAGGAAGCACTCTGAAGTCATGTACCTGCTGTGTAGTAGTTTCTGCTCATTTAATATTGCAAGCTTTGCACAAACTCTTTGCAGAATGACTTAAAAGCGCTCCAAACAACATCTAAAAAGCCACTTACAACAAGCACTATGAACACCATACGCAGAACAGCACACACTCTTCTAGAGAGATGTTCCTTGAAGCTGGGCTCCAGCTCTTCTAGAGAGACGTTCCTTGAAGATGGGCTCCAGCTCTTCTAGAGAGAAGTTCCTTGAAGATGGGCTCCAGCTCTTCTAGAGAGACGTTCCTTGAAGATGGGCTCCAGCTCTTCTAGAGAGACGTTCCTTGAAGATGGGCTCCAGTGTGAGTCGGAAAGCTCGGAAGACAAAATCTCTGGTTCCAGTGACCAATCCAGAGTGGATCCTACAAAAGTTCTTACACTTAGAATTTTGCTTTACAAAAGAAAATTCAAGAGCAAAATCAAGAAAAAATAACAAAAACTATCTCAAGTTAAATATATAAATTTATTTAAAAAGGAAAAAACAATTTCTATATTTTTCACAGGAAAAATACTGTGCATTAAATAGTAGAGTAAATGTTAAATAATCAAAATAAAGTGAGGGTTTTTTTTTTTAAAAAAAGGATAGCTTTCTGAAACAAAGAACTGTTTTTTTTATATATATAATAAAGGATTTGTCGTTATAATCTTTCCTTTACTGTAAGGGTAATGGCTTCATCTGCAAATTATTTGGATTTATGCCCGTACCAACTCTGAAATTTGCTGGTGCTTTTAAAAAACCAAAATGTTTATTTAGATCTTGTATAATTGTATGTTACTTAATAAAGAAAAGAGTGAGCTCCCGATTTGTTGATTAAATACTAACATCTGAGAACCAGAATGAAAATTAAGAAACCATTCCACTTGACTTGAAGTATTATAGGAGATTACTGAAATGATCAGTTATCTCAGCTGTACCATTTAGATGCTGGTAATTACACATACAGTAGAAGATTTCCAAATTAACTACATTTCTTTGCAGTTGGAATATTGTAGGGATAGAAATTTTCCTGTCACACCTAGTTGCAAGTTTAGCTTGTGAGTTGATTCATATATGTAATTATATAAAACAGTTATAAAAGCATTCCAGATTGTTAAGACAAGGACTGAAATACAGATTTATTATTTTTTTTTGCATTCTTCTTGGAGATGGCGTGGACTTACTTCTTTTCATGGCAGATGAAAGTCTTGTAAGTCTTTTGAGCACATATATATCTTGATTTAAAATAGCAGGCTAAACTGGCCTGCCATAAATGTCTGTAGAAAATATATTTCTGATATCCCACACTGATACTAAGTGGACGATCTTTTAAATTCACAAAGGTCAGTTGAAAAATTAGTGTTGATTTTACTGGCACTATTATTTCCTTCTTTATTTAGAAGGTCAGAGTAAAGAACAAACTAAGTGTCAGAGGTTTTTGCTTTTGCTTTTTAATATTTTCAGAATTGTATCTATATGTAGTTTACTTGAATTGAGAGGTGCAGTGGCCTGGGGATGGAGCTCTCGCCTCAAAATCAGGAGGCTGTGAGTTCTATCCTAGGTAGCGGCAGATATTTATAGCGGCAGTAATTATCTGCTGCGAACTCTGCATTGGCAACAGGAAGGGCATCCAGCCAATAAAGGTTCCCCTCGCACATATGTGCTAATCGTTCCCGACTCTAGGGGGCCATGCTCATCCCTGTTTCAAAGTCGAGCCGGTGCTATCCGAAGACGTCTCTGTAGTCATGTGGCCAGCATGACTAAACACCAAAGATGCACAGAACGCTGTTACCTTCCCACCAAAGGTGATCCCTGTTTTTCTACTTGCATTTTTGGAATACCTTGCCTTGCACTATTCCGATGTTTATAGAAATAGACACAATACAGCATCTGCATATGTTTCTAAGACAGCTATAGCTGCTCTATCAAGTGCTAGTGTGCAAGCAAGGTATTTCTTGACAGCTTCTTCCTTTATCACTGAAGGTTGATCCTAAAAAGCAGAAGCTATCTACCATTTCAGTATCTTCATTGTCAGTTCTCTCATGCTGCTTGCTCTGCCTGTTGTCATTAGTGTGGACTGCTCTACACTTAATTTTCAAACTCTTTGGCAGCTGCCTGAAACTGAAGATGATGGTTTCAAAGCATGAATCTCACCATTCTGGGAATCAGTCATTATAAAAATCTGGCATGCAACATGAAACAAAGTTTTTTAACTGCTAGTTCCCAAATATAATCAATTCATTATATATACATATATACTGGTGAAGAAACCTACAGTAAACTTTTTCCTTTTTAATGATTTCCATATGGCTTACAGAGATATTTTTAACTGTAGGATTTCACAGGTAGGTAATTTTACTTTGCTCCCTTTTTCACTTTCGTTTTGGGATATCCTGCTCAAGAAAATTAATTCACTTTTTTTCAATTCCCAGTTTCACAGACTTTAAAAAAAAAGATTGAACACCATCCACATTCTATACATTTTAAAATCCATTGCTTTCTGTCAGATTTACCTTTATACATCATTTATCAATTTGGCCATTGCACTATTTTTGGGCTATTTTGCGGAGCTATTTTTTTTTCCTTTTTCATGAAGACAGATACAAAGAATGAATTAAGCAGTTCTGCTTTCTTTCTGCTGCCTGTCACTTCCTTGCGATTTTCTCCCATTAGTGGACTGATTGTTTCCTTGATTTTTTTCTTGTTATTTTACACGTTGAAACTTTTATTATTATTATTTTTGACATTGGTTGCCAATCTTAGTTCATTCTGAGCGTTAGGTTTCCTGACTTCATTTTTGCACATTCGAGTTATATGCTGCTATTCTGCTTTCGTTATATGTCTCTCCATTTTTTATTTATCCTTTTTGTCTTTCAGTTTATCAGAGGGTTTTTTAGGCAGCCATGCTGGTTTCTTCTTGGATTTCTTATTTTTCCTTTTCAACGGTATTGTGCTGGACTAGGCTTTTATATATATGCAAACTCTTGATAGGTACACACATGTCCTCACAGAAGCTAGCATATGATGACAGAATATCAGTAAATTCATCCAAGTTCATTGAAGCAGCTTCAAAAACACTCCAGTCTGTGCAATCAAAGTAACCTATAGCTCTAACTTGGCTTCCTCACTCCAAGACTTCACTATTTTGACCAATTTTAAGTTTCTGCCTGTCAGTCAGGATGAGCTGGATCATACAATGATCAAAGAGACCTACAGCCCCTCTTGGGAGAAAGTGATAAGCACCTTTTAACCCGGTGTAGCAGTGATCCTATATTTTGTTGCCTCTAGTGAGACAGCTGATGTGCTGAGTGTATCTGGGCAGCTCAAGGGTGAAATTAGGTTAAAAAGGTTGTAAAATTGGGCACAATTCACTGCTTCACTTAGTAATGGAAGTTCCAGTCCCAATTGTAGTAATAAGAACTATCTAAACAACAACAAACACCTGAAAGCATGTTTTTCCAGCAAGCTTGTGGATCTCATAAGGAACCTGCATGATTATACAGTGTTTAGATGAATGTTCACAATTTTGCTTTTATTATTTTTTAAGTTTTTAATAGCTGTAATATTGTCTTGTTTGTAGATTGCACACTGCCCAGAATCATCTGTTAAATAAATAAATGGACTTTCAGGGAGATGTGGCTGCATGTAGATAAGCTCAATATGATAATATTAAATTTTAAGGTAAAGGTTCCCCTCACACATATGTGCTAGTCATTCCTGACTCTAGGGGACAGTGCTCAACTCTGTTTCAAAGCCTAAGATTCAGTGCTGTCTGAAGATGTCTCCATGGTCATGTGGCTGGCATGACTAATCACCAAGGGCTCCCGGAACACTGTTACCTTCCCACCAAAGGTGGTCCCTATTTTTCTACTTGCATTTTTTACGTGCTTTTGAACTGCTAGGTTGGGAGAAGTAACGGGAGCTCACCCCATTCTGTGGCACTAGGGATTCGAACCGCTGAACTGCCGACCTTTCGATCGACAAGCTCAGTGTCTTAGCCACTGGGCCATCATGTCCCTTAATTTTAAATTTTATTTTATAAATATTTGGTAGGATTTTTTTAAAAAAATTAAAGCACACAGCATCAGTATTAGCTGTGGCTTGACTACAACAAACTACATTTACTGCAGAAGTGCAGTATGCCAATAACAAAGCATGTTAAGTAAAGATGGAAGTCTGTGTGTTTCATCTTACAAAAGGTATTACAAATATAATAGAGCAGCCATTTAATAAATCTGACTGGAGGAAGATGGAATCATGTTTGAGAACATCATGAGTAGGAGAGCTTTTATTATTATTATTTCTTAAACACTTAAAATGTTCCTCCCAAGAGGTAGCTATCATTGGCTAAGATTGGAGCCAGAAACTGGAATACTAGATTACAAAGAAGGAGGAAGCCAGGCCAAGATCGCAGACTTTTTCTTTCCAACTTAACTATTATCTAACCAGTAGTGGGTTTTGATTTAGTTTGCTACTGGTTTGCTCGCGCATGCGCAGAAGCATCTGTGCAGGTGGGCGGAGCCTCCTGCTGTTACCGCTACCAGTTTGCCCGAAACGGGGTGAACAAGCCACCATTGCATCTAACTCTTTTGTAGAAAACAGCTTAAGTATCCCAAATGAATGTCCAATAATGAAGTCATCTGATGACTGGTCACTGTATGTTTACAACAGGGCCGGTTGTAGAGTAAACTGGAGTAAATCTAACCAAATAATTTGCCCTCATGAAATAAATAAATGATATAGCAGTGAATTCATGGGACTTAATAGGTATATAGAAGCCAGAGTATCCGTAAATCAACAGAGATATTTGGTTATTCATACTCAATGTTTAGGCATCTTGTAATGAAATTAGTGTACAAATACAACATTTCACACGAGACTTTTTTTTAAAATTATCTTTTGTAATTCAGCAACTTTTTTTTCTTCAAAATGAGTGAGAATCAATCAGAAAAGAAATCAGATTTTATTTTTCCTGACCTTAATTAAAAGAAGAGGATGATTAAAAGCGGAGCAAAAATATGAATGGGGTGATCCTTATATAACTGTAATTGTTATCTGTAGCTTTTTTTCTCCTTTATCTTATCATTTTGTCATTCATAAATCACAAAACAGTCATGCAATTTTCATAAAACCAATCTTAAAAAGTTAAAATGCTTAAATTGTAAATATGGGGGAAATGGAAGTTTCAACAATTGCTTTATCTTTGAACATTAAAGAAATAATATTTTTAATGACATTTTTCTAATTCTGTCGAGTAGTCGTTGACTGAATTTGTGTTCAACATGATGAAATTGCAAATATGCTGCATGCAAATGTTATACATATATTATCAGCCTGATTAGCTAAAAAGATTGTTTCCACTTTGTTTCTTTCTTAGGTACATTTCATTGTACCAAACAAGATTTTGGAGATATGGGAATTTGTTTCCACTTGGGTAGTAGCATGCAATCCATAAAATGCTGAAAACACATTTATCTATCATTCCATGAACTGATTTGGCTGTAACACCTGAGCAGCACCTGTTCCTAGTACGCATTTTTGAAAATGTATTTATTGCCAAATACATAATTTCAATGGGATTATTTTTGGTTTTCTAGCTCTTAGCTCTTGCACATTTTAGTATTTAATTCGGAATGTATATCAAGGCAAATTAGAATAGGGGTATAACTGAAAGATTCACTAGGGTATATTCAAGGTTTGGAAACCATGTACATTTTTCATACATGCAAAAGTTTACACATTTGGAGGAGGGCATTTGAGCATAATGCTGTGGCATCCTATTTAAATGGACCCACTTCTGTATTTTAAGAGCTGCCTTCAGGATTAAAATTATTTTAAGAAAGCAATTCCTCTTCTACATTGGTGAATTGTTGCCATCTTGACTTTTTTCCCCAGTGTCTTTATAATGTTTACAACATATATTCTGAGCACACACCATCAGGTGAACATCTACATTTCTAACTGAGCAGTCATAAAGCTATATATGGCATAGAACAGGAGTCAGCAACCTGAGGCTCTGGAGCCACATCTGGCTCTTTCACCCCTCTGCTGCGGCTCCCTGTTGCTGGTCGGCTCCACAATTGATAGGGCTTTCGGTTAGGACAGGTAGAGGAAAAAGAATGCTGCACTAGGAGGAGACTCTTTGGTGGGGGAACTGACTTCCAGTCGGCAGAGGAAAAAGGACACCACGCTAGGAGGAGACTATGATGTGGGAACCGGACTTCCGGTCAGCTTCAGAATTGAATGGGGCTTCCGGTTAGGACCTTTGGGACTCTTTGAGTTTTTAAGGTTGCCGACCCCTGGCATAGAAGAACCATTTTGATCACGGACCCCATATTTTAAATGTCACATGTAGGCAAAGCAAGGATTAACACTGACACATTCAAAGTAGGCATGCTGAGAATAAAAACTATTTCATTTATCTCAAGTTCGTTTTCCCCATTCATCAACACATTCCCCAATGTGTTCCAATTTATAAGATTAATTGCTAATTTCCAAAGCAGGTGGCAGCTGAAAAGGAATCTGAAAACCCACCAAAGATTTGCAAACAAGATCCCAGTGCTGCTAGCCATGCTTAGATCAAGGTTTTAAATGGTTTTTAAGGCCATCCTTAAAGAGGCCACTTTTAAGAAATATGAGCCAGGGATCACTGACAAAGTCAACTATGACAAATAGGTTAGCTAAGACAAATGCCACAATATTAATTAATATTAATTTATTAATATTATGGTTCATTGCATAATCAGCCAGATGTTCAGACTGGATTTGGCAATTTTGTCTGCCTATTAAGTCCTTCCCAACGACCTGAGAAAGGCAGGTCTGGATGTTTAATGGTGTCACAGGTATCATTGCAGAATGTAAGCTTTTCCCAGTAAAGCTGTCTTTTGCAATTGACTGATGGTGAATTTGTCAATGACGATGATGTTCAAGTGGTGCTCCAGTTGCTTTCGGATTGTATCAAGGTGCCTATTACTATTGGTACTATCTTTGCTTTCATTTGCTACAGTCGTTCTATTTCTATTTGCAGGTCTTTGTATTTTGTTACCTTCTCCAGTTCTTTCTCCCCTATTCTGCTGTCTCCAAAAACTGCCTTGTCCACTATCCAGACTTTGTAATGTAATGTAATGTGATGTAATGAGGCAGGTGCCTATTCGTTTGAATTCTGAAGTCCCAGAGCACTCTAGCGTCTTCATTTTCTATGACTTTGTCTATTTTATGGTCTTATTTTTAATTTTTATTTATTATTAATAGCTTTATTAATATTTATTATTATTTAAAATAAAATAACAATACATTTAGAACACAGAACATAGAATAATAGAGTTGAGAGGGACCTTGGATATCTTCTAATCTCATACCAGCTAAAGCAGGAGATCATATACCATTTCAGAAAAATAGTTGCCCAGTCTTTTTTTTTTTTTTTTTTGAAAGTCTCTAGTGATGGAGCATCCATAACTTCTGAAGGCAAGCTATTCCATTGGTTGATTACTCTCACCATTAGGAAATTTCTCCCTTAGTTTTAAGTTGCTCCTTTCCTTGGTTAGTTTCCATCCATTGCTTCTTGTCTTGCCTTTCGGTCTTTTGGAAAATAGTTTGACCCCCTTGTTGTTTGGAAAGTCCCTCAAATTTTGGAACAGTGCTATTATCATGTCACCCCTAGTCCCCCTTTCCATTAAACTATCTTTAACAGAATAACAGAGTTGGATGGGATCTTGTAGGTCAAGCCCTTGCTGAAGCAGGAGACCCTATACCATTTCTGACAAATGGCTGTCCTGTCTCTTCTTGAAAGCTTCTTGAAATTTAATAATATTTCTCTTACCTAAAATGAAATTGTTATTAAGCACAGAATAATTACGTCCTATTTTAATCAGGGCCAGCTGTAGGTTAAGACAAGGAAGACACCATGAATCTACATTTCATGGATCTTTAAAAAGTTCTTTCATATTGTTAATAGAGGGTTAGAGTTTCTGTAGCTAGAAAGCATAAAAGTCAATCTTGATACCCAGCAGCCAGATAGCCATAGCTAATGACTCAAATACTGTCACTCAAATACTACAGTAATGGCCAAAATTGTGGAAACCTTTTGGGAAAAGTGTATTTTCTAAAACTAGCTAATAACACCACTTTTTTTGGAGGGGGGGGAGTAGTACCATAAAATTATATATCAATGGAAAGATAATTTAATCAAGAATGTAATGCAATAACTTTTATGAAGGATTTGCAATTAGAATAGCAGTTACAGTATGTAGAAAAATGAAACATGTAGAAAAAATGAAGTCTACAAAAATTATCACCATAGAAAAAACGAGATATACAAAAATTATTATGCCAGTTAATACTTAGTTGGGTAACCTTTAGCATGAATTACAACCTTACAATGTCTTTCCATGGAGTGAATCAAGTTTTTTAGTTCTGCGGCTGTTATAATGTGAAACCAAGATTGAATGATTGCTTCTATTAACTGGGTTTTATTTCTGGGTTTCATTGACTAACAAGTATCTTTAGTTGGCTCCCTAGATTTTCAATTGGGTTAAAGTCTGGGCTATTCCCAGGCCCTTCCAACAGTGGAATATGATTATCTTGAAACTCAAAAAAAAAAAAAAAAAGTGGTGTTATTAGCCATCAAACCTCAAAAATACACTTTTCCCAAAAGGTTTCCACAATTTTGGCCACTACTGTATGCCATGGCAGTAAAGATTCAATCAGTACCTGGTATTTTAATAATAGTGAATGTATATCTTCTACCACAGAGAGAAAGTATGAGATCAGGAGTTTATGGAAGAGATTGGAATGCTATTTTAATAATTTATTTAAGAGAGAGACAGAATTAAGGCATAAATTCTAGGGTCAGTGCTGATGATCACATTCTATATGAACACCTCCATCTCACCACCGAGCTTAGAATCTGACTCCTTTCTGTGTACAAGGTGAGCAAAGCACCTGAAAACTTTGAAGAATTATGCCTGACCCAAATAACAATTAGCTCAATCTTTACATCTTGAATGGGTCCCTTAAATTAAACTGTATGCTTACTGGAATGAGTCAAGGAGTAGCCTTATAGACAATGTAAATGTATCTGGAAATCTTCTACACTTTTAAAAATCATTTTACAGTTTCCCCTCAAGTTGGTAAGGATCACTTTCCACTCAACTTATGTAAACCATCCCTACTTTGATAAACTTCTACTAATTTAATGCAAAAGTTTTTCCCAACTACAATATCTTGCAGAATAAAATGAAATAGTCAGCTCAATAAATTAATAGCAGAAAAACTAGCTGCTACCTACTTTTCATGCATATGTTCTCTCTCTCTTTCTCTCTCTGCTATAGTTGATTCAATCAATGACCTGGAATTGCACAATAATCTTGTGCAGGAGTTCCAGAAACATTTGTCTTGAAGTAAAATGAAGGCTGCAAACAGCCCACACATCCATCAAAATGGATTGACATAGACTGTATAGCAGCCAGGAAAAGCCTAATAACTAACAATAACCTAAATAAGGCAAATAACAGCAAAATTACCCCATAAGAACTGCTTAATCAGAAGTGACACTACAAGCAATTAATTAGGCAAAAGAAAATGAAGACAATATGGAGTTATCTTACTCGGTCAGTGAAAACAAACAAATTATCCCTTTCCTGGTGCATCATTGCAAGATGCCCTGGCCCTGGTCTATGTTAATTGGACAACCTCATATTGCCAAAAATATGGAGAAATCACTATAGGGATTTCTACAAAGTCAGCTCAGTATCTACCAGGTACCCACTTAATTACATGGAAGAGCTGCATTCTTGTCAACCAATAAAACCCAAGGCTACGAATCTAATTTCCGAACTCAAGTGAATGAAGTTACCAGGTGCAGATTCTATTAGACCTCAGCTAATTAAAAATAATGCAGAACGATAGATCCCTGAACTGGCATCACTGATCACAGCAATTGACAAATGTATAGTCTAGCAATCTTAGTGCTTATATATAAGAAAGGCTGACCTGCCAATTATTAACCTATAAGTCTCTTTAATAGTATAGGTAAAGTTTATTTACCTATAAACTTAAAGGGATGTGGTGGCTCAGTGTCTAAGACACTGAGCTTCTTGACCAGGAGATCAGCAGTCCAGTGATTCAAATCCCTAGCGCCGCGTAACAGCGTGAGATCCCGTTACTTGTCCCAGCTTTTGCCAACCTAGCAGCTCGAAAGCACATAAAAAATGAAGTAGAAAAATAGAAACCACCTTTGGTGGGAAGGTAACAGTCTTCCATGCACCTTTGACATTTAGTCATGCCGGCAACATGACCATGGAGATGTCTTTGGACAGCATGGGTTCCTCGGCTTTGAAAAGGAGATGAGCACCGCCCCCTAGAGCCGGAAGCTACTAGCATGCATGTGCGGGGGAATCTTTATCTTTAAAGTGTATTAATGAGTTCTTCAATGGAAACTTAGAGACCAGATGGGACAGGAAGAACTATTGGTCAAGGAACAAGTTGGTTTCAGAGAAGGTCATTTAATAATTGACCAAAGCCTTATACTTCAATATCTTATCGAGAAATACATCTCTCAGAATACTGCTTCATTTCATTCACTTTGTTGATCGTAAGCAGTATTTGACTCTTTATCTCAGACTAAGCTATGGAACAAGGTTTATAACACAATTCATCACCAACAATTGCTTTTTATTCGTGCATTGCATGATGTAACAGAGCTTAGGGCAAGATGCACCTCTCAAGGACACCTGACAACACCATTGCAAATATCAATGTTTATATAAACGATGTGGTAGAGTAACTGTAGAAGCTGAATTTACCTCTACCCAAACGAGCATTATTCTACTGGTCTTTGCAGATGATGCAGTAATCCTCTCAAGGATATTTACTGCACTTAAGAAGACTTTGAACACATTCATACACCATGTAAAGAGAACCAGCTGGAAATAAATTATCCTAAAATTAAAATGATGGCATTTGCAAATCAGCAAATCAAAAGGCTCCTGGGATGTTGACAATCATGCTGTTGAACATGTGCAATATTTTCAATACCTGGGTGCCAGGGATGGTATTCACTTAACTTCGCTACCGGTTGACAAATGTGAGCGCTCACACGCACGCTTTGATTGCACACGCCACCTCTGTGCATGCACAGGGCCTTCTGCGTGGAGTGTCAAAAACGGGATATGTAACGTCCAGGTGGGTTGGCAGAGCTTCCTGCAGCTGCCGCTACCAGTTCGCCCGATTCGGATAAAACCAGCTGAATACCACCACTGCTGGGTGCAACCTTTAAGGCTAGTGAAAATAAAAGGGCTAATGCTACTTATGCTTCACAAAGTACTCCGTAGAAGTGGAGCAGTATTTTAAGATCTCATCATTCCAAAGGAGGTCAGTAGATACCTGCAGCAGCTAAGGCCTTTGAGGCCAAGCCCTATACGGCACATAATTAGTACCTGCCTTTCCCCACCCATGTTATACCATTGTTTCTTGTTTAATTTAAATTTTTAAAAGCAATTTTCCAAGTTCCTCCCTGCATTTCCAATACTTCACTATGGAGGTGGAATAGTGACCATGGAGACTAGAATAAGGCTAGCTATATTACACAACTGAGTATTACACACAGGATGCGGTGGGTCAGTGGGCTTGTCGTTGGAAAGGTCAGCAGTTCAATGGTTCAAATCCTTAGTGCCGTGTAATGGGGTGAGCTCCCATTATTTTTCCCAGCTTCTGCCAGCCTAGGAGTTCAAAAGCATGTAAAAAAATGCAAGTAGAAAAATAGGAACCACCTTTGGTGGGAAGATAACCGCATTCCAAGTGCCTTTGGCATTTAGTCATGCCGGCTATATGACCACAGAGATGTCTTCAGACAGCACTGACTCTTCGCTTTGAAACGGAGATGAGCACCACCCCCTAGAGTCAGGAATGACTAGCACATATATGCGAGGGGAACCTTTACCTTTACCTTTTTATTACACAACTGGTTGAAGCTGACACTTTTCCCTACAGTCTCAACTCCACTGACATTAGAAGACAGATTTCAAAGAGGGTGAAAAACAAGCATTTTGTAACAAGCTGTCTGTCCTACGAGCAAGCAAGCATCACACTTAAGCAAAGTCTGCTTGACATGAACTGTCAAACAGATGCTGGTAATACCAGTTAGTTTCTCATGGCAGACAGCAGCTATGTGCCTTACACAACTTAACATCCCAAACCAGAAAGGGTTTTTTTACCTGAGCCCATGGTAATGCTTTCTCTTCAGCACTTCTTGCTGGAAGTTACAAAAATGTCCCAACTAATTACAAATTTGTCCTTGTGACTCAGGATGGCTAGACACTACTGCAAATGACCTTCTATGTTGCCAGTTTTATGTAGAACCTTGAAATGCTCCAGTTCCCATTTCTGACTAATAAAACGGGATACAATAATCAGTGGTATAAACAATTTCCATTTTCTGAATTCAATTCTGAAATGCCACACGAGATTACCAGGTTTTGTGCTGCAGCATACAAAATAAGACAAGAAATAATTAAGAACACGTGAACTTCCGTGATTATGGATAACCAGATATGTTTTGGGCTCAGCATTAATCATTGGCTTTGACGTATATAAGCTATGTCAACTATTGCATGATATTATATTTTTGTCAGGATTGACAGGGATTTGTAGGAAAAGTTTAACATTCTGGATAATTTTATTGTTTTATTTATGAATATACAGTACATGTATATATGTGTATGCATATGTGTATACAGTATTTTTATACTGCTATTGTAAATTTATATTACCCTGATTTATAATTTTATTTTCTTGTTGTATATTTGTAGCCTACGTAAGCCTTTTAGCATATGATTTAATTGCCATCCCTCTGCTAAACAAATAATTCCCTTAATACTGTCAAGCTAGTTACTAAGCCTGCATTTCTATTAATCTTCTTATCGTTCCCATCACCCTTCTCCTCCCACTTATGTCTGTATGACTGTTACCTTGTTGCTGGTATCCTTAAGATTTATATTGACTGTTCCCTAATATGATTTGATTGCTTATTTGTTCCCTATGACTATCATTAAGTGTTGTACCTTAAGATTCTTGATGAATATACTTTATCTTTTCTTTTATGTACACCGAGAGCACCAAATGTGTACCAGGACAAATTCCTTGTGTGTCCAATCACACTTGGCCAATAAAGAATTCTATTCTATTTTGTCATTTACCTCATTTTTATTGTATGTGCATTTCTTAACAATCCTGGCATTGTCAGTTTAATTTTGGATATTTTAAATATTTAAATAATTCTGTTTAATGATTATAACGAAGTTAGGTATATTGTTAATGCAGGATTTAAGGTATTTTGGCATCGAGGCTTAGCAATTTTCAATTGATCGATACATTTCACAACATTGCTCCTGTATTCTTAATGGACCAAGATGTTGTTGCCATGGTCACTTCATGCAGAGGGGATGTTAAATTGATCATTCTAAAAATGTAAATCTTCACATTCATGGGAGGTGGCTTCCATCACTCAATGTGGCCTAGAGATGCCATATATCTTGGAGTTGCACTGATTGTAATTAATCATTTTTGCAGATATTATTCCATGTTTCAGGAGCCACAAATAGCTTTGGAAATTTAGTTTAAAATATAAGTGAGGTATTTCTTATCTTACATATTAATCATATTAATCCTTAGTGTGCCAAAGCAAGCACAACCTGTAATTGACTCATTTATTCATCTTATAGAGTGACCCAGAATTCAAAATGCTCTCACTTTGCAAGTGATTACATTCTATCAGGCAATAATCTGGAGGATAAAAAATAAAATATAAACTGAACTACTTTAAGAACAATTGTTACAAAAATGCATACTAATTTGGTTCTTCTGAAAATAGTGGAAATATTTGGTGGTGTAGTGGTTAAAGTGCAGTACTGAAGGCTAACTCTGCCCACAGTCTAAAGTTCAATCCTGTTAGGGCTCAAGGTTGACTCAGCCTTTCATCCTTCGGTAAAATGATGACTTAGATTGCAATATGCAAATGACGTTTACATTTTTAACTGCCCAGATAGTGTTGTGAAACATAATAGGGAAATATATATATCTAAATGCTATTGCTATTTCAAAATAAAAATTGACAAAAGCAATGTATTGGTCATAATATACGCATGCACACATGCATTAATACACATGGTGAAGGTTACTCTGAATATAAATTAGGGGCAACTGTGGCACGGGTCTATTAATATAACTAATTTATTTGAGAAGGAAAAACATCCCAAAAGTTCCTTTCATAAAACTATTCCCAACCTGGCATAGCCTTTTAGAAAAAGAATAAATCATACTATATCTTTTTGTAAATTGACCTGTAAGTTACTGGCAGCAAATCAATTGAGTACAAATGAAAAATAATAATGCAATAAGAGTGCTGTATATAATCTTGGGCTGAGATAAAAATGAATACTCAGATCAATATGAGGAAGATTCACTGTTGCTACCTTTTAAGAAGAAGTGACAATGAAACTAATTCATATAAACATATTGCTGCTAAGTTCAGCCTTTTAAAACCAGCCTTTAAAAAAGGAGAATATAAATGTTTATCAGTTTCAAAGTGCACTTGATACATCATGTCCTTTTACACTAATTCTTTTGTCATATTTTGCTGCATACCATGCTGATGAAAAACATTCATTAAATCACATCCTTGTTAGCATAAGAACAAAGCATAGGAAGGCTTAAAGATCTACCATATTTTTCTGAGTATAAGATGCCCCTTCCCCCCCACCTAAAAGGGGTTGAAAATTTAGGTGTGTCTTATACACTGAATGTAGCCCCGCCCACCACTGGCCCCTACCCTTTGGCCTGTGCTTTGCAACAGTTACTTCCTTTTCTTGCAAACAGCAAGAAAAAAAAAACAGCTCCTTTCAGCTTCAGCACAGCCTAATTAGCACAAGTTGATTGGATGGCCTCCCAACTCTCAGCTGATTTGCTCTCAGCTGTTTTGTGCAGGGCTCTGATGTTTGCTGCAAAGAGGTAAATTGCTGGACCAGATTCTTTTCCTCTTGTGCTAATCAAGCTATGCTGAAAATGAAAATGAAAGTAAAGCAGGCTGTTTGCTGTTTGCTGCAACATCGCAAAATTAGGCAGAGGCAGAAGGAGATTTCTTTTTCTTCTTTTTCCTCACCAACAAAGGTAGGTGCAAACAATGGGAAATTTAGGGCAAAAGACGAGAGTTCAAGATTTTAAAACGCAAAACAAAAAAGGGACAAAGAAAAAGGCAAAAATAAAAATGGGAAGGGAGAAAAAGAAAAAAAATGAAAGAGAAAGATGTTATACATATTTAGAATTGAAATATGAATAGTAGTAAGAAATAAATGGGAAATCATGATTGTAAAAATGAAATGAATAATAATTGGAATATTTATATTTTCAAATCTAGACAATGATAAGTTTTTATTTTTTTATTTTTTTTAGAAATATGAATAAGTATAAACTGTAACGATTGAAATACCTTTAATGGTATATGGTAGTGAAAGTAAAAAGGATTAAGTTGTAGCTTGGATAACATATTTTAAAATTTAATTAGAAAAATTGTAATGATTGAAATATTTTTATTTATATATTGTGATGAAAGTAGAAACGATTAAGTTGTGATTTGGAGGATTATATGGCCAAAACTATTTGGGTTATTGGGAGAATGTAAGATGTGAAAATGAGTAACATAAAGGGAAAGCTCTATTTAACAGGGAATTGTAATAATTGAGATACTATTAATTGTATATTATGTTGAAAGCAGAAATGATAAAGTTGTGGTTTGGAGGAATATATGGGGAAAATTATTTGGTTTATTATTATTGGTAAATATAATTAATTGATTTGTAAAGATTGGATTGAATGGAAATAATTGGAATATTCATGTTCATATTGATTAATATACAAAAAAGATAGATATATGTAATTGATTTATATTAAAATGTTGAATTTGTATTAAACAACTGTAATATTACATAATTAACCAATGTGAGGATGGATATAAAAATAGATGACAATGGAAGGGGTATAAAATAGAATAGAAGGGAAAAATTGAATTTGATTAAGATTAGAGATGAGGATGAAGGGTAATATTGTTTTTTTTTAAAAAAAGATGAGGAATAAATATGGCAAAAAGGAAATCTAGAAATTGTAAATTTAATTGAAATGACTAAACACTGTTTAAATTTGTCAACCGGCCAAGTACTCTGTTCAAAGAATATACATTGTATGTTTGTATGTGTGTTTGTCTAAAAAAACCCAAAAAATACTTTTTATATATAAAAAAACAAAAACAAAAAAGGTAAGTGCGTCTTATACTCTGGTGCGTCTTATACTCTGAAAAATACGGTACTTATGTGTTTCAATTTGGCTGCAGTCCATTTACAAGAGAGGGATCTTAGTAGGCAGAAGTAGAGTTGCTTGCATTGTTGGTTGCATTCTGAGTAGTCCCAAATATTTTGAGGTCCGCAATCTATAAATTGCATATTTGAGTCTAAGGCAATTTGCTGTGGCCAACTCACCACAGTCAAGTTACTGTGGGACCACTTAACGTGGCCAATTCATTGCAGGACAACTTGAGGCAGGAGAACAGGGGTCCTATCCAGTGGTGGGTTTCAGCCGGTTCTCTCCAGATTGTGTGACCTGGTAGCGGCAACTGCAGGAGGCCTTGCCCACCCGCCTTGATGTAATGTGCGAGCAGACATTTGTGAACCAGTAGGGAAGGTAAATTAATCCCACCACTGGTCCCATCTGCCCTCCCCTCCATTCCATTCATCTGAGCCAGCCTTGAACTTCAATTTGAGATGTTCTTGACTGTCCCAACCTCCACTTTCCCAAGATGTGCAGTGACTGGATTTTGCTCTAGGTGGGGCACAGATGGGAGCCCTATTTCTCTCTCACCTCCCAGAGACCTAGACATCTAGAGGGTGGAAAAGGCAGCTTCCAAAAGGCAGAAAGACTGGGCCTTGGCACCTGGAGCCACATTGGAGCGGAAGCTTCTTCCCTCGCTCAGGGTAGCTTCTTGATCACTTCTGTAGCTAGTAGCCAAGCTGTTCTGCCCCAGCTACGGATCCCAAAGAACACAGCACACACAAACTCTGAACAAAACTTTGTTTACTCAAATAGCGCAGTTTTAGCAAATGCCGGCTGTTAATAAGCATTCTTAACAGCCTGCCAGAATTCCATAGATAAGATAGTCAGAGTCTTACTGGAGAAATCCCAGAAGCAAGGTTGCTGAGACATCCCAACGCGATGATTAGTGAACTAAGGTTGTTTCCTGCAGCTTGTTACAAGCTTCAGTCTTTCTTAAATAGGCTAAGGGCATGCCCAATTAGCCCCAAGCTTTACTCTCGAGGAGACCTCCTCCTGAGGAACCACTCCTGCCTCTTGGCAGCTCTGCATGCCGGTGTATTGAGAAGAGGCTCCTCCTCTTCATCCTCTTCACTTAAAGGAGCCTCTGGAGGTTCTGAAGGCCCTGACTGAATCCCTGCCTCTGGCACCACATCTTCTTCAGTCTCCTCGCTGTCTGACTCAAGCGCCGGCTGCACAGGCTGCTGGCACAGCCACCACACCAGCCTCCTCGTCGTCGGGATCAGCAACGATCTGTGCAGGCCACTTCCACTTTCACCCAGGCTTGGAAAGAAGGATACTCTTTCGGTATGCTGTACTGGACCATGGCTGCTCCTGGGCAGGGAGAGTGGCAAGCAAGGATGGTGATGGGGTGACTTGGTCCTGACAGCCATCACCATGAAGGTTTTTCCTCAGGGGTGGGATTAAAAAATTTCAGCAACCAATTTGCTGCCTGGTTGCTGGGTGGGCGTGGCCATGGGGCTGTGGCCTACTCAGCCTCCTGAAGCATGGTGGGGGGCATTTTAGCTCTCCCCAGGCTCCGGAGGCTAGTATGTATTTCTTTGCTTTGAATTAAACAAATATAGCAATCTTACAGAATTCTTGTCATTTTGGGGTCATCTGTATCATCACCTAAAGTTGCATGATAGAACTCACTGTCTGAAAATATTGTCAACTAGGAGACCAATTAGTCTTTCAAGCATGATAGCTATTACATTATTAAAAATTAAAACAAAACAAACTTCTAGTATTTTATTCATTTCAGATGGTGTAACAAATTCTGCTATAATCATAAATTCATCTGTGATACTCATCTATCTCAGCTATTTGGGAGAGTTTCAGGTTCATTCATTTCTACTTCTTCCACTTGAGGGCAATAAATATAATATAGGAATTATTCATTATTCATTAAAAAAAATCTTTTCCTTCTTTTTCAGCGCTTCTGAATTAATAGTGCATGATACAAAAGGTTTTACTTAAAGATCCTAATTTTTCCCAGGGTACCCTCACTTGAAAATGAACTGTGAAATTATATAAATCTATTTGTAGCTTCATATTCAATTAGCTTAAATATTCTTGAGGGCTCTAGAGCTTTGTATTTATTAGAAAATAATTACTTTGCTGCAAAACAATCTATCAAAAGTTTTCAAATAAAGTTGAAGAATTCACAGAGGGCATATGCAGGATTCTTTTAAGCCTGTAAAAAATATTTTGACTTTATTACTGAAAACACTTCTCTCTCTCTCTCTCTCACTCTCTCTCTCTCTCTCTCTCTCTCTCTCTCCCTTCCCCCCCCCCCACACATAAACTTGTCTGCTATAATGTCTTTCCTGTCAATGACTTCTTCAGTTTCAACCACAAAAGTACATGGCAAACAATTGATACAAACTCGAAGTAAATTGCTTCAAACTCGATTGCAGGAAATACAATTTCAGCTACAGAGTGGTCAATGCCTGGAATGCTCTACCTGACTCTGTTGTTACATCCTCAAACCCTCACAGTGTCAACCTCAAACTGTTTATCGTGGCTGTCACCCCATTCTTAAGAGGTCCGTAAAGGGGGCGTGTATAAGCGGACCAGCGAGCCTATCATCCTTGTCTTAGTGTCCCCATTTATTTGTATTTACTTCCTTTGTTTATGTTTATGTTCATACCTATGCTTGTTATCTTTTACATATTTGACAAATAAATAAATAATAAAATAAAATCAATCAAGACAGCCAATCAAACAAGATAATAAAGAGTTGGGAGAAGAAAGAAAAACTCAGATACAAAACAGGAGATAGAGGAAGAATATCCAGGGTCAGCAGTCTATAGCAGACTCAGATGCCTATACACTAATGCTCAAAATTTGGGGAATAAACATGGTGAACTTGAAGTACTAGTACAAGAGGACAGGTATTATATAGTTGTCATTACTGAAACTTGGTGGAATGAAGCTTATGATTGAAATTTCCTGCTGGAAGGATATAAACTGTTCAAAAGAAACAGACTTAAAAAGAAAGGAGTTGTCTTCAGAAGTTGTGGGTGCTCCATTACTGTATGTTTTTAAGAAGAGATTGGACAGTCATTTGTCTGAAATGATATAGGGTCTTCTTTTTGAGGAGGCGGTTGAATTAGAAGACCTTCAACATCCCTTCCAACTCCGTTATTCTGTTATCCTTCCTTCCTTTCCTCCCTCCCTCCAGAATTTCAGTGAGCATGGTTACATACCTAATTACCTACCTACCAGTGATGGGTTACTCCCAGTTCGATCCGGTTCTATAGAACCAGTAGTAAAACCGTCAGGAGGCTCTGCCCACCTGCCACGATGTCATCATGGGTGATCTGCACATGTGAAGAAGCTTCTGTGCGCATGCTCCCGCTGCGAACCAGTAGTAAAAGTAAGTGGAACCAACCCCTACTACCTACCTACCTACCTACCTACCTACCTACCTACCTACCTACATACATACATATATAGAGAGAGTTCAACACAGCTTCTTGTTGCTGGTTTCATAAATTCTCTATTAATGTAAAAATGTGCTGTCACAATACATTCTATGAGTTACTTCAGTCTTTTGGAGAATTACATTCCAAGATCTTGTGACTTATAAGGTGATCCTGACTTATCCAGAAAGTCAGGAGAAAGACTGTGGTATTATGTGACTGACAGTAACTAAAACATAATAATAAAAGTCAGGAACGTGACTTTAACTCACTCCTCACATAAGCGTCCTCTTTCTGAAGATCAAACTCTCCATTTCATGTAGTGTAAGTGTTTGCTTCTGTATTTTAATCAGGTCAGCGAGTAATTTAGGATTTTCAATATTTCTATCAATTTTTTAAATTTTTAATACTGTTATTTGTATATTATTATATAAGTTGTAGATACATTTTAGTACATGACGCATTAAATATAAAAATTGTGAAATCTGCAACTCCTCTTACAGGATAATAAGAACAGGATCCTTTATTTAAGTTAATATCTAGTATTAGGAGTTTGCATTCAACTCTTCATTTGATTCCAAATCAATTGTCACGATACTGATCTACTTCAAAAGAAAAAAGCATAATGTGTTTAGATGAGCTCCACATAGTTTTAATTATGCACTATTCTAATTTGTTAATTTTGAAAGGAACATTTGGATAAACTTAGTTCTGAAATTATTTTAAACACAAATCACAGAACTTCTTCACTTTCCTCCCATTCCCAGAATGACACCTATCAAAGTTTTCATGAATGTGGGATTTTAAACACTTGTTGGAAATTCTGTTGAGATTTATTAACAGATGGCCACATGTTCTTTTTGGCTTACAGTGAGTGGAACATAATGAAAAGCTGTCAATTCTGGAAGAACAGAAGCTTTGTTCTATTTTCCCTTTCCCCCTTCAGTTTCATTGAAAGATTTACAGCTGTATCCTTTGGTGGGAGGAATTTAAAAAAAGAATGGACTGAGGTGGAAATCTGTAACTTTTATGTTTAGTTAAAACTTCATGGGGGAACAACAAGAAGAAAGGCGTTATACATGTCCTGAATGGTAAATAAAATGGGGGGAAAGCTTAATATATGCAATTGATTCAGGGGTGGATTCTAAATTTTTTTACTACTGGTTCTGTGGGCGTGGCTTATTTTGTGAGCATGGCTTGATGGTCATGTGACAATTATTTAGGATTTAGCAGAGGTACTGGTCTACCAGGCTTTTAACTGCTTGCAGAGCTCTTACCGATCTACCCATTTATTTTTGCAGGCACTGATCTACTTATGTATGTATGTATGTATTATTTATTTATTTATTTATTTATTTGGCTTATATGTTTAAGCTTCTGATGAGAGACAGCATTCGAAAAAGGGACAATAGACTCAGGGCGGCTCACAATAATAAAAACACAAGCCACAATAAATAATAAAATCTAAAATCTAAAAAATTAAAAATTAACTCTTAAAACCCCATCAGTCCAGGTCGAGGGATTTAAAAAGCCAAGTTTTTAATTCACGGTGAAAGGTGCGAAGGTCAGGAGCTAATCAGAACTACTCATGTAGTTTTGCAGGCACTGATCTACTGATTTGTTTTCTTTTAACACTGATCAGCTGTGGGGCGGCTCTTTGAAGCCCCACAGCAAGTGTTTAAACAGTTTTTTTCTCTCTAGCCATCAGCTGGGACTCAGGAGGCAGCAATAGATTGGGGATGGGGCCAAATAAAAGGTAAGAATAACGTGGGGGTGGGATGGGGGGCAGAACCAGTTCGGTGATGTCATATTGTCACCGCTACCGGCTTGGGAGAACTGGGCCGAACCGGGAGGAACCCACCACTGAATTGATTACAATAGTAGATTTTAATGTGCTTGCTGATTCTGCCTATAGGATTGTCCATGTATCTGTGAGCATATATATGATGAGAAAATACATAATACCTACTGCATCATATATACCTGATAAAGCAGTGGTAGAATTCAATTTTTTTTACTACCTGTGGTTCTGCGGGCATGGCTTGGTGGGCATGTCAGAGGAAGGATATTGTAAAAACTCCATTCCCTCCCCACCCTACTAACCTGCTTTCAAGCTCCGTGTGCAGAGCAACAAAAGAAGATCCAGCTGATTATCTGGTACTCGATCAACTGGGACGTGGCATGCAGTGAATAGATGGGGGCGAGCCAGTCAGAGGTGGTATCTGCCAATTTTCTGAACTACTCAAAATTTCTGCTACCGGTTCTCCAGAATCACTCAGAACCAGCTGAATACCACCTCTGTGATAAAATGTAAACTACAAGTAATATGAACAATTTCAAAAGATCTTACCTTTGACTACTCCATTCAACACAAAATCAGCCAGATATTCAATGATTGGATCAAGTGGTTATTCTTTTGTGCCTTTTTTTCAAGTGATTAAATTTGTTTTTGCTTAAACAAGGGCTCTAAACAAGTCTTCCAGGTAACAATGCTTTACTAAGACTACATATGGGGTAACTGTAGGGATAATCTGAGCTATTCATCACATATTGTTCCAAAGCATTTCTTGTTTCAGTTGAAAAGCTACGTGATATTTTCAAAACTATGTCTGATTTCAATGCATCAGTATGTTATGATTATGAAAACACAAAGATCATTTCATTGAATAGAATAGAATTCTTTATTGGCCAAGTGTGATTCGACACACAAGGAATTTGTCTTGGTGCATACGCTCTTGGAGTATATAAAAGAAAAGATACATTTGTCAAGAATCAAAAGGTACAACACTTAATGATAGTCATAGGGAACAGTCAGTATAAATCGTAAGGATACCAGCAACAAGGTAACAGTCATACAGTCATAAGTGGGAGTAATTGCAATGTAGATACACATTCTGCAAATGGAATTGTCCTTTCAGCTCCTGGAAACACCAAACACAAAGTTAATATCCATGATTTAGCTTGTTCTAAATATTTTGTCTGTGAGTAGCCATTGGCAATCATTCCATCATTGCATTCTCCAGGCAAGCCATCAGCCAAATTATTAGCCTGCCTCAGGGTGCATACTAATAGACTCCATGTTATTATATTTGCAACTCATATAAGAACAGGTCCCTCTATTTAAGGCAATGTAAAAGGCATGTGTAAAATTGGAAGGACAAAAATTATTCCCAACACTGGATCATTATGCATTTCTTTATTAAAATAATGGTTATTGTCACATCTAATAGCAATGAGTTCTTTATTTTAATTACTGTATTCATTATATGTGAATGCAGCAAAAGAGTAATTTATTTTGTTGAACTTGGATCTCTGAACATTTAATTTCAATGAATATTTGTGTTCCAATTCCGTCATAGAAGTGCTGTGGATTTTACTCCGCTAGTCATTTTTGACTATATGGGGCAGTGCTGATCTCCATTTCAAGGCCATTGAGCCAGGATTGTCCGAAGATATTCCTGCAGTCATAGGGCCAGCTTGACATCCCAGAATGCTGCTACCTTCCCACTGAAGTGGTACCTATTTATCTACTCGCATTTTTAGCAAAAGCTAGGGCGAGGACGGAAGTTTACCCCGTCACATGGTGCTCAGGCTTCAAACTTGGTCTGCCGGCTTTCCATGTGACAAACTCAACATCTTAACGGATGAGCCACTACATTTCTACAGGATTTGTGACAATTTTACTTCTCCATGATAGAATTAGGGCTTCTCAGGGGGAAATAAAATTGACACAAATGCTGTTGATTATTCATATTTGGAAACCTCAGTATCATTTTGGTTGTCTTTTTTCTGTTCTTTGTAAGCCTAACAATATATGTACTGTATTTTATCTAAAGCTGGGAGTGGAGGGGGAGGGGGGCAACCAGCCTGGACTAATTCTATTAAGTATGGTTACAAATTATAATTGTATTTTTGAATGACTTAGGAGAGGGGTGTCAAGCTTGTAATGATACGTTGTTGTCATGTAATGTATCACAATTTTTTCCTCCTTCGATAAACTGGGGGTGGGCATGGCCAGCGCGTGACACATCTGGCCCATGGGCCACAAATTTGACATGGCTAGGAGATATATATGCATGCATGTTTGTTGTTAGTTGTGAAGTCATGTCCGACCAATCACAACCCCATGGACAACGTTCCTCCAGGCCTTCCTGTCCTCTACCATCCCCCGGGGTCCATTTAAGCTCAAGCTGACTGTTTCAGTGACTCTATCCAGCCACCTTGTTCTCTGTTGTCCCTTTCTTCTTTTGCCCTCAATCGTATTCAGCATTAGGCTCTTCTCCAGTGAGTCCTTCCTTCTCATTAGGTGGCCAAAGTATTTGAGTTTCATTTTCAGGATCTGGCCTTCTAAAGAGCAGTCAGGGCTGATCTCCTCTAGGACTGACCACTTTGATTGCCTTGCCTTGCCTTGCCTTGCCTTGCAATGCATGCATGTATATCATAGAAATATAAAAACATGTTGCCAGTTCTGTACTACTCGCAATGAATAGTACAAAAATATATATCCAAAAATATATCCAAAAATCCCTGTCATGTGTATGTGTGACAGAGACAAAAAGAGAGAAAAGAACAGACAAGGACTATTATAAAACAGTTCTATAAGAATTTTGTATCTATTGAGAGGCATCCAGAAAACTCATAGGGCATAGAAGTATTGATTATCCCCTATATTTTGTCATCAACATTTATTCCAATCATTCCCCCATTGTCTCTGTCTTATGATTTGTGTTACAGGAAGTTTCTTTTACTAATCATAATCCTTTATCATTAATTTTTCCTTCTATATTTGTAATTTTTTTTATCTAAGTTGGTTAAAGTTTCTATTTGATACCTTCCTTCTATATTATAGGCAAGAAATTAATAAACAAAATAAGGAGCTCCGTAATATGGTTCGTTTGGCTTTTATTTGATATATTGTATGATGTCAGCCATATGGTTTAAAAAAATGAACAGGGATTAGTATGATGGGTGAACCTAGACAGATAAGGGAAGCAGAATGTGAACCTTTGCATTTTCTTCTAAAACACTTCACCTGAGTTCTCAACAAGTGAAAACCATAAATGTTTGCTATTTCCAGAAAAATCTTTGCTTTTCTATTGTTTACATTTTCCTCATCAATTTTCCCATTCAACGACCAAAGTGAGGACACAGACTTAAAAAAAAAAATTATAAAGCTCATATTAGATGACTCAGGAATATCTAGTAAAGCAACATAACATTTCTTCTGTGGCCATTCAGGTAAAGCTTAGTTTTATTATAGAGGACATCTTTTTGTCAAGTTTAAATTGACAAATTTAAATTGGCAGAAACAGTCCAAATATACCTCTGATTTTTGAAGGCACTAGTTACTCCTCTTCTAATTCCTCCGTAGTTGAGAACATTTATTTCTAATAATCCCATGTGACTGTAAAATTCTGCTGTGCTCTGTAGATATATACAGAGGCCAGCAAACTGGCTTGTCTAGTCAATGAGTTAATGAGTCATTGACAAGGCATTGACTGAAGGGCATTTACTGCTCTGTTACTTGCAATTTTGCATTTAGTCACATCTGCTTAGTCAACTGAATTGTGTTGTTAACTGCTGGCGGCAGCAATTTCTAATATGTTGCTAGTAAAAGAAATTGTTACTTTTGGGAAGTATGAGTGATTCAAGTGCTTTTTCATAACAATTAGTGGAATAAATATAGTTAACTAAATGAGAAATACTGATGGAAATGGAACTATGTATGCATCTTTTTAAAGTCTGTTCTCATTTTTTAATTTTTCCTTCAGGTGGGTAAGGAAGTAGGGTATAGCATGTGTGAATCAGTTAACTTGTAGATAGGGAAGTGAGAGATTCACATAACTAAATGACATAGTATTTCACAAAATACAAAACCATAATTTAGTATACATCCTGTGGATGTATACTATGGCAGGGATTTTCTCCCCTAAATTCATCATACTATTCATACCTAGATGAACATTAACATCTGAAGAACTTTTATATTCATCCATTGAGCTTTGAATCAGGAGCATTTAAACAAAGAACAATATTTGTGACTTTATGTTCCAAAGAGTACTGCCTGAATATATACTGAGAAGAAGCCCTTCCAAAATCTATTGTTATCTGTTATTGTACAGTTACAGATAATCCCTGACAATTCACTTAGTGACCATTCAAAGATACAACCTAACCACTCCCAAGTACTTACGACACAGTCTCAAAATTGCTTCTAGCAAACAATCCCATTTTAATTCATTTTATGATCCAAAAAATTCTTAGCTGTTTTATTTAGCTTCACAACTGAAAAATATCATTTTTAGTCTTTTCTGATTGTTGAGTTTTCATAGCCATTTATTACTTTTGGGAACACCATAGATCTGAACAAAATGCATGTTTGTTTTATTTGTTTTATTTTGTTTATTTTGTCCAAATTTGTCATCAACTTTCTTCCAAGTAGGTGTCTTATTTTAGGCAATGATCACCATCCTTGTAAATTTTTTTGGCCATAAGAAGATAAAATCTGTTACTACTTCAACTTATTTTAAATTTATTTGCATTGCGTTGGAGTTAGTGATTGAATAAACTTTTCCATTATCCACTGAATGCTTCCTAAATGACCTCAATACCTCTTCTGAATGCAACTTGTACATCTGGAAGTCCACGCTGAAATCTGTATGATAAAAACGTTACATCAATACTACATGAGATACATGAGAAACAATAGTTCAGTAATGTAAACGTTCTTAACATTACCCGATATTGGAAATGATCTTTTTCAGTCCTTGACTGTTATGTGATTTCCTTAAGATAAAGATAAGGTAAAGGTAAGGTAAAGGTAAGGTCGCACATATGTGCTAGTCATTCTCAACTCTAGGAGGCGGTGCTCATCTCCATTTCAAAGCCAGAGAGCCAGCGCTGTCTGAAGATGTCTCTGTGGTCATGTGGCTGACATGACTAAATGCCAAAGGAGCACAGAAGGTGGCACCTATTTTTCTACTTGCATTTTTTACGTGCTTTCGAACTGCTAGGTTGCCAGAAGCTAGGACAAATAATGGGAGCTCACTCCATTACACAGCGCTAGGGATTCAAACCACTGAACTCTGACCTTTCTATTGACAAGCTCAGCATCTTAGCCACTGAGCCACCATATGTCTTGCTTACTTGCTTATAAACTGTGGATAGCACTTTAACTGCATCAATTTATAAGTTTTTTAACGACTCTACTAATATTTCATCAACTTCTGCAGTTTTGATATTAGTAGCACTTTCTAGGGCCCATAGAGCTTCAGTTTCCAGATTTTCTGCCTCGTTTAATGATCAAAACTTCATATATATCAGCGTTTTTCTTTGTGCAGTTCTTCTATAAATTTGTGCCCTCTCCTTGGGGTTTTTTTTTTTTTTTGCCTCCCTTGTCTATTGTGTTTTCCTTGACTTTTGAAATATTCTTAAATAACTTTATTACCTTTCTTTTTAGAGTGCTAGCCTTGATTTCTTTTCATTGCTTACTTAGATATTTAGTGCACTTAAATGAAATATTAAAGATCTGGAAATCCAACAAGGTTGGGCTGCTCTTCCAATGAATGTTTATTTGAGCAGTCAAATTCCCTCTTTTAAAGTAGTGAGATATTTATATCAAAGAACCAGTGGTAGGTTGCTACCAGTTCACCCCGGATCGGGCAAACCGGTAGTGACGGTGACAGGAGACTCCGCCCACCCACCCAGATGTCTGCACATGCGTAGAAGCGTTGTGCGCGTGTCAACAAGCAAACCAGTAGTGATTTGAATCCCACTACTGCAAAGAACCATCCCAAAAACATGAGGTGGATTAACTTTAGCATGTTGCAATACCCCTCCCATAGCAGTTTTTGGTGGCTGATTAAAAAATAACAATAATAAAACCCATATCAGCTGAGACTTTGCCTTGTGGACAAGACGGGGCCATTGAAACTACAGCTCACGTCCTGCTATGGCACATTTTCTACAAGGACTCAAGGACCCAATTTATAACACCTTACCTAAAAAAATATCTTTTTTTATGTGCAACTACTGTTATCAAATCAGTATGAAATAGTTTCTCTGAAAGTGGCCAAATTCTGTTATGCTGTGTGCAAACTTTAACTGGCCACTGTTAATCCACCACCAATCACAATATATTATTCTGTCTGTCTTTTAATTTTAGTTTTCCCTATTATTGTTGTTTTTAATGCTTTTCTGTGTAATGCTGGTCTGTGACCGTAATAAAAATTGATTGATTGAGATATTATTCTGTATCTCTTGTTCATTTCCGGAACCGAACATTAGTTGAGCGAGTTTTCTTCTAACACTATTTCATGTTGCTTTCTGCCTTACTTCAACTATTTTTAATGGAGCAAAAGAGAGTCATTTCCCCTTATTTTGTGTTTGGTACTTTTGGATATTTTTGTTTTGTTCATCATTAATGATGCCATGAAATTCATTCCAGAGTCACTGTTTAATAAATCACTGTATAATAAACAGTCACTGTTTATTATATTTAATTCATTAAAACTCCTTATTTTTATAACATAGTCACCTGGGAAGCTGCTTCTTTCATCCATCACTGCCAGAACCCCATCCAATTTGTTTTCTTTAGTTTAAATTAGAATATTAAGTGGTACGTGGCCTAGAGGTGGAGCTCTCACTTCACAATCAGGAGGCTGTGAGTTCGTTCCTAGGTACAGGCTGATATTTCTCTCTTAGAGCATGATGAGAATATATCTGCTGAATGTAACTCCGCATTGGTGACAAGAAAGGCATCCGGCCAATAAACACTCAGCTCCATTCATTTGTCCAGACTCCACTCCAAAAGGGATTAAGGGGTCATTAAAAGGAGACGTTGATGATGATGATGATGAGCATTTGCTTTTCTTGGCAAAATTTTCTTCATTTGTCTCCTGCTTCATTTTTCGTACTGAAGCCAATTTTTCCTTTTTTATTCCAAAGACTATTAGAAGACAACAACTAAATTTAAAGTGACTGTATGAAATGACATTTCTGCCTTCTCCATTCATCATTGAATAATTACTTAGGTTCTCCATTGGGATGTAGTAATCCTATTAATCCATTTGGGCACCTCTGATTAACCTCAAGCAATAAACTCCCTCCACCGCATTATGATTTTTAAAAGAGAGAGAGGAGAGAACATCAAATAGTGTCAGTTAGATAATAAGTCTGTAGGGAGAATCAGACTTTTATTATACAGCCTGTGATCATTATACATGCCTGCAGTACCAATTAATACTTCAGTGGGATAGACCTGTTTGCTTTTATTCCTGCTGTTATTGATGTTATTCAGTTCCTTTTCTGATCTCAAATGTTGATTATACCATCCAAAAATTAGTAGGCGAGATTTAAGCTAAACAGTGTATTAAAATATTCAAAAAGTATTTCTTTCCTTCATTTACTCTAAAGACAAAAATAAGAAAATGACATTTTGCTGTTTCAACTATAGTTAGACTCTACCTTACCTTCTACTTACTTCAAATGCCAGTGTCAACTTGCAATGCATCCCTGGCAGGGTGGGTTCTAAATTTTTTTACTACCAGTTCTGTGGGCGTGGCTTATTTTGTAGGTGTGGCTTGGAGGTCATGTGACTGGGTGGGTGTGGTTAGATGGTCATGTGACTGGATGGCCATGGTTATTGTATAGGGACTACTCAGAGGGCTGAAAAAAGTCATTTCTGACAGGTCCTCGCACTTATGACTGGTCCTCACACTTACAACCATCCTCACATTTATGCCTGTGCAGCATTCTTAACAACCATGTCACTCATTTCACAACTGCTTCTCTTCACCATGGTGATAAGATAGGGCAAAAAACGTAAAATGTGAAGACAGTCATAAGTTTGAGGACTGGTCAAAAGTGTGAGGACCAGTCAAAAATAACTTTTTCAGCCCACTGAGTAGTCCATATGTACAAAAGAACTACCCAGAGGGCTGAAAAAAGTGATTTCTGACAGGTCCTCGCATTTTTGACCAGTCTTTGCACTTATGACTGGTCATCATTTATGCCCATTGCAGCATTCTTAACAACGGTGTCACTCATTTCACAACTGCTTCTCTTCACCATGGTGACAAGATAGGGCAAAAACGTAAAATGTGAGGACAGTCGTAAGTTCGAGGACTGGTCAAAAGTGCGAGGACCAGTCAAAAATAATTTTTCAGCCCTCTGAGTAGTCCATATGCATAAAAGGATACAGCAATAGAGAGGGATGAAGGAAGGGAAGGGAAATTAGAGTAGGAGTGAGGGTAAGTGAGGGAGGAAGAGAGGAGGAGAAGGAGAAAGGAAGAGGAAGTAGGGAGGAGGAGAAGAGGGGGGAAAAGAAAGTAAGAAGGAAAGAAAAGAGAGAGGTGGTAGGTTTGAGGAGAAAGATTGGTATACAATAAAAAAGATGAAAGGGAAGAAAGCCAACCCCAAACAAATATAAAGATATTAAGATAAAGAATGAATTGTTAAACTTTAAAGAATAAGAGAACAAATACGAATAAATAGCAATAATTAGAAACACACATACAAACATACAATGTATTTTCTTTGAACAGAGCATTTGGCTGGTTCACAAATTTAAACAGTGTTTAGTCATTTCAATTAAATTTACAATTTCTATATTTCCTTTTTGCCATATTTATTCCTTATCTATTTTTTAAAAAAACAATATTACCCTTCATCCTCATCTCTAATCTTAATCAAATTCAATTTTTCCCTTCTATTCTATATTATACCCCTTCCCATTGTCATCTATTTTTATATCCATCCTCACATTGGTAAATTATGTAATATTACAGTTGTTTAATACAAATTCAACATTTTAATATAAATCAATTACATATATAACTATCTTTTTTGTATATCAATCAATATGAACATGAATATTCCAATTATTTCCATGCAATCCAATTGCTTACAAATCAATTAATTATATTTACCAATAATAATAAACCAAATAATTTCCCCCATATATTCCTTCAAACCACAACTAAACCATTTCTGCTTTCAACATAATATACAATTAATAGTATCTCAATTATTACAATTCCCTAGTTAATAGAGCTTTTTTTCTTTTGTGTTTTAAAATCTTGAACTGTACTCTTTTGCCCCTAAATTTCCCATTGTTTGCACCTACCTTTTTCGGTGAGGAAAAAGAAAAAGAAATCTCTCTACCTCATTTTGTCACATTGCAGCAAAGACTCTGCTTTAGTTTCAATTTCGCTTTTTCAGCTAGGGAAAAAAAATCTGCTCCAGCAAGCACTCTTTACAGCTAGCAAAAGACCTCCTGAGCAAAACAGCTGAGAGCAAATCAGCTGGGAGTCGGGACGCGGAGCCAATCAACTTGTGGTAATTAACTTATGCTGAAGCTGAAAGGGGCTGTTTTTTTCTATTTTTGCAGGCACCCGTCTACTCATTTGTTTTCTTTTAACACTGATCAGCTGTAGGGCGGCCCTTTGCAGCCCCACGGCAAGAGTTTAAACAGTTTTTTTTTCCCTCTGGCCATCAGCTGGGACTCAGGAGGCAGCAATAGATTGGGAGTGGGCGGGGTAAGCGAACGGCGACTGGGCCGGGAACCGGTTCGGGGGTGTGGCCAGCCAATCTTATTACCGGTTCTCCGAACTATTAAGTTTTTTTATTACCGGTTCTTACGATCCGGTGCGAACCGGGAGCAACTCACCTCTGATCCCTAGCCTGCTCTTGAGTTGCTGTAGGCCAGGGGGGATGGGAAACTGGCAAAACTGCACAGCAGCAAAAAAAAAAAAAAAAAAGGCACATTCCATGCTTATCTCCCTGAAGGCTGTATTCCAGGGTTAACTACAGCAGCCGGAGGGAAGTGACCTCTACAACCTATGAAATTGCTCCATTGGTGAATGTGATTGATGGCACACTCTGGGGGTGAGGGAGAAACAGGTCATAATTGGAGCATAAATTACATAGGGTCAGAGCTGGCTTGACTTGGGAATGTGCTGACATGAAGCTCCTAATAAATACCTGGATTTCTTTTGAAGCTTGGCTCAAGACTCATGATTTAATTAGGTTATCTGTCGCAATGCTGACAGCCTACTTATTACATTTAATACTTTCAAACTCTTGCCCACCTGTTATATTGTCCCTGTCATTTCTTTTACTATTCCAGTCCTTGCTTTTATTTATAAATCTATATTCATAAGTTCCTCTAAATGAAAGAAATATAAAATTGGTAAACAACATTATTTTTAACAAATATTTCCATAAAGTTTGATTAATAATGTAACTGAAGCTCACATTTAAGGCACCTTTGCTGTCCATTTATTTATTATTTTTTAATATATAACATGGACATAAAGAAATATTGCTTAGTATTTATTAATATATTATTAAAATATGTAAATATTTATTAATATTTATTATGATTTCTGTACATGTAAGTAATCTATTTTATGTCAGTTATAGTTGGCATAAATAAGGACTACTTATCTTATTCCATCCAATTTATGTAACTGAACAATAATTGCTATTTTATTTGTGTAATTAAAATATTATTCAAGACAGCAATGAGTTTTACAGAGTTGGATGATTAAAGAGGATGGATCCATGTTATTCCTTATCTTACTGAATAGTCACATTGTCACTACTACTAAGCCAAAATCTTATTTCGTCTGCTTCTAAATTTTCAACTGTTTGCTATGCCTTAATGAACCAGATTTGATTTTTCAAATGATAATGTTTATTATATGATAATATTTTTAACTGTATCCCCTCAAAATGGGTTGTACTTGAAGATAAAATCATAGGTATGTTAGTCATGGATGTATACCCTAATGTAATATTTTCAGTGCAATCTCCACCTAAATAAAAGGTTGTAGATTGAGCAACGTACCCCTAACAGTTTTACAATTCATATGTTACCTGAGTGCATAAAATTAAAAGAAAAAAACAACAACCAAGGCAATAAACCCAATATTTGAACCTCTATTGAAGATACAATATTTCCAGTTCTAAAAACCATAAACATATCTGTTTCCTCTCCAAAAAAAAAGAAAGAAAGAAAGAAAAGAGAAGAGAAGAGAAGAGAAGAGAAGAAGAAAAGAAAAGAAAAGAAAAGAAAAGAAAAGAAAAGAAAAGAAAAGAAAAGAAAAGAAAAGAAAAGAAAAGAAAAGAAAAGAAAAGAAAAGTAAAGTAAAAAGAAATCTTACAGATGAGATCAAATTATAGTTAATACAGCACTGGTGTGATATCTTGGTGAATCAAACAAATAAATTATAAATGTACATATTTATGGATACATAACAGTATCCATATTTCTTTTCTTTACCCTCTGGAATACAAGACACAGTGAACTTTCATCATGAAAATATAATTTATTGTATTTTTCGGCCTATAAGATGCACCAGAGTATAAGACACACCAAGATTTCAAAGAGGAAAACAAGGAAAAAAATAGTTTTTGGCCTCCATGCATCCGGTTTCTGGTCTTGCCAGCTGCCAGGAGCACTCTGCAGGCCTCCCAAACTGCCTGTACATCCCATTTTTGTGAAAAATGGGCCCATTTTCATGAAAAACAGGCCTTTTTTTTGGCCTCCCAATCCACCCCGCCCCCACATTGCGTTACTGCCCTCCTCAGTCCCAGGAACACCTTGCAGGGCTCCCAAACCTTTTGCACATCCCATTTTTGTGAAAAATGGGCCTGTTTTTGGCAAAAATGGGAAATGCAGGGCAGGGTTTCAAGAGGCCAAAAATGGCTGTATTTGGTGTATAAGACACACTATCATTTCCACCCACTTTTAGGGGGGGAAATGTGTCTTATACTCTGAAAAATACGGTAGCTATCACATTGAAAAATCATTGATAAATACCTTTTACTGTATGTATCTTCATCTAAACACTAGGAAATATACAGTGTTTCTTGTTTCCTTCCTCTGATCTGTTAAACCTGCAACTGGATATACTGTAAGTCACTGACTATGTCTTCTTTCGAGGGGAAAATTATCTGTCCTCTTTATCCAACTGACTCCTAAGAGATATCACATTTCTGAATTAAGTATTTTATCCAAACCTTCTGTTTTCTCCTAGCTATTTAACTCTCTTGGATAATCTTGCTGGGATGAGATGAGACAGCCCATATCTCTTGCTAGGTTTCTGTCTTTAAGGGATATAAGTAACTGCATTGTGACAGATGTTTCAGTGATTCCACAAAGAATCAGATTCCTTTTTACTGGGGCAATTTCTGCTTGAGTTAAATAGCTTTCAAACCCCTAGTTTTAAGGGGTTGTCAAGTAACAACCACTTTCATCTTTGCTAAATCTTAAAATGGTCAGAAACCATTTGGCAGCTATTATATCACAGTTTCAGAGATGCATTTTTCAGAAGAAATAATAACTATTTTCCCCTTTATGGGAATGTTTTACACAACTAATAATTACACAACATGGTATTATTTATGTTCACAGACAAAAAATGTAAAAGCAAAGATATTTATGAAGAAATAGATTGAAATCTGATTTCAATTGGTAATAGAGATGACCTTTCTTCATCTCTGTTGCAGGGGTGAAATCCAGCAGGTTCTGACAGGTTGTGGAGAACCAGTAGTGGACATTTTGAGTAGTTCAGAGAACCAGTAGCAGAAATTTTGAGTAGTTTGGAGAATCAGCAATTACCACCTCTGGCTGGCTCCAGAGTGGGGAGGGAATAGGGATTTTGCAGTATCCTTCCCCTGGAGTGGGGTGGAAATGGATATTTTGCACTGCCACGCCCACCAAGCCCGCCCACAGAATGGGCAGTAGTAAAAAAAATTGGATTTCACCACTGCTCTGTTGTGTCTAGTAAGGCGTTCCACCTCCTTACCCCCTTAACGCCCCGTATGGTAACTGAGCAACAGAAAAATGGCTGCTGCTAGGTTTGGTTCAAAGTTGACACATAAACTGATTTCAATAAAGGACTTCCGGTGGCGCCTTCCTCGTTGGCGGCGGGCTTTTCATGCCCGCCGGTCTCTCGGCGCGTTAGAGCCGCCTTACAGCAGACAGGCGGCTTGAAAAACCTGCTCCTTGATGGGAGGAGCAGGGAGAGCTTCTGGGGGTGAGGTTGAGCCTCCTTGAGCCGCCCCAGGAATTTTTCCTTGTCCTGGGGAGGGCTCAGAGGGATGGCTCCCTCCATACCCCCAGGGTATGCTCCGCGCCGAGAGGATCCTCTGCTAATTACCTAATTAGCGGAGCCAGACGCTGGGAGCAACACCACAATTGAAATGATAAGTGGAGCAAGCTGGAAAAGAGAGAAGAAAAATTTAAGCAAGTATGGATTTTTTTCAACGGATTTTTTTGGAAGAGGAGGGGGGAAGGGGGAAGGAGAGGAAGAAAACTGAAAGTTTTTAAGATGGCGACTGGCTCTGCTTGAAAGGGAAGTGATAGCGGAAATGGAGCGCAGAGTTTAGTCCTGAAAGACTTTGAAAGGAATATTTTGTCACAGAAAAAGAACTTAAAGGAACAGAGGCTGATTTAAATAGATTTCTTCTGTTTTTTTCTTTTTTTTCCTCTATTGAAGTAAGAAGGATTTTTTTTTTTGGTCCTTTTTAAAAGTAAAGATGCCTAAACTTAAAGGAAGGGGGGGCTCCCCCTTGAATCAGATGAATAAAGTTGAAATGTCTCATTTGCAGAGACTTACAGAACAGGAGTTAAAAGAGTTAATTACAAGGTCCTTAGAGAGTGTGGTAGATAAGATAAAAGGTTCACAGAAGGATCTCGAGGAACTGGTTTCTGGGAAATATGACCAACTAAATCAAATTATTGCTCAAGTAGCTTCAGATTTTTCAACTGCGGTGGCTGCAATGGGGAAGAAAGTGATTGAGATGAGTAGTAAATTTGAATCTCAGATACAAGAGTTACAAGCGAAACTTCTGGAAGCAGAGGCCAAAAACCATAATATTCAGAATGATGTTATTATGCTTCAAATTAAGGCTATGGAATCTGCAATTAGACTAAGAGGGATAAAAGAAAACAACAGAGAAAACTTAAGAACAACTTGTGCAAAGGCCTTTGCAGAATTATTAAAGCTACAAGATGAATTAATTTTGGGTTCTATAGCGAAAGTTTACAGAGTTAACTCACGTTTGGCTAAACAAAGGAATCTGCCTAGAGATGTCGTAGTTTACTTCACTGATAAAAGACTGAGAGATGATATTTTACAAAAGTCTTATTCTGATAGAGTGCAGGTAGCAGGTACACAAATCAGGATTTTCAAAGAGCTACCATCGAAGGTCTTAAAGGACAGGAAAGATTTTGATTTTTTGGTCAAGGAACTGAAGAGAAGTAATATCCCATTTAGATGGGATTTTCCAGTTGGTATAATTTTTAGATATCAAGGTGTGAGACATTGTCTGAATACTATTGAAAAAGCAGAATATTTTTATCAAAATATCTTTAAGGGAGCACCGAAATATCTCAAGAATAAAAAGTCAAAAACAGAGTTTACAAAATGTGAACAGAAAGAAGAAAATCAAAGTGTGTTAAAAGTAAAAGGAGAACTTGGTGGTTGTCCAGAGGATTCTATTATGGATTTTTCTGATGAGAAAACGGAACACCTCAGTGTCCTTGGGGGATTACAGGACCTTGAACTGCTGGAGGAAGATTTAAAAAACAAAGTTTTACTTCGAGATGACCAGCAGCAGAGGTCCAATACTCTTCAAGACATGGGGGGTGATGCTAATCGACAGGAACTAGAAGTCAACGAAGAAATCCGACTGGAAACCACAGGTGATAAATTTAAAGAGCATCGTGAATTGTTTGATACTGAATTAGAAAGCATTGAAAGATTTGGAAAAATGGATTATAAAAATTCTTTTAAGAAGTACAACAATTTGTTGAAAGTTCATTCTGAGTTGGACTAACTTTAAATTCATATATTAAAATGGATTATAAAAATTTTTACTATGAAGTTTATCCTGGATTGGACATGATATCCTGAGTTCTGATAGATTGCTGCAAAATTAGCAGCGATCATTGGTTACCCAATTATATATTTTTTGTGGAACTTATCTTCTAGGAGAAGACTATGAAATTGAAAATATCTTATAACCCGAAGGATTGAATTGCAAAGGGTGGCAGGATTTGAAATAATTTTAAAGGAACATCTGGGAATGCAGCTCTTAGTTGGTTTTTTTTTTCTCCTTTTTTTTTTTCTCAAGGCTTGAATGTTAAGGCTGCAAAAGCCTATTTTTAGGTATAGTATAAGTTAGCTTGAATGAATTTTCCTAGAGGTGTGAATATCTTCGTGGTTGGATTTTATTCATATAAAGTCACTCGGGGGGTTGTGTGGAGAAATGTTTTACTTTGCTGATGGGGGCAGCGGCACGATGAAGATTATTGAAGCAGGATTTATGTGAGGAAATATGTTTGACATCAATCAAGTTGAAGAGAAGATTGAAATTTGGATTATAGAGACTGAGAAATGAATTAAACAAAAGATATTTTTTTTCATGATATAACTGCATGATTATAACTATATATGCATGTATATTTCTTATGTTTTATGTTTTGGGGGGTTTTTCTTTAGTTAAGGGGTGTAGTTAGGATAGAATTATAATGGTGTTCTTAATTATAATGATTATCAATGGTTTTTTTTATTATAATATTGTTTAAATATATTAATGTCTGGTTTTTTGTTTGTTTTTTTTTTTTACTTTTTTTCCCTCTTTCCTTCTTTCTCTTTCTCTTCCTCTTTCAAAATTTGTTTAATTTAGAATTTGAATATTTAATAATCTTTTTCTTTTTCCCTTGTTCTAAATTTTGTTTTTTTTAACTTGTAGCGGAAGTCAGGGGGGGGATAGGGAGGGAAGGGGCTGGGGTTGAGGAGGATGGAAGGGGTTGGGTAGGGGGACTGGGGAGGGGGGGTGAAAATGGAAAAATTTCCGTATTGTAAAACCTTTTCAATAAAAAAAAACTGATTTCAATAAATGAGCATATTAAGAATAACAAAAATTCTGCCTATCTCTCATAAAGGCCATCAGTTGACCATTACTATCATCATATGAACAGCATGTGCTATTCCCTTCCTAGAAGTGCCCCAGTAAATAGATATTTACTGGGGCAATAGGACAGTTAGAGGGGACTAGCTGTTTATTAGAGAAGAGGCAAGCTTGTTGGTGATATACAGGTGAAATTCGAAAAATTAGAATATCGTGCAAAAGTTCATTTATTTTAGTAATGCAACTTAAAAGGTGAAACTAAAATATGAGATAGACTCATTACATGCAAAGCGAGATAATTCAAGCCTTGATTTGTCATAATTTTGATGATTATGGCTTACAGCTCATGAAAACCCCAAATTCACAATCTCAGAAAATTAGAATATTGTGAAAAGATTCAATATTCTAGGCTCAAAGTGTCCCACTCTAATCAGCTAATTAAGCCATAACACCTGCAAAGGGTTCCTGAGCCTTTAAAAGGTCTCTCAGTCTGGTTCAATAGGAATCACAATCATGGGAAAGACTGCTGACCTGACAGTTGTGCAGAAATGTCATCATTGACACTCTCCATAAGGAGGGAAAGCCTCAAAAGGTAATTGCAAAAGAAGTTGGATGTTCCCAAAGTACTGTATCAAAGCACATTAATAGAAAGTTATGTGGAAGGGAAAAATGTGGAAGAAAAAGGTGCACAAGAGGGATGACTGCAGCCTGGAGAGGATTGTTAGGAAAAGGCCATTCAAAAGTGTTGGGGACATTCACAAGGAGTGGACTGAGTCTGGAGTCAGTGCATCAAGAGCCGCTACATACAGACGGATCCTGGTCATGGCTTCAAATGTCATATTCCTCTTGTCAAGTTGCTCCTGAACAACAAACAACATCAGAAGTGTTTTACCTGGGCTAAAGACAAAAAGAACTGGTTTGTTGCTCAGTGGTCCAAAGTCCTCTTTTCTGATGAGAGCAACTTTTGCATCTCATTTGGAAACCAAGGACCCAGAGTCTGGAGGAAGAATGGAGAGGCACACACTGCAAGAAGCTTGAAGTCCAGTGTGAGGTTTCCACAGTCTGTGTTGATTTGGGGAGCCATGTCATCTGCTGGTGTTGGTCCATTGTGCTTCATTAAGTCCAGGGTCAACGCAACCATCTACCAGAGGAGATTTTGGAGACTTCATGCTTCCTTCCACAGACAAGCTTTATGGGGATGCTGACTTCATTTTCCAGCAGGACTTGGCACCTGCCCACACTGCCAAAAGTACCAAAACCTGGTTCAGTGACCATGGGATTACTGTGCTTGATTGGCCAGCAAACTCGCCTGACCTGAACCCCATAGAGAATCGATGGGGCATTGCCAAGAGAAAGATGAGAGACATGAGACCGAACAATGCAGAAGAGCTGAAGGCCGCTATTGAAGCATCCTGGTCTTCCATAACACCTCAGCAGTGCCACAGGCTGATAGCATCCATGCCACGCTGCAATTAAGGCAGTAATTGTGGCAAAAGGGGCCTAAACCAAGAACTGAGTACATATGCATGCTTATACTTTTCAGAGGTCCGATATTTTCTATGTACAATCCTTATTTTATTGATTTCATGTAATATTCTAATTTTCTGAGATTGTGAATTTGGGGTTTTCATGAACTGTAAGCCATAATCATCAAAATTATGACAAATCAAGGCTTGAACTATCTTGCTTTGCATGTAATGAGTCTATCTCATATATTAGTTTCACCTTTTAAGTTGCATTACTGAAATAAATGAACTTTTGCACAATATTCTAATTTTTCAAGTTTCACCTGTATATTGTAGGCTTTCACAGCCAGCATCAATCAAGCAGTGATAAGCTTAGGTATTGAACGGCTATAGTATAGTTTTCTGGTGCCCTGTTTTGCCAGCAGTTGTAGTTGACATCTTCAGAGGCTATGAGCTGCTTTGTAGTGGCAGCTCACAGGACTGGTTGGGCTCTTGTATTTGAATCTGGCAATTTAATCTCTGGTTTCTCCTTTCATGGAAAGCTGGTTCCTGATTGTTTCATTATCTAGTTAGATTTCTGACTGGTCTATTTTGAAGAGGTTTTAAAATAATCTGTTTCTGATTGGCCTGTTCTTCAGCTAGGATGTTGATTGTCCTTTGTATGGGTAGAATCTGAATGGTTTAGTTTAGAGCAGGGGTCAGCAACCTGCGGCTCTGGAGCCACATACAGCTCTTTTGGCCCTCTGCTGCGGCTCTCTATCCCACCAATGGCTGCCCCCCTTGCCCTCTCCTCCCAGTCACCCCTCACCTGGCCTTTGAAATCCGAGAGATACAGAGAGAGGGGGGGAGAGAGGGAGAGAAAGAAACATAGATATACACAGAGAGACAGGGGAGATAGAGAGGGAGAGGGGGAGAGAGAGAGCCAGAGCCAGAGAGATACAGAGAGAGGAGGAGAGCGGGGAAGATAGAGAGGGGGAGAGAAAGATATAGAGGGGGGGGAGAGAGAGAAAGAGAGAAAAGGGTTTTGTGGTTCCCAGTGTTTTTTAATAACCGGTTCTCTGCCCTAATGACCAGTTGTGTAGGCATGGCTAGAGGGGGTCATGTGACTGGGTGGGAGTCAGTGATGTGGAGCTGGCCACACCCACCCAGGTTTTGTGGCTTCCTGTGGGTTTGTTTTTTTTTTCTGTGGGAAACCGGTCCAAATGCCTCTTTCAGTGTTTAAGGTTGCAGACACCTGGTTTAGAGAAATCCATCTGTATTTTTCCTGACTGACCTGTCTTCAAGCCAAGCTCCTGCAAAACAATCCTTCTGGTGCATTTGCTGTTGTGTATAGTGTGATTAGGGCTGTTTGGATTTTGCACAATGTAAAGTTGGGATTCCTCCTTTGGTGATTTTCAAATTCTCCTCCTTTTTCTTAGATTTCATAATATTCTGACAATTTCAGTAGGAAGAAGAGTTTGGATTGTTTATAGTTGCCTACATATGTTGGGTCCAGGATTATCTGGGACAAACCTATGATAACCAAACCTGTCATGCATCTCTGAAATCTCCAAGACCAGGGCATGGAAACTGACATCATTAAAAATTGAGGAAATACAGCTGGCAGCAGATTCGGACAGTAAGGAGGTTGGGGAAGAATGTGGGCCAGTCCTGGAGTCTGGGGAAGGCTTTCGCGGGAAGCAATTAGTTCATCTGGCCGATTTAAGATTTGAAACTTCTGTTTGTGACTCTGTGCCAAGTCTGGCCTTGGCCTGCGTCTAGAAATTAGCTCTTTGGCAGCATTCCACATGAGATAGGTGGGTGTTGATACCTTCCCCTGAAAGACTGTTTATCAAGCCTTGTGGACTGTAAATGAAAGTAATTTATAGCCGTATGAATTAAAGAGGTTTGCTGGGACTAAGTTTGTGCTGTTTAATTTCTAAGGAAGCCTAGATCAGAACAATTATTTCAGAAGCAGAATATCTGATCACTGGCAATATATCTGTAAAAAAAAAACATACTTTACTTTTGCATCTAAGATACAGGACTTGAAATCTATCATGGCAGATATGTGGGGTATATGGCCTCACTGCCTTCATCCGAACAGGATTTAGTAATACTACCTGAATACAAGTAGTCCTTGTTTAGCAACCACAAATGGGACTAGCAACTCAGCTGTTAAGAAACCTTTGAAAATACAGTTCAGTAATTTTAAATCTTAAAAGGTGGAGTAAATTGCACCAGGTTTACCAGGACAATAAAAAAAAGTTTAAAAAAAATCATGTATATTTTATAAAGCCCTAAAAACATTGTGTATTTGTTTTTGTTTTTTTTTTAAATCGAGTGATCCCACAATTTGTATGTCATAATTTGGAGAAAATTTGAATCTAAAGTTTGATACTTATCTGATTTTAATAGCCCATTATTTTAAAAAAGTGATGTAAAAGAGATGAGTTGGTGTTGCAATACTGTGGAATCTTATTTTTTCCCTTGGTGTGAATACCCGCCTTCAAGCAAGCTATAATTTCAGAGATTTGAAATGGCATGTTATAATTAGTCTACCAAACTGTCTCAGATTTTCACTGCATACATGTTAATTCTAATAAACTGAAAAGGAAAAGGCTTGGGTGTAAGATAATGAGTTAGAGAAAGAATAATTCAGATAAATGTTTTGAAACTTTTGAATATCTAAGATATTTGTCCTTTGTAAAAAAAAATAGAAAAATGTTTCCTTTTTGATACCCTACTTTTGAATTCCTTTTTTGAGAAATACCCATGCATGAGAGAGATTAAATAGTAAGCACAAAATAAATAAATAAATAGTAAGCACAATACATAAATATATGTATTGTATACTCATATGTAGTGAGGTTAAAGAGACAATTATACTTTTGTTTATGTCAAAAATTTAAGACTTATTTTATTATAGGTGTTTACTTTAAAATATATAAGCAAAATATATGCCAGAAAAAAACAGACATTTATAGTTCAGGTAGCAAATCCCAAGATAACAGTAGGTAAATTTGGCCATTTTGTATATCCAGTTCCAAATATTTCAAGCCAGAAAGTCTCAGTACATTTTCTACTTTTGCCTCCCTCTTTTCTAACTTCCATTTGTCTCATATATATACTGTATATTTTTCCAATAAATCCCGCAGCTATATAATTCTCAAGGGTATTAGATTCTGACTTTTTAAATTATTATTTGCAAAATCCCCCCTCATTCATTTCCAATAATAGCAATTATAATCTATCATAATCTATCTCACAATGCAATTAATAGACAAAGACAGCAATTCAGAAAATGATCTTCAATGCTTGAAACTTTGTTAGAACTATCATTTTCTTTTAGAGGCCACAGGAAATTGGATTCAAGTAGCTTCATGGGCTCTGGAATTTCACAGTTTTTAGGGCTTCTACAATCTTATCACTAAGTAAAATATTAAGACATAAATTCCACAGAGGGCATTGGATACATATAATTTGATTGCATAACTTCCGACTGAAGAAAGCAAAGCAAATTCTCTTCTCACTGTTTTATTTCCACTGGCCAGGGGAGAAATGCTCCTGGTTCAGACCGGATCATCCGATCTGGTAGCAATGGAGGCAGGTGGTTTGGAGAACCAGTAGCAAAAATCTCTGTCCCCCCCCCCCCCGCCCCATGCCCAGCTGAGCCGCGCAATCATCAGAGGCTTATTTTTTTACTTTTGAAAGCATTTTTCTTCCGCTGAAAAAATGCTTTTAAAAGCTAAAAAAAAAAAAGCATTTGATGGTTGCGCGGCTCAGCTGGGATCATCAGAGACTTTTAAAAGCATTTTTTTACAACCTCTTCGGCCGAAGTGGTTGTAGAAAAAATGCTTTTAAAATTAAAAATAAAAAAAAGATGGCCACACCCACTCAGTCACATTACCCACCACCACCACCACCAAGCCACGCCCACAGAACTGGTAATAACAAATTTTACATTTCACCACTGCCACTGGCATGTAACTCATGTTGGAACATGTATGTGTGTTGTGCATGTAAGAAAGAGAGAGAGAGATGGGGGGATGCGGATAAGGATACTCATAAATTAGAAAATGCTAGAACACCTTCTATTCTTTGGGTTTCTACTTTCACAATAAATCAGTTCATTGAAAATATGGCTCAAGGTATTTCTGATGATACAACAAAAAATCAGTTTTACCTGATGAAAACTAATGGATGTTACTCTAAAATAAAAGATACCAAATCATTTCTAATTACCTCATTGCATGCGAACCTAGGTGAGCTTACATTTATTGCTTCCTTTTACAAATTAACTTTCCATTTTGAATTTTCACATTCACAAAGGTTTTCTTAGAATGTTTAGGGTGGGGAAATTACAGGAGAAGACAGTAATATATTATGTGAGTGTCCATTTTTATTTTATTTTATTTTTTTAAAAAAAGCTCCTGGCCACATTCCCAGTGGCACTCAGTTCATTACTTTTATCTTCTTTCACTAATGGCAAATCTCCACATGATGGTTTGGGAATCATACAACATTATATGGCCAACTGGGGATTCCTGTGGCACCGCCGGCACCAAAGGATGCTCCTTTGTGAGCGCCAGTCCCGGGCTTCGTAAGAGTTGCTAGAACACCAAAAATCAGCTGTCTAACGGCTTGAAAACCTTCCCCCTGGGTGAAGGGGGGAAGAAGAGCTGATGGGTGTGGGTAGAGCTCCCCAAGAGCCCCAGGTTTTTCATAAATCCTGGGGCTTAAAGGATGAGAGCTCCCTGGGAAGCCCATCATTGCTCCGCACCCGGGATGTTTCTGCTTTAAGCAGAAACCAGATGCCGCGACCACACAGCAATTCAACTTTAAAAGAAGAAAAAGATTTTGGACTAAATGCTGGCAGAGAAAACACAGGAGAAACTAAATTGCAAGTACTTTGCTTTAGCTCCAGAAAGTTTATTACTTCACTCTGAATTCTTATGGAATTTCCATAAGAAAGGCTGAATTCTTATGGAAAGTAAGATGGTGTTTAGCTTTGGGGCGTGAAGAAATGAAACTTAGATACAAAGTATTATGCTGTGCTGAGAGCCCAGGCTTAAAAGAAGAGGATATCTTAAAAGGAGAAGGACTTAAAAATTATTTTTAGGGGGAAAAAAAGAGATTTGTACCACTTAAGGATTGGAATAATTGAATTAGTTGCTGGGAAAGTATAAAGGGAAAGTTTTACTGGAAGGGGGAAAAAATGGTTGTTTTTTTCTAAAAGAGACGAAGGCTTACCATTACATACATCAGCAAATACACAAATACTGACTGCGGATTTTCCTTAAAGAAAAGCTAGAATTATTTACCTCTTCATTAATGGAAAGACTGGAAGGGCGTTTGGAGAAGATTTCTACTCAAATTTGCAACAAAGATATAAGGGGAGATGCAGTATTGGTATCCCAGATGCCAAATAATATTGAGATGCTGGATGAAGAGGAGGGAGAAACAACCCAGTTCATAGCGCCTGTGGAAAATGGAGTGAATGTTCTTCAAATTAAGAAGGGAAAGCTGAGAGGCTTGAAGGAGTCTAACCAGGAAATATTGAGAGAGATCTTTCCAGAAGTTTTGATGCAGTCAAATGGAAAATTGTCAGGAGGCGTTGGGACTTTTAATATAAGAAGAAGGATCCAAAATGGAACTTTATAATTTCTTCATAAAAATGGACTCTCAATTCTAGTTAAAGAGGTCTGCTTATTAAAAGGAACTATTTTGCGAAGTGAACAAGATCGTAAGGTTCAACAATTCCAGCTGAAAACTCAAGAATCTGTAAAAACAAAAAAAGGCAGAGGAAAAAGACTGGACAAGAAGGCTTGCAAAAAAGTTAGGAAAAAATGGCGATGGAAAAATTATAATCTTCCTTTTTGGGAAGGATAGCAATAGTGAAAAAGCATTATTATATCTTTATCTAGGGATATGATCTGTTTTGTTCTGAAAAGTTATGTTAGAGTCAAAATGAATGATTTACTTATATTTAGGGACATGATTTGTTCTGGAAAGTTATATTAAGCAATGTTAGGTTTGAATTGTTATAGGCTACTGACTATATTTTTACTTTTGTTTGGAAGTATATTTTAAACAATGTTTTGTTTAAAAATCTATAAAAGCTGATGGGTTAAAAGGAAAATATTGTGGATGTTAAAGTTAAGGTCAGCACAGATTTCTCAGTACAAATCCATGGCTCACAGGAAAGATATTATTTAAACTTCTATAATTTGTTTTAAGTCATATTAATGTTATGTAGTGGATTTGTAGAGAATAAGATGAATAAGTTTATGTTCAATATAAGTTTAAGGGATGAAAAATAAAATAAGGTTTTTTACAATATATTTTACTTGAGACTAGTTGGAATATTTTGTTAATGCATTAATAAGAATGGACAAGAATGAAGTGGGATTGACTACTTTCAAGCAAGAATTGGTTTAAACAGTTATATTTAGATATGAACAAGGGGAGTTAAAGTGCAAGAGGGAATAAATCTATAGATAGATAGCGTGTGTTTTTTGTGTTTGTTAAATACTATATCCTGTATTTGCTCTGGAAAGTCCGGGGGGGAGGTTGGGATAGGAGGGGTGGAGAGGGAAAATATGTGAGAAATTAAAAATAATTATGACATAAATGATGTTGAATTTTTTTGAAAATAAGTTAAAATGCTTAGTGACAAATTGAAGAAAGGAAGAGCACAAAAATACCACAACTGTTAACACTGTCTTTGATTGTATGGAATGATAATGGTTTTATATTCTGTTTTGCTTTGTTTGAAAATAAAAAAAAATTCTTTAAAAAAAACATTATATGGGCAACTGATCTTTGTGAGAAGAAAGACGAGGGAGGCCCAAGGCTGTTTGCATTGCTGAGACATCCATCTGTTTATTTATCACGTTTTTCTGGAACCATAGCATAACCAGTTATCATCTCTCTGGCAGAAACCCTAAATTCATGTTCCATTTTAAAAAGGCACCAATTCAACTATTGGAAGTTAAATTCTCCTTCTCTTCATCTTGTCAGCCACACATTGAAAAACAATGGTAAACTATCAACTACCAAAGGTAAATTCCTGAACTTTTGCCTATGGTGAATAATTAATCTGTTTATGCCTCCATTCACAGCTCTATTTGTTTTAATATTTGTTTTTTTTTTTCAGGAAAGCCTTTCTCAAGGAAACAACAAGGTCATAATAAGTTTTTTTGTAAGTTCCTACTTTCTACCAGATTCCTTCAACCATTCAAGCATCAGAGTACATGGATGAAAAACATTATTGGACTACGTCCAATATTTAAGCATATCAGTATCAATGTTATATGGTTTCATATGGCTTTCACCTATACATCTAATCTTAGCTCACTGTCCTGGACTACCTAGCTTGTGCATCTCTGCTCCACCACCCTCATCCACCACCCTTGAAGGGAAAGAGTTGAGAAGAATTTAAGATGGAATGTATTTTTCTGTCTCAATACAGAAAGGTTAAATTGGAGTGCTTGATTAATTGCTGGAGGTACCAAGATAGAGAGAGATTATGGGAATAAGCAATGTTTATGATCAGTGCCTTGCCTAATAATTTGCAATACACACAACAAGGTTGTCTGATGGGCCTAACACTCTGGCTTCATCAGTGCCAATGACTCTGATGAGAGAGACTAATTGTGGGAGAAGAAGGGGGGGGGCATTTGTACAATTTAGGAAAGAGGGGGGAAAACTATACTATAGGAAAAAAATGTGACTCAGGAACTGAAAAAGCATTTAAAGGTATGAAAATTTGCCCTTGTTCTATTTCTTATATGATATGTGGTGAGTAGAAGTGTAAAAGAAATGTGGTGATATCAGTTCCAAATGTGACCTTAAACAAGATATACATACTACACACACACACACACACACACACACACACACACACACACACACACAAGCTATATATAGCAGTGTTGTAGGACATAAGCTTTTTATCATCTTTATCATGTGATTATATATAAGCAAGTGGAACGTGTTGGCTCAGTGGCTAAGATGCTGAGCTTGTCAATCAGAAAGGTTGGCAGTTCAGAGGTTTGAATCCCTAGTGCCGTGTAATGGGGTGAGCTCCTGTTATTTGTCTCAGCTTCTGCCAACCTAGCAGTTTGAAAGCACGTAAAAAATGCAAGTAGAAAAATAGGGACCATCTTTGGTGGGAAGGTAACAGTGTTCCGTGAACCTTTGGTGTTTACTCATGCTGGCCACATGACCATGGAGATGTCTTCGGACAGCACTGGCTCTTTGGCTTTGAAACAGAGATGAGCACATATGTGCAAAGGGAACCTTTACGTTTTAATATATAAGCAAGCTTTAGAGACTTACAGCTATGAAGCATGCCATACCAAGAAGCCTGTAAATTAGGGAGTGAACCACTTGGATCTGAATAGGAAATGGCTGCAGTCAGATGATAAGGGCAGAAGGAGCAATGATAGAAGAACTGATACTAGAACAGTCCCAAAAGAAATTTCTACCAGTGTACAGCTTCAACAAGTTGTAGAGATAGTGAAGGATTACCAGGCTGACCAGAAGCATAGAAGATAATCAGCAATGAGGCACAACTGCATGAAAATGAACTAAGAAAAGTCTCCAAAGAAATCTATATAGTATAGAGCTTGTAGGATCCACAGAGAAACGGAATGTGATAAAGAATCATTCAGGTTACTACCTGAAGAAAAAGAAAGCAGTTGTAAGATTGGGGAGCCCATCTCTCTCTCTCTCTCTCTCTCTCTCTCTCTCTCTCTCTCTGTGTGTGTGTGTGTGTGTGAATGGGCATTTTCCTAAGGGCTACCAAAGCATGGTAGAAAAGCAGTGTCCACAGTTGTTCAGACCCCAGGGGAACACAATTATAGTCGCAGCAAAAGTCAATGGTGTAACTGTCCAAAGCCTTATGAATGGCAGGAGTTGAAGGCCTTAATCTGTCTAAAGTTAAATAAGAAACTGGAAGGAGAGAAATTGTTACTGCTGAATTTTAGGCACTTTTCCAGGCAGTTCCTCCTTGTCCAGGTATACACACACATTAATGGAAAAAAACACAATAGCAGTAAACAGAAGTAATACATGATATATATTTATACCAACAAATAAGACAAGAGCTGTAGAACATAAAACCAAGATACAGAACAAAATCAAGCAATGAGGCATTCATCTCCTACAATAAACTGAAATGTCCATAATGTATTTTCTAAAATATTCTTATTCTTATATTTTATTTCTTCCCCCACTTACTGAGGACAGATAAACACAGCTTCAAGTTTCCATAACTTATTGTATCTTTGAGGATGAAGGTTCACTCTCTGAGTTTTGTTACCACGCTAGATAACATCTTCAGCGGAGTTTAGGAGATGTCAGTGTTTTTCTGTTTATAGGGGCTTCATGTATCAATTGAGGAACTTGTGATTGGTCTTGTGATGGGTCAGGTTGCATCATCAGTCATCATATTGTATCTTTGTTGAATCCAAAGTCACCCTGATTAGTAGTAATCCAAAAGAACCTACAACACTATGTATGCACACTCCCAGCCATCTGTACTTTCAAAACCAGTACACAATCGTCAAGTTATTTGACATGAATTTTTCACTGTAAGTAGCGTTTCATTCCACCTGGCACAATCCTTAATTGCAAACAAGTTGGCAATTTATTACATTAGCTAAGTGAATTGAATCACCTGGGCATACTTTTCTCCAAAAGTATCTGCCACTTTTTAATAAACAGTTGCATCCTTGGAGTTTGCAGATTATTCTCATACCTGCATTTGGGAGGATATAAGAAAAAGCTGTCTTAATGACTGTATTTCATGCGTATGGCTGCTGAACTTTTTTTTTTTCATGAATATGGAATCCAGTTATTATGAACAGGTGCAAGCAAGTAACTACATTTCATGCTCGGTGAGTTATCACAAACACTTAAATATGATAAAGTTAATACACCAATGTAGACTGGGGTGCAAAACAATATATTAATGTACATTCATGAGAATGCAAATATGGCACTTGAGATTCTCAGTTTTGTGGATGTGATCAGAACTCATTTGCAGTAATTTTTCAATAATTATTTAAAGTCACTGCTTTATTTTCCCCCTGAGCTTTAGATTCATACCATAGCATTAATGCTATTCTTTCTGAATGAAGACTTGCTTTGCTTTCAGTTTAATATATGCTGATTTTTTTAAAAAAGAAAATGTCAGTACAAAAACATGCAAAGCTTCATTGTTGCCACCATATTCTTAGTATATGGTGAGGTTTTAGCGGTACCAATGGAAATTTTAGCTGCCATATTTAGGAGCAATTCATTCAGGGGTGAAATCCAGCAGGTTCTGACAGGTTCTGGGAACCGATAGCGGGAATTTTGAGCAGTTCGGAATACCACCTCTGGCTGGCCCCAGAGTGGGGTGGGAATGGAGATTTTGCAGTATCCTTCCCCTGGAGTGCGGTGGAAATGGAGATTTTGCAGTATCCTTCCCTGCCATGCCTACCAAGCCAAACCCACCAAGCCACACCACACCCGCCAAGCCATGCCCACAGAACCAGTAGTAAAAAAAATGGATTTCACCACTGAATTCATTGCAATGGCAATTCAGTTGTTGGTTGATTACTAGTCTAGGAAACTTCCAGAATAAGAGTAATTGACACCTGTAATGTTGAAATATTGTTTGGGTTTTCCACTGCTACTTTCTTGAGATGGATCATTAAAAAGAGGCAGACATTTGTATTTTAGTTTCCATATACATATATATATATATAATTTTATTTTCATAGGTCTTTATGTGTATCATTCTTTATGCCAGGGATTTTCCTATGTATATCAAGATGTTTCATAGCCTAATTTTCAGTGAAATATCAATTCACCAGCTTTTAGGCCTTTTTAAACATTATAACAGCCATTTTGCTATCTGTTTGAATTTTTGAGGGAGACTGAGATCAGTCTCCCTCAAAAATTCAAACAGATAGCAAAATGGCTGTTATAATGTTTAAAAAGGCCTAAAAGCTAGTGAATTGATATTTCACTGAAAATTAGGCTATGAAACATCTTGATATACGTAGGAAAATCCCTGGCATAAAGAATGATACACACACACACACACACACACACACACACACACACACACACACACTACTACAAATCTTATTATCATGCCCTTTACCTAGGTGAGTAGCACGTCACAATGTTTAATCCAAGGTACCTCAAATGGGTTAACACAGAATTCTGTATTGTGTATATTTATATGGTTGTATATTACCAAAATCAATAATACAGGTAGTCCCCAACTTATTAGTGTAATTGAGCCTGGAATTACAATTGTTATTCCAAATGTTAAATGTTAATTAGTGCCTGCTTTTGTGCCCTTTTTGGCAGTGATCATTAAGTAAATCCATTGTCCACAATGGTCATTTTTTTTGTTGGAAACCAAAAGTAAATGCCAATTCCAGCAAATAATAATAATAATAATAATAATAATAATAATAATAATAATAATAATAATAATAATAATAATAGTAATAATAATATTGCAGTACACTGTGGTACCTGCAAATGGCAAAAAGTTTTATTTTATCAGATAAGAACAATTATATGGTACACCCTATACAGTGTTACAAAGGATTTCATGGCTTCTGGCAAGATCCTCAGCCAAGTAACCACGAGTTCTACTGAGTAAAAATTAAGTGTCTTTTAAGGTAATTTTATGTATCTATTGGTATTTAATATTACTTTATTTCAGTCTGCTTATGGACTTTGATCAAAATAAATTGGATTGATTAAATTCTTGTGTGTGTATGTATTTTAAATAAATTGGTCTATAAGACATTTCTTGAGAATTCATGGCTGAAGAGTGAGATATAAATTATTTGAACTTTAATATAATATTCAATATTCAAACAGAAATCTCTCTGAGGTCAACCACACTTATTCCCCAATAAATGGATAGTATTAAAAATAACTTACAATATTTTAATATACAATGTTGAAATGTAATGACACAATAGGACAATTTTCTTTTTCAAGAAACGTAACCATGCAACATGCTATAAAAATATATATTCTGAAATTATCTGGGAAGAACAATTTCATAAGTGTTGTTTCTTAAACAGTAATTTTCATGGAAAACAAGCTTACTTCCCATCTGTCATTTAAATGTAAGCTGGGGTGAATTTAGAAAACAGTATGAAGAGACAGGGACAAGAAATCAATTCCTATGAAGAATGGTGAAAGAAGCTAACCAGGGGTGAAATGCTACCGGTTCAGACCAGTTTATTTATTTATTTATTTATTTTATTTGTCGAGTACATATTAGATAATATATATATATATATATATAAGCATGAATTGAATACATAAAATGAATACAATTAAAGGGAATATTAGGACAGGGATGATAGGCACGCTGGTGCTCTTATGCATACCCCTCTTAGACCCCTCAGATCTCTTAGGAATGGGGTGAGGTCAACAGTAGACAGTTTTACGTTAAAGTTTTGGGGGTTTTGGATGAGACCACTGAGTCTGCACTGCATTCCAGACATTAACAACTCTGTTACTGAAGTCATATTTTCTGCAATCGAGTTTGGAGCGGTTCACTTTAAGTTTGTATCTATTGTGTGTTCATGTATTGTTGTGGTTGAAGCTGAAGTAGTCATTGACAGGTAGGACATTGTAGCAGATGATTTTATGAGATAAGCTTAGGTCATACCAAAGGTGTAGTTCTAAATTTTCTAAACCCAGAATTTCTCTCGAACCGGTAGTAAAAATGCTACCAGTTCGGGCAAACTGATATTTCCGATGATCAACTGGGCGATGATCAGCTGTGACGCACGATTTATATTAGCTAGAATCGTGCTAATTCTAACTAATCTACATCATATGGCCCAGCAGATTCCACCCCCCTTGCTGTTCTACTTACCTTTGCAGACTCGGAAGGTTTCAAAATGTTCCTTTTTTAGTGCTGTTTGGGTGCTCCTCAGGTGCATGTGCATACACGAAGCGCACGAAGCGCACGCTCGGTAGCAGACTCACAGAACTGGTAGCAGGATTTCAGAAGATTTCTATCTTAGCTTGCAGATCAGAAATGGAAATATACCAGCAGCCTTCAATAATCTAAAAGATTGTCATATAGAAGAATATTTTGTTCTCTATTGTCCCAAAGGACAGGGCTGCAACTAATGCATGAACTACTAAGAACTTGATTCGGATAGTTAAGGATATTCTTGGCTCATAATTGATGTTGTGGGTTATTGAGCAGAGTACCCTTTGAGTAAATGCATGAAAAGCGACTGGGAATGGTTGTGAACAATCACAGTCAACATACAAACACACCGAGTTGTTTAAGTCTTTTACTTTTAGAAAAAGTAAACCAAAGTCCAAAAACAATCCAAAACATACACAGATAAGACAAGAGTTAAAAGATCAATCCAGGGATATTTCAAGGTCAAAGTTTTCTTACCAGTTATAGTCATACAAAATAAAAAAGTTCTTCTTGAGTTTCAAAACAGGAACAAGTTCTATATCAAAACATTCAATAAATAGTAGAAAGCAACATGTAGCTATGATCAAACACTGATCATGCAGAGAGATCAGGTAGAGAGTTACAGCAAATAAGCAGGTAAAATGGTGTAGTATCCACACTAGCCATGATCCTGACTTCCTTAAGTACATTGGCTACAGAGCTTAGCCAATCAGAATACAGGATGATGCAATACAGTCTTAAAACAATATTATACCTTTCTGACTGCAAACATCCATTGTTGGTTTATATATTGCCTGATCAACTAGTTAGACAAATAACCATTTCCTAACACGGATTAAATAGGAAAAAAAAAACTGCCTGAGAGAGAGAGCTATTAAACAGTGGAATCAGCTGATTTTTCAAAAGTGTACATTGCCCTTTCACTGACAGTCTTCCAACAGGCATTTCTCTCTGAAAAGAGAAGCAGATCATAGATTGAACAGAGATTGGACCAGATGACCACTTCCAATTCTATCTGATACTTCTGATAAGATGTATCAGAATTATTAAGAAAAAAAAGTCCAAACAAATCTGCCAAAAAATATAGAAAATATTTTTGTAGAATTTGTTTAGATCTTTTTTATATTTACCTTAAATAAGACATTCTGTGGTCTCCTTTTTTAGCAATGCATTGATTTTTTATCAAGTATGTAAAACATATATAGATATTCTGGATGTGAAGGCATGAGACATTGTAAAAGACCCCGATTTTTGGAAAAATCAAAAGCAATTGAAAAAGAGGAGAGCATAAAACAAGGTAGCTGGTTACTATCATTGATGGCACTTACCAGAACTTGATGAGGCAGTTACTGACAGACAGTTGTTGAGAAATAATGCCTATTATGTCACAAAAAGCCAGCTGGAACTGAGTGATTGGATAACACCAATTGTAAAATGGAAGGTCTGAAAAACATCAAAACATTCTACTTCGCAATCAAAGATTTGGGCAGGCTAATACTTTTAAAGGTTTCTCATTATATATATGTATATATAAAATCTGCCAACAGTTTTAATCCACCAATATTTTAGAAGCATGGCACTGATTTAGCTTTGTGGTCTATTAAAAGTGACCCTTAATCTTTTTCAGAGGTTCCTACAGAATCTTCCTATCCTTTTTTTTAAAAAAAAAAGAAGGATGAATTTTGATGATTAGATTAACCAATTATGGATGCCATTTTTCCAAACGTCAATATTTTTATTTGCCTGGAAGAAACAGATTTGACTTTTATAATCAAACTATGTAACATCATGTAAAAATGGATCACTTTCAAATAAAAACAATGATATGCTGCACTGCAGTGAGAAATAACTGTTTGTCCCCCTTCCTCACACAGGCAAATGTAATACCAAGCACGCCTGCCAATTTTTTATTAGGTAAACAGATTAGAATTCTTGGCAGACCAAGGTTTTGGCAGCAAATTGCTGAATGCCTGCCAAGACAGTTTTCACTCCCATAAAGCAGAAAAGGTCTTATCTTCAATCTGTTCCAGGAGCAACAAATTATCCACGAGACAAGCGTTTAGTCAATGTTCAGTCCAAAATATATCCAAGCCGAATTTCAGAGATAATGATGTAACTTTCAGGGTTTAACTTTGTCTGTCACAAAGCCTGAAGAGCAATCCCACCCACTTTTATTCCTGGTGGGGCGTGGCTCTGTAACTCAGCTCAATCTCTGGCCCTCCCATGCCTCTTCCGTTGCTGCGCATGCTTCTCCCTCCGACGCTGCCTGGGATCAAGCCAGGATTCACCATCCTCGCTCCCTATCAATTGGTGTTCCGATATGCCTTCCTCCTAGCACATCCCAGGCTGCTCCTCCTGGCCTTCAGATGGAACATGAGGCATTGCCAGAAAGGAGGGTCCTGGAGAGGGAGGCCTTGTCATTTCCTTCCCATCACCTTCTGAGTCCACTTCCTCTGTTAGGACAGGCTCAGGAGTCAGGGTCACAACAATAAGAGTAGATCTGGATGTCTGCCAAAATGTGCTTATCATTCATTGATAATAGTGCTTTTCTTGTTTACTATACATGGCTATCTTAACATGACATTTTTGCACATAGCTACAATGTTTACCCCAAAAAAAGTCACTCTTAATTTATGACTTCCACAAATCCTTCTGCAACAGTATGCACTGTAGTAAATGTAAGTTCAGACTGTTGTGACCTGTCAGCTGCCAGCGGAGCTGACGACAGACTCGGATGATGAGGAGGTTGGGGAGGAACTTGGGCCAGTGTTGGAGTCTGGGGAAGGCTCTGATGGATACTCTGCATTGGACACAGAGATAGAGCCATGGCCGTCCAACATTTCCCAGCCACCAGACAGGCAGCTGCCTTTGGAGGTTGATACGAGTGAGGAAGAACAGCTGGGGCCTGTTCCAGATGCACGTATGCACAGAGCAGTTAGAAGAGGTGAGCAACGGAGGACAAGGAATTGATTCAGGAAGCAAAGCACATGTGGATGCTGAATGGCCCCTCCCTGGCTGGGGAATAAATAGAAGGAAAGGGGAGTGGGTTGTCGTAGGAGACAACAATTCGTATTTCTGAAGATTTTGCTCATTGTGTTTCATGCCACAAAGACTGCTTGTCTTTCAGCTTGGAGCTCACGGCCTTGCAATTATCACAAGGAATTGATAACATCTGTACTGCAGTTAACTCCTTGAAGTACTATTGCCTGGACTTTTCACTGAGTGAATGCAATTAATTCACAAGAGGTAAATAAAGAGCGGGTTTTCATGACAAGGATTCTGATTCTTGCTTCTGCTAAGGCTGGGTCAGAACACAGACTAAGCCTGTATGGACAAAACTAGGCTTTCAACTAACATCTCCTCAAGCCCAGTTTCATTTTCTTGGTTTTTTTTTTTTAAAAGATCAAGTTAGTTCAATTCTGATTATCAAGAAAATTGCAAATGTTGATAAGCTGAAATAAAATGAAATATGAAATATTCACTTTTCTTTGGTACTGATACATTGAAGGAAGGGGTGTGTGTGTGATGAAAGCATCCGTCAAATCTGCAGATGTCACCAAACTGTAGGGAATTGCTAACACTTTGGGAGATAGACCCAAGATTCAGAAGGATCTTGACAGACTTAAGCGCTGGACCCTATCCAACAAGACGCACTTCTGAGATGAGAAAAGCATGATTCTATATTTAGGCAAGAAAAACCAAATGCACAAGTACAGAATTGGCAGTATGTAGTTCAACAGTAGTACCTAGAGAGGGATCTAGGGATCCTGGTGGACCTGCGAAAGTATGAGTCAGTAGAGTGTTTCGGCTGCCAAAAAAGCCAATGCAGTCCTGAATGCATAGAAGATCAACAAAAATGATAAGGGGTTTGGAAGCTAAATTGAATGATGAACACTAGCTTAATGAAGACAAGGCTTAGGAGTGATATGATAGCTGTCTTCCAATACACTGTCACAGGGAAGATTATTCTCCATAGCACCTGAAGCAATGGGTCGAAGCTTGTCAGAGAGAGATTCAACTTGGCACTAAGAAAGAATTTCTTGACTGTGAGAACAATTAATTAATGGAAGACCTTGCCTCCCAGAGTAATGGGTACTCCATTGCTGGAGGTTCTCAAGAAAAGATTGGACAAGTATCAGTCCAGGATGGTATAAAGATTCCTTCAATCCAGTCCTATGACTCTCTCTCTGTCTCCAGTCTCTTTCTCTTTCTCTTTCTCTTTCTCTCTCTCTCTCTCTCTCTCTCTCTCTCTCTCTCTCTCTCTCTCTCTCTCTCTCTCTCTCTCTCTCTCTCTCTCTCTCTCATCTCCACTCTCCTCTTTTTCTTTCTCCCTATCTCCCTCACTTCTCTCTCTTTCTTTCTCCCTAGCTCTCTGGAATGCCCTCTGGAATGACCTCCCCCCGGAGATATGGAGGATAACAGATCCCTAAGCTTTTCACCATGCCCTAAAAACTTTTCTGTTTCATCAAGCTGGGCTGGAGTAACCCCCGCCCCCCTTTAGATATTTTTAATTGTAAATGGGTTTTAGTTGGGAGGTTTTAAATTTTGGGCCAAAATTTTGTATAATTCTTTTAATAATTTTAAATTTTGTATTGGGATGTTTTTATTCTGGCTGTGCACCACCGTGAGTCCCGTAGGAGAAGGGCGGTATACAAATTTAATAAAATAAATAAATAAATGATTTTAAAGTATGAAGCAGCTCTAGAAAGGGTGATTTTAATCAGAGTAAGACAAAATTTGTTAAATGTTATTTTCGGGGGGGGGGGACCCACTTCCAGGACACAGTATTAGTTATAAAATGGTAAACTAGCTGCCAATCTACTTGCTATTGGAGTGAATTATGATACTGTTAATCAGTGGTGGAATTCAATTTTTTTCACTACCGGTTCTGTGGGCATAGCTTGGTGGGCATGGCGGGGAAAGGATACTGCAAAATCTCCATTCCCTCCCCACTCCTGGGGGAAGGATATTCAAAATCTCCATTCCATCCCACTCTGGGGTCAGCCAGAGGCGGTATTTGCTGGTTCACCGAACTACTCAATATTTCCACTTCTCCAGAACCTGTCAGAACCTGGTATTATTTTACTTTGCTTTTATTAATGGCAGCACCATTAATAAAGAAAACACATGGGCACAATGGTGGAGGGGGTGTCACGAGTTAGGCGGTCGGTCACGCTGCGGACGGGCTAGGCTAACCATGATTAATTGCAATTTTGCATAATGGGTGGGGTGGAACCTGGAAGCAGCGCTGATTGGCTGGTTGTACAGCGCGGCTATTTAAATGGAGTTGGGGTGAGGGAATCCCAACGCCGACTTTGTGTTATCCCTTTTGGTGAACTCAGCGTAATCTACGGCTTCCTGGAAGACGAAAATAAACTGCTTTTCTGTTTGCTCGAGCATCTCGTCTCAGCGTGGTTTGTTGGAGTGCCCAGGCTGCCGAGCGGTCTGAGAAATACCATTTTTTAAAAAAGAGAGAAATAGATTGAATAGCTTCTATAATTATCTATGAAACTCCCCCAAATCTTGATCCTCATCAGTATAACTTTTTAAAAAATGAAGGAAGGTCTTCAGCATCATTTCTAGTTGCAGCTTTACACTAAGTAATAAGTAAACAGACCTGAAGAGGTACCTATGTTATAGTACTCCATTCTACATGTGTACTTATATCTCATTAATCTGCCCCTTGTGTTGCAATGGAGGAAAAAGAATCTATCAGTGTGAAGCAGAATGTATCAACTGACTATTGGGAGTTATTTTCTAATGCATTAATAAAGAAAAAAATTAAGCCACAAAAATGTACTGCTTAATCTCAGATCTACGAGTGCAAGAATCTTCTAAATAAGCTACCAGCCTGTCCAATGTAATGACGCTGTGCCAGGCCATATCTCCTCACATTTCTCTTTGCAAATATTGCTGCTGTTCTTCTGGCTTCCCCTTCAAAGTTCTCTTGCAAATAAGTGGGCAAGCATCCAGTTTCTGAGAGGAAACTAAGTAGTCTTTGATACAAATGTCACCACCAAACAATTGGAAGGGATATATAGCATGGACATTGGAAACAGAAAATGTCCAAGGTCAGATGCTTAGCGTGTAATACGGATTCAGATACAATATAGATTTCTATTTGAGAAGCTTCTTCTCTGGTCATATTGTATTTCAAACTAGGAGATACAAAATCTTTGCTAGACCAATTCTCGAATACAGCTCGTCTGTCTGGAACCCACACTGCATATCGGACTTTAACACAATTGAGCGAGTCCAGAGATATTTCGCAAGAAGAGTCCTCCACTCCTCTGCTTGCCACAAAATATCTTATGCCACCAGGCTTGAAATTCTGAGCTTAGAATACTTAGAACTATACCGCCTTCAGTCTGACCTAAGCATAGCTCATAAAATTATCTGCTACAATGTCCTACCTGTCAATGACTACTTCAGCTTCAACCTCAATAATACACGAGCACACAACAAATACAAACTTAAGGTAAACCACTCCAAACTCGATTGCAGAAAATACAACTTCAGCAACAGAGTGGTCAATGCCTGGAATGCACTACCTGACTCTGTTGTTACATCCCCAAACCCCCAAAACTTTAAACTTAGACTGTCTATTGTTGGCCTTACCCCGTTCCTAAGAGGTCTGTAAGGGGCGTGCATAAGCTCACCAACATGCCTACCATCCCTGTCCTACTGTCCCCATTTATTTGTATCCATTTCCTGTATTCATAATCATGTTTATACTTATATCTGTTATCTTATACATGCTTGACAAAAATAAATAAATAAAAATAAAATAAAATAAATGTCTAAAAGTTTAAGCATATTTTCTTATATATTTTTCTTTCTCCTTGATTGATATATTATCTACTGCTTCCAACTCACAGATGGTTAAATACAATAATATTTGGTCTATTTACCTTCTAGGCAAAGGGCTAAATCAGGCCAACAAAATTTCTGATTGAGCCAACCGTTTATTCTTAAAGCCTCAAACTTTTTTTTTCTGGGCATGGAGAAGATGGATGGGATAACCACTGTATGATGCTTAATGTCCAGAGAATACAAGTAGTCCACAACCTATGACCATAATTGGAGCAGAATGTCTATTACTAAGCAATGTGGTCATTGGGTTGTATTTTTGGCGATGAGGGTTAATTTTATATCCCAGGTCTCCAACGACCCACTCACACAAAATGTTTTTACGGTATCAAAGCTTTTGATCCAATTGTCCTTGCCTGTTTGAATAACTCTGTATGAATTTTGTACTCCCAAGACACTCATAGCAATTGGATCCACAAAGGGCTATAAAAGTAGAACATAGCTTGAAATATGTAGTTCCTGTACCTGTTCTTGTGAATTTGTGCATTGTGCAATAACCTTGGGAGCAGTTTTGGCATTCAGCCTGTTCAAAGAGCAGCCTCTCTATCTTTCAGAATTCCTGAGAGCCTAAGAAGTAATATTGTTCATCAGTTATAGATAGCCACATAAATCTTTGTGTTGGCTCCAACAACCTCTACATCCACTGTCCATCAATATAGGAAGAGGCAACTGGGAGACACAATTTTATATCTTTTTTTTTTAATCTTCCAGGAACTACTGAGGTGGATTGGTGATATCACTGATACTTCTATACTTAATACTTCTGGTCTTTTTTTTTTGTTGTTTTGGGGAAAGATCTGTCATTTCTTTCCTAAAGCAAAAGGTGACCTAGTATTAATATATTATTAATATTACTTAATATTATTAAGTTTTAATTTTAAAAATTGAATTTATTAGTTTCATGTGCTTTTTCAGCAGGTTAACTCACGAGGAAGTTCAGCATAGCACTTGGCCTCAAAAATTTGTGGTCCCTTTTGTTAATCCATAGTATGATTAGTTTGGTTTCTACTTAACCTACTATATAAACCCAGCACGTATAACATGAAACCATGTTTTATGGATGAGCGTAATGTATGAATGTAAGTTTTAATTCCCTAGGTGCAAAATGGAGGTAATAGAAGTGGGAATCATATTAGAGTTGCAGAGATGACTAAAATATTTGGAAGATTACTGGAAACTATAATTATATGTCTCCTTAGCAGTGGTAAAATCTATTTTTTTTTTACTACCAGTTCTGTGGGTGTGGTTGGTGGGTCTGGTATGGCTTGGTGAGCATGACTTGTGGGCATGGTAGGGGAAGAATACTGCAAAATCTCCATTCCTTCCCCACTCCAGGGGAAGGATACTGCAAAATCTCCATTCCCACCCCACCCTGGGGCCAGCCAGAAGTGGTATTTGCTGGTTCTCCAAACTACTCAAAATTTCCTCTACTGGTTCTCCGAACTGCTCAAAATTTCTGGTATCAGTTTTCCCGAACCTGTCAGAACCTGCTGGATTTCACCCTTGCTCCTTAGAATTAAATAAGACAGTAAAGGAAGAGCTTTTCAGGTGGCTTATGTGGGGAGCTGGAAGATTATATATATATAATCCTTTAGGAAAATCAGTGCTCAGTTATAGAATTTTTATCTTAGTCTAAGACGTATAGAAACCAAGAGTCAGTAATGACAAGAAGTAGGCTGTAGTCCCTGCATGAATGAATACTATTTATCATCTATTTTCAGGTGGCACTGTGCTCAGGGTGACTGATACTGATTTCTGCAAACTTATAGCTATTCCATAAAAGAAAATGTACTTCAAGTTATCCATAATGCATTACACATTCCAAGTGGAAATGCAAAGAATATTCTTACAGAGAATGAAATAGTCTACTATCCAAAACAAAATAGGAGACAATATCACTGCGAATGCTTCAATGAAATCAATCTTCTAAGCAAATAATGTTCAGGCTCTCAGAACAAATTATAAAATATTTTGTTGATTAGACATGTTAGATAATGGGAAAAGGGAGCAAAGCAAACAAGCAGCATGTTTTATTTCTGCACAGTAGGACAATAGATGTGAAGCAAGAGGCTCTATGTTTATCGGAATAAATGGATGTTTTGTGATTCTTTCAAACTGAAATGAGGATTCACATTCAATGTATTTACTGAAATCTTGGATAGAGTTAATAGTAGCAAGGCCAGGCAGTTTAGTGCTTCAAAGAATATCAGAAATGCTATGTATTAGTTGTAGTTAAAAAAAAATTTAAAAGCAAAATCCTATTCAAAAAGCATTAACATCAAAGTATCCAATGTGAGTACAGTACAGATTACCAGTTAAAGCAAATAATTAATTCCTATCATGCAGTTTCTCTACTTGGAAACAACATTTACAACTCAGGTGCAGAAATACCATGACAAACTTTCTTAAATGCATGGCTTCTACATATGGTTATTTATTTATTATTTATTTATTTATTTTTATTTGTCAAGCATATATAAGAAAACAGATAAAAGTATAAACATGATTGTGAATACAGGAAATGGATACAAATAAATGGGGACAGTAGGACAGGGATGGTAGGCACATTGGTGCGCTTATGCACGCCCCTTACAGACCTCTTAGGAACAGGGTGAGGCCAACAATAGACAGTCTAAGGTTAAAGTTTTGGGGGTTTGGGGATGTAACAACAGAGTCAGGTAGTGCATTCCAGGCATTGACCACTCTGTTGCTGAAGTTGTATTTTCTGCAATCGAGTTTGGAGTGGTTTACCTTAAGTTTGTATTTGTTGTGTGCTCGTGTATTATTGAGGTTGAAGCTGAAGTAGTCATTGACAGGTAGGACATTGTAGCAGATAATTTTATGAGCTATGCTTAGGTCAGACTGAAGGCGGTATAGTTCTAAGTATTCTAAGCTCAGAATTTCAAGCCTGGTGGCATAAGATATTTTGTGGCAAGCAGAGGAGTGGAGGACTCTTCTTGCGAAATATCTCTGGACTCGCTCAATTGTGTTAAAGTCCGATATGCAGTGTGGGTTCCAGACAGACGAGCTGTATTCGAGAATTGGTCTAGCAAAGATTTTGTATCTCCTAGTTTGAAATACAATATGACCAGAGAAGAAGCTTCTCAAATAGAAATCTATATTGTATCTGAATCCGTATGCTATGCTATGTTATGAGCAGAGGAGTAGAGGACTCTTCTCGTGAAATATTTGTAATTGATACAAATATTTGTATCAATTATATTAATGTCTGATATGCAGTGCGGGTTCCAGACAGATGAGCTGTATTCGAGAATTGATCTATCAAATGTTTTGTATGCTCTAGTTAGTAGTGCAATATTACCAGAGAAGAAGCTACGCAAGATTAAGCTAACAACTTTTACTGCCTTTCTGGCAATGTTGTTACAGTGGGTTCTGGACTTAATCTTTAGAAATGGGTACTCCAAGGTCCTTGTATTTTATGTTTTGATTTATTTATTTATTTATTTATTGCCAATGTATAAGACAGAGCATCTGTTAGATGAGATTTGAAGTTGTGACTTGTTTGACCAATCTGAGACATAGTCAAAGTCTTTTTGAAGGGTAGCAGCATTGTTGGTGGTCTTGGGTAGTTTTACATCATCCAGTTGCAGTCGCTTTTATTTAATTTATTTATTTTTTACTTAAGTTTATGCAGAATCTTCAGGCTAACATGGCCATTGAAGGGCATTTGGTGGGGATATTGTAACTGTGTTAAAAATGCCTTCTTTGATTTCATGGATAATTCTGTTTGCTGCTGGTAGTTGCAGAGCTCCAAAACATTTGTTTCCTCCTTCTTCTTCCCACACCTCTGTCAAGGTTGCAGCTTTATTGGCCAATGTGCTGTCACTAGAGGAAAAGGCTTGAGATGGGGAGGAAAGAGGGCAGCACAGGTGCCTGCAATTTTGTTTCTCTGCTTCAGGTCTTACTAATAAAATAGCTATCTCATGGGACATTGGAAATGAGGCTTTTCTGTCACTCCTCCTGACCCTTAGAATAGCATTTCTCCTGAAGATTACATAGCCTCAACCCTATTGTCTTTTAGAAAAGCTGTAAAAATCTAGCTTCTTCCAGCAGATTTTGTGGCCAGGGTGATTTGTGAAAACCATATTAGAAATGTAATGCTTTAATTCTTTTTCTATTTCTCTGCCCTGATGTTCTGTTATTTCATTTTTTATTACTGGTTTCTGTTCGATGTGGTTTTTTTAGGATACATTTTTCATAATTATTCTTGTTTTACTATTCCCCTGAATACCTTTGCAATTAAGCAGCTAAAAATTAATAAATATTTTAAAAAGGATAAGAAACTACAAATAATGGATTTTCCTCCATTTCCCCAAGGTACTTCCATCTAACTGAAACTTCCTGGAATGGATGGTAGCGTTAGAAGGAAAAATCCACCTGGTTCAGTTCCAAGCTGGGAGAAAGACATTGGAAACATGGAGACTGATTGAAAGAATGTTTTATTGATGAAGCAGAACTAACATGTGATTCTGGGCAGCTGACAAAATGGAGTTTAGAGTGGGTTCCTTGTACCTCTGTATTTGAGCTTCCTGTTCCAGTGCAAGAACATGTCCTTTAATATTCTATTGGCTGTTGTCAGATTCCTGTGGGGGTCATGTAGGGATCATGTAGGGGTCATAGCTGGCTCTAGAGGCAAAAGAGGACATACAAATCCTAGTGTTTCATCTGAGCTAATTTGGTCAACCCCTGGGTTTTTTTTTATCTGAGTTCCCAGGTGATGTTTGGACTGCTCTGACATGGCGCAATGAAGGAGCTTGTGTCCTGAAAGGGTGTTGGGCAATTCCTATTGTGTCTAATTGGCTTTCATCATGTATTGGATCTGGGGTGCGGGGCTGTTTCTAATCCTATCACTCTGCCTTTGTCATCTGTCAAACTTTGCTGCAAGCAGTTTTGAAATATCCTGTTTTGAATGGATTTCTGCCTGCAGTATTTGCTTTGCATATGAATAGGGCCATCTAGATAGTTGGCTTCTTCTTTCAATAAGCCTTTTAATCTCTTAAATGCTGGCATCTGCTGTGGTCTATTAAGAAAAAGTGGAGGCTGCTTCCTACCTCTAAAACATGTTTCTCCATTTCTGCTTTAGGGAAATAGAATATTCTGCCTTTTTAATGTTCCTCAGAATATTTCATTCTTCTAGGAGGGGGAGGGGGCTTCCCACAATAGACTTACCATATTTTACCTCTTTGCTCTGTAGCTCTTCAACAACTATATAAATCTATTTAATTAATCATAAATAAACTGCCAGGCCTAAACCCAGAAATGTCATAGTAAAATCCAATTAAATTCAATAAAATTCTTTACTTTCTTACAAATAGAATCTTGAAAGATTAAAATTATAATCTGATCTAACAATTATTTATTTATTTATTTATTTATGCATGCCCTGGAGATTCTAGGGTGTGGCTACCCTTAATCTGTTCCTCCATCTACCAATCCATTTGAGGACTGTGTTGTCTCTCATCTTAGGCCCTGCTCTGAATGTGCTGCTTAGTCCTGGAACAATTGCGGTGTTACTACCGAATATCATCCCACTCCCATAGCTACACATTTTATCACACCAATATTGTTGACAACTCATATTAATGGGTTGGAAAAGAGTGAATTTACACAAATAGGGAAATTGCTACTCCCCTTCGGGGTGGGTGAATTTGACAGAATTATATTTTTCAATCAAGTCCAGGAAGTTTACTGTCATTTTGTTATATTTACGCACACACAAAAAAAATAAAAAATAAAAAAATAGAAAAAATTGGATGCAATAAAATAAGGCAAAAGAAGATTCAAATGAAAGAACATGGCCATGATTATTCCAGTAAGTCAACTGCAAAGCTGCTTTAAAGGTTCTTTATTTACAAGATCAATTGCAGCTAAATCAGTGGTGAAATTCAATTTTTTTTACTACCGGTTCTGTGGTCGTGGCTTGGTGGGTATGGTGTGCTTGGTGAGCGTGGCTTGGTGGGCATGGCTTGGTGGGCATGGCAGGAGAAGTATACTGCAAAATCTCAATTCCCACCCCACTCCAGGGGAAGGGTACTGCAAAATCCTCATTCCCTCCTCACTGCTGGGGGAAGGATATTGCAAAATCTCCATTCCCACCCCACTCTGGGGCTGCCAGATGTGGTATTTGCCGGTTCTCCAAACTACTCAAAATTTCCGCTACTAGTTCTCCAGAACCTGTCAGAACATGCTGGATTTCACCCCTGAGCTAAATTGTATTAATACATCAACAAGTTTAAAATGTAATTCACAACTCCTTTTGCATCATTTGAAAAGGATCATGACAAAAGATTACACTTAGAAAAATATTGAGAATTTGTCATATAGGAAATTATTACCATATATATATATATATATATATATATATATATATATATATATATATATATATGTCTGTGTAAGTTTTCACGGGTATATATGTGTGTACAGGTGATATCTCGGGTTTCTTCCCGTGTAATTGCAAACATATCTTTGGAAGTATTGCAGCGACGTTTCGTTGAAATCTCATTCATCATCTTCTGGCTGATGTTCTCGGCTTGGTGCCTATGGGCAAAGATCACACAGTTTGCCCATAGGCACCAAGCCGAGAACATCAGCCAGAAGATGATGAATGAGATTTCAACGAAACGTCGCTGCAATACTTCCAAAGATATGTTTGCAATTACACGGGAAGAAACCCGAGATATCACCTGTACACACACACACACACACACACACACACACACACACACACACACATATATATATATATATATATATATATATATATATATATATATATATACACACACACATACACATACATACATACATACATACATATATGTGTGTGTGTGTGTGGCTGGAATAGAAAACAATGATATGCCTTTATTATGGCAATTAGTGAAAAATAAAAGATGTGATAGGAATTTCTGAGCTATTTCATGTTTTTCTAAACAAGACCAAAGAAGCAGAAAACATTATGCAGGCACTAATTATTAACAATTAACTGTGTCAAATAATTTGCCCCAGTGATGCACACAAGTCAATTTTCGGCTTAAAATGCTGGTTCCCAAACCATATATGTTTCATAACACATTTTCTTTCGATTCCTCTGGAATAATAGAAGTGCTGCAACCCTCAATTAATTTTTCTGTCAGTTCTGGAGATACACAATGCAGATGGCAATGTGTGTCACTTGAATGCAGACTGGAGGCAGAAGCTTGGTTTTTCCAGATGGGACCAATATGATCAATCCACAAGATGTCACTCTTTCTCCAGAGAAATAGAAGATCTTCTGGTGTTTATAAAACTGTGTGCGGAATACTTGACCAACACTTGTGCACGTAATTCCTGATGTTCTGATTCTAATTCCAAACGTGTGTCTTGCTGCTAAGTTACAGTTTATGGATAAATCACAAATTATATCAAAATAAGTCAAGAAAAAGACTCTTAATATTTGATAGGGTCATAAGTTTACGTAACGAGATATCTGTTTTGAAAAGAATCATATATAATATATATATCCACATACATTTACATCAGACTGTTCCAGAGGTGGGTTTTAGCAGGTTCTGACCAGTTCTGGAGAACAGGTAGCAGAAATTTTGAGTTGTTCGAAGAACCAGTAGTGAAAATTTTGATTAGTTCAGAGAACCGGTAAATGCTTCTCTGACTGGCCCCACCCCCATCTATTCTCTGCCTCCCTTGTCCAAGCTGATCAGGAGGAAATGGGGATTTTGCAGTATCCTTCCCCTGCCACGCCCACTAAGCCACACCCACAGCACCGGTAGTAAAAAAATTTGAAACCCACCACTGTACTGTTCCTTTTGGGGATAAGCAAAATTACACAATCCACAGATAAAAAGTAAAAGTAATAAGCAAAACCAGTTAATAGCGGGAGACAAAGTATTTATCTAACTAAACATTTGCATTAATACCATTCAATACACCCGTCCATAACTACGTGTCCATGGAAATCAGCCTCACTTTTTGTCTATATAATGTTTCATAAGTTGCTTTTTGTTCTTTAAATTCCAACCACTCTGTTTTCATCAGGATCTCATAAATTCTAACCAGCTCAGCTATTCCATAGAATACTGTACAAGTGAAAAGCATCACAATTCATTAAGATGTTTGATGACAGCAGCAAGATTCAGTCTGGCAGAACGCAGGAAAAGAGAGACCATCTCATCAATACAGGACTGGGACACTAAAATTGAAGAATGCAGAACAATGGAAAAAATCGATTGTATATATTTACAGCAGAAGGCAAACCAAATTCAAGCAGGAATGGTGTGTGTGTATGGGTGTGTGTGCATTTGTGTGTGTGTTACTTCTGAATATCATCCCACCCCCACACCTTCAGCTGCACATTTCCTCATACCAATATTGTTGATAGGGCAGCCTCATATTAATGGGTTGGAAAAGAGTAAATTTACACAAATAGGAAAATTGCTTCTCCCCTTCAGGGTGGGTGAATTTGACAGAACTATATTTTTCAATCAAGTCCAGGAAGTTTACTGTCATTTGTTGTATTTATGCAAAAAAAGCATCGGTAAAATAAGGCAAAAGATGATTCAAATGAAAGATGAATTGCACTATATTTAAGGTTTATTGAATTCTGTACTTTTATGGTGGCCATGTGATGATGGAAGCATCTGTCAGACAATGCAGGCTCCCTACGCTGGGAATCCGAGATGACTCACCCCCCCTCTAGTCACTTATCATCAGGAGAAGTGTTTAAAAATATTATACCCCATGATAAAAAAATTATCAGCAGTTGTTTCCTGACCTGGCCTACCCAGAAGGACTAGTAATTCTTAGAATATCCACTACTTTTCTACTTAAATATGCATATTTTAATTTTTCTCCAACCAATTTTTATCATTAGCAGAAGTCTGGAACTGGAGGAGGCTTAGATGTTTATCCTCTCTTTGCTTCCAGAGTTATATATTCATTTTTATAATATTTATTGTTTAATGTGAATTTCTACATCTGTTATTTTATATTTTCTGGGTTTTTTAAAAATGTATTTATTAAATTAATTTGCTCCCAATATCAACCACAACCATGCTTCTGGGTGGCATACTTGCCACCCAGAAGCATGGTTGTGGTTGATATTTAACAATGTTAAAAATAATAAAACAATAAATTATCAGCTATGAATAAAACTAAACGATGAGGATAGAGGGAGTAGACTAGCAGGGAGGGAGGTGAGAATCTGTTATTAATCTAAGATCTTCAAGCTCTTACAGAAGGTGAGAAGGGTGGGAATTTGCCAGCCATATTCCTGAGGGCAAGAAGTTCCAAAGGGCAGGAATGATGACAGAGAAAACTCTTATACTGGATTCTGCCAACCAGAATTCCCATTCCAACAGGGTCCATAGCATGCCTCCTCTGCCAGCACATGTGGGGTGGGCCAATCCCAGTGGGATGAGCCTGTTCCTCAAAAAAGCTGGAAAAAGCTGTTCCAGGCTGCAAGGGTTGCCACCACCACCCCGTCACCGCTGTCGCCGCCCATCGCTGCTGGAGCCTATTGCCACCTCTCCATGCCCCATTTTCGGACTCCACGTGACCCTTTTTGGTCTCCGTCTGTCCCATTTTTGGCCCGTTCCAGGCAGCAGGTATAGTTGGCGGTATCAATCCCCGCCACTTGGAATGGGCCAAAAATGGGGCGCATGGACACCAAAAATAGGGCGTGCGGAGATGGTGATAGGTGGCAGCAGTGATAGGCAGCAATGGCGGTGATGGGTGGTGGTAATCCTTGCAGCCTGGAACAGTTGATAGGCTGTATTCCGGGAGGCCGATCCAACCACCAATCAGCTGCTTGTGCTAAATCAGGTTGTGCTGAAGCTGACCAGGCTATTTGCTGTTTGTTAGAAGGAGGTAAATTGTTGGGAGGCAGAGGCAGCTTCTTCCCCCTTGTTGTCCTCCCCAAAAGCTAGGTGCATCTTATACTTCAGACTGTCTTATAGTCCAAAAAATATGGTTTGTGTGTGTATGTGTATGTGTGTGTGTGGTTGTGCATATGTACATACATACAAACATACGCATTCCACTAAGATACACAAATTCACCCACTTGGTCCAATTTTTCATCATTTACATACGTTGAAATCTTTTACTCAGTTTTGTCCCAAACTCAATTGCATTAGTCTTTAATAACAGTCTTCAGATCTAACATTTGTTACAGATCATTGGGTTCTCACCACCAGATGCTTTTGAAGGACAACACCATGTATAGCACCTGCTCTTCCTCCTCCCAACTCAATAGCAATATTGGGCAACTTGCAGATAAAAAAATAAAAGCAAACATGATATATTAAGAAAAAGAAGGCAACTGACCAGAGACAATATTCAAAGAATCACAGACCAAAATAGAAAACAAAATATAACCAAACATAACCAAAGGCTCAACCACAATCCTAGCAGAAGGTCTGATAGAACAACTAATCTGTTAGCAGCTTGCAGATTGTCAAAACAAGGGAGTAATATAAATCTCAGCACATAAAAAGCAGAGACATCACCCTGCCAACAAAAATGCATATAGTCAGGCTGTGGTGTTCCCAATTGCAATGTATGGCTGTGAAAGTTGGACCATAAGAAAGGCTGAGTGCCAAAGAATTAAGGCCTTTGAACTCTGGTGCTGGAGAAGACTCCTGCAAGTTCCTTAGACTGCAGGACGATCAAACCAGTCAGTCCTAGAGGAGATCAACCCTGACTGCTCTTTAGAAGGCCAGATCCTGAAGATGAAACTCAAATACTTTGGCCACCTAATGAGAAGGAAGGACTCATGGAGAAGAGCCTAATGCTGGGAAAGATTGAGGGCAAAAGAAGAAGGGAACAACAGAGAATGAGGTGGCTGGATGGAATCACCAAAGCAGTAGGTGTGACCTTAAATGGACTCAAGAGGATGGTAGAGGACAGGAAGGCCTGGAGGAACATTGTCTATGGGGTCGCAATGGGTCGGACACGACTTCGCAACTAACAAGAATATAAATCTCTTGGAGATAACATTCCACTGACAAGTTAAGACCCAAATGGTTTAAATGTTCAGCCATCCACAAATTGTAACACTGTGAAGTAAAGAATAATTAACCCAGCTGTATTTATAATGCATGCTATAAATTTAAAGGTGACATAGTTTACTTTTTGTTCATTACCCCCCTTTTATGGGGGGGGGGTTTACAAATGCTTTAAGGCTATACATTTCCCAAAAAATGGTGTTCAGTTTGAGATTTAATCTATAAATTATGGAAAATGGAACAGAATAAAGGTAGAAGAATTCTACCAGTCCAGATGACATGTGGGGGGGGGGATCCTACTTTTAAATACATTTTGCCTTTTCTTCCTAGTATATTTTAGTTTTTTGGAGGAGTCCCTCAATATTTTCTCTAGATAAACTTATTTTTCATTTCCCACTTATAAAATAATATGCTTGTGAACATTCTACTGCCTCTTAAATTCCCTCAGAGGAAAGCTTCTGAATATTTTACCACACTTATACAACTAATCACTTCCAGATGTGCTACTGTTACTGTCAAAAGACATGTCAGATTATTTTATATGGTCAACAGATGTGATGCTGCCCTGAGAGGCATTTTCTGTAATTAGGAAATTATATTATATTAGGAAACTTCCTGAAGGAGGTTAGAATGGTATTTAGAATGCCAGAGGGAAAGGATAAAGGAGAAGAATGAAGAGTGTTGCATAAGAAGCGGATGTGAGCAAAATAAAATGGAGTGCCTTAAGGGAAAGCAGCCTGTGCTAATTAGTATTTGCAATTTAGTATCTGATTATCTTGAAACATAAAAAGTAAGGAAAAAGCAGGTGTCAAAAGTCAACACTTTACATGTAAATTTAATAAAATAAATAAATAAATAATAAATAAATAAATACCTCAAAGCAAAACCAGCAAAATCAAGCCATGTGGCTAGCATGACAATCTTTGTTTTGCCGTGCAATATGTAGTGTGGAAATTGTTATTTTTAAAGGAAATTTGAAAAAAAAAAGAATGACTATTTTATTTGGCTATAGTTGATAGGTTACTGGTAGGAAATCAAGTTTTAGATTTTAAAGTTTAAGTTTCATGCTTATTTTCAAATTTAAAGAAAGCATGTGACTAAATTTCAGTCAACACACCTCTTTTCATAGAAAGCAAGGCAGATTTCAGTCTATCATACATGTTTTAAATACGTGCATTCATTTATATTCTATAAGGAAACAATTCACTAGGGAAGATAATCAAATGTAATCAAATTGCCTGACTAGGTGGCTCAGTCGCTAAAACACTTAGCTTATCGATCAGAAAGATCAGCAGTTTGGCAATTCGAATCCCTAGTACAGGTCTCCTGCGTGAGCAGGGGGTTGGACTAGATGGCCTCCAATGTCCCTCCCAACTCTGTTATTGTTTTTAAAAAATGTAATTATTGAGATAGCAGCTAAATATCACATTGGAAGCCTTCCAGTCAATAGATTTGACCTGGCCAAAAGGCTTTTTCAACCAAAGATTATGATTAATTTTGAAGATGAAAATGGACAGATAAATAACTAGATGGGTATTTTGGGAGCAAGAGTTCTAAAATTAAAATGCAAACACTAAAATGTTCACTTTCTAATTACTGCCAGGGCAAAAAAAGGCTTTTTATGACAGTATTAAATCCACTTTTGAATGGAAATAAATAAAAGCTTCAAACTTAAAACTTCTGTTTTCGGAGATATTCCTTTAAGAACAGACTACTTGCTTTAAAGGGGCTGCTGGTATGTTTTCTTCTTAGAAAGTCATCTCTTGACTTGACTGGTTTAGCTTGAAGGTTGTCTGAAGTTGTCTGAAAGTTGAATCATAGTAGTCAGTGAAAAATGTTTAGGCAGAGATTTGTTTTTTTGGGAAAAGAATTTGGCATTTTGGAGAAGAATCTCCTGAGGTTGGTGTGGCAGGAGTTGGTACATTCCAATGATTCTGCCTAACTGCCTTGTGTTGACTGAGGAAGCTGCCTGGATGGGCAGTGAAACATCTCTGAAACTAAAAATTAGTCCAAATGCAATAATTCAAACTTCAGACAACTTCAGACAACCTTTAAACATCTCTGCCTGGATGGTTGAGAATCTTCATTGACATTTTGCAATGCATTTTACCATTATAGTAAAATGGTAATGGTATGGTAATGGCACATACCAATGGTTTGGTACAGTTTACCATAAATTTGTATCTATTGTGTGCTTGTGTATTGTCGTGGTTGAAGCTGAAGTAATCATTGACAGATAGGACATTGTAGCAGATAATTTTATGTACTACACTTAGGTTGGATCGAAGATGGCGAAGTTCTAAGTTGTCTAAGCCCAAAATTTCAAGTCTGATGGCATAAGGTATTCTATTGTGAGCAGAGGAGTGGAGGACTCTTCTTGTGACATATCACTGGACTCTCTCAATTGTATTAATGTCCAATATGCAGTGTGGGTTCCAGACAAATGAGCTGTATTCAAGAATTGGTCTAGCAAATGTTTTGTACGCTCTAGTTAGTAGTACAATATTACAGAGAAGAAGCTATGCAAGATTAGGTTAACAACTCTTAATGCTTTTTTGGCAGTGCTGTTATAGTGAGGTCAGGCACTTAGATCATTTAAAATGAGTACTTCAGGGTCCTTGACATAGTGAGGGTCATCTACAAGGTCATATAGTATTGCATTTTGTGTTTTGATTTTTTTTTTTTTTGGCCAATGTATAAGACAAAACATTTGTTGGTTGAGATTTGGAGTTGCCATTTGTTTGACCATTCTGACAGATAGCCAAGGTCTTTTTGTAGGGTAGCAGCATTGTCGGTGTCGTTGAATAGTTTTACATCATCAGCAAAGAGAATGCAGAATTGCCTGAGGTTGGTGTGGAAGGAATTGGTACATTCCAATGACTCGTTGCCTAACTGCCTTGTGCTAAGTGAGGAAGTTCCCTAGATGGGTAGTGAAATGTCTCTGAAACTAAAAATTAGTCCAGTTGCAATGATTTGACCTTCAGACAACCTTCAGACATCTCTGCCTAAATGACTCAGAATCTTTATCAACATTTTGACTGATTTAGATAATCATAAACCATTAACCAACATGCTGCTCTTGATAAGGTAGTTGAGAGGTGGTTATGCCAACTACAGAGGAGCTCAGATGAAAACCTTTATTTACAACTCTTTTAATCATATTTTGGGCATGGACTGCATTGGTCAGTCTTGATGAAACATGAAGTCATATTAGACATTTCAGTGGTGTTGTTACCTCCATTCATGGTATCATTGGGGCCTACAGGTAGATGAGGGTTGGGAATTGAAAACACTATGCAACAGTGGTTCCATTTCTTTCTGAAATGATATGGCTGGGTGATGAAGATCAAATCTGTGATAGGTTGCCCCCAGTTCAGACCAGTTCCATAGAACTGGTAGTAAAACCGGTGGGAGACTCCGCCCACTGACCTGGACAGCCTCATGAAGCTTCTGCACATGTGGGAACCGGTAGTAAAGGTAAGTAGAACCCACCCCTGGATTGAATTGTTGGGTGCTTGAATGTGGGGTACCTCTTGTGCACTCAACCATTTTCTTTATTTCACTTAACACATACATGAAGCAGTCGGTAGACTGTGTCCATGATTTTTTTCAAAAATCCTGTTGATTTCTTTTCTTCCATTCAAATATGCCTGATTCTCAGAGACTGCCTGAACAAATCCTTGCAGTTTTCTTGGCAAGTTTTTTTTCCCAGAAATATTTTTCCATTGCCCTCTTCATTAACAAAAACAATTAATGGAACTCTTCATGTATGATCTGGTCATTTACAGCTGATAGATGCTATTCACAATTTTCTATCTGTGTTTTGTGGTGTCTATGAAGCCAGCTCAAGCTTCATAGTACCAGTTTATCAGCAGTTCCCTTGCTAGAATGTCAAAGTGGCGTAGGGTTTTCTTCACAGTGTCTTTGAAGTGTTTATGTAGATAATGACAAGATCTCTTCCCAGTGTGCAATATATCACACAGCAATTGGCAAGGGATATATTTAGGAAAGTGAAAACTTCACTTGAGATCAGCAATCATTCTGTATAGCAATAGTACTTAGACTTATATACCGCCTCTCAGTGCTTTTACAGCCCTCTCTAAGCAGTTTACAGAGTCAGCATATTGTCCCCAACAAGCTGGATCCTCATTTTACCCACTTCAGAAGGATGGAAGGCTGAGTCAACCTTGAGCTGGTGAGACCTGAACTGCCAAAATGCTGACAGCCAGTGATCAGCAGAAGTAGCCTGCAATACTGCATTCTAACCAGTGAGCCACCGTGGTTAGTGTCATAGTCTTCCAAAAATGGCCACCAAAACAGTATTTGTAGTGCCAGTGTGCTGTATCCCATCACAATTCCCAATCACTCTTAAGCATTAGGACATTTTTTGTATCTTCTTGACTGTGATTCTAAGGAATTACAAATGTGCAATAAATATAGTGTATGAAAATTCAAAGCCAAAACACGTATATGTCCTTACATTTTCAAGGTTGACCTTGCATCAAGTGTATTTAGACTGGATGATCTCCTTCCAACTACAGGTCACCTTTCTACTTATACAAACCTTATTTATACTTCCACTTGAAAATGCCATGATCTGGTCATAAGGAAATACAGTTAATTTTATTTTTATTCTTTTTAAAGCAAATTCTTTGTTCATTTGTGTATTCCCCAAAGAAATGTCTATTCTAACAAGATTATTCATATGGTTCATAGTTACAGTTTATCTTTCCTCCCGGGTCAGTTATTTGAATTCAAATCAACCCCTTAATCAAATCCCTTTGATAGTTGTAGACAAGCATAGATATTTATCCTTTATAAAATGTAATGGAAATATGTCTGTTTCTAAGTAGCATATTTCTACCATGTGCTCCACACTGGCCTGTTTATGCATATTCTTGAATCCAGAATTGTTCGTTATCAGTGTTCAGAAATGCTTTGTTATCTCTTCCTTGTTATCCTTCCTTCCTTTGTTACCCTCCCCTCTTGTAAAACATAGGAAGGAATCATATCATAAATTATAAATGACTATGCATTTCTCAGAGGTGAGACAGAATAACACAAGCAATAGCACTTAGACTTATATACCGCTTCACAGTGCTTTACAGCCCTTTCTAAGCAGTTTACAGAGTCAGCATATTTGGGTCCTCATTTTACCCACCCCAGAAGGATGGAAGACTTAGTCAACCTTGACCCTGGTGAGATTCGAACTGCCAAATTGCAGTCAGCCGGCAGTCAGCAGAAGTAGCCTGCAGTACTGTATTCTAACTGCTGCACCACTGTGGCTCATAATAGTTTCCATTAAACATGAAAATAAATTTTCCTCCAAATGCTTGAAATTTGAAAGGAAATATACTGAACATTGCTTGTATCAATAACATAAAAGTGATAGTTATAATTATTAATATTCAGGAAATCACTACCCAAAGCACCTAAAAATACCTTCAGTTCTACCATCAGATTCATTTATTTGTTCATTTGTTTATTTATTTATTTGGCACTATTTATATGCCGCCCTTCTCCTGAAGGACTCCGGGCGGCGAACACAGGATTAAAAACATACAATGATAAAATAATAAAATCCCGTTAAAACCAAATTAAAACCAATGAATAATAAAACCCAAGAATCAGCATCAGCCCATTCGTTGGAATAGCCAAGTGTTCAGGCCTCGACAGAAGGAGCGGAGATCCGGGGTGTCCAGAGCTCGGTGGGTAGTTCATTCCAAAGGGTAGGAGCGCCCACAGAAAACGTCTATCCTTGGACGTTGCCAGACAGCATTGCCTGGTTGATGGTACCCTGAGGAGAGCAGCTGTGTGAGAGTGGACAGGACAGTGGGAAGCAGGCAGGAGATGGTCCTGCAAGTACCCTGGGCCTAAGCCATGTAGGGCTTTATAGGTCAATACCAGCACCTTGAAGTGAATCTGGTGGACCACCGGTAACCAGTGCAGCTCACGCAGGAGAGGTGTTACATGGGACTAATGAGGAGCTGCCGTAATCACCCGCATGGCGGCATTCTGGTTTACAGGTTTTTCATAAAATAACAGAACCAGTTTATTGTCTTGGTGATGGCGCTGAACTAAAAGCCAGGTGACTGAATTCTAGTCCCGCTTGAGGCATGAAAGCCACCTGAGTGATTTTGAGCCAGTCACTCTCTCCCAGCCCAACCCACCTGACAGGGTTGTTGTTGTGAGAAAAATAAAAAGAGAGAAGAGTATTATCTATATTGGAGTCAACCTTCCATGAGATAGAAAGCTATATAAATCTGATAAATAAAAATGTTTAGTGCTTTGTGTTCTTATAAAGTAATAAAATCAAAATTTAAAATTACAAAATAAAAGTAATGCCCATTCCTACAATTCTTGACAGTGCAATAATAATAAAATGATGTCTAACAAAATAGGTCACTATGAAAACAAAACAAAAACAAAAAAATGCAGTAAACCACAATTTGTTGAGTCTCTCTGAGCTAGGTTGTTTTGGATGTTTTATTACCCATCTAAGTACAGTAATTGTGCGAGTTCGTTTGGGGTTTGCTGCCTGTTTATAGATAGTAGCATCCTCTGATGAATGTATCTTTTCTTTTATGTACACTGAGAGCATATGCACCAAAGAGAAATTCCTTGTGTGTCCAATCACACTTAGCCAATAAAGAATTCTGTTCTGTTCTGTTCTGTTCTGTTCTGTTCTGTTCTGTTCTGTTCTGTTCTGTTCTGTTCTGCCAGTTTTTGTGGGGATGTGGTTCCCTTCTTGGTAGATCCTTGATTTAGAACATTATTTTCTGCCTGATATTGGTCTGGTATTAATCCCTGTTTATTTGGTCTTGGCTGATGGAGGAGACGCGTTCTAATATTTTTGTTTCATTCTAAGTTTTTTACTCTTTTGAATGATGTGTAAATATGGCTTCTCAGTATGTGTCTATTGATGGCTGATTTGTCTGAATGCTAAGCTGCCAGGAATTCCCTGCATCTTTTGATCTGACTTGGTCTAAGATGCTAACAGCTTTAAAAAAAAACATGTGATTGAAACTGGGATAGAATCTGTCCATGTGTTGTGATGAAGACAAATGTTCATCATGTCTTCTATTTGCTAGTTGATGTTCCTGGATGTGCTCTGCTAATAGTTACAGTCCTTCGATTGTATATTGTAGGTGGTTCCTATTTTTTCTTCTTGGGATATTCGGTCTTCTATGTTTAAAGATGTTTTGAAATATTTTAGTTAGCATAGCTTGTATTACTGTACTGTACTGGATTGTGTGCTCAGGCATTTTTTGATAAAGTTTTGATTTCTATTTTGTTGGAAGATGTTGTATGGAAGCTCTGCTCCCTCTTGTCCCTGGTTGCTGCTGCTGAATGTGTTTTTGCTTGTCTGAATAAAGTTCTTACATAGTCCCTCTTAACGGAAGTTGGGTTGTTACCTTGCTAATAGAACACTTGGTTATGGTACATGGTTTTTCAATAGACTTGGGTTTCTAACTTACCTTTGCTACTGGTTCACAAATATGAGCACCCACCTCCGTGCATGCACATGTGCAAAGCATCAAAATGGGACATGATGATGTCGGGGTGGGATGGTGGAGCCTCCCACACCAACCACTACCGATTCGTCCAAACCGGATAGAACTGGCTGAACCACCACTGGTTTCTAATAATTCCATTGTTGCCTCTGGCTGATGAAGATAACAACAGGAAGGATAGTGTGTTGTTGTTTTTTTCCTTGTGAATTTTACTTCTTTGAAAAATCAACGTTTCTCCAAAGTATTTTCATTGGCTTTCACATCTGGCCTTACACATAAACCTGACTCCCAATTTTATTTTTAGTCTTCTTGTTCTTTTGGTTTTGCACTTTGATCCTGATTAAAATAAGGTGAGTAATCTATCCTTAATTCCACTGAGGCATTAATATCACAAAAAAGATAGGAAGGATTTTACAGTGCTTTGGTGGAATGAATATTAATAGATTGGATGGGCGTATTTGCTTAATTTCAAGATTTTCTATTGATGAAGGATATTAAAAATAAACAAGTTTAGCAGGCTGCAAAAATGTGAGAATTGTGACCTAGTTAAGCTTGTCCTGTACATCACACCAGATATTCAATTTCAGACTGCCTTTTATGTCTTATTATGCGCTTCAACCGTCTGTTTAAGACTAGGGCAGCACACATAAATGATTATTGATCGCCATCTGCATGTGTAAATATCATATCAACAAAACAAATAATAGGTTCCCTCAGAATTGCTAGAAGTCAACAGAAGGACAGAAACACACATCTCTTTGTATGAACTGATGTTGACTGATGTGGAAAAAATAAATAATTTGTTAAGACTCTAGTATTTTTGCCATCTTTTGCCCATAAGCAGTCCATGTCCTTAGGGCCTTGTCTCTGCAGTGTAACATTGCTGCTATTGTAACTGTATTCAGTGTGTTTTCAAGTACAGCTCAACATTCTGATAATTGTGTATAAAAACTTGTATAGCTCAGGGCTCAGGTATCTGAGTTGTCCTTTCTCAGATGCATTCTGGCCTCCAAGCCCAACTAAAATGTTGTGTAGCTATATGAAACTGATGGGTTAGAATCTAACCGTTAGATCATCAGCAACCATAGACTGAGATATCATCAATATGCTGATAACACCTAGCCAGGGGTGAAATCCAACAGGTTCTGACAGGTTCTGAAGAACTGGTAGCGGAAATTTTGAGCAGTTCGGTGAACCGGCAAATACCACCTCTGACTGGCTCCAGAGTGGGGTGGGAATGGAGATTTTGCAATATCCTTTCCCTGGAATGGAGATTTTGCAATATCCTTCCCCTGCCATGCCCACCAAGTCACGCCCACCAAGCCACACCCACAGAACTGGTAGTAAAACAAATTGGATTTCACCACTGCACCCAGCTGTATATAATTGACTTGTAAAATGTGCTATTTTTAAAATTTTTGAATAACAGTAGCTCATAAATAGTTTTTAGTTCTTTAAGCTGAACCATTCAATAAGAAGAATATTGTGATGAAGAGGGGGTGTAAACCACTGGCAGTTTGGACCGGTTCTATAGAACTGGTAGTAAAACCGCCGGGAGGTACTGCCCACTGACTCTGACGTCATGAGAAGCGATCTGCGCATGCACAGAAGCAAGGCATATACGTAGAAGCAAGGCTCGTGCATGAGCGAAGTGAGCGGGATCTTATTGCAAACCAGTAGTAAAGGTAAGTAGAGGGTTAACATGTTCTTCCTTTATTCCCCCCCCCCCCAATTTGCTACCTATATGTATGTAATAGCTCATATCTTCAAGTCATTCTATTACTTGTATGTGGCCTCTCATGTTCTTCTTGAGAATTTCAATCCTCAGTCCCCATTACCCTCCTGGAGGGTCTCATTACCCTCCAGCCCATTGTATATACTTAATAGGTAATGTGTGACTGATTTTTAAGTTAAATAGAAATCCTAAAAGCCAACAAAACGATCCTATTCTGACGTATTTAAGATAAAATCTTGTAATGTGCCCAGCAGCATCCTAGGAACCAAATAATAATTGGATTTCCTCTGTGATGTGAGTGATGGCTTGCTCTTGAAAGAAGAAATCTATTGTTAAATTCTTCAAACATTGGAAATTCTAGGGGAATGGACTAGAAAGTTAGTTAATTGTAACGCCATTTGCTATTCTGACAACTAGAATTTCTGTGTAACCATTAATGTCAGAAATGAAATCACACATAAAAAGAAGATTTCACACAAAAGGTATAAAAAATTAATTATGCTTCAATTACCTGGTTCAGAGATAGCAAACATTCCTCATTAAACTCTTTAGGTACTGTACTGTAAACCTTTAGTACTTAAATAATTTTATCAAATTAATTGAGTAAATGGGCAGTACAGACAATAAAAACTCTTTAACCTTCATAAATTCCCAGATAAACCAAGTGGACAAAGTTGCAGTTCAATTCAGTTAATCTATTTCCCTCCCCACTGCTTCTTTCTTTCCTACAGCATCTGTTTTTTGCAATGCTATTATTTTATAAGTTTCATTCTTTATGGCTCAAAATATTCTGTCTTTTGGGTGATATAATAAATTGACATATTCCATAGATGGCCTTTTCACAACAACTTGCTCTGTGTTTACTAGGATCTGGCACTTCTGAATTTGTGGATAGTGTTTTATACCATGATCCCCCTTAGCAGGGGTGGGCTTCAAAATTTTTAGCAAGGGATTCTCTGCCCGGTTGCTGGGTGGTTGTGGCCCTTGTGGGCATGGCCTAGTTAGCCTCCTGCACCATGAGGGGGGGGGCGTTTTTGCCCTCCCCAGGCTCTGGAGGCTTTCCTTGAGCTTCCGGGAGGGTAAAAACAGCCTCCTAGGCTCCGGAGGCCCTCTGGAGGCTGGAAACAAGCCCATTTCTGGCCTTCCCATACTTCTGGTAGGCCCATTTTTCGCCCTCCACGAGCCTCGGCACATGCCCTGCACTTACTTGCATCCAAATTGAGCCATGTGGGGACTCCTGGGAGGGGAGGGGAGGGCAGGGCCAGGCAGGAGTGGGATTTGGGGGTTCTCCGAACTGCACAGAATTTTAGATAGAGGTTCTCCCGAACCCCTGAGAACCCCCAGCAGCCCACCCCTGCCCTTTAGTATTCAATGATTGCAGAAGGCAAAGGTCTCTTTTTTTCAACGGTGTTCAGTATTCTCATTTGCACTTTCTTTTATGCTTTATTAGCTTTTGGTTTCCTGAATCATTGCCATATCAGTAATTAGCACCTAGACTGAATTTAATGAGTGAAAATAGTTATTTTAGCCTAACATAGAAATACAGGCTAAATATACATAGAAATATCAGATCTTATTTGGAACAAGAGATTTCTAGGGGAAAAAAAAAAACTATTGGGATTGTTCTTTCCCACCAATATTCTTGTTTTAAATCTAGATAACTTTGAGGATGATGAAAAACTATTATAGAATTCAATCAATTTTTATTATGGTTACAGATTAGCATTTCAAATAAAAGCATTAAAAACAATAATATAAAAATGAAAAAGAGTCATATATTACGATTTGTGATGGATTATCAGGGGACAGTTACACCCTGCTAATTTAGCCTATATTCAAAGAAACTACTTTGTACTGATCTCATCTGGGTATTTTATTAAGTGAAAAGTGTTATTTATTTATTTATTTATTTATTTATTTATTTATTTATTTATTTATTTATTTATTTATTATATTTCTATACCTCCTTTCTCCCGCAGGACTCAAGGGGGTGTTCAGTCAAGAAAAAATAAAAGATACGTAAGCATCATAAAATTGATAATTAAAATTATAGCATAGTTTAGCCCAAATAAATAAAACCCAGAATTATATAATATTTTAATCATTCCCAGTTAACGTGCTTAGCCCTGCCTGATTGAACATCAGGGTCTTGAGGGCACAGCGGAAAGCACAGAGATTAGGGATGTTTCGTATATCGGGGGCAGTTCATTCCAAAGGGTTGGAGCCCTTACAGAGAAGGCCCTCCCCCTGGGAATCGCCAGTCGGCACAATTTGACTGACGATAGTCCCTCCCTGTGAGAACGAACTGGTCAGTGGGTGGCAAAAGACGGTCTCGTAAGTATATAAATTATAAAGTGAGTTTGTGAGTCCTTATAGAAGATACAATATAGCAGGACCTGAGCTGTAGGTTCAATGGCCCCTTGGTACAGTCTCAGCTCATATGGCATTTTTGTGTATTGGCTTTCCAAAACTATTGTTTGATGTGCATTGCATCACATTAGGGTTAATGCCCTTCGGATTTGGGAAACTATTATACAAGGTAAGTATTTTTTGCTTTAAAAGAGGGAGTCTGACTGCTCAAAAAACATTCTTGGGAAGAGCAACCTGATCTTGTTGGATATCCAGATCTTAGATATCTTGTTTGTGTGCACACTCATACCCCATCGTTAAAAGTTTTTCCCTGAAGAAGCCAAGATACTGGAGTTTTTATGAAATGGTCCTGAACCATAATTATTCAAAATTGTGTTCTATAAGGAGAAAAACTCAAACCTGTGGGGGAAGGAGAATAATTTTAACCAATCCATGTAAATCCATGCATCTGTTTCAGCTTTAAATAATCCTGACTCCTTGCCTTAGTACTGCATTTGGGATGCAGTGTGCTACCTCTAATAGAGCTCTTAGAATTTTAATTACATCCTTTCCAGAGGAGTAAAAGTGGAATAAGGCAGGGCTGGGTTCTACTTACCTTTACTACCAGTTCGCAACGAGACCGTGCACATGTGCAGATCACCTATGATGATGTTGTGGTGGGTGGGCGGAGCCTCCCACCGATTTTACTACCAGTTTTATAGAACCAGATTGAACCGGGAGCAACCCACCACTGGAGTAAGGGTCTCATGTGAGGAACATATAGCTTAGTATAACTTCAGTTATATGAGTATATGCTGGAATATACTGTGCTCCCCTGGAAAAATAAAAAGATTGAATTGCTACCACTGTTTTTTGAGCATTTTGAATAATGTAATTTTGATGTGCACTGCATTTAGTGGAGCTAACGAAAACCATGCCCAAATATTTAAAGGAATTTGACTTGCTCAATCTTCTGACCATTTTTATCTCCAGGTATGTAATTTAGGTCTTTTTGCAAGGTCATATCTCAAATTGACGCAAAATCAATATATAATGATGTACGTATTTTGAAAGTGTATTTTTCAGTCAGTAAGGTTGCTCCTCATTTTTAGTCCTCCTCATTACAAGCTGATATTTTCATGTTTGTTTGTTTCATAATTATTTTTATATAAGTGAGTACATTTCCAAACAAATTATTGAACTGTAACTACTGATGACTTTTATTTCTAAAGAATGTAATTGTGGTTGAGATAGGGTCCAGAGGCTTCTGGAAATAAAATAAGTCAAGAAAATAAAACATTACTTAGAAATATACTACAGTTTATTTAAAATAACATTTTTTAAAAAAGAGGGCATAATGTTCTAAGGGCAGAAATATGAGTATAATATTTTCAAAGCAGCTTTTATCTTCCTCAATGAAAACATCATGAGGAAAGGACTTTGGGGGTTACTTTTCAAAACGTAGGGATTTATTAAGCTTGTGATTTTTATACAGCTTTATGTGTGCTTGATGAGCATCTCTATTCTTAAATATTTGGGGATTACAGGAAGGGTTTTTTAAAAACACTGTCAAAGGACCATATTATTGAATGTCCAAGATTGTTTATCATGTGGCGCATCTATGACAGTGATGGTGAACCTTTTAGGCACAGAGTGCCCAAACCACACATGCGCACCAGAGCGCATCGGAAACCAAACAACCAGGTGGCCAGCACACATGCACATGTCAGAAATCCAATGACCAGCTGGCTGAGCCGGGGTGACATCATGCATGCCCACAGAGAGGGCTCTGCATGCCACCTCTGGCACATGTGCCAGAGGTTTGCCACCACAGATCTATGATAACTGTTTCCCCGAAAATAAGACATCCCCTGATAATAAGCCCAATCGGATTTATGAGCGCATGCGCTAAAATAAGCCTCCCCTCAAAAATAAGCCGTCCCCAAAAATATTAAAAAACAGAGCTGGAAATCAGTTAAGACAGCAAGACGAGCCCCATCTTGCTCCATGCGCCCCAAAATAATAAGACCTCCCCGAAAATAAGGCCAAGCACTTATTTCAGGGTTCAAAAAAAATATAAGACAGGGTCTTATTTTCAGGGAAACACGGTAGATATGATATCTATTTTGTAGGATGGCAGGGATCCATAGCACACATTGGCACTGGAATTCATTGCGTGTATGCTGCTACTCCTTGGAGAAGGTTTTCAAAGACACAAATATGATTGACAATTTTGCTGGGGTTTTTTTTTTCCTTTGTTTATTCCAAAATGAAAAGTCAATGTTTCTCAATAAAGTAGCTATAAATAAAATTATCTTTTGTTTCTCATATAATGTTTGTGAATTAAGCAAGAAGATTCAGCATGACATCTTTTCCATTAATGATAATCCAAAATTTACTATAGGATGATATTCTGAGTAATAAGATTCTTTATGGATTTAAAAGTTAACTACTAATGCAGTGACTACCAAAATCAGTTATGATTCTTTATTTTTCACTCTAGTGAAATCCGAAGCCCTCTGGATGTCTCTGGCTAAAGATGATACTCTATATTCTAAAGTACCGAGTATTCTTCCCAGCAAACATTGAAATAATGTATGACCGGACAGGAAGAAGGAATATTTTCATAAACAAAAGTTGGACTGAAACGATTGCATGTTATCATAACACAATTACATACGAGGATAATGGAACCTGCTCATTATGGTCATATCGTATAAGGAGCCTTGGTGGTACAGTGGACTAAAGTGCTGTTAAGTATCACTTAGCTGCCAGCTGCCAACAATTACTGCGAGTTCAAATCTCACCAGGCTCAAGGTTGACTCACCCTTCCATCCTTTTGAGGTAGGTAAAATGAGGACCCAGATTGTGGGGGCAATAAACTGACTTTGTATAAAAAAGAACACCGCTTAGGGGGGCCCAAAAGCCCTACTAAGCAGGTATATACAAAAGTATGAAGGCTATTGCTTAACGCATTGTAAGCCGCTCTAAGTCTCCAGAGAAGGGCGGCATATAAATTGAACCAATAAAAAAATAAATAATGACCATAAAATCTGTTTGTCATGTGAACAACCAGAGTTTATTATCATTTTGTGAGTGTGGTTTTGCCATAAACCAGAAGAAAGTGCTGGTTTTTGGCAAAAGCATCGTCCAATGCAGTCAGATGTGGCTAAGCATGTATGGCCAAACTTCAGTCATGTGACCACGGAGGGGTCCCAATCATCAGAATTTCAAATCTGGGTCGTCAGTGCCCTTTTTGTGTCAATCTTAACCTTGAATGATTGTTTACTGAGTGGTTGTAAAACTAAAATAATCTTTTGACAAATCTAGTAAGAGATAAATGCCACCCGATCACTGGTATGGAGACCTGGTTACTTGATTTTGCCCAAAGTATTCAGATGACTTCTAAGGTTTCCACTCTGTAAGAGTCATGCTGCTTTGATTTGCAAGAATCAAAGATAGGTTGCAAGTTATCCTTCTCTATTGTTCTGTTCAGATTAGAGGAAGCCACTTTTTTTAAAAGTGGAAAAAAAATCTATGCTGCCACGAAGATTCTCCTTAATGACAACAACAGCATCGTTCAAATGTATAGCATTAGAGAAACCTGCAGTGCAGTCCACAGTCTTCCTTGGAAGGTAAGCTTGGACAGGTACTAATGAAGTACATAATGCACCACTGTATAGTGCCACCATCATTATTGAATGAATTTGGTTTCAGGTTTCATAATATAAACTTTTGTATGGTCTGCCTTCATGTTTTATTCATTAGAATTGATTAGGCAATGAGGCAACATAATAAAAATGATTTTATTCCTTTCAGATCCTCAAAAGAGGAGCTAACAATAGAGTTTTGCCTGAAGTCTCTAACAAATCCATGCTATTCAAACATCAGGCAAGAGGCAATGGCAAGAATATTAAAGATCTTGTCCAACTCCTCATCCATTACAGTTTCTGCTGCCATCAACATCACAATACAAGCCTAAAGGGTTTGTCTGTTTTTTGATGATGTAAGTAGCAGATATCAGAGAACAAACACTGCTGATCTTTCAAGAGCCCTTAGGTTGCAAAAGTGGTTGAATTCCTACTAAATTATGTGTGACGATCAAAACTATTATAAGTGGTATTGCTGAATGAAAGCCATCAACCTTTCCTTAATCACTGGTACTGAGCCAACATTATTACCCAGTAAAGTGTGGCTTGCATACTGTTGGTGAATATGTAGAAGTGGATGATGATGATGATGATGATGATGATGATGATGATGATGATGATTTGGATGTACCACAATAATGGCACATTTGCTAGATGACAAAGATCCACAGAAAATATATTGGGAGATTCAAGTCTTTGATGATTTGCTTACACATTTAGAGAAAACAATGAGTTCTGTTTAAGAGATACCAAATTATTAAAGTGCTTCTGATTTCAAATACTGAAGCATTCGTTTTTGTCAGGAGGGTTCTTTGATGAGACAGAGAGCGCTGGAAATGCTTGGTTAGCTGAGCAAATTCTTTTATTGGAGGTGTGCTGTCTTCCGTGAGCAGGTGCAAAAGAGCTTGGTGATCTGCTCATTTATGTACAGGCTGCTGGCTCAGAAGCTAGAGAAGTAAGAAAAATGCTTATTCTGATTATAGTGAATTCTCATTTCAGTGTGGGCTGGAACAGATCATAACATGGTAGAATAAGTGAAAAATTGGGAGAAATACAGGTGCACAATCTTGATTATATTGCTGTGTTCTTTAATTAGAACTCTTATCCCACACAATCCTCTTCTTCCAATTGTGAAATCCTCCCATGGTTTGCTGCCAGTACATGCACGGTGCATGCCAAATGCATGCTACGCATGTGGATACACAGTACATGCCAAACATGTGCTTCACACAGAAAAAGGATGCTTGGAAAAGTAAGTAGTACAGCAAGGGGGAAAACAACTGTGCCTCGTGATTTAGATTCACTAGGAAGCAGGATTTCCTACTTTCTAACGATTTTGAATCGTGCGGCACAGCTGATTGTCAGAAATACCGGTTCAGACAAACCGATAGCTTTTTTTAGTTTTTATCACTACTGGTTCATCTGAACCGGTGCGAACCGGTAGCGTTTCACTGCTGCCTTCTTCTCAAAGAGTTTGTGAGACGATGAACAATGGCCATATCTATCACAACACTGTCTGTCAGGATTCCCATCATTGCAGATTAATGCAAAATCTTGTTTTCTAAAATCTTTCCAATGTGACTATCCTCCCCCCCCCTTTTTTTTTTTTTGAGAAGCAAAATTACTCTTTGGGAGTGTGCACGATTTCTGAAGGACACCTCTGTGTGGGATCTGATAATAGCTTTCCTATGGAATAAAACCACACAAGTCACAAGCAGTTTTTTTTAAGGGTCAGTTTCTTGGTGAGCAAACAGAAGATTCTGAACAGTCGAATAAATGTCAGGAGTCAGTGAGAGAAACGTGAACTTTAAAATCAAGATAAATAACTCCCTATTTTCTTCTGCTGTGGCACAATTAATTTCTGTTACTTGTAAGTTCTTATAAACTTTCCATAAAGTTTACTATGTATGTGCACTGTGCTCTTGACATTTTGAGATGTAACTTTTATCTGGTTTTTTTTCTCCATTGTGTGATAATCTCTAAAATGAAAAGCAGGCATGCTGCAAAGAAAACTATAAATCTTCATGAATCACTAGGGGGCAAACATGCACAATAATTAATATGCTAGTATATGCACTTATTTAGATATGTATGCTATATAGTTGTTGCCTTAATCAAACACCATAGAATTTAAAAATATGAAAGATATATTTTACAAATGTTATAAAAACTTAAGCCTGAATTCTATATACTGTATTTTTCGGACTATAAAATGCACCGGAGTATAAGACCTAGGTTTAGAGAAGAAAAACAAGAAAAACAGTTTTTGGCCTTTGCAAGCCAAAAACAGACCCGTTTTTTGCCTCCTGAACCCTCCGTGGTTCCCATGTGGTTCCCATGTGTCCCATTTTTACCAAAAACACACCCATTTTATGACCTGCAGAGTGTTGCTGGGGGCTGGGGGTGGGGCAAAAATGGGATGCGGGAAAGTTTGGGAGGCCAAAAACGGGTGTGTTTTTTGACAAAAATTGGCCTGTTTTTGGTGAAAATGGGATGTGCAAAGCACTGCAGAGTGCTTCTCAGGGCTGGGGAGTGGAAAACATGATGCACAGAGGTTTTGGGAAGCCAAAAACAGGCCTGTATACGGTCTATAAGATGCACCAAAATTTTCACCCACTTTTTGAGGGTGGGAAGTGCGTCATACACCAAAAAATACAGTAAATTAACATAAGGAAGTCTGTGAAAGAAAAACTTATCCCCTTCCATTCCATGCTGTCTCAAAGGTTTCTCAAAAGATGAAAAACTTTTCTAGGGAATTCAGATGTGCCACATGGGGCTCATCTAAAAAGAGGGCATTAAATAAAAAAGGGCATATTGCCCAATTTGCAATAATTCTAATAATCCAGTTAAGGGTTATTTTCCCATTGCCTGATTGAGTCCCCTCCACCCTTCTTAATTCAACAAGTAGGGACAAAACTTTTGGAATAAATACATGGGCAAAAAGAGCTTCCTGTTTAAGAGCCTGGTTTAGCTCTGCAGACTAAGCACCGTAATTAACATCCAGCTGTCTGCAATTACACCAGTTCAAATCTCCCCAGGCTCAAGGTTGACTCAGCCTTCCATCCTTTCTAAGGTAGGTAAATTGAGGACCCAGTTTGTGGGGGCAATAAGCTGACTTTGTATAAAATATGAAGGCTATTGCTTAACACATTGTGAGTCTTAAAGTAGCCTCATAAAGTATGAAGGCTATTGCTTAATGCATTGTAAGCCGCCCTGAGTCTTCAGAGAAGGGAGGCATATAAATCAAATTTTTTAAAAAATACATGTATCTCATTTATCTTTCTTCAAATATGTATGCTTAAGTTGCAAACTACATCTCACCATTCTGAATATGGAATATATTTGCTATATTTTTGATACCATGGATGAGCATATGAAAATTATGCTTAAAATGCCTTATTAGGTATTACCAAACCTTTAAGAGCTGGAAAATTCTTTAAAGAAAAACAGCCTGAGTGTCATAAGCCTGAATATATAATCAGTGAACTGCAGAAATTTCTGATTTATTAAATGATCCATCTTTCCTTAGCTTTTTATGCATATTCCCTACGGTTTCTGTGAAACTTAATTCTTACTAATAGGGATGAAATGATAGAGGGATTGAAATTGCAGGAACTTTGGGGGAGAGTGATTACGCCATACTGGAATTCAACATAATGCAGGCACAAGTAACGGAACAAAGTCAAACTACTGTCTTAAACTTTAAGAGAGAGTTTACTTTAAGAGAGAGAAACTAAGAGAGTTTAGGAAGGATTCCATGGATGGAAATTCTAAAGGGGAAAACAATTCAAGATGCTTGAGAAACTCTGAAATTAATATTACAAAAGCCCAATTTAACATAATACCACAGAAAGAAAGAAAAAGAGACTCCAGATGAAGCTAGCATGGTTGCATAAAATACTGACAAATTGAGGGGAAAAAAGGACATGTATAAAAAATAGAAAGAGTACATAATACTAGCAAATAGCCTGAATCTGCAAGGTCGAATTCAGGAAAGCTAAGACTCTGAATATCTATGGATTTTCAATCATCTAAGTCATGGTTGTCCCAAAGGTGCTTTCTTTCTTTCTTTTCTTTTCTTTTTTCAAAAGGCAACTGGTTGTTTTCCTCCTTTGAAAACTTTTCACTTCTCATCCAAGAAGCTTCTTCAGTTCTGACTAACTAAAGGGGAATTGAAGGAGTTATATTTTTTGTAGTCATCCATTTGGTAGCACTTTGAGGGTCAGGTGTTAGTGCTCTGGGAGTCCTTGAAGCCTTTTGGGGATTTATCTGTTTCCTCAGAGTCACCTGAATCAGAGCATAAATGGATGTGGACTCTTCTTGGAACTGCCAAAAGCATTTCATTGTGAACAGAAGACACATGGGGTTATATCCTTCCCTTTCGGTTGAGGGAGGACTCTTAATATAGATAGCCTCTTTGAATCTTCTTTCAAACCAGGGGTCCTCTCTGTTGAGAATGTGAACCTTTTACTGCCCTGAAAAATGTCACCCTCTTCATTCGGATGCAGATGAACTGCTGACTCCTGTCCTGAGGAGTTTGTTCTTCTGTGTGGGCTGTCAGGCATTTGTGAAGTGGTTGTTTAGTTTTCTTAATGTACAGGCAGTGGTGGGATTCAAAGAATTTAACAACCGGTTCTGTGCCCTAATGATTTATTCCAACAACCAGTTCACCAAACTGCTCAGAAAGTTAACAACCGGTTCTCCTGAAATGGTGCGAACTGGCTGAATCCCACCACTGTGTACAGTTCTATGACATGCACAGACCTAACAAAAACTAACACCATAGGAAACAGAATAGGGATGCAAGTCAAGATAAACAAGAATCGAATTGAATCAAATCGAATCAAATCAAATTGAATAACAGAGTTGGAAGGGACTTGGAGGTCTTCTAGTCCAATCCCCTGCCTAGGCAGGAAACCTTACACCCCTTCAGACAAATGGTTATCCATTCTCTTCTTAAAAACTTCCAGTGTTAGAGCATTTACAACTTCTGCAGGCAAGTTGTTCCACTGATTAATTGTTCTAACTGTCAGGAAATTTCTCCTTAGTTCTAAGTTGCTTCTCTCCTTGGTTAGTTTACAGGGCAACCAATATGACATCAATATCTGAAAATCTGGGAAAAGTTAACCAAGCAGTGGTTTTGTAATCGTGTAGAAATGAACAAGACAGTTAAAGGTTTTGTCAACAACAGGTCATGCCAGAGAAACCTTATTGCCTTCTTTGACAAAGTGATTAAATTAGCAAATAAGGGAAAGGCTTTAGGACCATTATGGCAAACCTATGGGACGCATGCCACAGGGGGCACAGAGAGCCCTCTCTGCGGGCATGCGAGCTCTCACTCCTGCTCAGCTCTGCTGTGCATGCACATTCACATCCTTCCAGCCAGCTGATTTTTGGGTCTCTGCCATGCATGTGTGGGGGCGGGGCACGTGCGGGAGATGTGAGTGCATAAGCATGGGGGGTGGGGTGGGTCACAGGTGCATGCATGGGGGTGGGGGGTTGCAGGTGCATGCATGAGGATCGGGGAAGTGTGGAGGGGTGCAGCATGCCCCCCTGGCGGCCCGGTTTTGGACCCAGGAGACCGCAGGGAGACGTGCTAGACCCAAAATGGGGTGCGGAGGGGCATGGAAGTGTGGGGTGTCACACACACATGTGCGGTGGGTGGGGCGCACGGGAGGACATTGCGCACTCATTGCATTTGGGTACTGGCACACGTGTGTGCGCGTGTGCACACTTTCAGCACACGATGACAAAAAGGTTAGCCATCACTGCTCTAGGAGATGATCAATTATAAAAAATTGAAGGCTATCGTGTATTATAAAAATAATAGCATAGAAATAATTGAATTCACAGCAAAATATTTTTTACAAAGTTAAAATAAGATCTAGTCATTTGGTTAAGATGAGGTTTTTTTTTTTGTTTTTTTTTTTTGTTAAGCTAAGGCATATATCCAGTTTTTGACAAAGAACATGATCACAACTGTGACCTTATCAACACTAGAACTTTTATATTTGAACACTTTCATGATCTTAGAGGGCAGTGTGTGAGAAAATTTTTTAAAAAGCAGTAGAAGATCTTGAATCGTTTTTGAAAGGCTCTGCTTTTGATTCTGTCTTCTATTCTTTACCTTTTCTGGAAATAAATGTCATATGGAATATTGCTGACTATTTTTTGGGGTGTGAAATTTCACTACATTTAATATTAGAGAGGAGTTCATGTCTTTGTCAGCGACTGGTGACATTAGCAAAGAAATAATGATTTTTGAAAAAGTGTTGCTGACAAAACCAAGTTGTGTGGTTATGATTGCAAAATCCAATGTTTTTAGCAGCAAAGGACTGCCAATCTATTTTTGGCTGTCAAAGAGACTTTTGTTATTGTTGTTAAGAAAAAAATCCAGTCTTTCCTAGATTCAGATACATTGGTATAGAATAGAATAGAATAGAATAGAATAGAATAGAATAGAATAGAATAGAATAGAATAGAATAGAATAGAATAGAATAGAATTTTTTATTGGCCAAATGTGATTGGACACACAAGGAATTTGTCTTGGTACATATGCTCTCAGTGTACATAAAAGAAAAGATACGTTCATCAAGAATCATAAGGTACAACACTTAATGATAGTCAGTAAACAATATCAATATAAATTGTAAGGATACAAGCAACAAAATTACAGTCATACAGTCATAAGTAGAAGGAAATGGGTGGTATAATGTCACTATGTCGTTCATTAGGAAATTAATTAGGAGTTTTCCAAACACTCTTGATGGTTAAAACAATCATTTTACTATAAGAACCATGCAGTACTTTTTTCAATGGTAGGGCATTAGGTAGCAATCAATTCAAGACACTCTTAAATGACATCTACTAAAGAACTGAGAAATAAACTCATAGTATTTAACCACATGCCTATGTTACCTCTCAGTAATCCAAAGTGGTTGTGGGACCTAGATATCAATGAACTGAGATCATAGGCTGCAAAATATCAGTTAATTACTTAAAACAAGAGAGATAATCTAGTGGTTAAGGCACCAGGCTTGAAACCCCACACAGTGAGTTTTAGTCTGGCCTGAGGCTTTGAGCAGACTTCTGAATCACTGCACATCAGGGAAGATATGTGTCTCTTGTTCGGAGACAGTTGCATAGATGTTGCACTAAAGTCTTGTCACCATTTTGTTGTTTGAATGTGCCTCCCACCTCCCAACAGCAGATCAGCCAATCAGCATGCAGGATACACATTCCACATAACCCATAGGTGAAAGTTGAGAGATTTGCGCATTGGCTCATATGCATCCATCTACAACCCATCTATAACCTATGCAGTGGTGGGTTGCCCCTGGTTCTGACCAGTTCGCAAGAACCAGTAATAAACCAGTAATAAAACTGGCGGGAGGCCCCGCCCACCACTCCGAATGTCATCATCAATGATCTGCACATGCGCGATCCTGTTGCGAACCGGTAGTAAAAGTTAGTAGAACCCACCCCTGATGGTTACCCATCAACCCCTTCATGGTATAGACACCTACACACAGTTGTGGATAAGTCTAAATCAAACTTCAGGCATGAAAGCTAGCTGTGTGACTTTGGTCCAGCCAGTCCCTCAGCCCATAACATCAGGCTCAGGTAACAAGCTAATCAATCAATTCCTGTTGCATCAACACTCAAGTGAAGCAAAAACAAAACAAAACTCCTCAACCTTGGCCTCTACAGTAGCAAAAGAAAAAATACTTTCTCAACATGGAAGAACAAGGTAAGAAGTTCTGAGGTAAAGTTACAAAGTTGGCAAACATTGCTGGTGGAAAACAAAAACAAGCACATTTTCTATTGTTCAAGAATTGAAACTAAGACAACATGAAGGATTTTGCAAACTTATTGAAGTAAATAAATAAGCAAAATAAAATCTACAAACACAAGAAATGAAATTAAGCCTGTATTGCTACACCTTTCAATACGGAAGCAAACTACCCCAAAACTATTCATCCAAACATCTTCAAAATTACAAAATAACAAGAAAACATGCCATAGCTTTACAAATTATGTGTAAATGTGCTGAATGAATGCTAATATTCTGCAATGGCTTGTTCGAAATATGTATACCCAAAGTAACTTTTCTCAAAGTTCGGTATTTCCAGAATAATTCAAAGTTATTTGCTATGGGAATAATTCCTTCAGTACCAAAAGTTATTCTGAGGCTAGCTTTTTTAAAATGAGACCACAAACATAATACTATAGGGTAGCAGAAAGTGGAGTAGAAAGGAAAGTGAATTTCGCACAACAGTAAATGGTACACTGAAGATCAAAGCCCTATTGATTTTGGCTACTGGAATGTGGCCAATGAAAAGTTAACCAGAATGAATTTTGTCTATCAGCCAGTGGAGGGGTGGAGGGACTTTACATTAAATAGCCTATCCTCCCCTCAGATCGATGGTCACTAGCTACTTTCTGCCAAAGCAAGAACAGTAAACAGGAAGAAAGCAAGAACAATGAGAACAATTAATCAGTGGAAGGCTTTGCCTTTAGATGTTGTGGGTTCTCCATTACTGGAGGTTTTTTAAAAACAGATTGGACAGCCATTTGTCCATAATAGGGACAAATGGCTGTCCCTATTTGTCTCAGCTCTCCATTGCGCTGTGCTACAAACTCACGCCTTCACACAGGTAAGCAGATAACTAACGTGACTTTTATTTGTGCTACAGCTCTTTCTGTGAGAAGCCGGCATGCGTTAGCAACACAAAGACACGGCTGTCAGGCATGGCTGGGAGGTGTGCTTTATAGGAGTCCTGATCATGGGCGCGCCCCACCTCAGTAATGAGTTTAAAGCGCCCGCCCGGGAGCGCCCCGCCTCAGTAATTAGTTCAAAATGCCCGCCCGGGCGCTTCGTGCTGCCGTCATCCATCCCGGCCGCTGTTGCCTCACCGCCCACGCGCCCCGACATACCGCCCGCCACCGGTGATACACGCAGCCTATACGGACTCCAGCCCCTCCACCAGCACCCATACACCCCACCGCCCGTAGTTAATCCCCCCCCCGTCTTCGGGTGGCACCATTTGCTTGCACCATTTGCTTGTTGCTCTGTTGTCGAGCAGAGGCTGTGCTCGACAATTTGTAGGGCCGTGATGGCGAACCTATGGCATGTGTGCCACGGGTGGCACACAGAGCCCTCTGCGGGCACGCCAGCTATCCCCCAGCCCAGCTCCACTGTGCATGCACGTGCACATCCCGCCTGCCAGTTGGTCTTTGGGTTTCTGCCACAGATATGTGGGGAGGGGAGTGGGGTGCATTCAGGGCATGCACATGCGGGGGCTGGGTCACATGCACGGAGGGGTGCAGGTTGGTGCAGGAGGCTTTCCAGGCCCAAAATGGGGTGCGGGGACGGCTTGCGTGGCACCCCTGTGCCCTGTTTCGGCTTTCAGGTTGGTGCAGGAGGCTTTCCAGGCTCAAAATGGGCCGTGGAGGGCCTCACGCGGTGCTCTTGCTCCCTGTTTTGGGCCTGGAAAGCCTCTTGCACCAACCTAGAAGCCAAAAAAGGCCATGGGGGGCATATACATGGGAGGGCTGGGGTATATGCATGGGGGGCGCTCACATTGCATTTTGGCGGTTCGGGCATGCACACATGCATTCGCACCCACACACACACTTTGGGCACTCGACACCAAAAAGGTTAACCATCACTGATATAGGGTCTCCAGTCTGAGCAGGGTGGTGGAATACAAGACCTCCACAGTCCCTTCCAACTCTGTTAATTCTGTATTCTCGTCAGTTATGTATGTGACCAGAATGAAAATAAAATGACTTCACTGGAAACACGAAATGTTCTCCATTCATTGTGCCTGGGTGGGACAAGATGGTAAAATTTAATATAGTCTTTTCTTGAGCACTCATTTATTCATTTTATTTACATGTTTAAAGCACATAACTGTAGAGCATAGATTTTAAAAGTAAATAACAATAAGATAAAAGAACTTAATGTCCTAAACACAGATGCAGCATTCAAAAAATAATGCTGAGCGTCAGATAGCTGATTCTGCCCATTATGAAGAGTGATATTATATTTGGGAGCATTTGCCTATTTGAAAAAGGCAAAAAGGCCAAGGAAATGCTAGTTATTAACTTGTATGGGTTTCTAAGTAAGGAATGCTATAAACATAGTGCCCATAAAAGAATAGCATGCACGTTTAGCCCATTTCAATAATTTTCTCTGAATGTGCTTGTCTTTCATGAAACATAATTTTGGCTATGTGCATTTTCAGATTAGTTTAATTTGATTTCTATTTATAGATTTAAATATTCACTATAACTGTGCCCTGTAGTATGAAATTCTAAGCAATTACGGGACTTTGTAATCAAGGTATGTTGCTAAGGAACATTAGCTGTCACCCTGCTGTCTGGGATACAACATTAACTCAAGCTGTCATATGTCTCAAGAAAATTATTTTTGTGATTGGATTAGGTAAGAGAAAGTGCAGTGTTGTTGGAGAGGCATGTTCCTTCTGCAATATGATCTGCAACGTATGTTGTACGATATATGCCCTCCCTTAATGGATAAGTGCAACAAAAATTTACAGTGTGTGAACAATGGAACTTAACTGTTTCAATTCATTAGTTTTGGAAATGTGAATTATGTAGGTCCCTATTAAAATGCAGAATAAATACATTTCTCCCTGTATACAAAATATGTATATAACAAATGTATAGAAATGTAAAAAATTAAGGTTATTAGTATTAGAAAATACAACGTAACCAAAGAAAAAGGGGCAATATAGAAAATGAAACAGTAATAGGGACATGGGAGGATATATACAAAACGGAAAGAAAACCAAGAAAACTGTTGAAAACAGAGGATATATATATATGTTGTTTGTTATGTGATTGTTATATTGTGTCATAATAAAATATTATTAAATTTTGCAGAATGTCTGTTTCTTTTTTTACTTAGATATATATAAGTATATACATACTTATATATACTTATATACAGGTGAAACTCAAAAAATTAGAATATCGTGCAAAAGTTCATTTATTTCAGTAATGCAACTTAAAAGGTGAAACTAATGTATGAGATAGACTCATTACATGCAAAGCGAGATAGTTCACTACTTTCTGGGCTTCATCAGTAAGCCACACCCACATCTTATGTATCCATAAATAAGATGTGGGTGTGGCTTACTGATGAAGGCTAACAAGCCAGAAATAGATCTATTTAACTCTCCCAAAGGGCAGCATGGGGCCTGCTGGCTGCCAGAAGAAAAAAAGCCCAGGAAGTAGTGAATGTGATTTCACTCAACTAGGGCTGCAGAAAAATCTTGGTTACATAGGAAAAACCTGGCTAAAAGAAACACACACACACACATGCGCGCGCACGCACACACACACACACACACACACACACACACTTCTCCCTAGTCTTTATTTTAAAATAGCAATTTGTTCTCATCCAAAAAATGTAAAAACTAATTAAAAGCTATTCTCTATCTTATTGTATCTACTACCACTGAAGAATTGCAAATTGGAAAAACAGAAAAACAGCTTTAAAACAAAAAAAGGGGGGGGAAGGTAGAATGAACTTTGCTTTTCTCAAATCTTGATTATCAAGCAGGTGTCAGCAGGAAAAAAAGAAACATAGATCCAGAAGATTACAGAAAATAATAGAGTTTTTTATAGAGAGCAAATGAGAAAATGGAATCCAATTCAAATATCATTAATCTTAAATTCTTATCTTAAGCCTTTTGTAAAAAAAATGTTAACAACTTTATATTGACTTTATAATTGCCTTTTCTGGCAAAAGTTTATTTGCTTTTATAGTTATAAATAACAAGTGGCTTTTCTCTGACATTAACATTTGTGCAAGATGAGAACAAATTGTATCAGTTTAGGGTGGTGATTAGCATGTTCAAATAGAACCATGGCATCTGGTCTTGAAACGCCAGTAATTTGGAAAGCTCTTATTCTTATTATTCAGTCACTAAGTCATATCCGACTCTTCACAACCCCATGGACCATAACACACCAGGGAGGGGTGAAATGCTACCGATTTGGGCCGGTTCGCCTGGACCAGTAGTAAAAAAATGCTACAGGTTCCCCGAACCGGTAATAAAAAAATGCTTTTAAAAAGTAAAAACAATTGGCCACACATACCTAGTCACATAACCCCACCAAGCCATACCCACATAACCAGTAGGGAAAATTTTTGGATTTCACCACTGACACCAGGTCCCCCTAGTCCTCCATTGTTTCCCTGAGTCTGCCCAAACTCATGCCCACTGCATCAATGACACTACCTAAGCATCTCATCTTCTGCGTTCATCCTTCTCCCTTTTGCTTTCAATCTTTCCTAGCATTTTTTTCAATGTCCTCTTTTCTCACTTGGTAGCCAAAATACTTGAGCTTCAGCTTTAGTATCTGTCCTTCCAATGGACAATCAAGGTTTATTTCCTTTAGGAGACCAGGATTGACTTATTTTATCTCCTTGCAATCCAAGGGATTCTGAAAAGTCTTCTCCAACACCATATTTGGAATGTTACTAGCCACCATTTGAACCTGCCTTGCAAGGCCCCATTTATAGGGTAATATTTCAACATGGAATTCTGTATATAGCATGCTTGAACTTTGAATGAGGTGTAGAAACTATAAAGCTCTTAGTCCTACTACTGTTGTCTGTCCTTCAACCCACAAAATATACTGATAATAATATTAGCCATGTTCCTGCAGTCATTTTTGTGTGTGTGTGTGTGGAAATGCTGTTCTCAGCAACAAAATGCAGGTAGTCCTCGATTCATAACCACCACAACAGACCAAAATTTCCATTCTTATGCAAAGTGATTGTTAAGTGAGTACTGCTTTCAAGTTTCGAAGTCGTCTTAAATAAATTGCATTTCAAACAAAGTCTGAAAAAAACCCCTCTAATTTATTAAGCACAAACGTTCTATTTCTGGCTTCCTCAGGTAAAACCCTCCTTTTCCTCTCCCCCTCCTCTGCACTCATTGGCCATCTTCCCCGTCACTCTGCCCCTAATCTACTGCTCCCACTCAAAGGAATTTCCCCCCTTCCATCTCATCTCCTAGATGATATTCTCTTCAGGGAAAATAAGTAGGTGAAGTGTCAAATGTCTCTTTCCAGATGTCTCCACTTCTTCTTCTTATGTCAGCATTGGAGAAAGTGCTGGGTGAAATGCTGACATCTGCCTTATTTTATAATTTTTTCTGTTTCTGATTCCCCGTGGTCATTGTTGTTAGAAGCCAGCTGGGAACTTGTAAGTGTGAACATCTTACCCTGGGATGGTACAATCATTTTAAATACAGTACATGCCAATTGCCAGTCACCCAAATTTTGATCATGTGACAATGATGCTGCAATGGCCATAAGTGGGAAGACCTGTCATAAATAATTTCACAGTGCTACTGTAATTACAAATGATGGTTAAACTAATTGTTGAAAACCCATCCCTTGTTTCAGAAGAAAAGTAGGATATGAATAAATGAAAATTACACAGAACTAATTCCTTTGAATGGGAAAAGGAAAGAAAATTGTCATTCCCTCTTAGCATCTGATTTCAGGATGCCAAGCTTAAGTATTTGGCCAAAGGGTTTACCAAACTATTGCTAACTGGGGAAGGGGCAGGAATCTTTACAAAAAAATTTCAGAGAAGCATAAAACCATTCCATCACCAACCCCAACAGAGACAGAATGGTAGCCATAGTGAAAGATAAGGCATACCTGATAACACAGAAGGTAGTATTGTTGAAAAGGAGATTAGTCCTATTAATTGCATTTAACTCAATTTTTAAAATTTTATACTGTCCTTTTCTTATCTTTGTTATGAGTACTTTTTGGCATGCCACCCAGTGGTGAAATGCATTTTTTTTCTAACAATTTTAGTGGGCAGGGCATGTCTTGGTGGGTATGGCAGGGGAAGGATACTGCAAAATCTCCATTCTCACCCCACTCCAAGGGAAGGATATTGCAAAATCTCCATTCCCACCCCACTCTGGGGCCAGCCAGAGGTGATATTTGCCGGTTCTCTGAATTGCTCAAAATTTCCACCACCGGTTCTCCAGAACCTATCAGAACCTGCTGGATTTCGCTCTTGATGCCATCCAAAGACCAAAAGTGGTATATCTCATGGCATTAGGCCATCCACTCTTTGTTGCCTTTCAATGCATAGGGATAAAAAAAAATACATCTCCCAATAGCCATGACTGTCATAAAAAGAATCCATATGCATATATAAGCATTGTTAATTATTTATATTTCATGGTTATCATCTAACAGTATTTCTTGCCTTGCTGTTATTTGAAATCGAATGGCCCGGTGAAAATGAAAAATGAAAAAAAAAAAAAAAGCAAAAGGAAGAAATAAAAGAGCAGAACATTGAAAAAGGCCAGATAGCAAATATCTCATTTCACCTACCCATGAGAATATGTTCTGTTTCTGTTCTTTGGCTCCTAGGTGACAGGAGATAAAAGGAGTGAATGGCTGTTCAAAGCTGAAATGTTATTGAGAGGTGAAACTCAGGACAGCTTCATAAAATTTTCCTTGGGCTCAGGGAAGCTGAGGAAGCTACATAGATCTAACAATGAAGAAGAAATGAAAGAATTTAATATGCATATATATGCATATATATGCATGCATGCGTGTGTGTGTGTGTGTGTGTGTGTGTGTGTGTATCATGTGTATGTGTATGTGTGGGCATGTGTATGATGTATATACATGTAGGTGTGCATATATATTTGTATAGAGATAGATAAGAGTTATAATTCATTAATTAAATTCATAAAAAGGCATAGAAATAATAAACAGTTTCCCGTTGCAAAAGACTTTAGCAAGATGAGAATAAACTACAGTTTAGGAGGTGATTACCCTTGGTAGTGCAGTGGTTAGAGTGCAGTACTGCAGGCTACTTCTGCTGATTGCCAGCTGCCTGCAATTTGGCAGTTCAAATCCCATCAGGCTCAAGGCTGACTCAGCCTTCCATCCTTCCAAGGTCGGTAAAATGAGGACCCAGATTGTTGGGGGAAATATGCTCACTCTGTAAACCACTTAAAGAGGGCTGTAAAGCACTATGAAGCAGTATATAAATCTAAGTGCTATTGCTATACTCAATACATTCAGTCTCTTTTTTCTGTACTTTTGTATTTTATATTTGGATAAAATAATAAAAGGCATGTTGCAAGGATATCGATCGTTTTCCCCTTCAGAGATAAACTGATTTTGCATGAAATAAATAGAATTGAACTATTTTTAAAGGAGAAAAACTTGTAGTTTTAAATATTAATATATGGGTGATTAATGATGTAAAATGGGAAATGCAAAGCCAGTCCAATTCGGGTATCCAGCAATGGTAAATTAATTTGATACCGTATATAAAAATATAAATAATGATCATGAGAGACCACAAGACCACATTGGCAGAAACTATGCATATAGAGATAAATCGGAGTTTCCCTTCCATTTTGGTTCACAATGACTATAAAATATAATGCTGTTAAACTGTACAGAGAAAGAAAAGTGATTGCAATATACTGTATGGAAAATAAAGATTAATCTTAGCACAATTTCAAGTTAGGCATGTACACTTTTCTGCTTAAGTAATAGATGTTTGATTGATTTCCTTACGGTTCAGTTCACCTGTTTTTATTTTTTTCTTTTCTGAAGTTCCCAATCAAACTAAACTCTGAAGGAGAATGACTTCACAGTTTTCTCTTTGTCTCCAGCGTAGCACCCAAAGCCTTATTCCCACTTTCTTTCCCAGGATTTCTTTCTTCTTCAAAGCCCCTTCATGCTCTTTTGTATTTTGTAAAGAAGGGGATTCAAAATATTGAATGTCTGAATCCATATGGCATGAGAGCTTGAGATATGTTTGTAAGTGTTGGTATGGTGACTGCAAGCTGGTCTTCATATCCCTGGCAAAGTCAGGGAACAAAACAATAAAGGTATGACAAAGATCAGTACATATCATGCTGATACATTTTTTTTTAATTTATTTTTTTGCCATCACAATGATGAGTGGATAGCTGTATAACTTGGAAATGAGAAAAGGCAAATTATGCTAGGACAGACACAAAGCCTTCCCTCGTGTAACTGGAAAGCTAGCTAGACTTACAGATGGATTCTTTTAAACAATCTCATTCTGATTTCTTTAGAACCTTAAATTTATATCTGGCACTGAACTGTGGTTTAAATGGACCAGCAGCTGGTATAAGATGTTAACATCAAAAAGTCACAAGTACCAACAAATGGCCTCTATCAACCATCTAGCTGTCAATGGCCTGACTAGCAAACCTAAGAAAAGTAGGTATTCTCAGAAACTTTGAAATCCTCAAAGCAAAACTTTATTGGAGACACCATTTCGGTACTGAAGAATCAAAACCAACTGTTTTTTTCCCACGCAATGCATGTAAGTTAAACAATAGCTTCTCTTTCTCTCCACTCTTGGTTGCTCACATTGTCCAATTATGAATTGTCCTTTTGTTTGGAGAATTTTTCACTTTTCTGTCGGACACCTGCATCAGTGGCCTTGGTGGGTTCTTGGCTCTCATGGTCCATCTCTAGCGCATCTGCATTCTTTCTCCCTAACCCTAACCCTAACACACATCCCCAGTTCTATGTCAAATTGAATAGCGATAAGACCTAAATGTTTCAAAAGCTGTTCAACCTTGACACCAGCCCTAGGAAGCTAAACTAGCTGACACTTCAAAATTCCTTTTCTTTTCCTCAGATAACCAAGTTACTTAAATAGTAAAAATTATTTCAGTCTTTACTTCTTATTTGCAATATAAATTCCTTTATGCTATGTACTAAAATTCAGCTGTAACTCTAAAGCAAGCCATATACTTTGGTATGAGTAGAGAGGGGAGATAAACTGAGACAACACAAATAAAAGCACTCCTCGTATCCTTCTATTGATTAGCTATCAGTATAGCTAATCAATAGAAGTATAACAACATTGCATCTTGGTTTCCTCCAGCCTACCATATTTCCAGAATATAACTCTTTAATCTATTTGAAACTAAAGACCACAGTCAATTTGGGGGAAATGAAGTAATACAGCTAATAAAAAAAATACAGTATGCAATTTTAAGCTACAGTGAACTGAATAAAATATGGATCAAGAGTTTGCATTTTTTTATGAAACCCATTAATCTTACTAATGATTTATTGGCCATTGTGAGTATTTCAATGCATAAGAAAAATTGATCTATGCTGCTGTATTTCTCTATGCATGCTTTTATGATAACTGCAGGGGTTCACTGGCTTAAGATGTTCCTTATCTTTCTTTAAAACAATTGGATGCAAAAACAAATGTGATTTATGGTTGCAAATAGCCTAACTGGTTTATCTCACTTCTCAAAAGAATAATCAATACTTGAACAGCAGCTTCCTTTTACTAACAAGGGGAAGTAATAAAAAAAAAAACCTTCACAGGAAAAAAAAAGCAAATTTTTTCTTTTATTGAATGAAAAAGGTTTGTCTCAAGATAAGATTTACATTAAGAATGCTTTTACAATTTTGGGGTCACAGCGATTGTTCAGAATACATGGGATGCTTCCAGCGGCTTTGTTCCATAGAATAGAATTCTTTATTGGCCGTGTGTGATATGACACACAAAGAATTTGTCTTTGGTGCGTATGTTCTCAGTGTACATAAAAGATAACGTTCATCAAGAATCATAAGGTACAACACTTAATGATAGTCATAGGGAACAAATAAGCAATCAAATCATATTAGGAAACAGTCAATATAAATCTTAAGGATACTAGCAAGAAGATTACAGTCATGCAGTCATAAGTGGGAGGAGATGGGTGATAGGAACGATGAGAAGATTAATAATAGTGCAGACTTAGTAACTAGTTTGACAGTGTTGAGGGAATTATTTGTTTAGCAGAATGATGGCATTTGGAAAAAAAACTGTCCTTGTGTCTAGTTGTTCTGGTGTGCAGTGCTCTATAGCGTCGCTTTGAGGGTAGGCATTGAAAGAGTTTATGTCCAGGATGTGAGGGGTCTGTAGATATTTTCACAGCCCTCTTTTTGACTCTTGCAGTATACAGGTCCTCAGTGGAAGGCAGGTTAGTAGCCATTGTTTTTTCTGCAGTTCTAATTATCCTCCGAAGTCTGTGTCTGTCTTGTTGGGTAGCAGAATCAAACCAGATTGCCAGATGCAAGGTGATGTTTCTTAAGTTGGGCACTAGGAGAGGTAAGTTAGGGCTGTTGCTGTTGTACCAGCCTCTCTAGTACATAGCAACTCCCCTGCCTGAGCTCCTTGATTGCGTAGCTGGAATCAACAGAATATTTTCTTAATAATAGTCATGCCCCTGTCTCCTTTAACCAAAGGGAAGAAAACAGTTTTTATAAGGAAGAATTACGGTAGTCTCAACTTGCAACCATTCATTTAGTGACTGTTCAACATTGCAATAGCACTGAAAAAAATGACTTGAAACTGTTTTTCACAAAACAGTTCCCCTGGTCACATGATCAAAATCTGGACAATTGGCAACTGGCTTGTATTCATGACAGTTGCAGTGTCCTGGGGTCATGTGATGACTTTTTGTGACCTTCTGACAAGGAAAGTCAATGGGGAAGCCTGTGTGACTTACTTAACTGCAAAGATTTGCTTAATAATAACAGTGGCAAAAAAAAAATCATAAAATGGGGCAAAACTCACTTAACAACTTAGCAATGGAAATGTTGGGTCCAATTCAGTAGTGGGCTGCCAATTCTATATAACCGGTAGTAAAACCGGTGGGAGGCTCTGCCCAGCGACCCCGATGTCATCAGAACGCTTCTGCACATGAGCAGAAGAGAGTGCATGCATGCTTGCTTCGCTTGCACGCATGCGCGGCCCCATTGCAAACTAGTAGTAAAGGTAAGTAGAACCCACCCCTGGTCCAATTGTGGTCATAAATCAGGGACTATCTGTATTCATTTCCCTTAAACATGGGGACGGCTCTTCCAGAACTGATTCATTCTGTCAGAAGGATCAGAAAGTGGGAGGTAGCTTTCAGCTCCCCCAATATCACTGCTCTGTCAATAGATTATATAGAATTCCTCTACTCTCAGAGTAGGAAAAAATTCATTTAAAAAAAAAAAACAGACTACAATAGGAACAGATACTAATTAGGGACACATTCTAACTCAGATAAATTTATTTATTTATTTATTTATTTATTTATTTATTTATTTATTTATTTATTTATTTATTTATTTATTTATTTATTTATTTATTTATTTATTTATTTATTTATTTATTTATTTATTTAAATTGTTATACCGCCCTTCTCCCCAGGGACTCAGGGTGGTGTACAGCCATGATAAAAGCATCATCTACCACAAAAACTATTAAAAACAATTTAAAATGTATTAAATAATTTGGCCCAATTTTGTTTTTGTTTTTTAAAAACTCCAAAACTAAAGTACCCAATTAAAATCATACATTTATCAGCCCAGCCTGTTGGAATAGTAGAGTCTTGAGGGCACGGTGAAAGGTCTGTAGGTCGGGGATCCTATGTATCTCCAGGGGCAATTCATTCCATAGGGCAGCAGCCCCCACAAAGAAGGCTCTCCCCCTGGGGGTCGCCAGTTGACATAATTTGACTGATGGCACCCTGAGGAATCCCTCTCTGTGAGAGCAAACTGGCTGGTGGGAGGCTATTGGTGGCAGAAGATGATCTCGCAGGTACCTGGGTCCTAAGCCATGGAACGCTTTAAAGGTGGTAACCAACACCTTGAATCGCACCCAGAAGACCACCAGGAGCCAGTGCAGCTCGCCAAGAGAGGTATTACATGGGTGCGTTGAGACGACCCCATAATCACCTGCACAGCCGCATTCTGGACCAGTTGGAGCCTCCGAGTGCTAAATATTAATCACTCCCAAAAGAGAAGAAACCTGAAATAGTGCATTTTTTGGAATGACAGAGGTTTTTTCCCCCAAGAAAAACTTTTTTTTTGCTTGATGTTACTAAACTAAACTACATTCCCTTCTCTAAAAGGACAGTGGATTGTTGCCTAGAGAGGTTTAGGTTTTAAATGTCTACGTCCATCAGCAAGCTTGCTTGATTCTTAAAAATGTATCTTTTTCTTTTTTTAGATACTGACGATGACAGCATGCTGAGTGATACATTTTGTATGCTACAGATGAATCCATCATTCTGAAAACTGAGCATCTACATAGCGATTGTAGAGCAAACTGAGGTTTCCCAGGAATCCTAATTTATTTTTAGAAGGTGCAACTGTCAGGAATATGGTTATCTTATAACTGATGCAAGGAAAGCGTGAGAGGTGAGAGTTATGTCTTAAATTGAAAAGTCTCCAAACCTCATCTCAGCTCCATAAAGAAAAGCAGGCTAACTTACTAACTTATTAGTAAGCTAACTTGAAATGTTCATTATTGTTTAAGCCTGCTCTTCAATTTCTCATTTTCTATATTGATATGTACTGTATTTATGTATATAAATACAGTACATATCATGTACTGTATTTATATACCTAAATATTACAGTATTTATATACATAAGTATTACAGTACAAAATGTATGTATGTATTGTAATTTTATATACACAACTAGCTGATAATGCTTCATTGCCTGGGTATTTATTTATTTATTTGTCCCAATCTTGTATTAGATAGGAAGAGCCACTTCACCCTGAGCCCTGATTTCAGCAAAAATTAAACTAGTTAAAAATGTTTTTCCTGTGCCCCCAGAAGTGTCAAGTAAAATGATACCTCCTTGTTGTTTTGCTAGCTGATCCATTATCATTTGGTATGCTTTTTTCTGATCTTGATATATGCACTAAGATGTTCGACATTGTAGTTCTTTTCCCATATGTAATCTCGTGAAGTACGTCATGTTGGTCTCGTAGTGGTGCAGGCAGGCTGAGTTGCAGTAATGTTTTATTGATCATGGCCATACATTTCAAAGCCTTGCTGAAAATGTCCAGACCAAATTTCTAATGTTGGATTTTTCCCCTTACCAGAGGGAGCCACCTTGTGGAGTACTGTGAAGCCGTTACCATGGCAACTCCACTGTGCTGCACAGTAAAAGCCATTTTAAGGCACAACAGGCTGTATCTTAACAGAACACCCCCCCCAAGGGGTGTTAGAAGTGTCTTACCTCCACAGTATTTGTTTCCAGAGAGTAAGTCATCTGTGTACCAAGTTTCACTGAAATTGCTAATCATTCTAGTGTTGTGCTGGAACAGACACACACAAATACAGAGCCATTTTTTATATATATAGATGTTTAAACATTCCCATTACTGTTCCTAGGAAACAATACATCATTCTTTGGACTATTGCAAATATAAATATTTTTATATATGTATGTCAAATTATGAGTTGAATCAAAGCATTCTAAAAACGGAACATTTGAATATAGAGCAGCAATCTTGTATTTTGTCAGTAAATTCAAGAAATACAAAGTTTACATTGAAATTTTGATAGTTTTTCCCTATTTCATATTATTCTCTTACGCTGAATAATATGAAATAGGGAAAAACTATCAAAATTTCCCATTCCCCCTTTCCCATTCCCCATTCCCATTCCCCATTCCCATTTTTCCCAAAATTTCCCATTCCCATCCTGTTTACCTAGTAATATCAAGAATTATATTTTGCAGTGTTTTATCAACACTCTCATATTTCAGACATAACAAATAAAACAAAGGAGGCCTAATATAAGATGCATAAATCAACTTTTTGATCAATTTTAAAGAAACAGCTCTTTTCCAAGCCTACCATGACATTTTTTAAAGAAAACACCAATATAGATAAAGTAGACATTTATGTTGTTGCCCACTGGTGGCCAGTGGAACTGGTAGCAGAATCGGATAGTGAGGAAGTTGGGGAGGAACATGGGTCAGTCCTGGGAGCTGTGGAAAGCTTGGACAAGGACTCTGCATCAGAGGCAGAGAGGGAACTAGACAGCAGTGAGGCAGAGGAAAAGCTGGAGCCCATTCCTAGTGTGTGCATGCTGTCAGGGCTGCCAGAAGACAAGAACAACTCAGAAAGCAGGGTCGACTTGGGGGAAAAGCCACATCTTGGAGATGAATGGCCCCTCCCATTGTAAACAAAAGAGGAGCGAATGGGGAGGGGGCTTTTGCAGGAAACAATTCATTTGTTTGGTTGTTTCAAGACTGAAAAGTTCTGTTCATGACTCTAAGAGACTCTGTGCCATGTTTTGCCTTACACTGTGTTTGGAAACTGTTGTGGCTGTCAGCGGCCTGTGCAGATTGTAGCTGACTCTGGCAGTGAGGAGGCTGGTGTGGTGTTGTGCCAGCAGCCTGTGCAGCTGGCACTCAAGTCGGACAATGAGGAGGCTGGAGAAGATGTGGTGCCAGAGACAGGAATTCAACCAGGGCCTTCAAAACCTCCAGAAGCTCCTTCAAGTGAAGTGGACAAAGAGGAGGAGCCTCTTCTTGATGAACGGGAGCACAGAGTGGCCAAAAGGCAGGAGTGGCTCCTCAGAAGGAGGTCTCCTCAAGAATAAGGCTTGGGGCTAATTGGCCACTCCCTTAGCCTATTTAAAGAGGAACACCAACTGAAGGAATTTGTAGGGAACAACTTTAGTTCACTCTACTTCACATCTGGATTCTCTGCAAAGTGCTTCTGGGCTTCTGCCAACTTTAGTAAGATTGTGATTACTTTATCTTTGGTTTCTTGTAGGCTGTTAAGAAAGTTTATTAACAGCCTTTGCTTTTGATAAAAACTGAGTTATTTTAGTAAATTAAGTTTTGTACAAACTTTGTGTGTGCTGTGTTCTTTGGGGTCCATAGCTGGGGCAGAACAGAAACAAGTTACGTGGCAGCTTGCCAAGCAATTTAAGGTGTGTTGATAAATATTCCTTTGAAAAACTGTTTGGACAGGCCTTGTTGACTGTGAATGAAAGGAATTCACAGCCGTGTAAATAAAAGAGGTTTTGCAGGGACCAAGACTCAGCTTCCTGCTTTTTAAGGGAGCCTAGGTCAGAACAATTTATGGAGTTTCCATTTCAAAACCATTTTTGAGGCATTGGGGAATGGTTTTCAACCCTTATTGCTTTTTTTTTAAAAGCATGACCTTGGAAATGACACTATGCATTGATGGAAGCATTAAAAGAGTAAAATAATATTGCTCGCATCTTTTCAGCAGGATTTGTTTGACATTCTGAAGTTTATATAAAAAAAGAGCTAAGTGAAAAATCCCTCACCTGCTCATAATTTGAAACAAGAGGATAAGAAACCGAGACAGGTAAATACATACAGAGACCTGGATGTCAAAAGACGTTTGATGCTTGCTGAAAATATCTGTAATTCATATTATATTTTGCTGGCAATCAAACCCCTTGAATAGGAAGGAGACATAAAGTGGGTCATAACTAGATAATAATTTCATTTAATATTATGTAAGTCATTAAGTAAGCAATTCAAATAAGTTAATTCATAATGGAAATAATAAGTGATAATAGTGTGGTGATCTTTTATAATAAATTGGGCAAGTAGTAGCAATTTACAGAAGAATAATGTGTCAGATTTAACTTGGTAATCTCTAATAGGTATTTCGTCAAAAATAATAGCCAGGGTTTGCAGCATTGAAAACTATTTCCCCCCCTATCTTTGCAATGAATATTAATGGCTGCAGTTTCATAAATATAGTTTGTTAATAACTAAATAATAAAGTTGAGAATCCAGGATGTTTTTTTTTTACTTTTCAATAATTATGATTTGATGCAATTGTGTCTTTTGTGTGTATGTCTGGGCACATATTTTAGTAAGATGGTAATGCTCAGTAATGGTATTAAATGATGTATAAGGCTTATGTTTGCACACCTTGCTAATTTCATTTTTATACTAAATGGTGGTAAATTGTATAGTAAGAGTAGAACTTTTGTAGGCTGAGGATTGCATCTTCAAAAGATGTTTTAAGATATGTTCACGATTAGGCGAGGGCAAAGATTCAATTTGGTTTAATTTATTCAATTAATATTATGTTAAGTGCATTTCCCCATAAGTCCTGGTATGTTGCCTCATCATGTTAGTGGAGAGATGAACAAAGGATATAAGAAAACAGGAGCCCCCACAGGGCTGTTTGCTCTCTCCACTACTCTTCTCTCTATACACCAATGACTGCATCTCAAAAGATCCCTCTGTTAAAATACTGAAGTTTGCAGATGCTACAACAGTGATTGGTCTCATTCAAGACAATGATGAATCTGCGGTGGGGATTCAGCCAGGGCCTTAAGAACCTCCAGAAGCTCCCATAAGTGAAGAGGAAGAAGAGGAGGAGCCTCTTCTTGATACATGAGCGCGCAGAGCTGCGAAAAGGCAGGAGTGGCTCCTCAGGAGGAGGTCTCCTCCTTAGTAAGACTTGGGTCTAATTGGCCACTCCCCTAGCTTATTTAAGGAAGGATGACGACTGATGCAATTTCCAGGAAATAACTTCATTCAAATTCCTTCATGTCTTGATTCCAAAAAACATGTGATTTGGCTCATATTTCTCTCTTATCAGTTTTCCTGCAAATTGTTTCTGGGCATTCTGCCAACCACAGTAAGATTATGGTTATTTGAGATACTGTGCCTCAGAACTGAGTTATTATTCTTTGAATTCTTGTCAGCTATTAATGAAGTTAAATTAACAGCCCTTGTTCAGAAAAGACTAATTTATAGTACCGTATTTTCCGGCGTTTAAGACGACTTTCTAACACACAAAAATCTTCTCAAAAGTTGGGGGTCGTCTTATACGCAGGGTGTCAGTCTCCTGTAACCAGGCAGACCAGTCTGAAAGGCTTTGACGAGCCTTAAATGGCTCTAAGGAGCCAAGCTGAATTGCCTGCTGAGTTGCCGCTAATCAGCTGAATCACAGGCAAGCCCCCTGTAAAAGGGAAAAACTTTCCTTTTACACAAGGCTGGCCATCCCAGCTGAGTTGCCTGATCTCCAGAGCTTGGATGGCCAAGCCCCGTTTAAAAGGGAAAAACTTTCCTTTTATACAACGCTGGCCACCCCAGCTGCTAATTTTTGCCTGCTAATTGATACGTAGCAAAAATCCGCCCCCCTCCAGCTTGCTTACCTTAGCTGCTAGCCGCAACCCTTGCGTTGCCTGCAATCCATTGCATCAGTAAGCAACTAAATCTCCCTGCCTGCAATCAAGCAGGCAGGGAGTTGTGGACTTCAACTCCCAGAATTACTCAGCCAGCAAAGCAAAGCTGGCTGAGGAATTCTGGGAGTTGAAGTCTACAAGTCTTAAAGTTGCCAAGGTTGGAGACCCTTATTCTATTGGGTAAGTTTTTTTTCCCCTTTGGGAGCTTTAAAAAAAATAGTTAATTGGGGGGTTTTTTAGTTGTTCTTTTTTAGACTTAGCCATTTAAAGGCTAGGTCTAAGTTTTAGGCTAGGAAGTTTTAAATTTAACTTTCATATAAAAATAAAATAAAATAATAAAATAAAATAAAATAAAATATAAAATAATAAAATAATAAAATAAAATAAAATATAAAATAATAAAATTAAAATAAAATAAAATAAAATAATAAATAAAATAAAATAAAATAAAATAAAATAAAATAAAATAAAATAAAATAAAATAAAATAAAATAAAATAAAATAAAATAATAAAATTTGTGCAGCTTTCTGAGATTTAGTTGTTTCTGTAGAGTTTCACTCTAACTACACAAACGCACAAAATCTCACAAAGCTATATGTGGAATTTTGTGTGTGTAAAGTGTGAAAGTTGTTTTTTTGGGCTTTTTGTGGCTGTGTGAGGTTCCTGCTTGTTGCAGGGGCCATTTTGGGTCTAGCACAGCTGCTTTTACATTGTGGGTGAGCCAGTTGATGTTTTTTAATTTTTATTTGGTGTGCGTTGGAAGAGGGGTCGTCTTATACAGCAAGTATAGCCCAAACCCTATATTTTTACAGGAAAAGTCAGGGGTCGTCTTATACACCCAGTCGTCTTATACGCCGGAAAATACGGTACTTGTGTACTATAAAAAGAAAGCTCATTAGTAGTCTTTAATTAGTAAATTAATTAGTAAATTAAAGTTAAATTAGTACATTAAAGTTTGTATGGACTTTGTATGTCTTGTGTTCTTTGGAGTCCGTAGCTGGGGCAAAACATAAATGCATGTGCAGCCAGTCCCCGCCATTTCCTCTGGTTTCCTCCATGTGCCCCAAAATAATAAGACCTCCCCGAAAATAAAGCCAAGTACTTATTTTGGATTCAAAAAAATATAAGACAGGGTCTTATTTTGGGGGAAACACAGTAGTATGATATGTACAGTATGTATGAAATCATAAACTATATTTATAGTTTAAATCATTAAAAATGAAGTTGGTCTTGCTAATTTCAAAGATACTTCTTTGAAGTAGGAGTAGTACTTTGTACTTCAAAGACAAAGAGAGTTAGACTGAAGACTCATTCTCTTTGCCTTTTAATCAATATAAAATTTTAATGCAAATTCCTTGGAAGTCTATTTTGTTGAGTATTAATAAATATATACTTTATTTTACATCTTTGCATTGTTTGTCATTAATCAGAGGAGTTTATAATCCTTAGTGTAATCAGTTACTATTTATAGAGGGAATCAATATTCATTCTTAATTATGCTTAAAATGTTCCTTGAACTCACAATTTAAATAGATGTTTGCCCTTGGAAGTCTGTTCTGTAGAAGATAATGCTTAAATTGCAGATTTGTATTTTATTTCCAGTCTTCTATTGTAAAGCTATGCTGTTAATTTAAGCAAGTTATTTAAGTTATTTTACAGTTGGGGTATCTTAAAGGTGAGATCCAGCATTTTGGAAGAATTGCATTGCTAGCAGCAAAACTTTTACTTCTTTAAACCTGAAACAAATATATTTTGCTGGCATAGTTTTAAGAACAAATTGACTCCAGGAAGGCTGTATGGTGGATAAAGCCATTATCTTGCAAGGATCAAAAAAGCTGGTTCTGTATAAGACATATTGTGGTATTCCCAGAAGACTTGTAAATTCTGATGGTCTCACTGCTCTCCTCTCTTCGTGACAGCATTCAGCACCAATGTGCTTTGAAATAAGGAAGTTGAGCCTAACATGAATGCTCTAGAATAGTGTTAAGGTAAAGACAAAGGTTCCCCTCGCACATATGTGCTAGTCGTTCCCAACTCAGGAGGCGGTGCTCATCTCCGTTTCAAAGCCAAAGAGCTGGCGCTGTCCAAAGATGTCTCCGTGGTCATTTGGCCGGCATGACTAAACGCCAAAGGCGCATGGAATGCTGTTACCTTCCCACCAAAGATGGTCCCTATTTTTCTACTTGCATTTTTACGTGCTTTCAAACTGCTAGGTTGGCAGAAGCTGGGACAAGTCATGGGAGCTCACCCCGCTATGTGGCACTAGGGATTTGAACCGCTGTACTGCCAACCTTTCGATCAATAAGTTCAGTGTCTTAGCCACTGAGCCACCGCATCCCTTTTAATTGAGTCTACTAGTGACATGCTAATACATTTAGAAAGTTTTTATTTTTCTAAATTCCAAATGATTCTGAATTTTATTCATATCTTCCCTGGTAACTATCTCATTCATATTTTTTTTTGTCATTCAATTTCTTTTTTTAAGCATTACTTACACCTCTTCATCCAAATCATTAACTTTAAAACAATTGGAAGAACTAGGATTGATTATTCTTACATAACTCTCCAATATATGGTGAAATTGACAGAGAAGATCTATTATCTCTACTGGTGCTTTTTTTTTTTCAAACTACTCAAATTTATGAATCATTTTAAAGTTGGAAATGTCGTCCACATACCACGGGCTTCTGCCAACTTATATCTAAAGTATGACTCTGTCAGTTGTTTGTATTAAATGCTTTGGAGAGGATAACTACTCTATATTCCAGTTCAATCATTGCTGCTTCTTGTATATGGCTGCGATCACAGAAATAATTACTCTCCATAAAAACTGCCGATGAGGAACACAAGGTGCTCATTTTTCTACTATTTTGTTATTACACCTTCCTGCACTGTTTAGAAATAACATGGCATGGTGTCCTCTAATATAATTAGTAATGAATGGCAGAATCACAGTTCATGATTTAATATGGAGCACACTTTGGGTAATTGTGTCAGTGCTAAAATAAATGCCTTCCAGGTAGCTTAAATTAATGTCTAAAGCAAAGTACTGTTAAGAGTAATGATGTACATGAAGGAATTGCTTGCGATTAGACTTCTGGAGTACATATTAAAAAAGAAGGTCTGCCTGGATGCTTTGAATCAGAATGAAAGTAGATGAAATTTGTTACTAACATGAAACAATGCCATGTTCTAGACCAGGGGTGGAATTCAGCAGGTTCTGACAGGTTCTGGAGAACCGGTAGATGAAATTTTGAGCAGTTCAGAGAACCGGTAGCAGAAATTTTGAGTAGTTTGGAGAACCGGCAAATACCACCTCTGGCTGGCCCCAGAGTGGGGAGGGAATGGAGATTTTCCAATATCCTTCATCCTGGACTGGGGAGGGAAGGGGATTTTGAAGTATCCTTCCCCTGGAGTGGGGTGGGTATGGAGATTTTGCAGTATCCTTCCCCTGCCATGCCCACCAAGCCACGCCCACCAAGCTACACTATGCCCACCAAGCCATGTCCACAGAATCAGTAGTAAAAAAAAAATTGGATTTCACCACTGTTCTAGACTATTATGTTTCTTTATGAACGTGTTGTATGAAAACAAGGTAAGGTCAGAAAGTTGGCAGAAAAGGGCAGTGGATGTTAAAGAAGCAAAGTTTCAAGAAAGGAAGGAAGAAGAGTCCTTTTAAAAGCTATACTAAAACTGTTATACAAAAGGTGTTTAACAGCTATAGATTTTCTATCTGTCTGACTGTCTGTCTGTTTGCCTGCCTGCCTATCTGTCTGTCTGTCTGTCTTTGAATTTATTTGTCTCATAACAAAACAACTCTGTAAATGTTCTGACCTAGGCTTCCCCAGCAGCATGAAGCCGAATCCTCGTCTCGATAAATCCCTTTTATTTAATTTACAGTGAATTCCTCTCCAGCAAAGTCCTTCCTCTCCTACAGTCTTTCAAGATAGTTCACAATTAGCGACCTTTATCAGGCTTGGAAAATGGCCAGGTTGATATCTTTCAGATGCCGCAATACTTGGCAAGAATGCAGTAATTAGCTAATTGTCTCCTGCAAACTCGCTCCTCTTTTATTCCCTCTGAGAGGGGCCCTTCATCGTCCACCTGTGGCCTTACTGCCAAGTCGACCCTTGTTCTTTAGCTGTTCCCTTCATCAAGCAACTCTATGTATGCGCACACTGGGAACAGGCTCCAGCTGTTTGTCTGCCTCACTGATGTCTGACTCCAAAGGCAGCTGATAATTGGCATACGGCCCTGGCTCCCTCTCTACCTCCAATGCAGAGCCTTTATCAGAGCCTTCCCCAGACTCCAGGATTGGTTCATGTTCTTCCCCAGCATCCTCACTGTCTGAATCTGCTGCCAGATCCACTGACCACTGATGGGCCACAGCAGTAAATATTTTTTAAAAAGAATAAAAATGGAACTTCCAAACATGATAAAATATAATTAAAAATTGGGATTGAGAGAACTGGATGTAGGGTTGGGGGAGGAGATGGGATTACCTCTTAATTCAACACCACCTCCAATATGATGCTCTCCCATTAGGGCCCCACACCATCTTGCAGAGACAGTTCTTCAGGTTCCTGTGGAAGGACAGACAAGTGGGAGCCAATATCACCTCAGGGAGGTAATATGTTCCAAAGGGCATGAGCCATGGCAGAAAAGGTTTTCTCCTGCACCCTGTCAGCTGGAATTCCTTGACTGACGGGTCTGTCTTAGAGTGTGCAAAATTTTTCAGCTTTCCATTTCCAAACATTACAGGAGCTCAAAAATTGTGATTGTAAATATAATTTGGTTACTTTAATATAAGTTAGATGTGTTTGGTAAGTAACTACATAAATATCATAACTTTTTAACATTTTGTTTGGTTCATTATGGCATGCCTCCTCCTCTGTCAGCACAGGTGGGGCAAGTCAGTCGTAGTGGGGTGACATAGTTCCTGGACCCATATCTTTATCAAAATAGCTTAATAGTTTATTGCATATTTTATCTCTGCTATAAGAAAATTGTTGTTGAAAATGAAAGGTTGTATATCAAAGTCTACAATTTGCTCATCTGTATGTGCTAAATCACCTTGTCAGGTTCCAAACCAGGGATGGTCTTCAAAATTTTTAGGAACGGGTTTTCTGCCCGGTTGCTGGGTGGGCGTGGCCATGGTGGGTATGACCTAGTCGGCCTCCTGCACCATGGCCGGAGGTGGGCATTTTTGCCTTCCCCAGGGCCCAGAGGCTTTTTTCGAGCCTCCGGGAGGGTGAAAACAACCTACGCCAGGTTCGCAGACCCTCCAGAGGTTGGAAACAGACCCGTTTCCGGGCTTCCCAAACTTCCAGTAGGCCCATTTTTCACTCTCCTCGAGCCTCTGTGTGTGCCCTGCACTTACATGCATCCAAAATGGGCCATATGGGGATTCCTGGGAGGGGTGGGATGGGTGGAGCCAGCCAGGAGTGGGATTTGAGGATTCTCCAAATTGCACAGAATCTTAGCTAGAGGTTCTCTTGAACTTCTGCGAACCCCCAGCAGCCCACACCTGCTCCTAATAATGATAGTCTTCTATAATGCAAAGTTGCTAATCAAATAATAAAAAAATGAAATTAGTGAACATTCATAAGCTCATCTTCTTTCCATTGATTTTTCTATAATTGCAGTATAATTATAACCTTTCAGAAGAATTTAAGTCTCGTGCAGATTCTTCCTCAGGGTTGTGCAGAAACAACCTTGATCTATAACTTTATCTAAGGCTACAATATCTTCCCCCATGCTTTAAGCAAGCTAAATACCTGCATTCTGAGAAAGGGCAGACAGAAATAAATGGACCATAATAAAGAGAACATCAGAAGAATATGTGAAGTGTTCAGAATGTGCTATTCAAGGATTATCAAAGGTATGAAAGAACAGGAATTGATATGAAGATGAAAGTTGACAGGGTGAATATACAAAGCGAGCAATATAAACAGAGCCAGACAAATATTTATAGATTAGCTGAGGATATAGAATATGCATAGAGATTGATTTTTCCTTCTCTGTTCTCTTGAGATATTTTTTTTTTAAAAAATGCAAATAGAAAATGTAGATTTAGGAAAGGAAAGGAAAGGAAAGGAAAGGAAAGGAAAGGAAAGGAAAGGAAAGGAAAGGAAAGGAAAGGAAAGGAAAGGAAAGGAAAGGAAAGGAATAAACTAGCTTGACCTTCATTTCTTTAGCAGTATTTTCAGCCTGAGATACTGAGCTAAAATGTAGGTTTAATGTTTTCATTATTAACATCTTGCTTGCAGCTAATATGCTTTGGGAAAATAATTTGGATTAAATGTTTTCTTTACCAATTGTAGCCAGCAGATATAGAAAGTAAGTTTTCCATTTTGGTAAAATCTTATCTTTTAATTTCCTATTTGATCACACAATTTTGATTTTGACTGGCTTGAATTATTCAGTCCTTCTGTGACTGGAATAGTTAACATGCAGTATTTTTTTCTTCTTCCCCAATGTAAAATTTTCCATGTTGTGGGGAAAATGCTTATTTTATGCACCAAGACAAATTCCTTGTGTGTCCAATCACACTTGGCCAATAAAATTCTGTTCTGTTCTGTTCTGTTCTGTTCTGTTCTGTTCTGTTCTGTTCTACTCTACTCTACTCTACTCTACTCTACTCTACTCTACTCTACTCTACTCTACTCTACTCTACTCTACTCTACTCTATTTAACTAAGGTACCAAAGAATTTGGAGATAGATGCCATAAGAAATCTTTTTGGGAACTGCAGAATAACAAATGATGGCCTTGGCTCTGGTTTATTCCACAGCAGAATATTGTGCCGGTGTGTGGCTTAATATCGTCCACACCCAAATGGCTATTCTTGTTCTTCCATATCTGATATCATATCTGAATCAATTTTAATATACCAAATGATAGGGTTTTTTAAAATAAAAAAACTCCAATTATTTTCAATTCCGTTCTTTATATACAGTCATGATAATAAAATACTTCGTTAGCCTTCTTTTTACTTTTATGCTTTTTTCTCTACATTTTGAAGAAATGCACTATAAATTGTCTGACATAAAATAAAGAAGTTAAAAAGCATCGTAATTTGAATGTAAAGTGTTATTTTGATATAGAAGGGTTATCTTTTTATATCACTGAGACTGTATCTATCTCTTCTCAATTATAACTATAACCATGATCTTGTATCTTTCAATTATATTTTGTTTCCTAGTATGATTTGATAGCTTATTAGTAACCTTGACTATCACTAAGTGTTGTATCTTTTTATTCTTGATCAATGTATTTTATTCTCCTTATCTACACTGAGAGATACACCAAAGACAAATTCCTTGTGTGTCCATTCCTATTTGGTCAATAAAGAATTCTATTCTATTCTATTCTGTAAGCAACTCAGTCTGGTTAATTCAAAAAGTGGTATTACTTTGCTAGTGATTCTTTATTCCAACTGTCCTGAGGATTGTAACAGGTTTTGAGTTGAAGGTTGTATCTAGATGTGGTATTCCAAGGAGCCAGAGTAAAGCCATGAATGAAGCCGTGAGAAAAACTAAACTTTAGTTCAATATAAAAATATGAAATTATGAGATGGATGAAATATAAACAATATGATTATATGCGTAATACAAATTCTTCTTCTTCTTCTTCTTCTTCTTCTTCTTCTTCTTCTTCTTCTTCTTCTTCTTCTTCTTCTTCTTCTTCTTCCCCTCCTCCTCCTCCTCCTCCTCCTCCTCCTCCTCCTCCTCCTCCTCCTCCTCCTCCTCCTCCTCCTCCTCCTCCTCCTCCTCCTCCTCCTCCTCCTCCTCCTCCTCCTCCTCTTCCTCCTCCTCCGCCATTGTCTATCCACTTCAGGATTAAGGCCTCTTCTGCATGTTTCCAACCAATACAGTCCTGAGCTTTCTTTTGCCAATTGGGCCCGCAATATTTGCTGATGTGGTCAATCCATCTTGTTTTAGGTCTTTTTCATGGATACTTCTTATCAAGTGGGATCCATTCTATGACTGCCTTGGTCCACCTGCCATCAGTTATTGCTATGTGATCAGCCTATTTCTATTTCAATTTCTTTAGTCTCTTGATGATACTGTATACTTTCATTTGTTCTCTAATCCATGTGCAGGCCTTTCTGTCTTGTATTGCAATGACGAGCATGAATCTTTCCTTCGCTTTTTGCACCACTCTTAGCTTTCATAACAATTATGAGGCTAATGCACTAAACTCAGCAATAAATTATTATACCTTATTAAATATTTGTATTTATTTTAAAATTTTATTTATTTGTTTGTTTATTTATTTATTTATTTATTTTTGCACATTATTATTTTTTGTGACAACTTGGGAGAAAGGTAGACTCCCCCTCACCAAATGATTGATATGAAATATTTGTTGGAGCTCACCATTATGTAATTGGCAAAGCTGTTAGTGCAGATGTAGAGAGAATGGGACTCCCAAATTTTGGGAGAGCAGGTATCTACCTTTCTCCTAAATTGTCACAAAAATAATAATACAATACAAATTATGAGAATCAGGGGAGGATTTAAAAAAAAAGTATATTGTATGATTTCTTTTCATTCTGATGTTAATCAATGTGTGAGAATAGATTAGGGAAGCAATTTGGGGACTTGAAAAATCTAACTGTGTTCTGGCATTAAGAGTTTCCTTCCGACACTCCTGTAGCTCCCTATAAAGTAAGGGGAATCATCTTCAGCCCTCCCCAATTTTCCCTAGATGGCACAATAAAGTAATTATTTTTCTGATCAGTACACTTCCTTAGGCATGCCTGATTTTCCAGGGCATTATTTCTGGAACCCTCACACTTCAATAACTATCAGCAACTATTCTTCAAATAGTGGTCAGATTTGCACAGCAGGAATTTACTGCAGTTCCTTCAATGCTCAAGGTATTGCTTTGTGTTTTTTTTTCTTGCTGGTTGCTGGTTGATTTGACAAGTCCATTTATGATGAAGTCATTTTCACTGAACAATTATGCAGTTCAACAGTTTTTTTTTTTAAAAAAAAATATCTTTCTGGTCATGTTTCCTGAGTTCCCAACTGCCATACACTTCTCAATGTACAGCAAAAATAGAATCTCATCCTTTACTGAGCTTTCTACCCTGTTTTCCCCAAAATAAGACATCCTCTGATAATAAGACCAATCGGGCTTTGGAGTGCATGGCAATAAGGCCAAGCGCTTATTTCAGGGTTCAAAAAAATATAAGACAGGATCTTATTTTCAGGGAAACATGGTAGTTAGCACGGTTACTGAGAGTTACCTGTCTCTCTTTACTTACTCTGTATTCCAAGGACAGGATTTTTTTTCTCAAGCAAGCATGAGATATAAGAAATGACAGCTCTCAAATCCTTTCCATAGCACTATTTCCTGTATCAATTACTGCTCTCTCTCCATTTTCAAACATAATGGTCTTTAAACTGTCTGTCATCCCTTTTATAATTGGCTACATTGAATTCTCACTCTCCCATGCTCCCTTTTCTTTTTCTCTAACATTTTCTTCCATGCTATAATTAAAACTTGTCCTAGCTTCACTAATGCTAACCGTCCACTAATCCACAAAACAAAAACTTGCTCTGTCTATCTGCAGACTAGAGAACTGTCTATCTGCAGACCTGAACTAACCTAGAACCAAGCCTCGGTGGAACTATTTTAAAAAAATAATATGTATATAAATTACATCGGTATCGCTTTTCTACATTTAATATCTTTTGAGCTCTGGGGCTCCACTTTAAAAAGGATATTATTTTCATATTCTTGTCTCTAGCCTTGCAGATACTCAAATATAGTATGTACAGATAGATGTATAGCTGTGAAAGTTGGACCATAAGGAAGGCTGAGCACCAAAGAATTGAGGCCTTTGAACTATGGTGCTGGAGTAGACTCCTGCGAGTCCCTTGGACTGCAAGGTGATCAAACCGGTCAATTCTAGGGGAGATCAACCCTGACTGCTCTTGAGAAGGCCAGATCCTGAAGGTGAAACTCAAATACTTTGGCCACCTAATGAGAAGGAAGGACTCACTGGAAAAGAGCCTAATGCTTGGAAAGATTGAGGACAAAAGAAGAAAGGGACAGCAGAGAATGAGGTGGCTGGATGGAGTCGCTGAAGCAGTCAGCGGGAGCTTAAATGGACTCTAGAGGATGGTAGAGGACAGGAAGGCCTGGAGGAATGTTGTCCATGGGGTCACAATGGGTTGGACATGATTTTGCAACTAACAATAACAACAGATACATAGCATTAAAAGAATAATACATTTATTTATTTATTTATTTATTTATTTATTTATTTATTTATTTATTTATTTATTTATTTAATTTGTATACCGCCCTACTCCCAGGGCGGTATACAAATAGGGCTATGAACAGCCAGAATAAGATACAATAAATACAAAAGTTAAAAAATCATTAAAACAAATTAAATAATTTGGCTCAACAGTTTAAAAATCCAATTATAATTATAAAAATTTAAAAACCCAAAATAAAGGAGGTTAAGCCAGCCCAGCTTGTTCAAATAAAAATGTTTTCAAGGCGCGGCGAAAAGTACCCAGGTCATGTAAGCTCCTTATCTCAGGGGGGAGCTCGTTCCAGATGGTAGGTGCCCCCACAGAGAAGGCTCTCCCCCTGGGGGCCGCCAGTCGACACTGTTTGACCGACGGCACCCTAAGGAGACCCTCTCTATGGGAGCGGACTGGTCGGTGAGAGGTTGTTTGTGGCAGAAGGCGGTCCCGAAGATACCCTGGTCCTAAGCCATGGAGCGCTTTGAAGATGGTAACCAAAACCTTGAACCGCACCCGGAAGACCACTGGAAGCCAGTGCAGCTCGCGCAGGAGGGGAGTCACATGGGAGCGCCACGTCACTCCCATCACCACCCGCACGGCCGCATTCTGGACCAGTTGGAGCCTCCGGGTGCTCTTCAAGGGGAGCCCCATGTAGAGAGCATTACAGTAGTCCAGGCGTGAGGTGATGAGGGCATGAGTGACCGTGCATAACGCATCCGGATCTAGAAAGGGACGCAACTGGCGAATCAGGCGAACCTGATAAAAACTCCTCCCAGTCACGGCCGTCATATGCCCTTCTAAAGACAGCCGTGAGTCCAGGAGGACGCCCAAGTTGCGAACCCCATCCGTGGGGGCTAATGACTCGCCCCCAATAGTCAGAGATGGCACCAACTGACTATATCGGGATATTGGAAATCACAGCCACTCGGTCTTGGAAGGGTTGAGCCTGTTGAGTCTGTTCCTCCCCATCCAGATCCGTACGGCCTCCAGGCACCGGGACATCACTTCGAGGGCATCATTGAGGTGGTCTGGGGTGGAGATGTACAGCTGAGTGTCATCAGTGTACTGATGGTACTTCACCCCAAAACCACGGATGATCTCACCCAGCGGCTTCATATAAATGTTGAACAGAAGGGATGAGAGGACCGATCCTTGTGGCACCCCACATACAAGGGGCCTCGGGGTTGACCTCTGCCCCCCTGACCATGGTCGATGGTATCAAAAGCCGCTGAGAGGTCTAATAGGACCAGGACAGAGGAGCAACCCCTGTCCCGAGCCCTCCAGAGATCATCTACCAACGCAACCAATGCCATCTCCGTGCTGTACCCGGACCTGAAGCCCGACTGGAACGGATCTAGATAGGTCGATTCATCCAGGTACTGAGGCAGTTGTCGCGTCACCACACTCTCAACAACTTTCGCAACAAAGCGAAGGTTGGAGACGGGACGATAATTTACCAACATTGCCGGGTCCAGGGAAGGCTTCTTGAGGAGGGGTCTCACCACCGCTTCCTTCAAAGCAGTGGGGAAGACACCCTCACTCAAAGAAGCATTTATAATCCCCTGGAGCCAGCCTCGTGCCACTTCCCGGGAGGCCAGCACCAACCAGGAGGGACACGGATCCAATAAACATGTGGCTGCGCTCAGACTGCTCAGTATCCTGTCCACGTTTTCTGGAGTCACAGAGTCAAACTCTTCCCATATAACAGTTTCAAGACCTGCCCCAGTCACCTCCCCTGGATCTACCCATTCGGGGTTAGAGTCCAGCTGTTCCCGAATCTGGGCGGTTTTGTCATACAGATATTTACTACAACAGCAGAATATTTGGGCCTGTTCCCCCATTTGAGGCCATACAAAAAGATACCTAAGAACAATTAAGTATAATTGTTAATTCAAGTTAGTGAAGTTATAGTTAGTCACATATACTCAACAAGGATTTGTGATGAACCAATTTATTTGAGACAAAAACACAAATTTTGGTGAAAAAGGTGGTAGAAGAGGAACTTATTGCCTGAAGAATCAGCCCTTCTATTCATAACTTATTCTGCTCTCTGAAAAGTATATGGGAGAATCTAAGTTCAATGGGAAGGTGTTAATGTATGGTTACTACATTATAGGAAGTCCTTGGCCAAATTTAGGGGCCTAATTTCAATAGCCCACCATATACAATAAATTCAGATCCCTGGCAGGAACAATCTCTTTTAGGACAGGTTAGAAATTTGTCTTATTAGAATTATTGTATGAACATTAATTCTGGATAACATGCATATTTGAAAATCCAGGATGCATGGACATTCTACGATCTTCCCTTTCACAGTAACTTCAAAATATTCACAAAATATGTGCATTTTAGAAACGTATTTATAAAGCATGTATTTTCCCCATATTCAAATTGTTTGCCTGCTAGAAAAATTGTCGGCTTTTATAAAATATAGCCTTTAGAAGAAATGGGCATGACAATTAAAATGAATATTTCACTAAATATTCTCTTTGAATTGTAAATAGTGAAATAATCTTGCTATATAGACAGCAAGATAAAAAAAAATGTAGCAACGAGAAAGTCAAACAGTATAACACATCGATTTTTGTAGCAGAAAACTGAGAAATGTGCTTTTGATAGAGGAAAAATATTTCTACCACTATCCTAGATCTGTTTTTTTTCTGGATATAAGTTTTTTATTATATATGTAACCCCACACTCTACTGTTACTTTCCAATAATATTGTTCAAGACTACATGTTTATCTAGCCATTAGGAGTCCATTTTTTCTTTTTATCTAGCTCAAGAAAACAAGCAATAATAATATTAATAATGAAAAGTAATACACTCTTATTATCTCTTACTCTCTCCCAAGCAAGGAAACTTAATTACCTGTTTTTCACAAAGCAGCCCCTCTGAATATTGCTTCAAGTTGTATTTCCTAAACGAAGTATCTAATTAAGATTTGTCACTACTAGCATATTTACAAATGAAGTAATGTACTTGCAGACAGAATATTTGCACAGTGTGCCATTTTCATAACTAGAAGCTATTGGACCAGAATGCCATTTTTTCAAAAATGTGAGCAAAAGTATTTCTAAAACATGTGTCCTTACTGCTATTAATTAGTCTACTTCCTTTCATTCAAAACAATGTATGTAATGCCCTGTTTTCTCCAGAATAAGATAATAAGCCCAATCGGGTTTTTAAGCGCATAGCAATAAGGTAGACCACTTATTTCAGGGTTCAAAAAACAAAAAAAAAAATAAATAAGACAGAGTCTTATTTTCAGGAAAACACAGTAGGCCTTTCTATATATTGAAGATAAACAGCATATGTTGAATGAATATGCAGCACTTTTATAGTAGCGAACATGAATTTTGCTCCTCTGTCAATAATATGAATATATAGAGCATCCAAATGTTCATAAAACCATCTTTAATTTTCATCTGACTTGCTGGAAGGAAGGAAATGAAAAAGAAGAGGAGCAAGAACAGAGAGAGAAAAAAAAAACGTTTCAAATTCATCTATTGTTACACCCTTATCTTGTCAAAACCTGCCAAAATATTTTAAGCAAAAGAAAATTCTGCACTATGCAATTCATTTACAATTTTGTAGCAATGATCATGGTACTTTGCAGTCTTTCATAATAAAGAACTATTTGTATATTCTTTATTTCTTCATAAATGTTGGTAGCAAGATCTAAATATAGTAAAAATAGATAAGCATGCAAAGAAAATGTTTTTCTTATTATAGCATCATCCATCTTTTCATTGCTAAGCAGTAAGACAATTTGTAGTGAACACATCATAATATAGATTTATGATCAAATATGGATACATTATTCTGGGACATATTCACAAATCAGGTGAATGGTTCCTCAAACAGGGAAAATTGAATCAGATCAGATAATCAATAGGTCAACATAAGTGAGGATTAATATAGCAGTTTAGGAGTCAAATGTCTAGATTAGCTGTCAAGTATAATAATGTATTGTAATGTCACCCATGAGGCCTGTTTTAATTATAGATTTTAGCAGTACTGTTCACACCATTATGACAGGTGTTTTAGTATTTCCTTTTTAAAATTCATTTAATTGAACTGTTTTCATTGGAATTTTTTAAAGGAGAAAATTAACTCTTGTCAAAATGCAGAGTTTTTATTATATACTAAAAAACAGATTTTCTTTGTCGTTGCATATATATGCATTAGAGGGGAAGGATTAAGTTATAAATAGACTGGACAGGGTAGTAGTGGGGGGGAAATTCTCTACCTTCTACGTTAAAATAAAGATGCCTTCAAGACCATTCTAGTAAATTCAAATTATTTAAATGGATCCTCAGAGGAATCAAGAGGGATCAATAGGAACAGGAGAGTGTCTTTGGGATAATGGTTCTCAACCTTTTCTTCACTATGGACCCCCTTGAAATATCTCTTGTGGCCATGGACCACCAAAACTTAATTCAAAATTTAAATCATAATATTTCTTCAAGCCTTTGAGGACCCTCTGTGAAGACATCACACACACCATCCCAAGTGTCTGTGTACCACAGGTTGAGAGCCACTGGCATCAAGCTAGAAAGCAGGTGGCCATTAATTCAAGTCCTGTCTTAGCCATAAAAGCCTACTGGACCACGTTGGCCCAATCACTTGCTATCAGGTCAACCCATCTCACAAGTCTGTTGTTGTGGAGAAAATAGGCAGAGGAAGGTGGATGTGTTCGTCATCTTAAAATATGTGTAAAAATAATAAAGGTGGGATAAAAATAAATAAATGACCAAAGCAATATCATTTGGTTGCAGTGCAAGAACTTGTATGCACATTGTGACATTACACTTAACTTCAAAAATTGTAGATTTTTGAGTGTAGATTTCAAATTGTAGATTTCAACTTTGAGAATTCCCAGTCAGCCTTGCCTCTAGATCAATTTTACCCCACTCACACAATCTGCCATTAATTCTTTCTTTTTAAAAATTCTCTGTTCCTTTTAAAATACATTGTCTAACATTGTCTGGCTAGCACTGATTATGCCATAAAACAGTGATGGGTTTCAAAAAATTTTTACTACCGGTTCTATGACTTGGGAGGCAGAGAATAGATGGGGGTAGGGCCAGTCAGAATTTTTACTACCGGTTCTGTGGGCATGATTTGGTGGGAGTGGCTTGGTGGGTGTGGCAGGGGAAAGATACTGTAAAATCTCTATTCCCTCCCCAATCCAGGGGAAGGTTACTGAAAAATCCCCATTTCCTCTCAATCAGCTGGGACTTGGGAGGCAGAGAATCAGCTGGGACTTGGGAGGCAGAGAATAGATGGGGGAGGGGCCAGTCAGAATTTTTACTACTGGTTCTCTGAACTACTCAAAATTTCCGCCACCGGTTCTCCAGAACTGGTCAGAACCTGTTGAAACCGACCTCTGCCATAAAGCACTTCATGGCACAAGACTGGCTTATTTCCATAATCATCTGCCATTATCACCTGTTCTGCTATCCACTTTTGCAGCCTTGAATTACTTATAAAGCAATAAAACCAGGACAAAAGTCAAATAAATGAATACATCTCTATCTCTTTTTAAAATATATTGAGAAACTACCTAAAGTATAAAGTGTAAAAGGAACAGTAGTTTGTGCTAAATGTGCTAAGCTATGGGAATGAACAATGAAGAATTATGCAGAATAATAGCACAGTTATGAATATATATTTCTTTTTTTAATCAAAGTCTTATAATTATGAGGCAGTACTTCTAGAACTTATGAGGTAATATTTCAATGTCAATTAAGCAAGAAGAAACAGATTGCCTTTAACACGCAGTGACATTCTTGTATTGACTTTATGTTTTCATACGCCATTTAGCTATAAATAATGCATGCAAGTAGCAATTGTGCCATTTTGTGGTTTTATTTGTTGGTAAACTTATGCTCTGTGGCATTAATCGGATGAAAGCTCAAAAGTTTTGAATGCAGTTTTGAAAATACTTTCTGCACAACTTTTGGAATAAGTTGCACAGGGAAGAATTTAATAGTTTGCAAAGATTAATGTACTGTTGGTATATGATGTTTAGAAATCCTGGCTGATTTCTACAATATCTGGCCCACAACTATCTGGATGGGCTATGAGTTAGCATAACAAAGAGATACAGAAAACTCTATTACTTCCTGTCATAATAATCAATAATCCTGTCATATTAATCAATAATCAATAATCAACACAGACTTGAATTCTCCTTTTTGATACATGAATGGGAAACCATTCAGGATCAAATTAACATCTTTGAATGAAGGATTAGTTATTCAACTACCGTATTTTATGAAGTATAAAACACACTTTTTTCCCCCTAAAAGAGGGTGAAAATTTGGGTGCATCTTATACACCGAATGTAGCCAAAAACGTGAGGCACAGAGGCAGTGATGGTCTGTGGCAATCCCTGCAGCTTGGAACAGCTGATTGGGGGTATTCCGGGAGGCCGATTCACTGCCAATCAGCTGTTTGTGCTGAATCAGGCTGCAATAATGTGCTGAAGCTGACTTGCCTGTTTGCTATTTGCTGCAAACAGACTTTCAGACTTTGCAGCAGCAATCACATCCAGAAAGCACACACAAATAACTGATTCAGCAGGATTCAGTAACTTCTCTTTATATATAATATAACACATGAAGTAAATATACAATACCAAAAGCAGGTTTTCCAATGTGGTAGTAAATACAAGCAAAACACAAGCAGAGGAGAGGAGCTTCAGTTTCAGTTTTAGTTTCAGAGTTCAGCACAGCATGCAGCTTTACTACAGAACAGTGGAGCCACACCCAGACTCCTTGCTATCACCATATCAAATACTGTTTCAGTTTCCAAACAGCCCTCAACTCTCACACACTGACAGGACACTAGCCAGATGAATACCAATGGATGCTGGTAGGCAGAGGCAGATTTTTTTTTTTCCTCCCCAAAAACTAAAATGCGTCTTAGATTCCAGGGCATCTTAGACTCTGAAAAATATGGTACTTTATTTTCAGAAAGAATACACAAATTATAAAACTATGATTGGAAAGAACACAATTATTATAAATTACCAACTACTGTCTTAAATGCTTATACTAGGATTACGTATTTTTCCACAATGATTTTCCAGGTAGGTGGCATTACCAAGTCGTAAAGTGCATACTCTTGAAATACTACATAGGGGATAACAACTATATGTTATCCCCCACAAGCTCTTGTAAACTGTTCAGTCTTATAATTATGCATTGTATTAAACCATGGGGGTGGGGGTGGGGGAACTTTTGCAACAACATCAAAAGTAGATGTGAGGAGAAATTAATTTGATTGCATTCAATCTTTTATATTTAATTTATTTATTTATTTACTTATTTTTGTGAGTTAGGAATATGTCCTACTATTTTCTTGTATTTTTGTGTGAGTTTTATATACTCAGTTGTTAATGATTAACCTGGTGGCTCAGCAGACTAAAGCATTGTGATTAACATCAGCTGTCTGCAATTAAATTCGAATCTCACCAGGCTCAAGGTTGACTCAGCCTTCCATCCTTTCCAAGGTAGGTAAAATCCTTTCCAAGGTAGGTAAAAACCCAGTTTGTGGGGGCAATAAGCTGACTTTGTATAAATATATAAAAGTATGAAGGCTATTGCTTAACGCATTGTAAGCCGCCCTAAATATCTAGAGAAGAGCGGCATATAAATCATTTTTTTTAAAAAAAGTCAATGGTTAATTGACTTAATCAGTTATCTGTCTGTCTGTCTGTCTATCTATCTATCTAATATAGAAACATATAAATAATTATATATTAGATCATCTCAAGCCTGAAGTTGCAAAAGTGTTAAGATTATCATTAATTTGTTCAAGCAGCAGGGAGTTTCTTTTCAGTCTTGTGCTGGAGAGAGACGAAGCTTTTAAGGAGACATATTCAAGGACAAAACAGCAATGATAAGTGACTCTAATAATATCTGAAAAGGATTCAGCATATGAAACACTAGCAAGAATATTAATCACATTTGTTCTTATGTGTGCCCTTTTAAGCAAATTCATTATGCAGAGAAAGGATTTAGTATAAGAAAACACGGAATGTTTGAAATACCTGGGATAAATATAGCAGAGAGAAATTAAGTTAATAGGGCCACTTTGAAGACTCTGAAAGAAGATAATTAAAACGGATTGTGAAAATATAAATCTCTAACAATAAGCACACCTACTAAGGCATTTTACACATTATTAGTGTCTCCAGTATTATCTCTTCTCCTTTAGGACTCAATTCTCTCTCTCTCTCTCTCTCTCTCTCTCTCTCTCTCTCTCTCTCTCTCTCTCCCCCCCCCCTGGTCACGTATTAATCTGTATCACTTTATTATTCCATGCTACTGAAGACATTCCAATCTTAAGTAATATCTCTCTCTCCCTCTCCCTCCCTCCCTCCCTCCCTCTCTCTCTCTCTCTCTCTCTCTCTTTCACACACACACACACACACACACACACACACACACTATTTAAGGTTTGAATGTCTGCAGCAGCATGGAATAATAAAGTGATGCAGATTAATACGTGACCAAATCTAACATTATAGAGCAGTGAACTTTCAAGAAAAGTGTACGATATAGCCTCCTAGGAAATAAACTTTGGAACCAGACTTTAGATTTTCTCATTTCAATCTCAAACTAAGGGCTAAATTTAACTTCCGAACCAGTATCCAAGTAATTTCACAGGTACCTAGTCCCACAAGCACCTCATATTCAGTTTCTAATTCTATTAAGCAATAATATTTCTTTTTGAATCCTAAACATTTGAACATTATTATTTTTTTTCCTCAAGGCAGTTCTCATTTTTCCCAATTTACTTATTCTGTATATTACACTGTGCAGTTCTGTAATAAAAAGAATTGACTACAATAGTTTAATTAGAGCATTAATTTCCACTTCTACCTCAGGCTTTGTTCACATTATATCTTACTTTCCTCTTAAGATGGGCATGCTTAAGGCTAGAAAAGATTAAACTAATTGTTGAAGGCATAGTCTTACTGCAAAATAAAAGGTTCAAAGTTATATCTTTTCAAGGATTTTTTTTTTCCTTATTATTGTGTGACAAATGTCGTCTATTTAGGCTCTTCAGCGCCATCCTCTGGCATATTTGTGAAGAAAGCCTCACTGAATAGGTGGGGATTGGGGTTATGATAGTGAAGGAGAGAAATTTTAGTGACAATGTAGGTTAATTCATCACAAACTAGGATAGACTTTGTGCAAACATTTCCACTTCTTATAATCTAGTTTAAGTTAATTTCCAAATGTTTCAAAGTATGACAGAACAGCTGCCCCATATTACCATTTTACTAGAATTGATCAAATTAAAAAAATGAAAGAACATAAATTATGGTGAATATATTTCCAATAGATTTTAGTTTCCTTCCAGACATGTTGAAACATTAAATCCCAGCTAAACTATGCTGAGAAAGTATTTTGACAGAATACTGCCATTGAAAAGGCCCTATTTTAGCCATTACTAATTTAAGAGGACGTTTAAAGAGAAAACAATTGATATTTTTCAATATCAATTGTTTTCCAAAATGCAAACTGCCCATTTTTTTTTTTTTTGTTCCAGAATGTGATCTCAGGTTTTGTATAAAATCAAGTGGAGTTATTTAGGTGCTATGTTAAATTAGACTTTCGTATGCCGGGGACATCCCAAAATGCCAGTCCTGAGTTGCGCCTAATAATACGCAGTCCTGACTTACAACTAATAATGGTCATTACTTTATAGTTCAAGTATCCTGATTGGGTGGCTCAGTGGCTAAGACACTGAGCTTGTCAATCAGAAAGGTCAGCAGTTCGGCGGTTCGAATCCCTAGTACAGGTCTCCTCCGTGAGCAGAGGGTTGGACTAGATGACCTCCGAGGTGCTTTCCAACTCTGTGACTGTATCTTTGGTTCTCCCTTCTCCCAGAAGTTCAGATTTCTGTATCACAATGATGTGAAGTGGAAACAGACATAAAGTAGATAAAATCAGTCAGGGGCTGAAAAGGAAACACTAGGCCAACTTTCTATTTTGGCTCATTTTATTACATGTCAGCATTTGGGATTTGGCCAATTCAAGGTTTGGGGGCAGTGAAGTCATGTTGTCTCCATTGAAAATACAGGCTGTTTGAAAGACTCTCCCTCATGGTGATTGCCCAGCTATAGTTCAGGCAATTTTCTGAATTCCCATATGGATGCTGTCTCTGATTCTTTTTCTGTTTAAAGAGAAAATTGAATTCTTGATGCCCTTCAGTTTTAGTGCTAAGGACCGTGTGTCCTAATCTCGCTTGCAGGCCCTTCGTCAATTGTACATGGTAGTCAAAAATTTTAGCAAGGCGTTCTCTGCCTGGTGGCCATAGTGGGTGTGGCCTAATCAGCCCCCTGCAGCATGGTGGAGGGGAGAGTTTTTGCCCTCCTCGGGCTTTCCTCGAGCCTCCAGGAGGGCAAAAACAACCTCCCCAGGCTCCAGAGGCCCTCTGGAGGCCAGAAAGAGACCCATTTCTGGCCTTCTCAAACTTCAGGTAGGCTCATTTTTCACTCTCCCCGAGCCTCTGTGCATGCCCTGCCCTTACCTGCATCCAAAATGGCCCACGTAGTGACTCCTGGGTGGAGCTGGATGGGCTGGGTGGAGCTGGATGGGGTGGGTGGGACTGGGATTTTGGGGTTTTCCGAACTGCACAGAATTTTAGCTAGAGGTTCTCCTGAACTCCTGCAAACCCCCAACAGCACACCCCTGATGGTAGTGCAAATTGTGCTGCATCTCTAAGAATTTTTTTAAAAATTTGCTAGAAACATTATGTATCATAACGATTCCAATCACAGAACTAAATGCACCCTGGCCTCTGCGGCTTATTATCACCATACCCACTGACATGTATAGTTCCCTCAACTGTATTTTCACTCTGTTTTCAAATTACAGCACAAGAGAAGTTTCATCATATTCGGAGTCACGCACAGAGCTCTACAGAACAAAGAGACCCATTCCATTCTCGTGATTGGCAGGCAATGTTGCACTCATATGAGGAAGTGCTGCCAATTTAGAGTGATTATCTCTATGAAATAGCCAATCCGAGTAAAAGAATATTAATGGGGCCTCTTGACACTAATTAAAAACTAGGGTATACCTTTTCAGTTTCGAAGATGAAAAATACCCGACTCTGTAAGAATAAAAAAATCTACTTTGCAATATTTCAGTTCTTGAAGGTTCTTTTTTCTGCTAAACCTGAACTTTAATAACTGGTTTGTCCCAAGTAATCATGAGCCTGACCCAATAGTGGGATTCAAATTCCATTGCTACTGTGGTTTTTTTTTTGGCCGTAACACTCCTGCACATGCGCAGAAGCTTCTGAGCATGTGCAGAGACATCTGGGTGGGTGGGCGGAGCCTCCCGCTGCTACCGGTTTGCCCAATCTGGAGCGAATTGGTAGCAACCCACCACTGGCCTGACCCATCTAGAAAGTGAGTTTCCATTTTTTGTCTTAGAGCAGCCGAAAAATAATATAAGAGGAATATTTTAATAAGTCCTTTGTCATGGTTAGATCACTTTCCATGCAGTTGCAGAATTCTACAAAAGATGGATGGGAAAGGGACCTATTTATTCTAACTATTACAGATAGCTGATAGATCCCACTGCTTCTCAAAGGGCATTGAGAGGTTTACCAAAGTCCCAGAGAACAGTTTTACTGACTGCTTTAGCCAATCCCTTTGTGGTGGCATTTGACAGGTTTGCTCCTCTTTTTAACTAATCCAAGGAATTCTTTGCTAATCGGGGTGGGAGGGATGTCTAGGAGATGAACTGAGAAAAAAGACACGATCAACATTGAATTAAAAAAACAGGATTGAATATTTAGAACTTAACATTTATACCATGTTTTTCTGACTCATATTACATATATAGATAGCTGTCCAGGAGTATTGTTTAAAGTAACCACTGTCCCACTTGGAAAACTAGATCAGAAAATGGTCTGCTGGCCTGTTGCAATAAATTTGCTGAGCATCCAGAAGATAAATTGCTCACCTTGAAATAACTAGCAGTGTCTCCCCTACTCAGGAAACAATATCTTGATTTTAATAGTCTGGATAATTATCAACCAGTCTCTAATCCTCCTGTTCTAGAAAGATTGTTGAGAACATGGTTAGGTTCCATCTATAGAAAATTCTTCACTCAGAATTCAGGCTTGAATATGGAGCCAAAACTATATCTGTCACTCTTGCTCATGGCAATAGGACTTAGACTTTTATACCGCTTCATAGTGTTTTTACAGCCGTCTCTAAGTGGTTTACAGAGTCAGCATATTATCTCCAACAATCCGGGTCCTCATTTTATTGACCTCGGACGGATAGAAGGCTGAGTCAATCTTGAGCCGGTGAGATTTGAACTGCTGAACTGCAGCTAGCAGTCAGCTGAAGTAGCCTGCAGTCCCGCATGCTATCCACTGCGCCACCTTGGCTCTGATGACTTTTTATAGGACTAGGATAGTGGTATATTTCTCCTGGTTCTGTTGGATTTGTCAGTTGCATTCAGTACAATCAGGTTTGGACCAGTAAAGGGCAAAGCAAAATCTTTAAATTTACCATTCAGTTTATTCTTGTTTGGTGACATGTTTAAAGTCTGGAAGTTAATAACGCTGCTTTGGTATAATTTTCAAGTCAAGGGTTCCCGTAACTTACTCTTCCAGAAGTGATTGCCTGGATACCTGAATTGGACATCCAGTTATGAGGCCAATGCCATACCACATAGAAGTTTTATATATAATTATGGGGATAGTGTGTGTTTTTTTACTTCTTTTCTGTTATGTTCTCATCATATGCTAAATAAATAAAAAAAGGGGAAGAAACAGAGAACTGTCTATAAAAACAGCTCCTTCCTGTTCAAATTTTGTTGTCCATTTTTTTTAGAATGGTCTGTACCATTTTTCTGGTCTTTCTTAACTCAATGCCAATGTCAGTGTCATTCTTTCAGTATTATGTATTTTTGCAATGTATGGTGGGGGAAAAGGACTCAGTATAAAATTACTATTAAACCAAAGTTACAAAATTTCTTTTTCTTTTCTTTTCTTTTCTTTTCTTTTCTTTTCTTTTCTTTTCTTTTCTTTTCTTTTCTTTTCTTTCCTTTCCTTTTCTTTTCTTTTCTTTTCTTTTTCCTCCCTCTAAAAATAGACATAAAAGGTAGATTAGCAGTCATGCAACTGATCAAATGAAGCAGTTTAAATACTTTGCTGTAGTATTTCTCTATTTGGTGACATGAACTGCTAAAAAGCCTTCAGGCCACATCAAATGACTAAAGATCAGGATTTACTACTTTACTGGTTTTTTATCAACTAGGTGATCCATTGAAATCCTTGGTCCTTGGAGTTTTCTGAACAACTGCTCAACTTTTTAATGGTGCGCAAACATGTACCAATAAAGAAGAAAAGCTTTATAATCTTTCTCAAGGTAAGCGACACATACCTAATCCCTTTGCTATAGATTTTCTTGCCAAATTCTTTCTCTACGCTCTTGCGTTTAATCCCCATTATTTGTTTTCCCCAAAGACCAACAGCCAGGATCAAATAAAGCTCCCCCCCCTTTTTTTAATACTCTTCACTACTCAGCTGGTAAGTTAGAAGGGATAGCTGTAGAGCTTATGCAACATTAACCTCAACTAGAACCTTGCAGAAAAGGGATTACAAGTGGAAGACATGCTTTAGTATTCAACATCTGCTCCAACAAAGCCAAATGCTACTCCTGGTATTGTGTTCTGTCATTAAATTCATGAGGCATGCTAAGAAGTAAAGACCTACATGTAATAAACTGATAGAGGTTGGGAAGGAAAACAAATTCTAGGCAATAGACACAAGTTGCTATTAGCAACAGGTTTGGACCAGTACAGGGCAAAGCAAAATCTTTAAATTTACCATTCAGTTTATGATGTACAAAAAACATGCTTCTTTATCCATTGAAAATGTTTTATAATCATTGATTGAGGCCTCTTTAAATGTTTAAATGCTTTGAGAAGGTTAGGTTCTCTCGCATAAAATCTCTGTAATATACTTACCTAGCTCAGGGATGTGAATTTTAGTAACTGTAAATTTTATCTATACGTTGACTGTCTCAGTACACTGAATATATTACCTTATTGGCAATGGTTTGTTGGCTGGCAAAATAATCTCTAGATTAATTTCTACAGGATGGTTGAGGTAAAGCTAGGCTTTTGTGCTTAATCAATAATATTTGTACTAGCCAAAATTTGGGGAGGGGGAATGATGTATTTACATCCTTTAAAATTCATTTTAAAAATGTTGCCTGTGGCATGAGTAGGAGTAAGGCTGGTAATTTAGTCTACTATTTATTTCAGTTACCAAAATCATTATGGTAAAACTTTAATTGGTCAACATCATCCTGGGCAAAAGAAATCAATATATATGGATCCACTGGGTGATGGCAATAGCATAGGAAGTTTTGCAGTTTAGATGTAAGAGGAGTAAAGAGTAAAAGACATGTGTTAAAAAACGAAATGACTAAAGAAATGTAAACATATCTATGAAAGCTAAAGAGAAATCAGAAGTATGTTTTATTGGTGAATGAAGAAAGTTTGAATTTGTGGAATGTAGATTTAATTATGAATGAATGGGATAAAAATTAATGACGGAATGCACGAACTGGTGTCATCTAGATTGCTGTGGGTATGCATGAAAATATATATTTTTTTAAAAAAATAATTGGTTTATGTTAAATGCACACTACAGTTCAATGAATACTGATAATGAAAGAAGCAAGGATGAGTTGACCTTGGCTAAGGCTTCTGCTCCAGGTAGGACCACACTGTAGCCATAATGATTCATGCACTTATTACCACTCAGCTGGATTACTTCAATATAGTCCAAAAACCAATGAAGAATATTGGAAACTGCAATTTCCAAATGCAGTGGTTGTATACCGTGTTTCCCTTAAAATAAGACCCTGTGTTATATTTTTTTGAACCCTGAAATAAGTGCTTGGCCCTATTTTGGGCAGGTCTTATTATTTTGGGGCACATTGATCAAGATGGGGCTCCTCTTGCTGTCTTACCTGATTTCCAGCTCTGCATCTAAATATTTTCGGGAAGGGCTTATATTAGGCTTATTTTAGTGCATGTGCTCAAAAGCCCGATAGGGCTTATTATCAGGGAATGTCTTATTTTCAGGGAAACAGGGCACTAGTGAGTCATTACAAACACACAAAACATATTTTATTGTTGCTGCATTGGTTACCAATAGGTTTCAGGGAGCAATTCAAAATATTTGACCAATAATGTCCTATATGGCATATAAGTAAAGTATTAAAGGACTACCTTCTTTATCTACCTTCTTTTCCACAAAGAAGTAGTCCACTCAACCTTTTCAGGACAGTATTATCCCTCCCCCCCAAAGGGGGGATAAAATGTTCTTGAATTGTGTCTTTCTTGAAGAGCCTCTTTACTATTGCTTTCCCAGAAGATAGGGAAATCGGAAATATTTCAGAGGATGTTGGAGATTGAAGTTGTCACTATTGTGATATTTATATTCTTTATTTGTACTTCTTTATCATCATCAGGTGTTTTATGTTTCTAATGTTGTCTATTTTATAATATAAAGTGCCAGAAATTGCTACTGAAGTCTGATGATAAGAATTTGATTAGTTAACTAATGAAATTAGTTATTTGATAAAATAATTATTAATTATTTTCCTTACTTTCCCTGGGATATCGCTGCAATTTTATTTTTAATAGGCAAGTGTTTTTGTTGAAGAGTTTGTCCTGAGAAATATAATGCAAATGTCCCTAATAAAAAAATAATGATAATAACTTTTTTAAAAAAATCAGATAGTTAAATGTCAACATTTTCCATATACCCAGTTTGATATTTTTGGATGATACAACTGAATTTTAGGAGATTAATATTCACAAGAATATTAAAATGCTGCTTTTCTATAAAGCCTCTTAGGAATAAATCTTCCTGCACTTTGGTGAATTAGCAAATGTTTATTTGGAAATTGATTGCTGCATATGATCATGGATTATTTATATTATTTGATTATTTATTTCCTGCATTCCATAGTGTTTTAAATAAATCACTTATTGAAGAAATATACAAGTTGGTTTAAGAAAGCATCTAACATTAAAAAAAAATGTTGACCCCAAAATGCTCCTTGATAAAGAAAAATAACTATGATAAACTCATTTTGCAAATGGAACAGGACCTAGATAGGTTGAGCAAAATACAGCTATCCCTGCTAGGAAGAGTGGCAGTGATAAAGGCACATGTGTTACCAAAATTGATATATCTTTTCCAAACGGCTCCTGCAAGATTAGAGAAAGGGTTTTTTAGCAAACTGGATCAGATAACTGGAAAATTCATATGGCAAGGGAAAAAGCCATATATTAAAAGGAAAATGATGCAGGAACATAAAACAAGGGAAGGTTTGGGACTCCCCAATTGGGAGTGGTATTACCAAGCTTGTTGCCTGGTTTGGGTAAAATATTGGATAACACTGAAGAGAAAGCGTATATTAAAAATTGAAGGGTATAACCTGCAGCAGGGATGGCATTATTTTCTCTGGCCAATCAAGACAGGACAGCATAAATATTTCATGAATCACTATGTAAGGGAATGTTTGATTAAGGTATGGGATAAGATTAAGAGAATGATGTATAGTAAGGTCCCATATTGGTTTGTGACCCTTGAAGCGACTACATACCCATCTCTATATAATTTGGATAAACCTGTGATGTTCAAGGAATTGTTGGATGGTCGGTGTAACCTTAGATCTAGAGTGGACCTACAATTACAGGGAATTAATTTGGACTGGTGGGCATACATACAAGTTCAAACAAGGTACCAAAAAGATAAAGCTAATGGGGGGATCTTTATTTCACCACAAGAGTTCGATAAGAGCCCTCCTGGAAGGTGACAAGAAATGTATCACTAAGGTATATAATCTCCTCCTGTCCCATTTTGTAGCTGAAGTTAAAGACTCGATGATAACCTGGGGGACGAATCTTGGATATACATTAGATCTGGAAAAATGGCAACAAATATGGAATAGAAATGCAAAAATGATGATGGCAGTGTCTTTCAAAGAAAATATATTTAAAATGTTATATAGATGGCATATACCACCAGCAAGAATCACAAAGATGTTCCCTGGAACTTCAGCAGAATTTTGGAAATGTGAGGAAGCCATTTTACCCCCAATGGTGGACATGTCTACAAGACCAAAGATACTGGAGTAAGATAAAGGATTGGCTCATGGAGATTACAGGAGTTAGCTTTCAATTGAGACCAGAGGTCTACTTATTAGGAACAAATCCTGGGGTTATAAGGAAAATAGACTGGTACCTTTTTATACATATTACCACTGCGCCTAGAATTACATATGCACAATTTTGGAAAGAGAAGGAAATAACATTGGACCAGATGATCATTAAAAAAAAATTGTGGTGTGTAGAATGTGATAGATTAACATATATTCTTAAAGATAGACAAGAATCAATTTTCAATCAAAGCTGGGATAAATGGTACCAATGGATAGATTTGTTGATGCTAAGCTAAATATATATAAAGTAATACTAGAAGTAAGAAGATTAGCAAGAGTAAAATGCAATGTGTGGAAAATTTAATCGAAGATGTAGTATGATGGTATGTAATGTTACTTAGGAACAGCATGTATATGGGGGCTGAATCTACCCCAGTTGTATGTATGTGATTTTGTTTTGTTGTTGTCTTCTTTTTGTCTTCTTTTTGTATTCAATTTTTAATAATTTTTTTTTAAAAAAATGCTCAGAAGATTTGGGTCAATGGTACTGCGATGACCCAGCCATAACAGGTTGATAAAACTTTGATTATATTTCTATTAAACATCTTTTAGATCAGATAAGCTATATTAAAATTTACATTTTTTTTCTGAATTATATTTCATTGACCCTTATGGGTTTTTTAATTCAATATTGAACTGAGTAGGAAATAATTATTTTAAAATAATCTATACTAAACATGCATCATCTTCAGAAGTTGTGATGAATACTATTGTAAATATTATGATTATTATTTCTCAAAAATATTTGTCAGCAGACAACACACTGCTTATTTAGAAAGGGGATTTTTTATATGTAATAAAACTTTTTTTTAAATGGAGAAGTTGTGGATGCTTCATAATTGGAGGTTTTTAAAGAGACTGGACAACCATGTGTCTGAAATTGGTATGGAGGTTGGACAACAAGACCTCCAAGATCTCTTCAAGCTTCATTCTGATTTATCCAAAAAAATAACACCTTGTTGATATATTACTGGATATGCTACAATATGAATTAGAACTAGAGTTGCTTTGGATAGTGAGATGAGAGGCGCACAATTTTTATAAGTAAATAGATAAATAATAGTTACAGCCGCTATTTTGGTAACTTAATGTAAAAGAAACAATTTCCAGTTTTTTTAAAAAAAGGCTTTGTAAGTTCCAGTAGTAATCGCAGGGGTGGATGCTGCTTGTAGCCACATACTGGTAAAACTAACTTAGAAAGTTATAGAAATTCAAGAAGAGTCCTTTTTTCTTCAGATGTGAAGATGTCCTGTTAAATAATACAGGTGTACTTGAGTTACAACTGTAATGGAGCCTGCCCTTCATGGTTGCAAATTGTGACAGTCATAAAATGGGTCAATCATACCATTGTGTAACTTTTTTTGAATCAGTCATGAATGCAAATCATCACAGTCGTTAAGTGAATTTGGCCATTAAGTGAATGCTGCAGTTTTTAAACAAGCTAACTCAATTTCTGGCAAATAGATGGGAAGAAATGGAGGTAGTGACAGATTTTATTTTCCTGGGCTCCAAGATCACCGCAGATGGGGACTGAAGCCAAGAAATTAAAAGATGCTTGCTCCTTGGGAGGAAAGCTATGGCAAAGTTAGACAGCACATTAAAAAACAGAGACATCACCCTGCCAACAAAAGTGTGTATAGTCAAGGCTATGGTTTTCCAAGTTGCAATGTATGGCTGTGAAAGTTGGAACATAAGAAAGGCTGTGCATCAAAGAATTGAGGCCTTTGAACTCTGGTGCTGGAGAAGACTCCTGCGAGTCCTTTGGATTGCAAGGCAATCCAACCTGTCAGTTATAGAGGAGATCAACCTGTCTGCTCTTTAGAAGGCCAGATCCTGAAGATAAAACTCAAATATTTAGGCCACCTAATGAGAAGGAAGGACTCACTGGAGAAGAGCCTAATGCTGGGAAAGATTGAGGACAAAAGAAGAATGGAATGACAGAGAATGAGGTAGCTGGATGGAGTCACTGAAGCAGTAGGCATGAGTTTAAATGGACTCCAGAGAATGGTAGAGGACAGGAAGGCTTGGAGGAACGTTGTCCATTTGGTCATGATGGGTCAGACACAACAACAACAAACTGCAGGACCCTGCAAACAGCCATTAATGTATCCCAAGCACCCAAAGTGTGGTCACATGACCACAGGAGGTGGACAATTGTTGGAACCTTGAATCCAGGTAATAAGTATCCCCCCAGGTAGGTCCGTCAGAACTTTGAATGGTTGCTAAGTAATGGGTCATAAGTTGAGGATAAGAGCCTTGGTGGCGCAGCAGACTAAAGTGCTGTTAAGTAGCACCAGCTGCCTGCAATTATTGAAAGTTCGAATCTCACCAGGCTCAAGGTTGATTCAGCCTTCCGTCCTAAAATGAGGACCCGGACTGTGGGGGCAATAAGCTGACTTTGTATAAAGAAGAACACCGCTTCGGGGGGGCCGAAAGCCCTACTAAGCAGGTATATACAAAAGTATGAAGGCTATTGCTTAACGCATTGTAAGCCGCCCTGAGTCTCCGGCATATAAATTGAATGAATGAATGAATGAATGAATGAATGAATGAATGAATGAATGAATGAATGAATGAATGAATAAATAAATAAATAAATAAATAAATAAATAAATAAAAGTGACATTTCTCTATGAAGAAAGAGAAAGGAAGAGGAAATAAAAAGGGATGAGAAGTTTTTGTTTTTAATTGCTTTGAGGCAAAAAAAAATTTGGCCAAACCTAAAATTAGGTCAAATTGTACAACCTGCCTACACAAATTAGGAAATTGCTACTTCTAGATAAAACCTTGCATTCTGAATTCACAGCAAAAGCCTGCAAAATGTGCTGACTGGAAGAAAGCCCATTTAAGCTTTTGAGCTATAATTAAATTAAAGATTATCAATACATTGTGTAATCTCCTCTTAAAGAAAAGTCACATTCCCCAGAATGTATAAACTTACATTAGTAGTATTTATTTGCTCTTATAATAGTCAAATCTTTTAATGTTCACTATTAAATATTTACTCTTTATGATTATTGTTGATTCTTAATGGTCATGAAATTCTATTGGTCTATGGAGAATCAGCTTCAGTAGCTGCAGCATTAGATTTCTGCATTAAAATAATTTGACTTCTATGGACAATGAAAATAAAATTCAAAAATAAAACCATTAGTTTTTGTGCAAGGAAAGGAAAATCGCAAATTTTCTGGTTTACAGTAATCAACGAGGCAATGTCAGTTTTTAGAGAGGGAATGTTGAAATGTAGCTCTAATAATTTACTGAATTAGGATAATATAAAGTCATAAAACACTACACTAGTTTTATCCTATTACATGATATAAGGGAAGATCCAAGAAATCATCACATTGAGAAGTAGTTTGGAAACCCAAATAGTCCATGGTGAAAAAAACACTATTTTTAATGTTCTTATTCTATCCGGCAAACAAACCAACATTATCGTTTAATGCAATGTGTGAACACTGTATCCCCTAGGCGAGGGTGTCAAACTCAAGAAATGCAGCCTGCATCCGACCTGCAGGGTGCTTAGTCTGTGGGGCCGCCCTGAAACAGGGAAGGACTGACAAACGTTTGTCTCTGTCAGCAAAAATGGAGCTTGGGAAGTCCGTGTGTGCCCCTCCAAAACTCCTGCAACTCCACCACAGAAAACAGAGCTTGGGAGTCCTCCCAAGCTCTGTTTTCGCTGGCAGAGTGCTGCAGGAGGCCATTGCAGCCGAAAACAGAGCCTGGGAGGGGTGCCCGCAACACAAGTGATGTTGAGCTGGCCACACCCATTCTGGGCACACCCACCCGGCTGGTCCCCAAGGTCAAACACAACCCTGATGCGGCCCTCCATGAAATTGAGTTTGACACCCTGCCTTAGACTAACAGACACATTGAGACCTAGAAAAAGAATATATGCATCTGCCACACAATCTATAATGGTACGTGGGAAATGGCTGTGGGAGACAGGGTGAATGATGTTGCCTAGAGACTATAGAAGCAGTGGTGAAATTCAATTTTTTTTCCTACCGGTTCTGTGGGTGTGTACTTGTTGGGTGTGGCATGGCTTGGTGGGCCTGGCTTGGTGAGTGTGGCAGGGGAAGGATACTGCAAAATCTCCATTCCCATCCCGCTCCAGGGGAAGGATACTGCAAAATCCCCTTTCCCTCCTCACTCTTGGGGGAAGAATATTGCAAAATCTCCATTCCCATCCCACTCTGGGGCCACCCAGAGGTGGTATTTGCTGGTTCTCTGAACTTCTCAAAATTTCCGCTACCGGTTGTCCAGAACCTGTCAGAACCTGCTGGATTTCACCCCTGCATAGAAGAGGCTCAGAAGCAACTGTCCCCAAGTTCTTGGACTATAAAGGTTATATACACTTTCAGATCTGCAAGATTCTGTTAATGTAATTTTTAATAAAATAGCATTAAATTACACGGTTGTGTTTTCTGGCTGGTGTGCCTGGTAAGGCTCAGTATCTGGTCTGTATTATGGGAGATATCCTTTAATTAAAGAGAAGTGGCGTTATTTTTTTAAAAAAATTCTCAGGCAACATTGACTCTCAAGATTTTAGAAGAGAAGGATAAACTCCCATTTATTAGGGATTTGTGATTTCAGCCTTCCACCATGCAATAATTAATATAATAATAATTAGGTTTGAACAATAATAACTTGTTCAAACCTAATTTTAAGAGAAAATTGAAGAGCTAAGAAAATGGAATGCATTGGCTAGTCATACTTTCTTCGTTGGCACTGACTGAAGCAACAGAAAACATTCTGTTGAATAAAAATTACTGATTCAAAGTTCCAGCACAACTGCCCTTCAGGACTTCAAAAACAACCTCAGGCTGTTTAACATCATAAAATATGCAACATTCTTTCCATCCATCAAATTGAGCACTTTGGCTATTGATTACGGTGTCTTGTTTTCTCACGTCCTCCCAATCTTTCTAAAGCCCATTTTTGATAATAACAATAATAAAAAAGTAATGAACTGGAATTATTCATGTTTGCAAACAAATGGGTCATTTTAGCAAGACCCTTTCATTAAACTGATCATTAATCATATAGTAAATAATCACTAAAATATCCAGATATTTACCGTATAAAGTTTGCTTTGGCCAAACTTGTTTATATTTTGCTTCTCAGTTTTCCAGGTTTTAGTCCAGCATCATCCAAAATACTGATAATATTATAAATAATCAGCAAGGTATTAAATTACTTTTATAATTATTACTTTAGATTCAGTAAACAAAAATATATTTGTAAATGCTTTAGAAGCACTGCAGAGATACAGATGATTAATTTATAAATAAGGTTGAAAATAATGAAAATAATGATTCAAAGGTAAATAAAGTATAAACAAAGGAAATCATTAGAGGATAGCTTGGGGTGAAGGGTCACACAGAGATTTTCAAAATAAAATAAATGTGCTTGGATGTTTTTTGTTTCTTGGATTCCACAACAAGTATTCACAATTTGAATATAATTCTTCCTAATTCCCTTTTGATTATATATTATCATAATGATGAGCCAATCTCAGGAAGAGATTTAATGTTTAGGTTATATTCTAAACAACTGGATTTTGTCTTTCTATGAAGAGGTTTTAGACAGGGGTGAAATGCTACCGGTTCACACCGGTTTGGGAGAACCAGTAGTAATAAAAGCTAAATAAATAAAAAAAATTTAAAAAATTTTAAAAAGCTACGGGTTCATCTGAACCGGTATTTCCGATTATCAGCTATGCTGCACGATTTATATTTGCTAGAAAGCAGGAAATCCTGCTTTCTAGAGAATCTAAATCACACAGAGCAGCTGTTTTCCCCTCCTTGCTATTCTACTTACCTTCTTAAGCCTCCTTTTTCCGCGTGGTGCATTTTTGGTGTGCACTGTGCATGCACTGTGCAGCATGTCTTTGGTGTGCAGTGCTCATCCACCCACAGTGTGTATTTGGGCATGCAGCATGCATTTGGTGCACAACACACATCCGCGGGCAGCAAACCAGTGGCAAATCGCGGAGGATTTCACCACTGGTTTTAGATATATTGTGCCTGGATTGCTGTAAAAATATTTCCTTTTGGAAAAAACAATTGTGTATCAAACTCTAGTGATTGACTTAAAAAATTCTCAGCTCTCAACATTTGGACAAATTCTTTGGAATAGCAAGACCATATAATATGACTTGTTATGGATTTAATTTGTTATTCAATTGGTGGCCATTATTTATAGAAAGATAATCTCATTATCTCTGATATAATATAAAAGTATAGAAAGTTTAATTTTATTATATTGTTGTATTGCATCTTCTTTGTTTTCTCATTTTCCCTCATGGTTTCTATAAGATTTGTTTTAAGTAGGCCATATTTTAATAATAATTATTATTTATTAAATTTATATGTAGTCAGCTCCCAGGAGCCATATTTTGGATATTTGTAATTTTGAATAGTTTGGAATTAAATAATTTAATTCTAAACAATTCAAAATTACAAATGTTCAAAATTTGCTATTATTTGTCCCTATTGGATGACATAGGTGGCTATATAAATTTGATACCTTTAAAGCCCTACATGGTTCAGGGCCAGGCTATCTTCGAGACCGCCTTCTACCGCATAGCTCCCAGCAACCAGTAAGATCCCATAGAGTTGGTCTCCTCCGGGTCCCACCAGCTAAACAATGCTGGTTGGCAGGCCCGCAGGGTAGGGCCTTCTCTGTGGCTGCCCCAGCTCTTTGGAACCAGTTACCTCCTGAGGTCTGGACCATCCCCACCCTATTGGCCTTCCGAAAAGCGGTGAAAACCTGGCTTTTCCGGCAGGCCTGGGGCCGTTGATCTCGCTCTTGCGATCTGGTGAGATCCAGCTATGAATGGTATGAATGAGTTTTAATGTTTTTAATGTTTTTAATTTTTAAATGTTTTTTATTAGGATTTTAAATGTATTGTGAGCCGCCCTGAATCTTCGGAGAGGAGCGGCATATACATTGAATTAAACTGAAAATTGAAAATTGAAATTGATTAATAAATTAAATAAAATATGTTTTTTATTATTCAAAAAATCATTTAAAAATAAAAATAACAGACTATATGGTTGACATTTTTTGGTATACAATAGCTAAACTTTCAAAGAGATGCTTTAAGGTTATAAATGGAAGAGTTCAACTATTCTAACATTTGCTGGGAATCTAACTCTGCTAAGAGTTAGAGGTCCAATAAATCATGGTGCCCTTTTTCTAACAATTTCATTTGTCAGAAACTTGAAGAAGGAACAAGAAGATGGGGTCTCTAACCCAGACCTTACCTCAACAGAGAGGAATTGGTTGAAGAAGTGAAAGTGACTAGAACCTTGAGAAAAAAATATTCATGTCATCCTTCAGTTCATTATATCAAAGGAAGGAAGGACGCAAGAGTCAAAGCTTTCAGAACAGTGCATTTTGGTGAATTCAGATTAAAAGGAGGTCAAATCCAGTAGCTTAAGGGAAAAAAGCATCCAGGGAAGGATTGGAAACCTGTAGAGTTATTTCAGGTATAGCTGCACACAATTCCTCCTAGAAAGAACAAAAGGGAAGCCTCTAAATACGCTACTGTAGATACATAAAGAGTATTCTAAGATTCTAAAACAACAAAGCAGCAGGTATAGGAAATAGAAGGCAGTGGTGAAATCCTGTCAGTTCTGTCCAGCTCGTGCGAGCTGGTAGTGGCGGCGGTGGCACGTGGATTGGCAAACCAGTAGTGGCGGCAACCCGGATGTCATTATTTCCTGGTTTTAACCCTCTGCACATGCTCAGAGGGTCAAAAATAGGACGTGACAATGGGGATGATGCGCGCCACTTCTGAACCAGTAGGGAAGGTTAATGAAATTCACCCCGATAGAAAGTAGGGATCATAAGCAAAGAAAGAAAGAGGCAATTATTCAAAACTGTAGGATACTATTGGAAAAGGAATGAGCAGAATGACATAATAGCAAGAAATGCCATGAACAATAAAAAGCTTTTCAGATATGTCAGAAAAATTATGCTGGCCCACCTGAAAATCATCATGGATCCACTGCTAGACTCCTTGCAATTTGCCTCCTCAAGGAACTTCTCTCTACCAGAATGTGTGCTATTCTACATGTTGTATTTATGTGGTGTCTTCTTATTGGTTGATTGGTGAACACCTTGCACTTAAAAACTATGCACCTCAATTTTGGGTCAGGAAAGGTACAAAAGAGTTCCCTCCTTCCCTCCATGCCCTGCCTTGCTTTGCCTTTTCAGCAAGCAGATAAGTGGTTGATGCAGGATGGGAGAGGGAACCAGGGATTGCAAGACCGGCTGGGAAACTGTAATGGCTCTTGAAAATGAACATCACATGACTGCCACAGGAACCTAGAAATGCAGTAATAGCCAATAGCAATGAATTAACCACAACTTTCCCAAATTTTATTCCCTCAAAAGACACCTTTTGGACACATTGTATAGGTTAGCCCATTTCAAATAGCTTGATTCAAAAATTGAATGCAGTGCTTCATCTAATTAAATGATTAGCAATGATAGCTAACCTTTTTGCCATCATGTGCCAAAAGCAGGGAAAGCACAGGGAGGTTGCCAACGTGTGTGCCCACACCCATAATTGCACCCCCCAGTTTTAGCACATGATGGCACAGTGGGCCCAGTAGGCCCGTTTTTCACCTCCCCAGGCTCCAGATGCTTTCTAGGGGCCTGGGGAGGGTGAAAATGGCCATCCCCACCCCGTCGGAGGCCCTCTGAAAGCTGGAAACAGCCCATTTCCCATCTTCTGGTGGACCGGTAGGTCCAAAAATCAGCTGGCCGGTGCACTCATGCACGCTGGAACTGAGCTATGGCAATACTCACGTGCCCACAGTTATGGTTCCGTGTGCCACCTGTGGCACCCATGCCATAGGTTCATCATCACAGGATTAGAGTTTTATTAGTACATACAGTCAGGGTTTTCTTGATTGCTATTCCTTGAGAAAAATGTAGGGCATTCCATCTCTGAAGACCTTTGACTTAGGGAATCATTGTTGTTTAGATATTATTCTTCAGACAATTAAAATGGTCCCTCCTAATTTTGTAAGTCTTCCAAAATGGAAGGAAAAGTTTAATTATTTCGGGATCCTATCTGTATTTTAGACCCGTTTTTAACAATGTGGTTATCTTGCTGTTATTCCTATTTCGTGTCTACACTATATAATATATATTATATACTGTGGTCATATTCTATTACTATAGAGCACAATATAACAAATACATTCTCTAAATAATAATAATAATAAAAAACCCTAGCTGCTTCCCCAAAAATGAATTCTGATGAATTTAAGAAAACTTGTATCGGCAGAACATTTTTCAACCATTAGATATACATGAGTTCTATTAATACATTTCCCCCTTTTCTGTGTAAAATATTAAAATAGAAATTGCAAATCTCTTTGTGAATATGTGGAAGGGGAATTACTTCTCATTGCAGAGACCATATGTTATAAGAAACAAAATGAGTACCAAGTAGGATTTCTTTTTACCTTGCATACCAATAGATCGTGTATTTAGGCAATAAAAACTCAATTCTTTGTCATTCTGATTTTTTTTTCTCCCAGAAGCCTTCTTTTAGCTCTGGGAAGAAATTAAGGCAACCTGTGTATATGAAAAATGAAATATTGATGCTGACAATCCTAGTTTAAGTGAATGTTTACAGATGCAGAGGAAGATTTAGAATATAGCAATAGCACTTAGACTTATATACCACTTCACAGTGCTTTATGGTTCTCTCTAAAGTGGTTTACAGAGTCAGCCTATTGCCTCTCTGCAACAATCTGGGTCCTCATTTTACTGACCTCAGAAGGATGGAAGACCAAGTCAATCTTGAGCCATGAGACTCAAACTGCCAAATTGCAGGCAGCTGGCAGACAGCAGAAGTAGCCTGCAATACTGCATTCTAACCACTGCACCACCATAGCTCTTAGTCTGTTCCCATAGTCTCCAAGGGACTTTTTTGGAACTGAATCTAAAGTACTAGTACAAAGTTCTAGTATATTTGGTTGATAAAGTTCTACATGGCCAGGAAAGAAAATGCTCAAGAAAGAAGGTCCAGAATTCCACAGACAGTGTTTTCAAGATTATGGCAAATTAACATAGCAAAGTTCAATTGTATGTCTATTTATTTGGGAAGAACCAGTAGCACTTCAACGTATACAAGCAACAAATTTGAGGAAAAAAATGCTAATATTTTAAAAAAAGAGAATTAAAAGAGAATTGTCCATTGACAATATTGAAAACAAGAAGTGCCTAAGCCTATTTATTGAAATAATATTGAGATACTTATAGGCAGATATTGAACTAGCCTTATACTCAATAGGTGTATATTGTTTACTGCGTAAAGCAATAGTAATCATCTCAAACCACAGGAATTTCCCAGTCAGAAGAATTAGCCTGCAGTACTGCATTCTAACTATTGCACCAACACAGCTCATGCCAACGCGGCTCCTAATATGCTTTAGACTGGTGATACCAAAGCTATGGCATGTGTGCCACAGGTGGTATGCAAGTGGGCATGTAACCGTTGCCCCAGCTCAGCTCCACTGTGCATGTGCATGCACCAGTGGTGAGTTCCTCCCGGTTCGGCCCAGTTCTACTGAGGCGGTAGCGGTGATGATATGACATTACCGAACCATTTCTGCCCCCCACCTCCGTGTTATTCTTACCTTTTATTTGGCCCCACCCCGAATCTATTGCTGCCTCCTGAGTCCCAGCTGATTGGTTAGAAGGGAAAAAAACTGTTTAAACTCTTGCTGCAGGGCTTTAAAGGGCCGCCCTACAGCTGATCAGTATTAAAAGGCAGTGTGGTGGTAGACCGGTGCCTCCAAAAATAGATGAGTAAACCAGTGTCTGCAAAAATAAATGGTTAGACCGGTGCCTCCAAAAACAAATGAGTAGACCAGTGCCTACAAAAACAAATGGGTAGACCGGTGCCTCCAAGAACAAATGAGTAGACCGGTACAACTCTGCAAGCAGTTAAAAATACATTGGCAAATACATGCCCTGAATCTCTGCATAACATTCATGGAAAACCATATGCCATTGTATTAACTTGCCTGGAAGCTAGTATAGCATGGGAATGTATGTATCCATGTGAAAGAGAAGCACACAAGCACATTCATGTCCAGACATAGATACTTTCTGAAATATATTCTGCCCCAAAGTAAAAAATTATTTGCAACCCTCTGTTAATTTTAGTTATGGAATAATAACTACTTTTTGTTTTCTTTCCCTTCCCTTCCAGAGAAAACAATAACAAAGTTTTAACTGAGACCATTTTATTCCACCCTTCTTCTTAAATAATGCAGGAGACATGCTATCAAACTCATGAAGAAGTGGAGGATGGGGGGAACATCAGAGTGATATTTGGAACACAGATATTTGCTGTCATCTGAGACTCTAGACTGCCCAGTTAAACAGATGGCTATTGCATGAAATTAAAACAACATTCCTTCTATTGCCCAACCTGGAAGAAATCCAGGCAATTCAGAGGAACTGGGGAAGTGCAATAACTATTTTTGTCTTCACAATTCTTATTTCCTGTATAATCCAGGTTTAGGGTGAGATTTGCAAGAAATATAGGCCACAGTCTTTTCATCAAGTATTTATTCACAGCAATATTGCACATGTAGTAAATGAACTTGAAGTCAAAGACATGGAATACTGCATCCAGTTTTGGTAACCACAATGTGAAAAAAGATGTTGAGTCTCTGAAAGAGTGCAGAGAAGAGCAACAGAGATGATTAGGGGACTGGAGGCTAAAGCATATGAAGAACGGTTGCAGGAACTGGGTATGTCTAGTTTAAAGAAAAGAAGGACTAGGGGAGACATGGTAGCAGTGTTCCAATGTCTCAGGGGCTACCACAAAGAAGAGGGAGTCAAGCTATTCTCCAAAGCACTTGAAGGCAGGACAAGAAGCAATGTGTGCAAAATAATCAAGGAGAGAAGCAATTTAGAACTAAGGAGAAATTTCCTGACAGTTAGAACAATTAATCAGTGGAACAACTTGCCTCCAGAAGTTGTGGATGCTCCAACACTGGAAGTTTTTAAGAAGAGATTGGATAACCATTTATTATTGGACTAGAAGACCTCCTAGGTCCCTTCCAACTCTGTTATTCTATTCTATTCTATTCTATTCTATTCTATTCTATTCTATTCTATTCTATTCTATTCTATTCTATTCTATTCTATTCTATGTTATATAGTCTTAGTTATGATTTCTTGTATATGCGAGTGAGCAAGAAATACAACACACATGAATTGAGAAGATCCAGGTGCCAAGAATTAGATATTAATGTTCTAAGTTAGAGTTCAAGGTACAATGAGAACTTACATACTTCACAGTAATGAATATTTCTGCCAGCATGAAGGAATTTTCTGATAAAGTATTGATATTAAAGATTGGAACTTTCGCACTTCAGCTATTGTGAATGGTGGGACCACTGAAGCTCATTGAATTATTCCTAAACATACTGTATTTTTCACCCAGTGTGCTCTCTGTAACTATGTGTCACAGAGTCCCTTATTCTTCTAATACTCAATCCATTGGTATGACTATACTGATAAGATTTGCAGCTACCGTATTTAATGAGTCTGGATAAAACTGGAGATTTATGGAGATTGAATACAGGCTGTTTTTTTTTAACTGGAGTTGAGAAGCTGAAAGAATCATCTGATCCATCCTTCTCATATGATGTCATGAACAACTCATATTGTGGTAGTGGATGTTGTATAGATAACCCACAATTCTGAGAGATGGAGGCAGATCCCAGCTATTTTTTAATTCAGTGACTCGAGCATGTGGAATCAAATTTTATTATTCCCTTTCTACAATATACATTTTAGTCATACACTTACACAAATACTATGAACCCAAAGTCTAGGGGATGTGGTGGCTCAGTGGCTCAGATGCTGAGCTTGTCGATTGAAAGGTCAGCAGTGCAGCTGTAAGAATCCCTAGTGCCACGTAACAGGGTAAGCTCCCGTTACTTGTCCCAGCTTCTGCCAACCTAGCAGTTTGAAAGCATGTAAAAAATGCTAGTAGAAAAATAGGGATCACCTTTGGTGGGAAGGTAAGAGCGTTCTGTGCACCTTTGGCATTTAGGCATGCCGGCCACATGACCACAGAGATGTCTTTGGACATCGCTGGCTCTTCGGCTTTGAAACAGAGATGAGCACCGCCCCTTAGAGTCAGGAATGGCTAGCACATATGTGCAAGGGGAACTTTTACCTTTACCTTATGAATCTAAAGTCTAGCTCTCAGACTTTAAACTCTAGAAGTATAACAAGCTATCCACTTTAACCCTCATTCTATATAAGAATTTTCAAAGATTACGGTTTCCATATATTTTATGCGCCAGCAATTGAGCTAGCTGGTGGCTGTATAAAGTGCGATGTGCGGATTTATATAAATTGCAATATAGTATTTTCTCCCTATGTACAATTTTACTGTGAGTTTGACAGAGTGGTTTCCATCACTGATCTTGTTGCCGTTTTGCACTTTAGTCTGGTCGTGTGCCAGTTATGTGTCTTGGATGTTTTGGTCTTTTTGGCCTATGACCGCAATAAAGTATGTTATGTTATGTTATTTATCAATTCCACTTTACTCATGCCTGCTGCTAATTTTTCACCAAAATGCCTTCTCTTCATGAAGTGTTTTGGGGAAACTATTTTTTTGAGGGAGAGGAGAAAGTTTTTACTTTTTTTTTTTTTTTTTTTTTTTTTTGTGGTTTATTTTTTGCAGACATCTAAGCCAGGGATGTCAAACTGGTGGCCCGCAGGCCGGATGTGTCACACACAAATAGCTCCACAAAGGGGAAAAATGTCATGTGACGGCAACATGACACAGCAAGTTTGACATCCATAGTCTTCCCAAATGAAAGGTTCTTCCTTTTTGGCCTATTTAAGTGGGCATCACATTAATCTTTATATATGTCTCTTCATACAAATGCATGGCTGAAGCTGCACATGAATAATATCACATTATTCAGAATAATAATGAAAATTATATCCAAATGATAATATGGCTGCATTACTACACTGTCACTAATAGCAACATAATAAAAGTTCATTCATTTTGTTTACCTTGTTAATTTTAAACAAGTCATTTTATGACACTAAGTGATAGGTTTCTTTAAAGATAGAAAAAGGGAAGTTACGCAAGCAATAAAAAATATTACCAATTGTCAACAGCAGCTTTCAAAGGTTCAGTAGGCAGAAAGTTGCTCTGCTCTTACTACTGGAAATGAAGAAGTTAAACCAACTGAATGCCTACTATTTTAAATGCTCTATTAAATATACATTAGAGTGTAATTTCTTTGGTAGGCAGTAAGACTTTTAGCACTAAAATATATCTATATATCACAAGCAATTTCACCTTGACAACTTCATTTTCTAATAAACATCCATATAATCTTGCTATACAGATATATTTCATTCCTTAGGAATTATCATACTATATTTCACATACTTACGGTATGTGCAGATGGAATACTGGCTACTTATTGAATCTTGCTAAGTTTTCAAGGTGATGTGTATCTGTGAATACATTAGTATATACCTTTTCCATCCCGTTATTTAATTAAAGTGTATAGCAAATAAACTCAGTCAGAAAATAAATCTGACCTTTTAAACAGTATGTGCATTCGGATAAGAATTTTAAAAATCTATGGGGCTATAACGTGTGTGTAGTGGATGGCAAGTGTCTTCCAAAAAAAATGTTAGTTTCATGGAAATGAAATTACATCATTCATTTTTCATAAAAGGCTAACTTGTTTAAATTGTCTCTTAGCTGGGAGGACTTTGTTCATAGATACTCTAAGGCTAATTTATATCCCTCCACCTCATCTTCCTTTCCAGGGGTGAAATCCAGCAGGTTCTGACAGGTTCTGGAGAACCAATAGCGGAAATTTTGAGTAGTTTGGAGAATTGGCAAATACCACATCTGGGTAGCCTCAGAGTGGGGTGGGAATGGAGATTTTGCAATATCCTTCCCACAGGAGTGGGGAGGGAATGGGTATTTTGCAATATCCTTCCCCTGGAGTGGGGTAGGAATAGTGATTTTGTAATATCCTTCCCACAGGAGTGGGGAGGGAATGGGTATTTTGCAGTATCCTTCCCCTGGAGTGGTAGGAATAGAGATTTTGCAGTATCCTTCCCCTGCCACACCCACCAAGCCACACCCACCAAACCACACCCACAGAACCGGTAGTAAAAAAAAAATTGGATTTCACCACTGCTCCTTTCCCAATCCAGTCTCCAAACTGCTTATCTGAGCAATGCTTTTCCAACCCTAGATCTTTATATGTGCCTTTATATGGTGTTTTATATGTTACATATATGTTATATGCAGTGGAGGGATTCAGCCTGTTCGCACACTTCGGGAAAACCGGTTGTTAACTTTCTGAGCAGTTTGGTGAACTGGTTGTTGAAAGAAATCATTAGGGCAGAGAACCGGTTGTTAAATTATTTGAATCCCACCACTGGTTATATGTTATTATGTATTCCTGTCATTCTTCCTCTTATTACCTGACCAATTTAGGGACTAGGGTTTCCTGTTTGATTTAGTTCACATTTTAACCTTTGAACTAGCGATACTCCAAACATTCCAGGAGTCTGGTGGCTCAGTAGACTAAAGCATTATAATTAAAACACCAGGGGTCTGCAATTACTGTTCGAATCTCGCCAGGCTGCAATTACAGTTCGAATCTCGCCAGGCTCAAGATTGACTCAGCCTTCTAAGGTAGGTAAATTGAGGACCCAGTTTGTGGGGGCAATAAGCTGACTTTGTATAAATATATAAAAGTATGAAGGCTATTGCTTAACGTATTGTAAGCTGCTCTGAGTCTCCGGAGAAGGGCGGCATTTAAATCAAATTAAAAAAACAACAACATTCAATTGCATGTGGATCAATTTGTAACTATGTTGTAAAATAAATATTTAACCAGAGAATAACTCCACATCTTATTTCTCGCAGGTACCAAAGTGCTGATAACTATAGAATATTAGGAAGCTTTTTGTCCAAAAAATTTATTTCTCAATATTCTTGACAGAATGTTTTTTTCTCAAGGTTTATGAAGGGATTCTTTGCAACCATCAAACTGACAAGGAATCCTGGTTGGGGGAAGGGAGATGGAACTTTGATTTTTCTTCTATTATTTGACTTTCCACTTTTGTATGATTGATTCTGAAGCTTGTATAACCAAGTAGGAATTGGAACCACTGACTCTATATTTTGCATTGCATAAAAAATTGCCTTGTTTCATAGGTTAGGTTTAAAAGGACTTCTACTGAGTGTCTTTATAACTAAAAACATTTTTCCAGTAATAGTAAAGAGAAAAGATGGAATATTTCAGAGGTCTCCAATCTTGGCAACTTTAAGATTTGTAGACTTCAGCAAAGCTGGCTGAGGAAGTCTGGGAGTTGAAGTCCACAAGTCTTAAAGTTGCCAAGGTTGGTATATTTAGTTTTTGAAAAATTGGAAGACTTCATAAAGATACTTCAAATTTTATTCAATCAAGACTGAACACTATTCTTATATAGGTGCAATTATAGGAACTTGGCAGTGTTGTATCAACTAATCCTGATAAAATGATTATTTCTTTGGTAAGAACATTTCTGGCACTACTAAGCAACATTCCAGGTGGCTTGTATAAGGTGATAGAACTGCATTAGTACTAAAAACATGCCAAATAAACTACTTAAGGTCTTCCTATATAAAGTATGAATTTACTTTATTGGCAAATTTAATTCAAATGTAATTTATTAGGGATTTGAATGTGTACATTCATTCTTTCTTACATACTAAGTAAAAGCAAAAATTGATGATTTTTTTTAAAAAATGCTTTTCAATTAGATTTGATTTGTATATTTGTTTAAAGAATCTGTTGTATTAAAATATGAAGTATGTTCAAGTATTTCTTTAAATAAAATAAATATTTCTTTGCTTTGTCACAAGTCCAAAGATAGTAGAAAGTTCCTTCCTTACATTTCCAACATACATCTGAAGTGCCTTTATATATCTCTGACAATTTATCAGGTGTTAAATACCAACAGTACATCATTTTATAAAAAATATTTTAAATTATAGTTCAATGTAAATTTTAAGCTCTGCGGCCACATGTGTTCCCATTGTTCAAGTGTTATATCCACTTCTTTCATGGGCAAATGTTAGGATCCAATCCACTGGAGTTCAGTATCGTGCGTGTATTCTTAAGAGCCTTGGTAGCGCAGCAGACGAAAGTACTGTTAAGTAACACCAGCTGCCTGTAATTACTGCAAGTTCGAATTTCACCAGGCTCAAGGTTGACTCAGCCTTCCATCCTTTCAAGGTAGGTAAAACGAGTACCCAGATTGTGGGGGCAATAAGCTGACTTTGTATAAAAAAAAGAACACCGCTTAGGGGTGGGTGAAAGCCCTACTAAGCAGGTACATACAAAAGTATGAAGGCTATTGCTTAACGCATTGTAAGCCACCCTGAGTCTCTGGAGAAGGGCGGCATATAAATTGAACCAATACATACATACATATATACATACATACATACATACATGCAATACAATACATTTTCAGATAATTTAGCATTATAAGAACATCAGTAAGCATTGAATCTATTCTAATAATCTTTCCCCATATTCAGTGCTCTCTGCTCCATTACTGTTGTCATTGATATCACCGAAAAAGTAGCAATTTTCTATTTGACAAGTGATTTATGGCTGAGAAATTTAATTGCTTCTCCGTGAGAACGTCACATTGCCCAGAGCATATCACAATTCTTGTGTGCGTACTTGAGAAGCATTTTTTTCTTGTTTGGAATAATGAAATGTAGTTTTTCTTTTAAGATAATGAAATGACAGTTGATCAGGGGGGAAAAAAACTATTATTATTGCACTCTGAATATTTGCCTCAAGTGACTTATCTCAGCCCCTTTAATTATACAGCTATTCTGATATCTTGTTTGCCTCTGTATATATAATAGTCTTTGTACAAATATTTAAATTTATGATAATTGGATGCTTTGACATTTATTAAAATGAAAACATATAGTTTAGGAAAGGATAAGTTAATATAAAATAAAATATGGACTTTCTGTTTTTATTCCAAGAGTTCTGAAATAAAGGAAGGAAGGTAAAGATCCATAGTGGTTATGAATGTCAGAAGCTGAGAATTATGGCTTCTATGTAAAAGGTGGGGTAGGAGGAGTATGTAAAATTCATGTGTGGTAGGAGGGAGATCCTATACAGTATATCCTTGCTTTCATTTTCATTAATAACTATTTTAGGCTTGTCATTCCTGAATCAAATATTGGTCAATGAATTTATATAGAGATCTGAGTTCCATGAGGAAGTATAGTAAGGCAGGGGTGAGTTCTATTTACTTTTACTACTAGTTCGCAACGGGGCCGTACATGCACGCTCACTTCGCTCGTGCACAGAAGCGTTTTGATGATGTCAGGGTCAGTGGGCGGAGCCTCCCGCTGGTTTTACTATGGTTCTATAGAACCGGTATGAACTGCGGGCAACCCACCATTGCAGTAAGAGAACCAATGAGGGGACAGATATAGACTTCCTGTTTTTCAAGCATATTAAAATGTTTACAATTTTTAAGATCCTCATGAATGATTAAGTCTTGCATTTTCAACATAGCCAGAATGGCTATGCTTAGTTTCATCTTATGCAATAGTTACAGTATTTTGGGGGAGGAAAAATCACCTTTAGGACAGACTATTCCAAGATAATCTACAATACATGGATGGTCTTTAAAGATAACTTTAAAAATATAGCTGATTCATGAAAAAAATGATCCGTTTACAAGCTGTGGAGAGCCATATACTAGAATGCGACTTGCGGTTTTTGTTGGTTCAGTATCAAAGTGCATTTCAAAATGCTGGCAATAATCTGGCATGACTTAAATCACAGTTTCTTTAGGAATATTTTTTACAAATACAAGCATGCCATTCTATTACACTTTCCAGGAGAAATGCTTTAGGTTGCCATCTCATACTAAGTTGGAGACAAGTCCGAGTTGCAGTCCAAGCTTTGTTTTCTGAGCTCAGATAGGCTGCTTCTTATTTAGGGAAAAAACAGTTTTGTTGGCAACCAGATGCCAGATTTTGAAAAGTAGAAATTTTGGGTCAGCCTCACCTAAGTTGTAAAATTTATTTATATAATATGTTTATTTATGGTTAGCTGAAATATTTTACTTATTGTGTTTTTATTATTTTACAATAATAAAATATTGTAAACTACTGAGTATGGGCCATAACAAATATATATAATAAATAAATAGATATCTCCACACTGAACATTTACCCTGAGTGACTACAAGTTTTTCAGCTGGTAGTCACTTGTTTCGGTCATCAAAGTTAGTTCAAAATTGGAATAGATATCCAAGTTCAGGCATTCCTACATCTGAAATGGGGCTGTATAACTTGTAGTTCAATCCATGACTAGACTGAATATAAATATTTCAGAAATCGGTCCATGGAAAAACTCTCAGGGTCTTAGGGTAGTATGTAATTCACAGTGATCAAGAAAATAGTAAATTTGCCAAAGTTTCCATCATGGTTATTAAAATGGGGAAGCAGGTATTGGAATCAAACTGCCAGCTTTTGAATGGGATAAGTATAGAAACCACTGGTTGTTGCAGTTTTATTCCACTTGCTTGGCTATATATTTTGATTTATCAATTAACTGTCAGATATTACAGCTTGTCTTGGCTACCAAATCCCTGATCAGAGAGTTCGCAAGATTTCTATAGCCATTGTTTAATTTCAGAATTAGAGAATGGGCTCTTCTCCAGTAACATTGAAAGTAGGATTAGACCACGGGTGTCAACCTCACGATGTCACATGATGTCACATGATTTCTCCCCGCTCGCCAACCTGGAGGTGGGCTTGGCCACCACGTGATTCATGCTGCGAGTTTGATACCCCTGAACTAGGCCCTCTAGGCCTAGCAGTAACTGCCTCAGCTCCATGAATGGGAAAAACATTGAAAACATCATGTGATGGTAATGTGACGTCACGAGTTTGACACCTGTGCTCTAGAGACTCAGCTCCACATTAAGAAATACCATGTTCCCAGGCTTATCACAGATATATGAATTACTTTATTTGATGTCATTTCCTTGCCATTTAAGTAAGATCATTTCCCATGCTTTCGTAATGACTCTGTCTGGTCTGAGAATGATTGGTTCACATCTCATCAACTTGAGTCCTTACTGTTGCCTGCTTTGAATGAAAGAGCCTGCTGCTTTCATCATTTGGCCCTGCTGGCCATCTATTTATTTATTTATTATTTATTTGTTCAGCTTGTATGCCGCCTTTCTCCGCAGACTCAAGGCAGCTTACAATGCATTTAAAAACCATATATAAAAACATTAAACATTAAAACATTAAAAACAATTAAAACCCATTCACACTATTCAAGGCTGGATCTCGCAACAGCGAGATCAACGGCCCCAGGCCTGCCAGAAAAGCCAGGTCTTCACCACTTTTTGAAAGGCCAATAGGGTGGGGATGGTCCGGATCTCAGGAAGTAACTGGTGCCAAAGAGCTGGGGCAGCCACAGAGAAGGTCCTCCCCTGCCGGCCCACCAGCCAGCATTGTTTAGCTGATGGGACCCAGAGGAGACCAACTCTGAGGGATCTTACTGGTCGCTGGGAGCTATGTGGTAGAAGGCAGTCTTGAAGATAACCATCATCTACCATAGATGATGGTGTTTGCATTACTCCACACAGTACAAAATATGATCATTCCCACATGGAAAAGAAAGATTCATTTTCTGGCTGCATTCATTCCACCATCAAGTTATTGACGTATACATCAGAGAAAGTTTATGTACCAGCCTACAGTTGATATTGCATTTATATCTTGGCCCACAACAATTATGTTCCCTTATGTGAAAATAATTGAGATATAAATAATTTAAAACCCTTACCTTGCAGCTTTAAAATAATCGTAACTGAGCTGCACTTTCCTTGCTCCACAATGATTTTGTGTCCTTTGCTGTTTTCCTTTGGCTATTTAGTAATATAGGGAAAATGTTATGAAGTTCAACTGTTTCCGTCAAATGATACTGTCCCAGGTCAGCTTACTCGACAGCATAAATAAAACTGACAGCACCAGCAAGAAGAAAGAAAACATGCAGAAAAATTATTAAGCATTGTGAACTATCTGCATATTTAAGATGAATTATTGGGGGATAACGATCTCTACCCCAAGATAAAACAAACTCCAGAATTTGCTTCCAATAAATATTGAATCTGATTTCCTTTTCTACTTTCTACATAAAGTAGATAAATTTGCTTAATGGAGTTCCCAACTGAAGCTTGTGCCAGCAGGCAATTCCATTAGTTACCATACAAAACTGGCTGATGGTAAATCATGGTAATGAGTACACAATTTACACAATCCATATTGGAAATGTCACATTTTAAATCATATATTTCCAACATATAATTGATCATTGAGGGACAAAGAGAGTGGGATGCCGCCTCCAAAGTGTTAAATTTGGCTTTGAATGTGGTTTCATGAAGATGTTTTATAGATTTTTTTTTAAAAAATCAGTGCATGGATTGCTTTGTTGTGATGTGTGTAAATTAAGCATTGCTCTGTTTCTCAATTCTCTCCATTCATTTGTTTCTCTGGCTTTCAGGCCCTACTGTCCCACAGTAGTTTACCGTTATAAGGATAGTGCTTAGGGTTATATACCGCTTCACAATGCTTAACAGCTCTCTCTAAGTGGTTTACAGAGTCAGCATATTGCCCCCAACAATCTGGGTCCTCATTTTATTGACCTCGGAAAGATGGAAGGCTGAGTCACCCTTGAGTTGGTCAGAATCGAACTACTGGCAATGGGCAGAAGCAGCCTGCAGTATTGAATTCTAACTGCTGTGCTGCCACAGCTCTATCAGTTATCCATAATGTTGGGGAGTAAGAAACTGAGTTCATTTAATACATTTTTCAAATTCATTCTAATCATCAAAGACTCTGCATCTTGGTTAGCTACAGTATGCTTTTTATATCAGGCAATAACTCGTCCAATCAATGAAGAATGATTCAAATACATGTCTTTTGTAAGGTACACATTCAAAATATTCATCTTTCTCTCTGTCTTTACTCTACTGACAGTAAGTATGATTGAAGAAGAAGATAAAAAAGATTTCCCCCCCTGTAGGTTCTCAATAGGAACTGAGGTTTATTTTGTATTTCATGAAATAGTAAAGAATTTAACAATCTGAGTCAGTCACGGGGACCAATGGTTTATTCTTCCAAGCTTTCATGCTTGTGCTGGAGCCCATCATCAGTAATGAATTTTATTCTTATTACAAATTTTCAAACACAGTAGAAACAAAGGTGGGCAAAATATAGTCATTTAAAGCAGATAAGTGTACCCATAATTTGAAAGCCAATTCCATCTTGTTCATTTAGTGTTTTGAACGATCAAAATTATAACTTTGCCATCAGCACGTTTGCAGCCACACTAATAAATCTGGAAGGAGAAATGAATAGGCACATTACAATATGAATTGTGTGTTGATTTTTCACCCCTCCAATTTGCAAGTTCATTTGGAAAATGTAGGGAAATTGTTGAGGTAACCTCACTTAAAAAAACACCAGTCTATCTTTTTTACACAGCATATCACTTTGAGTGTATGGAAAATGATGTGGGGGAGTGAATGTCTAAAAACAGATCCATTATGAAGAAGGAAGGAAGGAAGGAAGGAAGGAAGGAAGGAAGGAAGGAAGGAAGGAAGGAAGGAGAAGAAAGAAAGAAAGAAAGAAAGAAAGAAAGAAAGAAAGAAAGAAAGAAAGAAAGAAAGAAAGAAAGAAAACTTCCAACTCTGACTTTTCTGTTATTTGTGATGGGAGTGTATCTTTGCTGGCTGTTGAGACCTCTGTACTAGAATGAGGTTTATGGTTTTGCTTTGGTCCAGTTTCTAAGTGCATTTCAAAATGTTGAGTCAATGCCAAATATACTAATTGTTCTATTACAGGTACATTTAAGGTAGGCAATATAGCATTTTCCAATTTTTTGGATTTCACTTCCCACCAGCTCCAGCCAGCGTGGCTAGAACTACCAGTTGGAATTTGCTGTAACACTTTATACCCCATGGATGACTAATGAGATTGTTCCCAGTTCATAGATAAGCATGTGGCAACTGGAAATCTTCAAGGTTTACACAATTACAACACTTCTAAAATAAGTGTTAATTCCTGTCTAAAGGTTATTCTAACTACTTACATTAAGGGATAATATGATCCTTGGTGCTTGGTTAGTTTTAATTGAAGTTCAGCGTTCAAAATCACAGCTCCTGACCCAATAATTGTTGGCATTAATCCAGCAATAAACCTGGTTACAGAGTAATTACAGTAACACATGAGTGGTATTTGCTTTGCTAGGATGACTCTAATTGTAATTTATGTAATCATGTAATAGACCTGATGAATGTATGTTATACATTTTGTGTATGTTTGATAAACTTAGTTTACTCAGGTGAATTTTAAATTAATAATTTAAACCCACATTTCATCATCTACTCAAAGAAGAACGGATGCCTTGAATAACTTTCTATATCTTTCTTATCCCTTACGATGGTGTTGAGATTCGGTTGGGTTTATTTTCATTGTAGGATTATTTTCATGATGCTTTTGACTTTTTGCTTCTCAGTGCATTTGGAAATTAATAGCATGCAAATATAATTGAAGAGAAGGACCAGGGGAGACATGATAGCAATGTTCCAATATTTGAGGGGTTGCCATAGAGAAAAAGGGGTCAAGCTATTGTCCAAAGCACCTGAAGGCCAGACAAGGAATCATGGATGGAAACTGATCAAGGAGAGATTCAACTTAGAAATAAGGAGAAATTATTCTGACAGTGAGAACAATCAATCGATGGAACAGCTTGTATGAGCTTGTGGGAAGTTGTGGTAGCTTCATCACCTGAGGCTTTCAAGAAGAGATTGGACTTCCATTTGTTAGAAATGGTACAGGGTCTCCTGCTTGAGCAGCGGTTGGACTAGATGACCTACAAGGTCCCTTCCAACTCTTCTAATCTAATCTAATCTAATCTAATCTAATCTAATCTAATCTAATCTACCAGTCAGTCATACATCAATTAAATTTTTGCAGTGAACTACAATTAAAATTTTAATGGTCTCTTATAAAAAGTCAAATAATTTTAATGGTATCATGAAATTCTTAGATTTAACAGAAAATTGATTTTTAAAAAGCCACTTAAAAATACTAAGGCAAAACATGAATGCTCTTTACAAGCAGCTATTCATAAATCCCTAGTGCAAACTATATGTGAAAATCTATGATTTTTTTAAAAAGCATTTAAAAAAAGCAGCAAATTAATATTGTAGTTTTTCAAAATCTGACATAATTTTAAGCAGGAAATGGAAAAACAATAATTTCTGGCCCACCTTCAAAAAATACCTGCGCTGCTTACAAAAACAACATTCTAGATCTAATCAGGTTACAAAATCTCTTGATAGCTCTCATGAAGGGAACGGCCAATTTGCCATAACTAACTTGCTGCAGCCAATTCACCATGGTCAACTCACCACAGCCAACTTGTCTCAGCCAATTCATCAAAGCCCACTCAGTGTGGGACAACTCACCATGGCCAACTAGGCACAGGACAATTTGCTGTGGGACAATGTAACAATTTTATCTAATTAATTAAAATAAATAAAAAATATTTTAATTTTTGCTATTCACATTTCATGCTGTTATTCCTTTTTCATCCTTTCTTTAATGATTTTATTCCACCATTTCTTTGATATTATTGTAACTCTTATAATGCAGCAAGTTGTCTTGTGGCAAGATGGCTGTGGTGAGTTAGCCATGGTGAGTTGGCTGTGAGAGAAAACTTGGTCATGGCGAGTTGACCGTGGTGAATTTTCATAGACCCCTCATGAAAACACCAAAATTCCATACAGTTTTCCCTACAAATGTCAGAAATTGGTTGCATTTATTTTAATTTGTTCAATCCACATCCATCCGTCCTCTATTAAAGAATTCAATTTTTAAAACTAAGCCCATATATAATCTCATGAGTCTTAGAAATCACATCAGATTTTGGCTGTTATTATAATCTTTCTATAAGTAGGGTTTTGCTAGAATTAATTAGTTTGGGGCAATGTGTTTTCTGGAGAGTGCACTTTAATTAAAATGAAACAGGCAGCAAAAATCATATTACTCTTGATATAAAATTGATAAAATAACCTTCAGATGGCCACCCTGCTAAAGGAATTAACATAATATTTCAGGATTGCTGTAGTTGTGTAAATCATGGAGACCGGAAGTTATTCTGTTCAGTTGTGAAAGTCCTGGCAACATAGTTCTTTTTCAAGTTGAAGTTGATTGTTAGTGAATTAATAGTTATTGCTTTGTTTTTCTTAGCATGGATTTCAGAGTAAGTATAGCTTAAAATTATTGATTAAGTAACAGCTTAGGGCAAGTACAGATTGTTTCAGTCTTCCATGTGTGTCTTTCCCTACTTTTCTCCTAAGTTTGCCTTCTTCTAGTCCAGAGGTGTCAAACGGTGGTCCATGGGCTGGATGCATCACATGCAGACCATGTCGTCCCCAGTACCGCAAAGGAAAAACATCTCATGAAACACCACATGACGGCAATGTGACACTGTGAATTTGACACCCGTGTTCTAGTCTATTGCAATGTGTCTTCAGACTTGCAGGGCTCCACCACAGAAGTTGACATAAAATTAGTCATTGTTTAATGCAAGCTGTTATTGAAAGCAATATTTAGCGATCATGAGAAATCGCATGGTGAAGCATCATGGTTTTGTCAGTTTTTACATATTTATTTATTTAATTAATTAATTAATTAAATTTTTATACCGCCCTTCTCCCGAGGGACTCAGAGCTGTGTACAGCCGTGATAAAAGCAACATATACCATAAAACTTTAAAAACAATTTAAAATGTATTACATAATTTGGCCCTATTTTATTTTTTTAAAAAAACCCCAAAATTGAATTACCCAATTACCCAATTTTAATTACCCAATTAAAATCATACTTTCATTAGCCCAGCCTGCTGGAATAATAGACTCTTGAGGGCACAGTAAAAGGTCCGTAGGTCGGGGATCCTCTGGGGTAAAATTCATTCTATGGGGCGGGAGCCCCCATAGAGAAGACTATACGCCTGGGGGTCACCAGTTGACATAATTTGTCCAATGGCACCCTGAGGAGTCCCTCTCTGTGAAAGCATACTGGCCAGTGGGAGGCTATTGGTGGCAGAAGGCGATCTCGTAGATACCCAGGTCCTAAGCCATGGAGCGCTTTAAAGGTGGTCACCAACACCTTGAATCGCACCCAGAAGACCACCGGGAGCCAGTGCAGCTCATGCAGGAGAGGTGTTACATAGGTGGGTCAAGTCACCCCCATAATCACCAGCATGACTGCATTTTGGACCAGTTGGAGCCTCGGAGTGCTCTTCATATGTCTCTCCACTATCACACAAGATTATGTTTGGTGCCCAGAGACCAGAAAAGCTTGCTGATTCCTACTCTGAATCTTCCAGTCAAGATTGGTCAGTTGTAAACCATAGTTGGTTTTCTCATGTTTTCCATATAACGTATCTTTAAAATACTGTGGGAAATGTGAGTGGTAGATCCAGATTCATTGCCTGGCAAGAAGTATAAATGACAATATGGTGGTTAATGCGAAGTCTCTAGCAATTACTTTGGGTGCTGTGTGTGAATTTTGGATCCTGCTGCAAAAACTTGCAAAGCCAAGCTTGTAGCAAACAAACAAGCAAAGGAAAAACAAACAATCTATTTGTCTATATATCAAATTTTCCTGGCCTAGATTTACAGACACCTATGATTTTTAGCTGTTATATCAATATGTTGCCTGTTTTCGCATTACCTTTTAAGAGATAATATCAGGTCATATGATTTGGCTGAATATTTTATAGTAGAATTTCTTGCTTTCTTCAAATTGGTGATGGTAGTTATCTACCAATATGATCTTTGTTGCCTACAATTTAAGAAGAGTCAATTAATCACATACCACAAATATAGTTCTTTTTTGGGGGAGGAGAAAACCAGAACCAAATGACACAACAGTTGTTCCTTACATATAGACACTCATCATCTGTGGATCTGAAAAGATCCTTTTTGGAATATACCAGTGGTGGGTTGCCCCAGTTCGGACTGATTCTATAGAACCGGTAGTAAAACTGGCGAGAGACTCTGCCCACTGACCCTGATGTCATCAGAAATGATCTGTGCATGCACAGAAGCAAG